>CP141130.1:78293665-80793526 GCA_035236585.1 Warburgia ugandensis
TTGCACGAAGCTCCCATGTATGCGGGGTCCTGAAAAGAGGAGACCACAAGGGTTAATAGTACGCAGCCTTACCTTGCATTTTGCAAGAGACTGTTTCCATGCCTTGAACCCGTGACTTCAAGGTCGCATTACAACTAAAAAAGCATATCATAAGAAAAATATATTATGGTTCTATCGAGGAATACTAAATCAAAGGGCTGGTACTTGCTCCAACTTTTTATAAGATGGAGTCTATCCATAGATGATTTACCCAATTCATCTAATTGTTTTGGCTTTGGATGTCTTCTAATACAAAAAACATGTAGATTGGCATGTGACAAGATGGTGTTTAGCATTTTTAAATATAGACAACTGTTTAGAGAGTTTATAACCGTCCATGAAAATAAGAATGCTTTAGATGATAGAATCATCCAATCTGGATGATATTTAGACGAACACACATCCAAATCCAAAGAAATTAGATGAACTAGATAAATCATCTAAAATTAGACATCTTCATGCAAAAAGTTAGAGCGCTTTCGACTCCAAGTACTTACCAGCCCTTTGATTTAGCATTCCTGGTTTCTTGATTTCTTATATTAACTGTGGTCTTAGAAGGGCATCCAGTGTAAGGTCAACTTCTGATCTTTCAACGCCCAGCTCATTTACTAAGTCATATTTTGATTCATACTACTATTCAACTAAACGTAGTTGGTTCAAAAACTGCTGCATTTCTTAGGAAATCTGGATTTATATGGTTAATATTTTACATAATATCAAAGTAAGCAGTCTCTGAATCAGATGGTACCCAGTTTCCTCTTGGACTGGGCCGCCTTGTAGGCTTTCGGATATACAGTTCTCTAAGAAACTTCGTTATATATGTTGTTTCCGGTGCATCTGAAGGGCCTAAACCTTGCATCATTTATCTTCCACGATTGAAAAGGCCAACTAATTTACCTTTCTATGGACAAGATGTCCTTTCAGTGTGCTGCCAGAAAACCTTGGAGGTTTAGCATTATGTAGTTGTAGTAGCTTTGTACCATGTCTCATTTGCCATCAGAATGGATGAAGATGCCTGCGATCAAAGACTGCGTTTGGCGAAATAGCCAAGCAGACAACTCTTTTAAGTTGTGACCCTAACCCATATCCGCAGAGGCAATGTCAAGCCAAAACAAAAGATTACATGTTTCGGTGACTTAAGTAGGACCTCGTGGCAAGTAACTACGAAATACCCACTTTTATATAATGGCCCTACTCTTCCAGCCCTTTCACCTGTGTTGTTTATCATTGCCTATCTCTAGCAACTACTCTCATTGCTATTGCATCATAGACACACTAAAAATGGTTGGTAGGCCCACCTTTTCCAAGGCTTTCCATGATCCCTACCGGTCACTGAATTTGCGTCATCTCAGATGTCCTAGATACGAAATGTGTCATGTATCGGATGTTTTTAGGTTCTTTACATTTTGCCCTTTGAATCCAAAAAATAGACATGTTCTGTATTTTGGAGATTTTCTGTGTTGAAACATCTAATTTTTTTACTTCAAAAAATTCTAAAATGAAGAACCTAAGATATCCAATACAAGTGAGATTTGGCATCTAAGACTTAAGGTGAATTTAGTGAGGAGTATGGATCAAAGAAAGCTTCTCTCTCTCTCTCTCTCCAAATTTGGAAGATTGATAAAAACAAGTCTATACTGTATGTAAAACCAAGGTGACCCTCCATTTGTGTGATATTTCAA
Organism: Warburgia ugandensis; assembly: GCA_035236585.1. Taxonomy (NCBI): domain Eukaryota; kingdom Viridiplantae; phylum Streptophyta; class Magnoliopsida; order Canellales; family Canellaceae; genus Warburgia; species Warburgia ugandensis. The sequence continues at coordinate 78,295,387 of CP141130.1, forward strand.
TCAGTTAAGACTTATCTGAAATCCAAACTCCCTTTATATATCTCTCTAGTTAGAGTTACCCTTTCTATTTCGGATACATCTTTTCCTTTGTCCACTATTGTTAAGATTTCAATAATTTTAAAATTAAAAACCTCATGAGATTATTAACCGTGGTTATAAATTTTAAAGCAATCAATTCAATAACTTGTTACCCTATTTCTTTTACTAGCAAACTTTTGAATTGAAAATCTGATCATCTTTACAATATTGCATCTCCCTCCTTTCCGTTTCTTGGCCTTCTTCAATTATTCTGTCATCTTCGTCTTCATTTCCGAACTGTTTACTGTCTTTTCATGGATTCAAGCATTTAGCTGAGTTCGGGCAGTGCCTTCTCTCACAACCAAGAGGTCGTGGGCCACTCGCAATTCGAAAATTAACTTCCCTGTTAATTTTCTTGATAAGTTAAGCAAATTGTGTGAGGGTTGGGTTAGTGCTCGTGCTCACTCCTTGTACTAGCAAATCTAGAAATTAAAACAAGGATTATCGCACTTATGAGTTGTCGTGAAAGCGCCCCTTCCCTCTGTGACTCCTTTTGGCCGGACAATCATCTTTGCCTTTTCCATTGCTAAAGCGGTGTTCTGTGTTTGCTTGAATATTTAACTTTCTATTCTTTAACATGCTTCTATTTTGTAACTACGTCCTCCCTTTTCATTAAACTGTTACAATTTTCCCTGTAGCTTGCTCTATTTAAGCAGAAGGGGAGCCTTGACACAACGGTAAAAGTTGTCGTCATGCGACCTTGAGGTCACGGGTTCAATGGTATTTTGTAAATGCGTCCTACTATAGGCTCTTGTGGTCCGCCCCTTCCCCAGACCCCGGACCTCGCATAAGCGGGAGCTTCATGCACCGAGGCTGCCTTTTTTTTGCTCTATTTAAGCACACTAGAAAAGTCTAGAATTATTGCCATTTGTATTTCATTTAAGCTGTATGGCATCTTTCTCTATGGTCCGGTACTATTGTAGAAAATGGGTGACACCAATGTTTCCTTTGGAAGTTCCTTTGGGAGTTTTCAGTCAAATGAAACCGATAATTCTTTCTTCTTTTTAACTTCCATCCTTTTAGATCAGCTTTACATATGCCGCGTCACTTCAGCTAAGCTTTATAAAGGAAATTCCTTCTGGCAACTTCTTTAAGTCCTGTAGAACGAGAAAAACGGTGGTTCTGATACTGTAATTCTTCTCTTAGTTTCCTCCCTCTAACCATAATGCATATGAAAAATATGATGCTAATTATATATGATTAATCCGACACGATCAACAATTATAACAACACATTCGATCTCCTCTACCCCTCCAAGAAGATCAATTAATTTTACCTCAAGATATTCTCCAGAGTCTAGCTATCTCAAATATTTCAGTTGTTTTATCTGGACTAACCACGATATGGGAACGCCGATGGTTAAAAAGGGACCGACTTTCCATCACTACCAAATTAGCTAATGTCATTGATTCCCTCCCCCGCAACAATCAGTGTCTCCTATCTCTCGGTCCTATACCATATTATTCGATTTACGTGTCTATACGTATTTGTTCCAAGAGACTGCCTAAAGAAAATAATTGTTGAGGTCTAAGAAGGAGCACAACTTCCAGGCCTACTTGTGGAAATCTAGTTTGAGTCCCATCGACTAGTAACTAATTCAGATGATTTTGGTCCATGCCAACCAGAAATCTCATCTGCAAGATATAGCCCGGTGAAAATTATCTGGTAGAACCCTAAACAATTCATGGATTAAAGGCGTAAGGTCATTCGATTAAGGGAAAATCAGAGGCATGCAGTGGAACTAACTTGTCGCCAACTGTCAGATTAACAGATTCGATTCAGCAGCCCATCTGTCCACCAAAAGAATTGCTTGTTACCAAGGAGCGTCACCGTACATTTCTTAGCATTTTTCCTACTACAAATAATATTGTTCATCACTAGCAGCTATAAGGAATATGGACCTAACATGCTCCAAAATATTCTTCCAGTACTAAAGTTCGGAGACCATATCCAGCTTTATATGGCAAGAAAAGTGATATTCTCATTCAGATGGTAAGGCTTATAAGATGCATGCTTATCTTTGAAGAATATAGGATTGGCTCATAATAGTGGTGACAGTCTATAAATATACAGGTATGAAAGTTGCAGATAGTTGTAGGAGGAAAGAAGGGATCAAAGATGACAACTCATGCCGCTGCTCGACGCCAATACCACGTCAGATTTGCCGGAGATACCCGTTCCTCAGATGACCAGAACACCCGCGTTGCGAAAGCCGAAACCCCTGGTAGACGCTACGACGGTGTGTATTTCCCTAACCTTCAAATGCTATTCAAACAGAAGCCTAAGGATGCAGAACATGGAACTGAAACAAAAAAAATTCAAGACACTCCCGATGCCAAAGTGAAATCAGAACAGACCAAGCCGAAAGAAGACGTTGCAAAGGGTGCGAATGTTGCAAAGGAAGCAAACGTCCAACCCAAAGGTGAAGATGTCGACTCGGCAGCTCTAGATTATATTCAGCGAAAGCATAAGATGCTAGAGCTGCAGAAGCTAAATTCAATGAAGGCAGCATGAATAAGGCACGAATTTGGTCCCCTGGTTATGCTCCAGCTTAAAATATAATGGAAATCAAGCTGATCGCCTGGCTAAATAATGTACAAGTGGTTATTTACTAAAACAATCGATGTATTATGAGACAGTCTATTACCATCAAACAATGTTAGTATAGTTCTTCTGTTTAATGCAGGGAGCAAAAGGCCAGTTTAATGTCAGTTTTTGTTCTTTCCAAGCCCGCCCGTTTTAGGAGACCGGATAAATAATGCAAATGCCCAAGAGCTTCTATTTGGGTCTGGTAATAATGATGGGTCTGGCGAACCTTTATATTCAGCTTAAGTCTGCGACAGTCCACAAAAGCCCATTTGCCTGTTGGGCTACAACTAGATCGTGTTTTGCACTTTAAAAAAAATGAATTATTTCTTAGATAATTAGTCTAAATAAGTCTAGATATTGTATACCCTTTTTCAGTGACTGACTGCATCCAAACATTGTGACCTGGGTTTTACTGATTTCTCTTATGCCATATATGGTAGTGTTGTGAATGGTGGTTGATGATCTGTTATGTTAAAATGGGCTACTGTATTTCTAATTTCTCTCATGTTCTGTTAGTTTTTTATTGTTTTTCCTTTGCTTTTGCAGTTTGACGCCTTCATTACTGCATTGATAAATGTCCTTTAGAAGGAAAATTAATGAACTTTGGAATATCTTGATGAGTTTAATCTATTAGCGTGGGTAAATCATGTATAGAACATGGAAAACTAGAATTTATTTCTTCCAGTTCTTTGTGCTGAAATGTGAAAGTTTGGTTGAGTTTGTGAAAACCCCAATTTTTTTTCTGAAATTAATTGAAATTTTTACGAAAATCGAGGTAGAATATTGTATTTAATATAATATTAATTTTTAGAAAAAGAACAAGGTCTTGAAACATAGATATTTGAAATTATTCATGAGAAACCAATCAGAATGACTATTAGCAAGTTGAAATCTAAGCTTAGGGGAAAAATTCCTATTTTGATAATTTTTGTAAATTTATATTTACCTATAAGAGTAAAATGGTTATTTTACTTTTGTGTGGGGTCTACATGTAACATTTACTAATTAATAGAGTAGGAAATTTTGATTTTTTAAAATAAAGAAAAAATAAAACGAAAAATGAAGCATATAAGGTAAGGAAGAGAGAGAGAGAGAGAGAGAGAGAGAGAGAGAGAGAGAGAGAGAGAGAGAGAGAGAGAGTGCTCAAAACACACTCTTCTCCGTCTCAAATTTTCTCTGCTTCACGTGGACAGTTACGCACCGTGGAGATGGATTTTTCCACCCTTGAACAGCCAGAAACGAGGTAGGATCACTCCACCCTTCTCTTTGCGTTAAATTTTAAGGTTTATTCACTTGTAAACGGTGTGAACATATAGTTTTTGTAAAAATTCATGCTTTACTGTTTTTCACTAAAAAATTTAATGAGACGGTGTCAGATTAAGATCTGGACCATTCATATTGAGTATAATGAGGAGAGGAAAGGACCTATGAAATTTTGTGACGATTGGACGGCTAGGGACGCCGAAAAACCCCAAAAAAATAGTATTATGGGCGTTTTTGAAAACGAGACAAAAATAGTGAAAAAAAGATAGATTTAGGAGGAATTTGTGAAAATGGAGGGTGAAAATGGAATGTATGTGAAAAACTGGATTCAGAAGTGTAAAAATCACAAAAAAATGGAGCACCTGGGGTCGCCGGCAAACCAATCTGGTTGTCGTCTCTAGCAAAGGCGACCGGAATTGGAAGAAATTGCACGGACGAGGGAGTGCCACGCGGTGCAACGAGCACGTGGCACACGGTGTAGCTAGAACGAGTGGAGCTCCGAACGCTCGCCACACGCTGTTTCCATCCCCCACGCACAGAGCGCGTCCACAGATGTGCAAGCTAACGCGCGTCGGTTCCAGATGTGCACGTGCATCCACAGATGTGCACCACATGCGCGTGCAGACGGCACGCATCGGGCATGAGGGTGGCTATTTTCTGGATTTTTTGGTATTTTTTACCCTTTATTTATTTGAAACGTGATTATACGACCTACAGAGGTCCAAATCACGATCCGAAAGAGGCGTTGTGATCGTCTCAACAAGGCGGACCTAGATTTAAGATAAAAATCTAGTTTGATATAACTTTTTAATAAAAAAAACTACTAAATGCTATTAGATGATTCAGATCAAGCTGATCAATAAATGATCAGGCTTTATATTTTAGTTATATGCATTAACCATGACATGATTTATGGCATGACAGGTACATCAGGGCATACACCTTGATATCGTTTACATGTTTGTTGAGATAATGCGATACCGAGGTAGGTAATTTTATTCACAAATTTTCCATGATTCTCAAATGATGATTTAAAATTTTGAGGCATGAGATTTATGCCTTACCATATGCATGAGATTGATTTCAGCATGTAGTTCCTTATGTGCGTGCTATCTTTTGGGTGGTTATTGCATGCACTGTTTTTGATATATTTCGTGATATCCACTTAATTATAGGTATTTTTGACATATGAGAGTCGCTCTGATTTGATATTTGAGACTATTGATCCTATGATAGGATGCAATTTTTCACCCCATGACTGCGTGAGTGCTCGTGAGGGTGACAAGGTGAAAGCAGGTGTATAACGTGACTTTTCGTGAGTGCCGGAGTGCCATGAGGGTGAAAGGGTGAAAGCGAAAGTGGTACGTGTCGTTCCCGTGAGTGCCTAAGTGCCGTGAGGGTGCAAGGGTGAATGCGGATGGTACATAGAGCTGACCTCACATTGCCGCGAGTGTATGTGAGACACTCATAGGGCTTGACTGTGTATGATGTTGATACTTTTGACATGCATTCATGTGTTTCTAGATTTTCTCGGATTGTGCATGTCCTAATATCATGGTTGATGATATCTTATTTATTGCATGGACATGGTATGTCCTTCATCGTGTGATTTAAGGCTTTATATTATGTTTGATCATTTTATGATCTTTATGCCTTGCGCCATGTGCTTTGTTTTTATTGAGTTTACTTGAATATATATTACCTGCACAAGCATGACTTGTTGAGGCATTGCTTTGTTTTGCAATGCCTCAGAATTAGAGCGCGACAGTCAGAAAGGAAAGAAGGTGGACTAGAGTGGAGCTGGACGGGGGCTTGAGGACGATACTGTCAAATACTGAGACAGAGTGGTGTACTTTTGTTGGACTGGTATTGGCTTTTTGGCATTCTCCTTAGTCGTTGTATATATTGATAGATTAGACCCATATCACTGTATAGTGGTTATATGTTTATACATGGATGACATGGTGATCTTGGACAGACCCTGGAGCTTTGGAACTTTCACTATCATGTATCTTTGCAGTTGTAAAAATTTCACCATGGTTTTTATTTATGAGCATGCTCAAAATGTTTATTTTTGGTTCTGTTCTTCAGTGGGGTTTTGAGGTGAAATGACCCTCGGGGTTTTCTTAAATGGTATTTTTCTTGACGCTGCGAAAAGTTTTAAATTATGAGTTTTAAGTTCTGAAATCCCATCTATTTTCTAGCAATAAACTATTATTATTTTCGTATAAATATGGGAAACAATTGGCAAACACCTGGGGTGTCACAGTTTGGTATCAAAGCCAGACCCTGACCCGAAGTGGGTGGCTAGCCGCACATGGGTGCTCGCGTGTGGTAAGACACACAGGGATGCGTGTCCCCTGAGGGGGAGAGGTTGTGAAGCCTTGACTGATGAGGGCTGGCCAAGAGGGCTGGCCGGCTTCTAGGCAAGGTGAGGGATTGAGAGTTAGTCTCACATTGCTAGGGAAAAAGTTATTGGGCTCTTGATAAAAGTGATGAGGACTTCCCTTGCAACGAGGCCTTTTCCCTGGGCAACTGGGGAAGAACAAAACCGTGCGGGGTGTATGGGCACTCCGGCACGGGCAATATCGTTGTAGGGTGTGGGCCCTCGGGCTGTTACAAGTGGTATCAAAGCTTAGGCGTATTCCATCATCACCACTTTAAGAGTCTAATTAGCATGATAGCCAATTAGTTGTTGGCTTAGACTGAGAAAGGAGAAAAGCTTATACCATGGGTTATGTGTTGTTAACAGATGGCTCCTCGACGACGGATCAAGTTTACCCCCGCTCCACCAATTGCCACCCTTATCACCCCTGCCACTACACTAGAGTAAGGGGGGGCAGGAGGCAGACATTGCAGCTTACATAGTTGAGAGCCTCTTACCACGTCTCACAGAGCATATTTCAAGGCAGGTTCGGGCGGAGGTGCAGGCCTTGCACCCTGTCCACCTAGCAGTGACTACAGCAGTCCCAGAGGACTTAGCAATACAGTCGTCCCATGTAGCACCGTTGGCACCCACACAAGTAGTTGCAGAGGGAGGATCCTTGAGCATGTGTGTTCCACTAGCTAAGCAGCTTGAGAGGTTTCGGAGGATGGTTCCTAGCTTCCATGGGGAAGGAGAACCAGCAGCAGCAGAGAGATGACTGTTTGAGGTAGAGAAGGCCTTTATGGGGATGGAGATTGCACCTGAGGATCAGGTTAGATTGGCTTCATACTTATTGGTCGGAGAAGCCGGGTTTTGGTGGAAGACCCAACAACAAATACGTCCCCCATCTTCAGCGCCATTCTCTTGGTAGGATTTTTGGAGGATATTTGATGCGTAGTATTTCCCTCCTCATGCTCTGCACATCATGAAGAGGGAGTTCTCCGCATTGACACAGGGGAGCCTTATGGTTCAATAGTACTTGACCCAATTTACTAGGCTGCGCAGATTTGCAGATGCCCCTTTTGCCTTAGAGCAGGAGGCGGCAGATAGATTCATAGATGGGTTGGTGCCACAGTTGAGTCACGAAGTACTGATAGCATACCCGACTACTATGACGTAGGCGGCAGATAGGGCTGCGATGCTTGAGAGGGATTTGCGACATAGTAGAGGAGAGGTGAGTTAGCCCTTCGCATCCACACCATCTCATGGGGGACATGATTCGCAGTACCCTCCTAGACAGAGGAGAGATCAAGGTCGGAGAGTGTGCCCTCGTTGTAAGGGCAGAGAAGTGGGGCAATTGTGCCCAGGACAGGGCCGTCAGGGTCAGGGCCCATAGCAGCCCCATCAATATTAGCAGCAGCAGCGACAGTAGCCTTTTCGGCCGAGCAAGCCATTTAGGTGCTATGGCTGTGGCGAGACGGGGCACATGATTAGACAGTGCCCGAGAGGTTTGGAAGACAGACCACCGAGGACTAATGCCACCGTGAAGGCAATGCCACGTAGTCAGGGCCGTGTCTTCGCTATCATTTCAGGGCAGGCACAGGCCTCAAACTAGGTGGTGGAAGGTACTTTTCTGGTAGCTGATAGACATGCCAGAGTTCTTTTTTATTTGGGGTCTACCCACTCATTTATTGCATGTTCATCTGCATCATGCCTTGACTTACCTACGAGCAAGTTAGCATTCGGTTAGATGTGTCGATGCCATCAAGAGAGACAGTGGAGGCTATTGAGTACCTTGAGAGGGTATCAGTGGGGACATCAGGTATGAGGATGGATGCTGACCTCATTTTATTATACATGATAGATTTTGATGTCATCTTAGGGATGGATTGGCTAGCGATGTTTTGGGTTACTATAGACTGTCGCAAGAAGCAGATTATGTGTAGTGTACTGGGTCGACCAGTGGTTGTAGTCCAGGGCAAGAGGAGTGATAGTGGCCCTTGTATGATATCCACCATGAGAGCAGCTCGATGTTATGCTCGAGGTTATTGTGTGTTTTTTGCTTGTGTCACGACGGCTGACAGGGAGCAACCACGGATTGAGGAGATTGATGTGGTGTGAGATTTTGCTGATGTATTCCTAGACGAGCTGCCATAACTACCTCCATGCAGGGAGATTGATTTTACTATAGACTTGGTGCCGGGTACATCGCCTATATCTAAGGCGCCTTATAGGATGGCCCCTGCAGAGTTGAGAGAGCTCCAGGTGCAGTTGTAGGAACTTCTGGATAAGGGTTTTATTAGGCCGAGTGGGTCTCCTTGGGGAGCACCAGTCCTCTTCGTTAAGAAGAAGGATGGGTCATTAAGGTTGTGCATAGACTACCGGTTACTGAACAGTGTTATTGTGAAGAATTGGTACCCTCTACCACGTATGGACGACTTGTTTGATCAGTTGCAGTTGGCACAGGTGTTCTCTAAGATCGACCTGCGCTCAGGCTATCACCAGTTGAGGATTAGGGAGGAGGATATCCCTAAGACTACATTCAGGAGTCGGTATGGCCATTATGAGTTTTTGGTAATGCCCTTTGGGTTAACGAATGCATCGGCAGTGTTCATGGATTTAATAAACAGGGTATTCCGAGCTTATTTGGATAAGTTCGTGATTGTCTTTGTGGATGATATCCTGATCTATTCTCCTAACCATAGGGCCCACATGGAGCATCTTCACATTGTGTTGGGCACACTTCACCATCATTGCTTGTATGCGAAGCACAGTAAGTGCGAATTTTGGTTAGGACATGTGCAGTTTTGGGGCACATGGTGTCCAAGGATGGTGTGGCCGTAGATCCAGCTAAGGTGGAGGCAGTTTTGCGTTGGGAGAGGCCTAAGACGGTGACAGAGGTTCGTAGTTTCCTTGGTTTAGCTGATTACTATCGGCGATTCATTGAGGGATTTTCGAAGATTGCCTTGCCCATGACCACTTTGACTAGGAAGGACACCAAGTTTGTTTGAACTGATGCTTGTGAGGAGAGCTTCGAGGAGCTCAAGCGGAGGTTGACTACTGCACCAATACTTACCCTACCTTCAAGATCAGGTGGTTACGTGGTATTTTGTGAAGCATCAGGCAGAGTTCTAGGAGCGGTGCTGATGCAGCATGGGAAGGTCATTGCTTATGCGTTGAGACAATTGAAAACGCACGAGGTGAATTATCCAGCACATGATCTTGAGTTGGCCGCAGTGGTGTTTGCGTTGAAGTCCTAGAGACACTATTTATATGGCGAGAATTTTGAGGTATACACTGACCACAAGAGCCTCAAGTATTTCTTCACTCAAAGTGATCTGAACATGAGGTAGAGGAGATGGATGGAGTACCTCAAGGACTTCGACTTTATGATACAGTACCACCCTAGGAAAGCTAACGTCGTAGCTGATGCCCTGAGTAAGAAGTCGAGAGTAATGCTTGCTAACCTCTCGACTCGATCTAGGTTTCTTGATAGGATCCTTCAGGCACAGGTGAGTGATGCTAAGACGCAAAACATGGCCGATAAGGCTGACTTTTCTAAAGGGCTCGATGGAGGTGTCAGGTATAGGGCAGATTGGTAGTACCTGCATATGATTAGTTGAGACATGACTTGTTATAAGAGGCGCACCAGTTTCCATATTCTATTTATCCTGGAGGTACGAAGATGTACCAGGACCTTAGACGATACTTTTGGTGGAATGGGATGAAGAGGGATATTGGTGAGTACGTAGCACGATGTTTGACCTGTCAGCAGGTCAAGGCGGAGCATCAGCGACCAGTTGGGTTATTACAAACTTTAGATCTTCCAGAGTGGAAGTGGGACTACCTCACTATGGATTTTATAGTGGGCTTGCCGAGGACGACTAGTGGGCATGACATGATATGGGTCATAGTTGACAGATTGACAAAGTCAACTCATTTCCTCCCTATTAGACATACTCAGACTATGGACAGCTTGGCGAAGCTGTACGTCAGGGAGATCGTGAGCCTTCATGGAGTACCATTGACGATTATCTCAGATCGAGACACACGGTTTACCTCAAAGTACGGGCAAAGTGTACAAGAGGCTATGGGGTCGAGGTTGAGATTAAGTACGACTTTCTACCCCCAGACTGATGGCCAGACTGAGAGGACCATCCAGACCGTAGAGGATATGTTGAGAGCTTGTGTTATGGATTGGAGAGGTAGTTGGGATGGGCATTTGCCACTCGTAGAGTTTGTGTATAATAATAGCTATCATACGAGCATTGGCATGGCGCCTTATGAGGCATTGTATGGTAGACCATGTAGGTCTCGTTTGTGTTAGAGTGACGTAGGAGAGAGACTGATCGTGAGGTCAGAGTTGGTTGAGCAGTGTGTAAAGAAAGTCCGATTCATTCGGAAACGATTACTTGCAGCCCATAGTCGCCAGAAGAGCTATGCGGATAGGAGACGGAAGGACTTGGAGTTCGAGGTCCGAGAGCATGTATTTTTTAGAGTTTTCCCTGTGAAGGGTGTGATGAGGTTTGGTGTAAAGGGGAAACTCAGTCCTAAATACATTGGTCCTTTTGAGATCTTACGCAGAGTCGGACTAGCCGCATACCAGTTAGCCCTACCCTCACAGCTAGCTGAAGTACATGACGTTTTTCTTTTATCTTTTTGAACCGATAACTCACACACCCTATATATCATTATGTGTGTGTGTGTGTGTGTGTGTGTGTGTGTGTGTGTGTGTGTGTGTGTGTGTGTGTGAACACCTCATCAAAGTTTATATCCCCTAAAAGGATGCAATGCACTACTTCAAATGCTTGAACTATTTATGAATAGGCACCTTAGTCTCACCTATAGGTTGCATTGGCTTTTATACATGGCTACTATTTTATTAAAGCACGAAAAATGCTAAATTAACCTAATTACTGAGTAAAAGGAATAATTCCTCAAAATCTGAAAAAAGAAGAAGAGATCAACCAATGTTTGCGTTCACTTTTCAAGATTAAAAGCAACAAAGGCTAGGATAAATATGTGCACAAATGTTGGATACAGAAATCTGCACCGTACACGAACTTTGATTTAAGCTGGCCCTATCGACACTTCGATTTACTCCTGTGTAATGAGCAGTACTCGCCAGAAATATCTTGACAATAACCAAAGGGTGAGATGATCCGATCAATGGGTATTTGTAGAAAGTCAAGAGAAAGACGGAGGACATATCTATAGAGATTCCCATCCTCTAGTTATGGGAGAAAAATTAATCTCGTTTAGCTGGCTAGTTTCATAGTTGGAAGGCACATTATGTGAGAGGATTTTTGTTCACGTTTTCTACCATTTTGGCTGTCACATAACTGTCATCTATTGTCATACTATCCAGCTGGGTGCTGAGTAGACAAATTCTGATCTTGTGATTAAGCAGAAACTAAGCAAAAAAGGAAATTGAACAAAAAAGAGTGTATTAGCTGTAAATAATGCACAGAATTTTAAGTCAGAAAAAAAACCAATATATACAATTTACAAGAGGAAAACCTATGCAGGTCCCACAATATCAAATACACACACACACATATATATATCAACCATCTCAGCCATTTACTAATAGCACATGCTTTAGAATTGCCTGTATGGAAAATATCTTTGTAAATTGATATAAGCTGTTCTTTTAATTTCTTTGCTTTCATTTTAAAAAAATAAAAATCAAAGGCTTAGAATTTCCAGATGAGTTCAAAATGTGATGGATCAGTCATCCATAAGCACAATCTACTGGTTAGATGGCTTGGAAGGCAGATTGAACATACTTTGACTACTACTTTAAATGAACAAGTGGTTGAATCATATTACCAAGTCTTTTAGAAACACACTTTTAGAAGTTTCAAACTCGTGACCTTTAGGATTGAGATGCACTACTAAGCCACTGCACTACACACACCTTGCATTACCAAGTTATTAGTAATTAAAATAACTATCAGATTGGATACTTATGATTATTCATACTATATAAAAATCAAACATCCCTTGGAGGGCAGAATGTCGACAGATTCACCAAAAAACGAAAGGCTATTCAAAAAAGCCGAAGGTGGTGCTATGTTTATAAATGTTAATATATAAGGGTATTTTAGAAACTGAGACATAGTCATAAATATTAATATGTAATAGGGTATTTCAAAAACTAAAGGTAATGGTAAATACGTCAACATCAACATGTAGAAGAGTGTCTTTGAGAAAAGAAAATTTAGATAAGCAGACATCAAAAGTGATGAAGGTTAGGGATAAAAAGGTGACTTTACTAGTCGGTTTTTTTTTTTTTTTTTGAGTAATCTGAAAATCACTAGTAAAAATAAAATTCATAATAAAAGTGGATTTTTCTTCTTTTTTTAACTAGCAACTCAGACACCCAATAGGTTTTGATATATACGCCCTTTCTATATGTATCCTTGGGACATCCTCCTCAATGTACACCATTATCAAACATATCCTGGGGAAGCCTCCCTCAACATGCAAGCACCTTAACATCCCTTAAATAAATATGATGAACTATCTCGAACCGCTAACCAACTTACAGGAGAGTGGCATCAGCCTAACCACTACGTTATATTGGCTTATATGCATAAAAGTAAGTTTCTATTGTTATTAAAAATCGCCGTTAAGTATATAGTGCTAATTTCACGTGTATGTGCACGTGTTCATGACTAGTCATAATTGTACATTCAAGCGGTGTCACCCGACTACGTAGCATTATCCAATTAGTGGTTATTGAAGCAATCATCAAGCAAAAATATCGTGTTACCCAATTATTAGTTATTTAAACAACCATCAGACATATTTCTCATAATTATCGTAATTGCATTTCCAGACGGCAGCTAATTGCTAGTATTTTTGCTACATATAATTGCACCAGTACCTATTTTTAACCTCATTTATTTATTTATTTTTCATGATATTTTCTTTAATTATATATTTAGTTCACGATTTGGATATCTCACTTTTAAAAAAAATCCTAATTATAAAATGTAATAAAAGTTTTGCTAGAAAAAGCTAGGGGGAAAAGATGGCAACCAAATCCTGTCACATAAATGCTTACCTCCAGGTTCAGCTATAAGTACCCATACTCGGCCCGTTGCTACATTCACCAAAGTATCGAAGTACCTCAACGCTAGTTCTTTGTAGAAACTAGTACGTGGTATGGATTGCTGATCAAGGTATTCGTCTCTCTCACTATATGTGTTTATGTTCGTCTGAATTCCATGATGTTCAGAGTCTCTCTCTCTCTCTCTCTCTCTCTCTCTCTCTCTCTCTCTCTCTCTCTCTCTCTCTCTCTCTCTCTCTCTCTCTCTCTCTCTCTCTCTCTCTTATCTGATGTCTAGTGATCATTATATGATGGCTGTACAGCAAATAGTAATCCTAGACGCATCTGTCTTCGTGTGTCCTAGTTTTTTATTTTATTTTTTAGATCTAAGCCGTCGGTCTTGTTCACATCTGCCAATCGGATCAATTAACTACTTTTTCTTATTTTTTGAATTTTCAGTATCCAGTGGTTGTGATGTAAAGCCTAAAGAAGCAGGGCTAAGATCATCCAGTTAACGTGATTCTTTATGTCTAGGTTCTATACATATATATTAATAGGCACTTTTTTCCCTTTTTTTTTTTAAAGAGGAGACCCACCTATGCATAGCCTCCAACCGTGGGCATCCAGGGGAAAGCGTCTCTGTACGTGTTAGTTGTAAATAATATAGTCTGTAGTGAGAGCTGGTCCTTATGTTTTTAGATGCCTAATAGCATCTGCCATTAACGATGCTACCTTTGCTATTTGTTTTTATCTAGATCTTGGATGTTCATCTTGGTTGGCCTTTCATATTTAGCCTTCTTGTGAAAATCATGTTGATCGGATGATTTTAACTATTGATATATATATATATATATATATGCATGTGATTTTAAGAAAAAGAAAAGAGAAGTACGAGCATAGTTGCAAAGTTTACGTACTCGACTAGGAAAAAGTTGGCGAGAAAAAATGTCAGAAAAATTGGAAAAACTCTAGAAAAGAGTTGAGAAAATGCTGGGAAAAAGGATGGTAAATTTTAAAATTATAAAAAAGTTAAGAAATAGTAGCACACCATTTAATATTGTATCCTAGATAGAAATTATATTATTATTGACAAACTTGAACTTTAAGGTTGAAATGTTGAAGAAAACTTAGAAAAATATAAATTAAAAAAAGGGTCTTAAAATATAGGAATTTCTCTTTCAGAAAAGATGGGTATTAAATGAAAAAACAAAAATAAATCCAAAAACACTAGTTTTATTAAAACAATATCTTTTGAGAGTTTTATACGCCTGAAAAAAGATGCACTTTTTAAAGAAGAAAATGAGAAAAAGGAAATTTTTTATAACTACGGATAGGAGCTTTCAATTCGGAGGAACTTTGACATGTAGGTAATCTAGGGAAGTCCGGATAAGATGAATTAATAGAGATCTTGCAGAAATCATGCCTGAAATCATTCAAGGTGGGTCTGCCATGTGTCTTAAATTATTAGAACTCTTGTAGTATATTGACTTCTTAGCTATATTATGTACGAGAGTTTGATGCTAAGCAAGGCACTTTTTCTGATCAAGCAAAAGTACATTTTCTGGGCTCACATGATCAAATTTTTGTGTATGCCAATAGTAATGCTTGTAGGTGCAATATAGCTCTCGGATAATGACCACACTTCTCAATCTGATTCTTCCTGCAGACAAGGCTGGGAAGCCATAGAGGCCCTTTTAAACTTAGGCGTGTTCCTAATAGTAGCACGTTAATGGGTAGTCATTTTGCTGTTAAGTCTAGTAAACTCGGAAAAGTTTTCAAATTGACAAGCAATTTTTGAACTAGGACCAAAACCCTGTGGATTTCATGGTCTTGGTTGACCGCCCTAGTGGGTGTCCATCTAATAGAAGTTCTAACTAGAATTTCTGTCAATCAAAAGCATTAAAACTATAACTCAAATCTTTTTAATCTATCATTCATTTGAAGGTATGAAATAAATCAATAGCTTGAGGAGATCTTTAAAAGGCATTTCTACGCCCTCGATCAGAAGTTCTCCATCCAAACTGTTGATGGCTGACTAAATTCATGGATCCCATCAAGGAATACAAAATTGCCTTACTATGGGTACAGTCTAGCAACCACTTTTTATAGGGCCCATCTCTGAATTATCCAACTAATTCATCTTGTTTCTCTATGTTTAGATGTGTCATAGATAAAAAATTCATGTGATTTGGATGACTCTAGTATCTAAAAAGCATAAGCAATATTGTTCTTAGAAATGAATAGTTTAATAAATTCATAAAAATACACAGCTTTTTAATGGCTAGAATCATCCAAACCACATGCTTTTTATAGAAATTTGAATCTAGAGCAACTGAATGAACGAGTTGGATCACATATTGGTGGGCCCAATAAAATGTGGTCGCTGGACCATGCGGTCAATTAGCATTCCTCTTCTTTAGTTAGTTTTAGAAGTTAATGATAGGTTCAAGTAGAGAGTTCATAATTATTGCACATGCATTGTCTTTCAAATTTTAAAGTACTAAACAAGTTTGGTAGTACCAACGAAAGTTCACATTTTGGAAACCACATGTGCCAAGGCCACAATGATTCAATATTCTAATGTAGCAGAAAGTGATGTACCTAACCATTGTTTAAAAACTCAAAAACTTGACTTGACTCAAAAAGTAATGCAAGTCGAGTTAACTCGAAGCAACTCGAACTTGACTCAAAACCTTGGTCTTGATTGGATATTGCTAGACCTTTCGTTACTAAATCTTGTCATGGGTTTCCTTGGAAAATAGGAAGCACTCGTTTTTGCTTAAATGTAACATGCCTACGTAATATTCATTTTGCTTCTAACTAAAGCCACGTGGTTTTGGTGTTAATGGTGTGCAAGCTTGACGGCACGAATCCACGCATAAATCGATTTTTCATGTGGAACCAAAAAGTGTACTTCTTGCTTGGCTAGCTACTACAAGTAGCTTGCTTAGTAGCGGACTCAATTTTATATTTCTTTTAAGGGACTCGACTTTGTAGTTCTTTGAAGAAGTTTGTATGCTGATTCGGTGAATCAAATTGCTACTAGCAACGACAATTACCAAAAAATCTCTCCTACTAACAATGTCTTCAACATAGTGATCAAAGCAGCCTTTACGGCGACACAGTACATGCTGAGCTTATAAGAGATGTGGGATCGCACTGTATTTGATGCCTGCTCAACTCATGTTGGGTCACTTCAAGGCCTGCCCTCCACTGGGAAACATCATTCAGACTGCGAAGAGGTATTTTGTTTTATGAGTCGTAAGTTCTTTATGTATTTGATTCATATATTAATGGGTGTCTGTTATTCTCAATGTTTGTGCAGTGGTTATATGCCAATTACCCTCAACGAGAGCATGATCCTATGCATTTTCAATTTGGCTTTCAAAAGCTAGCTTGATCGTGTTTAGTACTGTAATCCCCTTGACATTGACATCTTCTTTAAAGGCAGATAAAGAGCCGATAAAATGGATCTATCTGACAATGTTCGAGAAATATTCTCTTTTTTGCCATTAAAGAAGTCGGAGAGCTTGATCTGGACTTCGGTGGGGAAAGAGAAGTTTCAGATTTTCCAATCAGTATCCTGGATGCTAGCATATCTCTGAAAGATGTCAAACTATCTTCACCTGTGATCGCACCTCCCTTTGAATTTCAATGGATTCACTTCCCGGGGACTCTGGATGTGGGAGAAGTTAAACAAAGAGAGGTAGAGATTCAAGCTTATGCAGCGGGAGTCTCTGGTTTGCCTTCATCAAAGCTCGATCATGTTCGGTTTCTGCTTTAACTATGTACTGTAATCCCTATGACATTACCTTATTCCTTTAAGAACTCCTGAGTGCTGACTGTCACCTGAACGGGACCTACTATCATGATTGTGCTTAGTTCCTTATAAGATAATTTTCATTTGAATGATCATTTTATTCTTGTTACTGTTATGGATTCTTACGAAGTACATACCCTACGCCTATTAGGTCAATTATAGAAACTAATGACCTACATAAACCTGTCAGCCATAAGAGAGGCCCTCCAAGACCTTTATATATGCTCCCAGCAATGCCATTATTCTCTGCTTTGAAACCACTTGTGTTCTTCGAATAGATTAACATCTTGCCAATAACTATCCAAGCGTAGCATCGATCATTCACAGTCATCTATGGCAATGACCGGAATCCTTCATCACACTTTTTTTCCCTTTGTAGAAGACAAGTTCCACTGGTCCTAACAATAATAGTCCAGAAAGTCGATATTATAGGCCTAATTCTCCTAGAGATTGGTTTGGGTCTTATACTGCTTGCCTGCTTAGAACGATCACAATTACAGGAGCCGTGTACATTGATTGAACCACTAGAGACTTTAGTTACAACTCAAACAACAAGAATTTCTATCACGCAATGCAAAGAAATTTAGCAATGAGCTTTATTAAAAATCCCACTTGTACCTTTTCAAGTCACGGACCACCGACCAGTCGCTTTGAGTTAATATGATTCACCTTACTTTTAGAGTCTGAGTTTTGAAATTCTAAACTGTGGCCTATGTCTTAGATGCACAGAATATTACGGTGCTAGTGAGATTCATTTTGATACTCGAATCGGGATTCAACCTAGCTAGCTCCACTTTTGGATGATCTAAACTATTTATCTTATTTGACTGCCTTAGATTGATTGAAAACCAAATTTCATGGTTGTTAGATGATTTGAACTATGCTGTTTTGGTTTTTCCAACTATGATCATGAATTTTTAAACTAAAAATGCTAGTAGCCAAAAGCATTCAATGACCATAATTGTTTATACAGAACCCATGGCCCAACAAGATGAACGAGTCAGATCATTTAAAGTGGAGACTAACAAGATCGTGTCCACAAAATGAGCCCCGAAATAAGTCCTGCCAGCATTTCACTTAGGCAGGCTTGTGCATTTAAAATCCAAGAATTTTCCAGGGGGCTTCAATGGCTATAGAAGTGGTCATAGATGGTGATACTTGGCCACTACGGCACCTCCATCCCGAACGCGTAGCCCCCACCCTCCTTCTCACTTTCCCAGAAATCCCCAGTGTGTTCTGACCGAGGAAACCCAAATTCTCCATTCTCAAACCTAGAAGTCCACGTCTTTGGAGTTGGCCATAGACTAATACAGTTGTTTTCTCGTGCCTTAATTGTATCTTCTTACTTGATGCAATGTCTACATGATAACGGGATCTTCACTCAATTGGCAGGGCTTTTAGTCCACTAGAACGAGTTAGGCGCTGTTCAGTGGCAGTTATTAAGTTGAATCATCAATCTTTGACCCCAATTGACCTTTTCGATTTAGTTTCAAGGTCTTTATTTAAAGGATTGGGTTCTTTTTTACCATGGCATAATGGTGGTCGTTTGTTCAAATGTTTCAGTCCCAAATTATTTGCCCTGTTTTCAACAATGTTATGTAGCAAAACCGTGATAATAAATCTAATTTCAGTCTGGCTGAAAAGCCGAACTCTTGGCTTTTCAGCTCCAAAAATGGGTACCAAAAACGACTGATTTTGGAATCGATCAATTTCAGTTTGCTCATTTCTTGTATCGAATTACCAATCAATTTCAGTTGATTTTGGTGGCATTCGGTCAATTTCAGTGATTTTGACGAGTTGGGCTCGTAAATGCGTCTCCACGGAAGTGATCTCTGGAAATACCTTGAGACCGACACCTTCATACTACATTTAGACAAAGGCCCAATTAAGAGATTAAAGCCAATAACAAGTTAAACCATGAAACCTAGCCAAACGTTTTTCTTAAGATGATGGAGAATAAGCAACCTTGCCACTGTAAAAAGCAATACAAGAAAACTACTTGTAAAAAGCCGTGGATCTGCTTGTAAAAATAAAAAAGGGGAGTCTATAAGTATTCTACCTTACCTTACATTTTTGTATGATCCTGTAAGTTTTGTTTTGTTTTGTTTTTCAAATGTTGACCACACTTGCACCCGTAATCTACTAGGTAAATGCAAGATTCCCTTCTAGCACTACTGCTCTAGGAGGCATTAAGACAAGATCTGCTTGTAGTTTCTCTATGTGTAAGGGAAGGCGTTGGGTTTTGCAGCTGAGAACAAAGATGTGGATTGTGGCTCAGTGAGGTGGTCTGGAGTTTTTTTTTGTGTGTGGGGGGGGGGCGGCTCTATAAGAGAGAACAGGTTTAGCTGGGAACATTTTCGTTCCTCTCTCCCCCTCTCTGGTGTGTGCAAGTGTCTAAAGAAGACAGCTCCAAGGTGTGATCCAAACCTCAGTTCCATCATCTATTTGGACAGAATTGCCAACGGAAGGACAACATTGTACCAAATTAGATAGTTGAAGGGGTTTCAGTATCCCAGTTAGACAATTAGCAGTTGTCACTTAAAAGATTGGGCGAGGGGTCAACCATTATTTTTCATTATGTTTTATACCATATCAACATTTTCTCCTCATGTCAAAATTCCTCCCAGATTCCCAACTTATGATGGGGCGTATTGCTTTGAGCACCTCAATTGTTGACAAGACACTATGCATAAATTTGTGTTCACATTGACTTGGGATCTATCTTCTCTATCAATTCTTGCTTGTTTCAACATCAAACGGTTGGGATATCCCCGTAAGGCCTAAGAGGCCTCCTTCTAGATCAAAGGGTAGCTTCCCAATTTGTTCTTCTCAATTTAAAGGGCTTTTACGAAGCCACAGTGATATATATATATATATATATATATATATATATATATATCTAGAGAGAGAGAGAGAGAGAGAGAGAGAGAAGCCGAAGCCACAGTGTTATATATATATGGGTTGATTGACAAAAAATTATTTTATTATACATGAAGAAACAGCGTGTGTACTCCTTAGACTCCTCTTCAATGTGTATTCTTGCAGGACTCGTACATGAAATTAGATTTTGAAATAAAGTTATGTAACCAATTCAACTAATTAATTTACCTTTTAGAAAATTACAAGTGCACAACCTTGAGATCTTCAATGAAATCTATACAATCAATTCAACCCAATAAATTTACTTTTCAGGAACTTACGTCCATGCACCTTAACTTTAATTTCACGTAGTCTAATGAAAACTATGTTATCAATGTAACCCAATCGGTTTACTTTTCAGGAAATTACTAAGTTCATAACTTCGAAAATTTTAATTTCATGTGCTAATATCATCCGTTAGGTAATGAATGGAAAGTTCACAACCCCCGCCCGTTTTGCTGTAACCTGATTTGTTGTCTTAGAGTTTTATAGTGAGTTTATGAACAATTGACTACATAACCATTGAAGTTTGCAAGCCAATATGGACTTTTTATACTGTTGTGGGCATCACGAGGACAATTTTGGTTTCTAGTGGACCTTTTTGTCAGCGATGGCACTTCTACCATTGGTGGCACTGTCTTATTGCACTAAGCACTTTTCCACTATGATAAGATAAGATGGTTGCTGTTGAGTCATTAATTTTTGAATTTTGCCTAATGGAGAGTAAATTTGATGCGGCGAGGAAGTCTTGATCGAACTATTCATCATATTTGGAATATCTTAGATGGGTTTAAGATCAAATTTCATATCTTTTCATTAATTTTTTCAACGAGGAAAACAAGTAGTTAGGATCGTTCAAATACATTGATTTATATTGAGTTTCCAATTTTTGGTATAAAAAACACAAAATCCCTTGAATTCTGTAGTGTATGAGTCCTAGTAAGCATGCCTGTTTTAGAGCGTGTGAAAGAAGCACATGGTAAGTTCTTTTGCCCTGACGCTTAAAAGAATACAACCAAGGTAATCCCTAGATTTTGGGGATCTGAACCGTTTATCATATTTGGCCCGACTATTTAGGCCACATACCAAAAGCCACACCCGTGGGAGGCCTCTAGGTGAAAGGTTTAATCGACGCTATTTAAAAGCAGACAAAAGAATAGTTGCAATAATCCGATGGTTTTAAAATTTGGTCACAAACTAAACTAAGGCATTACGAACATAATGAATGATCACATAATCCAAAGGAGGGCCCCAGCTGGGCAGCATCTTCCTCCGGCGTCCGTGGAGATCCCTAACAATCATCTAAAATTCCTGGAAAGAACGAGCCTAAGCTCCAAGGTGATAGACCTGTGAGACCCGACACCAGCATCACAAGGTATGGTACAGGGAATTATATTGGCCATTAAAAGCTAACCGGACAGCTTGCCCATGTGTATAGGCGATGGGCATTAATTGTTCGAATTTTCAACCCTGGACTTGAGTTCCTCCCGACTGTTCACTGCCGAAGGCATAATGTACCCATTGAAGCAGGGGACTCAGTATTGGTTCTCTAGGCAAGATGGTACGGACCATCTTTGACGGCCTCCGGATCATTGCATTGGAAAGATGGTACAGGCTAAACGTACAACCAAGGCCCAAACCATTCAAAGCTGTGTCTAAGAATCCTCGACAGTGTACTTTTAGCGGTCCACAGAGAGAGAGAGAGAGAGAGAGAGAGAGAGAGATTACGATGGAAAAAACTGCATTCACGGCATGATTCTTTTTCTAACGTCAAAACATCTCTCCATATCATTTCTCAATCCTCAAAACCTTCATCTTTTGGAGCATCCACATCAAATCTTCTGGACGAAATCCGACTAAACAAATTCCTCAAACTGCTCTTGTTCTCCTTCCTTCTCTTGCCCACCTCACGGAACTCATGTTCTCCGCTCATAGGATGATCCAAAGCAAGCCCTGCTTCCAACTTCTTCGAAAGTGTAACGATCTCATAAGAGTCCCACAACGACTGCCTAAAATCCCAATTGGAACGTGCCTCCTTGCACGCTATGCTTATTGCTTCAATCTTGAAACGAGTCGGCCTCCGCCTGAAATGCCTTCTGTGAGCATCAAATTCCATTGTGGCTCTTGGATTTCCTAAGTGGCCATGCCAAGCTTGTGCCACAGCTCTGAGTATGTCAATGTCCTCATCTTCCTGCTGCCCTTCTCTTTTCTTCATTGCCTTGTGCCAATCCTACAGTGGCCATGTCTTCAATAAATAACAACCTCACGTTCCATTCTTTTGGAGATAAGACTTGTTCCCGCTATGAAACCATTGGACCGAAACGATAAGAGGATTGGAAAGAAGTCCACTAGTGTTTCTAAGATTGTACATAAGAAACAAACGGAAGTTTGGACTTCTATTTAATGGCCAGGACCCACAAGAATTTACTTTTGTTCTGAGGAAGGACATGGATCCGAGGTCTCCATCCTTTGTACCGAACGCATGAGTTAGAGAGCACGACCAGACTTGGGGGGCCATCCATTTGTGGCTACAACTCCGTGACGGAGCCCGACCAATTTGCTGGGGAGCCTACTGCCGGAGAATGGTAGGGCCAACAGGGCAAATAAAGGAGGTTTTGGGGGATCATAAATATTCATTTCCTACATATCGTTTCCGATGGCCCACGTCATCCACGGGTCATTGTAGCCTCATAGCTGTTCTCTAGAGCTATAAAATAGGTGGCAAATATTTTCGTAGCAGAGCTCAGAGCACGAGTCAGGGAGATCTAAACTGTGAAAAAGAGACCGAAGCGTATTAACTCAACATTTGTCAACAGTAAGTATCAATCAGCATTCCGTCCAATCAAATTTGGTAACTGTACCTAGTGTCGCAGGCTTGCACTGTAAGGTCCGTGACCAAGGCTTGAAGACTCCATAGAAGGCTTATTTAGCTTGTGGACAAGGTTCAAGAGACTTAAACCCATTGGTGAAGATCCATGGAGGAAGGCCTGATTCTAGAAGGCCTGGGTTCTGAAAGACTCCATGTAAATATCTTAAAAGAGAGAAGGTTAGGGACTTGTGTAGAGTTTTCTAGATAGAGTTCTAGAGTAGTCCTTAGCCATTGGATTATAGACACTTGTAATAATCCGGACCATCCATTGGGGAGGTGGATGGAGGGAAACAAGTATAAATAGGTGTAAGCTCTTCAGTTGTAACTATCTCAGACTTGTGAAGCTTAATAGAGTAGGAGAGTTTCCTTCTGAGTTCTCTTGAGTTCCTCTCATTGCTTGAATAGGTGAGTGAGCGAAAGCTCTAGCAAGTGAGAGTTTTGAGGGTTGAAGGCTGAACTTAGCCTTGGTGCCTTGAGCGCATTACAAGACTAAGTGCCACACGGGTGTCTGAAAATCTCAGCCCGTGACAAATGGTATCAGAGCCAAGTTGGCGCCAGGAAATGGTATCAGAGCAGTTCGACGGGGTTAGTAACTGAGCAAGAGTGCTTAAAGCTGGTTTCAAAGTAGGGTTAGCGGTGAAGGTTTACAAGATAGAGGCTATTGTGTGTGGCATCTCCACTAGGCTAGAGGAAGTGCACCCAAGGCGTGGGTCCCTTGAAGCTGCTAGGAAAGAGCTTAAGGGCGAGGGGGAGGATGGATTGCACTTCATAAGGGAGGTAAGCCTTCATAGAACACGGGAGGCTAACACTTTGAATCCTACAAGTAATGCTCATAGATGGAAGGTTACAACTCTATTGAGGCCATGCTACTTCTGTGATGGACCTCATCTCATGCGAGATTGCCCAACGAGGAAGGTCCTACACAACATGGCACAACATAAGGAGGAAGAGGAGGAGGATGAGCTAGAGGACGTAGCTCAATCAGCATAGCTTGACTTATCAGGCCCAAGTGTTGGGACGTTACTTGGACCTAGTGAGTCAGAGATGGAAGCGGTGATCAACAAGGGTGTTGACACCATTGTGGGCACAAAGGAGAGTGTGCCGCAAGAGGAAGACTCCAAGCAAAGTCATGCAGGGTGCATAGTGATTGGAAGCAGTGATGCAAAGGTGCCGGAGGCACAACAGTATGGTGCAACAATGCAGGGGCGTCAGAGGAGTGACTTCCAACAGACATGCACAGGTGCACAAGTGTGCACACAATATGAAGGAGATGAAGGAAATCACCTTGGAGCACAAGACTGCCTGGTTGCTAAGGTGTAGGAGGAGGGACGTGATATAGCATCCCATGATGATCACGAAGCAACATGGGGTGTACCACAGGATAAAGTTCATGGCACTGATGGAGATGTGTCGACAAGGGCGTCGACATGATCAGGTGGGGGAGAATGTCACAGGCTTGCACTGCAAGGTCCATGACCAAGGCTTGAAGGCTCTATGGAAGGCTTATTTAGCTTGTGGACAAGGTTCAAGAGACTTAAACCCATTGGTGAAGATCCATGGAGGAAGGCTTGATTCTAGAAGGCCTGGGTTCTGAAAGACTCCATGTAAATATCTTGAAAGAGGGAAGGTTAGGGACTTGTGTGGAGTTGTGTAGAGTTTTCTAGATAGAGTTCTAGAATAGTCCTTAGCTATTGGATTATAGACACTTGTAATAATCCGGACCATCCATTGGGGAGGTGGATGGAGGGGAACAAGTATAAATAGGTGTAAGCTCTTCAGTTGTAACTATCTCAGACTTGTGAAGCTTAATAGAGTGGGAGAGTTTCCTTCTGAGTTCTCTTGAGTTCCTCTCATTGCTTGAGTAGGTGAGTGAGCGAAATCTCTAGCAAGTGAGAGTTTTGAGGGTTGAAGGCTGAAGGCTGAACTTAGCCTTGGTGCCTTGAGTGTATTACAAGACTAAGTGCCGCACGGGTGTCTGAAAATCTCAACCCCTGATACTAGGCTCCAATTCTGCTCTGGTCATTAGACTAGAAGCCAAGTCCTATTTCATCATCATCATCATCAAGACCTTATCCCAATTTGGGGTCGGCCACATGAATCTTATTCCTCCATTCCACTCTATTAAATACCATGGCTTCATTTAGTCCCAAAGTTTTTAAATCTTTCCTCACCACTTCTATCCACGTTCTTTTGGGCCTTCCCCTTGCCCTTTTAGAACCTTCTACTTGTATTGCCTCACTCCTTCTAACTGGTGCCGTTGTTGGCCTCCTTTGAACATGTCCAAACCATCTAAGTCTAATCTCCCTCATCTTGTTACCTATTGGTGCTATCCCTAAATTTCTTCTAATATTTTCATTTCTAATTCTATCCTTTCTTGTCTTACCACTCATCCATCTCAACATCCTCATTTACGCAACACTCACCTATGAGTATGATGTTCCTTAACCGCCCAACACTCGATCCATAGAGCATGGCCGGCCTTATAGCCATCCTATAGAATTTTCCCTTTAGTTTGAGTGCACCCGCCGATCACATCAATCCGCCGATGCACATCTCCATTTGTTCCAACCCGCTTGGATTCTCTCGGGTAACCTCCCTCTCAATCTCTCCACTCTCATGGATCAATGATCCTAAGTATCGGAAGTGGTATCTCATGGGGACCTCTTGGTTATCAATCTTGACCGGTGCTCCACTCCTACTCTCCTTGCTAAAATTACATTCCATATATTCTGTCTTAGTTCGGCTAATTTTAAATCCTTTCGATTCTACTGCTTCTCTCCATAGCTCTAGCTTTATGTTGACACCCTCCCTTGTCTCATCAAGTAGGACTATATCGTCTGCAAATAGCATGCACCAGGGAATCTCCTCATGCAGATGTTTTGTTAACTCATCCATAACTAATGTGAAAAGGTATGGACTTAATGCCGATCCTTGGTGCAATCCGACAAAGGACAGAAAATCACCGGTCACGCCACTAGTGGTCTTAACATTTGTTCTCGCTCCCTCATACATATCTTTAATTATGTCTATATACCCCCGAGAAACCCCTTTAACACCTAACACCCTCCATATTAACTCTCTAGGGACTCTATCATAAGCCTTCTCTAAGTCAATAAAGACCATGTGTAGGTCTTTTCTCCTCTCCCTATATTTCTCTACTAATTGTCTTAGTAAGAAAATAGCTTCCATGGTAGACCTCCCAGGCATGAAACCAAACTGATTCTCCGATACACTTGTTTCATGTCGTAGCCTCTTCTCAATGACTCTTTCAAAAAGTTTCATGGTGTGGCTCATAAGTTTGATCCCTCGATAATTAGTGCAGCTCTGAATGTCTCCTTTATTCTTATAGATTGGTACAATAGAGCTTTTCCTCCACTCATTAGGCATTTTCTTTGATTTTATAATCTTGTTAAACAACTTGGTCAACCAAACTACCCCAATATCTCCCATATGCTTCCAAACCTCTATTGGTATACCATCAGGCCCCATGGCCTTTCCTAAGCCAAGTCCTATTTATTATCTGAAAAAAAAAAGAAAAAATGCTTGCTACGTTTTTATTATTTTTCACCGAGGAATGCTAAAGGTAGAAGCATCGATCCATGGATCACAAAACGAGGCGACCTACATTTGGACGGTCCTACTTGTTCATTTGATTGTTCTGATAGTTCAAGCACATGGATTAAATGATTCTAGCACCTAGAATGTTGTGTTCTTATCTTTTTTTGGTACAAAGCAAATCCCTCGTCTACGCTCTTAGGGAAGAAACATTTGAAACTTCGTACAACGCACTGATCTAAATTCAACTCTCCAAATGATAGTTTTTAGGATCCAAGAATTCTTCAATCACCGTGATTCTGAATACAAGATATCTCATGCCCAAGGAATCAGTAGGATGAGAATAGCCAACCACTAATTATCTATACGAGAATTCGGTGCCATCCTAAAATGTTTTGTTTTCAAATATATTTATCCAGAGGCCATCGAATCATTTATATATGAACTAATGAACCATGACAAGTTATTATTATTAGCAATGAACTAATGAACTAGACTGGCCGTCGAAATGCTTACCAAATGCGAAAGAATGCGAGTCCAATCATCCAAACGGGCGAATAAAAGTGGAAAAAGCTATTTGAAATTGATTTGTGGTGGTCATGCGAAACTTCAACTTTTGACTAAAGTATGGAAGTTAGGATTAGTGTGGACATTAATTTTTGCCAAGATACCTAGACGTGATTTTAAATGATTCATCAACACAGAAGCTTAGCTTGCTAGGAGAAACAGTTGAATAGTTTGTAAGATGCATCTGGAAGGTAAGCAATGAGCACCTAGTCCAGTGGCAAGATGCACTTTTCCCTCAACAAAAGGTTGCGGGTTCTAATCTACCAACTTGATGAAGAGGAGGAAAAGCAAAAAACCTTGAAAGTGGAAAAGATGACAAGATGACAGGTTGAAGAATCTTGACATCTAAAGCTGGTATCATCACTGCTGTTGAGGTCTGAGGTGCAGCTTCGTCTTCACAAGAAGGCTCTGTGTCAGCTCATGTAAATACATCCCATCATACCTAGGCCCGAACAAGCCGCACCAACAGAATCCAATCAAACACTTCTAGATACTACAGCAGGGGAATATCTTCGGACATTCTTCCAAGTAGTTCTGGCAGTGTAAAGAGTGCGGTTATTTTCGTTATAGGAAGTAATAATGGCTTATAAGCCACCGGTGCTTGCTTGGGCAATCATATCGTAATAGTTGGCTAGCCTCACGTGGTCATTATCAAAGCCCTATCCTGATTTTTGGTTATATGAATTTTTTTCCGCTGTTAACCTCTATCAAGTGTCGTTGTTTTATTAAGTTCAAGAGTTTTTAAATCTTTTCTAACCACTTTTATTCATATTCTTTTGGGCCTTTCCCTTCCCTTTTAAAGCATTTGACTTAGATCGATTCACTCTTTCTAACTGGTGCCATTTTCAGTTTTGTTGGACATGTCCAAGTCATCTAAGTCTATCCTCTCTCATCTAGTCATTTATTGGTGCTACTCATAGGTTTTCTATAATGTTTTAATTTCTAATTCTATCATTTCTTGTTTTACTACTCATCAATCTCAATATCCTCATGTTGACAAAGCTCATCCTATATTTATGTTGTTCCTTAACCGTCTCATACTCTAATCCATAAAGTATAACCCATCTTATAGTGGTTCTATAGAATTGTCCTTTTAGTTTGAGTGACACTCGCTGATCACATAAAACTCTAGAATTACATTTCCATTTGTTCCAACACGCCTAGTTTCTTTGACTAACATTCCTCTCAATCTCTCTACTTTCATGAATTATCAATCCTAAGTATTGAAAACGATCTTTTTGGGTACTTCTTGATTATCAATCTTTACCGGTCCTTCTCTCCCATCCCTCTTATTGCTAAAATTACATTTTATATACTCTAAGTTCTATTAATTTTAAATCCTTTAGACTCTATAGTATCTCTCAACAACTTTAGCTTTGTTTTTACTCCTCATTTGTCTTATTAATTAAAATTATATTATCTATAAATAGCATGCACAATGGGATCTCCTCATGCAAATGTTTCATTAACTCATCAATAACAAATGGGAAAATATATTAGCTCAATGCTGATCTTTGGTGCATTCCTATAGTGATAGGAAAATCATCGGTCTCTCCACTAGTGGTGCTAACATTTGTTATTGTTCTCTCATACATATCCTTAATTATATTTATATATTTATGTGAAACCCTTTTCTCTTCCAACATGCTCCATATTAATTCTCTAGAGACCCTATCATAAGCTTTTTCTAAGTCCATAAAGACCACATAGATGTCCTTCCTCTTCTCCCTATATTTTTCTATCAATTGTGTATGGAGGAAATTAGCTTCCATAGTAGATCTCCCAAGCATGGAATCAAACTAGTTTTTTGATACGCTTATCTCATGTTGTAGCCTCTTCTCATCACTCTTTCCCAAAGTTTCATGATATGAAAACTATAAGTTTGATCCCACTATAATTAGTTCAACCTATATGTCTCATTTATTCTTATAGATTGGTACAATAGAGCTTTTCCTCCATTCATCTGACATTTTTTTATTTTAAAATCTTGTTAAACAACTTTGTCAACTAAACTACTACAATATCTTCCATTTATTTTCAAACCTCTATTGGTATGTTATCTCGCCTTTTGTGTTTTATCTTTTTCAAAGCCTCTTCACTTCAGGTATTCTTATCTCACGGTCGTATATATATAGTCCAATGTTATTTGGGTTTACGGTTCTTACAATCTCTATATTCTTAGGATCATTTTCATTTAACAATTTTTTAAAGTAACTTTCCTACAATAGTTAAAAATTATATGTGCTCAATCTTAATTAATCACATTACTAACTCAAGAAAATGAAAGAATAGAGAGTGCTTGGCATCGTTACTTGTAACTTAGGATTAATATTGCCTCTAACACCTCCTCCATCAGTGCTCAGCGTCGTCACCAGATTACCCTTCACTAATGTAGGGTTTTTCATTTGAAGGACCATGTTACTAGCTCTCTACTATTGTCTCCCTTAACCTAACACTTGAACTTGGCTTTGTAGAACGGTGTAGACATGTTGTTATATAAAGTCAAAGACATATCCTTGGGATTCTTGATTTTGAATCGAGATATTAATATGATAAATAAAAGAAAGGAATAGGGTTCTTAGTCTGAATAGAGATATTAATATAAAAAAAGGGTAGCCCCAGTGCACGAAGTTCCTACCTATGCGGCGTTCGGGGAAGGGGTGAACTACAAGGGCCTATAGTACATAGCCTTACCTTGTATTTTTACAAAAGGCTGTTTCCACGCCTTGAACCTATGACCTCAAGGTCACATGACGACAACTTTTACTGTTGCACAAAGGCTCCCCTTCAATAGAGATATTAATATGATAAAGAAAATATAATGAAAAGAACATCAAATAGATGGTTTCCGCCACTTGAGAATGGACACTTGGAAAGTTTTCCAAGAGGATATACCTCGACTAAAGATATTGTACCTTCCTTGTTTGTACAAGTCACTATATCATTCGAAGAGGGAATGCTAGGATCAATGGTAAGAATCAGTGGTATTTGGGGTCCACCAAATACAAATGGAATGTTGCAAGACCATGTTGCGTCCTACTAATGTATCTTCAACCAATGGCATGCATTGATTGATATGCCTCATTGTTTATTGAAAGATAGAACAAAAAGCATCACAGAAAAAAAAATACAAATGATTCATTACAAAGTACAGATAAATAATAAGGACATTTGCTTTCATAATTCCTTAAAGCATGAAGTTGGCATTGACTTGTTGCTCCAAACTGTTCCACATCACATATGCTAAGATTGTTAAAGAAAGAACTTTGGACAAGATCCATTTACCTTATGAGAGTATGACTACTATCAGCAATTGTTTTGCCACTAAAAGGATTTAAAAAGAGGTCTACATTGCAAAAATTTTGCTAATGCTTAGCAAGAACCACAGTAGCATTTAATATGGAAAACCCCTTTACTAGGGGGTTCACTTCGAAGGAGTTAGGACCATTCATGATTGGCTACTGATTGTAGATGGAAACTTGTTATATGCAAAATGTAGCCATACTTTTATATAACATCTATTAAGTAAGCTAACATTTGCTTTACTTTTCAGAACCATAGTGCTTGCATGAGGGGATTCATAAGATGACACGGTAGGACCTTAGGTAACAATACTGGATCATGTGAACTAGGGATTGAGAACCTAAGGGTGGGAAGTATGGTGTTCCACTTCCCTGTAAACATAGAACTTGTTCTCGCTTGAGAATCAAAATCCATAGTTTTTATTTCATTTACCAAGCTAACCAAGATGGACCATCTATGGTCATGGAAGAGGGATTTGGGATTCAGAAACTGCGTCATGCTTTTAACTATTCTAAGAGCCCATAAGTTTTAGATTCTAAAGAATGATTTAATCATGGGGAAATAATTTGAAAATCTTAAAAGTCAATTTTTTCTATGTATAGAATTAGGAAAAGTACTTTTCTATATGGTTCAAGTAAGAATTTTAAATAAGAAAGTAGCGATTTCACACAATATTTTTTATGGATGCTTCATTTCCCTAGTAAGAAGGGGAGCCGTGGCGCAACAATAGAGTTGTCACCCCGTGACCTTGAGGTCACAGGTTTAAGACGTGGAAATAGTCTGCAACATCCAAAAAAAAAGAAAAAAGAAGGAGCAAGAAGGGCTTAAATAGAAGGGGGCCGTATTTGATACGAGCACCCCCCCCCCCTTAAGGAAACCCGACGCAGTCGTTGGGTCTTCCTTCCTAGAGAGAGAGAGAGAGAGAGAGAGAGAGAGAGAGAGAGAGAGAGAGAGAGAGAGAGAGAGAGAGAGAGAGAGAGAGAGAGAGAGAGAGAGAGAGAGAGAGGGGAAGAGACATTCGCCTGTGACTACATGGACGCCGGTGACCTCGTGAAAATCCAATGAAAGGGGGAGAAAAAGGGCATTTTTAGGCAGCCGTATTGCAGGGAGCCGCTCAAAAAATGATGGATCAGATGGATGATCCAAGCCGATCCTTTTATTCTCCATGATCTCACAATCAAAATGCCTTAAGAATCACTTTGATAGGTAAAGTAAGGAGGGAGAATGGAGCCGTTAAAGTTGATGCCACTGAGTGATAGAAATCTAACGACCGGCAAAATGTTTTTCAAGTTTTTCGACAACAAATGATGTCGGATAGGCACCAAACTTCAGAGGATAATAGGTGAGACCTAATCTACAATACCCATGCTTTTTATTTGAGATCCATTGAGAAATGGGTCACCGGTAACGAACAGAATCCGATCACCTTTTCTGGCTACAGTGACGTTTTTCAGCGAGAAAAATGTGAAAAAATAGAAATTTTGTGATTAGGATAAATAAAACTTGATCTTTTCATCCATGAAGATGAATCATCAATTAGGAATCAATTAGCCCTTGAAATTTTGAACGAAAACTTGATGGTGAAAAGGAAAAAATTGAGATCTCAGCATTCGTCCATTAAAAAAAATGATAGGAAGGTAGATTTGTGTAAAATGTGACTTCAATTGCCCATCAATAATGAATTGTGACAAGAAAGACAGACCAATTATGGACTATTTGATGGAAGATCTGATATGACTATCCAAAACTCAATCGGTGATGATTGTAGGTTAGGAAAGGCAATTAGACCATGGATTATGAT
Organism: Warburgia ugandensis; assembly: GCA_035236585.1. Lineage (NCBI taxonomy): Eukaryota > Viridiplantae > Streptophyta > Magnoliopsida > Canellales > Canellaceae > Warburgia > Warburgia ugandensis. The sequence continues at coordinate 78,327,573 of CP141130.1, forward strand.
TAAAAACATTGAAATTATTGAATAACATTCTTTAAATGTTAGAAATTAAAACTTCTAGAGGTACGCGCTAGATTTGGACAGTTAATCTAACCATGTGCCTTAGGATTGGCTGATCAGAGAGCGATCTGACTGTCAGATCGATATGTAATCTTGTACATTCATTGAGATTATTAAATAAACATGGAAATTGGGTTAATTATGATGAAGATGATCTAAATTGATGATCAAATATCAGAACTGAGTAGTAAAGAGTGATTCAACGGTTGGATCGTCTCCAAACTTCATAAGATGAAAGGGATTGACCCTTTAATGATTAAAAGACATTAATTAAATGAATCATAATAATAGATTGATGATCAAAGATGACAAATGATAGTCTAGATGATAGAAAGACCAACATTTAACTCAAGATTATCCTAATTGAGGGTTCATCATATGATCTAGGCTATTAATTTAGGATTAACTGCTGTTGATTGTTTAAACGCAAGTGCATGGGCTATTGTAGTGTAGCTTATGCAAGTATGGGTCGATCACACGAGGACTTGATTTAAAATGATGGAGTTTTCAATAAAATTCAATTAATAAAAGAATCAAAACAAAGAATATAGCAAAATTCAACTAACAATAAAATAAAATTCATATTTATTCAATTGTTGCAATGTGCACAATTATTTATTCCAAAAACACAAAAAATGCAACAAAATAATCAATCCTGGATAAGCTTGTCCTTGGATTGCACTATCCCTAGATTGTCAGAATAAAGATAAGGTAAAACCAGAATAGCACAGGGACACAATTGGAATTAAACTAGGGACACAGACGGTATTTCTGAAAAAGGACAGAGTTGGTATTAAAACAGGGACTCAAATGGGATTATTGAAATTTGCCAGGGGCACAAACATAATTTTCTGGGGTTCTGGTTTTTAACGAAAAAAAACCAGGAAAACGATGAAAACCGGAAGAAGGAAGAAGGAGAAAGAAGGAAGAAGGGAAGAGGAAGGAGCATAAGAGGAAAGGGAGAGTAGAAAGATGGGAGAAAACCTGAGTTGGGTTTTCTATCTCAGGGCCGTCCGACGAAGGAGATGGAGGAGAAGCTGGCCGGAGGATAAGATGGAGAAGAAGATGTCGGGTTTTCTCTCCTTGAGACAGCTGGTGACTGTGGAACCCAGAGAAGATGGGTGGAGAAGAGGGAGATAGGCAGTCCAGTGTAGCCTGGGAAGATTGGCCGGAGATGACGCTGGAGATGGAAGTGACCAGGTACGAAACTGAAAACGCAAGAGAGAGAGAGAGAGAGAGAGAGAGAGAGAAGAGATAGCAGATAGATTGAGAACGTTGACGGTACTGGACTGGTGCAGCTAGAGCAAGAAGCATAGCAGATGGGGTGCATGAGCAACAAGGAGGAAAAGAGGAATTGAAAGAGAAGAAGTAGGTGGGGGTGCTCGAGTGCGATGATCCAGTCACCGGTTGGCGACTGTTTTGTGGTGAACAGAAAGAAGGGAATGGAGAAGTGAGGGATCGTGAGAGGGGGGAATGAGAGAAGGGGAAGAGAAAGGAGGGAGAGAAATTCAGAGAGCAAGAGAAAAGAGAGAGAGAGAGAGAGAGAGAGAGAGAGAGAGAGAGAGAGAGAGAGAGAGAGAGAGAGAGAGAGAGAGAGAGAGAGAGAGAGAGAGAGAGAGAGAGAGAGAGAGAGAGAGAGAGAGGTGGAAAAGGTGAGCTAGCCAGCCCCCCCTAGATGAGGGTAAAAACGTGTCTTTTTGGGAAGGAAGAAAGATGCAATTATAAGAAGAGGGAGAGAGAAACGTGAAAGATAGGGAGATAAGAGGGAAAAGAGAGAGAGAATTGAGGGAAAGAAAGAGAAGTAAAGGAGAAATTAGAGGAAGAGAGAGAGAGAGAAACGTGTGAGAGGGAGAGATTGAAGAGAGATAGGGAGAAAAGAGATAGAAGAAAGAAAAGAGAAAAGAGAGAAAAGAGAGAGAGTGGGTTCACTAGAATTCTAGACTTGCTAGAACTCTGCAAGTCTTCAACTTTGTCTTGTACTAGGATTCTTCAAATTCCATCTTATTTCCATGAAACTTCATCTGATCTCCATCTAATATCCTTGATTTGATCTGGAGCGTCCACGCCTGAGTTGACCAATTTACAATGCACAGGACCCAATTAGCGCAATCTAAACCGTTCATTAGCTCTAATAATCATCTAACCACTAAATTTTACAATTCAACGGTTGGATGGCCAATTAAAGCTAAAATAAAATATTTGATGTAAAAGCTTAAAATTAATGGTCTAGATGCTCTAATCAAATACTAAATTAGGGGTATTTTGACCAAAATTGAACACTTAACACACCCCCAACCAGCATTTTGCTAGTCCCTAGCAAAAGATGCGAAGAAATCAACTCAATTTTTTTTATTTTTCAAGTCATCTCCATTTTTTCTGAGAGAATTATCTTCAATAAATCTATCCACTTTAGCAAACTAATAAAAATGACTGAAGAATTCAAAACCTTACCCATATGCTAAAAATATTCCACTTAAGCTCAGATCTCAGAGTGATTGTGTGCATATACAGTCTACACATAGAATAATCTTTATCTCTAAGTAAACTTCCAACTTTTGAATTCCATCTAAAATATGTTTTGACCTCAATCCTTACTAATGGCATACGCTAAAAAATAAAGTCTCTCAGATAGAGGGTTCAAATCATATCTCTTTTGAAAATATGTGAGAAGAGTCAATGAAAGCAAATATATCTCACATATACTCATGAAGAAAGGGAGTTACTAAGGAATTTAATTGTTTTGATCCCTTTGGAATGGATGTCATTACCTTTGAATATTTAGAAATACCACTCTTTTACTCCTATCCATTCATTTCCTCATCAAGATTATATTCATCGTAGAATCAATAGGTCTTTAACTGGGACGAAACATAGGCTTAGAACAGGGTACCAAAGAAAGGGTATAAGGATATTCAAAGTTTCTTCAAAAAATAAGTAGAGGTCTTCTATTGTTGACAATTCTTCTTTTTCTTTGCTTTTTTCTAAAGTGAATATTTTTGTTTCCATTTTTCTTTGTATTCTTCAAACTTTTTTTTTTTCCAGTACTTTTGACTCACTTTGAAGAATATTTCTTTTCTTCATATCCACTTTTCTACTTTCATTGCAATTAAAAAGTATTCTTTCATTCTTCTCTAACTTATTTTTCAAAGAAAATGGGTAATGGATAATTTATACTGGGTTACTATGGGTAAAGGGTATTTTGGGTGACAAAAGGCTTATATTTAAAGGCTCAACTTGGCTAACTAGTGGTAAAAATACTTCTGGGTAGGCTTTATGTCTCTAAGTTAACAAAGGATGGCCTAAATCATTTTCTAGGTTTCTTATAATCTATCAAATTCAATGAACTTCCAGAATTTTAAAGGTAGTATTCTAATTATTCAGGTAATTAGCCAAATTTAAGATTTTGGGATCAATTTGCTTTAAGCACGCTGAAAAAAATTAGGAATATTTATAACCTCTCGAAAAGATGAATGGCTCTAAAACTCACTTAGGTTATAGGTCTCTACTGAATTTCTTTAGAATTTTTAAGTTATAGCCACTTATCAATTTAGACTATCTATATGCAACTGCTGTGTACAAATGTGATATGAGACTTTGCTTTCATGGAATACTTTAGAAAATGAGTAAAATGATGAATTAATCATATTTAATTCCATTAATAAGATAAAGTTATCCAGATTATACTTCAGAAAATCCAATTCTCATCATAGGAAATGACCTAAAATTTTTCATTTTTCTTTTTGAAAAAAAAAAACCAAGGAAATCACCTAAAAACTAAAAAAAATAGAATTTGCTAGAATTCTACACCCCCAACTTGACAGAAACATTGTCCTCAATGTTTAAAAAGTATGATGATGATAATGCATTGAGAAACACAAAAAAATTGAGAGATATAGAAAAAATTTGAAAAAGAAAAATAAGAAAGTAAAAACTACGCTACATACTTTATTTTCAAATGAAAATTTTCAGAGAAAAAACATTACTGAGTTCGAAACTTCCCTCAGTCCTATACAAAATAAGCCGGACGAGCCTGTGAAAAGGAATGATGAATAAATTTATCTTGCAATTTAAAAATTTTCATTTTATCACAAGGCAAGATAAATTTATCTTCGGGCCGCTTCACATAATTAAAGACAATTGTGGGAGTTTGATGTAGCCTTTTTGGAAATGTATTAAGGATCTCATATTGCTCAGTGGGTGTGACATTTTCCTGATCAATAAATTCATCTCTTTTTCTGACCAGTTTAGATACTATTTCAGCCTTTTTAGGTCTAGATTGCTTAATTATGTTACCATTATGAATAATGGTAGCTTCCTTTGTTTGTTCCATGTCTGTAAATGAAGAATTAATCCTATCTCCTACATCCATATCATCAAGATATCCATTTGGTGGAATAGGACATTCCTCTTTATCAATGGTCTGTAGCATTTGAGACATCATGTCCTTCAATTCAGTCATGGAATTTGTATTCTCTTTTAATTGGGCTTTAATTTGAGAAATTTTCTTCTCCTGGTATTGCATGACTAGATGGAAATTATCCTCCACTTTCCTCTTATGTGGAGGAAGGTAAGGTCCATGAGAAAATGGTCCTTTGTGGTGATAGGGTTGATGTTGGGATTTCTGTGAGACATTAGCCTTATATTCATTTCTAAAAGTAGAATGATTACTTCATTTAGAATTATATGTCTCTAAAGATGGGGAAAAATGTTGCTCATAAGATTGTGTCGATTCATGAAGAGCATCCTGAAATGCAGGAGCAATAGGACATTCCTGAGTGGGGTGTGTATTACTTTCACAAATATCACACACCTGTTCGACTTTCTTAGAGGGACATTTCTCCATTTCCATGGCCTCAACTGTTCTATCTAGGGATGCTATTTTTATATCATCTTTTTCAGTCATAGCATATATTTCTCCCCTAGAGGATGTGGTGGTGGTCTTAGGCTCGCTTGAAAAACCTACTTTTTCTGAATCAGCCCAAGTTTGTGCACTCTCTGCCAACCATTCCAAATACTCTTGTGCTTCTTTAGGTTGTTTATTTAAGAAATTACCATTGCACATCATTTCAACAAATTGACGCATATTAGATTTAAGTCCTTCATAAAAGAAGCTAATGATATGCCAAAGTTTGTATCCATGATGTGGACAAGTCAACAATAATTCCTTAAATCTTTCCCAGCATTGATAGAAAGTTTCATTATTCATCTGGGTAAAATTCGCTATATTTTGACGAAGAGCAATTGTCTTATGTCTAGGAAAGAACTTATTCAAGAACTTCTTAGTCATATCTTCCCATGTTCGTATGGAACCTGGTGGCATTGAATGAAACCACATCTTAGCCTTTTTCTTTAACGAAAAAGAAAATAGTTTGAGTCTTACTATATTTAAGTCGATGTTTTGTGTATGTTGAGTCATGCACACTTCATTGAATTCTTTTAAATGCATGTAAGGACTCTCACTATCCAACCCATAGAATTTGGGAAGTAATTGAATTACTCCCACCTTTAAGTCAATCATACCAGCATTTGGAGGTAAAAGTATACATGAAAGTGTGCTAGTATAATTAGGCTGCAATAGTCTCTTAGTGTCTTCCCACAAGAATTTTGGTTATTCTCATGTGTTTTATGTTGGTCCTTTCTCCTATTTCCATGTGGTTGAGAATGATTCCTCCATTGATGCATATCATCATGAAATAGAGGTTGAGTATCATCAGCATTAAAGAGGGGATTGCTCGTCCATGAGGAAACATCATAATTATCAAAGATGAAAGGTGGTTCATCATCATTAAAGAGTGGATTGTTTCTCCATGGGAAAATATATTCTCTATTAATGCTAGGGTGCAAATTACCCTTTTGATCAATGTTTAAATTATTCATTAGGTGGAACTGATCATGTCCTTCTCTTTTCATTTTTTATTTTAGAAGAGGACTACCCTAAATAATGCAACCTAAATGCCTAGAATGATGCATAATCAAGAACACAATCAAGCAATCTCCTAAGGCTAACAAGCATAAATATTTTGATTTTCTGTAGGGACAGCGCTTTTAATTAGCCTGAGCTAATGCTCCTACTCTAAAGCGGTTAATACAACCCTCGTGTAAGGAGGCGTTTAGACCTCAACAAACATCGACAAGAGGTGGGGGAAGAGCGAGGCTCTATTAGACAACCCCCAATAACCACAGTGATCAAAAGCAACTGAAGTGACAGTAAATCGTGTCCTATTAAGAGGGTCCTACGAGCATGTGATAACCCTATAGGTCTCTTCTGATTGATTTTAAATTAATGTAAATGGAGAGGTTGCGTTCTTGAGGTGATTATCCTAGGTGGGCCAATGAGTGGTGATGAAATCCACCCTTGATCTTGTGGGGGTAGGGTGCCCTTACTAATTAAATTTCACACACCATGGCAATTCGATCAACATATAATTCACCTTAAAGCGTTAGACGTGTCCTAAAATGCAATTGAAAGCAATGAACTAATGCAAAACCCTAAGATGCAACAATTATAACAGATGCTTTCTATGTGCAATTAACTACCAAACATTGCAAATTATTCTAAATGCACACCCTAATCTAGAAAATAAATGAGTGAGAAGACTTACAGTGAGGTTTCTGATGAAGATCAAGTGTGGGCCACCTTATCCCACACTTTCCCTGTATTATTACAACCCTTTAAAAATTGAAATTAAAAATGCAAATTACAAGGGGCCTCACTACAAGATTCACTCAAAAATAATAAAAAAATTCCTAATCTAGGAAAGCAAGTAAAATCTATCTAATTGATGAAGCTCCACTCCAAATTCCTAAAAAAGAAAAATAATAATTAGTACCAAATTCAGGAAATAAAGTGGTTATGCAACCAAAAATGCCTAAAGATGCACCTAAGAATGCCTAAAATGCAATTCCTAATTTTTATTTTATTTTTTTGGATTTTTTTCTAATTTTTTGGATTTTTAATTAAATCTTATAAAAACTCCATTGCAAGTCCCCGGCAACGGCGCCAAAAACTTGTTAATTGTTTAACCGCAAGTGCACGGGCTATTGTAGTATAGCTTATGCAAGTACGGGTCGATCCCACGAGGACTTGATTTAAAATGATGGAGTTTTCAATAAAATTCAATTAATAAAAGAATCAAAACAAAGAATATAGCAAAATTCAACTAACAATAAAATAAAATTCATATTTATTCAATTGTTGCAATGTTCACAATTATTTATTCCAAAAACGCAGAAAATGCAACAAAATAATCAGTCTTGGATAAGCTTGTCCTTGGATTGTTAGAATGAAGATAAGGTAAAATCAGAATAGCACAGGGACACAGTTGGAATTAAACTGGGGACACAAATAGTATTTCTGAAAAAGGACAGAGTTGGTATTAAAACAGGGACTCAGATGGGATTACTGAAATCTACTAGGGGCACAAACGTAATTTTTGGGGTTCTAGTTTTTAACGAAAAAAAACTAGGAAAACAATGAAAACCGGAAGAAGGAAGAAGGAGAAAGAAGGAAGAAGGAGAAAGAAGGAAGAAGGGAAGAGGAAGGAGGAGAAGAGGAAAGGGAGAGAAGAAAGATGGGAGAAAACCTGAGTTGGGTTTTCTATCCCGGGGCCGTCCGACGAAGGAGATGGAGGGGAAGCTGGCCAGAGGATGAGATGGGGAAGAAGATGGGGTTTTCTCCCCCTGAGTCAGCTGGTGACTGTGGAAACCGAAGAAGATGGGTGGAGAAGAGGGAGATAGGCAGTTCGGTGCAGCCTGCGAAGATTGGTCGGAGATGATGCTAGAGATGGAAGTGACCAGGTACGAAACTGAAAACGTAAGAGAGAGAGAGAGAGAGAGAGGGGGGGGGCGGGAAGGAGGCGGAAAAGGTGAGCCAGCCAACCCCCCATAGACGAGGGGAAAAAAGTTCCTTTTTGGGAAGGAAGAAAGATGCAATTATAAGAAGAGGGAGAGAGAGACGTGAAAGATAGGGAGATAAGAGGGAAAAGAGAGAGAGAATTGAGGGAAAGAAAGAGAAGTAAAGGAGAAATTAGAGGAAGAGAGAGAGAAATGTGTGAGAGGGAGAGATTGAAGAGAGATAGGGAGAAAAGAGAAAAGAGAGGAAAGTGATAAGAGAAAAGAGAGAGAGTGGGTCCACTAGAATTCTAGACTTGCTAGAACTCTGCAAGTCTTCAACTTTGTCCTGTACTAGGATTCTTCAAATTCCATCATATTTCCATGAAACTTCTTCTGATCTCCATCTAATATCCTTGATTCGATCTGGAGCGTCCACGCCTGAGTTGACTGATCTGCAATGCACAGGACCCAATTAGCGCAATCTAAACCGTTCATTAGCTTTAATAATCATCTAACCACTAAATTTTACAATTCAATGGTTAGATGGCCAATTAAAGCTAAAATAAAATATTTGATGTAAAATCTTAAAATTAATTATCTAGATGCTCTAATCAAATACTAAATTAAGGGTATTTTGACCAAAATTGAACACTTAACAACTGCCAACTCAAGGGAATTGTCACTTGGATTTGTTTATTTTGAGATGTGAAAACACGAAGTTGTGGATGACTTATGATGTGACAGATACATCAGAGAGCATGACAAGACGTTGTTTATGCACCTGATTGGATTATTGCGTTTGTCGAGGTAGGTGATTACATTTGGGATTTTTTCTTGATTTTATTGATCATGACTTGTTATTTGAAATTCTTGAGGCATGTGTTTTACACCTTATCGCGTCTATTAAAATGTGTTCATTACTTCATGTTCAATAGCATGGTATTTGATTATATGGTTATCCATGTTTTTACATGCGATGGTTTATACTTTATCATGGATTTTGATTGAGCTTATTGAGGTTTATTCCACTTAGGAGTTTTTCATGATTTATAGCATGTTTTGCTGTTTTATGACAGGTGCTTCCACCCAATGGGTGGTATGCTAGGAGGGTAGTAGGGTTGGCCACCCGCCCTCTAATTTTGTGATGATGATGATTAGACATCGCCCTTAAGAGGGCTAGGTACGTAGGTGGAGGTATCATGGGTAGTCCCCCTTACGGGTCCGTTCCCACCATGGGGACAGAGAAAGTCTCCTATTATGGTGTCGACGGGAAGCGGCAATGGTTGAGATTCTTATGTGATTACCACTACAGCATAGTAGCCCATACTTATTCTGTGTGCTCATGTGGTATTTATATGTGGGGTAAATCGGGGTAAGCCGGGCTTAAGTCACGAGTAACTCTGGGGGCTATGCGGGCTGCAAAGGAGGGACCCAGGGATTGGTATGAGTACTCATTACCGGTGATTGAGGGTCGTGGGACACTCTTGGGGCTTGTTTTTGTATGGCGCCCTATTTATCATGACTTGCATTCATATTATTTCGTGGACATGGACTCGTATTGTTATGATGGACGCATATCTATGTTTTGATCATGCCTTGCATGCCATGATGATTTGACTTGTTATTGAATTGTGTAGACTTATGATTTTCATATGTTATTTCCTTATGGGCGTCCGATTATTTGACGTGCCTTATATATGTTTTATCTTATGAGATTTACCATGACAATGATATTTCACACCACATGATTTTATTAAGCTTTTATCAAATGTGATCACCTACACAAGCATAGCTTACTGATTGCTTTGTTTTGCAATGCCTCAGATTTGGAGCGCAATAGCACTAAGGGTATGTAGGTAGAGCAACATTGATTGAGCAAGGGCCTTGAGGACCATATACCTTTTTGTACATCAGAGACTGATTTAGTGTACGTCTCTTAGACTTGTGTTTAAACTTTTGGGCTGTACTTGGATATTTATATTTTGGATAAATTGGACCCACACTGTTGTATAGTGTACCTTTACCTGTCGATATGTGTATGACGTGGTGATCATGGATGGACCCTGGGGGGATTTAGATATATTATTCTTATTATTGTCTTTTCACGACTATGCATGATTTATCGTGGTTTTACTTTGAGCATGCTCAATATATCAATGATTTATTTTTTGTTGATTTATCATAGTTTAAAATGGAGCATGCTCAGAGTATTGAGATTTGATTTTGTTTATGGTCATAGTTTTTGGGATGTGGATGACCCTCGGGGTTTTCTTTTTGGTATTTCTTTTAATGTTGCATCAAATTTATTAATTATAAGTTTTTATTCTCAAGGATCCCACCTATTTTATAAAGCAACTTATTATTGTTATGTATTGGGAAAAGGTTTAGAAAACCCGGAGTGTCACAATTTGGTATCAGAGCCAAGGTTTATTCCATCATCACTATTTTATGGGTCTAATTAGATTGACAGTCCATGAGTTTAAGATGAGATTGAGATAGGAGAAATACTTATATGATGTGATATTGAAACTTTAAATAGATGGTTCCTCAAAGGAAGATTAGGTCCACCCCCACTCCACCAGTTGCCGCCCTTGCCGAGTCATCAGGGCAAGGGGACTATGACATAAATTTAGTAGCCTGAGTGGTACAGGGCCTGATATTACATATACAATCCATTGAGAGAAGTAATGCTTAAGTATGAATTACAGAGATATGATGATTGTGAAATAGTTGATGCCATAAAAATTGGCAAACTTTCTTTAGTGAAGATGAGACTTTGAATCCTTGTATGATTACGAGGAAAAGCACTTCCAGGGAAAATGTGTGATTCTTATATATAGAATCTAAATGGGGAGTATAATTGATAATTGTAAATGCAAACTTTATTATATGATGAAAGGTCTATTCACATGGACTATCCTATGAGAGTTCACATCCAAATTTGGGCAGTGTGTATGAACAGGTAAAGAGCTATAATGACAATTATGCAACAATCATGAGATGATAATAGAAAAGCATTAGAAATGATTACTAATGAGAACTTGAGAAAGTGGACAGGAGTATCATATAAATTTAAACTTGAAGTGTATTTATTTGACGAATAAATTGTAATATAGTGAAAACTATAGAAAATTTGATGAGGTAAGATCCTAATGTTCTATGGATGAATATGAACTGTGAAGTGAAACTTAATTAGTTCTTATGCATATAGAAATTTTGATAACCAGTTATCAATGCCAAGTTAATATTTATGAATTATTCTAAGGATTTTATTATGATTTGTAGGTGCATAGCACTTCGAGGGAATAATGCCTATTTTAGAATAATGATTAGTAGTAATGATGTTATTCAGGCGATGAGAAAGAAATAATATCAAACAATCTCCTAGTCAGGGAATGAGACGCTAGAAAAGGCTAAATTAGATATCATACCATATATATGACTGATTGACAAGATTGGTTACTTGATTCTAAACTAGAGGTATCTATTATATGAAGGGAATGAGGTAAGATGAAGTTGATTATAAATTAATTACATCCAACATGAATAGAAATGATAATGTGATCACCGATGGCTAGAAAAGTTATTATGAAAGAATCAATTTCATTGGAGTTTAAATTGATAGAGTTGTAATTGATTTTGCTTATTATGAAATGAATAATCAGTTAAAGGAAATCTAAGGGTAGAGATGAGTTTATCTAAAATGTGATTACGTGGATTCTAATGATAGTCGTTTGAGAGAATGTGTTTTCCTATTTTTGAGATTTTTATTTAGAAGGCTCTTGAGAAGGCCTGTAATGATCAGTAGTTTGTCATATGAGCAGTTGAGGATATTGCAAGAGTTTACCATTGTAGAATAGAGGACTTCGATGGTTTAATGGTATTAAGCTTGTTTACACTAGTAAGAATAGTTACCCTAAAACTTATCATGAATAAGAGGCTACAGATAGAATTTGTTGATATGTTGACACCTGAATGGTGGAGATAGTTGATGATAGTGCATTGCATATTAGTGAGAAAGGCAACAGATATAGCTTTTATGTTGAGAAAAATCCTCTTAGGGCCAAGGGGGCCAACCACAGAGACACAGATGGGGATAATTTAAGCCAGCCCGATGAGGGTAAGAGTCTCCTTTATCAATACAATTACATGGGGGACGATTAAGCCATTGACATCTGAATGAGCAGTGCTGAAATGTGGATGTGAAAAGGTGCACTAGTTGTATGGACTGCACTTAGACGATACTGTACTAAAGTAATAGACTACCATAGTAGCGGTAATGACATAGGTAGCCATCATTACAACGGCAATCTTAGAGACACTATGACTGTTATGACATTCCTTAAAGATTGCCCAGAGGACATTGTGTTAGAGAGACTGACATTAAAGATAAAACACAAATGACTCCACATTGGTAATGATGATTCATTATGATACCTCTACATTTATGTTCAAATCATGCTTTTGACTGTCATTACCATTACTTAAAGCAAGTACTAACCTCAACCCAAGTTAAGGAAGGCACCTTCTTGATTGTCGATAGACATACTAGGATCCTCCTTGATCTAGGATCCAGATGCTATTATAGATTGAGTATTGGCACCTCGATGATGTGCTTGTATATATATTTGATAGTCCATGGGTTGGAGGTTATGATGTAGATGGGCAAGTTATTGAAATTTGTGAGTACTTCTAAGGAGTACTAGTGGAAATGATGAGTGAGAAGATGGATAATGACTTTATCCTACTCAACTTGATTGATTATGATATCATCCTTGTGATGGATACTATTTGTTGGAGGACAATTGATTACAATGAAATCATGTTAAATCAACTTTTAATAAAATAAGTGATTTGGATTTTTGCCCGATTTTGAGAAAGATTCTTGAATTATTTATTTTGAAAGATCGATCTGATATTTGAATTGTATTCGAATTTGAGACATTTCATCGATTATTTGATTGATGGACCTCTAGTTTATTCCACTAGCTTTTGATCGACACTATGAATTTGGATTCTTCTGATGAAGAGTATTTGTTTATATATCTGAGGTTAGGTGACATAAACCTTATTTGATAAATGAAGTGAGAGAATTCATTTGAATCGTATGCTAGTGGAGAATATTCTAAGCATTTGTATTGATATGTAACGATGAAAACCTTTCAGTATCACTATTTAGAGTGAGATGATACACAGTGGTGTTATTTAAGTATTTGAATGTGATTGCATAGTGTGATTTCAGTTGTTCAATTAATGCTATTAGTTTTATATGCATTGAAAAACATTGCATGCATTATTTCTTTATTCAAATTTGAATACACCCAAGGGTGCAAGTTCATATATTAGTTTTGAATCATATGTGTTATCTCTAGTAGTTGTAATTGAATGTATGTATCTATACTTAAGGAGTATTGTTTCTAATTATCTGAACGTAATGCAGTGAATATTATTATAGTAAATTAAAAATTGAGAATGTCAAAGATGTTCTTTGAATTAAATGTTGATCTTTTGGATTCATATGTAAAACTTAGATGAATGAGATGAAAAATCTGTTTATGATTACGATTGAAATGTTAAATCGATAATTATACGAAATGATTATTTGAAGAAATAAAAAAGTTATCTATTTGAACATATGTTGAAATAATGGAAAGATACTTGATGAAGTATGATGTAGAGTTAAAATACGATTCATATAGTAAAACATCTTAGATTGGTGATTGGAAATGTGAATATTTGTATAACTCAATCAATACAACTCAGGATGGATTTCTGATAAAAGATTGTGAGATGATATGAAAATCTCCCATTGTATATATGGTTATGACGGTGATGCATAATACATTTTTGTAATTCTTTTTGAAATGTTAGGCTCTAAATATTTAGAAAACAAATAGCGAAAAATATTTTTCATGAAAAGACCCTTTTAAAAATCCCGAGTGTTATTTTTCTTTTCTAAAAAAAGATCATTGGCGAAATGAGTGCTACATTTCTACCTAAAATCCAATAGAGTTTTCTCTGTTTTTCGGACATTAGACATTTAACACATATTATTGTGAAGTACCTGATAAACATAATTTTTTATAAAAACAAGACTAAGGGAGACTCTGTCTCCATCCCATCACATTTACAAGCATGATTAAGTATTTTGAAAATTACAATAAATGAAAACCAAAGAAACATACATGACTTAAAATCACAAGCATGACTAAGTTTTCTAGCTTGATTATGACAAATCTTCAAGTCTAATAATATCAAAGTCTATTAGCCTTCATCAATCTCTCACTAATACTTATGATTAAGGATCCAATGGCTGAATTAAGCATATTCTCCAAAATTTTGATGATCGAGACTAAAGAATGATTTTGAATTTTGGACAGCTATCTTTGGATTTCAGATTGAAGATTAAAACTATTGGATAAGCTAGGAGATGTCCTAAGAACCATATCTAATGATTAATTGAAATTTTGACATGGAAAAGATAAAAAAAAAAAAAAAAAATCCTGTTTATTAAAGCTAGATCGTTGATTAGGTTAAGCTTAAATAAAATAGGCTTGGATAACACAATTCTTGGTAGGTAGAATAGGGATAAAACAAAACTAAAATAAGCTAAAGAGGATGAAAATGTAATTGAAATTAATGTCCTATGGGAAAAATGGAATTAATAAAAATCTGATTTTTTTAAACGAAAATAGAAAACCTACTTGAGGAAGACAATGAAGCTAGGGGAGATGAGAAGAGGGGAAGAGGAGAACTTAGGGGAAACCTCAAATTGGGTTTTCTCTTACAATGAGGGGAGTAGTGATAAAGAGATACCGGCGTGTTGGGTTGCAACGATGGAGCGAGGAAGAGGGAAGGGAGGAGCTACTGGTTGGTTCTCCTCCAGAGATCATTATAGTCGGTCGGTGATAGAGAGATAGTAGAGAAGGGAGTGAGATAGAGACAGGGAATAGAGAAGAGGTGCAGTGAACAATGAGATAGAGATGAGGAACGAGAAAGAGAAGAGGGAGAAGAGAGGCGGTGTTGCCAGTGTAACAGAGGTTGTCAGAGCTGACTAGCAAAGAGGGAGAGTGCGATGGTGTCTGCAACTAACTTTGCTTAGGTGGTTAGCTAGTGAAGTGAGGAAGATGGGAGAGAGATAGCAAAAGAGGGTGTTGTCATGGAAGAAGAATGGGGCGATGATAGGATGCAGATAGAGGTAGGAGCAGGCTAGTGACAAGGGAGATGTTGGTTGCCTACGGTAAGAGTATGTGACACCCCAAGTTTTATCGATAATAAAATAATAATTTATAAAAATAGTTGGGATCCCTATTTAAAAAATAATAATTTTTAAAGTGATCAAAAATCAAAACTCGAATAAAAGCATTTATTTCAAAATCTCAAGAGTCATACAACTACAAAACCATAGATTTAACAATGATATGAAATACCATTTCTACTCAAAATCTGACAGAGTCTCCTCTGTATTTTGGACCATTGTACATGACAAGTGCAATACAAAATAACTTGATAAATATAATATAAGACAAGACATACCCATCCACACAATCAAATACCATTTTCAATAAAATGTATACTTTAACAATGGATAAGAAAATTAAGTCATAACAAAATACCCAAGGTCCCTCCATACAACCATCACATCTAACATGAATTCATATCCTCACGCTCAGGTCACATTGCAATTTATATTAAAGTACAGTCCATAAAAAATGACTAAAGTGAGGTCCTGAACAAACCTTATCATCTTTGAAATGTCTTTAATACTTCACTTGGAACCATAATCACTTTTGCTTGCTCTATCAGCAGGTTCACTTGTTGCAACTCTCTATATCTGAGGCATTGCAAACAAAGCAATGCCTTAGCAAGCTATGCTTGTGTAGGTGATTACAATTAATTAAAACATGTTATAATCGAGTGTCAATAGAGTAAATCATTTCTAAGGTAATTTAAATCATCGAGCATCCATACTGAATAATGCATAAAACTCATAAATCTGAATGAAACACTTAGGTTCAAAACATGATTTTCATCTAAGGCAATGCACTATCAAAGAAAAACATCATGGCATGCGAAACATAATTAATACATGAATCAGCATTTGTTAAAATAGATAAAAATTCGTGTCCACAAAATAATATGAAGCATGTCATGATAAATAGGGCATTGTATACAATAAGCCCTAAGAGTGTTCCACGACACTCAAACACAGGTAATGAGTACTCATATCAACCTTGGGTCCCTCCCGTGTAGCCCACATCAGCCCCAAAGTCACTCACGGCTTAGGCCCGGCTTCCTCCGATTCACCCCACATATAAATACTACATGAGCATACAGAATAATAGTATGGGCTACTATGCTGCAGTGACAACCACACTAAGATCTAAACCAGTGCTGCTCCTCGTCGACATCTAAACAGGAGACTTTCTCCGTCCCCATGGGGAGAACAGACCCGTAGTAGGCACTACCCATGATACCACCACCTACGTACCTAGCCCTGTACCACTCAAGAGCGGTGTCTAATCATCATCATCATAAAGTTAGAGGGAAGGTAGCCAACCCTATAACCCTCTTAGCATAGTACTCACTGGGTAGAAGCACCTGTCATAAAGCAGTAAAACACACTATAAATCATGGAAAACTCCCAAGTAAAATAAACCTCAATAGACTGAATCAAAATACATGAAAAAGTATAAACTATCAAATGTGAAAACATGGATAATCGTATAATCAAATGTCATGCTATCAAAAGTGAAGTAATAAATATGTTTTAATAAACACGATAGGGAGTAAAACACATGCCTCAAGAATTTCAAGTGCAAAGTCATGATCATGAAATTAAGGAAAAATCTTGAATATAATCACCTACCTCAGATGACGTACTACTCATCTGTACCTCCCAATTCAGTCAAACCCATCTTTAATATGATCCACCACAATCACATCACCTAGATACATATCACATCCAATCATACTCAAAATTCTAACTTAGATTCTTAATTACACAATACTATATTTTCATATTCATTCCATCGTGTTCAAGACATTTCAATGATTCCCAGCCCTGGAATCTCACGGCAAGCCCGCGCTAATTGGTTCATAATTCAAATCACGCTTAATCGGGCCCATTCATAACCATCTGGTCCTTTTCTTAATTACATCCATGCATGTTTCAAGCTATTAAGCTCAGATCAATATACATCTAGGTTAATTTATCATTTAATCTACTAATCGGGCATTACTATATAAATATTATGCTCAATCATATCTAATTGAAATCAAATTACTCCATCAAATTATTATGATAGTAATCTTACCTTGGACAAGTCAATCTAAATAATATTCAGCTATCTACTTAGTCAAATCACCAACTGATCACTTCAATTGTGCCCAATCAGCAAACATCCATGCTGATCTCATCAAAGATCCTCACCTGATCACCCTAGATCAAATATCAATTTATTAATTAGTCAATTAATCCAATTAATAATTCTAAGCAGTTTAGATCATCAAATTGAGTCCAATTTCATACCTGGATCTTTAGTTGATCTTAGCTGTTGATCACGATCGGCTAAATCATCTCTATAAACACTTCAGATCCAAAATATATTGCATGAATCTTAATCTAAACTTTGTGAGGATCACAATGTACTACTCGAATTAGAAAATAAAGTCAGATTATCTCAGATCAGATGATCTGAAGTTTGATCAAGGGTCTAGTCAAATCGACAATTGGATCTTCCCTGATCAAGAAACGGGAAGATGGGTATCGTTTCCCGCATTGCCATGATTGTGGCAGTACTCTTGAATCTCAAGATCCTTCCTGGAATAGTCAGAATCAAGGGTTGAAGTTCAAGGGTAAATAGGGGATTCTGAGTCAACTCAGTTCCCTCAAAACGAGTTAGGACGAGTCGACTCGGCCTTAACTCACCTGAAACAAGGAAAGGTAGGGGAGATGGGAGATGGTGGTGATCGAGTAGTTCCCAATCCCATTCACCCCTTGATTTGATCCAAGGGAGAAAAATGGAGGGGGCAACAGTTCCTGGCTTGCCAGCCCACCATGGCCTGGCTGAGCCAGTGACAGAAAAGAGGCAGAGGAGGGCTTGACCAGAAGGGGCAAAAGATAGGGAGAGGGAGTAGAATGCCAGGTGGTTAGGTTCTTGCCAATCACCCGTGAACAGAGGGGGAAAAAGGGGTAGTGGCTAGCAGTGGACATCTATCCAAGTGCTCGTCGGTGGCCTGCTCGTCACCCAGGGAGAGCTCAGAGCGCCAGTCTACTATTCACGCTAGTGGAAACCTGCTAGGGTTTCAATCTACCCCATCGGAGGAGAAAAAGGAAGCGGGGAAAAACCCCATGCTTGGCTCGAAGGGGAACTCGATCTGGGTTATCTGCCATCACCGAAAAAAGCAAGAAAAAAAGGGAAATCATCGGAGAAACCCACTCTATTGCCGAGAAAAATAAGAAAGAAAAAAAAGTCGTTGCAGAGTAAGGGAAAGAGAGAGAGCAAAGAGGGAGAAGGAAGACAGAGGGGCTGGTCAGTGCTGTAGAGAGGGAGAATATGGGAAAGAAGGGAGAGTGAAAGAGAGAGAAGAGAGAAGAGAAGCAGAGAAAGGGAGCTGTGGCTTCGTGTGGATGCTGAACAGAGAGAAAGAAATCCAGAGAGAGAGAGAGAGAGAGGTGGTAGAGGATTCTGGTGAAGGGGCAACTGGCTGGCTCCTCCAGTACCTAGTGCTGATCTACGGTTGAGAGGCTTCTTTGTTTTTATAACATACCCAAGTTTCTAATTTCATTCCCCTTCTAATTTTTCTTTCCCCCACTTTGCTTCAACTATTAAGCATTCTCTACCTTCCTCTTTAATTGTTTCCTCTTTCTAGGGAAATCATCGAAGAAACCCACTCTATTGCCGAGAAAAATAAGAAAGAAAAAAAAGTCGTTGCAGAGTAAGGGAAAGAGAGAGAGAGCAAAGAGGAAGAAGGAAGACAAAGGGGCTGGTCAGTGCTGTAGAGAGGGAGCATATGGGAAAGAAGGGAGAGTGAAAGAGAGAGAGAAGGGAGAAGAGAAGCAGAGAAAGGGAGCTGTGGCTTCGTGCGGATGCCGAACAAAGAGAAAAAAAATCCAAAGAGAGAGAGAGAGAGAGAGAGAGAGAGAGAGAGAGAGAGAGAGAGAGAGAGAGAGAGAGAGAGAGAGAGAGAGAGAGAGAGAGAGGTGGTAGAGGATTCTGGTGAAGGGGCAACCGGCTGGCTCCTCCGGTACCTAGTGCTGATCTACGGTTGAGAGGCTTCTTTGTTTTTATAACATACCCAAGTTTCTAATTTCATTCCCCTTCTAATTTTGCTTTCCCCCACTTTCCTTCAACTATTAAGCATTCTCTACCTTCCTCTTTAATTGTTTCCTCTTCCTAGGTTTCCCATTCTTTCTTGCCTTGTAAGTGATTTGGTTCATTGATTTGATTCCAACCATTCAATGCCTTTTAGGATGATTTGCACTGTTGAATTTCAATCTGAGCAATACAAGCCTATTTTGGTTGATCTACAAAATATAAGACTAGATTAGAATCATCTAAATAATGCATTACACCTTTGATTAGCTCTGATGATCATATAACCATTAAATTTAGCGAATCAACGATTGGATGGTTAATTGGAGCTAAAATTCATATTTTATCTAAAAATTACAAAATTGATAGGTTAGATGATCTAATTGAATGCTAAATTTATGGTATTTTGGCCAAAATTAAACACTTAACAATTTATAAAGTAATGGCCGTGGAATTAGCTACTTCACCAACTAAGCAAGTGCTTAAGTCTAGGTATCAATGGCTTTGTCTATTAGATTGACTTAGACATTTATAAGATGCTCAATTGAGGCCCTCTTACTTGGTAAAAGAGTAACATAAGGTCCTTTTTAATAGCATTTTGATAATTATATTTCAAGAGATCTGATTTATAAAGTAAAGGTAGGTTCAATGTGGCCTCTCACCAAGCAAAAAAAATGTGGCTAGGCTATGAAAAGACCTTGCATCAAATGAAGTTTTAAGAACCTTAAGGAGAATATTTTTATTGCCATGTTAGGTTATAGACTCAAAGAGAAGATACATTGATAGATTACGATAAGTATGTCTACATGTACTTGTATCCACAAACTAATGGTTGTGGAATAAGGCACTTAAACAACTAGGCAATTGCTTAGGTCCATGTATCAATGTCTTTATTTGTTAGATGGGTAGCACAAGTCCAATTCTATTTAATTGGTTTAGCATTAAAAAAATGACATCTTTTTTATTTTTTCTCTTTTCTTTCTTTCTTTTTTCTTTTCTTGGGAATTGGTAACACAAAAACCCCATAGGTCTCAATATATACACCCTTCATCATGAATTCCCCCTTTTGACATGCAAACAATCATTCCTACATCCCCTAAAGGAATGCATGCACTACCTCAAACCCATGACCTACAAATATGTGAGGCTCTTTAGCCACACTATTGAGCTTATTGGCTTTTATTTAAAATAAAAGGAAAAAAAGAGAAATCATTAAAGTGCATTTCGATAATTATGTTTTGAGAAGTTTGGTTTTTGTAAAGGAGAGGCATTGAAATTTTGTTTTGAAAGTTAGGAGGGACTATCTTTATGATAGTTCCACAATGCTAGTATAAGGCTAAAGATAGTCAAACAATGCCACTATAAGGCTAAGAGATTGTATAAAGCTTTCCCTTCCTTTACTTTTTGAGTGAGAAAACTTGTTTGATAAATGGACCTAGAGAAAAGTGTATCTGTGAGAGGCCTAGGGGGAGTGACCTAAGTGCTTACACATATCACTACAGAGATGGCCTAGCACTGCAAGGTCTAACTCACCATAATGCGGCATCCATGGCTAGAGAGAAGTAGTGGCAATTTCTCTTGATGCTTGTTGCCAAATTTTCTAAAGCTGTCAAGCTCTACAATATTATGGTATTACTTTACTAAGGTTTTAGGTTCTCTAGTTCTTCTGTTTTTTTGGTTTCTCTCTTGAAGAGTTCTTCCTAAATGAAGTCTCTATCATGTCTCTAAGGAGAGATATTCTCTTAAAGAGTAGTCCTTTTACACATTTTTGAGGAGGGAAATTCTTTTAAAAAGTTCATCTAATTGAAGTTCTCTTACATATCTCTTAAGTAATGTGATTCTTTTGAAGAGTTCTTCTCTCTATGAGATGTTTTCTTACAAATCTCTAAGGAGAGAGATTCTCTTTTCTTTTGGTTCATTCTTTGAGTCTATCCTTAGTACTCTTTGTACTCCTTAATTATCTTGAGGTTTGGTATGTTTTGTCCTTGTAAGATATAATATTGTTTGGTCTATTGTGAGACTAATATGCCAATTTCTCTTTGAGAATCTGGATTTTGGTTTATTGATCACTTATTGTAGAGATTTGAGAATTGATTGAGTTTGTTTCTTTGGAAGATTTAACACATATGGTGGCACAAATGAAGGATGAAACTTGATAGTATTCAAGAATGAATTTTGCAGCATTCAAATACAAGGCCTTGACTAATTTCAAATTTACTACTTAAGGCATTCATTATTGCAAACAAATGTACAGTTTGAATTTCAAAGTGTGTATCGATTTATACTTAAGATTGAGTCTAGCTTAGTTGGATCTTAGAGATAGAGTTGCTAGGAACTTTTTACATTGGGAGGCTTTGTCTATCTTCAAGAAGCTTATTTTGACACATCACTCTAAGCTAGGTTCAATGAATTCACTATAGTGAAAGTATTATATGTAAGATATATTGATATCAAGACGTAGGTTTGATGTGCCCAAATTATGAAAGTTAACATCAAATTAAATTTAGGAACCTCTAGGAGACAAATTGTACTAATGTGATGGTTATAGACTAAAAGAAAGTACACACAGATAATTATAAAATTGTCATTCACTGGATGATCTTGGAAACTGCTCCTTTTAAGTATAAAATTATCTGTCAAAAATTTTACTGTTCATTATTTGGAAGAATTTTTTGCCGCACCAAACCAGCTCAAGCGCTCATCGCAAGGATCGAAGGAACAGTACCGAAGGCCCACTATATCTCATTGATTTCTTGCTGTTATCTTTCTTCACAGACAAGAAGATGCATCCTCACCAGCTACTCAACTTATTTTGTTGCTTTCTAATGTAATTCTGTCGCTCCTGCCTGAATCTAATACTCTGTTTGGTTTGTAAGAAAGGGATGGATATTGAAATCCATTTGTAGCTAAGCTTAAATTTCCTTGTTTTTCAAGCCAACCCCGCTAGAAATTTAGGACCGCATTGAAATCAATTACCAGCTCTTAGTTCTCAACAAAGTCATTTTCATTTCAAGTTCATACTAAACAACTAATAGTTTTCTACGCAAGTGGCAGAAACGGAAATCGATTTCTTGAGACGTGCAATTCTCTTCTAAGTAACCAAAAGAGCCCTATGATCCCATCATCCTTATAACGTACTTGCTGGAAATTACTAGCCAAATTAGGGACTGCATCAAAATATTAGATCTCGGCTTGAACCTTCCAATGGACAAGATCTCTCTACTTGTTTATCTGAAGTGAGCCATCAGGTGAACTCTCTAGATCACTAAATCATGCGCCAACCTTTTGTTAATGTTTCAGCAATAAGACATCCAATCGTACCACTATACTGTGGGCTTGCCAATAGTGGCCCTTCTTCTAGTGGGCCTTTTTGCATTACCATCGGATAGTTCTGTTAGTATTAACTGGTCAAAACTATACCTGGACGCAGTGGTCTCAAGAACACAACTTCGCGACCCTTTCTGTATTTCCTCTTTGGAGATCGATTCGACCTTTATTCTCGTTCTACTTTCAACCGAGAAGAAAATTCCAAACGTACAGGCCCACATGGACTGAATTGGGCCGAGATCTCTTGGCTTCTAAGCAAAGTTTTCATCACAGGCGGTCCACACAAGTTTCTCCATGCCGTATCCTAGGGAGGACCTGCAAAGTGGTCCAAGCTTAGACATGTGTCAAAGTACTGGTGTGCTCCTCATGGGCTCTGAGGCCATTCCGGGAAACATGGAAAGCATCACAGTGTTGTTATGGTGGTCCTCGGGCTGCACTAGACAAAGTACCTCACAGGGTAGGCCATGCCAAATTGCCAAGCCGAAAAGCGATGGCATAGTGTGGATCAGTCTGACGTTTGATACAGTATTGGTTGAACGATACAGATTAACGAGGTTTTAGCCGGGGAGAGGTAGACGCCATTTTATCACGAATGAATTGCTACGGAATGTAATGTCAGCCCACTTGAATAATAATGCGTTTCGACTGGACTGTGTCCAGGAAATGTTCTCACATTGTGCAATTGGATTTATAATTCCTTTATGAATGTTCTTCCGTTGTACTACTGGATTTATCGTTCCTCTCTCTCTCTCTCTCTCTCTCTCTCATAGAGAATCCAAACATATATGAATAATTCATATATGCCATAGTTAGCTCACCTTTCATTGGACATATAGATTGTTCTTTTCTCTTTAATGAAACTTTAGGGTGAGATGTTTTTTTCATTTGTTTACTCCACACTTCAAACATTATAGCACACAAAGCTACAATGAAGCACATTCTTCTATGGAAAGAACAAGAAGACATTGACTGTTTTCATTTCAATTAGCTTCTTACTTTTACTCACAGAGAACATTTGCCAAAGAAAGTTTAGTTTGTCATAAAAATAATGCTTTATTCCTGTATTTGCAAATTTAAAGGGTTAATACAATCACAAGCTTTACCATGTTCTGTGACCTAAAACTTTCATTTGCAGCATATTCTTTGACGATTTCTAAAAGCATCCTTCATTTGTAGCCCCATAGTGAAGACATGACCCCGAAAAAAAATCAGAAGGAAATCTTCCTGTGATGATCCTAATTGTTTGATCAATATTTGGTAAACTAATGCTTCTGACCCAGAATGTCAGACGATCATGAGGAAATGGGACTACCACAGCCATTAGAATAACAGTCGGACTAAGTTGATATTGAGTGAAAAGGGCCACTGAATAAATTGGCAAATTATGCCATTGAATTAGTTATATTTTAGTTGATGAACCAGTACTGTACTTTGTTTTTAAATTTTTTTTTTATTTTTTTCAAACATGACTTTGCATAGTTATATTTCTATGGATTGCAATGGCACATGGGTGCCTAGACTATTGTAATTTTAAGCTTTATCTATGATGTTAACTTTTTAACCAAAAGAAAAGAAACTTTATCAATTTTTGAAAAGAAAAAGAATTAAAGTTCCCCACAATAGTGACCGGAATCCGATTCTGAAATTGTCGATATTCCAAATCCCCGATAGACTATGGAGTCTGTGGCTATTGACTCCCATCCTCTGGGTTACCCAATCAAGCCTCTCATGATGCTCGCACACCATCGTCCTCCCTTCATTTTAGTCTTATAAACAGGATTAGACTATCCATAAATAGTAACTATTAGAAAGAAAAAAACATTGCAGAAGGGAACGTAAAAGTGTACAGAGTCAAGGTGGGGGGGTTAGTAAAATATCAACCAAAGCTTAAAGAAATGGTAAAAATAAAGACCCTTTTGGAAAGTGGCCGCAAAGTTTCAGCACTTTGGAGCACCATAGATACTTCCGCATTCTTCTCCCTGCACTTTTCTGGAAACGTCTCGGACTGTACAGCAAAGACAAACGTGCATGCGGGAATATAAGATTTAAGTCTCTACAGTATGCGTGCTACACAATTTTACCAACTTCCTACATGAAGTGTACATCAATCTCCACTATAATACCTTTTACGTCTATATTTTATTCATCTCTTCTCTATATATACAGCTTCCCTTCTTTCTCAGCTGCACCCTTTCCTGGCTCACGAAGCTCTCTTCACTTTCAGCTATGGCAACTCAACCTTTCACAAGCAGACCCATATGTTCATCTTCCCCCCAAGAGTTGCTTTTAAGGGCCCTTTCTCAATTCCGTAATATGGGTTCCCCCTTTCCAAGTCTTCTCATAAATTGAGAAGGAATGGAGCCCTAAAAATTCTGACGAGTGTGACAACACAGGGGAATCAAGCTCGCCTGGTCCGGTTATAGCCATCATCATCACCACCACCATCATCTTCATCATCATCGTGGTCTTTGATGTTTTAATTCATTATAAGATGTTCTTTGTATTACTTTCGAGGATTACTATTACTATTCCTGTAAATGTTGGCGAATAAGAGTAGGAGGTGTGAGTTTAGAAGACCTGACTTGAAGAAGCATGAAATTTCATGAACTGGTTTTGGCCATGAAGTATGAATATAATAATTGTGCTTAGTCAAAGATCAGATTCTTTTCGGTGTAAGCTAGCCTTTCACTCTATCTCCATTCTCTTCGAACTCACTTTTTGTCTTGAACTTCTAACGGACTGGAAATTGCTTTTTCTCTGTTCACTCTGCAGCTAGACTATAAGCAACTCTCTCAATATCAACTTGACTGTAGAAAGCCGATTATTCATGTTAAATATGTCTATTCTAACAGTTATAGCTTTTATCCGATATTGGCCACCTGAAAATGGTACAAGTTTACTCGCACGGCTAAGAGAACAAGTGTTGCCACAGTTTTTAGTGCTCCAAACCATTCATCTTCAAGCACCACTTCAATTAAAATATCCCTATAAAATCATCCATTTTATAATCTTATTTATTATTGTGTTTGAAGTGTGAATAAGGCTCAAATTGTTCAGATTAGAACATGGGTATTCAAAGAATAGTCATCATATCTTAGTTGGCTGACCAAAATTTCAACTTAACTCCAGAGGGAAAGAGTTTAAAGCTTCAGGGGATCCACGCCATTCATCTTCCGGGCCCTTCTTAGATAGATCATGCCTCAAAAGCTTCTTCACTGTACAATTCTAGATGTAAAGTGAAAGGTTTACTTAAGTTCAAATAAATTTGTCCAAAGATAGAGAGCACTACAAAGTTAGGAGTGTCTGATGCATGGAAACATGGCCTAGAAAACGAATAGGTCCGACTTCCGATCACCAAAAGACCGGAAAACGTTCCATCATTTTGGCCTGCTGACCAGTCTATGAAATCCTGAGCATAGTTACTTCTCTTAGGAGTTTAGTCTTTGGATCCTTTCGGTTTGCTCGGTTAAAATGTCAACCCCCATCTTTTATAAGATTACCTTTAGAAGCCTATAGAGAGTAAAGCCTCTGCTGGAGGTCTCTTCAGTGTTACTTGTTGAAACAAGAACAGTGAATCGTGCTTTTCTACCTTGGGCCCGTGGGTTGCACTATGGCGGGTGATAGATTAAAGATAGCATTTGACCTTTACGCTTCACTTTTTACAACTGGTGAGTATGGTGACTCTGGCTCGGCCTGACCCAAAGCCACCATGCTTCTGCTTGAGAGATTTGTTACCTTGGTTTCT
Organism: Warburgia ugandensis; assembly: GCA_035236585.1. Classification (NCBI taxonomy): domain Eukaryota; kingdom Viridiplantae; phylum Streptophyta; class Magnoliopsida; order Canellales; family Canellaceae; genus Warburgia; species Warburgia ugandensis. The sequence continues at coordinate 78,353,853 of CP141130.1, forward strand.
TGGCCCACATGAATTGACTTGCCACCTTTATTCAGAAAGAGTGCAATATAATATAAACCCAAAGTTTGTTCTCAAGGTCATTGCTGGTGAACTTAGCAATCCATCCTTGCTATTTATATAACGTTCCTGGTATCCTAAAGGTTTGTTTGGTTAACGCACGATTTTTCAAGTACCCGGTATCAATCAGTTGCTTGTGATTCTAATGAGATGCAGCCTAGGGCCCTTGCCCTTTGGGCTTAAATCTTTTACGCAATTCTCCAATCACAAATGGCCTGGAGGGCGATTCATCAATGTCATCAGAGGGACTAATGATTCGTCTAGCACTGGTTATTGGAGATTGTTTCTTACATTGATAAGATAATCGAATTAGCTTCTGGTTTGGACGTATTTTTCCTCCACTCTTTTTGTTCCGCCAACTATATTGAGAATTCTCTTTGTTTATGTATATAGGGCAATTTCTACCCAATTACATTACATTTGCATATTTGTTCTCTCATTCATTAATAAATTGCTACTGTCTGAAAAAAAAAAACCAAGAAATGCATGGAAACAGATGAAAATGTAAATTGGTTTATTGCTTTTCATGATTTCAATTGTCTGGATTAACACTTAAATCCACTTCCAACTGGAAATCGAACCCTTAATTTGGGCAAATCCTTTTCCTCTTTGAAACATGATACCTTAGTCCCAAGGAAATTTAATGATATCGTTCCCTGAGAAAGGGCTTCTCTCTTCGACGGCGCTTTCTTGCTAACCAGACGACATTAATCGTCCATTGGAAGGCCACACAGTCCAGGGCCAAGATAGTCCGACAAGTCAGTTTTATAATAAAGCCACATTATAGGCAATTTTAATCAGTTGACTTCAAAAGGATCACTTCATCTTCGATCTTTAATTTGTCTTAACATGCAATAGGATGCGATGATGATCTTGAATGTTCAGGATCCTTGAAACGGCTGTTTCTTACTATTTAAGAATCAAGCTTTGTAAGATAGGCTGTGAATTTGTGTAAAAGCACATAGCCTACTCTGCTTGTCCATGAAGGGTTATATTACTAAATCTAGTATAACTCTTCCAGAAAAAGGGGCAAATCTTTTCAGAAGACAGTGACCAAACAGAACCACGAGTTTTGGCCTTTCATCACTTTCGGTACGTAAGACCACGCGGCTCTTCTTCCTGGGATATTCATCATTAGTTTATGGGAAGTCATTAACTTAACATTCTTGGAAGCTTAGTTCACAAGCAAGGATGTAAGATTCAAGGAAGAAGTTTATTTAGTTGAATAAACAAGTATATCTCTAATGGTTTCTGTAAAGCCTTTATCATAAAAGAGCAATCATAGGATACCACAACTCTGATATCATTGTGGTAACATGGGTTTTATAGTAACATTCCAAAAGAGGGAAAAAAAAACAGAAAAGAAAAAGAAAAACAAGGGGTTATACACACCGATATTATATATATTACATCCATAAATGCATATGTTATGTTGGATCAGCCGATCATGATGAGACCTAAGGCAGTGGACAAGATTAAAGGTAGTCAACCAGATGATTATCAAAAATTCCACTATGAAGTGCTTGTTTCAGTAGAGTTACACGCTTGTATTGTCCCAAAATGGTAAGCCCAGGGCCTTCCTAGCATTACTCAATTTAAACGCCTGGCTTGAAAATATATAGGATAATGGATAAAATGTAATGATTATTTTAGTAGAATACGGGGTATTTTAATGGAATGGGAGATCTTAGTCCTTCAAATCAAGCTTACTGTTCTCATACTTCTCATTTGATTGGGTTAGTTTTTGTTTTTTGTCCATGCTAAAATGGAAATTTGAACCCACAACAGAAGTGGGCAGTTCCTAGTATTTGATCAAGGTTGCTCATCTGGTCTACCACGAATAATTAATCATAACTGGATGATCAGGATGTTGGACATTGATACATGCCATAAAAAATAAAGGCATCAGAAAAAATAAAATATATAAAAATCCAAAATGACGCCTTCTTTTACAACTTTAAGATCACTGATAAGCTGGCAAATGGTAATAAGTTGGACGGTGGTGGTGAACTTCATCATGGTGCCCACAAGTTCACCAGCAATAGAAACGTGAAAAACATCATGTTAGGATTCTCTTACTCTTTTTGTATTGGTTTAAGTTCTTAACACTAACAATGGGACGAAGTATTGGATATCCACAAAACGAAAGAGATGTTCTGCAAGATAACCAAAATGGACTCCACTTCCACTTGGTTAGTTTAAATTTAATTTTGATGGTTCTAGTATTGCCAGTCTAGGATCATCAGGAGTAGATGTGATCATTTGGGTAGTTCTAGTACGGCTTAATCCAGTCCAATTGGCATTCCAGATTCCAATGAAACAAAAAACTTTTCTCCTTTGATTGGTTTCTTGGAACTGGAACAAAGATTTATTCCCCCGGTGATTGAAGGCAATTCTCTCAATTGTCATTAGATGGCTTACTTCTTCTAATTGTTTTATAGTTATTGTTTTGTTGGATACATCAAATTTCACATTATGTGTGATGAAAATAAATAATCATATCAATAGAAAGGGATTTTATTATTTCTATATTAGTGATTATGAGTACATTCCTTTAGTACTAATAAATTAGGTTGTTAATTATATTCATTTGGATATTGAATACATATAGATAAATCAAAGACAAGACCCTCAACTAGTAGTTAACTGTGTGTAATCAAACATGAATCGACGGCTATCGTATTATGTGTCTGCTTTAGTTTTGACTTTGGATAAAAACTTAGTTGAGTCTCTTTTATCATTTACACATAGGTAGCATTATCATAGCCTTAAGCTAACAATATCTCCTTCTTCTTTTTTTGTATATTTTTAGGAGATCTATAACGGCATAAGCATATATCTATCTTTAGTCATTTGATGTTAGATGAGAAGACATGTATGTAGTCAATGACCAATTAACTTTTAAGAGCGTATGAAGTTCAACTTCATTCAAGTCTAGGCATGTCTTTTATAGACATAATTTTTCATGCAAATATAGAAGTGGTCTGTTATTTAAGCCCTTGCCTTATTAGGACTCTTTATGGTGGGTCTGCACAGTTAAAGTCATCACCACCTTAGGGCTTGTGCATAGCCAAGTCCCATAAGATTAGAATTATCAACTTGTACATGAATTATTCACATATAATATTGTGAGAATGTGCATAACCACTTTTACATGAATTATTCACATCAAATAGCGCAGAGCCATTCATTGGCACCTTTGCGTGAATTATTTATGTAAAATAATATGGGCCCATGCACAACCACCTTTGCGTAAATTATTCATATAAACTATTGGAGAGACTTGCATGACTATCAATGTTACATGGATTATCTGAATAGGGTTTGCTGCCTTTTTATGGACTATCTATGTAAAAATATTATGTAAAATGATTTAGTAACACGTTTGGGAAATGCAACTCAATACACTTCATATTTGAATGGTGTGATTCATTTATCATGTTTGGCTTACCTTATATTGGGTAGATACCAAAATTCATGAACTTTGGATGATTCCATCTATTCTATTTTGCTTTATTAATCACATGCATTAAAAATTTTAACTAAAAAAACTAGTAGTTAGAAGCATTTGATGAGTTTGAATTTTTCTAGATAGGTTGGATAGGCTAGGCTGAACAAGGTGAATGGCTTAGATCATCCAAATATAAAACATATCTTTATTGCATTTCCAAAGGTATTATTTTTTACTACCAACTTTGCATGGATTATCCATATAGGGGTTTACCATCTTTGCATAGATGTCCAAATAAAATATTATGGTATTTGGTTTATCCAAATCATAATCATTAAATTCAAATCAAATAAATCATAGCTCTTGACTTAGGCTAGATCAATTGTGATAGTTAAGTTTAGGTTAGCAAGATCAATTGTGTGACTGTTGAATTTAGGATAGATGGATCAATGCTTTTGACTTTGTAATAGCCCAAGGGCCCACCCACTGCAATGATATTGTTCGTGTCAGCATACTAGGGCCCATATCACTCAGCCCACCCACGGTTTTGTTCTTTTCCCCATAGGAGAAAAGGCTTTGTTGCAAGGGAAGTCGTCAGCACTCTTATCAACAGCCCAATAACTTTCCCCCTAACGATGTGGGACTAACTCTCAGTCCCTCACCTTGCCTAGAAGCCTACCAACCTAGAAGCCTACCAGCCCTCTTAGCCAGCCCTCATCGGCCAAGGCTTTATAACCTCTCCCCATTAGGGGACACGCATCCCCGCGTGCAGCTAGTCACCCACACCGGGTCGGGGTCTGGCTCTGATACCACTTGTAACAACCTGAGGGCCCACCCACTGCAATGATATTGTCTGTGTCAGCAGACTGGGTCCCATATCACCCAACCCACCCACGGTTTTGTTCTTCCCCCCGTAGGAGAAAAGGCCTCGTTGCAAGGGAAGTCCTCAGTACTCTTATCAACAGCCCAGTAACTTTCACCCTAGCGATGTGGGACTAACTCTCAGTTCGTCACCTTGCCTAGAAGCCTATCAGCCCTCTTGGCCCGCCCTCATCGGCCAAGGCTTTATAGACTTGGACTAGATCAATCATGATTTTTGAATTTAGGCAAAATGAGTAAAGCCTTTTGACTTAAGCTAGATCAATTGTGAGCATCATATTCAAGCTAGATGGATCATGATTTTGGAGTCTTAATTAGGCTTCATCTGGCCTTTGGATTTTGTTTAGGTTAAATTGGATCATGACCTTGGAGTTTTGTCTTAGCATAGATCCTAGCATCCACTAGGGTGGGAAAGATCTAGGCCATTCAAATCTCATTTTATGCTTGTCTTAATGATCACTAGACTAGGCTAGATCTTTCTGACAACCCAGGTTTTTAAAACACATTTTCATAAATATTTGCAAAGGTAGGGCCTTGATTTTGAAACTCTTTTAAAATACAAATAGCGAAAACATATTTTCTTTGAAATTGATTTGTTAAAAACCCGAGTGCCACTTCAAATTACTTATCATACATAGATTTTTATATAAAATAAAATTTCTATTGAATACCAATAGAAATACTTTTATTAAAATCAGGATCAATCTAATGGTTCATATACACAGCCCCGGTAGTCATTACATACCTTGTCCAAATATTACAATCCAAATTACAAAACAATCAATACAATTTTTCTCAAATTAAATACCTTGAGCAGTAGTTCGGTAATGATTATCCTCAAGTCTTAAGCTTTCAATCTTCCTTAACTATATTTGAGATATTATAAACATTCAAACATTTACAATATCTCAGCAAGCTATACTTGGTATGGGATGTAAGAAATATATTCAATATATCTCAAAATCAACAATTCTTTATATCCATGACATAAATCAATTTATACATTAAATAAAAAATTTATCCTTCATTCATCATATGAATTATATGTATATATATTACATATAAATAAAACCACTGAAAATCATGAATATAGTCAATATCATCAATAATATCTCATTTCCAAACTAATTTCAATATTAACACTAAGTATTAATAAATAATCATATTGTATTGGGAATTATCCTCCAATACAACATCGGTAATAACTTTTACTAGGCATCTCATCATGCCATAACATAATGCATCTCATCATGTCATAATCAATTACATCATAATGCAAATAATCAAAGGACTACCATACTTGCAGTCTCAATCCGTATAGCCCCCAGATAACTGCTTAATACTCCACTGATACCACGGTGAAAAATACAAATCCATGTTTATAAGGGGTGAACCATGGCTGTCACAGTGGTAACCTTGCCATAATTGCCCCACCAGACATTTTGCCTCTCTTTAAACACGGTATCATCATCATAATCAGTTTCGGAGAGCAGGTAGTCAAACCCTCATAACTCTCCTAACATTGGCATCCCTGGGTATAAGCCTGTCTTAAAACAAAACCACAAGCTTCCATGTTTGTATGAAAAATAATATTTCATACTTACAAAATGTCTGTCTAGTTATAATAGGACATGCCTATAACTCATTTCCTTAAGATTTAGGGGTCCAACTTATATAGTTCAAATCTTCTCATTCTACCCATTAAGTAATTTTATAATTACTTAATCAATCCCTTTGTATTCATTTTCACATCATTTGTTGCCGTAATTTCATAATTACTTAATAAATTACTTTGTATTCATTTCAACATCATTTGTTCATTCATACATAATTCTAAGAAAATTATATTCAATATAAAATTATCAAAATAAGATCATGTGTAAAATACATATATCTTTTATATTGAATATATTCTTAAGGTTCACCTACCTTTACTTTCAACAATCCATCATCCCATTGATCTTGATCATCATATCCTTCATGTATTTGTCAAATCATATATATACAGTCATTGCTCAACTCATTTATACTTCCTAGTTGTTCTTTTGATCATCCTTACATAGGATGATTTGGATCTTTTTCTTAGATCATATTGATCAAGGTCTAATCTATTGATCTATATTTAAATTTAACATTCATACTAATTCAAAACATGCATACTAACACAATATTATGTTTCTTATTATTCTTGATCATTCAAGATCTTCTTGTGGATCTTGTTTGATCTTTGATTATCTTAATTACCATTTTTATTATGATTAGATAGTTTACTATTCTTTTATGATCTTATTATTATTCAACCAGTTAATGTTTTACTGATTGAAGATAATTTATGCAATCCTAATTCTAGACAGCTCCTCCTTATTTCAAAACTGACTGAGGCTTATCACTTAAAATCTGCTCACAGAGTGGTTAATTCAATTCTCCTATAAGGAGGCGTTTAGACCTCACAAACTTCGTCAGAAGGTGGGGGAAGAGTAAGGCTCTATTAAAGAACCCTCGTAACCACCATGTTTAGCATTTATTGGGTTGACCTTAGCTCAACCTTTATAAGGTTCCTATGAGCATTAAACCCTAAGTACTCTTACTATTTGATTTTAATTAAATTCATGAACATTTAAAATATCATTCATGAGGTTTATTATTCTCCTAATTTGAGCTAAGAAAATGATATCCCTTATATTGTTCTACTAACTATAGCCCTTACTATCATTAAGTCCATGTCCATATTCATTGTAAATGTTCATCAATGTCTATTTTTATTTAATTATATTTTTCATGTAATTTACATAACATGAACAATTAAAGCGTAAATAAATAAATCTAACAATGTAATCTACTAAACAAAATAAAATAAAATTTACAATAGCATATAATAAATCACATACTCATTTGAATATATTATATTTGTCTATTTTTATCCAATGATCATATTTTGATTTCATTAGTTTTTCATCCCATTAAGGGTTTAGATATTCATCTTTCATTTTTATTTAGATCTATCACAGTCTCTTATTGTGATATCATCACTAGATCATTGATGCATCTCATCACATGATCTGATCTTTCTTGATCCAACCAATCAAGAAGATCTTAAGTCATTTTGTCAAAATTAAGGGCATAGATCTCAATCTATCCCAAATTAGCCACATCAGGCTCATCAATCTATATGATCTTAATTTAGCTCATCATTCAAACTAATTTTGATGGTCTGATCATGCTTGATTGCTCAGATGAAGTAGATCCATGATCATTTTTAAGACTTCTCTTCTATTAAGGTTAAATTTCTTAATTCATCATAGATCAGTCACATTTAACTCTTGATTCCATGTCCCCTCGTTACTAAATCACTGATAGATCAGAAATCCAATGTTTGATCATGTCAAATTTGACTGATCTTGGGAATTAGTACCTCTTTTTGTAATTTATAGAATTTTATAATAAATAAAACCTAAATTTTATGTTCCCATTAGATTTTTCTCTTCACCAGGAATCCATAGCTTCTTTTTAATCTTGATTTGCAGCTAAAATGAACTCTAAATTGAATTTTTAAGTTTTTAGATCAAAACAAGGTCCCATATTCAATCTGGGCCTTGCGGATTGATGGGGACGATCAGTGGCCCGTCTCTACCTCATTCCACTGGTGATAGTCGGTGTATGGGGAGGGGTGATCTGGGATATTAACCCACGATTAATACAGATTGTACATCAACATCATTAATCGATGATTTAAATATTTTTTAGATCTAATGAGAACCAATATTAATTGTAAATATATTTTTCTATCATTGATCATTAAATATAATAGTGCGATCTTAGCCATTTGGATTGCTGATCTGATTTTCCAACCATGGATAGAAAATTGGACAATTCATTAGTTGTTGGAAAACTCAAACTCATGAAGAGAAACCATTGGACTATGCTATTAACTTTTTTCTACTTTCTTCTTCTTCTCCAAAGAAAATCCCAACGGTGGACAAATGGAACGATGGACTATAGGAAGTCCCTAAGCATAAAATCAAATAACTTCGAGTCCTGGAAAGTTCCTAGATACATTGTCTACACTTTTCAAGTCATTAGATGATCCTTGGCACAATGTTCAAACATGTTAAGCTCTGGGAAGTTCCAAGGCACAATGTCAAATTAATACATGCACTTAGAAGTCTTACGCACAAAGGAAAATCACTTCAAGCCCTCGCAAGTTCCCAAACACAATGTCTAAACTTTTCAAGCTGTTGGATGATCCATGGCATGACATCCAAGCATGTTAAGTGGTTGTAGGAGGAGTAGATCTACAAAAGTAAAACATAATGGTTTTCTAGATAGTTTTTAATAGTCGTCTTGTTTTTTCACGTTTTTTAAGATGGTTTTTGAAAATCAACTTTTAATTTCTTTAAGAAGACCCTCCAATGACTTCTCGGCTTGAGATATTCTTGACTTACCTCAATCATATATAATGACAAATACATACATACATACATACATACATACATACATACATACATACATACATACATACATACATACATACATACATACATACATACATACATACATATATGTATATATGCATATACACAAATAAAAATAACATAAGAATACATGCAAATTTGAGATAACTTCTTTAGTTACATATCAGTTTTAGCACATACTTATTTTAATTTGTTCCCTTATATAATTTGTTTTTAACCTAAGCATCCTTCTCATTACTATCACACACATAATCCTCATTCTCATTGATTGCATCAATTGATGCCATTTTTTTTAGTATTATAAGGGTAATCTATTACAATCGTATGTCATCTTTATCATAAAAGTCTCTTGAGGAGGCTAATAGAATAATTGACCATCTTGGATCACATTTGTCTTATGTATAAAATACATATTTCCCTTGAGATGCCAAAAGAAACTAATCATTTTTATAACCTATCTTACTAAGTTCAACCAATGTCAATACAAGGGCAAGAGTTTTGATATTGTCTTTGTTGTGTTCCACCAAATCGCACTTAAACACAACCACAGTTCTATAAGTATAATCCAATAGTTATATCTCTCGTATAATCCCATAATAGGTATCAATGAGTTGTTGTCATTTGAACTGGAAAGAAAAGTAGCATTGTCAATTAAGCAAACCTTGCTATTTTAGTGTATTCTTGAGTTGTCACGATCTTTTTGTGTCTAAGCGATAACCATTTATGGCATATCCAATATACGTTAGTACTTGTAGTCGTGATCCCATCATTATCAAGCCCAAGGATTCAAATATACTATGACTAAGAACATCTCAATTATCTTGAACTTGTGTATATTAAGTGGGATAATTGTTATAATAAAATAAAATAGTATATGCATGCAATTAATAACAAGTGAACTATGAAGTTTTAATTCATTTTACCTTCTTATGGAGCTAAGTAATACAAGTGTGATACTACTCATAGTGCAACCATTTATATTTCTTTATGTAACTTGGATACCTTGTTTTAAAGAATTCCATGTGCTTACTACAAATGAAGAGATGCAAAGCCAAATATTATCCTTAATTTTTATTCACATATAAAATAAAGAAAAATGTGAAAGCAACCAAAGAGAGAGTAAAACATCAACTTAATGTATGGTTAAACTTCATTAACAATGTTTCACATGATATAAAGGTGGTCTTGGTCCTGTTCTTTATGTTTAATGGTCGATACAGTACCACTCAAGAGAGGATCACTAACTTTTAAATCATTAAATCCACTTTATCATTTCTTTCTTGAGATTCCAATAACATCCATTATTGATAAATACTCTGTGAAAAACTCCATTGCTTCCTCTACAATATAACATTAGCAATACGCCCTTAAGCATAATTATGATATCGTACGTACCCTTTTAAAAAATTTATATTCCTCTTAAACAGGTGCAACTATCATAAGTAAACTTACTCATAGAGTTTGACCTCATTAATAAGGTGCATTATTAAGTGTACTACGATATCAAATATTAACCTTAATTTTTAGTCATATATAAAATAGAGAAAAATGTGAAAGCAACCAGAGATAGAGATAACCATTAACTTAATGTATGACTGAACTTCATTAACATTGTTTTACAAGACATAAAGGTGCACTTGGTCTCGTTCCTTATGTTTAACAGTTCATACACTACCACTCAAAAGAGTTTGACTAACTTTTGAATCATTAAATCGACTTGATCATTTTTTTTTAGCATTCCAATAACATTCACTCTTGATAAATACTATGTGCAAAACCCCATCACTTTTTCAATAATGTAACATCAGCAATAAACCTCTATACATAATTATGATTTCTTACATACCCTATTAAAAATTTTATGTACCCCTTAAACGGCCACATCCAACACAAGTAAACTAGCTCATATAGTCTGGCCTCATTAATAAGGTGCATTATGAAGTTTACCAAAATATCAAATGAGTATGTTGGAAGGTTGTCTACTACTTAATGAAATGGTCACTATATTTTCTTAGATTTCTTGTGATTTTGAAACATCCATCATTTTTTATAAGGCATTAAGGAACTAGCAGAATTTTGTAGTAGATCTTCTAACTTTATTTGGAAACACCCAATGTATTGATGCATATAGGAGTTGTCGCATGAGGGCATGAAAGTCTTTCAACTTTATTTATAACAGTTTCACATCTTTCATGGAGACAATGTTTTTAAATTGTGAAGGGTAATGGTCCAAGACTTTGAGCTCTACCAAGGTTTTATAGTATTCTTCTGTCCTCTCTATCAAGTGCATACTTTGCTTTAGGAAAGTATATTCCTTGGCTACCACTAATTGTAGATACAACCTTCTCTTCAAACTCATTTGTATAAATTCCATTCGAGCTGCAAGTTCATCTTTTATTTTTCAAGGCATGTCAAGTAAGGCAATGATACAAAAAACTTGTTTGTTGTCCACAAGTGCATGGCCTATTATAGTATAGTTTGTGCAAGTACGAGTTAGTCTCATGGGAACTCAACTTAAAAAGTAAAGTTTTAATAAAAATTAACTAACAATGCATTAAAAACTTAGATCTATTGATTAACTAAAAAGTATATAGTTTTGGATCTAAATGAACATGAATTAAGCAAAATAATAAGCTAAAATCAACTTTCCTACTTGATTGTAGTGAAATTCTCCATATTTGACTATATCCAAGTCAATCAACCTTCACTAATCCTTCATTGATGTCTTTGATTATCGATTCAATGGTTAGATTAAGCCAATCTTCTAAAAAACTAATTATCTAGATCAAGGGAAGAAATCATGAATTGGATGGCTTAGATTGATTATTTGAACTTCAAATGTAAGGTCAGAACCACTAGATCAATTAGAAATTGTATTTTGACAAATATTTGAAATTTGATTTAAAATTTGATAAGAAATTAAGCAGGAGTTAAAGTGAAATGTCGAGTTAAGGGTGAACCGTTGATTTGGTTAGGCCTTAATCAAATAGGATTGAAATAGCAAAGTCCAAGGGTTTTTAAGAAAAAAATAGGGAATAGACAAAACAGGATATAGAAGGAATTTTTCTTTAAAATCCTTTCTTTTAATTTATAACCAAAGAAGAGAAATGTGCAGTGGGGAAAATGGGAGGAAAAAAACAAAGGGAATGAGGAGGATTTTGGATAAAAGAAAATTTAAGTTTATATGGGCACAAAGAAAACTAGTAAAAAGAAGGGAACTTGAGGAAAAATTTGTGGAAAACAAGGGAAAAAACCAATTGGGAAAACTATGGAAAATCATAGTGAAGATAGGGGATGGAAGATGATAGTAGATAGAGAAAGAAGAATGAAGGAGAAATTGGGAGAAAGAGAAAGAATAGTGAACTGGGTAAGAGACAATCCTGTCATAATGGAAAGTTTAGCCTGGAGAGAGGAGATCATGGTTTTGCAGTACCACTGCAGTGCAGAGGGCCAGTCCTTTGGGTCCTCTTCTTCCTCATGTGTTCTTTATTGTGTAGCCCACCTCTTCTTATATAGATTTTTCCTTATCAGTTGTTATTGAGTCCAAATCAACTTCTTTGTTTCATTTGTGATTCATTATCCACATTTAGTTTTCTAATTATCTTTAACTCATCTTTAATTTTATCCATTTGATGCATAATGATGATCTAGTCCTAGTTAACATGATTTGAGTTATCCAATTCTATTTTGGTTGATCTGTAACACATAAAATTCAATTAAACTCGTCTTAATTATGCTTTAATCATCTAATCAGCTTCGATGATCATTTGGTCATTAAATTTTGTAAATCAATAGTTGGATGATTAATCAGAGCTAAAATGCATATTTAATCTAAAAATTCAAAATTAATGGATTAGATTATCTATCCCAATGCTAATTTAAGAGAACTGTAGTTAAAATTGAACACTCAACATCAGGCAAGGTACCTATCAAGCTTTTGCACACATTCTTCTTAATGTGCATGACATTAAGCATATGACATATATGCAAGGATTTTTAGTACACAAGTTCAAAGAATGTTGATTTATTCTTTCAACAATTTTAAAGTTTCCACCACCTCTACTTTTAATTGCTTTCTTCTTCTCTTATAAGATATTAAGTCCATTACTTGTGGTCCTATCAACATCTTTGGAAATGTCCTTACTATACACTACTTTTAAATTTTCGTTCTTAGAATGGTATCAATGGTCTCCATACAATAATTTTCTGTGGCCTAAGAATGCCATTTTCCTCTCATCATAGTGCATCCAACCAAATTACCGTACATGGGAAAGTTACTTGTTGTTCCCAACAGTATAGCCGTCAAAGTGAACGACTCTTTCTTGTATGCATCGTAAGCTTCAATCTTTATGACTTATGATGTCTTAAGATCGTCGATCAATGGACCCAATTACATATCAATGTCATTCCTTAGTTGTTTAGAACCTGATATCAACATAGTTAACATCATGAACTTCCTCTTCATGTATAGCAACAACAATAGGTTATAACAAACCACTATAATAGGCTAACAACTGCACCTATTGCTCATGAAAATATAAAGATTAATCTTATATGTAGATATTGCAAGTCATAGATTTTTGGGTTCTTCTCCAAAAGTAAGTCAAAAGAAGTCTATGAGCTTCTATGCTGGTTTATCTATTAGATGATGTAAATTGCTATACTAGTTTTTTCGTTTTTTTCATAATACAAAATACTGCTTTAAGCCTTAGAATGAGGGAAAATACCATAGGACCTTTGTAGGCAAGTTTTGCACCTACTTAGTTGGACATATGATTTTATCCTTGTGTTCCTTTTTTGTACATGCAGTCAACGAGACCATCATGTATCTACTCATACTTCAACTATAGTGCAACTAATGTTTTCTTTGCTCCCATGTGGACCTCAACAATTTATTCTCCTTCAATAGGATTTTACCCACCACTTTCAAGATTTTTATAAAACTTTGATATGAAAAATGAAATCTCAATTTCATGTTGTAAAGTTCTACCACTGTACACAAGTTGGTAGATTTTGTACACCGAAGGTACAATGGCTCATCTGCTTCCTTCAATATAAATTGCAATTGTTTAGAGTCATCTTATAAGTCATCATATTATCTCAAAAGTATCGTATTCACAACTTTCTACCCTTGTTGCAAGTCCATGAAGAAGTTCTTTTCCATGATAGATCCAAGGGTAAAAGTTTTCATCAACTTCATTAAAGCATAATTCTCAACTCACTTACAGTTATCTTTTTCAGATTTTCACATCTACAACATAGATAATGCATGTGATTATAATCACCTCCGCCCTAAGTTTGAACTCCATGAACTTTTATGTTCTTTCATATTCTTTTGATAATCTTGCCACACTCATCCAAGCATATTTGTTCTTCATTTTGTCCGAAAATTAAAGCTTAAATAAGTGCAAAGACTTTTTAGACATTAAAAGATTAATGAACTTGATTAGGCATTTTATTAAACATTGTGTGTGGGTGTGTGTGTGGGGGTGTGAATAAAATGTTGGAAAAAACTTAATTACATGCATGTATAGAGATCTTCCAATTAACTCTAGTTTAACTAAGATCAATACAAACATGAAAAATTCATACACATGAAGGAAAAAGCTTTAAGAAAGGAATTTTTTTTAACCATAATCATGCAGATTATATAAAACATGAGACAAATAAGAAAGAATTACTCACTCTAATATTGGCTAAGATAGTGTAGTTTGAAGAGAAAACATATGTAATTCCAATTTGTCATGGGGTTTTAGTTGAAGCTACCCGAGTAAATGCACCAAGATGACACTTTAGGTTGTGTACATACATAGTTTGATATGCTACTAGATAAAGACAGTCGATGACAAAAAAGAAAATAGTTATAGGACGTCATGTTCTATAAGCAAGTTTTTAAAGACGGTTATGATAAACCATCTTGATAAGTATTCTTATTAAAGACGATTTTTCAAAAACATCTTCTTAAATTATAATTTTTTTAAGATGATTTATTCAAACAGTCTTCTTAAACTTGAATTTTTTAAGAAGGTTTGGCCTAACTATCTTCTTAAGTTCTTCTAGCAAAAAATGGTTCTTTTGGTGTAACTTTTTAAGACAATTTTTGCATAACCGTCTTATTAAGCATAATTTTTAAAGATGGTTTTTGTCATTGTCTTAGATTAGTTTCACTAAGATGGTTTATAGAAAACTCTCTTCTTTTTTACGTCTTAAAAAGCACCAATTTTAGTATGAGGTTGCAATTCTTTTAAGATCTCCTTCAAGCTCTAAGCCTCTATTGTTTGGGTGATTGACATTTTGTTTTGATATTCAAATGAGTTTTAGCAAACATCACATTTTATTTTTATACTAGAAAATAAAATCATTGAGAAATCCCATGCCTTTGCCCTTGACTCTTACTTACAGGTGAAATTTATTTTCAACTGTAGAAAATTGAACCTTTCAAAGGAAAAACACTTTTATGTTACAAAGGCCATAATGGTGTACCAACTAGAGTTTGAAGAAGTCAAGAAGCTAAATCCTTGCCCTTTTTCTTTGTTTTTCACGTTTATAAACTAGTTTCCTTGTGTCTCGCAAACAATTTAAAATCTGAACCATTGAGGCCTTCCTACAGTCTATGTACAAGTTCAAGTCTATCAAATGGACCTTAGAAGGCCTCTAGTATATTCTTGTTTGCTTTCCGGTAGATCGTTTGACTTCTTTGCAAACTCTTTTTTACTGATTCATAGTGAAATGGGCTTCTAGACCTAAGTTACTATTCATATTTGCAATATATAAAAATTGGGTAATATAAGAGTAATTAATTTATTCGGATCATCTTAACCACTTGTCTTGAGCATGTAAAAAAACTAACAAAAATAGATGGTGGTGATTTATTACTCAAAAAAACATATATTAGAAGCATTCAATGGGCACCCAATTTTATCTCCAGCTTATCTAATTAAGATACACTTAATATGATGGACAGCTTAGATCTCCAAACTGATTTCCCTTTGCATTGGAGAAATGGAGCCCACTTCGTCAAACGTTTTGAAGCGTCAGCGTCAACCACCAATGGGACTCTGTTTGTTTGCTTACACTTGACGGGCTCTTGGGTACTTGGATCCCAGGCAAAATCACTTCGCATAGACTGCTCTTGCTGTTATTTTGATGCCATGCTTTTAGCTTTGTCAAATGTTGGTTTTATGATTTGGATCTGAGAAAAAAATGTACATGTGCTTCTCATCCGTTAATATATTACAACAAATCCCACATAATCGCAGATCATATGCTAAACAAATCCCACATAATTCTAGATCAGAACTGAATTTGCATTATAAAAACCGAAGTAAATTCCAGTCCGATTAAATTATGGATTTGGGTACCTTAACCACGCCAATCCATTGGCAGCTCCAGATCAAATCAGAGAGTTCTAGCGTAGTGAGCGATGCTACAACAACCGGCTGTCGTGCGTCCACTTCTGTATAATGGGCTTTACCTCTAAGCGATCAAACCTGTCCATCTGATTTATATGGCTTTAGACATCTTGTATGTCAAACATCAAGGTGATTATGGGCCATTTATTAAATGTGTCCAACCGTCCATGTGCTGTGATCAAAAGCACATCGTGTCAGATTCCAGGCTCATCCAATTCCCATTGCTTTTGGAGCAAATTTTCAATCAGAAATCATCTGGATGGGTTTGATCAACCAATAGTTGAGTCTATCATGGAAATGGGAGGACACTACACCGAGTTGTCATAGTTTCGCACATCATGCTACCAATCCTCCCCTTTGAATCTCATCTATGATGTCAATCTAAGTCAATGAGGTTTTTCCATAAAAAGGAAAAGAAAAAATTTTAAGTCACTGAAGCGAGAGTTTTGTATCATGTTAATAACTAATCCTATCAGTAAACAATCTGGTTTGGGATCCGCGGAATCTTATCAGAGACTTCTTCGGATCTCATCTTTGGTTTATCAAAGTCAATGAGGAGAGACTATTTTACTATCACGTTCCTGCAAGCGCATAGTATTCCCCGCAAAGCAAGAAGAAGGCCCATCTCTATTTTTTTTAGATCCATTTCCCTTCATTGGATTCACACCCCACATGATGAAAAAACACAAAAAAATATCATCCACCTGGTGCCCCTAAGGTGCACTTCCATTCTTAAAGCGTAGGCGGTGTTAATACGAGTCAAACTTAATCTTTGTTAAGTACTATCTACAATTCAAGGGGAGGGGACCTACCTTATAGGCATATGTAGGATGAGATATTTTGCATCCCCTTATCTTGAGAGATGAGGATTTAGATGAACAGAATGGGAAGAACGGCTAGCACTCTAAAAACTATCCTGCTCATGGGAGGGAGAATATTATGCACATGCTTTATACAGGGAGGAATGCTAGGCTGAAGGCCCTATAGGGCACTTCCCTACTAGCACCTTTATTTTTAAATAAAGGTGCCCACCTTTAAATGATCAAACCCAATCATCTGATTGCTCTAGCCTAGATATTTGATATTCCAAGCAGCAAGCAGATTGGATATTTCTATCGTCCAAAAGAGAAACATTTTATCAGAAGTAATGAAGAGCTAGAAACTTTATATAAAGAACCGTCTAAATTCAAGTCTTTAAAATATAACTTTAGGCTGCTATGCTCATACAGCCATTGTAATTATTTTTTTTATTGTCAGGCATTCAAGGTTAGAGCAATCAGAGAAGCGGGTTCGATCGTTCTAAGGTGCGTCCCTTCGTGGAAATGTAAAGAGGTGCCCTATGAGGCCTGAGGCCTAGCATTCCTCCCATAAACAATCTGGTTGACCCGCTTATCACGACAGCCAAATTGGACTAAGTGAAAAATGCGCACATATATATTTGCTCCAAAGTGAGAGACGCACGTTGTAGACAGAACATTGACAACACAAAGGCCTAGACTCCATTACAGGTAGCCGTTTCATGCATTCTACTGTTTTCCGATTCCATTTCTGATCAACTCTGTTTGAGACCATCATCCCGGCTCATATTGGTTTATTTCTACACGTGAGCATCCTTTAGTTCTAATAGAAGTGTTTGTAATGCAGTGAAAATTCCGATAATTTTCAGCAATGCTTGGAAGAATAGCACTCATTGTGGCGGTTGTTTTTATGGGCTTGGCTTATCAAGCCATAAAACCACCCCATCCAGTGGTCTGTGGGTCTCCAAATGGCCCTCCTGTGACTTCTCCTAGAATCAAACTCAGAGATGGAAGGTATCTTGCCTACAGGGAAACGGGAGTTCCCAGAGAAAAGGCCAAGTACAAAATCATATTCGCCCATGGTTTCCGAAGCAGCAAAGAATTCACAATACCAGCATCTCCAGTATGAAGGAAACTCCACCTTTCTTCTTCAAGTATATTTGTTGTAAGGGCAGACTGATTGACTGCTTTTGTTGGTTTCATTTTCATTTCAGGAGTTAATAGAGGAATTGGGAGTTTGCTTCGTCTCATTCGACAGAGCTGGTTATGGACAGAGCGATCCATATCCGAACAGGTCTGTGAAGAGTGAAGCTCTTGACATTGATGAACTGGCCGACCAGTTGGAATTAGGTCCCAAGTTCTATGTGCTCGGAATATCAATGGGAGGTTACCCTGTTTGGAGTTCCCTCAAGTACATACCCCATAGGTGTGATCCTCCTCCTATTTCAACAATTAACATATAATCTTACAAGCGTTCGTTAGATAAGTTGCGTAGAGCCATTGATTTGGTGATCCTCACATTTCTGGTGTCTTGCTTGTTTCGAGTAACGAAATTATTAACAGTCCCGGTAGCCGGACACGCTCTACAGCATATCTGCAACCACTTGGATCTTCTAGGTTCATCATATTTTTCTAATCTATACTGAATAAAGGAAGCTCCTCCAGTTGATCCATTGAACAACATAGAAGAGTATTTGTAATATAATTAGGAAGAACCACAAACCTATGGTTTAAACTCTCCATTATCTTTATACCAAAAACTATTCACTCTCGTTTTCACTTTCTTATGGTAGCTACTAGTCGAAGGAGAGCCTTGACACAATGGTAGAGTTGTCGCTGTGTGACCTAGAGGTTACTGGTTTGAAGGACCCCACATATGCTTTGTGCACTGGACTACCCTTTTTTATGTAGCTATTAGCACATCTTTAGAAAGAACAAAAATTACCTCTCCTGTGATGCTCCGAAAGTATTAGAGATATGCTAAGGAATGAGAAACGTGCTCACACCTCACGGATTCAATGCATTCAGTTTGGCCTAAACTAGATGGCTAGGTACCAATGCTCATGTCTAATGGATACTTGCAAAATGAAAGGTGTACGTTAAAACAGAAAAAATGACCCTCCTTCGACTCTGTGTAGGTTGGCAGGTGCAGGGCTAATAGCTCCTGCGATAAACTACTGGTGGCCTTCTTTTCCAGCTAACTTAACGAGAGACGTATTTCGACGACTCCTCGTAGGGGACCAATTGACGTATGGTATTGCCTACTACGCACCTTCTTTGATTAACTGGTGGTTGACTCAGAAGTGGCTCCCTTCATTTAGCCAAACCAATGACAACCCTGACGTTTTCTCTGCACAAGACATACAGCTCCTTGCCAATAATTTTGTAGCCGGTGGGCTCCATGATGAGGTAACTACTCTTCCAATAGAAAGTTTAACATCCTTTAGTAAGGAAATTTTTTGTCTGGCTAACTGTAGTTAAGGCAGTTATAGTAGATAAGTATTTTCACTTGGAAAATATGAGTGAGGCAAGGTATAAGTGGTACCCACTCTTTCTATGATCCCTGTCTAGCCACGCTACTTGATGAGCCATGCAACAAAAATTTGTACCTATTTGATAATTCTACGCCTCTAAACGGATGGTAATAAACTTCCAACCCAAACGTTTACAGTCAGCTACAAGCAGCCTCTAATTAAGGGTTTACAATCGTCACTTAAAGCAGAAATTACCATAAAATCATTGGATAATTGAAAGAGTGATCCAAATTCTCTTTCTGCCAGCCATAAAATGGTCTAGATAGAGGTTGAGCATTGATCTTAGTTGATTGCCATTTCTTACAACCAAGATCTTGGTGGTTCAAGAAGTTCACTCACCATTTGAGAGAAAGAAAGAAAAAAAATGGACAGAAACTTTTGCATGATTTTTTACCTAATTCATCTAATTCCGTTGCATTTGAATCCATGTTAGTCCAAATATCATGCATATTAGATGATTTAACTTCTACATATTTCTTCTTTTCTTGGACTGCTAGAAACAAACAGTCTATAATGAAAAATGGAAAACATCCTCTTGTTACGTGCCAATATACATGATTTTTATAATAAGATATATCTAAAGCCAAAGAAATCAGATCAACTAGCTAGATTACCTGTAACATGATCCTGTCTTACAAAAAGTTGGAGCACTTTGACTCCGAGCACTTACCAACACTTTGATTTAGCATTTCTCAAATAAGAAAAATGATAAGGAGAAGTGGTATACTTTTTGAGGCCCACATGTGCCATGTTGGCATGACTTAATCTACTAAAATACCAAATAATTAATGATGAGCCTACATATTGATATTGATTTTGCCTTGATTGGACAATCCTAGGTCCTTCATCCAGAAACCTCTACTTAGGGTTTCCTCAAGCATATGTGAATGGCTAATTTTTTGTGTAGCATGCCCAAGAAATATTCATTGTCGTAGACCAAGTGTATGTGGTTTTAATAATCTGCAATTTTATTGGTGTGGATCTACAATCTACACATTGGTCTTTTTTGTGGGCCCAAAAATTCTACTTCTTCCTTGAGCAAGAAAGTGTCTTCTTTTTTTCTTTTTCTTTTTAATAAAGAAGTGCCTTGTTTAGTAGTGGGCCTGTAAACATAACCATAAAGCTTAATAAATCAATTAATTAAGCACCGCCAACAACCATCTTCCATAAGTTACAAACAGTCCAGGCCTCTTCCCTAAAGTAGGCTCGGCTACAAATTCAAGTTGCCACTTCTTACTTTTGCTGCTTATTAGATGTTTTTTCTTTTTAGCTGGTAACTCACACACCTAGTTGGTCATTATATTTATATCATCTTCATACATATCCTTGGGACACCCACCTCAAAGTACACCCTTTCCAAACATATCTTTGGGACACCCAATTAATGTGAAAACTCTCTTACATCTCCTAAAAGGATGCAATGCACTATCTCGAACCTGTGAAATACTTAAAGAAGATGTACCTCAACCTAACCAAGGGCTATATTGGCTTACATGCTGCTGCTTACTAATTTGGGAAAGTCCATTAGTGATTTGATTTGTTAGTTTCTGCTTATACAAAAACAATAATAATAATAATAAAGTTTGAGATATATTTTCCCCTTGATATCCTCACAAGCCATGTACTAAATCTTACTAACATCCATAACTCTAATTGGCCCTAAATTTTTTGAAGATCCAAACCATTCATAATATTAGCCTTTATTAAGATTGGTCATGAATAAAGTTCTCATTCATTGGATGATATTAGCAATTATCACTTTTAGTTCTAAGATAGATGGTGAAGCCTTTTTCACCTTGTATAATTCATTTTAAAACTCAAGAAAACAACAGCTAAGATCATCCAGTGGATGAGACTTTTGGAACATATATAGGCCATCTAAGTCAAGACTAATATTATGAACAATTTGAATTTTTAAAACTATGGGTCCACCTTGAGTTATGGTTGTTTGTACCATTTTAGTGGGGGCCTCATGAGGAAAAACAAGAGGCTACATATATCGCTATAACAACAATAATAATAATGATAATAGTAGTAGTAGCAGCAGCAGTAGTAATGTTTTTTATGATATTTTAGCAAAATGCTAGCAGTAGACAGAATATCCGCAGCTGCAGTCTTGACACACCATGTTTTGCACGACTTCTAACTATTCCAATAAAAGGCAACTTAAACTGGTTTTCCCTCGCAAAGTGTTGTGTTTAGTTGTGGCTATGAACAATGTCGATGTTATACTTAGAGTAACCATTTTTTCTTAATTATAGGGCGAAAGGCAACACCAAAGCAAGTTTGAATCCCTACATCGAGATTTGGTGGCCTGTCTTAGCACTTGGGAGTTCGATCCTATGGAGCTAGAGAACCCATTTAATAACAACGAGGGTTCTGTTCACCTCTGGCAAGGTCATGAGGACAGGATCATTCCTTTCGAGCTACAAAGATATGTTGCCAAAAGGCTCCCATGGATCAAGTATCACGAATATCCGGATGGCGGCCACTTGTTCGTGTTAGCCAATGGATTTGGTGATTCCCTCCTAAGGCAACTTTTACTTGGAGAAGAAGTCCCTAACAACTCTCTCTAAACTTCACTTTTCTCTAATAATAATGCACTTCATCGTTATTCACCTGCCAAGGACACCATACGGAAACCTTACACCTGATCAATGTAATTCCTTCTATAAAAACTGTTGTAGGGGGCAACACCACGGCAAGTTATTGTGCAATGCCCACTTTTGGATTATCTTACCCGTTTATTTGATAGCTCCGGCTTTCGATTGTTATTTTTATATTTTAGAGAATAAGGTATCAATTTCACTTATTGGCTTTACAACTTTGATTGCAATGACCAACTAAACAAGCCCCATATTACATTCAAGCAACAAAACTAAGTACCTTGCCATTTAACCCTAGCTCTGAAAGTGATGCTCCTTCCTGAGCCAACTCATCCTCAAGATCATTGGCTGATCTTGGGACATGGGCAAAAGATATGTTGACATCTGAAGCGGAAATTTTCATGTTATCGATCAATTGGCAGAATCTCCATAGAGGCAATGTATTATTATTGAACCAAGAGACAATATTGGACGTCTCCATCGACAATGATCTTGTTCCATTTATCAGTTCTCCACAACTCAATACTTCGTGCAGTTGCCGTTATCTTAGCTTCATTAGATTCTCCAAACTCCAAGGGCCCAGCAAAATCAAGGATAGTATTTCCCAGATGATCCCGCAATACACCACCTACCCCTGAGATTCCGAGATTACCAAGCGATGAGCCTTCAAAATTTAATTTGAAAAAGTTAATTGGTGGCGGATTCCATTTAGGCTCAGCCACGGATTTCTTCGTGCTTTAACTTGCGATCTCCTTCCATTTAAGCAAAATCTCACTGGCAGAAAATTGTTTAAATTATGGTCTACATGAGGCACAGCTTGCAACTCTTCTAGTTATATGACCTTCCAGTGGTTTCGTGGCTTGTTTGCCTTTAAGACAGCTCTCATTTCAAACATACCAAACTGTAGCTAGGAAAGTTAATCTCCATAGAAATTTGCCTCTTTTGCTGAATTTCAGGTTAGATCATTGGTTGAGGTGATCTTCAGAGCGAGAAGGCAGAACCCACTGGATCTCTAACTTTCCAAAAACACCGTTCCATGTCTGGTTGGCTTTGGACAAAGCAGGAAGAGATGATCTCTATCTTCAGAATGATCCTGGCATAAATAGTGACGAGATGGTCCTGCCCAACCACGAGACATAAGATTGTCGTATCTAAGTATTTTGTCCCATACAAGAGTCTATGAAAAGAATTGGACATTAGAGGGAGCTGCTGGCTGCCAGGTTCTGTTCGTGCGTGACCAGCTTTCGACTTGATTAGCAATGATCGTGTATGCTGATCTTACGAAAAATATACCATCCGTTGTTTGGATCTAAACCAGCTTGTCTTCCGAATCTGTGCGTAAAACCATTCGGCTCAAGATAAGACTTATTAAGATAAGGAACTAAAACATTCACACACGTAAAAAGAGAGACCAAATTTACGTGGTTCGACTTGGCCTACATCCATGGAAGAGGGGAGAAGAAATATCACTATGAAGAAGAGAAATAGATAAATATAACTTCGGTTATGGCTCCAACTTATAGGAGTCCACAGGATCTGAACCAAATCAGATCCTAATTTCTAGATCTTGTTTATCTTTGACTTCTCTTGATTGATTATGATGATCTGTCCATTTTGGCAAGTATGATTCAGTCGGATCACTGACTTCCATTTTTTGTAGATGGTTATTATCAATTCTCTCCCTCCATCCCCATATCATATTTCTTTAGTTAGAATCCATTCATTCTAAGTTTCTATTTAGAACTAGTTTCTCATATATTATCACATTTGTTAACATATCCCCAAGATTCTAATCAGCGTGAATTATTTTCAGCTTTAACATCTGTTTTTCTATCACCTTCCATATCCAGTAATACTAAAAGTTGATGTGCTTTTTACTTATATAATACATTGAGTTCTTGCTCAAATGGCGCAACATAATGGATTGCAACTTGAAGATTCCTCGTGGGAAAATTTTAAGGATCTTATTGAATTATACCCTAACATCAACCTTGGATAAGGTTATTTTCCACGAGGATGGTAGTGATATAAATACAAGTTCAATTCATATTACTCTCAATAGAAAGAAAATTGAAAAGGATATTCAACAGCAGATGAAACCTCATGGTGATGATGTAAGTGGGCAAGAAAACCTAGGGGAGATTACATATTGTCCATGACCAACTGCACTAGATAATTGTTGGCTAATCAGTGTCTCATTTAAGTCATACGGACAAAAGGAAATCTGATTTTAGAATGTTGCGATGCTGGGACAAAGTAGAACATTCCTTTGGGCATCAAGTCTTTACTCTATGAAATTTTGAGTCCTTTCGTATCAAATAATTATGTATCATTTTTTTTTTTTATAGTATTTCCATGAGCTTTCCATATCTATTTGTTTATTTTGAGTCCCAAAAGATATCATGTCATTAAAGAAAAAGGCATGAGCGAGGGGGCAGTTTGGCTCTCCATTGGCTGCCTGATTTTGGCTAGATCCATAATGTTCCATCCAATGTGATCCGCTTCATTAATCTTGAGTCATTATTTAATAAAAATGTTATGCAATATGAAGAAATATATAGTTCTTGTAAAGTGGAAATACTGTCTTTTTTCCAATTAACCAATCATCATACTTTTACCAAATATTTAATTAAAAAAAAACACTGCACTATTAAAACAGTTTCCAAACGCAGCCTAATTGTATGATTTTGATTGTAAAACAGGTGGGTCCCATTTGTATTTTTGCCGCTCATGTTTTCCTAACCAAAAATGTGAGGTCCAACCACTCGCCAATCACATCAATTGTAGGCCATGAATTGTCCTTTCCTAATATCATTCACCTCATCACATTCAATGACAAGGGTTTTCACCAATTTTATCGTGAATTCTTCAAACATGCACATGCATGCATGCCTTACGAGAAGTACATGTGGGGCCAACCTATTTATTATTAAACATTATTCTGGTCTGTAAAATGAACGGTTGGTTAGGAAGTTTAAAAGCGAAGGTAATGAAGAGCTTACTATCGGAGATTAGGATTATATTTCTGGGTCAAACCTATCTATGATGGGTTCATACAGACGAATGACTTGGATCACCAAATGGTAGGTCCTACATTATATATCCTTATCAGCTATGAATATGTCCCACCTATATTTTCAGAGTACAAGATAGCATTAATCAAAGAGGAATACTAAACAAATTAGCAAAGGAGACTTCTTCTCTAGCAGTAAAAATTTGAAAAAGAAACCTCACTGGTCTCCTCTCCCTATGGATGTAAATGGTGATGTGATCTTCGACTACGGGAACCACTTGGGTCGGGAGACTGAATTGAAGCCGAGATTCTTTTGATCTATGCTGGTTTGAGTAGTTGGAGAGACAAATTGCCTCCGTTAATTGTCAAAGGTGATTCCTCCAATGTCATTACATTTAGGATCAAGTGACAATCCACCTTGGCGCATTTGGACCATCATTGACAAAATCAAGCTGGAGACCCACGGAGATAATATAAGTTTTCAGAACTTGGCAAATTCTAAGGCAAAAGAATTGGCCAGGGAGGGGATTTTACTTGATCACATCCGTGTTAGACATTATGCTTGAAGTCTAATTTATTGTAATCTTGTCGCCTCAACTGGGGCCTCCTATGTATTCATCTATATATCTTCACAATCTATTGAATAAATTCTAATTTTCAGAAAAGAAGTATGTCCAGCAATCACAATTTCTTGGAGCCCACCATTGCATGATCCAGCTTGTTCATCTCCTTCGTTCAACATTTTAATATTTAATGGATCAAAAATAATATGAATTGATTGCTAAGTTGTGCTTGGAATGAATGACATAGAAAATATGATAAACAAAGGTTTAAATTTTCGGTGTAAAATCAAGAACTAGCCAATTCACTTGATTTTTATCTACTAAATATCCAAAGGCAAGCAAGGAGATGAACATCTTAGATCATACAATCTAGGCTCAAAGAATGTGGTATCTGGACACACCTCCTTTTGTAATTGGTTTAACATTGCTCTTACTCAAATGAGTTCCTCTGTGGTGTTTTTGCATGGATAAATAACAAGCCAAAAAATATGTACAGTTCAGATGTTTGGTGATCCAAGCACTGACCTTTTGGGCCCTATCTTATATAGATGTGCCACCCATCTAAAAATAACTTCCTTGGATGATCTTAACTACTATCATTATCTATTAGCAAAGTTTCAAGGAAGAAATGAATACATATTTGGAAATGAAGCCCCTAAAAACAATGAGAAGATCCTTGGAGTCTAATCTACCATACTTTTCCCTTTATAGAGAGATTTTCACCTCAAAAATTATTTATTTTGATCTTTTCATTTTTTTAAACAAAGGGTGAGAGTTTTATTGATAGGAGAGAATAGCCTCCTTATGGCCTATACATGTATTTTTCTAGTGATCTATAGGGATATAACCATTCAATGACAAAGAACATAATAGTAACAACTTTTAGCAAGTGTTCTTACCTTATTGTTAGGGTGGATTAGGATTCCTAATTCTTAAGTCCTCAAGTAGAACTCTTTTACTTGTAATCTCTTATGCTGATCGATTTGCGAAATGAAGGGTGCGAGGAAAAGAGACAATGCCTTGTAATTTTCCCATAAATTATGTCAAAGATGTCCCAGAACCTCTGAGGTCTTTGTGCCTTTTCTACGTTCATAAGATGGTGTTAGAGGAGTCACCCTCTACAAACATTGGCTGCCATTGGAACTGTTCCCAAGATAATGTTCCT
The DNA here is from genome assembly GCA_035236585.1 of Warburgia ugandensis. Taxonomy (NCBI): domain Eukaryota; kingdom Viridiplantae; phylum Streptophyta; class Magnoliopsida; order Canellales; family Canellaceae; genus Warburgia; species Warburgia ugandensis. The sequence continues at coordinate 78,380,802 of CP141130.1, forward strand.
GTAGCTATTGCTAACACCTCTGGTTTAGAGGAGTCACAAATACACAAAGCTCCCAAGAAATCTAGTAGTCCTTCTCCCAAATGATTTAAAAATGGCTTCCAACACAAATACACAAAGGATTTTAACAACAAGCTCCATCAAAATTCAATTTAAAGCAATCAGAAGGAGGTGGTTTCCATTTTGGTTTGAATCAATCTTTCCTTCGATTTCTACACTAATATTGTTCAACTCTTTTAGGATGGAGCTGATGAAATATGTTGAGAAATGCTTCATGCTTGATTCCCAGGAAGCAACACTACTCAGAATGTGTCAAGAAAAGGGCATCATGCCTCACAAAGTACCTACAACATTTGGCATTTTGTTCTGGCCAAAGAGTCTAGACAATAGAGAAGAAGCATAGTTTCTAGAGCAATTTTCCTCTAGAGTTTAGCTTGACATTGAACCATTGATCACAAAAGTCCTAAAAGATATGCAAGAGAACCCATGACATATTGAATTTTTGTAGGATTCCATACTAGATCTTTTTGGCCATTTGACATTGTAGCATAATATGATCTTTTGTTTTCTCCCAGTTATGATATAGGTAATTAATTGATGAAAAAAACCATTTTCGCTTTTGCTTTTAGCTTATTAAAAGTTAGCACATTGTTGACGAACAAAGTCCAAGAGAAGAACAATACTTTTGCTGCTAAAGGGTCTTCCAAATCTAGGGATGGCAATGGGGTCAACTAAACAGACCCAACCCAAATGACCATTAAGTGTTAGGCTTAGGTGCAAAATATTTATGGCCCGAATAGAGCTAGGGTAAAAAAATTTGTGACCTGAGGAGGGCCAAGGATAAGCTATGGCTAGTACTAAAAAAAAACTAGGGCACATAGTAAAACAATAGAGTGTATTTTAAATAAGAAAAATGTCCTCATAAAAAAAAGAAAAAAAAAAGAACTTCAAAATACAAATATGAGGGTTTTATGGAAATTGTTACCATACAATAAAAAGAAATCTTCAAGACACCAAAAACTTCTTTGAAAGTTGTGATAGCCATTCATGCTCAAGGCCTCTGAGGGGCCTTCCTAGGGAGATATGCCATGAAGCCTCATTGTATTCATTCACCATAAGTTGAGGGTCTACAGCAGCTCCATGAATCCTTCCAAAGTAAAAAAATAAGGGATGGTCATCAGCCCAACAGTACTACGAGAACTTTATCTTGTGGCTAGAGCAAGCTTTGAGTTTTGAGTAAGCTTTAAAGAATAGTATCTGCTTGATGATGTTTCTCCATCTAGAATCTTCTTATGCATTCAACAGGTTCTACGCACCATGGACAAGAAGGCTTGTGTCTCCCCCTGATCATTTCTTGTTAAAGGCTTCTTTGTCATTTACTTACAATAGCCTAATTCACTTCCCTTAGTTTTCTATTGCCAGGACCTCCTGCTGCTATAGGCTTGCACACATTATTCCAAGTCATTAAATGGTATTTGCCTTTATATTTGCATCCTTTTCATAGGAAGTTTCTTTGAATTTGTTCCTTTTCTTCTATGACAGAGGCGGGGGCAGTAGAATAGGGATACATAGTATCTGGGTAGATTGGCTAGGGAGGATTTGATAAGTGTGACTTTGCCTCCAGATGAGAGACAAGCTCTTTTCCTTGCAGCTAGTTTATTTTGGAAACTCTCGATTACAGGAGCCCAATGAGATGCCTTGATTCTATTGGGGGAGAGGGAAGACGCAAGTAAATGCAAGGGAATTGACCCACTTGACATCCTAGCTTAGAGGCGATTTCTTCGAGATCTATCCTTTCTACATTAACTCCATAACCTTGGACTTCAGGAGGTTGACCTTCTGTCTCATAAATAATTCATAGAATTTTAAGAGAGCTTTGATTCTGAGGCCTTGATCTTTTTCATTACTAGCTACTAAAGGGTGACATCTACATAGTTTATTGTGATAGGATGAGCTGAGAGCTTGGCACCTTTAAGCCCCTCTACAAATCTTCTGAGCTTGCTTTGAACATCATCTAATTAAATACTTCAGTGACAAGAAGAAAAAGGTAAGGGGAGAGAGGACGCCCTTGCCCAATACCTCTACAGCTTTCAAATAGGCCCTGAGGAGACCCATTAATCATTCAGAAAACTAGAACCAGGCCAAGTTTATGCACGTTTGGATTCAACTCTTCTAGTTAGAGCCAATGTTTATTGCTTGAAGAATTTTGTCGATTAGAGCTCACCCTGCTCTATCAAAAGCCTTCTCCAAATCAATTTGGCATAGGTGGCCCCTTTCAGCAGATTCTTTCATGTCAGTGGTTTCATATGCCACAAGAATCCCATTAGTAGTGTTCCTGCCTTCTAGTCAAGGTGATTATTAGCGATCACTTATTTAATATCTTCTTTTAGTTGATTGGTTTGAATTTTTGCAAGAATTTTATAGCAGCTGCGAATAGAGTTATGGGCCTAAAGTCTTTCAGCCCCACAATTAAAGACAACCTTTTCAGTTTCATCTATCCTAAAAGGGCGCTCAAAACTGAGCTTCATGCTGTTATCGATCTGTCTAAAGCCGAGAGAGCTAGGAAAGAGGAACATAGAAAACTGAGAAGTGTAAAGACTCTAGAGGCACTTGACAGCTTCCTTATAGATTTTTTCTGGTTCTTCGATGTGTGTTCTGATCTTGATTGCTTGATTTTATGCTTCGATGATACTACGTTAAAATGGCGCAGAAGATGAACGGTTTCATTCAGCAAACCATCAACCCATACAAACTAGAACCAAGATTAGAATGTAAAATCCTGATTACGTAACATCCATTTTTTTATGGGGAAGATAGCCTCATTCTCACCAAAAAGAAGGCCTATATTTATTTACAGTGAAGTGGAGTTTGTAGTCATCGATAAACAAATATATATCCAGCTAATGATTTTTTTGTTGACAAATAGACGCCTTTAAAAGTCAGCATTTGATTGTTGATCGAAAAGATTCGGCTATTGATTAATACATTCTTTTCCTTTTCTTCTCTGCAAAGCTATCCACAGCCCATGGCCTGCTTTTGCACCAACAACTTTACATGCAGTGCAACCACTGTTCTTTATGGTACATTGAAAGCAAAAGCAGATGTATCCTCCCATCGTCCTTGGCAATATTTTCTTGATCGAATGAGATCAAATAAAGGTGCAACTGTTCATCTGCTTTTTGATTTCCTCGTTTGTTTCCTAGATCTTATGTTCCTCACCTGTCATTTTGTCTACAGATGGATCAGAGATACTTTGTTCATGATCTAGGCCAAGGATATAATCTCCATCACCAGAAAGATGTCTGCAGGCCTGTTGTGCTTAAAAACGGGCAGCTCAGTGCATGAAGCTATGCAGAGCCTGAGGAAGGGGCAGACCTCAAGGGCCAATAGTATGTAGCCTTACCTTGTATTTTGTAAGAGGTTGCTTCCACACCTTAAACGCGTGACCTCAAGGTCACACGACAACAACTCTGTAGGCCTATTGTACTTTTATCATGTTAAATATGTATGGTTAAGTGTAGTACCGATTTGGAGGGTCGATCACCACGTAAACGAAATATGCAATTTGTTTCTCCCACTCTAAATAGCCCCTGTAAGTATCATTAACGGACTCAGACTGATTATGGTCACATGATAATCGTTGCCACCGGACCCGCCTAGCAAGCATGATACTTAATGTAAGCCTCTGGCTCGATCAATATACAAGGTAAGTCTGTAAATGCCATCTTACTGGTCAAAGAACTTAACCCAATAGAGTTGCAATATAGATGGATCCACCATTATCTTAGCCTCTTAAGGTTTCGTAAGAAATAAGCAAGAGGGTGAGAAAATCTTACTTCTATGCACCACCTTCTTACCATCTCATTTTGGGCAAGCTTTCTGCAAAGCTTTCACCAAGTCACATGAGGTGGCCAATAAGATGGTGGATTTCTGTCACACATTCCAACATCACGTCACCATTAGCCCTTTCTATGTGTAATGCAATGGACAGAGTCTTCACAGAATAAAATATGTTCCTTTCCTATATTAGTTTATTTTGTCTGTGTTTGGTACAACTCCTAAAGGAGTAAAAATACCTAATTTTCATGCTTTAACGTATTTGTTTACTTATTGACGTCTACAAAATTATTTAGTAATCCTAGCCTTCAAAGAAAAATTAATGAATGATTTCCTTAAATCAAACACATGGCAATTAGGGTTGGGCAGGTCGTGTTAGTGTCATGTCGAAACTAACCCATTATAATTTATGGGTCGACATAGACACGACCCAATTAATAATCGTGTCAAGAACCCGTGACTCGAACATGACATGATTATTAAACGAGTCGACACGACTCGTGTAACACGATTAAATAAATGTAAAATAACTAATATAGGATGGTTTTTGAAAAACTGTTAGAAGAACCGTCCTATATTATAGTGTCGGGTTACTAGTAATATAGGACAGTTTTCGATGAACCGTCCTATATTTTTAACCCGAGGTTAGATGGGTCAACACGATGAATTAATAGGTCACATGTCAAACAGGTCGACACAACATATCAACATTGATTGACCCGAATACGATAAGACTCAACCCTAACCCGCTAAATTCGTGTCGGGTTCGAGTTGTGTTATCGTGTCGTGTCATATTTTGCCACCTCTAACAATAAGCTATAATTCAAAACTTGAAAACTTGACTTGGCTTGAAAGGAGGCAGTCGAATAAACTCAATGCACTCATTGGTGACTCGGGAAAATTTAACAATATTTCTTTATTTTACGCTAGGTGAGTTGGTTAAGGTATGCTACCGATTGAGGTCTTGTGTTCAAATTCTAGCTCAGTGAAGTAGTTTCTTTATAGAACTAGTTGACTTGTCAAGTGGCTTCCTTCAATAAAAAGATTCATTCTTTTCATAAAAAGGAGGATGTAGAATCAATAAAGATTTTTTTTCAATTTATCCTTGGGTTGAATACCTTATTCAAGAATTTTTTTTTATCTAATCCGGAGGAATCAATAGAAAGAGCAAATCCCTTATGATACACCAAATTTGGCTCAATTATTGATAGAGTGAATAGATCTGCCATTGATTTGCTACCAAATCGTGTAACTCGGGCAATTACTAAAGTGAGTTTAGTGTTCTTACTGTCTTAGAACAGAATTTATGACATATTTGATGATACATGGACTACCCCGTTCTAATTAGGTTGCTGCTCTCCTTACACCAGTTTTCTTTCGGTTGTTAGAAGAGATAGAAAATCTGCACCCTTGTTTTGATAATGGCACTCAGATTGTAGAATAAATCTATAATTTATTAAACATTTTTTGTTAGGTCTTGATAGCTCCCATGAGAATCTCCTTAAAATAAACTAAGCATGTTATTATAAATTGTATAAATGGAAGAATGAAGTGCCATCGTCACGTAGAGCAGTGATCTCATACTTCTAACAAAATGGAACTCTCATCCGACCAAAAGCTATAAGTTTACTCCGGCAGCTCAAAGTACAAGTTAGACCCAATATTTTGGAGATCCAAACCAGTCATCTTTTAGTCCTCTCTAGGATAGGGCCTACCCCACTAACCTTCTTCCTTGGATGATCCTACCATCATTTTGGAAAGTGTAAAATAAACCGGTCAGAAGAGCTTAATAAAAGAAGAATCGATATAAAATGGCTATAGAAACTTATTAGGATTATCTAGGACGAACTCCAAGATATGAATGGCCCGGATCACTCAAAAGCTGGATGCTGAGTTTTATTTTAGCTGCCTGAATAATCTTTGTAACTTTAAGTACTCCAGCATCTCAAGTACAAGTGAGACCCAAAACGTTGGCGACACAAACCATTCATCTATTTACTTCCTAGATCGGCAATGCTACAACTATTGGATTACCAAATGTACTCAACTGGCTCTGCTTACAGGTGAGACCCAAATTTTTGATGAGCCAATTCATACATTTGTTAAATTATTAATTGACGTAAAAACTTAACTTGATAAGAAGTAAGCCAATAATATTTATATATCTAGTACGAATTCAAACTCACGATTTCACTAGCAATAAAGCTCTAATAACATGTTGGACCACTATTATTGTACGCAAAAGCTTAAGTTGACCAGTAGTGGCCAACAATATTTATATATAGCTAACACCAAAAATCTCCTCAGCGTAATGATCCCACATTAATGCTCTTGGTATAAAATTTGTCAAAAAAGTAAATAGAAAAAAGGACAGTGCAAGAATATTCAGCATCATAGGTTTGTCTAATGCCTGGGATATCTGGGGTGTGGCTTTTATATATAAGCCCCATCGAGAAGTGAACGGCTCTGATCAGTGAGAAGCTGGACCCCAGCTGTACTTTAGTCGCCAGAGTAATCTTGTACCATTGGTCAGCCGACCACAATATAAGAACTCATAAAAGTAAGGGAGTGCCAGTATCAATTCTACGATATTATTGTTACCCGGATCTTACCGGAGACAGGAAATAAGGACAAGATGGAATGGAATTTTCCCATGTGATCCACTTCCTACCACTGCCACGTGTCATCTAATCTCCTCTCAGTGCGTCTAAAAGCCCCCGAGCAGAGCCGTTTTCTGACCGCTACCAGAGTGACAAACAGTTGAGTTGTGAGAGCGCTCTTTTCTCATGTCCGTCGGAAACTGACATCTTTTGCCGGGAAAAGTAAACTCTCTGGCCGGAAAATTGACACCATGGACGTTGATTTCTGGTCTTCCAGGGTTCATTCAGCCAAGCACCTCTCCGCCACGCAAGCTACCAGACTCAGCTCAGGTACCCAATTTTTTCAACTTTTGGTGATAATTTATTCCTTTTCAGCTTTTGGGTCTTTGCTGGATTTGGTTTTTAGAGAAAATTGGAGTGTAATTTCTGTTCAACTTAAGTTCTTTGGGCTGTATATTTGTACTTGTCTCTTGATGGAAGTTTTTTTTGTGGTGATGTGGGGTTTTCTAACGGCACTTGTTTTTTCCTCTCTTTTGTTTCTGCTCTGAATGTAGGGAGCCGGTTTAAAATGATCTTATGGTGATTATTTTGCTGTTGTGTTTAGCTTTTGATTGATTTCCAGTGCTGGGCTTATTTCCTTTTTGGGAATTTTTGTAGGAGATTAGTTCCAGCTATATAAAAGTTTCCTGGTTCACAAGTTCTGTTCATTTTTAGGCCCTTTTGGGGTTCTTGTAGTTCGGGTGATCAGTTTTCTTCTGTATTTTCCTTACTGACTTTCTGTTTGGTTTTATGCTTTCGTACTGAATTATCAGTTGGGTTAGCGGTTTTTCCTTTTTCTGCACACTTTCAGGATTTCAGTCCTTGTGTTCCTATTCTATTAAAATATATAATTAAACAGTAGATGGTGCGGAGGGGACAATATCTGTTTGGTGGTTTAACCACGGATTCATTTAGAGTCATATTTGCCTGAGGTTTAGCACGGAAACTTGCACATTGAATGTTTCAATTTCGACCTTTATCAATTGGATGGGTGTAGGATGGTGAGAAAGGACCATCGGGTTTTTTCCTTGTAGAAAGCTGAATTGTGAACAAGGAAAGCTTTTCTCTTGTGAGATTAATAAGCCTCTTCAGCATTGTTTTTATTTTCAGGAGTTGCGTATCAAGATTTCTCTGACATTCAGATATTGAAAGAACTTTTGTCAAGGGAAATAAGCCTAGTCTAGAAATAGTTTGAGGAATTGATATGTTTTATCCCTTGACTCAGATTGTGGGTATCTATCAAGTCTTTTACTATCCAGGGAGCATAGATGAAGGATGATAAATGCAATTTAATGAATCTAGTGTACTATTAGCTAACCCAATAAGGAAAGTTGTTAGGAACATCATAATTTTACAAAGCATATCTAGATTGTGATACGAACATTTTGTGAAAGGCTACTGTAATGCTTTATTGTTGCTAGGCAATTATCCTTCTCTAAAAGCTTCTTCTAACCTATCCATGGACTTATGAACCAGGTCAACAAAGAGCTCTATGTAGTTGTTGAACTTGACTTATGATTTAACTTCTTTTCTTAGTTCTTTTGAGGGTATCTGACACTTCAACATATCTCTTAACAGTTTGTTTCAAGTCAAAATTGTTGGAAATTTTAATTCCCTTAATGTGTTTATCTGCTGATGCGAAACCAAGCAATTAGAAAACAACAGGTTTCGTAGTGCTAGTTAACTTTAATCTCTATAGTTTCTTTTCTACTCGTTGTACTTCTTTCTTTCTTCTTCTTCTTCTTTTTTCCTCCCGTTCTTTTGTGATAGTATTGATTATCTTTCATTGTAAAGGTACCCGTTTTATTTCTTAATTTCTTGAGTTATTTGGTAGCTCCTGCAGAATCTTTTGTCTGGAACTGCAGCTGTTTTTTCTAATTTGTTCAACTTTTATGATATTTGAGAGAAGAATAAATGAGAACTATACGTAAAAAAAAAGTCACATAATAGGAAAAGAACTACCAGTACACAAGTGGTGCTGGTACAACAGTACAACATCCTCTGCAAGCAAAAGAACTTTATTTCCCTGCCTATGATTATTATAGTTAGGCATTCATCAACCATTCAACAACTTAAATCTCCCCCATATATTCTGCTTGTATTATTATCATCCAATGAATTGTGTTGAGCAAGTTTCCTTGACCAGTGGCCATGGGGGATAACAGAGAGATGCATCCCTTCAAACAAAGCATCTTTGTCTCTTTGAAGCACCCTTTAGAAGCTAGTGGACTCATGCCAGTATCACTTTTCATTTAGTAGTAGACTATAACAGACCAAGAAACAATCTTCAATCAAAGTTCTGCTAAGGATCTCCCCAAAGCGGAAGCCTCTGACTACAACCTCTAGCTGAAGATCTTTCCCATCCCTCAGTGATCCATAATACCACAACTTCCTCCATTCTCACCATTAGCAGGGCCTATACAAGTCCTTTCTATTGATATGATATTCTCATATTCAGGAGCTCAACAGAGAATAAGAGAAAGCATAATCAATGATAGAGGAGAGAGAGATTGTGCATCCTTTATGACACTCAAATAACCTTTGTAAAGTATGACAGATAATGTTAATTACACAACTAGTAATGTCCATGTGCACATGCTCGTGTGTGAATATGAGAGAGAGAGAGAGAGAGAGAGCGATGTGGGGTGAGTTTGAGATAAAGAGTTGCACCTATGTAAGACTGTGCAACATTGTTTTAGATAATATTGCAGATATAGTAGTTGGGTCTTAATACTAGGGGCATGCTACCTAAATAAACTCAGCTTTTTAGGATGTTTAGAAATTCTTCTTCTTAGAAATATTAAAGGTGAGAGAGAGAGAGAGAGAGAGAGAGAGAGTGTGTACACCTGTAGACCTAAGAAAAGAAATTGTCGCCAAAGAGACTCCTAACCTCTATTTTTTATTCCCAAGGTCTTTCCAGAGTCCACTGAAAACATTACAAACTTTTATCTACTCTACTGTATATTACCATAGACCAAGACTACCGGTAGTTATAGATAGTAGACAACATTATACCACAAGTAACTCCCTGATAAAATTCGCCTTCATCATACCCAGGGAGTATCTTTTATATTATAGTATAGATATGCAATGAATTCTTGAAAATTAGAGGAAAATTTATGGTTTAGGTAGGTATTTTCCAATTATTTGAAGTTTATTGGAAACTCTCAATCTTACTCAAGCTTCCTGTTAGATCCAAAGACAACTTTCCAATTATGGGAAACGTATCCGACTTGTAAGACGCCAGTGTTTTTAATAAGTGTTCAATTTTTATCCTGGATAAACCCTACAAAGCCATCTTGAACTTTACCAGCAGCCTAAATAAGGACCACCAACTCAATTCCACGATGAACCAACACAAGTAACTCACTATCCACATCCAAAACAGTGCTCAAATACCATTGCAGCCTATGTTTCTATATCAGCCAATCATTATCTTTCAAATCCACTTTACTTCACTAATAAATATGCCTGCATCAGATCATTCACCAATAAGTGAGAATCCCCATGTTCATTAATAATTTATCTGAATATGGCAGCAACACTCAACAACAATATTGTTCTGCTTTTTCCTACTCTTAACTGTGCATACTATCAAAACTATAGTTTGACGAATAATCTAGCAACCACAGTATCATGAATTAAAGTAGATAAATGATAATCAATAGATTCTCTAAAGATGTGAAGTAGCAACAAGAAGTTCCCAATTCCCACTAACTGCAGTAGAAGTCCTAACACCTCAAATGCCATCCTCGGTAGGATCACAGACCTTATCTTACTTAACCATGTGGAAGGCCTGCTGTCCTGTCTGCCGATAACCAACCAAAAATCTGAAAAAGTGACATGAAATGGTGAGGATGCTAGCCAAAGATTTTGATCGTCGTGGGGGAGAGACTGATTTTCACCGATGATAGTCTCCTTTCTAGAGTGCCCAGTACAGTGGATGCTTCTGTACTCCTTGAGAGTGGCAATACGAAATGAGACATCATGATCATATGAAGTTAGGTTTCACTGTTTATATAGTTATATAGATGCTCATGATGGGTTTTCTTATTTGGTTGATGAAAAGTAAGGCTCACTGAAATTCTGCAATGGTAACTAGTCCGGTCTTTGCTGTTATCTTTAGTACTTTTAAAGAACTGCACAAGTTATACTTGTATCATGCAAAACAGGAATACATACATTATACATCTATTTACTTATAGACAACACACACAGGCAAGCACACCCATATATGCATTCACGCACAAAAACACACATGCACCTGCATGAACAGACAAACACTTACGAAGTTGTTTGAGGCTTTTGATATTTTTGGTGCTTCCACTACCAATCTTCACCTGACAGGAGTTGTCATCTGATGGCTTCTTGACACCCACAGAAACACATTTGAGCTTGGATGATTCTGAAGGAGATGAAGATGTGCGGGCTTGCTTCCCATGCCCTTTCTGTTATGTGGATATTGAACTTCCCATCCTTTGTAGCCATCTTGAAGATGAGCATTGCTTTGATGCAAAAAACGCGGTATGCATCTGTACTGCTTGCTACATTCTTGTATTTACAAATCTGTGGCCTAGATTTGACATGACATGTGGTGATTCTATCTGTTCACTGCCTCTTGTATAATGGAAACCTAGCGGCAACGAAACATAGGATTACGAAGTTGTTCCAACTTATTGATTGTCACTTACCCTCTATCTGCCCCCCTTGATAAATGAATCAATACTTTATCCTCAAGATCTGGCATATACATATTCACAAACTCACCCACCCTCTCTCTTCCTCCCCTTAAAATAAATAAAGAAGGAAAGAAAGAAAAAGGGTGGTTTCAGTAGAACAGAACCAACTATGTTGATCCACAAAATATGTCTATCCAAGAGCATTTTTTTTTATACATTAAAAGTTGTACACATATTCAGCTTGTTCTATCATGTTCTAAAAGTTTCATCATGTTTGATTCCAACCCGTAGGACCAAAACATCCGCATTTCACCTATTTACAACACATTATAACTTTTCCACATCAAAGGGGCTTAAGGACTTATGCCTTTCCTTTGTGGCAGCAAGGCAACATCTTTTTCTTTTTTCTAGGGGAACACTTCCGTAGATAAGTTTTGAGATAACACTCTTATGATTGCCCAGCATATCCTGTAAACAAGTTTGAGATGTATGACAGCATTCAGGAAAAAGAGAGATACACGAGTTACTGCTTCCTAGAACTTTTGCCATCTTAAGACCCTATTTACCTGGCTTTACCATTCTTCCTTTTCCCATGATACCTCTTTAGAGCCCTCACTTCTGATGGTGCGTTTGCGTACCATTTGAGCTGCTTTTAATAGGTAGTACCACTATAACACAATATTGATAGTAGATGTGGTTTCATTACCAAGAAATCACACCCATTACAGTTGTCATCATAACTATCCTTAATTACATGAATAGTAGTTTCATCAATGAATTGGCACTGATGAACAGAATTACATCTTGTGGTTTTTCTTTTCTTTTGAAAAGGTAACACAATTGCATCTTACAATGTCCGCAGAGATGCATTTAAATGTATCAAAAGAAAACAACGTATCTAAAGAAAGTTGTGTAAAGAGTTAAGATATATACAAAAAAGAGTGTTAATTCATTTATTAGCATTCTGCAGTTGCTCCAATTCTTCTTGTCATTTACACATTCTGTTTTTCCCTTCGTCATTTATTTATTAGGCTTAAGTGTGTTGGAGACAAGGGCCCATCAATTGAGGGCAATTTTGTTATTTGATATAAGTTCCTTCCCATACAAATATTACATGAGAAATTGTGTGCCTATTGAACACGTGATTTCTCCTTCTCCCCTGCTCTTCTTCTCAACTGTTCCAGCTTCTTTTTCTTCCTGATAACTTGACAGGGTCTTCTATTTTTAAAGATAGTCAACATCCGTCTAGTTTGGAAAAATGGATCTTGCTTTTAGCTTTTTGAAGGAGGGTTTGATGCCAAAAGATTTTAGCTTGCAAATGATGAAAATGTAGTTGGATATTTGAAAAGGTGAAATATTCATGATTTTTTAATTATTAAGCTAATTAAAATTTCTTCAATATTTTCAGTACTCTTCTAAAATATGGCAAAACCACCTTAAAACCTAGGACCTCGTTCTTACTCTACTTGTGGCAAAGGTTAAAAGAAGATATGCAATCCTAAAACCTTGGAAGATCCAAATCCAGAAGAAAAATCCACTGGCAAGGAAGCAAAGACATCTCTGCAGCCTTAGAGTCCCTTAGAAGTGAGGGTGAATATGCTGCTTTCTTCAGCCTCAGCTTTGAATACTTAGTGAATCTCAACAATTGCCAAGTGTAAGATCATTGCCACTATTTGGAGCACTCACACAACTGAAATCCTTGTTGTGAGGAAAAATAATTCATTGAACTCTTGGTATCTGGTATCACTATAGTGGTGCAGGACTCCTAAGTCAACTAATGATCTTAGCTTTGTGGTTTAATGACCACTAGTGTAAGATCATTGCCACTATTTGGAGCACTAACACAACTGAAATCCTTGTTGTGAGGAAAAATAATTCAGTGAACTCTTGGTATCTGGTATCGCTATAGTGGTGCAGGACTCCTAAGTCAACTAATGATCTTAGCTTTGTGGTTTAATGACCACTGACAACACAAGGACATGAAAGATAAGATGTAGTTGATCTAGGATGGTAAGGATGACCAGCATATCCTGGAAAAAGCATGATGGATTGTGATTAGTGCAATGAGTACGAGCAGGGGCTAACCTCCCCATGAGGTACCAGGCATGGCATGCTCCTGGCTAGGATCTTGAATACCCAATGGTTAGGAGTTGTTCATCCACAACCATGATCACAATAGCTACTAAAGCATCAGCCGAGCCTTTTACCGTGGCTAGGGTTACAAGAAGAAAAATCCGTCATCTGGAAAACCTCAGCTGTGAGCTGCAGGTGACAAAGTGGAAGAGTGACATGGAGCTGAAGAGTTCATACTAAATATGTGGAAGTCCTCCCTTGTCAGGAGAGATGCTATGAACACTTTATATCATTGTACGATCTTGACATAGTGAGCCATGAATAACACTTTCATCAAATGGCTGCTCGGTTGCAGCAAACTAATCAAAAATAGTTTTGCTGTTCTTAGGATATTCAAGTGTAGTAAACAAAAAAAGGTTCTTCTTAGAAAAAAAGAAAAAAGGGCAGCCCGGTGCACGAAGCTCCTGTGTATAGGGTCCGGGGAAGGGGCGGACCTTAGGAAAGGAAAATTGACCCAGACAGCTATTGATAAAATCACTTGAACTGATATTACATGCATGATCAACAACCTGTTGATCACACCCTACTTTCATCACATGAGGCTGACGAGGAATGATTTGGCCTTCGGGGTGAGGAGGAATACCCCAAGCATGAGCAAGAGAACAATTTGCCCCTTCAGCACTCTGTCATGAGAGAGTAACATTAGGAAATAGAATGCTTGTCCATGGAAGAAGATGCCTTATATTGAAAGAGAAAGGGGGCAAACTTAAAATGCAACCTGGTGCATGAAGCTCCCGCATATGTGGGGTCTGGGGAAAAAGGACAAACTTGTAAAATAAAATTCAAGTTATGAAAGAGGAAAATAAATGAATATTAAATGAATGAGTGAAAAAAGAAGGCTCTCAAGTTGGTTACATCATCATCATCAAGACTTTATCCCAATTAGGGGTCGGCCACGTGAATCTTATTCCTCCATTCCACTTTATTAAATACCATGGTTTCATTAGTCCCAAAGTTTTTAAATCTTTCCTCACCACTTCTATCCACGTTCTTTTGGGCCTTCTCCTTGCCCTTGTAGAACTTTCTACTTGTATTGCCTCACTCCTTCTAACTGGTGTCGTTGTTGGTCTCCTTTGGACATGTCCAAACCATTTAAGTCTAATCTCCCTCATCTTCTTAGCTATTGGTGTTACCCCTAAATTTCCTCTAATATTTTCATTTCTAATTCTATCCTTTCTTATCTTACCACTCATCCACCTCAACATCCTCATTTCTGCAATGCTTATCTTATGAGTATCATGTTCCTTAACTGGCCAACACTCTGATCCATAGAGCATGGCTGGCCTTATAGCCATCCTATAGAATTTTCCTTTTACTTTGAGTGGCACTCACTGATCACATAAAACTCCAGATGCACATCTCCATTTGTTCCAACCCGCTTGGATTCTCTGGGTAACTTCCCTCTCAATCTCTCCACTCTCATGGAGCAATGATCCTAAGTACCGAAAGAGGTCTTTCATGGGAACTTCTTGGTTATCAATCTTGATTGGTGTTCCACTCATAAAGATTAGATAATGCATGAGAGAGGAAAGATGCAACTATCAACTAGAAAGAGAGAAAGGGGACATTTGTAACTGAAACAAAAGAGAATCGCAAGAATTTTGTACTACACCTCCACTTGTACATAGTTCACTTGAGAGAGACAAATCAAATTGCTCAGTGAATTATTTGAACTAATAGGCTAGTGAAGACTAGCATAACCCAAGCACAAAAGACCATCTCCTCTGCCCTTGATCCCTCTTTTCCTAAACACTTGCTTCCAACTGCCTATTATATTAATAGGACTCCTTTTCCTCTACCACAATAGAGGATCATCTTCAGTCTCCTATCTCATAAAGGGACCCCATGTTGGTATGAAAATGATGCAAGACAAGGAGAGAGTACTGATTTGAGCCAAACTTGTCCCAAAATTTGACCCAAACAGTTAAAGTCTTGTAGAAATACAAATTAAACAGCAGCCACCAAAACCAAAAGAAATGGAACAAGAATAGAGAATGTCTTGGAATCACTCTAAAAGACCAGGATAGTACTATAGGAATCACACCTATAGGATGCCTACAAGCACATTGAAGTCACATCAACAGCTTGAAGACCATCAATGGAGTCACACCACTGGGATTTCTCTTTGGGAATCACTACAAAGAACAAGGCATCACACTCATACTGTTGCAGCTGCTAAATCTCTAACTTCATTGATGTCAAAGACTTCTACATAAAATTTATAGACTTACAACCAATACTTTTCAAATCTGTTTGTTATTACCTTCTTAGCAAGTATAAACTTTTATGGAAGCAAAAGCTAATCAAATCTGGTCAACTTTGGTTATCCAGTAATGCATATGCATTTATAGAAACTAAAGCCAATCATTGGTCAACTTTTCTGTTGTTGTGCATAAACACTTATTATAGAAACTAAGCAATCAAGTCTGGTCAACTTTTCTGATCCTGTAAGTCACACAAATCTTGTAGAGATATGTGCTAATCTGATCAACTCTTCTGGAGTGGGCTTGTTGGAGCATGCTACCCTTTGGGCTTTCAAGTATGGTACTTTAAGCCCAATCTTAGCCTATCAATGCAGATGTAATCCCTGTCATTTCTCACTTCCTTGAAAAACTTGACCCCGTCGACTAAAGAAATGATAATGATCATAAAGACCAAGATATGCTTAAAACTCTTATACAGTGATTCATGCACAATCAGGTAATGTTCGCCCTTTCCATCTAAGAGGATATTTTTGGAAATCATTGCCTCGAGTAGACCCTATCTGATTATCAAGATTCTCCAACTCTTCAACAAGTCACAGCAGCAATTCATCCTGTTGACTGTCATTCAATCTCCCCTTATAGATTCTGCCATACCAACATGATGCAGGACAAGGAGAGAGTACAGATTTGAGCAAAACTTGCCCCAAGATTCTACCCAAACAGTTGAAGTCTTGTGGAAATATAAAGTAAATAGCAGGCACAGAAACCAAAAGAAATGGAACAAGAATAAAAAATGTATTGGAATAACTCCAAAAGACCAGGATAGTACTATGGAAGCCCACCTATAGGATGCCTAGAAGTACATTGAAGTCGTGGCAACAGCTTGAAGACCAACAATGGAGTCACACCATTAGGATTTCTCTTTGGAATCACTCCAAAGGGCAAGGCATCACACCCATACTGTTGCAGCTGCAAAATAGCTTGCTTCTTCATTGATTTCAAAGATTTTTACATCAATTTTACAGAGCTTACAACCAATACTTTCCAGATCTATTTATTATTACCTTCCTAGCACGTATAAACACCTAAGGTAGCAAACACTAATCAAATCTGGTCAGCTTTTGTTATAGGTATTTATAGAAACTAAAGCCAATTAGTAGTCAACTTTTCTGTTGTTGTGCATAAATGCTTATTATAGAGACTAACCAATCAATTCTGGTCAACGTCTGCCATGCTGTAAGTCACACAAATCTTGTAAAATAAATGCTATCTGATCAACTCTCCTAGAGTGGACTAGTTGGAGCTGACCACTTTTATGGGCTTTCAAGTATGGTATTTTAAGCCCAATTTGGCCCATCAATGCAAATCTGCTCCCTATCATTAAAGCAGCCACCTCGGGTCATAACTGTACTTCTATTAGTATTCCTATGCAACAAGTCTGGGGCATGGGGGAAGGAAGGCTGAATTGGAGAAAAACTTTGGAGTTTTTCTTCTCCAACGGCAAGACCTCATGACATAATTGTCTCTGACATGTAACTTGGTAGATATATTCACAGAGTCAGGTTCATGAATTGGTAATTGGCAAGAAAATCATATGCTTCATGAGAACCACAGAGTCAGTCTTTTGAAGTATACTTGAGTTAGAGTCAAAGCATATTGAATCTTGATGCCAAGATGAGTTATGACATGACATTTGTGGTAGGAAGATCAATGTAATCATCCGTGGGTTCTTGTGTTACAATGAACATCTAGTAGACAGAGGGTCCCAATTGGTGCAACGTTCTGTATCTTACTGATTTCTCCTTTGAACTGCTTTAGGAATTCTTCCAGATTGCACTCTCTGGCAAAGAAAGAAAATACTCAAATTGTACAGCTCATGCAGATCCAAACTTTCAGTGTGTCATTGCCTAGGTGAGAGATTGTTTCAAAGAGGAAATAATTATGGGGTAAAGACCCAAAAAAATGTGAAGATTTATGAGAATAGTTATGCATGATCTACACCTTTCGATGCTTTAGATGCATGTGCTTACTATAAGAAGGATCCTTTTCTCACATCATGTATAATTTGAACATTTTTCTGTTCAATTATGTTGTCACTCAATTTTCTCATGTTGTGTTAGGTTGCTTAAGATGTTGCATCGTGTCATTTATATGGTAGATGTTTTGCCAGTAGGTCTGAGCTGTTGTTTGTCCATGTAACTCCAGTTGGAGATCTAGCAACCAAGGTTGTCACTACCATGTTTCTATTTGCAGGTGTGTCCTGTATGTGCAGCAAATTTAGGGAAGGATATGATTGCACACTTCACATTACAGCACACACAATTGTTGAAGGTAAGCATACAAAGAATCTTTGCATTTTTATACAGTTTGATGAAAGGAATTTCGCATATTGAACTCTTTCTATGGTTGTACTCTGTGTAGCGGCGGAGGAAACCTCAAAGAACAGGTTTATGGACTAATAGTTCACAGATGCTTAGCAAGGAACTGCAAGAACTGAGCTCATTTCTTGGAGTAGCTTCAAATAATGGTAGGGGTAACAAACCTCAGTCTGCACCTGATCCTCTGCTCTCACCATTTCTTGGTTTAGCTATTCCAGATTCCACTAATAGCCAAGAAGCGAGATGTGGAAGTGACACAAGAGTCGTGCCAACTCCACTGGACGTGAAAAGGTACTTTATCATCTCACCATGTGGCATACTCACTGGAGGAAATTTATGTGCCTTTATGTAGTATTTTCCTCATCTTGCAACCATTAATAGAGCAAATAAGTCCAAAGTTTGATATAAAAAAATGTGGTCAGTATTTTTCTTAGCAAACTACCCGGTAACTTCGACATCCAGATTATCTCCAAAACACAATTGTCAATCTTCAGTCTACTGCACCCATGACAGGCCAATACATCACACTGCTACCTGAATTTGTCCTACAGAGTCCAGACGTGTTGATTCTTTAATTGAAAAGACATGAAATATAACAAAGTAGACAGATCAAACGAAGTTCTTAGTCATAAAGGGCTTCAGACTTCTCACTTTGGTTAGTTTTGGCAACTAGTCCATAGGGATGAACCCCAGTACTTTTGAGATCATCCATCAAAGCTGTATTGTTTTAATAGGTTTGAAAATCTTTGGTAATATAGCCTCTGCATCACTTAACTGTATTTCAGGTAGCTTAAACATTCAAGGATGTCCTACAGCAGTTTTACATGGTGGAAGAGATGAGCTTGGTCATGGTCTTGAACAGATGGGGAAAGCTAGATACCAATTTGTTTGCTGAGCTGTGGAAGTTTAGTAATCCAGTCTGTTCTCCAGAAAATATCTCCCCCGTAACTGCTTCCAGCAATAACCACAATTGCTCAAACAAGTCTGGGTTTGATAATTATTAGTAACAATAGTATGAATTATTTTCTTTGAAAACAATTTCCCATAGTTTGCTGCTTCCAACTTATCGTCAGTATGATAAAAATGAACATTGATTAACATTTATAAAACTTGATGTTTTATGGGAACCTCCACAGTAACCTTAAAAATCATGCGGGAAGCTTGAATAACGCGAGTTTTCCTTTAACTATACAATGCAGTTTGCGTGCTCATTCACACAGATCTGACTGTAGCACACAGAGCTGAACTGTAGCATAACAATATTCAGCTACTGGAACATATCTTAACATTTTTTATCATGGATGGCCTCTCACTGCATCATTGACCATTGCTTTTCTCCTGCAGCATGGAGCCATCCACATCTTACAGAGCTCAAGAGCAAACGGATGAAGAAAGAATGCAGAGAGCTGCTTTTGTCCAGCAGTTAATTATGTCAACCATTTTCTGAGAATTCTTCGCATTGCCATGTAGAATTTCAGCAACATACTTCTCACCAAGCTCTAAATGAGTTTCATAAGTCTCCACTTGATAGCAGAGATCTGCACATCCAGCAGAATAGGCATGCTGTACGCAATGTATATCGTTCCATTGCTGATGTAAGTAGATTGAACCTCTAGCTGCTGTTGTATCATCCTTCTAGACGAATGTTGTGGAATTATCCAAGAAACTTGGATGAAAATGCATCACGTCTGGTATATGTAAGACTGTATCTACATATCATGAAAAAGACATCGTATGATGCATAAAAAATTATATTTGGTCTCAAATTTACTATGGAATCTTCCTTCGAGGTGATACATTTTCTTCAGTTAGTAGCAAGTGACCAGTATCACCCAGACTGCTTTCCATGCTTCCTCTTGTGATCAGATTAAGGATCATTATCTGAAGCTCTCTTTCATTTCCATGGAGTTTGAGTTTTCTGTAACTCCTGTATCAGTTTTACATCATTGTAGAAAGTCTGTAGTTTCTCACATAATAATTCTGAAGAACAACCTGCAAGAAGATAGTGCATAGCATCTGGTGTAAAACAACAGAATGAAATATCACAAACGAAGAGCAGAATTCGTCTAATCCACCATTTCCTTATTGTGCGTCTGATTGAGTCATCCCTTAATACATACGAATTCACAGAAACCTTACACTCCCAGTGGATCATGATGCAACCGAAACCAAAAGCTATCTCACAGCTCACAAATTATGACGGAAGCGTGAACAGCTCTTGAACTTTGCAAGCAATGCAGTTCCGGGACAAAGTCAACATATTCAGTTGGTGTTTTCACTGTTGCATTCTCCATCTTCCGCCTCTGATAAAGAGGACATGAGGGCCTGCGGAGTTGCCCAGATTGGTAGGTCAAAGAGATCTTGCTTCCGGCACTCTTCTTGTTCCTTGCACAAAGCTTCAGCAACGTCGCAGAGGTTTGAGAGGTTTCCCAGGATTGCTTCCTGAGCTTCAGCCTGCAACACTGACTATATCAAAACGCAGAACTTGTCCCTCAAACACAATGCAGAGTTGAATAGCAAATTCAGACAGTGGATGAGACCCCCTAAAATGTGAATAAAGTGCAGTTCTCCTCTACAAAGACGTTACAAAACCCAATCCCACCATGAATGTGGATGCCCATGCTAACCATTATGATCTAGATTGTCTTTCTTCTTCAGCTAAAAGTGCAGAAATTTAAAGGAATTCCCAATTAATAAAAGCAAAATCCATCATCAACTGCAATACTGCGGGGCACCCAGTCAATTACATCAAACTAGGAGTCCCCTACAACCAATGTAATATGAAAGGATGACCAGAAGCTCAGAATATAGCAATACATATTCTGCTTCTAACACCCACAGTACCAAAGTAAACAAGATGAATAATGTAGATAGTTACATTTAGCCCAAAATTTTCCAATTTGACAAATGAACTTTTAATCGCGGATAGACTAAGGGAAGTCCCACACCCACAGCGCATTTGATGGGCTCGTAGGACAAATCGTGTCATTGGCTGCACAAGCAACCATAAGCCTATAATGCAAATGGGTCCCGGCCATTTGGCGATAAAAGCTGTACATTTGATGGGCCCATTGAAAAACCTTCTCATTAGATGATCATGGCCTCTATTAATGCCAGAAAACTGTACATAACATTTTGACCACACATTCAAGTCTACTGTTAGCACTTCCATGGCGGTTCTATTTCCCCTGAAATTTTTGGAAATATAATTGTAAACCAGTAAAATAAAGCAGAAAACTTGAAAATTAAAATTGGTATTTTTTCCTAAATCCTCATTTCGCCTACAAAAGAAGCAGAAAAAGCGGTCTTTGGAAAGGGAAAAACCAAGAAACCCTAATAAAGAAACTGTAACACCATCACCTGCAAGAGTAGCTCATCGATTAAGGGCCGGCAAACATTCTTAGGCATCTTCAGTGGCTGCAAAGCAGGTTCCAACGACATGGGCAAGGCTAGAGACGCTTGATTCTGCTCGTTCATCTTCTGAAGTGATGACAAACGTTCCCACAGTTCTATCTCTCTCTGATACCTGTCTCTGATCTTCACCAGAATCTTCTTCTTCTGCAATCTCCTCTGCCTCGCTTCCGCTTCTGGATCTGGGTCTGGAATTGGGGGAGGCAAAGGGATTAGAGCAGAGGAATGGATTCGCTTTCTTCTCTTGTAGACGAATCCGTCGTCGTTGCAGAGTTCCCATTCGTCTTCCCATGAATCTGCCATGGCAGCGGGAGATTTGGGGAATTTGAGTTTGAAATCTAGGTGGAGGAGATTCTATGCGGACGAGTTTGTAGCGAGGCATTGGTCTCCCGCCAAGTACACGTACTCGTTGTGGTTCTTTAGCTTTGGGGCTGGCATTATCAAAACTGCACAAACCTTTCGGCTACGTCGCGGGTTCTTGGAATTATCCAAAGCAGAGGAATGTTAAATGAATGCTCTCACCGTGATTACTCCAGCCGTAAATACGTGCATTGGCTCTGGTTGGGTTGTGGAATCTAGACTTCTGTTTCCTCTCAGTTTACAAACCGTTTGTTTCCGCTTACATTTTTTTTTATGCTAAAATCATCCAATTCATATATTATTTTACTTGGAGCAATCTGATGAACGAGTGAGATCATGCAAAGATGGTCTTCGCCAGCCAAAAATAATATAATTGGGCGCTCCATGTAAGGTTGATTATATAAGATGGCCTAATCAGGGGGTTCAATCATTTGGATAATTCTTTTTCAGCCGAAGTCATAATATTATTCTAATATATTTATATTTACCACATGAAAAGCCCATTTGTTCTTCCGTCCAAACTACAAATTCAAGTGAAACCAGCTTGCTTCTTGAAAAATTAAAAATAGGTTAATGATGTATGCGCCCCTTGAAATTCTCCTTTCCAAAATTTCACATTTTGAATAACCGGCTACTTGACCACTTGATCCCCTTGGGTAATCGCATCTACTACTTTTCTTCTTTCTGTGAATTAATCATGACTTTTTCTTTGTTGTTATAACTTTTGGTTTGAAGGGCTGTAATAATTGCTAGAAAGAAAAAAAAACAAAAAACAAAAAATCCCCCATGGATTTCATGTTTTTTCCATGGTAATCTCTCAAAGATTCTAATATTTTGGCATTCGAAGTAGGAAATAAATTCGCATTTTCATTCATCCAAGAGCAAAAACTGCATGTAGTTTTCTTCCGGTTATTTTTTTCTATTATCTTCCACAATGGGCTTTCTTCTAGTTTGGATAGCCATCTTTAAGCATAGTATTTCCAGTTATGAAGTTATGATACAGCCAGTTGCATATATTTTATTCGCTTCTTGATGCTTGAGAAGGGCATATTTCATTTGTCCATTTTAGACTTAAAAGGGCTAGATGCTTCAACTAATTGTTTTCTATTTGCAGCCCTTTTAATATTTATTTTTATTTTTGTATTTAGGTTTCAGTTTGGGCTTTTGGACAAGCTCTTCTAGTATCAACTAGCTTGTAATCCTTCTATAGAATGAAACTATTGGAAATATAGAAAACCTTTCACAAAGTCAATATGATGAACTTTACCTTAGAGGTATGCATGAAATGCATTTTCTGAAAATAGTTGAAGCCTCCTAATGAGTGCAAGGAATATGGTAGATCTATCATTGCGATTCAACCAAGTCAAACTCAATATGTAACTCAATTGCTTTGCACAATCAGAATTGATCCGTACTTTTGTCTCCTACATTTAAATGTCATGTAAATCACAAATGTATTGCAAAGCCCAATAGATATGAAATATAGGCTAATGCTCAAAAAAGATTATCAACATGGGCTGCAAAATATGCACCCAATAAATGTCCAAAATGTTTCAGTTAAGCGAAAGAGATGTCAAACTTGGGTTGCAAAATACGCACCCAATAAACCTCTAAAGCCTTCTAGAAGAGATTGCACATATAAATTAGAAAATGCACGTCAAATAAATATCCAATAACCTTCAAATAACATAAAAAGACATCAAAGTTAGAATGCAAAATACACACCCAATAATCCTTTAAAGCCTAACACCTAGGAAGGAGCTAAATAGATGTCAAAATCAAATTGAAAATAGGCATTCAATAAGCCTCTAGAGCTCAAGACCCAAAAGAGAATAGAGTAATGCATATAGCCAGCAAACTCTAGAAGAGAGAGAGAGAGAGAGAGAGAGAGAATGCCTCAACTGGACAAATTATGGCTGTAGGTGAAAAAAGGATTAAGTGGAAGGAATGGATTAAGGGGTCATCCCCTTATATAAGAGTTCCTCTCTTAAGTCACTCCCTTATATAGGAGTTCCTCTGGTCCAATCTTTCTTTCATAAGCAATGTGGGACTACTAATTTATGTCTCCTCTATAGTGATAAAACTTTATATATCTTATGAAAAGGTGATGTGAGACTAATATTCCCTTTTACTTAAAAAAACAAATCTAAAAGAAACTTATCAACTATTCAAGAATTGAAGAAGATGAAAGCTTTTTCTATTTAATAACATTTGTGCTGGAGTTTTGGTCCCAAAAACCAAAGCTCCCTGGTTGAGAAACTGTATAAAAATTTGTTTCTCTTCTCAACCAGGGAGATTTGGGTTTTGGTCCCAAAAACCAAAATTTGGAAAGAATCAAACAATGGAAATAGAAGCTTTTCCTTGAACAAGAATGATAAAAGAGTCACAATACAAATTCTGAATAAGAAAGCAGATTCATTTTCAATTGGAAACCAATGTCTTTTTCAATGAATGCATGATATGCATCACGGGGTAAAATGGAGAAGATGACCTCTGAATTGCCTTGCACATCTAAACTTTGTAAGTTTAGTTTATCTCCTAGTCATAGTCTTTCCTGTAAAGCTATACCTTCAATTAAGTTGTTTGGTTGGTTGTAAACATATTTATGGTAGAATTATAAAGCCAAAGTGTCATATAAAGAATAGTTAGAAGAGCCCAACATATTGCATGAAGAGTTCATCAGAAGATCCCACCCATTTCATTTGTCTGCTATGACTTTGGATGTTTAATAGTTCAAAAAGCCTGTAGATTGGATTCAAAACCTGCCAAGTGTAATTCTATTTTTCTGATGTCAAATCACAAGAAAATAATTTCACTAACATCAAATTACAACCTATACTCTCTCTTTTTTTTATTAGTACACTTAAGAATGAAACTTTGCACTTAAGATAACATGATGCGGGCAAATCAAATAATTTATAAAACTTTTTTTTATAAGCAGATGTCCTAAATCAATGTCAAAAAATAGCATAGGGTTAGTGGCTCTCAAGTTCACTCGATTTGGACTGAGTTTGGCTAATTTTTCTCTTATCTTGCTAGCTCTATGTTAGTCTAACAAGGTTTATATGATTTTCATGCAATTCATGCTAGCTCAATGTTAGTCCAACATGAATTTACTTGATTATCAATCTAACTTCTTTAAATCCAAAAGGAGTTTAGAAGACTTTGTGGAATATTAGTCTAAATTTTTTTAGCCAACTATTTCCTTCGCTACTAAATTATTTGGCTTTGGGGACCACTATTATTGTAAAATGGATTACAAAGTTTGCCCCATTTTCCCTAAAATTCAAAAGGTTATATATAATTAAAAGAAAATGGAGAAACACATAGACCAAAACAAGCCCTAGGAGAGCTCTCTCCCTCCATTTGTAGCTTCCAACCTTTTCTCTCCATTGACAACTTTTTGATAGACGGAAGTAGAAAGGAACAGAGTACTTTCTCCCCCTCCCTCTCTTTAGAAAATTGCAGACATTGAGACAAAATTATGAGAAACCAAAAATCTTTACAAGTGTGTTTACTAATAGGAGTCATTTTTCACCTTGTTTGCTAGATTATGGCATAAATCAAAGAAAAGCAGATGGAGCCCTCTCCTCTCTCACCATTTTGCCATTTTCAACTTGCCATTTTCTAACTTTAAGACCATAGCAACACCCAAATACCACACATTTTATATGGCACATCTATTTTTCTATGACTCTCTTATTGTCAATGAGTTTATTTTGTGTGCTTCCCAAGGTTTTGGCCATTCTTTTTTTTCTCGGCAAAACTGTAGGTTATGGCATTATCAATGACATTTAGGGGGTCTATATTTTAATCTTTTAGTAGGGTTTTGTCCTTTTCTTTTTCTCCTACAAATTTGTGATTACTTCACCTATATTTTAGGTCGAGTAGGGTCTTGGCCCTTTTTCTTCTTGATTTGCATCTAAGAACCATGGTTTTTGTTCATGTGATTCTTATATTTATATAATCTATTTTATTTGATGATGATTATTAATTATTTCTAGTTAACATGCATTAACTATATGTTTTTTCCCCTTTTCTGTGTGTATTTTTCTAGGACATATATGATCTTACATATTTAAGAATATTGATATGTTTGATAGCATTCTACTATATATTTTGGTTTCAATTCATTTTTAAGGCAATACATTGCTGCATATTTTGGTTGCAATTTGTTTATGTAATGTTCTTTCTTTCACCAAAAATTGTGGCTTTTTCATAACTCAAGCCCCCCAAAGAGTGAAACTTTTGTGGTTCTAATACAATGTACTAATGCTAGATGAGTTTTGTATACTCTCCACACTCACCAATTTGGAACTCTTTAACAATAACTATTCAAAGGAGCATTGACACCTCGGGATAGTCTTACCCGATCTCTCACTAGTAGTCACTTTGGTGGCACTTGAAAATATGTGAACTTGCAAATTTATGTTTAATTAATTTGTTGGCCAAATGCATATGGTATCAATGCACAAATCTATGTTTGCCAAATGCATATGGTATTAATGCACAAATCTATGTTTGACACATTTTGTAATATCCTCAAATTTAGGTATAAATTAATAATTTATTAAATAAATTAAATTAAAAATATATAGATGGAATTTGGTCTTAAAAACTTAAAAATTAGAAAGAACACGTCGATAGGATTAGAATGCCATAAAGAAAGCGAGAAATGGAGCTCAAACAAAGAAGTTATGAGCCGTTGAAGTTATAAGGGTATTTTGATAAATTGGCAAAGCAAAAACACAAGGGCCCGAATTGATAATGGCACCCCCTTCTTCTACACGCCTCTATTAGATCTAGCAAATTCGCCGAAGAAATCGTCGGAGAAGAGTGTATAAGGGAAAAGCTTCCCTTCCTCATCCCTAGCAAGATCTATCTCTCTCAGACACCTCCTCGCATCATCTTCTCCGCCGTGTCTTCTCTCTAAAACCCTAGCCTCTGCAAAATTCCAGTTTTTCGGCAAGTAAGGCTCTTGCAACATCAACAAATGCCCAGCAAAATGATGTAAACTCTAATTCCCTAATTTCCATATCATATGAGCGAAGATAGATCAGTAGCATGCATGAAAGTAAGGGGAAAACGTAATTTTCCTGAAACTTTGGGTGCGTTACTATTGGGGTGTAAATCCACCAAGGAAACCATGTTAAATTGTAAATCGAACCGTTCATCTAGTATATAAGAGACCCAAGAACAAACCCTTTAAGTTTTTGGAAAATCCGACGGTGGAAGACGCCGAAAAACGTGAAAAATAGTAACTAGGGAAGTTTTAGGAACATGGAGAAAATCACATAAAAACCATAGTTTTTGGAAAAATCAATACAAAAGGATGGTAGAAATGGAAACTATACGAAATTTTGAACAAAATGGCTCAAAAACCAAGTGATTTGGACACCTATAGGGTCACCGGAGATGACCGGAAGCTAGTCATCTTCTTCGGCGTCGGTTTCCGCATTGCCGGTATAACCCAGTGTAAACCTGGGCCGCCCGTGTAACTCAGTGTAAACTGGGTGCCGGTATAAACTTGTGTAAACTCGCCGCCGGTGCAAAAGAACTTATGATGGTCGGTCAGCCCTAAAAGAGGCATAGTTCCACTTTAAACTTGATTTTTAAGAGCTATAGGAGTCCAAATCACAATCCAAAAGAGGCGTTGTGACCGTATTGATGACGCGGACCTAGATTTAACCTAAAAACTTATAAATAACCACTTTTACTTTAGAAATTTTTTAAAATAGTGATGTGATATTGACAGGTGCATCCGAATATATAAGTTAAAGGGATTTTATGAGCGAACTGAGTGATCTCACGTCGAGGTAGGTGACGACAATTAATGTTTTATTTTAATTTTAAAACCATGCATAATCCTAGCATCATGAGTGATTGTGATTTAAATTGCATTTATTCTTAACCATTGATTTTATGAGACTTAAAGTTTCCCTGTGATTATTATAAATTGCAATCATGTATTAAATAAACCTATGACAAATGATTTTATGAGCATGATATTATCTAATTATGCATAGATATCAATTTCTTTTCTTTATTACATTATTGAAATGGATGGATTTAGATGAGAAAGAAAAATAGAGGCTTGGTGGCTGGTCCTTTTAGAGGTTAACCCTGGGATAAGGGACGTGCCTTGAGGATTGCGAGCTACGAGTACTCTTAAGTTTTGGCATATATATGATTTTCGTGTTTTTATGTTTTATGACAGGTGCTCTCACCCGGTGGCGTCATGCTATGAGGGAGAGGGCTGGCCACCCACTCTTCGAGATTTGTGATGTGATGAGATTGTGATATGATAGACACCTACCCGTAGATGGCATTTGGTAGGGGTTTGGTAACATGGATAGTCCATACTACTGGTGTAACAAAGCACAAAAAAAATCCTAAATAGAAGGGGGGTCAAATTTGATACTAGCACCCCCCTCTCATTAAGCAAACCCGACAGACGTCGGGTCTGTCTTACCAAAAGCAACAGAAAAAAAAAAAAAAAAAAAAACCAATGAAAAGGAAAAACCCGATGGGAAGAAAGGGGAAGAGGAAGAGGAAGAGGAGGAAGAAAAAAGAGAACGGAGAGGGAGAAAGAGGGAGAGAAGAAGAAGAAGAAGAAGAAGAAGAAGAAGAAGGAGAGAAGAAAGGGGAAAACCTAGCGCATCAGGAAACCTTAGGTCGCGTCGGCAAGAGAGAATGAACCGAAAAGAGAGAGAAAGAGAGAGAGCTGCATGTAGGCGTGGAAAGGAAAACAAGGGTTTTCCTGGGTCGCTGGAGATGATGCCAGCTTGGATCGACAATCCGACCAGTCATTTTGTTCAGCACATTGAGACAAACAAAACCCCCAAGGTTATTGGGGGATCCGACGTGATCTTAACCGTTGATTGAAGAGGAGAACAACGCACGGCTAAGATTGGAGGTTTTACGACTGATCTGAACCAATCCAGCCCATCCAATAGTGGAAAATGCATGAAAATGCATCTAGAAGGTAATATCTACAAAACCCTATTCTTGATTTTGAGATTTTAGCTAAATTCGTATCATTCATGCTAGATCTAGGTTTTATGGATAATCCAACCTTCCATTTTTAAATCAAAGCTTAGGGATAGGTAATTTAGGGTATGATGTAGCTCGGATCACACAAAAACTTTAGATCTAGACTAAAAACCGATTGGACAATCTTAGCCGTCCGATTGGGTACTGTTCATATAGTAACTTCGTGATGTCTGATTTACGATTAGACACCGCAGATGAGTTTCTCGTCATAAAAAATGATACGATGACTAGAATTATATGAATTTGAAGTGAAACAGATTAGATGATCTAGGCTGTCCGATCTATCACTATTCAAACAAACACCTTATGATGTTAGATGAATGATTTGAGGTCACAGATGGATTCCTGAACCCTGAATTAGCTTAGATATGATATAAAGTATGGAAAATAAAATTCACCTCTAACCCAAGAGTTGATCTAAATAGGAATCATGGGTTCAGACCCCTGAACAGTGAAAGTGACTTACAGTCGCTTAAGAAGAGTAATGAATAACCAATCCAGGGTCAATGGCATAGATTGGAAATCCAGTAACTGTTTGTCATTAAATTAGCTATCAACCAATAGCTAATGAAACGCCTTTTGCACAATAATGAACACTGTCACTTTATCTTATGCCAAATAGTGTTAGGGAAGCTAGGAGAAGTCCTAGAATTGTATAACTGAACATGTGTTTGTATTGTTACAGAGGTGACTGATAGGGAGCGCATAGGCGAACTGAATGAAGTACTCCCGTCACCGAATTAGAAGATCTCCAATTGAGGTAGGTGGAATTAAGATTGCTACAATTTTCGCTATATATGCACGTGTATAAGAATTTCAAGCATTGAAATGAATGTTTTTGGTTTATACAAAAGATAAGATGAATGTGCATGCTGAATTTGAATTATGATTAAACTATTATGCATAAATTATGCATTATTGTGAACCATGTCAGAGAAATGTAAGACTGATATCAGAAAATTGTGAAATGGCTCGTATAAGCTAGAGGGGTCATTATGATGTGGGTGGGCCACGAAGTTGTTATGATGTGGGCGGGCCTTTGGACTGGACGAGCTACCGGTTCCTAGTTGGACGAGCTATTGGTTCCTGGGATTTGACCCCATTATTTGGGGAGTTTGACGCGTTCTGAGAGGTCATTATGATGTGGGCGGGCCACGGAGTCGTTATGATGTGGGCGGGCCTTCGGGCTGGACGAGCTACCGGTCTCTCAGGAGTAAAGCCTTGAGGTGCGTCTTTGAGTTTGGTGTGTCTTTGGGTTTAACCCATTGCGCCAAAGAAGATAATATTGTTGCTATGTACTTGATGCACACAACAATGCGTTAGTATTTGATATGTGAAATGGCTCTTAAGAGCGAAGACTAGTATTAGGAAAATGTAAATGAGTTGTAAGTTTGACATGTGACTACATAATTTGCATTTCAAATGTGTTTTGTACTAATGCATTGGTATTCCTTCCCTCTTGGCATGGATTCGTGATTTTGATAAATGTTGAATGATTTCGAGTTAAATGATAATTGAATTGGTTTTGCATGATTCAGCATGGCTAAATTGATCTATATATAATTATCATGATTTATGTTTATATAAAACATAGCATCTTACTCCACCTACACAAGCGATTGCTTGCTGAGGCATTGCTGTGGTTTGCAATGTCTCAGATACAGAGAATAGTAGCATGTTTAGCATGTTGACAGTATCGCAGAACAAAGGACTCTCAAGGAATATGAGTTGCTTACTAACAGGAGCTTGCCAACAGAAGCTTGGGAAGAGGGCAGGTAAAAATTGGTCTTTGAATTGAAGTTGTCGTATTAGAAATGAGAAAGAGACTACACTGTATGTAATTATGGGAATTTGCAAGACTTATGTGACTAGGTTGTGTTGTGAAGGTTCTGAGTGTGTTGTTTTGAGGTCAAATATTTTTGTTTTGTTAGATGTATGAAAAGGAGACAGAGTCTCCATTTATATGTTAAAATTGTCAATAATGTTTATCAAGTATTTTGCAATGACATGCGTTAAATGTCATATGTCCGAAAAACAGAGGAAACTCTGCCAGATTTTTGGTATAAATGAGCGCTCGTTTCACCGAGAATCCTTGTTTTTGTAGAAGAAAAAATAACGCTCGGGGTGTTTCAAAGTTAATTTGAAAGAAAAGATTTTCCACTGCATTGCACTATTTGACAAAAAATATTTCAAATTGGATCGATCCTGCATTAGAAATTAGTTTGTATTTAAAATTTCATTTGAAAACCCGGGTCGTTCGTTGCCAAAAGGCGCGTTCGCTGAGGGACGGGAGGGACTGAGAGTTTAGTCCCACAATGTTAGGGGAAGAGTTCCTGGGCTGTTGATAAGGGTTCGGAGGACTTTTCATACAACCACGTGTTTTACCCTATGAGGTAAGAACAAAACTGTGCGGGCCTAGGCCCAGAGCAAACAATATGGTTGAACGTGGAACGAACCTGGGGCGTTACAGTGGTATCAAAGCGGGACCCGACCTAGTGTGGTGGCTAACCCCACGCGAGGACGCGTGGCCCCTAAGGAGGGGAGAGGTGAATTGTCGCCAAAAGGCGCATTCACTGAGGGACGGGAGGGATTGAGAGTTTAGTCCCACTTCGCTAGGGGAAGAGTTCCTGGGCTGTTGATAAGGGTTCGAAGGACTTTCCATACAACCACGCGTTTTACCCTACGGGGTAAGAATAAAACCGTGCGGGCCTATGCCCAAAGCGGACAATATGGTTGAACATGGAATGAACCCTGGGAATTACAGCCAGTCCAGGCTTTTCTATGGGGACAGACGCTAAGTCTCCCGTTATGGAGTCGACAATGAGCGGTGGTGGTTGAGACCCATGGAGGGTTGCCACTACAGCATGACAATCCATACTCTTATTATGTGTGCTTGCATAATGAGCATGATGATAGGATCGTATGCCTGGGTGTAATGATACTCAGAGGTTGGATATGAGTACTCATGATCAGAGATGCTAGTATATATGACGCTTGTGGGACCCATTACCTTAGGAGCCCTTATTATTATTGTATGCTCAATTACATTGATCATATCATGTTTTAAATTCGTAGAATGCATGTTTTAGCATACTTGAGAAATTGATACTATGTTGGCATGAGTTATAATGATTTTATTTCCTTTATTTTGTCGTTACTGTTATTTCATTTATTTCATTAATTGTCTATGTACCCGCACAAGTAATAACTTGCTGAGGCATTGCTTTGTTTTGCAATGCCTTAGATCTAGAGCAGGACATTAGGAAAGGCAAGACCGTTGAGAAATCGTGATAGCAATGGGAGATTTCCTTACATGGGGTTATAGATATTGATGTGAGTTAATAAACAGGACTACAATTTGACTTTCTATATGGACTGTATACTTTTATTTTATGAATTTGATTAAGATAGTTATACATATGATGGACATTTAATGGGATGTTATGATAGATAGACCCTGGGCCATATTATTATCGTGTTTTGGATATTTATTGGTTTGAAAATAAAGGCACCAATGCATTTTGACGTTGATTGACATATCTATTATTTCATTTCTATTATCACGAATTCTACTTATGTTATAAATTAAAATTGCGATGTTTTGGAAAGAGAAAATAACACTCGGAAGATTTCAAGAAATGTTTAGTAAACAAATCAATAAAACTTTTCTCATGGGATCCCAAATGCTATTATTATTATTATTATTATTATTATTATTATAAAAATTTCATAAAATTCTAGGGTGTTACACATTTACTATTTCATAGTCCACAAGGTACTAGGAATTGCATGGTTTGTCATAAACATTGAATTGCTCTATGTAATTGAAGGATTATGTTTGATAGTTTCCTTCCTTTTCCTTCTTAAATATAGAATTGTGAACAGAAGCACAAATAAGCTTATACTAATAACTAAAGGAATTTATTTCTATTGTTTGATATGTTTGTCTTAGAGTAGCCATGTGATAGAAGAATAGTAGCCTATGTACCAAAATGTATGGCTATCAGAGGCTTCTAGCTACTAGCTTTTTAGGTTTAAAATGTCAAGAGACACGATTTTAAATGAAAATGGTGAAGCTCAACAAATCATCTAACGATCATGAAATTTGATGGCTAGCCAATCTAAAGTAAACCAAACAGGATGAATGAATCAAATTATCCAAATGAAACCTTAGCTAGGTTACATACTATTCCAATATCTAGAATATATCATGCTAAATCAAGTGAAAACAAGATGAAACGATTCACTATACCATTGTCCATATATAAGCATAGTGAGGACACTTCTTGGAATGACAAATGGAATGTTTATCTAGAAATGCAAAAATAGATCTCATGGAAATCTCTTTACACAACATTCATCTATTGCATGATCTCTGAGTTATGACTCATGAAATTACAAACCCACTTGGAGAATTAATTTGAGTTGGCACCCCTAGTTGGTTGATGTTACTATGTGTCTAATATATAAAACATGGTCATTTGTGTTGTAGATTTACCATTACCATCTTTATTTTGTTGATGGACTTCTTTTAGAAGCAAAGAATTACAAAGCAAATCAGTCACTCTTTCATTCACACACACTCATAAGGTAACACTCAAACCTATGACCAAACATAGGCTAAAGAAGATATCAAATTGTCTACAACCAATTGTTTTAGGGGAGTTTATTTAACTGTGTTTCTTGGGCGTTTTCGAGATATCATGTCATATCTCAAATGTGCAGCTTATTTAACAACGATATCTTGGGTACATGTGAGATATCAGGTTTATTCAACTGCGATATCATGGGCATATGTGAGATATTAGGTTTATTTAACCATGATATCTTTGGCATATATGAGATATCTGGTTTATTTAATATTATCACAGTTGATATGTTTGATGTTACCAGAGATATGCCAACCCCTCTTTACAGTGTAAATTATGCTTGTTTTTAGAGAGAGAGAAATCAACTTCAAACCATGTTTTTTAGATGGAGAAGAAAAGGGTGTCTTACACATGCATGTGAGGCTTCCATTACATGTAAAGGAGAGATTAATGTGAAGGCCCATGTTATAACTACTAACTTAAGCTCAAAATAAGTCCTATGCTACAGATGGGGAAGAGGTATTGTTGAGTTGCTGAAGAAGTGTCACATCTTGGTTTTATAAAATTGATATTTAAAAATTTCTCTTTTCTTTACTAAAACAATTTTAGAAGAGTAATAACAATATAGATATTTAGAAACACCCATCTACAAATCGGAATGTCACAGCAAAATCTTCATACATAGAGTAAAATAAAGAAAATGCGCTAAATCAATTTTTTGCTTTGCCATAGGAGCTGTTAGTCAAAACTTTAATGACTATGTAAACACAGTCTTTCACAAGTGATTTGGAATAATTAAAAGGTAATAATATCAACCTTAAACTTACAAAGAGAATAACTATATACAATCTATTACAAAATTTAACTCCTCATTTGAGCAAGTACTCAGTTGCCTACGTATGTCAAAAGGTCGCTAGTACTACTTAACCTCTAACACACCTCCTCTTCTGCCTCGTGCCTCTTCGATGGTTCACCTGGAATGTTTGTAGGGGGTGAGCACATGTCGTTCACCTTGAAATAAAGGCAATGTTACCAATGCTCTTAATTATAAGGCTTTTAGTAATACAAAATATTTAAATAATCAAATAACTCTATAGTGATAAGATACGCTATATCATTACCTCAATATCATAAGGGTAAATCAATTTATCATTTCAAATTTTAACCTAAGGAGATAAAAGTTAAATGTCAATCCCAATTCTAGCATAATAATAATAATGATGCATGGAAACATACAAGAATTGACATGACATGACAAGTAAGAAAATTAACCAATTTTTTACTAACATGCTTGCAAAACCATGCCATATATGTGCTCGTGCATAGGGCGACTCTTTTAGTCCTGCACAAGAATACTAGCACACCTATCCTATTAGTAAAGACCTCCCTTATATCCCATTACATCACATCACATACTGCCCAACACTATTGGATAGGTCCAACTCTCCTGGACAAGGTCCAATGCTCCTGGACCATTACCCAGCACTCCTAGACTATCATTGTACCTTACAGCTGCTCATGTGCACACTCCTCAGGGTCTACCTACTAGAGCCATGGTCGAGTGGTTTTTCCTAATCTTAAATCAAAACCTCTCAAGCCTTACAGACACTCTGCGAGTGCTTACCTTAAAATCATCCAAACAAAATAGCAAATCACCTTTCATCTCAAGTATAACTTAATTCACAAAAGGATCTTGGGTTTCGAAGCCATGGAAAATAATAAATCTCAAGTAATTTTGAAGTTCAACGTACCTTATAAAAGAAACATTATTTGTGTGCCTTTCATACAAACATCATCACAATTTCAAATGAGTTTTGCCCATCTCAATAATCATTGATGCTAATCCGTACAGTCATTTCTCAGGATATAAGTAAATCAACATTTACTTGCATGATTCTAGACATTACACAGCACATGTATATCCATGCTCATTTGATTTAAGATAAATATGAATGAAACACTTAGCTTTATGTAGGCAATTACTACGCTTCAAAAATTAAGAGATACAACTTAAAGCATTCTTGTCCAAGCCGATTTCTAGGAGGCATTGTAGGTTAATCTTGTTAAATTTATCAAGCGCGTGCTAGGTCTACCTAAAGATTTAGCTTTAAAGTTCTAGAATGTTGATGGATGTTCTTAGGCTACTCTAGGTCAAGTGTAACTAAGCTCACTACTTAGAGCAATATCTCCTAAGGTGGGGTCTTATTTCATCTACTTTCTTTATCTTGTATTGCCATTTGCCTAAAGGTGTATAACCCTCAAGTGGATCTCCTCACAAGGCTACCTTTAAGTCTTTGCACCTTTTCCTATTGTCAAACACCATCCAAAGTGATTCATAATCCTAGGCATTAAGTTCCCTTTTTGCCAATGAGAATTTGAGCTCCAAGATGGGCCCTCCACTTTGGTGATGTAAGCAAGTGGTTCACCACTTGTGGGTAACTTACTAGTTCACTTGTTTTAGTCCTAGACAACTAGCACTTCAGTCTCATTGTTCATGAAAACACATGCCTCATTCTTTGTTTTTTTCCATGTTAGAAGGCATGTCAGAAATCTGCAGGCATATATATGCATTTGTTTCAGTTTTTACCTCTTAACCCCATTGAAAATCAAGCCAAAACTTGTCCCTAAGCACCCACACTTACCCCACTCTAAGGCCCCCCAACATTCAAGCACCAAAGAGAGTGAAAGATCAGTCATTCCATGCCATCTTTGGATGTCAATTTACCCCAGAATTCTGCTGAAATTTGCATCAGAATTTTGGCGTGAAATACCCTATCATACACCCTATTTGAGTATGAGAATCACCTCCAAATTCAATTACCTTTCAAGGCCAATGTGTTAGGAACATCTTCCTTCAACCCTCCAAGCTTTACCTAGGTCAAAATTCAAAGACCCTACAAGGAGGATAGAACATCTCATTCCTGTCCAAACAGGGCAAATGTGAGATGCCTCATTCCCTTGCTTAAAACATGTGCCAAACCCCTCCAAATTCACTTCTTAGCTTTCCCACTGTCATAGCCATCCTAGCTCCCACCATCACAATTCCAACATGTTATTAAGATAAAGGAAGCTAGGAATGCATAGGGAACCATGCAGTCCGCATGAATAATGTTTTACTGATTATAAGGAAACCATGCTTAGAACATTCATAACATATAATTGATGGAATGGCTCAGAAACTTTAGGAATTCATTTATTACATATAAATTGAAGTGCTCTCAAAGGAATTCCAATGAAACCAAGTTTTAATGCATATAACTTATAAACTAAGTTTCCTATAATTGGCATGAGCAGTGTTTCTACGCCAGCTTAAATCCATGTTCCTTGAGTTAAATCCCATAACTACTATTCTAAAGCTCATCATCATCCAATAACAAGTATGTAATGTTTTTTTAAAAGATACCCATGTGAAGATTTAACTCTATTCTAAGCAAAATCCCTAAAGAGTGCAGTTTGTCCATGACTTACCAATAGAAGTTAAAAACAAAAACCTAAAGCATAACTTCATGCATACATCCTTAACAATCATGATATTTTAGACATCAGTAATTAGTAAGCAAATAGAGATAACCCATATAATATTTTATGCCAAATCCAACTATAAAACCCTAGAACATGAGAATTAATCCAATCATAGTTGTAGGTTAGAAATATAAATTTCTGCATATTTTTAACATGCATACACCATCCAAGCTAGGTAAGCTAGCATTAACCTCATTCCAACTTAAAGCACCTACCTTTTGAATCCTCACATTCTCCTCTTACTTTCCCCTCTTACTTAAGATCTTCACTAACCCAAATCAAAGTAAGGTTTGGATGCAAAATTCGTGCTCCCTACTGGTTATGCGGTAAACCAGCAGTGGCTGCTATCTTACCCCAAGTTTGAGCTTCAATACATCTAGATTTTGTTCTCCCTTATACCCAAATCCTTGCCTCCACTTGCCACTACCCTAGGGCACTCAAATCATTTCGATTTTTGAAGGTAAACTACAAGTTCTCTCCAACCTACTGCCTACTATTTCAGTAGTCATGGTTCCATACGACCAGTTGCCATTGAAGCTAAAACTTTTCTTCTCTTCTTTGTTGGTTGCTGCCTTCACTCATCGTAACCTCCTTCAACCATCGTTCTTCTAAGTAAGGTTTGCTCTCCTTTCTTTCTTTCCTCTAAGGCTGCAACCTCAATTCGTTTCTCTCTTGTTCCAGCCCATTCATGTTTTCTTCCATTTCTACTTCCAGCCCCAACGTGAAATACCTATTAGGATGAACGTGTGGATCTTAATTAGGGTTTTTCTCCTTCTCTCTTCCCACTTAAGTTTGGTTTCTATTATTACCCACTTAAATTCGGGTCCTCATTCTCATTTCCATTTAGGTTTGATTGGTATTAACATTTTCACTTAAGGATAGGGAATATATGCAAGATCAAACAGCTCAAATGCTCATATTTCTTACTCTCTTTTTAACCCCTTATTTCATCATTCTAATACCCCAATTACTTAAGGTTTATCATTAACTACCTAAAGTTTCTTATTTCTTTGTGCGTACATAAACTTTTAAGTAATTCATTCACTCTTTTATAAGGTTAATGTTCTCTTAACTATGTCTTGCTAAGAGTTATGATGAATCTTCGTACTCAACCTTTCCTAAGGTTAAGATATGAAATGTAAAGGAATTTTTTTTTTTCAACTTTCTTATATATTATAAGGGATTTACACATTCATTGGTATTACAAGAAGCCCTTTCGCTTCATCATCTCCTTTAATATTCTTCTTCCCATCTTTCACATCTTTCATCTTTTTTGGCTTCTTTTGCCGCTAAACTCACATTTTTCATCTATTCCATTTTCTTCTTCATCCGAATTTGGGAATCAGAAGAGTTCACTAGCTGCCCATTGGGGAAGAGGGAAAAGTTCTAAAAATCCGATCTCGATTCCTGCTTTATTACTCAAAGAGGGCCCACGAGATCCAGCGATCGTGTAGCAGCTATAAGGGTCTTATG
Source organism: Warburgia ugandensis (assembly GCA_035236585.1). Classification (NCBI taxonomy): domain Eukaryota; kingdom Viridiplantae; phylum Streptophyta; class Magnoliopsida; order Canellales; family Canellaceae; genus Warburgia; species Warburgia ugandensis. The sequence goes on from CP141130.1 coordinate 78,419,077, forward strand.
TCTACTGCTCATGCATCAATGAAAGATTAGCGCCTTCTATTTCACCGCCCAATTTCCAACTCCTGTGCAGACTGAACAATCCTACCTGCAATCGCCAGAAAACCTCTCCAATCTTCATCAGAACATCAAAACCCAGGAATACGAACTTCCCAAAACATGGGAAACCATTCATATCACCATCCGTAATCTCCCAACTTCCCTCCCATTCCATCTCTGTACCATGGCTGCATCTAGAACTCTATCCTTCCTATTTTCATCCAATCTCAAATTTCTTAATAAAACCTCTCCAATCCATATCCGTTTCATGTCAACTACTGCTACTCCTTACCCCCTTCAATACGAACTAATCAATTCTCGCCCCGCTCGTTCTCCGCTTTCCGCACGCAGAAAATCCCCAAAACCCGAAGGAGAGAACCCGGAGAACTTTCCTGAAACACCAACAGAAGAAAAACCCAGTTCGGATTTTGATGATTGGATTGATAGAAAGATACGTGCTTCAGAAACTGAAATACCCAATTCGAGGAAAGCGTTGAATATGGACGGAATGGATAAATCCATGAGAAAATATTACAATAAGCGAAGGAAGAGAATGTACGGTTCAGATACCGACGACGAGAAATCTAATGAAGAAAAATATATCGAGATGAAACCTGAAGTTGTTGATTTTCCCAGATTACATGCTAGAGAAGAGGAATTGTATTTCTATGATGCATTAGCTTTTCCTTGGGAGAAAGAGAAGCACTATAGGATGGTGTATCAGTTGGAAAAGAAGTATTTTCCTGATCAGTGTTTGGATAAGGCTTTTGCTGACCCGGGGGAATCAGCGAAAGCGAAGAAATCGAATAAGTCTGTGCAGAAGAAGGGAAAGGCTGATGAATTGGGAGGAAATGCTGATAAGAAGTTGATGTTCTTTGAGGATGAGAGTGATGAAGTATCAAAGGGCTCTTCGAAGAGTGAGAATATTTCGGAGAAAAAGGTTGAGGAGTTCTTCAAGTGTTTGAAGAAGGTGCCCAATGTTAGTGAGGCTTCTACTGGTGATCCTTATATGGTGACTAGGAAAACTGAACTGCCTCCTAGGTGGGATGGGCCTTATGGGACTGTTGTCCTGGTGAACAAACCCAAAGGTCAGTTAGCTTCCTCTATTTCAGGGTGCAGTTATGCAGAAAGAAGTTTATATCTTTATGTGTCATTATATTGCAAATAGAAAACATATAATGTATCGTAATATATTCACAAATTTCAGATATTTTCTCTTTCCAAGCATGCATGGAACTTCTTTAATGCAACATTCTCTAGGTGGTATGTATGTCTTAGTTATGCGTCAATACGTTCTACTTTGCATCAGACGATGGACTAACACGTCTCATTATCTCATGTCTTCCCATCTGTTATCTGTTTTATCATATGAAATGGTGGTGCTGCTCTCAATAATTTACTCTTATTTTTATTTGATATAGATAGCTTTCTGGGAGTCAGAATAGGATATAAAAGACTACTAGGAAAGTGTCAGTAAAGAATGGTCTTAGAAGCCCGTAGCTCCTATATTTAAGTTAAATATCGTTCGAGTGATGGGTCTGGTGTACGGGGCTAAGAGTAATTCGAGATAGTTACTGGAAGCTCCCTAGGAAGTGGAAGCTCACTTTGCAGCTAAATTCTTTTTGCTTCATAATATAATGAAAGATTTCTTTTGGACATGCTTCCTGTCAATCGTGCTTCCCGGGATAACTAATTGTATTTCTTGTAATATTCATTATAAAATGAAATCTAGTTCCCGGAATATAAGTAGTCACCTGTAAGCTAAATCATGAAATCATCCTCAATTTACTTGTAGCCATAACCCACAATTGATCCTTGTTCCATATACTACCATAACCATCACCATTTATGATGCTCCTAACGCTTGTTGCACTTATTCTCTGGACATTTTTGGCACGCTCCTCCTTGCTTTGGTTGTCACTTCTATGACTGACCTTTTTGTTAGACTTCATGAAGATCTGCACCCAAAAAATAAGAATTCGATAAGCAGGAGTACATAGTTCAACCACAGCATTGAGTTTACAACTGAGGCCTGCAAATTCATGGACATCCAACTCAGTAATTAAAAAATTCAGGTCCACATCCAGCTCATGGACATTGAGTGTCTTGCCGTAAAAGGAGCTCGGCCTTGTAATGGGCAAAATCTCTGCCCTAAGACTAGTTGTATTTCTGTTCTCTTGTAATATGTTTGCATTACCAAAAGAAGAACTCCATACCCAAGTCAATGAGTGCAATTAAAGGAGGTCAGATATATCAAGTTTGACTAGAACACCCAAGATTTCTATTGCTTTAAGTAAAGAACAGCTATCACAGAAGGTCAAATCTATCAAGGTTCCATTAGCTCAAGTTACAAGGCTTAGTTGGCAACTACTTTAGATAGTCAAAGATGTAAGGATATCTTATTTAGGGAGAGACATTGACTGTGAATCTAGCGTTAAATTTGCAGCCAATTGCTATGGGGAAAGAATACCTTCAAGATCATACTGTTATTGGAACTCTCAGTAGTCGCAATCAGAGGTTTAACTTCAAATAAAGGCTGTAATCATGCTCCTCCCTAGAGGACTGCAGAATGCTTCCTCCATATAATTTCTGAAAGTCTTATCTCATGCTTTATCCTTTCTTCTTGGTTCTTTATTCAAGACTTGCTGGTGATCCAAACGAAGGGTACTCTATTGAAAAGGAAACCATATTCTTGGATTGAACCTCTAAGTATCTTGGTCAGGGAACTAAGGTAAGGTTGATGTACTTATTTCGTTTTGGCTTTAGGTCTGCTTGTGACCCATAAAGTCTCCTGTTTGCTGTCCTATCTCACCTCGTGGCCGATTCATTTCTTATGCATGTTAAAGATGGAATTCTTTCCCACTGATATTTGGCAGTTACTCTCTCTCTCTCTCAAATAGAATATTGGAGGCCTTTTACTAGATGACTGGGACGTATATCCCTTAGGTTGTTTCATGTAATTGGAACTTGTTCTCAAATTCTAGCTGACCTTCTGCATTTCCATCCATTATGTTGATTATAAAATTGAACCAATTTCATGTAAATGTTAATGGAACTTATATTTGCTTGCTTTAATTATTCATTTGATGTTTCCCAATTGAGCAATGTAAGCATACAAAACCATACATTTGATTGAATTACAATTTTGCTTATTTAACATTTTGTGGAGACAGGCTAGTGTGTGTAGGCCTTTGGCCGAAGTATTTCTTTTATTTGCAATGGAAGTAATTAGCTTGAATTACTTAGATAACACAATTTACTCTATGAGGTTGAAAACGACCAAGAAGTAGTTCGTTCAAGCTTATATAATTGCACATGATTTTTCCTTTGCTGTTCAATCTAATTCTCAACCATTTTGATCTTAAGTTTATTTAGTTTAGGGTCCTAGACTTTCCATTCAACATTTTAGGATGTCTATATCCTATTGCATACAAATTTGGAACTTGACTTCTTATCTTTGAACATGATCCCAAATTCCCAATATGCAATTTGCTTTCTGGTTAGTCTACATTAACTGGAGTAAAAGATGACACTACCATGTTTTCAAGGCAGGATGGACTTCATTTACTGTTTGTGGAAAGCTGCGCCGGCTGGTCAAAGTGCAAAAGGTGTTCTTTTATTAGACCAGTCATGCATGATGGTAATAGATTCCAGTATGAATGCTTTGTGTCCAAATTTTGCTTGCAGGTGGGGCATGCTGGTACCCTTGATCCTATGGCAACTGGTTTGCTGATTGTTTGTGTTGGTAAAGCTACAAAGCTGGTTGAAAGGTATGCTTGATCTTTTAATGAAGAGAAATGTGTGTCCTACCGCACCTAGGAAAATATTTCATGATTTGACACTATAATAGCATTCTTATGTAATTGCATTTATCTTCCATATGTTGGTCACATCTTTGGCCGATCCCTAATTGGGATAAGGTCTTGATGATGATGTTGGTCACATCTTTAAGAATTGCAAAATAGTTCAAAGCCAGCTTGAAAAGCAATGAGAGTCAGAAGTTTGCATTTTGAAGCAAGATATAAGCTAGAAACATTTTTTTTGTTCATGAAACAAGGGACTTCTTTGCTTTTGTCAAGAGAAATACTTAGAAGGTCATTCCTGTCCGATTGAGACAATAATAATACATGATGGTATCTTTTAACAAATTGATTCTGGCTCTCACTTTATGAGAGAACCTAGTAGAGAGTCCTCTCATGTTCTCTGGCTGTAGTCAAGAACAAATAATCCACTTTCTCACAAGCTATTGCAAACAGAATGGTACTTCCGAGGAATGGTGCATTCATGGCATACTATTAGAAGTCATCCAATTGTATCTTCTCGATGAACAATTTCATGTGGCATTTCCGATATTAATGTGCATTTTAAGGGTACAATTATTTAGAATAGCCTAGGTAAGTGAACCCCTAGTCATTTAGGGAAACATCCAAAGATTAGAAAGAGAAAGGGAGCCTTGGCGCAATGGTAAAAGTTGTCGTCATGTGACCTTGAGGTCACGGGTTCAAGGCGTGGAAACAGCCTCTTGCAAAATGCAAGGTAAGGCTGTGTACTTTGGGTCCTTGTGGTCCGCCCCTTCCCCGGACCCCTCATAGGTGGGAGCTTTGTGCATCAGCGCTTCCCTTTTATCCAAAGATTAGAAAGAAATATTGTTATTCTACTAATATTTGTTCTAACTATATATAGTTTTAAGAGTGATAGTTCATTTTGCACAATTTGTAAAACTAAAACAAGTTTGTCTCCTTATATGTTTTGTCCATGGTGTATAGCTGTATTTGAATCTTAAAGTATTCATGTATATGATCTAGTCTATCATTTATAAGAACATATACCTTTCTGTTAATTGATGCTGTGGCACTTGAAGGAGGCTGAAATATCTTGGATCTCTGTGGTTGAAAAAACCACATATACTATAGTTGCCTGTTACTTGATTCTACCATTTCCTTTTGTGTTTTGTATTTACTTGACCTAATCCCAAGCTTTTCACCTAGGAGAATTAGAAGCTTTTGCTGCCTAGATGTTTAGTCTGAACTAGATAGAATGCTTCTGCAGGAATATGATAATTGAAGGAATGATAAGTCCTGAACTAGAAGATTCTTTTTAACTTGGATAGAACATGTCCCGTTACCCTAACACTACAACAACACTGATGTAAGACTGAATTCTTATTTCCAGTATTTTCTTAATGTCTCTTATTGATTGAGAGTGATGATAGCCAATGATGAAAAATCACTGGTATTAGAACCACATTAGAGCTGTAGAAAGCAAATCCTTTTCCCACTCTCTCCTCTCCCCCCCATCTTCTTTCCCTTTTCTTTTTCTTCTTTAATCACTACCCTCTCTAGCCATCCTTCAATGGCAGACCTTACCTTGTCTACTACTCTCTCATCTGATCTGCCCTGCTCATTATTCCATTCCTTACGATAAAAAAATGAGGTACTGGGCCTGCCACCTTCAAAACCAGGCATCCCACCAGCTTCAGGTTATCTTGTTTTAAAATATATAAGCTAATCAAACAAGAAGAATGAAATTGTGAATCTTAAATCTATGGTTGGCCGTACCAGGCCACAAGAGGCTATTATATTGGAAGCTTTCCTCAATTCTTGAGCTATATCAGAGTTATGTGGCTTATCCAGGATATTGAGGATATTAATCATGTTCTTGTCCAGGAATGTCATCATTGCATTACATGGAAGAAAGGTATACCTGGCTCAAACACAAAGTTTTCATGCAGCTGCTCTTTAGTTGATATGACCTGCTGTCTTTATTGAGTTCAAATGTTTCTAAGAATATAGCGCAGACGTTCTGTAAATTTCTGCATATTTTGGTTGCAGATTTCAAGGTATGGTTAAGGGTTATAGTGGCATCTTCCGCCTAGGGGAGGCTACATCAACTTGGGATGCTGATTCACCTGTATGTTTATTGATTCCAACTAATGACAATTGCACCCTGTTTTCAAGTAAAATGCTGTCTTATTTTTGCATTGGAGTTTTCTACTTCTCTCTGTTGCTTTCTGCAAACATGAAATTTGGGACACAGAGGCCTCATATGTTCATACTTTCTAGAATAAGTAGGTAGAAGCATTTTCTGTAAATACAAGAAGGAACAGTGTTGGAATTGGAAGACATAAATTACCCAGAAAGTGTAATTTGACATGTACTATTGTACAGTTTACAGTGTCTGATATGTTTTTCCCTTTCAAAAGAATACAAAGAAGTTTGATAGGGAATGGTCGTTATGCATTTAACTAAAATAAGAGGAAGAAAAGGATTGGTTAAAGCAAGAAAAAAAGGAAATCAGAAATCTAGCCTTAGAAAAGAGGAACCATTTTTTATTCTTTATAACCCAAATTCCTATGCACGCATAGGCATATGCTAATTGATGATGCAGGGACTTGGGTGCAATTCAATTTAGTGATTTACTTGTTGGTTTTTCGACTTTGCATGGCCTAGTTTATTCACCTGATTGAGTTATAAGTCGCTTGTGTTCTGTGAGCACACAACCACAGTCCTTAGCTGTGGTTACAAATTCATTATGCCCACTGGTCTATTGCAAGGATACTGACATGGCTCCCATTTGACCGGATAACCCCATAGGTTGCCTAGCCTGTGCTTATGTGTAGCATCTGAACATCCCTTTTTCCTTTTTCTATTTATGGAGAATGTGGCTGAAATTAATCATTAACTAATCCACTGATTACAGCACAGGATGAAAATAATCTCTTACTGTTCTTTTTGTTCTTGGACAATGTTGAAAAAATTCATTATTAACTAGTCCCTTCATGGCACCTCTATATCTACAGAATTAGCTTATGAGAGTAGCACAACGAAGTTCACAGCATATCAATTAAGATTTTTCTAAAATGACCACAAAAAAGTCTCTTTAGCTTTTCTGGCATTTACTCTTTTGATCCTGCCCACTAGCTCTTAAAAGTTTTGGTTAGAACTCTTTTGTATATAAACCCTTCATGTAATATCCATGCTTGAAGAATGCCGAAAATGCCAGAGATACTATCTCCCATTGGTGATCTCCGTTTCATGCATATTGTTGGAAACGGTTAAAAGTGTTGGTAAAATTAAAAGCAATGCATTTGTTATATAAAACAAAACAAGACCAAACTTTTTGTATGTAGGGCCTTGAGAAAAAGTAGTGATTCTCTCTTGTCCCATGATGCGAGGTTCTAGTTGTGTGAAGTACATTTGTTTTCTTCAGTTGATAGGGTAAAGGATTGTGTCCTCACTTAAGCCACATGAAAGCTAAGATATATGGAAACCAAACAGGAATATACGCTAAAAGGACGTGAGATCACAACCTATGGTGGATTGTTAATGGATGTGTATTGATAGGTCTCATTTAGGATAAATATAACAACTAACTGACAAAAGCTAATACTTATTTAGGGCTTACCTGCTCAATTTTGCATTAATCTTAAAGCTTGCAGCAACTTGATATCCTGAGATCATAATCTCGACTTGTTTGTGGGTTAATGCTCATCTTTACCAAAGTGGGAAGCAAGAATGACGAGGAGCCATTTTAGTTTATTTTCTGGTTCTGGTAAGACGCATATCTTATAAAGGCAAGCCAACATAGTACACACAAGTTCTATCACATTGTCCATCCATTTTGGAGTACAGACCATGTCCTAGTTGATGCTATGGGTTCCAATATTGTTGTCTGGAAGAGAAATCCCAATTGAGTTTGTCCAGTAGATTCTTGTAGGAAGTTGGAGCGTAAGACTGATGTAGCAAAGATGGAAATTGCTGATGCAACAGATAGATCAGTGTGGCTACTGGTGAAATAATCATTGCTTCCAGATTTATTAACATATTCTGGAATTTGACTTTAAGGAACACAAAATCCTAGGGTTTAGGATGCTTGTCAAGTAAAGGCATAGCCAATTATTTGTCTTATAACAGTGGCCTAGTAATTTGCAGTAGTTGTTGAATATCTCATTCGCAATGGTGATGTAGAGTAGGTGAGCAGTTTAAAGATGATTTTTTGGTGGTAAACCTGAGATTTACTTCTGTTAAAAAATTCCTGCTTAGCAGCAGTCGAAGTGAAGGATATAGTAAGGGCTTATTCACTAGGTGGGACGAGAGTGGGTCCCATTGTTCCAATCCTTGCTAAAGGTTGAACCATGGGATGGGTGGGTGTCCATTAATTAAGACTGTCATGGATTTTGATGAGACATACTCCAGTCACCATGATGAGTTCAATGATTTGGTCAAGAAAAGGCATCTTTGTAGAACTTTGTGAAGAAATTGCTGCCTGTGATTGAGTGTGTCATAGGTATACGGTCATAAGCTCATGGGCTGTTTAGATATTGTCTTGGTATCATGCACTCTGGAATGAACGCCTTCCGATGTAGATTGACAAGGTGGGCTAAGGGAAGCCGTGTGTGAGCATCAAGCACCTCCACCAGTTCTTGTAGACATATTGTAGAGGCTAATAGTACTGCAATCGTTGAAAATGATTGATTTTATCTATTTTTGGAATGAGGACAATATAAATTTTGAATTTGTGGAGAATGTGTCTAGAAATGAAGGTGTTCTGAACGGCTGCATCATGAGAAGGCTGACCATATCTCGACTCAGTTGAAAGAAATGGGTGTTGAATCTATAAGGCCCTCGGGCCTTTGAGGGATCCATTGAAAATAGGGCTTATCACCATGTTCTTTTGTAACGGGTTGAAGTAGAGTCTGCCATTCTTCAATTGATAAGGCTCTTGAAATTGATGGATGTGTATGAAGTATGGGGTTGTTCATGTTCATAAAAATATCAAGCCATTTCTGTTTCAATCTTGCTTTGATACGTGGTATTTTTTCCTGCATCTAAGCACATTAAATATCTTCATCTTGTCCATCTAGTGTTTTGATGTAGAGGTGCAGACGTAATGTGAGGAGATCACCCTCTTTCAATCACTGAATCTGTGATTTTTGTCACCAGTCAACTTGTTAGAGGCACAAGAAATTGTGTACTCAGGCCTGAATTTCTTGGTATAGGGGTAATTAACTGGAGCTTCTTGCAAAGGCACCTGGCACACAAGATTTGGTGGTTAACATTGCCAAGCACACCTGTTCCATCGCTTAAGAGTGTATTTTGTCTGTTGAAGCTTGCAACAAAGTTTGAGTGATTAAGAGCCATAAGCTGGATATGCCATGCGAGGGAAATAATGACCGACTATGTAGGATGTGGTCTTCAATGCATTTGAATTTGAATTGCCTTGGCCTAAGTGGTTGTATAGGATCAGTTTGGAACAAATGGAACAATGGTTGGGTATGAGGGAAGGTAAATGCAATAGTGCTATTTTTGGGTACAGGTTACTCCATTATGGATTGATGAGTACCCTATGTAATATCTAAGAGTGATAATGTGTTTGCTAAGTGATGGAGATCAAAGTTCCTTCAGTTGTGACCCATATTTTTGTCTTCAAAGGGATTTGAAGTCTATAATAAAAGATATCTCCTTTATTGTTGACTTGTGGCCTCATATGTGAAATGGGTCAATAAGTTGCAGGGTGCAAATTGGTTTTGCTAGTTCAAGTTGAGATACAATTTAACAAGGCTGACTCAATATTAGATAAGAGGAACTATTACCCCACAGCAGTAACATGCCACAAGATTGTCCATCTATAGGATGATGAGTTGTTGTGGAAATAGATGTTGCCATTTGCAATTCAACATAGGATCATACAAGTTGGCCATTCGTGTTTCTATAAAGTGTCAATTTATGGCCTTGTGTCATTAGTCAAGTGTTCTCTACATTGCAGGGCCCCTGGTCCCACCACACCATAATAATCATTTAATTAAATTGTTTTGTGGCATATTTGGCTATGATGGAGCTTGCATGTTTGAACATGGACCTGCTGGACTAGTCTCATTTCCAGCTGAAATTTCAGTGATTTTTTGGCATGGTGGATTGCTTGGTGGTTGAGAGACTTGTTGATGAAGGAGCATCTTTGCTATCACTAAAGCCTCTAAAAAACTACAAAAGAAGGAAGAGAAGTTGTCAAGATTGTTATTCATGAGTATTATTCATGTGAATACTGACAAACATGATATTTTGTTAATTTAGTACTATTTTAGAGTTAGAATTTTCCAAGAGTTTCTTCTATTAAATTTTCTATTTGTATTAGTAGTTTCTATTTTGTGTTTCTTATTCTAACTAGGAGTTATTGAGCTTGGACTGGTTTGTAGTTACAACTCAACCCTTGGTTCTCTCCTGTGGGAAAATCTGATTTCAGTTGTATTGCCACCCTGATTATCCCAGTTCTCCTCAAAGTCTGCATTTTGAGTTTTGACACCTTGCTGAGTACAATAGTCAAGCTAATAGGGGTAAGAGACATCAATAGTTTTAAAAGGGTGATCTTCTCAAGGCCAAATTGCTGAAGGAATGATTTCATGTGGAGCAACACTTTTGTGATTGACTTACTTGATGCCATGGGAATTCCAGCCTTCTTTCAATGTCGCAGAGTTGCTAAATGTACTAGTCAGGAGATTGCCATCCCACAATGCAAATAGACACAATTTCAACTTTTTCTCCAAGTGGGGGTTAAATGGTGTATGCTTGAGCCATCCACCACGACAAAAGACCTAATTTTACCCTTAGGCAACTTATTTTTTTTTATTGAATTTAATTAATATTTCTCCTATTAAAGGTTTTTCTTGTTGGATAAGAGTGTACTGGTTTGTCTGACTTTGTCCATTCAGCTAAATTATGTAAGTTTCTATTAAGTGTCCTTCCTTCACGAGTAATAGGCTTTTTGGATATTTATCTGCTATGGGAAAGTGATAGTGACTCATCTCCTTTGACTTCCATCGTCAAAATGGTATGAGCCATGCTATATTTCACTTATGCTTTTTCCGTGTGATAATTATTCTATTATCTTCTTTCTCTACCACTTTCATTTATATTTACTGTTTCATTTGGATTGTTCTTTGTTGATATTTCTTCAATAGATTTGTGCTTTCAGTTGTTGTACTTTTGTTTCATGCTCTAAAAATTGAGTATTAGATCATTTAGATCCATAAGTATTTGGATAGTTCAAGAATTTATCTTGTCCTGATTTAGTGTGTGAAAGCTCTGCCCAAGGTTGCATAATTAGAGCTTCTAACTGAGGCTCTAAGCAGGGAGTTTAGTGTCCTTTTCTGATTATAGGTGTGGAGAAGCATATGTATGATCAGTTAACCAAGGTGCCAATTTTTCTGACTGAATTTCAATTAAACATAAAGATGAACTATGTTTCTAGATAGTATTTCATTCTAGTAGACGCGATGAAACGTAGGAGAGTCAACATCGCTTGTATCCAAGAAACCAAGTGGAAAGGGGCTAAAGCAAGAGAAATAGATGGGTATAAATTATGGTACGTAGGAAAGGAAAATAACAGAAATAGCGTAGGAATAATAGTGCATAAGGAATTAAAGGACAAAGTTGTGGATGTTAAAAGAATCAGCGATAGAATTATAATAATAAAAATTGTTCTAGGAGAGCAAATTATAAATGTTATAAGTGCATACGCACCACAAGTAGGGTTACGAGAGATAATCAAGAAACAGTTTTGGGAAGATATGGAGAGTGTCATGCAAGAAATTCCCAACACTGAGCGGATATTTATAGGTGCAGACTTAAACGGCCATGTAGGAAAAGATAAGGAAGGATATGATAGAATACACGGTGGATATGGTATAGGTGAACGAAATGAGATGGGGGAGAATATCCTAGATTTTGCTTTGTCATATAACCTATCCATTGCAAATACACTCTTTAAGAAGAGGGATGAACATTTAATAACCTTTAAAAGTGAACTTCATAAAAGTCAAATAGACTTTTTTCTACTTAGGAATAATGAACAATCTACATGTAAGGATTGTAAGGTGATACCTGGTGAGAGTTTGACCTCACAACATAGGTTAATGGTTATGGATATCCATATCAAAAGATGGAGTAAAAGAACTAAACTTAATACACACCCAAAAACTAAGTGGTGGAACTTAAAAGGAGAGAAAATAACCTCCTTCAAAAATCAGTTGATGGTAGAAGGAAAGTGGACCTATGAAACAGAAGTAAATACTATGTGGATTAATATGGCTGAGTGCATTAAGAAAGTGGCAAAAGATGTCTTAGGAGTATCTAAAGGTAAAGGGGTATTAGGAAAGGAAACATGGTGGTGGAGTGAAACAGTTCAAAAAGTTATTAAAGAAAAACGGATGCGTTTTAAAGCATGACAGAAGATTAGAAATAATGAAAATTATGAGCAATATAAGAATGCTAAAAACATTGCTAAGAGAATAGTAAGTGAGGCTAAACTTAAAGCATATGATGAGCTTTACAATAGACTAGGAACAAGAGATGGTGAGAAAGATGTGTTTAAACTTGCAAAAGTAAGAGAACAAAAGGGTAAGGACTTAGATCATGTTAGGTGTATTAGAAGCAATGATCAAAGGGTATTAGTCAAAGATGATGAGATCAAACAAAGGTGGGAAACATACTTTCAAAAATTGTTAAATGACAATGGCCCTGAGAATATAGGGATTGAAAATACTATAAATCAAAATAACATTGGATATTATAGGTATGAACGTAGGATTAGAATACCTGAAGTAAAAGAGGCCTTGTAAAAGATGAAATCAGGAAAGGCCATGGGGCCTGATGGTATACCAATAGAGGTTTGGAAGCATATGGGAGACATTGGGGTAGTTTGGTTGACCAAGTTGTTTAACAAGATTATAAAATCAAAGAAAATGCCTGATGAGTGGAGGAAAAGTTCTATTGTACCAATTTATAAGAATAAAGGAGACATACAGAGCTGCACTAATTATAGAGGGATCAAACTTATGAGCCACACTATGAAACTTTTTAAAAGAGTGATTGAGAAGAGGCTGCGTCATGAAACAAGTGTATCAGAAAATCAATTTGGTTTCATGCCTGGGAGGTCTACCATGGAGGCTATTTTCTTACTAAGACAATTAGTAGAGAAATATAGGGAAAGGAGGAAAGACCTCCACATGGTCTTTATTGATTTAGAGAAAGCTTATGATAGAGTCCCTAGAGAGTTAATATGGAGAGTGTTGGGTGGTAAAGGGGTTTCGCAAGGATATATAGACATAATTAAAGATATGTATGAGGGAGCGGTAACAAATGTTAAGACCACTAGTGGTGTGACTGGTGATTTTCCTGTCACTATAGGATTGCACCAAAGATCGGCATTGAGTCCATACCTTTTCACATTGGTTATGGATGAGTTAACAAAACATTTGCATGAGGAGATTCCCTGGTGCATGTTATTTGCAGATGATATAGTCTTACTTGATGAGACAAGGGAGGGTGTAAACATAAAGCTAGGATTATGGAGAGAAGCATTAGAATTTGAAGGATTTAAAATTAGTCGAACTAAGACAGAATATATGGAATGTAATTTTAGCAAGGAGAGGAGTAGAATACCAGTCAAGATTGATAACCAAGAAGTCCCCGTCAAAGACCACTTTCGGTACTTAGGATCAATAATTCATGAGAGTGGAGAGATTGAAAGGGAGGTTATTCAGAGAATTCAAGCGGGTTGGAACAAATGGAGACGTGCATCTGGAGTTTTGTGTGATCGACGGGTGCCACTCAAGCTAAAAGGAAAATTCTATAGGATGGCCATAAGGCCAGCCATGCTCTATGGATCAAAATGTTGGGCAGTTAAACATCATACTCATAGGATGAGCGTCGCAGAAATGAGGATGTTGAGATGGATGAGTGGTAAGACAAGAAAAGATAGAATTCGAAATGAAAATATTCGAGGAAATTTAGGGATAGCACTAATAGGTAATAAGATGAGGGAGACTAGACTTAGATGGTTTGGACATGTTCAAAGGAGACCAACAACGGCACCAGTTAGAAGAAGTGAGGCAATACAAGTAGAAAGTTTTAAAAGGGCAAGGGGAAGGCCCAAAAGAACGTGGATAGAAGTGGTGAGGAAAGATTTAAAAACTTTGGGACTAAATGAAGACATGGTATTTAATAGAGTGGAATGGAGGAATAAGATTCATGTGGCTGACCCCTAATTGGGATAAGGTCTTGATGATGATGATGGTGATGATGATTTCATTCTAGGAATGAGTTAGTTCTAGTTTAAAGTTCATAGTTTTAGCAGTTTTGTTTTGAAGCTCTTTGCAAGATTCCAGATATTTAATCAAATCTTTCTCGAGATGCCATTGCCCTTTCTATATGTTTCTTTCCAGTTGATGCATGCATTACTCTACTAAACTAAATAAATCATCCCACAGGATAAAATACCTCTCAGTATTTACTTTACGTACATGCTCACCATTTTATATCCCTGATGTATAGGTCATTCAGCGTGAGCCATGGGAACATATCAAAGATGATGGCATTAAAAAGGCTGCTGCATCTTTTGTTGGGGAGATTTGGCAAGTTCCTCCAATGTTTTCTGCAATCAAAGTATGTCACATTTTTTATCAGGAAATGCATGGGGTTCTTTAACCTTTCTCTCTTTGTGCGGCTACATTAGGAATTAATGTTTGTATAATCACAGCAATTAATGCTGAATGCATTTGATTTTCTGTCTGATCTGACACATCCATGCAATTCTTTAACCTTGCTGTGCGGTTGATTGGCTCATGTCTGTAATGAGGACATCTGAATCTGGATACAAAGTTATGGCTATTTATCCAATAGAACTTCGCATTTCCAAAACTGGAATGGTGTTCTGACCCCTCTTTGCTTAGACGTTTTATTGGCGCACAAAATCAGTATGTGTTGTGGGAGCCAATTATAAAATTCTAAAGATTGTTGGAACAATACCAAAACCAAGACAAATATCTTCACACACTTGGACACTTGAAGAAGTTGCTAAAGTTGCAAATATTAAATCATTTCACCATGATGCATTAAGTGAATCTGAAGAACTTTTCAGCTGAATCCTGCATCCGCATCCATATTTGTATTGTCTTGGTGGATATTTGCCATACTCCAACCACAATGGTTTTCTGCTAACTTGTCTCTTGGCAATTGACAGGTTGGTGGTGAAAAGATGTATGAGAAAGCAAGGAAAGGAGAAATGGTTGAGCTTTCACCAAGACGTATTTCAATTTTCCAGTTCGATATTGAACGCAGTTTAGATGACCGGTTCGTATCATTTCGGTCAAAGTGTACCTGAGGATAGCTCATTTGGTGGTTTCAATGGGCATAATATTATGTTTCTTGGTTCAACATGCATTCAAGTATCATTGGAGGACAACATTAACCATACTCTGTATTTGCAGACAAAATTTGATTTTCCGGGTGACCTGCTCCAAAGGGACATATATTCGATCGCTTTGTGCAGATCTAGGAAAGGCTCTTGGCAGGTATATAATTTATGAATAGTCAAGCTTCTCGCCAGTTACTGCTTTCCTTTATCAGTAGATGATTACTCTTAAGCAGAATGAATGGTATTTTATTGCTCCCAGCATACCTGTATTACTTTCATGCAATTTGGGACCTGTCAAGTGTCAACCTTCTTATATTCTATAACTGTCCTGCAATCTGAAATCTTTAGTATTTTTCATGGTTATCTGAAAGGTTCCTGTAACTGAGTAACGATAAAATGTGTTTTTGTGTTATCACCACCTAGGTCTGGTCTATCTCTGGCGGCAGTTCTGTATTTAGATACTTGAAAGGAAATTTTATCTTGCTACGCTTGGGAAAAAAGCCACATAAAAAATATGAAATCACTGAGCAAAAGCCTTCTATAGGTTTGTGGTTCAAGAAGGGCCTCTCCTGTGGTACTGAGTAGTTCACGGGTTGGAGGTGATCATGGGTGTGAGTCTGTTCAACATTCAATATGTTATGTTACACTTGCGCACTTGCGCGCGCACACAGAGATGGATGGGAATAAAGAAGAGAATCTGTATCACCAGATCCAAGGGCATATTGGTTGATTCATGTTATTCTGGCTCCAATCTGTGTGCAGACTGCAACCACTATCTTGGTACAGAAATTGATAGGGCTAAGGCTATTTTTTAGTTGCTTTGCCACTTCTTTACAGGGTGCAAATCTCCATCCCTTTTTCCCCATGTTTCTATATCCCTCTTCACTAACCTTCTCAATTATCAGATGAAAGATAATAGTGACATTATTTTAATATAATATGTTCAAGATCTTGTCTTCATCATTTGATTCTGAATCAATTGTGTATCATTTATCCATCTAGGTCTCTTTATCTTTAACTGCACAGAGAATATGCCATCAGTTGAATTAACCTTCAATCTACTTGTATCCTATGGAAGTTTCTCTGGGGTTATGTAATTTGATAATTCTGTTAAAAGGGCAGCCCCAGTGCACGAAGCTCCTGCCTATGTGGGGTCCGGGGTAATGTGTTAATTCTGTTCTGACTGCTATTTGTGTTTGCAGTTGTGCTCATTTGACTGCTCTACGGAGGGATTCAATTGGTACGTCTAACTCCATTCTGAAGTTTCAAGCATGAAAGTCTGCACCTTATTCTTGGTTGAGTGCTTATTCGTAATAGACCATCAGCCTTCATTTGGGAGAAACCCAGATATGAACTCTAAACTCCAAGTTTTTCTGTGGTACTACTTTTTGGGCTTGAATAATACGTTTACTCTTGTAACACCCAGCAAAGAGCAAGCCCCCCAGAGACAACAATAAATTATCCAGAGAACTTAGGTTGCAGTTCACCTTTGGGAGTCTCTTCTTTTTTCCTCTCAGAAATTTATAGCTACTGTAAAGACTCGTATGAATGTACCTTGCTTTTTTTAATCGAATCTTTTGTGTTCCCTCAGGCCCATATTCGGCAGATGATGCATGGGATTTTCCAGAGTTGCAAGAACAGATCACCAAGGGCTACTTTTAACTAAGTTTACTTTTGCTGTATCTACTGATCCCGTACCTTTCAGATGTTTAACTTTTCGTGCTCTTTACCAAAGGGAAAGTCGCTTATTAGGTTTTAGCTTCTTTGGATGAAGCCCTCAATTCTTGTTTCTATTTGTAAGGTTTATCTCCTTTCTGTCATTGAAAGGATCATAGTTTCCATTTCCAGTCAATGGTGTTGCATCCACTGTTCGTTGTAGCAGTTTCATAGTTCTTCATTTCTCTTCAAAATTAAACTAAAGGGAACTTGAAGGCTTCAAATCAGTATTCTAAAAGTGCAGTCTGCAGTTACAATGTAAATTTTGGTCTTCCCACTGCCACCAGGATGAAGCTTGGTAAAACTAGGTGGAGTTCTGAACCAACTGATGTTGAAGAATCAGCGGATGAGTTGTGGGTAGGGGTTAAACGCCACTCGAACCCAGAGCTACCTGGAAGCCTTTCGCCAAACGAGTATTTCACAGAGAGCCGACAGGGGATTCCGTTAATAACTACCGGCTGAAGCAATGGAACATATGGTCGATGGTGCAAATGAGCAAAATAAGTGTCCATCTGTATGCAAGTAACATGTCTCCTGTTATACAAAAATTTATAATCTTTCCATTTTACATGATCTAGCAAATGTATTGCTTTTTCGTGCAGTCCTAGTGCTTTCAATTAGGAATCTAGTTCAAGAATAGACTATTCATAAGTTCTGCAATTATGTGCATTGGGTTGTTAAAAATAATCATGGAATGCCAGCTGGTTATCTTACGACGTATATGTGATGGACACATACTTTTAGGGGCTGTTAGGATGGAAACAAGAATCATAGACTAGCAAAAAATTTCGTGCTATTTGCAGCCTTAAAACATGGATAAAATAGCCTTGGAAGCTTAGGCTGTTTTTTCCTAGGTGGTCTTAGTAGCTTGGCTGCTTGTTCCTAAATATTAAGGGTGTAAATAGCAGGGAAAAATTTCCTGTTCAGTAACAACTTAATCTGTGATTCATATTCCCGGCCCAAACAGCACCTTGAACGGTTCTAATCACCAATCCGTAGGGTTCCTGCATGCGCTTTTAGTGCCATATCATTTTGGTTTTGGTCGGCATAACAATACGGTGTCTTAACCAACTTGCCCAACAACCACGTCTTTTAGTGCCTTATCAATCTGCATGTACAAGACATAAAATTTTGAGCTTAAATGTCAATGCTTATAAGCCAAATTTGTTGTCACCCAACATGTGTATATGGTGCTTATGATTTTCATTTACGACGAGTGATCCAAGCTCATTCACCGAGTAGGGTTTAAGAACTCCATAGAATCTTGACTAGCAATCTGAAGACCATGATCGAGTCTCATAGAGCTTTATGGCTGCCACCAGTTTGACAGCCAGACGTTTGCATTGTTTATATCCTGTGTTTAAGAGAAGAAGGCACATTATTGACTTCTCATTATTTCTCTATTAAAAAGGAATTGCAGATTTAGTTAAAACAGCTTGAGCCAAGGAATTCTAACTCAATGGCACAAGAAGCCTCGGCTCCTCATGGGCGTGTGTTCAACGTCCTCCCCAATAACCAAAATAAGAAAAAAGCATAAATGAATGCCAAGAAGTCTGTACAGCATAATAAGAATCACGCCAGCGAGTTGTAGTTTTGAGCAGAACCTTTCCTGTTCTGGAAAAATATGCACTCTATGCCATGGCTACTCTAGTTTTGAACATTCCCCACTCTCGTGTACCCCTTTCCTTGACTTGCAGTGAATATTGGCTCCATGTTAATTCTCTATCAGTAAGCTTGTAATTTCAGGATTTTCAAAGGAAGAAACATTGGCCAGTAATGGCATCGTCTGCCAGCTTTGTAGTCTTGTGGCATAAGAAGTGGACTTGACAGTGGCATGTCACAGGTTCGCAGCTGCTCGTTTGTGTGAATGGCTAAGTTTCAGAAAGAAAAGAAATTAGAACAACCAAAACAACAACAACAGTGCCACAAGATGTGTTTCGTAAACTTTTGGTGTTACATACCGACTGCATAGGAGTTGTCCCATTTCGTGCCTGGCCCTGCGAAGGATCAATTAGACATACATTAACATATCTTTAAACTTGATAAATATTCATGTTATATGAATAAACTGGGGGTTTAATGGGGAAGACCCTGATGAACAATCCACTGGGTGTCTGCTACTATTTTCTCGTGGGCAGGCTACTCAAACAAAAGAAGAAAAAAAAAACTAAATCAATAACAAGCCATAACAACTAAAGACATGAACGGTCCAATCTACAGTGCGATGACTTGATAAAAATGCAGCATCAGATGCAAACCTACATGCAATTTATGAAATCTACATTGGTTATATTTGAATAAGCAATGGACGTCATGTGAGTTGTTTGAGCTTGAGGGTGTCATTTTCCTATTTCGGGCACATTAAAATGGTGAAATTGATTTGCATTTACTGTTTAAATTTAGACAGCAAGTACATAGAAAGATTGCAGATTTGCATCTAGCAGGCGGGCATTTGGAAAATGAGTCTATAATTAACAAATCGATCAGACCACTATGGGCTCGAATTTAACTCAAGCAAGCTCACAATACTGCAAGTATCATGCTGTTGCTGTAACAGAAACAATGAATAACTAAAGCAGACACATCTTCGAAGAGCGAAATCAAGACTCCATCCGTGGACCAAATCGTTCGCAGGCAGAGAGTCATGGTAATTTAACTGTTCAACACTTCGACGGTGAAGTGATTTCATTCAGCAAATAGAATTCCAGTATACCTGAATCATATGCCATACACAGCGCCATGCACCTTGAGAAAATATAGGTGCCATTATTTCAAAAAGTCTATGGATGGGAGAAGCCATTAGAATTCACCTCAAGGATAGCTCAGAAAAGAAAAAAGTGAGCACAATGTCAAAATTTCCACCTCATACGCTGCACATGGCAAATGTGGATCATGGCACCAGCCAGGTTTCTCCTCCGTTGTTTGTCTGCTAAAAACCAACCACATATTGTTAGATTATTTCTTTGTCGAAAAGGAAAACAAAAGACAAAAAGAATTACAATTTGCATCCATGCATTTAACTACATTACTGAATAAAAAGGGGTAGCTCCTGGTGCACTAAGCTCCCACCTACGCGAGCTCTGGGAAGGGGCGGACCACAAGGTCTTATAGTACGCAGCCTTACCTTGTATTTTTATAAGACGCTGTTTTCACGCCTTGAACCCGGGACCACAAGGTCACATGATGACAACTTTTACCGTTGCACCAAGGCTCCCCTTCTAACTACATTACTGAATAAGACGAAAATATTCATGTGAAACAAAATTGAGATTTAAAGTACGCACTTCCATGGGACTTACTTGTGGACTTCAGTGTCTTCTTTCCTTCTCGCCATATTCCATGGCATTGTTTTGTTTGCTGCCAGGCCAGGCTGTGAAATTTCCAGCCCATGTTTCTTCACCAGTTTAATGCATCTGGAATTGGGAGAAAGAAAATCTAACTTTCTATTTGGCCAGACACTCTCAATAGCATGCTGTATTTAAGAAGCAATTACTTGCTCTTCTGCGTCAAAAAATTCCATTCCTAGTTCTTCATCCCAAGTAAAAATGTACTTATACCTTGCCACAATGTCGGGATGCATAAATCTTTTTGTATGTCTTGAGTCAAGTTTCAGAGAGTTGGTCTGCTGATAAATATCGTCAAGCATTTACAAAGAACATGAGTAAATCACCACTTGCTAGAAAGACAATGGGACCATTTGCTCACCATTTAGTTTGTTTCCTAGCACTGACATGGATAGCACGCTTTGACCACTCAAACTCATCCCATTCAGCAGTCGTTCCATCGTAATGGAATAACAGGATAGTAAATTTCTTCCTAAAACTGTAATTCATTCTGGTTTCATACATCATGTGAAATTGAAAAATCATTGCTACAGTGCTTTGGAACTATGTCTTCGCAAGCCTTTTTTAACTGCAGCATCTATATTGTCTTTTTTAATATAGCCAAAGGTGAATTCTACCAAATACTTCTGCTGGATGGCAAAGTCCTGTAGGTCAAGCATCATTCAGACAAAACACCTTAATGATACTATAAAGCGAGTACCAGAAACTCAAAAAGTTTCAGTAAATTGTAGTTTAGTTGAGCATTAGAATGGGCTTATATAAGCACGTCCAAAAGTAATTACTCAGCGTATTGCTTCATACATCATGTGATAATGATTCTTCAGATCAATTGTTGGGGAGCTACCATTTTACCTCTTGACACTATTTACTGCGTTCACATGTTTCAGCTAATAGTTTCCATACTGAAGTGTCCAATTATATTTCCATTTTCCATTGCCCTTGATACATACAAACCATATGAGTGACCATTTTCCATTGAGCTTGCGACACATTGAACTGTACAATAACCAAAATTTAATATACACATAATATCAATTACCAGTTTTCATGCAAAAAAAAAAGACAGCCCGGTGCACGAAGCTCCCTCATATGCATGGTTCGGAAAAGGGCAGACCACAAAAGGTCTATAGTATGTAGCCTTACCCATGGCCTCTAAGTCGCATGCGACAACTCTACCATTTTTCATAACATATGTTAGAAATCGGACAGCACAGAAACTGAAACCAACCTGGAAACCATATGAGCTCCTGTCTTTAATGACGCATATAATACATTGAACAGTGTAGGAATCATTACCTAACTTGGAATACTCTCTTTTAAGACCAAATTAAAATAAAAGGAAATAGGAAATAAGATCCTAATTCGGGTTCATTAAGCGAAAGCCAGGTCTAAGCAAATTCAACAAAATATTTTGAATTGCGTGCGAAAACGCCAGAAACAGAAGGCAAAGAAAGAAACATAAAAATGAACTTCCTATAACAACCCTACAAAGATTTCATGCAACTACTAATCTGCAGAAAATTGATTTCAGTTAAGACCAAGTGAAACAGGAACCAGGTGAAGTCCCTCCAGCTTCTCATGCTGAGAAAAGATTTTGGCCAGGAATGATCAATAAAAATACTTGGGAAACATCATCGCATAAATATCCAGTAAAATATTTCAGGTTACGTTAAACTAAAGGCCATGAGCTACCACCAAGACAATGACGATTCAATACCCATGCTGATGAAGTGCACATCTAGATGAAATTCAATAAGGTAAGGCTGTGTACTATTGACCCTTATGATCCACCCTTTCCCCGAACCCCGTATACACAGGAGCTTCGTTCACCAGAGCTGCCCTTATTACAAAGAATGATCTCAACATCTTAAAGGTTCCTCTTAAAACACATGTTCACGATTGCTAGTTTTTATATGGATATGACATCTATTTATTTGAATAATTCAACAACCAAGAAGCTTATAATCATCACTTAGCCATAAAGTTATGAGCAAATGCCTTCTAGCACAGTGGCACAAGTAAGAGTCTCTCTCCTAGTTGACCAGCATCCGAGGTTGTTCATGTGTGCATCTGCCCATCATCCCCACAAAAGGAAATTAAAAAAAAAATAAAAAAAAATTAAGAAGCTTTTATAAATATACTAACTCGGTATACAAGGGAACTTGAGGAAGCCTGTGGAAACTCAAGGGTGACAGCCACACATGAAATGCACTGTGAAGATATATGTGACTATATACAAAAATTTGCAAGCATTGAGGGACTACAGGAACAACAAAAATCAATGTTTTATCCGTCTGCAGGTAAAGGTTATTAGAGAAGCTACAGTCCTCATTGGGATTAACCCACAATCTCTGGATATAAAAACCTGATTCAGGTACAGATGCGGGGTGGTAAGCTCTCTGCACCTCGCGGATTTGTGGAGACATATCTGTTTCAAAATGATAAAGGGAGAGAGTACTCAGGGGCACTGTACACATATGAAAAGTCTATCCTATTGATCATTAAATAATCTACTTTGTGAAATAATTGGTCGTGCTTGTGGGAAAATTCATTTCAATTTGTTATAGAAAATGTTTGCTAAATGAAGCAATGATTTACAGATTGAATTGTATAAAGTGGAAAAATAATAGAATATATTTTTCTTTTTCTTTTCTTTAATAAATCAGCCCTTTTATTGAATTAGATGATAAAAAGGAAATAGGCCCTTTTGGTCCGTCCCTTCCCCGGACCCCACATAGGCTGGAGCTTCATGCACCAGGGCTGCCATTTTTTTAGATAAATATGTTGCAAATAAAGACCAGGCCACTATAGTAACCATACTTGATTACTAAACTAGTTTGCTGTTGAATTAGTGCAGGTCATTTTCGTGCAAGTTTATATTGATACGTAGTCTCTGAATTACTTAAAATTATTCGTTCTGCTGCTGCATTCCACTGCCTAAATGTCCACGGGTAAACTTACTCTAGACCAGTTTGGTTTTACGTTTAGTTCTAAGATGGTGGAATGTAAAACTGAATGGTGTTAGTTCATGATACAGAAAAAGTAGTTCTGGTTATGATTCAACTTTCAAAAGAGATTTAAGGCAACTCCGAGTAAAATTTGTGGACCGAAAAGTATAAGAACATCAATGCTAATTTCTCTGTTGTCTTATGCGGGGAGTAATTGTCAAAGTTTCTATCAACTCACATGACATGACTTAAACGTAATCGGAACTGGTTAGATCACCATTGCAAATCTCTCCACACTTATTTTACTTCCTCATCTGCAACTAGAGTTGTCATCGTGTGACCTTTATGGGTTCAAGGCATGGAAACAGCCTCTTGCAAAATGCAAGGTAAGGCTGTGTACCATTGACCCTTGTGCCCGGACCCTGCATACGCGAAAGCTTTGTGTACCGGGGCTGCCCTTTTTAATCTGCAACTCATTACCATGAGAAAAACCTACAGTGTTCTCCTTTTTCTCTCTTATGTTACTGTAAGACCCAAATAGTGCTGTATTACTTATCAGTTTTCTAACAACCACCAGTCCTGTCCTCAGATTTAGAATCACTTTTTTTCACAACAATGGAAGTTAGTCATTTTAAATCTCAAGTTTTGACACGACTGCTGTATGCAAGGGTAAATGTTCTTGTACAGTTTATCATTTAAGTAGTTTCAGTGGTGTTTCCTTGCTATCAATCTTTTTTATTTTATTTTAAAGGTTGATGATTTTTATTAATGATTAGTATGAAAAATGCTAGAAGGGAGACCATACAGCCTGATGAAAACAGCCAGGGAGCCAAGGCAGAAGAACAATTCATGGAAAAAGAAAACATTTGAGCTTCAAAAGATTGACAAGAAAAGATCTTAGCCGATACCCAGCTGCTCAAAGAAATTTGTCCAAATTTCCATGTGGTGAAGGCATTCCTATCAAGCTTTTGTTTGTACCACATTCTTGCTAGTTTAACCAACTCAAAGTGGAACAATTGTGTGAAGAGGATGAAAGTTTTGAAGGAGACAAAACTTAGGATATACAAAATATCATCTAAAGCAGTTTGAAAGTACCATTAACTTGCCAACAAATGTCTAGGGCAGGTGATCACAGACAACATGGCATTTCCCTTGAAGTATGCTTGTTCGCAGAAAATTGCTGTTTTCCCCTTCAGCCGCAGATTAGATTTAAGAGTATTTGTGATTGATTTGTTTTGTAATTTTGTGCTTGTAACCGAATAAAAAAGGTCCAAGAAGCTAACTTACATGTGGGACAGTGGTTTTGCAACTCGACAATATAAATGGTTTTGGAAATGAATCATAGTAGGAGTTTGATGCTCTTAAGCAACTAAAGAAGTTGATATCCCTTTTTGACATACATAGTGAATTTTTCTGAAAGATCTAAGCCATTCATAGAAAGGCTGGACGCAAAATTTTATTGCCCATTGGATTCTCTTAGCCCAAGTTTCTTTGAGTTGAAAATTTAAGCCATCCAATTTTATTAATCTTTTCAAAGAACTAAAGTGGTTGGGATCATCTTAATGCATTGATTTCCCACAAATTACCTAGTTTTTTTTTTTCTAAGGTCAAACATTTACCTATTTTGATATGCTAAACATCGTGAATGGCTTAAAGACATTAGTTGAGGGAAATGCTATCCGGACCAAAGTTCTGGTTCTGAATCTATGATCCCTCCATCTAGGCCTCACCTCTGAATGATATGATTTATTCATCTTTTTAATCTTCCCTAATTTATGCCAGCTACAAAAATTCATATCTGTTGGTTGCTTCTAGTTACTATTTTTTTCAATTGAAAGGTATTTTGATCAATCAGCATTGGACTTTTTAATTGAGGAAATTAGAGAAAACTAGTAGCTAGAGGCAACTAACGGGCATGAGTTTTCCGTGCAGTTTATCTAGGAGAAGGTGAAGAAGATGAATGGGTCTGATCATCCAAAGGTGAGCGTTGATTGAGAGATCACAGACTGAGTCTCCGAAGATCAGTCCAGATAGCATTTACCATTAGTTTAAGTGGCCATTTGGCGTAGCAGGCAGTTCCTTAACAATAGAGCATTTGCGTACCACAACAAACTGCTTAAGTGCAAAATGCGAGCAGTGCCAATCTAGTATCCCTACCACTAATTGATAACTTGGTTTAGGGGTTTAGGCTTAAGGTTTAAACATTATAACAGTTGATAATCGTTTAAGAATTGTCCACAAAGGTGGGTCAAGGGTCCACATTTTAAGGCCAAAGACCCATGCATCTCCCCTTGCCAATGTATAAAAGTTCGTTGGCCTTTGAACCCACTTCAAGCAGAACAAGTTCCAACCCCAATCACACCTCCCCTCAATAAAATATCCTCTCTGTTGGCTCAAGTTGTCGCCCATTAGTGGTTCCCATCTTCACAGAAGCAGTTCTTTCCCTCTTATCAAGTTGGGTCCTCCAATATCACCGTCACATGTGTTTAGAATCAGAAGTTAAGCGCCCCAAACAACCTTTGATGCAGACTTGGCCAATATTCCAACCTATATAACTAGGTATTATGATGTAGATTCCGTCAGAATAGTTCTTCTTTTGAAAGTTAGACTCACACACCCCACATGCAGAGTCTTCAATTAGTCACCCAGGTGAGTGACCCCTGCTTGGGCCATTGCGCTAGATTGCTTTGGTATCGATCAAAATAGTTAATGGACAAAGCCCTCCAATCTCATCTGTGGTTCTTCTTGTTTACATTACATCTGCTAGAAATTGTTCTAAACATATTTACTGCATAAAGCAAACTTTTGCTCCAAATAGTAGCCCCTCTGCCTTTCTTATTAGTCGAACATTGCAAGGTACACGACCCTTCCTTTCTTTTTCCGTTTTTTATATTAGGTACACAGTGAAAGCGAGTTTTCACAGGACAATTGTCACTGCTTATGGACCCGAACCTAGGTGATGCATTCATGACCAAGATGAAGCTTAGGTGAAACTAAGAGCCTCGAGCTCGCTAGAAGGATTGGGTATGCAAGATATATGCCGCTATCACCTTATACGATGGCAAGAAATTGCAGGGTTTGGCAATGGCTCAACCTTTTGTATTGCACATCAAATAGGGAATAGATACCGGCTATTTTCTCGAGTAGTAATCTACTAATATGTCCTGTGAATTGATCTTCTCTGAAGTATGGAAACTTTCTCTTCTTTGAGAATAAATCTATTCTTTGCGCTTGTCAGTCTGTGTGAATGGAAGGTGGAAATGTAAGCACATGCATATTGTTCAAACCTATCCGGCTGCCTTCTTGCTTATTGATAAATGATGTTATACACTAGAAAGGCATTTCGTACCCGAGCGGAGATTTACATTTTCATATTATTTGATCATTTTGGGGAACAACATTTCTAAGGTTTTTCAATGTCATTAAGATCAATATAAACGGCTGTAACTTCATGTTGGCCCGGATGCCTGAAGAGTCAAACCGTTAGACAATGCTTTCCTTGCCTTGGATGAGTTATACTCCGAAAGTGTCATTTACTGGATGATCCGAGGCTCTGTTTTCTCGAGTTGAAAATTAAAAAGTAAAAAGTTTTGCTGCTCATTTTCCAACTAGAAATAGCAGTTACTGGAACCACACCAATGAATAAGAATTCCAACTAGAAATAGCAGTTACAAGGACCACACCAATGAATGAGAATTTCAGAGCATAGAGCAGCTAACCCAAAAGCAACACTGAAAAGTTTGGATCTTCAAATATCTGAGCCCACATAATGTATATAGCTGTTGTAATCATTTTATTGAGTTCATGAGGAGAAAGAGGCCCATATATCAATTTTAGCTTTTAGGTCTAAGCAGCCTGGTAATAGGCATCTAAAATAACGAATGAGGCAGGAACATTGTTCACCCGGACTATTGATCTGATACCGCAGAAGAAGGCAATGTAGTGGATTCAAGTCTTATCCGCAAGCAACATGTCTACAGTCAATAAAAATTGACTTGGGAAACCCTCCGCTGACAGATATCATAGACCAAGTCAAACCCTTTGTTTTACTAGCTTCGCTCCTCTAAAAGACCAATTTGAAGCCGTGAACTTCTGTGATTAACTGTTCCTAAAGCAATAATAAAGAAGCAAATTCAGAAGATATTAAATAATCATTGCTAAAAACTAGTATCTACACTGTCAAGAGTACATGATATCTGAATAAATGATGTGTTGTATATATATATATATCTATCGTGCCGTGGAATTGGGCGGAGTGATTCCCATTTCCTTGTAATAAGCAAGCTCTGCATCCTTCATTCGACCCTGGAACATTGTCCACTCTTTTCTGCACCTGTCTCTCACCTGTCAGTGCATTTCGCACCAGATAAAATGCTTTGCATCAGTAAAAGTTACCGCAACCGTGTATGCAGAAGCAAACAAGTTGTTCATATCTGTATATGCATCTGTATCATAGTTTTCTGATAACAAAAGAACTGCAGATGCATTTCATGGATTGTACAAGTCACTTACCCCTTCCCATGGGGCTTTACCATTATGTTGCTCACCCTGTGAAGAAAAATAATCAGAACCAAAAACTAGTCAGTTCTGAACTTGATATCTTTTTCTGTTGACATAGATAAATGACAGTTCAGCCTACCTGTTTCCCGAGTGAAGGAACAACTTGGTGAACAATCCATTGAGCATCGACAACTCCTATTTTCTCATGAGCAGGCTATTTATTTATGGATAAAGCTCAAATTAGTTGCAGAAACAAACTGTAAATTGAAGATAGAATATACAACTGCAATTTGAGAAATGTGGCATGAAAACAAGACTGCCTGCAGACCACCCAGCACAACTTCACAAGCAGACATGTTACAAAATACTTTCATGTTTAGTTGTCTTTGACTAATTTGAAATGTGAAGACCATTTTCGTTTAACAATAAATGCGTGCATATACATATCAGCTACAATGTGTAGTTAGCTGGCAAATTACAGATACACTGCATCTGAAAAGCATTGGCAGGCCTTGGGTTATAGTTGGTTGGCAAATACACAAATCATGTATCTCGAAATATCGGGTTACAAGGTGAAAATTCGATCATAATGGCCCTGGCATGCAACATAATATATAAAAGGGGGGGCAGCCCCCGTGCACGAAGCTCCCACCTATGCGGGGTCCAGGGAAGGGGCGGGCCATAATGGCCTAAAGTAAGCAGCCTTACCTTGCATTTTTGCAAGAGGCTGATTCCACGCCTTGATCCCGTGACCTAAAGGTCAAATGACGACAACTTTTACTGTTGCACCAAGGCTCCCCTTCATGCAACATAATATATGCGAGTTGCAAATTGTGTCTGACTGAGGATTATCTACAGGTCCCAATCCACTGAGATCAAGCACCCTAGCAGCAGACATGTCACCCGCGATTAGTGAACAGGATGCCTTGTCTGGTCAGCTACCCAAGTCAAGTCAACCACATGAGTGATCATAAACTCTTAGTTAGGACTTCACTAAAGACAAAGGCTTTTGTCAAGGAGTCCATTATAACATTCAACAGCTAACAGTTCGCAATCCTTGATTTGTGGAAAAGGATCTCTGTTCAGGGACAAGGATCTATTCTACCACCTGGCAGTGGCCTCAACCCCCAAAAAGGGGCGCTGCAGGCAGTCTGCAATTTGAACTGGAAGCCCCTCATTCCAAGCACAACCTTTTCTCGAAAAATAAGCTTAAATGCAAAAACGAAGTTTCAAAAGTGCAGTATCTCTATTGAAGAATTTTCTTTTGTTAGTAAAAGAAAATATGAACCACAAATAAATAACCATCGGAAAAAGCCAGTACTACAATTAAGTCAGGTTTCCCTATTGAAGATTTTTCTTTTGTTAGTAAAAGAAAATATGAACCACAAATAAATAACCATCGGAAAATGGCAGTCCTACAAGTAAGTCAGGTTTCCCTATTGAAGTATTTTCTTTTGTTAGTAAAAGAAAATATGAACCACAAATAAACAACCTTCAGAAATGGCAGTCCCACAAGCAAGTCAGGTTTCATATAACCACTACTGAAAGGGTAGATAAATTACCTCCACGCATCTCCTAAGAGCAAAATCAAGACCCCATCCATGGACCAAATCATTCTGCAATCACAAGATAAGAAAATTTAGGAAAATCTCAGAAAAATTGAGTGCCAAAAGGACATTGTCTGGAATCTAGTCATTCTCATGCCTGGATCATATGCCATACGCAGCGCCATGCATCTCGAGAAAATACAGTTGCCATTATCTCAACAAATCTGTAGATGCAAAATACCAGTAAGATTTTCCCTCAAAAGTAGTTTAAAAAGGAGGAAGATGCTAAATTAAAAACAACTCAGCTCATACGCTGCACAGGGAGGCAAATGTGGGTCAGAGCACCAGCCAGGTCTTTCCTCTGTTTCTCTGATAAAGACAAGCTATACTGGTTAGATCTCAATGACATAAACAAATCTCTGTTAGAAGAGCTTTATATGCACAGCAACAATAATGCAGCTTCACACGGACACTTCAACTAAAAGAGGCCGATGACAGAAAATGGTTACATTATGCAAACTGAAGTTTAGCTGAAATGAGCTTGGAGAAAAATTACTTGTGGACTTCACGGTCACCTCTCCTTTTTGTCATCTGCCATGTTAAGCCTTTGTTTGGCTCCAAACCAGGCTGTGAAATCTCGAGACCATGCTTCTTCACCAGTTTGATGTATCTGGAATGGGGAATAAGACTCACTTTATACTTCACGCAAAGGAATATCTTCTAAAAGACAGAATCACATGTATGAAGGACAATGCATACTCTTCTGCGTTAAAATGCTCAACTCCTAGATCTTCATCCCAGATAAATATGTATTCGTATGACGCCACAATGTCAGGATGCAAAAATCGTTTAGCATACCACCTGGAATCAAGATACACAGAATCAGGAGCTTTTGGTTAACATCTATATGCTTGTTAAGATTACTATTCTGTGAGTAAAAAATAAAGAAGACAGTTGTTTCCTCACCATTTAGTTTGTTTCCTAGCGCTTACATGAATAGCCCGTTTCGACCACTCAAACTCATCCCATTCACTCGTCCGGCCATCATAATGAAAGAGCATAATAGTGAAATTCTCTGAGAACTGTTGGGAATCATATACTAGTCAAGTAAAATGCAAAACAGAAAGTAGATAAAACAGATCTCAATTGTCTTGCTGACCTTTTTAACCGCTTTGTCTATGTTCATCTTCTGATCATAGCCAACTGTGAATGTAACAAGATACTTTGGCTTGATGGTTAGGTCCTGCACGTCACAGCAAACCACATTTAGTTGAATGAAAACATACCATGCACCCCAGACTAAGAATCATCAGAAACAAAAATACCTCATCAATCTCAAATTAGCAGAAAAAATTGGCAACTCAGAAACAAGTGTTAATCAGATTATGCAGGCTATTAGGGAACATATATTACTCAATAAGCGCACTTGGACAGGCTTAAATGTAAACTGCTTTGTTGTGCAATCCAAAATCTCAGCACCATGCAGCCATTACCTTGGACATGCTTACTCTTTTATTTGCTAGTTAGTCGTTCTACACATAAGATTGATGGCATATGGACATTGAAAAGTTTCATCACTAGTTCTCAATCAGCAGAGACCTCTATTGTAGTTCTCAAAATACAATACCAAATCCACAAAGGACGTCGACTGAAAGAAAAAGGAACCACTACAAAAAAAAGAAAAAAAGAAAAAAAAAAAAAAAGGAAGACAGAGAATGATGTCTGACTCAGCAAACTCATACCAATAAAGCACAGTTTTTTTGCTACCCGAATGAGACTCAGTGTAAAGAGAGGAAGCCATATCAAAATGAAATTATGTGGAAAAGTTTTCCATACATTATACATTTTCAAATGGATTCCATAAGACAAATATCATCTTACAAATGTCCACCTTATATTGGGCAAGGGGAAACCAGGGCCTTCGGCCGGTGCTGAGTTCTAACAATGTTTCTAAGGGAAAGATTAGAAGAAGAAAAAAAAGAAGGTTAAACAGCTATCAAAATGGGGCTAAAATCTTGATAGCTCATCAGTTCAAACAAAATGGAAAAGATACCTTGCTAATTCAAACAATGCCAGAATGAAATGCCTTTAAAAGAATGTCTGGTAACATTTAGCAAGACATAAAAATACAACAATAACGATCCTGACTAAACAAAAAAATGCAATAGATGATATTAGTATGTCCAAGTAACATATTGGCCTTTAGTTCCAAGTTTGAACAAAATACAAAAGTACACAAAATTATTGCCTGATAAAGTATTTAGTCCAAACATTTTTAAAACGCTTGAAGTATCAGAGTTACAGGTTACTGTTTGGAAAAGAAAGATGAAGGAAAAGAGATTGCATTATTGCATGAAGTAGCCTTTGCATTTCTTTATGAGAGAATACAAACTACGAATCTATATCAGGAAGACTAATGTACCCACAGTTTCTTTTTTAAGTTGTGTATCAAATTATTTCACATCAGAAGTTTAATTCCTTAACGAGTCCCCAATTTTCTAATTACTAAAAACTTCTTGTCAAACTGCTTAAAGGCGGTATGACTTCCATATATTAGTAGAACAGATGCACCTAATGCTTGATTTGAGTACATGCAGTCAATCACGAGGTAGAATTGTATATTTTGACTTCTTCACACATATCACAATTTACAAGCATTTAAAGGTCAGCAACAGAAATCCAAGGTTACATGCCTTGAAAATAAAAGTTTAGAGTAGAAGAACACACCTCACTCGGTTTACCCCACAATCTGCGCAGGTAAAAGTCTGATTCAGATACAATAATGCCTGGGGGTAGCCTTTCTGCACCTCGTGGATTAGTTGGAACATAAATCTGCATTGAATACAACGACAAGAGTCAAAGCTACTGCAGGCAGTGAGAAAGGTTATCCCCCGATCTGTTCAAAGAATTCCCTACTTATATTCTGCCACTAAATTATTATGTGAAAAGACCAATCAATCTTAGAAACAAACCCAAGATTAAGAAAAGGAAATAAATCTTAATTAGCTTCTACTCCATCAAAACCTGGTGGCACCAAGTAGTCAATCCACAAAAAACCATTTAAAAGAAAATAAAATGGCAACTCCAGTGCCGATCATGCATGAGCTAGAGCATACTAGTAACAAAGGGAAAGGTTTAACCTGGGTTTCTGTGGATACTCCCTATTGGATTTCAATATCTTGTCCTTTGAATAGCGTAAATCAAGAAGCTTTTCACCTGGTGCTTTTTGTCAACAATTTCAGACTAAATAACAATCATAATGGTTGTTTAGAGTTTGCATAACACTGTCCTATGATATTTGTGGATAGTGGTCTGAAAGAAGTATTCTCATGCCATCAGACACCAACTCGCTACTAGGAAAAGCACAGTCATAGAAGTCCAGTCACTGTCATCTCTTTTACAGTTTTACTCCCAAACATTTATCCACTTAAGCTCCCAAAATGTTTTTCTTGTGAATGGTAAAGCTCCCACACTCTTGATTATGGCATCAAAACGTATTGCCACTTCATAGGAACAAGTACTAACTAAACCTTTTAGATTGAACAAAATACCTGGAGTCAAGACACGTGCTGATCTTTTTAAGTTTATGTCCACGAGAATTCTTTCAGTCAGCAAATTTCTCAAACTGCCTTCATTCCCTTTCAATTTAATCAAGATTCATAAGGGATCAACAATAGTGACCACAATAGACACTTTCTCAGATTTCATCAAACTGGGGTGCCATCTGCTGCCATAGATCTTCAAGTCATTCTAGACAGCTGCTGCTTCTTTACATGGTATTCCTCCTCTATTAACGTGGTTATTGGAACTAGAAAGAAACCCATATCTTTGTTATTATCTTTCACCAAAAGTAAAAGCAGGAAGCACTGAATTTCAGTAGCTCTCTCATTTTATCTGTTTATTCACCATAATTGACCCACCAGAAACTTATAACAATTGACATGCTTACAACTCCCTGGATCAAGATTCTTGTCTTGATAAAAGACTTGATTTTTTTCTATCACTCATGCATTTGCTCAGCAAGCACAATGATAAAAAGAATCATATTCCTGATGATCTGCAACATATATTAGCTCATCCACCTCATCCCATTCTTGAACATCAGCAATCAAATGCCATAGGCTGTTGCATTTGACTGTTCAGGTTTTTGGTTTCTTCGTCGTAACATTGGGTGGAGAGTTTTCAAGATGAAGGGCTTGTCATCTCCCCTTGCTTGGACTCTTATAGCAATCATGGAGTCACTAACTTCAAAATAAAATGGGGAGTGAGAGATTTATAGGATCGATGCGAATCTACAACAACTATGCACCACAAATCCCAAAATGTAAAGAAAGAAAAACACTAAGGAGAAAGGCACTTGTCAAATAATGAGCGATACAACATATAACATCCTATCCATGTTAAATTTGTAAAATATTTCCTAGATAATGCTTAGGTAGCATAATGGGAC
The DNA here is from genome assembly GCA_035236585.1 of Warburgia ugandensis. Taxonomy (NCBI): domain Eukaryota; kingdom Viridiplantae; phylum Streptophyta; class Magnoliopsida; order Canellales; family Canellaceae; genus Warburgia; species Warburgia ugandensis. The sequence goes on from CP141130.1 coordinate 78,452,807, forward strand.
TTATTGGATTGGTTGGATGAAAGCACAAGTATAGGTGAAAAAGATTGTCGCTAAGAAAACACATATTTCACTTGCTCCTTTAACCCAGCAAGTGTCTTGCTTAGTACTTGTACTTATAAGAAAACAGAAATATAAAAGAAGATGAATTAACTTAAACCAGGTACATAACATTAGCAAAATAAATCAAACCCTGTAATATAATGGACAAAGAAGGTTCTTGTCTCGTTATACGTGTGTGTGTGCTAATATTCTTCAATATTTCTTCCACATAGCAAAGTGTTTTGCAAACCTGCAAAAATAACTCCGATATTTTATATACTAATAAGGCCTCAAGGAAATTTTTTCACAGCCCAATATTCAAGCCTCTTTCAGTCAATTTGAAGTTGTTGGCTTTCAGGTAAACTTTTGCATCTTTAGAATCACTCAAGATCGCTAGTTATTCAAGCTTGGCAGGCCTTAGTATTTTGTACTAACTCAGGCCTGCTACTTGAGGGAGTTCTGCACCTAGGACATCCATTATGACTGGGCTTAATAATGCCCACCAATAATTGATTATTCTCACCAACTACTTCCAGCATCTGAGGTCAATTCCCCACCACATGTCTGGCTGTGTAAGGGCAAATATCTTCCTTCAATTACAGTTCAATGCTAGTAATTGCACAAATACTTGACTTGATTGAAACTTATTAGGCATTCAAACACATTTACCATCACCAAGTTCGAATAAATACTACACACAAGAGTTCTACAACAGTCAATAAATACTAATTGGGATTTTATTATATAATGAATGCTCAAGCATCCTGTACGTTTGTAAATTTACATGACCAGTCAGCATTTATGCAAGGTGTATCAAGGCATTTGTTTATTAGGAAAGAGGATAGGATAAAAGTACTAGAAGTAGTGTAATTAGCAGGACAATTAATTTCTAACTGTATATTAAGACACAAAATTCGGAACCTGCAAATCAACTAAGACATAGTAAAGAAATACCTTGGAAGTATCATTCAAATTAACATCATGGTTGAGTTTTGCTTGAGCAGAAAGGCCAGTGTTCCTATCCTCGATGTACTGAAGATCAATGGTAGGGAAAAGACTAGACGGAAAGTTGAACTGCCAAAATTTAAGCCAGAAATTTTAATAAATATGATTTCTTCGGGAAGAGCACCATTAAGGTGAATAAGAATCTTAAGTGCCTATTCATCTATAAAGGAAGAGGAATGCTAAATGGATGTTCTTTAGTGAGAGCATCCTGCAACGCTTTTTCTTGAGCTGACCTTTGCAAAATCCGACTCATTCATGTCATTTCACCAATTTTGGATGTCTACTTGTTTAAAAAAGTATGTGGATTGCATGATCTTAGCATTTAAGAATTTGTACTAGGAAACGGATGGTTTAGAAACAACCACCTGAATTATAACGCCAGTATCATCTAATCCACATACTTTTTGAACTATTAGACATCCAAAGTGGGAACAATGACATGAATGAGTTGGATCATGGAAAGTTGTGCTCCGGCAGAAGTGGTACAAAAATGATCTCATAAAGAGCGTCCAATTAGCATTCTTTGTAAAGGAAGGTAGATGATCAAAACACAGACCTTCGTTAAGGAAGCTGTTGGAAATGAAATCCCTATCAAGAAGCCAACCACAATTCCAATGATTATTGTTATAATAAGCCTCATAGTCTCATTTGGTTTTCTTAAAAGTCCACTGAAACAGGCAAAACAGTAACAGTTAAACAAAATTAATGACATAGAGAAATACAATGAAGAAAATATCATAACTCCATACATCAAGAAAACCATAAACTACAACAGAGTGAAGACTCCAAAACCTGCGGGTATGGCTCCCCATATTCTTCATGATCTATTGATTTTGAAGCTGCTCCACATTTTTCAAGAAGTCTACAGTTGGCTCATAACAATAAATGCAGCCACAATAGAAGGCATGAGCTAAAACAAAAACAAAGCTTAAGGTCAGCAGTGATATAAAATAAAAGGTGTAGTACTTCATACTTAGTAATTAAGTATAGATGACACAGTTTCCTCAATGATACTGCAATCATTCTGGCTAAACAATAGCATTATTAATGATGTACACACAAATGTAGAGGTATATATATATATATATATATATCCATATTTAGTCATGAGCAGCCGCAACCTAGGCCTAGAAAGAATCAAGCCTTTGCTCGAAAGAATAAAAATTTGAAGAAGAAGAAAACAAGAAGGACACTAAAGAAATGCACATTGATACCAACTAAGTTCCTTCTAGATTAAACCATCTGGGGCAATTTATTCAGAATAAAGCAAAGAATAACAAAAGATGTCAGAGCAAATTTGAAGTTCATGTAAAAGATAGACATGGCATGTTCTTACCGTAATGTAAATGCAAAAAGTGCACCAAGTGGCAATGGCACACAGGTGAAAGAGAGCTGGTGGATCCAACAGATTTGCTAGTGTGATAAGAAAGTCGGTTTGTGCTCGGAGAACCAGCTTACATATACACAGCAAGATTGAACCCACGATTTGAGTTCAAGGTGCTCGATAAGGAACATCTATAGACCACCATATCCTTCAAAACTTGAATAGCATAGACTTTCTAACTTAGTGATAGAATGCTTGCACTTAACATTGGAGTTATTTTCCCTTTTTCTTAACAGTGAGCTTTTCATATGAAGATAAAACATTAAATTTACACAAGACAATCAAATTCATGTTGTATTAACATGCTATGATTCTATCATTATAAATGTATATTCTCCAGATTGATTAAAATATATACTGAATCCAGAAACCCTATTCTGGGTTAGGGTTTCACTCTTAGAGAAGTATACTCTCTATGATTAAACTGATGCAACATAGCCTAGACCCAAACATTTAACAAAATCAACTGATCTAATCGAGCTGGACCCACATAATGGAACTGGATGTCTGGCCCTTGACACCATTACTCCTAAAACAAGAGGACATTTGAAGGAAGCTATTTCAATTAGATAACTGGAGAGAAGATCGAGAACGTATCCATTTATACTAGTGAAGGAACAATGTGCCAGCAAAATACTTGATCAAAGCTGAAAGTAGAAACCTAGAGGTCATCTCAATATTGAAAAGGAGCAGACAAATGCCTCGATGCCAAGGATAAGAGAAGTTCCTTCAAGCCATGAGTACAACCATCACAAGATGTACAAAATAGATGCAACTTGCTACAGGATTAAGTGCCATTTTTTCCTCCTATCAGAAATCATAAAATAAAAAACATGCAAGAATGTACTGCTTACTCATTTGCCCACAGCCACGGAGGTACCTACACATATCCACAACAATATGTGTAGGTACCTCATACAGCGCCTCCAAATTGTTGAAGACTCAGTAATCCTAGATCCAACAAATTAGTTGGCTGCAGTTCACATGGTCGAATTCAAGTTGGACGCAAGTATATCTGGTTCTCGAAATTATAGAAGTTATGAAAGGTTCAGTTACATCCTATTCAAAATGAATTTATAATGCAGTGAAGGTTGGTACGGTTCTGGTTCAGTTCACATTTATAGCTTGGGAATTTGCAGGTAGACTATAGGTGGGGATGACTTTTTGAATGTTATTGCTTGGTGAACAAAAGAAAAGCAGCAAGCACATAGAACAGTCCAACATTAATGAAATCAAGGATTTGCAGTGAAGCCCAAATATATCCTGTTTGGGTATCCTGAAAAAAGGGTAATAATAATCTACAAATGCTACAGATGAGGATGATTGCAAAAGCTCTGCACTTTTTCTTAACTTTCGTATCTTTTTTCTGATAAGTTTGAAAAACTTAATATCAGTGAAACCATGTAGGCCATAATGTGTTGCTTCTTCCCATAACAACAAACAAAAGTCCATCTTACACTGCTAATTCCGGAGGTACAAGGAAGTTTTGAATGGTATATGTCCCCAGAAAAATACTCCGCACACTAATCCAAAAATGTTTCATGCATCTATTAACTAATTCCAAGCAAAAAAAAAAAAATAAAAAAATTTATGCATCCTTTAACTAATTCCAAGCAAAAAAAAATGTTTTACGCATCTATTAATTAATTCAAGCAAAACTCTTGAAGGAAGGTCGCATATACAGCTAACACATGAAAACACAAAAATCAAATACCAAAACTCCAGGACATTACTCCAAATAGCATATTACGTAATACACTTAGAGCGTGAGATTAACCAAGCGGCATATCTACAGCCAATAAATCAGTCCAGAAAAATGACTCCAGAAAAGCACAATAACCATCATACTGACAGAATTCAAAAGTCTCAGTCTAAACATACCTATCACTCATCGCAGAACTTCCCACAAACATCATATTTTCAAAAAATGACAAATATCAAACTGAAAACCCAAAAGGGAAACAACTTCTTACAAGCCTGGACTCACACGAACAGTTAAAACATCTACAATAAGAATCAACAAACTTCAACGAGCCAATCTGAACTAACGATTTGAATGAGAAAGAAAACCAGAAATCTGATCTCAAGTTGTGAAGACATACCACGAAAAGTCTCACACAAAGCACAAAACGTTGGAATCTCATTAAATAGAGAAAAAAGGGAGAATTAAAGAACCTGGATATCGGAATAAAGCAAGAAACGTCTGCTCACCCAAAACCCTAGATCATTAAAAACACGACGAATAGCAGGCCGTTCCAAACTCGCTCAAAACCAGCTGATTCTCGTCGTAGGGAGGATTTCGAAATCAAGAACTGAAAACCGGAAATTCCTCCACTCTCCGATTGAGTTCCTCGCGAGCACGCAACGAAAAGAGAAGTTGCAGATTTCTCGCTCTAACCAGCTAGAGAGAGAGAAATTTGTCTACTTTGCTGGTTTTTTCTATCCTTTTCTTCCTTTTTTTTTCCCGAAATCAGACGCCTTTTTCTCGTTGCCGTTTCTTATTTTTATTTTTCAAACCCATCTCCTCTCCGAATTATCGAAATTCTCTTTCTATTTATAATACTAATTCTAGAGAGAGAAAAGAATGACTTCCAATTCAGTACCACTTTTACTGACCGTCGATGTGGTCGCGTTACGCCTCCTGTTCTCTCTCTCTCTCTCTCTCTCTCTAACCGATAACGGTCCAGCACGAGTAAATGAGAGCCCGGCGCGACCGGAAACGAGGGAAGTTACGGTCTACACTATTTTGCGCGCGTTATGCACAGGATAAGAAGTTTCCGCTTTTTGTGTGTTGATGGCTTGATTTCTTGGTGGGGGAACGTGAAACATGAAAGGGGATGGCCCCACATGCGTGTCCAATGGGGTGTAAGGTGGATGGATGACAACATGGGTCCACCCACCAATGCATTGTGATAGAATTTATGAGTCTGCAGGCATTCATGGGGCCCATGTGTTGGTGATCCACGTAGGTGATGTGAGGAGAAAATCTTCTCCATTGGATAACCCGTAGCTTTAGATGAACGGTTTAGTCCGCTAGTGGACCTCACTTTTGCACGATGGACCCACTTTGGGTTTATCAAACCTGTCTATCTGATGTCTTTATAGCTTTTGATATCTTGTATCTCAAACATCAAGGTGATTGGATGATTTTAACCTTCTAAAAGTTGGAAGGGGAGTCTTGGTGCAATGGTAAAAGTTGTCCTCATGTGACCTTTGAGGTCACGGGTTCAAGGCGTGGAAACAGCCTTTTGCAAATACAAGATAAGGCTGTGTACTTTAAGCCCGTGTAGTCCACCTGTTCCCCAAACCCTGCATAGGCGGGAGCTTCATGCACTAGGACTCCTTTTTTTTATCTGTTCAACCAAAGGCGTGGCCTATCATGCAATAGTAACTTAGCTTAGTAATTTAATGACTAAGAGCCGTCTATAATAGTAGTAGCTGGTAGACAACAAAGCACCTCTCCTACTTAGAACTACGCATGTTTGGGTTGGCTGTTGTTGGGGAGATTTCAAAGTAGATTCAGGACTTTGACTAATAGGTTACTAGATAGTTTGTTTCTTATTTCAAAGCTAAAGAAAAAATGAGATGCTTGAGTATTGCCCGTGACACACTCCCACTCTACTATGGTGGGCCCACATTCTGACTGGGAATGAGATCTAGATTGATATTCAGCTCATCGGGTGGATACATTAAAACGTTAAGTATTATTAAGCGACTCGTGCTCATGACTTGTACAATTGAGACTCACTCTTGTACGATTAGGCCACAGTTATGTTCTAATACATTGTTGTAGGCTAAATAGGAAAGGGAAAGCCAGTTGCCTTTGAGCACTTTGGTACCCACTTCATGTGTTAAGAGTTTTCTTACCAATGTCTTAGTTTAAGCACTTCCTTAATTGATTGATGACTGCTTTCAAGTGTTAATAACTTTTAGCAGGGTTCTAAAAGGTGAAATGCCATCCGGATTGGTTAGATGATCAAATTCATTTATCTTGTTTTCAATACAGTAGATTATTTAGACATTGAAATTCACGATCGGTGGGTGATTTTATCTATGCTCTATGAGTTTATGAAATTATGATCATTGGATTTTGACATGTACAGGAGAGCTTTGCCGTCACGGTAAAGTTGTCATCGTGTGACCTTGAGGTCAAAAGATTCAAGGTGTGAAAACAACCTCTTGCAAAAATACAAGGTTAGATTGCATACTATAAACCCTTATGGTTCAACCCTTCTCCAGACCCTGCATAGGCAAGAACTTCATGCAAAAGAGCTGCTGCCCTTTTTTCGGATTTTGACATAAAAAAACTAGCAGCTAGAAGCATGTAATGGACATGAATTTTTACAGGTAGCCTAAAGAGGGGAGGATGAAAAAGATCAAATAGTCAAATTATCCAAAGGTGAATTCTAACTGGGCAAGGTCCCAAAATGGTCTAGGAAGTCAAATTTGCTGGCATATCTCTTTCCAGTGGCTTAAGTAAAGAGTTGTGGTGCGTTTACAACTAAAAGGAAGTGCGGATTAAAATAATGAGAAGAAGAATAATTAGTGCAAAAGTTCTAAAGGAATGGAATAAATGGAGGTCAAATTATTAAGATGGAGAAAGCATTTTGGCCAATTAGAGAAGTAGAAAGATGCCTTTCCCTGATGCTTTTCATCTTTTCTTAAATGGGAAAAATGGGTATCGTGCCACTTTCCTTCATTTTCGTCTAAAGTTCTTTGGGATGTAGGGCTGTGATTCATGGAACATTTTACTCCAATTGTGTTTCATGGAAGCTGAGAAGGACATTGTGGTAGACGCACCAGGGAGAACATTCAAACATGTCTTGAAAGTACCCATTTAGCTTACTTTCTAAGTCCTTGACTTGGTAATGCAGAAAGGAAGTTATGGCTATGCAGAAGAATGGTTTAATTCTTGACATGAGGATAAAGCAAGGTAGACTTTCAAAGGTAAGTCCCAGGAGCCACTCATTTTTCCATGAAGGTTTTTTCAAGTTGACAATGAGAAGAAGAATAATTAGTGCAAAAGTTCTAAAGGAATGGAATAAATGGAGGTCAAATTATTAAGATGGAGAAAGCATTTTGGCCAATTAGAGAAGTAGAAAGATGCCTTTCCCTGATGCTTTTCATCTTTTCTTAAATGGGAAAAATGGGTATCGTGCCACTTTCCTTCATTTTCGTCTAAAGTTCTTTGGGATGTAGGGCTGTGATTCATGGAACATTTTACTCCAATTGTGTTTCATGGAAGCTGAGAAGGACATTGTGGTAGACGCACCAGGGAGAACATTCAAACATGTCTTGAAAGTACCCATTTAGCTTACTTTCTAAGTCCTTGACTTGGTAATGCAGAAAGGAAGTTATGGCTATGCAGAAGAATGGTTTAATTCTTGACATGAGGATAAAGCAAGGTAGACTTTCAAAGGTAAGTCCCAGGAGCCACTCATTTTTCCATGAAGGTTTTTTCAAGTTGACAAGGTGTCAAAATTTAGGAACTATTTTCAAAGGAACACATGTTTTTAGTCCTTTGAATGTGGAAAAAGTTTGCGCATGGATTGGCGAAACTGGTGGGCTTTGCCACAAACATGGCTGAGTATAATGAAAACGAGCTTACATGATTTTTTTTTTTTTTTATAGTCTTGACGCAACGGTAGGGTTGTCGTTGTGTGAAGTCACGGGTTCAAGGCATCGAAACAGCCTCTTACAAAATGCAAAGTAATATTGCATGCTATTGACCCTTGTGGTCTGTCCCTTCCTGGAACTCTGCATATGTAGGAGCTTCGTGCACCAGGGCTACCTTTTTCTGGGTTTTCTGTAAAGAACTGAACTTACATGCATGAGATTCTTCGAGCCATCAAGTTACCTAAGATATTGTTGTTAACTATGTTAATTTGATGATGGTCTAGCTATCTTCAATGAGCAAAGGTCTTCCAGCGTAGTGGTGCAAGAAGAAGCATCTTCTGTTGTAGGTCAGAGGTTCGAAGTTGGCTCATGGTATGTCTATCCAACATCTAAAAATGGAAAAAAAAAAATTTCTTATATAGTGCTTGCATGTGTAAACTGATGCAAGGATTTACTATATATTTATCTTCTAGGTCACGTCTTAGATAGTCAACACCCCAAAAATGATTTTCTTCATTGCATGATCTTGACCCTCTGGTGGACTTTCAGTTTTTTGTTTTGATTATCTTCATCTATACTCAAACTTAAGCTCATATAAGTTGATTTTTGTTATTGGTTTAGATTTTTCCACCAATGTTCACTGTTGAGTGATAGTTGTCAGGATCAGAAGACGAGTTTTTTGGTTGTGCAGCATACCTCGAGATAAGGCCCATAAAATGAGTAAGTACATATTTATAAGCATAGATACCATATAAGAACTCTCGGTAACACTATATAATAACAGTTGCAAAAGACAATCACTTTAGTAAACTTGGTTTGGTTAGGTGGGTTGCTTGGAAAACGATTATATGAAGTATGTGTTGGCATCATTCCCATGAAGGGGAGCCTTAGCGCAATGGTATAAGTTGTCATCATGTGACTTTGAGGTCACGGGTTCAAGGCGTGAAAATAGTCTCCTACAAAAATGCAAGGTAAGGCTGTATACTATATGCCCTAGTGGTCCACCCTTTCTCTAGACTACGCATGGGCGGGAGCTTCGTGCACCGGGGCTGCCTTTTTTTGTTGGCATCATTCCCATATATTTCATGCCAAACTGAACTTTCTTTTCCAAGAAAAATCTGTAAGTTGCCTTCTTAGAAATCTTTCAAACGAACCTAGAAAATGTTTGGCAACTTGAAGATTAAAATGGGAAAATTTCTAAGCACTTGAGCACTTTGATAACATCAATCTTCTCTCCCTAATTAGTTGGCACAAATCCATGAACATCCTTAAAACAGAACTCCATATCCCTAGACCCATGAAAGAGACTCCACGAATCTCTATGCCGCATTTAGGCATTCTTCAAACTTAACAATGTCAGACTATTTACTTGTAAGTCTGTAGTCTCCCATCCAAAACTGCAACAGTTCAAAGCTATGAATTCAAGTTGCATCGATAGAGGACTCAAAATGTTCTAAATCCTATCACCTTGTGGATTTTCAAGCCACTGGAGTTCCAAATTCACCAATTATGGACTATCATGATCAATAATTCGTTACGACAACCTTGCTTAGTAGTGGCATATTCACATTACTAATTAAAAGCATCTCTAATGATAGCTTTCTCAAATTATATGAGTTATACTTATAGTTGTTGTCATGTGACCTTGAAGTCACAGGTTTGAGGTGTGAAAACAGTCTCTTACAGAAATATAAGGTAAGACTATGTACTATAAGCCCTTTGTAGTCCGCCCCTTCCCTGGACCCTGCATACGTGAAAGCATCACGCAGCAGACTACCCTTTTTATATGTATAACTAGAATTGTAATATAAACTGCATCTTATCAATTTCATTTATAAATATACAGCACAATGCAATTATATGATTGATGCAAATACTTTTAAAGCAAAATTAGTCAGCCACGCACCACACACTAAAAGTACTAGTGGAGCTCACTTGTTCATTTATCCTAATCATTGATTTACTAGAATTTTCTTATAATATCTTGTTCACCAAAATTTTGACAATTCTAAGCCTTTGATTTGCAGTAGCTCCTACTATGAATTTATTTTATTTTTTTTGTACAGCAAAAATTTACAAAGCAAATCGTTTGCTAACAAGTACAAATATAAGCACCCATCATATAAGAGCTGTAATATCTGCATAATATATGAAGGTGAAGAAGTTAAAACTGATTACGCGAGAGAGAGAGAGAGAGAGAGAGAGACGAAGTCTGTTTAGTATGACTAGTTATATGTTCTTGCCCATAGATTTCGTCGTGCTTGAAGTAGTAGTAGACCAGTTCTTTGCCCTACTTATCGTTTCAAACATGCCAATGTCTAGGTTTGACTGCTGCGCTCATTTCCTTGGCCTGTCCCAAGAGACCATTAGGTAGTTGAGTATTGGTTGGCGACCGCTTCCCTACTCCTATATATCTTTGTCATTTGTTCGTCCTCTCATTTCCTTGTCTTGGTTGGCAAAACAAACACTTTTTGCCCACAAATTATGTAGATCGTTGAAGAATATTTTATGGCCTTTGGAGTGACGAATTCCATAAAGGCCAAGACTAGTAGAAGAAAACTAGGCCTGCCACCACCTACAAAAACTGCGGGCTTTTATATTGCAGATTGATAACCTTCTTCACTCCCCCTAACACTAAAATACAACTTGCCGGCTTGCCAACATGAGAACGCAATGTTTGGAGATTGCATGAGTGTTAATATTTTTTAGAGTAAATGTCAATTTCACTCCTACAATGATGATTTAATTTCTTTGCTCCACAAAGGAGATTTAGCAGCTCCCACACTGCTCTGTTTGTGCCCATGTTGAGTATCATTTGTATGTATTGGTTCTTATTGTCCATATTAATTTGAACGTATATAAAAGTCAGTATTTTTTCGGCTCCATGGTGGAGCCAGGAATTTAAGTCAATGGGGTCTTATGACAATGATAAGCGTCCTGGTAAGAGTAAGTGCTCATGGCTATGCAAAGAAGTCAATGTCACATTTCTCGTATATAGTGATTTATTTTTAATAATCTAAACCAATTATCTTGTTTGGAATCCTTGGATAGGCTGGACACCAAAGTTCAAGACTAACGGATGCTTGTAACCTAAGTTATAGATGTGAAAGATTAAAACCAATGATATTTTTAACTTTTTTCAAAGGTAAAAAATAAGTGGGTCAAATTATCCAAATGAAGTAAATTTTCATGGATCACCTATTTTGGAGATGCAGAACAAGATAAGTAGATTAGATATTTTAAAAGAATTCAGCATCCATGAAAAAGTGGAGCATTGACTTCTTTGCATGTCCATGAGCTCCGACTTTTACCGAGGTCTCTTAAAGATAAATACATAAATATATCTTAATAAGTAAAAAATGCATTTAAATATAATAATATATTGAAATAATGTTCCCATGTCTTTACAATGTTTACAAAATATGAAACCTTTTATAGAGAGTAAAAAAATCTAATACTAAAGCTTATACAACTTATAACTGAGACATTTTGGCAATATATTGAAAACAAAAATTTATAAATAGTTTAGTGGGGTCCTTTTCAAGTGGTTTCTATTTATAAACTAAATAATTATTGAATTTTATTTTATTTTTTAATTTAGAGTGGGGCCCCACTCCTATATGCATGCATCTACCCACGAGGATAGTTGTTTGTGACCAACTCAACATCCCCTTGAATATATTTGGTAGCAAGTTCAAGTCACCACTTTCCTTTTGGTGGGGGATTAAATTTGGGAGAGTGTGAGTTGTTTGCTTTGCAATTCATCACTTATACCCAGAAAAAAATCTAGAGTATTTTATTTTACTTTCTTTCTTTTTTTTAGCCTTTGTGGCTTACCCTTATATACATTTTGAAAAAGGAAAATACTAATTCCATGAATGACTTTACTATTTTCACAAATCTTGAATTGAAAAACAATAGAATAAATAATTTGTCTCATTTACTATTGGGTGACAATTTTTGTCTCTCTCTCTCTCTCTCTCTCTCTCTCTCTAAAAAGATCAAGTTAGGCACTAAAATTGACATCCCAATCATAGAAGTATGGAAGAAATTGTGTCCTTAGGGAAGGAGATGGGGTTGGCTTAAAGTTGGTTAGGGGTATAATGAGGATCTAATAGGGGAAAAAGAACTCCAGCATGTATGGATCTATTCTAAACCAAATACAAAAGTGATTATGGGGTTTATGGTCAAGACTAACAAGATGAACAAAAATCTTTGTAAAGTGGGTAGGAAAGAAGTTTAGAAGAAGATTGAGATAAATCTGGAAGTTAGCTTTAGGATGTCCACTAAACAATTTGTGCATTCTATTTCTTGGTCAAGTTCTTGTTAGATGCCAATATTAAAATGAGGGTGAAAGATTGAAAGAAGAGTAGAAGACAAAAGGCATGAAAGGGAAAGTGAGACAATTGGTTTGATCAATTATTGAAGACTAAAGAATTGAAAAGTCTACATTATAACATAATTTGATTGTTGTAAATGATAATTTACATTAACTGCAAATGATCACTTGCATGATACTTTGAATAAGAAAGAGAGCTATTGTCTTCATCAATGCATCAAAGTATGCTAGTCTTGATTCATCACCAGCATTCTCAGGTCATGGTTGAAGAGCATCAATTCCCAAGAGTGGTTTTCTTGCTATAGAAAGAAATTATTTACATAATTTTCCTGCTTTTCCAAGACACAAGTCATGGTAGTAGCATTCTCTTTAAAAAATTATATTATCCCAAATTGACACACCAATCGGATCAAGCTGATCTGAGAACATTGTTCAATGTGAGGTACTACACAAACTAATATATACAATGCTTAGTGCCAACAAATTTGGCTCTTGTGGTTTGAAAACACCCACTATCCGTCCTTACGAGGAAATAGGCCATTATTTTATGCTAAAGAATCTTACACGTGATTTTAGAAAGCATGGTGGTAGTTGCTTATTCTAAACTCAACTTTCCTAAGTTGTTTTAACTTGGATGAGAGAGAGAGATGACATATAATTGTTTCTTATATAATGGTTTCTCCTCTTGGTTGCTTTGTCCTTTGGCTAGATAAGCTCAAGTAAGAAAGTTAAGAAGAGAGTTCCTCCTTGATAGTTTTACCTTTTTAGGAGAAAGAGAATAATAATAATAATAATAATAATAATAATAATAATAATAATAATAATAATAATAATAATAATAATAATAATAATAATAATAATAATTCTACTTCAAGCCTCTATCTACTATTTTCTCATCATTCAGGGTATTTCAAGGTGAGAGATTTATACTTCGATTCTTGTTATTCCAAGAGGTATTCCTTTTGATATTCGCATTCCTCTAGGGTTGCTAGAGGAGACTTTTATAAGGCCATTATTTCTTAGTCGATATTTTGTTGGACTAGGTCCCATGGTTTTTCCTTCTCCAAAGGGTTTTTTCACGTAAATGTTTTGATAGTCTTGATCTTGATTAGCTACTTTAACTTGTGTTTCCTGCATACTAGTTCTATACTGTTATTTGTAGATGTTTCATTGATTTGACCATGGAGGAAAAACATCTATGGTTTCCCAATACTCTGTAGGATGTTATATCGACCCATTCCTTAGTAATGTATCATTTATTAGGTCATTTTCTCTTCTTTTTTGGTTGAAAGGTACTAAAATAATATCAAAACGATGATTAAGAAGATAGATGAAATTACACAATCGAAAGGGTCATAAACTTGAACAACTTAAAGCTTGAAAGAGGTTCAATCTACATTATTAGCCACGAGAATTTTCCAAAGTTCATAAGCACCTAAGGAGAAATTGATTCATTAAATAAACTAGTAGCAACAACTACAAAATTACAAAAACTCAAAAGATAGACCAACACCAAAAATCATTTGACTACAAGGATTATTCTCTCCTTTGATCTTGAAATCAAGCTAGTCATCAAGCATTTCCAACCTCTATCACTGATATTCATAAGGCTTGAGTTTATGCTACTTCCTTAGCCAATCCATTAGCCTCATTGTTAGCTGAGCAAGGAATAAGAGAGACCATGAAATCGCATCCCTAAGACTATCTTGAATTTCATTTATAAAAGCCTATGAACAACCACAGTGATACAACTTGAGAATCATTTTGATGATAATATTGACACTTGTAAATCTCTCCAAAAGAAGAATTAAAGTTTTCATAGCTATTATTTCACCTTCAATAGCTTGTTTATTCACAATGAGCCTACAAATTCCAACAAAGGTTAGATTTAGTCTATCTCTAATTAAACCACCAATACCTACCCTTGATGATTCTCTACGACAAGACCCATCTTAGGTCAATTTTAACTAGTCTTGTTGATGTTTTCCCTACCTCTTGATCTCATTATTTTGTTAGATCATTAACTACTTTAAAAAATATGTACAAGTGACTTTTCACATTCTTATTGGTTATTCCAATTTTGAAAATAAATACTATTTTCAAGATAGATCTTCATGGAAGATTGTGATAAAACAATGTGCAACTTTTACTCTAGAATAGAACTTATATGTTATAGGTTATCCTATAATCAACCTTTTGATGCTAGGTTGTGAGTTCAAGATCAACACCCTCCATCCCATTACAGATTGATATATAGATCTAGGAGAATGTGTGAGTGGTTTCTTTTGTAATTATTTGCTTATAACACACACAAAGAAAGAAAAAGAAAACTCCTATAATCAACCTACCTTGACATGTTTTAACTTGACAATTGAAGAAAGTCACAACCAAATAGTTGCACAACAAGGAGTCTCTCATCTTAGTGACCAGGATTCATGATTGCACATGCGCAATGTGTCTACCATTCACAAAAAGAATATAAGTATCTCAAGAATATGAAATGTAAAAAAATATTTGGTCAATGACTTACCAATTGCATATTCCAGTTAAACGAGACTTAGAAGACATAGATATTGCCACAGCATAGGGCGTAGCTAATAAGACCGACTTACTACATGTGCACAAGATGCTTCCACAATTAGGGATAATCATATATTTAGTTCCTTTCGATCCTAAATAAGCCCATATGTAGGAAAACTTATTCATGGATGGCTATTATGTATTGTACCAAGCAGCCTCTTTGAAAGGACTGGGTCCCAACAATACATATATCGTCCGCTTTAGCCAAAGTCTTATGGTTTTACTCTTCCCCATAAGAAAAATATATATGCACTAAAAGAAATATACAAGCCTTATAACTAGCCCAAACTTCTTTTTTCAAGGGAACGTGGGACTAAACTCTTAGGATTGATAGTTGCAATGCATAATAACAGGGGCAGAATCAGCCTACACTCTTATCATTATTGTAATATCCTAAATTGAAAGCATTTAATTTATTTCCTTCATTGCAGCCTTGCAAACTCTATATAAGGCTACTTAATTATAGGTAGCAAATCACTTAGAAATCTCTCATTGTTTCATTATGGTATCAAAGTAGAAGATCCTTTGATCTCCTTCCTCTCCAAAACTTTCTCTCGATAATTGATCCTGAGTTGTTGTCGTTGTTGTTGTTGTATGCTTTAAGGCTAGGAACCGTAAACCTGACTTGGTTCCCAGAAAACCTTTCTCTATACAAGTCTGTTAGATCCATCCGTTGGCTCCCAAGGGTCTATCTGAACCCGTTGTCTTCTTCTCTCCTTACTCCTTATTTCCTCATCCTTCGTTGATAAACCTTTGCAAGAAACTCTAGTCACTGATTATCACCCTGCTCCTTTGTTCAATATCTCTCATCGAAGAAAATAAGAACACCATCTTACATTTGTCCTGCTGAAATTGCTTCCACATCCCCTGCCCTCTTCTTGTCAGTATCACCTCCCTGTTCTTCCTTAATATCTTCTTTGGCGATAGGGATTGAAACCCCAAAACCCTGCATCTATCTTGCCGATAATAAAACATACGGTGACAGAGCAACTGGCATTCACCAATCCAACATCTTTCAGACAGATTTTGAAGGGGTTAGGCTGTGTGCATCACCAGCCACCGTTAAGGCCAAAAAAATATATATCAACATTGACCCCGCTTCCAACCTTCTACTCATTTCCAAATTCTATCACAAATTTTCTTCAGCATCACAGTTCAATTTACCACATTCCACTGAATCTGCATCATCATCACTGTAGAACCCCCTCTCTCAGTTCTAAACCTTCAATCCCTCCTCTCTTGAAACCAATCTTTCGTTGTTGAATCAGACCAGATTGTAGCCATTTCAAACTAATTTCTCACTTCAAATCATCGCTATCTTGGTCAAAAGCAGGAACACCATTAACGGCCTTATTCTACCTCTACTTACTCTGCCTTCATCGCTGCTTTACTTCCCTAGAAATTTCTTGGAATAGATGTTTGCTATTGTTTCATAAGGATCACACCAATAGCCAACCACCACATCTGCAATCGGCAATCGGTTGGAGTTCTCTTTGCCACTGAAAAACATCAGATCTGCAAAGATTTGCCAAACACTTTGCTGCTGAAATTCAGATTTCCACAAAAAAAAAGAAGGAAAAATCGATAGCAGTGTCTTAGTCACCCCAGACGCACTATCCATCTCACCTCTGTCTTCTTCCCCAATTGGCACCTTCGACTCCCCGTCTGGACCAGCAGTAGTAATCGCCTCCCTTCTCACGTCAATAGGAAAATTAGGGTTAACAGACCCTTCCATTGTACTACTGACACCCAATGTGTTATAACTGACCACTCTACTATCTTCTTCTGACACCCCCTACATTTGTCCTATCCATCTTAATCACCTCACCCTGTGTTTATAACTGCCAGCGCTTTTGCTTCGTCCTCAAGCTTAAATATTTTTTTTCTTCTTTTTTCTCCTCCAAAAAAAATTCATCATGGCTTCCTCTTCCTCAACCACAAATACACTACTTGTTCCCTCCACTAAAAACCACACTGGTCTCACTCAATACAACCACTCAAATTTCATTTAAACTATCAAAAGGGAGTAACTATGCTTCATGGAAGTCACTGTTTACAAACCTGTTAGGGGGGTATGACCTTCTAGGATATATGGATGGTTCTCTTCCACCTCCAACAAAAAAAATTAGAGATTTCAAAGGCAATGAAATCAACAATCCACAATATCGACTATGGATGCGTCAAGACCGCTTGGTACTTTTAGGGATTCAAACCTCTGTGAATAGCTTTATTGCTCATCTCATCACATCACGCAACACCTCTACAGAGGCATGGATGAAACTACATACCTCATTTCCAAGTAAGTCTAGTACTCGAATGCTCACTCTTTTGGCTACATTAATGAAAACTAAATAGGGGGGAACTTCTATCTTCGACTACATGCAAACGATGAAAAGCATCATTGATGCTTTAATAACGATTGGGCACCCTCTTAGCGATGAAGAAATAGTGGCTCATGTTTTGAATGGCTTAAGCAATGACTTTAAAGAACTAATCGTCACTATTAGAGCTCGAGATAATTTGCTGACATTTGAAGAACTATATGACAAATTCGTTGATCATGAAACTTATATCAAAAGAGAAGAATATAGGCAACCTATCGAAATTCCATCACTACCCAATACAATCAGATGACAAACAAAAAGGACACGACAAACAATCAAGTGGCTGCAGAGGACAAAGTAGCAATAGTATTACACATGAAAATTCTCAACAACATCACAATCAACATCGTTATTTTTTACCGTTACAAGGTAACAATCTCTTCAATCAACCAGAACAACAATGGCGATCCACTTTTGGCCATGGCAAAACCAAATTTGTTTGCCAACTGTGTGACAAACCAGGACATTCAACCAAGAATTATAGATCTCATCCTAAGCCACAAGCAAATTTCATCGGCAGTGATCATGCAACATACAACAACAATTGGGTTATGGATTTTGGTGCCTCACATCATATGACATATTATCTTCAAAATCTATCAATTTACTCTGAATGTGGTGGTAATGAAGACATCATGGTTGGCGATGGTAATAACATTCCAATATCTCATATAGGTTCCACTTCACTTCATTCACCTACTCTCACTTTTACGCTTAATAATGTTTTGTGTGCACCCAAATTTAAAACCAATCTTCTCCTTGTCTCTCAATTTTGTAAACAGAATAATACGTCTATAAAATTTTTCCTAACATGTTTCTTGTGAAGGATTTGAATACGGGGGCATCCTTGGTTTAAGGCCAAAGTAGAGGAAACATTTATGAATGGCCATCATTACCAACATTCCATCATCACTCGCCAACTGCACTCTCCGTCTTTACTACTACCACTACAAACATCTAGCATCAACAACTGGGTTATCCTTCATCTTCAGTTTAGAATAAAACTATTACTCGCTTTAATTTACCCATTTCAAAGTCTCAATCAGTCAACTCATACTGTGAGTCATGCCTATATAATAAAAGTCACAAACTTCCCTTCAATAATTCCGCAATGATATGTACTAAACCTCTTAAAGGCATTTACACTAATGTTTGAGGACCAACACCCGTTTCCTCTTTTGATCATTTTCGGTTTTACATCATTTTTGTAGGCCATTTCACAAAATACACATGATTATACCCTCTCAAAGCCAAATTTGATCTACTTTTAATTTTTGAACAATTTAAAAAGTTAGTGGAGAACTTTTTCAAAACTAAAATTCAAATAGTTTATTCAAATGGTGGTGGAGAATACACGAGTTTATCTCATTCTCTTTCTTAACATGGTATTCAACACTTACAATCACCTCCATATACTCCTAAACATGTAGGATCAATTGAACGTAAACACAAACATGTTGTTGAAATAGGACTTACCTTACTCCATCAAGCTTCTCTACCCCTTTGATTCTAGACAACAGACTTTCAAACTGCTACTTATTTAATAAATTGATTTATCACTCCCATACTACATTCTCAATCACCCTTTGAAAAAATATTTCACTAAAAACCAAAATTTCAAAAATTAAAGGTATTTGAATGTTTATGCTTTCCTTGGTTACGACCTTACTCAAATCATAAACTGGAACCTCGCTCCTAATCCTATACTTTTCTAAGATATTCTTTACAACATCATGCATTCAAATGTTATAACTCTCAATCACAAAAAGTCTTTCTCTCTAGGCATGTTTAATTTATCGAGTCCATCTTTCCATTTAAACATCTTTCTCAACATGAGTCACATGTCAACAAAACTACACTTCATGAATGGGACAGGTTGACTTCTACATCCCCATCCATAATTGAATTTGATTCATCTAATAACAATGTTCCAATTTCTCCTCACTCTATTACTATCTCCAACACACCAATTCTTACTAACCTTAAGCAACTTCCTTATTCAATAACCCCCTCACACATTATTCCCTACCCTTCTCCTCAATTATCTAATCATGAGAACTCTTATGCCACATCTAGCTCCTTAAGTGCACAATCACTCTCCAATATTGTCGATGACAATAATTGATTCAACCAAGCATCCTCTACTTTTGTTGCGACAAAGGAAACTTCTTCACAAGTATGTCCTTCACCTCCATCTCTTACATTCCCATCACGCACCCCAATTAGAATAGTTGTTTCCCATTCAACAAATAACATTTTCAAACCTCGCAAAATGCTCAACCTCAATACTACCTTTCAAATAGAGACCTCCTCTTATGAACCAACCAGTGTATCTCAAGCCCCAAAATATCCACACTGGCACAAAGCTTTGTGTGAGGAATAAGATGCTCTCATTCATAACAAAACCTGGACCCTTGTTCCACCCGATCGCACACAAAATATTATTGGTTGTAAGTCGGTCTTTTGGATTAAATGAAACCCAAATGAAACCATTGCACGGTACAAAGCACGTCTTGTTGCAAAAGAATTTCACCAGAGACCGAATGTGGACTTCACTAAGACCTTCAGCCTAGTTGTACAGTAGGCGACAATTTGATTAGTCCTGACTATTGTAGTCACTTCAGGATAGTCTCTTTGATAGTTAGACATCAATAATGCACTTTTACAAGGCTCTCTTACTAATAATGTTTTTATGCAGCAGCCTACGTGTGTTTCACTCATTCTCAATTTCCCAACTATGTGTGTAAATGAACAAAGCCATTTATGACCTTCGACAAGCACCATGAGCATGGTATCAAGAACTATGAACATTTCTCCTGTCAAACAATTTCAGGAATTCACATTCAGACAACTCTCTCTTCATTAGAAAAGAAGACAAACAAATCACTTACCTACTTGTCTATGTTGATGATATCATCGTCACTAACAACAACAACTCTGTCACACAAGCCTTCATAGATCAACTTGCCAGTTGATTCTCCTTAAAAGATCTAGGTAACTTGCAGTATTTCGTGGGTGTTGAAGCTATACAAACTCCAAATGGCCTCTTTCTTTCTCAAAGCAAATACATCCCAGATCTATTACTCAAGACGAAGATGATGGATGCTAAAGAAGTAAATACGCCACTGTCCTCTTCTGAAAAACTGCAACTTCACGATGGTATCCCCTCTACCAATGCCACAACTTACCACCATGTTCTTGATTCCATACAGGATCTATCATTAACCAGGCTCGACATCTCTTTTGCAGTAAACAAACTATCTCAATTTATGCATAAACCTACAGCAAATCATTGGATAGCAGTTAAACAAGTTCTTTGCTATCTCAAAGGATCCCAAAATCATGGCATCTTCATCCATAAAAACTCACCCATGACCATTCATAACTTTTTTGATGTAGATTGGGCTGGAAACCCTAATGATCATACTTCAACTATAGCATATGTGGTCTTCATTAGAGCTAATCCTATTAGTGGTAATCAAAGAAGCAAAAAACAATAGCAAGATCATCCCTCAAGGCTGAATATCAGGCTATAGCATCCACTACGGCTAAATTGAATTGGATCACCAACCTACTATGAGAACTTGGTATGACACTACTAATAGTTCCGACTATATACTGTGATAATATTGGTGCAACCTACTTCTTTGCAAATTCAGTCTTTCACTCATGAATGAAACATATTGCAATTGATTTTCACTTTGTCTGAGATCAACTAACTAAATGTCAACTTCGAGTGTCTCATTTACATACAATAGATCAACTTACAGATTCTCTCACAAAAGAACTTGTTCGTAAGCAATTTATTTCTCATAGGTCCGAGATTGGCATCCTTGATGGAAGCTCAATCTTGCTGGGGCATGATAAAGCATAATTGAAGGAGTAAATTCAATACACGATGATAAAGCATAGCTGAAGGAGAAAATTCAGCACACGTTCTTACCATAATTGCAATGCATAATCACAAGAGCATAATCAGCCTATACTCTCACCATTATTGTGATATCCTGAATTGAAAGCATTTAATTTATTTCCTTCATTGCAGCCTTGCAAACTCTATATAAGGCTGCTTAATTGTATGTACCAAATCACTTAGAAAATAATATCTTTCATTTCTATTGTTGTTTCTTCATTTCTCTCATTGTTTCATCAAGGATCACCTAAAGCCTACTATCCTTACTTTGGGACCACCCACCAAGACTGCTCTTTAGGCTCCCTCTTCCCCCATTAAGGAACATGCATCCCCACATGTGACCATTCTTTGAGTCCACCGAGCAACCACGTGTGGTCTAGGCCAACCATCAAGAGGGGTCTGCCTCTAATACTAATCATATCAATCCGGGTCCTAACAGTATATATATTATCTACTTTGGCCGAAGAACGATTTTGTTCTTCCCCATAGGGAAAACATGTATGTTCTAAAAGGGATACACAAGCCTTATAAACTAGTAATGTGGGACTAAGCTCTCAAGAACACCTGAAACCTACCATCCTATAGCTCGCCATCCTTCCTTCAGGACAACCCACCGAGACCGCCCTCTAGGCTCCTTACAAACAATATATGTGCTATTGAGACCTAGGTCGTTACACCCGTAATGTCAAAACAATTGTCTAGCTTCTTCTTCTTCTTCTTCTTCTTCTTCTTCTTCTTCTTCTTCTTCTTCTTCTTCTCTCTCTCTCTCTCTCTCTCTCTCTCTCTCTCTCTCTCTCTCTCTCTCTCTCTCTAGTTATTTGTGGGAACTAGAAAGGATGTATGACCCAAACAAAGTCCATCCAATACAATGAGTGCAAGATCATGGAGATAAAATCGAATATAGAGAGACAGGCACACAAACAAATAAATTTAAAGTAAAATTGAAGTGAGGAGCCCAAAACTTCAAATAAGGAACATCATGGCCACAAGCCGTCTAGCATAGTTGGTTGCAGATAATAAGCCACTTCTCCAATACTTTATTAGAGTTTCAAGGTGGTAGTTTCTACCTTATTGGGGAGATTTCAAATAGATATAAAAAAAGGGTAATAGGTTGTAGATAGTTTGCTTCATAATGTTTCGATGTAATACAAAAAAAATAAAAGAAAAGGAAATACCATGGGTCCTTGTTTAAGACAATCATGAAACTAGAATTACAAACATCATGGCCCTTCTTTGATTAAATAAACCATTGCAATGGGAAAAAACATCATGAGCCCCTTTTAAGGGCTTGTGTTGATTTCATAGCTCACTCGCCTCTAAATAGCAGTAGTTTCTAAACATACAGAAGAAAGAAATGCCATTTGATGTGAAGAAATTAGACTAACTAGTTGCCTAAGCATAGTAAATGTTTAGAGCAATTGGTCACAAATAACTGGACATCTAACTTGGAATATGCTTGGTCATAAGTTTGAGTCACCACTTTCTCTTTTCGAGAGTATGTAAATGATTCGCTTTATAATTCTTTGCTTGTAAAAGAAAAAAGCTAGTTACCTTGGGCATATCCTTTTGAGTCACAGAGTAGTCACTCAAGGACATGCGAAGAAATAAACACCATAGTTTTTCCACGCATGAGTATTTTAGTTTGTAGGTTTAAGCCTTTCATCACATACCTAATAGCTTAGATATTTTGAGAGCATATTTTATGCTCAGTATATATTTTTGACCCATGTTTCTTTCAATTGAAAAATACAACCATTTATTCAATTTTTTCAAAGACACAAAATAGACATTTGGATGATCCAAATGTATTGATTTCTCTAGAAGGGCTCTAAATCTTCCAAAACAATCACCATTCATGAAAGAATGGGAGTCTACTTGTTCACACACCTTCAAGTGTCTACTTCTATCAAACTCTTTCCCTTTACAATGACATACCTTCTTTACAAAGAATCTTGCCAATTTTCCTAATACCCTATTCTTCTTTCTCTTGACTCTCTATCTAACTGTCTTCATCTTTGTGAATACCCTAATTTGAGTTTCTTATATATATATATATATATCATCATCATCATCATCAAGACCTTATCCCAATTAGGGTCAGCCACATGTATCTTATTACTTCATTCCTCTCTATTAAGTAACATGGCTTCATTTAATCCCAAAGTTTCAAATCTTTTGTCATCACTTCTATCCACATTCATTTGGCCCTTCCCCTTACCCTTTTAGAACCTTCTACTTGCATTGCCTCACTCCTTCTAACTAGTGCCATTTTCGGTCTCCTTTGAACATATCCAAACCATCTAAGTCTAATCTCCCTCATCTTATTACCTATTAGTGCTACCTCTAAGTTTCCTCTAATATTTTTATTTCTAATTCTATCCTTTCTTGTCTTGCCACTCATGCATCTCAACATCCTCATTTCCACGATGCTCATCTTATAAACATGATGTTCCTTAACTACCCAACTCTCTAATCCATAGAGCATGGCCGGCCTTATAGCCATCCTATATAATTTTTGTTTTAGTTTGAGTAGCACCCTCCAATCACACCAAACTCCAAATGCACATATCCATTTATTCCAACCCGCTTGGATTCTCTGGGTAACCTCCCTACTCTCATGAATCATTGATCCTAAGCACTGAAAGTGGTCTTTTACGAGGACTTCTTGGTTATCGATCTCAACTGGTTTTTTGCTCGTACTCCTCTCCTTGCTAAAATTGCATTCCATATATCCTATCTTAGTTCAACTGATTTTAAATCCTTGAGATTATAATACTTCTCTCTATAACTCTAGCTTTGTGTTTATGCCCTCCATTATCTCATCAAATAAGACTATATCATATGCAAATAGCATGCACCATGGAATCTCCTCATGTAGATGTTTTGTTAACTCATCCATAACCAACGTGAAAAGGTATGGGCTCAATGCCAATCCTTGATGTAATCTTACAATAACAGGAAAATCACCAATCTCACTACTAGTGGTTTTAACATTTGTTACCGCTCCCTCATACATATCTTTAATTATGTCTATATACCCCCGCAAAATCCCTTTATCGCCCAACACCCTCCATATTAACTCTCTAGGGACTCTATCATAAGCTTTCTCTAAGTCGATAAAGATCATGTAGAGGTTTTTCCTCCTCTCCCTATATTTATCTACTAATTGTCTTAATAAGAAAATAGCTTCCATGGTAGACCTCTCAGGCATGAAACCAAACTGATTCTCCGATACACTTGTTTCATGTCATAACCTCTTCTCAATCACTCTTTCAAAAAGTTTCATAGTGTGGCCCATAAGTTTGATCTATCGATAATTAGTACAGCTTTGTATGTCTCCTTTATTCTTATAAATTTGTACAATATAATTTTTCCTCCATTCATCAAGAATTTTATTTTATTTTATAAGCTTGTTAAACAACTTGGTCAACCAAACTATTCTAGTATCTCCCATATGCTTCCAAACCTCTATTGGTACACCATTGGCCTCATGGCCTTTCCTGATTTCATCTTTTTCAAGGCCTCTTTTACTTTAGGTATTCTAATCTTGCGTTCATATCTATAATGTCCAATGTTATATAAGTTTACTGTATTTTCAATTCCTATATTCTCAGAGTCATTGTCATTTAACAATTTTTGAAAGTAAGTTTCCCACCTTTGTTTGATCTCGTCATCTTTGACTAGTTAAAACTAGTTTTTCTTCTTTCCCAAATTCTAAACCTTCTCTCATACTTTGGATGCTTTAGAAAAGAATATTGTTTGCAAAAGCATGATGTACTCATTCTCTTTTCCTTCACATTCCCACGATGGATATTCTTATGATTCCCTCTTGGCTTTTGTTGCATGAAACTAACTACTTTTCTCCTGTGTATGAAGAAGAATAATAATAATACAAAAGCTCTCAAAATTTTCCTACGTTGAAGAGTGATGTTTATATTCTTTCCTTCTTTCTTCGTTTGGCACCATTGTTAACGTACATGATATCCCTCTCCTCTACCTTCTTATAGACTGCCTTGATCACGTGGAAAAGCACCCCTCATGGGTGGTTTTTTTGCCTGCATGTACCACGTAGCTTTACTACCTCAAAAGGATAAAAAATTTCAGAAGAATCAAGAGCATTATGAGCGAAAACAGTCAATAAAGAAGCGATGGCCATGAAAACAGAAAAGGCAAGGCATAAACAAGAACCAGCAGCAACTGCGGCTTCATTATCCAATGCCGAAACTGATGCACTTTTTTCAAATTATGGAGATCTTACTCTCAATGATCTCCAATCGAAAAATATCACTAGAAGCAGCTGGATGAAAATCTGGTTATTGAAGGAAGATTACAAGGGGAAGGAAGTTTTGATTCGCAGAAGGGTTCATACAAGGAGGGTGGTATGGCGTTTCTGGTTTTGAAAGATCAGGCTTGGACTGTTCAGTGTGTTTAGACTGTGGTGGCGGGATTTGTTAGAAGACAGATGGTGAAGTACGCAGCTGGATTGAATAGAGAATCGATTGTTGAAGTTGAAGGGATTGTTTCGGTTCCAAATGTTCCGATTACGGGGACTTCGCAGCTGGTAATTCGATGTAATGGAGTGTTTTATTATGTTTTCTTTGTTTATCTGCTTGTTCTATACTTTGAACATTAGTTTCGATATTGTAATTGTTTGTTTGCCTTTTTAGATGCAATTGCACTGGTAATTTGGTTTTAGATTTTGAGGTTGGTTATGGAGAAATTCTTTCAGAAAAGGTTCGGTACATAGATGTTAGCTTTAAATAAGAAATTAATGCATGCAAGACTTTAGATCGATGGTCCAAAAGTGAGAAGGCTAGAATAATGATGCCTACAAGCAGCCGAACTAATTGATAGAAGGGGATTATTAGTCACGATGCAGCCTTGTTTAGCAAGTGAATAAGTGATCTTATTGGCTGATTCATAACATGATAACTGGAAATTCGAAGATAGTCAATGTTGTCAATCATCTATTTCAGTTTACTAGAAATTCTCCATGGTGAGCCTTAGAACAAACCATCAACATTCAACTTCCATAAAGAGTATAAATGGCTCTCTTCAGCTGCTATATGCAACGTAGGATATGGCTTGCCATGTTGAACCAATTACATAGGTAATTCCTGAGCAGGATAGTAAACTCTATCGGCTATGCTACAAGACGAACTTTGCATCAGTATGGTAACTTTTCAACCTGCCAGCTTTCAAGCATAAACTGATTGGAGTGTAGAGAGAGGCAACTGTCTTTCAAAATTTTCAGGACCATTGATTTTTCCAATCTGCTTGTATCTTTATTTCTATAGACTGTAGATGATCTGAAGCAACCTTTTGGCATTTGTTTTGTGTGTTTATCTCAGCTTTTCAGGAGCTATCTGGTTATCTCTTAAGTCTTACTTGAGTAAATAATCCTTATCTTCTATGCAGGTGGAAGTACAAGTTAGAAAATTTTACTGTGTCAGTAAAGCGGTGCCTATTTTATCTTTCAACAACGAGGATGCTGCTCGAAGTGAATAACAGATTGAAGAAGCCAAGAAGGTTTTCTTTTCACTATGAACTTCATCCTCGCAATCTTTGCAGAAATAGTGCCTTCGGTGTTCCTACACTAAAAAAATGGTTTTAGCAGTAACTGGTGGTCTCTTTTTGCTGTTTAGCTGAAAGTCCAAGGCAAAGCTCTGTGACAATGATGATCCTCTTTGAATTTTTTATTTTGTATTGCTTTGTTCTTCCGAATCAGTTACTCTTTTATTAGTATTTTTGAGTGCTGCAGGAAGGAGTGGTTCTTCCCAGTGTAAATCGGGACACACGCTTGCACTACATGGTCCTTGACATATGCACGCCTGCTAATCAAGGGATTCTTAGCAAAGTAAAAGGGGGCAGCTCCGGTGCACGAAGCTCCCACCTATGCGGGGTCCGGGGAAGGGGCGGACCACAAGGACCTAAAGTACATACCTTGCATTTTGCAAGAGGCTGCTTCCACGCCTTGAACCCATGGCGACAACTTTTACCATTGCACCAAGGCTCCCCATCATTCTTACCAAAGTCCAAAGTTGAAAAAGTAAGCTTATAATTCTCTTTACCTTTGTTCTGTGAAATTCCTACTATATAACAAAATATAGTGCAAGTTGCCTGCTTAGCCTTCTGATTCTTCAAAATGAGAAATCAAAATTTGATTTTGTTTTAGTTTTTACTACTGCTGATTTCTTTTTGTTAGTGTAGTCATTTACTTCATTGGTAAGACAAGTAGCTTCACAAGATTACAAGACCGGACCGATATGTTAATGGGTCTCCATCCTTCCAATGCAAAATGTGACCGCAGGATACATCTATCAATAGTTAAATTCAACAGCTCTCGTAAGATTCTGGCAGAGGTGAATCTCCATGGACTGGAGGTCCTTTTTGAACTTTCCACAAACGTCATCTTTAGAGCCACCTGCGACCAAGGAACCATTCACTAAAATTTCCCAAAACATAAAAGGCAACCATTGTTAGAATGCTCATGTCTTAACTTCATTTTAGTTTTGATT
Organism: Warburgia ugandensis; assembly: GCA_035236585.1. NCBI lineage: Eukaryota > Viridiplantae > Streptophyta > Magnoliopsida > Canellales > Canellaceae > Warburgia > Warburgia ugandensis. The sequence goes on from CP141130.1 coordinate 78,480,585, forward strand.
CTTACGGGCTCAAAGGAAAAATTCATCTGAGTTCTAGCTCAGTACTCATTTTATCCCTATTTACCTAATCAAGCTCCAACCACTTTGAGCTCAGGAGAATCTGGCATTCTTGCTATATATTTTGGGCCTTGCATCTTGATACTAGGAATTTCTAGCACGACAAAACCTAACAAATATTTGAAGCAATTTTACTCTGTTAATTTTGACATGAAGCATACGAATTCGATATTCCTCTATTTCATACTCTTTGAGTTATGATAATTCCCATAGAATTTATATAGTACCAATTTTTTATTTAAAGCTGAATTGTCAGACACTTTCTTTGGGGTATCCATAAGAGCATTGTTTTTCCAAACGTTGATTTAAAGTGCATATGATCCTGCTTAGTTCCATGTCAGTTCTATTGGTTTTTCCTTGCTCTCCGCACTAAACCTTCTTTACCTTCTTTTTCATTTCTTTCAACTAAATGGAAGTTTGCCTGAAATTCATACACCAAAATTATTACAAGGGTCTACTCAAGATGGATCGACCGTTTTTAAACGGGACTACCCGGGCATTTGCGTGAATTCATGAGTCTCGATGTTGAGATGGTGATTAAAGATCACTATTTTGAGGTAAATAAAGGGCAGCCCAGTGCAAGAAGCTTCCATCTATATAGGGTTTGGGAAGGAGCAGACCACAAAGAGTCAATAGTACGCAGCCTTGCCTTGTAGTGCAAGAAGCTATTTCTATGCCTCGAACCCTTAACCTTAAGGTCACACGACGATAACTCTACTATTGCGCCAAGGCTTCCCTTCACCATTTTGAGGTAAATGCATCTGTCAAATGATTGGACTAATGTTTATTACCAAAAATTAGTGTATTTAAGATAATCAATGACAAACGCCAACGGGAACTTGATGCAATTGAAAGTGGTATCCATTTCGAGCTTTGAAGGTTGGAACTTCCATCTGAGTTTCAAAGTTTGAGTTTGGTGGTTTCTGTGCACAATCATTGTTAGTACTTGGAACTATTCTTTGCTTGTTATTAGAGAAAAGTTGATGATTTGTTCCTATCTGTATTACGTCATTCTGGTTGTTGGTATTTATTGGATGCAACATTTTTTATTTGGAGTACATTTCTATTCTTTTCCGGAAAACATCATGCTCTTGTTGTGTTGTGGCTGGTACTTCTATATGGTAATGATGCAGAAAATTCTTGTTTCTACAGGAAGCTAGTGTAGAAGTTGATCCTTTGGCTGACATAAATATAGAGACGAAGAAAGTTGGGTCACCAATTTCTCACTTTAGCTAGCTGTTTGGATCTGTTTTCATATGTGGCCTTAATCTAAGGAATAATCATCAATCAGGCTGGAAATCTGACATACATAAACTTCGGTATGACACCGAATTCTATGCACTTCATCGCTACCTATTGGCAGTCCAACCATTCTACCCCATGGCATGCTATTCTGATCCAGCATACAGTAACTTCTTTTATGCCTTTGTTCTTGCTAAGAGATAAGTATCTTTGTGTAAATATGTATAGTTCCTACACCATCATCATCATTATCATCATCAAGACCTCATCCAAATTAGGGGTATGTCACATGAATCTTGTTCTTCCATTCCCCTCTATTAAGTATCATGGCTTCATTTAGCCTCAAAGTTTTTTAATCTTTTCTCACTACTTCTATTGATGTCCTTTTGGGCCTTTCCCTTGCCCTTTTAAAACCTTCGACTTGGATTGACTTACTCCTAACCGATATTGTTTTCAGTCTCTATTGGACATGTCCAAACCATTTAAGTCTAATCTCCATCGTCTTGTTACCTATCGGTGTTACTCCTAATCCTATATTTCCTTTAATGCTTTCATTTATAACTCTATTCTTTCTCATCTTGCCACTAAACTATCCTACCACTTTAGCGATGCTCATCCTAAGTACATGGTGTTCCTTAACCATCCAACACTTTGACCCATAGAGCATGCCAGGACTTACAACCATCCTAACAATTTTGTTTTATTTTTAGTTTGAGTGGCATCCACAGATCACACAAAAATTCTAGAAGTATATTTCCATTTGTTCCAACCTGCTTGGATTCTTTGGTAACCTACCTATCAATCTCTCCACTATCATGAATTATCGATTCCAAGTATCGAAAGTGTTCTTTAAAAGGGATTTCTTAGTTATCAATCTTCACTATTGCTCCACTTCAGCTCATCTCCTTGCAAAAATTGCATTGCATATACTCTGTCTTAGTTTGGCTAATTTTAAATACTTTAGATTCTAATGGATCTCTCCGTAACTCTAGCTTTGTGTTTAGGCCCTTCTTTGTCTTATCAATCAAAATTATATCATTTGCAAATAACATGCACCATAGAATCTCCTTGTGAGGATGTTTTGTTAACTCATCCATAGCTAACATAAAAAGGTGCATGCTCAATGTTGATCCTTGGTACAACCCTATAGTGATTAAAAAATCACCAGTCTCTCTGCTAGTAGTCCTAATGTTTGTTACCGCTCCCTCATACATATCCTTAATTATGTCCATATACCCTCATGAAATCTCTTTTCTTGGCCAACACCCCATATTAACTCTCTAAGGACCTTATCATAAGCTTTTTCTAAGTCAATAAAGACCATATATATCATTTGTCTAAGCAGGAAAATAGCTTCCATGGTACACTTCCCAGACATGAAACCAAACTGGTTTTCCAATACACTCGTCTCATGTCGTAGTCTTTTCTCAATCACTCTTTTAAAAAGTTTTATGGTATGGCTCATAAGTTTGATCCCCTGATAATATGTCTCCTTTATTTTTATAAATTGGTACAATAGAGGTCTTCATCCATTCATCTAGCGTTTTCTTCAATTTTACAATCTTGTTAAACAACTTTGTTAACCAAACTATTACATTGTCTCCCACATACTTCTAAACCTCTATTAGTATACAAGTTGTGACACCCCGGGGTTTTATAAACCTTTCTCAAATATATAATAATAGAAATAATTTATTTTATAAATAGGCTAGATCCTTAAAAATAAAAACTCATAATTAATGTAAATAATGCAGTGTTCAAAAGAAATGTCCCCAAAAGAAAACCCCGAGGGTCATCAACATCCAAAACCACAACAACAACAAAAATCAAATCTCCGATACACTGAGCATGCTCACTCTAAACTACGAAAAATCAAATGCGATTGTAAAAGGAACAATAACAATAACATGTCCAAAAATCCCCCAAGGTCCATCCATCATCACCCCATCATACACATATGCAAGTAAAACTACATTGTACAATAGTGTGGGTCCAATCTATCTAAAATGAACATCCAAGTACAGCTCAAAGTCTAAAGAGACGTACACTAAATTGGTCTCTGAACACAAAATGCTGATGGTCCTCGCTCTAATCAACGTTGCTCCACCTGTTTTCCCTTGGCGCTATCACGCTCCAAATCTGAGGCATTGCAAAACTAAGCAATGCCTCAGCAAGCTATGCTTGTGTAGGTAATTCACATTCAATAACAAATGCTATAAAATCATATGGCGCAAAGTATTAAGATCATGGTAAATCTTATAAGATGACTATATATGAAGCACACAAACATCAGGCATCCATGATGAATAATACAGGAGAATCATGATCTAAACAAATTGATATCAATCATGAGCATCATGGCATACAAAGCATGGGGAAAAATACTTGGATATATGTCCATTGAAACAATAAAAATCTATGTCCATAGAATGATATAATGCATGTCAAAATCAATAGAACATCGTGCACTGTCAAGCCTTATGAGTATCTTAACTACATTCATGGCAATGTAAGCCTAACTCTCAGTACTTTTCGCTTTCATCCTTTCACCTACGACAGGGCACTCAGGCACTCACAAAAAGACACATTCCAATCCCGTTTTCATCCTTTCACCCTCACAGTGCACTCAGGCACTTATGGGGAGATGCATCCCATCACAACCTCAATTATTCCAATCAACAAAGAATAAAAACTCCCATGTGTAACCATCTCCATAAGATCTAGTCCAAGACAATGGTAGTGCAATATCAATCATATAGTAAAATATAGGGCTAAATCATGTAAATCAAGATATCTTAATATCAACCATATACAATCCCGTTTTCATCCTTTCACCCTCACAGGGCACTCAGGCACTTATGGGGAGATGCATCCCATCACAACCTCAATTATTCCAATCAACAAAGCATAAAAACTCCCATGTGTAACCATCTCCATAAGATCCAGTCCAGGACAATGGTAGTGCAATATCAATCATATAGTAAAATATAGGGCTAAATCATGTAAATCAAGATATCTTAATATCAACCATATACGATAAAGAAATTTTCATGCAAACATGAAAATTTGTAAAACTCATGCTTCAAAATTTCCAAATAATATGCCATGATCCATGAAATCATGGAAATCCCAAAATATAATCACCTACCTCGATAAACGTAATATACCAGTCAGGCGCGTAAGCAATGTCACGTCGTGCGCTCTGATATACCTATCACATCATAAGTCATCTATCACTTAGTGTTCTTACATCTCAAATAAACAAATCCAAGCTATAATTTTCTTAATCTAGCAATTAATCCTAGATTAACAACCCAAATCATACCCTATATTAGGTCAATCCTGAACTAGATGTAGGTTTTTCTAACATCTTGACCAACATCCGTGGTCTTTGATCATCAATCTATATCATAATCTACTTAATTGATATTCCTTAATCAATGAAGCGTCTGTCTTTATCATCTCATGAAGTTTAGAGATGATCTGATTGTTGGATCACTCCATACCATTTATAATTGACATCTGATCGTCAATTCTAATCATTGTCACCATAATCTCTCTAATTTCAGTATTTATTTAGTGATTTATACATGTCTCTATGTTAATGTTTAACTGCAAGTGCATGGGCTATTATAGTATAGCTTATGCAAGTACGGGTCAATGCCATGGGGACTTCATTTAAAAAGTGAGAATTTCAATAAAATTTAATTATCTAAAATTAAAAATAAATTACTAAAAATTATTGGAATTATAATCAGAGTTCAGATTTAATCAACTTCTTAAAATTACAGATTTTTTAATTCCTAAATAAAACAAATAAATCAAATAACATGAAAGAAAACTACTTCCCTAGCTTAATCACTATTAATATCTTTAAATATGATCTTCTGAGAGTTTATTAGCCTTTTTCAATGTCTTTTGCATGTCCTTGATTAGAGATCTACCAGTTAGATTTGTCAGATTCCTAAAAAATATGGAGATATGGGCTAAATTGTAATTTTAATATTTAGACAGCTCAAATTAAGTTACTGATTTTAGATTAAAGATCAGATATGTCAATTAGGTCTAGGGATGTCTTAAGAATGAAACTGTAAAGTTAATTTGAATCAGATGAGAAACAAATGAGAAATAAGCAATTATTGGTTAATTAAGGTTAACTCGTCTATTGGGTTAGGCCTTGATTGATCTTGTATGGATTGGGTTGTTCCTGGATAAGAAAAATGCAAATAAACTAAAACTAGAATAGAATGGAACACATATGTAATTAACGCAAAAGGACAGAAATGTAATTAAATTTAAGAAAAACCAGACAAGAACCCAAAGAAGAAGAAGATGCTGGAGATGGAGGGGTAAAGGGAGAGGAGAAGAGAAGAGAGGAAAGGAGCGGGGAAGATGCAGGAGGAAACCCATGTTGGGTTTCCTTGTCTAGAGCCAACTGACGACACCTAGTGTGGTGATCGACACCGGCAATGAAGAACGCAATGCCGTTTGGGCTGAGGAGATGAAGTGTGTGGGAGGCCAACCAGTGAAGATGGAGGATGCCTGGGAAAGGGTAGGAGCCTGGGCCAAGGCAAAGGGACAACGCCAGTAGGTCTGTCTAGTGGTGCTAGGAGCTCTGGGCAGTCCAACTAATGATGAGGAATCTGGTGATGGGATCGACGACAGTGATGAAGGAGAAGACCGAAGAACTAGAGGAACAGAGGTAGACTGCATCTGAGATTGCCATTCGTGCCTGGCAGTGAAACGAATATGGGTAGCCGGAGGAATGAAAGGTGCAAGCAGAGAGACGGGAGTGGGGGCAAAGCACTAGGAAGAAAAAGATTTGGTAAGAACCTTCGAGTGATAAGTGGAGCCAGAACAGTAAAATGGCTAGTGAATTGGGCAGAGCAATAGAGGGAGAGATGGGAAATGGGGCAGAGAGAGAGAGAGAGAGAGAGAGAGAGAGAGAGAGAGAGAGAGAGAGAGAGAGAGAGAGAGAGAGTTGTGCATGAGTGTGTAAGGAGATTGGGAAAGGGGTGCTTAAGAGGAAGGCATGAGAGAAGGTGGTTGAGAGAGAAGAGGAAGTTTCCCCCCATAAGTTGTGAATGTTGCCTTCCTTAAAGCCCATACCTTCTAAGGGCTTTCCACTTTCCTTCTAGCTTAGTTTCCTCCATGGGGACTTCCAACTAGGGGCACTTTCCAAATCTCTTCCATATCTTCCTTTAACACAAAGTTTCTTTTAATGGCTTATTCCATCTGCACCATTAATCCTTGATGGATGATCTGTAACATTGATCCTTGATCTTAGCCATTCATGCCTATTTTGGTTAATCTGCAAAGTAAAAGACTAAATTAGAATCATCTAAACCATACATTAATCATCTAATGAGCTCTAATAATCATCTAACTATTGATTTTGACAAATTAAGTTTGGATGGTCAATTGGAGTTAAATTCAAAATCAAGCTAAATTTTACAAATATGAATGGTTAGAAGATCTAATTGAGCACTAAATTAGGGGTATTTGGACTAAAATTTAACACTTAACACACCCCCAACCAGCATTTTGCTAGTCCTAAGCAAAACATACAAAAAATCTAAAAAATAAAAAAAATAGGAATTTCATTTTTTTTGTATTTTAGGCAATTTTAGATGCTTTTTCTATATATAAAAAAATTAAAGCATAATCACCTTGTTTCCTGAATTTGGTACTTATTTCTAATTTTATTTTTTAGGAAAATTAGAAAGTGGAGGAAACTTTACCTGTAATAATAGCATCAAACTTAGATAAAGAATAGGAAGGTAAGCTTTTAGATGTTCTTAAGGAACATAAAACTGCTCTAGGGTAGACAATAATAGACATAAAAGGGATAAGTCTAGCCTTATGCATGCATAGGATACATCTAAAAGAAAATGCAAAGCCTTCTAAGGAGACTCAAAGGCAACTAAACCCCACATGAAGGATGTGGTTAGAGATGAAGTCCTAAAGCTCTTAGATGTTGGTGTCATATACCCTATTTTTTATAGTACTTGGGTCAGCCCCGTTAAGGTTGTACATAAGAAATATGGGGTCACGGTAGTCAAAATGAGAATAACGAGGTAATCCCCACCATCATGACCACTGGGTGGAGAGTTTGTATTGACTATCTAAAGTTGAATGCGGTCACGAGAAAAGATCATTTTCCTCTACCTTTCATTGACCAAATGCTAGAGAGGTTAGTCGGACATAGCTATTGCTATTTTTTGGATGGAATTCTGGTTATAACCAAATTCCTATAGCACCAAAGTATCAGGAGAAGACCACCTTCACCTGCCCTTTTGGAACTTTCGCCTACAAACGTATGCCTTTTGGGCTTTGTAATGCTCCAGCTACATTTCAAAGGTGTATGTTGAGCATTTTCTTAGACATGATAGAAAGATTCCTTGAGATGTTTATGGATGAATTCTCAGTATTTTGGTCTTTATTTGACAAGTGCCTACACCACTTGAAGTTAGTCCTTGTAAGGTGTCAGAAGAATCTGGTCTTAAATTAGGAAAAGTGTCATTTTATGGTACGGAGTGGGATAGTACTAGGCCACATAATATCACCCAATGGGATAGAAGTTGATAAGGCAAAAGTGGATTTAATAGCCAACCTTCCCCCACCAAGGACGGTAAAAGAAATTTGCTCTTTTTGAGGACATGCTAGCTTTTACAAACGATTCATCAAAGATTTTAGTAAAATTGTCAAACCCTTATGTAATTTACTTACAAAGGAGGCCACTTTTGACTTTGATTAGGACTGTAAGAAAGCATTTGAGTTACTTAAGGCTGAATTGACTTCTGCACCTATTATTCGACCACCATATTGGAACAAACCGTTTGAAATAAGCTGTTTTGGGGCAGCGCATTGATAAACTTTCCCATGTGATATATTACGCTAGTAAAACACTAAATGATCTGCAACTCAACTATTCTGCTACTGAGAAAGAGTTGTTAGCTATAGTGTTTGCTTTGGATAAGTTTAGATCTTACCTGTTAGGGTTTAAAGTTATATTATACTCGGATCATGCCACTTTAAAGTATCTTCTTTCTAAAAAGGATGCAAAACCTAGGTTGATTTATTGGATACTACTGCTACAAGAGTTTGACTTAGAAATTAGGGACAAGAAAGGTTCAGAAAATGTAGTAGTAGATCACTTATCCAGATTAGTGGTGGAGCACACTAGCGATCTAGGGCCTATAACTGAGTTATTCCCAGATGAACAATTATTGCATGTTTCCCAATTACCTTGGTATGGAGATATTGTTAATTATCTTGTTATCGGACAAATGCCTAATCATTAGACCGCACAAGATAAAAAGAGATTTTTAACTGAGGTTAGATACTTTACTTGGGATGACACATACTTATTCAAGTATTGTCCTGACCAAGTAATTAGGAGATGCATACCCAATAGTGAACATAATCGAGTCATCTCCTTTTGTCATGATCATGCATGTGGGGACCATTTCAGCTCTAGAAAAACAGCTGCAAAAATTTTGCAGTGTAGATTTTATTGGCCTACCATATTTAAGGATGCACATGCTTACTGTAAAGCATGTGCACTGTGTCAAAGGTTAGGAAGTTTAGGAAGGAGACATATGATGCCCTTAAACCCAATCCTTGTCATAGAACCTTTTAATGTTTGGGGCATAGATTTTATGGGACCTTTTCCTAATTCTTTTGAAAATCTATACATCCTAGTGGGAGTGGACTACGTGTCTAAGTGGGTGGAGGCTGTGCCCTGCAAAACCAATGACCACAAGGTTGTGGTAAAGTTTTTAAAAGAAAATATTTTTGCAAGGCTTGGTACTCCAAGAGCCATAATAAGTGATGGGGGAAAACACTTTTGTAATAAGGTGTTTGAGAATTTAATGAAAAAGTATGGTGTCAACCATAGGATAGCTACCCCATACCACCCTCAGACTAGTGGTCAAGTAGAGGTATCCAATAGGGAAATAAAGTGGATTTTAGAAAAGACAGTCAATCCAAATAGGAAAGACTGGTCTCTGAGAATTATTGACGCTTTATGGGCTTATTGCATAGCATATAAAACTCCTTTAGGAATGTCACCCTACCACTTGGTCTATGGAAAGGCCTGCCACTTACTAGTAGAGTTAGAGCACAAGGCATATTGGGCTATGAAAAAGCTAAATTTCAACTTACATTTTCTGGAACCCATAGAAAACTCCAACTCAATGAGTTGGAGGAATTGAGGAAAAATGCATATGAGTCTGCATGATTGTACAAAAACTGAATGAAGGCTATACATGATCAACATATTCTAGGAAAATCCTTCACACCAGGTCAAAAAGTCTTACTGTATAATTCTAAATTGCATCTCTTCCTAGGAAAACTTAGATCTAGATAGACCAGACCTTATATAGTACACACAATCTATCCTCATGGAGCCATTAAGATTGAAAATGATGGAGAAATCCAAAAGGTCAATGGTCAAAGGCTAAAACCTTTCTTAGAACTACTTGACCTTGAGATTGATCAGACACTTTTAGAGACACCTGAGTATCATGATACACCTTAGATTACCACTCCAGGAGCCTTACAACACATCATCATTGCACTCATCATTATGTCTGGTTGAAGACATTAAACTTAACGCTTATTGGGAGGCAACCCAAGGGTTTAGAGTCTATATCCCTCCACTTTTATATAGAATCCTATGTTTTTCAAACATTGGGGACAATGTTTCATTCAGATTGGGGGTATATATGCAATAGAGATTTTGAATTTTCTTGAGTTTTTTTTTAAAAAAGAAAAAAAAAGATTTTTTAAAGTAGAGTTCCCTTACTGTGATGAGAACTAAATGTTTAGAATTTAGTAAATATACTATTTTCACCTCTTAATGGGAATGCATATGATTAGTTTTGCATGTCATGCATGTGTTGAAGCATTTAAGAAAAGTTAATTCTCGGAAACCAATTACACGCAGCACATAATTAAGACTAATATAGAGGTATGACTTAGAGACCTTGAGGAAAATCAATGGAGACCTATAACCTAGTGAGTGTTTGAGACTATCTTCTTTTAGAGAGTTATAAGTAATTCCATAAATTCTTCAGCGTACATAGATTAATACAATCTTGTTATCGTTGTTTTGGTTAAACATCAAGAATAAATAGGAGTAATAGCTTTAATTCCAGAATTTTATTGAATATGATAGGCTTTAGGAAACTTAGGAAATGATATAGGTCATCCTTGCTCGGCCCAGAGACATAAAGCCTACCCAATATAGTATACCACTAGTTAGCCTTTTGAGCCTGTTATCAAGCCTTTTCTTTCTTAAACCATTCATCTTAACCCAAAATAACCCAGTAAAATAAATAACCACTCTCCATCTTTAAAATGAGTAGAGTAGAAAAAGTTCAAAAATAGGACAAAAAGTATAAAAAAAAAATAGTTATCTTTCTTCCAAAGAAGAAAAAAAAATGAAAAAGAAAGGCCAAAATCTGAAAGAGAAATTCACTTCAAGTACAAAACCAAAAGAAAAGTTGTACTAGCAGATATTCATTGAAGACGTCTACCCAATTTTGAACATTGAAATCTTTATATCTATCTTTTTTAAACCTTTCCTAAGCCTACATTTTGTCCTAGTTAAAGACCTATTGATCTTAGGTGGACATAGCCTTAAAGAGGAGATAAAAAGAAAGAACTAAGGTAAAAGACCCCTAATATTCTTGGTGTTAACATCCACTCTTAGGGATCACTTTGATTTTCTCATGAGCATTTAAAAGAATTATGTGAACCATCAACTTGTTGGATTCGATCACATAATGAGAGAAATATGTTTAACCCCTTATCTAAGAGTTTTATTTCTGAGTGTATACCTATGAGGATTTGAGGTCAAGGTATATTTCCAATGGAAGGTAAGCATATCCAATTAGAAGTCAAGATTTATGTGGCTATACACACACATATGTACTCTGAGAAATAACTCAAATAAGATGTCTTTAATATGTGTATGGTGTGTAAAATTGTCAAATCCTCTTCATTAAATTGTGAAAAATTAGTAAAGTTGCTAATGAATGAGGATTCTCTGAGATAAAACAGCAGACTTGACTTTATTGAATTTTGTGGGTATATTCATTGCAAACCCTCACGATGCCTAACTCGTCCACTAGGGGTAACCTAGGGGTTCAAGGGCTTGTTGCATGTGCTAAATGCAATTGTGAGTACCTGTGAAAGTTGCACCTTGTACCAGTTTCGTGAAAAAAAAGTTGTTTGCATATTTTGCTCGGGACTAACAAAATGCTATTTGGGGCGTGTGTTAAGTGTTTAATTTTGGTTTAAAAACCCCTAGTTTAGCATTCAATTAGATCATTCAACTGTTCAAAATTGCAAAATTTAGCTTGATTTTTAATTTAACTCAAATTGACCATCCAAACTTTAATTTTTTCCAAATCAACAGTCAAATGATCATTAGAGCTTATTAGAGGATTAATGTATGGTTTTGATGATTCTAATTTAGTCTTTTATTTTGTTGATCAACTAAAGGAGGGCTGGATGGATCAGATCTAATTTCAACGGTGTAGATCAAGTGGAGATCAATAAGGCAGGAGTCCTAATTGGAAAAGGAGTTGTAAAATGAAGAGGAGTTTCCTAATAGGAATCTACCTCTTCAAGAAGAGTTAGAGGAAGCATCTCTCTCTTCTTTTCTTACTCACCACCTCACAATGCTCTCTTCCCTTCCTCTTTAGCAGCACACCCATCGCTACCCTCCATCACATCCACACCATCTACCTAGCATCATTCCCCCTGATTCCCAGCCTCCCCCTCTCCTTCATCATTTTGTTTGTCATTTTTTAACTCTCATGCAACCACTCTCTTCAGCCCCCTTCTCTTCTTTTCGTTTTCCTTCATTGTCTTACTATTTTACCTTTGGTTCCATCGTTTTTCTATTTTTCAGTCGTTGTCCTTCATCGTTATTTTCCTCTTTTGTGTTGGAAACTGAGTTCTAGTTTCCACCCAATCTCCACCTGTCCCCAGTTAGGAACGATGCCCATACCTTCCTTATTTCTTCTTCTGTACCCAGTTCGATAAAGCAGCCTCCATAGCATCTCCACCACTCAGCACCCTCTCAAACATCTACCCAGTCTCTCACCGCATCAGCCCCCTTCCTATTCTCTACCTCTTACCCTCTCTATTTCACGTCATTTTTTTCTCCTCTGTCATGACCAGACAATCCTGCGTATCACCGCTTTCCCTACACCTATCATCCACCGCACCACGTCTAGGCTGTCTCCACTTCCACTCCCAGCACCGCACAAGCCAGACCAAAGACGCCCTTCTCTCTATCGGCCAAGGCATCCTTCGTAGCATGCCCCAGGCTCCTCTGCTCCAAACGAACCAGACGACGCCCAGAAAAGGCATTGTTTTTTTTCGTTTCACTTCAGCCCTCCACCAGCCCATGCGACACCCATCTTCCCCGGACGGTACCAGACGACAACCAGCCAAGATCGCACCGCCTAGGGTCTACACATCTCCGGCATAGTCATCTTCTCCGGCTATTTCTGGGAGAGTTTGGGAAGTTTGAAACAAAATGACAAAATTTCTCTTGACAGATTAGTTTAAATTACATTTAAGTCCTGCTACTATGCTTATTCTAGTTTTATGTTATTCCCATTCTCACTTATTCACGTTCTATGTTATACTTTTACTGTTTAATTCAATGAACGGTACTGGTTCAACCACGGATAATCTTTAATTACTTGTTTATTTAATTTATAATTTCAATTACATTTTATGGAATATTTTTAGGATAGTTTCTAGAGTAATTATTGTTCCTGATCTTCATTTTGGATTCTAAAAAACGATCTAAGCCATTAATCATGAAATTCCTTAATTTGATAGATCTCTATCAATTTGATGAATCTGACAAATTCCTCTGTCAAATAACTAATTCAAGACATGTTAAATATAGTTATAGAGGTTGATCAAAGTTTTAGAAACCTGAAGTGAAGAAATTGAATAGTACTTAAGCTAGGGAATTAGATTTTCTTAATTTTTCTAGTTTTAGTTTTAATTAAGGTTTTATAGCTTCTTTTTCTATTCTTCTTAGACTTTTGAAATTTCATTGGTAAACTAGATATGAAGTCTGAATTTTTCAATTAATTTTTTGTCAATTAAATTTTATTAAAAACTCAAAAATTCTAAAGCAAGTCCTTGTGGGATCGACCCGTATTTGCATAACTATACTACAATAGCCCGTGCACTTGCTGAAAACATCAACACACTCCTTATATCCTTATAGTCATTATCATTTAGTTGTTTTTTGAAGTAACTTTCTCACCTTAGTTTGATCTTATCATCTTTGACTAGTACCCCTTAATCATTACTTCTAATCAGTGTTTAAAAACTCAGAAACTTGAAAAACTCAGATAGCTAGCGATCCTATCTTTCTAATGAGTTGAGTGATCCTACTAGCGATCTAGTACAAAAATAATTATATAATTATAGTAAAATTCTTTTAAAATATAAAAAGTATAAAAAAATTGTCAACCCAATAGCAATGAAAAACCTACAAAATAAATATTTGGATTTCTCACTTTAAGTAGGAATACATGTTTGTATAATGCATAAATGAAAAACTATGAAATATAATTGGATCAAAAGAAAGAATTTATTGAAGTACTACAACTATATCTCTCCATTATTTTGATTTCATCACTATAAATCAACCCAATAAACTTAAGATTGTAATCAATAACAAAGTTTAGTAGCAATAAATCCAAAATATGATAAATTTAAATTAAAAAGCGGAAAAGCTTTTGAATTATTTAGTAAGTTGTCTTTCAATATATTTTGGCCAATCCTAGAATGTGAAGTTTCTATAGAATTAAAAGAGTTTATAACATTTAATTAGGTAAATATTTATATTTCTAATAAAATCAAGATTCTAATTTAAAATGTTAGGACTTACCGAGTGTAATATCCTTAATTTTAACCCTAAATTAGTAATAAGATAAATTAAAAAAATTTACCACAGAATTTGGTTTTGAAATCACTTAAACTAGAAAATACACATTGATAGGAATTGAACAGTATAAAGAACGTCGAAAACAGAGTTTGGATGAGTGAGATATGACCATTTTAAGTTGTAAGGGTAAATTGGTAATTAGCCAGGGATGCAAATTAGAGGGGGTTGTTTTGATAACGACACCCCTTTCCATTCCCATCCAGCTCCAATGGAGGATGGCAGTGATCTACCTTCTCATTCGAGAAGATCGGATCTCAACCTATAAAAACTAGATTTCCCTTCCATTCCCACGCCAAATAACTATAGAAGAACCCTCATTTTCCCTGTGCACATTGCAAAAACAAACCGAAGGTTGCACACTTCATAGGGCTTGATCTCCATGCTCCAACTCTAATCATATAAGCTACACACTCTAACTTGTTATTTACCTTGTTTTTCAACTTTTTCCTCACAAATCTAGGCAAGATATGAGCTGAATGGTCTTTGGATGGCCTAGAGAGTCAAAACCGTGGAGTATGGTTAAACCCACATTAAGGACACCTCAAATGATAGATCTGAGCCATTCATTGTGATCTTTCGACCCAAAAACCCTAGGAACGACGAAAACAGATAAAAAAATTGGAGCATCTGGGGCTCTGATCAAGCCAAAAGAAGGTGGACGGCTCAAGTTTTATCGTCCTTGAGGGACGGTGCTCCCAAGACGCCCACCGAGACGCATAGAGGTAAATTGCACATTTGGGTGCTTCGTCATGCACGGAACGCCGACGCACGCTATCCCGAACGACTGGAACGCACCGAGCAACCTGGCGTCAGTGTGCTACGGGGACTCCGATGTAAACCGCATTCGCTAATATAAATCGGTGTAAACACCCGCCCTTTCCTTATAAATTAATTTAGTAATTTATAAAGTCTTTTCACTAAACACTTTATTTTGGGAGCTATAAAGGTCCAAATCATGATCGGAAACATGTGTTGTGATTGCCTTGATGACGTAAACCTATATTTGACTTGAAAACTCACATTTAACCACTTTTAAATTGGTCAAATCATACAATATGATTCAATAACTTAGATCAAGCCAATTAATGGATAATCAGACCTTAGAAATGAATTACATGTGTCAAATATAAGAAGATTTAGGGGATTAGAAGATTGGATCTCTAGCAATTGTCAAGAAGAAGTGATCTTGACCATTGATCTGATCAAGTGTCTTAAGAGTACCAGATCAAAGAGCATCGTGACTCTCAGATCAATGTGTAATTACGGAGATATATGTTAATCTCTAGATAAACATATAAATAAAGAGGATATAACACCTGGAGGTTTTTCAATAAATGTTCTAATAAAATAATTAATAAAATCTTTTAATTTTGGGATCTAAACTATTATTATTCAAAAAAAATGTTATAAAAAACCCAGGGTGTTACAATTGGTATCAAAGCCCAGTTTATTCCATTATAATCCTTACAAAGGTCCACTTATATGTAGGTGACGGTCCATAAATTGTAGTTAAAGAGGAACTTACACTTAGTGATATTTGAATTCATGACAGATGGCTCCTCGAAGAAGGACAAGGTCTACCCCTGCTACGCTAGTTGCCCCACCTGTTGAGTCCTCTGATCAAGGGGATCATGATGCTGAGTTGGTGAATAGGATTGATGCCCCTCATACAGCAGCAGATTAGGACTACAGTTCAGGTTGTAAACCCTAAACCTACGACCCCACCTCCATTGGCACCAGTGGATTCGTTTATTCATTCCACCACCCGGTGCAGGCACCACCAGCACCTAAGACCACTGACGGTGATGTTACGAGTGACTCTAAGAAGACAAATAAACTATTAGAGTGATTCCAGAAGATGGTGCCAACCTTCTATGGCGACGGTGATACTGAGGAGGCTAAGCGATGGTTATTTAAGGCAGAGAGGACATTTGACGCGATGAAGATTATACCAGAGGATTAGGTCCGAGTAGCTGTTTACCTACTAAAGGGTGAGGTAGGCTTTTGGTGGCAAACTTTTACATGTACGTGACCAGACCCTACAAAGGCGATGACATGGGAGGCCTTTAAGCAGGCTTTTGATACTCAGTACTTTCCACCTCATGCATTACAATCACTGAAGAAAGAGTTTGCCACCTTGGAGCAGAGAGATATGACGGTTCAGCAGTAGTTGAACCGATTTACTCGATTGAGGATGTTTGCTCCTGACACACTTGCCTCAAATAAGGAGGCAACAGACAGATTTGTGGATAGACTGACACCTTGGTTGAGAGATCGAGTGATTACTTCATGACCCACTATTGTGCGAGATGTAGTTGACATGGCCTCCATGTTGGAGAAGAATTCTCTTAGGACTAGAGGGAGCACATACCAGCCCACTAATGGTAAGAGACCTTTCAATTCTATGTAGGCACATAGAGCACCAGGTTATCAGCCACAGACCAAGCCTAAGAGAGACATAGAGAAGAAGAGATGTGACAGGTACAAGCATGTTGTGGAAGAATTAAAGGAGATAACAGAGAATGTGAGGGCAGGCAAATTATGGTGAGACAAAAAATAAAAGAAAACGATGAACAGAAACGACTGAAGTAAAGAAAAAAAGAAACTATGGAAAGCAAGAAGAAGCAATGAAATAGGGAGTGAAAATTAAAGAAGGGGATGTGGTCCTCTTGCTCCTCCTACGGTCCAAGGTGAATAAAGTAGAGAATGGAGAGAAGACTAAAGATGGTTGGATGTTGCCCGTGAAGCCGATGGAGATCCAATCTATGCGGCTTGAGCTATGGTAGACATCAGAGATGCATAAAAGTATGGGCTTGCCGGTGGTGATTTGGGTTATCCAGTCATGACAAGCAGGGGAGCCTGGGACGTCTGTACAATAGAGATTAGAAGGAGTTGGGTGATTAAAAAAGAAAGAGGTAGAGAAGCTAGGCTCGTGTGTGACGATGATGAAAGAGTGAACTAGGTAAGGAAAAGAGGGATGGAAGAACAGGAGGAAGAAGAGTGAGAGTTTCAAAGAGAGGAGAAGAGGTGGGTTTTGTTCGAGAAGATGGGAAGAGAGGAGAGAAGTGAGTAAGAAGGAGAAGAAGAGGGAGAGAAGGTAGAATGGAGAGAGATGGGAAGAGAGAACAGAGGAGAGAGTTGGGTACAGTTAAGAAGGAAGGAAAAAAGAGAATAAGGAAAGTGGGTACGTGAGAATGAGGAAGGGAAAAAGAAAAGGAAAGAAAGAAGGAAAAAGAAAGAAGGAAAAAGAAAGAAAGAAAAGAGAAAAAGAAGGAAAAAAGAAAAAGGAAAGGAAAGAAAGAAGTGGGGGAAAGGGTTGCCTTTTTCTCCATCATTCTAAATTTAGCTCCATTGTCTTCTAGGAAACTATCACATCCATCTTCATGGGTGATCTGGTCCATCCATTGCCCTTTAAGATGATTTGTACCGTTAACTTTTAATCGTATCTATCAACACCTCTTTTGGTTAATCTGCAAAAGAAAAAACTAAATCAGAATCATCTAACCCGTACATTAGTCATCTAATGAGCTCTAATGATCATCTGACCGTTGATTTTGAAAATTTAATATTTGGATGGTCAATTGGATTTAAATTCAAAATCAAGCTAAGTTTTGTAAAATTGAATGGTTAGATGATCTAATTGAACGCTAAATTAGGGGTATTTTGACCAAAATTGAACACTTAACATCTAGCAGACAGGATAGAGTTTATGAGAGGACCAAATGGAGGAGTTAGATTCAAGAGTAGGTTGGTGGTACCTACAGATGATGATTTGAAGCGTGAGTTACTTCAGGAGGCACACCAGTCTCAGTATACGATCCATCCTGGAGGTACAAAGATGTATCAGGACCTCAAGAGACATTTTTGGTGGAACGAAATGAAGAAGGATGTTGGAGAGTATGTGGCACAGTGTCTAACCTATCAACAAGTCAAGGCAGAGCATCAACAACCATCAGGGTTACATCAGACATTGGATCTCCCTGAATGGAAGTGGGATCATATTACCATCGATTTCATTGTGGGCCTTCTGAGGACTGTTAGCAGACATGACATGATATGGGTCGTTGTGGATAGATTGACCAAGTCCGCTCATTTCCATCCTATCAGGCAAAATCAGATGGCGGACAGTCTATCAAAATTGTATGTTAAGAAGATAATAAGTCTACATGGAGTTCCCTTGACGATTATATCTTATCGAAACACTTGGTTTACCTCGAAGTACTGGAAGACCGTACAATAGGCTCTAGGATCTATGTTGAAATTTAGCACAGCATTCCACCCTCAAATAAATAGTCAAACCAAGAGGACCATCCAGACGATTAAAGATATACCATGAGCTTGTGTTATGGATTGGAAGGGTAGCTAGGAGGACCATTTACCACTAATAGAGTTTGCCTATAATAATAGCTATCATACAAGTATTGGCATAGCTCCATATAAGGCACTTTATGGCAGGCCTTGTCAGTTACCCTTATTTTGGAGTGATGTAGGAGAGACACATAATGAACTTTGAGTTGGTGGAAGAGTGTGCAGAGAAAGTTTGACTTATTCGAAAGAGATTGTTGATAGCTCAGTCGCCAGAAGAGTTATGTTGACAAGAGGCGAAAAGTCCTAGAGTTCTCTGAAGGTGAGCATATATTCATAAAGGTTTCTCTTATGAAAGGAGTGATGAGGTTTGGGAATAAAGAGAAACTTAGCCTAAGGCACATTAGGCCTTTTGAGATTTTATGCAGAGTTGGGTCAGTAGCATACCAGTTAGCCTTACCACCACGGTTGGCAAATGTATACAACGTCTTCCATGTATCTATGTTGAGGAAGTACGTGCTGGACCCATCTCACGTGCTGGAGAAAATTCTAGGAGAGTTACAGCCGGATATGACTTTTGAGGAGAGACCTGTGCGTATATTGGATAAGAAAATCAAGGAGTTGAGGACTAAAACTATTTCATTAGTCAAAGTCCTTTGACAACATCATTCGCTGCAGGAGGCCACATGGGAGATAGAAGAGGAGATGAGAAAGATTCACCCAGAGTTATTTACATAGAGGTATATACCGAAATTTTGAAGACGGAATTTTTATAAGGACGGAAGGATGTAATATCCTCAATTTTTAACCATAAATTAGTAATAAGATAAATTAAATAAATTAAAAATTTTCTACATGGAATTTGATTTTGAAATTACTAAAACTAGAAAGTACACATCGATAGGAATTGAACGGTATAAAGAATGTCAAAAATGGAGTTCGGATGAGTGAGATATGACCATTTTAAGTTGTAAGGGTAAATTGGTAATTAGCCAAGGACGCGAATTAGAGGGATAAGTATTGATAACGACACCCCTTTCCATTCCCATCCAGCTCCAATGGAGGAAGGCAGTGATCTACCTTCCCATTCGAGAAGATCAGATCTCAACCTATAAAAACTAGTTTTCCCTTCCATTCCCACACCAAATAACTAGAGAAGAACCCTCGTTTTCCCCTGTGCATGCTGTGAAAACGAAACGAATTGAAGGTTGCAGGCTTCAAAGGGCTTGATCTCCACACTCTGGCTCTAATCAGGTAAGCTACATACTCTAACTTGTTATTTACCTTGTTTTCTAACTTTTCCCTCACAAATCGAGGCTAGATCTAAGCTGAATGGCCGTTGGATAGCCTAAGGAATCAAAACCGTGGAGCATGGTTAGACTCACATTAAGGACACCTCAAATGGTAGATCTGAGCTGTTCATTGTGATCTTTGGACCAAAAAACTTAGGAACGATGAAAATAGATAAAAAAAAAAAAATTGAAGCATCTGGGGTTCTGATCAAGCCAAAACAAGGAGGATGGCTCGGGTTTATTGTCCTGGACGACCGAAACACGCTGAGCGTCCTGGCATCAGTGCGCTACGGGGACGTCAGTGTAAACCCCTTCCGCCTGTGTAAATCGGTGCAAACACCTACCTGACCCTTATAAATTAATTTGTTAATTTATGAAGTCTTTTCACTAAAAGCTTTATTTTGGAAGCTACAAAGGTCCAAATCATGATCGAAAATATCTGTTGTGATCCTCTTGATGATGTAGACCTATATTTGACTTGAAAACTCACATTTAACCACTTTTAAATTGGTCAAATCATAAAATATTATTTAATAACTTAGATCAAGCCAATCAATGGATAATCAGGCCTTAGAAATGAATTGCATGTGTCAAATATGAGAAGTTCTAGGGGATTAGAAGATTGGATCTCTAGTAATGGTCAAGAAGCAGTGATCTTAACCATTGATCTGATCAGGTATCTTAGGAGTGCCTGATCAGAGAGCGATCTGACTCTCAGATCGATGTGTAATTATGGAGATATATGTCAATCTCTAGATAAACATGTAAAGAAAGATGAATCAAATAATCTAGACTGTTGATTAAGATCAAGATCTAAATCCGGGAGATCATTATATAAATTGATATGTAAATTGGTATAAATTAAGAGAAAAGCATAGGATGAATTTTATCGAGGGACAGTAAATGATGCAAAAATAGTACTGTGATACTGATAGGTGCATCAAAGCATGTGAGTTGAGAGGATTACACGCTTGATTGGATTATTCCTTTGTTGAGGTAGGTGACGACAGTTAATCTTATGTTTTGATTTCTAAAACTTACATTATCATAACATTCATGGTTGATTGTGATTGATTGTCATTCATTTATTTATTCTGAGATTTTGTGAGATTCAACGTTTTATGCTATGATCAATATTAGATTTTGATTGTATATTGAATAAGTTTTCATGATCGATTGTTTTATGAGACTGATACCGCATATCTTATGTATGATTAGTAATTATCTTTCCTTATTACATTACTGAGATTGATTGGTTTTCATAACATTGATGGTAGAGGCTTGGTGGCTAGTCCTTTAAGAGACTAACCCCAGGATGAGGGGTGTGCCTTGGGGATTGTGAGCCACGAGTGCTCCTGATTTTACAAGATACGCGATTTTCGTGTTTTGTGATTTATGACGGATGCTCTCATCCAATGGATGTCATGCTAAGAGGGAGTAGGGCCGGCCACCTACCCTCCAAAATTGTGATGTGATAGATACCTACCCATAGATGGCTTTCGGTAGGGGTTTGGTAACATGGATAGTCCGCACTAATGATCTGGGCCTTTCCATGGGGACGAACATTAAGTCTCCCATTATGGTGTCGACGGGGAGCGGCAATGGTTGAGACCCTGTAGGGATTGTTACTGCAGCATGACGATCCATACTTGTGTTCTGTATGCTTGCATGATGAGCATGGAGATGTTATTGTATGCTTGGGTGTGACGACACTCAAAGGATTGATATGAGTACTCATGATCTATTAGACGAGTGTATGGGACACTTGTGAGACCCATGTACCTTGGGGTGCCCTATTTGTTATTGTATGCTCGTTGATAGTGGATCATATCATATTTTACATCTATGAGATTATCCTATTTTATATCCATGGGATGCATGTTTTATTTCATATGATGTTTTAAGGCTATATTGGCATCACTTATGATATTTATATTTTCATGGATAATTGACCTACGCCTTACATCCATATTGTTATTTGATTTTATTTTTCCTTGTTATTACATTAAATGTCTATGTATGAGTGCAACAGCAGGAAGGGCAAGGCCGTGAAAGGACAGAGATAGCAGTGGGGACCACCTGATTTGATCGATAGATAGCTCGACATGAGTGGTTAGATAGATTTTCATTTGAACCTATTTTATGGACTGTATACCCTCATTAGATGGATTTGATTATGACATATATATATATATATTATGTACTTGTCTTTAAATATAGTGGATTATTATGATGGATGGACCCTAGGCAACAATATGATGTTTTTGGATATTATTGTTTTAAAAATAAAGGCGCTGTTGATTTTGACGTTGGATTTGATATTATTATTATCTTAAATTTATTGCTACGTACTTACATTTATCTTTTAATCGTGGTCATGATGTTTTTGGAAAAAGAAAATAACACTTGGAGGTTTTTCAGTAAATGTTCTAATAAAATAATTAATAGAATCTTTTGATTTTAGGATCCCAACTATTATTATTATTATTATTCAAAAAATGTTATAAAAAACCTGGGGTGTTACATCGAGTCACTAAGAAACTTAGCTATCTTTCCAAAAACTTGCCCATGTTTTTCGATCTAAGTCATATGATCCACCCAATTGAATTCATGATGATATTATCCAAGTAAAGTTGTTCACCATGTTTTTCCAAAAATTATTTGTCTCTCTTTTTAAAGTATGTGTTAGTTACAACTAGGTTATATGTTAAAGCAAAATTAAATATTGCTTTCCCCATCTCATTTCTTTCTCCAATAACAGTTCTTCCATGCACCTTACTATGTCCTTCCTTTTCTTTTCTTAGATGATTGTTAAAGTTTGCTCTTATAAATATGCCTCTATGTTGAGAATTTCTTGCATGACTTCCTCTATATCTTCTAAGGACTATCTCTTTATTCTATCTTCTAACCCTACTTGTGGTGTACGTGCACTTACAACATTTATGATTTTCTCTATTAGAACAAGTTTTGTTAGTATAATTCTATCACTGGTTCTTTTAACGGCTATAACTTTATCCTTTAATTCTTTCTTTATCTACCACTATTCCCACATTATTTCTATTATTGTTCTTTTTTATGTACCAGAGCTTATATTTATTGATTTCTCTAATTTAGCTCATTTCAACTTGGTTTCTTGGACAAAAATGATGTTGACTTTCTTGCATTTTATTGTATCTACTAATTTCAGACTCTTACATGTAATGTACCTATATTCCATATGATGTTATGAATCTTGTTCTCTTGACTTAGCCTATTTACCCGTGCACTTCCCAAACGGCACAGGAATTTGGCTACCAAGGCTTCAACATCTAGAACATTTTGCCAATGGTTTGAATCATATCCGCATGCTCATATTATTACCCTCATGAATGACATTAGAGGGATTATGTATGAAAGAAAATATAAATACTAAGTACCTCATTGGATTTTCTTTGGATTTTAATGAATCGTAGCATTTTTTCTATATATAAAAAAAGTCTCACGTGTTTTACTTGGTAACATGGGTCATATTTCTAGCCAAAAGAACTATGTGGACCTTATTGTTTCCCTTATTGTATAAACAAAGAAATTCAAAGCAAACCACTTACACATTCTCCTCGAACTTAAGACTAATCGTATTCAAGGAAGATGCTAAGCTATTTGAGACCAATCTTGCTAGACTTTTTTGGTAAATTATAGGAGTTCGTTTTTCACATAAGAATTACATTCAACAGCATGAGCATCTAACTCTGTTTCTCTCTATATGAAAGTTTCCATCTTCATATAGAATCTCTGCCAGCTAAAATATAATTAGGCCCCACCATTTAGGTGATCATAACCATTCTTCTCATTAAGTATGATATTGCATGAGAGACAAATAAAAGTTATCCACCATTTGATGATTCTCACCATTGACGTCAGATGCCTAGATAACGAATGTAGACCACTCATTTTCGCCAGTTCTAACAGTCATTTTGGGGACAAGAAATATGATCTAGTGTCATCATACTGGTCGTAATTTTGGTACATAGCATGGCATAGACCTTAGATGGTTCAGAGTACTTTTAGGTGGGTCCACCGTTTTGAATTATCAAACTCATTCACCTTATTTGTCTTGCCATCACAAGGCAATGTCTCCAAAAATCAAATACTCTGGATGATCGTCACCGTGCTATTATCTGTTCTAAAATTTTCTGTACTGAAAACAGCTTAAAAAATTCAATGGTAAGATCATCCAAAAACATGTGATTTTTAGCACTGGGCTCATCTAAGCCAACATCTTTGAGATCAGCGGTTTAGATATCAAAGTCGTGGACCCATCAGGTAAAAGTACCCTAAAACCATTAGGTAGAAGGAGAACCTCCCAGATTTAGTGGTACCTTGTCGACAAGTTATCCTGCCGTCGAGAATCCGACATGCAAATGCTTGCCACGTCACTAAATAACTTTTTATCCACATTCTCCACAAGTCCCAAGTCTAATTCTGATCGCCCCAATACTCTTCAACAACTTGCCCGTTTCGCCGCTCCAGGACGGTAATCGTTACCAAAGTGAAACATAAACTCCAACAGCTGCAAACCGTTCTCCTCTCAGCACCAACCAAGAAGAGATGCTTCTGTCTGCAATCTCCCCTCAAATCTATCTCCATTCGCAATCCAACGATGCCAAGAATCTTCTCCAATTCCGTAAACCCAAACCCTACCTTAATCTCAGACCAAATTCCCAGCCAGACATCTCTTCTTCTTCCTCTATTGATAATGGCACCCCCCAACAGAAGCCCTGCCTCCACAACCCCTCTGAAAAAGAAGCCCTCCGTCACGTTTCCGACGTGAATTCCGACGAAGAATTGGTTTCGTCGGCCGCTGCTGTTGCCATTGCTCTGCGCAGGGCCACTACCTCTCCCGTTGAGATCCTGCAGAGAGTCGAGAAGGATGGACGGCACGGTTTGGTTTTGCCCAGTCCTGATTTCCAGAGGCTTTGCTTGGAGCAGCTGGATTTGTTTCGGGAAATAGTCGATCGGGTGGCGGTTTTATCGGTTAGTTACTCTCTGTTTCCCCTCTCTGCTATTACTCTTTTGCTCTTCTGATGCAAATTGTGATCTTACTCAGCTGATAATAGATTCCGATCCCGGCTGTTTGTTGCATCATTCAATTGACTAGATACTTCGAATAGTTCAGGACATTTATTTCTTCCTGTCAGTTGGACAGTCACTCACTCCAACACTTCAATTATTGTAGGTTTATGTGAGACCAGCCGGTAGTTATGTTATGGATCGGTTAGAGCTACGGCGAGTAACTTTTTATCCGGGAGTGGACATGGCCGAAGCATCAGACATTGTGATATTAGTTGGTAATTTTTCTGTTCCAACTGGCTTGCGTGCAGCCGAAGCGGCCCTTTCAAATCAGCGGGTATATATTTGGTTTTAACGTAGTGACACTGGTATAGAATCCATGTGCTTGTTGCTATCTGTTCTTATTGTTGCCGAATGCTTCTTTGAGTTGCAGTTTCAAGTAATACCTGAGTGCAAGGCTGTGGTTTTTCCAATGGTTAAACATCCTTTCGTTGTGGGGTTTCTAGTTGCTGAGCTTCCACTTATGGATACAAGTGACAATGCACATAAAGATGGATTGGGTATGTCAGTTAGCTCATTGCCAGATGAATCTTATGGGGTTGCTTCCTCTTCTGACTGGGGCAAGTGGGATGTTCTGGCATTCAAGGAGGATTTGCTTAATTCGTATCATCAATTCACTGTTGATCAGAGATCAAGAGCTACTAAGATCTCTTCCTCTTTGGCTATGGCATACGTCATGGATCAGGTAACTGATAAATATATTTTCATTGCTGATGTAATAGTAGCTCGGTTGAGAAATCTCACAGGAACAGAATTGTAGAGGCACATGTGTCTAGTATTCATAGTCTTGACTGCACATGACTAACTATAGAACCAACATCAATATTTGGAACGAACTTTTCATTGAGGGCATTTAGTGGTTTTTATGTGGAAAAAGTTAGCTCTGCAGATGACGCCGACTGCCATACATTATAATCATTTGGATGAAGATAAAGGTAACTGCATGTCCAAAAGCTTCTCTTGAAAATTTAGCAGTGAGCAGACTGGAATCTGTGACCTTTGGTTTGGGATAGAGTATACCTATTTGTCCAAAAGTTCATTTGGTTGTAGTGATCCAACTGATTTCCAATTAGTAATTTCATTAGTGAGAAAATGTAGCCAGATAACTTTAGACTAATATACTTTAACTGGGCTTTCTTCAATCTTATTCTGTGCAATGATTGTAGCCTCAATCCTATAGTCATTATGATTGATTTCTTCCTATTTTTGGCATAATACTAACTTAAAACAATCATTTCATTGCTTATTACAATGTCTTTGCTTTCTCCATGAACTATAGATGTGCAGTTGTAGCTGATGTGTTTACACGCCCTTGCAGAAATCAATGTTACTTCAGCAGTCATCTTGGCAAAATAATGTCAGGATGGGTAACCTAGTTGAGCAAGTAAGATTTCTCCTGATGTTGTATCCAAATTGAAAGTTAAATGAGAAAATGAGATCAATCTCTTGCTTTAGAAATGGTACTTCTCACTTTATAAACACTTACTGATTTGCTGTTCTCAGTATTTTGGAAACTGTAACATACTTTAACGGCTAATTGGAAAAATATATAATGAAGCAAGTGCCACCATTTTTAAACCAGATATCATAGTATCATTTACTTTGCATGGTTGAGTTTGATATTGTCTCTGATTCTCTGTTATTTATTTAACTGGCAGATACGTGGTCCCCTTTCTAGCATCAGGACTCTTAGTAAAATGTTATCCACTCATATGAAGAGAAGTGAGGTTTGCGGCAGCTTGTGTTGCTATTTCGTTTCTTCATGAACTCAGCTTAACCTTTGGAAGATAATTATAATATCAATATGTTCATGCAGATCTCTTATGATATTGTTGAAGATATACTCATACAAGGAGATCGTCTGAAAGATACCTTACAGCAGCTACAAGATGCTGTATTTTTCACAAAGGCAGACTCTCTCTCTCTCTCTCTCTCTCTCTCTCTCTCTCTTATAGATGTTCTACTTTCTTAAGGTTCTTCACTGTGTAGGTGCCAAATAATGCTGGCATATCAACCTATCTCTGCCCTTTCTGCTAGCAAATCAATAAATTCTTCTTAATGGTAGATCCAGTATCCATATTAGTTTCCCTCTTTTGCAGTTCTTGAGTAGCTTGTGGTATGATATTTTATTTCCCAATTTCCTTCCAGAGGAGATAGTTCGCCAGAGAATTGCTTGTCAATTGTTCTTGATGTTTCTTGGGTTTGGTGCTAGAGTATGCAGAGCTATCACAATTTAATGTGTAGCTATCATAAATGGATCAGAACCACTTCCCCCATATTTATTTTATCATTTTATCCTTAATCTTATTTATTCCTGTTTCTGCTTATTTTCATTCAAAAAGGGGGCCGAGTTTTCTTTCCCAGTATAGGAAGGTAATTTTACTTTCCAAAATTTGTTCCAAAGCATATGTTAAAATAACATCCTTAATGATGTTGAGAGTTAATGGGGTTGCTGATTAGTTCCTTTCATTAGCTGCTAGAAATGCAGTCATTTTTGGTCGTAGTAAGTGGAAGTTAAAATTTTCTAGCTTTCTTGGTTGTTGGAAAGAATGCCAGATGGAAGCATGTGTTTGTTTCTAGTTGTGGAGGCTGGCCCTCAAGTTTTTTGGAGGATTGTAAGGGAATCCTCATCTAAGTCTATAATGAGATGTTGGTTGTCATCAGGAGGTAGTTCATCATCTATATGGTGTATCAATACAACCTCGGCATGGCATAGATAGTTGAACTATAACTGCCAGAATCAGCATATTCCCCATCTTTCCTGAGTGACTAGCTTGTAATAAATTTGGGAAAAGGTGATACAGTATTGTTGGAGTTGATAACCTGATAATCAAATAGCCAGAGTTCATGTCAGATCTGATAACTTCTGTGCTTTCAAGTGACATCTACCAATGACTAGCGGTAACTGTGAGCGTTGTGATTATACTTGCTTATCATCTAAGCAGTATATTTAATTTTCTAGTCATCATCCCTTTTTGTAGCTACATCAACTATTCTCCTTCGATTTATGTTTTTTATTACAAATTTCTGCGGTGCCAACATTTTCATTTGTTGCTCAATTGAAAGTTTTGTTTATGCTGCTATTTTTGTATCATAAGTAATCAATCTTAACCCTATGTTTATGGATGTTTTGTAGGCTAATATAGTGCGATACAATGAAGAGACATTGAATAGACTGCAGAATTCAATTTATGGCCATTCTGAAGCAGCAAAATCTCAATTATCTGATGACTTTTCAAGAGAAAATCAAAGTAATAACCAGAGAATAATGGAGCCAGTCCGGTTAAGTTCTGG
Source organism: Warburgia ugandensis (assembly GCA_035236585.1). Classification (NCBI taxonomy): domain Eukaryota; kingdom Viridiplantae; phylum Streptophyta; class Magnoliopsida; order Canellales; family Canellaceae; genus Warburgia; species Warburgia ugandensis. The sequence continues at coordinate 78,508,878 of CP141130.1, forward strand.
GAGGAAGGATCTAGAGATGCCTATGCCACCTCTTACTCTTGCAGCATTACCACAGAAAAGTATCAGGTAGTTCTTGCCACTTATAAGCATTGGTTGTTCGGGTATATTACGTCTTGCCACTCATAATCATTGGTTGCTTGGGTATATTGTTCATGTATTCATGATACAAATTAATCCCCTTTTAATTGTTAAGGATGTGTGCATGGTTCAATTGGAATTGCTCTTATGATGTCCTTCTGACACGTCACACTGGGCAGCTTTAGAAAATTGGGAATAAATTTTGATGGATTTTTCCATCCAGCAATTTACCTGGTTACCCAGCTATAATTGTGATAAACTATAAAGAACATGAGTGCGTCCCTTCAATTCCTATGCCACTTATTAACCATTCTGGCAATGACTAACTTAGCTCAGAAATTCCCTAATGGTGTAGTTCCAAGGAAACTGACCTATTGATAGCAAATCAGTTGCTCTTTACATTTTTTAAACATGCTTGTTCCTCCTACACTAGGAGCCCTGTTCTCCCAAACATTCATAATCTTTACTCTCCTTAACACAGACAATGTGTTTGGTTTCTTGGATAAAAGTGTGGAAGAAGGATGTCAAGGGCAAAGTGGCCTCACGAAGTACCCAACTTAGCCTCAGTTTCTCTAAGAAATGAACATCCTGTGGATACTTCTAGTCCCAATGTTTTCTTCTACTAGGAACTCCATTCCTTGCAGAACCCACATTAGGATATTCAACTCATTATTCTATATCAATTTGGATAGCCATGACAGTGGTTTTTTTTTTCTCGATGAATGGATAAACCAAATCCTTTATTTTATAGCAGATTGACTCTAAGATGAAGCTGATTACCAATATTGACATGACGAATACAGACTCCGCGCTCAGATACCATTCTATGTGATCTGTTATGGATAGTATATCTAGAATCTATATTCCAGTGCTTTCCATATGTAATGTAACTGAGGACACTGTGGCATGTGCTTCATTGTTAGGGATTTCTTATTCGTGATTTGGGTTGGGGGATAGGTCATGTTCTTCAGGAAGACGCTGAAGCTTTTATTTGAGTGATCCACAATTCCATTTATTTTCAAGGTGGAGCAGGCAGAAGATTTTCCCACATGAGCTTTCTATGCTGAAGTCATGTGGAGATCATAGTGTTATATCTAATCAAAATAATATTACCATATCTGTGGGAACTGTTTAAAGAATTTTTAAGTCTTAGAATTGTATAGTGACTTTGAGGAAGTTGTTTGAATGAGAAGAGTTTCTTTTATCCTGGATTTAGATCCCTTGTCCTTTCTCATGTTGGCCCTTTCCATTTTCAAATGACTTCCATTGTCTTTCTGCTATAAGTTCATGTCTAGAAAAGCTTGCATTGGCTTTTGAGTATCTGATATCCTGCAGAATCATCTAGTTTTTAAATTCTCCACCATCATTCAAAAATTTTATAGCATTTGCAGACCTGTACCTGTTCTCTGGCAGTCCCTTTTGCTTATGCTTTTTGTTTTTGGTCAGGCAGACCGTGCTGTGTCTCTAGCGTGTTGGCAGATCTAGTGTGGGCTGCTCGACCTTTAGCTCATAAGCAGCAAAGGTCACTTGAACTTAGTGAATTGTCAAATTCATTGCAAGTTCCTGTTGAAGAATCTGCTTTGCGGCAGGCACTGAGTAATTTGATAGAGGGCTCACTTCTGCGAACACATGTTGGTGGCAAGGTTGAAATTGTTTCTACTGGAGCACCTGCTGGAGGTGCTCTCATTGTCTTTGATGATGATGGGCCTGATATGCACTACATGGTGATTGGATTGGACTCGTGACATTCTTGCCTTAAGAATATCACCTCAGTTTGGATAGGAAATTATCAAAAATTGCTATCTTTAGGTCCACTACCGAAATGCTGCTGCTGCTTTTTATTTTTTCTTTCTCAAATCAAGGACAATTCCGAACTTTCCAGTAGAAAATTTTGATCTGCCTAAAGTACCCTGATGGGCAATATGATCGTTTTGTATTTTATATGGATAATAACTTGCGCCGTTCAGCTTATGTTTATAAGGGAAGTACACTTTCACACCCTGCCAAAGGAAATTCTGCACCACATTAGCCACCCCTTCTGACTAGCCATAGATGTCACCTGTTTTTTTGGTTACATTGTGGTTACTGCTTGCAGAGCAGCCTGCAAACTGCAGGGTGTGGAAGTGCTAAGTTCTTCTTGCGGTAGCCGCATTGTGCATGTTTGACAAGTAATTTGGAAAATCTGGTTTGCTTAACTGTCCTTTGCTTCATGGATGTATAATAGCACTTTTATCATCTGCTTGCAGACCCAGGTGCATTCCTTGACGCCACTTGGAACAGATCTCTTCACGGATGGAATGGTTGAGGACAACATGACATGGAACTTCATTGCTGGACTGACCATTGCCCGTGAAATCTTGGAGAGTTATGGTTGTGTCGTTCGTGTCATCTCGCCTCGTTCACCTGATGCTGCCCTAGGAGCAGGTGGGACACGTATAGAACTCTGGCTGCCTCCTCTTCCATCTGATCCAACTTCTTTGCCTAGTCAACCAGGGCAGTGAACTGGCAGGATTTGAATCTCTAATCTGCCAACGACCAGTTTCTATCCCATAAGAAGCTTTACCCAGTGAAAAGTATTGGCTGATCCGGAACTTCTCCAGGTTTATCAGTTCAAGGTATAATGAAGATTTGAGCCAAATTGTATGTGGATATATTCTTTGAAGTATGTTCGTGTCCAATTGGCACCCACCCGCCAGTTGGTGAATAGAAGTTGAAACTACATCTTAGCATTATATAGCACCTATAAATAACAACAATTGTTATTTAATGGCCCCTTGAGATCCGAATCAGATTCCAATTAGGTGCCTATTAAGAGATTGATCAATGAGAAATAAAGTTGTTCATTTGTGTGGAGCTATTTAGAGTCTTGAAGGACTTGACCCCAACAATATTGTGAGATCATACTGCTAAAAGACTTCGATGTGTTGAATTGAGGCTAGAAAGCCAAAGTTTATATACATATATCTGATGTTCAAAAATAGAAAATAAGAGAGTATGTCATCTCAATCATCATCAAGACCTTATCCCAATTATGGGGTTGGCCACATGAATCTTATACCTCCATTCCTCTCTATTAAGTATCATGGCTTTATTTAGTCTAAAAGTTTTTAAATCTTTTCTCACCACTTCTATTCATGTTCTTTTGGGTCTTCCCCTTGCCCTTTTAAAATCTTCTACATGCATTGCCTCACTCTTCCTAACCGGTGTCGTTTTCAGTCTCCTTTGGACATGTCCAAACCATCTAAGTCTAGGCTCCCTCATCTTGTTACCTATTGTTGCTATCCCTAGATTTTCTCAAATATTTTCATTCCTAATTCTATCCTTTATTGTTTTACTACTCATCCATCTCAACATCTTCATTTCTACGATGCTCATCCTATGGGCATGATGTTCTTTAACTATCCAACACTCTGATCCATAAAGCATGGTCGGCCTTATAGCCATCCTATAAAATTTTCCTTTTAGTTTGAGCGGCACCTGCCGATCACACAAAACTCCAAATGCGCATCTCCATTTGTTCCAACTCGCTTGGATTATCTAGGTAACTTCCCTCTCAATTTCTTCACTCTTATAAAATATTGATCCTAAGTACCGAAAGTGGTCTTTTACAGAGACTTCTTGGTTATCAATCTTGATTGGTGTTCCACTCCTACTCTCCTTGCTAAAATTATATTCCATATATTTTGTCTTAGTTTTGTTGATTTTAAACCCTTTAGATTCTAATACTTCTCTCCATAACTCTAGCTTTGTGTTTACACTCTCCCTTGTTTCATCAATTAAAACTATATCATATGCAAATAGCATGCACCAAGAAATCTCCTCATGGAGATGTTTTGTTAACTCATCCATAATTAACGTGAAAAGGTATGGACTCAATGGTGATCCTTAGTGCAATCCTACAGTGACAGGAAAATCGCTGGTCTCACCACTAGCGATCTTAACATTTGTTACCACTCCCTCATACATATCTTTAATTATGTCTATATACCCCCATGAAACTCCTTTTTCACCCAACACCCTCTATATTAACTCTTTAGGGACTATCATAAGTTTTCTCTAAGTCGATAAAGACCATGTGGAGGTCTTTCCTCCTCTCCCTATATTTCTCTACCAATTGTCTTAGTAAGAAAATTGCTTCCATTGTAGACCTCTATGCATAAAACCAAACTGATTCTCCGATACACTTGTCTCATGCTGTAGCCTTTTCTCAATCACTCTTTCAAAAAGTTTCATAGTGTAGCTAATAAGTTTGATTCCTCAATAATTAGTGCAACTCTGTATATCTCCTTTATTCTTATAAATTGGTATAATAGAGCTTTTCCTCTACTCATCCGGCATTTTCTTTGATAATATTGTTAAATAACTTGGTCAACCAAACTACCCCAATATCTCCCATATGCTTCCAAATCTCTATTGGTATACCATTGGGCCCCATGGCCTTTCTTGAGTTCATCTTTTTCAAGCCTCTTTCACTTCAGGTATTCTAATCCTACGTTCATATCTATAACATCCAATGTTATTTAGGTTTATAGTATTTTTAATCCCTATATTCTCAGAGCTATTGTCATTTAACAATTTTTGAAAGTATGTTTACCACCTTTGTTTAATCTCATTATCTTTGACTAATACCCTTTGATCATCACTTCTAATGCACCTAACATGATCTAAGTCCTTACCCTTTTGTTCTCTTACTTTTACAAGTTTAAACACATCTTTCTCACCTTCTCTTGTTCATAGTCTATTATATAGCTCATCATATGCCTTAAGTTTAGCCTCACTTACTATTCTCTTAGCATCCTTTTTAGCATTCTTATATTGTTCACAGTTTTCATCATTTTTGGTCTTCTGCCATGCTTTAAAACACATCCATTTTTCTTTAATAACTTTTTGCACTATTTCACTCCACCACAATGTTTCCTTTACTAATTTTCTTTTACCTTTAGATACTCCTAAGACATCTTTTGCTACTTTCTTAATAAATTCGGTAATATTAATCCACATGGTATTTACTTTTATTTCATAGTTCTAGTTTACTTCTACCATCAACTAATGTTTGAATGAGGTTATTTTCTCTCCTTTTAAGTTCCACCACTTAGTTTTTAGATACCTATTTAGTTCATTTCTTTTCCTTAGTTTTTGGATACCTATTAAGTTCATTTCTTTTCCTCTATCTTTTGATATGGATATCCATAACCATTAACCTATGTTATGAGGTTAAACTCTCACCAGGTATAACCTTACAATCCTTACACATTGATCGTTAAGTATTCCTAAACAGAAAGAAGTCTATTTGACCTTTATAAAGTTCACTTTTAAAGGTTATTAAGTGGTCATCCCTCTTCTTAAAGAGTGTATTTATAATGGCTAGGTTATATGACAAAACAAAATCAATGATAATTTCCCCCATCTCATTTCGTTCACCTATACCATATCTTTCCTTTTCTTTTCCTACATGGCCATTTAAGTCTGCTCCTATAAATATTCCCTCAATGTTAGGAATTTCTTGCATGACTCTCTCCATATCTTCCCAAAACTGTCTCTTGATTATATCTTCTAATCTTACTTGTGGTGTGTATACACTTATAACATTTATGATCTGCTCTTCTAAAACAAGTTTTATTATTATAATTCTATCAATAATTCTTTTAACGCCCACAACTTTATCCTTTAATTCTTTATCCACTATTATTCCTACGTCATTTCTGTTATTATCATTTCCTACATACCATCATTTATACCCATCAGTTTTTCTAGCTTTAGCTCCTTTCTACTTAGTTTTTTGGATACAAGCAATATTGACTATCCTACATTTCATCGGGTCTAAAAGGGGCAACCCCAGTGCACGAAGCTCTCGCCTATGTGGGGTTCGGGGAAGGGGCGGACCACAAGGGCCTAAAGTACACAATCTTACCTTGCATTTTGTAAGAGGCTGCTTCCACGCCTTAAGCCCGTGACCTCAAGGTCACATGACAACAACTTTTACTGTTGCACCAAGGCTCTCCTTCATCGTGTCTACTAACTCCAAACTCTTACATGTCAATGTCCCTATATTCCATGTGAAAATATGAATCTTATGCTATATAGATATCCTATTTACCAGTGCTCTTCTCGATCTCCATGGCATGAACCCATGTCTACTTGTCACTGCACTTAGGTTCTGATGCGGCTGTTGCTTTCGAGGGGACGCTCTAGCAGCCCTTGCCCATTTTTCACTACACTCAAGATCCAATATAGCACATCACTTCTAGGGGAACACCCTAGCAACCCTTGTGTGACACCCCAGGTTTTTTTGTACACATATAAATACAATTTATAAAAATCACAATCGGGATCCCTGTTCTAAAAACTTTGATTTTTATTTTTTTTAAATGACCAAAACAAAACTTAAACTGAAGCATTTCTTTCAAAGTCTGGGGAGTCATACAACCACAGTATTGTGGATTTAACGGTGAAATGAAATACCATTTCTACCAAAAATTCAATAGAGTTTCCTTTGTATTTTGGACCATTGCACATGACCAGTGCAATACAAAACCACCTGATAAACAATATATAAGAGATATCATATGGGAGACTCAGTCTCCACACCCATCCACACAATCAAATACTATTTTCAATAAAATACACTCCAACAATGTATAAGAACATATAGTCACGACAAAACTGCCCAGGTCTACTCCATCACAGCCATTCTAACAAATTCAAAGGTCATATACAGCCCATGAAGTGAGGTGGTTTCCTAAATATGAGTTACATAGATAACTAATGTGAGGGATGTTGATGATTGTGAAATAGATAATTCTATAAAGGTTGGCAAATTTTCTTAGAAATTGGGAAGTGCATGATTCTTAGAATCATGAATCAGAATAAAGATTATAAATTAGTTTTTTTAATGAGAACCTTATTATATGATAGCTGATATATTTATATGATTTGCTTTTGAGAATTCAAGTTCTAACTTGAACGGTGTGAGTAAACTGTTGGAAAAATCCTAACAATTTTTGTAAAGACAATAGTATGATGAGAATGATGAAGGATTAGAAATAGTTACAACTATTAAGAACTTGAGAAAGTTGAGAGGAGTATGGTGTCAATTTAAACTTGAAGTAGATTTATTTGACGAATAAATTGTAATATAGGAAAAATCATTGAAAATTGATGAAATAAGATCCTAGTGTTCCTATGGATGAGATGTCTAACTTTGAGACGAAAACTAGCAAGTTAGTGTATAAAGAGGTGTTGAAAGCGAGTCATTAATGAAAAGTAAATGCCTATAAATCGTTTTGAGGGTTTTCAATTATGATTGGAGACACAACACTTGAAGGAGATAACAACCCCTTTTGATAATAGTTAGTAGTAATGATGTGAATTAAGTGGAGAGAGATTTATTGAAGTTGATGCGAAGAATGAATATTGCTATGAGAATAAGGTGAGGAAAAACTAATGAGTTCTTATGCTCACAAAAATATTGATATCAGACATTAGTAGGGAGTGAATACTTACAAATTGTTTTGGGGGTTTTAATTATGATTTGAAGTACATATTACCTAGAGGACATGATGACTAAGTTGTGAGAATAGTTCTTGAATATAAATGATTTTGTAATAAATCAACGAGGAAGAAGAGCATACGAAGTGAATGAGGTGAGACAAGATTAATTATAATTGATTTACATCCAACATTGACATAGATGATAGTGTGGTTTCTGATGAATAAGGAAGTATTATAAAGGTAAATTTCTTTGGGTGTGAAATAAATCTTATAAATGATTTTGATTGATATAACCATGAAATAATTCATTAGTTCAAAAAAGTGAAATAGCAGAAGTGAGGACACCTAAAATTTAGTTACGAGGATTTTAAGGATGGTTATTTGAGAAGATGTGTTCCTCTATCGCTGAGACATTTATCTAGAAGACCTTTAGGAAGGCCTGATATAATTAGTATTTTTGAAAACTAAGGGAGTTTGCCACTTGAAGAGAAGAATTAGACGGTTCAAAGGTATTGTACCAGTATACTCAATTGAAGACTTGCCCTAATCCCTTCACCATGAAGAAGGGGACCATGAATAGATTACCATATATTGACAACTTTATTGAGGAATTAGATGATTATGTTGCATTCTACACTGGTTGTGAGGTTGCAGACATAACCTTTACGTAAAGAGGGATCCTTTTAGGTCAAGATTGATTGCAAAAACTCTGACATGGGTAGTTCAAGCTAGCTTAGTAAGGGCAAGAGACTTTTCATTGACATGACTGCAGAGGGTGTTGAGCCAGTGACATTTGATCAGATGGTGTTGGGATATGAAAGAGAGACATAATGTGTACTAGTAGTGAGGACAGACACTTGGACAACTATGTCCTAGAGTTAGTGAACCACCGCAGGAGTCGTAATGGCATCAGTAGCCGCCATCACAATGGCGACTCTTTTAAATGTTTGATTGTGGAGAGTTATGATATTCCTTTAGAGACTGTCCTGGTGGACAATGAGTCTGATTGACTGACATTGGAGACAGGGCAAAGATGGCATCACGTTAGTAATGATGATCCGTTATGATATCTTTACATTTACGTGTAGATCATGCTTTTGACTGTCATTATCATTACTTGAAGCAAGTATTAACTTCAACCCAAGTTAAGGAAGGCACTTCTTGAAGGCACTTCTTGAATATTGATAGACATACCAAGATCCTCCTTGACTTAGGATCTAGTCACCCTAGTAGTTTGAGTGTTCGCACCTTGACAAATGTGCCTTTATATGTATTTAAAGATCCTTGGGTTGGAGGTTATGACACCGATTGGCTAGTTATTGAAACTTGTAAATACCTCTAACGAGTACTGGTAGAAATGATGACGAGTGAGAGGATAGATGTTGATTTTATCATCCTTGATTTGAGGGATTATGATATCATCCTTGGGATGGATTCCATTGTTGGAGGACAGTTAATTGCAGTGAGAAGAAAGGTACTTTGATATATCAGATAACTATTGATCTCACTCATAAGTAACAAGGGACATTGCTGAGATTTACGTTAACCTTGCCTTGAAGGCAATATAGTACTCATCTGATGTACTGAGTTCTGCTCATTTTGTGATTGTGGATGATAGAGAACGGCTATAAAATTGAGCACACATAGGGCGTGTGAAGATTCACAATCTTCATAAGGAGGTTTATGAATTTTTTGCCATGAGAGATTGATTTTTTTTATACTGATTTGACATCAGATATAGTGTTATTTTCTAAAGTGCCATATAGGATGGCCCCAGCTGAGTTGGAAGGGTTCTAGCTATGGTAGTTATTTGATAAGAGATTATCAGACCCAGTGGGTCTTCATGGGATGCATTAATCCTCTTGGTGAGAAGAAAGATTCTTCCTGCTAAGCATGGATTGCTGATTGTTTGATAGCTCTATGGTGGAGAATTGATATTTTTATCATATATTGATGATCTGTATGATCAACCTTGGATTGTGTATAGTATTGGTGGATGTTGATTTGAGGTCTGGTCATCACCAACTAAGGATTGTGACTGAAATGTCTCTAAGACAATTATTAGAACTTATTATGATTGCTAAGAGCTCTGGACCATGCTAAGTGATGAAATTAGTACACTGATAGTATGAATGGATATGATGGTCTAAATTTCTAAAGGTTGCTGAGATGAGTTATGATTATGTATTGAATGATGTTTTTATATATCATGACCTTACAGAGCACAAGAAGTTCTTGTGTATTATTCTGAGTATCTAAAGGACTCATCTTTTGCTATAAATGTATGGGAGTAGGAATTATGGTCAAAGAAGATGAATTTTCTTGACTGCGATACCCTTACTGATAGAGATACAGTTTATGGGGACTATGATAATTTGGGACCAATTAAACTAATGACTAAGGTTGATAGTCTCCTTAGTCTGATAAATAGTTATTGCTGGATGATTGAGTTCTCCAGGATAGCAAGATATGGATATTGTTTTATATTACACATATGAGCCTGATTTTTCATGCAGGTGAGAGGTGTGACAGTAAAGTATGTTTAGTATGAGGGCATTTTCTTATGTGTAATCATCCCAAAATTTTGGCTTATATCTGTGAGTAGCGGATGAGGGCGAGTGCGCGAGGCACCGGTAGGATTCTAGGTGGTGAGCTTCTGGGTGGTAGGCTTCTAGGTGCTCACAGTATGATTGTGTGGTTAACTGATTATGATTGGCATGTGATTGCCTGTTACTTAGCTAGGTATGCTCTGATTTTGATTCGCATGTGATTGATAGTTACTGAGCTGATGCGCTCTGATTTTGATTGGTACATGATTGCCTATTACTGAGCTAGTATGCATTGATTTCGATTGGTATATGATTGATGTTATTGAGCTGGTATGCTATGATTTTGATGGGCATGTGATTGCTTATTATTGAGTTGGCATGCACTGATTTTGATTGGCATGTATTACCTGTTCAGAGTTGATGTGATATAAATTGATGAATATACACTGCCTAATGATGAGGTAATATACGTTGGAATGGATTTAACGCAGAATTTCCTATATGTGAGTCATGACACTTCAATTTGGTTGACATGGTGGTTTACTTATGCTAAAGATGTAAACAAATGATTAATTCTTGGATGAGAGTATGATTTATGTAAATTGCATTATGTGTAGTTATGATATGTTCTAACCATAATATAAGTATCAAATTCGGAATGATTTGAAACATACATTGGTTTATATATATGAGCTATTATCTGAGGAGATAACATTATATGAAATTGTTTATTGACATTGACTCTGAAATGATGATACTATATGTGGGTCTTATGATACCATATGGGGATGTTTGTAGAATTGTTAATGAATGACATGAAAATAATTTTGAGGATGAAATTTTTTATAAGATGGGTAGGATGTAATATATGCTATTTTAAAATTTTTTGAAAATGCATAAATTGTGGAATTTTGAAATTTTACAAAAAATTGAGAAAATTGAGAATTTTAGAGATTTAATCATGAGTTAAAACCTCAATAATTGAAATGTACTCGAAAAATAGAATCCAACGCTATTAAGAATGCCAAAATCGGAGATCATAGTAAAAATGGCTAATTATTTTAATTTTTGTATTTAATTAAATAATAGAAGGGCAAAACAGTAAATGCACATGGGGCAACCCATAAACAAGGCTTTAAAAGTCTGTCTCATTTCCTACACAGCCATAACTCCCCTTCCCTCGGTTCTTGTGTCACCAACGATGGTGACGACACCTGTCGCCGGCGACGACGCGAGCATTCCCCTCTCAGGTGCATGCGAACATGAAGCTCTTGTTCAACCTGGCCTAACCAATGTAAGCTGCCATCCTTTGTTTTTCCCTTTCCTCTATTTTTAACGTCGAAAAACGATGTGGAATGTCATTTTTTGGTGGCTTGGGAGTTACTGGTTTTTACAAAATAAGTAGATGAAACAGTGTCAAATGATGATATGAACCGTCCATCTTGTGCATGATGATACAACGAACAAACCCATGAATTTGCATGGTGATCGGAGGTTAGGGACACTAAAAAACAACGAAAATAGTAAGATTAGGGTTTTTAGGAATGTCATAAAAATTGTGTAAAAATGGTATATAATGAAGGATTTTGTTGAAATGGAGTTTGAAAATGGAATGTATGTGAAAAACTGAGCAAAATGGTGTAAAAATCACAAGATTTGGTCACATGGGGGTCATCGCCGGTCGTCTCCAGCGACGGCGGACCAGTCCAGTTACCATCCCCAGCAACAGCGAGAGGCAACAGTCAATGTCGAGCGGTGAGCGCACGTGCAACACTCGTGCGACACGCGGTAGGCACACGGCTCAACAAACGCACGCCACGCACACGACATGTAGATTGCCACACACACGCCACACGCACGCGGGCGCAAGGTGTATGTGGACTGCACATGCGTGCATGAACGGCACATGTGCGCGTGTTCTTTTTCTTGATTTTGGGTTTTTCTGACCGTCCATTCACCAAAAATGTGATTTTAGGAGCTATAGAGGTCCAAATCACGATCTGAAAGAGATATTGTGATCATCTCGACGATGTAGACTTAGATTTAATATAAAAATCTAGTTTGGCGCACCTTCTACATAGTTAATCCACTAAATATTATTAGATGACATAGATCAAGTCGATCAATGTATGATCTAGCCTTAGACCTTGGTTGTATATATCAAACATGAGATGATCTAGGAGATTAGAAGTGCAAATCTCATTGAATTGCCAAGAAAAAATTGATCCTGATGATCAATCTGAGCAACTACCTTAGGATGTGCTGATCAAAGAGTGATCTAATTGTCAGATCGACACGTGATCATAAAGATACATGAGACTCACTAAATGAAATAGAAATTTTAGAGGTCATGATAAAAATGAGAGGTTTAATAATCAATAATGACTTATGATGTAACAGGTACATCAAGGCGTATGACTTGATATAGCTTACGCGCTTGATTGGAGTACCTCGCTATCGAGGTAGGTGACTACATTCTTGATTTACATGGTTTTTTAAATTATGACCTAGTATTTGAAACTTTGAGGCATAGGTTTTGTGCCCTACCATGTTACATAAGATCATTTTCAGCATGTATTGCCGATATGCTTGCTACTTCCCTTGTGCGTGTTTTATGTACTGTTTTTGATATATTTCAGTTACATTGACTTGACTATTGAGATTTTTTGACATGTGAGAGTCTCTATGCCTTGACGATTGAGACTATTGAGCTTGTGATGGGATACATCCCCCCTCATGAGTGCCTAAGTGCCCTGTGTGGGTGAAAGGGTGAAAGCGAGTGTGAAATGCATCTTTCCGTGAGTGTCTGAATGTTCCGTTGTGGGTGAAAGCCGATGGTATTGAGAGTTCACCCCACGTTGTCGTGAGTGTACTTGAGACACTTATAAGGCTTGACCATGTATGATGTTTTGATGCTTTTGACATGTATTCATGTTGTTCTCTGGATATAGAATTGCGTGGTTATGACTTACTTGCATCTACGTATTTTCTCGGATCTTGCATGTCCTGACCCCATGATTGATGATGCCTTATATATATCATGGATTTTGTATATCCTTCATCCTATGAATTTGAGGTTTTGTGCACATATAATTATCTTACGAGATTTACCATGATCTTCATACCTTGTACCATGCAATTTTCTATCATTTTTATATTGAATGTAAATCACCTACACAAGCATAGCTTGCTAAGGCATTGCTTGTGTTTTGCAATGCCTCAGAGTTGGAGTGTGACAATTAGAGAGCGAAGAGGGTGGACTAGGGTGGACCTGGATGAGGACCTAAGGATCATATACTTTTCGTGTTCAAAGGCAAAGTAGTGTACATCTTTTATACTTATATTAGACTTTGGGACTCTACCTAGATGTTGTGTATTTTGATAGATTAGACCCATACCACTGTATAGTATGCATATTACTTACACATGGATGATGTGGTGATTATGGATGGACCATGGAGCTTTGCGTCTTTTATTATCATTATCTCTTTACAGCTTGCATAATTTATCGTGGTTCTAAATTTGAGCATGCTCATCATGTCTGAGCTTAATTTTGTTCGTCAGTGTAGTTTTGGGGTGTAAATGACCCCTGAGGTTTTCTTTGTTGGGTATTTTTCCTTGACACTGGGGAAAAAAATTAATAAATTTTGAGTTTTATTTCAGGGATCCCGCCTATTTTATAAAAATAAAATTTTTGCTACTATATATATAATGGAAAAAGATTTAGAAAATCTGGGGTGTTACACCTTGCCCATTTTTCACCGCACCTGGGATCCGATGTAGCACATCGCTTATGGGGAACGCCCTAGCTTGAGGGAATATCAATTTTCGATTCATATCATATTAGGGTTGTCATAGTTTTAAAAAGCTAAAGATGATTTTTATTTCTTCCTTACAAGCAGCAAAAAAATAACGAAATCATTTTCAGCTTCTCCCTTACTGGCTAGCACCTGACGCAATGGTTGCCATATTTTAAGAAGTTGGAGATGATTTTTATTTCTTCCTTGCAAACTAATATACAAATACATATTCATTTGCAAGAAAGAAATAAATAACAAAATCATCTTCAACTTCTCCTTTACTGGCTGACACCTGGTGCAAGACCCTCCTCCTTTTTCATCCGGGCATGGGACCGACATTGGCGGAATTATATGTCATCTCAATGTCCCTTCTAAAGGCCGGTTGGAACACTTCAAAAATTTGAGATGATTGAGGCAATATCGTTGCTGATGAGAGACCTTCAATTATTTGATAATTATGCATGCTCCTGGCTCAGTTGTTTGTGGGCTGCACTTGAATATTTTTCTGTAGAAAATACATGTAGGAAAAGTACTAGTGCGGCCCATGTGTTGAGTGATCGAAAACATGTATTTCTAAGCCTTGTTATAGAGTGGCCCATGCAGACAAAATGATGATTTATAAGAAGTTTGTTGGCAAGTTACATACAGTTCAACCTTGATCAATTAATACTCTTGCCAATCTTTTGCAACAATTTTGGTCCCAGATTGGGTCTCCATATTTAATTTATGGCCTCCCAAACTTATATGATTAATGTTCTCAAAATTTCTTTGAGGAGCCACTTATTACACAAATTAGTATTCTAGGCAGCAGGAGAAAATTGTGAAAATACTTTGTGCTAAACCTCTTTAAATGATATTGAACATAGGTTGCTGAAAGTGACCTCATACTTCAATTGATTAGATCTTTAATCATTGCACAGTTACACCATTGATCTACCTATAGATATGGATTAGATAATTGGAAGCTTACTCTCCAAGTTAAGAGAGCTTAGATTGATCCACTAGGACTTGAGCACAAACTTCTTGTCTTCTTCTATTGACACGACTCCATCTTCTTCCACACTTAAACTAGTAGAGAAGAGAGTTTTGTTTTCTCTTAATATATGGGTTCCTGCTTTAGCATATTTAGATCTAGAATCTTAAGCTCCTCCGAGTTTGTGATATAATCTCCATAATATCTATCGGTATTTTAAGTGATATTCGACTTTCCTTCTCCAGCCACTTTCTTACAATAATGTCTCCAAAGGGCATACGATTTCTGCATACACCGGTGGACAGACTCCACTCATATTATTAAATCCTTGACAATAATAGGGGAACAATTGAAGAAAACCCCCATTTATCGGCCTTTTCATTTATACCCCATACTTCATTGAATCAATTACACCCCAATTTAACAGCCCATTTCAATTGCACCCTACAATTAAGACGTCTGCTTTCGCCCCTACTAAGTTGGTGTGCAGACGTGGTGTTTGACCATCTTCTTTCTAGCTTTACGTGGATATTGACCTGGTCGCTTATTTTTAAATGACCGTTACAAAAGCGAAAATAAGAAAAAGAAAAAGAAAAACACTTCGTCGTCTTCCCCGACCACTTCTTCTGTGTCTTGCAGATTGGCATCACAAACAGGTCTCTCTCTCTACACAGTTTTTTGAAGGAAAACTAGATAGTGCATCTCAATACACATTCCAGGTTGGAAATTCCTGCTGGGAGCTTTACTGCCTTCAACATGGCATCCAGATAAGCAGAAATCCCAGTATTTCCATTGATTTTCATTGTTTTAAAGATTAGATGATGTTCTTTTATCAAGTATTATTGTTGGGTTTTCCTTTCTCTCTCTATAGAATGTTTGTTTGATGGGGTTTTGTTGAAATAAGGTGTTTTTTTCTGCCACAGATTATGCTTTAATGTGTTTTATTTTCTGGGCATTTATGTTGGTAATCAATACTTTTGGTTTGGTTTTGTAGCCTGATGGTGGATCATGTTTTCAGCTAGAACGGAGCCTGAAAGCACGTTGCTCGTGCTGCTTTCCTAGATTTGAAACCAACAATTAATGAAATAGTGAGGACTGGACATGCCATCAGTTGTGGACATCAGTCGTTCCACACTGAACAACTGATCAGTGGGAAAGAGGACACTGCAAAGAACTTTAGTATAGAGGCCATTACACGAATACGATTTTCCCCAGAACCTGTCAATGTCCTAACTGCTAAGTTCTGTATTTGAGAAGAAGAAATCTCTTAACTGATTTTTGTGTTTCTCTTGTTGTTTGAACAGTTGGGAAAGAGATTGTTGATCTGTGCTTGGACAAGATTGAGAAGCTTGCCGTTAACTGTTGTGGTTTATAAGAGTTCCTGGTTCAGGGTTAGTTTGCGTGATTTCCACAATATCACAGATTTCTGCCAGCTTAACTTCAACTGTTAATGAACATAGAACTGCTGGTCTGTTAGTTGCCATTGAAATTTCTGCAATGTATCCAGCATGGTTACTATCTTTCAGTCCTTTGTAATAAGTACTGCAAAACTTGGATTTTGAGGCTGTACATCGCTAAAAATTTGCAGGAGAGAGAGAGAGAGTCTATTTGCTGAAGGGGAGGCTTGGTGCAACTGTAGAGTTGTTGCCTCACAACATAAAGGTCACGGGCTCTTGTAAAAATACAAGATCCTTTTATATATATAAGAGCTTTCATGCACCAGGCAGCCCATTTTTTTAGTTAATTTATGTGCTATCTATTGAAGATGCCAGTCGTAGCTAGCTAGTGACAGTTCTCCTTCAAGAAATTTCTAAGAGTACTCAGCTTCCGGAAACTTTAGCTTTAGCTTTTTTGGGGGTAAGGTGTCTGTTAAGGACACCCGGCATTTTGAGAGTAGCAACTTGGTGCTGCTGTTGCTTGTAAAAGACATTGAGTGCTTTCATCTTTTCTTTCAGGCTGTGATGTGGATTTCCCAACAATTGAAGGACCCAGATGGGGTTCCTCATGATCAACCCGTGAAAGTCCTCAATGTTTCAAATTTATAGAGTCTTGGCTGGCAGAAATGTGTGATACTGTGGAAACATACATTGTTTTTATTAAAAATGCCCACAACGACGGATGAGGAAGGACTATTCAAACATCTTTCTGCCTCGATGGTTCCATATAATGGAGAACAAATCTACGTGAATATTTGCTTAACATGGAGAAAAGCTACCCAGAAAGGGGGTCTGGGAAGCTTTGGGTAGATCTGCAAAAACCCGCAATGGAGAATGATTTCCCTTGAGAGATTGCTTACGGTTTCAAAGAAAAGCTAAGAAGGGGAAGACAATTCTCTTTTAGTTTCTAAAATTTATCATTTCAAAATAAAAGGAAACTAAGAAAGACGTTAATAAAAAAGGGCAGCCCAGTGCACACGAAGCTCCTAGATATGCAGGGTCTGGAAAGGACTGAGGGCCGCTAAATTTTTCAATAGTTATTAGGAAAATTAGAAAATTCAATAGTCTAGAAACTGAACTATCAGCAAGTGATAGTTTAGTAGAAGTTATTATACTTTTCGGTAGCAACAACGGCAACAACAGTAAAGAGGGAAAATGTGGGGTCAAGTAATCCACCATTAATCAGTGCACATCACCCTCAAATTATCTTTTCTGAGGATAAAATTATCTTTTCTAAATTACTTTTTTAAGACAATGAAAAACTTTAAAAAAATTATTAGTGTTTTTAACCTAAAAATAAGATCACTTTAATCCTAAGTAAAAGAAAACTAGCCTAGTATGGTTTTTAAATTTATTCTAGAATTTATCAAAAATAAATAAGAATGTTTAAAAGGAAAATAAACTTTCTAATTAACTACTTTCTAAACAATTAAATATGAATTAAAATTGGCCAATAATAATCTAAAATAGTTCATATTCACATATTTTCTTAATTTTTATAAATTAAAATACCAAAGTAAAATCCATCACTACTTCTGTAAGTGAGAGAATGTCACTAGAAAAGTATTGTATAACTGAAATAATCATGCACTATCACTACACACTAGCTAACCATATTTTCTTACCCATGTTTACAATTCACAAATAGTCTAGTTTCTATTTACAATTCATGGACAATTAGATTCTATGAATATTTCACCAACATTGGCTACTGATTTCTCCTTTTTTTCGATGAATTTTTTTTTTTTTTTTAATAATGAAACTTGGTATCTAGAACAATTTGAAAGTAAGAAATCCAATTATACTGTTATATTTTAAATGAAGACTATGGAAATTAAAGCATTCACTTGCAAATGTCAGTTGTTCACCAACTACACAATAGTACTAAATTAAACTAATCAAATCGTAAATTTTAACTAAAATCAATACCAAACCATAGCTAATTTAAATTAAAACGTTATCAATGATTTAGATTAATAAAAAACACAAAAGATAAACTAAATTAAAGGTGAAAAACATAAGCAAAATACTATCAATATTTATGCAAACAATTGTGACTAGCTAAAGTTGATCATTTCGATCTACATCCTTTTAAATTAAAATTGAAATAAAACGCATGATTCTTCTTATACTAAATGTCTTTTATCCAATAAATTAAGTCCAATATCGAAGTGGGAATTGAGGCACGAAGTACCCTCGTTCATCATCTCACGAATGCTCTATTCATATCATCTTCAACCTTTGAATTTTTTCTAAATTTTTGCTCGATTTTCACTCCATCTTTGATCTGGTATTTATAGAGAATCAGAGGTTTTTCTTTTCCACTCTCTTTCCTTCTCTCCAATGAATTCTAATTTGATTAGAGTTTCTAATTAGGAAACCACTTCCTCTTTCCTCTTTCCTCTTTCATGGATAGCCCAAACCTCCTCTTTTGAGAACACCCTTACTTTTCATTGAAGCTGAAGAATGGCAAGTCGTAAAGGCTCACACAGTTGTCATTACGTGAACACAGCAGAACCGCTTTTGCTTGTGTATCATCCATGCCACACAGGGGCAAGAACACCATTTTTTTCATTGTGTGTGTAAGTAGCTTCCAAGCTAATATATTACCATCTTGTGTCTCAGCAAAAAGCTTCTCACTGCTAACAGCTAGTGCATAATCAAGGACGAGCAGGAGCAAAGACAGCTAGGCGTGGTGCTTGCTCAGGCTTAGCTATATCATCCCAGCGTCTAAAGCGCTGTAGAGGCTCACAGTTCCTTCTAGCCTTACGACATCTAACCCTCACAACATGGGAGTAGATGGCACAAGAAATACAGTACTACATAGAGCTTAAGGAGCATGTATCCATCACAGGCACAACCTTCCTCAACATCCCTCGCAGTAGCCTGCTCAACAATGCTCCTCATAAGAAACCTCCTGATGGGCTTGTCCTTTAAGGGGAACATTTTTTGCAGTTAGAACAACGGATGAAGTTCACATAGCCATGACAGTGCTTGTTATGGCCACCATTCCTGAGCTTGTTTTGATCCAGATCATCCAAATTTCACCATGGACGATCTAAGCAGTTGATTTTGATCTAAGATTGATCGATGATATGAAACTTTGATCGGCTTGATTTGACTACTTAATTTTGATCTGTAACCTACAAAACATATAAAATTCTTAAATAGTATTATTTTACAACTGGCTTTACGCATACTCACCTTAGATCTTCATCTAACCCTAAAAATTCACCAAATTACATTTCAATTATGAATAATTGTTTTAATGTAAATATATCCTATAAATCTAAGAATAAATGATCAAACACATTAAAATGATTAAAAAGTAGGGTTTATAATGTAAAAATCAATACTCAACTCACCGCCAAGTAGTATTTTGCTAGTCTCAAGTCAAGTATACAAAAAAAAAATTTCATTAAAAGTGATACAAATTGTCATTTTCATAGATACTCACGATTGCATTTACAAGCTCTTAAACTGCTAGGTTATCCATAGTAGATGAGTTAAGTCTCTTGAGGGTTTGTAGAAAATCTACACACAAAATTCAAAAAAGAGAGCTCATAAATTTATCTTTGAGAATTTTCTTCTATCCATATTCAGTTTATCACTTTAACATGTGAATAAAAATTAATGAAAAATTCAAAATGCTACTCATATACTAAAAATATTCTAATTTTCAGAAGTTTCATATTTTGTTTTATCCAAGTTGGAAAATGATATCTTCAATTGATATTTGACTTTAGCTACTTTTTGCATAAAGGAGTCCACCTATATATAATCTACTTAGTTTCTCTAATAACTTTAACTTTGGATGTATCTTAATATAAAGTTAATCTAGCTTCGCTAACACGTTGTGTTGTCAGCTTTGCTACCAATGCTTCATCTTAAGTGCTCTGCACAGACAATTTGTAAATTAAATATTTTTAATATCTAAAGAGCCTTTTTTTCTCTAAAGGTGAGAAAAATTGTAAACAATAATATATATTAAAAAATAAATTAAAAACGCTATCACATGCCAATTTGCATAATTTTTGGACTAAAAAATATTCAAAGTTAAAGCAATTAGATGAACTGGTAGATAATTTATAGATAAATCCCTCTATCTAAAAAGTTGGAGCACTCTGACTAAAGCTCTTTCCAGCACTTCAATTTAAGAAATGAGTAAATTATACATAAGTGGACCTCTCGTGCAAAAAAGTTAGAGCGATGTGACTCCAAGCGCTTACCACGGCTTTGATTTAGCATTCCTCTGCGTATTTTTAGTCTAATCGATAATTAGTTATTCCCTCCCAAGCAGCCCTTTGTGGACGTCTCTTGAATTCTTCATTTTCGCCAATCCCCCAACATATTCCAGCCAACGGCCCGATTATCATGTCCCAACACCATTTACTGATGTTGGCCGCACGCGCTACCGACCTTCCCGACTTCAAAGTGAGGAACGGTTTTCCTAATTTTACACCCTTCCGCGACAGGAGTCAGATATTGATCCATCAACAATTAACTTCCATCTCGCTCCGTTTCCAACGGGACGCTTGCTAACCTGCACCAGGGTGTTTCCAGAACGGGCAACTGTAAGCCCTCCCTCCAGCCCCGTTTTCCCACCTGCCTTATGTTCGTCAAACCAACCGGAAAATACACCCAAACTCCGTACAACTTGATTCTCGTTCCGTTTGACAGTGACACTCCTTTTCTCTCCTGCTCTGAGAATGAAATTATGTAGCTCTTGTTCCTTCTTTCTAGGGCGCAAATTCTAGAGAGAGAGAGGGAAAATGTCGTCGACGAATGAGATTGTAAGTATTTTCGATAACTCGAAGGAGCTTGATCGGTTGAGGAAAGAGCAGGAAGATGTTTTTCTTGAGATCAATAAGATCCATAAGAAGTTACAATCCAGTAAGTGTCTGCAATTTGGATTTTTCCTTTTTTGGCTGAGTGTGAATGGATTGTGCAAAAACGTTGTAATTTGAGGGATTTTGGTGGGTGAGTCTTTGTCGTGGTGCTTTAAACTTTCTGATTTTGGTGCTTATTGCGTTTGAATGATCTATTTTCATGTATTTTTGGAAATTTGATTGCACTGGAATCTCTGTGCGTTAATGTATTGGCACTGCATAAATGTGATTCTGTTGGAATAAAGAATCATGGGCAAGTACTATTTTTAGGATTCTTTACTGAAATTCATATCTCCAGTTAATGGTTTTTAATGTTAGTTTATATGTACATCTATCTGATGGGTTTGTTTCTAGCCTTTGAGCTATAGTAGTTCCTCCATGCTGGTGTGCCACTGCCTATGATGGTTGAGTTCTGTTGTTGGTTTTTTTCTCTCTTTTCTTTCCTTTTCTTCATCCCCCATTTTGCGTTTTATGTCATTTCCTCTTGAGTGTGTTGAACAAGTTCTATTTCCAAGTATTCTACAATACTGGGATAATGTTAGCCTATAATTGCTATAGAGCTATAAAATGGGATTTTGATTGTCTGATAATACTACCATGATTTAGACCAGTTTTATGATGAACTGATGCATTTCTTAGTTAATGCTTTTATTTTAGGTTTTGTCTCCATGCAATTTGGTTTGTGTCAGAGTTTGAGAGTCTTCAATCAAAACGCTAATGTTTCCTGTGATACTGAGTGCCATTTTATTTTTTATTTGCTTGTTGTGTTTGAAGTGATTTCTTTTTTCTTGATTGTGTTTTTTGTACAAGTCTGTTAATTGTTGTGTGGGAAATTTTGTGCTTCTAACCTTCTTTGTGCATCCTGATGCAGCTCCTGAGTTAGTTGAGAAGGCAGATAATGTCTTGTTGAGACTCCGAGCTTTATATGTTCAGGCAAAAGAGCTTTCAGAAAATGAAGTGAAGTATGTGTCTTTCTTACTTGGAGTTACAGTGGTAATATTGTTGCATTTGTTGTGCTTTGCATGACGTATCAGAAATTGAATAATTGATACATAACTAAAAATTGAAATCTGGTCCAAAAGAGGATATCCCAATTTCTGACAAGTTAATTATCTTCCTTAATTGAACACATTGTTTTAGTAAATTTATGTTGTTAGCTAATTAATTTAAACTAAAGTTACAACCTAGTATTGCAAAGTAGATATAATGAATGC
The DNA here is from genome assembly GCA_035236585.1 of Warburgia ugandensis. Lineage (NCBI taxonomy): Eukaryota > Viridiplantae > Streptophyta > Magnoliopsida > Canellales > Canellaceae > Warburgia > Warburgia ugandensis. The sequence goes on from CP141130.1 coordinate 78,531,308, forward strand.
CAGAATGATTATGATTATTGTTTTTATTTGTTGTTTGTCCAGTAGATTAATGGGTGCTGTATTAGATTCTTTATGGTCTATCTTATAGCAGCGCCTGGTATCAGTGCACTATAAATTTTCACCTGAGTTGTTGATGTATCTTGTCGCAGTGTTTCAAATATGTTGATGGGTCAATTAGATGGCCTTCTGCAGTCAGGACTTTCAGCACCACAAAGGAAAAAGATAGGTGAGCAACCAAATCTGGGTGTTCTGTTAAATATAATCTATATCTACTCATTTATCTGTGCCTGTGCCTGTGTGTGTGTGAGCGTGCTTGTATAGATACATATTGTTTCTAAAAGCTTTTTGTGGAAGTTATCTTGTGCTTCATCTAGGATACTTTGATCTGATTTGAGCTTGTTGTTCAAATATGTTTGTTCTCAAGTGCTGAAGTTTTAGTGCTCTCTAAATGAAATTTGGTTCAAGATCAAAATCGTCTGGTATTCATAACTTTAATGGATTAAGTTCTATGCCATGAGGACATAGGCTTACTCTCAGCTCACCTACCGGAAAGGTAAACTGGTTAGAGGTATTAGATATGTGCTGTTTAACATAGTATCATGCATGGTTAATGTCACAGCTGAAGGTGTAGTCCGCTGTCATGGTAATAGTTGTACAATCGTCCTGCTTTTTGAAAAACTCTGTCAGAATGGTGGTGTTATCAGAATATTGTAGTAGGGAAAAAGTTAGAAACTTTCTGGAAGTTTAAAAGTTTTTGATTTAGTTAAACATTTTACCATATTCTGTCCTGAAAATTTTACGATGCTTCTATATAGATTAATGTGTTTGGGCTTTTCAGACCATCGTATTTTAAAATACACCTGAAGATGGTGGAAAGATGTATTTTCTGCATATTATTGATCATTATCATGTAAAGGATAAAATGTCTGTCATGATCTTTGCTTCTGACAAGTTCCGTATGCCTGTCACTCAGTAGAAGGCACAAATAGTGTTGTCAGCCAGGGCTGATTTCAAGGAGTCAGTTCAATTTTGTCAAAATCTCTGGTTCATGACTGTTAACTCTGGTTTCTGACATTTAGTGGCCAATTAGGAAGTCTTATGTAATCTGGTTTGTTGGATTTTTCTGCATTATTCCATATTGCTTTATATGAAATGATCTGGAACAATCTAATCATCTAGCTAATATAAGCCTTATCAAATTGTTTCTTAATATCGTATGTTTCTTTTTATGTATTTATCTACTCTGCAATGAATAGGCATAATTTCTTGCAGAAGTTAACGAGCAGAAGAAGAAACGAATGAAGGCCGATTCGGACATTCCAAGGCATTCCCCTGCTGCTTCCATGCGAAGCCACCTTGAGCTTGCTGCTAATCTCAAGGGGGAGCAGGTGAGTTCATCTGTTCCATATATTAAGAGAACTCTTGCTCCTACATTTTAGCAGGTTTATGAAAATGAAATTCCTATAATCTGTTGTGAAGGTGTAGATGTCAAGGTAGAGTCTCCATCCATGGACAGTTTGGAAAATTCTAGATGCTGTTTCCACTTCCCATTTTCTCTTTTACCTTCATACTTTTTCTTCGGTCCTTCCTTTTCCTCTCTAGTAACTAATGGAAAATCTCTCTCTCTCTCTCTTGCATGCTTCTGCATGTGCTTTTTCTAGTTAGTATTATGGCTAAAGCATGTTTTCAAACTCCATCTCTGGTGATATATAACATACTTTAATAATAGGTCCATTATTCAGTTCTATTCAGAAGACATTCAATTCATTTTTATTGAAACTCTCTTTCTTAGTCCTTCTGTTTCATCTGCTATTTGATTCTGTATTTCTTTCTTGTATCATGCCAACTGAAAGTGAGTATTCCTCATTTTTCTTTCTTGTATTACTTGTTATCTATATTTTCAGGTAGCAGCTAGGGTTAATCCTGATGATGCTGAAAAGGATGAGTGGTTTGTTGTGAAAGTAATGCATTTCGATAGGGAGGCAAAGGAGTAAGTTCATTTTACTTAAATTGAGTTGCTTATCTTTTCTTATTAACGTTTTGGAGAACGTAGGATACTTACACAGTTATTGCTGATGTTCAAATGACAAGAAAAGCATGATCTTCTGTTGAAACCCATTGTTTTCTCATTAATTTTCGCTGTTATACCCTACTAGAGAGTATGATAAAATATTCTCTCAAGGGGAGCCTTGGCGCAATGGTAAAAGTTGTCATCATGTGACCTTGAGGTCACGGGTTCAAGGCGTGGAATCAGCCTCTTGCAAAATGCTAGGTAAGGCTGCCTACTATAGGCCCTTGTGGTCCGCCCCTTCCCTAGACCCCACATAGGTGGGAGCTTCGTTCACCGGGGCTGCCCTTTTGTAAATGTTAAACTAGACACCTGCACTAGATCCAGATTGAGTCCTGTGTCTATGTGTATTTTGGGAATAATCAGATCTTTTTAGGAGCACATAATTTTCTCTTATGAACAATCAGATTGTTTTAGGAGTCCTGTGTCTAAGATGCTGGTACCTGATGATGGCTTAAATGCTTAGGAAGCCCTACCTAATAGACCGTGACTGGTTCACCTGACTAGACTTTTCATATGACAAGTAGAGGCTTCTGAGGCTTATGAAAATTGCTATAATTATATTGCACTTTAAGACTGCAATGTCATCTTCATTGCTGGAGTTCATCTGATCCTTATTCATCAATATCTGATATAGTATGATCTTTATGCAGATTTGAAGTGCTTGATGAGGAACCAGGTGATGATGAGGAACCAGGTGGACAGAGGTAGCCCACTTAGAATGCACTTTTTTATTGTGGTAGCACCCCATTTGCTATTGTTTGTCTGTTCACCTGTGAGGTTTGGTGTTGTTTTATGTTGTTGCATTTTATATTTTACATGAAAAACATATCAGTATTTTAGATAGACCGTCCAAACATCTTGTTGGATAATCATAAATGAGTCTATATCTTAAGCAGGTGAATGCTGTTCCTTTTTTCTGCTTAGTTAATTTTTCATGGGAAAACAAGCCTACTGCCCATGGGTACTGTCAAGATCATGGTAGTAAAACTCATTAATTCAGCATTGGGACTTGTTTGGTTCTCTTTGTTCCTCATGTGTACTACATTTCTGTGTTGGTAATTTGGTTATTTGCATCTAAAGGGAAATCCGGAGTGCTGTTGTAAATGCTTGTTGTTGAAAACTCTTATATTAGCTATTTCTGTAATACATCAATATAGAAATCTTGGATCACCCATAGTATGGATTTTCCTCATACAATCCCTCCTTCAGCTGGAGAATGGACTAAAGGAGACTGATTCAAGTCTTTCAGCCACTGGTCACCTTGGCAACCTACACTGGAACCATTGCTCTCAGTGCTTCAAACTGCATGATGTAAAGGTTGGTGGACTGATCAGTTCAAATCCCTGAAAATACTTGACTGAGATAAAAAAAAGGGCAGCCCCGGTGGACGAAAGCTCCTGCCTATGCAGGGTCAGGGGAAGGGGTGGATCACAAGGGCCTAAAGTACACAGCCTTACCTTGCATTTTGCAAGAGGCTTGCAAAGAAATGACTAAAAGCAATGAGAATCAAGGACTTGCAAAGAAAACTACTTAGATGATAGTCCATTGAGGCCATGAGCATGCAGGGAACTATATACAATTGTGGTGAAGAGGCAGCAGAGAGGATGAAAAGGATCAGTTGTGTGTATGAGTCTCAAGTGTGGAAGACATTTCATGTGCCAGTGGTTGAGTGGACGAAGGGGAAGAGATAAAAAAACAGCAGCACTCCACCATTGCAGCAGCAAGAAAGCCATGAAAATTCTAGTTCTCTTGCGCCCTTATTGTTATATCACCCTTAATGTGAAGTAGATTGAGCTGTAGGCACCAATGGTCACAGTTTATATGTCGATTCAGAGGCAGGGTAAATAAACTATTGTCTTATGTAGTTGCTGCATAGATAAAATGTTCAACAGTGGTATTCATCCGGTAATGTTTATGTAATGGGATTTCAGCTGTTAAGGTAGAGTTGTTTTAGATTCTTTAGGCTTGTGTATATGTCTCTTAGTATGCCTATATTGATGCAGTAATCATTTTGTGGTCTTAGGTGCCAAGTTAGGAGGTCTTAACGTCGTCTCATTGGCTGTGGTTGCTGGTAATAGCCTGTAACTTTGACTAGATTGACAGCTGAACCCTCGCCTGGAAGTCCAATTTCAAACTAACAATTCCATATCTATGATATAGAGCCTCTTGTTCATGTGGGCATATACTCATGTATTGGTTATGGTTCTTTGCTTGCATAAAGTCAGTGACTTTATCAGCAGTTCAGTTTGTGGTTTTATTCACTGAGTTACCAGGAAATGGAAATTGCTATGATGGAAACGGGTAACCAAAGTTGGTGATGTTATTTTGCAGTGGGGTGGATGACATGGTTTGACTGTGGGTTGTAATTTGGAGGATGCGACCGATTCTAGGATGGTGTTTAGAGTCATCATGTCACATATGATATATAGGGACCTCTCTTTGTCCTAGTTTAATCGTGTTTTGTTCTCTTAGGTGCACTAGAATTCGAGCACATAGGCAACTGTTGGATATCCCATAAGCAACCATCGTCAAAGCTTCACTGACCGATTGGTGGTAGTATCTGACCAAAAGGGGCTTTTGCATTTGCATGAATTTGGTTACCTACAGTTGTTTTTGTCCAAGAATATTGTAGGTTTAGCATTTATATGCTTTAAAACAGTGAGGGCTCTGTATGAAGTATCTGGTGTATTGGGATTCAGTAAGCAGATTTGATTATGTAGTGTTGAATTTTGTGATCAAAGTATGGTTTCTCAGCAATTTCGTTTCCTCTTCTAGTTTTCTGTTAGATCTGAACTGTGTTACTGTTTTATATTATAGGAGTAAGAGGATTCTTTGATGAATAGCATTTCCTCTGTGATTGACACACCATGCTTTAATACATTCTTTGAAATGTTTCAAGATTGTTCTTGTGAGCATTATCGTGTATGTTCCTTCACTGTATGTCACTCCATTTTCTGCTTCAAAATCTTGTTATCTGGAATCAGCTGAGAATATTAGCATACTTGAGTAAAGTCTTCACTGTGAGGACCCCACAGACAAGCATCCATAGCATGTTCCTCTATTGCTTGCCAAAAGTGTCTCAATGACTACACTAAGTTGCAGTGATGAAGTCGACATATGTTAGAATGATGTATATGGCTCTCCCCCCCATTTCTTCTTTCTTTTAGCCAATATATTACTTTATTTCCTACTGTGGATCCTAAATTTAGGATAACTGTGTAGCTAATGTGTCTTTGTATATCTTTATTGTCAACAAAAAAAAAGTATTACAATATAAAATACTCTTTGTCAAGTTCTAAGATGTCTCTGATCACTGTTTTCAGTTAACTAAACCATGTTATTCGCAATTTTGAACTTTCACTGATTTACAATAGTTACCAAGATTTAGATATTCAGCACCTTCATAATTAGGGTCTTGTTGATTCTTGCAAATTTTATATAAAGATTGTTATGATGAGATCGAATGCTAGTTATCCTTAGTTTTTGGTCATGCTCTTTTCATGTACTAAGGACAAGCATTCTCTAGATGATAATAGTGGCCTTTATGTTCTCAGAAAATACAAACTGCCAATGTCACGCATTATTCCTTTTCCAAAGCGAAGTGATCCTTCAAGTGCGCAAGATTTTCAACCTGGGAGACATGTTTTAGCTGTCTATCCTGGAACCACAGCTTTGTATAAAGCAACTGTTGTTCCTCCACTCCGTAAGGTAACATAGAATCTTCTTCAGCCATGAACTGCCTTTTATGTTGCATCCTAATTCTTCTATCTTATTTAGTTACTTGCAAAGTCACATTGGTATGTTGAGTTGAGTGTAAACTTGAGTTCTTTTTTCAGGTGTACCCCAGAGCATTTTATGCTGATCGCTTGTGATTCTTGTACCATCATTAATCCATTACTTGGCATCTGTAATTCACTGGTTTTTGGATCTTTTGGTTATTGCTTCTTCTTCTTCTTCTGACGACGATGAAAACTCAAAATGCTTATAAATCTAGATTTAGGCACACATAACATCTCTTTACTTTCATATTCTCCATGACTGAGTTATGTTTCTTTTCCAATAAAACCACAATTTGGCAGAATTTGAAAAGTTATGGAATTATTGTATCCAGTTCACCTTTGTTTAGCTTTCCTACTACATAGTGGTATTTCACATTCACCATTTTCACATACTGGTGTCTTTCTTTAAGTTTGACCAGTCCTGTTTACAGATTCAACTGAACTGTCATCATTTTGTGTGTTGAATCCTATCATATTTTATCAAGTCAGTTCTATTTCTGTACTGACATTTGAAAATCAGCCACCTGAACCTTGCATATTTCTTGGCTGAACAGTTCATCTGGGTAAAGCATAGTTAATGCAAAACTTCAAATAAGTCAGTGGTTTTGTTGATAGTTAGCGTCACATCCAGAAACTGTATCCATGCATTGTTAGGCATGCGATTTTTTTAAGTTTGTTAATCTCTGTCTTTTGCCTTGTGCATTCGGTTGAATTAGCTTCTTGTGATATGGATAATTTAAACGGAGACAAGTTTGTGGACTCTATGCGCAAGAATTCAGCAATATTTTCAGGTTAAAGAGTTTTTGTGGACCAATTTTATGGGGAAGTTGGTTTTAGTTTCCTACTTCTGTGGACTGACATATTCCTGGATGTTAAAGAAGTCATTCAAAATTTTAATTGTAAAGTTCTAAACAGTCACATGGAGAGTTGTAATCAAGTGCCAAAAACCTGGGCATGAGGCAGCACAAGAAAAGTGCCTTTTGGTGATGGCTTTATAACTCACCTCCTACATGTTATAAAAGGTCAACCATTTCAAAAATTGGTACTTATTTCCATAACAAATGTGTGCTGTCTGTGTATTGATCTAGGAAAAGGATACTTGAAGCTGCATTTATTACTTCTTTCTGGGGAAGAATCAGAGCTTATTGCTAACATCGAAAGTTCACAGAGCATCAATATAATTGTTGAGAACTCATTTAATTGTTGTAGCGCAAAGCTGGGAGATAATTTTTCCATTTGTCACTAATGCTAATCAGATCGTTTATGCATATCTGAAGTGTGTATACATCTTATTGAACAGAATATATGCTTTCTTTGCATTCTAAATGTTATCTTCTGGTCTCTTTAACTTCAAACTAACTGTTATTGCATTTTCCATGTCATGGCACTCCCAACTGTTACACAATGCTGCAGAGGAAGACTGACGAGTAAGTTGCTCTCTCACTTGTTTCAAAACTTCCATCCTCATGAAAAGTTATTAAGATGATTGCTTAATGGAATAATCACCCAATAGGGACACTGAATAGTGCAACGTGCCTAGATAGCACCAGAGATACCCTAACCATTAACAGGTGGCCTCTGAATCGACAGCTAAAACCTGAAGGAAAATAGCTTTTTGATTCAGTAGGCCACCTGTTATTTGGTTAGGATCACCTCAAGTGCATTCTCACTGTAGCACATGAGACTGGGGCCTGCTGGATGCACAGTTCAGATTAGGGGCAGCCCCAGTGCACGAAGCTCCCGCCTATGCGGGGTCCGGGGAAGGGGCAGATCACAAGGGCCTATAGTAGGCAGCCTTACCTTGCATTTTGCAAGAGGCTGATTCCACGCCTTGAACCCGTGACCTCAAGGTCACATGATGACAACTTTTACTGTTGCGCCAAGGCTCTCCTTCATGCACAGTTCAGATTGTTAATGATTATTCGTGGGTAAGCTTCTGGCCAGACGATGGGTTTGGTCCCTTTGTCACACAGAAGCAAGTGAACCTCTGCACTGTACCATATGCTGTCTATTCTGATGGATCTCATTAGTACAAGCACATCACAGCATTTTTTGGTGGAAGGTTAGCTTTTCCTATGGAAGTATAAAATCATTTATGAGCCAAGAAATAGTTGAACAAATTGTCTAACTTTTGGTTCATATATGTGTATAGTTTTATTAAATTACAGAAGACTTCCATATGGGGCTGTTATATTTCATCTTAATATCTGTGTCCTGTGGAGATTTAAACAAACTTCATACTCATGTTGTTTGTTATCTGTAGCTATCTGCTGGAGTTTGATGACGACGAAGAAGATGGATCTTTACCCCAAAGGACTGTACCATTCCACAGGGTAGTTGCACTTCCCGAGGGACATCGTCAATGAGACTAACCAATATTGCCTCTAGCCGTAGTTCATAGAAATGGTAATATACATCAGGTCCAGGTCATCGTTTGTATATCACTGAAAATCTTACAGAGATCATATCTACAGATATGTATTATAGCCTGTGTTGCATCTCCCCTCTTCCTCCACCCCAATTGTAAGTGCAACTTGCCCCTTAGCTGTGGTATCTATTTAGTTAATGTGATGTTTGTATTGTAATTTTATCCATTGAAGGCATCAATGCTTGGCAGAAAGTTCAGCTCCTGTGTATCAGATGGATGAACTGAAAGATATCATTATCTACTTTCAAATGTCCAATCTATTTATCTACCTTCTTCCAAAAATAAAAAAAGAAACTATTTATCTTCCTTGAAGTGCTATGTGCAGGGGGCATGTATCACCAAGCCTTTCTTCACTGGGTGATCCTAAACCTCTTTAACTTAAAAATGGACTGTCAACAAGTAAACAAACACTTACGTATTCATAACACTAGGTTAGGAATATGGCTATCCTTTGATGTGCCAATTGTGGTAGGCTCCAGCAAGTTGGGGTCTCAATACGGTATCTGTATGTAATTATGTGGTGTACATCAGGAAGAAACCCCAAGAGAACACCAACCGAACTATAAATCCAAAACCAGAAAAAGCAATAGGACGACAGACAACAAAGAAGAAACCCAAGAGAAGGAAATGAACTGGATTTATTCCTCCAAAATGTGAGTCTATATAGCCTGTTTGGGATATTCACAAAGTAGAAATATCAATATAGAGAGTCCCGGTAGGTGGACAAGCTCATGAACATCCAAAAGAGAAGTATATTGCTTGAAAAAATCTAATAACCGAACTGCTGGAACGGCCAGGGCACAGGCACATATAAGATCATTACAGGCATAAACTGATTGCAAACAATTGAATCTGGCTTGAGAATTAGTGAAGTGAGGATCGAAGAATCAGAGAGAACTTTGGAGGAGAAGAGGGTGCTAAATTGCCTCTGGAAGAGGAGCCTAGGGAAAATATAAAACAAAACACACTGCATGGAGCCAAGATGCCGGCACATCTTGCAATAAAAATTGCCCCATGATCACGAGATTTTAACCACTTCCAGTAGGGTTCAATTGGATCTCTGAGATGTGCTTGCCGATTAATGATCACTTGAATGCCCATCAATGCCATCCTGTAACTCCTAAAATGATTTTGTACATTGGTGCATCTATCCACACACAACTTCAGCATAGGAAGGCCATAAATGCTCCGAGGGTGTGCACCACCTGACCTCAGTTATCGGTGCTTTCATTGTTTAAGCCAAGCAAGAGTCACAAAAGAATTCCCTTCAGTAGTCACATTGCCAAGATTCAAACAATCACAGGTTTTGACCTAGGTTAGCCATGAAGGCATGAGAGCCAATTTTTTTTCAACTAGCTGAATTACTTTATTGTTGAAAGAAAAGAAGAGAGAAAAGGGAGCTGTAAAATGAGACAAATGGAGATAAAAGGGGCAGCCCCAGTTCACGATCTCCCACCTATGCGGGGTCCGGAGAAGGGCGGACCACAAGGGCCTAAAGTACATAGCCTTACCTTGCATTTTGCAAGAGGCTGGATAAAAACTGATTTTTTGTAGCAGCTTCTCTCTATCTAAAAAAACCTGTTGTTGAGATGGAGTTTTCTCTCACAAGAAGCTCTTGTCTTTTCTATGACTATAAATCATGGTTTTAAATTTTCTCCATTTCTTGGTTAAAATTGACTAAAGTGGTTATTTGGTGGAGAAAATTGATAACTATATAATATTTACATCCACTACCGTGGATGTTTGACAACTTCTCCATGGTTATCCCAATATCACAAACCAATGAGGGAGATTTTCATTCTCTGTGGTTATTGAGATAACCGCCTACTATCGCGATTGAATAAACCCCTGCTGGAGTTATATTTCATCATGTCGTTGTTCCTTCTATGGGATTGGTCATCTTTCCTCCATGGAAGTGGCTTGCAATTTTCCCAGGTTCAGGGTTTGTGCGTTGGCCTTCTTCCTCCATGGAGATGTTCTGGCTCTCGACTCCAGCTTTAGAAGAAATGAATGGCATGGGTTTCCAGGCCCCTTGTGTGGGTTCCCTTAAATAGTGCATGTACTCTCTCTCTCTCTCTCTCTCTCTCTTCCTTCCCCACCCACACTGACACCCACAGATGCACCCACATACACGCACACAGTAACAAACATGCATGCATACGCGCATAGTATAGAAACAACACCATGAAGCACTAGTAACATAAAAAGAAGAAGAAGAAGAAGAACCATCTCAGGAATGCAAATGTTACAATCCTGATCGTCGTGATTAAGCTCAAACAATTAGATGAATGAGAGCTGAAGGCCTAAAACTTGGAGCTGATACTGACATTCAGTTCTTCGACGTACATGGGGGGATTTAAAAGTGATCCTAAAATCCCGATAGAAGCTGAAACAATCGGCTTGGAAGACAGAGAAATCAAAGAACATGTAGGAAGTTGATCAAAAGGTATACCAACCCCTCCTTGATAGACGTACTAAAAAAAACAAAACAAAGTGGTTGATGCTGTGGCCAACCATGCAATAATCGGAGAGGAGCATTTTTGTGGCTAGATAGCCTTCTTCATTTTATTCTACATTGTAACGACACGTGTTAAGACTTATTTGCAAGTTTCAGGGCTCTTTTTGTGCGAAAGGAGCATAATTCTATGTGCTTATTAAAATGATTAATATTTAACTCAATATTGCCCTTTTTTTAGCACATTTATGTATCTTCAAAAATTATTAAATGAAAATAAAAAAGAGCACAAATTTTTCACAATTTGTAAGTTATGAGCGTTCCATGTGTATTAATTTAAAGCTGAATCAACAGAAAGCCTCTCATCTCAAGGCTATTAATTTAGGGGATTCTACTTACTTTGTCTTTATCTTTTAGTTTAATTTACTGTGCTTGAAAAAAAGAAAAAAGAAAAGCCCACGGGAAGCACAAAGAGAATCATAACCTTCCGTGTACAGACTTCCCTTCCTCGCGTCCAGGATCATATTTTTGGGTGCCCCGGGCAGTAACCCCGTCCTCAATCTAGAGTTTTATCTCCTCAATGTGTGGTTGTAACCCTCTTTTTTTTCCCCTCATAACTTTCAAAACTCAGTCCTCTTCTCCCTTCTCCTCCAAAACTTAGGCAGAAAAAAGAAGCATCTCTAATGGCTTCCATGGTTGGCGCTCCAGCATCTTCGTCAGCAAAAGTTATTTTCCTCTCGTCAACTTCTACAAACTCCACAACCAGTCCCCAATCCCTTTCCCCTTCTCCCACCTCTAGAAAACCCTCTTTCTCCCCACTTCTTGCCTCTTCTTTTATCAATCCATCTCAAATCCGATTCCTAACATCAACCCCATCTCAGAAATCCGCCAGCAGAAGAAACCCATCATGGGTTACAACAGTTAGAGCCGCTCGTGGCAAATTCGAGCGCAAAAAGCCCCATGTAAACATCGGCACAATAGGCCATGTTGACCATGGAAAGACCACTCTCACTGCTGCTTTAACTATGGCTCTTGCTTCTCTTGGAAACAGTGCTCCAAAGAAGTATGATGAAATTGATGCTGCCCCAGAAGAAAGAGCAAGAGGTATCACTATCAACACTGCTACTGTTGAGTATGAAACTGAGAACCGCCACTACGCCCATGTAGATTGCCCTGGCCATGCCGATTATGTGAAAAATATGATTACTGGAGCTGCCCAAATGGACGGTGCGATTTTAGTTGTTTCTGGAGCAGATGGGCCTATGCCACAAACCAAGGAACACATTTTGTTGGCAAAGCAAGTTGGTGTTCCTAACATGGTTGTGTTTTTGAACAAACAAGATCAGGTTGATGATGAGGAAATTCTTCAGTTGGTTGAACTTGAGGTGAGAGAGTTGCTATCCTCTTATGAATTTCCTGGTGATGATGTTCCTATTATTTCTGGTTCTGCACTTTTGGCTCTTGAAGCTTTAATGGGTAATCCCGCTATGAAAAAGGGTGAGAATCAATGGGTTGATAAGATATATGAACTTATGGATGCGGTTGACAGTTACATTCCAATTCCTCAAAGGCAGACTGAATTGCCCTTTCTGTTAGCCGTTGAGGATGTGTTTTCCATTACTGGTCGCGGTACGGTTGCCACCGGCCGTGTTGAAAGAGGCACCATTAAGGTTGGAGACACCGTAGATTTAGTGGGTCTTAGAGAAACCCGGACGACTACTGTTACTGGAGTTGAAATGTTTCAGAAAATTCTCGATGAGGCGCTTGCTGGTGACAATGTGGGTCTATTGTTGAGAGGTATTCAGAAGGCTGATATTCAGAGAGGAATGGTTCTTGCAAAACCCGGAACCATTACTCCTCACACGAAGTTCATGGCGATTGTTTATGTGCTTAAGAAGGAGGAAGGAGGCAGACATTCACCTTTCTTTGCGGGTTACCGTCCCCAATTCTATATGAGGACAACTGATGTTACTGGGAAGGTTACTAAGATTATGAACGACAAGGATGAGGAGTCTAAGATGGTTATGCCTGGTGATCGGGTTAAGATGGAGGTTGAGCTCATTATGCCTGTTGCGTGTGAGCAGGGAATGAGGTTTGCTATCAGAGAAGGTGGTAAGACAGTTGGAGCAGGAGTTATCCAGTCCATCATTGAGTAACTCCTTTTTTTTTTCACCCCATGTCAAAAATGGCTTTTGGATGGTAATTTTACTTAATTTGGCTGTCAGTGACAGAAGGAAGAAACCAAGTTATATCAAATGTTATATAGTTTCCAGTTTTGCTCTTCTTTTGCATTTACTGTGATTTTAGTGTAGGTTGTCTACCAAATGAACGATGAACCAATTTAATTGTATTCTGTTCTTTGATTGTGACAGCTAGTTGTAGTTTGATAATTGGTTTGAATGGCAGATGGTTTTTTGTATGCAAATATGCAGTGGTGCTTCTGGTGTTACATGCATTTGGGAACTATATTTTGTTGTAATTAATGTTTGATTTGCATTTAGTTGTTCCAAGCCATCTATGCATTTGAAAGAGCACAAGGGGTCAGGACACTCTTCTAAGGGTTTTACATGGTTCCCAAGTATTGCTTCAAGAGAAAACTCACCTGCAAATTGAACTTAATGTGATAGAAACTCTTTAAGAGTAGCTCATCACAGCTTCCTTATTGTGAATTCCTTTTTCACCACCCAATTCTGGATCATCTTTTGGAACAATATAACTGTCAAAAGTGGGTGACTGTTCATGGGAACTATTATAGTCCAAATACTCACAAGGCTGGGTCGATGCTGGCCTCCCCCCAAACTATACTTGCAAGTTTCCCGGCAAAAAACTCTCCACGCCTACTTTTAGAAAGAGCACTATTGTCTCATATTTGCTTCTATAATTAGGTTGTGGCGCTACTCAGAGCCATCAAATAGCCTTGGTTACATGGTAACTAAATCCTGTGAGGTTGTCATTACCATTCTATCGTTTCCATACTGTTTTCTATTGTTTGCTACAGTTTTGCATAGTAAGCAAGTCTATTCTTATTCTCTTCCAGGTCCAACCCAAAGAAGTGGCTTCTAATGTTCTTTTTTATCATTTACAGTGAATTCTGGCATACTTTTATCCTTAAACCTCCAATATTGTAAATGATCTACTCATAAGAACGGTGCAGTGAGGCAAATGCATCGGAAGAACTCCATTACTTAATATAATTTCTCAAGTCATTTTTGAAATGTGATTATCAGTAAATTAAAATAATCATCAGTTGTCAGTGTTACTATTTCTTACCTATGATGGCTGATTTCACTGGTTGCTGCTGCTTCATAGCAGATCAAAGCTCTTCGGAGAAGCATGAGAATTTCTTGTGATGTATTTTCATCTGGCTCTTATGAGAAAGTGAATTCTGTTGTTTTCGTCAAAAGTGGAACCTAAACACGCCATCTATATTAGCATGTTTTGTGAAAAGATTTTCTTCCTGTTAGATCCATATTGTGTTAAGGATTGTGACTGAAAGAGTAGTATATTGGAGAATCTAAGCTTATAGAAAACTGTGCTCCAATTTGATCTGGTAGTACTTTACCTCAACATTGGCATTTTTTCCTAGACATATTTTGTATCATATTCTTCCTAAGAAGGAATTTGATTTTCTGATCTTCAAAGTATCTAAAGGGCTGTGTTCTCTGATCATATCTTGTTCCTTCAAAACACAATCTCTCATGTGTATCACACTAAAATAAAAGCGAGAGGAGTTGGTTCTTCTTTCCAAGAGAAAGCTTCAATGTTCTCTTTCTTTTTACAGATGATAATTTTGTCATAGTATTTATATCAATTCTCTATCTTATCTCTTTAGAGGAGAAGAATCAGTAAATTCTTATGGAGTCTTAAAACTTTCAATCCCTTCTTGCTTCTTCTTGGCTTCCTTTCTAGAAGTGTCCAGATATTATAGAGTCACACTAATATGAATATGCCACCAACAACCTTCGTGGTGGCTTCTATTTATCTGATCTAAGCATGCTTATTAGGTGCAAATGTTCTATACTTCCATTGTAGCTAATAGTTATCATTATCTGTGAAACTAGAACTATGAAAAGCTTACTGTAGTTTACCATTCATTATTTTATTTCTTTTATTCTTTCTCATTATCTATTTGTCTAAGAACGAAACTAATCTTTTGTAAGTTGTTTATTACTATATTAGAATAAGTTAAATGTCTGGTCTCTTAGCATAAGAATTGAACCATAGCATGAACATGGCTTTTTGCACCTAGATACAATAATATGCAGGTTGCATGTAGATCCATGTCAAACTTTATTATGATTGGGATTGTTGGATTGCGCATTGAATTTGTAGGTCTCCCTTGAAAAAATTGTACATAACACAGTGAAATTTGTTTCAATAATATCCCTTAGTTTATTAATTCCGTTGCTACCATATTTCTCATTCCCTTTTTACGTTGGTTATGGATGAGTTAACAAAACATATATGCACGGGGCGATTCCATAGGTCATATTATTTGCAGATGGTATAGTTTTGATTGATAAGACAAGGGAGGGCGTAAACACAAAGCATTATTTATGGAGAGATGCATTAGAATCAAAAGGATTTAAAATTAGACGAACTAAGACCAGAGTATATGGAATGCAATTTTAGCAAGAGGAATATGACTGGAGCACTAGTAAAGATTGATAACCAAGAAGTCCCTTTAAAAAGACCACTTTCGTTACTTGGGATCAATAATTCATGAGAGTTGAAAAATTGAAAGAGAGGTTACCCAGAGAATCCAAGTGGGTTGGAACAAATGGAGATGCACTTCTGGAATTTTGTATGATCCATGGGTGCTACTTAAACTAAAAGAAAAATTCTATAGGATGGTTGTAAGGCCAGCCATGCTCTATAGGTTAGAGTGTTGAGCAATTAAGGAACAATATGTACATAGGATGAGCATCGCTAAAATGCGGATGTTGAGGTGGATGAGTAGTAAGACAAGAAAGGATAGAATTAGAAATGAAAATATTAGAAGAAACTTAGGAGTAGCACCAATAGATAACAAGATGAGGGAGATTATACTTAGATGGTTTGAACATGTCCAATGGAAACCAAAAACGGCACCTGTTAGAAGGAGTAAGACGATCCAAGTCGAAGTTTTTAACAGGGCAAGGGGAAAGCCCAAAAGAACGTGGATGGAAGTGGTGAGAAAAGATTTTAAAACTTTGGGACTAAATGAAGCCATAACACTTAATAATAGATGGGAATGGAGGAACAAGATTCATGTGGTCGACCCCTAGTTGGGATAAGGTCTTGATGATGATGATGATGGACATGTCTCATTAGTCATTCTTCCCACCTATTATGAAGACTGCTATTTGCTTGGAAGTTTGCTACAAATGTTCATTTTTTGTCCGCATGAACTTGACTTCTCACTACTTGCTCATGGATCTCCCTGATCTATGTTATCATCACTTTTGTATCATGACAAATGACTTGAGCTCTTTCTTGACCACCCCTCTGCTGTTGCTGCATCACCGATTGTATGGAAACATAAATGATGTCATTTATTAATAACATTACAACAGCGTTTGTATATCATGGCCTTTGATAAGTCCAAAATATTAACAAAGAGAAAACAAGATGGCTGCTTCTGATGCTGGAGGAGCAAGATGTACATGAATTTGTTGACTTTTTGAATAAATTTTTGAGCATTTACTTTTGAATGTCAGAAGTTGTGGATTTCACATTGTTGGCATTTTATTATCATTTCTGGAAGCCTTCCAAGAGGTTGGGCCAGAGGCAGCATAGGCCGAGAATCTTGGGATCCACCCATGTTAAGTGTCCTATATGGTAATCTATTTCTGTCTTCTTTCCTGTGTCAAAATTTTATCTTTGAAGGAAATCTAACATTTTCTTTTTCTTTGGATTTTCTCCTTAAGTTAATAAATGTTGATAACCAAAACGCCAAAATGACCAGTTATTTTTAAGACAAAACCAGTAGATTCTTTGACATATTTTCTCACCTTTGTTGTCATGGTAGTTGATTAGAACGTTTAAGTTGCTCTTTCTAGTATCCTTTTACAATTCGACCACCTAGAGAAGAAGTCAAGACCGAAAATGATATTTTCTTGGATAGTTGGATGGTGGTGTATGTCTCTGTGATTGCACATGACATTGGCAGAGAGGATATTTCTAGTCAGCCCTCTTTATGTATCACTTGTTTGATCAGATTTCATTCCAGTGGTTATTCATGATTCAGGAAAGCTAATATCTTTCTTTTCAACAATTCAAAATTCTTTATTTCATGGTGGTCAACTTGAACTTGATGAAGTTGAGGTTATCAACCAGTGTGTATTTCTGCCAGAAGTCCAAGACCTAAATTGTCATAGCACTGTGACGTCTCAGTTGGCTTATCTAGAAGGAGATGGTGGTAGAATTTTTTGGAATAAAATGGTTAGGTCCAAGTGCTCTGTTCTGAATGAATCTGTTGCTAATGATGGTATCTTGATTTTTCACTCCCATTATTTTTAGACATGTGGAGTTTTCTGTATTATACGGATGTCGGCTGATGTAATGACTTGGTGAAGTTAATGAAAGAATGATTATCCTTCCACCACACAGAGTTCTTCTCTTTATCTGTTTCTACTACATTCAGTTATATGATTGACAACTTTTTTCATGGTTACTGAGCTGAAGCATTGAGCTTACAGAGATCTGATCTGATTCTAGAGAAGTAGTATCTTGTTTTCTTTTCTAAGGTTCCTCAGTTGTCGCCTTTTTCTTTTCCTGTATCATTCATATGCTTGTCCATCTTTCCTCCCTCTTTCATATTGAAATAATTCAATCTCGTAATCTCTGTACTAAATGTTTGATACCATTTCTATTTGGTAACCAGGATTTGCCCACCTGTTTGAAAAAGTATCTGACTACAGAAGTGAATAAGAAAAGATATACAAAGCCTTGAAACCCTAAACCCTTTTTCTAGAGTTAAGGTTTTTTACATCTTGGTTTGGTATTTTTGTTGCTTCATCTTCCAAAAATCCCTTCTCTCTTTATTGAGAACTTCACTAGTTTGTCATTATTTTACTACATCACCCCATGACAAAAGAAAGAGACTTGAAATAGTAAAGACACAAAATTTCTCTAGTGGAAGTCAGGTTTTCTGTCTCTTATTTCTTCCTTTAGTTTGTTCTGGTTTATCATATGCCCCTCCCTTTTATGGACATCTCTTTCTTCTTGCTTACTGCCATCTCTTTCATCTTCATCCACTTTTTTCTCCCAGTTAGTCACCATAAAGCTCATCTTTGGAATGGTTATATTCTTGCTCTTTCCTATGCTCAGTAGGGACATCCGTAATCACTTTGGATAGATTGGTCTAGCACAATATGGTACAATGAGTGTAGTCAGGTAAGTACACCTCAAACAGTACTAGAAAAACATAAAATCTACCAAGGAACGTAATAGATGTTTCTTTAATATAGAATTTATCTATAGCTGTCAGTCTGTAGAAGCTTAAGTTGGTGAGAATCAGGTGAGTTACAGCATTTTTGTTATAATGGAAAGTTGCCAATTTCCCACATCGCTATAAGTCTAGCGTTGTGACAGATTTCCATGGTATGATAAAGACTACTATTTCAAAGCTCACATGACTTAGACATCTTATCTAGATTTACAAACAAGTTTTCTTACTGAAATTTCCTCTATTGTGATATAGTTATAATGCTATCCCATTATCCAATTTCCTGTTCTAGGAAAATCCATGCTTAATATATATTGCTATCTGACAATCATCTTCCTAGCGTTATTTCAGCTTGAAGAGTGCTAGAAATGTTTTTATTTGTTGGTATTGCTTGGTTCTTTCCAATGCAGTGACTCTATGTTCCTATCATATGGATTCCCATATTCTGTCATCGTTAATCTACACGATGTATGCTGTATAATCGAAGACCTTTTGCTTCATTTTTTAGAAACTGGAATATAAGATTGCGTCCCATAAGGAAGTGATCTGGAGTATCGTTCGCATGTTCTCAATAGGTCTTCCTCCCAAGATGTATGAAGTGCCATTTTTGTCATTGATGCTCTCTCAAAACGAGTGATGTGGCCTTCACATGATTTTTTACTTTATATGATGGACCATCTTTGGACTTCGGTTACCAGGTAATTCATGCGTTGTTTTATCAAATAGCCATCGTATAAGGTATTTATACAGTGCAGCTGGAGAGTTCTGCTTGAAATGTCTCATGAATCTCTATCCCACAAAGCAGCTGATATTAGCCAACATAACAGTAAGTGGGATAATGATGGAATTGTATTTCTTGTCTGCCTTTCATGTTTTTATTTCTGTTTCCCTGCCATCCGTTAATTTTTATTAGTTCTGTTATATTCTGAAGGCCTTGTTACCAGTGCTGCATATGGTGGAACACGGCTTAATGTTGTTCCCTTTTGAGAAGAGTCCTGTAAGTGTAGACGCTGTTGCTTTTTATGGGGGATATTTATTTTTCTAAACCTCTCTAGATCTAAGTCATTCATCATGTTCGGGACAGCATATATAGACTAACACGAAATCTCATTCCCATTGGATTCGTACAACCTATCTTCTGTCAGGTTGAAAACCACTGCTACTGATTTTTATGATTTTTTTTTGAAGAACAATCGTAAGCCATTCCAAACAAGATGAACGGCTCAGATCTTCCAAATATGCCTCTCCCTGGGGTGCCCACATTGACGCTTTCCCATGTCCATTGCATAAAAGACTTTGAGTATTGTTTTGCTTTCTTAGTTGAGTACATGCTGTGGCGTACAATGTCATAAGTATGTTGCGTATGATCCTTCTTTGTTTACTAGGGCAGATTCTTAAATTATTGGGTTAAGATGTTTTTGTTGGCCTCATCATCAGCTTAATCCGTTCGATCATTTCTCTTTTAAAGAGTTATGAGATATAGTAGATGTTGATTTCGTCTTTTGTGGAGGTCTGACGCTTGTTTTGGCCAATCAGAAGAGACTATTGTTCTTAAATTTGAATGCTGGTTTGTTGTGTTGTGAACTGATTACGCTATGATAAAAGATCCAGATTAGGGCCAAAGGGTCAAAATTAAGAAATTGGTTCTCCAAAACGAACTCTGATTTAGAGTTGATGACTGATCGATGAACTTTTCCAGAGTTTAAATAGATGTAGCACTTGCTGGAAATTAATTGCGCTTGTTTTGAAGTCGACCACGGGTGTCCCGGATGGTATATCTGTTTCTAAGGAACGAAAACTTTCTCCTTTAGCTGGTAACTTCACTTGATCACAGCTGTTGCATGGACGTCCTTGCATTCTTTTCTGTTAATTTTCTGTACGGTTTGCCTTGAGAGTTGGTTCCATATGATGATGATGATGGACTAAAGCCCTCCCCATGGCTGTACTGCTAGATTGAGGTGATCCGAGAAATTAGCGAACAAAAAGCAAAACGGGCAAGAACATAAAGAAGATGAGCCTACAATCCATCATAAATCGTAGGCCTCTAATCCGTAATGACTGTAGATATACTCCTCTAGCTAGAGAGTCAGCAAGTTCATTCGCTGACCTTGAAGTGTCAAAGAATGAGATGTTGGAGCTTCCCACTATCAGTTTTGTCTTGTCGATTAGTGCCGTAATCTCCATGGAGGGGATGATCGATTCTTGAGCCGACCAATCACATTAGCGGAATCTTCTTCTCCCAAGAGCAGAGCCCATCTCTGACTTTTCATGCTGCCTCGATATACGGATTTGATTTCGCTTGATTAGAGTTTGCTATGGACCCTTATGATTGCGTACTACTACAATAAGCGAAAGGCCGGGTTTCCAATACCCAAAAAGTTGAGTTTGATGCAATCGTCCATTGGGGCCTCCATTCAGGCTTAGCTTTCTGTTTGATTCTTCTTCCTGATGCAATTTCTTCACATTTATGTTGAATTTCATTAAATTCAGGAGGTGCTGATGCCCAGTTCGCAACCCATCTGGGGACCTCATGGATCAAGGCTGCATTCCTCTCTAACCAGATTATCCAAACACTTGCCATAACAGCTAGGGAGCAGAGTATCTTGCCCCTCTTTTTCATTACAGGACACTCCATTGATCTAAGAAATGTCCTAAAAGAATGGCATGCAGAAACAGGGCCAGGCCTTCGATCCTCTTCACAATTAAAAGCTGCATTTTCAACTTCTTCTTGAAAGAAAGGCGCTTCTTTCCTTTGTATTGTATATTCATCAATCAAATTAAAAGCTAATGAAACCAGAATTGGCAAGAGAAGATCCTCATTCTTGTAATAATTTACGATTTCATTGCATATTCGGTCTGGATTAGTGATTTTCTGGCCATTCATCATGGGGAGGAAATGCGGTTTGCTCTCTTATGCTCAGTTGCTGTCGTGTGGAAGAATTTTGTATCTATGTCGTCTTTTGTAGCCATCTCATGTGCGAATAAAAAAGGGGCAGTCCAGGGTGCACGAAGCTCCCACCTATGCGGGGTTTGGAGAAGGGGCGGACCACAAGGGCCTAAAGTACACAGTCTTGCCTTGCATTTTTGCAAGAGGCTGTTTCCACGCCTTGAAACCGTGACCCTAAGGTTACACGACGACAACTTTTACGGTTGCGCCAAGACTCCCTTCATCTCATGTGCGAATATTGCTTACAATTTGTTTCTTCAATTAGTTCAAATGATTATAATCTGTCTTCTCGGAGATCTCTCTGTTCTATCTCTGCAACCGAAACAGGGGAAGATTCCTCTTGGCTATTGAACTCCGAAATTTCTTCCACAATGGGTTCCATCTCTCTCCTCTTTCCTCTGACATATTCCTCTGCCGGGTGCTTGAGTTTTTGTTTTAGGAACTTGAGCTTAAGAGCTAGACTTCAGTCTCCACAGCTGTTTGTGGTGGATTGCATTGGGAATACCAGTCCTCCATTTTATTAATGATATCAGGGTCCTCGAGCCATACTAGTTCGAACTGAAATGGCCGGTGCTCCATGGATCCATAGACGATTTTAGAAATACCTGTTTATGGTCGAAAATTCGATCTTGAAAAATCACACAATTTGTACCCGGGACTTGGTTAAGCCATTCAATATTATAAATAAACCTATCAATTCTACTAAGGATTGGCGGAGTCCAGGTATAAAGGAAACCAAAGGTCAATTAGCTCATTAGCATCTAAGAAGCATGCAAAAGATATCATGGTTGTAGAATAATCCGAAGCCATGTTCCTTTCCTTGGGGGATTTAATGACATTAAAATCCCCCTATAATCCACGGGGAGTTCTACCTTTGTTTGATAAGAGAAACTCTCTCTTTGGTCATCATTGGATCTTGCCTAAGTCTGGCGTTGATCAGAAAATATCCAAAAGAAATGAATGAGCGACCTCAATCCACATCCACAACAAGTCCGGGTCAATCCTTCTTGAAAACTAGTGACATAGAATGAACCTTCACTAGGCAACTAAAAACATTCCATTTCTTTTTTGGTTTAAAAAAGCAATATCTTTTTTGTTTGGTGTATATGCACCTGAAACATGAGAAAGTGGCTCCTACTATAAGAAAGTAGAGAGTCAGAATTGTAACCAGCTAAAGAAGACAACCATATTCTACAGATCCAGCCGATTTGGTTTGGTCCTATCTGACCCAACCCTGGAGCTTAGAATGGTCAGCTAGTTTTGGGCACTGGAACGGGAAGAGGGCAGGTCGTGCCTATTCTCTCTCCAGGCGCGAGCAGGAACATCAAAATATCATACCAAATATGTATGTACATGATGGAACGACATATCATAGAATACGTGATCTGATTTGATTGAACAATTTTCACCCAAAGAATTAATTTCGAACAAAATTGAAACTGAATACGCCCCAAATACTTCTACTTTGCTGATAAGAGATTGATATTCTATGTAACAAGTAGACCTCTCGAACGACCACTGGAGTCCCATTGTAGCCATTCATAATCCTTAAGAATTCCCAACAATCGAGATTCAGGTATCGATCAGCAAGAGCTTTTTGTTTCTTGAAGTAAGATAAACACCACAGTTTAAACTTCTTGACAGTGTTGTGGATTTGGATCGTTTACGATAATTACCCAATCCAAGGAGATTCCGCGATAGATAGATCATGGGTAATTGATTTCAGTCTCTTCCCCATCCAAACTAGAATTCACGTTATATGGGAGAGACCCATAGATAGTCTCTTTGATTCCATTCCTGAAACAACTTTCATAGATATAATAAGGCCCCATCCTAACCCCCTTCAAATTTATGCCCAAAAACGTTGCACGTTGCACGAATTGGATTTGCTCTTCCTTTCATAAGTGAAGGGCTTCTCTGAGAATTGGACTTCTTGCAATTATTGACTCCAAAAAAGTTTTCTGTTTCCTTAGAGTGTAGGAGTTTTTACTAAAAGAGGAACTCAACTCTCTTGCACCATTTATTATGAAAGTTTCTTACAGTTTTCAATTTTTAGGTACAAACAAAGAATCTCAAAGCAAATCACTCTGACCAAGCATATTTCAGGAGAAATGACGAGTAGTCTGCAACCAATTGTGCTTGACATTCGTTGGCTTCCTTCTTGACTCTGTAGAGATATGAAGAGATGGTCTTCCTCAACCTTGGGAGCTTCAAAATTATGAATTCAATGCTAAAATCAACTTGAAGCTCACAGAGGAAGCCACTCTCAAACTGCAGACCTTGAGCAATAAGACGAGTAAGAATCTACAGTCATCCATTAAACAATCATCGACAAAATTTAGCAAATCTAGGAACCTTTGACAAAATTGACGTGAATCTAGGAACTGATATAGAACAGAAAGTATGTGTATCAGTAAGTCTGACTCGTTCGAGCCATTAAGCCTAGTGAGAATTATTACAGCATACAATGAAGCATACACGAGATCATACCAGGAGATGTTGTTATACCTGGGTGCCAAGCCAGTGATTGAAACCTTAGCCGTGAAACAGTTGAAGCCAGATTTTTACTAACACCTATTTTTATGTGGGTCATTACTGTTGGTAGTCCTCTAGTCATTACAGCTTTGGGAAAGCAACATTTTGTCTTTAGAGTGAAATCTCTCCCCTTAGTTCGTAGTATTTGCAGCCTAATTTGTTTCTGTTTCTTAGACGACATGCAAATATGAGGAAGAGAATTGGTTTATTGTGTAACATAAGACAAGGTGGTGAAATTGTCAGAAATGGGAGCAAAAGGAAAGAGCGTGGAGAGAGACTAGACTATATAAGACAATCTTCCACTCCCACGTTTTACTTAATTTTTTTTATAACACATACCAAAGTTTCTGCAAAGATTTGAATTATGATGTTTAACTAAGGATATAGCACAATTTGCTACTACATTAGTTTTATCAACAAAGGTCAAACCAAAGCAAACACAAGAAAGTCATGCTTAAGCTTCAACATTAGTCATAGAGAGCATATAGTTCTTGCATGCTTGGTGTTTCTCCACTATGGCACGTTCCCTTTCTTGTGAAACAAGAATTAAAAGAATTCCTTGTGTAACGCCCAACAGAACCCTTGCATGTTTGGAGCAGAGTAAAACTAAAAGCCAAAAATCATTTTTTTGTGCATTAACCTTTGCCAAGAGTTCTTCATGAAAAGTGCATAGAAAAACTCTGCAGAAGATAAAAAAACAGCACCTTGAAACTATTGGCAACAATTGCGCCTCACTTTTCATGGAGAATGATATCATGGTTGGCCCTGTCACCAAAATCAGTCTTCAAACGAATTTCTTGGTGAGAGAGGTTGCTATTGAGGAGGGAGACAGAAGATGGGAAGAACGATTTGACATTGGATTGTGGAAATCATTCTAGTTGTCATAGGTACATCCTAATATTAGTATGGTATTAATATTTTATACAGTGAAGCTAATTAAACAGTTAATTTGTTAATAGTAATAACATTCTACGGCCAATCTTAAAACAATGCAATATCTATCCTGTGCAAACAATAAATATATAGGCATGACTTCAAGTAATGATATTACCATATGCTTTCTCTAGGAACAGAATTAAACTACAGTGAAACTATATTACGAATCAAACACAGTTAAAAACAACAAAGAACCAAAGTCAGCATTCATTAACTCGTGGCTGATGAATCCAACACACTCTTTAGTCAAGATGCATGTGTTGCTCAAAAGAATGACAATTTACAAATTAACCACTGCTGCTGCTGCAAAACAGCGTACGAGTATATTTACAATATACAACCCATCCTTTGTGGGCCCATATCAAATTACAGATTCAAGGTATTCAAAACTGATATGAAGTAGCAGTTTCTTCTGGAATGGTCAAAACAATATGACAGTGCAACAGTACCAACCATAATCCGTCCCAGAAGCATCATCAATATAATTGCAGACTGCAACATCAATCCCTCTGATTTTCTCCATGCCAAGTCAAAATGAATCTATTACTCATTCCTCACCATATTGAGGCTCCCTCATCTAAATAGAATTGGGTAGGTCTCCAATCGTATTGGCCACATCTCCCAAAATCACAGCAATACCCATATCGGAAGATCTACCATCCTCTTTCACAAAATTCAATCGATCACGAGACACAGGCCCAAAAATACGACTTCTAAATGTACGCTCCTGCTTCCCAAGTTTCCGAACAATGCGAACAAAATTAGAGTTTGCAACTGACTCTGTGGGTTTCTTCGATTGACTGACATTATCAGCAACTGGTGCAACTATTGGATCCTCTGAAATTTTAATCACGGGAGAGTTAGACATATGAGATGACAATGCTTCTGGAGGTAAAGATGAATTGGAATCAGAAGACTCTCCAGGATACCAGTGGACTTCACTCTGTGCCCCATAGTCAGGGGCCCTCGAATGACATATATTCCTGCAATGAAGTTCAGGAGGCAGTTGTTTCAGAAGATCTGCTATGGCTTGTTCATGCTTCCTTTTGAGTTCATCGAGTTCCTTTTGCTGATCAAATAATAGATCCTCTAGTTTCTCAGCAATGATTTTAATGTTCTCTGGTCTATCATCCATTAACTCTCCATCATTCTCCTCGACTGAAACTGAATGACCACTGCAAGCATGGTGGTTTGTAATGGCCTCAATTTGCTTGCAATTCTGCAAACTAGCACAGGCAGAAATGTCCCCCTGGCGAACCTCATCACATGGAGATTTTTTCTGAATTTCAGAACATGCTGGTGAGCCACCATTACCTTCCATTCTGTCCATTAATGGTACAGACTCTATCTGCTGATTAGGCGAAGCTACGCCATTCAGACATTCTCCTCTGCTTTTGTTGGCTTCAGAAGAGCCAGCCAGTTCACAGGTTTCAGTAGAGGGATTATCACTAACACGTAAAACCACTTCAAAAGCATCATCACTAACATGTGAAGCCACTTCAGACGATAGATTTGATTGGTTAGGTGCAGACGGGGAGTGTTCACTGGTTGTCCTGGGAGAATCAGACCAGTAAAGACGACCAGATGGAAGCCGATCCAGGACAAGGTCCACAATAGGAAGATTGGATTCACTGATCAAATCTGAAATCTCAACTTTTGCCTCAGGCTCACAGTTACTTGAAGCTTCTTTCTCGTCTCCAAAATTCTCTTCAAAAGCTTCTCCTGGCACCCATTCTGGAACAAGGGCCTGGATTTCTGAGTCAATCATTGCAGCTATGGCTGTAACATCTTGATCTGTAAGGTCTAGTTCTGTAACCATTTCACTGGCAACACTGATTGCTGTGTCTGCCTCAATATCAAATGGAAAATGGATATTGCGAACATGGCCTGTGGAATCCAAGTAGCAATATTTTGTTGTAAGGATCTATGGAAATGCTTATGGACAGTTCATACTATAAAGACAAGATTAAAATCAACATAAACATGAGCAACCTTTGGAATCTGCAATGCGCAGTTTTAGGAAAATAGTCTTGATGTCTTGTCTTTGACCTTCAACTGTAAAGTCTCGATTTGGTACACGAAAGTGATCTTTAATACTTGAAGAACTGGTGTATGAATCTGACTGGCCACCAAATCTATCATCTACAGGTGTTATGTCAGAATATGAGGAAGAAAATCAAACTGTTAACTTTTCTATATTACATGAGATACCAAAGAGGATCCATTCCTCTACACTACTCTGAAGTTCTACCTGAATAATTCTGATCCGCTAACAGAGAATGCACACTTTCATTCTCCCCATCTGATTGAAGAAAAGGATCATTTAGAAGCTCTCTTGCGGAAAGTCTCTCAGAAACATTGGCAATACATTTCTCTATAAAAACTCTTATTCCAGGGTCCTTCACCTTCCCCAAAGACAATGGCTTAATTCCCTGTACAGTAAACAAGAAAAAGAAACGGCATCAAAGAACTCCATATTGGTTAATTTGACAGCTATGAATAACTAGTTTACAAAAATTTCTCCTAAATAAGTAATACATTTATGTGCTTAAGCTGAAACATTTAATCAAACAAGGGGTAATTTACTTCAAATAATTGACAAGTTAGCAAGTGATCCCAAATCAACATAGATTTACAAGAGGAAGAGCAAGGCAGAAGAGGACGCCTGTTCTGGTAGCACAATTGGTTGAGAGAGCAATGACACAATGCAAAAACTACACCAAATTGACTATTCTAGTTGACCTACATATGATCTAAAATGGACGGCTAGAACAAAGTCTTTGATGGTTTACATTAAAAAGACAAGACTCCATTAAAGGGTTAAGGATTGTCCACTGCTGCAAATTTGCACCTACAGTATGACCCATTTGTGGTGAGGTTCCATTTCACATACAGGTGGCAAGAGCCACAAAAGCTATTGAGATTGCAGGTAAGGAATTGGGACAATTAGCTGAGTAAACTCCCTTTGCTAAAGAACAATAAGATGCTGAAAGAGAATTTTTAAGTCTGTGTAATGCATAGAAGAAATATCAGTATTATATTTAGTCATATCGACCGATATGGAACTCTGCTAAGATATTAGGGAGATTTATAGTAGGTAAAACAAATTGCAGATATATCAGGTGAAATCCTAATATCATCCATATCAGTGTTATATATGCCATACCAGCTGATATGTAATTGGGCACAAGTACTTTACATGCAAACAGGACCATGCGAATTCATCTCACATAATTTTACACACATATGGTGGATATGACCCATATGTAGCAATGATTTGCCAATACAAAGGTTTGGGCTCATGTAGATCTGACCACCAATATTGATATTTTGTTCCTTGGTGTCATGTGCCGGTTCAGCTTTGAGTTATAAGCACCAAGATAACAGACTGACAGATAAAGCCTCCAAGACGAACCGAGAACAGATAGAACTTGATAATAGACACTATATGGCAACCAAATAGCCTAAAACTATAATAGGTCTAAGTAATCTCACCGCTGTCACTTTCTTGTAAATTTGGGCAGCATTGGTACACTCTACATAGGGGTACTCTAAGGTCACCAACTCTAACAGGCACATGCCAAATGCGTAGATATCTACCAACTCATTGTATTCCTCCTCATAAAGCTCTGGTGCCATGAACTCTGGCGTCCCTACAACAACAGTTACAAGGACATGGTTAGACAAATAACCAATTTAAGGTGCCTACTGCTTCAGTTGTCCAACCAAAATGATATGGCACTTACCTATAACGCTGTGAGCTGAATTAGCCTGGCGAAGAATGGCAGCCAATCCAAGGTCACCAATTTTCACCTCTCCATGGTTTCCATTGACAAATATATTGTCACACTTCAAATCTCTGTGAATAACTGGAGGATCGTGACTGTGGAGATAAAGAAGACCCTCCAAAATCTGCTTGGACCAATTCTTCAAAGCTCTCAAATTCACACGCTTATGTTTCTTCCGGTACCTAACAAACCCACAGATAAAATATTTCATGCTAAAACCATTCCAAACAGGGCATATCTTTATAACATGAGCAAAAGTAGAAGAAGATAACCCACTGGCGCAAGGTTCCTGAAGTGAAAACCTCTGTAATAAAGTTGATATTATCATTCTTGACATCAACCCAGGAGCTGTAAAATTTGATGATGTTCTTGTGGTTCAATGTCTGGAGCAAATGAACCTCAGAATATAGACGCTCCAGGTCATCCGAATTCCGCAACACGTCAACCACTTTAACCTGATTCCAAGCTACTTCTATCCCTTCAAATTCATCAAAAGCTTTATAGCTGAAAAACGTCAAACGAATCAAGGAACCACAAAACTCAAGTATTAATTATAATCCTCTACGCAATTTGCTAATTGCTTTTCAACACATGCCAATCATCTAATAATTAGCTAGGATAATTAGTCGGCAGAATTAAGAATGAAAGGAGTGAAGAAAGGTGCAAAGGATACACTGTCTTAAAAGCCCCTTTGCCTAACACCTCTTGATACTGCAAAACCACCACCAGAAACAAAAATATGAATCATAAAATGAAACCCACGTCAAGAAAAGATTAACAGCAATTACCCACAAAAGAAATGTATCAAAAATTTAAAAAATTAATCATCACCAATCTCAACAAATAATAAAAAAAGAACCCAACAATATAAAATTGTAATAAAAAACAAATATATATATATATATATATATATATAAAGACATTATGAATGAAATACAAAAAAGATGAACTAACCCGACCATATCGCCCAGAAGGATCGATCTCGAAGAACTTTCCATCATTGTCGTCGGGATCTTTTTCGGAGGATGAATCTCCCTGCATTTTACAGGAAGATCGAGAAAACCCACAACGTGCGGAATGCTATTCCCCCCTAAACAAGATCCAACAATCTGGAATGACAACTTTGAGCCTTAGTTCTACCAAAAAATCAAACGAACCATTACGAAATCTGTTTCCCTCTGTTTCCTATAATCAGGATAGTGAAATGGATTGCGTCAATCGGTTCTTCACAGGATTTGATTGGATAAAAATGAAACGGTAATTGATGAAAAAATCTGAGAAGGATATTGAAGCGTGGGAATGCTCCAGAAGGGGAGGCGTGGAAGCCTGGTGGGTGAGGGTAGAGAGAGAATGAAGTTCGTTACGTTTGGGCGACCACAGCTGTTTTTCCATGTGCCCAAGGAATGAATGAGGAGAGAGAGAAGGGGGGATTCTAGATTTGGAAAAGGTTCGCCGCGTCTTATTCTCACGGAAGGTACAAATGATGTGACAGATTGAGAGGGTCGGTAGATGCTCCAGAATCTAGAATATTAGAATGGATCTTAGGATTTAAGATAGTATATTTCTCAATTTGAAGCCGTGGAAGAGATCATAAGGTCCCCTTTTTCCTGTCGGAAAACCGATAGGTCGTTCAGGGGGTGGGGAAAATTTTTCACACCCTGCACTTGAAACCATAGCAATTCAACCTTGTACTTAGCATCCAATGTCAATGGCACCCAAATCTCACTCATTAACATTAACAGCGTTGACAAAAGTCCACAATGGACATTTGAGACGTTGTTTGACCTGCCAACTGGGCATTGAAAGTTCAACGTGGCATTAGCAGCAACTATTTTACCTTTTTGGCAAATTGTAAAAGAAAAGGAGTAGAATGGAAAGGATAAGCTGAAAGTTCTTCCCAAGTATGGAGGTCGCCGTGCTAAAGGATTCCAAAGAACAAATTGTTTCTTACCCCAGCAACAATCACAGTCAGATGGGTGGTTATTTTTGCCTAGAAGATGTGATTTCTTTACTAGTTGGAGTGAAATTCTAACTTTTGGGTAAAAATAATCATTCCATCTAGTAAAGAAATCACATCTGTGAGTGCAACTAAGGATTTTGATTCGATCTCCTAGTACTATTAACTGTCCAAATTGGTTAGAGTTTCTCACGAAACCAACTTTCCCTTAAGCTTTTTTGGTAAAATGAAATGGTCAAAACTCAAAAAAGAGGTAACGGTACTTGAAACCATAAGTGACAAATCTAGTGCTTGAAATTATAAAAAATTTGTAGTGCAACGTGAGTATGGGGTTGTAATGACTCAAAAAATTTAAGCTATTTTTGTATCACTTTATCAATTACATGTTTGTCATTTATTAAATTGTTATAGATTATTTATTTTAGAAATTAGTATATATATATATAATTAACTATATTAATAGGTGGATAAATGTTCTATTTTAATTAAAATATGAAACGAAAGAATTTGTGAGAGGTAGCTACATAATTAGATTCTACGCTCGAAATGGAAACCAACGCCTCAAAGAACACTGAAAAATGAGTTGTATGAAGAAGTTATAAGTGTTGAAAGATGGAGGGCAGTTTGGTAATTTGAATGCAAAAACAATAAGGACCGAAAACGTAGGGGGTCGTTTTGATAACTACACCCCGTCCTCTTCTCCACCGCCATCCCCTTTCAGCTATCGCACTGCATCGCCCTTGCAATGCGACGCCGAAAAAAATGGCGGCACTGCCTTCATTGGCTATAAAAGCCCTCTCCCCCTCTCTCTCCGAGCATCTCTTTCTCCTTCTCATGCTACTTCAGCCTAGGGTTGTGGTGGAAATGGAAAAAGTCGCACCACTAGCGAATGGGCATCATCTCAAGCTACCCAGGTAAGACCTTTTCCCCCTCTCTCTAATTTTCTTCCCTTCTAGGCCAGATTCATGCTGGATCTGGTATTTTCCTGGTCAGAAATCGTCGGAGAAAACCCTGGGTCGATGGATCTAATGATCCATCGAACCAAACGTGTCCCAGGGACGCAGCACGTAACGCGCGCCTGGAACGTGCCCCTTGGGACGGCCTTGGGGCAAGCGTGGTTGGTGGGCACAGTCCTGGTTCGACCGAGACACACGAGCGTCCTGGGAACCATGACACCCATTGCCCACGGCAAAGATGCACGTGCGTGATGCCATCCAGGAAGCATGCCCTGGAGCGTCTTTTGGGAGTGCGCAAGCATGCGAGCGCAGTCTCTGTTCAACCGTGATGCACACGTGTCCTGGGAACTGTGACGCATGGGCCTTTGTATGGACAAATCTGGTTAATCCATTGGTTCGCGACACTAAAAATGCAATTAAAGTTGCTATATAACTCTGATCGATGATATGAAAGAACCGTTGTGTTCGTATTGATGACGTGGACCTAATAAAACTATAAAAGTTAGGATTAGAGGACTATTTACTATGACTATAGCCTAAAAACTATAAAAATCTCGTAGATTTATAATATCAAAGATGACTAGACCTCATGAATTAATCCATTAGAGGTGTTAGGAGATTAATAGCTTAGGATCAACCCTACCTTACATGTATCAACCCATGAATTGCAGACCTGACCATTCAATCATGTACAAACCTGTTCTAAGCATCAGGATATGCGATCTGACCATTCCATTACACGACCTTGATAATCAAACCATTAAATAAGCATTAAGCAAGGATCTATAATCCTAAAAAGCAGATCTAGCCGTTAATCTATAAATATAATTAATAATCTATAAAGGATGGAAAATGATACTTGAATCCTTGTTATCAATTAATATCTAGGACTTCACAAAGGTGATTCAGGGTCAAGTAATGAAGAATGCAATTCAAGGAATATCGAGGTAGGTAGTCTGATACTACTAAGTTTTTAAATGCATTCCAAACCTTAAGTGATTTACTTGACCTTATTACCGTATTTAGTATACTTTTTAAGATATGATATTCTTATACGAGCATGCAAAATTGTCTTTATGATTTAGGGCCTTGAATGCGATTACTGGCATGAATAGATTTTATGTATTGCTTGCATATTTTGAAAATATGCATAAATTGCCTGATTTATGATGATTGAGATTTGATTATTTATATATGCTTTTTGGGCTATTAAGCCTGGTGGGCACTATGCTGAGAGGTTGTTTATGTACGGGGTTGGCCTCCCAACCTCTACTATAAAAAGTGGATGGTATCGCTGCTAAAATGGCATTGTCCCTTCCTTGACTACTGTGGTAAACAAGGATGACCACTGGAGGTGTTCACGGCACCCTTTTCGAGGACATATCCATAGTCACCGTGGAGGCTATGTTGGACTAGTCTCTAGATACTACAGACACACTATTCTAGATGTGTTCTAATCGTGAGCATAGTGGACCCTATGATTTCAATGTTATCGATATGTACATAGCATTGAGATAGTCGTATACGAGTACTCATGACCAGTCTGCATGATGTGTTCGCTAAGAGACGCATGAGCATGATATCTATAGTGATGCTATCATCTGCTTTGACTGATTACTATTTTAAGAATTTCATAATTATGATTAGTTTATGATTCATTATGTGATTACTACTCTATGATTTTCTTGATAGTTATATCGTTGATTTCTAGATTTTTATAAAAGCTTCCATAATTGAAAATGTGAAAACAAGCTTATGATTTATGCATAAAAATGTATGTTTAGACAAAGAGAAATTGCATGATGTTTCACATAGAATGCCTCTTTTGAAACCATGTATCTTGCATGCCGTGTTTCCAAAATAGTAGTATCAGATCACCTACTGTGTATGAGGAATACTCACCCAAATATATTATTTTTATAGATTAGCTCCACACGGGATTAGAAGAAGCATTAGAAGATGTTAGTGTTACGATCAAGTGAATGAAGAGAAGACAAGTATAAATGTAAGTATATGATCTACCCTTTGGACATGTATCTGTAATTACTACAGTTGTATTGTGAGCTGTGACTGGATAGACCTCGGAAGACATTTATGATTACCGTAATTTTCAAAACTACTTTGTTTGTCTTGAAAGCAAATGACACTCATTGTTTTCAAAATAAATTTAAAATCAAAGATTTTTTCGTTGCATTGCATTGTTTTTAAAGTATTTTCAAATAGGGATCGATCCCGAATTAGGAATTAGTTTTGCATTTAATAATGCATGTGAAAACCTAGATCGTCACATGGGTTAATGCTAAAAACTATAGAAATTGTACTGTATGATTTTAAAAAAAATAAAAATATTGCATGGAGTGATGTAACGCTAAATTCTTCCCATACTTTTTCGAAGAAGTTAAAAAACTTTAAGTAAACACTAGACAACACCAAAAATGTCTCAACCTAGATGCATAAGTTAACAGAAATATTGCATCAATCAAACTGGTCTAAACTTGGCCATTGACTTCATCCAAAATCATGGCAGAGAGCGGCAAACTCCTCATAAGCCTCTTCAATGACAAGCATCTTGGCCATTCCATCTCAAACAATTTTACTTTTAACTGCCTTCTTAACCACCTCTGCAACTTTCTTCCCGCTCCCACTCATTGATCTTGATTTTACAAACAAAATTAGTTATTATCTATCTAGCTCTACAATTGGTAAATGGAAAGAGCCACACAAGAAGCAGAATGGTTATTGGTGGAGTAAATTCTTCAATACTTTCAATATAATTAGATCACAAAACATTCACATAAAATTCAAGAATGAACGTAACAAGGTAACTTACCACTCACTCAAGAACTCGCTGATTATGTAATGACCTTGGATTTTTGTAAATTATTAAGGAAAATTAATAAAGTTTGAATTTTTAGCAATTCTGGGCTAGAATATTAGGTTATTGAAAATTCTCTTTTTATAAAGATTATATCATGAATTAAAACATAAAAATTATGGATGTACTTGGAAAACTGATTGAAACGACATTAAGTACGTTCAATTCTGAGTTAAAATGAAAAATCCATAATATTCTTCATTTTAGGGTAAAATGGTAATTTTACCCATAGCCAAGAAATAAGACCTCAATATTCATAATGAACTCAGAAATACGATTCCAATGCCACTAAGTTTGCTTGATTCTGAGTTTGGACAAATATTGCCTATTTTTCTCCAATTTTGGAGTTAAAAGGGCAAAAAGGTCTTTTTACGTGAAAGTGGGGCCCACAAAGTGGGCCAATGTTTTAGAAGCAACAATAATTGCTCAATGCATTATTAGCTGATAGTGGAGAGTTGGATAGGATTGTAGTGGAGAATGGGATGGGAATGAAGAATGCACTTTTAATTAAATATTCTAAAGTAATAAAATATATTATCAAAAGAAATAAAAAAAATTCAAATTTGGCTACAAATATGTCCCAAAAATTTTCAAAAATTTTCACAACCTTTCCCACGAAATTCCCAAATCTTCCCTGGAGTTTCAACTCCAAATTCTCCTTCATTCTTTCTCAATCTCTCTTTTCCTTATTTCTCTCCCCTCTCTCTAATTGGAACAAGAGACTTAAAATCAATTAGGCACTCCGTTCCAAATAGAATCTCAAAAATCTCACCGTCCATAACATCCTATACTACCTTATATACAAAAACCTCAAATCAATTTCAAGATCCAACGGTTCAAACAATGGTAAATTACAAAAAAAGGGGCTATCAAGCTATATTATCATCAACGGGTAATTCTCTCAAATTGGCCATCAAATATTAGTTTTTTCTCCAATCAGGTATGTAGAACTACTTTCTAGACATATTTATTATTATTTTGTGTAATTTTTATTTTTTTGTGTAATTTTATTTGAATGAAAAATTGTAAAAATAAAGTAAATACCAGAGCCTTCAATTCATGGTGATAGAGAGCTCAGATGGAAAATCTGTGCCTTCCAATCGACCCAAAACCCTAGGCTAAAAATTTCAGGAAATTTTATTAAGTTTTGGACCTCAATTGAGAGAGATTCATTTCGCTGGGCCCAGATCAAATATGGACCCTAGGAACGACTATGAACTTCAAATGATGATTGTGGAGTCATATGAACTCCAAATTGAGATCAGAAAGAAGATATGGAAAGCTTGTAACGTCTAGTTTCTTATGAAATTATAATATGTATAAAGTTCTATATTTTGGAACTAAGTTTCCAATTTCCAAGATCTTCAAGATCTGAGGTAATCAGATATTAGAAATTTATTTTAATGATGATATAATATTAAAATAAAGTGGTATCCATGGTTGATTTAGATAGATCTGAGATAAATTAAGGGATCTACCCTTTATAGTAGAAAAACCCTAAAAATACAAAGGGACCTACTTGATCAATGAGATCAAGTATGATCAGATCCTTGGGATGGATTAAATGGATGATATTATGATGGATTCCAGTTAGATCATGGATTAAATGTGACAAAATCAAGTGGATATGATTTTTGAATCTAATTAGATTAAAAGCCCTAAAGGTAATTAAAATCCTTGATCTAAAGGAAAATACCTAAGATCTAATGGTTGGATCATAATTAAAGGTTTATAATAATCTTAATATAATTAGTTTAATTATTTTTTATTGGATAATAGAAGTGTAAATGTAATTTATATTATAAGTTAAGAAGCATGATAGTGTAATCTTTAAATTTTAGCATGCTATGCCCTAAATAATTAGTGTGTTTAGTAGATTTAATTATCTTAGGGCCATGTTAGTGTAAATTAGAGATTTAAGCATGATTCCATTAGGATAGAAGTACAATTTTATGTATTTCGTAACTTAGGATCATGTTAGTTTATGTATAGTTTTATTTCACTAGGTTGTGTTACATTCATAGGAAGAATGTTAGTATATGGTTGTTAAACTTATATTTGATTTATACTTTAAATTTTATGATTTACTTATTGTCAAATTATATTCAATTGTTAAGTACTTGTTAAGATATAATGAGCATAAATCACCAAAAATATAAACTAATAAAATATAGAGATTCATGGACAACTAAGATGAATGAATGATTTTGACTTAATAAGGGCTATAGTTAGTAGGACAATATAAGGAATGATTTTCCATTTCCTTGGCCCAAAGTTGGAAAATAATGAACATCCATAGATGACATTGTGCATATCTATAGAAATTAATTAAAATCAATTAGAGAAGGGACTTAAGGTAAAGAGCTCATAGGAACCTTGTCAAAGGTTGAGCTAGTACCACTTTAGTGGACTCTGAACGTTGCTGTTATAGGGGATACACAAGAGTCAAGTGCTTTTCCCTCTCCTCCCATTGACGTAAGAGAGGTCTAAATGCCTCCTTAGATGAGGGCTGTATTAACCACTTTTTGAGCAGACTTTAACTGGTAAGCACTAGTCATCTTGAAATGAGGAGCTGTCTAGTAATAGGAAGAAATAAATTATCTTCAACCAAGTAAGACATTAATTGGTTGAATAATAATAAGAACATAAAAAGACAACAAATTATCTAACCATAATAAAAATAGTAAGTAAGATAAGGATGATCAAACAAGATGAGATCTTGTATGATAAAAAACAATAAGGAAAAAGAAACACTAATGTAGATTAGATTGTTTATGTATGATATAGATGGTACTTATATAGATGATACCAAACCCTTGGATATATGTTATTCAAGGAAGAAAGATTCAGATTATCCTACATAAGGATGATTAAAAGACCATGTAGTATGTACCCTTGATTAGAAAAATGACATTATACATATGATTTGACAAATATATATTGATTGAGACTATGACAGATTTCAACGAGTAAGAATACCTTATTGAGGTAGGTGGATTATTAAGATTGCCTTTATATGAAGATACATGTCTAATACATGATCTTATGTTTTGAAGTATTGACATGTATAATACCAATATATTAAGGTAAATACCTTAAATTGAAATATGATCCAACCAAATGATGAGAAAAATAAGTATAAAATGGTTAAGTTGAGAATTGAGAACAACCCTAAATGAATAGGAAAGTAGAAAATATTCCAGCCCTAAATAAATAGATAGATAGTCTGATATGTATAAGTATTATTTTACATACAAGCTTGGAGGCTTGTGGTTTTGTTTTAAACAAGCATAGGCCTAAGGATGCTATGCTAGGAGAGTTAAGAGGGTTTGGCCACCCGCTCTCTAAAACTCGAGGATATTGAATGCCAAGCTTAAGAAAGGCTAAAAGTCGAGTAGGGCAATTATGGGAAGGCTACCACTGTGATAGCCATGGTCCTCTCATATGGACATGGATATTGTAATTTCCACTGAGAATGGTATAAGTGGATTATTGAACAGTTATCCAGGCGCGCTGTACGGATCAGACTGCAAGCATAGTAGTCTTTGATTATTTTGCATTATGATGCATATAAAATTGACATAGTGAAATGCCTTAAGGGAGGGCATGATGAAATGCTAGGTAATTGTATATTACCAATATTTTTCCCAAGAAGGGAAATTCCTAGTATAGTAACTGGCTGAGATACAAATCTCCTATAATGAAAGGAGTTGATCAGCTTTGTATGGAAATGATTATTGATTATTTTTACAATTTTAATGAATTTGTCGTTATACAATATGTATGTATAAAGGTGAACACAAATGATAAGGACATGAGATGTCCATATAAATGATAGTGGTCTATGAATGTGTTTATGATAGAATGAATTATGGGATAATTAAATATTGAGATTATACTATCAATAACTTACACTCTTATCCCCTACCAAGCATAGCTTGCTGAGATATTGTAAATGTTCGAATGTTTACAATATCTTAGATACAGAGAAGGAGACTTAGGAGCTCAAGACTTGAAGAACTATTAAAGAATAAGTAATCAGGGTATATCCCTTGAAACATTGTATTGAGAGCATGTATTGTATTTAGAACTTTGTAATTTGGATTGTGTAATTGGGCAAGTATTGTAAGGATACAATGGGCTGTGTACTGTGAACCACTAGATGGATCCTGAAGTTTAATAAAAGTATATTCCTTCAATGGAATTTTATCTTGTACAAAATTCTACTTATGTTATGTATGAAGTGGTGACTTGGGTTTTACAAAACAAAATCTAAAGAAAAGAAATTTTGCTGCTTTGGTTTGCCAAAATTTTTTACTCGAAGGGCCCTATCTTTACAAAATGTATTATAAAATGTGTTATAAAAACTCGGGTCGCCTCAGATTATCTTCAATATATAATCTATTTGATCAGATTGCAATGAGATTTATTAATAAAACACAGACACATGTAAAAGAATAAGCCATTAGTAAAGATAATTGCAAGACACACTAGCGGAATGGATTTTCCTATTCTTGGTAAGAATGGATTTTCTCATGATTTTCCAAGACCAACCCCTCCCATCTCCATTTTCAATCCAAATCAATCAAGAAATTCTCATGATAGTTTTATTCTTTGTATGAAAGGTTTTCTCTTGATTTTTAGGTGAATTAAAAAAAAACAAATTCACTTCTTTCCATACCTTATATTCAAGTGCAAATTATGACAACTATAAGTGAAACTTTCAACACCTAGCTGGTAGGTCAAGAACTTAGCTGTCTAGGGTGGACTTTGATAATGCTATTAAGGGCGAGGTGAAATTTGGGTTTAATTGAGATCAAGTGCTAAGTATAGGATGGAATTGTTGTGATTTCAAGTTCAAGATATATTTGGAAGAAAAAAAAAAAACTCAAAAGCATGTCACTTTTTTTTTGTTGGTATTCACTCTATATTCCGAAGCGATGCAATCTTAAGTAGTTTAGGTGAGATCTTCTATTTCTGACTTTGAATTTATCTTGCTTTAGTACTCAAAAATTCATTCTAGTTGATTAAGATTTTGACATCATTGTTTTTCAACTTATTAAGCAATCCATTTTTCCACTAGAATAGTAGTGATTAGGGTCACCCAAAGAGAAATTTTTTGGTGCACTAGAAGAGAGTTACTTGAATCACTTATAATGACCCGATTTTTATAATACATTTTTGTAATTCTTTTTTAAAATGTTGGGCCCTTAGTTTGTAAAAATATTTAGAAAATTATAACGCTCTGGGTCTGGGCTCCCTCAGTAACAATATTGTCTGCTTTGGGCTGAGGCCCGCATGGTTTTGTTCTTCCCCTGTAGGGGAAAACGCGTTGTTATTGGTAAATCCCGCCCAGACCCTTATCAGTCGCCCAGAAACTTTTCTCCTGGCGATGTGGGACTAACTCTTAGCGCATCCTGCCTTCATCCCCTCAGATATCTTGGGGACCTCCCCCTCAAACCATCTTGGCAGATGACGACAGTAGCCCTCTCCCTCTTAGGGAACAAGCGTCCGCGCGTGGACTCCCACGCTTCCGCTCACGTGCAGTTAGCCACCCACACTGGGTCGGGGGTTGGCTCTGATACCACTGTAAAACCCCGGGTTTGGGCTCCCTCAGTAACAATATTGTCCGCTTTGGGCCGAGGCCTGCACGGTTTTGTTCTTCCCCCATAGGGGAAAACACGTTGTTATTGGTAAAGCCCACCCAGACCCTTATCAGCCGCCCAGGAACTTTCCTCTTGGCGATGTGGGACTAACTCTCAGCGCATCCCGCCTTCATTCCCTCAGATTATCTTGGGGACCTCCCCCTCAAACCATCTTTGCAGACGGCAATGATAGCTGGTTTTGTTCTTCCCCCGTAGGGAAAAATGCGTTGTTACTGGTAAAGCCCACCCAGATCCTTATTAGCCGCCCAGGAACTTTCCTCCTAGCGATGTGGGACTAACTCTCAGCGCATCTCGCCTTCATCCCCTCAGATTATCTTGGGGACCTCCCCCTCAAACCATCTTTGCAGACGGCAACGAAAGCCCTCTCCCCCTTAGGGGACACGCGTCGGCACGTGGACTCGCACGCTTCCGCTCGCGTGCTGTTAGCCACCCACACTGGGTCGGGGGTTGGCTCTGATACCACTATAACGCCCTGGGTCTGGGCTCTCTCAGTAACAATATTGTCCTCTTTGGGCCGAGGCTCGCACGGTTTTGTTCTTCCCCCGTAGGGGAAAACGCGTTGTTACTGGTAAAGCCCACCTAGACCCTTATCAACTGCCCAGGAACTTTCCTCTTGGCGATGTGGGACTAACTCTTAGCGCATCCCGCCTTCATCCCCTTAGATTATCTTGGGGACCTCCCCCTCAAACCATCTTGGCAGACGGCAACGGTAGCCCGCTCCCCCTTAGGGGACACGCGTTCGCGCGTGGACTCCCACGCTTCCGCTCGCGTGCGATTAGCCACCCACATTGGGTCGGGGGTTGGCTTTGATACCACGCTTCCGCTGTGAGTCCACGCGCGGACGCGTGTCCTCTAAGAGAGAGAGGGCTACCGTTGTCGTCTCCTAAGATGGTTTGAGGGGGAGGTCCCTAAGATAATCTGAGGGGATGAAGGCAGGATGCGCTGAGAGTTAGTCCCGCATCGCCAAGAGGAAAGTTCCTGGACGACTGATAAGGGTCTGGGTGGGCTTTACCAGTAACAATGCGTTTTTCCCTACGTGGGAAGAACAAAACTGTGCGGGCCTCGGCCCAAAGTGGACAATATTGTTACTAAGGGAGCCCATACTCGAGGCATTAAAGTGGTATCAGAGCCAACCCCCGACCCGGTGTTGGTGGCTAACCACACACGAGCGGAAGCGGGGGAGTCCACGCGCGGACGCGTGTCCCCTAAGGGGGAGAGGGCTACTGTTGTCATCTGCTAAGATGGTTTGAGGGGGAGGTCCCTAAGACAATCTGAGGGAATGAAGGCGGGATGCACTGAGAGTTAGTCCCACATCGCCAGGAGGAAAGTTCCTGGGCGGCTGATAAGGGTTTAGGTGGGCTTTACCAGTAACAATGCGTTTTCCCCTATGGGGAAGAACAAAACCGTGTGGGCCTCGGCCTAAAGCAGACAATATTGTTACTGAGCGAGCCTAGACCTGGGGCGTTACAAAAACAAACAACGAATTTTTTTCTTCATGAAAGACCCTTTTTGAAAACCTTGAGTGTCATTTTTCTTTTCTCAAAAAGGATTATCGGTGAAATGAGTGCCACATTTCTACTGAAAATTAGGCATAGTTTCCTCTATTTTTCCGATATTAAACATTTAATGCATGTCATTATGAAGTACTAATAAACACAATTTTCATACAGAAAAGAAATAAAGGAGACTGTCTCCATTCTATCATATTAACGTACATGACTTCACGTTTTGTAAATCAAAATTTAACCAAATCAAAGGAAAAATCAAGGTCAGGATCAATCCAGTCACAGCCACACCATTACCACTTTAATCCACATGTCCATAGAGTAAAGTCATCTCAATTCAAAGTATTACTTCAATAAATCATTAATCGCATTGAAAACATGCTTATTATACATAGTTAGTCATCTTGAGCTCTCTAGCATAATCTTTTGCTTTCTTTCCCCTGTTCTAATCCTTCAAACCTAAGACATTGTAAACAATTTACAATGACTCAGCAAGCTTGCGCTTGTGTAGGTAGTTTCACATTGATTTTACCAAGTTTTCCATGGAATTCTACAACAACATCTCAAATCATTTTTCATGCAATTTCTAAAGAATATGATAAACAAATCAAAGATAAGAAATATGATTAAAGTCCTTTTTCAATCTTAATTCCACAGTTTCATGCTAAAACAATTTAGAGAGTATCCTTATAAAACATGTACAACTTTAAACATGCATTTTTCAAATGGTTGAATCATTATAGTAATCTCAAGTAAATTGCAATATAGAACATATCCTAAAATTATATGTAAACATAACTTGAGAACTATGTGAAATATTTAGTATCTAACTTGATAAATCAAACACCATAAGATCCTCAAAGTAGTCATCAATTAAACTAAGAATGTCGGTAATCCCAAACCGACAACATCACGTACACATATGCACCCCGGCAAACACATCAGCCGGTTGGTCATGAGTACTCATCTAACGACCATTATCAATCCCATCTATGTGGGATCACAAAACAGAAATCTTATGGTACACTATGCTCACGACCAAATCACTGAATCATGTCTCTCAAGTATCTAGAGAACAGGCACTGTAGCCTCTATGACGATTATGGATGCGTCTCGAAAGGGTGCCGTAACCACCTCCAATGGTTGTTCCTACCACAACAATCGAGAAAATAGATGCCTCTTTGGGCATGATACCTACCACCTTTGGTGGTTAGAGGTTGGGAGGCCAAACCCGTAAAACGTCTTAGCATAGTGACCACTAGGCTCATTAGCCTGAACAAAGACATATCTCAATCCCAGGTGATATTAAATCATGTAGTATATATGTTATGCAAGATCATGCATTTCTTTAACTCAATCTCAAAACATGGGATTGATGTATTTCAAATATCATCATTTCTTTCAAAAGCACTCAATTGCATGTAATGAACAACATCATTTTCGTTTTTCACAAAAAAACATGCATCATAGCTATGAAGATACATAATTATAATTTACATGCCTCATTTGCAAATATTACCTTCTTTAAAAGCTAACATGATGTAACATGATGAAAATATAAGTTTCATAATAGTTAAGAAGCCTCAAATATGAAATATGATCACCAAATGATTTGATCATTTAAAATCCACATATCTTTAGAAACTGATTTCATAATTAAAATCTCATTGCCAAATAGATGTTAAAACCACCTATATCTTAGGAGTAATTCTCCGCTGAGCTATGTTCCTTCTTCAACTCAACTTATCGGTCAACCTAGTCAACCTATAGATATTCCATATTTTCTTCTCAATGTGGAGATGTAAGCTAATAATTACAAAAGAGTATTTTAACCATGATCTGACAATCTAGATCATCTATTAATGATGAAACCATTATATTTTAGCAATCCCTTACTAATCTACCATCAAGATTGTACGATCTTAGCCATTTAGGCTATTATTCTATGATTCTAGTCATGGTTTACCAATCTGATCAAGTCATCTTCTAATGTGATCTAATCCATAAATTTTCTGATTA
Source organism: Warburgia ugandensis (assembly GCA_035236585.1). Lineage (NCBI taxonomy): Eukaryota > Viridiplantae > Streptophyta > Magnoliopsida > Canellales > Canellaceae > Warburgia > Warburgia ugandensis. Next base: position 78,574,654 of record CP141130.1, read on the forward strand.
TGAATCAGATCACTAGATTCCTTCTCATTTCTCCTACTAATCAAATTTTATTTGGTCGATCATTAATCAAATGTAAGGAATAGTATCAGATCATTCTCTAATTTGCTGTTCACCCTCTCCACTTGAAATCTAATGGTCGTGAGTGATTTGATCTGGATCCTCATCCATATTTTAATGCTTTTAATGATGAAATCAAGGTCTGGTTTCATAAATAATTGTCTAGGTATATACTTTCAAGTTCTAACTGTTGGAAGGTAATATTATTTTAAATTATCAACCCAATTCTACAATCACGTTTCAACAGATTGCATAAAAGTAATATCATCAGTTTCCCATTTGCACATCTTCCCTACAATCAATGAATTTTTGTTTCTGACATTTAATTCGATGTATAACTTTTAAATTCATAATTTTACCAAAATTTAATGGGCAGATTTAAATTCACTCACCATGAACAATACTAATCATTTCTAATTTGAATGTTTATTGATGATCCAATGGTTAGCATCCCTCAGATCATTATTACAATCCCCCAATTGATGTTATTGACGTAAATCCAATCCTAAATTTGATTATGGATGGTCAAATTTAATGGAATTTAGAGTATACAGTGATAGGATCTATCACCGTAGCATTCAGATCATCGATCAGAGCTCTAACAAAGTGGCTACAACTCCAATCAACTGCTGATCATCATAATGGATAGGAATAGCATTCCCTGGCTGACCTCCAATCATGGATGGAGGTGCAGACCTCAAACCATGGAATAGCATTCTCTTGATTGATGATCGGAACTCAAATAGAGATAACTGGAGTTTTGATCAGTCTCCAATAAGCCATGAGATCTAAATCATCCATGTTTCTCTCTTAACACCCTAAATCTATACGCATTCCTAATGAATCGAAGCAAAACAAGGTTGGGTTTGCAAAGAACTCACCTCAGTAGCGATTAAAGCCTCCAATTGTCGCCGGAGGAGACATCATTTGATGTTTTTCCTATGACTGTTTCACTCAAGTACTGTTCTTGCTCTGATCTGGTGTCAATCCTCCTCCAATTGCAATGAAACCAAAGGGCTTTTGTTCATGCCCTTGAGTAGAGTAGAATGGACGAGTGGATTAGAGATCAACGCCATCATTGTCACTAACGTGCTTTGTCACTGACGTGCTCTGTTTCAAAATCCCATTTCTTCAGCTGCCTGCGTTTTTCGACATGGAGACTCCCGCTCCTGTTCCCTCTCTCGCTCCTCCTTCCCTCTTCTTCTTTTCTCCTTCTCCTTCCTGGCTTCATCTCCCTTGGTTCACTGTCTCTTGTTGGCACGATCTAGGGTTTCCAAGGGTGCTAGGCTTTCTTCTCCCTCTCTCCTTTCCTTTCCTTTCCTTTCCTTTCTCCTTCTCTCCGCGTCCTTCTTCTTCCTCTTCTCCTCCTCCCTCTTCTTCCTATTCTCCTCCTCCTCCACCAATGTCGGCTTTCTCCTCCCAAGTGTGGTTCTTTTTTTTTTTTCGTCAATGCGGGAAAAGACCTACCGTCTGTTTTCATTTGACTAAAGGTGGGAGTGGATTAGAGATTAGAGCCATTGTTGTCACCGACATGCTCTATTTCTCCAATTAACCTGAAAACCCTCAAAATCCCATTTCTTCGGTTGCCTATATTTTTCAACGTGGAGACTCCCGCTCCTGTTCCCTCTCTCTCCTCCTTCTCCTTCTCCTTCCTGGCTTCATCTCCCTTGGTTCACTCTCTCTTGCTGGCACGATCTAGGGTTTCCAAGGGTTCAAGGCTTTCTTCTCCCTCTCTCCTTTCCTTTCCTTTCCTTTCTCCTTCTCTCCTCGTCCTTCTTCTCCCTCTTCTCCTCCTCCCTCTTCGTCCTATTCTCCTCCTCCTCCACCAACGTCAGGTTTCTCCTCATAAGCATGGTTCTTCTTTCTTTTTTTTTTTTTTTCCGTCAGTGCGGGAACAGACCTAGCATCTATTTTTGTTTGACTAAAGGTGGGAGTGGATTAGAGATTAGAGCCATCGTTGTCACTAACGTGCTCTGTTTCTCCAGTTAATATGAAAACCCTCAAAATCCCATTTCTTTAGCTGAATGCATTTTTCAACGTGGAGACTCCCACTCCTGTTCCCTCTTTCTCCCCCTTCCTCCTTCCTCCTTCTCTCTTCTTCTTTTCTCCTTGTCCTTCCCGGCTTCATCTCCCTTGGTTCACTCTCTCTTGTTGGCACGATCTAGGGTTTCCAAGGGTGCAAGGCTTTCTTCTCCCTCTCTCCTTTCCTTTCCTTTCTCCTTCTCTACTCGTCCTTCTTCTTCCTCTTCTCCTCCTCCCTCTTCTTCCTATTCTCCTCCTCCTCCTCCACCAATGTTGGGTTTCTCCTCCCAAGTGTGGTTCTTCTTTTCTTTTTGTTTTGTTTTTCTTTCGTCAGTGCAAGAACAAACCTAGCGTTTGTTTTCATTTGACTAAAGGTGTGTGTGTGTGTGGGGGGGGGGGGGGTGCCAATATCAATTTTGGCCCCTCCCTTAATTACTTTATTCATTTTCTTTTATTTATTTATAAACATCTAATGATGATATTCAGCTTGTTCCAAACGTCATAATCTCAATCAAAACTAAGTATCATTCGCTAGGATTTTCCAATGTATTATGACTGTCCAACATACTTCTATAGATGAGGTCTCACTTGTGAAATTACAAGAATGCCCTTTGGGAGAAAAATCACAACTTATTCGTTCAAACTCCGATTTTAGCAAACTTAGTATTGTTGGAATAGTTTTTCCGAGTATAATCCAAATATGAAGCTTTGGAGTCCAATTTGATGTCTTTCAAAAGGTCAATTCAGTGGAACCCAAATTTGAAAAATCTTCCCATTTATGTTTATTAATATTAATTTATAATCCTTTAAAATAGATTTAAAAGTTAAGACTGTTACCTCATTATATATTAGGCCCATAACTTTTATATAGAAGATATACTAAATAGTGATTTGCAACCATCAACATGGGAGTTTGAATATCAATATCTATAATTTATACTATACGTAATGGAAATACCTTGAGTATAAACAATTGCATGAGCTAGCCAAATCAGGGGCAAAATTTTTGACTATAGGTAGAAGCATAGTTTGGGGTGAAAAGGTATTTTAGGAATAAGGAAAATAGTATTTTGAAATAATAAACCACAATGGCAAGACCTATAAATGAAGAGAATTAGAAAGTTATTTGAAAAAAGGCAATTTTGGTGGCATGACTATAGATAAAGGAGGCTTTCCCAAAAACTTTGGCCACAGGCAAATTTGGGTCATTTCTGAAGTGCACTTAGTCACAGATTTGAGTCACTACTTTTCCCCTCTAGCATGGGTTGGATTTATGTGTGTGTGTGTGTGGTTGCTTTGTAATTATTTGCTTGTAACAAAAAAAAGAACGAAAAAGATAAAGAAGACCTTTCATTAGGCATAAAGTCAATCTTTATCAGTAGAAATTCATTGCTACCAAATGTGAATAACCTCAAGTAAATATTTGTTCTGGCATGTGTCAGTGACTATTGTGATATAATATATATACATAAAGACATGATATAATAGAAAATCTATTATATAATGCATATACGTATATACAAGATATTGTCGAAAGAGTTTGACCACCAAGTAAGGCACCTTCTCAACCAAGAAAGAAGTGCACCTTTTAGGCCCACATAGTGTAGCTCCTATATTTTATTCTTGTGGTTTTCTCTTTCTTTATTCAAAAGAAAACGGGAAGATCCAAACAAACTAGATGAAATGAAAGAGATTTGAGTGAATAAAAAGAAAACAACAAATTAATAAAGAAATCTTCACTAATAAACTTGCAAACTATTGATAACTGAACAATATGGATCTCAAACATATATTTCAAGGGTGCACTATACTTCACCAAAAGCAATGTTTCAGATTTTCCTAGAAAATCTTAAACAAAAGTATTTGGATGGAAGATCTAGAAACGTCCAATCAAGAAACTAGTGTTAATGGGATGAACTTCTCATTATTTTCTAGAAAAAAAATGAAGAAAGAAAAAATCCCATGTAGTGTTTTGTTTGATTTCTCTAACAAAATGGACCTAGCTAATGCAGTAAGGCAATCATATAGCTAACAAAAGCTAAGATTTATTTATTTATTTTTACCTTCAATCCATGTAATTCTATTCTTTTCGTACTTTTACTTCTAGTTTTCCTTTCAACTTTTTCCCCCACCAAAAACTACTAGTCATGTTGGAGAAGAAAAGTGGAATGGAAATTGTTGTAGTCAAATCTCGTGCAGGTTAGAGATCTCATAGTCAAGATCAATAAATCCAAAATAGGATAAGTACATACACAATAGAAGAGAGATTTACATGGTTTGGCTATCATGCCTACATCCATGGTAGAGGAGGAAAATACTTCACTATCTGATCAGATTAAGATTACAATAGGAGAGAGGAGGAGGCCCAAAGCCTCCTCCAACCCTCTACATTCAATTTCTCTCACTCGCTCACCTAAGCCCTAACATTACACACACATACACACACACATGGAATTTTCACTCACATGGGTATAGACCACATGTGGGTCTAGCCCAACAACCACCCCCTCCATGCCCATGAAAGGAGGATGTATTGAATCCTTTCAACTTGATTCAACTCCCCCAAATTACAAACATATCTTTGATCAAGCTCCCCCTCCAATAGTTGTCTATATTTTCCAACGGCTTTAGCAACCGTATGTGTGTATCTGTGGCTTCTCCTTGAAGCTTCACTGCTCTCCCTGCTCAGCACTCTTTACTGAATTTAAGTGCTAATCAGCTATTAAGTATACCGTAAGTGCCTAGAAGCTTGCGGTCTAGAAACTTGACATCTAGAGCCTACCAGTGCCTCTCGCACCCACCCTCATTAGTTGTTCATAAATATCACTCAAAATGGTCACGTCCACTCAGAATGGTCACTGGGCCTGCCCGATATGGTCACAGTCTACTCGAAATCACTCACATCTTTCACTAATTCATCTCACCACTATTAACCAAGCCATCCCACCACTATTCATTGAGTTATCCTGCTACTGTTCACGAGTCATCTCGCTACTATTCCCAAGTTAGTCCTACTTGCAAACATTGAGTCCACTCACAATAGTCATTGTGTTCACTTTTTGCACTTGTTCTCTGAGTCTACTTACCAGCTATTACCAAGTTTACTCTCATCTGTCATTGAGTCTACTCATTAACTGTCACTGAGTCATCCACTCCTAGCTATGATCAAGCCATCTCCTAGCTATCACATAGTTCACTTCCATCTACCATTGAATCTACTCACCAATATGGATTTTTCTAAATAGGGGTGTCATTATTAATTTCATGGGGTGCAAATTTTTTTACCCTTGGGAGTGTCGCTATCAATTCAGGTGCTAAACAACCTTCCTGTAGTCTATTGGTGGGCACACAGCCTAGCCGTTGGTCCTCCTGTCTTCTATTTGATCAAGCAACACCACCATTTTCACCCCACCTTCGTTGACAATATACTTCTCCATTGGCAATTAGCGGTTCCATTTTTTCCATCCGCATCACTCCAGTAGCTCACTGCTGCTTCCCTAATTGGAAGTGGAGCTGCAAGGGGTGCCACAACCCGTTAGTCTATCTTTCATCTTGGTCACCTTGTCCACTGCCATCCTCAAACCGCGGTGATGTCGACTCACTATAGCCTATAGCCCAACCATTTTGCTTCCCCATTCTGCTCTTTTTCCTTGTTTGGCATCTCTGCAATATCCTCCCACTCCTCCCATCTGGCGTTTCCAACTTCTGTAATTTTTTTTTTTCTCCAACGATGGCATTTTCTCCTTTCTTTGGTGATGATAAGCGTTGTAGCTAGATTTGTCTCACCATTTGTAGTGTTGCATTTTCATGTTCCTTGGTCATTGTTTTCTTCTCTGATTTGATTGGTTTCCTTGGCTAGCAATCTCTTGCTTCATTGGCTTTTCTTTAAGGGATCATTTTTAAACTAAGGATGATTAAGATTGAATAGATTTAATTTCCTTAAACATCTTGAAAATCTAAATATTGTGCTTCTTTTTCATTGCTACTTACTAATTCGTCTCTAACCTTCTCATTTCCCTCATAATTAAAAAAAAAAAAATTGAAAAGAATACTAATGTTGAAAATTTTGTTTTATACTATAAAGGCTATGACATCTTTAATAACTTGTTTATTTTCAATAAATTGTATATTTTTCTAATGAGTACTAAAATTTTTGTCTATGAAAAAATTCACTTTACTCTCCTAAACTACCAACTTATGGTACTTTCCTAAGCTACTAAGTTAGTAATTTAGTCCATGACCTATGAACTTATTACTTCAAGTTCATCCACTTGTCCACTTTCCCCAACAAAAGTTAGTTTCGGGCCCCACTACCTATTATTTAAATATTTTTTATGTTTTATGCTTTATGCTATTTTTCTCTCATTTTATATTATTTTATTAGTTACAATATTTTATTAAAAAGAAAGAAAGAAATTTGAAGAAAAGAAAAATCACCAACTAAATTTACCGCAGCATTAGCATTAGTTAAAGATGTGTTCAAACTTGCAAAAATGAAAGAACAGAAGAAGTAAGAACTTAGACCACGCTAAGTACATTAAAATTGATGACCAAAGGGTAGTAGTAAAAAATGCTTAGATTAATAAAAGGTGGGAAAGTTACTTTCAAAAATTGGTATATGATAAGAGATTGAAAAAACTGTAAACCCAAATAACATTAGGCCATATAGATATAACCATAGGATCATGATATTTGAACTGAAAGAGGCATTGAAAAAGATGAAATTAGGAGCGGCCCTAGGGCACAATAGTATATGAATAGAGGTTTAGAAGTATGTAGAAAAGGGCAAAATGGCAGATGAATAGAGAAAAAGCTTTATCATAATAGTTTATAAGAATAAAGAAAACATACATAGTTGCACTAATTATCATAGTATCAAACTTATGAGCCATACCATGAAACTTTGGGAAAGAGTGATTAAGAAGAGTCTATGACATGAGATGAGTATACTATAAAAAAACTAGTTTGGTTTAATGCCTAAGAGGTCTACTATAGAAGCTATTTTTCTACTTAGACAATTGATAGACAAGTATAGGGAGAGGAAGAAGGTCCTCTACATGGTCTTTATTGATCAGGAAAAGCTTATGATGGGGTCCCTAGAGAGTTAATATGGTGCAATAATAAATTATAGGACCACTAGCAAAGAGACTGATGATTTCCTTATTAGTATAGGATTGCACTAAGGATTGCCATTGAGCCCATAACTTTTTTCTTTAGTTATGTATGAGCTAACAAAACATCTACATGAGTAGATTTCATGGTGCATGTTATTTGCAGATAACATAGTTTTCATTGGTAAGACAAGGAAGTGCATAAACACAAAGTTAGAGTTGCGGCAAGATGTTATAGAGTTTAAAGGATTTAAAATTAGCCAAACTAAGATAGAGTATATTGAATGTAATTATAGCAAGGAGAAGAGTGGGAAAGAAGCAATAGAAAGATTGTTGACCAAGAAGTCCCTCAAAAAGACCACTTTTGGTACTTAGGATCCATATTCGTGAGAATGAGAGAAATGTTACCTAGAGAATTCAAGTGGGATGGAACAAATAGAGATGTGCTTTTGGATTTCTATATCATTAGCGAGTGCCAGTCAAACTGAAAGAAAAATTCTAAAGTATGGCTATAAGGCCTGTCATGTTCTATGGATTAGATTATTGGTAGTTAAGGAATAACATGTACATAGGATGAGCATTGTCAAAATGAGAATGTTGAGATGGATGAGTGACAAGATAAGAAATGATAGAATTAGCAATGAAAATTGTAGAGGAAACTTAAAATAGCACCAATGGGTTGGGTGGACAGATGGTTTGGATATGTTCAATGAAGATTGAAAACGGTACTGGTTAGAAAGAGTGAGTTAATCCAAGTCAAAGGCTTTAAAAGGACAAGGGGAAGGCCTAAAATGATGTGGATAGAAGTAGTGAGAAAAGTTTAATAACTTTTGGACTAAATGAAGCAATGTTACTTGATAGAGGGGAATGAAAGAATAAGATTCATGTGGCTGACCCATAATCGAGATAAGGTTTTGATGATGATGATGCTAATTAACAATAAGGAAACTAAGACAAAGATGGAGAGAAAGAGATAGATTTGGGTTTTGTAAGGATTTTCCAATGGTTTTAATTTTTTGAGTTTGAGATCCCAAATATAGACAAGCATTGGATACCTGAAAATGAGGTTTTCATGATTCTTGATAGATGATGGATATGTGGGGTATATGGGAGAATTTTCTTAGTCCAAGAGAAAAAGTTTCTCATTTCAACACTCATTTGGACTATAAACTACAATGATGTAGTGTTTGTCAGGTGTTTAATTGAAATCCTAACATTTCATCAAGTGGGAGTTATTTGAACCACTTTTTCACTTCTCTTGTTTACCTAGACTTTAACAAAGATCTTTATAAATATGAACTATATATCATTTTGTTATATAACCTCTCTTTCTCTCTGTCTGTCTGTCTGTTTGTCTGTCTGTCTGTCTGTCTCTCTCTCTATTTGAGGTTTTAATCTGGCACACTCTTGATTTGGAAAAAGAGTACCTGAGTTCCTAACTCATAGCAAAAGATTGTGAAGGGTGCTCACCACTTTTCATAAGATTCAATAGGACAACATGTGCTACTTTGCTAGGCTATTATTGAAAAAGCATTATTGCATTGTCAAGCAAGTTCTATGACTTGGAAAAATTGATGGACTAGAAAACACATTAGTGGATTTCTCTCTTTGGATAGTGCAAGTTGTGTATATGGTAAGGTGTTCTTTGGATGAGTTGTGTGAATATCTCAATTGTTGGATAGTTCTAAGCTTTCTTAACCTTGCATTTTTCAGTTAGTGGCACTTGATCAAGAGTGATTGGTGCCACTTTATTGCTATAAGGCCTGCCATGTTCTATGGATTAGATTATTGGTAGTTAAGGAATAACATGTACATAGGATGAGCATTGTCAAAATGAGAATGTTAAGATGGATGAGTGACAAGATAAAAAATGATAGAATTAGCAATGAAAATTGTAGAGGATACTTAAAATAGCACTAATAGGTAACAACATGAGGGAGGGTAGACAATGGTTTGGACATGTTCAATGAAGATTGAAAATGGCACCGGTTAGAAAGGGTGAGTCAATCCAAGTCAAAGGCTCTAAAAGGACAAGGGGAAGGCCTAAAATGATGTGGATAGAAGTGGTGATAAAAGTTTAACAACTTTTGGACTAAATGAAGCAATGTTACTTGATAGAGGGGAATGAAAGAATAAGATTCATGTGGCTGACCCATAATCGGGATAAGGTTTTGATGATGATGATGCTAATTAGCAATAAGGAAACCAAGAGAAAGATGGAGAGAAAGAGATAGATTTGGGTTTTGTAAGGATTTTCCAACGGTTTTAATTTTTTTAGTTTGAGATCCCAAATATAGACAAGCATTGGGTACCTAAAAATGAGGTTTTCATGATTCTTGATAGATGATGGATATGTGGGGTATTTGGGAGAATTTTCTCAGTCCAAGAGAAAAAGTTTCTCATTTAAACACTCATTCTGACTATAACCTACAATGATGTAGTGTTTGTCATGTGTTTAATTGAAATCCTAACATTTCATCAAGTGGGAGTTATTTGAATCACTTTTTCACTTCTCTTGTTTACCTAGACTTTAACAAAGATCTTTATAAATATGAACTATATATCTTTTTGTTATATAACCTCTCTCTCTCTCTCTCTCTCTCTCTCTCTCTCTCTCTCTCTCTCTCTCTCTCTCTCTCTCTCTCTCTCTCTCTCTCTCTCTCTCTCTCTCTCTCTCTCTCTCTCTATTTGAGGTTTTAATCTAGCACACTCTTGATTTGGAAAAAGAGTACCTGAGTTCTTAACTTGTAGCAAAAGATTGTGAAGGGTGCTGACCACCTTTCATAAGATTCAATAGGATGATATGTGCTACACTGCTAGGCTATTATTGAAAAAGCATTATTGCATTGTCAAGCAAGTTCTATGACTTGGAAAAATTGATGGACTAGAAAAAACACAAGTGGATTTCTCTCTTTGGATAGTGCAAGTTGTGTATATGGTAAGGTGTTCTTTGGATGAGTTATGTGTGAATATCTCAATTGTTGGATAGTTCTAAGCTTTCTTAACCCTACATTTTTCAGTTAGTGGCACTTGAGAAAGAGTGATTGGTGCCACTTTGTTGCTAGAATGACTAATGCCACTTTTCTTCTTTGAGTAGCTCAATTTATTCAACTTATGGCTTAAAGACATGTGATCAATGCCACCTTGTGGCTTACAATAGTCAATCGGTGCCAAGTAGCATCCTCTTCTTAATTTTTCTGTCTACATAGTGTTGTGTCTCACTCACAACCACACAAAATGACTTAAAAAGCTATTCAATTACTTGGAGTGGTGGACAAGGTAGGTGATTACATGAAGTAGTAACTAAGAAACTTCCTTACTTGAATAGAAGATTATGAGAGGCCTATATATAACCTTGTAATCCACTCATTATAGAATAAAGGCTTCTGGTTTTAGGCTAGGAATCTTCTTCAAGGTTTGAGAGAGGAAGAGGGATAAGGGTGAGAGTTTTAGGTTTCTATAATTGAACACAACTAAGAGATGTTGTGACGTTTTTCTCTATTTTTTCATAATGAAGAATATTAGATTATGCCTTGTGGATGTAGGCTATTTTCTTAAAATACATAAATCTTTGTGTAATGCTTGTCTTTGATTTATTGTCTATGTCAAATGTGTGGATGAGGTTTTCTAAGGCTCAACAAGTGTTATTAGGGCTCACATGCATATTGGAAGAATTTAAGCAAGTAAGGTTGGATATGAAATAATATTTTCTCATGCGCTGGAAGGTCCTTGGATTTCTTTAAAATTTAGGATAAATTGGGGGAAGGAAGATGTTACAGATTTAGAAAATGAAAGCTATAGAAACTAAAAGAGTCCAATGAGAAGAGAAATTTCTTATGTTAATTTTGATTGAAAAATCTACCAAGAAACTGCCCCTAAATTTTAAAGAAATGGGGTTTTACAATTTTTTCACATGATGTTGTTGAAAGAACTTTCAACTAAAAAGTTTGAAGTGGAGCTCTATTGAATGCATGTGATGAAGCCAATGATATTTTCAAGTTAACAAATATGTGAAACTTTATCTCTTTTTGGATGCAATACAAAGGAGACACAGTGGAAAATCTTCAAGTGGACTACGATGAAGTTAGGTTGGAGATTGTTGTGTGGTTTGCATTTCACACAAAGGCACACATAATGATTTACTTAGGAGGATACTCAATTAGTTAGATTGGTCAACAAGTAAGGTTGATTACTTGGAGTGTTGAACAAGTAAGGTAATTACTTTGAATAGGTGGTTGAGAGAGGGTGATATATAGGGCCTTATAACCAGTCATAAGATTAAGTTTTGTAGCTTTCACCTAGTTGTCATCTTCAAGATTTGGAGAGAGAGAGAGAGAGAGAGAGAGAGAGAGAGAGAGAGAGAGAGAGAGAGAGAGAGAGAGAGAGAGAGAGAGTTTGCAAGGAAAAAGATAGAGCTATGCCTCATGGATGTAGGTGATTTTGTTGAATCATATAAATATCTGTATAATCCTCATGTTTGATTTATTATCTATGTCAATCATGTCTTGGAATTTTCCTATTGTAGAATATAAATTTTCAAACTTTTTACTCAACCAACTTTTCCCTAAATCCAATCTTTTTTACTATTGATTTCCTTCTAATTTCCTATTTTTCTCTTATAACTCTCTCCCTCTCTGTTATCTATATAAACATGGCTTTACTAGTTTCCTTAATAGAATGAAGGCCTTCTTGTTTTCTTCTTGTCTTTTTTAGAGGCGAAGTAGGGCTCTCAATGGGCTAGATATAGATTTGATCCACCATGTCACAATCATAATCTAATAAAACTTGAATAAAGTTAAGTCATCACTTCTACGCATGAGGCTTTTAAAGTTAGCACAAATAAGTCAATTTTTACTCTATTGACTTTGTAAAAATTTCCAAGTTGGTTATAAAAAGATGCCTGTAAAAATCATACTTTAGAAGTTGATTTGTCAAAAGTCGACTTCTTTAGTTTGGCATGAAGCACCTTTTTCCATGGGAAAGGACTTTTAAAGTCATTTTTCAAAGAAAAGACTTAAAAAGTCCTAACTTTTAAAGACACTTTTAAAAAATGACTTTAAAAGTCCCTATTTTAGCTTAGCAGGAAAAACTTTTTTTTTTTTTCACGAAAAAAGATTTTAGAAGTCAATTTTGATAAACAACTTTAAAAGGGGGCACTTTTAAAGTCAGTTTTTATAAACAACTTTCAAAGTGCCCCACTTTTAAAGTTGTTTTAAGGAAACAACTTTAAAGTTTCACTTTTAAAATCATTTTCTGAAATCGACTTTAATTTTACATCAACTTTCGATTTTCAGTTTCCAACTATCTTCATCTATACACTAAAGCTCATATAGGTTGATTTTCATTGTGCATATCTTCAACACAATCCTAACTGTGAATTGGGATTACACACACACACACACACACACACACACACACACACACACACACACACACACACACACACACACACACACATATATATATTCTTAGTTGATATTGATTTGAGTGTTGGTTAGTATCTCCTTGTTTGTTTCATATATATGCATGTTTGATATATTTTGCATGCATGGTTATGGTTAAAAAATTTGTTTTTTTAAAGTTAAATTTCTTTTTAATGGATCTTTTATTTTTTGTGTCATTCTTCATTGTTAATTGAAAATTTTCACATGTGGGCATGCATGTAATTTAAATTTTCAAATACTTATATTTCTTATATAACTAGTGTTTGGTAAAATGCCTAACTGAGTTCATTATAATCTTTTAATGTCTAATAAGTCTTCACACATATATTAGCTTTAATTTGTTAAAAAATGGACAAAAATGCTTGAATGACAATGGCCAGAACATAAAAAGAATATGAGGAGAGAATAGAAAAGTTTATATCATTCGCACTTAGGGAAGATGGGGATTATAATCGCATGCGCTATCCATGTTCAAAATGTGGAAACTCAAAAAAAGTAATAGTAGGGGTGTTGAGAGAACACTTATGCATCAATAGAATTGATAAAAGATATCCCCCATGGATTTGGAATGGAGAAGAACTTTTGCATGAGCAAGAGTAAGAAGATCTGAAGGCATTATAAGAAGTTTCGTAGATAGTACAACTACACTATTGTCTTGAGATGTATATGAAGACTTTCAGGATGACCTTGAACTATTTCATACTACATTAGAGAAAGCCCTTGAGCTATTTGTACCCTGAGTATAATGATTATATCAAGTTGTCTATAGTGGTAGGGTAAAATTGAAATTTAGTTTTTCATATCAAGGTTTTATGGAAGTCTTAAAAGTAGTAGGTAAGATGCTACCGAAGGATAATAAATTGGTAAGGTCCACATAGGAGATAAAGAAAATCCTAGCTGCACTAAGGTTGAAGTATGGGAAGATACATGTATGTCTCAATGATTGCATCTTGTATGGGAAGGAGCACGAGGATAAAACTATATGCTCAACTTATGGATAGTCATGATGAAAATTGAAAAAGAATTCAACTAAGACGGTGACAGATGTTCTTGCAATACACTTTGTTTGTGGTTAATCTATGGTTTTGTGGACTTTAGACATCAAAAGTTAGAATTTGATTATCCTTCACTAATTTTGTATCTTTTTCTAGCAAGCTCAATAAACTCTATGAATGCCAATTATGAATTGTGGAGTGTCTTGATTATTTTATAACTCAGGTTAAAGCATTTCTCTGAATGCCAAAAGTGGTATCTCCTTATTTGATTAATACCCACTCAGGCCTTTAGAATGCCAATTACAAATTGGTATGCTTGAACCAGTTTGGAACTCTTTTGATGTAATGGTAATTTAACCACCATAAATGCTTTATAAATTTAGAAGAAATTTCTATATTTTGATAAGGTTATGAATCTAATGATCTTTTGCATCTGAGACAGCCTAGAATGCCAGATCTAAAATCTTGGACATTTTGATTAAAAATGTCTTTAGTCTCTCGGATATTGCTTGAAAGAAACCTCTATGCTAAAGGCTCAGGAACTTCATTCTATAACCTTAAGTCATTTGAGAGGTAGCCTCTTTTGGCACACCAGGTGCTTTTGTTCTTATATGAATCTGCACTCCATTTAATGTTTCTCATATTTCACCTCTTTTGATTTCTTAAGTCTTCAATGTACTACACTATCTTATAATTGAATCTTGTTATTACATAGCTATGTATTTGGTCAAATAATTCTTCCTTCTAAACTTTATAGCACTTATTCACATTGAAGAGTTTCTCGTTTATTTTCTTCTCTAATTACAAATTTTTAAATATGTAATGTGTTTATTCTGATGAATACCTAGTTATAGCATTGCTCCATTCATGTCAAATAGCATCAACTTCATCTAGTTATTTTTTAATGGATCAATATGATAATCCAATTTATCAGTTCAGTTGAAGTTTAATATATGTAGATAACCCTTTCAAGAACAAACAATGTGCTCCATGTTGCAATGGGGTTCCAACGAAAACAGCTAATTGGATATCTAAGCAAAGCACTTCTCATATCTATTTTGTAGCTGTTTAAATAAATATAGATTGAGGGCTGTGCATCATACATTTGAAAGAGAATGGGAAACAATAAATTAGATATTTAAGCAGTAGAATTATTCCATTTGACACATGTGAATATATGCTATTAAAGATGAGCAGTTCTGCTGCATGCCATATCTAGTGAAGGTTACTTGTTAGACTGGACAAAAGTGAGAACATAGGAGAAAATCTATAATGACAAATCAATGTTTAGGTCTTCTAATTATGTTTTTGTTTTCCTCATATAATTTTTATCTTGTAATTGAATTTTGCCAATTATTATAGGGTCTAGCTAGTGGTACTTGTTGTGTCACTGCAATCATTGATGAGGGGAATATTGTTGTTTCAAACTTGGGAGACTGTGGGGTTGTTCTTTGAAAAGGTGGTGTGGCTGAGGCTCTAACAACCGATCATATGGGAGAAAGGGAGGAATGAGCAGAACAGGACTGAGGAAAGGTGTTGTCGAAAAATGGTTGAACGTTATTTTTTTCTACATTTATATACCGAGTTTCACTGCATTTTATATGACAGTTGATATTTTGTATTTTGTATTTTGACTCACTGTAGCAGTAATACTATATGTTATTTATAAATTTGTCTTTTGTTCACATAACATTGTTACTCTGTTGTGTGGTTTTTACATCATTATTAGAGTCTTCTTTATTTTTGAATATGAATAGTGTGTTCTTTTTATCTATTTGAGATCAATTAGAATTTTCTTTCTTTGCCTATTAATTTATTAATAACATAGGGGTTATCCTGCATTATAATACAAGAAGCATATGTAGACATTCACCATGGAACTTGGAGAGTACAAGACATCCTTGTTGTATCTAAGAAGCATTGGTGATGCTCATTTGAAGTGGTGGTTATTGGTAGAGCCTGATAAAAAAACATTGAGTTTGACTTCTAACGTGAAGTTCCTCATCTTAGCCTCAGATGGGCTGCGGGACAAGGTAAGTAGAGCATGTCATTCTTACTATTGGTGCTCCCTTAAGCTTGTCTGCTATATTTCAGAAAGCTCAAAACTTAAAAGCATAGATCTAACCATCTATCCAATAAATAAATTTCATGTGCCTTGTGTCTTTTAATAATTTTTAGGCTTCCTTCTATTATTAGTTGTCACATATATTATTGATGATCGATGGTCTTCCCAATCTTTCTAGTTGATTGACAAAATTAGATCAATCTAGGATAATCTAACTTTTCATCAGCTTTTTTGTTGTTTATCATAATTATAACACAAGTCTACATGGAGAGGATCACACTAGATGCATATCTTAGATCAACTATTTGGTCCAAGCAGTTCACAGTTGTCCTCAATTCAACTGAGGCATAGGTTTTATACCTCAAGCTGCATTCCCCCTTTACTTTTGGTGCTATTGTTCAGGAGAAAAAGAAGAAAAGGGCTAAACGACCATGCATGTTCTCTTATACCTTTGGACCATTTCTATTTGTAGTTTTCACGTTCAAGTAAAAAACTTTCTTGGCAATCTTTTAGCTAATTAGTTGAGAAGAAGAATTATCTCACACTGGTTTTAGGAATATAAGTTTTTTTCTTTCATTTTTCTTGTTGTTGTTACTTTTTCAATTTTCCACAAGAAAATGCATTATGGATGTTTCCATCAGATCAATAAATTTGCTACCATTATACTTTGAAGCGTGTTAGAGATTCTTTGTCTAATTTTACTTGCTTACTCATCAATTCATTCTCTAACCATTTTGTGATGGTCAATGTTGGGACTAATTTGTAGACTTTGAGGCTAAGATAACATCATAATCTTTAAGTCTGAAACCCAATTTATAGATAACAATAAAGAAAATCACAAATCTAACATGTACTTAAATTCATTCTTTCTTTTGAAGTCATTTTGATCAACAGATATTCTGACTTTACTAAACATTAATTGTATTGACTAGTAGACTATGAGGTTGAGTGACATTAAAATCTTTAAGTGCTGGCACCCAATTTATGTGATAACCCGGGTTTATCAAACAATTTTTTTTTCGCATTTATTTTCAAAAGATGGCGAGCCAAAATTTGGAAAATCTAAAACAACAGAAAACATTTTATTTGAAATTCATTTTAAAAATCTAGGATGTCACTTTCATTCTCATACTATACATAATTATATAGTTTATTTATAAAATAAATATGCTTTTCATGAAAACAGGACCCATCTAGTGGTTCACTTACACAGCGCCTGTAAACATTATATTAAATGTCCAAAGTTCACAATCCAAATAAACTAACTATTCAATACAACAATAATAATGCATACCTAACGATAGTATGATTGCTGGTCTTCCTTTATTATATTTATCTTCTATTGTCCATCTGAATCTGCATCTATCTGTATCTGAGATATTGTAAACATAAAACATTTACAATATCTCAGCAAGCTATGCTTGGTAGGGGATTTAAGAGACATATCAAAACTTAAATTCAATAATTATATTCTCATAATTATTTGATAGATCAACATCATAGATTTACATCCGCATGTAATAGTCCAAACATCATAAATTACAATCCATAAGATGAGCATATTAAGCATTTATTCATGGTACATCTTTATAACATTTTTCCACTAAAATTTATGCATAAATATATTAAACCAAATGTAAATTTACAGAATCTATCAACATGTGAATATCATATATCATAAGGTCATAAAATCAAATCCCAGTCCTATACTGGGCTTATATCCATACCTCTTTACCATAAGGGTCTTATAACAATGCATCCTAGAATACATATATAGTATTTATTAGTATCATAATAATCCAGCCTTTTGCTGGTAAATAATACACACAAATAATATTCCGCTTCCACTAGCCCGTCAGTCCATAAGCCGGCCTCAGGGAGCATCCTCTCTAGGCCATTAGCCTCTCAGACCCGCCTCAGGGAAATGTCCTAATACATATCTCTCACCTCCACTAGCCCATCAGTTTGTAGGCCCACCTCAAGGAGCATCTTTCTACTAGCCCATCAGCCTCATTAGACCTGCCTCATGGAAGTGCCTCCATTAGCCCGTCAACCCATAGGCCTGCCTCAGGGAGGTATCTCCACTAGCCCGTAGACCCTCCTCAGGGAGATATTCAATAATAATAATAATAATAATAGCAGGCTATATATGTCTATAGATACATATCTCACTTCCTCTAGGCTGTTAGTCTGTAGGCTTGCCTCAGGGAACATTCCTCCACTAGACCGTTAGCCTCATCAAACCCACCTCAGGGAAGTATCTCCACTAACTCATCAACCTCTCAGACCCGCCTCAAGGAGCGTACTCCACTAGCCTGTCGGTCCGTAAGCCCACCTTGGGGAGATTTCAATACTCATAATAATCAAATCAAATCAAGCTATGTATGTGTCTATATACCTGCCCCTATACATACCTCTATGTATGTATCATATAATATCCACATCTTTTCTTTAAGAGTAATCATATATCGATAATAAGGTTTAATCATGTTTCATCTTTCCATAACATCCACTTAATGTTCATCGTAATTGTATACAATTTCAATTACATACTAATAGTGGACATTCAAAACATATTTCATATGAAATTCCAACACAATATTTCATATTTACACATCTCAATCACTAATTCATAGTAATTCCATTGGTTGGATAGATTAAATTATAAATTTCATAACAAGGAATACTATCAAGTATGAAATGTTGGTCGTAATCCATAAACAAATATGTACTCTTAAAGTTCCACCTACCTCGAAATAAGTACTCATTCACTCCAAGACCGTATTCCTTCTTATCCACATAGCAATGTGTATTTGTCACATGATAGGTATAATAAATGATTATGATCTTATCTTTTATTAAGATTTCTTGTTTATCTTATTATTGATCATCATAACCTAGATCTTTTTACATCTGATTTTTCCTGATTAGACCCATATCTCCTTAAAGTTGGTTTGATTAGCTTGGATCAATCAAATTTAGCATTTTTCAGTCAACTCTACCCTTATTTTAGTGTTTAGGGTAGATCTAACCATTAGATTTCATTAATTTAGTCAATCTATGGTTCAATCCATTATCCTTGTACTATATTCTAGTAATTTAACCATCTATTTATGATGTACATCTTGATTTAATGGTCGGATCTATCTCTGATTTGCCAAATATGTGATTCTAGACTAAGTTTGTGTTCTAAATCATGAATATGGATCTAAGGATCTAGTCTAATCATTTAAACTAGTTAAATATATTCTGGGACATCTTAATTAATCATTTTGTAGGGCCTGATCACCTCTAATATAGCCCATTCATTCAATTTATATGGTTTTTGGGGAAAATCGGTCTAAATTTAATTCTTGATTATTAATTTTATTACATATTTAGGTCCATGTTGTCGATACAATTCTAATTGATCTTTCATATCATCAATTAGGCTTTTGTAGCCCTTTTAATTTTAGTTTTTGTGTTTTTGGTCTATTTAATGGTCTAGATCGGTCTCTGGGCCTACAACGCAGCAACCAGATTAGACCATCTCGGTTCCCAGGATGCTACAGTGTCTTGGTGGAGCCGGGATAGCTCCTGCACCCGCACACGTACGGGGTTGTTCCAGCACAACCAGTTCTTAGGACTGCGTCATGCTGTGCATCCCGGTAGCCAATTTGGTGCTGGATGAGACGATTCGATCTGGACCGTCCAATCATCTGGTCCCTGATGAACGTTCAGGATGCCCTAATGTTTCCACTATTTTATGTTTCCTAGGATTTTAATGTCCCATAGACTCATTGGATGGCTCAGATCTTCTATCCAAGCTGTCCTTGATAGGGTTATAGATCAAATCCAACGGATTTGTTTTCACTGGTGAATGCAGGCTGGTGATGACAGATCCGGCTAGATCTAAAAAAGTCTTGTCATATTAGACAGGGATGGAAAAGGGAGAAGAGGGTTGGCAATCCTAGTTATGATCCTGAGGAGGAAGATGGGTTTTTGGGTGGTGCGATTCAACTGCGCCGCTGGAAACCCTGATCTGCCGGTGGGGGAGTGGATCTGGGTTTCTGATGGTGCGGTTCCTCCGTGCCACTGATCCCTAGTCACCAGAAAATCAAGGAGACGTAGTGGTGATTGGAGAGGAAGAGAGAAAAGGGAAAGAGAATAAGAAGAGGAAAGAAAATCAGGGCCTATGTCGTTACTGGAGAAGAAACGAATAGAGGGAGAGAGAGGGATTTTCGGCCAATACCGTTTTCGCCAGAACCCTAAACTGTCGGAGATAGGAAATGCAGTCGGAGAGAGAGAGAGAGAGAGGGGGGGGGGGGGGGGGGGATTTATCGGTGAGGAGGGTGGCGCTGCTGTAGTCCACCTGCCTAGGGCCGCAAACGGTGACTGGGGAGGACGGCGCGATTGCTGCTACGATTCTTGGCGCAGGGAAGGAAACGGAATAAAGGGGTGCCTTTAGCAAAATGACCTGCTGTATTTTTTTTATTATATAAAATACCCCTATACTTCAAATTGCCGTAACTTTCTCATACGAACTCCGTTTTCAGAGTTCTTCATGTTGTTTGATTCCATTTTTCGAGGAAAATCAAATATTCATGTTTTAGGTCTTGATTCTATTTATATAAAAAGTCAATTTCTTGGAATCTCTATTTCCAATTTCATGTTCCAAATTTTCAAATTACATATTTAATGATTTAGAGAAATTCATAAAATTTGGGGTTATTACAATTTATGTTGGAAGAAGATGGTATTTTAAAAAGGTATGAGGAAGGCATTAGAGGCTAGAAAAAGATTTATAAATGAAGAAGGGATTGAAGGCTTAAAAGGAAGAGAAAAAGCTGATTCTCAAATTTTGCTTGATACAACTTGTGACTAATTACCCCTATTTATACTAGTAGCACGTCTTTAACAAATGGTTAGGATTGTGCCAACATACCTTAAAAATATCTTAAAATGAGTAGTTGTTGGTGCTTCCATATAGCAACTGACTAATCCAACAACATATAGAATATTGGGTCTTGTACAAATCAAGTAGCGTAGGCTTCCAAGCAAGCTCTTAAAATTTGTTGCATCTACTCTTTCTCCTTCATCATTCTTAGATAGTTTGATTTCACACTCTACTAGCATACTAATGGGTTTGCAATCATCCATTTTGAAGTTCTTGAGTAGCTCCTTTGCATAAGCGTCTTAAGTGATGGAGATGATGTCTTCCTTTTGCTTTACTTCAATGCCAAGATAGTATGACATGAGCCCAATATTTGTCATCTCGAGCTTATTGATCATAGCCTTGTTAAATTCTTCAAACATGCTTGGATTGTTTCAACGAAGATCAAGTTGTCCACAAACAAGCACACAACCAAGACATCTCCATCTTTGATCTTAACATACATTGCATGCTAATGAAGGCATCTTGTGAAATCGGTGTCTTGAAAATATTTATCTATGCAACTATTCCATGCCCTTGGTGCTTGCTTTAACCTATAGAGGACCTTGTTTAACTTGAAGATGTCCCTTTACTTAGTAGCCTAGTGGCTGTTTGATATAAACTTCTTCTTCAAATAGTCCATTTAGGAAGGTAGACTTCACATCCATTCGATGAACCTTCTACCCATTTTGAGCAACTAAAGAAATAATTAATCCAATATTTTCTAAGCGAACAACAGGAGGAAATACCTCGTTATAGTCGATCCCAGCTCTTTGACTCTAGCCCTTTGCAACTAATCTTGCCTTATATCTTTCAATTTCTCCTTTAGCCTTCTTCTTTACCTTGTATACCTACTTTACACCTATCGCCTTGATCTCCTCATCTATGGCATCTCTCTACCTTTTACTTTGCACAGATTCTTAAAAACTCAATGGTTCATAATCAGCAAAGAGGTAAAGTAGAGTGAGATATTCTTACCTTTTGGTAACCTCATAGAGCTCTTGTAGGCTTCTTGTGCATAGTGTCCTTGGACTTGAACTTGAACTTGATGGTGATGAGTATCCATGATTAATTGGAATTGGCAAGGTTGGTGGTATGATGTTCTCTTGTTTGCTCCTTTCTTGGTTGCTCGTCTTTATTTTTAGGGAATAAGTTGTGACTTTCTTCATGAATATTCCAATCCCACGAGCTTTCTTCATCAAATTATGCATCTCGACTAATAATAGTCTTCCTATTTATTGGATTATATAATTTGTGCCCTTTGAATTTGAATCACAACTAATGAAGACAAACTTTTCACTTTTATTATCAAGCTTGGTTCTTCTTTCATCTGGCACATGTGTATAGGCTATATTTCCAAATACCTTTAGATGGGATATCCCAAGCTTTCTTCCACTCCATACTTCTTGTGGTGTCTTTCCTCGTATACTTCTCATTGGTGAATGATTGGACAAGTAGACTGCTCATGCTATCACTTTCGCCTAAAACTCCTTTGACATTTTCTTACTTTTTAGCATGCTTCAAGTGATGTTAAGAATGGTTCTATTCTTCCTTTCAACAACTCTATTTTGTTGGGGAGATCTTGAAATCGTTAATGGTTGACGAATTCCATTCTCTTCTTAAAATGCTTTTAAAGTGAATTTTCCTCCTCAATCAAATCTCAAGGCCTTGATCTTGCATCTACTTTCTTTCTCCACTATAGCTTTGAACTTCTTGAATATTCCAAATATTTCTGATTTTCCTTCAAGAAGTAGACCCATATCTATTTAGAAAAATCATCAATAAAGAGAACAAAGTAGTTGCTTTTACCTAAATAGCTTGGTTTGACTGGACCACACACATTCATATGTATGAGCTCGAGTGGCTTTTGGGCTCTTGAATGTGACTCCTTTGTAAAACTCTTTCTAAACTACTTTCCAAGTAGACATCCTTCGTAGAGTTGATTGGGAAGACTAATAGAAGGTAATTATCTCACCATCTCTTTTTTAGCCAACAGTTCAAGTCCTCCCAAGTTAAGGTGTCTAAATCTTAAATGCAAAAGTTAAGATGGATCTTAGAAACATGCCTTAAGACACTTGGCAATATCATTTTGAATATTCAATAAGAACATCCTATTTCTTAACATTGGTACTTTGGTAATCAAATTATTTTTATCATCTTTTATAGAAAGACTATAATCTTTCATAAGAATATTATATCCTTTCTCCAAAAGTTGTCCTAAGCGCAAGATATTATTTTTCGTGTTGGGATCGTAATAAACATTTGAAATAAATTGATGTCCTCCATTCTTTAAGGGGATTAGGATGCTACCTTTTCCTTTTACTGCCATCTTATATTCATCACCAAAGGAGGAATTGCTACTCACCATCTAATCAAGGTCCATGAACATGCTCCTTTTTCCACATATGTGGTTGCTTGTGCTGATATTAAGGTACCATGTGTTTTCTTAGCTTCTTTCATTATTCTTATATGACAATAGGAGGGTATTTTCTTCTTGGCTCTTCTCTTTCATGAAATTGGCATTTTCTTCAACTTTATTTTTAGGGCTCTACATTATGAGACATAGTGTCCAAATTTTTTACAATTATAACACTTGAGATTTATCATATCTTGTTCCTGAATTGCCTCTTCCATGACCTCTTCTTGAGCTTTCTCGTCTCTCTTCATTACTGTTGTTGTTGTTGAAGCCTCCTCTTCCAGGTCCATGGCTTCGTCCTTGGCCACGACCTCTTCCTCGTCAATGTCTTCCATTTTCAAAAGTCTCTTGCTTTGAGTTGAGTTGCATCTTGAGAAGTTGATCCTCGATTTCTTCTTGCCTTTTATGTTTTTCTTCATAAGCTTGTAATGAGTCCACGAGTTGCTGTATAGTCATTTATTCTAGATTCTTTGTTTCTTCATATGTTACAACAATATGGATGAACTTTGGATTTAAGGAGCGTAGTATCTTCTCTATTATCTTCACATTATCTAACTTCTCACCATTTCTTTTTTATTAATTAGAAATGTCTAAAACTCTAGAAAAGTAATTGGAAATAGTCTCACCTTTCTTCATTTGCAAATATTCAAATTCTCATCTTAATGTTTGAAGACATACCTTTTTTACTTGCTCGGCTCTCCTATAAGATGTCTCAAGTTTCTCCCATGCTTTTTTTGCTGATGTTGCACTTGAAATTTTCTCGAAGCCATCTTCATCAAGAGCTTGATAGATGATCTAAAAAGCTTTCTTATCTCTCTTTCTTGAATCCTTCGAAGTATCCCTTTGGGTTTGGGATAGAGTAACATCATCTATTGGTTCATTGTAGCCTTTTACTACAATGTCCCACACATCTTGAGGTCCCAGGAGAGCCATCATCTTGATGCTCCAATTGTTATAGTTGCTCTTGTTGAGCATGGGAACTTGGAAGGGAACCATGCCACCACTAGCCATAACTCTTGACGAATCTTGGAGCTCTGATACTACTTTGTTGGAAGAGGATGGAATTTTACAAAGGTATAAGGAAGGCTTTAGAGGCTAGAAAAGGATTTACACATAAAGAAGGGACTTAAGGCTTGAAAGGAAGAGAAAGGGCTTGTATTGATTCTCAAGTTTTGTTTGATGTAACTTGTGACTAACCACCCCCTATTTATACTAGTAGCACACACTTAATAAATGGTTAGGATTGTGCTAACACACCTTTTAATCTTGTGGTTACGATTTGTTATCTAGACGACTCTTTAAAAATGTCTAGTTTTATAAAATTTGTAGATATTTCTAATTAACTTTTGTAGCAACACTTTTCTAGAAAGTGAGCTTTATAGAAGATGTGATTTTAGCTCTTCAATTTGAGCCTTTTAGAATGTGGGCTCTTACTCAATTAACTTTGGCCCAAATCAAGTTTATATTTTCAACAATTTATACATAGCATAAATTAAATTAGAAGCAGAACTTTTGTTAGAATTTCCAACCTTCCTCCCCTAGGTTTTCTGTTTTACTTCCAAATTTCTAGCATTTGTTTCTTGTAACTGTTTTCTCTTACTTGATACCACAATTCTATCTTGAGTTCGGATTTTAAACAGCATATTTATTGAGATTAAATTAACTACATAAATGAGTTAATTTGCTTAATTTTTCTATGTGGGAAATCAAGAAGCTGTGGATACTGCAGTGTACTTTCAGTTTGATGTTAATGGCTCACAAATTGACAGAGGCTGCGGAGAAGATGAAGATGATGGGTTTGGTTCTGAAAACATGTCTTCCATCAAAAGCGAGAAGAATTCCTTAGGCCATGCACTGAAAGTGAGATCATGGTGTCTGAATCAAAAGAATGGTTTTCCGTCTGATGCAAACAATTCTGGAGCTGAGACAGGACACAGGAGAGAAGAAGACGGTGGATTTGGTTGTGAAAACTCTAGTCCTCCATCGAAGGTGAGAAGAATTTTCGTTAGGCCAATTGCAGAAAGTGAAAACTTACAACTGAACCAAGAAAATGCCAATAACAGTAGTTCAATCCTCAATAGGAAAGAAGAAGAAGAAAAAGGCATATCTGGTTGTGAAAACACTAGTACATAATCAAACGTGGCGGGAACTTCTGTAGGCCAACCGCAGAAAGTGAAAACTCGGCACCCGAATAAAGAAAATTACTATAATAAAAGATCAAGCCCCAGGAGACTTATGGCAGCTTGCAAGAAATTTGTTAATCTTGCTACAATTAGGGGCAGTCTAGACGATATCACTGCTATGATCATCGACTAAAAGAACTTCCATCGCAACTGATAGTACATTTTTGGTTGGTAAAGTACCCGGCATTAGTCATAAATATGTAAAGCCACATGATAGAGCAAGCTCTATTTCTGGAATTGTATATTGTCTGTAAAGAAATAGATAGTTTCCAGCAAGAGGTTGATTCTTTAGACTTTTTTTAACCAACCTTTTAACTTCCAAACAGCTGTATTTGTTTAAATTCGGAAGGTCTCATTAACGTGTTATCTGCCTATGAGGCTTTATTGGGTTACTGTCATAATTCAGCTATGAGCCTCAGTCCTTGGACTATCACCTCTCTGCATCCCTCGCATGAAATTTTTTTTATGTTGATTCTGGGAAATCATTGCCTTCCTACACGAAAGAGACTATTATTTTTATCATATGGCTGATACCTTAAGTGCTCCTTATTTGTCATTACCACTCAATTAGGACTTCATCTCATTTTACTCTGAGAAAGTCACACCACTGTGGCCAAACTCGCATCTTTATTTTGAATGAACTTTCAAATTCTTTTGACAGTTGATGAAGCAATCTCTTGATGGATCAAAGCTGGTAGGAGAAAAATCAGGATGTCTATCCTTTTTCCTGCTTCAAAGACATATTTGGCTCTATTTCATGGTCTGCAATATTACTGATCTGTATCTCATAGGAGACTCTCAGATTGTGATGGTGGCAATACAAACAGAAAATGCCAAATCTGATGTGGAAGAGCCAAAGACTATCAACGCGTGTTCCTATATATATATATATATGTCTAAAGAGGCCAATAGTATGGCTGACAGGTTTGCAAATAAGGCTTCTAGATCTAAAGCTAGTGCATTTTGATATAACTATCCTCCATCTCTTATCTTACATGTGCTTGGATATGTTAACATGAGTCTAGGAGTTCTTAGATTTAGTAAGAAATATATTTCATGCACTGTGTTAAATGTACTATACTTGTTAGATTATTGAAATTTTACTTTCAACAAAAAAGGATGAGAAAAAAGAAGGAAAATGTTAATATTTAGAATGATCCTAAGTTAGGACTGATACCATCTGGCTTGTAAGTAATACTAAATCCGCAAAAGGAAATATGTGCTTAATGATTCTTTATTGCTCGAATGTAACCTGTCATATAGAAGTAAAAAATTTTAAACCCTTAAAAAAATTATTTTTCTTTTTCATTTTTTGTTAGAAGTAAAGAATTACAAAGAAAATGACTCACAAACACTACTAAATTTCCTAAATCTACTGCTTCGTTGTACGTGACCAGCTACATTGCACTTTGTTGACTTTATTTATTTCTTTTTGCTTCCTACATGAAAATCATCGGCTAAAGATCATCTAATCGTGATCTCATCCTAGGCAATGAGCAACCTTAGTGGAATCACTACAAAGTGTATGTGGTAGGTGATATTGTAGATGGCAAAGTGTATATGCATAAGAATGGAGTCAACGTCAAATACAAACAAATTGACGGTGATATGGAAGGCCGAGCCACTTTCAAACACGATCCAGACGTGAATAAACTGTTAATTATAATGATACCATAAATTGGTGGTTGGATTATGATCATAGCTAATTAAGAAACGGTAACAGCGGAAATATCGTATTGTTCAGATACTGCTAAATACTAACAAATACCATATACTAGCTAGTATTTGAATACCGACCCAAATCATAATATCGGCTGGTATGTTTGTCCGTGTTTATTGTAGGTGATGTTTAGTAACTTTCAAAGTCATTTTACCTCTCAAAGGTGGACGCTTTGTTGATACGTGACGCCATGAAAGAAAAATACATTTTTCCTTAGTTCTCGATGGGTTGGCAAGGAAATCACAAAAGAAAACGATAGATAAAAATGAGGACAATAGTAAAGACCTTTCAACAAATATGATAACAATTAATAGATGAACAAGATTAAACATCAGTACCATCATGCTTAGCGGTGAATGTGCATATAAGGAGCTCGGGTGGACTTATCCATGATACCCTTGCTATTGGTAACCTTAAAACATGGATAAACTTGTTAAAATACACACAAAATGAATCTGCAGCCTTGGGGGGTTAACCCTTTTCTTTTTTTTTAACCCTGGGTTGTTAGTTCTTGAATGATTTTGTCCTTGTAAATAAAAATGTCAAAGAATAAAATCATTATCAATGGATTGCTATCTTCATGGTAAGCAGTGCAACGGAGAGTTTGCTCAGTAATAGGTCATCGAGTAATTTGAGCTTCCACGTTGTTCATGTGTATGCCAACTGTTTGTATGAACATCCGAGGGACCAATTTGGCACAGTAACAATAACCATAGCAAAATTATATTCGTCACATTAATCTTATTTCCTGTTATTGGCACCTCCCCATGCTTATAGTTACAGGGATGCTTTATCTATATTTTCATAATTTTGACAATATAATAGCTGTTTTATTTTATTTTCCCATTAATTTTTTTATTTATTTTATGCATTTTTTATATTCCGATTAAGAAAATACAATATATACCGCTCGTGGAGGGCTGACTTCTTCGAATGCCTTATACACGCTGACTCTTACCCAGACTACATTCCAAAATGCCTTTATCTATATTTTCATAATTTTGACAATATAATAGCTGTTTTATTTTATTTTCCCATTAATTTTTTTTTATTTTTTTATGCATTTTTTATATTCCGATTAAGAAAATACAATATATACCGCTCGTGGAGGGCCGACTTCTTCGCATGCCTTATACACGCTGACTCTTACCCAGACTACATTCCAAAATGCAAAAAGTAAAACAGTACCAGCCGATCTCATAACCTGCAAGGCTATATTCCAAAATACAAAATATAAACAGTACGAATAGAACTCATAACCTGCGAGGCTATATTCCAAAATACAAAATATAAACAGTACGGTTAGAACTCACAACATGCAAGATAGAAAAAGCTTTTCTAATCCGTCATTTGGTAATGTAAGCCTTTGAAATTTTAAATATATTAAAAATCCAAATAAATATCATCCTAAATTTGCCTCAAGTGTTTTAGTTACCTTTGAGTTGGTCTGAATTAACTCTGCTCATCTCATTTTCAAGTCAAGTTTGAGTTTCAAGTTTTAGGGGCAGCCTAGTGAATAAAGTCCCCATGTATGCATGGTTTGGGGAAGGAGCGGACCTCAAAGGGTCTATAGCACACATCCTTATCTTGAATTTTTGCAAGAGACTGTTTTCACACATTGAACTCGTGACGTCAAGGTCACACAATAACAACTCTAACATTGCATCAAAGGTTTTCAAGTTTTTAAAATATGCAAAATACTTGTTATCCACCTAGGCTTTGTTTATAGCCAACTATTTGGGGCAGCCTTGAGTGAAGATTTACTAAGTGGGGACCAAAGTCTTAGGGTCGGCTTGCACGTAGTCTATACTAATATAAGAAAGAAATCCTATATATACATTGTACGGTTAGGTTATTACGAGACAGAGGCTTCAGCCTCTTCCTCTTCCTCTTCCTCATTATTTATTTTGATCAGATAAAATATTCTTTATCTCCTATAAATGTAAGCATAATAGTTAAACCAAGTAAATTCCATAGTCTCTGTGTCAGATAAACGTTGCCGATCGAATTGTCTACAACAGCCAAATACCTGCATTTCCTTGGCACAGATCGATCGAATATGTTGAAGATTCATAACTGAAGCGCATCATTAGATCATCCGTCGCTGTCACTACCACGGTCGTCATCGCAGTTGCCAGTTTATCCAGTTTTCGGCATCCGGTGTTGGCTCCGTGTGGGTTCGTGCTAGATTCCAGCGGAGGATTAACAGATGGGTCAGCCTTTGTCACATCTGGAGCCATCTCCAGTGTAGACCCAACTTCATTAAACAATCTCAGATCTGTCGATCAGATCTAGAGAGAGAGTGCCTGTGCAAAGAAGATCGAGTAACGGAGCAGCCACCATCAATCCAAAGGCGGGAAGGATCTGTCGACTGAGATGGTGCAGAGAGAGAAAGATTATAGAGATTATAACCCATGAAAAACCGTGTACGAAGATCTCTCTCTACGATTGCTTAATCGTCGTTAGTGGCACAAAAGTCACTCAAAGAGGTTTTTTTATTTTTTGGGTCTTTTGCAGATGTGGCATTTTTGTAGGAAAACCTAAAATTTTTACATTTTTGCAGATTTGCCATTAACTTTTTTCAAACTTTACAGATTTGCCACTCCAATTGATTTCCGGCTGCATTTCTCGGCAAATTTTTTAAAATTCCAATCGTACCCCACCCCTATGGTTCCTTCTCTCTGTGCCTGTGTAACAAAACCGAGAATTCCTTTCTGTCTGCTCGCAACGGGATACACAGACTACTCCAAGAAGATGACCGACCACCGACGACCGTTGACGAGCCAGAGATCGTTGCCAATCAATCTTCGAGGCGACCGCCTGGCAGGCCGCACATACGATATAGCAATGACTGTGCTGGAGTTATCATGTATAGAAATGTTAGATAAGAAGGCGAATGCTTCTCCTTGGAAAGTCCTCACAGAAAAGCTTCCTTGTTGCAGATGGTGGTTGTGGTGCGTTATCTGTCAGGCCAATTTGACATTACACTATATTTTGTTTATCACTGTTCCATCATAAACATATATGCCATCAATCGCAGTCAAGTTGAAATATGTTTGAGTCCGAAGTCTCCTATGACAAGAACTTCATGTTAGTAAAAATGTCAATTGAGCTACTGAGGAAAATACTTCAAAAGGAAACGATTCTGGGCATACAAGGATGGAAAATGGGTAGTATTATCTCCACTAGAAATAGGTTCTATGCATTTGACTGGGTCTGATAGTCCCTTGGTAACAAAAATTCTGAAAACTTCCACCACCTCCTTTTCCTCTTCCCTAAGAAAGATAAAAGTGATATTTACAAATTCCTCTTAAAACTTCCTAAAAGAACAACCAGGACACACTAGCCAGCTTCTTCCACGCCCACATATGCACACCCAATCCACACCATCCATCCCCTTCCACCACCATCACTCTGCTCTACCTGTGTCAAAATGTGTACGTCAGAATGAACTAGTGTACATACAAAAACCATGCCACTATGGGAGACTGCGTAAGTAATGTACAGAAAGCACACGAGCAACAGACTATATTGCTCAAAAGTGAGAAGGGGTGAGAACCGGTTGGTAATGGGTATGTTTGCCATCACTTATCGACCTAGTCCATTCTCATTCCTATTTCAAATAGAAAAAACAAGGCCACTAACAAAAAGCGTGTCAAGCTGGAGAATAGATGTTACTTCACTTTCAGGTTGCATGAGTGCTTGAAACAATCCATCAACAACATCAGCCAACAATGTCTTTAACGCAGAAGAAGATCACCAAGAACCATCAAGTAGCAAGTTATATAGGATAAAGAAACTAGCCACTTTACTAATTAGAGAGTAGGAAGGTTTGACTGGAAATAAATTCTTCCCTTCATTACCAAGAATATTTTTCTAGTGCAAAGAAGAACTTACCTCCTGAAGTCTGAGAAAGATATAAAGCAGGTGTCGTTCTTCTAGAGTGACTATTGACACATATGAAAGGCAAGTCGTCAAGCCTTCCACAGACCATATAAGGGGATGGATGATCAGGATAATAGCTGATCATCTGCTTTGACGCATTGGAAACAGAAAGTTATAAGTGTGCAGAAGGTTTTAGTCTGGCATTTGGAATTTTTGATCCTTCTGCTGCTGTGAATTCCATCACTGATATTATTCACTCAAATATTCATGGTTCAACGAATTCTTGTTGATGATAGAGAATATTTTTTTGTGTCTTTTGGTTTAAGAAGTTTTAAAGCTTGGAGATTTGGAAACAATTGAGGTTTGTGATTTTTACAACTTAAATTTCTTGAACTTAGTCCATTGGAATGTTTTTCATGATTTTACCTTTAATTATCTGCTTATATGCTACCGTGCAAAAGCAATACCCAAAGGTCGAATGACCTAAAGAATATAGAAAAATAAATAACAAAGTTTCTTAAGAGCACTCCCTATGGCAGATCATACTATCTATTTTTTTCTAGTATTATCTTACCTGCTTGTTGCTTCTGTTGAATTCAAAAAAGCTCTGAGTCTGATCAGGACATTCATAGTTGCTAAAAGAATCTTCTGTCATTGTAGAGATTATTTCGCTTTTGGGTTTGCGCAAAAGTTTTAAACTTCAAACCTCGTCAAATATGATGTTGCTAGAAAGATTTCTCAGCAATCACAAAAATGATTACTAAATGTCTTTTGCAAATAGATTTCTCCACGTAATTTGATTGCTTTGACAATGTCTAAATTTCCTGTCTTCATCATTATAGAATGTTGGTGTAACACAAGATTCATGTTCTTGAGTAACTTCGACCCTGTATAACCTATTGTCTCTGATAAATAATCTACTCATGCAGTGGTGCACTTACCAGTTATGATATTTGTTCCCTTCTCTGGGTCTTCGACGACTGAAATGAGAAGACACAACGATTCCCTTTACGAGCAGACACAACGGAGTTCTCTATTTTGTTACGCACGCATAGAGACAAGGAACGATAAGGTGGGGGTATGATTGGAATTTAAAAAAATTTGCTGGGAAATGCAGCCAGAAATCAATGGGAGTGGCAAGTTTGGGAAAACTTAATGGCAAATCTGTAAAAACATAAAATGGTTATGTTTTCCTGCAAAAATACTATAAAATAATGGTAAATCTGTAAAAAACCCTTTATTTTTTAATCGTCCGAGGGACAATTGAAGGTTATTGGCTATGTCGATGTTGGAATTAATAATATTAATTTGTCTGCTATGGCTTAACATGGCTGTCTTGTTGTGAATGCCCTTACGACTAATGTAGTGGCTGCTGAGCATGGAATTGCTTTGATCACTGCCATGGATCACAACATTGCCTAGGCAGACCCCTCTATTAAAGCTGGGAAATGGCAAAGAAACAAATTTGTTGATGTGTCACTTGTTGGAAAGACACTTGCTGTGATGGGATTTGGAAAGGTCGAATCAAAAAGTTGTTAGACATGCCATGGGCCTCAAAATGCATGTGATACTAGACATCCATAGACGTTGTTAACTTCGATGAAGCCCAATCAGTTGCAGATTTCATCTCTCTGGATATGCCTCTTACTCCTGCCACATTAAAGATCCTCTGTGAAGTCTTGTGAGAGCCCCAGTTGCTGGTTTCACAGCACTAGCAGCACTTGATGTTGGTTTTTTTTTTATTTTATGCGTCGGCATCGGACTTCTGGAGACTTGGGTCAGGTCCTGATTTCTTATTCGGTCGTCACTCTGGGACAACAGAAAGCCTTGGGGACCTGTTGGTGCTGGAGGAATCAAAGGGCGGGTGCTTGGTGGGCCTAAAATTCAAGGACGGTGGTGAAAAAAAAAAAGGAAAGAGGACACCATGTGGAAACAAAATCAGTACCCTTGAAAAAACTGACGACAACAACTCTCATTTAGGAAAATCAATGTTGGCTAGTGGAATCGGTGATCAATGAGATGAGACAGACTCGTGAACAGTAGCACGATGATTTAGTGAATAATGATGAGATGATTTAATAAAAGTGGGCACGATTTCAAATAGACTCGGTGACCATTCCAAGTAATATTTATGAGCAACCAATGAGGGTGGCCAACTAGAATGTGTGCGTAAAACACTGACAGCTTTCTAGGTAGTAGGCTTCTAGGTTATTATAGTATACATAATGATACATTAGCACTTTGACTCAACAGAGAATATTGAATAGAGGGAGCAGCCCTCCCAGACACATAGAGATGGCTGATGAAGTCATTAGAAAGCACATACGGTTATTAGATGAGTAGCTGGACAGAAGTTATGTTTGTGTTTGGACAGCTGAATAAACTCTGGAAGAATTTAATGTATTCTCCTCCTATAGACATAGAAAGGGAGATTATTAGATATAAACTCATATAAGAAAGAAATCTAATATATATATATATATATATATATATATATATAGGAAAGTTGAGAAAGGTTTTGAATCTCCTCATCTTCCTCATTCTCTAATTTGATCAGAAAATGTATTTCTTTTTTCCCCTAAATGTAGGCATGAAAGCCGAAGTATGTAAATCTCTCTCTCTTTTTGTGTGTATGATTGTCTTATTAACGGTCTGATCTCCAAACCGTAGGACATCTGATCTCAACATGGCATGCACCAAGTTCGATCTTATCGAATATTTTAAGCCTTCGATTTCTGGTCTTTAATAATAAGCTCCCAAGCAACGACAAACATTGACCAACAAACCAAACCTAATAACAAATTAAAAGACTAGAATTGGAAGATGATGGAGACTTATGATCATGTACCCCATCAACCGCGCGCGGGGGTTAACTGTTCATGTGGATCAATGAACAAGTGGGCCCTAGCTTGTACTTTCTCTTGAAAAAATACTCGAATCAATCACGATCACGAATAACAACCGGACACTGTTACAAGTAATGAAAAGAAGAAGAGGAGATGTAAACGTACGGATGAAATCATCGGTAAGGTGTCCATCAGAATATATTCCCGACGGCATGTTAAAAAGGCTGATAATCAGCCAGTATCGGAATTTGAGTCACCGAAGTTGAAGATGGCTGAAAAATGGCACTGGTTGGAAGCAAAGGCTGAACTGGAGATAGTAACCGGTGTTATTAGTATAAGAATGAAAGAGGAACAAACGATATCTATTCTTTGATTGGAGTCCTCCATGAGCATTGGGAAGAAGAAAAGGGAGAGAAACAGGCAGGTTTAGATTGATGGAAAAGGAGAATAATAGAAGTGATTGATTCTGGGTTCCAAACACAAATTTCTAGTCGAGGATAAATTGGGACCAAACAGGAGTTGGCATGAATAAGAAGTGTACAATTTAAGAGGGCTGCATAACTTTCTAAACCTGCATGTTTGTTGAAAGGGCATTAATTGTTATTCGCCCTAATATGGCTGAAACCCATCCAATCAAGTCATTTGCTCTGTACTAGATAGATGTAACGCAAAGCAGCCAATCCTGACCATCAGATTTGCAGCGATCTGGGTACAGTTTACAGTTCAGGCTATAGGACATCTAGCAAGACCCGACTGAAATTAAGGTGGAGATACTGGACAATGGAAACTCGAAGGTGTCACTGTATAACAGATTAGAAACAAGTTACGAATGATAGCAAGGCGGGAACCTCCCCTTACTAGTCCTTACATGATGAGCTTTGAAATTTCCTCCTTGGCCAACCCGGGACCATCAGATACAGAATCTACGATTCATTCCAAGTCAAACAGACAGGTCTAACCTGTCCCAAGCGTCAAGCTCTCTCGAGTGACTTAGCAATGCGGCCAGCAGCCTCCCACTTTCTCCACTACCAAGTTATCGTTTGATGCTTTACGGCCGATGAGGTCTGTGGGATAGTGGTCGAACTCTTAAATTTCTGAACCTATAGAGCATTCAGATTTCTCCGAAGCAGAGTGCTTGGCGATCTTCAATGGCGTTCAGATTTGGAGCAAATTGTACTTTCAACAACTTTTGGTGGAGGGACTGAAGGACGTGATTTAAAAATGAAGCACAAGTTCCTTGGAGATTCGAATATTGCATTGAAAAATGATATTCAACCATTCAAAATAAAAAGAAGCTGGACATACCGACGTGGTTTAGTCTGGAAGCGGGCATTTTTTTTCTAGTTTGGAAAAATACTTCTGGACGTGAAAAAGGACGTTCACATTCCTGGGGCTGTCCTTTTTCAATGGTACATAATGAAAACGCCTTTTCTCATCCTTCCTCGACGACATACAACTGAACAGTCTTTGAGCCCTACTTCAGATGATGTCTCTAATCCGAACTTTCTATATTTGAGAAAATAAAAATGAAGATGAAAAGAGAGGTAGAAGTCAGGGGGCCTCTCTGTGACAAGCCATTCTCAATGGAGACGGAGGATCCGAGAAAGCACCATCTACTATCCGATCAAAGACCCATTTGTTAGCAGCCTCAGTGTAATGAACCCCATCCCAATTGATTGCGACTGAGGGATCTTTGCACGGATGTCCTACTAAAACTTGAGTCCCATTCACATTTTTGCTTCCTCCACAACCCACTTCCTTATTGTAGTTATATTTGCCTCCATGCCCACAGCATGCTCTAAGAGGATGCACAAAACCTGCGATCAAGGTGGTATATTTGTCAAGTACACTAAAACACACTTTACACCCTGCAGGGGTTTTCTGCTGGACTTTGATAAGGATTAACCTATAATTATTTGTGCTAACCAATAGGGCCAAAACGATCAATCTGATTTGGGTGAATAGATGATCAAGAAGACATAAAGAAAACAGGAAGGACTTACCATGCTTCCTTGCTTGGCTTATGAGATTGTATTTGACTGAATAGATGTCCACGTAGGTGAATGCAGCCTCTGGAAGATCCTTTCTGAGTTGAACTACAGTTTCCTTAAGATTCTTGTTGAAGTATTTACAGACCTCATTATAAGGAGTTGCACAACCAGCCCTGTCTAGCTGACCCGCTGTAATTGGCAATTTATCCAAGATGTATGGAAGGCAGCCAACGGGACCCGTGTTATGGATCCAAAAGTAGCGTCCTCCTTGCCAGTACACATCCTGCATAAGACAATTTCTTTTTAAGAGAGGGAGATTTGTTAAATAGTCCGGATAGCTAGAGATGCAATAGAAGAAATGGATCGAAGTCTGGATTCCAAAGTAGTCTTGACTAGACTGAAATGCAACGCAAGCATCCCCCCCTTCAAAATGGGTGGGGCTTAGCTTTATAACTAGTACGTGTAGGAGATCCTCAAGAGGATTATTACCTTTATTCCTATATTGAACTTATAGAGCACATCGGACATAGATGCTATGACTTCCTCTGTTGACTTGTTAAGAAAATAGCCTGCAGTTATATCATTTTGGCCTATGTCAAAAGTATAAAGAGCTTGAGAGAAATACTCCTGCTTCGGCATTAGTTTCTTGAAAACTTCCCCTGCATTAATGAAGGACCCAACGTGTCAAAATTCCTTCTTCTATGTCTAGTAAATTCCCTTCACGGATAGGTAATTACCTCTTTGAAAGACCAAGGCAGACCTACTTTTGAACTGATTGAATTGCCACGTTTGCACGTCCAAAGAAAAAGGACTGAATCCCTGTCGTAGAGTATAGTTTTGTGCTCTAATTGTAGATGCTGCAGTGGCAAAATTGGTCCCATGTGTGAAGTTACTTCCCACTGAATCGAGGTACGCGTTAAGGTAAGGCAACCCAAAGCTCTTCGCTATAAATCAGCAATATAAGAATCATTTAATAGATCAATACTTGGCAATTACTGGAAACAACTAGCTGAAATAAATTTCATCAGTTGACCATGTAACAATAGATGGTAAGTATGAGATGCCGAAGAAAAACATACTTATTTTAATAGGCAGCGTAACATTACTAGTAGTCTGAGTCTCCCATTTAACAGAGAAAATGTAGATTATCCTTATTGAAACAAGAGGATCATTCTTCGAATATATAGACACTGATCGGAAGAGCACAGGAAAAGATTAGAGGGAGAGGTACATAGAGATGGAAATGTATGTGTGAGAGAGAATGAGAATGAAAGAGATATCAGATATTGGGGCTTACTAGTTAAGAGAGAGAGAGAGAGAGAGAGAGAGAGAGAGAGAGAGAGAGAGAGTTTTTCTGTTCTTACCATCCATTTTACAATCACAGGAGACATCTTAAAGGTTCTCTCTCTCTCTCTCTCTATATATATGTGAAAACTGGTTCATTTTCCAACTACAAAAAGTTTGAAGGGAAGCTCCTTAGAGGTTTTCAAAAGATGAAATCTTTGGTACCTGTCCATCTTGAGGCATGGAATATTTGGCTGAACATAACTATCATTCAAAATGACAGAAAGTGGGCCCTCCTGTACGAAGGAGACCGTACCCATTGTACGTACTGAAAATGTACCAATTAATATATTATATGTTATGGAGAGAGAGAGAGAGAGAGAGAGAGAGAGAGAGAGAGAGAGAGAGAGAGAGAGAGAGAGAGAGAGAGAGAGAGAGAGAGAGAGAGAGAGATTGCTTGTCTTTTACAGAGAGGACGACCTAAGGCATACCATGCGAAGTCCTGGGTTTCAATAACCCGAATACCAGTTGGTAAATCACTTTCATGCGAATTGAGTTGGCTCACGGCTGGCCCCTACGAAGCTCGTGTCAAAACTATTACTCACCTCATGATAAATGTTCCTCCAGCACAGGGGCTTCAAGATTTGAAAGTGTTTTCTCCTGAAACTTGAAAGAATTGCCAATACACCATGATTTCATGGTCCACACCACTCATTAGATCAATGGCCAAAATACACGAAGCTCGTGTCAAACCTATCACTCACCTCATGATAAATGTTCCTCCAGCACAGGGGCTTCAAGATTTGAAAGTGTTTTCTCCTGAAACTTGAAAGAATTTCCAATACACCATGATTTCATGGTCCGCACCACTCATTAGATCAATGGCCAAAATACATCTAGATGTAAGTTGGAGATTGCATGGAAAGATCCTAGAGAATCTAGATGGTAGGTTTATCATAAAGGAAATATGAGAATGTTTGAATGTGGTAACTAGGCTTCATATGAGTGACACAGAAAATGACAATAAGGTCTGTTGAAAAGTTTGGTGCCTGATTCGATGAGCCTAGCTTTACTGTTTGCACTTCTCGCGTCATGGTAAGTACATAGATCCAACCACCAGAGATACTTCCAATTTGATCTTTTTATCTCTCTAACCAGATGTGTTTGATCAAAAAATTCCCCGTTGAACATCGTTGTCCCAAAGGGAGAATTTATCTTGTCGAATGGATACTTTTGGGCCCATAAATGCAACATAGAAATGAACGTCATGGGGCAATGTGAACGTGCCAATCCAGCCCAATTCCTCCTAATTAAGTTCCTAACCAGCCCCATGGCCGATGACGTCTTTGTTTAGGATTTCTGCGAACGCACGCTGAAGGTCTCCTACATCTAAACGATGAGACATGCTTACAAAATGAGGCTAAGACCGTCCTTACTGAAAGAAACTAGGACCATTCGAGTCACCTTGTGATGATCTCGAGTCTTCATTGCATTTACATGCACCATGGAAGACGCAAAAGGTTGATAGTTAGGATTTAGGAAAGATCCCCAAGTTAAGACTGATATCATCATGCTCGTAAGTAATACTAAATCCACAAAAAGAGCACATGCTTCATGGTTTATTAATAGAATATGGTTATCTACAAAAGTAAAAAATTTGAAACCTATGTGACTCTTTTTCCTTCTTTATGTAGAAAAAAATTCAACAGCTAAAGATCATCTAATCATGATATAATCCTAGGCAATGAACAACCCTAATGGAGGTACACTACATCAACGGCACCAATCACTAGAAAGTGAATATGGTAGGTGGCAAAGTGTATGTGCACAAAAATGGTGTCAGTGGGTAAACTATAAACAAATCGACGTTGATGTGGTATGTGGGATCTGCTTCTGGTCAGGATCTAACCGTTGCATGCACACCATAATCCTCGAGTAAAATAATACTTAATCATTGTATAAGACAAAGCAAAACTGGGTGGATGGTAATGACACTGTGTATCGGTGGTTGGTTTCTGATCATGGTTATATGACACTGCCATTCAGAAGCAAGGCATGCACCAAAAGATCAGTCCCACATGATGGTGTTGAATAAGAACAAAATACTGCCATTATCCTCCCAGGATTTGCGCAGGGCTGGAATTTTAGGGCAGATTTAAATGAAGATTTACTAACTGGGGCCAGCTACTTCAATGGTGAAAACCATTTATCTTGTCAGTTGTTATAATAGATGACTATGTACCAGAGTTCAGCCTCATTGCACACTTAAGCCTTTGATTCGTGGTCTTTGAGATTAAGGTCTGTTGCTGCAACGGCCAATATTGACCAACAAATCAGAGGTCTAGAATCGCAAGATAATAGTCCTGAAATTGTATCATGGGATCAATAAACATCTGGCTTCTAGCTCATACTTTTACCAACACATTAATCTTGGAATAATGTGCATCTCCGTCACAGGTAACAACTGAACTCCTGTAAGTAAAAGAAGAAGAAAAGGAGAAAGAAACGTACCGATGAAATCAATAATAAGGCGTCCATCGGAATATCTTCCCGATGGCTTGTTAAAAAAGGTCTCTCCATTGGGTGGAGGAGCAGGTCCAAAAGCTGCCGACAACCCGCCGGTGTCGGAATTTGAGTCACCAAAGTTGAAGATCGCGGGAAAAGGGCAATGGGTCGAAGCGAAGGCAGGATTGGAGACAGTAGCCAGTGCTAATAGTATAAGAATGAAAGAGGAACAAACAATGTTTGTTCCTTGATCGAAGTTCTCCATGGGAAGGGGGAGAAACAAGAACGTTTGGAGTGATGGAAGAGGAAGAAAGAGGAGTGATTGAATTTGTATTTCATAAACCGACTTCACAGACAAGAATCGTCCACTTTAAGACGGCTACTTACCTTTCTAAACCTGTTTTTCTATTTCTTACCGTATCTATGTAGCAAATAACAGAAACAGCCATGGTTAACATGATGTAATACGCTCTTTTGGTGAATCGTAAATGGACATTATTGTCATTTTATACTAACAGACAAAATCTATCCAACGATGCAGCAGCGAATCCTAACCATCACAATTGTAGAGACCTTTATAAAGTTGATAATTCAGGCAAGGAATATCTAATGGGGCCCACAACTGAAGGAGACTGGAGAAACGGCGTGTTTAAGCTGGGATCCGGACAGTTGTTTTTGTAGTTTCTATCAAATTGGGACTTTAGTGCCACAACCAAATTTCTATCTTTTAGTGATTGTTATGGTTTCGTCGGCTGCTTAATAACTCCGGTTAACTCCGATATAGAAAAACAAGATGGTTGGAGATGTTAAGAAACAGGGATACCCAGTAAGGTTCCTGATAGCAACACCCCGTTCTCATCCTCGAACTGACTTCTCTCTCTGTAGCCACCTGGTCCCAGTTAGTCCATGTGGAGTTAATGATTGAGCTGCTTCAACCTGATGGTCCAGCTCGCCCGGCGGAAGAGGAAGAATATGGTGCTCGGGAGTAAATGGTACAGCCAGCCAGAAACAAAAGTGAGACCCAGATACAGTATGATCCAAATCATTCACAGTATTTGCCATCTCTTCGATGCAATGTATGGAGTCCATTTTTACAAGAGTGCAGATTACTGCCATGCAAACACGCCCCTGCTTCATGGTGAATGAGCCCCCACTCTACGGCAGCCTGCTGGGCTAGTCCTTTTCTCCTTTGTGACAACTTTCATTCTAACACGGGGTAGCCTTCCTAAAGGTCGCACCTTCTATGATTGATCTACCATTTGACCAATGAGAGAGAGAGAGAGAGAGAGAGAGAGAGAGAGAGAGAGAGAGCTGGTTTTATCAGAGAAAATTGGGAGTGCCGACGAGAGAAGAGAGGAAGGAGTTCACGATGTTTGACCCAAGTGTTCAACCTAAAGAAAAAAAACAGAAGATTAAGGCTCAAGGCGACCACTAGAACCCAAATTCCCAAAACTCATTTTCTTTTTCGTCATTCGAACGTGGAAAAAATACAGTAAAAATCAGATAAATTGAGGATTGATAGATTGATAATCGCACTAAGATAACGCAACGTCTCTGGCCAAAACTTGGGTCGACATCGCAAATTAATAATTTCAATGAACTTGTAAAATACTACGTTTTCAAATTTCCTTCACGGTCCATGAAGTAAATAAATCAATAATCTATATTTTGAGGATTTCTTTTTGTAAAAATTGAATTTAAATTGGGACAGATGTCGTGAGAGAGAGTTGAGAAAAAATAGGAGCAAATAAGAAGAAATGCACTCTGAATCAAGCAAGAAAGACAGACATACATAGATTTGGGCTTTTCTCATAGTTTAAAAATCAGGTGATCCAATTCGGGGATGGGCCAATCTAGATAGGGTTAGTAGGAAACCTGGTCAGATTGCTTTAAAAACTCGGATGACATCATCATCATTTTGACTCGGTGGATAGGAAAACTCAGTCTAGTTTTTAGAAAAATTGCCGAGTTTCTTATTAACTCAATAAGTTTTAAAATTTTACTCAATGAACAATGATGAACAAGAGGACTTTATGCGTGATTTTCCACTTTGTTAATCAACAGAAGTCTCTAAAATTGATCATTACATATAGAATACATTGAGAAGAAGAAGATCTACATTTAGATTTCTAATTTTCATTTGAAAAGGCATTGAATGAAGAGCTCAAAGTTGGCAACTCCTTTCTGTTTGTGTGAATAGTAACAGTACTTTGCTTTTGTTTTAAACTTGAAAATTTTCTAATATATTGTATTTTTTGTTAATCTAGATTATTGATTATATTCTAATATGTGTTAGGAAGAATTTATATCAGCTTTTAATGAGAAGTAGAAGGTTAAATTGTTGAATTTCATTGAAGAAGCTTAATAAGCACTATTGCACATGTTAGTAAACAAAGTATGTTAACATTGAATACATCACTATTGGTTATTTTTTGTTGAAATCTAACTACACCATTAGATTTCTTGTTATTTAATTGTGTTAGATACCAAGTTTCACTAAAAATTACCGTTGAAAAGTCATTGAACTTAGTGGCCAAAACATAATAGGGAAGGAGGATGGAAAATTAACATAATGACAATTTTGTAAAGGTCATGAAAACTTAATGACATATTTGCAAAACTCAAAAAAATATTTTTTTGCAAAAAGGCCAAAAATATATAAATTTTTTCTTCTTTGGTTGTTCCTCACCAATGTAGTGCTGTCAAAAGCATTTTTCTTTCTCTTATAGTTCTCGAAGGATGCAAACTAATTGTAATTTATAATTTCAAAATTTTCTAGTATATGTTTTTTTATATTTATTGGTATTAGTTTAATTTTGTTTGATTGCTTTCATATATGCATTATTCTTATTTTAAGTGAGAAATTCAAATATTTGCTTTGTAGGTTTGTCATTGCTATTAGTTTGATAATTTTTATACTTCTTTGTTTTTTTTATTATAGATTTTTGCTATATATATAATTAATTAATTATTTTTATACCGGATCTCTAATAGGATGAATTGACTCAGTGGCAAACTAGGATCAATACCTATCAAAGTTTTTAGAGTTTTCAAGTTTTTAAACATTGGCTTTTTTCAATAAAAGAGAAGAAGATTAATATTTTTTGATGAAGTAATATAAATTATTATGAATTTATCTAGAGTTTTCAATAAAATAAAATCTTGCTAAGTTAATAGAAAACCTTCGACCCAATATTATTAATTTATCAAAAATTTACTACAACTCTCTTTTAAATTAGAATGGATTCCAAGCCTGAATTCCACTCTCAAATTCTAAAATGTAAGCTAGAAAAGTCTATCATCCAAGTATTGAATTCTGACACTAAATTCTTGAATTCTCAAAATCTGCAGCCCAAAAACAAATTTTTACCTTAGATTCTATATTTCCTTGTAATTTCTAAAATTCTACCCCACGTTAGAAATTTAGTACAAACAAGTGCGTAGTTTTATTGGAGAATACAATAGTCCAAGGGTCGTGGTTTGGATCTTCAACAAATCCAAAGTAAAAGAAGCTAGCCAGATGAATGCGCGGGGTTAGCTCACAAATCGGCCCTAAGTGTGCTAGAGTTCTCTTATAGCATTCTTCGAAGAAGCTATAGACCTTAAAGAGCTTGACTAGCCAAGTTCCCAAGTTCAATTGTATAGCCTAGACTCTTGTTGAGATTGGCGTATATGAATAGTGGCTAACCTAGAGCATCCTACTTTCAAAATTCACCCAATAATTAGAAAATTTTGAACACGGGCCCACCTTTTGATATACCTTTAAACCTTACCTCAATAGATGTGTTATGTGTCCTATTAATGAGGACTTCACACATTGTTGAATTGTGGAGTAGCTAGATAGGGCATCCCAAACTTCCTCATATGCAAGATTCAGTTAAGAGACGGACCACAACATGTTCAAAGTACGTAGCCTTATCTTACATTTTTTGCAAGAGGTTATTTTCTCTCTTCAAGCCCATGACTTTTAAGTCATATGATGGCAACATTGCATCAAATCTCTCCTCCTTGTCAATTAGATAAATCAATTTGGAATATTTGCTCATTGGTATTCAAACCTATAGGTTTTTCCTATCTCTTTGGACTCTTTTGGAGTCTTCTGCTTTCACCATCTTATGGTCATTGGATGAAATATAATTTTAAAGGTGACA
Organism: Warburgia ugandensis; assembly: GCA_035236585.1. Classification (NCBI taxonomy): domain Eukaryota; kingdom Viridiplantae; phylum Streptophyta; class Magnoliopsida; order Canellales; family Canellaceae; genus Warburgia; species Warburgia ugandensis. The sequence continues at coordinate 78,618,241 of CP141130.1, forward strand.
AGCTCTCAATACATGCCCATTTTAGAGCCTCTTGCAAAATGCAAGGTATGGTTGTGTACTTTAGGCCCTTGTGGTCCACCCCTTCCCTAGACCCTACATAGGCGGGAGCTTCGTGCACCAGGGCTGCCCTTTAAGGACTTGAAAGTGGACATCCATTGCTATCATGGGGGCTTCCATTACTCCTTAAGGATTATCCTACGCTAATGCTCAATTGATAGGTGACGACCTTCACTAATATATAGGAATTGCAGAATTTGTATTAAAAATAATTGGACTTCCCACTAGAAGGTAATACAGGTATCTTGTGGCCATTTTCCCTTGATTGCATATCCACATCAGATTGGTATACAACTTTCAATGCTAGTCAAAATCTAGACAAGTTCGTGCACACAGGTTACTAGCAATGCTTATTACACATTACTATTAAAGTCACATGCATGTGCACATAAAAAAAGAAGGGGAGTGGATATGTTGGATTTCCAAAGCTCTATAGATATTTCAACATCTACTATATGGAATTATAACTACTATCATGCCATACTAACTCTAATATGTTCAACTTTCAAAGCTTTATAGGTATTTGTAAATGTAATACATGGAATATTAAAGTCTGGTCATTTGTGCTTGACCTGTGAGTTTCTTTTATACATAGTAAGAAACACATCATATAAATTTCATCGGGGTTTTCAATTGCATTTGTGTATTATTACATTAGTTGGATAAGGGTGAAAGAATGAACAAATATGTATTACTCCAAGAATGAATAACATCATTGTATATAGTGTTCATAGACACAAATTATACACAAATTGTTACTGTAATCTCTCTACAATCTTTAGTAGTCCCAACTGACTTTTCGTGATTATCAGTAATCCTAATAATCACTCTAACATCCCCCCTCAAACTAAAGGTGTTTCAAATGATAACAATTGAAGTTCGGAATAGAGAAGATGAAAGCGATGAGTTGGATGAGCTTTGGTAAGGAGATCTGCAATTTGATCAATCGTGGAAATATAAGGAAGAGTAATAGTATCATTGTTATAATGCTGATGAGTGACATGACTATCTATTTCAATATGTTTGGTGGATTCATGAAAGACTGCATTATGAGCAATATGAATAGCACTTTTGCTGTCACAATGAAGTTGAGTGGGTTGAGATTGTGGGACACCAAAATTGGAGAGTAATCGATGAAGCCAAATTATCTCACAAGTAATATTAGCAAATGCACAATACTCTGACTCTGTCTTGGATTGGGACACAATATCCTGATTTTTACTTTTCTAGGAGATTAAAGAGTCTCCTAAAATATAAGATATCTTGTGGTGGAGTCAGTGACATTACCTCCCCGATCAATATCAGAATATGCTCTAAGAATTAGAGCCGAGGAAGAGGAAAGAAGAAGAGTTCTACGAGGGGTCCCACAAAGATAACAAATAATTCATAGAACATCTGCATAATGCTTAGTATGTGGGGCAGAAATGAATTGAGATACTATATGAATGGCATGAGAAGTATTTGGTTAAGTGATAGTGAGATATGTGAGCATGCCGACTAGTTGCTAATAAAGAGTCGAATTAGTTAAAGGTTCACCATCCGATATGCAAAGTTTGACATTAATGGTAAGTGGAGTGTCACATGTTTTGTCATCCAAAAAATGTGGAAGCCTAAGAATCTGGGATGTGTACTTGGCTTGAGAAAGAAGATAACTGCATTGACTTCGTTGAACTTCGATACCAAGAAAATAGCTAAGAAGGCCTAGATCTTTCATTTCAAAAGTATGAGAAAGAAAGAACTTTGTGTCATGGACCCCAATAGCATCGCTCCCAATAATGATCATATTGTCAACATATAGTAATATAAAGACATTGCCATGAGCATGGTGATGTATGAATAAGGCCGAATTATTATTACTTTGTCGAAACTCAAAGTGAGTGATAGTAGAAGAGAATTTTTGAAACCATGCTCGAGGGGCTTGCTTGAGTACATAGAGAGCTAGGCGAAGACGCGTACTTGTCCTAGTTTGTGAGGAAGGGCAAGAGGTGGCTTCATATAAATTTCTTCATGAAGATCACCATGAAGAAATGCATTCTTGACATCCATTTGGTAAAGAGGCCAAGAATGGATGGAGGCAATATCAATTAAAGTACGAATAGTGGTCATACGAGCAACTAGGGCAAAAGTTTCTTCATAATCAAGGCCATACTCCTGAGTGAAGCCTTTTGCAATAAGTCTTGCCGTATAGCATTCATTTGAACCATCAGCCTTAGTTTTAATCTTGTAGATCCACCTGCAATCAATAATTGATTTGTTTGATGGCAAGAAGGTGAAATCTCAAGTATTGGTCTTAATGAGTTCTTGCAATTCTATCTGCATAGCCTGAACCCATTTAGGTTGTGTGCTCGCTTCCTTATGGGTATGTGGCTTGTGAAGGTCAAATATATTAGTGCATAGCAGTCGTAATCGTTAAGTATTGTTGGAGGTTAATGGATGTGAGGAGAATACCTAGGTATGTACTCCGCATGAGCCACAGATGAAGATTCTATAGAGTGAGAGAAGAAGGTGGGGATGATGGTAGAGGATTGAGAGGATCAATTGATGTGGATGGTGAAAAAGTTTTAGGAAAGAGATCAATGAATGTAGTACAAGGACTGGAGGAATTGCCTGATAATATCATAAAATGAATGCATTCTCAGAAGACAACACTCCAAGATACTCAAATATGATGTATTAGGGTCGTAGCATTTATATCCCTTTTGTTTTGATCTATACCCTACAAAGATTCACAAAATTGATCTAGAGGAAAGTTGGGTATGTTCATTGTGAGGTAAAAGTACAAAATATGTGGATCCAAATTTTTTGGGATGATGATATGATTATGGCGATTCGTGTAAAAGTTTGTATGGTGTTTTGTGATTTAGTAAGGGGGTGAGTGTCTAATTGATGAGATAAACTAAAGTTAATGCTGCTTCTTCTTAAATTGATTGTGAGAGTTGGGAAGAAAGTAGAAGTGTGTGAATGGTTTTAACAATATATCTATATTTGCATTCAAAGACACCATTTTGTTGTGGTGTATCAGGACATGAAAGTTGAGACATGGTACCATGTGAAACAAGAAGATTTAAAAATTGTTGCAAGTGGAGTTCTCCACAAGAATCTGATCTAAATTGTTTGATTCTTTTTTAATATTGTGTGAAGATCATATTGATGAAATTTTCATAATGTTGATAAACCTCAGATTTTGAGTGCATGCTATAAATCCATGTAAAATGCATAAAATCATCAATGAATAGAACATAATAATAAGCACTAGTATGACTTTTAATAGAAGAAGACCAAACATCATCATGAATCATATCAAAAGGAGAAGTAGTTTTAATATTACTACTAGAAAAAGGAAGAATATGTTGTTTGCCAAACATACAATATTCACAATATAGATGCCGAATGTGAAATATTATGCCTAAAATCCATTGGATATAAGTTTTTGTAGGTGAGGTAAAGAAGGATGACCCAAATAGTCATGCCATAATTCAATATGAGTGGGCGAATGTGAGATACTATGCCTAAAATCCATTGGATATAAGTTTTTGTAGGCGAGGTAAAGAACAAGGACCTAAACAGTCATGCCATAGTTCAATATGAGTGGAGGCAGCCGTGTGAGTGATGAAAGGCATATGAAGCGAGTGAAGGTAGTAAAGTCATTTACTCCTAATCCCAGTCCTACATATCTTCTTGGTTCGTGGATCCTGCACAACATGTGTATTGCTATTAGAAATAGCACAATATCCTTAATCACATAATTGGCTAATCGATATCAAATTCATAGTGAGATGAGGAACAAGTAAAACATTATGTAAGGTCAGGTTATGAGTTTTGACTATTCCAATGTGTGTGACAAATAATGGGGTATTATTGGCAATTTGAATGGAAATATGGTTGTTCAATGGAAAAAGATACAAGAAGACATGTGTAGTATAAGCCATATGATTTGATGCTTCTGAGTCCAAAAACCAAGTAAGGTTATGAGTCATACCTAGTGGGATAGAGGCAGTGGTAGAAGAATGGGTAGTAGTACTTGAGAGAATATTACTTGATGTAATTTTGCTAAATAGATCATGAAAAACTTCACAGACGTCGGAGAGTGAAACTCCTGTATCAGGTGTGGAGGATGAGAGAGGATCATCTGATAATTTAGTAGCTATAGTAGCATGAGAAGGTCCATTATTTCTACGTTGAACAAGAAAGCAATTATTCTTCCAATGACCTTTCTCATTGCAGTATGTGCAGATAGGATTCTTGTCACTTGTAGAAGAGTTAGGAAATTTGGAACGATGAACAGTGGTTAGCATAAGATCTGATTGTGACTTAGATGGGAGTCCTTTGCTAGTTTGCTTAGCACTTAATTCTGGAAGAACACTATGGATTGTAGGTAGAGGAAAGCAATGAAGAATAGAACTGCGTAGTGCTTCAAATTCATTCGTGAGTGCAATAAGAAACTAAAAGAGATGGGTTTGTTCATGAATCTGTTGATATTCCCTGTGAGTATGAGTCCATGATGGAATGTGAGTGCTATTTGTTCCCATAGGTGCTTCCAGGTTGTTGTTGCAAACGGTGGATTTCCAATTCCAATTGATATCGTCTAGAAAAATCGGTCTAAAGATAAGTTGATTTGAGATTGTTCCACACATCTTGGGCAAGATTAGAATCAATAATCATCATACAAATTGTACAAGTGTAGTTTAACTGAATCAAGGTAATGATATAATGGTTTTTCTATTCCCATTCTGCAAGTTTCTGTGGATCAGATGGCCATGATGATTCTCCAGTAATGATAGTCCAAAGTCCTTTACTTTTGAGGACAGACGTCATTGCTTTGGCCCAATATAGCCAATTGTTACCATCTAATTCAATATTAATGGATTTGAGATCAAACAATTGTGAATTCATGATGGTAATAGTGATATAAGCACGAGCAAATAAGACAAAATAGGAGAGGCACATATAATAAAATTCTAGGATAGCAAAGGCAAAGGAGAAACTAAGAGGGTGCACTGGTAGTAAAAATGAGGCATGGGGATAGAAATAGATACTCGATCTATTCTGGTGACAACAATGCATGCCAAGGTAAGTTCTCATGGTTGAATAATAGATTTTAGTAAAAAAAAAGTTTAAGAATGCCAGCTGTTTGCACAAAATGGAAACAACATTATCAAAATCCATTAGAGTGAAAAGAGATGACATCTGTCAGAGATGTGCAAAGTTGGAGACAATCACTAATTTGGTGTCTAATAATAGATCTGTCAATGATTTCTCAACAATGCGTGCTTGGTTGAAATACATAATGGGCTGATCTCGAAGATGGCTTTTAGCAATCTATTTAGTTTGAGAAGCTTTAGAGTTGCTTTAGGTTGCAGAGGCCTGGTGTGTCAATTCAGCCAGAATGATCCAAGCAAACAACAAAATGCAATATTGATGATTCTTGGAGTATAGGATTTAAGATCTGAGATCTACCTTTGCTCTGATAGTAGAATGAACAAATATGTATTACTCCAAGAATGAATAGCATCATTGTACATAGTGTTTATATACACAAATTGTTGTTGTAATCTCTCCGTAATCTTCGGTAGTCCCAACTAACTTTTCATGATTATAAGTAATCCCGATAATCACTCTAACAAAAGGAAATGATGAGGCCAGCCATTGTAGTCGATTTCTTTGCCATTGAAACCAAGATATGTGGAGTCTACATTATAACATCAAATACTTGTAGTTCTCAAGTTGCTATAGGTCCTATATGGCATACTTTAAAAACTCAAAATGTCAACTTGACTGAAAAACTCCAAAACTTGAGGATATAAAAATATATAATTTACTTTTAGAAAATATTTAAAAAAGAAGTTTAAAATATAGAAATTGCTTGTCTCTCCTACTAAACGAATTTTTCCTTCATGATGCATCTTTAATATGGCCATCCAGATAAGTGTTTTTTTATCATTAACTAGGTGGTCCTATTGTATGTTAAGCCCTTTTGGAAAAATATGTCAACCCATACGTGAAACAATCTTTCACTTAGGAAATATGGCCAAAATTACAAACGAAGCCCGCTATTTTCAGTAATCAAAGTCAACAATCTAGTAAACGATACTATGACCAAAGGAAACTCGAAGAATCTCTGCCTTTACAAGTCAAAGTGTTACATTACATAGGATTTACAAGTCAACTCAATTTTCAATCTAGCGGAGGTAACTCAAACAAGTGTCTGAGGTGACTTACAAGTTTTCATCTCTATAGAGGCTCCAAGAACTTCCATGTCATGTCTTCTTTGCTACTAGAAGTTCCTACCATATTCAATTGCTATCACTATAGGTAAATGAGTTGTAGTGGCAACAAACTGGTTGCTACTGCAATAATCATTGGTGATCACACCCTTGTAGAAAGCACTATCTTCATTTCTTTATGAAAAAATGATTTTGAAGTTTGAAAAAAATGATGTTGTCTTCCATTTTCATTGGCAATAACTTAGAGTCTTTTGTAAAAAAAAATTGTTAGAAATTTATTGGTCCATATCATTTATAGATAGAAAATTTGTCGTAAAGTATGGTAACTAATCATGATAGTTATCCTTAATGGAAGGATACATGCCATTAACCATCCATTAAGTTTTATTTAAAGGGGTCCCTGGTTCAAGTGGTCTCTCCCTCTTATTGCCATCATCGTGTACTGCTTAAGAATTAGACAATTCCTTGAAACTGCATCAAATCAACTGCTTTTATTTATTGCTACTATTTCATTTTTGCTTTTGTTATATGTTTCTGATTCGTGTACATAGAGAGAAAGGTTTGCATGTGGTAGTTGAGCATACAATTCATCTGTCTAGCAGTTTTGTAGTTTTCTGTTTAAATTTAATGGATCATTATGATCAATGAAATTAGAGTCTTGTAAGCTGTAAATCAAGAGGCAAACTTAGCTTTCCTTCACCATGCTTACAAAGTAAATAGTTATAGAGAGATATCTGTTCTGAGATAAATAGAAATTGGTATGTTTTGAATGTGCACATCGTGAATTAGAAGGGAAACTTCTGATCTAATGATGAGGGGATCAAACCACCAATTAACAACAATCCTGGCCCACCAATCAATGACCATTTCCTTCTTTTCACAATCCACATTGGTTAGGAAGGTATTCAGATTGGAAATGCTTGCTAGGAACTTATTGCCTCTAGCATGACATCCAGACTGATGGCCAAATGCCTAGCGACAAAACCAGTGGGGGAGGAGACAACACCTTCTTCAGTGAAATGGGTGCTGGAAAGCATGTCCCACATCCTCGTCCTCACCCTTAATAGAAAAGGCGTATCATGAACAACTATCCAATGTTGATCCTCGCCATGGTAAATATACGGATTTGTTGATATTTAGGTAGGTGCTCTATGAGTGGATGTAAGCCCTGATAGTTTTAGTTTCATTAATACTTTTGGCAAGCACTTTATGGGTGGCCGTAGGTCTTGATGGATACAGTTTTGTGGATACTTAGGAAGGCGCTTTACAAGCAGCTATAAGCTCTAATGATTATGGATTTCATCGATAGTTTAGGTAGGCACTCTATGAGTGGCCATAAGTCCTGATGGATACAAATATATTGATGCATTAGGAGTGTGCTCTATGAGCAACTGTTAGTCTTGGTAAATGTGGATTTCATTCATGTTTTGGGCAAGCACTCTAGGAGTGTCATAAGACTCGGATCGCTCACAGGCTTACTATGTATTGTAAGACCTAGACGAAGGCTTGCTTTGTGTAGTAACCTAGAGGAAGGCTTGATTTGTACAGTAAGTCTTGGAGGTCTGTTGTGTGCTGTAAGTCCTGATACCCTATGCTAAGAGGTGCAGTTGGCCATTGCCCTATGAGATGATTTGATACCAGCCCTGCAATGGAGACACCAGGCAGTAGGAGTATCTTCTCATAGGAAAGTGCTCTGAGTGGTAGTCGGGTAGCCCCCATGAGGTCCGGTGAGTTATAGTTCGTGCAGGTATTCATAAGCAAACATAGGGGCCACGGTGGCAGGATTGTATGCCACCATGATTGAAGCGCTCAATTTTCCACAGCAATGAGGGCATGGATTTATACATTTTAGATTGAGGATTATGTGCCTTGATTTTGCTTCATTTGTTTTGAGTACACTGATTTGACAAACTTATTAAATTCTTTTGGACATTACAGATGATTTGAGATCACAACCTTTCTTCGTAGATTTTCACTTCACTTGTATGAGACTGATTTTAACAGTTACTATTTTAGTTCGATTTGATGCAGAAAGAACTACTTGCACTTATAAGTTGATTGATTTTTCTTTTGAAAACCACAAACAACTTTGGTTTTTGCCAGATTATAGATTTGGCAAATATTGGTTTGCTAACAATTGAACTTTAAGCATATAGTACGCTCTTTGATCTTACCGACTAACTTTATTTTTTTGTGAATACTATGCTTTGATGCATATACTTAGTTGGTGGCTTTACCATTGCTATTTTAGAACATCTTGATTCATCTAAACCAACACTTTTACTTGGTCAGATTTCTTAAGGTATTAGATTAATTGAGCTTTAGGATTGATTCTGCGTGATCATATAATAATTAGTACCTGCACATGAAAATGCATTGTGTTCATGAAGAGAAAGATGTTAGATGACTACTTTTACAAATGATATTGGGAATGCTAAATACCCACACCTCATAAGTAGATCTAACCATTGAATGACAAACAACTTAGACATTTAAAGTGATATCTTAAATGAATATATAATGTAAATGAATCTGAAGAACTATATGTCTTGAATGAATTTGGAACTTGTATGTGTATTCATGGAAAATGATGTCAGTACAATTGAATTCTTGTGAAACAATACAGCTTGGAATACTTAAATCCTTAGGGAAAATGTGATTCATCAGCCATAATGAAATTGCTCATGTAAACTGATTTCATAATGGTACGATCTAAGAACTTATAATTTTAGCATGAACACCTTGGAAATTGAATGAAGTTTTGTTTAAATATGATATATTCTCAAAAATATATTAATTTATATAAATCATGTACTACATGACAAAATAGCTACTTATTCCACCTATACAATCGCAAGCTTGTTGAGACATTATAATTGTTTACAATGTCTCAAATTTGAAGAATTAGAATAGAAAGATGAACAAGTCGAACGTGAGAAACAACTGTGGCATTCGATATTTTAGAAGATAGAGATTTTTTAGTATCAAGATGGTGAGCTTTCAAACTTTAGATTAGTTTTATGATTCAATGGAGAAGGAGAATGTATATATTTACTTTCATGTTGTGGATTCAATCGTATTTAACGGAATATGTTGTGACATGATTGTGATTGAAGGTTCTGGGAAGTGATAAGTTTCGTGTATTTATTTTAAAAAGCTATGAATAAAATTATTTGTATTGTTTTAGCAGGTGTTTGAACGCATGCATCAAATGTGCATATGTATGAAAATCAAAGGAAACTTTGTCGGATTTTTGGTAGAAATGAGACACTCATTTCACTATAAAACCCTTGTGTTTTGTGTAAAAATGATATTCTAGATTTTCTGAAAAACTTAGTAGAAAAAAGAAAAAGAAAATTTCTATTATTTTGATTTTGAAATAAATTTCAAATAAGGGATATCCTGAATTTAAAAAAAGTTTTCAAAAAGTATTTTGAAAACTCGAGGTGTCAAAAAAACACTCTATTCTCCATCATCGTGTACTGCTGAAAATCAACAGATCTCTTAAGGAATTGTTTTAAGTTTACCGTTATGTAGGAGCAACAACTAACGATGCCATATTCTAATGATTTTGCTAGATATAGCAAAAGCAAGAATGATAAGATTTTTGAATCTCAAAGTTTAGAAATTTATTGGTCCTTAACATTTATAGATAAAAAATCTGTCATATTTAGGTGTGGTAACTGCTCATGGTAGTTATCCTTGATGGAAGGATAACTACCATTAACCATCCATTAAGTTTTATTTAAAGGGGTCCCTGATTTAAGGACTCTCTCTCTCTCTCTCTCTCTCTCTCTCTCTCTCTCTCTCTCTCTCTCTCTCTCTCTCTCTCTCTCTCTCTCTCTCTCTCTCTCTCTCTCTCATCAATTGCTTGGATTTACTGCTATAGCTGGAGATAAGTTTCCTATTTATTTTGTTTTTGCTTCCACTACATGTTTCTAATTTGTGTAAACATCAAAGAGAAAGGTTTACATGAAGATTTATAAATGTTAGAAATTTATTTGTCCATAACATTTATATATAAAAAATCTATCGTATTTAGGTGTAGTAACTGGTTGTGGCAGTTATCCTTGACGAAAGGATAACTGCCATTAACCATCCATTAAGTTTTATTTAAAGGGGTACCTGATTCAAGCAGTCTCTCCTCTTGATTGGCATCATTGTGTACTGCTTAAGAATTAGAAGATTCCTTGAAACTGCATCAAATCAACTATTTGGATTTACTGCTATGGCTGGAGGTAAGTTTTCTATCTATTTCTTTTTTGCTCACACTACACGTTTCTAATTCATGAAAACATTAGAGAGAAAGGTCTACAAATTTTCTTCCCTACACTTCATGTCGCTAATCATAACTTTGATATTTGCGAGAACAAAAATGTAAAATTCAATGAGAAGGGTGACATAATATGTAAAATGGTTATTCAAGGAGCCTTTCCGTGACAAGCCATTTTCAATGGAGTGGGAGGATCTGAGAAGGAACCATCAACTATCTGGTCAAACACCCACTTATTAGCAGCCTCTGTGTAATGAACCCCATCCCAATTGATCGCAACTGAAGGATCTTTGCATGACCGTCCTACCAAAACTTTAGTCCCATTCACATTTCTGCTTCCACCACATCCCACTTCTCTATTGTAGTTATACTTGCCTCCATGCCCACAACATGCTCTAAGAGGATGCATAAAACCTGCAATTAAGGTGGTCTATTAGTCCGCCCGTTGCTAAGGATTCGTGTAGAAGTGTGGTACAACAAATCATGCCCCAAGCCGTAGCACGATTGGCTGAATTTGGTGGAAAAAGGAGAGATTTAGAATGGAAGATAAAGGACTTGCCGTGGTTCCTGGCTTGGCTTATGAGATGGAACTTGACCGAGTAGACATCGACGTATGTGAATACAGCATCTGGACGATCCTTTCTGAGCTGGGCCACAGTTTCCTTGAGTTTCTTGTTGAAGTATTTACACGCCTCATTATAAGGATTTGCACACCCGGCCCTGTCCAACTGACCAGCTGTGATGGGCAATCGGTCCAAGATGTATGGAAGGCAACCAACAGGACCAGTGTTGTGGATCCAAAAGTATCGTCCTCCTTGGCCATATACATCCTACATTGCCAGAATTTCATTTTATATATGAGAGAGAGAGAGAGAGAGAGAGAGAGAGAGAGAGAGAGAGAGAGAGAGAGAGAGAGAGCTCCTTACGTGAAACAGTTGTGATAGCTAAAGATGAGAGAAATGAATGGTTGGATTCCAAAATAGTGTTCAATATATTGAAATGCAACACATACATCCCTTCTTACAAGTAGGAGGGACTTGCCTTTATATATATAGCATATATAAGATAGTTAAGATGATTTTTACCTGTATTACTATGGTGAACTTATTGAGCACATCAGGTATAGATGCTAGAACCTCCTCTGTGGACTTGTTGAGAAAATAACCTGCAGTGAGGTCATTTTGACCTATGTCGAAAGTATAAAGAGCTTGAGAGAAATACCCCTGTTTTGGCATCAATTCCTTGAAAACTTCTCCTGCACTAGCAAAGAGGTCCTTAATAGTCAGAACTCCTTCAACTCAGTTCCAAGCTATACGAGTTCTGTAATTACCTTTTGTACGGGCAAAAGCGGACCTATATTTGAACTGATTGAACTGCCAAGTTTGCACGTCCAAGGAAAAAGGACTGAACCCAGACTGTTGTAGAGTCCTGTTTTGTGCTCTAATTGTTGAACCAGCAGTGGCAAAATTGGCTCCATGAGTGAAGTTAGTTCCCACTGAGTCAAGGTATGCATTTAGGTAAGGCAATCCGAGGCTCTTCGCTGCAAATCAGGAATTTAAGGAGACCATGAATTGGATCATCAGAAGTAACTACAGCAAAGAATTATCTAAAATACCTTTCTTCTAGAAGTAGATGGTAAGTTTCAGATGTGGAAGGAACATATGTACATTTTTAATGGGCAATGGTCACACTTAAGTGTGTTATCATATTGGCTCAAAGTCAGTCAATTATTCTTGAAATATATAATAACGATGTAAAGGTACTTGAATACGCAAGTGTAAAGATAAAAGATGACATGGAGAGGTAGGTAAGGGTGAGACTAGGTGAGAGAGAGAGAAGACTTATAGGGTGAAGGGCTTTGCCCAAAAATCTCTAATAATTGCCGACTGCAGGCCATGATTTCATGGTCCACACCAAACATTAGTCATGTTAGACACGATCATTATACAACCTGCGAATGTCTCTTTAGATCAACGGCCTCGATTAACATCTTAGATGTAAGGTGGAGATTGCAGAATGTGAATGATCAATTATGTTTAGTAAGTAAATATGTGAATCTCTAAAACGTGATTACTGATCTTTGTACAGAGTAACGCCGAACAAGATGATATGGTCTGCATTAAGAAGTTTGGCACCTCATTTGATGAGGTTGGCTGTTTTGTTTGCATTTCACGGGAAACTCGTCCGTCCAATCAATGGAAATGGCGCTACTCCGATCGTTGTACACTGTAACCAGACGTGCATAACCTTGTTATGCAGAAGGGTGCTTATTTATATTACCATTTTCGGCCAAATGAATGCCACAAAACATGATCAGATGCGTTGATGAGATCACTAAGCTCGAATCAGGCCCAATTCCTGCCACTGCTGACCTCGATCCCTATCACACCTTTTTTAGGGTTTCTCTGAAGAAAACCTGAAAATATTCCCAAATATAAAGAATGGGATGTCCTTTCGGATCTTGACCGTTCGAATCACCTCATGATTCATTTCAACGGTGGTGATGGCGTAGATATGATCCCATGGAAGACCCAAAAATGTTGACAATTAGGTACGATCCCCAAGTTAAAGACTCATTTCAAACTATATGTACCATGCGGCTAGTAAATGATATATAAATCCACAAAAAGCACGGGTTCCGTGGGTTCTATATTGATCTAATGTAGCCCATCATAAAGAAGGCATATTTTGAACCCCATTAAGATTTTTTCTTTGTTTATGATGATACTGATTACCAGTTAAAGACCGTATAATCACGATCCAATAGTAGGAAATAAGCAATTCTAGCTGTGGATGCGCTAGATCAATGGCAACGATCACCAGAATGCACCACTAAGGGGCCAAACCATGTAATGCGAATCTTAAAGAAATATGAACAAATCATTGAATCGATTAGGCAAGCGAATTAAACTAATGGACCTAGTGTCAAAGAGTATATCGCCGAGAATGATTTGCTTGGTCGTCATGAGCACATATAAAACAAATAAAAAATGAAAGCCCATTACACTATAAAATCGCATATGATATCAACCATAATAATAATAATAATAATAATAATAATAATAATAATAAAGTACAGATGTAGGTAAAGCTTACGTCCATCGACTGATGGAGTTTTCCCTAATCCTCTTTATCCATACAACAATCTCCAATGATAAGCCTTGAGATAAAAAACATGAAAGTGCAAAAGGGACTTGCAAAAAGGAAAATTTACTATAACCTTCTTTCCGATAGGAACGGAGAGAGTATGCTTTTCCTTGTCTTAATTCCTTCTATATATATGGTTTTTTAGTTGTTTTACTAAGTCGAAAAAATTTCTAATTAGTTAGCTTGTGGGACAAGTACAAGGTATCCTGTAATCCTTGCCCTCTAATGCTTCTTAATTGATCTAGAAGTACTAATTAAACAGGAATCTCTTCTAGGAAAACCAGAGAGAGAGAGAGAGAGAGAGAGAGAGAGAGAGAGAGAGAGAGAGAGAGAGAGAGTATGGTAATCTTAGCCCTCTGCTGCTTTTTAATTGAATTAGAAGTCCTAATTAAAGAGGAGAAAGTAATATATAGCCCATTCATAAATTAGCAAGAACGTGTGCCCTTTAACTAAATAGTTCAAATCATCTAATAGGTTGATCAAGCCAGTTAGACGATAAAACACATGATTTAACTTATTTACCTAAGTTAGAAATAGATGCATGGCTTAATTGACTAGGACCAAAAATATACATGCCTTAAACCCCCAAGTAACAACAGCAGTAATTATGAATAAGACTTTCGAAAAAAAAGAAATTCATAATATATTTAAGACAATAGTTCTAGTAGGAGTTCATGTTCAAAAAGTATAAAAGTAGTTCACACCTACTGTTGGGCTTCATCCCTTATTGTTTGAAAGATCAGACCCTTTAATCGGATTTGCAACCATCAAAATGAGTGACTACCAAAAATCTCATACGATTCTTCCCCTTGAAATGTAGACAGTATTGTATTTTTTTTTAACATCCTCTATATGACCACGGGACAGGTTTCTAGTGAATTAAATTTTAAAATTTCCCGTCCAGAGGCACTGCGAATTTGATAACGTGTTGGATTACTAAAAAAATAAGTGGTGGGGCATATAGGTGTCGTGGACTCCAACGCTTTTTGAGCATGGACTGTAAATGATAATGCCAGTGGCACCACTTGTGGTGGTTGGTTTCTGATAAAGGGGACATTGCGATTCACGAGCTACATACGCCAAAAGACCAGGTCACATGACATGAGAGTGTTTGAATGGTACAGAATTCTGCCATTACCCTCCCAGGACTTGACCTGAGCATGCAACCGGAAAAAAACCAGTCCAAAAGAGGGGTACCTGTAATAAAATCTCACCCACCAACATGTACCTATACATTCCTTTACGTGCGTCATTAATTCAAAGCCGAAGAGCTTACAAACACCATGAAAGATGTGGCTTTTACTCGCTCTAATGAGTGATACCTACCCAGCTAAAAAAGAAAAAGATCAATGCGCATGTTATAGCTCGGAAGAATACGATATAAAATGTACGAGTTAGGCCAGCTCGCTCAACGATCCAAACCATTAATCTTTTGAGTTATGCTGTAGATGAGCCACACATTATAGATCAGACTCTTCGGACGTTCTAAACTTTTGATATAGGGGCAGTCCCGGTGCACGAAGCTCCCACTCATATGGGATCAGGAGAAGGAGTAGACCACAAGGGCCTATAGTAGGCAGCCTTATCTTGTATTTTGCAAGAGGCTGATTCCACGCCTTGAACTCGTGACCTCAAGGTCACATGATGACAACTTTTACCCTTGCGCCAAAGCTCCCTTTATTCTAAACCTTTGATATGCAATCCTTAAATGAAAGGTTTGAAACTAAATAGCAGCAATCAACATTGATTGACCAGTAATCCCAATATAAACAAAAGATCTAGGACTTTCGATTGTGAAGAACTTTAACATAGACGACATCCGAAGTACGCGTTACTTGTACTCTACCAACTGAACTTGTACAAGTGAAGGAAGAAAGACAAGAGAGATGATCATACCGATGAAATCAATAATAAGGCGTCCGTTGCAATATCTTCCCGACGGCCTGTGAAAAAAGGTCTCTCCATGAGGGGGAGAAGCTGGGCCGAAAGCAGCCGACAGTCCGCCAGTATCGGAATTTGAGTCACCAAAGTTGAAGATTGCCGGAAAATGGCAATGGGTGGATGCAAAGGCTGGAATCGGGAGAACAATTGGTGTTAGTAGTATAAGAATGAAAGAGGAACAAATAATACTTGTTCTTTGACCGGACTTGGCCATGGGGAATGGGCAGGAGAAACGTTTGGAGGGACGGAAATGGGGGGAAAGATAAGCGACTGATTTGGCCTCCTGTAGACAAATATTTATAGAAAAGCTGTTGAGGGGCTAAAAAGGAGTTAACGAGGATAAGAAGGGTACGCTGCAATGCGTCTAATGTCATTCTACACTCGTTCATCTGGTTGTTATCCATTGCAAGAAGTTGCGAAGTTGGTAAGAAAGACTTGATTACCATTAATTTGGGCATAAATTTTTTGAAACATTTCTAATCAAATCAATGGTCCTTTATAGGTAGATAAAAATGACAGTCTCTGTGCACTAAGCTCCTGCATATGCGGGGTCTGGCAAAAAGGTGGACCACAAAGGTTAATACTAAGCAGCCTTACCTTGCAATTTGCAGGAACTGTTTCCACGCCTCTTGCAAAATATCATGCTCCCATAATATCACGCAGCAGGCGATCCTACCCATCAGATTAATGCTATCTAAGATTGGTCATTGCATTTCTATACAAGGGGCTCTCTCTCTCTCTCTCTCTCTCTCTCTCTCTCTCTCTCTCTCTCTCTCTCTCTCTCTCTCTCTCTCTCTCTCTAACGTGTACGTGGTCCCACTGGAGTCTAAGTGGTTAGTGGAGTCGATGATGAGTGAGTTGCACCCTCATGATGGTCCAACAGCACCAATACATCCGGAAGTCCCCAAAGATAGGGGGACCATAACAGTCGGTGTTATTTGTATAAACACCGTTCTAAGAAGTAAGAAGAGTGTGTAAACAATTTGCTTTGTAATTACTAATAAATTTTTGTTTGAGTGTAAAACTGTTGAAACTGGCTTATGTGATTGGTAGCTAACGGGACCATCCTAGTTACAAGATTCTCTCCGAATAATTGAAAGCTCTCTAACGCATTCCTACATTTGGCCACCTCCTATTGTTGCATTGTGGATTGGCTAAATCAGTATGGAATATGCTTCCCATTGCTTCTTTTGTACCCATCTGAACAAGTAGGTTAATGGTTCAGCATTTAGGCCACGCCATTTGCCAACAAACTTAATTTTAACCCAACAAGTGTTCTCCAAACTAAGCTATGTCGTCTCCTATCACTAGGCTCACTAACCTGCTACTCTAGTGAGTGTTGAAATAACTTTAACCTAAAATAATTAGTGTTGAAATTGATTAAAACCAAATGGGCAATTATG
Organism: Warburgia ugandensis; assembly: GCA_035236585.1. Taxonomy (NCBI): domain Eukaryota; kingdom Viridiplantae; phylum Streptophyta; class Magnoliopsida; order Canellales; family Canellaceae; genus Warburgia; species Warburgia ugandensis. The sequence continues at coordinate 78,635,286 of CP141130.1, forward strand.
ACATTTGGTATTTTCTAGCAATAGAGGGATGAAAATTTTATTTAAATATGATCTCCTTGTCTTTTCTTATTTGCTTTTGAAATCAACACAAAGTTAAGTCCACATTAGAAGTTAGAAAATATTTCTCAAGAGTAAATTCTTGAAATGGTGCACCTCAATGCATTTAGGTGCGAGTGCACTTGCTTTGAGTTGCCATATCTCTTTTAGTTTTAGGTAAGACCTAGCATAGGCCTATTAGGATGGATGGTCCATGGAGTGAGGCATATGCAATTTAGCCATTGGCTGATGTCTAGAATTTCTAGCCCATCATGGTAGAGATGGTCTCACATATCTAGGCCTATTGGAGCCAATCAAATAGAGAGATAGAACAGGAAAGTCAGTTAAGACTTTCCTAGAGCATATTTAGGACAGTTTCTTAGGGAAAGCCCAGCTGCTTGGAACACAAGCAGCACATCTATATAAAAGTGGTGTGCCTAGACCTTTTCTACTTGGACCAATTCCTCTCTCTTCCAAGGGTTCTCTAATTTCTAGCTTTTTATAGTTTGCCCAGCTGAAACATTTTCTATTCTCTCTATTCTTTTTAGAGTTTGCTTGTTGATGCATCCCTCTATTCTCTTCTCTTCTCTTCTAGAGTCTACCTAGTTCGAGGCTTTCTCTACTTTGTTTTGTTTTTTAGTTTACCCATTGTTGGCAATGCTCTTTAAGAATTCTTCTACTAGTGAAGATCTCTCTTTTTTAGAGTTCAAGTTAGAGAGACGAGACCTTAAGAGTATTTTTTAGCACTACTGTTCTAAAGTTTCTGAACTTTGTGTGAAGTCCTCATCCATTTGGATCTTGTTTTTGGAGTAAATTCATTTCTGATATTGCTTCTCTTTGAGAGGTCTGAATAGTGATTTTGAAAACTTCATTTTTTATGACATTGAACTTGAAGACAAAGTAAAATACTAATACTGGTCATGCACAATCAGTTGACATTTAGATTAATTTAAAATGGTTGAATCTGATAGAGATGCCATATCGGTCATACTTATTGAAAGACTAACTATTTCAAAAAGTGCATTTTGATGCATGCCTCTTAGCTAATGTTTATTAGATTTATTTTGTGCAATAATTCTAACATGGAGGAATGTGGACACTTCGTTTTGGGGGAAGATTTGGTCCCATTGAACCTTGTGTCTTTCACCATCTTACGATCTATTTGATAGGTAAGTACTTATTGGAATGCTTCCCTTTATGAGCTTGAACCATTACTACTTCTATTGCTATCTTGACATTTCAATTGCTTGTTTCTAACTTTTCGAACATATTGACAACATACTTTCTACAAAATCATCTATTGGTGGTGATTTTATACCATGCTAGTTCTGAAACACAAAATATTAAGAACAAATAGCTATGGTTTTAGGACCCTTTTTTAAAATAATTATATCTCTATTTTGGAGCTTTCAACAGCAGGAACAAAATCTGTCCATGGATAATTTGTTCATGATGTCCTTCCAATGCTTGTTGTGCGTAATGTGTGATTTGCTACCTTGCTCAGAAGGGCAATTAAAGTAGTATTGTGGTAATATCTATACATGGGTTTTGTCAAATTCATCCCGGGGACTTTAATATCTCTTCTAAGAGTTTGACTTGGTGCAGATTATTTGTTTGTCTAACCAACGCTCTCACCTACATCAAGAGTCTCAAACGAAGTAGTCTGTTTACATATGAAATAATGAAGTTACATTGAAAGTGTATGCCATGGGATCAAACTGATGAAATTCAAGCCTGATAAGTTGAACGCGTCCGGGTCTGCTTTCCCAAGTTTGTAAGTCTGTAAGGGATGAACAAAACTTCAACCACATTTTTCGGTAAAAAATAGAGATGTAAACATCCAAGCTTTAAGAGTTTATGACATTGATTTAAGGTTACATGCTTTAAGTGCTTTCTTAATTTCCTTGAGCAATTAAACTACTTGGAGTATAGTACAGCTCTAACGGCAGTCCAAGCTTTATCAGTAATACTTTCAGAATCTAAACTCAGATTTTCCTGGTGTTGGGCATCAGAAAGAAACACTTGCAGGATCAAAATGGATAAAAGAGTCAAGCTGGCAATAGCCTGCTCAAGATTGACGAATTCCACATCAAATTGACATCCCATTGTTCTCTTTCATATATTTGCCACGGTAAGAACACTCCCCGTTGCCCTATGATTTGTTGAAGTTGAAGAGAAGTAATCGAGTTCACTTTCGAGCATGATTTATTAAACCAATTCATTTATTTCATAATAAACAAATCCACTATTTAGTACCGTATCAAAACCAGGTCATGATGTCACAGCTCGATAGATTAGCGTGTGGTTTTGAGCTTGGAACACATTTTTTCTTTTGACGGCAGAGGGAGTCCTCGACCCTTTCTGGTAAGGCTAATACCTGCGGACGCAGAACAACACCACAGACCACACACATCACAGTGCAGGAGTGGGATTTGAACTTGGGCCTACAGGGAGCAAACCCATGACTCCAACCAACTCATCACAACCCGCCTGGGTACCTTACAACTTCCAGTGAGTGGCTTTATCTACCAGTTAGATTTAGATCCACAATTCTGAGAGGCATATGAATAAACAAATAGATAAGAGTCTGTTATTTTAGTATTTGATTAGAGTAAACAGTTAAAAAGTTTAACATTTTGTAGTGAGTGAATCCCAGGTAACAATCGGAATAAAGAACTGAAAGTACATGACAATAGCATCTGAACTTGTGCTATAAACAACTGAACATAACTGGGGCATTATTTCACAGCAAATGCCACAGACTAGTTCCTATGGATAGCGGACCAAGCAATATAATTGCTTATGGTGAAAAAGTGAGTTATTCCGTATGGCTACAGTAAACATTCCTAAAAAAGAACCAAAATAACAGTAACATGTGAACAAGATAGTGATTTCGAGGAATACCCGAACGGCAGGGGATTCACCTTTGCTGAAAAATGAGATCAGTGAAGCATTTACATAGCAAAGATCAGCTCCATCTCTGTTATGAAATCTTCTGCGCATTCAGTTTCTTGAAGCTCAGATCAATCACTTCCAGCTTCAGATATCTGCTTTAAAGAATATACTCATAAACAACTCACTGACACATATCTGCGTAGTTACCAAATTAAGAGATATAGGACTACTATCCATAATAAGCTTATCTCAGTTTGTTATTCCCGGGTCAAACATCACTACATTTATCATTGACCCGCAAAATCCACCCTCCGTCAGTCCATCACATGGAGATGGTGGTAGGTATCAACAATAACTGGCGAGGTCCAACGTGTCCAGAAACAGACACGGTGGGGCTCTGGGCATGTGCTAAAAGTCGTGGTTGGGGCTGCCTCTCACATGAAAAAACAAAATAGGGAAACTGTAACAATGATCCTTCCCTGAACTTTATCTCAAGATAGCAATGAGAGATGAAAACTTGCACAAAACAAAAGAAGCAAGTGTAGAGTAGGAACAAATAGGTGTCATGAATTGCAAGCAGTTCATTAACATGTATTCATTTGAACTCCCATATTATCCTTTCTTGAACCAGCAAACCAGACCCAGCATAACACGGGCAAAACTGGAACAGCCTTCTGCTTGGAAAATGTGGGGTGTGGAGAAGAATTTTGGGGCAATGCCAATGACAAGGGTTGTCGGTTATGGGTTTTTGTCTGTGTTAATGTTAGTTTTACATGGGGAATTGGTGATCGGAGAAATTAAAGTGGGAGCTTCCGGATGCAAGTTTCCGGCCATCTACAACTTTGGCGACTCAAATTCCGACACTGGTGGTATCTCGGCGGCCTTTCTTCCGGTGCCTGCTCCTAATGGAGAATCGTTTTTCCATAAGCCTTCCGGGAGAGTTTGTGACGGGCGATTGGTCATTGATTTAATCGGTAAACGTGGCTTTTCTCTTTCATTTCAGGAAACGGATGGTTATCTCAAACGGATTTCAGAAAAACATTTTTGAACGAGATGAACAGTTTGTCCAACTCCAAAAAAGGGGAAAACGAGATGAACAGTTTTATTTATTTATTTATGTTAATGGTAACGAGATGAACACTGAACAGTTGGATCAACTACATTTGGCTCCCATGTGCAAAGTAGGGCGAACCGTACTGTAGCATTCCTCCTATACGTTTCCAGATGGTTGATTCTGATCATCTGGGCTATCTAGAACTCTAGAGAGGAGAATCTAAAAGTTCTTCCACATTTGATGATCTCCACTATACAATCTATACAGAGGATAGCCAAAAATTCTTCACTATTCGAGTGATCTAAAACCCGTTCCAATTTTCTTAGCCGTCCAATTTTCTCTACAGAATAGTGATGTTATTGTACATGGCCAATAGGATTATCCAACTGAAAATATCTTATTGTACATGGCCAATCTTAGATGTGGGTCATAAAATCGTCGGTTTAGATCACCAAATGCCATGTACCCCTATGAAAGTTTAGTGAGTCTAGGATACTAATTATGCATGTACTGAAGTAGTTCCAATTATGCAGCTGAGAATTTGGGTTTACCTTACTTGAGTGCTTATCTTGATTCCCTCGGGACAAACTTCCGGCACGGAGCAAACTTCGCCACCGGAGGATCAACAATCCGACCACAAAATACCAGCTTATTCTTTGGGGGTTTCAGTCCGTTCTCTCTAGACATTCAGCTCTGGCAATTCTCTCAATTCAAAGAACGAAGCCACGACCTCTATCACCAATGTAAGAAGAAAAGATAAACCTTGAACTCGTACACATAGTTTGGAAGATGGTTAAGTTGGTTTGATTTTTGTTCTTCAGGTAAGGATTCGTCGAAAGACAAACTTCCGAGGCCCGAAGATTTCCCGAAGGCTCTCTACACTTTCGACATTGGACAGAATGATCTAGCAGCTGGATTCAAATCGATGTCGGATGCACAAGTCCGGGCATCGATTCCGGCCATTCTCGATCAGTTATCTCTAGCTATCCAAGTAAGTGAAAGTTAAAGTAAGCAGGCATCAGTCTTAGTTTTCTGCCTTGTTTATGAAATGGATGCGCTTAGTTTGAATGGTGTTTTGGCTCTTGCATTGGAAGATTCTTGAGTCAACAAGAGACATTCTAGCCGGCAAGCCGGTTTGTTTATAGAGCACCCTAAGCAACACATCCGAGCTATTGGGTGTTGCCAACCATAACTGTTTACCCTATTGACGCTTAAACTGAACTAAGGGTGACCGTTGGGCCACCGAGGATCAAAGAACTGCTGCTGCCATGCCCCCTTCAATGTCATCTAAAGTCCATATATTTACATTTCCGAATGGCTGTTCTCTCTTCTTTATTTCTTGGCCTAGATACTTTGTTAATTCAAGTTTCCAAGTAGCCTAAAACCTATAGTAGTTAATTCTGTTTTGGTGACCGCACCATTAATGCTGCTAGGACAGAAAATTTTGGTGTTTGTTCATAGTTCTTAAACTCGGGGGTCGACTTGGAAAATTGGTCTGAGCTAACTCAATTCAATAGCAAGTCAAGTAACTCGTCAAGCAGACTCACTACATAACAAAAGTGCATTTTTTTGCATAGGATTTGAACCCCAATCGTCCAAAATAACAACACCACGTCTTAACCTACTCCCTCACTAATTATATATGCAGTGTTATGAGTCTCTCACTTAGGAGTCTAGGATACAAGGCTGGTCATGGGTCTATGTGTGTGTCCAACTTTAGAAGAAGAAAAAAAAAAAAAAAAACATAAGCATAAGAAGTGAAAACTTTAAATATCATCATCATCAAAGCCTTATCCCAATTACGGGTCAAATGATACATAGTTGTTTAGGATCTGTGTGTGTCTAACTTTCAGAAGAAGAAAAAAATACATGTGCATAAGAAGTGAAAACTTTAAATATCATCGTCATCAAGGCCATATCACAATTAAGGGTCAGCTACATGAATCTTGTTCCTTCATTCTCATATATCTCAGGTAATGGCCTCATTTAGTTCAAAAGTTTTAAAATCTTTTCTCACAACTTCCATTCATTTTCTTTTAAGCTTTCCCTTGGCCCTTTTAGAGCCTTCAACTTGGATTGACTCTCTCCTTTTAACTGGTGACATTTTTAGTTTCTGTTGGATATATCCAAACTATCTAAGTTTACGCTCCCTCATCTTATTACTTGTTGGTGTTACTCCTAAGTTTTTTTCTTCTTTTAAGTTTTCATTTCTTGTCTTGCCACTTATTCATCTCAACATTCTCATTTCAGCTATGTGCATCTTATGCACTTGTTGTTCCTTAATTGTTTAATACTCTGATCCATACAACATAGCCAGCCTTATAGCCATCTTATAGAAATTTTCTTTCACTTCAAGTGCCACATGCTGATCATGCAAAACTATAGAGGCATATCTCAATTTCTTCCAACCCACTTGGATTCTCTGGGTAACATCATTCTCAATCTCTTCGCTCTCATGAGTAATTGATCCCAAGTATTGAAAGTGGTCTATTTGGAAAACTTTTTGGTTATCAATCTTTACTGGTGCTTCACTCTCACTCCTCCCTTAGCTAAAATTGCATTCCATATATTTTGTCTTAGTTTGGATAATTTCAAATACTTTAGACTTTATATCATCTCTCTACAACTCTAGCCTTGCATTTATGCCTTCCCTTGTCTTATCAATCAAAACTATGTCATCTACAAATAACATGCGTTATTGAATCTCCTCATGCAGATGTTTTGTAAATTCATCTATAACTAAAGTAAAAAGGTACGGGCTCAATGCCGATCCTTGGTGTAATCCCATATTGATAAGAAAATCACTAATCTCTCCACTAGCAATCTTAACAATTGTGAACTATTCCCTCATGCATATCCTTAGATATGTCTGTATACCCCTATGAAACCCCTTTCTCACCCAACACTGACCATACCCTATCATAAGTTTCTTTTAAGTTAAGATTCTCATTTCGGCTATGCTCAACCTATGCACATGTTGCTCCTTAATTGTCCAATACTTTGATCCATACACCATAGTTAGCCTTATAGCCATCTTATAGAATTTTTCTTTCACTTTGCCACATGACGATCATGCAAAACTGTAGAGGAACAACTCAATTTCTTCCAACCCACTAGTATTCTCTGGGGAACATCATTCTCAATCTCTTCACTCTCATGAGTAATTGATCCCAAGTATTGAAAGTAGTCTTTTTGAAAAACTTCTTGGTTATCAATCTTTACTAGTGCTTCACTCTCACTCCTCCCTTAGCTAAAATTACATTCCATATATTTTGTCTTAGTTTGGATAATTTCAAATACTATAGACTTTATATCATCTCTCCACAACTCTAGCCTTGTGTTTATGCCTTCTCTTGTCTTATTAGTCAAAACTATGTCATCTACAAATAACATGCATTATTAAATCTCCTCATGTAGATGTTTTGTAAATTCATCCATAACTAAATTAAAAAGGTACGGGCTCAATGCCGATCCTTGGTGCAATCCCATATTGATAAGGAAATCACTAGTCTCTCCACTAGCAATCTTAACAATTGTGAACTATTCCCTTATGGATATCCTTAGATATGTTTGTATACCCCTATGAAACCCCTTTCTCACCCAACACTAAACATATTAACTCTCTAAGGACCCTATCATAAGTTTCTTTTAAGTGAAGATTCTCATTTCGGCTATACTCATCTTATGCACATGTTGTTCCATAAGTATCCAATACTCTGATCCATACATCATAGTTAGCCTTATAGCAATCTTATATAATTTTTCTTTCACTTTAAGTACCACATGCCGATAATGCAAAACTATAGAGGCACATCTCAATTTCTTCCAACCCACTTGGATTCTCTGGGTAACATCATTCTCAATCTCTCTGCTCCCATGAGTTATCAATCCCAAGTATTGAAAGTGGTCTTTTGAAAAACTTCTTGGTTATCAATCTTTATTGGTGCTTCACTCTCACTCCTTTCTTAGCTAAAATTGCATTCCATATATTTTATCTTAGCTTGGCTAATTTTAAATACTTTGACTTTATAACATCTCTCCACAACTCTAGCCTTGTGTTTATGCCCTCCCTTGTCTTATCAGTCAAAACTATGTCATATGCAAATAACATGCACTATTGAATCTCCTCATATAGATGTTTTGTAAATTCATCCATAACTAAAGTAAAAAGGTACGGGCTCAATGCCGATATTTAGTGCAACCCTATATTAATAAGAAAATCACTGGTCTCTCCACTAGCAGTCTTAACATTTGTGTATTGTTCTCTCATGCATGTCCTTACATACGTCTGCATACCCCTATGAAACCCCTTTCTCACCTGACACCGATCATATTAACTCTCTAGGGACCCTATCATAAGCTTCTTTTAAGTCAATATTCTTATTTCGGCTATGCTCATCCTATGCACATGTTATTCCTTAATTGTCCAATACTCTAATCCATAGAGCCAGCTTTATGGCCATCTTATAGAATTTTTCTTTCACTTTAAGAGTCATATGGTGATCATGCAAAATTGTAGAGGCACATCTCAATTTCTTCCAACCCACTTGGATTCTCTAAGTAACATCATTCTCAATCTCTCTGCTCTCATGAGTTATTGATCCCAAGTACTGAAAGTGATCTTTTTAGAAAACTTCTTAGTTATCAATCTTTACTGGTGCTTCACTCTCACTCTTCTCTTAGCTAAAATTGCATTTCATATATTTTGTCTTAGTTTGGCTAATTTTAAATGCTTTAAACTTTATAGCATCTTTCATGTAGATGTTTTGTAAATTCATCCATAACTAAAGCAAAAAGGTATGGGCCTAATGCCGATCCTTGGTGCAATCCCATGTTGATAAGGAAAGCACTAGTCTCTCCACTAGTAGTCTTAACATTTGCGAACTATTCCCTTATGCATATCCTTAGATTGTCTATATACCCTTATGAAACCCTTTTTTCACTTAACACAGACCATATTAACTCTCTAGGAACCCTATCATAAGTTTCTTTTAAGTTAAGATTCTCATTTTGGCTATATGCTCATCATATGCACATGTTGTTCCTTAATTGTCCAATACTCTGATCCATAGAGCATAACCAGCCTTCTAGCCATCTTATAGAATTTTTCTTTTAAAGTATCACATGCCGATCATGGAAAACTGTAGAGGCACATCTCAATTTCTTCCAACCCACTTGGATTCTCTGGGTAACATCATTCTCAATCTCTCCACTCTCATGAGTTATCAATCCCAAGTATTGAAAGTAGTCTTTTTGAAAAACTTCTTAGTTATCAATCTTTACTGGTGCTTCACTCTCACTCTTCTCTTAGCTAAAATTGCTTTCCATATACTTTGTCTTAGTTTAGCTAATTTTAAATACTTAGACTTTATAGCATCTCTCCACAACTCTAGCCTTATGTTTATGCCTTCCCTTGGCTTATTAGTCAAAACTATGTCATCTGCAAATAACATGCACTATTGAATCTCCTCATACAAATGTTTTATTAATTCATCTATAGCTAAAGTAAAAAAGATACAAGCTCAAGGCCGATCCTTGTTGCAATAGTATATTGATAAGGAAATCACTGGTCTCTCTACTAGCAGTCTTAACATTTGTTAACTGTTCCCTCATGCATATCCTTAAATATGTCTGTATACCCTTACAAGACTCATTTCTCACCCAACATTGACCATGTTAACTCTCTAGGGACCCTATCATAAGCTTCTTTTAAGTCAAGATTCTCATTTCGGCTCTGCTATTCCTATACACCCAATACTCTGATCCATAGAGCATAGTTAGCCTTGTAGTCATCTTATAGAATTTTTCTTTCACTCTAAGTGCCACATGCCGATCATGCAAAATTGTAGAGGCACATCTCAATTTCTTCCAACCCACTTGGATTCTCTAGGTAACATCATTCTCAATCTCTCCGCTCTCATGAGTTATCGATCCCAAGTATTAAAAGTGGTCTTTTTGGAAAACTCTTGGTTATCAATCTTTAGTGGTGCTTCACTCTCACTCCTTGCTTACCTAAAATTGCATTCTATATATTTTGTCTTAGTTTAGCTAATTTTAAATACTTTAGACTTTAGAGCATCTCCAACCCCTAATTGGGATAAGGTCTTGATGATGATGATGAGACTTTATAGCATCTCTCTATAACTCTAGCCTTTCCTTGGTCAAAATTATGTCATCTGCAAACAACATGCACTATTAAATATCCTCATGCAGATGTTTTGTATATTCGTCCATAACTAAAGTAAAAAGGCACAGGCTTAATGTCAATCCTTGGTGCAATCCTATATTGATAAGGAAATCATTGGTCTCTCCACTAGCAGTCTTAACATTTGTGAAGGCTTCCCTCATGCATATCCTTAAATATGTTTGTATACCCCTATAAAACCCCTTTCTCACCCAACACCGACCATATTAACTCTGTAGGGACCCTTTCATAAGCTTCTTTTAAGTCAATAAAGCCCATGTGGAGGTCCTTCCTCCTCTCCCTATACTTCTCTATCAATTGTCTAAGTAGGCAAATAACTTCTATGGTAGGCTCTTTATGTATAAAACTAAATTGGTTTTTGATACATTTATGTCATGTCAAAGCATCTTCTCAATCACTCTTTCCAAAGTTTCATGGTATGACTCATAAGTTTGATCCGTTTATTCTTATAAATTGGTCCAACAAAGCTTTTCAAACATTCATTTGATATCTTCTTCAAATTTACAATCTTGTTAAACAACTTTGTCTGCCAAACTACTCCACTATCTCCCATTTACTTCCAAACCTTTGCTAGTATACAATTGTGCCCCAAGGCTTTTCTTGATTTTATCTTTTTCAATGCCTCTTTGACTTTAGGTATATTAATTCTAAGGTCATATGTATATATAGTCCAATGTTATCTGGGTTTATAGTTCTTCTAATCTTATATTTTTAGGACATTTGTCATTTAGTAATTTATACAAGTAGCCTTCCCACCTTTGATCAATCTCGTCATCTTTGACCAATATCATTTGGTCATCAATTTTAATGCACTTAACATGGTTTAAGCCCTTAATCTTCTAGTCTTTTAATTTTTACAAGTTTGAACACATTGTCCTCACCTTCTCTTAACCCTAATCCATTATAAAGATCATAGTATACCTTGAGTTTAGCCTCACTCACTACTTTTTTAGCAACTTTTTTAAAATTCTCATATTGTTCAAGGTTTTTGATATTTCTAGTCCCCTATCATGTTTTAAAATACACTTGTTTTTCTTTAATAAGTTTTGCACTTTTTCACTTCATCGCCATGTTTTCTTTGTTGGTTTCTTTTTATCTTTAGATATGCCTAGAACATCTTTTATCATTTTCTTAATAAACTCAATCATATTAGTTCACATGATGTTTACTTCAGTTTCATTATTACACTTTCCTTCTCCTTTAACTTGTTTGTGAATGATATTATCTTCTATCCTTTTAAGTTCCACCACTTAGTTTTTGGACACATATTGAGTTCATTTCCTTTCTTCCATCTCTTAATGTAAATATCCAAAATCATTAACCTATGTGGTGTGGTTAAACTCTCATCGGATATCAACTTGCAATCCTTACACATAGATCTTTTGATATTTCTAAGTAGAAAGAAGTCTATTTGACTTTTATATGATCAACTTTTAAAGGCTAGTAAGTGTTCGCCCCTCTTATTAAAGCATGTACTCATTAGAGCTAGGTTGCCAAAGAAAAATTGCGGATAGCTTCTCTCATCTAATTTCTTTCTCCAATACTATATCCTACATTTAACCTAACATATCCTTTCTTTTGTTTTTCTATATGATCATTTAAGTCTGTTCTATGAATATTACCTATGTGTTAGAAATTTCTTGCATTACTCCCTTTTGAAACATCTATTGCCTTCTCTCTTAAGACAAGTTTTATTAGTAAAATCCTACCACTAGTTCTTCTGAATCTACAACTTTATCCATTAATTCTTTATCTACTATTATTCCTATGTCATTTATATTATTATTCTTTCCTAAGTACTAGAGCTCGTGTCCATCAATTTCTCTAGTTTTAGCCCCTTTTAACTTGTTTTCTTGAACCTAAGCTATGTTGACTCTATGTTTTATTATATATCTACTAACATCATGCTTTTATTTGCCAATGTGCCTATATTCCATATGGTGATATAAATCTTATTTTCCCGAGCTAGTCTCTTTACTAGTGCATATTTAGAATGGAGCAGGAACTCTTGCCTACTTTTCACTGTATTTGAGATCTGATGCAGCTCGTCGCTAATAAGGGTATATCCTAACAACCTTTGCCAGTTTTCCACTACATTTGGGTTTCGATGCAGTGTATTGCTTACTGGGAATGCCATATCTTACCCATTTCCCACTACATCCAAACTCCAATATAGCATGTTACTTATGGGAAACGCCCTACCCTAAGGAATGTCTTGTGCTTAAGATATAAGTAAAAATAAATAATAGGAAATATCTTATGCTTTAGATAAAGTAAAAATAAATAAAATATCATTAAAATTTTCACTTGAGTATTCTCAAGTCACTCAGGAGTTGCTTCAAGTTAACTTAATTTGAATATTTTTTTTGTTGAGTCGAGTTTTTGAGTTTTTAAATTATGTTATTACAAATATCAAAATGGAATTCTAGTCTATTTGTTTGCATTTGAAAGGTTAAATTATCCAAAACACCCCGCACTAAACTGAAATTTACTAAAATAGGCCAAACTTGTCTCAAAATTGATGGCAATGAAAACACCTTTCTTTTTTCATTTTCTTATCTAAATGAAAATAGATTTAAAATGATTTAATATAAACTCCCTTATAATTATCATATGAGTCCGGGTATTTTTAATTATGAAGCCAGTATCTTATTTTTAGATGTGGGCTCTTTAACAATTTTTCATAGATCTGAGGTGTCCATCTTGTTCATCCTCCCATGTTTAGCCTTGTCATTAATAATTGCAAATATCAGATGATCCTAACTATTTTGACTTCTATGTTTTCAAATATCAATGATCAAGATTTAAACCACAAGGAGACAAAAGTTACAAGCATCCAATAGGACTGATTTTTGTTGAGCAGATAATCTAAAGGAATCCAAAGAAGAATGAAATGGTTAGATTTTTCTGAAATTATGCTAAAAATTAGAAAAAGCCAACGTATGAAAATAAGACGCTATCCTAGAGTTTGAAAATACTAGGACTCTTATCAAATACGAACCATATAATATGCACTTCTATTATTATCTAGCTTTATTGAGCGTATTAGAAAAAGCTTAAAGGATAGTAGTTGCTGGGTAAATTCATAACAGCCACATTCTTGGCTCCTTGTGTTCCACTCGGAAGTGAATGGGTAGGTATGCTGGACGTTGTTGGACCTTGATTTAATTGATCAGATTCCAGTTTGGCATGGAACAAAGGGTGATAGTCACCTGTTATGCATATGTCCTCATCGAACTCAAAGCTTGATTGCAAGGAATGTTCCCTGATAATAGCCTTATTTAATTCGTATGTAATGGCCGTAATGCGAAAAAAATTTGTTTGCTCATTCCTTTCAGTAACATTTAGCACCTTATGTCGATGACCCTGGCTTAATATATCCAAGCCTCCATAGACCATAGCTGGAATGAACCTTGCATCTAGACACAGAAAGGAATAGTTAAGTGCACTGTTGCACAACCAAGAGGTTGGGGGTTAGTTCATGAACCTGCACTTGGTAAGCTAGACGGGTTCTTAATTATTTGGCTCTGACCAAATTTATGATATATAGCAAAGTTTTGTTGCAATTCAACACTCCAGGATACAGTCGGTATTGCCTTTCAACAGGGAAAAATAGAAAATTTATGTATTCAATAGTGTCTCCTAGTGAGAATATATAACATAGATACCAACATAATATTTATCTTTGTTATTTATCTACTTATTATCTCATGTTTATTTATACTTATCATAGTCCTTGTAAGTCCATTTGTATTTGAATATTAGACGGCTGGCGCCACATAGCTTAGAAGGAGTTATAACACGTCTAGTACAAACAAAATTCTATCTCCATGTCACAGAAATGATACAACGGACCATTTGAGGATGTAAATAACAAATATACAGATGTTGGTGGTTGCTGATGTTTTGTATTTTGTAACTAGCTTGTATTGTGTTGCAGAAACTCTACCATCAAGGAGGAAGATCATTTTGGATACATAATGCCGGACCCATCGGCTGCTTACCTCTATCGGTTATATCCTATCCCTACAAGAACGGGAATCTGGACCAGCATGGTTGTGTGAAGCCTCAGAATGAGATGGCTCAAGAGTTCAATAGGCAGCTTAAAGATAGAGTTATCCAAATGAGGCGACAACTTCCACTTGGAGCATTCACCTATGTTGACGTATACACCGCAAAGTATGGATTGATCAGTGATGCCAAGAAGCAGGGTGCGTATCACCAATGTTCTTTGCTTCTATCCATATCTTTTCCATATTTCTATCTTGATCTCGATAAATTATATGGTAGCTGCCAGACACAAACTACCGTGTAGTCGAATGACTATTAAGTTGAAGTGAGGCCAAAATTTGATGGTAGAAAGCCATTCACCCTCTCGCGGTCAGCTTTAACGTGATGCCTCTAAAATTTCACTCCCCAGATGTTCCCGACGTGGAATCGTCTCATTGAAGACTTTGCCAATGGAAAACAACACCCAGAAGATGAATGATTTGGATAGCCAGAATCTCCGCTCACTTGTTCTTTTAGCTGCCTACTACATGCATACATTTCGCAACGACTTTGAAAACATTATGATGTCTCTTCTCACACACTGCATTTTCATGTAATGGCAGGGTTCACTGAGCCTCTCAAGTTCTGTTGTGGACATCAAGAAGGGGGAGGCAAGATTGTATACTGCGGAAGCAAGGAAATGGTTAATGGTACAGAGTTCTATGGTACCTCATGTGGTAACTCATCTATGTATGTCAGCTGGGACGCTGTACATTATTCTCAGGCGGCAAACCAGTGGATTGCAAACCGCATTCTGAATGGTGCACTTTCTGATCCACCAGTTCCACTCACACAAGCCTGTAAAAGGTCGATTTAGTCATGCTTAATGTTGGGAAGTATAGAGTATTACTTTATCTAATCTTCTATGCTAATGCTGCTTTGGCCTTACGAATCAAGACTAACAATTAACTAGCAATCAGCCAAGCGGTAAGTGCCTCCTTTCACAACCAAGATATTAAAGTTCCCCATAGCAAAGAGAAAAAAGTGACTAATGGCTAGCACAAGTACGCATCCAATTTTCTCAAGATTGTACATTATTTGCATCCTTGCCGTTCAAATCATAGCCGGAATTTTTCTAGTTCAAACAATTAGTGATATGAAATCATATGCTGCAACCATATAGAGATGTTTCTACTTCTTTATTCTACATAACACTGTCCATATGAGCAATATAAGATCTTAGTCTTCCTTTTCTTCGTCAATTAAATTTGCATAGTTGACAGGCACAAGGCAAAGAGGATATTTTTTACGGACAACTACACCAAACGATTCCCTCATGTCCATGTCGTTAAGTTTCTTCCCTGTTGGAACTTCCCAGTTGAATAAGTAGAGAAGGTTCGCTAGAGCAAGCTCAATGATCACTGTCCCAAAATAGATACCAGGGCAACCTCTTCGACCCCCCCCAAATGGTACAAACTCGAAATTTTGCCCTTTGTAATCAATGGAGCTACTCATGAATCTCTCTGGCATGAACTCTTCTGGGTTCTCCCACGATTCGGGATCCCTTCCAATTGCAAATGCATTTACTAGAACCCTAGTTTTTGGCAAAATTTCGTACCCGTCTATGGTAAATGCCTCAGTAGTTTCTCGTGGAAGCAATAGTGGACCAGGCGGGTGCAATCTTAAAGTCTCTTTCACCGTTGATTTGAGGTATGGAAGCTGGTGAAGATCGCTTTCTTCCACTTTCCCTTTCCTACCGACTAATCTTCTAACTTCATCTTGCACTTCCTTCATAACTTTCGGCTTTTTAACTAGTTCTGTCATGGCCCATACCATAGTTACCGTGCTTGTATCCGTACCAGCCATCAAAATATTCTACAATAAGACATCAAATGAAACTAGGTTAAAAAATCAAGTATAGTTTGGCATAGTGTACTCTAGTTAAATTTCGCATGAGATAAACCAATCAGACTCATGTTATCAATGATCACATGTGGTACTGGCTTGGGCTAGGACAATTTAGTCCCAGATAAAATGATAGCATGACATATGCATCATGGAAATAACCATAACATCCATAGAGTGTTTTGCTGTTAAAGCATGATTCTACAACTTGCGAGTCAACTTAGAGAACTCTTTAAATTACTTGACTGGAGAGGAACAAGTTGCACAACAAAATATGATTAGATAGGCTACTATTATATCTCAACCAACTCCCCTAGAGGTTACTATTTGTATAATTTAATCACCCATGAGTTACTTTATATTCCAATCAAGTTTTCGAGTTTTTAAAACCTTGGTCTTAGGGATGCTTCACAAAAGTTATGTTAAAAGTCTTTCTAATTTTGAAATAAAGAAATGCCATCAGACTAAGCTTTCGGGATTGACTCCGTGACGCCTCCAATAAAACTCACCTTTGATGATCTGACTTATTCATCTTCTCCACCTCCTCAGTAGCTTCTATGTATATAAATTTTTTGCAGCTGGCTTAAACTGGGGAGACTGAAGAAGATGAATGGTAAGATCATCCAGAGGTGAGAGGTTATAGAATCAGCCCGGAGCTCAGTGCTGATAAGATTTCGCTTGAAAATACTGCAACCCATCTTAGCAAGTCAGCAATGATCAGTGTCATCCATGATGCATGTTGTCTTTCTAGAAAGTCCCTTTAAACATACGTTAGCAGTAACATAATTGGCTAACAGAGCAGAAGAAAGGATGGATGACCATAAGGACTGCTTTGATGTGATCTTTTGTGAAATGGAGATCCTTCTGCACTCGTAGGAGGCCATCGACGAAGTCTTCTTGTTCTGGTCTAGGCCTCCTGGGATCGATGTGCTCCTTGATAACCCACTCATAGAAATCGTCCAATTCCTTGAAATTCTTCTCAAGCCTCACATGTAGCCCAGTGAGGATATCCATCCACCACATCCACGGCAGAAGATCGGCAATGAAGAAGCCACCCAACAAGGTCCGAGCTTCATCCATAATTCCGTGAAATCTTGATTTTTCCTGCTCATCTTCCCCTTCATAACTCTTACCGAAAGCAACTCGACATACTAAATTGTTGGTGAGGGTAAGAAGCATCTTGCTCAGATCGACTGAGCGTCGATGAGAGGTGGAGGACAATTTCGAGATAGATTGAATCATTTCCGATACCTCAGCCCCTCTTGTGAATGCAAATGATTGGACTCTCTTTGGGTTAAATAATTCAATGACACAGATCTTCCTGATCTCCCTCCAGTATTCACCATAAGGCACAAAAGAAACATCTAAGAAACTATAGGAGAGTTTCTTGTGGGCAACTAGTGAAGTAGGCCTATTGCAGCATTCAAGATCATGAACTTTCATCACTTGTTCAGCCATTTTTGCTGAGGAAACTACTACTGTTGGAACATGTCCTAACTGTAAGTACATAAGTGGACCATATTTTCTAGCGAGTGAGCATAGAGAGCGGTGAGGGAGCTTACCGAAGTGGTGCAAGTTGCCAATGATGGGAATGCGAGGAGGACCTGGAGGGAGCTTAGGCAGTTTTGATATATTGTTTTTGTGCTTGAGAAGCAAAAGAGGAAGAAGGATTAGAAGCAAAGGGATCCATGAGAATAAGGAGTACAGAGCCATGGTATTGCACTTGGGAATGTTTTTCCTCAGAGAGGCCTTAAGTAGCCTTTGTGGTTCAAAAGAGCACAAACATTTGAGCTCTCAAGTCAACCACTTATTCATTACAGGCAAGTGATGTAGAAATCACAAAGAAAATAAGTTTCAGTGAGACGGAAATGATATGACAAACCTGCCTATAGAACTGCAGGGCCTGACAGCACGATGTTGGGCATCGTGCTGCCAACGTCAAAATTAGTCTTGGCCCACTAGATGCAGGAAAATGTAATATCACCTTGACTAAAGCGATCCCAGAGTCATGTTGTCCATGGATCGAAGGGCGTCTCCCTAGGGTTAGTGATAAGCTCTGGCACTCTATTGCTGTTGGTTGGTTTGTTTAGGGTTATGTTGCACACTGCCGTATGCTACCCGCCTTACGTTTCTATAAGCAATGTCTCCGTCACCTTTTACTCCTTTTCTGATAGAAGCGCAGAACCAATTGCCATTTGCTACTCTCTTTATCATTTCTAGATCCTCTTGTAAAAGAATCCGTAGCCCTTGCACCACAAATCTTGTCAGATGGGTCCAAACCATTCTCCTTCTTGTAAGCCTCATCTGAGAAAGCCATGCGCCAACAATCTTGTCCATGATTGTGAAACTAAAGAAATAGTATTTATTAACTCAACCAATCGGAGTATCAAGATCATCTCAGGGAGAAGATTATTTATGCCTTCTACGCTGTGGAGTCGGTGTGTCTAACTTTTTCTTAATAACCAAAACGTTCTTTATGCTTGCAACTTATTTAGGATGTGGCCAAGAGGACGAAGAGTTTCGATCCCCCGCCAATCTTAGCCCTTATCTTACCTAACCACAAGAATTATCTCTTAATTTTCATTTTAACCTTTCATATCTATTATAGTAATCGTACGAATTATTTAATATTTGTATTTTAGATAGTTGTAGGCAAAAAAAATTATAAAGCAAATCACTTATACACTCCCTTTGACATTATTTATTCCTAAATCTTAGAAAAGTGATAACTCAAACATGGGATTAAGCACTTTAAGTGAAATGCCGAGTGGCCGGCTAATTTAGGGCATCTTAGAATATTAGAGCGGCGTCAATGAATGAGCAAATAATGTACACAAGGAAAGAACCACCCAATGACCTACTGAACATAGAAATGGAAATTTGGTAAATATTGACGAATTTATTATCAAAGTGGATCATCAAACGAAAGGGAGCCAAGCGGGTGATTTTAAATGGGATAACATGATCTTGATAGCTTGTCCAACACTCAGCAGTTCTTCATCAAAGGTTCAGCGGTATTCTCGATCAAATAAGGTGGGTCCATCTCGGTCATTCATTAATGGAAGAAATATGGACACAACTATCTTGGTTGTTGCAATGTCTACGTGCTTGTGACACTGACTCAGATAAACTTATTGAGAAAACTAAACATTTCTTAGATAGTCGTTCCCCCATTTCGATGACTCATGGACTGTAGAGCAAATACTTATCCTTTGGGATGCCTATCGTACTGGGCTCCAGCTCTGACGGACGTCAACCTCTTGTCTAATTGCCGCCTAATCTTGTCGTCTTCTCTGTGTCTCTGATCGAGACTTGTCGCGAGTATTTTTTATGTACTTATCCATGCTTCTAAGTCAAGTGTAAGGACTTAAATCCAACACAAGCACACGCAGGGGCAAGCAAAGTATGCTCGAATATTTGGCCGGGGCACAATCGGAGAACTTCTGATAGCGTGGAGCAGCCAGAGCTTGTAGGTCGATTATTGATGTTCGTTAATTCTTTCTTGGGTGAGCCCCTTCAAAGAAATCTGTCGGGCATTCTAGTCAAGATTTGTGTCACAAGTGGCATGAGATTTTGAGGGACAAATCGGTTAAGATCCTTAGAAATGTTAAGAAAAGATTGGATCTGAAGATCAAGTGAAGCAGTATCAAGCAACTAAATAAAATTGAGATATAAAAGATTTTTGTGAAAAACTCCCAAACTAAATTGATAGAAAAACTACGGGCACGAGTAGAAGGATTTTTACTATGAGAAGAAACTTTACAACTCTCTACATAGAAGGAAAGAACAAATACACTCTTTTGAAATAGGAGAAATACAACTATTTCTCTATTTTACAATAAAAGGAGAATTTTCAAAGAAAATTTTCTTTCTTTAAATGAAATTTCTCTCACTCATTGCTTTGTCTTTCTCTTCTGAGCTCTTCTATATTTACAGAAAGGGATTGCTTGACTAGTCAATAATGGTGAGCTTGACTGGTCAACAATGGCAGACTTAATAAGTTAAGTCTGCAATGTCAAGCTTTGACCAATCAAGTCTGCAACAACGGGCTTTGATTGATAAAGTCAACTATGATGAGTTTGAAAAATAACTTTACTATTGATATTCTCTCGCTTAAAGTTATTTTTCATATTTATCCTTTCAATACTTGCCAGTTGCATACTGCTTACATTTCTACTAGGCCATAGGAAAATCTACACCATATAAATTTGTTAGCGTTGATCCACTTTGTCATAATATCTGCTAGGTTATCTTTTGTGTAAATCTTTTTCATATCCACACTTCCTTCTTGTATTACTTTTCGAACAAGTGATATTGTACATCTATATGCTTTGTCCTAAAATGAAAAGTAGGATTAGATTCCCTCCTTGCAAGCTTTTGTAGCTGCTATATATTCTACTTCTATTGTAGCTAAAGCCATAACTGTCTGTAATTTGGATATCCAGCTCATTGCTCCTCCTGCAAGTATAAACATATAGCTTGTAGTAAATTTTCTTTTATCAAGATCACCTACAAAATTTGAATCAACATAGCCTCTGATAATAAATTCTAATCTTCCAAAATATAATGCAGCATCTGAGGTCCCTTTATTATATCTAAAGATCCTCTTAATAGCGTTCCAATGGTCTCTACTAGGATTTGCCATAAATTTGCTGATCATGCCAACTGCTTGAGTAAGATCACGTCTTGTACAAATCATAGCATACATTAGGCTTCCCACTACTAATGCATATGGTACTCGAAATATTTCCATCCTCTCTGCTTCATTGCTAGGACTCATACTTGAGGATAATTTAAAATTGATAGGAACATAGTTAGAGATTGACTTATAATCTTGCATGTTGAAATGCCACAATATTTTTCTGAGGTAATTCTTCTAAGAAAACTAAATCTTCCTGCCTTTTCTATCTCAATGAATTTGCATCCCTAAAATCTTATTTACAAGTCCCAAATCTATCATATCAAACTCCCTAGCTAATTGTGCCTTCAATTCTTAGACTCGATCTCTGTTGGGGCCTACTACTAACATGCCATCCACATACAACAGTAAAATAATGAAGTCATTATTGACAAACCTCTTATAATACATATGAAGGTTTGAATTGAGTCTGTCGTATTCAAGGCTAATAATGAATGAATCAAATCTTTTATACCAACTTCTTAGCGCTTGCTTTAAACCATATAGAGATTTGGTTAACTTGCAAACTAAGTTTGTTTTGTCTTTTTCTTCAAACCTGTCTAGTTGGAGCATGTAAATCTCTTCTTCAAGTTCACCATGAAGAAAAGCTATTTTCACACTTAATTGTTCTATATGTAAATAAAAAATAGCACATATTGCTAAGACTACTCTGATAATTATTAGTCTAACAACAGGAAAAAATATCTCATTAAAGTCAATACCTTCTTTCTGAGCATATCCTTTTGCCACCAATCTTGCATGATATTGCTCCACTTGATTGTTGCTATCTCGTTTGATCTTATATATCCACTTATTTTTTATGACTTTTAGGCTATGTGCTAGTGGCACAAGTTACCACGTTTTGTTTCTATGCAAAGCTTCAATTTCTTCTTGCATTCCTATCATCCATAGAGAATTATCAGGACTATTAATAGCCTCCTAGAAAGTTGATGGCTCTCCATCTTCTGTTAGAAGACAATATACATAATTGCTTGCCATAACATAATCTGAGTGCCATGATGTTTTTCTCGTCTAATGTGTTGACTGTTGAAATTTTACATCATTAGCCTCATCTGATTCTTGTTCCTCGTGCTCCTGGACTACTCAAAAAGAATCTACATGTTCTGACTCATCTTCTGTTTGAACAATAGTAGTCTCTTTTAAAGTGCTATTCTTTTCTTCACTTTGCAATTTATTGTCTACAAAGATCACATCTCTACTGATGATAACCTTGCAAGCAACGGGATCCCACATGTGATATCCCTTAACTCCATTAGCATAGCTCAAGAATGTGCATTTCTTGGATTTTGGATCTAGCTTTGTTCTTTCTTGGAAATTATACATTACATATGCATGACTTTGAAATATATGTAGAGAAGAATATTTTGCTAGCTTACCAGTCCACATCTCTATTACTGTCTTCAAACCAATTGTAGTTGATGCCGATCTGTTCATCAAGTAATAGGCGGTATTGACTGCTTCTCCCCAAAATGACTTTGCTAGGCTTGTAGTTCTCAACATAGCTCTCATTCTTTCAAGTAGAGTTCTGTTCATCCACTTTACTACACCATTTTGTTGAGGAGTATGTGCAACAGTAAACTGCCTTTAAATACCCTCTTACATGCAAAAAATAAGAAAGTTATCATCAGTATATTCTCCTCCATTATCTGTTCTCAAACACTTGATCCTTTTCCCAGACTCAAGGTCCACCAACATTTTGAAGTCTTTGAATATAGGGAACACATTTGACTTCTTTTTGATCAAATACACCCACAATCTTCTAGAGTAATGATCAATAAATGATATAAAATATTTTGCTCCTCCTAGGGATATATCCAGTGACTCCCACACATCAAAATTAATCAATTCTAAAATATGTTTCCTTCTAGCAGTAGATCTATTGAATTTTAATCTATGATGTTTACTTGCAACACAATGCTCACAGAAAGGTAAATAAACCAATTTGAGCCCCCTTATGAGATTACATTCAGCGAGAATCTTCAAACCACATTCTGACGTGTGCCCAAGTTTGTGATGCCACATTGCCATTGATCCTTTTTCATCGGCTGATGTTATTGAAGCAGCTACCTCCTGTAACATCTCCCTCAAAAGCATGTATAGATTTATTGGGATCTTTTTTGCTTTCTTCACTACAAGCATGCCTTTGACAATCTTCGTGATCCCACTTGTATATAGGTCTTGCAATTGAGGTCATCTAATTGTCTAAGAGACAATAAATTTTTCTTTAAGCCCTTCACATGTCATACCCCCTGGATAGTACAATTATACCATCAAATAATTTTATCTTTATAGTACCAATACCAACAATTCCTAAGGCATGATCATTACCCATGAACATAGATCCACTGGAGACAGGTTCATATGTCTAAAACCAGTCTTGAAGAGAGGTCATGTGCCATGTTGCTCTTGAATCCATTATCTGAACAATAGTGAGTTATCATTTGCCTTTAGAATTAGTCTATGCTTTGTCGAATAAAATTTCTCCTTCATCAAAGGTACTTGCAACACATCCCTGAGAAGTTGTTGCCTCAGGAGCCTTTCTGTACTCTTCTTAAAATGCCAACAATCTCTTTTGATGTGTCCTCCCTTGCCACAGTGGTTACACTTGACATTTTTCTTGCTTCTTGACTTTGATCTATCATGATTGTTACTCCCACTAGAGCCACATTCTATTGATCTTCCTCTCGTCATCGTTAAATCCTCTGCCTGTTGTGAACTTGACAATTTGTCTTCCTTGTTTTTGCTCCTAGATTCCTCTTCTAGAATAGCAACTGCAACTTTATCAAAGACTAGATAATCCGTGAGGATATTATTTGTCAAGTTGATCATACTAATCAGGTAGACTTTGAAGAAGAATCTCAACACATTCATTTGTCACTACATGATGATCCAACATTGTAAGTTGGGAAAATAATATATTTAAATTGTTGATGTAATTTGTCATCGATGTAGATTCACTTATTCAAAGAGCAAGTCTCCTCTTTAAGAAGATTTTGTTGTGAAGTGACTTGACCTCATACAATCTGGCTAGTGCATCCTAAATTTTCTTTACTGATTTCTTGTCTGCAACGCTAGATAAAATTGAATATGCAAAGGCTAGATGCAGGTTGGCTATAGCATTATAATCCATCTACTTTCACTTGTCATCAGTTACTTCAATTAGCCTAGAGTTTCCAATTATCGCTAAGTAATTGTCTTTCCTCAAAATTGCCTTCATCTTTAATTTCCAAAGGGAGAAATTACTCTCGTTGAACTTCTCAATCTCGAACTAAGTTGCCATAGTGTTGACTATGATCTGCTTCTCAACTTGAACTAGCTCCCACCTTTTACCGTGAGCAGTAACCAGTAACCAATTGCTCTAATACCACTGTTAAGAAAAGATTGAATCTGGAAATTGGGTGAGGCAATATCAAGCAACTAAATAAAATTGAGACACAAAAGATTTACGTGGAAAACTCCCAAACTAAATTAAGAGAAAAATCATGGGCAAGAGTAGAAGGATTTTCACTATTAGAAGAAACTTTACAATTTCTCTCTATATACAAGGGGAGAAACAAACAAATACACACACTCTCTCTCTCTCTCTCTCTCTCTCTCTCTCTCTCTCTCTCTCTCTCTCTCTCTCTCTCTCTCTCTCTCTCTCTCTCTCTCCATTTTACAATGAAAGGAGAACTCTCAAAGGAAATTTTCTTTCTTCAAATAGGATTTCACTCACTCACTACTCTGTCTTTCTCTTTTGAACTCTTCTCTATTGTCAAAAATGGTGGGCTTGATTAGTCAGCAATGGGGGGTTTGACTGGTCAACAATTGTTGACTTGACTAATCAAGTCTACAATAACGGGCTTGACCAATCAAGTCTACAATGGCGAGCTTTGATCAATCAAGTCTACATTGCCGTGCTTTAACTAGTAAAGTCAACTATGGTGAGTTTGAAAAATGACTTTATTATTGACAAGAAACTCCTAAGTAGACTCCTCCTATGGGTTACATTAGGTTAAACTTTGATAGTACATCTTTCGATAACTAAGGGTTGTCAAGCATTGGAGGATAATTCATCATAATGCTGAGTGCACCATCCTTGCCTATTATGATCCTATTGGTTTCAAGTTTTCGATTGATGGTGAAAAATCAGCACTCTTCATGGGTGAACCAATCCTCTTACAATCTTCCTCCTATCCTAGAAATCCTTGGATGATAGTAGATGGAAGCTTAGAAGTTTGCAAAAAATTATATCGAAAACTTAACCAAGTTGAGCCTGGACAAGTTCTTTTTTGGGATCACCATAATTTGGTAGATAAACATGTACTTGTTATTAGGATAAACATGTTCTTTTTGGGATCCTCAATTTTAATTTTAAATTAGTGATAAAATAAATAAATTAAATTAAAAATTTTATGCATAGAATTTGGTTTTGAAAACTTCAAAAGTAGGAATTACACGTTGATAGAATTCCAACGACAAAAAGAACGTAGAAAACGGAGCTCAAACGAAGAAGTTATGAGCCATTGAACTTGTAAGGGCATTTTGGTCATTTGGAGGGGCATGAATTGTAGGGGCTGTTTTGATAACAACACCCCTTCCATCCCTCCTATCAGATCCAACGATTTTGCTGGACAAATCGTCAGAGGGAAAGGCATATAAGGTAAGAGTTTCCCTTCCTCCTCTCTCTCTCTCTCTCTCTCTCTCTCTCTCTCTCTCTCTCTCTCTCTCTCTCTCTCTCTCTCTCTCTCTCTCTCTCTCTCTCTCTCTCTCTCTCTCTCTCTCCTTAAACCCTAACCTCTGCAAAATCGTATTTTTCCTGCAACTAGGGATCTGACAGCGTCAATAACAGCTCAGCTGATCGAGGTAAGCCCCAACCCTTTAATCCCCCTTTACATGTGTGGTATATACATCAATGGCGTGCATGAAAGTTGAAAAAAACGATGAGGGTTCTTCGTTTTTCCTAAATATCTGCATACGCTACTGTTGGAATGCAAATAGGTTGATAAAACATTATTAAAATAGAGATCGGACCATCCATCTAGTGCATAAGGAACCCAAGAACAAACCCTTTAAGTTTGAGAAAAATCCGACGGTGGACGACACCGAAAATAGCTAAGAACAGTACGTAGGAAAATTTTAGGAACAATAGAAAAATAGAGTAAAACCTTAGTTTTTGGCAAAATCAAGCCAAATGAGTGTTGAAAATGAAAAATACATGAAATTTTGAGCAAAATGGTACAAAAATTGTGAAATTTGGACACCGGTGGGGTCACCGGCAACGACCAGACTCTGGTTGTCTTCCCCAGCGCTAATTCCCTTGTTGCACTGGTGTAACCTAATGTAAACCGAGCCGCCGGTGTAAACTAGTGCAAACGCCTCGCCCGACCCTCTATAAATTAATAATATTAATTTATGAAGTATTTTCACAAAAAACTTGATTTTGAGAGCTACAGAGGTCCAAATCACGATCGGAAACATCCGTTGTGATCATCTTGACGACGTGGACCTAGATTGAACTTAAAAACTTACCATTGACCACTTTTAATTTAGAAAAATTATAAAATAGTATCTAATAACATATATCTGGCCAATCAAAGGGCTATCAGGCCCTAAAACTTGAACAAATAGAAATTATATGATATTAAAGAAGGATAAGAGGAGTAAATTAGATGTAATTACTATATAAATTTGTCTAGACCATTGATCTAACCAAGATCTTGGAAATTATTGATCTGAGGATGATCTGACCATCAGATTTAGGAATAAACATTAGATCAAACAAAAATGAACAGATGAATATGAGATGGGACTAAAGTTAAGAACCAAATCATAATTAAAGATCTTAGAGGATAATCCAATGGTTGGATCACCATAGATTCCCTTATTATGAAATAAATAACATCAAATAGTATTATGGTATTGACAAGTACATCGGAACGTACAAGATAAGGGGATTATACACTCGAGTTGAGTGATCTCACATCGAGGTAGGTGATGGCATTTAATGTTTTGTTTTGATTTTAAAACCTTGCGTCATCATAGCATCATGTTTGATTGTGATTTAAATTGCATTGTTTAAATTAGTCAAAAAATTGTGAAACTCAGAATTTTATATATTATAATTGATATTTGATTTCGACAATATATTGAATGGATTGTGATTGATGATTTCATGAGATCGATATTACATATTTATGCATAATTAAAAATTTTCTTTTCTTATTACATCATTGAAACTGATGGGTTTTCATGAGAAAGAAAAGTGGGGGCTTGGTGGCTGGTCTTTTTAAAGGCTAACCTTGAGATGAGGGGTGTGCCTTGGGGATTGTGAGCCATGAGTGCTCTTGGTTTTCAAGATACATGTTTTTCGTATTTTGGGTTTTATGATGGGTGCTTTCACTCACTGGATGTCATGCTAAGAGGGAGTAGGGCTGACTACCCACCCTTCGAGATTTGTGATGTGATTGTGATATGATAGACACCTGCCCACAGATGGCTTTTGGTAGGGGTTTGGTAACATAGATAGTCCACACTACCAGTCCGGGCCTTTCGATAGGGACAAACGTTAAATCTCCCGTTATGGTGTTGACAGGGAGCGGCGGTGGTTGAGACCCTAGAGGGTTGCTACTGCGGCATGATGATACATTCTCTTATTCTATGCGCTTGCATGATGAGCATGGAGATGTGATTATACAACTAGGTGTGATGACACTTAGAGGTTGGATATGAGTACTCATGATCGGTGATATGAGTGTATGTGATGCTCGTGGGACCCATATACCTTGGGGTGCCCTGTTATTATTGTATGCTCATTTACATTAGCTCATATCATGTTTTAAATCCATGAGATGCATGTTTTATCATACGTGATGCTTTAAGATTATGTTGGCATTGATTACAATGATTTTATTTTCATAGATGATAGATCTTCTTATTATATCACCACTGTCATTTGATTTGTTCAATCTTCATTATATTAAATGTCTATGTACCTACACAAGCAATAGCTTGCTAAGGCATTGCTTTATTTTGCAATGCCTTAGATCTCGAGCACGACAGCAGGAAGGGCAAGACCGTTGAGAGACCGTGATAGTAGTGGGAGATTTCTTTACTTTGACTGATAGACAATGACGTAAGTTAATAAACAAAGTACCATGTGACTTTCTTTATGGACTGTATACTTTTATTTTATGGATTTAATTATGATAGTTATACATATTATGTACATTTAGGTGGGATGTTATGATGGATAGACCCTAGGCCATATTATTATTGTGTTTTTGATATTTATTGTTTTGAAAATAAAGGCGTCAATGATTTTGACATTTGGTTTAACATATGCATTGTTTCAATTGTATCACTGCAAAAATTTAATTATGTTTTAAATTATAATTGTGATGTTTTGGAAAAAGAAAATAACACTAAAGGTTTTTAATAATTGTTTTAATAAAATAATTAATAGAATCTTTTTAACATGAGATCCCAACTACGACTATTATTATTATAAAAAAAATTGTTATAAAAATCTGGTGTGTCACAGAAAGAAAATATTTAGTATATATCTTTAATTTCATTATCCATATTTGTATAGTTGATTGGCCAATTGTTAGACCATAATTATGGATCGCGTACTCATGGAGAAGATCCATTTCATGTATATATTCATACTATATCAATGAGAATAGACAAGAGAGTTTCTTCGTCAACTCCATTCTTTTACCAAACTTTATCATGGTATCAGAGCAGATTTGATCCTTGATCTTGTCGATTACAAAATCATCGATCTCTTCTCCATTGTTGGATCTTCAATCTATTGTTCATAGCTCCATTCAATCACTACTGATCTCTGCAGTTCTCAAAACAGTGAGTCTTCTTCATTGTTGTTTTATTTTTATTTTTTTTACTGGTTGCTAATCTCCTAGTGCAATCATCGGTGACAGAAGCTCTGTCATCCCAATCTTCTCCCTCCAGCATAAATGTGTGTTTCCCCCTTTCCTTTTCTCTTCTTTTGTGTTATTTCTCTCCACTGCTTTTTTTTTCTTCTTAATGGCTGAAGAAAACTCTTCTACCAGTCACTTAAAAGAAAATGTTAATAGCAGTAACCAAACCTTTACCATTACCAACACTCTCTCTGTTGAAAACAATATCATATCTATCAATGTCACCGCCCAAGCTCCTCTTAAACTTAGTTCCAACAATTACATTAACTAGCATACACAATAGTTTTCACTTCTCACCGGATATAATCTGTATGGTTATATTGATGGTACCTTTGTTTGTCCTCCAGAAAAAATCAAGGAAAATAATATTGAAACAGCTAATCCCCAATACTCTTTTTGGGTTCGCCAAGATCATCTCGTACGCAATGCTTTTATTGCCTCTCTTTCACCATCAATTATCTCTTTTGTTGCAAGAACAAAGAGCTCCCAAGAAGTGTGGTCTACACATGAAACTATTTACACCAAGCCAACTCGTGGGCGTATCATGGGTATTTGAGAAGCCTTAAGCAAAGTTGTCAAAGGAACAAACAGCATATCAATATATATGCAAAAAATAAAAACATTGGTTGATTCAATGGCTATTGTTGGAGCCCCACTTGACGATGATGAAGTGGTATTCCATGTCCTCAATGGTCTTGGCAATGAGTACAAGGGGATTGATGTAGCTATTCATGCCCATGATAGTGTTGTTTCTTTTGAGGAGCTACACAACAAATTGGCTGACTATGAAGTCTACCTCCAGTGTAATACACAAGTTGAAACCGCTGAAATCATGGCCAACTTTGCAAATAAATCTAGTCAAAATCATAAGTATATCAACAATCAAAACAAAGGCAAACTAGGCAGTCAATCAGGAAGTCATCAACAACATCTTCAAAGTTAGAATTTTAACAGTTATCGCAACAACAATAAATCTGGCCAACAATCCAACAAGGTTATTTCTCAAATTTACAATATTCTTGGTCATGTTGCCATGAGATGTCGTTGCCTGCAAGCTTCCATGCCATTGATGCTTCAACAACCATTCTCGTCATTTGGATCACAACCCACCATGCCACCACCACGCTATCCACCACAAAGAGCTCATTTTGCTGCTCAACCTTCACAATTTTCCAAAAAATGGCTAGTGGATTTTGGTGCTTCACATCATGTGACATCTAATTTGAATATCTTATCTCTTCATTCTGATTATGATGGTTCAGACAATATTATGATAGGTGATGGTAAAGGTATTTGAATCACTCACATTGGCTATACAAAGTGTTTCCTCTCCCACTAAACCATTTTTACTTTCTGATGTTCTTTTTGTACCTATGAAAAAGAATCTTATTTTAGTTTCTAAATTTTGCTCATCCAATAATGTCTCCATTGAATTCTTACCCTATTCTTTTGTGGTGAAGGATCTTCATACGGGGGCACCTCTGGCAGAAGGGGTGAATAAAGATGGAGTTTATGAATGGCCAACACCACCAGTTCCCACTTCCAAGATGTCTCCATCCGTGCTTGCACTTGCATCCATAAAGGCTCCATTTCAAGATTGGCACAATCATTTAGGTCATTCCTCTTGAAAGTTTTAAGACACATTGTTCATTCCTTTAAGTTACCAATGTCTTCATCTCCTCCTAGCCAATTTTCTTGTAATTCATGCAAATGTAATAAAATACATAAATTACCTCTTTCAACTTCCACTCTCACTAGCAATTCTCCTCTTGAGCTTATTTATTCTAATGTTTGGGGTCCATCACCTATTCAATCTCATGATGGATTTAACTATTATCTACTTTTTGTTGATCATTATACTAAGTATATGTGGTTATTTCCAATGAAACAAATGTCCAAAGTCTCTTTAATTTTTTCAAAATTCAAAATGGTTGTAGAAAAATTCTTCCAACATCCCATACCGTCCTTTTACTCGAACAATGGTGGTGAATTTCTTAAACTTCGCAAATTTTTGAAGGCAGTGGAATTTCTCATTTTTTGACACCTCCGTACACCCCGGAACACAATGGTACTGTGGAGCGTCATCATCAACATGTTGTTCAAACTGGCTTGACTTTCCTTAGTCAAGCTTCCCAACCTCAAAAATGTTTCTCTCATGCTTTTCTCGCAGCTATTTATCACATTAATCACATGCCTACTCCCCTTTTGAATATGGAATCTCCATTTCAAAAATTATTTGGTATCACGCCAAATTATGAGAAGCTGCGCATCTTTGGTTGTCTATGTTATCCTAGGCTCAAACCATATATCCCTACTAAACTTGAACCACGTTCACGAGCATGTGTTTTTCTTGGTTATTGAACCAATCAAAGTGCATTCAAATGTCTTGATCCTACTAACAACCGTATCTTCATCTCTCACCATGTCGATTTTGTTGAATCAATCTTTCCTTTCCAATCCCTTAATACCCACTTTCCATCGATCAGACAAGATGCTTTAATGCCTCATTTTTTAACATTCCCGACCCCACCATTATCACATTCCATATTGCCACTATCTAATTACACAAAATTCGTCATTCCCCCTTCCATTGAATACTCTTGTCACCCACCCTTAGTTCATGTTCCTTTTTCTAATTCTTCCTTGATTACTTCTCCTAAATTGGTGCAGGAGCCTTCATTATTAAATTCATCTTTACCATCTCGTTCAACTACAAGTGTCCCTGATGACTTTAATTCATCACAAGCTAACTCTCCCATTTACAAAAATACAAAATGCACAGGTAATTCTTCTCACTCAGCCACCCATATATCCTCCCAAATACCACAATTACATTGCAATAATCAACCCAATCCCATCTCTCATCACCCCACGATAACATGCTCCAAAAATGACGCGTTTAAACCATTGAAATGCACCTTTATTTCACTGCAGTCCTCTGATTCTGCTCAAGAACCATCTACCATCACTGAAGCTGTAAAAATCCTTAAGTGGCAAGTGGCCATGTCAGATGAGTATGATGCCTTAATGAAAAATTGTGATGACCCAAGTTTTTCTAACACTTTTTAAATACAAAAAACATTGACATAACGAGATCGATCTCCAATAAAAATCATTTTTGAAAGGATAAACAACAGCGAAAGAATCTTTTCTTTTAAAATTCACTTTGAAAAACCCTGATTGTCATTTTTCTTTTATTAAAACAAGGATTCTAGGTAAAATGAGTGCTCTTTTCTACAGAAAATCCGACAGAGTTTGACATTTAATGCATGTCATTGCGAAGTACCTGAGAAACATTCATTGACATTTTATAACATAAATGGAGACTTTGTCTCCTTTTCATACATCTAAAGAAATAAATCAAATTACATCAAACAAAACACACCCAGAACTTCTACAGCACAACTCAACCACATAAGTCTTCCAAACTCCCTTGATTACATATAATGCAATCTCTTTCTTATTGAATGCTATAACTTCAATTCAAAAACCAATTCTTACTTGTCCTTTTCCAATGCTTTCATTGGCACGCTCCCTCAGTAAGCAACCCCTATTCCTTTGGAGTCCTCTATTCTGAAATAATGTCAACATGCGAGACCTGCTACTATTCTCTGTATATGAGGCATTGCAAACCAAAGCAAGGCCTCAATAAGCAATCGCTCGTGTAGGTAGAATAAGAAGCAATTTTTACATAAACAAAATCATGATAATTCTATATAGATCAATTTAGCCATGCTGAATCATGCAAACAACAATTCAATTATTATTTAACTTGAAATCATTCAACATTTATCAAAATCATGAATCCATGCCAAAATGGAAGAAATACCAATGCATCAGTACAAAACACATTCTTTGAAATGCAAGGTATGCAAATATGTCAAACACACAAATCATTTTCATTTCCTGATACCAATCTTCGCTCTTACGAGCCATTTCACATATCAAATACTGATGCGTTATTGTGTGTATCAGAGTGTATAATAAACAATATTATCCTCTTTGGGCCCCTCTGCAAGGTCACCTCATTCGGTACCTACCTCACTTGGGCTAACCCTCGAGGTTTTATTTTCCTCTGCAAGGTTACCTCATTCGGTACCCACCATACTCAAGAAATGTTGTTATGTATTACAAGGTGTGCACCAACCATTATTATCCTCTTTGGGCCCCTCCACAAGGTCACCTCATTCGATACCCACCTAACTTAGGCTAACCCTCAAGGTTTTATTTCCCTCTACAAGGTCACCTCAATTGATACCCACCTCACTCGGGATGCGTCGTGTCATGAACAAATGAATGAATTGAAACATTACAATGTACAACATGTGCATACACGTAAGCAATTTAATCATAATTCAATATCAGCATGCACATTCATCTTAGCTTTCACATAAACTAAAAAGTCATGCTTCAATGCTTAAAACTCATCTGCAAATGCATATATAACAAAAATCTTAGCAATCTTAATTCCTCCTACCTCAATAGAGATCTTCAGGTTCTCTGAATCAAATAATCTATTTAGTTTTGCATACGCACTCCCAATAAATCACACCTCTATAACAATACAAACACATATTCAGTTATATAATTATAAGACTTATCTTAGCTTCCCTAGCATAGAAGTTTCCTCAAAGTTAGCTCTTGGTACTATTCGATGCAAGGCAAAGTGACAATGCTTATTACTGTACTTGGGCATTTTATTAGCTATTGATTGGTCGTCTATTGAATGATCAATGATTATTAGATTTCCAATCCACTCCATTGGTCCTGGATTGGCTATCTACCACTCTTCCTAAGTGACTGCAAGTCACTTTCATTGTTCATTGTTCAATGTTCTTAACTCTTGATTCCTAACCAGATCAACTCTTAGGTTGGAGCAGGATGTTATTTTGCATACTACAATCCTCAATACAACCTATAATTGTATTCCTAAATCATACTGATATAATGAGCATCATGAACAATTCATATCACCTAATTTTCAATATATGTTTATCCAAATTCCATAATTTATATCATATCTAAGGTAATTCAAGACTCAGAAATCCATCTGTGGCCTCTAATCATTGATCGGACATCACAAGGTCTCTATTTGAATAATGACAGATCAGATGGGCTAGATTATCCAATCTATTTCACTTTAAATTTATATAATTCTAGTTATCCTATCACTTTTAAGGACGGGGAACTCAACTGTGGTGTCTGATTGTCGATCAGAAATCACTAATTTACTATGTGAATAGTACCTGATCGGATGGCTAAGATTGTTAGATCAGTTTTCAGAATAGATCTAAAATTTTTGTGTGTTCTAAGCTATATCATGCCCTAATTTACCTATCCATAAGCTTGGATTAGGAATTGAATGGTTAGATCATCAACAAATCTAGATCTAGCATAAAAATGCACGGATTTAACAAAATACTACAAATCCAAAGTTGGGTTTTATAGATCATACCTTCTAGATGCATTTTCTTGCTTTTTCCTCTTTGGAATGAGCTAGATCGCCTCCAATCCGTCATATAACCCTCTGATCAATATCGCGAAAGCTGCTCCCCTTCGATTGATGGTCAAGATCTCCATGAATTCCTCAATAACCATGGGGGTTTTGTTCATTTGATGCAGGTGAACAACATGGTTGGCTCAGATCAATGATCTAAGATGGCGTTGTCTCTGGCAACAACCTGGTAGTCCAACACTCTAAAACCCTTGCTCCTTCCTCCTCACTAGCATTCCAGACCCCCGACCCCCCACTCATCAGGTTCTTTCCCGTTTTCTTGGAAGAACAGACCCGATGTTGTGTTAGGTTGCCTTAAGTGAGGGGGGTGCCAGTATCAAATTTGGCCCCCTTTGTTTAAGGCATTTTGTTGTTGGTTTTTTTTTTTTTTTTCTATCTTATTTTTACAGAATACCCCTCATATTCAAATACTCATATCTTCTCCATCCGAAATTCGATTTCTACATACTTGGTGCCGTTTGAATCGTCTTTTCGAGTACTATCCAATTATAGAGGTATCAATGCTAGTTTAGATGTTAAACTCCAAAAATATGAGTTTAATATGTTCTTTTCATCCCCATTTAATATTTTTCAAAATTCACTAAAATTGAGATTTAGAAATTAGGAATGTTACAAAATGGAACTTGGGATCTTGTTCCGAGACAACCCAATGAAAATCTTATTGGTTGCAAATGGGTTTTTCGTATCAAACAAAATCATGATGGTTCAATAAACAAGTACAATGCTTGTCTCATCACCAAAGGATTCCATCAATGACCAAGCCTTGATTTCAATGACACATTCAGTCTAGTCATTAAACCAACAACTGTGGATGTTGTTCTTTGTCTTGCCCTATCAAGAAATTGGTCTCTTTTCCAACTTGATGTCAATAACGTATTTCTTCATGGCCACCTCTCTGAAGATGTATTTATGGTGCAGTGACCTGGCTTCATCAATAAACATTTTCCTAATCATGTGTGCAAACTTCATAAAGCGTTGTTTGGTCTCAAGCAAGCATCACATGCTTGGTATCATGAATTGCGTGATTATCTTGCTTCTGTTGGCTTCACTAACTCTCAATATGATAATTCTCTTTTCATTTACTCTCATGATGGAACTATTATGTACTTACTCTTATATGTTGATGATTGGATAATTATTGGAAGTCACGATCATGTCATTGCTCAGTTTATCAAATATTTGAGTGATCAGTTTTCAATCAAGGATTTAGGTTGTCTTCACTATTTCCTTGGTATCGAAGTTCTTCATACACCAATCGGTATATTTCTATCGCAAAAGAAGTACATTACTGATCTACTTCAACGGACTCATATGCACAAAGCCAAACTAGTTTCCACTCCAATGTCTTCCAGTACTTCACTCTCCCTTGCTGATAGTCCCCATCTTAATGACTACACTGAATATCGAAGAGTAGTCAGTAACTTGCAGTATCTTTCTTTTACATGCCCAAACATAGCCTTTGCTGTTAATTGCCTCTCTCAATTCATGCCTCAACCCACTACCAATCATTGGTCTGCTGTCAAATGAGTTTTGCACTATCTCAAAGGCTCTATTAGCCATGGTCTCTTTCTTCGAAAAAGCTCATCCTTATCACTGCATGCTTCTTTTTTTTATGCTGATTGGGCTAGCAACAAAGATGATCGAAGTTCCACAAGCGCCTATGTTGTTTTTCTGGGTCACAATCCCATTTCCTTGAGTTCCAAAAAGCAAAGATCAATTGCTCGTTCGTCCACTGAAGCTGAATATAGAGATGTTGCTTCTACAACCGCTGAAGTATGTTGGTTACAATCACTACTCAAAGAACTCCATACACAACTTGAAGGTCAACCTGTAGTTTATTGTGACAATATTGGCGCAACTTATCTTTGAGCCAATCCTGTCCTCCACTCCAAACTGAAGCATATTGAAATTGATATTCACTTCGTTCATACTAAGGTCCAACAAGGTGACCTTCGTATTTCCCATGTTGCTTCTTCTGATCAACTTGTTGATGCACTTAACAAATCACTTTTATCTTCAACAGTTTTTACTTCTTTGTTCCAACATCCGAGTCCCTTACTATTCTGGTCTCCAATTCTAGTGATGACAATTCTAGAAGACTCCTTTCTATCCAGCATCCCCATATCTGCATCCACTCTCTATTCCACATCCCATCTCTAACTTCGGCTAATGATGATCTTAGTTGTCCTAAGTGTAGAACTTATAAGATGAGCGATTTGGATTATCAACCAAGCCCCACATGTGCTTTTATCTTTTGTACCATATACTAAAAGAATAATAGGTAACAAAAATGGCAAGAGATTATTTTTCAAAAAAAAAAAGAAGGTAAGAGATTAATCAAATTAAGATAGTCTTTTCTAATATATTTGGGAAAGATGGTGGTCAATATTGTAAATTTTTAAAAAAAGTAAAAAGACATTATAGAAAATACTTGTACTTTTAAGGGACAGATGAGAGAAGATAGGTGTTCTTGTATATCACGTCTCTCTCTCTCTCTCTCTCTCTCTCTCTTGTTGGGGATTTTTAGTCCTCACCCAAGATCACAGACACAAATACACACCGATATTAACGTGGTTCGGCCAATAAGCCTACATCCATAGGAGAGGCAATAATTTCACTATGTAAAATAAAATACAGGGGTTTTTACAGAGAAGAAGACACAGGGATTTACAGAGGAATGCGTTCTTCTTCTTTGCCCTCTTAGTATCCCTATTTATAGGGATTTTTGGGCCCTAATTTTCAACAAATTTCAGAAGTTAATGGGCAGTGGCCGACGACGGCGCCCGCCACAGTTGAAGTCAGCAGTCGGTGGCCAACTGCTGCGCCTACCATCGTTGAAGATGGTGTCGGTGGTGGCTGAAGAACGGGGCTGGACCAACAAATCTCCCCCTCCAGGCCCATTAACTGAAGGAGGTTTCTTCATATATGGACTTTTACCAGAAGCCCATTCCAGTCAATTCCCTGCAAATCTCGAACTTGCTCCGAGGTAATGCTTTTGTCATCATATCCGAACTATTATCGTCAGTATGAATCTTCTTAAGCTCTAACGACTTCGAGTCCAAAATATCATGTATCCAATGATACCGAACATCAATGTGCTTTGACCTTCCATGAAAAGTAGAATTCTTGCTAAGGTGTATAGCACTTTGACTGTCAGAAAATAACGCATACCTCTTCTGCATAAAGCCAAGTTCGTTCACGAACTTCTTCATCTACAATAACTCTTTACATGCTTCTGTCACAACAATAAATTAGCCTCTGTCGTAGATAAGGCAACACACTTCTGTAACTTTAATTGCCATGACACAGCTCCCCCTGCAAAAGTAATCAAGTAGCTTGAAGTACACTTCCTCGTGTCAATATCACCAGCCATATATGAATCAGGGTAGCCCTCAAGCATGGGTGTGCCAGTGCCAAATCCCAAACACAACTTGGAGGTATCACGTAGATATCTCAATATCCACTTCACTGCGTTCTTTTCCTGGATTTGATAGAAAATGGCTCACTGTACCAACCGCATATGCAATGTTTGGTACATATCATGGCATACATAAGACTGCCAACAGCTGAAGCATAAGGAACATCTTGCATGTATTCCTTCTCAGCATCACTCATTGGAACTTGATTCTTACTAAGCTTAAAGTGAGTAGCAAAAGGCATACTAACCACTTTAGCTTTATCCATGTGAAATCGTTGAAGTACCTTTTCTATGTACTTCTCTTGAGACAGCCATAACCGCTTATTCCTCCTGTCACGTATGATAGAAATCCCAAGAATCTGTCTCGTGGATCCCAAGTCTTTCATAGCAAAGACTTTGTTCAACTCCTTCTTTAACTGACTGATCCTTGAAGAGCTGCTTCCAACAATAAGCATATGGTCGACATAGAGTAGCAAGATGAAAAAATCATCTTCTAAGAATTTCTGCACAAACACACAATGATCTGAAGTAGTCTTTCTGCAACCCTATTGGGTCATGAATTGCTCAAACTTCTTGTACCACTGTTTGGGAGCCTATTTCAAGCCATACAGACTCTTCTTCAGCTTACAAACATACTTCTCTTTACCTTTAGCAACAAACCCTTCTGGCTGCTCCATATATATCTCCTCCTCTAAGTCACCATGGAGGAATGGTGTCTTCACATCCATCTACTCAACCTCCAGATCAAGGTTTGTGGCCGCCAAACCCAATACAACTCGGATTGAAGACATTTTAACAACAGGAGAAAATATCTCCTCGAAATTGACACCTTTTCTTTGACCAAAGCCTTTCACAACAAGTCTAGCTTCGTATCGTGGTCATGAAGTGTCACCCTCGTACTTCACCCTGTAAATCTATCGATTCTTCAAAGCTTGTTAGCCTTTAGGTAATCTTACCAGCTCAAAAGTGTGGTTGTATTGTAAGGATTTCATCACATCCTTCATTGTTACAATCCACTCTACATTCTCTTCACTTTCAGTTGCCTCTGTGTAGCTCTCAGGCTCTCCCCCGTCAGTGAGGAGCACGTACTCATTTGATGAATATCGAGTGGAGGGTTGACGATCTCTCGAACTCCGTCTCAATGAAACTGTTGGTTCCTTAGTAGGAACTTCTTGCTGAATATCATCAGCCTCTGATGAAACATCCATGTCTTCAGCAACTTCATGTTCTCCGTCAGCCTGATTATCTTGAACATCAACTGGAGCACCACCATGGTCATTGGTGCCATCTACACTTGGCGTATGTGAAACAGGAATTGGATCTAAATCTGTCAGAGTATCAGAACTCTGAGTTTCTAATACTTTGGCTTTGTCAATGTGTTCAATGGTTTGGTCTTCCATAAAGACCACATCACGGCTTCTAACCAGCTTCTTTGCAACAGGATCATATAGCCAGTAACCAAACTCATCCTGCCCATAGTCGATGAAAATGCATTGTTTGGTCTTGACGTCTAACTTGGACCTCTCATCCTTGGGTATATGTACAAACGCTTTGCACCCAAATACCCGCAAATGATCGTAAGAGACATCTTTTCCATACCATAGCCTATTAGGAACATCTGCATTCAAGGTAACAATTGGAGATAGGTTAATAACATAGGCTGCTGTGTATAGCGCCTCACCCCAGAAGGAACCGGGCAGCTTTGCTTCAGAAAGCAAGCATCTGACCCTCTTCATCAATGTCCTGTTCATCCTCTTTGCTAAACCATTTAGCTGAGGAGTCTTCGGAGGAGTTCTTTGATGTATAATCCCTTACTTCTTACAATAAGCATCGAAAGGTCCACAGTACTCGCCACCGTTGTCTGTGCGAATATATTTCAACTTCTTCCCTGTTTGCCGCTCAACAGAAGCTTGAAATTCGTTAAACTTGTCAAGCACCTGATCCTTAGTTTTCAAGAGATAGACCCAGAGTTTTCTGGAATAATCATCAATAAATGTGACAAAATATAATGCACCACCAAATGTGCGTACCTTCATAGGACCGCATACATCTGAATGTACCAATTCAAGCACGCCTGGCTTTCTAGAAGAAGGATGGCTTTTGAAGGAAACTCGTTGCTGCTTCTCGGTAAGACAATGAGCACATTTTCTCAACTTTGTAGCTTTGAGCCCTGAAAGCAAATTCTTCTTGACTAGGCAACCTAGTCCTTTCTCACTCATGTGACTGAGCCGCCTGTGCCATAACTCTGAAGAACAGCAACATCTACTGCGTTCATAGAGTTAATAGGAATCGAAGCTTGCATCACATATAAGCTAGATGATTTCTTCCCCTAGCAACCACAAGCGCTCCCTTAGAGAGCTTCCACTGTCTATGGCAAAAGGTACTACAATACCCATCATCATCAAGCTTTTCGGCTGATATTAAGTTCAACCGGATATCTGGTACATGTCGAACGTCCTTGAGAATCAACCTCGTTCTGTTGTTGCTGTCCAAATAGACGGATCCGATACCAACAACCTTTAACAGCCCATCGTTACCCATCTTCAACACTGCAAAGTCACCAAGAGTGTACGAGGTGAAAAACTCCCTCCTCGAGATAACGTGAAAAGAAGCACCACTGTCAACAACCCATCCAATCTCATTGGAGGCTAGGTTGATTTCATTTTTATCACATACCACAACAAGGCCTGAAGTAGTGGCAGGTACACGATCATTCCCCTCATCATTTCTTCTCTCTTGCTTGGCATTCTCTGTTTTGTTCTGGGCTTTCCACTTGTAACATTGCCTTTTAATGTGACCCTTCTTGCCACAATAATTGCATTCCAGATTCTTGTATCTGGACTTAGATTTACTCATGCTTCTGCTATTCTTCTCTTATCCTTTGATCTTGCTTCTCCCTCGATTTTTTGAGATCAAAATCTCAGACTGTGATGTGGTGACAACTTGAGCTCGTCGCCTCATTTCTTCATTTAGAACTGTGCTTCTCGCAGATTCCCATGTCACAGCTCTACCTAGAGCAGAATTAGCTAGAGAAACACGAAAAATTTTCCATGAGTCAGGCAAAGTATTTAAAAGCCATAAACCTATGATATCATCATCAAACCTGAAGCCAACGTTGGATAGTTGCTTAAAGCATCCGGTCAACTCGTTCAAGTGGTCGGAAATAGAACTTCCTTCCTTGTATCTCAGGTGCATCGCTTGATTAAGTAGGAATAACTTATTATTCCCAGTTCTCGACGTGTACAAGGTTTCTAATTTGATCCATAGAGTTCTAGCATGTATTTCATTTTGAATGTGATTCAAAACCTTATCTTCTACCCATTGTCAAATAAAACCACATACCTGTTCGTGTTCAAAAGCCCACTCATCTTCGGACTTATCCTCTGATTTTTGAGTAGCAAAGACAGGTAGATGTAATTTCTTCACAAAAAGAAGATCTTTTATCTTTTCCTTCCACTTGTGATAGTTAGTACCATTTAAGCAAATCATTTTTCTCATGTTTGCATCCATAAGTAAAGATAGAGTACTTACAGCAATTTCAGGAGAAAATCTTGCAAAATTGAGAACACCACTGTGTTTGCCAAGAGCCGGTCTATCCCCCTCGAAAACCTGCCAAAAATAGGTCTGCTTCAATCAGATCACTATTGCAACTCGTACTGTTGCAACTCAGCTACGGTTGCACTCGAACTGTTGCAACCCGGTACTATTGCAACGCGCTGTTTGCACTCGTACTGTTACAACTCTGTACTATTGCAACTCGACCTGTTGAAACTCACTGTTGGAACCCGCCTATGCGGGTACTGTGCCAACTCGGTACTGTAGTAGTATTGTAGCGATCACTGTAGCCGATGATGCTTTTATTGTAGCAACATGATAACGTGCTTTTCACTGTATCAGCAATGATGATTACTGTAGCAATTGTAGCAAGAATAGTTTTCTTCTTCCTCTCAACCGCCGGTGCTGCAACTCAGTTTTCTGCCTCTGTTTCACGGTAGAACCTCGCTGTGATACCACTGTTGGGGATTTTTAGTCTTGGCCCAAGATCACACACACAAATACACACCGATATTAACATAGTTCGACCAATAAGCCTACGTCCACGGGAGAGGTAACGATTTTACTATGTAAAATAAAATACAGGGGTTTTTATAGACAAGAAGACATGGGGATTTATAGAGGAATGTGTTCTTCTTCTTCTTCTTCTTTGCCCTCTTGGTATCCCTATTTATAGGGATTTTTGGGCCCTAATTTTCAACAAATTTCAGAAATCAATGGGCGGTGGCCAACGGCGACGCCCACCACTGTTGAAGTCGGTGACAGCTGACTGCGGTAACTTAGATGAGTCGTTGGGTTATCCCTCTCTGTCTCTGCACATACGCAATATCGCGAGTGTTCCTTGTTGCTAGTTATGCTAG
Source organism: Warburgia ugandensis (assembly GCA_035236585.1). Taxonomy (NCBI): domain Eukaryota; kingdom Viridiplantae; phylum Streptophyta; class Magnoliopsida; order Canellales; family Canellaceae; genus Warburgia; species Warburgia ugandensis. The sequence continues at coordinate 78,677,340 of CP141130.1, forward strand.
AATTCTGCCAATAATTCACCAGCAGAAGTTTCCAACTGGACGCTGTCGGCAAGGAACATAAGGCAAGAGAAATTAATTTCTTTCCAAATGGACGATAACTGGAAGTATCAAATGCATACAAGTCCCCAAGTATAGGCTCGAAGTTTTCAAACTCCCTAATGGCTAGGTTCAAGCTGTGAAGGATGTCAATGTGTTACTCAACGTACAAATTACATTTTTGGTTGGGACCGCTCGTGTGAGTGCCAGGCGCCCCTACGCCCGCATTCCTCCCAAAAGAGAGACTAGTGAGTTATGACGAGCGCACTTTAAGGGAATCTTTTTCTTCTGATGGAAATATCTTCATGGCATTCAATGTCATGCAGTCTTCTTTCTGTTTCTTTTGTTTATGCGGATCTTTAGAGGTTTATTTCATGACTTCGTTGGAAATCAATCCTCTTAAATTAGATAATACTGTAGGCCCCTTTAGTAACGAAAACAGTCTATCGCATAGGTAAATGCTCTGGATCAGCTATGGACCAAATTTAGGACACATCTAAATACTGTAAGTCTGTGAGTTTTATGCCTTGATAAATTCAAGCGCAAGTTGTATCTATTGAACCGTAAAACCTGCTAAAATCAGAGGCCTACAATCATCAATCTCATGCTTAGCTCATCCGTAACAAGTTCTTCTTCTGAATGGTTTGGATCATTCAAGTAGATCCCCGCTATACTATCTCCCGCTACTATTTTTCCAAGTTGAAAGGGCGGTTCTGCATGGTGTGGGCTAAGCACCACCTAAAATTGTTTACATTTGAACTTTTGAACCTAGAAGATCATGTTTAATGTATGCACCTCTAAAATACACGTGGACCCAGGGGTAATTGATCCGAACCATACATCAACTGGGCCATAGGTCGGGGCAATGTGCTAAAAGTTTTCTCGTTGGGTGGTCTTAACGCCCCGGCTAGTTAAGATTCTATGAAGCCCGTTTCACGCTTTCTGGGCCAGCCAATTTTCCAGTCTAAGGGAACTGTGGCCACATGGTGCATTGCGGAAATCTTTTGGTCCATGGCCTCTCTAATATATTATTAGAAAACAGTTTGAAGCCATAGCCTAGCTAAGATGAGGACCCACATATGGAGGTTTGGATCACTTCGTCCAATATCAACCATGAAACTCGGCAATCAGAGGTCAGATTATGTGGGATATGACGTTCCTGGGTTTCATGGCTATTTGGGGTGAAAGTAAAGGGCAGCCTCGGTGCACGAAGCTCCTGCCTGTGCGGGGTTTGGGGAAGAGGTTGACCACAAGGGCCTAAAGTACACAGCCTTACCTTGCATTTTGCAAGAGGCTGTTTCCACGCCTTGAGCCCGTGACCTCAAGGTCACACGACGACAACTTTTTCCGTTGCACCAAAGGTCCCCTTTTATTTGGGGCAAAAGTAACAGCTGGATTTTCAAATATAAACAGAGAAGTTCTGATCAAGTATCACATTCCTTACGCTGCTCACAGTCTTGTCTCTAAAAGCAGTTTCGGAGAGTTTTAGTAGAAGATTTAATGAGATATTGAAAGAGCTACAAGTGAAAGCGTGTGTATAAACCAAAGCTCGAGAGAGAGATAGGGAGCAGTCCATGGTGAATGCTTGATGATTTTTATTTTTTATTTTATTTTTCTGATAGAAGAATGCTTCATGACTTATTGAAAGAGTTTGTACACACACAATATATCCACATGAATATTGTTCCTCTATTCTCCTTTATTAAGTATTATAGCTTCATTTAGTCCCAAAGTTTTTAAATATTTTCTCACTACTATTCATGTTCTTTTGGGCCTTCCCCTTGCCCTTTTAGAACCTTCAACTTGCATTGCCTCACTCTTTCTAACTGCCGTTATTTCTGATTTTTGATGGACATATCCAAACCATCTAAGTTTAATCTCCCTTATATTGTTTCCTATTAGTGCAACTCTTAAGTTTCCTCTAATGTTTCCATCCTTAATTTTATCTTCTCCTGTCTTGCCATTCATCCATCTCAACATCCCATTTTAGCTACATTCATCCTATGTATATGATGTGCCTTAATTGCTCAACACTCTAATTAGTAGAGCATGACTGACCTTATAGCCATCCTATAAAAATTTTCATTCAATTTGTCCCAAACTACTTGGATTGTCTGGATAACCTCCCTCTCAATCTCTCTACTCTTGTAATGTCCCTAATTTTTAAATCCCAATTTGAGTGATTTTTGAAAAATATGAAATTGGGATAAAAAGAAAATAGTGAAATTTCATAAATTTGGAGTTTTATGAGTGAAAAATTTAATAGACATCAAATCAAGTATCAAAATATTGATATTTGGATTGTACTCAAAAAATAGATTCCAACGACACTAAAAATGCCCAAATCATAGTTTGGACGAATAAGTTGGAATTTTTCTCATAAAGGATATTTTGGTAATTTTTTATGTCAAACTCACTCAATATTTGGAAACCCATGTGTCCATACACTCGTTACATGTTGGGAACACAATCATTTAGTTAAAACATATTATCAAAGATTAAAAGCTTAAATAATGAATTAAAGAAAAAGTAAAAATCATTACTTGAAAAGGAGGTGCCATTTTGATATTGGGACACCCCCTCTCTCAAGGAAAATCAAGACAGATCGTTAGAGAGAAGAAGAAGGAAGAAGGGAGAGGAAGAAAAGGAGAGGAGCTGATTTAGAGAGCACGATATCTCAAAACAAATATCTAAATCGTTTAACATCTCCAATGAGGTAACAAGATCTAACCCTTGAAAAATCTTTTTGATAGGATGTCAATTGAGTAGGTTAAATTTCAAATAGCATTGAGAAGAATGTACAGTGGTGGACATTTTAAAGAAAATGAATTTTAAAAATCTAAGCCATTCATCTTGTTCACCATCTCAAGAGGAGAAAAATGGTTCAAAAATAGTCAATTTCTCACATTGTTTGGTCAGGGAAATTGATGTGAAAAATGACATCTGTAGTTCAATAGTGACCATTTGATCAGATTGCACTGTTATGCAAATGGGTATCTTAGATTCTAGGACACACAGGGATGCATCTGGATGATGCATTCTAGGCAATGCATCTTAGTGATGCCAAATTATTCTGGCTCGAATTTTGATCCAAACGATTGAACAATGACCTGAGATGGTAAATTTGAGAATCTACAGATAGTAGAAGCCTGATTTTTTTATTTGAAATGTCTGTTGAAATTGTCTCGATAACACATACATGATTTTAGCATTAGAATATTGATATGATCACATCTAGATAGATCAAACCTATGAAATGTCATCTAATAACCTAGATTGAGCTAATCAGGAGATGATCGAGCCCTAGAACTTGAACAATTAAATGATCAAAGAGATAGATTGATGTATCCAATGATTCGATCATGTATATTCATCCTAGAAATTGATCTAGACCATTGATCGAATGCGGGATTTTAGATTTATTCGATCTAAGAGCTATTAGACGTCATATCAAGACATAAATTATGGATATACACTGGAATGATTAGATGCATATGAAATTGAATTGATTTGTAATAATTACTATTGAATTAGTAATCTAATCATGATATGAAGCTTTAAAGAATGATCCAATGGTTGGATTGCCCTAAATTCTAGTGAGATGGAATGATTAAGCTTTTTTATGATCGGGATGCATCTATCTAGCTGATCACAGCTTAGATTGACTTGAATAAGATTAGATCAAACGATCTCAATTGTTGACCTTTAATAAATGACCAAAATGGATGGATATTATGAAAATAAAGAAATATAAGACGGCTTAAAGGATAATAAGAGCGAGATCATCATCACAGATGATGATCAAAGCCTAGATGAGTAGTGGATGAGGAATTGTGAATAAGTGATTAACTTGAGATGTTTGTATGACTTGATATATGCCAATTGATGCGCAATTAAGACTGTGGACTATTCTAAGGATTTGATAGCCGTATTCGAGGTAGGTGGAATTTAAGGTGCTAATTTCATAAATTGCATGATCTATTTGTACACTTATGATGTGATTTTGACATATGCATCAGATTTAAATTACATAAAGTATTTATAAAATGTGATTATTATGTTACAGTATACATGCGGTATTTATGACATGAATTATAAAATGAAAAAGACATGATTTTGTATATGGAGGGTTGTTATGTTATGATTATACCTCCATGGACTTTAAATGTACACCAGTCATTTAAAAAGGCATGTTTTGATGGTACATGACATATTTTATTACCGCATAATTTTGATGTACAAGCCATGTAGGCTTGACCTGGTACGAGGTACCAGCTATGTATATGATATAGTATTTTCGTGGATTAATATGAGACAAGCATGTAGCCTAATGCTATTGTTTTATATTTAGGCATGGAAGCCTAAGAATTTTGTTTTCGACAGGCTTGTTGCCTGGGAGATGTTATGCTAGGAGGGGTATAGGGCCGACCACCCACCCTATGAGATTATAAGATGATAGACACCTACCCATAGATGGTATCGATAGGGGATGGTATCATGAGTAACCCACACTACCGGTCAAGTCCCACCCATGAAGACGGACGATGAGTCTCCTATTTCAGTGTCAGCAAGGAGTGGCAGTCGATAGATCATGTATTGGTTATCACTATAGCATAACAGTTCCTTGTATTATTGTACACATTGCTGTGATCACAAGGGAGTGATATTTTGTGGCTTGATTTATTTATGATATTCACATGAAATGCTTGGAAATTTATATTCTAAAGTTTTGGAATTATTTTTAGATAAATCATGTAGATTATTGATTACAGGTGTAAACATATACAAGATAGCATTCAGGTCTTGTCAAGGCCACTTTGAATTTATAGTAGTGCCCTTTCGATTAACTAATGCTCCCTCTACATTTTCAATCACTAATGAACAGCTTGCTGAAGCCATTTCTTAGCAAGTTTCTACTTGTATTGTGTTGTGTTGCAATTCCTGATCGCTTAAACAAACTTAAAGATGGCTCTACAAAGCTTGGAAACCCACCACACCTTTGTAGAGATGAGTGAATGTTTTATTTTTCAAAACTTTATGGAATACCTTGGTTATATTATAGCTATATATGGTATAAGGCCTAATTGAAATAGGATACAAGCCATGAATGAATGGCTAGTACCTCAAAACCTCAAATAATTGGCAGGTATTTTAAGACTAACAAGGTATTATAACAATTATATCAAATCCCATGCCACCACTACTACTCCATAATAATATGATATGAAATTCTTCTCTAGTCTATGTTAGTAAGTCTAAAACACCCATATGAAGGCATATTGTTTCATAGAGACCGATCAAAAAGAAAGGTGTCCAAGCTTTTGTTGGGCATTCATAAAATAGCATCTTTTCATCATGTCCTACAATGCAATAGCCTAAAAGGTGAATAAGATTCTTGTGTTGCAATTTATCAATAAATATAAAATCATTTTTTAACTAACTTTTTAATAACTCTAACCAAAATATCTCAAAAGAAATAGAAGTGTCAAATCATTATACATAACAAAGATATGATAGAAATGATCTAGTAAAATCATAACTCTAAAACACACCATGATTGGATCAATATTGATTAGAGACTTGGAATGGACTCCTAAATTATACTTGTAGCTCTAGAATTTTGAGAAAAGAAAAAGATACAAACCAACCTGATAATATACTCACTGATGTAGGTGTGGCTAATTATTAATCCTATGAAAATATGATATTCAACCAAAGGATTATTACCTTGTATATTGGACAAACCCTATTTAAAAACTTTGGGACTAAATGAAGACATGGTATTTAATAGAGTAGAATGGAGGAATAAGATTCATGTGGCCGACCCCTAATTGGGATAAGGTCTCGATGATGATGATATTGGACAAACCCTCCCTTTCTACGCTTGTTTGAATTTGAAGGTATCTGTCACAATTGCTATGCTTTCAAACTTAAAGAAAGGTATGTCCAGGTTTAAGCTAACCTTGGTAAACACAACAATGCATTATATTTGGGTGGTTGTTGTAGATGTTTGCTGGTCACTAAAACAACAATAGTAGTAGTCAAACCTTCTCCGAGAGAGAGAGAGAGAGAGAGAGAGAGAGAGAGAGAGAGAGAGAGAGAGAGAGAGAGAGAGAGAGAGAGAGAGAGAGAGAGAGAGAGAGAGAGAGAGCACTAATGTGTGAAAAGGTTGCCAAATTGGAGATTTGTTCTTGCTGAACAAAAATAGGAATAAACTTAAATCCATCAGCAAGAGAGAGTGTTGGAAACTCACATCACTGTTAACGATTATTCCATACCATGAAAGAAAAAAAATCATATTTAATGGCCTTTTCATTCAGATCTTGATGGAAAAACTATTGATTTACCTCTAGTCACTGACAAAGATGGGTGTTTAGGAGAGAGAGGGGACGTTGGAATGGAAGGAGAGAATGGGGGTTGATTGGCTCAACAAAAAAACCCAAGATGCACTAGAGAAAATGGGGGTTGAGAGAAAGAGAGGGGTGGTGGACACTAGGGTGGATGGGGTCGATCAGGTTTTATATTTTATGATATTATTTTAAGATGGTCTTAAAAATCATGCCATATTTTTTAAGATGGTTTTTACAAAACCATCTTAGTTTTCATTTACTTAATTTTTTTTTTTTATAAAATCATCTTATTTAAATTCTTCCAAAAAATTATAGATTTTTTAACTCATTTCAATGACTTTTCAAGGTTGTTCTTGATTGATGTGCAATGTCAGAGCTATAGATATGTAAATATATATATATAGCGAATTGCTATTAAACAATCATGCATACATAAATAAAAAACATAAGAATTTTTTTTTTGAACAACTCCTAACCTTCCTTTATTTACATCTATCAAACGTTACATTTTAACTTGTTCCCTCAAAAACCAAGCACCCTTCTCACAAATATCACACACATAATCCATCACATTCTTATCGATTATATCAATTGATGGCATTATTTTAGTAATACAAGGCTAATCTATTGCAGTATTACTTGAGTCTTCTTCATTATAAAAGCCCCCCAGGGTTGCTAATAAAATAATTGCTCATCTTATATCATGTCTACCTTATGCATAAAATACATTTTTTATTTTAATGCTAAATTAAAGCTATCATTTTTATAATCAATCTTTTTAGGTCCTCTAATGTTAATCCAAGAGTATCAGTTTTGATGTTATCTTTGTTGTATTTCACCTGGTCGCATTTAAATACAACCATAGTTCTACAAGTATAATCAAGCATCCATTTCTCTTGTATAACCTTGTAACAAGTATCATTCACGACAATTGAGTTGTGGTCCCTTGAACTTGAAAAGAAAGTAACATTGGCAACTTGGTTGATCACACTATTTTATTGCATTATAAGTTATCATAGCCTTTTTTGTAAAAGGGATAATCATTGATGGCCTATATAGCATACTTTATTACTTCTAATCGAGGTCCCATTGCCATGCAACCAAAGGATTCAAATATACTTTGACCTGGAACATCTTGCCAATCTTGAACTTATGTATATTAAGTGGGATGATTTTTATAATCTAATAAATTAGTATATGTATGTATAACATGGTAAATGAACAGGTAATTCATTTTACTTTCTAATAAAGCTAAGTAGTGAAGTGCAAAAGTGCTCATGTTGCAGCTAGTTCCACCTTCGTGCAGTTCTTAGATACCTTGCTTTCAAGAACTCCATGTGCTTGTTACAAGGAAAAGATGTAAAGAAACATATTACCTTTTACACATAAAATAGATAAAAATGTTCAAGAAATATGAAAGAGAGAGTCAACTTACTTTATGTATGGATAAACTTCATTGCCGTTGTTTTGCAAGACATAAAGGTACACATGATCCCATTATTTATGTTCAAGGGTCGATACACAAACACTCGAGAAAGGTTCATCAACTTTTGGATCAAATCTACTTGATCATTTGTTTTCTTGATGGGATTCTAACTACCTCTACTCCTAATAAGTACTTTGTGCAAAGCTCTATCTTTTCTTCTGCAATGTAACATTCTGTGATGCACTCCTCTAGCCAATTATGATCTTGCATGCACCCTTGCAACACTTTCATGTACCTAATAAATAGGTACATCCGTGATAAATAAACTAATTACTCAGAGTCTAACCTCATCAACGAGATGCATAGTTAAGTATACCATGATATCAAAAAAAGATAGTTAAAAGTCAAGGTCACATAAATTTATCACTAGATGGTCTTGCATTTTTTGTAATTTTATAACATCCATCACCTTCTTACACAAAACATTGAAGTAGTAGAACTTTGTAATAGATCCTCTAATTTTATTCGACAACACTAAACGTATTGCTATAAGTAGGAGTTATTATATTAGGGCATGGCAATCATGTGACTTTATCTCTAATCGTTTTAGCTCTTCCATGTATACATTGTTTCTCAAGTTTTAAGAGCATCCTTCTAGGACTTCAAGCTCTAATAGGGTTTTACACTATTTTTCTCTCCTCCTTGCCAAATGTATAATCTGCTTTGAGTAAGTATATTCCTCAGTTGTTCCTATACTCATGGATGCAACCTTCTCTTTAGACCCATCTTCATAAGATCCATTCAAGCTACTAAGTACATCCTTTATTTTTTTGGGTACATTAAGGTATTAGTCAAGCTCTTACAGACATTCTTCTCAATGTACATGATATTAAGCACGTGTAACACGTGTAGGGTTTTTTAGTATACAAGTTCAAAGAATATTTACTTCTTCTTCCAATAACTTTTGGAGTTGCTACCACTGGCACATTTAGTTACTTTTTTCTTCCCTCATGAGTAATTAAGGTTTTTAACCTTTTCCAAAAAAAAAATTTTGGTCATCATCTTTGGAGATATTCTTGTCTTTACTCTACCATTAAATTCCTCCTTTTTTAAATGGTATGAATGGTTTCTAAGAAACCATTTTCTGTGGCCTATATATGAATGTCATCTTCCTACCATGTTTAAGTTATATCATACAAGTTTTATTACTATATATAGGATAAGCATTGTATCTCTTCACGGTGCATCCTACCAAATTACTATATGCAAGGAAGTAATTTGATGTCCACATTAATGTAGCCTTCAATTTGAATGACTCTTTCTTATAAACATAATAAAATTCAACCTTTACACCGCATAATATCTTAAGATTATTAATCAATAGAGCCAAGTACACATCCATGCCATTCCTAGTTGCTAGGGACCCGATATCAACATAGATAGCATCAAACTTCCTCTTCATGAATAACAACGACGAAGGTTGTAAAAAACTGTTATAATAAGCTAACAATTGTAACTATCGCTTGTGACAGCCAGGGTTCCAATAGTGTGTATATTCTCTACTTTGGTTGAAGCCTCACACTTTTACTCTTTCTCGTAGGAAAAACATGTACACAATGAGTGAGTTTCCAATCCCTTATAACCAGCTTGGCTTACTTCTTCCTAGGCAATGTGGGACTATACTCTCAGGATCACCCAAAGCCTGCCATCTAGTAGCTCGATATCTTCCTTTCGGGACCGCCCACCAAGACTGCCCTCTAGGCTCCCTCTTCCCACCTTAGGGAACACGTGTTCTCACATGCGACCACTCTTGGGTCTGCCGAGCGACTACATGCATTCTAAGCCCACCATCACGAGGGGATCTTGCTCTAATACCAATTGTAATAGCCACAGTTTTACTCTTTCCTATAGGGTAAACACATACATTGATTTCCCAATCCATTATAGCCAGCCCAGCTTATTTTTCCCCACACAATGTGAGAGTAAACTTTCAAGAGCACCCAAAGCTTGTCATCTTGTAACTCAACATTGTCTCATCGGAACTGCCCACTGAGACTACCCTTTAAGCTCTCTCTTTTTTTTTTTTTTTTTATTACTAAAATTCCTTCTATATTCAAAATGTTATAAAAACTTCAATTTTAGGGTTCTTAGTATTGTTGGATTCTATTTTTTTGAGTACAATAAAATATTGAGATTTCAAGGGTCAACTAGGTGTTCTTCAAAAAATTAATTCTATGAAACTTAAAATATGGAAATGCAAATTTGCATTTCAATCAAAATAGCTAAAAAAATTTATGAAATGGAAATTAAAAATTAGGGTGAAGGAGCCCCAAAGGAAATAAAACCTTGAGGGAAAAGGCTATTGGTCAGGGAGCCACCCAACGAGGACAATATACTCTTTTGTGCACTCTAATTCTAGGAAGTACACATTTTTCTCCTGGGAAGAGTAAAACCATGAGGTTTTAGCCAAAGCTAACAATATATACACTGTTGGAACCCTAGCTGTTACATGCTCATAGAACTATGAGAATTAATGTTGTTTCTAGACATTTTAAGTGGTAGATTTCTTGATTATTTATTTATTTTTTTTCAAATTTGGGTCACAAGAAGTCTATGAGTTTTCACATTGGGTTATTTGTTGGATGGCATATAATCTTATTTTAAAAATAATAAATCAAGCATGCATGTCTATTAAAGTATAAATATGCAAATACAAATCGATTCCACAAGGACTCAATGTTAAAGCTTAGGAAAATTAGTTGGAATCCAACCTAAATTATCCTAACCTAGCTCAGCAAAGTTAAACAAATGGAATAATCAAATTAACTACTAATTACATTAAATAAATTCACCTAATTATAACATCCATTATTTTGAAATCCACTACATTAATAATTAGAAGCATTCATATGCAAGTATAATTGATTTAATACAACACGTATTAATATAATAACAATAAAATAATAATATAGAAGATGTATGCATTAAAAGTCCAAATTCTTACACTCTCCTTTTCAAATACATGTTTCTTTCCCTCGAGTGAAGTTTCCTTCTCTCTTATAGGAATGCAATGCCTATTATAAAAATCTATCTTTTTCTCATAGCCAAAAACACATTTTTCCTTTCTGAAGTGAATGCACTCCCAAAATAGCACATTTCTGACTCTCCTAAGGTGAAGCACTCCCATGCAGTCTATGTAATTAGATTTCTACAAGGTCACACTATACAAGCTAATTAAAGTCATAAATAAAATAGAAGTTGTCTCTACAAGGGATTGCTTGGATAGTAGGTTTCTCATATGTGTATGTGTATGCCCACGCATGTGTGCGATATATTAGAAAGAGAGGATGATGATAAATGAAAGAAATTGCCCACCTTTGGAGTATTTTTTGAGTTTTGAGTTTCTAATATTCTCTCTTCCTTGCTTCTAGTTCTAAGGGTTGGAATTTGGAGTTACTTTTAAGAAAAGAAGAAATGAGTGTTGAATCTCAACTAGTAGTGGACCAAATAGATTGTTCAAAATTTTGATCCTTTATAAGGTATGTTCTTATATATAAATTCTAGTTTTAAAAACTAATTCACATGATACATGATGATCAAGATCGCATTTTTAAGTTCTTAATTCAAATCAAGAAAAGTTCTTGAATTTTTGCACATATTTGAATAATGAATGGGCTTAGGCTTAATGAATCTTGGACTTTGGTTTTAACTTAGAGTTGGTCGATGGAACTCAATTGAAGATATCTAAATCATTGGATTTATTTGAAGGGTTGGATTAATGGGCTTAAGCTTGATTGAACTTAATTTTGTGATGGGCTTGAAGGCTAGATTGTGGTTCCCACTAGGCTAGGGTTAGATCGAGACCTTTGATTATGTTTAAGGTTATATCTTGGAGCCTGCTTGATGACGGCTAGATTTTAACTATCAAATTCACCTTAGGCTAGATCTCAGCATTGGATAGGATAAGGCTAGATCAAAGTCATTGAATACTTCTTTTAGGCTAGATTTCAGTATGCCTCGTGCTAGGTTTTAGTTGTTGATGTGTTTTTGGGTTACATATTAGCATTCATTAGGCTCGGGCTGGATCTTAGCTATTTTTAATGACACAAATTTTGAAGATATTTTGTATTACATTTATAACCACAATTAACCATGATGATCTCCATATGCTAGCTAGTTATAGCCTATTTATTTTGGAAAATTTTGAAGATTAATAGATATTAAATCACCTTAATAGGTGGTTGGATGTTTTATTTTAATTAAAATATGAAACCAAGGAATTTGTGAGAAAAATTAGTATCATTAGATTCTACACTCGAAATGGAATCCAACACCTCAAAGAACACTGAAAACAGAGTTCGTATGAAGAAGTTATAAGCGTCGAAAAATGGAGGGCATATTTGTACTTTGATTGTAAAACAACTAAGACCCAGAAACACAGGGGGCCGTTTTACTAACGGCACCCCCCTAGGTCGTCTTCCTCCTCCAGCCACCGACTTCCAATACCGCCTCTACAAGGCACCACCATTGGGTAGCACTGCCTTCAATGGCTATAAAAGCCCTCTCCCCCCTTCTCTTCGAGCATCTCTTTTCCAGCTGCTTCAACCCAAAGTTTTGGCAAGGCCTCCATCGGGAAATCCCTTTCTCCCATTTCCCTTGCAATTTCTAGCACTGGCCCAGGTCTTCCCTTCAGGCCGGCCATTCCCCTTTCTCGGTTTCCCCCATTGTTCCTCTGTTTTCATCGAAAAACTGGGTTTTTCCTTCCTCGTGTTTTTCGGCGTTTAAGGTTTGGGCGACCTAGAGAAAATGCAAAATCTATGCCCTAGGTACCCTCTTCTTCTCTTTCTGTCTTTCCCCTCCTTTCTGGTCTAGATCCATATCGAATTTGGCATTTCCCGGCCAAAAATCGCTAGGGGAGAGCCGGGTTCAACCCGGCTTCACACGAACCAAGCGTCCTGGGGACACTGCATGTAACCTATGCTTGGGATGCTCCCCTGGGACGAGCTTCAAGCATGCGATCGTGCGGACGCGGTCCCAGGTTTGACTGGGACGCACGAGCGCCTTGAGAGTTGAGAGGTGCCGCGTCAGTGCCGAAGACGCATCCGTGCGACGTTGTCCAGGACGCACACCCTTTCGAGGACATATCCATAGTTGTTGTGGAGGCTATGGTGGACTGGTCTCTAAATACCGAAGACACATGATTCAGAGGTGTTATGGTCGTGAGCATAGTTGGCCCTATGATTTCGATTGGATTGATATGCATATAGCATTGAGAAGGTCATAAACGAGTACTCGTGACCAGTCGGTTTGATATGGTTACTGACTCATCAGCTTAAGTTCCAAGTGGGCAGATCGCCGAATGAGGCAGCCTGCAGTGGGAACAAAACCAAAAGACTATGTTCATGATACTTATAATAATGCCAGCATCTGCTTGAATGACGACTATTTTAAGAGTTTCATGATTATTATATTTTACTCGTTGGTTTGATGTGTTGTTGAGATCTTCTTACATGGATACTATTAATTTCTACTTTATGATGTTAGTCATGTCTATATCGTTGAATACTAGATTTTTGGTAAAGGATTTCATGATTGAAATTGCATCAATGAGCTTACATTTTATGCATAAATACGTGTGTTTGCACAAAATGGAGTCACTGATGTTTTACATGAAAAGCTCTTTGAATAGTGCATGTTGCCTGCCGAGTTTTCAAAATAGTAGTATCAAATCACCTACCGGGTATGAGAAATACTCACCAAAATATGTGATTTTTATAGATTAACTCTAAAAGAATTAGAAGAAGCATCAAGAAATGTTAGTGCTATGATTAAGTAAATGAGGAGAAGACACGTATAAATGTAAGTATATGATTCACCATTTGAACATGTATCTGTAGTTATTACAGTTGGACTGTGCGCTATGATTGGATAAACCTGGGAAGACATTTATGATTTTTCTTTATTTCCAAAATTTCCTTATTCATCTTGAAGGTAAATGACACTCGGGCTTTTAAAAAATGAATTTAAAACAAAAGGATTTTTCGCTACATTGCACTGTTTTTCTAAAAGGGTTTTCAAATAGGGATCGATCCCGCTCTAGGAATTAGTTATTGCATTTAAAAATGCATATGAAAACCCAGGTCGTCACACTATTGAATTGTATTTTTAGGCTAGATCTTAGGCCTAGATTGCTAGAGTTAGATCTAGGCTGTTGAGTGTAGTTTTTAGGCTAGGATAGGCTAAATCTAATCTATTGAATTGTGTTATTAGGCTAGATCTTAACATCTACTAGGATAGGCCTAGATCTAAACCATTAATCTCTTTTGTTTTGAATGGGACTCAATTATTTGTAATATATTTAGAGCCCTATTTGATTTAGGACTTAGAAATAAATTAGAGGCAATAGGGTAGTTCTTTCTATTCTAGGTGGGGCCCACTTGTTTTGGTTTCTCTCTTTTGCATTAATTATTTAGACACCAAAATTTCTCTCTCTTTTATTCCCATAACTTGGAATCCAAAGAGGAGGAGGTGCCATTTTCAATGTTAAACGAGTCCCACTTCATATTCCAAGTTAGAGGGTACACAACACATTAGGTATTCCCCAAAGAGAATAAGCAATCATAAAACATGATAGCACTAGGTACCCCTGGAAGAGCAAGTAGCTATAGAGGAAATATCTCATTGGGTACTCTCAACAATGTAAGCAAGGATAGATAAAAAATCATGGGGTTCTCTCAAAAGAGTAAATAAGCACGTAGAGAGTAGTTTTTTCTACCTTGATTAAAGAACCCCAACTGCAAATCTCCTAGAAAATTCTCAGAGCTCTCTTCTTGTATTTCACTCTATTTCTTCTTATGTGTCTAAGTGTGTTTTAGGCTCTTGAGTTGGAGGGTATTAATAGGCTTTAGAAGTCCTAGAACTTAGGGAACATGGGTGAGTGTGGAGCTAAGTAAGGGTCAATTTTTACATGTGTGTGTGTGTGTAACACCCCAGGGTTCCAACAGTCACAATATTGTCCGCTTTGGGGGATCCATACACCCCTCACGGTTTTGTTCTTCCTAAGTTTCCTAGGGAAAACACGTTGTGACTATTAGAGACACCCGAATTCTTATTAACGGCGCAGTTTCCTCTTCCCCAGGCAATGTGGGACTAAACTCTTGATTCCTCACCTTGCCTAGAAGCCTGCCAGCTCTTTTTGGCCTGCCCTCATCGGCCAAGGCTTCACAACCTATCCCCCTTTAGGGACACGTGTCCCAGCGTGTCTTACCACACACGAGCGCCCGCGTGTAGCTTAGCCACCACAGCGCGAGGGAAACTGGCTCTGATACCATTTGTAACACCCCGGGGTTCCAACAGTCACAGTATTGTCCGCTTTGGAGCGCCCATACACCCCTCATAGTTTTGTTCTTCCCAAGTTTCCTAGGGAAAACGTGTTGTAACTATTAGAGACACCCGAATTCTTATTAATGGCCCAGTTTCCTCTTCCCTAGGCAATGTGGGACTAAACTTTCTGTTCCTCACCTCGCCTAGAAGCCTACCAGCTCTTTTTTGCCCGCCCTCATCAGCTTGCCCTCATCGGCCAAGGCTTCACTGTGTGTGTGTGTGTGTGTGTGTGAGAGAGAGAGAGAGAGAGAGAGAGAGAGAGAGAGAGAGAGAGAGAGAGAGAGAGAGAGAGAGAGAGAGAGAGAGAGAGAGAGAGAGAGAGAGAGAGAGAGAGAGAGAGAGAGAGAAGCCTAGGTTGGTCCCTCACTTTTCTTGATTTTTTTTATTCTCCAAAATCTTGGGAAGATTCTTTTATTTGAGAATCTATGAATCTAGCTTTAAGGATACTTGAGAGCTTGAACTTTATTTTTTAGACATGTTTAGGAGTTTCATTATCTTGGTAGATTTCCTTTGATTTTTCCAAAGTTTTTTGAACTTCAAAATTTAGAGAAATTTGGTGTCCCCTTTTGAATTGGGTGCCTCTTTTAAATTTGGATATATTTGAAGCAGGAAAGAGTACGAAAGAAATGGAATGTTTAGTCCATGTGGGACCCACTTCTTATTTTTGCCTTCTTTTGTTTTTTTATCTTAGTTGAGAAAAGCATCCTTAATGAGGCGTGATTTTGAGTTGGGCCACCTTGATTTTTATGAAAAGACCAAAATTGAAAATAAAGAAGTTTATAGCTCAAGTGGCCCCCCATTATTCCTTAAATTAGGAGATTAGATTTTTCTCTAATTCTTAAGAAAGATAAGGAGTTCTAAAACAATAAAGTTTCTCATGTTATTTTTAATTTCACAAGGAAATGGCAGCCCCAATAGGGGCATTCTTCTTTAGAATAGGAAAAGAGAGGGTATTTGGCAAAAATACCCCTTAAACTTTCAACAATTGTAATATCTTATTTTTTAAACAAATTTTAAAATAATTTTAAAGCAAGTCATTGTAAAAGGAATTTGAAGAGGTTTAAGAATTAAGAATCCAAAGAGATTGTTGCAGAAGGATTTTGCAATGGACAAAGACATGATCAAAAGTGACCCAAATCCATATAGTGACCAAATGTAGATGATATCCAATTGCTAGTATAAAATAATGATCTGATATTTATGCTAAATTGTATAAAAAACTTTTTAGTAACTAAATATAATTGAATAGCGCATTAGGGATCATGCAGATCAAGATGGTTAACAAGCATTGCAAAGAGTAAGTCATCTCTAAACCCATTGTTTGATTTGTATAAAATTGCACACCATTCTAAATAACTAATATGATTCTTTTAATACTGTTGTAGGTCATTGCACAAAAAAGAGATTTTTTTTAATGGCTAGTTAAATAATTTTGATTTTTTTATAAGTAAGTTCCATTTTGTAATGTTTTGAGAAGTACTATGATTATTAGATGATATTTTGATAGTTATTATTAACTCATGATTAATTATATCCCTATTATTTGGCTTTATGTACGAGTAGATGTTTAACCATTGTCTAATACTATAGACTCTCTAAAAACATGATATGTGTCCACTTAGCTTGTTATGGTTAGGAAATTCCTCTTCTTTTCAAATGTATACTTCTAATAAAAGAAAATAAATAAATAATATAAAAATCAAAAGTTGAGAGAAACGATAGAGGAATGTCCCTCACATCACAATTATGTCTTTCCTCTTCCTCTCCATTATCGTCTGAACTCGACCCAACCCTCTTCTTCTTTTAGGCATTGCAAATGCAAAAATCCACTTAACTAGCCATGGTTAGGAAAATCCTCTTCTTTTCAAATTTATACTTCTAAAAACAAAAAAAATATATTATAAAAATAAAAAGTTGAGATAAACAACAGAGGAATGTCTGTCATAGTACAACTATGGCTTTCCTTTTCCTCTCCGTTATCGTTTGAACTCGACCCAACCCTCTTCTTTTTTTAGCCATTGCAAAGGCAAAAAAGTATGGCATTTTTGCAAAAAAGTCCAATGCATTTTAGTTTTATAAATTTGCCATTGAGTTTTCATAAGCTTTGCAAAATTACCATTCTGTTAGTTTTTCATCCTCCTTCCTTATTAGCTTTTTTTTAAATTCCAATATTACCCTTACTCTATTTCGAATTTAAGTTTTATACTTTAGAATAGTAACCCATGATTAAGTTACCAAATTTGGTCGCTAAGTTCAATGACTTCCCAATAGAGTGTTTCAATAAAAGATAGTATGTAACACAATTCAATAATAAGGAATCTAATAGTACAATTATATCTCAACAAAAACTAATCACTAGTGAGATATTCAATTGTAAACATACAATGTTTACCAACTTGCACAACAGTATTTGTTAAGTTTCTTCAATAAAATTCAACAATTTAAACTTTAATTTCTCACTAAAACTGAAATAAAACTCTTTCTAATACAAATTAGAACATAATAAATGCTTTGGATCAATAAAAATACAATAAATTAAGAAGAATTCAAGTTTAAACCATAAGAAAAACATTGTTACTGTTAATGCAAACAGCGACGAGTAACAGACTTTAAACTCTTCAATTGAATGACAATTTGATATCTAGGACTTGGGTCTTCTTCTTCTCAATTTCTTCTATCTAGCATGATCAATTTTGGAGATTTTCATTAGTTAATAAAGTGAAAAATCGTGCGTAAAATCCTCTTGTTTAACGTAGTCCATTTGCTAAAGGATAATATCAAAATATCATAAAAACTAACTAGGAGGAGGATAGAAAACTAAAAAAATGTAATTTTGCAAAGCTCATGAAAAATAAATGACAAATTTGTAAAATTCACAAAACATTGGACTTTTTTGCAAAAAACCAAAAAAATAGAAGGCAGATTTTGGTCTTGTTAGGTTTCAACCATTTTGCTCGAAACCAAAACCCATAGTTCTTCTTGTTTCTGTCTCCACTTTAGGATTTCAGCCATGGAAGAGGTAGAATATTGTCACTTGACTAGGTCCCTTATCTAGTGCATGTTCCATTGAATGACGTCGAAAGAGGACGAGGTGAAGGTTGCTACGGAGAATAGGGTGCTTATTACGACAGCGTCGAAAGAGGAGGTGAACAAGCCCGATGGTAAGGCGATTGAGGTTTTCACAATGGGGTTTATGAGTTGGGTGTTCTTCTCTCTCTCTCTCTCTCTCTCTCTCTCTCTCTCTCTCTCTCTCTCTCTCTCTCTTGCAGTTCCCATTGTTGTTGAGACTGGAAAAGAGTAGTTATAGAATCGAATATCACTAATTTTTTATTAGCTTGTTGTGATTCAATAGATTATATTTGTAGAATTTTACACTCGCCGCCAGTAGATAATATTTCAATTTGGCGCATGGCTTGCCATGCTTCAACAGATGTTTTTTTAGCTTGATGTGCTTCAATAGATTATAGCACATACCCTAATATTTTAGCTTATTGTTAATTTTCTTCAATCGGTATGCTACTCAGATCTCCTTAAGGAATCACAGTGGCCCACCACCTCCTCCTGGTTAGTCTTATTACATACATCTACTCATAGCGGGTGGTTTTCACAGTGTACAAGGCTGATCCACTTGTTGGTAATTAGTTAATCTTGTATATGAAATAAAAGCATAAATGTGCAATCTCTTTATATATGAAATAAAAGCATAAATGTGAATCCTCGTAAAAGATTTGAAATCTGCAAACCATCTTTTTAGTGGCGGGATTGTACTAGCGTTCAGAAAACCCACAATGTGAAAAATTCTCACCTTCCTTGAGGCCCTGACCATTGGGTGTCTTTGAGTAAAGTCCTAACCCTTTTTGCTATGTTGGTTTGAACTTCAATAGGTTCCATGGCCCCATGGATCTTAAGGCCAAGAGGTATTCCAGGATGCATGCCATTTTCTTCATTGTGACGGAGATGGCAGGATTGTCACTGTGGGAGAGGGAATCTTTTCCTTCGCTCCTTTGCCGATATCTTCTGACATGGTTCTTCAACGGTGAACCGTCTTGATGGTGTTTCCTTCATCATGAGTGGTGGAAGCTGAGGAAACTTCTACCATGTACCAGCCCTCAATGGTGACCATCCTTCCACAACTAATAAATTTCACCTTCTAATGCAAAGTAGAGCGGACGGAGCCCACCGAATGGATCTAGGTTTGCTCGAACAATATTTTGAAAGATGATTTGATGTCCATACATGGAATGCAGCAGAAATGGTGGCTAGCCCAACCACAATCTTAGTAAATAGTATTCCCAGGTCACATCTCTTAGAACTGCCACAAGCCAGCATTGACAGATCTGTCGGTTGACTCCTTCGGGTCGACTCCCAGGCAAGAGACAGTTTTGATCATTACAATTTATGCATGAACCATTGTCAATAAGGGCACGATTATCTCAATCATGTGATTGGTGAATGTCTTCCTTTGTCAACGAGTTCGTTGCTCGAGAAGGTGCTGCTTTTGAGAGACTAGGTAGTGCCGCAATAACTGCCAACTGTTAAGGAGTAGTCTCAATTGGGATGACTGCATTATTATTCTCTTTCACGACTGCTTCCCAATGTTTTCGGATGCTTAAGTAATCCCAAGATAGAAATTCTGTGTCTGAGTCTTCTTCAGTTGCTAAATCACTTTGTCATTGGGAGCTGTAGGTGGAACAAGATCTTGCTCACGATTTTCCCCTTGGACCAGTGCAGTGGGCCTCTCGACCATTAGATTGGAGACTCAACAAATTATCTCTACCATGGTAGCATTCACTTCATCATTGTTAGTAAGATCGAAGGCTTCTTAGATGACCCAAAATATGTGAAAGTGAAGTCCTGATCATTGCTACTGTCGAAATCGTACATGGATATTGGGTACTTGACCATGACACAGTTATCATCTGAACTACCACGTATGATACCTTGTCAACCTTAGTTGGTTCTCTGCCCTTATCTTGGGTCCTTTCACCTTTGAGTGTGAGGACTTTGAAGCAGATACAAAAACTACATGTATTATTCTTCGTAGTTGATTTCATTAGGAGAAAATCTAATATAAGACCA
Source organism: Warburgia ugandensis (assembly GCA_035236585.1). Classification (NCBI taxonomy): domain Eukaryota; kingdom Viridiplantae; phylum Streptophyta; class Magnoliopsida; order Canellales; family Canellaceae; genus Warburgia; species Warburgia ugandensis. Next base: position 78,697,614 of record CP141130.1, read on the forward strand.
ACTATATTGGAATGGGAATCTATTTTCAAATGAGAAGGGCACTTTGACACGGGAATAGCAAAACTTGGACTTATCAATGGAGACTGATTTTGTCGCTGCACTTTGCTATGTATGAGTACTTTATCCATGTGTTATCTTTCCTTTCCTGCTCTGTTTTGTTTTCTATATTTTTTTCTCAAGGAATGGTATATACAGATTGTTAAACTTGCGGTTCACAGCCAGCCCCGTTCATTTTGTTTCCTAATACTTACCTTGGCCTTGTTTAGTTGTTCCAATATATAAAGGGATCATCAACAAGTAAGGAAACATCCACTATTTCAATGCTTCCGATCAAATGCAACGCAAAAGGAGTTGGACATGCTGTGACATGAAGTCAAAGTAATTACGAACCTTGATGTATCTAGATCTCTTAGAAAACCGTGCTTTATCCCGAACGGTTACCCAGCCAAGTTTACGACCCTCCAAGATGAAGAAAGAAGTGCAACAAAAAGAACCAAATAAGTCTTCAAAGAATCACATTCTGTGCTTAAGAATCTTGAGATCAAGTTCTTTGAAAAATTCCAAGGGGTCTCCTCTAACGCTATTAAGTGGTTATCGAGTCCCTCTTAGGCCCCTTAAAGAATGGGTCAATTTTGGTGCATTAAGCAAATTTCCTCCTCCGAAGCCTTGGGAGTCTTATTCTCGCATATGCTCAGCTCAGGCAATCTGGCAGCATTTGAATTGGAATCACTGAGAAAAATCTCGTCGTTCAGTTCGTTGACCAGCAGGGAGTGGTTTGAGTAATTTTGGCCTTCTTGGACACTGCGGCCCCATTCAATACTCACTACCGTTCCAAAAGAAAATTTCAAAAAAAAAATGTCTGAGAGGAGGCAGCTGACTTTACATCTCTGCTATCCGTGGATAATGATAGAATTCCTTGTTGTTGGCAGCTTAGTTCTACTTCAATTTCATCTCTGCTATATCTCTCTAGCTCTGCCATGCATTTGACATGTCTTTACAGTATTACTTGACAACCAATAGAATCTTAAATAATTGAGAGTATTATGAAATAATTTTTTATCATCAGTTCTGAATTTTGACACCACAATATGCCAATTACAGCTTATTCTGGTTCTGTTGATCTTCAGATTTAAATATCACAATACTCCAATTACAACTGTTGATCTGCAGATTTAACATCTCGAGACTGCACTGTCATCTTGAATTCTAGAATGTCCAGTGAGGAACTTTTACATTGAATCCTCACGAGTATCACAAATGAAAGAAAAGTCACAGCTAGAGCTAAATATCATCTCTATGACAGCTTTTCTGCTGAAGTATTCCTCTCTCAAGTCATGTATTTGATACGTACCAGTTTAAGCTGCGCTGGTTTTCCTTGAATATGCTGAAATCAGTTGGAGATATCAATTTACAAGTTCCTCACTGGGCATTGTAAGATGATGTCAAAACATTTAGTTTACAACTAGACTCAGATTTATCTCAAATACCCAGGCAGAAAGAATGATGAAGGAACCTTTGTTGGGGATTTACAGTCCCCGCCCAAGATCAAGCATACACAAAAAACAAATTTTATGTGGTTCAACCAAAAATGCCTGCGTCTATGGGAGGAGAACAAATTCACTAAAAGAGAGGGAGTATTAGAGGGTATTTACAAACGAAAAATGTAGGTAATGGTGTAATATATCGATTTTCAGCTCCTCCCTATTTATAGGGTTTCTAGAGCTTTATTTTCAACAAAAAACCATTCAAAGTCTTTGGAGGGTGCCGTAATAGTTGACAACAAGGCCGAAGGCGGGCCTGCACACCACACCCGATACAGATTCAAAGAAAAAAGGCAGGCTGCCTTTAGGTAGTAGGGGACTCTTTCATTAGGGAAGGGAAGAAGGGGTACCTTTCTTGACATCGGTGGCAGCGCCCACCACAGTTGACATTGATGGGTGCCAGAATTGTAAGGCAGCGACCGTCAAATGGGACTAGACTAACAAGTCTCCCCCTCCAGGCCCATTAACTAAAGGAAGTTTCTTCACGCATGGACTTCTAGTAGAAGCCCATCCATGCCAATTCCTTGCAAATATTGAACTTGCTTCGAGGTAATGCTTTTGTCATCATATTCGAACTATTGTCGTTAGTATGAATCTTCTCAAACTCTAATCACTTCAAGTCTAAAAAATCACGTATCCAGTGATACCGAACATCAATGTGTTTTGACCTCCCATGAAAAGTAGAATTCTTGCTAAGGTGTATAACACTTTGACTATTGCAAAATAACGCATACCTCTTCTATATAAAGCCAAGTTTATTCACAAACTTCTTCATCCATAGTAACTCTTTACAAACCTCTGTCACAACAATAAACTCAGCCTTTGTCGTAGACAAGGCAACACACTTCTGTAACTTCGACTTCCATGACATAACTCCCCCTACAAAAGTAATCAAGTAACCTAAAGTAGACTTCCTCATATCAATATCACCAGTCATATCTAAATCAGTGTAGCCCTCAAGCAAGGACTTACCAATGCCAAATCCCAAACACAACTTGGAAGTACCATGTAGATATCTTAATATCCACTTCACTACATTCCAATGCTCTTTTCTTGGATTTGATAGAAAACGGTTCACTGTACTAACTACATATGCAATATCTAGTCTGGTGCATACCATGGCATATATAAGACTGCCGACAGCTGAAGCATAAGGAACATCTTGCATGTATTCCTTTCTCAGTATCACTCACTGGAACTTGATTCTTACTAAGCTTAAAGCGAGTAACAAAAGGTGTACTAACAACTTTAGCTTTATCCATGTGAAATCGCTGAAGTACTTTTTCTATGTACTTCTCCTGAGACAGCCATAACCGCTTATTCCTCCAGTCACGAACAATAGAAATCTCGAGAATCTGTCTCAAAGGTCCAAAGTTTTTCATAGCAAAGATTTTGTTCAGCTTCTTTAATTGACTGATCCTTGAAGAGCTGCGTCCAACAATAAGCATATCGTAGACATAGAGTAGCAAGATGACAAAATCATCCTCTAAGAATCTTTGTACAAACACACAGTGATTTGAAGTAGTCTTTCTATAACCCTGTTGGGATATGAACTGCTCAAACTTTTTGTACCACTGTCGGGAGCCTATTTCAAGCCATATAGACTCTTCTTCAGCTTACAGACATACTCATCCTTGCCTTTATTAATAAAACCTTTTGATTGCTCCATATATATCTCCTCCTCTAAGTTACCATAGAGGAATGATGTCTTCACATCCATCTGCTCAACCTCCAGATCAAAGTTTACAGCCAAAACCAATACAACTCGGATTAAAGACATTTTGACCACAGGAGAAAATATCTCCTCGAAATCAACACCTTTTTTTTTACCAAAGTCTTTCACCACAAGTCTAACTTTGTATCATGGTCATGAAATGTCATCCTTGTACTTCACCCTACAAATCCACCAATCCTTCAAAGCTTGTCTGCCCTTAGGTAATCTTACCCACTCAAAAGTGTGGTTGTCTTATAAGGATTTCATCTCTTCCTTCATAAATGCAATCCACTTTGCATTCTCTTCACTTTCAACTGCCTCTGTGTAGTTCTCAAGCTCTCCCCCGTAAATAAGGAGCACGTACTCATCTGGTGAATACTGAGTGGAGGGTTAATGATCTCTCAAACTTCGTCTCATTGAAATTGTTGGCTCCTCAATAGGAACCTCTTGCTGAACATCATTAGCCTCTGACAAAACATCCATGTCTTTAGCAACTTCATGCTCACCCTCAGCCTGATCATCTTGAACATCAGCTGGCGCACCACCATGGTCATTAACGCCATCTACATCTAGCATATGTGAAATAAGAACTAGATCTAAATCAGTCAGAGTATCAGAACTTTGATTTTCTGATCATTCGGTTTTGTCAATGTGTTCAATGGTTTGGTCTTCCATAAAGACCACGTCACGGCTCCTAACTAGCTTCTTTACAATAGGATCATATATCTTGTAGCCAAGTTCATCCTGCTCGTAGCCGATGAAAACACATTGTTTGGTCTTGACGTCTAGTTTGGACCTCTCATCTTTGGGTATATGTGCAAATGCTTTGTACCCAAATACCCGCAAGTGATCGTAAGAGACATCTTTTCCATACCATAGCTTGTCAAGAACATCTGCATTCAAGACAATAATTAGAGATAAGTTAATAACATAGGCTAATGTGTATACCTCCTCACCCTAGAAGGAACTAGGTAGCATAGCTTCAAAAAGCAAGCATCTAACCCTCTCCATCAATGTCCTGTTCTTCCTTTCTGCTAAACCATTTAGCTGGGGAGTCTTCGGAGGAGTCCTTTGATGTCTGATCCCTTGTTGCTTACAATAAGCATCAAATGGTCTACAGTACTCGCTACCATTGTCTATACAAATACATTTCAGCTTCTTTCCTGTTTGACACTCAACAAAAGCTTAAAACTCTTTAAATTTGTCAAGCACCTGATCCTTAGATTTCAAAACATAGACCTAGAGTTTTCTAGAATAATCATCAATAAAGGTAACAAAATATAATGCACCACCAAGTGTTTGTACCTTCATAGGACCGCATACATTTGAATGTACTAATTCAAGCATGCCTGGCTTCTTGGAAGAAGGATGGCTTTTGAAGGAAACCCGTTGCTGCATTCCGGCAAGACAATGATCACACTTGCTCAACTTTGCAGCTTTGAGACCTGAAAGCAAATTCTCTCTTGACTAGACAACTTAGTCCTTTCTCACTCATGTGACTGAGCTGCCTGTGTCACAAATCTGAAGAACAAGCAACATCAACCGCGTTCATAGAGTTAATAGGAATCAAAGCTTGTATCACATACAAGCTTCGATTCCTATTAACTCTATGAATGCGGCTAGATGATTTCTTTCCTCTAGCAACCATAAGCGCTCCTTTAGAGAGCTTCCACTGGCCATCACAAAAGGTATTACAGTACACATCATCATCAAGCTTTTTGGCTGATATTAAGTTCAACAGGATATCTAATACATGTCAAACTTCCTTGAGAATTAACCTCGTCCTGTTGTTGGTGTCCAAACAGAGGGATCCAATACCAATGACCTTTGACACCCCATCGTTACCCATCTTCAACACTCTAAAGTCACCAAGAGTGTACGAGGTGAAAAACTCCCTCCTAGAGGTAACGTGAAAGAAGCATTGCTATCAATGACCTATCCAATCTCACTGGAAGCTAAGTCGATCTCATTTTCATCACAGACTACAACAAGGCCTAAAGTGGTGGTGGCACACTATCATTCCCGTCATTATTTCTTCTCTCTTGTTTGGCACTCTCTATCTTGTTCTCAGCTTTCCTCTTGTAACACTGATTTTTGATGTGATCCTTCTTGCCCCAATAATTTTACTCCAAACTCTTGTATCTGGACTTAGATTTACTCATATCCCTGTTATTCTTCTCATGACCTTTGATCTTGCTTCTCCCCCTATTTTTTGAGATCAAAAACTCAAACTATGATGTGGTGGCAACTTGAGCTTATCACGTCATTTCTTCATTTAAAACTGTGCTTCTCGCAGATTCCCACGTCACAGTGTCACTTGGAGTAGAATTGGCTAGAGAAACACAAAAATTTTCCCATAAGTCTAACGTCGGATAGTTGCCGAAAGTATCCGGTCAACTTGTTCAAGTGGTCGAAAATAGAACTCCCTTCCTTGTATCTTAGGTGCATTGCTTGATTAAGTAGGAATAACTTATTATTTCCAGTTCTCGATGCATATAAGGTTTCTAATTTGATCCACAGAGTTCTAGCATGTGTTTCATTTTGAATATGATTAAAAACATTATCTTCTACCCACTGTTGAATGAAACCACATACATGTTAATATTCAAAAGCCTACTCATCTTCGGACTTATCCTCCAGTTTTTTAGTAGCAAAGGCAGATAGATGTAATTTCTTCACAAAAAAACAAGATTTTTCATATTGCCCTTCCACTTGTGATAGTTAGTACCATTTAAGTAAATTATTTTGCTCATGTTTGTCTCCATAAGTAAAGATAAAGTATTTACAACAATTTAAGAAGAGAATCTTATAAATACGAGAGCACCACTAAGTCTAAAATGCTCAATTTAGCCAAGAACTAGTCTATCCCCCTCAAAAACCAGTAAAAAATAGGCATGCTTCAGTCTGATCATTGTTGCAACTCGTCACTGTTGCAACTCTACTACTGTTGAACTCAAATTGTTACAACTCTGCTACTGCTACAACGTGTACTGTTTCAATTCTGTTGAAACTCAGACTGTTGTAACCCATATCTGAGGACACTGTTACAACTCAGTACTGTAGTAGGCACTATAGCGATGACTATAGCCAACAGTAATGATGACGCTTTTTTACTGTAGCAGAATGATGTTGCCTTTTACTGTAGCAAAATGATAATGCTTTTACACTATAACAGATATTTTTTACTATAGCAACATTGTAGTTGCAACAGTCTTCTTCCTTCTCACATTGATCATGACCGGTCTGCAACCCTCGTTTTCTACCTCTGTTTTGCAGTAAAACCTCGCTCTGATACCACTTGTTGGGGATTTATAGTCCTCACCCAAGATCAAGCATACACAAAACACAAATTCTACGTGGTTCAACCAAAAATACCTACGTCCATGGGAAAAGAACAAATTATCTAAAAGAGAGGGAGTATTAGAGGGGATTTACAAAAGGAAATTGTAGGGAATTGTGTGATATATCGATCTTTAGCTCCTCCCTATTTATAGGGTTTTCATAGCTTTATTTTCAACAAAAAACCATTCAAAGTCTTCAAGCGGTGCTGTAATAGTTGACAACGCAACCGACGGCGGCGGCGGTGCTGCCCGCCATAGTGGAATTCAACGGCTGCCTTTCTTGACATAGGCGGCGGCGGTCAATGGTGGTGCCCACCACAATTGACGTCGGTAGCCATCAAAGTTGAGAGGCAGCGGCCGTCAAATGGGACTAGACTAACAACCTCAACACCTTTTGTAATTGCTGGTATCACAATTATTGATGAAGGTGCCTATAGGGACAATTTCAAGTGAATGCTCTTGAACATCTAAGGTCCATTCCTAGACATAAAATGCACATGAATATCACAATTCTTGATGAAGGTGCCTATAGGGACAATTTCAGGTGAATGCTCTTGAACATCTAAGGTCCATTCCTAGACATAAAATTGCACATGATCTTAACTGCTCTTTGTTACTTATCTTTAATATCAGATGCTTTGTTCACTTCAATCCTTCCCTGAATTTGTTGCCAACCAAATGTCGCTTGCCTACCTCACCATCAAATGGTCCAGATGTCCCTTAAATTTCCAAATTGTGAGCTGATACTTAATCCTCAACTAAAGTATGATATCAAAGAAGTTAACACAATCTATTTGTGTTATCCTAGAGATTGATTTCATGAACGTCCCGACTCTATATCATCCCATACTCGATGCTGAAGTTTAAAAATTTTCAACTACAGTTCCTACTTCTTAGTAGGAATATAGAGAATTTGATTATCGTAGGTCCGGGTTCTGCTGTCTTCACTGCAGCTATTTGTGCTGCTGGGGCCAATTTGAAACTTGTGGTGTTTGATCGTATCAAATGGAGGGTGTTCTAGGAGGACTGTCGGTGTGTAAGACTAAAGTTGAAGAGTGGTCCTCATTTGATAGATCTCCCCTTCATTCTGTTATGGAACTTACAAATATAACCTGCCACTTAAAAGAATTTTTGTTGCATGCATCTGAATTTGAAGCTTCTAACTGCATTTTTTTGTTGGGTGAAAACCACAATAGTGAACTTGTCCTGATCCGAAAGAAAGGGCTATTTGACTGATTAAAGGCCCAACCATTACAAAGGATCTGAACGGTGCAACGGACTCCGGCAAGGCAAGGGTTGAAGGAGAGCAACAGCTCGTGTTCCAAGAACCTTTGCTCTGTTCGGACATGTGCCTGTAAAAAATGGAAGCCGAAATCCCCCATTTTAACCCTCCTTGTAACAGGCAAGATGGAGAAAGCCCGTCGCATGGGGCTGTTTGCATTCAAGAAATAAAAGATGGGGGCTACTTGTGCTTTTATTCAAACATGGGGCTGCTAAAACATAGGGGCTTATCAAGGATACAATTCGTGCAAGGGCAGCTATAGGATGGGATAAAATAACTATTAATGAATAACTTCATCCAGGGACTGTTATTACTGCGCCCATTAGACAGCTCGGAAATGACTACTCATTTCAGCAGCAAAAGAAAAGGACTTTATTTGTTATTTCATATATGACCTTAGACACAAAAGAGTTGCATAAAAAGAGAAAAACGCAGAGAGAGAGAGAGGATTAGCCCTTCCATTACCTATTGTGCGCCTCGACTGGCACAAGCTGAAGAACTTTCTTGTGCACGACTATCCAAGATGCGTCCTGCATGTCCAAATCTTCTTTCTTCTTCACGATCGGCAATTCCCAGTTATAAGTAACTACACAATATCGCAAGCACCAGCTCTGTAGACGCTGCTTCCTAGACAACCCCTTCTGCCCACGCCAAACGGTATGAGCTCGAAGTCTTGGCCATTATAATCAATACAACTACCCATGAATCTTTCCCGAAATAATTCTTCTAGGTTCTCCCAAGATTCGGATCTCTTCCAATAGCAAAGGTATTGACAAAAAGTCTTGTTTTGGGAAGAATCTCGTACCCATCAATCTCACATTTTTTAATAGTTTCTCTATAAGTCAATGATACACTAGGTGGGCATAACTCATTGTCTCCTTTCCAACAGCTTTGACATATTGAAGTTGCTGAAGATCACTTTCTTCCATGATCTTTCGAACTTCTTGCACTTTCTTCACAGTTCTCGGGTTTCTTGTGGTCTCTGCCATAGTCCACTCAACTGCTGATGCCACTGTCTGTTCCACGTACCAATATATTCTATAATTAAAGAAGAACTCAGTTTGACAAATTAGTTTTGCCTTGTCAAGTAGTTAGAGCTCTATTATGTGTTCAGACTGAACTTCTATTCTACGGAATTATCTAGCATAATCCATAAACCTGACTCTATAAGCGTTGCCACTCGGCTGGAGGATATAGTTGCTCTTATGATTATTGAAAGCGGACCTGCTAGAACATTGGGGAATTAATGCAGTTATTGCTGAAGTCTGGGACTTAAACATATTTTGGTGTCTTAACCAAATGTATATGCATGAAAGTACAGGCATTAGTAAGTGGTCCAAGTGAGAAATGCTCTAGATTTACCTCCTTTGTTGTACAAAGACGCATATATATCTACTTCAACAAACTTGGTACCTCTCATAACCAAAACAATTCATCTAATAAGAAACACCCGGAATCTTTAGTGGCTTAAAATAGGAATTGATGCTAGCCAATTACAGTAGGTTCAACTACATGTGGTTCATTGCCATGTGGCCCTTTGCTTTTGTTTCCTGGAACAATGGACCCGTTCATCTAATCTTGAGTCTACAGCTGCTGGACAGAGGAAAGTACAAGTTCGCCAATGGGTTTAGGTTGCAGTAACATGGTAATTTTCAATTTGTTCTGGCACAATATACTATTTTGCGGCGGTGGCTTTGCCTTTGGGAAGGCATCAAAGAGTTTCCGACCAAATCCAAGGGTTCACAGGCAAAGAAAGCAGTAGATTCAGAAAATTCATTTCCCAAGAAGAAGAAGAATGAACAACCACTTGGATCAATGTCAGCACGTATCTAGGTGGGAATGTCAAATTGTAATTTAATCTTTAAAGGATACTACTTATCTCGAACCCAGGTATTTGGGATGAGTTGGGACAAGAGCCTTGTTTCCTTGTTTGGGATGGGATAGAATTTTCATGTCCCAGTTTTTTTAGGTTTTGACAAGATTTTTCAAATACTTGTCTACTCACATCTCATGCCCACCTCTAGCTTTTCATGTATGTTCTTGGTTTTTATCGTAGCTTCTAATTCATGAAATATTTTATGGCTTTGCTTGATCTGAGCCGGTCATTTGATAGCATACATCTGAGATAATCAAATGCTTACTAATTGAACTGTATATGATCTTTAAAGTTGGTATGGATAAGAAACATTTGAGATGAAATGTGGGTCCTAACAGATGGAAGGTTAGCCCTATGCGAGGTTGAAGATGACCATGGACGAAAGTTTTTCCTCACGTAGCAACTTGTTTAGTTGAAAGAAATGAGAAGCAATCAAAATACACAAAATATCCCTCACTTAAATAGCCAACCTGACTCGTTTCTAAGGAAAGGGGTCACCACAAATGGTTTTTCAAAGCGTAGGGCCAACTTATTAAGAAATTGAAATACATCGGCTACTTCAAACCGAATCTTAAGTTCAGGGTTTAAGTGTGAATAGAATGTTGTAATTCCTTCATCTACACATAAAACACACTCTCCCCCATTTTATATTTGAATTTTAGCTACATAAAAAAAATTTGCAAATAAACAAGAGTCCCATGGGTGGGAAGCTGCAAAGGCACACAAATCATAGATACACATCATCATCATCATCAAAGCCTTATCCCGATTGAGGGTCCACTATATGAATCATGTTCCTTCATTTCCTCTATCATGGGTCATGGCCTCATTTAGTCTATTTTTAAATATGTTCTCATCTCTTCTATACATGTCCTTTTAGGCCTTCCCCTTGCCCTTTTAGAGCCTTCAACTTGGATCGACTCAGTTATTCTAACTGGTTCTATTTCATGTCTCAATTGAACACGTCCAAATCCTCTAAGTCTACTAGCTCTTATCTTGTTACCTATTGGTATTACTCCTAAGTTTTCTCTAATGTATTCATTTCTAATTCTATTCTTTCTTATCTTGCTACTCATCCATCTCAACATTCTCATTTTGGATAGGCTCATCTTGTTTATATGTTGTTCCTTAATTGCCCAATACTATGATCCATAAAGCATCACATGGCTTATGGCCATCCTATATAATTTTCTTTTTAGTTTGAGTGACACTCACTGATTATACAATATTCCAAAGGCACATCTCTATTTGTTCCAACCTGCTTAGATTCTTTGTGCAACATTCCTCTCAATCTCTCTGCTCTCATGAATAACTGATTCCAAGTATTGAAAGTAGTCTTTTTTGGTACTTAGTTATCAATCTTTACTGGTGCCTCTCTCTGGCTCCTCTCCTTACTAAAATTGTATTCTCATACTCTGTCTTAGTGTTGATGTTTAACTGCAAGTGCACAGGCTATTGCAGTATATCTATGCAAACATGGGTTGATCCCACAGGGACTCACTTTAAATATAATGAGTTTAAAAAAAAATTTAATTCTCTAAAAAATTAAAAAAAAAATAATAGAATTAAAGTAACAGTAAAATAAATATTCAGCTTTATTGAAATGATACAATTTATAGAAATTCCAAGTATAGAAAATATAAAATTAAACTAATTAAACATCTCTAAATTACATTGTACGTGGAGAGCACTATCCCTAGATAACATTGTCAGAATAAGATAGAACACGAATAACAAAACTTAGATAAAGTAAAACAATAATAGAAGAAAAGACAGAATAGGGAAAAGAGAAGACAGAGATGTGAATGGAATTAAATAAGGGACTCAAATGGAATTAGAATTAAAGTGAGAGGGGTAGAAGTGGAAATTTAAAAAAAAAATTTGGTTTTTAACAAAAAGCAAAAGAGAAACCCGATGGTGGAGAAGATGCTAGAGATGGTGAGGGAGAAGGGAGAGAAGAGGAAGAGGAAGAGGAGAAGGAAAGAAGAAGAAGAGGGGGAAAGGGAAGCCAGTGGGGAAAACCCAATCTAGGTTTTCTCCTTTGGGCTGGCCGGAGGTAAGTGACGACGCCAGTGGAGTTTGGGTGTCTGTCCAATTCAAGCGGGAGATCTAGGTGGTGCTGGTTCCTGGCATCTGGGTTCAATCAAGTAGGGATCGGCTGGTGTCAGGTTTTGGGAGGAGCAGCGCTAGTGGGTTGCCGTGAAAGAGTGGGTGGCAGCTTGGGCAAAGGCTCGAATCTAGTGAAAGATGGTTGGTGCACGCCTGGATTGTTGGATGTTGGCTTTGCTAAGCCTTCACCCACAATATGATATGTGAGGAAATAAGAAGAGAAAAACACCAATGAAAGAAGAAAATATTCTCAAATTCACTCAAGAACAATAACAAATACAAAGGTTGCTACCTTACAAGACTTACTCCTTCACACTCTCACTTACTCTTCATTCCTCACTTCTTTCTCTCTTTCTTTTTCACTTGCTTACAAATGAGGAGTGCTCCTCTATTTATACTTGTTCTTCACCTACCACCTCCTTAATGTGTGGTGAAGATTATTACAAGTGTCTTTGATCTAATGGTTAACACTTATCTTCCAACCTAACTTCATAAATATCTAAGAAAGATATTTCTAAAGAGTTATCTATATTTGTTGACTTTTGTGCATTTTCTAGAACATGGACCTTCTAGATTATGGGCCTTTTGTGTAACACTTAAGACAAAGCCCATGACCAAAAGAAAAAGAGATAAGATGGGTCTGCCCATGTCATTGGGCCCACACATGCTTTTGGTTTACTTCCAAGATGGATCGGTGCAACCTGGAAACTTGGCAGATAGGGGAACTTGGATGTCTTTCGGCGCTTAGAATCTGGGGTGGTGAATCGAAGCAAACAGTGGCGGATGGGTGCTGGCAGGTGGAAGCAGAGAGAAAATGAGAGGGAGAGAAAGATAGAGACAGAAGTTAATGGAGATAACAGTGAGGGGGACGATGAAGAGAAGCAAGAGAGAGAGGGTGTCGAGTAGTGATATTGGCCAGTGATTGGTGCTGTGCTGTGAAGGAGCAGACAATGCCTTTGATGAGAGAGAGAGAGAGAGAGAGAGAGAGAGAGAGAGAGAGAGAGAGAGAGAGAGAGAGAGAGAGAGAGAGAGAGAGAGAGAGAGAGAGCGGTGAAGATGGGACCGCGACAGAGCGCGCGGTGAAGATGGGACCGTGACACAGCAGGGAGAGAGAGGAGAGGAGTGGCCTAGCCAGTGCGAGGCAAGGAAGATGGAAGAGAGGTAGAGGGATGGGAGTTCTCGAAGCTGCCTCCTAGGCTACGTCAATCACACGAGGAGACACCAAGGAGAAGCTAGGCTGGTGCATTGAGATGAAGAAGGCAAGCCTAAGAGATGAAGTAGAGAAGGTATAAGTCGGTGATGTAGAGTGGAGACAAAAGGTTAGAGAGAGGTGGCTCAAGAAAAACGAAAGGGAGACCGAGGAAGCAGGGAAGCCTAGCTGGTGAGAGAGAGAGAGGATGGAGGTGATGGGTCTGCCTCCTACGTCCAGCCAAGGAAAGAGGTGAAGAGCATGAGGAGAAGAAGAGGAGATGTGAGAGAGATAAAGAGGGAGTGGAGTCCACTAGCAGTCCAATCTTACCAAAACTCTACAAATTTGTTTTGATTCTCCAAGAGTTTTTGTGTTTGATTTCACGTTCAATTCCTCTCCATTATCTAGATTTTTGCAAATAATGTCCTGATTATCTTCAATTTGCTCTTTTTCAGGAAGCTTTTTCATCCTTGATCTAGATCATCCAATCTGACTTGATTGATCTCCAATGCACATGACTCAATTAGAATCATTTAAACTGTTCATTACTCTTCTGATTAGCTCTGATGGTCATCTAACCATTAAATTTTGCAATTCAACAGTTGGATGGCCAATTAGAGCTAAAATAAAATATTTTATGTAAAATCTAAAAAATAATGGTCTAAATGATCTATTTATATACTAAATTAGGAGTATTTTGACCAAAATTGAATATTTAACACTTAGTTTAGCTAATTTTAAATCTTTTAGTATCTATGCCATCTTTGTATAACGTAAGCTTGATGTTTACTCATTCCTTGTCTTATCAATTGAAACTGTCATTTACAAATAGCATTTACCATGAAATCTTCTCGTGCAGATATTTCGTTAACTCATACTATAACCAACATGAAGAGGTACAGGCTCAATGCCGATTTTTTGTGCAATTCTATGGTGATGAAAAAATTATCGATCTCTCTGCTAGTGGTCATAACATTTGTTACCACTCTTTCATGCATATCCTTAATTAAAAAACATAGTCACACATCTAAAAAGAAAAGGGAAAAGAGAAGAATGATTGAGTCTATATCTACACACATGCATGGAGTGAGAATGAAAAGGCCTGTAGCATGGCAAGGAAAAAAAAGATCCTTACATTTATCTTTGCATTTAGCTACATTAATAATAGTTGCTGATAAATCAAAGTGTAAAGGAAGGTACAAAAGGGACACGCACGAACACACATCGAAAAGAAAAAGAAAAAAGGGGAATGCTAGGGTCCTGCATGCAGCACACAAGTAAGCTTGCTGCGCCTCCACTTTATCACGGTGGGCTTCACATGTGGTCGACCATTTTTATCTTAACTTCTATTATTGTGGATGACTACTAATTCTAAAACGATGTCGATGGATGAGTCTAAAATCTAAAAAGTATACTTTCAACGTATACACATGGTTCTCCCAACTCTCCGGTTCTCACAAGTCTCCAGGTCTCCCAAGTCTCTCAAAATGAACGAGTTGAGAGAATATTTTTTAGATGTTAAAATTGTCTAATCTTAGTAATTTTTATTATACATACTACTGGAAAATAGACAAATTAGATGGATGCGTCTGATCAACTAAAGGTAGAACCAACCGTGGTAAAGTGGGACGCAGCACCGCGCAGGAGAAAAGCACTCATTTAGTAGAGAGAGACAGTAGTCCATCATTCCATTTATTATACATACTACTGGAAAATAGATATGGATGGGTCTGATAACTAAAGGCAGAACCAACCGTGGTAAAGTGGGACGCAGCACCGCGCAGGAGAAAGCACTCATTTATTAGAGAGAGACAGTAGTCCATCATTCCCTCATCTATCTAATTACTGGTGCTTGACGGGCACAATCCGAAGCGGAACTTTCATGTTCACAACCACCCCAAAATTGTCCTCCATGTTCACATCTTCGGGCTTCATCCCATCTGGCAACTCCCAATTAAAGAAGTATACAAGATTGGCAAGAAGAAGTTCTGTAGACGCAATCGCGAGATGCATACCAGGGCAGCCCCTTCTACCTGCCCCGAAGGGTATGAACTCGAAATTTTGCCCTTTATAATCAATCGGGCTATCCAGAAATCTGTCAGGCAAGAATTCCTCTGGGTTCTCCCAAGTCTCCGGGTCTCTTGATATTGCAAAGTTGTTAACGAAAACTCTTGTTTTGATAGGTATTTCGTATCCTCCAAGCTCGGTTTTTTGAAGTGTTTCACGAGGAATCAATGTTCCAGGGGGATGTACTCTCAGCGACTCCTTTACTACTGCTTTGAGGTATTGAAATTGGTAAAGATCGGCGTGTCTGACCATATCAGTCTTCCCCATGGTTCCTCTAACTTCATCTTGGATTCTCTTCATAAACTTCCCGTTTTTTACAAGCTCTGCCATGGTCCATTCCACTACCGTTGCCACATTGTCTGATGCGCCAAACAAGACATTCTACAAACAAGCAGTTAGATTTACTCGTTAGTTTTGCTTGCGATAACAAGAAATTAACTTCTAATAAGATGGAAGTAAGAGCTTTATTATTAGGACGCAAAATTTTTATGCCAACAGGGCCATCTTGATGTAGCAAAAGATTGAGCACTACTACTAAGCTAGTTGCTAGGTTGGTCAAATAAACTAGTAAAATTGGTGAACTGCCACTTGGTAGGTGTCTGTTGGAAACTTGTGGTTTTCTCTAAGTGCAAAAGAGAAAATTTTCTCCGTCATGAACAGAACGCGTAAGTTTCAACAAAGAACTTTCATGTGGAATTCACCCATTTCACTAGCTTGCTAGTGCCTATATCCTTCTCATTTTCCTTTCAACTAAATTCCTCGCGGGGCTAACGAGGAACTATAGTCTGGTGGCAAAGAAAAACGGATTAGTGTAGCAGCCAACTGATTTGAGAACCCGCCGTCGTTATCCTATTCAATTTTCCACCTGACTCAGCGTTTCACGTTGAGAATTCAAATGAAGAGATGTTTTATCATCTTCAAAATGGAAAACGCTGGCATCCAACACCTTATGCAGTATATCATATGTTAGACATTCTAATGATGGTAAAATTCGTCTATTAACTACAACAATGGGTAGTTCTATGATGGATGCACATATTTTCGATAAAGAAATGTTAGGCTATTACCATCCAGAAATTTGAGAAGAGACTACTTATTCAGCGATCCAAACCTTTGATCAACTACTGGTTGCTATGGGTTGGCCGTATACCAAGTTCCCTCATTGAATGTCCTTGTGCCTAGTAACGTTTGATGAGAATGTAGGTCACGCCCTGTTCATTTCCTGATCTTCATCTAAGACCCGAAAATAGATAGGCTACAAACATTTGCACAGAGTTTAATTATGTGAATAGCCCTTAGCAGAACGGTTTAGGAAATAAATATAATTTGAATCTTGACGATTTGACTCAACTCCAAGTAACTCAACTTGGTAGCAAATCGAGTCAACATATAGTTTTCAATTCCAGCCCTATTTTTTATGCACGGTGAGAACTTGTTTAATAGATTTATGCCTTTTATCATGTTTAAAATGGCTTACATAGGTTAGAGATCAAATTTATTAGATGCTTTTAGCCTATGTTTTCATGAGCTGAAAATAGTGACCATCTTATTTTTCTTAATTTTTTTGAAGGTACAAAACCAATAGTCAGCTTCATTCAAATGCATTAATTTCCAATGGTTACCTATTTTTTATAAAGATGAACATGATAAATAGCTTAGATCCAGGAAACCAATCATTATGTACAAAAAAGAAAAAAGGGCGTGGACTTCTGACACCAAGAGCGTGTAGATGCACTGGGACTCGGAACAAAACATTTAAAGTTGGGTGGAGTTGAACACAGGACCAAGACCTCTAGGAATGAATGCAGCTACCTGATATATCATATGTTAGACATTCAAAATCTTTGTAGTCTCCAATCAGCAGTACGAGTTAAACTACAGCAAAAAGAAAGGAAAGAGAGGATGCGTGAGATTACCATGAGAACAGCCTTGATGTTTTCTCTGGTAAGATTCATATCCTTCTTCACTTTTAGTAAAACATCAACGAAGTATTCTTCCCCTTGGTTAGCCCTATTGGGATCCTCATGCTCCCTTATAACGCTCTCATAAAACGCATCCAAATCCCTGAAAACCTTGTCAAGCTTCGCATGCTTACCCTTAAGCACATCAAGCCACCACAACCAAGGGAACAAATCTTGAATGAAGCTCCCACTGAAAAGCTCCCCAGCTTCATGGAGAACATGTTTAAGATGTTTCTCCTGATCCTGGTAACATTTCCCGAAAGCCATTCTGCAAATTAAGTTGGTTGAGAAACTAAGCAATAACTCACTAATATTAACAGCTTCAGAGGCAGCTGCTGATCTGTTCAATGATTCGAGCATTGTCCCAAGTTCTTTTTCCCTTAAAGGACTAGTATTCAGAATCCTGTTGTGGCCAAGTAGCTCCTGAACAGCGCATTTACGCATCTCTTTCCAATTTTGGCCATACGGAGAGAAAGACATGTCTAAGAAGTTATATGAGAGTTTTCTCTGGGGAGTTAATTGATCTGAGCGGCTGCACACTATAACATCCTGGGTCTTCAGTGCTTCTTTTGCCATTTTGGCCGAAGAAAGGATTATGGTGGGAGCATTGCCGAGTTGGAGATACATGATTGGACCATATTTTTTGGACAGAGATTGTGCGGATCGATGAGTGAAGTTATCAAGCTGGTGCAGATTGCCAAGGATTGGAAGTCGACGTGGGCCTGGAGGCAGCTTGGATGGTTTCCTCCACTTGTAAATGGAACACAAGAGAGGAATGAGTGAAAGTATCAGTGCAAGGAAAGGAAACAATGAGGGCAGCAAATTGTCAAGAGCCATTTGCGTTTTACGGATAAATCTTTTGCTGTGAAGAGATGAGACCGTGTTTCTTCTTAAATAGCCCCCTTTTGTCATTTTCTTTTGCTCCTTCCGTACACAAATGTTTTTATTTATTCTTTCATGCTAGGAAAACATTTCTTACTTTGAGCACTGTATAATTCGTCTGCCGAACATGAGTCGTGTAACACGACTAATTAAATAGAAAATAAATAATATAGAATTGTTTTAGAAGAACCTGGTCCTATATCTGCCCGTATTTGTCCCGTCCCTTATGCTGATTCATGTTGTGATATAGAACCGTCCTATATTACAAGAGTATAGGACGGTTCTTCTGAAACCGTCCTATATTATTTATTTTCTATTTACTTAGTTGTGTTACACGAGTTATACCATGTCGACTCATTTAATAATTGTGCCGTGTTCGGGTAACGAATTCTTGACACAATTATTAAGTAAGTTGTGTTCGTGTCGACCCATAACTCTAACGTGTCGTGTTCGTATCCACACAAACACGATCTGTCAACCCGAATTGCTAGGCCTAATGAATGCTTAGATCTCTACCAAATAGCATTCATTTATATAGATCTTGGTTTTTTGTTTTCTATTAATAACTAACACACGCAGCCCACAACGTGGACACGTTTTTTTTGGTAGGCTGTCACAAATTAAGAAAGTCTTTTTTTATGAGAAATAAAGGATAAGACAGCTCATAAATTGTCTACGTGTGGATGCTGCTTGTGCAGCTAGCATTTTTCTTCGGTTACTTTATGTCAGCAAACGTGTAGTGCAGCTATTTCTACCATCTTTCTTAGGTATGCTTGTTTTGAAGTTCCACTTGTTTATATGTTTCATATCGGTATTTTGCCCTTTGGCCTGACATTAAATTTAGGAGTGTTTGTGAGTGATTTACATAATAATTTTGCTTGTAAAAAAATTTTTATCTTAATTTTGTGTATCATATAATAGTTTGACCAAAAAATTAAAAGAAACAACATGTTCGGGAGACGAATTATACAGTGCTCAAGTGGGCATGTTAGTCACTTGGACTTCTTCGTCAGATCATTCAATACTTCGTTTGGTTGTTTAATTAAGCGGCTCATGTTAATTGCTTAATTTTGGCTAAAAGACCCCTAGTTTAGCATTCAATTAGATTATCTAATCGTCCAAATTTCAAATTTTAGCTTGATTAACCATCTAGACCTTAATCAACGGTTAGATGATCATTCGAGCTTATTAAAGGATTAATGAACGGTTTGATTATTCTAATTTAGCATTTTATTTTGCAGATCAACTAAAAGAAATTGGATGGCTCAGATTTAATCTCAATGGTGCAGATAAAAAAGGCAAGAGTCCTAATCAACAAGGAGTCCTAAGTGAAAGAGTTCTAGTTTGAAGAAGATTCCAAAAAGGGATGGAGTTCTAATTGGAAAAGGAGAAAGTTTCCCCATAGAATTCTAACTCTTCAAGGATAGAAGATAAGGAAGGAAATGGAGAAAAACAAGGAAGGGCAAGGCTATAAAGAGGAAGCCGTATGAGGGAGAGTGGAAGTTTTGGGTTGTCTTCTTTGCAGCCCATTTTATTCATCGTTTTTCTTTCCTTGCCCAGTCTTTTGTTTTCAATCGTTACGTATTTCTCTCCTCCATCACGCACCTATCTCTCTCAATCACTTGTTTTCCTCTCCCTCTCATTTTCTCCCCATCTACCCAGTCCAGCACCAAGCCAGGTCTGCAGCTCAGTCAGGCTGCCCCATCATCATCACCATTGCACTAGACCTCCATACTTCTCCATCACACCCAACACCCAAATTCCTGGACGCCTACTCAGCAGGCGTCGTTTTCTTCTACTCAGACCACCCAGTTTTTACCGCATCAGCCCCCTTCTTCTCTTTCTCTTTACCCTCTCTCTTTTCCACCTCGCATGCACTTTCTCTCATCTCTACCCAGACTTCATTCGCCTCACTAAACCCCTTCTTTCTGCACCTTTTCTTCTTCATTTCGTTTTCTTCACCTGAAGGCACTAGCCTCCTTTCTCCTCCCGTCTGAAACCCACAGTATCATCCCTGACCTCTAAGCAGTGCAACACCTAGAACTCAGAGACGCCACGCCAAAGCCAAATTGTTCCTGGGACACACCTCTTCCAACCAGTCCAGCATAGCCCAGATCTCTGTTGCCCTCCTCTGCGCACCATCGTGTCCACCGGCCAAGAGCAAGCCAAAGGAACCCCGACGTGCAACGCCCATCTCCAAGCAGACGACGTCCAGGCACATCTACTACCAGATTTTCACCAACCAGGAGCAAGCCCCAGTCCAGATCAAATCCAGCACCACCGGGCCAGCATAGGCATGAACCCAGAAATTGGAAGACGCCTAGAGACGTAGATAGTCGGCTCCAGCGTTTTTCTCTTCACCGGACGTCTCGGAGAAGGAAACCCGAACTGGGTTTCCTCCCGCATTGCTGCCATTTTCCCCCCTCTCTCCACCGAATCCATCTTCTCCACAGGCCATCCCCTTCATTGGGTTTTCTTGGTTTTTGTTAAAAACCAGAGTTTGAACAAAATGATGGTTTTGCCCTTCATCTTTAAATGAAATGACAATTCTGTTCAATTCCAGTAATGACATCTATGTCGCTTGTTTAATGACATCTGTATCCCCATTTTATTTACATCTGTGTCCTTGTTCTATTTAAGCTTTATTTTACCCATCTTTTGACATTGTTATCCAGGGACAATGCCATCCAAGGACAGTGTGATTCAAGGACTTTTGATTACTTTTATGTTGTTCTCTGAAATTGAAAGTTATTTAAAGTGCATCAATTGAATAAATCTGAATGATTATACTAGTTTTGTTCTTCTCATCAAATTTCAAGTAATTAAATTTTATTAAAAACTCCAATTAAAACGAGTCCCTGTGGGTTCGACCCGTATTTGCATAGCTATACTACAATAGCCCGTGCACTTGTGGAAAACATCAACAAGTTTTTGGCGCCGTTGCCGGGGACTTGCAAAGGAGTTTTTATAAAGTTTAATTAAAAAATCCAAAAAAATCCAAAAAAATCCAAAAAAATAAAAAATATTAGGAATTGCATTTTAGGTGCATTTTTCAACTTTGTTTTAGTGCATGACCACCTAATTTCCTAAAACTGGTACTTATTTCTATTTTTCTTTTTCAGGAAAACAAGAAAGGAGAGGAAATTGGCAAGTAAATCTTCATCAACATGAAATTTTCCTTGCTTTCCTAGATTAGGATTTTTTTTTTCTTTTGAGTGAAGCTTGTAGTGAGGACCCTTGTAAACTGCACTTTCTATTTTCATTTTAAAGGGTTGTATAATACAAGGCAAGTGTGGGAAAAGGTGGCCCACACTTGATCTTCATCAGAAACCCCACTGTAAGTCTCCTCACTCATTTAAATTCCTAGATTAGGGTTTGCATTTAGAGTAAATTTGCATTGTTTGGTAGTATAAATCATATAGATAACATCCTCTTATAAATTGTGCATTTTTAGGTTGCATTAGTTTATTGCTTTTATTTGCATCTTAGGACACGGTTAATGCTTTAATGTGATATATTTGCTGATCGAATTGCCATGGAGTGTGGAATTAATTAGTAAGGGCACCCTACCCCCATAAGATCAAGGGTGAATTTCATCACCACTCCTTGGCCCACCTAGGATAATCACCTTAAGCGCGTTACCCTAGCCTTCAATTCAAATTAAAATCAATCAGAAGAGACCTATAGAGCTGTCACATGCTTGTAGGACCCTCTTACTAAGACTCGATTTATTGTCACTCTAGTAGCTTTGGAGCACTGTGGTTATTGAGGGTTGTCTAATAGAGCCTCGCTCTTCCCTCACCTCCTGTTGACATTTGTGAGGTCTAAATGCCTCCTTACACGAGGGTTGTATTAACCACCTTGCGAAGAACTCAACTAGTCAGCAATAATCAAGTTTGAAGGAGAGGAGGAGCACTAGATTAGGCTAATTAAAAGCATTGGCCCCACACATATTCAAGAAAATCAATATATTGCTTATTAGCCTAAGGTGTTTGACTGTGCCTTTTTGCTTGCATCACATAGAGTTAGAGTTAGCATTTAGAAGTAGGATATTTTAGATTAGGAATAGTTCATGCAAGGGCGTCGATCTCAGAACCCTGAGCTATTACCGTTAAACCCAGAGATTCAACGCATCCAAAACCAAGGGGAAAGAAACCTAGTTCCTATCCCTATGGCTGAACCACCAATAGAGATGGAGCGCAAGACTATTAGAGATTTTTATGCGTCGCTCCAACTTAATACCCCCTCCTGCATAGCATTACCTCCAACTGATGCTGACCACTTTGAGTTAAAGCCGGGAGTAATTCAGTTACTCCCCACTTTTTATGGTCGAGACTGAGAAGACCCGTATCTACATATCAAGGAGTTCCTTGATATTTGCGCCACATTTAGGTTCCAAAATGTTTTGGATGATTCAATTAGGTTAAGGTTATTCCCGTTCTCACTTAAGGATAAAGCCAAGTCATGGCTTAATTCCTTGGAGGTAGGTTCTATACATACATGGGACCAATTGTCTAAGAAGTTTTTGAATAAGTTCTTCCCCGTTCACAAAACAAATGCCCTGCGTCGTGAAATTATAAATTTCCAACAAAGGGATGATGAACAATATTATGAATGTTGGGAACGGTGGATTGAACTGCTGCAGAAATGCCCTCACCATGGATTTAAGAAATGGCAGCAAGTTCAATACTTCTATGAGGCGTTAACACCTCAAAATAGACAAATGATAGATGCAGCAAGTGGAGGGACCCTCATGTTAAAAGATGAAAGTGAGGCTTGGGAATTCTTTCAAACTGTAGCAGATAATTCTCAACAATGGGATTATTCAAATAGGAGAGAAAGAACTAACTAACCCACTAAGAAAGGAGGGATCTACAAGAAAGGAGCACATACTGATCTATCTGATAAGCTCGACTCTGTTTCTCAAAAATTAGATGGAAGAATGGACAAGCTTGAAACGATGTTTCAATCTTTCATAGCTGTTACATTATCTCAAAAACCCCCACAAGAGGTATGTGCTACTTGTTCTAGTCCAGCCCATTTAACCTCTGAGTATCCATCTAATAAAGCATTCCCTGAATATCTTGTAGACCAAGCGAATGCATTGAATGCATATCGCCAACCTAGCGACAACTCATATTCTGAGACCTACAACCCTGGATGGGCTAGGCATCCCAATCTATCTTGGTCAAAGAATCACCAAAAAGGGGGACCATCTGGGAATCCCCCTGTTCAAGACTTTTCTC
Organism: Warburgia ugandensis; assembly: GCA_035236585.1. Lineage (NCBI taxonomy): Eukaryota > Viridiplantae > Streptophyta > Magnoliopsida > Canellales > Canellaceae > Warburgia > Warburgia ugandensis. Next base: position 78,720,822 of record CP141130.1, read on the forward strand.
TTAGAACTACAGTTCCCCATCTGCCACCTGGCTTTCAACAACCTCTACAACAAAAGAAACCATATTTAGAGGAAAACATCCACACCAGAATGGATCAATGTGCAAAAGATAATGATTACACTAGAAAAGCCTTACACCAATTGCAAAATGAAAGTAGACAGTCAGCAAATGTCAACTCTCAAGCCATCGCTAAGTTAGAGGCGCAAATAAGCCAATTGTGTGCTGAATTACATAATAGAGGCAAGGGTCAATTTCATAGTCAACCCATTCCTAACCCTAACGGTCAATTCGAGATAGGGTCAAGTTCTCAAAACCATAACCCTCATGAGCATGCCAAGTCCATAATCACCCTTAGGAATGGTAGTCAAATTGATAACAAAGAAGGGCAGGCCACGAAAAATGTTGAGGAAAAAGAGGCAACAAAAATATAGGAAAAAGAGAAAATACAAAACAACCCTGTAGAACCTATAGTGGAGGCACCATATGTGCTTAAGGCCCCTTTTCCCCAATTATTGAATAAAGCTAGGAAGAGATCAAACTTCAATGAGTTAATGGAAGTATTTAAACATGTACAAATCAATATACCATTGCTCAATGCAATTAAAGACATCCTGGCCTATGCTAAATTCTTAAAAGAGCTTTGCACAACAAAGCGAAAGCTTAATGTGCAAAACAAAGCCTTCCTCACCGAACAAGTGAGCTCTTTGATTCAACACGAGACCCCACCAAAGTTTAGAGACCCAGGATGTCCTACAATCACTTGTGTCATTGGAGATCATGTCATAGACAGGGCACTTCTTGACTTAGGGGCTAGTGTTAATTTGTTGCCATACTCTGTTTATGAGCAACTAAAACTCAGTGAGTTGAAACCAACCACTACCACACTGCAATTAGCTGATAGATCTATCAAGATACCTCGTGGTTTGGTTGAAGATGTCTTGATACAGGTGGATAAGTTTTATTACCCTGTTGATTTCATCGTGCTAGACACCCAACCTGTATCAGACCCTGGTAGTCAAATCCCAGTCATCCTTGGGCATCCATTCTTGGCAACGTCCAACGCCATTATTAACTGTAGGAATGGTGTAATGAAACTCTCATTCAGCAACATGAAGGTTAAGCTTAATATTTTTAATGCCGATCAGCAACATTTAGACCTCGATGATCCTTGTGATGTCAACTTAATTGAGAGTCTAATTAATGAGAGTCATTCACCATTATCCATCTCAGACCCACTAGAGGCTTGTCTCATGCACTTTAATGGAGAATTTGATATAGACAAGTCTATTGAGGAGGTGAACAATCTTTTAGATGTTGCACCACTCATGGATACCTCTAAGTGGGGTCCTTATGTGGAACCACTCCCACCATCTAAATCTGTCCCCATACCCTCAATAGAGCACGCACTGCCTCTGGACCTAAAACCCTTGCCTGATAACTTGAAATATTCATATTTAGGTCCAGATGAAACCTTACCTGTGATAATAGCATCAGACTTAGATAAAGAACAGGAGGGTAAGCTTTTAGATGTTCTTAAAGAACATAAAACTGCTCTAGGGTGGACAATAGCAGACATAAAAGGGATAAGTCCAGCCTTATGCATGCATAGGAAACATCTAGAAGAAACTGCAAAACCTTCTAGGGAGACTCAAAGGCGACTAAACCCCCACATGAAGGACGTGGTTAGAGATGAAGTCCTAAAACTCTTAGACGTTGGCGTCATATATCCTATCTCTGATAGTACTTGGGTAAGCCCCGTTCAGGTTGTACCTAAGAAATCTGGGATCACAGTAGTAAAAAATGAGGATAACGAGCTAGTCCCCACCCGCATGACCACTGGGTGGAGAGTTTGTATTGACTATCGAAAGTTGAACACGGTCACGAGGAAAGATCATTTTCCTCTACCATTCATTGACCAAATGCTTGAAAGGTTAGTCGGACATAGCTATTATTGTTTTCTGGATGGATATTCCGGTTATAACCAAATTCCTATAGCACCAGAGGATCAGGAGAAGACCACCTTCACCTGCCCTTTTGGAACTTTCGCATATAGACATATGCCTTTTGGGCTTTGTAACGCTCCAGCTACATTTCAAAGGTGTATGTTGAGCATTTTCTCAGACATGGTAGAAAGATTCCTTGAGGTGTTCATGGATGACTTCTCAGTATTTGGGTCATCATTTGATGAGTGCTTGCACCACTTGAAGTTAGTCCTTGTAAGGTGTCAGGAGAAGAATCTGGTCTTAAATTAGGAAAAGTGTCATTTTATGGTACGGAGTGGGATAGTATTAGGCCACATAATATCACCCAATGGGATAGAAGTGGATAAGGCAAAAGTGGATTTAATAGCCAACCTTCCTCCACCAAGGACGGTCAAAGAAATTCGCTCCTTTTTAGGACATGCTGGCTTTTACAGGCGATTCATCAAAGATTTTAGCAAAATTGCAAAGCCCCTTTGTAATTTACTTACAAAGGAGGCCACTTTTGACTTTGATGCTAACTGTAAGAAGGCATTTGAGTGACTCAAGGCTGAATTGACTTCTGCACCTATTATTTAACCACCAGATTGGAACACACCATTTGAAATAATGTGTGATGCGTCGGATTATGCCATTGGAGCTGTTTTGAGGTAGCGCATTGATAAACTTCCCCATGCGATATATTATGCTAGTAAAACACTAAATGATGCACAACTCAACTATTCCACCACTAAGAAAGAGTTGTTAGCTGTAGTGTTTGCTTTGGATAAGTTTAGATCTTACCTGTTAGGGTCTAAAGTTATAGTACATTCGGATCATGCAGCTTTAAAATACCTCCTTTCTAAAAAGGATGCCAAACTTAGGTTGATCCGTTGAATACTACTGCTACAAGAATTTGACTTAGAAATTCGAGACAAGAAAGGTTCAGAAAATGTCGTAGCAGACCACTTATCCAGATTGGTAGTAGAGCACACTAGCGATCAAGGGCCTATAACTGAGTCATTCCCAGATGAACAGTTATTGCATGTCTCCCAATTACCTTGGTATGGAGATATTGTTAATTATCTTGTAACAGGACAAATGCCTAATCATTGGACCACACAAGATAAAAAGAGGTTTTTAACCGAGGTTAGATATTTTACTTGGGATGACCCGTACTTATTCAAGTACTGTCCTGACCAAGTAATAAGGAGATGCATACCCGATAGTGAACATAATCAAATCATCTCCTTATGTCATGATCATGCATGTGGGGGCCATTTCAGCTCTAAAAAGACAGCTGCAAAAATTTTGCAGTGTGGATTTTATTGGCCTACCATATTCAAGGATGCCCATGCTTACTGCAAAGCATGTGCACGGTGTCAAAGGTTAGGAAGTTTAGGAAGAAGACATATGATGCCCTTAAACCAAATCCTTGGGGCATAGATTTTATGGGACCTTTTCCTAATTCTTTTGGAAATCTGTACATCCTAGTGGGAGTGGACTATGTGTCCAAGTGGGTGGAGGCTATACCATGCAAAACCAATGACCACAAGGTTGTTACAACGTCATATAAACATGCACAACTATATGGGTTACTATGTTGCAGTGGCAACCCCATTAGGGTCTAAACCACAGCCGCTCCTCGTCGACACCAAACGAGAGACTTTCTTCGTCCCCATGGGAAGGAACGGACTCATAGGGGGGACTACCCATGATACCACCCCTACGTACCTGGCCCTGTATCACTCTAGGGCGGTGTCTATCATCATCCTCATCACAAAATCAGAGGGCAGGTGGCCAACCCTACAACCCTCTTAGCATAGTACCCACCGGGTGAAAGCACCCATCATAAATCATTGGCAAGGTATAAATCTTACAAACCTTGTAAATACGTTATAAATAATCTCAATAACACAATTAAAGCCCGACAAACATTGTCATTTTCAAATAGAAAAGTCATGCTATAACACGAAAATAGGGATCTAATTATGTATACGAGAAGATGTAAAACACATGTCTCAAAGCTTTAAAATCCATTCATGGTTATTGAAATCATGAAATAATTGAATAGAATTACCTACCTTAGAAAATGAAATGCTCAAATCAAGCGCGTGGAAATATCACGTGGCGCGCTCTGACGTACTTGTTACATCATAAATCTTCCATCATTTAGTAATTTAATACTATTTAACCCTCTAATCTCCTAGATTATCTCACATTTGATGTATACTATCAACCTCTAAGGCCTGATCATCCATTGATCAGCCTGATTGAGATTATCTAACAACATTCTGTGGTTTAACTCTAAAAACAAAATTTATACCTAACTTTTCAAGTCACATCTAGGTCCACGCCGTCGATACGGTGGCAACGCCTCTTCCAGATCGCTATTTGGACCTCTGTAGTTCCTAAAAATCAAGTTTTTATGAATAAACGGGTCAAAGGACCCGAAAAATCACAAAAAACCCGTGCGTCGCACGTGCGGGCGCGTCCACAGATGCGCTGGACAGGAAGACGCCTGTCTTCTTGCGGGCGCTTCCACAGACGCGCTAGGCGTCATTTTTTCCGGGCGAGCGCGTGCACAGACGCGCTGAACGCGTCTGCGCTGCGTCTCCGTGCAGGCGCGTGCACAGACGCACTAGCGTCGTTTTGTCAGGCACGCACGCGCGTGTACCGTCTTCATGCACGCGCGTGCACCATTTCTATGCGTTGCTTTTCGTGCGCACGTTTTGTCATGTTGTCGGTGTGCTGCATTCCGCGTGGCGCGTGGTGCATGGCACCACGTGTTGCCTGTGTGGGCGCGTGCCGTGCGGGTGCTGGGCGCATGGTGTCGTGTGTATGCGCATGCCATCTGTGTGTGTGGCACCTATGTGGCGCGTGTCAAGGGGTGACACGTGTCGCGGTGGTTCGCCGTCGCCGGAGAAGACGACCGGACTTCGGTCGCCGCCAACCACGCACAGGTGTCCAAATGGTGCGATTTTTGCACCATTCCGTTCAGTTTTTCGTGTAGATTCCATATATGAGCTCCTTTTCAACCATCTATGCCATTCTCTAGTGTTTTATACGATTTTTGTCACGTCCCTAAAATTTTTCCCTATACTGTTTTATGAGTTTTTCGGCATATCTAGCCGTCTGATCACCATGAAAATTCATGGGATTGTTCTTCATGTTACAATGCCTATGATGGACGGTTCAGATCACAATCTATGCCGTTTCATCAGTTTACATTAACAAAAACAGTACTACCTATTTGTTCACCGGAAAACGGTAATCCACACCGTTTTTCGGCGTTAAAAACAGCATAAACTATAGGAAAACACAGGGAAATGTGGAGGGTGGCCTACCGTGGTTAGATCGCCACTGCGTGCGCCTGCTCGGAGAGTTCCGCGTCGTGCCCTACGTCGCCAAACCGAACTCAGAAGTGAATGGTTTGGCTGCACACGAGACAGGGCTGGCTTTTATAGCCTCATTGTGGGTCCCATGCCCTGTAGGCCCATGCATATTTACAATTTTACCCCTCCTCTTATTATTTTAAAACTATTAATATTTTTGGGTTATTACAAAGTATCAATGCAAGGAGAGGAAACAATGAGGGCAGCAAATTGTCAAGAGCCATTTGCGTTTTACGGATAAATCTTTTGCTGTGAAAAGATGAGACTGTGTTTCTTCTTAAATAGCCCCCTTTTGTCATTTTCTTTTGCTCCTTCTGTACACAAATGTTTTTATTTATTCTTTCATGCTAGGAAAACATTTCTTACTTTGAGCACCGTATAATTCGTCTGCCGAACATGAGTCGTGTAACACGACTAATTAAATAGAAAATAAATAATATAGGATTGTTTTAGAAGAACCCGGTCCTATATCTGCCCGTATTTGTCCTGTCCCTTATGCTAATTCATGTTGTGATATAGGACGGTTCATCTAGAACCGTCCTATATTACAAGAGTATAGGACGGTTCTTCTGAAACCATCCTATATTATTTATTTTCTATTTACTTAGTCGTGTTACACGAGTTATACCGTGTCGACTCGTTTAATAATTGTGCCGTGTTCGGGTCACGAATTCTTGACACGATTATTAAGTGAGTCGTGTTCGTGTCGACCCATAACTCTAACGTGTCATGTTCGTATTCACACAAACACGACCTGTCAACCCGAATTGCTAGGCCTAATGAATGCTTAGATCTCCACCAAATAGCATTCATTTATATAGATCTTGGTTTTTTGTTTTCTATTAATAACTAACACTGCGCAGCCCACAACGTGGACACGTTTTTTTTTGTAGGCTGTCACAAATTAAGAAAGTCTTTTTTTATGAGAAATAAAGGATAAGACAGCTCATAAATTGTTTGCGTGTGGATGTTGCTTGTGCAGCTAGCATTTTTCTTCGGTTACTTTATGTCAGCAAACGTGTAGTGCAGCTATTTCTACCATCTTTCCTTAAGTATGCTTGTTTTGAAGTTCCACTTGTTTATATGTTTCATATCGGTATTTTGCCTTTTGGCCTGACATTAAATTTAGGAGTGTTTGTGAGTGATTTACATAATAATTTGGCTTGTAAAAAAAATTTTATCTTAATTTTGTGTATTATATAATAGTTTGACCAAAAAATTAAAAGAAACAACATGTTCGGGAGACGAATTATACAGTGCTCAAGTGGGCATGTTAGCCACTTGGACTTCTTCGTCAGATCATTCAATACTTCGTTTGGTTGTTTAATTAAGCGGCTCATGTTAATTGCTTAATTTTGGCTAAAAGACCCCTAGTTTAGCATTCAATTAGATTATCTAATCGTCCAAATTTCAAATTTTAGCTTGATTAACCATCTAGACCTTAATCAACGGTTAGATGATCATTCGAGCTTATTAAAGGATTAATGAACGGTTTGATTATTCTAATTTAGAATTTTATTTTGCAGATCAACTAAAAGAAATTGGATGGCTCAGATTTAATCTCAATGGTGCAGATAAAAAAGGCAAGAGTCCTAATCAACAAAGAGTCCTAAGTGGAAGAGTTCTAGTTTGAAGAGGATTCCAAAAAGGGATGGAGTTCTAATTGGAAAAGGAGAAAGTTTCCCCATAGAATTCTAACTCTTTAAGGATAGAAGATAAGGAAGGAAATGGAGAAAAACAAGGAAGGGCAAGGCTATAAAGAGGAAGCCGTATGAGGGAGAGTGGAAGTTTTGGGTTGTCTTCTTTGCAGCCCATTTTATTCATCGTTTCTCTTTGCTTGCCCAGTCTTTTGTTTTCAATCGTTACGTATTTCTCTCCTCCATCACGCACCTATCTCTCTCAATCACTCGTTTTCCTCTCCCTCTCATTTTCTCCCCATCTACCCAGTCCAGCACCAAGCTAGGTCTGCAGCTCAGTCAGGCTGCCCCATCATCATCACCGTTGCATTAGACCTCCATACTTCTCCATCACACCCAACACCCAAATTCCCGAACGCCTGCTTAGCAGGCGTCGTTTTCTTCTACTCAGACCACCCAGTTTTTACCGCATCAGCCCCCTTCTTCTCTTCCTCTTTACCCTCTCTCTTTTCCACCTCGCATGCACTTTCTCTCATCTCTACCCAGACTTCATTCGCCTCACTAAACCCCTTCTTTCTGCACCTTTTCTTCTTCATTTCGTTTTCTTCACCTGAAGGCACTAGCCTCCTTTCTCCTCCCGTCTGAAACCCACAGTATCATCCCTGACCTCTAAACAGTGCGACGCCCAGAACTCAGAGACGCCACGCCAAAGCCGGATTGTTCCTGGGCCACACCTCTTCCAACCAGTCCAGCATAGCCCAGATTTCTGTTGTCCTCCTCTGCGCACCATCGTGTCCACCGGCCAGGAGCAAGCCAAAGGAACCCCGACGTGCAACGCCCATCTCCAAGCAGACGATGTCTAGGCACATCTACTACCAGATTTTCACCAGCCAGGAGCAAGCCCCAGTCCAGATCAAATCCAGCACCACCAGGCCAGCATAGGCATGAACCCAGAAATTGGAAGACGCCTAGTGACGTAGATAGTCGGCTCCAGCGTTTTTCTCTTCACCGGACGTCTCGGAGAAGGAAACCCGAACTGGGTTTCCTCCCACGTTGTTGCCATTTTTCCCCCTCTCTCCACCGAATCCATCTTCTCCACAGGCCATCCCCTTCGTTGGGTTTTCCTGGTTTTTGTTAAAAACCAAAGTTTGAATAGAATGACGGTTTTGCCCTTCATCTTTAAATGAAATGACAATTCTGTTCAATTCCAGTAATGACATCTGCGTCCCTTGTTTAATGACATCTGTATCCCCATTTTATTTACATCTGTGTCCTTGTTCTATTTAAGCTTTATTTTATCCATCTTTTGACATTGTTATCCAGGGACAATGCCATCCAAGGACAGTGTGATTCAAGGACTTTTGATTACTTTTATGTTGTTCTCTGAAATTGAAAGTTATTTAAAGTGCATCAATTGAATAAATCTGAATGATTATACTAGTTTTGTTCTTCTCATCAAATTTCAAGTAATTAAATTTTATTAAAAACTCCAATTAATGTGAGTCCCTGTGGGTTCGACCCGTATTTGCATAGCTATACTACAATAGCCCATGCATTTGCGAAAAACATCAACAGCTCATAACTTTGATTCCCCGATAATTAGTGTTGCTTTATAGCTCCTTTATTTTGATAAATTGGTAGAATAGAGCTCTTCCTCCATTCATTTAGTATTTTCTTCGATTTTACAATGTTATTAATCAACTTCGTCAGTCAAACTACTCTAGTATCTCCTATATGCTTTCAAGGAACTATTGGTATACCATCGGGCCCTAGGGCTGTTCCTCATTTCATCTTTTTCAAGGCATTTTTCACTTGAAGTACTCTAATCCTATGGTCTATAATGTCTAAATATTACTTGAATTTATAAAAAATTTAATCCCTATATTCTCAGGATAATTGTCATTTAGTAATTTTTTAAAATAACTTTTTTACCTTTGTTTGATCTCGTTATCTTTGACTAGTATCCTTTGGTCATCATTTCTAAGGCATTTAATATGAAGTCCTTACCCTTCCTTTCTCTTATTTTTACAAGTTTAAATACACATTTCCCACCTTCTCTCGATCCTAATATATTATAGAGATCATCATATGCCTTGAGTTTAGCCACATTTTCTATTTCTTAACAATCTTTTAGCATTCTTATATTGCCCAAAGTTTTATTATTTTTAGTCCTCTATCATTCTTTAAAACACACATGTTTTTCTTTAATAACTTTTTATACTTTTTCATTCCACCACCAAGTTCCTTTCACTAATTACCTTTTACCTTTAGATACTCTTAAGACATCTTTTGCTGCTTTCTTAATGAACTTAACTATATTAATTCACATAGTGTTTACTTCTATTTTATTATCTCATTTCCTTCTACCATCAACTTGCTTACGAGTGATGTTATTATATCCCCTTTTTATTTTCACCTATTAGTTTTTGGATACCTATGAAGTTCATTCCCTTTCTTTCATCTTTAAATATAGATATCCATAACCATTAACCTATATTATGAGGTTAAACTCTTAGTGGGTTTCACCTTACAATCTTTACATATTGATCTTTTAGTATTCTTAAGTATTAAAAAGTCTACTTGGCTTTATAGAGTCCAGTTTTAAAGATTATTAATTGTTTATCCCTCTTCTTAAAGGATGTGTTTGACAGGCCTAGGTTATATGCTAAAGAAAAATCTAGGATAGCTTTCCCATCACGTTTCATTCTCTAATACCATACCCTCCATGTACCCTATCATATCCTTCATTTTCTTTTCGTACATGACCATTTTAGTATGCTCCCTTAAATATCCCTTCTGTGTTGGGAATTTGTTGTATGACTCTATCCATATCTTCCCAAAACTATCATTTGATTTTATCTTCTAACCCTATATGCACTTATAGCATTTATGATCTTCTCTCCTATAACAAATTTTATAATCATAATTCCATCACTAGTTCTTTTATTGTCTGCAACTTTGTCCTTTAATTATTTATTCACCATCACCCCCATGTCTCCATCGTATCTAGTAACTCTAGATTATTACCTATCAATGTGCATATATTTCATGTAGTAATACAAATCTTATTCTCTTGAGCTAGCCTACGTGCCCATGCACTTCTCAACCCCCATGACATGAACTCATTCCTACTTTCTATTGCACCTGGGTTCTGAAGTAGCAAGTCGCTTCTAAGAGAATTCTTTAGTAGTCTTTACCCATTTTTTACTACACTCAGGATTCAATGTAGCGCGTTACTTCCAGGAGGAATGCCCCTAACATCCCCTGCCCATTTTTCACTGCACCCGGCATTTGATGCAGTGTGTTGCATAGGGGGGATGATGACAGATAAGGTAAAGGAGCCAATGATTTGGCTAAACAAAATCAATCAAAGATACGGAATAATATGAGATGCGAGTGTATTCAACATATCTTCTAACATGCCCCCGCAAACTCAACTTGGCTAAATTTTGACTTTGTCACAGAACCACTGCAAAGATATTCATTTGGTGAACCCATCCGCGATTTGATCTTTGGTGACAACAAAGGCACTACGAGTTTGGTTCCTGGCTGCTTTCTCTCGCATAAAGTGGTAATCAGCTCGATATTTTTTATTACTGTTGGTTGTTTTCTGCAACACCACACAATGAGGTTGAGCCCAAGGTAAATACAATTTTCGGTTGTTGAGCGCCTATCATCCAGTAACGTGGCGCAATCTGCATCACAGTAAGATCGTAGAGTATCATTGGAAAATGAATGGAATTGTAAACTAAAGGTGAGAGTTGATTTGATGTAGTTTAAGATCCTTTTAACAGCAGCAAGATGAGCAGTTTGTAGGCGAGACCTGATTGACAGCGTAGCTAAGATCTCTTGTTAAGGTAAAGTATTGCAAGGCCTCGATAATGCATCTGTATGCTGTCAGAAAGTAACTCACCGTCCAAAGATGATAGTTTAGTACCCGTAGTGACTGGAGTATTTACCGGTTTGCAGTCAAGCATTTCTGCTCTTTTGAGTATCTCACGTGCATGTGTTGTAAGACGTGTAGTGTAGAATTAGTCCCTTGAACTTTCATACCTAAGACGTATGTAATGGCCTAGGTCATGCATGCCAAATTTGTTTGATAGGTAGCTAGGTTCTAAGGCGTGCTATTCCCTTGATGTAACTACCTGTAATAATTATATCATTGACATAAAGTAAAAGGATAATACAGCCATATGATGAATGTTTAATGGATAGGCTTGAGTCATTTGCTACTTTATAGGTCATAGGAGTTGAGAGCATTGATAAAATGAGAATAATACAACCCAAGTGCCTGTTTGAGACCGTATATGGCTTTATGAACTCGGCAAATCTTCTATCCAGCCATCTTAGAAAAATGGTTAAAAATAATATGGTTTTTGAAACTGTCTTAGAAAACTTTTTAAGATGATTTCGGAAACCATCCAAAATGTTTTTTAAGATGGTTTCAGAAATCGTCTTTAAAAGTTTTAAAGATGGTTTTGCAAACCATCTTAAAAAGCTTTTTATGACAGTTTCAAAAATCGCCTTAAAAAGTTTCTTTTAAAAAGGTTCTTGTATACTTTCTTAGCAATTATACAACATTTTTTTCATTATTACAACAATCTTTTTGATATTACAATATTCATACAATACCTTCACATCCAATATAAAAAATTCAACTTCCAATATCCATATCTTCCTACTATTACATCTTTCACACTTTCAATACATATTCACATTTAATATAAAAATTCAAAGAAATAGCAAGAAACAAAAAAAAGCTTCACAAGTACTAATTAAAATGTATTATCCATTCCTCATATGTACCCTAATTTACTTCTACAATCCAACATTCACTACATTTTTATAAAGTAAAGAACTACATCTATACTCTAATATCTCCTCATTCAAATAAACAAACAACATATATAATTCAAGCAACACATTCACTATTTAAGTAAAGAAGTCTTATATTAAATCAATATAAAATTTTCATTAAAGTACATAAGTGTTAGTTGGGTAAAGTACAAATTAGTCATAATTGAATTTCATTACAAACTCAACACATTGACATCTTATTTCGTTAAAATGTACTTGAGAGTCCCAATTGAACAGCACCACTACTTGCAAGGCAACATATTTACTTTAGTTTCCTACTTATAAATATAATATATACTTAAATATTATTTTATTTATCCAACTCTAAATATTGTGAAAAAATATGAGATGATGACCAATAAAGTATCTTACCTTTCTCAAATTTTGGGAGCTTAACACTATCACATATTAGGGTTCTTATGTATCCTTAAATAAAGTACCCACACTCTCAATTCATTTGTTTTCTAGGGTCTATGCAAGAAAGAAAATAGAAATGAAAAATAATATGATGTCTAATTGTAAATTTAGTTTATATATAGAGTAACTAACTAGTTTGACTTACCTTGACCTTTGTTGAAGTGACTTTTGGCGTGATCATAATCTTTGTTAGTTTATCTGATTTACACTATGTACTTCAAATTTATAATTGAAATGCATTAGTTATACATAAAATATTAGTTATAAGTTATTAAACTATTATAATACATTAAAGATTAAAAGCTTACTTATTTGTGATTTTCATCAGCGAGGCACGTATTTATGCTTGACAAGAATAACAAAATAATATATGCCACCATGCACATTGAGAACCAACAGCATCTAATGTGACCTATAGGCACAATGATATAAATTAAAATTGAAGGACAACTAGTTAAAACTTATGCATTATTGTAAGGAATCATTAAGGATTGCCCCTTCAATGAAAGAGCCTTGATAAAATTCCATTGACTTGACTCTCCATGGACTAGTGCTCCTTCCCTCCACAAATGATAGTAAGGTCAAGGACTTTGTAAGCGTCCGTAACCTCTAATCTTTACACTTTATCATACAAGTACTTTTGAAAAATAAATAATCATTACTTATCATTACAAATTAAGATGTAATTTCAATGGTTCTTATATAAACAAATATTTGCATAGTTGATATATGAGACAATGAGCATGTATTCAAGTTCATTTCATTTACAAACTCTGACGAGGTCCTTTGTCAGGAGTGATATTTCAATTGCATCATAGTTAAGCACTCTAGGCTATATCCATGCATGATTGATTACCTTATCTTCATTAATATGAACCAAGTATCAATAAGATAGGTGACCAAATATCCATACACCAGCTTCTAATGAGACCTATATAGGGTTAATTACCTTATCTTCATTAATAAGAACCAAGTATCAATAAAATAGGTGACCATGTATCCATACAGCAACATCCAATGAGAGGGTCCTCAGGGTTAGAGGCATATGAGATGGAACTTCCAAGTGGTCCTTAGAATATTAATGTAAAGTCAAAGAAATTATTAATTAATTTAAGATTTTGTATTAAAATTTTCAATTTTATCATAAAAATAAACATAAGTACTAGTTTTGAAATGATCGATAAGATGGCGGGTGCTCGAGAAGAGGATGTTGGCTGCTTCTTATTAACATTAGATATATATAATAAATAATTCAACTTAAAGTCTATAAAAGATGTTGTTGAAGCTGATGGTATGAAAACATATATATATTGGATTATGGGGAAATGACATATCATTTAGGCCAAGTGACATAATATCCAATGATTTGGCCAACTATATACGTGTCTTCGGATTCTATTGGAAATGATAGATGACTATTCTCTCAATAGGCTGCAGCAATCAACACGTGCTTAGTGTGTAGTTATATCAATGATCAGTGCAAAATGGGAGATTAAATCTGATACCATGTACCAATGATAACAATGTTTTTAATGTCATTCAAGACCAACATTCATTGAGCCATCTGCGAATTAGAAATACTAAATGATGTTGAAATATACATCGGAGACTCCTTACAACCTCAATGGATCCTCTACAAATGGATAAATAAAGTTGCTAATAAGGTATCTCTTCCTTATTCTCCAGTTTCTTACAAAGAATGCTTCTTCTTGTCATTAAAGAAGTCAAAGGTAGGCTACAAAGTAGATCCATGTCTTTGGTCATCACACGTAATAGGCTCCATTATTCTTACGTGCAACAAATGATATTTATATAGTTGGCTACTTGATCACCTATGTGTTACCCTAACTATTGCACTCAACAACATCTTTTATTCCCTTTGACTTTCTCTTAATAATTTTTTCTATTGTTGTTCACCCTCTGTCCTTTCTCTTACAAAGGCTACTCGAGTTTGGTGTTCTTCACATTCTTGATATTATTCATATTCCATTCTTCCTCCACATGGAAAAACATTTCATTTAAAATAAATGCATAAAAAATCACTTATGTATTTAATCTGTTCAATAATTCATTCATTTTCAGTAAATTCTTTAACAATAGATCATAAACAACAATTCTTTCTAAAAAATAATCTAGTCGAAAGAAGTCATTATAGGTGTAAACATATACAAGATAGCATTCAGGTCTCGTCAAGGCCACTTTGAATTTATAGTAGTGCCCTTTCGATTAACTAATGCTCCCTCTACATTTTCAATCATTAATGAACAACTTGCTGAAGCCATTTCTTAGCAAGTTTCTACTTGTATTGTGTTGTGTTGCAATTATTGATCTCTTAAACAAACTTAAAGATGGCTCTACAAAGCTTGGAAACCCATCACACCTTTGTAGAGATGAATGAATGTTTTATTTTTCAAAACTTTATGGAATACCTTGGTTATATTATAGCTATATATGGTATAAGGCCTAATTGAAATAGGATACAAGCCATGAATGAATGGCTAGTACCTCAAAACCTCAAATAATTGGCAGGTATTTTAAGACTAACATGGTATTATAACAATTATATCAAATCCCATGCCACCACTGCTACTCCATAATAAATACGATATGAAATTCTTCTCTAGTCCATGTTAGTAAGTCTAAAACACCCATATGAAGGCATATATTATTTCATAGAGACCGACCAAAAAGAAAGGTGTCCAAGCTTTTGTTGGGCATTCATAAAATAGCATCTTTTCATCATGTCCTACAATGCAATAGCCTAAAAGGTGAATAAGATTCTTGTGTTGCAATTTATCAATAAATATAAAATCATTTTTTAACTAAAATTTTAATAACTCTAACCAAAATATCTCAAAAGAAATAGAAGTGTCAAATCATTATACATAACAAAGATATGATAGAAATGATCTAGTAAAATCATAACTCTAAAACACACCATGGTTGGATCAATATTGATTAGAGACTTGGAATGGACTCCTAAATTATACTTGTAGCTCTAGAATTTTGAGAAAAGAAAAAGATACAGACCAGCCTGATAATATACTCACTGATGTAGGTGTGGCTAATTATTAATCCTATGAAAATATGATATTCAACCAAAGGATTATTACCTTGTATATTGGACAAACCCTCCCTTTCTAAGCTTGTTTGAATTTGAAGGTATCTGTCACAATTGTTGTGCTTTCAAACTTAAAGAAAGGTATGTCCAGGTGTAAGCTAACCTTGGTAAACACAACAATGCATTATATTTGGGTGGTTGTTGCAGATGTTTGCTGGTCACTAAAACAACAATAGTAGTAGTCAAACCTCCTCTGAGAGAGAGAGAGAGAGAGAGAGAGAGAGAGAGAGAGAGAGAGAGAGAGAGAGAGAGCACTAATGTGTGAAAAGGTTGCCAAATTGGAGATTTGTTCTTGCTGAACAGAAATAGGAATAAACTTAGATCCATCAGCAAGAGAGAGTGTTGGAAACTCACATCACTGTTAACGATCATTCCATACCATGAAAGAAAAAAATCATATTTAATGGCCTTTTCATTCAGATCTTGATGGAAAAACTATTGATTTACCTCTAGTCACCGACAAAGATGGATGTTTAGGAGAGAGAGGGGACGTTGGAATGGAAGGAGAGAATGGGGGTTGATTGGCTCAACAGAAAAACCCAAGATGCACTAGAGAAAATGGGGGGGTGAGAGAAAGAGAGGGGTGGTGGACACTAGGGTGGATGGGGTCGATCAGGTTTTATATTTTATGATATTATTTTAAGATGGTCTTAAAAAATCATGCCATATATTTTAAGATGGTTTTTACAAAACCATCTTAGTTTTCATTTATTTAATATTTTTGTTTAAAATCATCTTATTTAAATTCTTCCAAAAAATTATAGATTTTTTAACTCATTTCAATGACTTTTCAAGGTTGTTCTTGATTGATGTGCTATGTCAGAGCTATAGATATGTAAATATATATAGTGAATTGCTATTAAACAATCATGCATACATAAATAAAAAACATAAGAATTTTTTTTTGAACAACTCCTAACCTTCCTTTATTTACATCTATCAAACGTTACCTTTTAACTTGTTCCCTCAAAAACCAAGCACCCTTCTCACTAATATCACACACACATAATCCATCACATTCTTATTGATTATATCAATTGATGGCATTATTTTAGTAATACAAGGCTAATCTATTGCAGTATTACTTGAGTCTTCTTCATTATAAAAGCCCCCCAGGGTTGCTAATAAAATAATTGCTCATCTTATATCATGTCTGCCTTATGCATAAAATACATTTTTTTATTTTAATGCTAAATTAAAGCTATCATTTTTATAATCAATCTTTTTAGGTCCTCTAATGTTAATCCAAGAGTATCAGTTTTGATGTTATCTTTGTTGTATTTCACCTAGTCGCATTTAAATACAACCATAGTTCTACAAGTATAATCAAGCATCCATTTCTCTTGTATAACCTTGTAATAAGTATCATTCACGACAATTGAGTTGTGGTCCCTTGAACTTGAAAAGAAAGTAACATTGGCAACTTGGTTGATCACACTATTTTATTGCATTATAAGTTATCATAGCCTTTTTTGTAAAAGACATAATCATTGATGGCCTATATAGCATACTTTATTACTTCTAATCGAGGTCCCATTGCCATGCAACCAAAGGATTCAAATATACTTTGACCTGGAACATCTTGCCAATCTTGAACTTATGTATATTAAGTGGGAGGATTTTTATAATTTAATAAATTAGTATATGTATGTATAACATGGTAAATGAACAGCTTATTCATTTTACTTTCTAATAAAGCCAAGTAGTGAAGTGCAAAAGTGCTCAGGTTGCAGCTAGTTCCACCTTCGTGCAGTTCTTAGATACCTTGCTTTCAAGAACTCCATGTGCTTGTTACAAGGAAAAGATGTAAAGAAACATATTACCTTTTACACATAAAATAGATAAAAATGTTCAAGAAATATGAAAGAGAGAGTCAACTTACTTTATGTATGGATAAACTTCATTGCCGTTGTTTGCAAGACATAAAGGTACACATGATCCCATTCTTTATGTTCAAGGGTCGATACACAAACACTCGAGAAAGGTTCATCAACTTTTGGATCAAATCTACTTGATCATTTGTTTTCTTGATGGGATTCTAACTACCTCTACTCCTGATAAGTACTTTGTTCAAAGCTCCATCTTTTCTTCTGCAATGTAACATTCTGTGATGCACTCCTCTAGCCAATTATGATCTTGTATGCACCCTTGCAACACTTTCATGTACCTAATAAATAGGTACATCCGTGATAAATAAACTAATCACTCAGAGTCTAACCTCATCAACGAGATGCATAGTTAAGTATACCATGATATCAAAAAAACATAGTTAAAAGTCAAGGTTGCATAAATTTATCACTAGATAGTCTTGCATTTTTTGTAATTTTATGACATCCATCACCTTCTTACACAAAGCATTGAAGTAGTAGAACTTTGTAATAGATCCTCTAATTTTATTCGACAACACTAAACATATTGCTATAAGTAGGAGTTATTATATTAGGGCATGGCAATCATGTGACTTTATCTCTAATCGTTTTAGCTCTCCCATGTATACATTGTTTCTTAAGTTTTAAGAGCATCCTTCTGGGACTTCAAGCTCTGATAGGGTTTTACACTATTTTTCTCTTCTCCTTGCCAAATGTATAATCTGCTTTAAGTAAGTATGTTCCTCAGTTGTTCCTATACTCATGGATGCAACCTTCTCTTTAGACCCATCTTCATAAGATCCATTCAAGCTACTAAGTACATCCTTTATTTTTTTGGGTACATTAAGGTATTAGTCAAGCTCTTACAGACATTCTTCTCAATGTACATGATATTAAGCACGTGTGACACGTGTAGGGTTTTTTAGTATACAAGTTCAAAGAATATTTACTTCTTCTTCCAATAACTTTTAGAGTTGCTACCACTGGCACATTTAGTTACTTTTTTCTTCCCTCATGAGTAATTAAGGTTTTTAACCTTTTCCAAAAAAAAAAAATTTGGTCATCATCTTTGGAGATATTCTTGTCTTTACTCTACCATTAAATTCCTCCTTTTTAAAATGGTATGAATGGTTTCTAAGAAACCATTTTCTGTGGCCTATATATGAATGTCATCTTCCTACCATGTTTAAGTTATATCATACAAGTTTTATTACTATATATAGGATAAGCATTGTATCTCTTCACGGTGCATCCTACCAAATTACTATATGCAAGGAAGTAATTTGATGTCCACATTAATGTAGCCTTCAATTTGAATGACTCTTTCTTATAAACATTATAAAATTCAACCTTTACATTGCATAATATCTTAAGATTATTAATCAATAGAGCCAAGTACACATCCATGCCATTCCTAGTTGCTAGGGACCCGATATCAACATAGATAGCATCAAACTTCCTCTTCATGAATAACAACAACGAAGGTTGTAAAAAAATGTTATAATAAGCTAACAATTGTAACTACTGCTTGTGACAGCCAGGGTTCCAATAGTGTGTATATTCTCTACTTTGGTTGAAGCCTCACACTTTTACTCTTTCTCGTAGGAAAAACATGTACACAATGAGTGAGTTTCCAATCCCTTATAACCAGCCTGGCTTACTTCTTCCTAGGCAATGTGGGACTATACTCTCAGGATCACCCAAAGCCTGCCATCTAGTAGCTCTATATCTTCCTTTCGGGACCGCCCTCCAAGACTGCCCTCTAGGCTCCCTCTTCCCACCTTAGGGAACACGTGTTCTCGCATGCGACCACTCTTGGGTCTGCCGAGCAACTACATGCATTCTACGCCCACCATCATGAGGGGATCTTGCTCTAATACCAATTGTAATAGCCACAGTCTTTCCTATAGGGTAAACCATACATTGATTTCCCAATCCATTATAACCAGCCCAGCTTATTTTTCCCCACACAATGTGAGAGTAAACTTTCAAGAGCACCCAAAGCCTTTCATCTTGTTACTCAACATTGTCTCATCGGAACTGCCCACCAAGACTACCCTTTAAGCTCTTTTTTTTTTATTATTATTATTACTAAAATTCCTTCTATATTCAAAATGTTATAAAAACTTCAATTTTAGTGTTCTTAGTGTTGTTGGATTCAATTTTTTGAGTACAATAAAATATTGAGATTTCAAGGGTCAACTAGGTGTTCTTCAAAAAATTAATTCTATGAAACTTAAAACATGGAAATGCAAATTTGCATTTCAATAAAAATAGTTAAAAGAATTTATGAAATGGAAATTAAAAATTAGGGTGAAGGAGCCCCAAAGGAAATAAAACCTTGAGGGAAAAGGCTATTGGTTAGGGAGCCACCCAACGAGGACAATATACTCTTTTGTGCACTCTAATTCTAGGAAGTTCACATTTTTCTACTGGGAAGAGTAAAACCATGAGGTTTTAGCCAAAGCTAACAATATATACACTGTTGGAACCCTAGCTGTTGCATGCTCATAGAACTATGAGAATTAATGTTGTTTGTAGACATTATAAGTGGTAGATTTCTTGATTATTTATTTATTTTTTTCAAATTTGGGTCACAAGAAGTCTATGAGTTTTCACATTGGGTTATTTGTTGGATGGCATATAATCTTATTTTAAAAATAATAAATCAAGCATGCATGTCTATTAAATTATAAATATGCAAATACAAATCGATTCCATAAGGACTCAATGTTAAAGCTTAGGAAAATTAGTTGGAATCCAACCTAAATTATCCTAACCTAGCTAAGCAAAGTTAAACAAATGGAATAATCAAATTAACTACTAATTACATTAAATAAATTCACCTAATTATAAAATCCATTATTTTGAAATCCACTACATTAATAATTAGAAGCATTCATATGCAAGTATAATTGATTTAATACAACACGTATTAATATAACAACAATAAAATAATAATATAGAAGATGTATGCGTTAAAAGTCCAAATTCTTATATTTTTTAATTTAAATGATATGTCTAACTTAATCTATATGTATCAAATCATAGCTTGTATTTTTTAATATCACGAACTATCTAAGTATCCATACATATCAAGCTAATTAACACACTAGAACTAGTCTTAAACAATAGAATATACCTCATAATTCCCATGAAAAGATTCCTACTTATTTACATTAAGTTGTATGACATATCATAAAAATTTATAATTCAAATTCCTAAATATAATAATCACTTATACGTGAACATAATTACTAGTTTAATGTGGTTTAATTGTCATCCTAAATGGATGATTTAACTACTCATGATTAGCATGAAAGACATACCTAAAAATTAATGATAAAAATGACCTAAAATTAATTTCCCGTAAAATTACCACAAAATAAGTAGTAAAATAGTTCCTACTTTAGCTTAGTTTACCAAGGTTTCTAACCATGCTTAGGATGGGTGAAACGTAACCCTAGGGTGGCTGAGCTCTTCTCTTAGTCCTTATCTTGTTAAAAAAATTACACCTAAACCAATTGAAAACAAAACACATAAACTAGAGAAAAAACATGTGATTAAATTATAAACTAACCTAGAGAAAAACACATGAAATATAGCTTCTAAACTAAGAAAAAAAATGATGAACTTTATTGCAATTAAATATTGATTCAATACAAGAACATGATGGAGAAAGAAAAAGAAAAGATTACAAAACTTTCTCGGATTAGATCAATGCCCAAATCTCTCCTTCTCATTGTGCTGCACATTAACTAGTTGCATACTTTAGGATCTTCCCAAGCCAAGCCAATACAAGATCATTTGTCCTTTAAAACCTAAACTAAGCAAAGCTCTTTATTTTGACATGTCATTCACCAAAGAGGCGCAAAATCACAACCAGCCAAAACCCAAGAGTGAAAATATCTAAATCCAAGTAGCAGCCCCCTACGAGAGTGAACATCCAAGAGAGGTGGATTCTTCCAAAATCAGGCATCCTTGCTTGAGAGAGCTCTAATATATGAAAAATGTTATTCAACTTTTCTAAAGATGTATGAAGAACTCCTAAACATATGATGTTCTCCACCTTAGCAACCAATGTGAAAAAATGCCAATCTCTAAGGTGAAGTACTTCTTTCCCTAAGAGAACAGCCCAACCTTCTCTCTTACACTCTCCTTTCAAATACATGTTTCTTTCCCTCGAGTGAAGTTTCCTTCTCTCTTATAGGAATGCAATGCCTATTATAAAAATCTATCTTTTTCCCATAGCCAAAAACATGTTTTTCCTTTCTTAAGTGAATGCACTCCCAAAATAGCACATTTCTGACTCTCCTAAGGTGAAGCACTCCCATGCACTCTATGTAATTAGATTTCTACAAGGTCACACTATACAAGTTAATTAAAGTCATAAATAAAATATAAGTTGTCTCTACGAGGGATTGCTTGGATAGTAGGTTTCTAATATGTGTGTGTGTATGCCCATGCATGTGTGCGATATATTAGAAAGAGAGGATGATGATAAATGAAAGAAATTGCCCACTTTTGGAGTATTTTTTGAGTTTTGAGTTTCTAATATTCTCTCTTCCTTGCTTCTAGTTCTAAGGGTTGGAATTTGGAGTTACTTTTTAGAAAAGAAGAAATGAGTGTTGAATCTCAACTAGTAGTGGACCAAATAGATTGTTCAAAATTTTGATCCTTTATAAGGTATGTTCTTATATATAAATTCTAGTTTTAAAAACTAATTCACATGATACATGATGATCAAGATCGCATTTTTAAGTTCTTAATTCAAATCAAGAAAAGTTCTTGAATTTTTGCACATATTTGAATAATGAATGGGCTTAGGCTTAATGAATCTTGGACTTTGGTTTTAACTTAGAGTTGGTTGATGGAACTCAATTGAAGATATCTAGATCTTTGGATTTATTTGAAGGGTTGGATTAATGGGCTTAAGCTTGATTGAACTTAATTTTGTGATGGGCTTGAAGGCTAGATTGTGGTTCCCACTAGGCTAGGGTTAGATTGAGACCTTTGATTATGTTTAAGGTTATATCTTGGAGCCTGCTTGATGACGGCTAGATTTTAACTATCAAATTCACCTTAGGCTAGATCTCAGCATTGGATAGGATAAGGCTAGATCAGAGTCATTGAATACTTCTTTTAGGCTAGATTTCAGTATGCCTCCTGCTAGGTTTTAGTCGTTGATGTGTTTTTGGGTTACATATTAGCATTCATTAGGCTAGGGCTGGATCTTAGCTATTTGTAATGACACAAATTTTGAAGATATTTTGTATTACATTTATAACCACAATCAACCATGATGATCTCCATATGCTAGCTAGTTATAGCCTATTTATTTTGGAAAATTTTGAAGATTAATAGATATTAAATCACTTTAATAGGTGGTTGGATGTTTTATTTTAATTAAAATATGAAACCAAGGAATTTGTGAGAAAAATTAGTATCCTTAGATTCTACACTCGAAATGGAATCCAACACCTCAAAGAACACTGAAAACAAAGTTCGTATGAAGAAGTTATAAGCGTCGAAAAATGGAGGGCATATTTGTAATTTGATTGTAAAACAACTAAGATCCAGAAACATAGGGGGCCATTTTACTGATGACACCCCCCCAGGTCGTCTTCCTCCTCCAGCCATCGACTTCCAGTACCGCCTTTGCAAGGCACCGTCATTGGGTAGCACTGCCTTCAATGGCTATAAAAGCCCTCTCCCCCCTTCTCTTCGAGCATCTCTTTTCCGGCTACTTTAGCCCAAAGTTCTAGCAAAGCCTCCATCGAGAAATCCCTTTCTCCCATTTCCCTTGCAATTTCTAGCATCGGCCCAGGTCTTCCCTTCAGGCCGGCCATTCCCCTTTCTCGGTTTCCCCCATTGTTCCTCTGTTTTCATCGAAAAATTCGGTTTTCCCTTCCTCGTGTTTTTTGGCGTTTAAGGTTTGGGCGACCTGGAGAAAATGCAAAATCTCTGCCCCAAGTACCCTCTTCTTCTCTTTCTATCTTTTCCCTTGGTTTTCCCCTCCTTTCTGGCCTAGATCCATATCGGATTTGGCATTTCCCGGCCAAAAATCGCTAGGGGAGAGCCGGGTTCAACCCGGCTCCACACGAACCAAGCGTCCGGGGGACGCTGCATGTAACCTATGTTCGGGATGCTCCCCTGGGACGAGCTTCGAGCATGCGACCGTGCGGGCACGGTCCCAGGTTCGACCAGGACACACGAGCGGCCCGAGAGTCGAGAGGCGCCGCGTTAGTGCCGGAGACGCATTTGTGCGACGTTGTCTAGGACGCACACCCTGGCGTGTCATTTGGGCATGCGTACGCATGCGAAACACAATCTTGGTTCAACCGAGAAGCACACGGGTCTTGGGAATCGTGATGCGTGGGTCCTACGCGAAAAATTCTGGTTCGTCCGTTGATGTGCGACACTAAAACCCCAATTAAGGAGGCTATAGAATTCCGATTGACGATCCGAAAGAACCATTGTGTTCGTATCAATGATACGGACCTAATGAGACTATAAAAGTTAGGATCAAAGGAATATTTTATATGCATATAGCCCAAAAACTATAAATATCTCATAGATCAATCATGTCAAAGATGATCAGATCTTATGAATTGATCACTTAAGGGTGTTAGGGGATTAATAGCTTAGGATCAACCCAAGATTACATGTATTCATCCCTGAATTATAGGGTCTAACCATTGAATAGTAGATCCATACAAAAGATTTGGCCTGAAAAAGTATTAAGCAAGGACCTATAGATCCTAAAAGGCAAATCTAGCCATCTAAGTAATGATCCATAAAAGTTGAAAAATAATACTTGAATCATTGTTATTAATTAATATTCAGGGTTTCACAAAGGTAACTCAGGGTCGAGTAATAACGGACGTGATTCAAGGAACATCGAAGTAAGTAGTCTGATATTACTCAGTTTTCAAATGTATCCCAAACTTTAAGTGATTTACATGCTTCTATTGCCCTATTTAATATGTGTTTTGAGACATGCTGTTATTATACGGGCATGCGAACTTGTCTACATGATTTATATCCTTGAGGCACTTGCATTTGTCATTGTATTAAGTATGCTTTTGGGATACGATGTTTTATACGAGCTTGCGGATTTATGGCGTTGAATACAATACTAGCATGAGTAGATTTTATGCATTGCTCGCATGTTTTGAAAATAAATGCATAAATTGCATGATTTCGATGATTGAGATTTGGATTTATCTATATATGCTATTTTAGTTATTGAGCCTAGTGGGCACTATGCTGAGAGGTTGTTATGTACGAGGTTGGCCTCCCGGCCTCTACCACTAAAAAGGGTGGATGGTATCACACCAAAAATGGCATTGTCCCTTCCTTGACTGCTGTGGTAAATAGGAACGACCACTAGAGGTGTTACGGCACCCTTTCGGGGACATATCCATAGTTGCCGTGGAGGCTATGGTGGACTGGTCTTTAGATACTGAAGACACACGATTCAGAGGTGTTCAGGTCGTGAGCATAGTTGGCCCTATGATTTCGGTTGGATTGATATGCATATAGCATTGAGAAGGTCATAAATGAGTACTCGTGACCAGTCGGTTTGATATGGTTACCGACCCATCAGCTTGAGTTCCAAGTGGGCAGATCATCGAATGAGGCAGCCTGCGGTGGGAACAAAACCAAAAGACCATGTGCATGATACTTATAGTAATGCCAGCATCTGCTTGAATGACGACTATTTTAAGAGTTTCATGATTATTATATTTTACTCGTTAGTATGATGTGTTGCCGAGATCTTCTTACATGGATACTATTAATTTCTACTTTATGATGTTAGTCATGTCTATATCATTGAATACTAGATTTTTGGTAAAGGATTTCATGATTGAAATTGCATCAATGAGCTTACGTTTTATGCATAAATACGTGTGTTTGCACAAGATGGAGTCAGTGATGTTTTACATGAAAAGCTCTTTGAATAGTGCATGTTGCCTGCCGAGTTTTCAAAATAGTAGTATTAGATCACCTATTGGGTATGAGAAATACTCACTAAAATATGTCATTTTTACAAATTAACTCTAAAAGAATTAGAAGAAGCATCAAGAAATGTCAGTGCTACGATTAAGTAAATGACGAGAAGACGCGTATAAATGTAAGTATATGATTCACCCTTTGAACATGTATTTATAGTTATTATAGTTGGACTGTGCGCTATGATTGGATAAACCTGGGAAGACATTTATGATTTTTTTTTTTTATTTCCAAAATTTCCTTATTCATCTTGAAGGTAAATGACACTCGGGCTTTTAAAAAATGAATTTAAAACAAAAGGATTTTTCGCTACATTGCATTGTTTTTCTAAAAGGGTTTTCAAATAGGGATCGATCCCGCTCTAGGAATTAGTTATTGCATTTAAAAATGCATATGAAAACCCAGGTCGTCACACTATTGAATTGTATTTTTAGGCTAGATCTTAGGCCTAGATTGCTAGAGTTAGATCTAGGCTGTTGAGTGTAGTTTTTAGGCTAGGATAGGCTAAATCTAATCTATTGAATTGTGTTATTAGGCTAGATCTTAACATCTACTAGGATAGGCCTAGATCTAAACCATTAATCTCTTTTGTTTTGAATGGGACTCAATTATTTGTAATATATTTAGAGCCCTATTTGATTTAGGACTTAGAAATAAATTAGAGGCAATAGGGTAGTTCTTTCTATTCTAGGTGGGGCCCACTTGTTTTGGTTTCTCTCTTTTACATTAATTATTTAGACTCCAAAATTTCTCTCTCTTTTATTCCCATAACTTGGAATCCAAAGAGGAGGAGGTGCCATTTTCAATGTTAAACGAGTCCCACTTCATATGCCAAGTTAGAGGGTACACAACACATTAGGTATTCCCCAAAGAGAATAAGCAATCATAGAACATGATAGCACTGGGTACCCCTGGAAGAGTAAGTAGCTATAGAGGAAATATCTCACTGGGTACTCTCAACAATGTAAGCAAGGACAGATAAAAAATCATGGGGTTCTCTTAAGAGAGTAAATAAGCACGTAGAGAGTAGTTTTTTCTACCTTGATTAAAGAACCCCAACTGCAAATCTCCTAGAAAATTCTCAGAGCTCTCTTCTTATATTTCACTCTATTTCTTCTTATGTGTCTAAGTGTGTTTTAGGCTCTTGAGTTAGGGGGTATTAATAGGCTTTAGAAGTCCTAGAACTTAGGGAACATGGGTGAGTGTGGAGCTAAGTAAGGGTCAATTTTTACATGTGTGTGTGTGTAACACCCCGAGTTCCAACAATCACAATATTGTCCGCTTTGGGGAGTCCATACACCCCTCACGATTTTGCTCTTCCTAAGTTTCCTAGGGAAAACGCGTTGTGACTATTAGAGACACCCGAATTCTTATTAATGGCACAGTTTCCTCTTCCCCGAGCAATGTGGGACTAAACTCTCAATTCCTCACCTTGCCTAGAAGCCTGCCAACTCTTTCTGGACCGCCTTCATTGGCCAAGGCTTCACAACCTATCCCCCTTTAGGGACACACGTCCCCGCGTGTCTTACCACACACGAGCGCCCGCGTGCGACTTAGCCACCACAGCACGAGGGAAACTGGCTCTGATACAATTTGTAACACCCCGGGGTTCCAACATTCACAATATTGTCCGCTTTGGAGCGCCCATACACCCCTCACAGTTTTGTTCTTCCCAAGTTTCCTAGGGAAAACGTGTTGTAACTATTAGAGACACCCGAATTCTTATTAATGGCCCAGTTTCCTCTTCCCCGGGCAATGTGGGACTAAACTCTTTGTTCCTCACCTTGCCTAGAAGCCTACCAGCTCCTTTTTGCCCGCCCTCATCAGCCTACCCTCATCGGCCAAGGCTTCACTGTGTGTGTGTGTGTGTGTGTGTGTGAGAGAGAGAGAGAGAGAGAGAGAGAGAGAGAGAGAGAGAGAGAGAGAGAGAGAGAGAGAGAGAGAGAGAGAGAGAGAGAGAGAGAAGCCTAGGTTGGTCCCTCACTTTTCTTGATTTTTTTATGCTCCAAAATCTTGGGAAGATTCTTTTATTTGAGAATCTATGAATCTAGTTTTAAGGATACTTGAGAACTTGAACTTTATTTTTTAGACATGTTTAGGAGTTTCATTATCTTGGTAGATTTCCCTTGATTTTTCCAAAGTTTTTTGAACTTCAAAATTTAGAGAAATTTGGTGTCCCCTTTTGAATTGGGTGCCTCTTTTAAATTTGGATATATTTGAAGCAAGAAAGAGTGCAAAAGAAATGGAATGTTTAGTCCATGTGGGACCCACTTCTTATTTTTGCCTCTTTTTTTTTTATATTTATCTTAGTTGAGAAAAGCATCCTTAATGAGGCGTGATTTTGAGTTGGGCCACCTTGATTTTTATGAAAAGACCAAAATTGAAAATAAAGAAGTTTATAGCTCAAGTGGCCCCCCATTATTCCTTAAATTAGGAGATTAGATTTTTCTTTAATTATTAGGAAAGATAGGGAGTTCTAAAACAATAAAGTTTCTCATGTTATTTTTAATTTCACAAGGAAATGGCAGCCCCAATAGGGGCATTCTTCTTTTGAATAGGAAAAGAGAGGATATTTGGCAAAAATATCCCTTAAACTTTCAATAATTGTAATATCTTATTTTTTAAACAAATTTTAAAATAATTTTAAAGCAAGTCATTGTAAAAGGAATTTGAAGAGGTTTAAGAATTAGAGAATCCAAAGAGATTGTTGCAGAAGGATTTTGCAATGGACAAAGACATGATCAAAAGTGACCCAAATCCATATAGTGACCAAATGTAGATGATATCCAATTGCTAGTATAAAATAATGATCTAATTTGCATAAATATCTTTTACTAAATTGTATAAAAAACTTTTTAGTAACTAAATATAATTGAATAGCACATTAGGGATCATCCAGATCAAGATGGTTAACAAGCATTGCAAAGAGTAAGTCATCTCTAAACCCACTGTTTGATTTGTATAAAATTGCACACCATTCTAAATAACTAATATGATTCTTTTAATACTGTTGTAGGTCATTGCACAAAAAAGAGATTTTTTTTAATGGCTAGTTAAATAATTTTGATTTTTTTATAAGTAAGTTCCATTTTGTAATGTTTTGAGAAGTACTATGATTATTAGATGATATTTTGATAGTTATTATTAACTCATGATTAATTATATCCCTATTATTTGGCTTTATGTATGAGTAGATGTTTAACCATTGTCTAATACTATAGACTCTCTAAAAACATGATATGTGTCCACTTAGCTTGTTATGGTTAGGAAATTCCTCTTCTTTTCAAATGTATACTTCTAATAAAAGAAAATAAATAAATAATATAAAAATCAAAAGTTGAGAGAAACGATAGAGGAATGTCCCTCACAGCACAATTATGTCTTTCCTCTTCCTCTCCATTATCGTCTGAACTCGATCCAACCCTCTTCTTCTTTTAGGCATTGCAAATGCAAAAATCCACTTAACTAGCCATGGTTAGGAAAATCCTCTTCTTTTCAAATTTATACTTCTAAAAACAAAAAAAAATATTATAAAAATAAAAAGTTGAGATAAACAACAGAGGAATGTCTGTCATAGTACAACTATGGCTTTCCTTTTCCTCTCCGTTATCGTTTGAACTCGGCCCAACCCTCTTCTTCTTTTAGCCATTGCAAAGGCAAAAAAGTATGGCATTTTTGCAAAAAGTCCAATGCATTTTAGTTTTATAAATTTGCCATTGAGTTTTCATAAGCTTTGCAAAATTACCATTCTGTTAGTTTTTCATCCTCCTTCCTTATTAGCTTTTTTTAAAATTCCAATATTACCCTTACTCTATTTCGAATTTAAGTTTTATACTTTAGAATAGTAACCCATGATTAAGTTACCAAATTTGGTCTCTAAGTTCAATGACTTCCCAATAGAGTGTTTCAATAAAAGATAGTATGTAACACAATTCAATAATAAGGAATCTAATAGTACAATTATATCTCAACAAAAACCAATCACTAGTGAGATATTCAATTGTAAACATACAATGTTTACCAACTTGCACAACAGTATTTGTTAAGTTTCTTCAATAAAATTCAACAATTTAAACTTTAATTTCTCACTAAAACTGAAATAAAAATGTTTCTAATACAAATTAGAACATAATAAATGCTTTGAATCAATAAAAATATAATAAATTAAGAAGAATTCAAGTTTAAACCATAAGAAAAACATTGTTACTGTTAATGCAAACAGCGACGAGTAACAGACTTTAAACTCTTCGTTTGAATGACAATTTGATATCTAGGACTTGGGTCTTCTTCTTCTCAATTTCTTCTATCTAGCATGATCAATTTTGGAGATTTTCATTAGTTAATAAAGTGAAAAATCATGCGTAAAATCCTCTTGTTTAACATAGTCCATTTGCTAAAGGATAATATCAAAATATCATAAAAACTAACTAGGAGGAGGATAGAAAACTAAAAAAATGGTAATTTTGCAAAGCTTATGAAAAATAAATGACAAATTTGTAAAATTCACAAAACATTGGACTTTTTTGCAAAAAACCAAAAAAATAAAAGGCAGATTTTGGTCTTGTTAGGTTTCAACCATTTTGCTCGAAACCAAAACCCATAGTTCTTCTTGTTTCTGTCTCCACTTTAGGATTTCAGCCATGGAAGAGGTAGAATATTGTAACTTGACTAGGTCCCTTATCTAGTGCATGTTCCATTGAATGACGTCGAAAGAGGACGAGGTGAAGGTTGCTACGGAGAATAGGGTGCTTATTATGACAGCGTCGAAAGAGGAGGTGAACAAGCCCGATGGTAAGGCGATTGAGGTTTTCACAATGGGGTTTATGTGTTGGGTGTTCCTCTCTCTCTCTCTCTCTCTCTCTCTCTTTCAGTTCCCATGTTGTTGAGACTGGAAAAGAGTAGTTATAGAATCGAATATCACTAATTTTTTATTAGCTTGTTGTGATTCAATAGATTATATTTGTATAATTTGACACTCGCCGCCAGTAGATAATATTTCAATTTGGCGCATGGCTTGCCATGCTTCAACAGATGTTTTTTTAGCTTGATGTGCTTCAATAGATTATAGCACATACCCTAATATTTTAGCTTATTGTTAATTTTCTTCAATCGGTATGCTACTCAGATCTCCTTAAGGAATCACAGTGGCCCACCACCTCCTCCTGGTTAGTTTTATTACAAACATCTACTCATAGCGGGTGGTTTTCACAGTGTACAAGGCTGATCCACTTGTTGGTAATTAGTTAATCTTATATATGAAATAAAAGCATAAATGTGCAATCTCTTTATATAAGAAATAAAAGCATAAATGTGAATCCTCGTAAAAGATTTGAAATCTGCAAACCATCTTTTTAGTGGCGGGATTGTACTAGCGTTCAGAAAACCCACAATGTGAAAAATTCTCGCCTTCCTTGAGGCCCTGACCATTGGGTGTCTTTGAGTAAAGTCCTAACCCTTTTTGCTATGTTGGTTTGAACTTCAATAGGTTCCATGGCCCCATGGATCTTAAGACCAAGAGGTATTCCAGGATGCATGCCATTTTCTTCATTGTGACGGAGATGGCAGGATTGTCACTGTGGGAGAGGGAATCTTTTCCTTCGCTCCTTTGCCGATATCTTCTGACATGGTTCTTCAACGGTGAACCGTCTTGATGGTGCTTCCTTCATCATGAGTGGTGGAAGCTGAGGAAACTTCTACCATGTACCAGCCCTCAATGGTGACCATCCTTCCACAACTAATAAATTTCACCTTCTAATGCAAAGTAGAGCGGACGGAGCCCACCGAATGGATCTAGGTTTGCTCGAACAATATTTTGAAAGATGATTTGATGTCCATACATGGAATGCAGCAGAAATGGTGGCTAGCCCAACCACAATCTTAGTAAATAGTATTCCCAGGTCACATCTCTTAGAACTGCCACAAGCCAGCATTGACAGATCTGTCGGTTGACTCCTTCGGGTCGACTCCCAGGCAAGAGACAGTTTTGATCATTACAATTTATGCATGAACCATTGTCAATAAGGGCACGATTATCTCAATCATGTGATTGGTGAATGTCTTCCTTTGTCAACGAGTTCGTTGCTCGAGAAGGTGCTGCTTTTGAGAGACTAGGTAGTGCCGCAATAACTGCCAACTGTTAAGGAGTAGTCTCAATTGGGATGACTGCATTATTATTCTCTTTCACGACTGCTTCCCAATGTTTTCGGATGCTTAAGTAATCCCAAGATAGAAATTCTGTGTCTGAGTCTTCTTCAGTTGCTAAATCACTTTGTCATTGGGAGCTGTAGGTGGAACAAGATCTTGCTCACGATTTTCCCCTTGGACCAGTGCAGTGGGCCTCTCGACCATTAGATTGGAGACTCAACAAATTATCTCTACCATGGTAGCATTCACTTCATCATTGTTAGTAAGATCGAAGGCTTCTTAGATGACCCAAAATATGTGAAAGTGAAGTCCTGATCATTGCTACTGTCGAAATCGTACATGGATATTGGGTACTTGACCATGACACAGTTATCATCTGAACTACCACGTATGATACCTTGTCAACCTTAGTTGGTTCTCTGCCCTTATCTTGGGTCCTATCACCTTTGAGTGTGAGGACTTTGAAGCAGATACAAAAACTACATGTATTATTCTTCGTAGTTGATTTCATTACCTGTTCAAAGGAAAATAAAAGGGGACAGTAGATTAGGAGAAAATCTAATATAAGACCAACTATATTGGAATGGGAATCTATTTTCAAATGAGAAGGGCACTTTGACACGGGAATAGCAAAACTTGGACTTATCAATGGAGACTGATTTTGTCGCTGCACTTTGCTGGCGTAAAACATAGATAAAATGACTTGAGAATAAAATTGGCCGTTAGTGCTTTCTTATCTATGTACGAGTACTTTATCCATGTGTTATCTTTCCTTTCCTGCTCTGTTTTGTTTTCTATATTTTTTTTCTCAAGGAATGGTATATACAGATTGTTAAACTTGCGGTTCACAGCTAGCCCCGTTCATTTTGTTTCCTAATACTTACCTTGGCCTTGTTTAGTTGTTCCAATATATAAAGGGATCATCAACAAGTAAGGAAACATCCACTATTTCAATGCTTCCGATCAAATGCAACGCAAAAGGAGTCGGACATGCTGTGACATGAAGTCAAGGTAATTACGAAGCTTGATGTATCTAGATCTATTAGAAAACCGTGCTTTATCCCGAACTGGTTACCCGGCCAAGTTTACGACCCTCCAAGATGAAGAAAGAAGTGCAACAAAAAGAACCAAATGAGTCTTCAAGGAATCACATTCTGTGCTTAAGAATCTTGAGATAAAGTTCTTTGAAAAATTCCAAGGGGTCTCTTCTAACGCTATTAAGTAGTTATCGAATCCCTCTTAGGCTCCTTAGAGAATGGGTCAATTTTGGTGCATTAAGCAAATTTCCATCTCCGAAGCCTTGGAGTATTATTCTCGCATATGCTCAGCTCAGGCAATCTGGCAGCATTTGAATTGGAATCACTGAGAAAAATCTCCTCGTTCAATTCGTTGACCAGCAGGGAGTGGGTTGAGTAATTTTTGGCCTTCTTGGACACTGCGGCCCCATTCAATACTCACCACCGTTCCAAAAGAAAAAATTCAAAAAAAAAAATGTCTGAGAGGAGGCAGCTGACTTTACATCTCTGCTATCAGTGGATAATGATAGAATTCCTTGTTGTTGGCAGCTTAGTTCTACTTCAATTTGCTATATCTCTCCAGCTCTGCCATGCATTTGACATGTCTTTACAGTACTACTTGACAACTAATAGAATCTTAAGAGTATTATGAACTAATTTTTTATCATCAGTTCTGAATTTTGACACCACAATATGCCAATCACAGCTTATGCTGGTTCTGTTGATCTTCAGATTTAAATATCACAGTACTCCAATTACAACTTCTGTTGATCTGCAGATTTAACATCTCAAGACTGCACTGTCATCTTGAATTCTAGAATGTCCAGTGAGGAACTTTTACATTGAATCCTCACGAGTATCATAAATGAAAGAAAAGTCACAGCTAGAGCGAAATATCATCTCTATGACAGCTTTACTGCTGAAGTATCCCTCTCTCAAATCATGTATTTGATACGTGCCAGTTTAAGCTGCGCTGGTTTTCCTTGAATATGCTGAAATCAGTTGGATATATCAATTTACAAGTTCCTCACTAGGCATTCTAAGATGATGTCAAAACATTTAGTTTCCATACTCGACTCAGATTTATCTCAAATACCCAGGCAGAAAGAATGACGAAGGAACCTCTGTTGGGGATTTACAGTCCCTTACCAAGATCAAGCATACACAAAAAACAAATTTTACGTGGTTCAGCCTAAAATGCTTACGTCCATGCTAGGAGAACAAATTCACTAAAAGAGAGGGAGTATTAGAGAGTATTTACAAACGAAAAATGCAGGAAATGGTGTGATACATCGATCTTCAGCTCCTCCCTATTTATAGGGTTTCCATAGCTTTATTTTCAACAAAAAACCATTCAAAATCTTTGGGCGATGCCGTAATAGTTGACAGTGCAGCCGACGGTGGCGGTGACAGCCACAGTGGAATTCAACAACTACCTCTCTTGACATTAGCGGCGGCGGCGCCCACCACAGTTGACGTCAGCGGGTGCTAGAGTTGAAAGGCAGCGGCTGTCAAATGGGATTGGACTAACAAATCTCCCCCTCCAGGCCATTAGCTGAAGGAAGTTTCTTCACGCATGGACTTCTAACAGAAGCCCATCTAGGCCAATTCCCTGCAAATCTCGAACTTGCTTCGAGGTAATGCTTTTGTCATCATATCCGAACTATTGTCGTTAGTATGAATCTTCTCAAGCTCTAATAACTTCGAGTCTAAAATATCACATATACAGTGATACCGAACATCAATGTGCTTTGACCTCCCATGAAAAGTAGAATTCTTATTAAGGTGTATAGCACTTTGACTATCACAAAATAACGCATACCTCTTTTATGTAAAGCCAAGTTCATTCACGAACTTCTTCATCAACAGTAACTCTTTGCAAACCTCTGTCACAGCAATAAACTCAGCCTTCGTCGTAGACAAGGCAACACACTTTTGTAACTTCGACTGCCATGACACAGGTCCCCTTGCAAAAGTAATCAAGTAGCCTAAAGTAGACTTCCTTGTATCAATATCACCAGCTATATCTGAATCAGTGTAGTCCTCAAGCACAGACTTGTCAATGCCAAATCCCAAATGTAACTTGGAAGTACCACATAGATATCTCAATATCCACTTCACTACATTTCAATTCTCTTTTCCTGGATTTGATAGAAAATGGTTCATTGTACCAACTACATATGCAATTTGGTTTGGTGCATACCATGGCATACATAAGACTGCCAACAACTAAAGCATAAGGAACATTTTACATGTATTCCTTTCTTAGTATCACTCGCTAGAACTTGATTCTTACTAAGCTTAAAGTGAGTAGCAAAAGGTGTACTAACAACTTTAGCTTTATCCATGTGAAATTGCTGAAGTACCGTTTCTATGTACTTCTCCTGAGACTGCCATAACTACTTATTCCTCCTGTCACGAATGATACAAATTATGAGAATCTATCTTGCAGGTCCCAAGTCTTTAATAGGAAAGACTTTGTTCAGCTTCCTCTTTAATTGACTGATCCTTGAAGAGCTGCGTCCAACAATAAACATATCATCAACATAGAGTAGCAAGATGACAAAATCATCCTCTGAGAATCTCTGCACAAACACACAGTGATCTGAAGTAGTCTTTCTATAACCCTGTTGGGCCATGAACTGCTCAAACTTTTTGTACCACTGTCGGAAGCCTATTTCAAGCCATATAGACTTTTCTTCAGCTTATAGACATACTCATCCTTGCCTTTATTAATAAAACCTTTTAATTGCTCCATATATATGTAATGACCCCAATTTTTGTAATATTAAAAGCTCATAAAAAGCTCAGTTTTAAAGATAAGGGCATTTTGGTCATTTCACTAGTCACCTTGACTAAACCCAGGAATTTGGTACTAAAAGTAGTTCCATTAGATGCGTATCGGAAAAAAGAATCCAACGAGATCAAAATCACCCAAAACGGACTTAAAATGAGCAAGATATGGCCCTTTGAAGTTCAGGGGCAAAACAGTAAATTTTTTAAAATGACTTAACCTGAAAAACACAGGTGCCCGTTTTGATACGGGCACCCCGTCGTCTTCAACCTCCTAGAGGTTTCTAGAATGGCGGTGTTTCAAGAAGAAACCACCGCCATTCTAGAGGGTTCCCCACCGCCATTCAAAGGCGGTTAGAAACCCTCCATAACCCTCTTTAAAAGCTCTATAAATAGAGCTCTTAGGTGCCTCTAATGGCAGCCCAAAACATGGGAGAAAACCCGTTGAGGAGCAGCGACCTAAAGGGAAAAACATGGAGAGAAAACCACCCACGAAGTAGGTACGCACAAAAAAACCCCAAACCCATCTCCACCATAGTTCCAGGAATGATTTCCCTAAGTTTTTTCATGAAAAACCATGGAGAATAGGCCTTCAGGAGAGCCACAAAGACCCCTGGGACGTCCCCAGGCCGCACTGGTTCGACAGGGTGACCTGAGGACGACCCAGGTCACTAACAGGCGGGACGATCCAACAGGACCGTCCCACGTCGACGTAGGTCAACGCAGTTTGAAAAAAAAAAACCAAATGGGCGCGTCCGTGGACGCGCCTGCTAAAGAGAAGGACGGGCGGATATGACAAGCGAACCATAGTTCAAGGATCAAATGAAGGTTTTGCTATCATATATTGAAAGACCAAATATTTTAAGACCATTATTGAGTACTGTTAACTAAATAAAGGTATCCCACCCTAATTAATCAAGTATGTTAGTAGTCGGAGTTATATACTGAGAAGGATGTTATAAGTCTTTAGACTTGAGAACTTGATAGGCTAAGTCATTTGAGGGTATAAGGCTAGTTGATTAGGCCACATCATGAAGAGCTACAAGCACAGTAAATATGGTAACAACTGAGATAGGAGCAAAAATAAGAAGTGATCTAAACCAATGTGAAAGGTTTTTCAAACCTTAGTGGCTACTTGACTAGGTGAAGAAATTACTTTGGGTCTGAAAAATACGACAGACTTGGATTGAAAGAAAGGTAGATAAGTACCGATCACTTTAGAGGCCCTTTAGCTTATCGAATAAAGTCTTTCTATGTCTAAGAAAATGTTTATGCTTATCTGAGTATTATAAAAACTTGTGGAGTTAACAACTTTAGTACAATTTGATATAATTGCTATTGGAGACGAATTATTGCTATTATAAGCTAAGTATGAGAAGGCACTTAAAAGATAAAATAAGGAGGCACTTGAAAAATAAAATTTGAGGAATTGAGAAAATCACTACTTATGAGAATACCTCCTGACAATACAGACTACATGGTGACGATAAAGCCTTGGTAAAAGATTGAACAACATATTGACATGGGGATAAGGTGAGATGGCTAGCACACTATAAGGTAAGATTGGATGTTACATTGCCTTTTTGATAAATAGTTAGTCGTTATGAGCATATACCAAGTACGAAAAATCAATTAAAGGAATTTCT
Organism: Warburgia ugandensis; assembly: GCA_035236585.1. NCBI lineage: Eukaryota > Viridiplantae > Streptophyta > Magnoliopsida > Canellales > Canellaceae > Warburgia > Warburgia ugandensis. The sequence goes on from CP141130.1 coordinate 78,757,690, forward strand.
TAAGGACTAACCTTATTGGATTGAATATAGAACTCTTGAACTAGAAGGTAACGAAGAAAACCATCAAGCAGAGAAAGGACAAAAAGGATGATGACAAATGATTCAACCATGACCTAATAAGGGTATCCGGTGATGAATAAGAGACTCTTTGCTTTGCATAAATAGGAACATTATTAACACTCCTAATAACAAGTTGATGTGAATAGTGAGATAGGCCTCTAGAAGAGACCAATGGATCATGATATATTTGACAAGAGTATGCATAAACTCTTCAAGAAGAAAAAGCATTTGATGACTTCAGCATCTATGAAACTTGATAAACAGTTCGAATGTCCTAATCGTAATATGAGATAGTATTAATGATGGAAGATGGTACTAATTGGCTTTCATGATTTCATTTTGAATATAACCTTGAGTCGTGTATGGAAAACAACAGACAGTTGAAATTCGAAGTTAATCAAGGGTTTCGCTATAGAACACATGATACCATATCAGTTATTGAAGTATTTTGGAGACAAGGGTAAGAAGCAAAGTTAGACACAATAGAAAGAAGGTAACTTTTTGGACTTGTGGATAATGAAAGAGATCACTAGATGAAAAGGATTATCCTATGACATTCAAAATAGGAGAAATAAGATAATATGATCTTAAAAAAAGTATATGCATGAGCAAAGAAGCATGATCTTACGAGGAGACTATCTTATATATGATAAGATAAGTATAGAATCTAAGGAATTCAAGTACCGCTAGGAAACGGTATTGTTAAATCGACACGTATGGCGTTGCATCAGAGTACGCAGCGAAAACAGGCCCTTATGGGTGAGGCCTTATAGGAGGAACAATGGAAATAATAAATTGAGGATGAACCTAGAATTGATTCCTAGAGGGGAATGCAGTCACCAAGAAATCATCTAAGAGACAAATACCTGGAAAATAATAAGTTATGGAATTTCGAGGACGAAATTCTCTTAAGGGGGTAATAATGTAATGACCCCAAATTTTGTAATATTAAAAGCCCATAAAAAGTTCAATTTTAAAGATAAGGGCATTTTGGTCATTTCACTAGTCACCTTGACTAAACCCAGGAATTTGGTACTAAAAGTAGTTCCATTAGATGCGTCTCGGAAAAAAGAATCCAACGAGACCAAAATCACCCAAAACGGACTTAAAATGAGCAAGATATGGCCCTTTGAAGTTCAGGGGCAAAACAGTAAATTTTTCAAAATGACTTAACGTGAAAAACACAGGTGCCCGTTTTGATACGGGCACCCCATCGTCTTCAACCTCCTAGAGGTTTCTGGAACGGCGGTGTTTCAAGAAGAAACCACCGCCATTCCAGAGGGTTCCCCACCGCCATTCAAAGGCGGTTAGAAACCCTCCAGAACCCTCTTTAAAAGCTCTATAAATAGAGCTCTTAGGTGCCTCTAATGGCAGCCCAAAACATGGGAGAAAACCCGTTGAGGAGTAGCGACCTAGAGGAGAAAACATGGAGAGAAAACCACCCACGAAGCAGGTACGCACAAAAAACCCCAAACCCATCTCCACCATAATTCCAGGAACGATTTCCCTAAGTTTTTTCATGAAAAACCATGGAGAATAGGCCTCCAGGAGAGCCACAAAGATCCCTGGGACGTCCCTAGGCCGCACTGGTTCGACAGGGTGACCTGAGGACAACCCAAGTCACTAACAGGCGGGACGATCCAACAGGACCGTCCCACGTCGACGCAGGTCGACGCAGTTTGAAAAAAAAAAACCAAACGGGCGCGTCCGTGGACGCGCCTGCTAAAGAGAAGGATGGGCGGATATGAAGAGCGTGTCTGCAGACGCGCCCGCTGAGGCGCGCCACACAGACGGCAGCGCGCTAGCGTACGGCGTTTTTTGGTTGTTAAGGAAGGCTGGGCGCACGTCGCAAACGCGCAACGCCCTAGCATTCCTCCCTTTTTGTCTTTAAGACTATATGTACATACAATGTTAAAATGCTTATAACTTGAGATCTAGAGCTCCGATTGAGGCGCCGGGAAAGGCATTGTGTCCGTATCGACGACGCGGACACAGTCAAATGATAAAATCCCTAATCAAGTCCCAATCAAAGTAGGGCATGACCCTTAGAATAGGGTGGTGGCACGTGACCACTAGGACTTTGGAAAACTGAGAATACCAAGGCCTAATTAGGACCTTAGGACACCCATAGGCATGGGGATGGACCCCTAGTGCCTAAGTAATAAGACCCAACTACTCTAAACCCATCAAAGATAGGTTAAACTAACCTTGAGTCCCCAAACCATTTTCAAGAGCGTACGAGGACAAGAAGGTTAACGCGACCTAGTCAGGTAGGTGCTCTATCACTATTAGATTCTTTTAAAAGAACTATTGATATTTGAGAACATATGTTTTAGATATATAACTTGATTTGCATGTGATTAGCATGACTTGATTCAGCATGCATATGATAAACGTTTTGCACATAGACATGTTTAGTAAATGATTGCATATACATTATGCACATGTATGTTTTGCAAACTATTGCATGCATTGCACGATTTTTTAGCATTAAGCTCTCGCAAAGATTGCATGTCCTAGAGGGTTACCAAAAGACGCTGGAGTGCCCAAAGGACGCTGGGTAGGCAGTTCTGAGGGCCAGGCAGTTGTGAGGGAATCAAAGAGGACTGGTTTTGAACAGAGGTTTTTGGCTTATGTGATCGTTCATGATTTGGGCTAGTAAGCTCGTGGGTGCTATGCCGAGGGGTGTGGGTTGGCCACCCAGCCTCTACCACTATTAGGTGGATGGGTACCACGCCCAAAAAGGGCATGTCCCTGCTTCGACTGCATGTGATACAGGGGGCTACCACTGGTGTCACGGCACTGGGTCGAAGTGTCATATGCCCCGTGGAGGTATATGATCCTGTGTCCCTAGGTACCCGGGGACCACACGGTAGTGAGGTCGTGGGCATAGTGGGACCCTATGGTTTCGTGTATTTATGTGCATTGCATATGGCATGATATAAGGTTGGTCGACCATACCATACTAGAGGTCCATGAGTTGGACTCCATGAGGCATCTATTGCATATCACGATGACATCATATATATATATATATATGATACTTTCACCTTTGGATTATGTGATGTTTTAAGTTATAAGAATTTCAGTTGATTTTGGATTCTTATACTGATATTGAACTCGAGTATTCAAACATACGCATATTTTGAATTTCAGTTGATTATGGATTCTTATACTGATATTGAACTCGAGTATTCAAACATACGCATGTTTTGAATGAGCATATGATTTTGAAACATCTCATGCATTTATAAAACTAGTAGTGATAGGCCCTACTGAGTATATTATATACTCACCCAATCCTTAACATTTTTCAGACATCAATAAGCACTCAAGGACAAGATACGTCCGTATGTATCATGGTTCAGGACAACTTCACTCGCAAAGAGGACATCTATGATAGTGCTATGAGCAAGTAAATCCAAAAGGAGACAAATACACATGTACGTAAACTCTTAACCCTTTGGACATGTGTTTGTACTTAGTTACAGTTGGGCTGTGCATTGTGACTGGAAAGACCTGGGGAAAAACATTTATGATTTCTGAAGTTTTTCAAAAACTACCTTAGTTGTTGTGAAAGCAAATGACACTCGGGGTTTTCAAAAATGAGTCTAAAACTAAAGGTTTTCCGCTACATGGCATGGTTTTTTTTATAAAATGGTTTTCAAATAGGGATGCATCCCGCCTTAGGAAATTAGACATTGCATTTAAAAATGCATGAGAAAAACCCGGGTCGTCACAATATATCTCCTCCTCTAAGTTACCATAGAGGAATGATGTCTTCACATCCATCTGCTCAACATCCAGATCAAGGTTTGCCGCCAAACCCAATACAACTCGAATTGAAGACATTTTGACCACAGGAGAAAATATCTCCTCGAAAGCAACACGGTTTCTTTAACCAAAGCCTTTCACCACAAGCCTAGCTTTGTATCATGGTCATGAAGTGTCACCCTCGTACTTCACCTTGTAAATCCATCGATTCTTCGAAGCTTGTTTGCCCTTAGGCAATCTTACCAGCTCAAAAGTGTGGTTGTTCTACAAGGATTTCATCGCTTCTTTCATAGTAGCAATCCATTCTGCATTCTCTTCACTTTCAACTGCCTATATGTAGTTCTCATGCTCTCTCCCCGTCAGTGAGGAGCACGTACTCATCTAATGAATACTGAGTGGAGGGTTAATGATTTCTTGAACTTCGTCTCAATGAAACTGCTAGCTCCTCAGTAGGAACCTCTGGTTGAACATCATCAGCCTCTGATGAAACATCCATGTCTTCAACAACTTCATGCTCACCCTCAGCTTGATCATCTTGAACATTAACTGGTGCACCACCATGGTCATTGGCGCCATCTACATCTGGCACATGTGAAATAGGAATTGGATCCAAATCAGTCAGAGTATCAAAACTTTGATTTTCTGATTCTTCGGCTTTGTCAATGTGATCAATAGTTTGGTCTTTCATAAAGACCACATCATGGCTTCTAACCAACTTTTTTACAATAGGATCATATAGCTTGTAGCCAAGCTCATCCTGCACGTAGCTGATGGAAACACATTGTTTGGTCTTGACGTCTAGTTTGGACCTCTCATCTTTGGGTATATGTGCAAATGCTTTGCACCCAAATACCAGCAAGTGATCATAAGAGACATTTTTCCATACTATAGCCTGTCAAGAACAATTACATTCAAGGCAATAATTAGAGATAGGTTAATAACATGGGCTATAGTGTATAGCGCCTCACCCCATAAGGAATTGAACAGCTTAGCTTCAAAAAGCAAGCATCTGACCCTCTCCATCAATATCCTGTTCATCCTCTCTACTAAACCATTTAGCTGAGGAATCTTCGGAGGAGTCCTTTGATGTATGATCCCCTACTGTTTATCAAATGGTCCACAATACTCGCCACCATTGTCTGTGCAAATATATTTTAGCTTCTTCCCTGTTTGATGCTCAACAGAAGCTTGAAACTCTTTAAATTTGTCAAGCACTTGATCCTTAGATTTCAAAACATAGACCTAGAGTTTTCTGGAATAATCATCAATAAAGGTGGCAAAATATAATGCACCACTAAGTGTTTGTAACTTCATATGACCGCATACATCTGAATGTACTAATTTAAGCATGCTTGGCTTCTTGGAAGAAGGATGGCTTTTGAAGGAAACTCGTTGCTGCATCTCGGCAAGACAATGAGCACACTTGCTCAACTTTGCAGCTTTGAGCCCTGAAAGCAAATTCTTTTTTACTAGACTACTTAGTCCTTTCTCACTCGTGTAACTGAGCCGCTTGTGCCACAACTTTGAAGAACCAGCAACATCAATTGCATTCATAGAGTTAATAGGAATTGACCTTGTATCACATGTATGCTAGATGATTTCTTCCCTCTAGCAACCACAAGCGCTCCCTTAGAGAGCTTCCGCTGGCCATCACAAAAGTTACTACAGTAACCATCATCATCAAGATTTTTGGCTGATATTAAGTTCAACTGGATATCTAATACATGTCAAACTTCCTTGAGAATCAACCTCATCTCGTTGTTGGTGTCCAAACAGGTGGATCCAATACCAACAACCTTTGACAGCCCGTCGTTACACATCTTCAACACTCCAAAGTCACCAAGAGTGTACGAGGTGAAAAGCTCCCTCCTAAAGGTAACGTGAAAAGAAACACCACTGTCAACAACCCATCCAATCTCACTGGAGGCTAAGTTGATCTCATTTTCATCACAAACTACAACAAGGCCTAAAGTGGTGGTGGCCACACTATCATTCCTGTCAGAATTGACTAGAGAAACACGAAAAATTTCCCATGAGTCAGGCAAAGTTTTAAAAGCCATAAACCCATGATATCATTGTCAAACCTAACGCTAACGTCAGATAGTTGCTGAAAGCATCCGATCAACTCATTTAAGTGGTCGGAAATAGAACTTCGTGCTTGATTAAGTAGGAATAACTTATTATTCCTAGTTCTCGATGCGTACAAGGTTTCTGATTTGATCCATAGAGTTCTAGCATGTATTTCATTTTGAATATGATTCAAAACATTATCTTCTACCCACTGTCGAATGAAACTACATACCTATTCATATTCGAAAGCCCATTCACCTTTGGACCTATCCTCCGATTTTTTACTAGCAAAGACAGGTAGATGTAATTTCTTCATAAAAAGAAGATTTTTCATCTTTCCCTTCCACTTGTGATAGTTAGTACCGTTTAAGTAAATTATTTTGCTCATGTTTGCCTCCATAAGTAAAGATAAAGTACTTACAACAATTTAAGAAGAAAATCTTGTAACTATAAGAGCACCACTGCATTTGAAACGCTCAATTTAGCCAAGAATCATTCTATCCCCCTCAAAAACTAGTAAAAAATAGGCATGCTTAAGTTTGATCACTGTTGCAACTCTACTACTATTGAACTCGAACTGTTACAACTCTGCTACTGCTATAATGCGTACTGTTTCAACTCTGTTGAAACTCGGACTATTGTAACCTGTCTCTGGGACACTGTTACAACTCAGTGCTGTAGTAGACACTGTAGCTATCGCTGTAGCTGAGAGTGATGATGACGCTTTTTACTGTAGTAGAATGATGTCGCCTTTCATTGTAGCAAAATGATGATGTTTTTACACTATAACATATACTTTTTACTATAGCAACATTGTAGTTGCAACAGTCTTCTTCCTCCTTGCATCAATCGTGACTAGTCTGCAACTCTCGTTTTCTGCCTCTGTTTTGCAGTAGAACCTCGCTCTGATACCATTTGTTGGAGATTTACAGTCCCTGCCCAAGATCAAGCATACAGAAAACACAAATTTTACATGATTCAACCAAAAATGCCTACGTCCATGGGAGGAGAACAAATTATTTAAAAGAGAGGGAGTATTAGAAGGTATTTATAAACAGGAAATGTAGGGAATGGTGTGATACATTAATCTTCAGCTACTCCCTATTTATAGGGTTTTTAGAACTTTATTTTCAACAAAAACCATTCAAAGTCTTCAGGCGGTGCCATAATAGTTAACAGCGCAGCCGATAGCAGCGGTGGTGGCCGTCGCCACAGTGGAATTCAACGGCTGCCTTTCTTGACATCGGCGACGCTGGCTGATGGCAGTGCCCACCACAGTTGACGTTGGCAGCTGCCAAAGTTGAAAGGCAGCAGCCGTCAAATAGGACTAGACTAACAACCTTAACACCTTTTGTAATTGTTGGTATCACAATTCTTGACGAAGGTGCCTATAGGGACAATTTCAGGTGAATGCTCTTGAACATCTAAGGTCCATTCCTAGACATAAATTGCATATGATCTTAACTGCACTTTGTTACTTATCTTTAATATCAGATGCTTTGTTCACTTCAATCCTTCCCTGAATTTGTTTGCCAACCAAATGTTGCTTACCTACCTCACCATCAAATGGTCCAGATGTCCCTTAAATTTCCAAATTGTGAGCTGATACTTAATCCTCAACTAAAGTATGATATCAAAGAAGTTAACACAATCTATTTGTGTTATCCTAGAGATTGATTTCATGAACGTCCCGACTCTATATTATCCCATACTCGATGCTGAAGTTTTAAATGTTTCAACTACAGTTCCTACTTCTTAGTAGGAATATAGAGAATTTGATTATCGTAGGTCTGGGTTCTGCTGTCTTCACTGCAGCTATTTGTGCAGCTGGGGCCAATTTGAAACTTGTGGTGTTTGATCGTATCAAATGGAGGGTGTTCTAGGAGGACTGTCGTTGTGTAAGACTAAAGTTGAAGAGTGGTCCTCATTTGATAGATCTCCCCTTCATTCTGTTATGGAACTTACAAATATAACCTGCCACTTCTTAAAAGAATTTTTGTTGAATGCATCTGAATTTGAAGCTTCTAACTGCATTTTTTTTGTTGGGTGAAAACCACAATAGTGAACTTGTCCTGATCCGAAAGGAAGAGCTATTTGACTGGTTAAAGGCCCAACCATTACAAAGGATCTGAACGGTGCAACGGACTCCGGCAAGGCAAGGGTTGAAGGAGAGCAACAGCTAGTGTTCCAAGAACCTTTGCTCTGTTCGAACATGTGCCTGTAAAAAATGGAAGCCGAAATCCCCCATTTTAACCCTCCTTGTAACAGGCAAGATGGAGAAAGCCCGTCGCATGGGGCTGTTTGTATTCAAGAAATAAAAGATGGGGGCTACTTGTGCTTTTACTCAAACATGGGGCTCCTAAAACATAGGGGCTTATCAAGGATACAATTCGTGCAAGGGCAGCTATAGGATGGGATAAAATAACTATTAATGAATAACTTCATCCAGGGACTGTTATTACTGCTCCCATTAGACAGCTCGAATGACTACTCATTTCAGCAGCAAAAGAAAAGGACTATTTATTTGTTATTTCATAGATGACCTTAGACACAAAAGAGTTGCATAAAAAGAGCAAAACGCAGAGAGAGAGAGAGAGGATTAGCCCTTTATAGTTATGTCCATTACCTATAGTGCGCCTCGACTGGCACAAGCTGAAGAACTTTCTTGTGCACGACTATCCAAGATGCGTCCTGAATGTCCAAATCTTCTTTCTTCTTCACGATCGGCAATTCCCAGTTATAAGTAACTACACAATAATCGCAAGCACCAGCTCTGTAGACGCTGCTTCCTAGACAACCCCTTCTGCCCGCGCCAAACGGTATAAGCTCGAAGTCTTGGCCATTATAATCAATACAACTACCCATGAATCTTTCCCGAAATAATTCTTCTAGGTTCTCCCAAGATTCGGATCTCTTCCAATAGCAAAGGTATTGACAAAAAGTCTTGATTTGGGAAGAATCTCGTACCCATCAATCTCACATTTTTTAATAGTTTCTCTATAAGTCAATGATACACTAGGTGGGCATAACTCATTGTCTCCTTTCCAACAGCTTTGACATATTGAAGTTGCTGAAGATCACTTTCTTCCATGATCTTTCGAACTTCTTGCACTTTCTTCACAGTTCTCGGGTTTCTTGTGGTCTCTGCCATAGTCCACTCAACTGCTGATGCCACTGCTGTTCCACGTACCAAGATATTCTATAATTAAAGAAGCACTCAGTTTGACAAATTAGTTTTGCCTTATCAAGTAGTTAGAGCTCTATTATGTGTTCAGACTGAACTTCTATTCTACGGAATTATCTAGCATAATCCATAAACCTGACTCTATAAGCGTTGCCACTCGGCTGGAGGATATGGTTGCTCTTATGATTATTGAAAGCGGGCCTGCTAGAAGCTAGAAGATTGGGGAATTAATGCAGTTATTGCTGAAGTTTGGGACTTAAACATATTTTGGTGTCTTAACCAAATGTATATGCATGAAAGTACAGGAATTTGTAAGTGGTCCAAGTGAGAAATGCTCTAGATTTACCTCCTTTGTTGTAAAAAGACGCATATATATCTACTTCAACAAACTGGGTAACTCTCATAACCAAAACCATTCATCTAATAAGAAACACCTCGAATCTTTAGTGGCTTAAAATACGAATTGATGCTAGCCAATTACAGTAGGTTCAACAACATGTGGTTCATTGCCATGTGGCCCTTTACTTTTGCTTCCTGGAACAATGGACCCGTTCATCTAATCTTGAGCCTACAGCTGCTGGACAGAGGAAAGTACAGGTTCGCCAATGGGTTTAGGTTGCAGTAACATGGTAATTTTCAATTTGTTCTGGCACAATATACTATTTTGTGGCGGTGGCTTTGCTTTTGGGAAGGCATCAGAGAGTTTCCGACCAAATCCAAGGGTTCACAGGCAAAGAAAGCAGGAGATTCAGAAAATTCATTTCCCAACAAGAAGAATGAACAACCACTTGGATCAATGTCAGCACGTATCTAGGTGGGAATGCCAAATTGTAATTTAATCTTTAAAGGATACTACTTATCTCGAACCCAGGTATTTGGGATGAGTTGCGACAAGAACCTTGTTTGGGATGGGATCGATTTTTCATGTCCTAGTTTTTTTTACGTTTTTGACAAGATTTTTCAAATACTTGTCTAATCACATCTCATGCTCACCTCTAGCTTTTCATGTATGTTCTTGGTTTTTATCGTAGCTTCTAATTCATGAAATATTTTATGGCTTTGCTTGATCTGAGCCGGTCATTTGATAGCATACATCTTAGACCGTCAAATGCTTACTAATTGAACTGTATAGGATCTTTAAAGTTGGTATGGATAAGAAACATTGGAGATGAAATGTGGGTCCTAACAGATGGAAGATTAGCCCTATGCGAGGTTGAAGATGACCATGGACGAAAGTTTTTCCACACGTGGCAACTTGTTTAGTTGAAGAAATGAGAAGCAATCAAAATACACAAAATATCCCTCACTTAAATAGCCAACTTGACCCGTTTTTAAGGAAAGGGGTCACCACAAATGGTTTTTCAAAGGGTAGGGTCAACTTATTGAGAAATCGAAATACATCGGCTACTTCAGACCGAATCTTAAGTTCAGGGGTTAAGTGTGAATAGAATGTTGTAATTCCTTTATCTACACAAAAAACACACTCTCCCCCCATTTTATATTTGTATTTTACATATAAAAAAAAAATTGCAAATAAATAAGAGTCCCATGGGTGGGAAGCTGCAAAGGCACACAAATCATAGATACACATCATCATCATCAAAGCCTTATCCCAATTGAGGGTCCACTATATGAATCTTGTTCCTCCATTTCCTCTATCATGGGTCATTGCGTCATTTAGTCTATTTTAAATATTTTCTCACCACTTCTATCCATGTCTTTTTAGGCCTTCCCCTTGCCCTTTTAGAGCCTTCGACTTGGATTGACTCAGTTATTCTAACTGGTTCCATTTCTTGTCTCAATTGAACATGTCCAAACCATCTAAGTCTACCAGCTCTTATCTTGTTACCTATTGGTACTACTCCTAAGTTTTTTTCTCATGTATTTATTTCTAATTCTATTCTTTCTTGTCTTACTACTCATCCATCTCAACGTTCTCATTTTGGATAGGCTCATCCTATTTATATGTTATTCCTTAATTGCCCAATACTATGATCCATAAAGCATGGTAGGGCTTATAGCCATCTTATATAATTTTCCTTTTAGTTTGAGTGACACCTACTGATTATACAACATTCCAAAGGCACATCTCCATTTGTTTATTCTTTGTGCAACATTCCTCTCAATCTCTCTGCTCTCATGAATTACCAATCCCAAATATTGAAAGTGATCTTTTTTGGTACTTAATTATCAATCTTTACTGGTGCCTCTCTCTGGCTCCTCTCTTTACTAAAATTGTATTCTCATACTCTATCTTAGTGTTGATGTTTAACTGTAAGTGCATGGGCTATTGCAGTATAGCTATGCAAACACGGGTCAATCTCATAGGGACTCGCTTTAAAAATAAGGAGTTTAAATAAAATTTAATTCTCTAAAAATTAAAGAAAATAATAGAATTAAACTAACAGTAAAATAAATATTCAACTTTATTAAAATGATGCAATTTACAGAAATTTCAATATAACACTGTTAGAATAAGATAGAACACGGATAACAGAACTTGGATAAAGTAAAACAAGGATAGAAGAAAAGACAGAATAAGGAAAAGACAAGACACATATGTAAATGGAATTAAATAAGGAACTCAAATGGAATTAGAATTAAAGTGAGAAGGGTAGAAGTGGAAATTTTAAAAAAATGGTTTTTAACAAAAAGCAAAAGAGAAACCTGATGGTGGAGAAGACGCCAAAGATGGTGGGGGAGAAGGGAGAGAAGAGGAAGAGGAGAAGGAAAGAAGAAGAAGAGGGGGAAAGGGAAGCCAGTGGGGAAAACCAGATTAGGGTTTTCTCCTCTAGGCTGGCCAAAGGCAGGTGACGACGCTGGTGGAGTTCGGGTGTCTGTCTAGTGCAAGCAGGAGATTTAGGCAATGCTAGTGTCTGGCATCTAGGTTCAATTGAGCAGGGATCGGCCGACGTCAGGTTTTGGGAGGAGCGGTGTTGGTGGGTTGCCGTGAAAGAGATGGTGGTAGCTTGGGTAGAGACCTAAATCTAGTGAAAGATGGTTGGTGTGCACCTGGATTAGTGCAACCTGGAAACTTGGCAGACAGGGGAACCTAGATGTCTTTCGACGCCTGGAATCTAGGGTGGTGAATCGAAGTAACTGGTGCTAGATGGGTGCTTGCCAGTGGAAGCAAACAGAAAATGAGAGGGAGAGAAAGATCGAGATGGGAGTTAATGGAGATAAGAGTGAGGGCGACAATAAAGAGAAGCAAGAGAGAGAGGCTGTCAGGCAGTGATGCCGGCCAATGATTGGTGTTGTGTGGTGAAGGAGCAGATAATGCAGAGAGAGAGAGAGAGAGAGAGAGAGAGAGAGAGAGAGAGAGAGAGAGAGTGGGGTCCACTAGCAATCCAATCTTGCCAAAACTCTACAAATTTGTTTTGATTCTCTAAGAGCGTTTGTATTTGATTTCACCTCCAATTCCTCTCCATTATCCATATTTTTGCAATTAATGTCCTGATTATCTTCAATTTGCTCTTTTTCCAAGAAGCTTCCTCATCCTTAATATGGATCATCCATTCTGACTTGATTGATCTACAATGTACATGACCTAATTAGAATCATCTAAACCATTCATTACTCTTCTGATTAGCTCTAATGATCATCTAACCGTTAAATTTTGCAATTCAACAGTTGGATGGCCAATTAGAGGTAAAATGAAATATTTTATGTAAAATCTCAAAATTGATGGCCTAAATGATCCACTTAAATGCTAAATTAGGGGTATTTTGACCAAAATTGAAGACTTAACACACCCCCAACCAGCATTTTGCTAGTCCCTAGCAAAACATGAGAAAAAATCAAATCACAGAATTTCAAAATTTTTATTTTTCAGGTCATCGCCACTTTTTTTCTCATAGAATTGTCTCCACTAATGACATATGTTTAGAAATAAAATCGCTCAGATAAAGGGTTCAAATCATATCTCTCTTTTAATTATATAAGAAGAGTAAATAAAAATAAATTTATCTCACATATACTCATGAAGAACGGGAGATACTAAGGAATTTAATTGTTTTGATCCCTTTGAAATGGATGCCATTACCTTTGAATATTTAGAAATACCACTCTTTTAGATCCTATCCATTCATTTCCTCATCAAGACTATATTTCTCCAAGAATCAATAGGTCTTTAACTGGGACGAAACATAGGATTAGGACAAGGTACCAAAGAAAAGGTATAAGAGTATTCAAAGTTTCTTTAAAAAATGAGGTCTTCTACTAAAGTTGACAATTCTTCTTTTCTTTACTTTCTTCTTAAGTGAATGTTTCTTTTTCTATTTTTTCTTTGCATTCTTCAAACGTTTTTTTTTAAACACTTTTCTTTCTTTTCACACTTTTGAATCACTTTGAAGAATATTTCTTTTCTTGATATCCACTTTTTCTACTTTCATTACAACTAAAAGGTATTTCTTCATTCATCTTTAACTTATTTTCCAAAGAAGATGGGTAATGGATAATTTATACTGGATTAATATGGGTAAAGGGTAATTTAGGTGACAAAAGAAAAGGCTTATATTGAAAGCTCAAGTTGGCTAACTAGTGGTAAAAATACTTCTAGGTAGGCTTTATGTCTCTAGCTTTACAACAAGGATGGCCTAAATTATTTTCTAGGTTTCCTATAATCTATCAAATTCAATGATCTTCCAAAATTTTAAAGATAATATTCTAATTATTCAGGTAATCAGCCAAATTTAAGAGTAGGCATGCTGAAGAAAATTAGGAACATTTATAACCACTCAAAATGAATAAATGGCTTTAAAACTCACCTAGGTTATAGGTCTCCACTAAATTTCTTCAAAATATCTAAGTTATAGCCACTTATCAACCTAGAATACTTTAAAAAATGAGTAAAATAATGAATTAATCATATTCAAGTCCATTAATAAGCTAAAGTTATCAAGATTATACTTCAGAAAATCCAAATCTCATCATAGTATAAGAAATGACCTAAAATTTTTCATTTAATTTTTTTAAATCAAGGAAATCACCTAAAAATCTAAAAAATAACTAGAATTTGATAGAATTCTATACCCCCCAACCTGAAAGAAACATTGCCCTCAATGTTTAAAAAGTAGGACTTAAAATGAATATGGTGATGCAAAAAACAACAAAAATGAAAAACTCTAGGTTGCCTCCCAGTGAGCGCTAAGTTTAACATCTTCAGCGAGACATATCCTAATATCTCCTAATATACACTCAATTGGTATTGAGTTTTTCTAATCCTAACAATGAAATGGCAAGATTTCTCACGCCACTTCAAAATATCATAATAGTTAATATTTTTCCTCCACCATGAAATTTTTGGTGATGATAGCATTATGACACAGTAGACTACCATGAATGTAAATTGAGTGGGACCACTGTGATGATCTCCTATCTTCAAAATTTCACAGTAATCAATATAACTCTACCTTGAAAATTTGGGTGGTAGAATCTTTATAACTGTATCAACCTACATTTTTAAGCTTTCTTATTGTATTCTTTTGAAAATTTGAATGGAATGAAAGTACACAAATTTGAAAATTTGAGTTTTAGAAGTAAAGTTTTGATGAATATCAAATTGAGTGTTAAGACCTCTATAATTGAATAGTACTCGAAAAAATGATTCTAATGATACTAATTTTGTTGAAATTTGAGTTCGGACAAATAAACCGTGATTTTTCTCATGAAGGGTATTTTTGTAAATTCATTATTGGGCCCCACTTGTAGGAACCTGGGCCAAACGATAAGGTATTTACAAAACACCATGAGTAGCTATCATGAGTGTTGACTAGATCCATGGTGGTGTGATGATGGTGAAAACATTATCATCACTTGCTTTATTTATATTAAGGAAAAGAAAAGAATTATTAAAGTAATTAAAGAGAGGGGTCGAATTTGATAACGACAACCCCCCTCAACCTAAGTTGGACGGAAACAAACATCAAGTTTATTCCTAAGCCCAATGTAATTGAACAAAAAAGAAAAAAAGGGGGGAGAAAAGAGAGGAGGAAGCCGGCGACAGGAACCCAACACTGGGAAGGAGGAGAGAGAGAGAGAGAGAGAGAGAGAGAGAGAGAGAGAGACTGCCAGAGCCGCAAATCCAATTTTTCACCAGTGGAGAAGAAAACCCTTGTCACTATTGAAACAGAGTTTATCGATGCCAACGGTGATCCCAACGGAGATCCAACCATCCTATCATCTTTTTAGGAGTTGGGGAGCAAAACCCCTTTGGTTCTAGCACCATCGGAGAAGAAACAACACTAGAAATCAAAGGGGTAGCTGCGTGCATGGGGAGCATTGCTGGAAAATGCTAAACTAGTCTTCTCCAACGACAATTGGATGTTGTGGACACCACGAAGGTAGGTTATCCACAAACCTAACCTTGTTTTACTTTGATTTGTGTAGATGTTAGTAGATCTAGGGTTTTTGGAATTGTAAGCTACACAATCCGACCATAATGGCCAGATCAAACAAAAAATTACATCCCTATTCTAAGGCCACGATCCTAGGAAACTCTGATAGTCTCGTTGGAGCTCTGATCATCCATCTGGAGCTCGGACAGGGACAAATCCTACCCCTGAATAGATCCATGGTGCTGATTTGAGCATGGAATCAACCCAAAAAGGGGATCATGTCTCAAATCTCATCCCTACTTAGCATACAAAGACTGCCACGGCCATTGATTGCCTTATATGTGGTTTTGATCGTTTAATTGGAGCCGGACAGTGGTGATCTAACCCTTGCCCCTCTGATTCGTCAGGGAAATTGTTGTCAATCTCATCCATGATCGTGGATAGAGACTAACAGTAGCTGAGATCACCCATATGAGATCAGATAGGGATAATTTGAGCCCTGAATAGATCCATAGAGGAAATCTAGCCATCAATCTCGTCCATGTTTAGTGGACAGAGATGAACAGGGACTTATATAAACCATTTGAGATCAGAAGGTGAATATCCAACCATTGAGTTATAAAAGAATTCAATTATTAGACTCTAAATTGTAAATTATGTAAAAAAATTGTAGGATATGGGATTGATTAGAACGTAGATTGCACGTGTATAACCTTAGGTAAATCAAATATAATGAATCCATGATGTTGGATCATATGAAATAAATAGAACCAATCATTTTCAATAAATGTCAACCATAGGAGCGTCTTTAAAATAGCTGACTTGATTTATCCAAACTGATGAAAATTCATCACCGACAACTAACCATGAAATGGACTCAAATCCCATTATTTAAAAGCATGTAAGGATAGAGGAGGATTAGAATTAGGCCACTTTAGACCTTTAGGTGTCTAGTGAAGAGGGTGAACAGGAAATAAGAGGACCTAATACTGTTCTCGATGGTTAACTAATGATTAGCCATAAAACTTAATTAGTATGTGCAAATAGAAGAAATCCTTAAATCTTAAAGGGAACAGAAGATTAATAGACCAAATCAAGTTAGGTGAGGAAGTGTTTAGATTATTTAACTTAAGCAATAGCAAAAGCAAAGATTGAATATTGTAAAATGCTAGCTTACACGAACAATGACTTGCAACTAGGCTTATTACTAAATTGAAACTAAAAAGGATGGTAGGCCATTAATAAGTGATTCAAACTTATATCATAGGGTCAATGACGGATCTAAAACTTAAGGGTTTCATGATCCTGAGTTGATCTAGACTATTACAACCATGAAATAAATGAGACCTTAAGTTATGTCTGAGTGAATGGTATAGAAATTAGGACTAATCCTAAAAATCTTGGAATTAGGCATTGTGTAAAGTGAGGTGCAATCAATTCTGTTATTGAGGACGACTACGAAGGCTTGAAAGAAAGGATAACCTTCATAAGAGGTAAGTGATCTAACACTACTAAGTTTTCGTATGAATTTCAAGTTGAAACTGTCATTGGTATTATTTTTGAGTTTAGAATGTATTTATATGTGAATTTTCGTGTATATAATGTCAGCATGCATGATTTCAGATGACCTAGTGTTTGTTTGTATTTTAAAAACAATTGAGCATAAGGTATTCTTGTAACTAGCTTGAAAACTTGGCTCCATGACTCATATTGCAAAATTAAAAGTTTTATTATTGATATCTTACATGTTCAATTGTTATGTTGTAATTGGAAAAGGACAAGTTCATGTATGCATTTATTTCCATGATTTGAGATGGATTTCCTAAATGGCATGATTTGGAATACACGAAATATTGCAAAGTGGTATGATGCTTGCATTGTAATATCTATATAAATTTAGTATTTGTTGAGCTAATAGGCCTAATGGTTGCTATGCTAAGAGGTTGTATGGGTTGGCCTTCCAGACCTTAACCACCAAAGGTGGGAGGTATGCATGCCCAAAGTGGCATCATTTTTCTCTACTGTTGTGGTAGGAACAACCATTGGAGATGGTCACAACACCCTTTCGAGACGTATCCATAGTCGCTGTGGAGGCTGCGGTGGCTATTCTCTAGATACTGGAAAGACACGATCCAATGATTTGGTCGTGAGCATAGTAGTCCATGTGCCTTCTATTTTGTAACCCCACATAGGGGTGAGATTGTGGTCTTTAGACGAGCACTCATGGCCAAGATGGCTAATATATGGCCAAGTTTCCTATCTGTATGATATTTGCAAAAGGAATGAGAATGATTGACAAGAGATTTGATCGATTACTACTTTAAACATTTTGAAGTTATATGTTTTGGAGTTAGTCAACGATTTCCTTTGTTGAATTTAGCTACATGTAAAATGTAAATATGTAATTGAGTGTTGTTGATGCATTGCATGAGACAACCTAGGTGAGGTTGTCGTATGTTTTCCTATCACATGAAAAACCTATTCTTAAACTTGCATGCATGCTCTATGCTGCGTTTTTTGTTTTGGTAGCGTTAGATTTCCTACTAAGTATGTGGAATACTCAACCTACTATTTTTATTATAGTTCATTACAGGCAGGATAAGAAAAACCAATAGTGAGTTTGGGGTTTTCATCAGGATAAGGAAAAGGTAATATATTTGATTTGATTCATAGAAATTA
The DNA here is from genome assembly GCA_035236585.1 of Warburgia ugandensis. Classification (NCBI taxonomy): domain Eukaryota; kingdom Viridiplantae; phylum Streptophyta; class Magnoliopsida; order Canellales; family Canellaceae; genus Warburgia; species Warburgia ugandensis. Next base: position 78,775,792 of record CP141130.1, read on the forward strand.
TAAGAAAGTGTGTGGAAATGAAATGTTATAAATTTAAAACTGTATAATTTCATGACTTGGACTATGATTGGCAAGTCTTGGGGCCAGACCATAACAAGTCTTGTTTATTTCTTAAAATTATTAAATGTATGTTTATTAGGTACCTTGCAATGACATGTGTTAAATGTCTAATATCCAAAAATTAGAGGAAACTCTGTAGAATGTTCAATAGAAATGTAGTACTCAATTCACCGTTAATCCCTGTTAAGAAAAGAAAAAAATAACACTCGAGGTTTTTCAGAATGAGTCTTAAAACAATAATGTTTTTCTGGTGTCATTTGATTTCAAAATGCTTTTGATAGAGATATCTTGCATTTGAATTTAAATTCTTTTAGACCATATGGATGTGGATGATCCTCCTTTTCCTTTACATTTTCTTGAAATTGAGGTATAAGCTGACTCTGCCTTTCCTTAAAAGATTATTCTTGTATTAATAGAGGAGGCAGCATGGTTTTGCTTAAATCCTAATTATCTTCTAATGCGTACCTTAGAGTTGATTGATGTATGGATAGTATATCAATGGACTCTTTCTCTTCATATGCTATTGGCACAGGCAAGATTTTAGATGGACCTAAATTCTTATATAATGGTTGTTCAAATGAAGGTTGTAGGTCCCAATCAGGTACATATTCTACGTTAAAAGGCTTATTTAGAATTTCAAGCTTTGTAAGTGGTTATACTAATGATGGGAGGGGAGTGAATGCACTCAATGGAAGTTCCTTGAAATGAGGTTTCCATTTACCTATATCCATAGTCGGCACAGAATCAAGGAGAGCATTAACTTCCTCTATTAATGCGTCCTCATTAAACTCATTAAAATGGGCCAAACAGGCCTCAAGTGGGGCTGACAAGGAAGATGACTGAAAATGACCTTGCACGGTTGAATCTATCACATTGATACAGTGCAAGTCATCTGTGGGTTCTCCAGGTTGCCCACTGATATCAAAGATGTTCAATTCTAGTGTCATTTTGCCAAATGAAAGCTTCATGACACCATTTCTATGGTTTATTAGGGCATTGGACGTAGCCAAGAATTTATGTCCAAGGATGAAGGAATTTCTTGCTGCTCATTTAGCATTGGTTGTGTGTCCAAAACTAAGAAATCGACTGGTAAAAAGAATTGCTCTATGTAGACTAACACATCCTCTATTATGCCCTTAGCTATTACCACTGATCTATTAGCTAGCTGGAGTGTAGTGGATGTTGGCTTGAGGTCTCCTAGTCCTAACTGAACATAGACTGTATATGGTAACAAATTAACACTGGATCCAAGATCTAATAAGGCCTGGTTAATCTTATGGTTGCCAATGATGTAAGTGAGAGTGGGGCAACTGGATCCTTGTATTTTTGGGGTGTATAGTGCTGAAGAATTGAACTTACTTGTTCAGTCACAAATGCCTTCTTTTGCACATTCAATTTCCTTTTGATCATGCATAAATTCTTTAAAATTTTGGCATATGCTGGGATTTATTTTATTGCATCTAAGATCAGTATGTTGATCTTGACTTGCCTGAATATCTCCATAATCTCATCATCAGTGGTACTCTTTATGACTTGACGTAACCTTTGAGGGAATGGAGCAGGGAATGGACATAACTCAACAGGTAGAGTGGGATCCTTTTCTTTAGATTTTTCTTTAGGTTTTTCTACCTTTTCAGTCTTTTGGGGCTCATCTTTCTCAATTATTTTACCACTCCTAACAACAATAACAGCTTTAGTCTCTTCCATGATAAAGCTTGATGATGCATTAGGTGTAGTTTTGCTAATCGCATGCACACCTTTAGGGTTTGCTTGTGGTTGAGTTGGAAACTTTCCTTTTTTCATACTTTGCATCATTTGACTCATAATATTTTTTAATTCATTCATAGATTGGTTGGTTTATTTTATTTGACTTTCTAATTGAGAAATTTTCTTCTCTTGGTTTTGAGCAAGTTGATTATCCTCTACATGCCTTTTGGGTGGGGGCAAGTAAGGTCCAGAAGAATGAGGTTGATGCGTTTGGTATGGGGGTGGAGCAAATAGTCCTTGGTTTAGTTATTAATGATTCTTATATGGGTCTGGTTGTGAGAAATTAATAGTTGGTCCATTTCTCCAACTGATGGGCCTGGTTGTGAGAAATTAACAGTTGGTCCATTTCTCCAACTGAAATTTGGATGGTTCCTCTAGTTAGGATTGTATGTCTTTGAATATGGGGAGAAAGGTCTTTTATAACTATTAAGTGCATTAGCCTAATCATGAAATACATCTTGAAATGCAGGGATGGTAGGACATTCTTGAGTAAGACCGACAGTACTTTCAAAAATGTCACACACTTGTTCATCGTTATTTGAGTTTTTCTTTCCCATTTATATGGCTTCTACTTTTCTAGCTAGGGTTGCTACTCTGGCATTGATTCCATCTTTTTCAGACATGGCATACATGCCTCTCCTAGTAGATATGGTAGTGGGCTTGGGTCTATCTGGATGTTTTACTCTTTCTAAGTCAGCCTAGGTCTGTGCACTTTCAGCTAGCCATTCCAAATACTCCGCCTCATCTGGTTGTTTATTTAGAAAGTTACCATTGCACATCATTTCTACAAACTAGCACATGTCAGAATTAAGTCCTTCATAAAGAAGCTGATGATGCGCCATGGTTCATAGCCATGATGTGGGTAAGTAAGTAATAGATCTTTGAACCTTTTCCAGCATTGGTAGAATGATTCTTTATCTTTTTGGATAAAGTTCATTATCTTATGGTGAAGTGTATTTGTTTTATGCATAGGAATTTTTTTTTTCAAGAATTCCCTACTCATTTCATTCTAGGTCCTTATGGAATCTGATGGCAGTGCATTAAACCATATTTTTGCTTTTTGCTTTAAAGAGAAAGAAAATAGCTTAAGCCTGACAGTATCTAGACCTACATTTTGTGTTCTTTGGGTAGTACATACCTCATAAAATTCTTTATGGTGCAAATAAGGACTCTCACTGTCTAACCCATGGAATTTGGGAAGTAATTGGATTACTCTTGTTTTTAATTCTAACATACCAGCATTCTGAGGGAGAATGACACAAGATGGTATACTGGTGGGTGTAGGCTGAAGGTAGCCTCTTAAAGTTCTTCCAAGAGGATTCTGATAAACATCATTGTCTCCATGGTCACTCTGTTGGTCTCATTCCTTATTTCTGTTCCTTCTCCAATTTCTTTGTTGATGATTATTCCTTCTTGGTGGAAGTTGATATTCATCATCAATTAGGGGTGGTGGGTCCTCATTCATGATGAGTAGAGGGCCTTGATCACCTCTGATACCACCATGGGGCGAGTTACCCCTTAATTGTTGATTAGTCATTGGTTGCATGTCACTGGTCGCACTTGACTAGCCTATTGGTTTTGTAGCATATCTAAAAGGGCATACAATGAAAGATCTTTTTGTTTTTGTTTTTTATTTTTTTCATTCAAATTTTTTTTTTTGAAGAGGACTATCCTAAATAATGCAACCTAAATGTCTAGAATGATGCACAATTAAGGACACAATCAAGCAATCCCTTAATGCTAACAAACACAGATATTTTGATTTTCTTGATTTTCTGTAAGGACAATGCTTTTAATTAGCCTAATCTAATGCTCTTCCTCTCTTTAGGAGTTGACTACTGCTTACCAGTTAGGTTCTACCCAAAGTGGTTAATACAACCCTAATGTAATGAGGCGTTTAGACCTCGACAAACATCAACAGGAGGTGGGGGAAGAGCGAGGCTCTATTAAATAACCCCAATAACCACAGTGATCAAAAGTCACTAGAGTGACAATAAATGGTGTCCTATTAAGAGGTTCTACGAGCATGTGAAGTCCCTATAGGTCTCTTCTAATTGATTTTAACTTAATATGAATGGTGGGGTTGCGCACTTGAGGTGATTATCCTAGGTGGGGCAAAGAGTGGTAATGAAATCCACCCTTGATCTTGTGGGGTTGGGTGCCCTTACTAATTGATTTTCACATACCATGGCAATTCGATTAGCATATCAATCATCTTAAAGCATTAGACATGTCCTAAGATGCAATTAAAAGTAATAAACTAATGCAAATCCTAATGTAGAAAATAAATGAGTATAGTGGGGTTTCTGATGAAGATCAAGTATGGGCCAACTTATCCCACACTTGCTCTGTATTATACAACCCTTTAAAATTAAAATTGAAAGTGCAAATTACAAAGGAGCCTTGCTACAAGATTCACTCAAAAAAATGAAAAAATCCTAATCGAAGAAAGCAAGAAAATCTATTTAATTGATGATGCTCAACTTGCCAATTTCCTGAAAAAGAAAGATAACTATTAGTACCAAATTTAGGAAATAAAGTGGTTATGCACAAAAAAAATTAAAGACGCACCTAAAAATTCATAAAATTCTCAAAAATGCAATTCCTATTTTTTATTTTTCTAACTTTTTTATTTTTTAGATTTTTAATTAGATTTTATAAAAACTCCATTGCAGGTCCTCAGCAATGGCACCAAAAACTTGTTGATTTTTAACCACAAGTACATGGCTATTGCAGTATAGCTATGCAAATATGGGTCGATCCCACAAGGACTCGCTTTAAAAATAAGGAGTTTAAATAAAATTTAATTTTCTAAAAATTAAAGAAAATAACAAAATTAAACTAATAGTAAAATAAATATTTAACTTTATTGAAATGATGCAATTTACAAAAATTTCAAGTCTAGAAAACATAAAATGAAACTAATTAAACATCCCTGAATTACACTATCCGTAGAGAACACTATCCCTAGATAACACTATCAGAACAAGATAGAACACGGATAACAGAACCTAGATAAAGTAAAACAAGGATAGAAGAAAAGATAGAATAAGAAAAAGACAAGATAGGGATGTGAGCGGAATTAAATAAGGGACTCAAATGGAATTAGAATTAAAGTGGGATGGGTAGAAGTGGAAATTTAAAAAATTGGTTTTTAACAAAAAAGCAAAAGAGAAACCCGATGGTGGAGAAGACGTCGAAGATGGTGGGGGAGAAGGGAGAGAAGAGGAAGAGGAGAAGGAGAAGGAGAAGGAAAGAAGAAGAAGAGGGGGAAAGGGAAGCCAATGGGGAAAACCTTATTTGGGTTTTCTTCTCTGGGCTGGCCAGAGGCAGGTGATGATGCCAGTGGAGTTCGGGTGTCTATCTAGTTCAAGTGGGAGATCTAGGCAGTGCTGGTTTCTGGCATCTGGTTTCAATCGAGCAGGGATCAGTCGGCATCAGGTTTTGGGAGGAGCAATGCTAGTGGGTTGCCGTGAAAGAGATGGTGGCAGCTTGGGCAGAGGCTTGAATCTAGTGAAAGATGGTTAGTGCACGCCTGGATCGGTGCAACCTGGAAACTTGGCAGACAGGGTAACCTAGACGTCTTTCGGTGCCTAGAATCTAGGGTGATGAATCGATGCAACCAGTGTTGGATGGGTGCTAGTCGGTGGAAGTAGAGAGAAAATGAGTGGGAGAGAGACCAAGACAGGAGTTCGGGTGGCCAGAGGCAGGTGATGATGTCGGTGGAGTTCGGGTGTCTATCCAGTTCAAGTGGGAGATCTAGGTGGTGCTGGTTTCTGGCATCTGGTTTCAATTGAGCAGGGATCGGCCAACGTCAGGTTTTGGCAGGAGCAGTGCTAGTGGGTTGGCGTGAAAGAGATGGTGGCAACTTGGGTAGAGGCTTGAATCTAATGAAAGATGGTTAGTGCACGCCTAGATCGGTGCAACCTGGAAATTTGGCAGACAGGTTAACCTAGACGTCTTTCGGTGCCTAGAATCTAGGGTGGTGAATCGAAGCAACCAGTGTCAGATGGGTGCTGGTCGGTGGAAGTAGAAAGAAAATGAGAGGGAGAGAGACCGAGACGGGAGTTAATGGAGATAAAAGTGAGGGGGACGATGAAGAGAAGCAAGAGAGAGAGGGTGTCAGACAGTGATGCCAACCAGTGACTGGTGCTGTGTGGTGAAGGAGCAGACAATGCCTTCAATGAAGAGAGAGAGAGAGAGAGAGAGAGAGAGAGAGAGAGAGAGAGAGAGAGGGGGGGGTCCACTAGCAGTCCAATCTTGCCAAAATTCTACAAATTTGTTTTGATTCTCCAAGAGTGTTTGTATTTGATTTTCACCTCCAATTCCTCTCCATTATCCTGATTTTTGCAATTAATGTCCTAAATATCTTCAATTTGTTCTTTTTCCAGAAAGATTCCTCGTCCTTTATCTGGATCATCCAATCTGACTTGATTGATTTGCAATGCACATGACCCAAGTAGAATCATCTAAACCGTTCATTATTCCTCTGATTAGCTCTGATGATCATATGACCATTAAATTTTGCAATTCAATAGTTGGATGGCCAATTAGAGCTCAAATGAAATATTTTATGTAAAATCTCAAAATTGATGGCCTAAATGATCTATTTAAATACTAAAATACAGGTATTTTGACCAAAATTAAACACTTAACACTTAGTTTAGCTAATTTTAAATCATTTAGTATCTATGTTATCTTTGTATAACTCAAGCTTTATGTTTACACTGTCCTTGTCTTATCAACCAAAACTATATCATCTACAAATAACATCCACCATGAAATCTTCTCGTGCAGATATTTCATTAACTCATATTATAACCAACATGAAGAGGTATAGGCTCAATGCCAATTTTTAGTGCAATTTTATGATGATAAAAAAATTATCGATCTCTCTACTAGTGGTCATAACATTTGTTATTTCTCCCTCATACATATCCTTAATTAAAAAACATAGGCACACATCTAAAAAGAAAAGGGAAAAGAGAAGAATGATTGAGTCTATATCTACACACATGCATAGAGTGAGAATGAAAACGGCTGCAGCATGGCAAGGAAAAAAAGGTCCGTACATTTATCTTTGCATTTAGCTACATTAATAATAGTTGCCGATAAATCAAAGTGAAAAGGAAGGTACAAAAGGCACACGCAATATCACACATAGAAAAGAAAAAGAAAAAAGGGGAATGCCAGGGTCCTACATGCAGCACACAAGTAAGCTTGATTCGCCTCCACTTTATCACGGTGGGCTTCACATGTGGCCGACCATTTTTATCTAACTTCTGTTATTGTGGATGACTGCTAATTCTAAAACGATGTCGACGGGATGAGTCTAACATCTAAAAAGTTTACTTTCAACATATACACATGGTTCTCCCAAGTCTCTGGTTCTCACAAGTCTCCCAAAATGAACTAGTTGAAAGAATATTTTTTAGATGTTAAAATTGCCCAATCTTAGTAATTTGTATTATACGTACTACTGAAAAATAGGCAAATTAGATGGATGGGTCTCATCAACTAAAGGTAAAACCAACCGTGGTAAAGTGGGACGCAGCACCGCGCAGGAGAAAAGCACTCATTTATTAGAGAGAGACAGTAGTCCATCATTCCCTCATCTATCTAATTATTGGTGCTTGACGGGCACAATCCGAAGCGGAACTTTCATGTTCACAACCACCCCAAAATTGTCCTCCATGTTCACATCTTCGGGCTTCATCCCATCTGGCAACTCCCAATTAAAGAAGTATACAAGATTGGCAAGAAGAAGTTCTGTAGACGCAATCGCGAGATGCATACCAGGGCAACCCCTTCTACCTGCCCCGAAGGGTATGAACTCGAAATTTTGCCCTTTATAATCAATCGGGCTATCCAGAAATCTGTCAGGCAAGAATTCCTCTGGGTTCTCCCAAGTCTCCGGGTCTCTTGATATTGCAAAGTTGTTAACGAAAACTCTTGTTTTGATAGGTATTTCGTATCCTCCAAGCTCGGTTTTTTGAAGTGTTTCACGAGGAATCAATGTTCCAGGGGGATGTACTCTCAGCGACTCCTTTACTACTGCTTTGAGGTATTGAAATTGGTAAAGATCGGCGTGTCTGACCATATCAGTCTTCCCCATGGTTCCTCTAACTTCATCTTGGATTCTCTTCATAAACTTCACGTTTTTTACAAGCTCTGCCATGGTCCATTCCACTACCGTTGCCACATTGTCTGATGCGCCAAACAAGACATTCTACAAACAAGCAGTTAGATTTACTCGTTAGTTTTGCTTGCGATAACAAGAAATTAACTTCTAATAAGATGGAAGTAAGAGCTTTATTATTAGGACGCAAAATTTTTATGCCAACAGGGCCATCTTGATGTAGCAAAAGATTGAGCACTACTACTAAGCTAGTTGCTAGGTTGGTCAAATAAACTAGTAAAATTGGTGAACTGCCACTTGGTAGGTGTCTGTTGGAAACTTGTGGTTTTCTCAAAGTGCAAAAGAGAAAATTTTCTCCGTCATGAACAGAAAACGCGTAAGTTTCAACAAAGAACTTTCATGTGGAATTCACCCATTTCACTAGCTTGCTAGTGCCTATATCCTTCTCATTTTCCTTTCAACTAAATTCCTCGCGGGGCTAACGAGGAACTATAGTCTGGTGGCAAAGAAAAACGGATTAGTGTAGCAGCCAACTGATTTGAGAACCCGCCGTCGTTATCCTATTCAATTTTCCACCTGACTCAGCGTTTCACGTTGAGAATTCAAATGAAGAGATGTTTTATCATCTTCAAAATGGAAAACGCTGGCATCCAACACCTTATGCAGTATATCATATGTTAGACATTCTAATGATGGTAAAATTCGTCTATTAACTACAACAATGGGTAGTTCTATGATGGATGCACATATTTTCGATAAAGAAATGTTAGGCTATTACCATCCAGAAATTTGAGAAGAGACTACTTATTCAGCGATCCAAACCTTTGATCAACTACTGGTTGCTATGGGTTGGCCGTGTACCAAGTTCCCTCATTGAATGTCCTTGTGCCTAGTAACGTTTGATGAGAATGTAGGTCACGCCCTGTTCATTTCCTGATCTTCATCTAAGACCCGAAAATAGATAGGCTACAAACATTTGCACAGAGTTTAATTATGTGAATAGCCCTTAGCAGAACGGTTTAGGAAATAAATATAATTTGAATCTTGACGATTTGACTCAACTCCAAGTAACTCAACTTGGTAGCAAATCGAGTCAACATATAGTTTTCAATTCCAGCCCTATTTTTTATGCACGGTGAGAACTTGTTTAATAGATTTATGCCTTTTATCATGTTTAAAATGGCTTACATAGGTTAGAGATCAAATTTATTAGATGCTTTTAGCCTATGTTTTCATGAGCTGAAAATAGTGACCATCTTATTTTTCTTAATTTTTTTGAAGGTACAAAACCAATAGTCAGCTTCATTCAAATGCATTAATTTCCAATGGTTACCTATTTTTTATAAAGATGAACATGATAAATAGCTTAGATCCAGGAAACCAATCATTATGTACAAAAAAGAAAAAAGGGCGTGGACTTCTGACACTAAGAGCGTGTAGACGCACTGGGACTCGGAACAAAACATTTAAAGTTGGGTGGAGTTGAACACAGGACCAAGACCTCTAGGAATGAATGCAGCTACCTGATATATCATATGTTAGACATTCAAAATATTTGTAGTCTCCAATCAGCAGTACGAGTTAAACTACAGCAAAAAGAAAGGAAAGAGAGGATGAGTGAGATTACCATGAGAACAGCCTTGATGTTTTCTCTGGTAAGATTCATATCCTTCTTCACTTTTAGTAAAACATCAACGAAGTATTCTTCCCCTTGGTTAGCCCTATTGGGATCCTCATGCTCCCTTATAACGCTCTCATAAAACGCATCCAAATCCCTGAAAACCTTGTCAAGCTTCGCATGCTTACCCTTAAGCACATCAAGCCACCACAACCAAGGGAACAAATCTTGAATGAAGCTCCCACTGAAAAGCTCCCCAGCTTCATGGAGAACATGTTTAAGATGTTTCTCCTGATCCTGGTAACATTTCCCGAAAGCCATTCTGCAAATTAAGTTGGTTGAGAAACTAAGCAATAACTCACTAATATTAACAGCTTCAGAGGCAGCTGCTGATCTGTTCAATGATTCGAGCATTTTCCCAAGTTCTTTTTCCCTTAAAGGACTAGTATTCAGAATCCTGTTGTGGCCAAGTAGCTCCTGAACAGCGCATTTACGCATCTCTTTCCAATTTTGGCCATACGGAGAGAAAGACATGTCTAAGAAGTTATATGAGAGTTTTCTCTGGGGAGTTAATTGATCTGAGCGGCTGCACACTATAACATCCTGGGTCTTCATTGCTTCTTTTGCCATTTTGGCCGAAGAAAGGATTATGGTGGGAACATTGCCGAGTTGGAGATACATGATTGGACCATATTTTTTGGACAGAACTTGTGCGGATCGATGAGTGAAGTTATCAAGCTGGTGCAGATTGCCAAGGATTGGAAGTCGACGTGGGCCTGGAGGAAGCTTGGATGGTTTCCTCCACTTGTAAATGGAACACAAGAGAGGAATGAGTGGAAGTATCAGTGCAAGGAGAGGAAACAATGAGGACAGCAAATTGTCAAGAGCCATTTGCGTTTTACGGATAAATCTTTTGCTGTGAAGAGATGAGACCGTGTTTCTTCTTAAATAGCCCCCTTTTGTCATTTTCTTATGCTCCTTCCGTACACAAATGTTTTTATTTATTCTTTCATGCTAGGAAAACATTTCTTAGGTGATAATGAAGCGCTTAATTAAACAACCAAACGAAGTATTGAATGATCTGATGAAGAAGTCCAAGTGACTAAGCACCGTATAATTCCTCTCCCGAACATGCTGTTTCTTTTAATTTTTTGGTCAAACTGTTATATAATACACAAAATTAAGATAAAAAAATTTTACAAGCCAAATTATTATGTAAATCACTCAAAAACACTCCTAAATTTAATGCCAGGCCAAAGGGTAAAATACCGATTGAAACATATAAACAAGTGGAACTTCTAAACAAGCATACTTAAGGAAAGATGGTAGAAATAGCTGCACTACACGTTTGCTGACATAAAGTAACCGAAGAAAAATGCTAGCTGCACAAGCAGCATCCACACGCAGACAATTTATGAGCTGTCGTATCCTTTATTTCTCATAAAAAATGACTTTCTTAATTTGTGACAGCCTACAAAAATAAACGTGTCCACGTTGTGGGCTGCGTAGTGTTAGTTATTAACAGAAAACAAAAAACCAAGATCTATATAAATGAATGCTATTTCGTAGAGACCTAGGCGTTCGTGCCCGGATCCCGGCTCATCGTTATTCATATCGCACACCAAAAAAGACCAAAGCCCCTCCAAATAAAAAACCTGAATATTTGAGTAGCTGAAGCATGGGTAAGCAAGGAGTTTGGTTGCAATAAAGAATGACATGGTTAAATAACGGAGATACTCTTAATTTGGGCATTGAATACTCGACTTCTTATCTCCGTCTCTTCCTGCCCAATGTCTGGATCCGCACAATTCTTCATGAGCCCTAACGGTTAAAATGCTTACTAGAACTGAAATTTATGAACCCTGGTTGAGTTTTAGAATCATGAGTACAGGACACAAGTTAAGGCGCTGTGCCCCACTGTAAACAGTGGCAAGCGTCACCTTTGATTGGTCAGATTCATTCATTTGATTTTTTTTACTGTTTAAATCAGGCATACGCTTAAATATTAGCATATAATTTTAAAATCTAAAAATTGTACTTTCAGATTTTGCATCATTCTTTAAATATTATTCTGACCATTCATGTTTTTATTATTAAAAGTACATTTTAATGTTAAAATTATCCAATCATAATAGTCTTTAATTATACCTGATTTAGAGAGTTGGAAAAATCATATGAATAGGTCTGATCAACCAAATCCAAGGCCCCTATGGTTAAACAGGTTTTAGTACCATAACTAGTGTTCTTAAGTGCAAGAATCTAGTATTCCTAGTGGAATTTAGCTACTTATAAGAGTAAGTTATCATGTAAAGGGATAGAGTTATATTATTTCCCTGTATGATAGGCAAAGTTCTTCTCTCTCTAGAACTTATGGGTTCTAAACATCATTAGAACTTACAAGTTTTTCATTACAGTATAAAAATGACTCATTTGAGTTATCTTTCAAAAGTTTCAACTCATAAGTTCTTAAAATAATATTTCTGTTTTTTTAATGTGTGATCCACACACACACACACACACACACACACACACATAAAAAACCTATATGAGTTTTATAGTGAAACCCACACTTCTTCTCTCTCTACATCTATCATCATAGTTTAAAAACTCAAAATGACTCAAAAGTGGGGTGAGTAGAGTTAACATGAAGCAACTTGTAGGTAACCCTAAAAATACCTCAAGTGAGCTTTTCAATAACATTTCACTTCTTTTGTTTGTATGTAAAATTTTCATTTCAAATGCACAGCTTAAAGAAAAAATAGTGGTTAGAAAGTTGTAATGTTGTTATAGAGGTCTTGAGTTAAAATATCATAGACTCACGAATTGTAGTCTTAGTCTAGGGATGCCAATAGTTTGGTTCTAGTTTGGTTCCACCCAGAATTGGAGCTGGATTATAAAAAAATTAGAAGCATTTTAATCAAGTTGTTTTGGAATGTTTCTGTAACACCCTCGGGTTTTTATAGTACATTTATGTAATTCTTTTTGAAATGTGGGGCCTCGATTTTGCAAAAGTATTTAGAAAACAAACAATAAAAATAATTTTCATGAAAAGACTTTTAAAAATCCCAAGCATCATTTTTCTTTTCTAAAAAAGGATCATCGATGAAATGAGCACTACATTTTTACCATATATCTAGTAGTGTTTCTTTTATTTTTTGGGCATTAAACATTTAACACATGTCATTGTGAAGTACATGATAAACATAATATTATAAATAAAAGAATAAGGGAGACACCGTCTCCATCCCATCACATTTACATACATAACTTTATGTTTTGAAAATCAAAGTTAAATCAAAGTGAAAGAAACATCCATGACTTAAAATATACCTGTTAGGATCAATCTAGTTACAACCATACAACCACACTTCAATCTATATGTCCACACATCCATAATGCAAAGTCAAATTACATTAACCACCTTGCAAACCTGTTGATATACTTGTTAAGTTCTCCTTAGATCTCTAGCATAGTTTTCCGCTCCTTTGTCTTATTTCTTTAAATATGAGACCATGTAAACCATTTACAATGTCTTAGTAAGCTTGCGCATATGTAGGTAGTTTCACATCTATTTTATCAAATTTGAAATTCAATTCTAAACAATATCTCCACTCATTTTTCATGCAGTTTTTAAATGGTTGAATCATAATAGTAATCTCAAATGGTTGAATCATTATAGTAATCTCAAGTAAATTACAATATATATAGCATATCCCAAAATCACATGTAAGCATAACTTGAGAACTATGTGAAAGATCCATCATCTAACCTGATAAATCAAATTTCATAAGATCCTCAAAATATTAAAGTAGTGATCAGTTAAACTGCAAACATCGACAGTCTCAACTGACAACATCATCATGTGCACTTCGGTGAACACATTAGCCAGATGGTCATGAGTACTCATCTAAAGACCATCAAGCTCATCTACGTGGGTCTCAAAATAGAATCCCATGGCACACTATGCTTACGACCAAATCATCGAATCTTGTGCCCCCGATATCTAAGGGCCAGCTACCGCAGACTTCACGTCAACTATGGATATGTCTCAAAAAGGGTGCTACAACCACCTCTAATGGTTGTTCCTACCACAACAATCGAGAAAAACATGTGCCACATTGGGCACAAATACCTACACCTGTGGTCACTAGAAGCTACCTCGTACAACCTCTTAGCATAATGCCCATCAGGCTCATTAGCCTGAACAAAGATATATCTCAATTCCAAATAATCTTAAATCATATAACATGTATCTCTTGCAAAATCATGCATTTCTTTATCTAATCTCAAAACATGAGATTGATGCATTTCAAGTATCATCATTTATTTAGAAACACTCAACTACATATAATGAGCAATATCATTTTTGTTTATCATATAAAAGCATGCATCATGGCTATGAAGATATATATATATATATAATTCACACACCTCATTTGCAAATATTGTATTATTTAAAAATCTTAAAACAAAGTAACATGATGCAATGTAAATTTCACGATAATCAAGTAATCTTGAATAGAAAATATGATAAGCAAACAATTTGATTAGTTAAAATCTCAATGGAAAATAGATGTTAAAACTACCTACCTCTCTTGTCATGCTCCACAATTTAGTTATATCCTTTTTTCCACTCAATTATCAATCAATCTTCTCTGTTGATGTTACAAAGTTCTTGTCAATGTTGAATCATAGATTAATAAGTACATAAAAAATATGTTTTAATCAAAGTTTAATGGTTTAGGTCATCATAAACTATTTTAATTTCCATTGAAAACTCAGTCCTAGTTCTAGCATCCATTCACCAATTAGTGGTCCACGGTTTAGATTTGCCTTTACCATTGACATAACCTAAAAGTTTAATCCAATAAGTCATGGTGGTCCAACTTAGTATTTCAAGGTCTAATATGGATCCTTATCCATCTTTTAATTCTTTTAATGATGGAATTAGGGTCTAATTCCATGGATAATTATTTAGAATGAGTATTCCATTTGATTAAATGGTCAGATCTATCTTTTATAAATGATATACTCCTTTGAATTCATCATATTTGGTTTTTTGAGGTTTTATGTGTGTGATCTAAGTTCTGATCAAACTGGATCATCAAAACTTTATCCAATTTGAAAACTTATGGTTTAAAATTTGAAATATGTCACAAATAAAGGGTATGGTCATCACTATCTAGTCTTAGATAGGTGATCTAAGTTCATGTGAATCTCTGTACACTAAACATGGACGAGATCGAAGGCTAGATCCCATTTGCGATTCGGTTCAGGGGTCAGATAATCCCTATCTAATCTTAGATAAGTGATCCAAGTTACTGTCAACCTCTATCCTCTAACCATGGATGAGGTCAATGGCTAGATCATCCATGGGCGGGGGTTCAAAGGTCGGATCATTCCTATTCGAGCTCCAAGCAGATGATCAAAACCTCAGACAAGTTGATCAACACTCCTAGTAGTGCTATTCTGTAATCCTAATTGAGCTAATCTAAGGTCTGATAATGTTTTTCAACTAAAAATTTAGAATTTACATATAATTCATACTAAAAACCCCAGATCTAGCATGCATCTCCTTAGATCTACAAAAGAAATCAATTTTACAAGTGGATTTTATATATCTTACCTCTAAATCGTTTCTTGCTCGACATAGATTGCTAGAAAAGCTGGATTGATGCAGATTTTCCCGTCATTGACTGGTCAAAGACAAATAAAGGGGGGCAACCCCGGTGCATAAAGCTCCCGCCTATGTGGGGTCCAGGGAAGGGGTAGACCACAAGGGCCTATAGTACGCAACCTTATCTTCTATTTTTACAATAGCCTATTTCCATGCTTTGAACCCGTGCCCTCAAGGTCACATGACGACAACTTTTACCATTGCGCCAAGGCTACCTTTTGGCTAGTCAAAGACAAATCTCATATGTATTTCCCTATACCGGCACCAATTCTTGACCCATCGACATATTGTCAAGAGCTTTTACTCCTTTTCTTACACTAGATGGAATAATCTACTTGGATCGTCAATTCAAGCCATCATCTTCTCTAGCAACAACGATAGAATTTAGCACCCAAAAACCCCTTTATCCTTCTTCCTCGCCAGCATGCCAACCTCCTCCGGCAAGCAGGTTTTTCTTTCTCCTTCTCTCTTTCCTCGCTCTTCTCCTTGTCCTTCTTTTTCTTTCTTCTCTCTCCATCGGGTTCTTCTCCCTCTTCATCAGGTTCAGGTTGCAGACAAATCCAATGGTCTGTCGTTTTTGGTTTAAGTGGGAGGGATGTTGATATCAATTGGGCCCCCCTCCTTTAGGTATTGTAATCCTTTTTTTATTATCATAAATCACTAATTATGATGTTATGTTGGGTCCAGACCTCATTATTTTCATTCAAAACTAATAAGTCTCATTTGTAATGGGATTTTCAACGTATTGTGACTATCCAACACAAATTTATGCAGATGGGGGTCACATGAAATTACTAAATTACCGTTTGAGAAAAATCACAACTTATTCATCCAAACTCCAATTTCAGTAAACTTAGTTTTGTTGGAATCATCTTTTCGAGTACAATCTAAATATAAAGGTATTGGGGCCCAATTTAATGTCTTTAAAAAGGCCAATTTTATAGAACCTAAATATGAAGGTTCTCCCATTTATGTTTATCAAAATTAATTTATAATCCTTTAAAATATAATTTAAAAATTAGGGTTGTTACAATTTCGTTTCTAGCTTAAAGTACTATAACCAAGCTATTTAGTTTTGGATTGGTTCTCAATCCTCATATGCCTAAGGAATTGCATCCTCGGTTTCTATAATTATTCAAAAACCTATATACCTAATTATTCAATAACCTATATACCTCTCATGCTTGTTCAATTAATATATTCTTTTTTTTCCTATGGTTACTTAAGACTAAGTATCATTCATGCATAGTTATAGAACAATCTCAAGACAAAATAATTCAAAAGTTAAAGTTTAGTTCTTTAACTGTATGGGGACCTAAACTCATACTTTAACAATATCAAAAAAGACAAGCTATTACAAATCCTCACAAGAATCATTACAAAATCAAGGAAATATAAACAAACTAAGTTAGTGCCATTATCCACTAAGCATGATACATAAAATCTAACAAAAATAAGCAACAACTCCAATAATCATACTAGTATTGTGGGTTAAAGTAAAAATTCCAAGCTTTAAATTGAGACATTAAAAAAAAAGAAAAAGACCGACTAAAGCATCTTGAGTTACAAAGAACATTTGAATCTATGAAATGTGAAGGCAACAATAGGTCTGCATACTTTGTGACCTTAAGCCAACACTCTTGCAGGGCAACAATCCACATGAGATTGATCATGTTAACTAGTTTATATAGAATGAACAACATGGATAAGCAAAGAATAAACATGGGGTCATTAATTGGGTTAAAATGTCTATTTTACCCTCAATAACTTATTTGCAATATACTTATGTTTAGGCATATTTATTCTTCTAGAAATTGAATAAAAAGACTAGATTATATTTAATTCAATTAAAACTAAATATAAAATAATAAGATATCACAGTCTATGAATTATTTTGTTATTCAAATCTAATATCTATAATAAAATTAGAAGTCAACCAAATCTAATTTAATTGTATTGACAAAGAATCAAAACCTAACCAAAGTTCTAGCTGAAAGACTAGAACCTAATTTTTAGGTCTGGTTCTCTTCAGTTCTCATTCATATTGCTAAGTCTCATCAGAAATAGTGGTTTTCATATGTAGCAAGTCAACTTGATGGATGACCTAATTTGCTATCGAGTCAAGTAACTTTGATGAGTTTTCGAAGTCAATTCATGAGTTTTATCACTTTCTATCACTACATCTCTTTTCAGTGTTAGACCCATATGGGTTTTATAGTCCGGCCAAACTTCTCTCTTTTTACATTTGCCTCTGTTGTTACTGCTCTCTTTTCCATGAAGGACAAATATACATTATACAATAGGACCCACACCTCTTTTCCATCTCTTATCTACATCCACTTTCACCTCTCAACTTTTTCCATGTAGAACCTATACGAAAATTTACAACGGGACCCAAGTGATGTTGAAATCAAGTATATTGAAAATACTTGTTTATGTAGGATGCATAATTTATAGAATAACATGAATAACATAAAGATATTATAATAATAACTTATAGATATCATAAGTTGTCTTCATATGATCTTGAACTCTTGCAAAATTACAAGGTAAGGCTGCTAGTCCACCCCTTCCCTAGACCCCATATGTGCAGGAGCCTGTTGTAACTTTAGATATCATAAGTTCTCCGATCTAGGAGTCATTAATTATCAATAAGTAACAAAGGTTATGAGTTTATGGAACTTATAAAGTACAAGTTCTCTAAAGTTGACTCATTAATTATCAATAAGTAATAGAGGTTATGAGTTTATGGAACTTAGAAATTACAAGTTCTCTAAAGTTACCAGTTATTGGGAAGATATCATTAGCCAAACTATCCGGCCAAGAACATTTTCCATCTTTTTTCCACGTTAGAAAAAGAGACACCTGTCCTATTTGACTGTAGGAGTAGACCGCGTCCGTCTCATTAGGGTCGTTAGATCTGAGAAAGTGGGTGAGTGCTGTAGTTATTACCATGCATCTAGGAAAGTGTGCAACTGTTCTCACTGCTAACTTCACTATAGCATCAACCAAGATGGTTTTATTGTGGCACCGATATGTGATTATGTGCTCTTTAGAGACTTAGGTGGCGGCTAGGCTATGTTCATGTAAAGATATGCACCTCACTTATTCTAATAGGAAATCATGTATAATATAACAAAATTTTTAGTTCACTGATTTAATAATATGACCAATTTCAGGGCTCAAAATACATGTTATGTCTATCCATTTAATATTCAAAATCAATATCTATTGAGATGAGCAGCTCTGATACCACTGTTGGGATACATAGCTCTGATACACTATTGCAGAAGCTACTGTTTACTTAGAGAAAACACAAACACATACCATAGAGATAACACAAAGATTTTAAATGATTCAACCTAATCTGGCATATGTTCACGGGGAAAAAAAAGGAAAACACTCACTAGATTAAATAGGAACACAATGGAGGAGGAGGAGGAGAAGGAGGAGGATCACAACCATCCTCACTCGACTTTACTCTCTCTCACCCTCTTTCTCTCTTCAGATCAACTTATTTGTTTCTTACACTCATTGTTTTACAATGATCGGATCTCCCCTATTTATAGGGTGCAGATGATCCGATTGTCAAGATCTACATCGCAGCATATCTTGTCAAATCCACATATTCAGTTGCCTATTTTGACTATTCATTCCGTGTTAAATTTTGATTGTGCTTATTTCCAATTTTACTACATCGATTCTTAACTTTCAATTAGTGTTTTGACTTTGTAGATGTCTCCACATGGTTATGGACCCATCAATTCTCCACCTCCATACCCATGGGAGGAGAATATTTTTTATCTCTTCAGTTTAAGTCCATCCCTGCTATGTCTCTACATAGCATCAGCTTCTCAAATGACACCACTTTTGTCAGCAAGTCCGCTAGATTCTTATCTATGTGAATCTTCTCTATCTTCAGCAGTTCCTGTTCTATTACCTCGCATATCCAATGATAGCGAATGTCGATGTGCTTTGTGCATGACTGGTGCATTGAATTCTTGCTCAAGTCTAGAGCACTTTGACTATCACAATGTACATTGTATTCCTCCTATATAATACCAAGTTCCTAGAAAAACCGCTTTATCTACAAAATCTCCTTGCCAGCTTCAGCTGCAGCAATATACTATGCTTCTGTTGTCGATAAATCAACACACTTCTGCAACTTGGACTGCTAAGATACAACTCCCCCTGCAAAAGTGAATAGAAATTCTAATGTTAATTTTCTGCCATTAAGATCCCCTACTGTGTCAGCATCATGTATCCTTCCAGAATAGGCTTAGATTCTCCAAAACATAGGCACAACTTGGATGTACCCTTGAGATACCTCAAGATCTACTTCACTGCTTCCAAGTGATCTCTTCTTGGGTTGGACAAGAATTTGCTTACTACTCCTACTGCGTGAGCAATGTCTGGTCTTGTACACACCATTGTGTACATCAGACTTCCAACTGTTGATGAATATCTTTTCTTTTTCCTTTTCTGAAGAAGGACAGGTCTACTTGCTCAGCTTGAAATGGTTACCAAGCGGAGTGTTGACTGACTTAGCATTCTCCATGTTGAACCTCTTGATCACTCGTTCAACATACATCTGTTGTGACAGCCACAATTCTCTTCCCTTTCTATCGTGAGCAATCTGCATGCCCAAAATCTATTGAGCTGGGCCTAAGTCTTTCTTCTCAAAAGACTTAGATAACTCCTTCTTCAGCTTGCTAATCATAGCTGCATCTTGTCCTGCAATCATCATATCATCTACATAGAGAAGGAGTATAATAAACTTCCCATCAAGGAATCTCTGCACATATACGCAGTGGTCTGTTGTTGTTCTCTTGTACCCATGACTCGCCATGAATGAGTCAAACTTCTTGTACCATTGCCTTGGCACCTTTTTGAAACCATAGAGGCTCTTCTTTAATTTGCAGACTATGTGCTTCTTCCTTGGTACTTCAAAACCTTTAGGTTGCTCTATGTAGATATCTTCCTCTAAATCTTCTTCATGTGCATCTATTCAAGCTCCAAATTTAATCTAGCTACCAATTCAAGTACAGTTCAGATTGAAGTCATCTTCACCACTGGTGAGAAGATTTCGTCAAAGTCAATCCCTTTTCTTTGTTCGAACCCCTTAATGACCAATTGAGCCTTGTGCTTTACTAGCTTTCCACTACCATCCTTCTTGAGCTTGAACACCCATTTGTTCTTTAGTGCTCTCTAACCCTTAGGAAGCTTCACTAACTCATAAGTTTTGTTCTTTTGCAGTAAGTCAATTTCTTCCTACATAGCTTGCATCCACTTACTCTTGTCTGCATGACTATGTGCTTCCTGGAAACTTTTTTGATCCCCCTCTTCAATAAGCGTGATATACTCTGATTCTAGATATCTCTTTGAGGAAATCAATACACGGCCTCTTGAAGATGTCTTTGGATGAGGCTCGTTATCTTCTGCTGGAGGGATCTCTTCATCATTTGGTTGTTATGATGGTCCTACACCTTCTGGCAGAGGGGGTTGCAGCTCTCCTTGCTCAACACCCTCTGCATCCTCTTCTTCTTCTTCTTCTTGAGGGTCATCATGCATATTATCTGTAGCAGGTTCTACTATGGTAGGATCTGGAACAATATCTGGAGCGCCAATACTTTCTTCACTAGACTTTGTGGGTTTTTCAATGTCCACTAGAACTGGTTCTTGTGGAATATAACGTCTCTACTTCTGATGACCGTCTTAGCCTCTAGATCCCATAGCCTGTATCCAAATTCGCCATCTCCTTAATCGATGAAGATACACTGTGTTGACTTGAGGTCGAGCTTTTTATCTTAACTCCTTAGATATATGCATAAAAGCTTTGCATCCGAACACCCTCAAGTGTTTGTAAGAAACTTTCTTACCAGATCATACATTTTTCAAAACTTCAAAGTTCAATGGTGCTGATAGTGATCTGTTGATGTGGTAGCAGGCGGTTCATACAACTTCTCCCTAGAATGGCTTAGGCAGCTTAGTCATACTAAGCATGCTTCTGACTCCATCCACAATGGTCTGATTCATTCTTTCAACAACGCCATTGTGTTGTGGGGTACGTGGGACCGTCTTCTCATGTCGAATACTGTGATCAGTGCAGTATGCCTCAAACTCTCTGGAAGTGTATTCACCTCCATTGTCTGTCAGGAGGCACTTCAATTTCTTTCCTGTCTCCCTTTCCACCATCGCGTGGAACTTCTTGAAGTGCTCGAATACCTCGTCCTTACTTCTTACAAAATATACTCACACCTTTCTAGAAGCATCATTTATAAATGTTACAAAATATATGTTTCCTCCTAAGGACTCCTCTTCTATGGGACCACATACATTAGAGTACACCAAACTCAAGACTTCTTTCTTTTTATTATTGGGAGAAGAGAATACCACTCTATGTTGCTTGCCAAACAAATAATAATTGTTAGGGTTGAGAGTTATACCTTTGGCTGTTTTGATGAACTGCTTCTTGGCGAGTATGAATAGCCCTTTCTCTCCTATGTGTCCAAGTCTTTTGTGCCAAAGATTTGGTGATGCTTCATCCTCCACTACATTGAGGCTATTGTTAATTGCTTAATTTTGGCTAAAAGACCCCTAGTTTAGCATTCAATTAGATTATCTAATCATCCAAATTTCAAATTTTAGCTTGATTAACTATCTAGACCTTAATCAACGGTTAGATGATCATTCGAGCTTATTAAAGGATTAATGAATGGTTTGATTATTCTAATTTAGCATTTTATTTTGCAGATCAACTAAAAGAAATTGGATGGCTCAGATTTAATCTCAATTGTGCAAATAAAAAAGGCAAGAGTCCTAATCAACAAGGAGTCCTAATTGGAAGAGTTCTAGTTGGAAGATGAGTTGTAAAAGGATTAGGATTCCTAAAAGGGATGGAGTTCTAATTGGAAGAGGAGAAAGTTTCCCCATAAAACTCTTACTCTTCAAAGATAGAGTTTAAGGAAGGAGTTGATGAAGATAATGAAGAAGGTGGAGAAAAAGAAGGAAGGAAAAGGCTATAAAGAGTAAAACCGTATGAGGGGGAGAAAGAGGGCTATTTTTTCCTTAAGTTTTCTTGTTTCACTTTGTTTCCATTCAATTGTACCTTCCTTGTTTCACCTTCTTTGTTCTCAATTTCTAGTTTTGTTTACCGTATCATCCACAGCACTAGTTTCCATCCAATTCACCGCTCCAAGCTCTCACCCAGCCTTCACAATTTCCCTTTCTACTTCCTTACCCTCACTCATGCCCGCATCAACCACACAAGCCCCATCTTCCCTACCTACTGCTCAAACCACCCTCCATCACATCACCGCATAAAACTCTTTCACGTTTTCCTCTCTCTTACATGTTCACAACCCAAACTACCTAGTTTTCACCACATCATCCATTGCACCTCCTTCTTCATCTATCTTCCACACACCAGACCAGAAAACATCCTAGTTTTCCCTTTGCTTTGTAGCACCATCATCAGCCAGGCGGCATCTATTCTCAGACCAACACCTTTCATGCATGAGGTCGTCGTGTGCCCCTGCCTCCATCACGCTAGATCAGAACTGGACGATGCCCAGAGTACGTAGATCACCGACTAGCTTTTCCAGTGTTAGATGCCCCATGTCCCATCTACTCCGGCACAGGCGATTCTAGCGGCGTCAATTTTCCAGTCGTTCCTCTTCACCAGGCAGGCACGAGCCAGATCTGTACCAGACGACGCCCAGAAGGGGCGTCAATTTTTTCTCACCGAAAGAGCCCTCCACCAGTCACTGCGAAGGACATCTACTCCGGCCTGCCATCCCATATGCTCCGGCGATCTCCTCTGGCTCCATCTCCTTCTCCTCCGGTCTCCTCCTTCGTTGGGTTTTCCTGGTTTTTGTTAAAAACCAGAGTTTGAATAAAATTCCAGTTTTGCCCTTCATCTTTAAATGAAATGACAATTTTGTTCAATTCCATTAATGACATATGCGTCCCCTGTTTAATGACATATGTATCCCTAATTTATTTACATCTGTGTCCCTGTTCTATTTAAGCTTTATTTTATCCATCTTTTGACAGTGTTATCCAGGGACAATGCCATCCAAGGATAGTGTGATTCAAGGACGTTTTGATTAGTTTTATTTTGTTTTCTGGAATTGAAAGTTAATTAAAGTGCATCAATTGAATAAATTTGAATGATTATGCTAGTTTTGTTCTTCTCATCAAATTTCAAGTAATTAAATTTTATTAAAAACTCCAATTAAAGCGAGTCCCTGTGGGTTCGACCTGTATTTGCATAGCTATACTACAATAGCCCATGCACTTGCTGAAAACATCAACAGCTATCTCTATATATCTTCGTGTGAGTCTTCTATAGGGTGCTATAGATATGCCCTCTTGCCACGATCATCGCACCTTTCGTCAATTTCCAAGTATTATTGCTAAAATAGTTTGTGTAGCCTTATTTGTCAAGAGCTGGGACTGAGATCAGGTTCAGCTTGAGTTCTTGTATGTGCCGCATATCCTTTAGCATCATTGTACAGCCAAGGTTTGTCTTGATCTGCGCATCTCTAATCCCAATTATTTAGGATGCACTGTTGTTTCCCATCTTCACGATGCCAAAGTCTCCTTAAAGAATTCTTTATGTGGTGTGGAGTGGTAGGAAGCAGCTGTGTCTACCACCCACTTAGCTTCACTATTGAGTATGTGCAGGCATGCTTCTTCTTCAGTTGTCAGTACTGATATGTCCTGTGCAATGATGA
The DNA here is from genome assembly GCA_035236585.1 of Warburgia ugandensis. Taxonomy (NCBI): domain Eukaryota; kingdom Viridiplantae; phylum Streptophyta; class Magnoliopsida; order Canellales; family Canellaceae; genus Warburgia; species Warburgia ugandensis. The sequence goes on from CP141130.1 coordinate 78,799,791, forward strand.
CATTTGTTTCACCATTACCTTCCTTTGTCTTGTTTTGTCCCATTTCTTTCTTTAATTTTCAGCAATCCTTCTTCATACGTCGCAGTGGAAGCACTTGTATTGGCCCTAGGCTTGCTCTTGGATCTGCCACGATCCTGCAATCTCCTCTTACTTTAGATTTTGTTTATTCCTCGACCTTGACCTCTATTGCTGATGTTTTCTTTGTTTTCTGTAACCAAGGCATGTGCCTGGTCTATTCTGGATTCTTTTCTCCTAGCCTCCTCATTGAATAAAGCATCTTTGACCATTGCTATGGTTAGTTTTCCTTTTGGAGCTGAGTTACTGAGGGAGATTACTAAGGTCTCTCAACTTTCAGGTAAGGAACTTAGCAGCAACAAGGCCTACCCTTCATCTCCCAGTGGAAACTCTGCTAATATGAGCTAGTTCATTAGGTTCTGAAATTCACTAGTGTGCACGACTATTGACGTTCCACTTTTCAACTTTAAATTCACTAGCCTTTGCATCAAGCAGGTTTTGTTGAATGCAGTCTTCGCCTGATACATGTTCTCTAGCTTTTTCTAAAGAACATAAGCATTTTCTTTTTAGGCTACATGATGGAAAACACTATAGTTGATCCATTGTCTAATCTAACCTATAGTTTTCAGGTTCATTTTAGTCCACTTCTTTTCTAAAATTCCCTCAGGTCTTTTTCCCTCATCATCTAGTGGGTCATGAAGATCTTTATAGTGTAAAAGATCCTTCATTCTAGGTCTCCATAAGGTGTAATTGGTGGCATTGAGTTTTATCATAGCCCTAGCCACAACATTACTCAAACCAGATTCCTCCATGGTTTTTTAAAGTTTATTTCTAACTTTTTTTACTTTAATCGTGAGAAAAGGGATGCACGATTGAGTCCGAAACGGTCAAAAACCTTGGGAGTGGTTAAGGAATGCCCAAGAATTTTTTACATACAGGGGGTATAATTGTCATTTTGAAGGGGGTATTATTCAGAGACAGAATTGTAAATATTCAGGTATTATTCGGGGAATACGATTTACTGGTATTGTTCAGGGTAATGTCCAACCCAGATACTGTTCACAAGTTTGACTGTTCACGAGTCACCTTAGTCTCTATAGAGGCGCGATACTATTCACATAGACTCGATACTATTCATAGGGGTGGCAGTATCAATTTTACAGGTTACTATTTTTGGATTTTATATAAAAGGAATACGAAGGGAAACCCTAACCTCTTTTAGGTTTTCTCCTCTTTCCTTCTCTTCCTCTACTTCTCTGGTGCGGCTACTTCCTGAGGTTGAGGCGGCTCCTTATTGCCTCCCTTGATTAAGGCAATCGTCAAGCTACGTTTGATGTGACGATCTCTGGAGTTGCTTCCCCAACTATGGTATCCTCTGGCGGAGTTTCGGTGTGGAAATCTCCAACACCGACTGGCCGAAACCCTTATTTCTTTCCTTTCTTCTTTTTTCCCAGTAACAAGTTCGCCAGCTTGATCTATTCTTAGAGAGGATCGCCAGCTGTGATCTTCTTCTTGAGAGGGCCAGCTGTTACATCCGTCCTCTTCTCAGAAGAAGGCTGGCTATCAACGCCAGTTTTCTCTCTCTACCTTCTCTGTTGTTTTTTCGGTGAGGATCCCACCTGTGAAAGGATTCTTTGATCTGGGCAGGTTCTGATCTAGGTCGCTCAATCTGGATTGCATGATCTGGGCCGTGCAATCTGGGCTTTTTCCTGGTTTGGATTTGGACTGGCCTGCCTGGGTCTAAACATAACTAGGCTATACCTGCCTAGGCCTACTCTGAACTGGGCCGCACTTGGCTTGGGTCTGGACTGGACTTGGGCCGCACCTGGCCCGAATTAGAACATGATCTATGTTCTACTCTAGCACACATTTTGTGTTTACCAGCTCTATTCCGACAATCCTTGGTGTGAACCAAGGCTCTAATACCACTTGTTGAGATGCGCAGCTTTGATGCCACTGTTGGGAATGTGCAGCTATGATACTACTGTTGGAAAACTATAGTTGATTAAGAGAAAACACAAACACACACCAAAGAGATAACACAGAGATTTTATGTGATTCGTCCTGATATGGCCTATGTCCACGGGGGAAAGAGAAAAGCTATCACTGTTTAAGACCAGATTACACTAAGGTGGAGGAGGAGGATCAGATGAGATCCTCTCTCTACTCTACTCACTCACTCACATTTACTCTTTTTCTCTTACAGATCGACTCTGATCTGTTTCTTACACTCATTGTTTTGCAGCGATCGGATCTCCCTATTTATAGAGTGCAGATGATCCGATTGTCAAGATCTGCAGCGCACCAAATCTTGACAAATCCACAGATTCGGTTGCCTAATTTGACTGTTCATTCGGTTTCCCATTTTTGACTATGCTGATTTCAATTTTACTACACCAATTTTTTACTTTTAATTACTGTTTTTTGACTTTGCAGATGTCTCTACATGGGTATGGACCCATCAATATCCACTATGCCCTGTTATATGTGATCCATGCACCATATTTCAGCCCCATACGGGTATTTTAAGTTCCAATTTCTTACTTCTAGGAAATGAGACTAACTAAAACATTAGAATTATTAGAATCTCAATATTAGAGAATTTGAAGGGGAGCTTTGGTGCAACAGTAAAAGTTGTCGTCATGTGACCTTGAGGTCATGGATTCAAGGCATGAAATTAGCCTTTTGCAAAATGCAAGGTAAAACTGCCTACTTATAAGCCCTTATGATCTGCCCCTTCCCTAGACCCCACATAGGTGGGAGCTTCGTTGACCGAAGCTGCCCTTTTTCAATATTAGAGAATTTAAGATATACATTGTTCCCATTTGAACAAGTACATACGGAGAGAGGAATTAATAAAATAAACCCTTGTTGTGTCACGGTGGCATCATAACGTTCAGAAAATAGTTAATAGCGGAGACTTTCACAAGAAGATTTATTGTTAGTTACTACTGATCTCTGATCACCATTAAGATTGCATGGATTTTTAAGGAAGTGACCTTTGCCAATTGGTGGAAACTAAAAAAGATACGACCTGATTTTTAGGATAAAATATTGGAAATTGTCACATGAGGTTTTCATTTTCTTGTTCTTTTAAAAGATATGGCCTGATTTTTAGCAGAAAATATTGGATCTAGTAAAAGCACGACGTTTCCATTTCTTTCTCTCTCTCTTTTTTTTTTTTTTCTGGTTGCACGTGTTCCACCAATTGGCAAAGAACCCTTCTTTAAATGCACTTGGTCCACCAGTATCAGCATTTTTAATATAATATTGTTTCATTTTATTTTTCTAAATCTAAACGGAAACAAAGCTTTGTTTGAACGCAAATGGCTGTCAAATACCTTTTATTTTAATTTTTTATTAAAATAAGCTTATTTTGTATGCGACAGATCTCACTTCCCTTATTCCTTCCCATACTTATTTATCTCCAACTTTTGATGGGCAAGGCGACGACCAAACTGATTTCCAGAGATAGAGAGATTTTGACGGTTATGACCCATAAGATAAGCGAACACAGTGAACTTTTCCGTCTCAGGAACATAGTCAATTTTCTTTTTCAATTATTATCATGTTTTGTGCGACCCTTTTTCTTATCGAATATTTCAGAGATAACAATAATTTTGAAAGAGTTGCTGAGAGTTCACCTTGGGGACAACCAACAACAGTGGAAGCAGTATCGGTGCTTATTTTGCGAGTTTTCATAAGAGTTCAAAGGAAAGTAAGGTCCTATGGTGCATTTGTGGCACAGCACGCAGTCAACCTACGACAGAGAATGATCCCGCCTTTGCGAGAAAATTCTTTTGGAAATCTCTTGGTGCCTACATTTACATCAGGAATTCTTGAGAGTGAGTATCATGAAGACAACGCTGATTGTTGCCTACTTGGGCAGCTAAAAGGTGCATTCAAGAGGATAGATTCTGATTTCATAGAGGAATTGAAAGGACCTAATGGCATTGCAAAGGCTAAAGAAGCCTTAAATACTGTTCTTGAAAAATACTCAACAGTTGGTATTGGGTTATGTAACTTCAGTAGTTGGAGGAGTTTCCCTGTCTATGAATCCGATTTTGGTTGGGGAAAGCCCATCTGGGTGGAGCTCGTCCCGTTTCCCTTTCCGTATGCTGTGGTGTTGCTTCCCACGAGGAACGGTGATGGAATAGAAGCTACAGTGATCATGGAGGAGGAAGAAATGACCGAACTTGAGCAAGATCAAGAGCTTCTTTCCTTCGTTTCCACTGCTAATATTGGTCAATGTTGTTAAAGTTTGTCGTGTTTGGTATCCGAAGATATCCTTCAGTTTATTTTACTAAAAAGCCTACGAACTGATGCAATCTAGTCTTATTCCTCAATAAGCTCCGTGCCATTTGGCCACAAGTATTGGCGTGTAGTTTTGGTTCTTATCAACAAGGTGACGAGATGTGGCCACGAGCCATATGGTTGCCACGTCTATTTTTAGTACTCTATTTTTAATTAGTGTATTTGTCTATATTATCACCAATCTTTGTGATTTAACTTGTTCCTCAATAGGCTGTGGCCATGAGGCCATGCATTTGTTACCGTATTCATGTCATCACGTTTTGTGATTTATTTTACTGTTTGACGTAAATGCATATCAAATAAATTAGTCACCTCGACGTGCGCATGCCGCTGCTTAACTTGGAGAGAGACTGCGTAAAGGCAGGCCACGCATCCCCACTTTTTCTCTCTTAATTTATTATTGGCACAGTTTTCCTCTCTCTCTCTCTCTCTCTCTCTCTCTCTCTCTCTCTCTCTCTCTCTCTCCCTTAATTTATTACTGGCATAATTCCCCACTTTCTCTCACGTAATTTATCTTTTTCTTAATTGGTTTCCCAAGACAATATCCTTTTCTTTTACGAAAATGCACCTCAAATTATGTAGGATGATGTATTAATATGATGCTCCTACTATAGTCATTTGTTGATTGATGGAGTTATATATATATATGTGTGTGTGTGTGTATGTATGTATGTATGTATGTATATACACACATATGTATATGTGTATGTATATGTACACACATGACGAATTTAGTGTATTTGTTTTAAGAGAACATATCATAAATGTTATAAATGCATATGCACCATAATTAGGGTTAGAAGATAAAATCAAGAGATAGTTTTGGATAGATATGGAGGGAGTCATGCAATAAATTCCCAACAGTCAAGGGACAGTTATATAAGCAGATTTAAATAGCTATGTAGGAAAAGAAAATGAAGGATATAAAAACATACATAGAAGGTATAGTATAAGAGAATGAAATAAGATGGGAGAAACTGTCTTTGATTTTTCCTTAGCATATAACCATACCATTGCAAATACATTCTTTAAGAGGAGGTATGAAAACTCAACAACCGTTAAAAGTGGGCTCCATAAAAGCCAAATAGACTTTTTTCTACTTAGAGTACTAAAAGATCAATGTGTAAGAATTTTAAAGTGATACCCAATTAATATTTAACCTCACAACATAAGTTAATGGTTATAGATATCTATATGAAAAGATGAAAGAAAGAAAATGAACTTCATAGGTATCCTAAAACTAAGGTGGAACTTAAAAGGAGAGAAAATAATCTCATTAACAAATAAGTTGGTGGTAAAAGAAAACTTGATCTATGAAATAGAAGTAAATACCATTTGGACTAACATGGCTGTGTCCATTAAGAAAATGGCAAAACATGACTTAGAAGTATCTAAATGTAAAAGACAATTAGCAAAGGAAATATAGTGGTGGAGTAAAACAATGCAAAAAGTTATTAAAGAAAAACATGTGTGTTTTAAATCATCGCAAAAGACTAGAAATAATGAAAACTATGAATAGTATAAAAATGCTAAAAAAGGTTTGTAAGAGAATAGTGAGGCTAAACTTAAGGCATATGATGACCTCCATAGTAGACTAGGATAAAGAGAAGGATAGAGAGATGTGTTTAAACTTGCAAAAATAAGAGAATAGAAGGGTAAGGACTTAGACCATGTTAGGTACATTAAAAGTGATGATTAAAGAGTGCTAGTTAAAGATGATGAGATCAAACAAAGGTGGGACACTTATTTTCAAAAATTGTTAAATGAAAATGGCTCTGAGAATATAGGGATTGAAAATACTATAAACATAATTAAAATTGGATATAATATGAAAGTAGGATTAGAATATCTAAAGTGAAAAAGCCCATGAAAAAGATAAAATTAAGAAAGGCCATGGGGCTTGATGGTATACTAATAGAGGTTTTGAAGCATATGAGAGATATTGGAGTAGTTTGGTCGACCAAGTTGTTTAACAAGATTAAAAAAACAAAGAAATGTTGAATGAATGGAGGAAAAGTTCTATTGTACTAATTTATAAGAATAAAGAGACATATAGAGCTGCACTAATTATCGAGGGATCAAACATATGAGCCACATTATGAAACTTTTGAAAAAGTGATTGAGAAGAGGCTACAACATGAGAGTATCAGAAACCAGTTTGGTTTTATGCTTGGGAGGTATACCATGGAAGTTATTTTCTTACTAAGACAATTGATAAAGAAATATAGGAAGAGAGAAAAGACCTCAATATGGTCTCTATTGACTAAGAGAAAGCTTATGATAAGCCCCTAGAGAGTTAATATGGAGGGTGTTGGAGAAGAAAGGGATTTTGTGGGGGTATATAGACATAATTAATGATTTGTATGAGGGAGTGGTAACAAATATTAAGACCACTAGTGGGCAGACCGGTGATTTTTCTATCATTATAGGATTGCACCAATGATCGGCATTGAGCCCATCTCTTTTCACGTTAGTTATAGGTGACTTAACAAAACATTTACACGAGGAGGTTCCATGGTGCAAGCTACTTGCAGATGATATAGTCTTAATTGATGAGACAAGTTGAGGCTAAATACAAAGCTAGAGTTATGGAGAGAAGCATTAAAATATAAAGGATTTAAAATCAACCGAACTAAAACAAAATATATGAAATACAATTTTAGCAAGGAGAGCAGTAAGAGTGGAACACCAGTTAAGATTGATAACCAAGACATCTCCATAAAAGGGCACTTTCAGTACTTAGGATTAACAATTCATGAGAGTGGAGAGATTAAGAGGGAAGTTACATAGAGAATCCAAGCGGGTTGGAACAAATGGAGATGTGCATGTGGAGTTTTGTGTGATTAGCGGGTGCCACTCAAGCTTAAAAAAATTTATAGGATGGCCATAAGGCCGACTATACTCTATGGATTAGAGTGTTGGGTAGTTAAGGAACATCATGTTCATAGGATGAGTGTCGTGGGCATGAGGAAGTTGAGATGGATGAGTGGTAAGACAAGAAAGGATAGAATTAGGAATGAAAACATTAGAGGAAACTTAAGGGTAGCACAAATAGCTATCAAGATGTAAGAACCCTAACTTTTAAATTTCATTTCAAAGGATTATAAATTACTTTGATAAGTGCAAACTGAAAAATGTTCATGTTTAAGTTTCACATAATTGACATTTTGAAAGACATCAAATTAGATCCCACAATCATTATATTTGGACTATACTAGGAAAAACAAATTCAATGACATAAAGAACATTAAAAGTGAAGTTCAAATGAGGAAGTTATGACAATTTAAGTATGAAAGGAATTTCTGTAAAAATAAGAAAAAAACAATGAAAGGCTTAAAACAGAGTTTGAACAGACTGTTCAGTCTGTTCTTAGCCCGAGAGAGAGAGAGAGAGAGAGAGAGAGAGAGAGAGAGAGAGAGAGAGAGAGAGAGAGAGAGAGAGTGAAGAGAAGAAGGATAAGAGAGAAGAAGAAGAAGAAGAAGAAGAAGAAGAAGAAGAAGAAGAAGAAGAAGAAGAAGAAGAAGAAGAAGGATAAGAGAGAAGAGAGAAGAGGAAGAAGAAGAACAGAGAGTGGGGGAGAAGAAGAACAGAGAGGAAGGTGGAGGATGCAATTCACCCTCCAATGTCGAGTTGCCCCATGAACAATGCAAAAGGGAGATCGACAATGGGGAATGTGAGCGGTTTGCCTGGAAAGATAGGGTGAACAGCAGCACTAATCAATGAGCAGGGCCGTTCACAACCATCTCTTAGCCACCATAAGTAAAACTCCGATGGTTGCTTATGAATTAGACAAGAATCAGCAAGAGGAGATTTGTTCTCAATTTGAGCATGACTAACTCTCATATTGTAGATTGATTCATTTATGACTTGAATTCGACATTGAGGAATTTGGTGTTATTGATTAGCCAACCACAGTGGCCAAGGCAGTTGAGATTGCTATGACTATGGAGCAGGACCTTATACGATATAGAGCAAAAAAGGAGACTAAGTAGAACATTAGTGGTTTTAGATACTCTGGCAAGGGAAAGAGGCCCTTCTCCTCAACATCGATGCAAAGGCCCTTCTCCTCGACACTGAATCAAAGGTCATATGCGCAACAACCGCCCACCAGACACGATAAGGATTTAATTGGGGGATTTTGTCAGAGGTGTAGGAAAGACCATTTTGGTGAGAGTTGCCCTAGGCCAGAAAAGGGGCCATCACAGCAACAGCATCAGTACCAGTAGCAAAGACCACCTTTATGATATTATTCCTTTAATGACATTGGGCACATGTATAGAGACTGTCCTAGGAAGCCAAGGGACATACAGATTAATAGGGGGACCAGGACAGATGCAGCTCCTCATAACCAGGGGTGTGCATATGTTATCACTTCAGATTAGGCAAAATCATAAGATGTGGTGGTTGAAGGTATAATTCCTGTTGCAAATAAACATGCAAAGATCTTCTTTGACATAGGGTCTATTTCTTTTATTTCTTATGTGTTTGCTTCATGTGTGGATTTGCATGTGCATGCCATGGCGTTCAGGTTGGACATGATGACTCCATTGGGAGAGTCAATTCTAACGAGACAGTTTATTCAGGAGGTACCTATCATGATCATGAGTGAGAGGATGGACAGGGGCCTTATCCTCATTGACATGGTGGATTTTGACATCATCTTATGCGTGGATTGGTTGGCAAGACATTGGGCAGTGGTGGACTATCATGAGAAGAGGATTACATTCTCCTCACGGGGATGCCCAATGGTCTTATTTTAGGGGAGACAGGATATGATGAGAGCACGTTTCATTTTGGCTTTAAAGCCAAACTGACACATCTGGAAGGGGTGTTTGGAATTTCTAGCTAATGAGATAACCGTAGAGGTAGAGAGACCTCAAATTGAGCTAGATGAGGTTAGGGGGTTCCAGCTTGTCTTTCCTGAGGAGCTTCCAAGACTACCGCCACAAAGAGAGATTGACTTCACCATCGAGTTACTGCCAGGCATGGTTCCTATCTCTAGGGTGTCGTATGGGATGACACCTACCAAGATGAGGGAGCTTAGGACATAGCTCTAGGAGTTGCTCAACAAATGATTCATTAGACCTAGTGGATCACCTTGGGGAGGACTAGTCCTCTCCGTGAAGAAGAAGGATGGATCAATGCATCTTGGCATTGATTAACGTATGTTGAACGGTGTGATGGTGAAGAACCGCTACCATTACCCAGGTTTGATGATCACTTTGATCAACTTCAGTCGGCACAGATCTTTTCGAAGATTGATTTGAGGTCAAGGTACCACCAGTTGAGAATTTGGGAGGAAGACGTCTTTAAGACAGCATTCAGAACCTGTTATGGCCATTATGAGTTTTTGGTGAGGCCATTTGGTCTAACAAATGTGCCTGTAGTTTTCATGGATCTCATGAACCGGGTCTTCTGAAACTACTTAGATAAATTTGTGATTATGTTTGTAGACGATATTCTTGTGTACTCTACAAGCAAGAAAGAGCATAGGGAACGCTTGCGCATTGTTTCGAATACCTTATAGACTCATCGGTTATTTGTAAAGTTTAGCAAGTGTGAGTTCTGGTTGGAGCAAGTGATTTTCCTTGGCCACGTTATCTCAAAGAATGGAGTTGCAGTTGACCCAACATAGGTCGAGGAAGTGATGGGCTGGGATATGCCCAAAACAATTATCGAGATTTGTAGTTTTCTTGGTCTTACAGTTTACTGCTGCAAGTTTATTAAGGGGTTCTCAAGAATCACCATGCCTCTAACCGCATTGACTAGGAAAGTCACAAAGTTTATATGGACTAATGCATGTGAGATAAGCTTTTAAGAGCTCAAGAGGAGAATTACCTCTACACCAGTATTGACCTTACCAGTAAGCACTGGCAGTTTTGTAGTATATTGTGATACATCTGGCAGGGGACTTGGATTGGTGCTGCTGCAACGCGACAGGGTGATTACTTATGGGTCATGACAATTGAAAATACATGAGGTAAATTACCCTACACATGACTTGGAGTTAGCGGCAGTGGTCTTTACATTGAAGATATGGCAACACTACCTTTATGGAGAGAAATTTGAGGATTTCTATAATCATGAGAGCCTTAAATATTTTGTCACCCAAAACAACTTGAATATGAGATAGTAAAGGTGGATGGAGTATCTTAAGAATTATGACTTCATGATACTGTATCATCCATGGAAGGCCAATGTGGTGGCTGATGCCCTAATTAAGAAGTTGAGATCAATGGTTGCCAATCTGCCAATTAAGCTGATAGTCATTGACAAAGTTATGCGAGCACATGCAAAAGATGCAGAAACCTAGGCCTTGTGTAGTAAGGCAGGTTTTGCTAGAGGATAGGATAAATGTGTACATTTCCAGGGCATATTGGTAGTGCTAGCAATTGGTGGCTAGAGGCGAGAGTTACTTCAGGAGGCACACCAATCACAATTCACTATTCATCCTGGAGGTATAAAGATGTACCGAGACTTGAGGTGACATTTTTGGTGGAATGGGATGAAGAAGGACAACAGTGAGTGTGTAGGACGATGTTTAGCCTATTAGCAAGTCAAGGTCGAGCATCATAGGCCAGCAAGCATGTTACAAACCTTAGATCTTCCTAAGTGGAAGTGGGACCATGTCACCATAAATTTCATTGTGGGTTGCCTAGGATTGCGAGTGGGCATGATATGATATGGGTGATCATGGATAGATGGATGAAGTTCGCTCATTTCCTTCCCATCCGACAGACTCAATCTGTTGACACCTTGACAAAGTTGTATGTTAAGGAGGCCGTGAGCTTGCACAGTATTCCTCTAACTATTATCTCTGACAAGGATAGTAGATTCACATCAAAGTATTGGTAGATTGTTCAGGAGGCAGTGGGATCAACAATGAGGTTCAACACTGCCTTTCACCCATAGATGGATGGTTAATCAGAGAGGACCATCCAAGCTATAGAGGACAAGCTAAGGGCATGTTCCATCGATTGGAAGGGTAGTTGGGACGGGCACTTGCCACTAGTGGAGTTCGGGTACAACAATAGCTTTCATGCGAGTATCGACATAGCTCCTTATGAGGCATTTTATGGAAGACCATACCAATCACCTCTATGTTGGAGTGGCTTGGGTGAGAGACGATTGTTGAAGTCTGAGCTAGCTGAACAATGTGCAAAGAAAGTTCAATTAATACGAAAGTGCCTTTTGACTACTCATAGTCGCCAGAAGAGTTATGCTGATAGGAGCCGTAAGCACGTAGAATTTATAGTGAGAGACCGTGTCTTTTTAAAGATTTTCCCAATGAAAGTAATGATGAGGTTTGGAGTTAAGGGGAAGTTGAGTCCTCAGTTCATTGGACCATTTGAGATCTTAAAAAGGGTTGGGCCTGTAGCCTACCAACTGGCCTTACCACCGCAACTGGCAGATGCTCATGATGTTTTTCATATATCAATGTAGAGAAAATATATGGCTGACCCTTCCCATGTACTAAAGCAAATACCTATAGAGCTATGACCATATCTAACCTTAAAATAAGAGAAAAAAACAAACAAAAGGCTTGAAATAAGAAAAAACAAACATAAGGAAGTTATGACAATTTACATATGAAGAGCATTTCTGTAAAAATAAGAAAAGAAAAGAAAAAACAAAAGGCTTAAAATAGAGGGGGTCATATTTGATACGGCTACCCCTTCCCCCTTAAGAGAGTTCAAAAAGATTGTTCAGTCTATTCTCAACCCAAGAGAGAGAGAGAGAGAAGAAGGAGAAGAGAGAGTGGGGGAGAAGAAGAAGGGAGAGTAAAGTGAAGGATGCAATTTACCCTCCACTATCTGTTTGCCCATTGACGATGGGAAAGGGAGATCAATGGTGAGGAACGTGAGCCGGTCGCCAAGAAAGACAGGGTGAATGGTGGCACTGATCAACAATTTAGGCTGAAACCGATGAAACAATCTCAACCATCTAATCTATCACTATTTAAACAATGACTTCTTGAGGTCTGATCCATGTTTAGATGAGACAGATGAATTCTAGAACCCTAAATTAACTAAGGTGTGATTAGAATTGTGAAATTTGGATTAAAATGTATCAAGAAACCTTAGATGTTCTATCAGATAGTGATGAAAGAGGAATTTGGTGACATCCGATTGAAGATCAGATGCCACCATCATGTTCCCTAATCCTCAATCAGTAAATATACTTTGAAAACATATGGTCCGAGTACAAATCATGAGAATAGATTGATAAATCGAAGGTTTTGATTTAAAATAAGTAGATGTCCTTGTAATTGTGAGCATATGAATCAACAATGAAAGTGAATCTAAATTTTGGCCTAGTTAGGTGATCGACAAGTGATTGAAGGAGTGATATAACAAAGATCATGAAGCACTATAAGGGAGGTAGGTAGTTTTAAAATTGAAATGCCTTGTGAAACATGAAAACTATTTATGATGATTCTATCATATTTGAAAATGGTTAAAATCTAGATTTTAAGATTTTTTATTATACAGTTAGAGTTCTTGTATTTCATGTAAGTTATCAGTTTTGAATGCCATGTTAATTTATTATTAAATTGAAAACTTGTACATGAAAATGTAAATGAAATTATACAGATTTCATGGTTTTTAAAATGACAAGGGAGGTGAAATCCTCAAACTAAACCCTTATGAGGGTTTGTTTGTTTTTCTTTTTTCACAGGGCTGTATTGTGCCATGAGATTTGAATTTGCATGATTTCTTGAAATCATGGATTCTTATGGTTTTATATGTTATAACAGCATGTAATGATGCCTAGTATTATTATATTATGGAGGGCATATGGTGGCCTGTTGGATGCTATGTTAGGAGGGTGATGATTGATCATCCCCCCTCCAAAACATTATATATATGATACTTGGCTACAAAAAGGGTACTTATCTGTGACAACCCTAGTTTTTCTAACACTTTTTAAATACAAAAGACATTGACATAACGAGATTGATCTCTAATAAAAATCATTTTTAAAGAGTAAACAATAGCAGAAGAATCTTTTCTTTTAAAATTTACTTTGAAAACCCCGAGTGTTTTTTTTTTTTTTTCTTAAAACAAGGATTCTCAGTGAAATGAGTTCTCATTTCTACAGAAAATGTGACAAAGTTTCCTCTATTTTTTGGACATCTAAAAGTTAACGCATGTCATTGCGAAGTACCTGATAAACATTTAGACATTTTTTAGACATAATTGGAGACTCTATCTCTATTTCATACATCTGATGAAATAAAAACAACTTACATTAACACAACACACCCAGAACCTCCACCTCACAACCCAGTCACATAAGTCTTCCAAATTCCCATAATTACATACAATGCAGTCTCCTCATTGAATACCATAACATCAATTTAAAACCAATTCTTACCTGTCTTTTTCCAAAGCTTCTATTGGCATGCTCAGTCAATAAACAGCTCCTATTCCTTGGGAGTTCTCTATTCTGAAAGAATGTCAACACGCCAAACCTACTACTATTCTTTGTATCTAAGGCATTGGAAACTAAAGCAATGCCTCAGCAAGCAATCGCTTGTGTAGGTGGAATAAGACGCAATTTTTATATAAACAAAATTATGATAATTCTATATAGGTCAATTTAGCCATGCTAAATCATGCAAACAACAATTCAATTATCATTTAACTTGAAATCATTCAACATTGATCAAAATCATGAATCCATGCCAAAATGGAAGAAATATCAATGCATTTGTATAAAACACATTCTTTGAAATGCAAAGTATGCAGTCACATGTCAAACTTACAAGTCATTTACATTTCCTGATACTAGTATTCGCTCTTATGAGCCAGTTCACATATCAAATACTAGCGCATTGTTGTGTGTATCAAGTACACAACAGACAATATTATCCTCTTTGGCACAATGAGTCAGTGCAGTGGGTTTAAACCCAAAGACACACCTCAAGGCTTTGTTCTTGAGGGACCGGTAGCTTGTCCAGCTAGGAACCGGTAGCTTGTCCAGCCCAAAGGCCCACCCATGTCATAACGACTCTGTGGTCCGTCCACATCATAATGACCCCTCAGAACGTGTCAAACTCTCCAAACAATGGGGCTCAGGGACTAGTAGCTTGTCTAGCCAAGAATCGATAGCTTGTTCAGCCAAAAGGCCCGCCCACATCATAATGACCCCTTTCACTCATACGAGCCATTTCATAATTTCCTGGTATCAGTCTTATATTGTCTCACATGGTTCACAATAATGCATAGCTTATGCATTAATAGTTTAATCATGATTCAATTTCAACATGTACATTCATCTTATCTTTTGTATAAACAAAAAAGATTCATTTCAACGCTTGAAATTCATATACATATGCATATATAGCTAAAATCATAGCAATCTTAATTCCACCTACCTCAAAATGGAGATCTTCAGGGTCTCTGAAGCAAATAATCTCTTTAGTTTACATACACGCTCCAATCAATCACACCTCTGGAACAATACAAACACGCATTTAGATATACAATTCTAGGACTTCTTTTAGCTTCCATAGAATGGAAGTTTCCACTAAGTTAGCTTTTGATACTATTCATCATAAGGCGAAGTGACAATGCTTATTTCTATGTTAAGGGTGTTTCATTAGCTATTAGTTGATAGCTAATTTAATTACAATCAGTTACTGGATTTCCAATCCATGCTATTGGCCATGGATTGGCTATCCACCACTCTTCTTAAGTGATTACAAGTCACTTTCACTGTTTAGTGATCTTCACCCTTGATTCCTATCTAGATCAACTCTTGGGTTAGAGCTGGGTGTTATTTTACATGTTATAGTCCTCAATACAACCTATAATTGTATTCCACAAATCAGACAGATATAATGAGCATCATGAATAGTTCATATCACCTAATTTTTTATACAAGTTTATCCAAATTCCATACTTTATATCATATCTAACCTGATTCAAGGTTCAAGAATCCATTTATAACCTCTAATCATTGATCTGACATCACAAGGTGTCTATTTGAATTGTGACAGATTGGATGGCCTAGATCATCCGACTTGTTTCACTTCAAATTCATATAATTCTAGACATCCTATCATTCTTAAGGATGGGAAACTCATCTGTGGTGTCTGATTGTCAATTAGACATCTCAAAGTTACTGTGTAAACAATACCCAATTGGACGGTTGAGATTGTTTGATCGATTTTCAGCCTAGATGTGAAATTTTAGTGTGATCTAAGCTACATCATGCCCTAAATTACCTATCCCTAAGCTTTGATTTAAAAATGGATGGTTGGATCATCCACAAAACCTAGATCTAAAAGAAATAGTGTGAATTTTGCAAAATACCCCAAATCACAAGTTGGGTTTTGTAGATCTTATCTTTTGGTTGCATTTTCATGTGTCTTCCACCCTTGGATGAGTCAAATTGTCTCCCATTTCTGATGAAACCCTCTAATCCACATTGCACACACTGCTCCCCTTTGATTGATGGTTAAGATCCCTTCGAACCTTCCAATAACCTTGGGGTTCTGGTTCTTGCTCATGTACTGAAGAGATTGATCAGCTCGGATCATTGATTTGAGCCTTCCTCTTCTATGGTGACAACCTGCAACTCTGGCCACCGAAAGATGTCATTTTTCCCTGCTCACTAGTGTGCCAAAGATCTCTGGCGAGCTAGGTTCCTCTCCTCCCTCTCTCTTCTCCCTGTTTTCCTCCTCCTCTCTTCTCCCTTCTTCCTTTCCTCTTCACTCTCTCCTGTCGGGTTCTTCTGTTTGTCAAGTTCAGGAACATACTAGGCATGTTCTCGTTTCACTTAAACAGGGCAGGGTGCCCGTATCAAATACAGCCCCCTGTTTAAGGCAACTTCATTTTTTTTAATCTTATTTTTACCAAAATGCCTCTCATATTCAAGTATCCATATGTCCTCCATCTAAACTCCAATTTCTGCAAACTTGGTGTCATTTGAATCGTCTTTTCAAGTACTATCCAATTATAGATGTCTTAGTGCTAGATTAAATCTATATCTAGTCTTTCACTTATAAACTCCAAATATAGAAATTCAATATATTCTTTTTATCCCAATTTAACATTTTCCAAAGTTTACTCAATCTAGGATTTAAAAATTTGAGATGTTAACTATCAACCTTGGTCAGTCCTGGTGGGTAGTTGCAAGTGGGGTGTCGGGCTACATGATGTTTGCTATGGGGAACTCTTATGGTGCAAGGAGTCTATCCTTACAGGCTTAATTGGTTCATAATCATCGCATAGAGGTTCCATTATTTTGAGATGTGTTTTTATAATGTAATAGTGTAAGTACGTAGCACTCTGTGAATTCAGGTCCATAATGAGTACTCATGATCAACGGTCAATAGCAGATTTATGAGTGTTTCTAACCCATTGAACCTTGAAGAGGTTATGAGGGCAATATATATATATATATATATAATTATTGAGATGCATGAATTGTATTTAAGCATTTCATGGTTTAGATGTTTTTCATCTATTGATTTTCTGATAGTGATGTCTTCCTCAATTTGGATGAGTATATCAAGGGATGATGTATGACAGGAGTTGTGGTTATTTTTCATATCTTGTAAAATGCTTTGCAAGAATTATTAATGTTACTATCTTTGAAACAATATGCATGGATCTTAAGACTAATAACTTGAACTAGTTTGGCATGGCATTGATTTGTAAGGTACGGTTTAGATTTCAGAGTTCATTATGCCTCATATTCTACTAAATCATACAACATGTAGTTATGTGTCCCTTTTTGGATTTTAAAATTGTATAAACTCATATTGATGATGAAACTACATACAAAAGAGAAAGCTTACTCAGATATTGTGCTTGTTTACAATATCTTAGCTTCAAAGGACCCATGCAAAGGGAAAGGAGCAAAAGGTTGACTTGGGAGCAACAATGAGGTCATTTTGAGGTAAGGTTAAGTATATATAAAGGCTTTTGAAGACACCTTACAAATTTTATGTAGTGAAATATTATTATGACTCTACTTGAATGGACGTGTGGATGTGTATTATTGAATTTTTAGTGGATGGTTGTGACTGGAGTGATCTTGGGAATAAAGGTTTAATTTTCCCAACCTTTTGGCACCTCAATAAAAAAAGAAGAAGAAATATTATTCTTATTTATATCTAAACTAACATGTGTATGTAAATGTGATTGGATGGAGACAGAGTCTCCCTTATTATTTTGTTTTATTATGTTGTGTCTATCAGGAACTCATATTACATGTGAAAAATGCATGAGGTCCAAAAGACAGAGGAAATTTTGTCAAATTTTTGGTAGAAATGTAGTACTCATGCCTCTAAAAATTCTTATTCTTATAAAAAGAAAAATAACACTCGGGATTTTTGAAAGTTTTCTCTTGACAAAATGTTTTCACTGATTGTTTTCTAAATAGTTTTCCAAACTTGAGGCCCCACAAATGTAAAAGGCTTTGTGAAAAAGTATTAGAAAAACCCAGGATGTCACACAAGATGAGGAAGATTAGACTTAGATGGTTTGGACATGTCAGCAGGAGAACCTAAATGGCACTAGTTAGAAGGAGTGAGGCAATGCAAGTAGAAGGTTCTAAAAGGGCAAGGAGAAGGACCAAAAGAATGTTGATAGAAGTGATGAGGAAAGATTTAAAAATTTTGGGATTAAATAAAGCCATGGTATTTAATAGAAGGGAATGAAGTAACAAGATTCATGTGGCCGACCCCTAATTGGCATAAGGTCATGATGATGACACGTGAGGGGTTTGGAGTACTACCTTAAGCATAGGAATAACACTACCCTACCTCTCTATAAAGAAATGACACTTATCATCGTACTTTAATGAACACAACCAATTTTGTTCTTCTCAATATTAAGGTTTATATGAAAGTTAAAATTCTAAAAATGCCATTGTTTGGCTAGACTTTGAGTATATACATAATTAACATTTTACATTATTATATAACTATAAAGCTTTTTTTGGTACAAGTAAAGAATTACAAAGCAATACTTACTTACCCACTTACATACTATCTTAAATCGAGACCTTAGCCAAAGAGAAAAGCAGTGACTCAAACCTATGACTAGTGTATTTTAGGGTAGATGTCTAAATAAACTATGACAAACTACACTAAACTTTTGTTGGCAATTACACAGTCTTTTGATGTTTATTCTCACTATAATTTTTATTTTCCAAATGGCCAATTCTATGAATTATTTAACCACAACATCGGTTCAAAACCTTAAATATGTTGAAAAATATTTATTCTAAAATAAGAGAGTCGATTGTTTATAAGAATTGGCTACTAAGAAAAGCACTTTCTTGATCAAGAAAGAGTTACACTTTTTGGGTCTACATGAAAATTTTATTTGAAAATCCATACCATTAAACTTGCACACCATCAAAGCTAGACCACATGCCTCTTCTCCCTTGCAAAGGGATATTCCATTGCCATGCTATAGTTCAATAAAATCCAAAGTTTAATGTTTTCCAATTGAAACCCAAAAAAGGGTTTATTGGAAGATGGGTAGAGGAATATCCAATCAAGATAAAATTAGTATATTTGGGTTATTTGATTAATTTCTACTAGTTTAAGACATTGTATTATACCTATATGGCACATGTGTGCCCCAAAAAATGTACTTCTTCCTCTTTCAAGAAAGTACTTTTCTTTTGATAACTCTTTCTAGATAATGTAAATGTAATTTTGTAAGAAGAAAAAGAAATAAATTATACCACCTATTATCCAACAACTTTCTGATCATAACTATTCTCATAGGGAGAAGAACACAAGAAAGAAAAAGGGTTTCACTTAGGAAGGGAATAGTCTCTAGTCAAGTAGATTGGAACAAGTCTCTCATGTCCCATCATAGTCATTGGTTGATACCCTTAGTCTTAAAGGCTACTAAGAAAAAATGACTTTGAGATATGCATTTTGGAAAACTACAAATTGGAGTTGGTCATATTAATGGCCCACTTAAAACCACTTAATATGAAAGATAAGGTCTTGGCTTAATCTGTTTCTATAAAAAATCTATTGCATACTAAAGCAACATGTTCAAATACTCTAACTCTCTATTCTTCTAGCAAGTGTCACTTTTGCCATTTAACATTTTTTCTACATTCTTTAAAATTTTTGCCCAACTCCTTCATCCCATGCATTAGCTTCTTAATCTTCTCTATGAGCCTATTTTTCCCCTTAGATTTCCTATTTCTTACTCAAGCATTCTTTTTCCATCTGGCCCTTAATTGCTTATTCTTTTTAAAAAAATTCTATCACTACCAATGCTTCTCTATTGGACACTTGGATATAACCATATTTTTTACAAGTATTTATTATCATATTGTGGATTATAGAAACATCTTCACAATATATATTCTCAAGAAAAAGAAAAAGAAAAAAACTATAGCCTATCTTCCTTACAATCTCTTTACTAGCATTACACGCTATTCTCTAATGGATCTTTAGGATATACCAAAAATTTTAGACAGATTTAATTTCATAATGTTGGTTAGAGAAATATCTTTAATATATATCTTCTCCAAAATATAAGAATGAAAGAATACCATTAAGTCTTCTTCCCTAGCAATCTCTGTCCATTCTACTATTGCAGACACCTAATTTTGTACCAATTAATGATTTTTGAGGACCCACCTTTAGCTTTGGAGTGTGATAGAGTTTGTAAATCTCACTCAAATTCATTGCTTTGAAGTTATTCAAAATATTTCAAAAAATAATCATCAAAGTTTCAATCTTTCTAAAATCATTTTTTAAGAATTTTCAAGAACTAAACTTATAAAATATTTATAATCATTTATTTTTCAAAGTTTCAAAGTGGTCTAAAGATAATTCCTAAGCTTAAAATGCTTTCAAAAGTTTTCTAAATCTTTTCAAAATTATTCTAAAATCCCAAACTTATCAAGAACTATGTTTCTAAAAGATTTCAACAAATAATAATAATAATCATTGGTTTTGCAAATTAAGGTTCAAAATTTTCTAGTTTTCAAAGTATTTTAAAGTGTCCCAAGTTTTCAAAATTATTCTTAAGTGTTTAAAATTTTTCAAAGCCCAAAATTTTTTGAACTTCCTAAATAGCCTAAGGTTACTTGCCTGTGGTTTTATGATATCATTGTCGGTCCCAAGTCGAAGTATATGAGGGTTGCATCAGGTGCCAACCGGCATAAATTTTTGGGCAAATCCATAGCATGAATCTAAAGCATAAAACATTTCCTCAAGTTAGGGCATTCCCCATAAGCGATGCGCATTGAAGTCCATATGTAGTGAGAAATGGGTAAGTGATGCAAGGGCATTCCCCCATGAGTGAGGCACTGCATTAGATCTTGAATGCAATAAAAAATGGGCAGGGTTTTTCCAAGTAAGCAATTTGCCACATCAAATACCGGTTACAATGGAAAGTACGGAGGGGTTCCCAAAACATTCTAGATGTGCACATGTAGAGAGACTAGCTCAGGAAGGTAAGATTCATATCAAGACATGGAATATAGGTACATTGATAAAGGATAGGGAATCCTTTAGTTTTAGAAAACATAAATAATTAGAATAGAGAAAAAAAAAAAAAAGGTGGGATGTCCAACTAAGGGTGTGACTACTTTAATTCTCTCACTTTAAAAAATTAGATTTGTTAGTTAGTGGCAATTTTATAATTTATTAGAAAAGTTTGACTACCAAACAATAAGTTTGA
Source organism: Warburgia ugandensis (assembly GCA_035236585.1). Lineage (NCBI taxonomy): Eukaryota > Viridiplantae > Streptophyta > Magnoliopsida > Canellales > Canellaceae > Warburgia > Warburgia ugandensis. The sequence goes on from CP141130.1 coordinate 78,820,799, forward strand.
ATTGGCTTGTTTTCTTTCAAAATATTGTAATATTTTGGCTATAGCACTTAGAAATTTTGAAACATAATCTTAATGACCCTTTGACTACTACACTGCATGATTGTGCACATCGACAGCATGGTTAGAAGAATATTTTATTATTCATTGAAAGTGCAAAATTTTATGCTGAAAAAATCTTAACAATTTTATGATTATCCATATCCATTTTAAGACAAGGTAGTGAATTTTTTTGCCAATCTTCAATTTAGTATAATGATAAGAAACATGTTTCATTTGTCTATGGAATGAAGGTTTCTTGGGAAGAGTCTTAAGGATAACTTGCTCAAGTCTTGAAGTAGGGAAGAACGTTAAAGAAGCCATAGCCTTTAATTGGTGTTAGATAAAGCTAATCAGGTAGAGATAGAATAACTATACATTAAAGTTTTGTCTCTCTCCACAAGATTCTTGCATGTTATTGTTGCCTCTATCCTATATCTAAGAGTAGGAGGATATATTAGAGTGAATACAAGTGAAATTTGATCCTAAGCAAATTTGAAAAATAAATAAATAAATAAAAATTCATACGAAATGTGTATATATATTAGTTTCTAAAACTACCCTTCAAGACATGCTTGTCTTATTAAATTCTAATATTCATAATGAAACCATAACTATCAGATAAGCACTATTGGAACTCACTATTTGCAGTCCAAACAACCATAATGAAGTCATAACAATATGACAAAATTCTAATATTCATATCAAAATATATTGTCTTATTACATTACTATTCTCATACTTTCTTTCTCGTTGTTCCTAAGCCTCTTGAAATACCTTAATTCTCACTTCTAATAATAAGATTGACCTAAAATTGTTGGTGGGGGTGAGTATGACAACTCAATGAAAAATTCTAAGTCAGATTAAAAACATATAGAAACTCATATATGCAAAAGTATAATAGCATGCATTCAATTAAACACAATCAGTGTCAAACCATGATAATGTTCAAACTGCAAAATTCAAGATAAATCACATGGTGTGCTAAACATCCATATCCAAATGAACACCAGGAAGTAGAAGATGTTCAAAACTCAAAATCTGCTATGAATCACATCAGATATTATAAATCAATATTTAGAAAGATATACGGCATTATAAGTCATTTCCAGTTTCTAAAACATGTCACACAATAGCAATCTAAATCATACAGCAATGTCCTATTGAGTCCATAAGGCAATGGTCTAAATTCCTCGAGGTTGAGGGCCATACCATTGATGTCCATATCACAATTAGTCTGTCATGCACTTAGATAGAATAAAAATCTCCTGCCAACATTTGATCGTGGATACTGTACGACCTATGTCAGTTCTCATGGGGAAGAACAGGGCACCTTGAATAGAAGGTACTAAGACCCTTCCAAACATACAAAAGCTTTTACCTCAAGCAGGTGTTAAATATTCATTTTAGAGTATCAATGACCAACTACACTTTTAGCATAGCAACTAGAGGGATCTTATAACTTACCCCATACTAGGCTCAACTCTTGTGAGTTGCCTAATTTTAGGCTAGGGACAACTCTCCAGAGTCACCTAATTTTAAAATATTTCTCATTTCTTATGGAAATTCATATGGAGTTATGGTTCAATCACCCTACACACAACTCCAAAGAGTCTCACCAAAGTTGTGATCACATATTCATTGTACAGGCATATAAACACTACTTAGAGCAAAAAATACAAAGTCGTGATCAACATGCCATTATTTGCAATTCAATATATATTTCACAAGCCTACTTATAAACCACCCTTGCAAGTAATGTTTGGGTGGCTCACCCTTTCCCATGTTCAACACACACATGCAGTCATTAAAAATTTCTTTATATCTTTGTAAACATCTTAACAAGGTTATGTGTTTGCAAAAAGGAAGTTGACGATGAAATTCAGATCAAATCAGTCATGGGTGAACATCTATAAATCTGAAATCAATGATGAATTCCAACACGATCAATTCAAAGGTGCGCATCATCAAATTCAGATCCACTGAGAAAATTTTAAAATGGCTCTTCGGCAAGTGAGCATATGAGCAAAAAAAGGGAGATTATGGATGTAATTAAAACAAGTCCATAACTGGTGCACAGGTGATCTCATGAGACCGACGGTGGGATTCAAAACTGATCTATGTAAGGTGCATAAATGATCTCATGAAATTAACGACGCACATGATTTAAAAGCTTTGAACAATGCGGCGTGTGCATATAAAGCCAAGATCAAAGGTGCAATAAAATAAAAACCTCACTTATGAACATGGGCTTAATCTAATAGCTGGATCAAGCTAATAAGGAAGCGCATGTGTGTAAGCGGTTAGTCAAGGCACTCGTGCGTCTGGTCTAAAGTTAACAAATAAAGGGGATACTTGGTATTCTAGATTATTAATCCAAGGATGCATGTAAAAGAAAAAGGCATGCGTGGTTTAAGTCTTGGAAATTTGACCATAGCTTGCATGGGCGTGCACCTAGGACGCGTACTTGCTTTGAGACTTGAGAATGATCTGGTTGCATGAGTTCCTTTATAAGGGACGTAATGGAACATATGATCATGCACCCATAGACATGAAACCGACAAAAGACGCTAATGTTCCAAGGAGAAATAAAGATTGACATCCTAAAATCATAAGGTCCTTGGCTTTAGGTCAGCAATGAGCTCATGTGCCTAGTTAAGGTAGATCTTTCTTTCTTTTTTTGCTTATGCAGCTATATCAACTCAGTTTGAAAAAGGAGATTAAGTCAATCCATGGATAATGCACCTGTCTAGAGCTTGTATAAAAAATCAGGGTAGCATATAGATGAATGCGTAGACGGTAGGTGAAAGCAAATCTTGATCTAGGTTAACACAAGGTGGATCTAATCCATGGCTAAGTGCGCATGAGATATGGTAGAGTGGATGATGTGGGTATGGAATGCAGAGGAATGGAGGGTATGTACATAAGGTATAATGGAGTGGGCAGTGTACACGTGAAATATATTGGAGTGGGTAGTGTGCGCATAAAAACGGTGGGGTGTGCATGATTTATTATCAATCAAACAATGACATCCTATATGATATAAGTTTAAGAGAAATCGTAGTTCACATATGATTAGTAATGAGATTCAAAGCAAAACAAAGTTGGGTATGCATAGATCAAAACAGATGATACGCCTAGAGAATCATGGTTTTAACGTGTTAGATTCAATTAATTCCATGGATGATGCGCCAATATCACTATGGATTAGTGAACGAGATTCATACAATCTACCAACCCAGCTTAGAATAACCCACGCGCTCTATGTTATTGACGACTTTCTTCTACTGTATTCTTGTTCAGAAATGCACAGTGTGGATTATCCTTCGTGTAGCTCTCTCTCTCTCTCTCTCTCTCTCTCTCTCTCTCTCTCTCTCTCTCTCTCTCTCTCTCTCTCTATATATATATATATATATATGTATATATATATCTCTCTCTCTAGCCCAAGATGGCCTGCAATATATGAGGACGTCTTGGCCAATTGCCAATAAGTTAGGCTTTCCTACCCACTTGTTCTATCCCATATTTTCTTCCAAGCTTCTCTTTCCTATCCTATAGTATACCAAATTATGATCTCATTCTATCTCTTATTCACCCTCCTGATCCCAACCCTTCTTCTTAATCCTCTAAATTCTAATTTTCTTTTATCGTAAGTTGACTTTCTTGAGCCTTCGATGTTCTTAGATTCTCATCTCCTCTGTTACTTGGTCTTAAATTTTTCAAAAGGACAATCTTTTAGCTATTTTAAAGACTTGAAGCTTGGGCCAAAGGTAGCCATACTTGTCTATAATAGATAGGCTAACTCGTTTTTGTAGTCAATTCTTTAATATATATACTTAGTCTAAAATCCATATCCTATGAATTTCTTACATTTAGTACAGCTGTCTACTGATGGCTGAGGACACAATCCCGACGTATCACCCCAAAGGGGACAAAAGAATAGACTTCAAGGTAAAGTGGTGAGAAGAGACCAATTGTAATTTCAAGGAATGCTAATTTCGGTTGGAAACTCATATCCAAGTCAACACTAGACACGTATTGGTTTTTCCCATGGCAAAAGATTCTCAAGATGTATTCTTTGGTTTTTTAAGTGGCAAAAGATTCTCAAGATGGATTATTTTTTTCCTTTAAAGATCAAATTTAGAAGGAAAAAATTGTTTAAGTGGCAATTGACTTGTTAACGTGGATTGGACACGCTATTTCCTATAATTTTTTTATAAAAGAAATATTTCTTCTTCGCTTCTTCGATGACTAGCACGTTCACATCATAACCACGAGTTTGAGTATCTCACAAACCAAAAGTCATGATGATTAGAAGGTTATGGTATTCTAGAAGCCGTGTGTTTTGCCGTTGAATTGGTAGTATTAGTTTCTAACCGTCTCTTTCCATTGATCAAAGGTAGATCTTCTCAGACCCTAGAATCATTCAATCTTGCAGTTTTTTTTTTCTTTTGTACTGTAAGACATCTAAAATAGGACCAATCTCTCCCTCCCTCCCTCTGAAGAAACCGGCTTCGACTCTTTTTCTCTTTTCTTTAAAATTATTTTTATTAAATTTTTTAAGAAAAATTATAAAAAGAATAAAATTATAAAATATAGCTTGAAGGACCCAAAACTAACATCAATCGACAAATGGACTAACGGCTAGTAAATTTTTTATTAATTAGTTCAAGGACAAAACTGCCAAAATAATAATTTAGGAGTTAAAATATTTTAAAAATGATCATTTAGAGAGATCACTATGCTTTTGTCTAAGAATATAGAAAAAGCATGTAAAAAAAGAATGCAACCTAGTTAGAGCCCTCCTTTGGATGGTTGAATTCGTTTATCATGTTTGGACTGCCTTCAATTAGCTGCATATGAAATTTCATGGCCATTGGATGATTTGAGCCATATATTTTTATTTTTAAATCATGTTCATTAAATTTTTAACACAGAAAGCTAGTAACTAAAAGCCTCCAATAACCATGTATTTTCAGACGCAGAATAAGGCAACCTAAACACGATCGACAGTTCAGATCATTGCATCCACTTTGGCTTCCTTGTCCACTGTGGGCTTGAAGACCACAAAAAAAAAAAAACATATAACCATAATGCCATTTCGTCAGTCGCTACAAAATTCCATATCATGTCTTAAGAAAGTAATGCTAGTATAGAAGGCGACCCAACAACAGTGCAACTCTTCCACCTTTTCATGTCAGTATTGATCCAAGCCATTCATTTGACTCCTCAAACTTTGGAGATCCACTATTAAAAAATTGAAGGCAAAAGAACGCTCCTGGCATTGAGAAAAGGTACATTACTTAGATAGGGATGATCAAAAGAGTTACATTGAACCAACTAAAATACAATTTGTTGAATGTTATTAACTTTATTTAAGAATAAATTTTAGGCCATGAAATATGCGAAGTGAAAGCGCAAGGATTAACCCGTTCGTGGGTGTTGTCCATACCAGCATTGCCTATTATAAATCCAGCAGGCCGTTTGAAAAAGGAACCGGGCCCTTCGACATGCTTGATAAAAATAATTGTGCCAAGAAGTCTACTATGTCCCCAACGTTTGTGACATGGACACTCTTCTTGCTATGTGTATTGCTGGGGGTCCCATCAAATGGGCACTAAAATCTGTCGATTGATCGTTCTATAATCCTATCCTGCTTTTCTACATGCTTGATAAAGAAAAAGATCTAAAGATAATTATACTCCTGATAATTTAGTAGTATATCTCTATCTTTTATGCTCCCAACCACCTTACTCTAAGACAATAGAGTAATTCTAAAAAACACATCCAGGATCATCTGTCTATTTTTTTTTTTGGCGAATGTAAAATTCATTAATCAAGAGAGAACATGACATAAAATGGACTCTACGCAAAATAAACTAAGACATTTTCTAAGATGCCTAGACCTTAATTATCATATCTAAGTACACTTAATATGCGAACAGAGGAACATAGAATCATAACTTATTAGTTTTAGATTTAGAGGCCTTGGTGGTTAATGCTTCCTCTATATCATTAGCCTCACGTTACATTTGTTTAAAAGAAATTCTAAAAACCCTACTTAGTATTTGAGAACATCTAACATTATATATTTGATAAATATAAAACTTTGCCAAAGACGATTTTACATTTAATTTTAATGATATTTGAATTTATTTGCCGTCTCAATCTTCCGTCTCTCCTACCGAATAACAAGAATACCGTAAATTATTATAGTCCATGTACTTGCCTATTTTCTATTGATCCGATGGGCCCTTTAGTTCCTAAGGCTATTTTATCTGCACTTGAATAACTTCACCTTCTATATTTTAAAGCTAAAAATTTTAGGGAAAGTAGAAAATTTCTAAAAATAAGGAAAAGTTATGGATCTATAATACTATGTGATTTTAGTATCTTTATGTGGGTATTTGTTAGAATTGCAATTATTAAAGTTTTTGGTTTATTGAAAAAACAATAATAAAAAAAAAAACTATCTAAAAAAAATAAACATATGATTACCTAATTATTCTAGGACTTTGATCCCTTGCCTCCAACTAGACGGTCATGAAAGAAAACTTTTAAAGTTTTCATTCAGAGAGAAAACCAGTACACAGAAAATACTTAGACGTTGGATGGTGGATGAGATTTTATCCATCACATTCATTACACGGCCCGCAATGTTAACAGTTTAGACTATTTTAAGTAGTGGATCCCACATTTTAACCAGCATTATTTCCAACTAATAAGTTGCAGCCAATGTACAATGATCTAACTATTTAAACATCCAACCATTGATTCGAACCATATAATTGGAGCTGATAGGTATAGATCAATTATAGATAAAACCTCCCTTTAAAGGCAAAAAATCAAATACTAATAATGTTAAGCGTCTATATTTAGGAGAATGTTTTAAGTACTGTACTCATAAGTTGTTTTAAGTACTATACTCATAAGTTCTTTGATTGTATTAATAAGGAAAAGCATAAAAGTAAAGAACACGTATTGCATGTGAAATGTTGGACCTCTTACTTATACAAATCTCAAACACTACTTATATTTTTAGGTTTCAAAAAGAATAAATCAGAGTAACAAAGGCAACATAAAAGTGAAGAAGTTTTGCTCTTTGTAGGAAAAGATGTACTATCTTCAAACATTCCCAAGAAACCATTTTAACATGAAATTAGTACAACTTAAATACTGATAATTGTTCTAAAAAAATTTCCAACACTGATCTTAACTCTATGAATGATTTATATTTTTTAACTATTTCATTCTAAATTTGATAATCCTATATAGAGTAATATACACACATATAGCTCGAACCCTAGTTATACAATCATATTTAAGAAACAAAAAAAGTGAAAAGACAAAAAGTCTAAACAAAAAAAATTAAGAAAGTTGGGGAAGTAATTTCAAAAATAGAAAGACTCGTGTGAATTTTAGGCTACTCCAAGGAGAATAAATTTTAGGCTTCTTTCATAAAAACATATGGACAGTGCATGGAAGATGTAAACCATTTATGATATAGGCACTATCTCGAACAAGTTGCATAAAGAAAAAAGAAAATATATGAACATTAATTAATCTTAAAATATATTGCTCTAAGTTGTGAAACTATAACTATTGCTCTAAGCTGTTAAAATCATCCAGTGATCACGATTTTTGTGTAGCCTATTCAAGACAATATATATATATATATATATATATATATTTGTGTGTGTGAATGGCTTAGATTACCCAAAAATATGCTTTAGTGATGGAACACTCCTTTATTCTTCTTATAGTAGCTTACATGTATACGAACCCAAATAAAAATATGAAATAAATTATCAGATCCGTGCTATCTGTGTGGGCCTCAAGATTGTTCTATATTTATAATCTTATGTGGTATTTATACGTTTAGGATGATTTAAGAAAGCAAAAAATTTAGTATATGTTATAAATTTCGCAAAGCACTACCCCAACGACAGTCAAGTGCCTTCACTTTTTATTGTAGGCCTTACATACCAGTGGTCTAAGTTGTTTATTTGACACTACTAACTTTGGATTCCTTATGGCTCAAAATTCATTTCAAATTAAGAAAATCATTAGCATCCAAAAGTGGTGCTTTCCTCTTGCTAGACACATTTGCTTAAAAGCTCTCTAGAAGCAACATTCGTATTTAATGAACTAAAATACAAATTTTCAATGCTAATAACATTTTTTTGGAATGAATTTTGAGCCATAAGACATCCAAAGTTAGCCGCGTCAGATGAACCACTTGGGTCACTGATATATGGAGTCCACCGTGAAGAAGTGGAGGCACTTCATCGTTGATAAGGTGCTGTCGAGCTTTTTACTGGCATTCCTTTAGGTATTACGCCATTTTAAGTCACGGCCATATTGTGAATGGCAGGAACTTCTAAAAGGCCGGCCTATTAATACACCTTGCGAGACATACACTAGTGGTCTCGAGAGAGGAGACCATCACATAATTTCTCCACTAGTAAACTTCTTCAACAAGATAATAGATAACATGCCAGCTAGAATGGGACACCACTCAAGATTCAGTTCAAATTTGCCTTCGGTCTTTAAGAAGGGTCTGCGCTTGTTTGACCTACTTGTTGCTTATCTTCATATCTTGAACTGCTTTTTCTGGTCTTCATTACTAGGATGTTTTGTTTGGTGGGACCGACACAACATCAACAACATTGGAGTGGGCGATGGCTGAAATCCTCCACCATCCTGACGTCATGATGAAAATCCAACAGGAATTAGATGAGGTAATGGGACCAGAAAATATGGTGGAAGAGTCTCATCTGCCTAGTTTACCTTATCTGGATGCAGCACTGAAGGAAAGTCAACGACTGCATCGTCTGGTTCCACTTCTAGCCCCGTACAAAACAAATGAATCATGTGTTGTTGGTGGGTATTTGATCCCCAAAGACAGCACAGTCTTTGTGAACGTGTGGGCAATACAAAGGGATCCCAGGAACTGGAAAGACCCCTTAAGAGTTCTGCCCTGAGAGGTTCTTGGATGAATCTAAGAAATGGGATTTGAGAGGCAAGGATTGCCGCTACCTCCCTTTTGGCACAGGCCGGAGGGTATGTGCCGGGATCCCTATGGCCGAAAGACTTCTCAAATTGGCAGTTGCTTCTCTCATACATTCGTTCAATTGGCGCTTGCCGGACGGTACCAAGCCCGACGTTTCCGAAAGGTTCCAACTTGTTTTGAAGAAGGCAGAACCATTTGTTGCAATCCCAACCCCACGATTATCCAACCCGAAACTGCATCAGTGACATGGTCTCTGGTAGAAAAGCTTGCTTCAAGAACGTCAATCGGCGTCCCACTGCAGTTTAGTTACTATCCTCATTCACCACATGCCACTGAAGTCCCTTAGTCCTTTTGCCTTAGAATGGCTTTGAGATGAAACGTTGTTTGTGTTTTTTCTTTTTCTGGGGTTTTACGCCGTTTGGGCGGAACCAATAAAGAACATGTTTGGGATGTTTTATAAATCTAGATCTCATCTCGAAATTACTGGCTGCACGTCGTGTAGCGGTGTTAGCGTCATATTTTTCCTTTTGAACCCAGTTATTATATTTTTTAGTAATTTAAGGTATTTATTGTATTTGTTCTTCGGCAAGATAGAACAGAGGAATACCAAAAATCTCATCCAACGAATAGCTCTAAGGTGGGCTTAAAATATAGGGTTAACAAAAACTACCTTCTAGCCTCCACATTTTCGATGAAAGAACCCATGCCAGAGGTGCCCATTGGATGAGATCTTTGGTACCCTCCATTTTGTGGAAGGGCAAGTCCAATAAACGACTTGGATTATCGAAAAAATATAAAAAGTAAGCTCAAAAGAAAAAATTTGACACTACACACAGCTACGCTGAAGCGTAGCCAACGGTTCCCTCGTCTCTCTAAACTCTAACTAATGTTTCGGTCTAAATTCATAAGTCATAGATCTGCTCTATTATTGTACTTTATTAGTGTTCCTCGTACATAAATCATCTTTCATTGTGTTATTCATGTTTACTAATAAAAATTTTACAAATGCTTTTCTACACAAATTGCTTCTCCCTTTACTATCATTAAATAATGTTCTGGAAAAAAAAAAAGAAGTCAGTGCTCTGATACCATTTCAGAATGAAGGAAAAAGATTTGATCTAAATCATCTCGCTTGCCCAGTCAGTTTGTGAATCTATTTGAAAACCAAGGTGATGCAACACGGAACCAACACATATAATATGCAATTTTTGGTTAATTATTTTCTTTTACTTATTTCTACTGAGTATTACATATTTTTTTCATTTTGTTTTGCAAATATCTAATCTACAATTTCTAATTAAAATATTTATTTGTTCAATTAATATGCTCTGATTTGATTTTGGTTAGATACGTATCAAGACGTGAATGTCTAAATACATTATCAACAACTTTGGTTATGAGTGTTTCTTTTGATCAAAGTCATTTGATAACAAGATATATTATCTAGGCCCACAAGTATCAACCTGGAGCACGACCGGCACACAAGATCATTTTGTGGCATTTTTAAAAATATGTGGCTAGAGCACTTGTGACACCCCGAGTTTTTCTAATATTTTAATATACTAATAAATGTTGTAATAATAAATATAATAGGGATCCTTCTTCTAAAAAAGTTTTATTTACTAAATATATCAAAACATTCTTTTTCATAGCCTCGGTTGTCATATGATTCCCAAAAACATAATCAAAACGATTGCAAGAGTAATATACATATGTCACAAGAAATTTAAACCAAATCCAACGTCAAATCTAAATCAAAACCAAAGGCACCTTCATTGTAAACAAATAGTGTCAAGAAAACATAATAGCATGTCCCTAAGGTCTATCCATCATAACATTCCACCATATTTAGTGATATGTCCACAGAATATAAGTATCATAAATGTATAGTCCATAAAGGTGAACTTGAAATAAAATCTATTTAACCACTCACATCAAACTATCTGTCAGAAAAAGCTATGGATGGTCATCAATGTTATCATTGTTCTTCCACACTTTTGTCTTTCCTACTGTCGCACTCAGTGTCTGAGGCATTGCAAAACAAAATAATGCCTTAATAAGCTATTGCTTATGTAAGGACATAGACATTTAATGTAATGATATTATAGCATAAAAGGAATAACTGAATAATAAGAACTAATATGAGCATAAATCACAATATTCATAAAATACAAATGCCATGAATCATGTTAATACAAGGAATAAGATATTATGAGCGATAAAACATGGAACTCATGGATATAAAGCATGATCTAATAAAATCTCAAATAAATATAATGTCAACAGGCTGGGCACCCAAAATATGTAGGTCCCACAAGTATCCCATACACTCGTACAACAAGTCATGAGTACTCATACCAAGCCTCTGGGTGTCGTCACACCTAGGCTCAAAATGATATATCAATTCTCATCATGCATACATACAAAACAAGAATATGGATTGTCATCTTGCAATGATAGCCATGCTCTCGGATCTACTGACTGTCGCTCCCCATCGACACCGTAACGAGAGACTCGTGGTTCATCCACATAGGTGGGACCGAATCATTAGTGTGGATTACCAATGATACCAACCTCTATCGAGTTCCATCTATGAGCAGGTATCTATCATCCCATAATTTCAGAGGATGGGTGGCTGGCTGGCTGGCTGGCCCAAATCCCTCCTAACATGACATCCACCGGGTGAAAGGACCTGTCATAAATCACAAAACACGAAAATCACATATCTCATAAAACTAAGAGCAATTGTGGTCAGTGAACACCTCAAACTTCTTGCCATATAAATAATGTTTACAGGACCTTAATGCAAATATCACTGTTGCTAACTCCAAATCATGGGTTGGGTAATTCACTTCATGTGTCTTTAGCTATTAAGACGCATAGGCGATCACCTTCCCATGCTACATCAATACCTCTCGTGGGCCCTTACCTGAAGCATCATAATAGACCACATAACCACCAGAACATGAGAGTAAGGCCAACACTGGTGCATTAGTAAGCCTCTTCTTGAGCTCTTTGAAGCTCTCCTCACAACCATCGGTCCAAACAAACTTGGTGTCTTTCCTGGTCAAGGTAGTCAAAGGCAATGCAATCCTCGAGAACCTTTTCAATGAACTAATGATAGTACCTTGCCAAACTAAAAAAGCTATGTATCTCGGTCACTATCATAAGCCTCTCCTAGTGTAACACTGCCTCCACCTTGGCTAGCTCTACAGCCACTCCATCTTTTGACACCACATGGCCTAAGAATTGCACCTATTCTAACCAAAAATCATATTTGCTAAACTTAGCAAACAAACGATGGCAATGAAGGGTATCCAGCATCACGTGTAGGTGTTCCCTGTGTATCTCGCGACTGGGAGAGTAGATCAGGATGTCATCCACAAAAATAATAACAAGCTTATCTAGATAAGCTAGAAAGACCCGATTCATCAGGTCCATAAATACTGCTAATGCATTAGTTAGCCCAAAAGGCATCACTAGAAACTTGTAGTGACCATAATGAGTCCTAAAGGCAGTCTTAAAGATATCCTCCTCTCTGATACTCAATTGATGATAACTTGCTCTCAAATCTATCTTTGAGAACACTTGCACTTATTAGAGTTGGTAGAAAAATCATCAGTACAAGGCAATAGATATTAGTTCTTCACCGTGACATTGTTCAGCAACTAATAGTCTATACACAGTCTCAACGACTTGTCTTTCTTCTTAACAAAAAGAACCGGTGCTCCCCATGGAGATCCACTAAGCTTAATGAAACCCTTGTCAAGCAACTCCTATAACTGGACCTTGAGCTCTCTCTGCTCAGCTAAAGCCATCCTATATGGTACCTTAAAGATGGGCGATGTACCTGGCACTAAATCAATGGTAAAATCAATCTCTTTACTCAACGAAAATCTTGGTAACTCCTCAGGAAAGACATCTACGAACTCTTGCACAACATCAATACCCTCAATCTAAGGTTGCCTACTATCCTCTACAGTCACATAAGCAAGGAATGCTCCGTACCCTCGTGTATAATACTGTGCCGCCCTCATAGCAGAGATGATACATGCACTAAACATGCTCTTTCTACCCTAAAACATAATCACCGATTGCCTAGGTACATAAAAAATAATCTGCTTCTTCCCTAATATGACATCATAATCGACCATATCTAATAGAATGAGATTTGAGTCCATCCTCACACCTGATATCTCTACTGGTATCCCTGGAAGATACTAAGTAGCCTTTACAGTCTCTCCCACTGGTGTCAGAATATCCAACCCAAATGCTAATTTATGCATGCACACAACAAGGCAAGCTATAAAAGCACATGAAATGAAAGAATGAGTGGACCCTGTGTCAAAAAGGGCCCTGGCATGTCTGTCAAAGACTAGAAGAGTACCTTCAACAACTTGATTCAAGGCATGTGTTTGCCCCAATGTGATGGCGAACACTCACCCCTGACTACATGGCGTAGTTCCCGTCTCTGTACCAGCCTCAAACTGCTTTTCCTTTCACTCCTTAGGACACTCTTTAAGAAAATTTCATACCTCCCCATAGCCATAAGACTTGAATGGCTGTCTTTGAAAAGGTGGTTGCTGCTGGGGTAAACCTTAGGACACTCTTTAAGAAAATTTCATACCTCCCCATAGCCATAAGACTTGAATGGCTGTCTTTGAAAAGGTGGTTGCTAGTGGGGCAATTGCTGGTGCTGCTGTCTGTCAGGTCTAATGCATATTTTCCTAAGGTGCCAAGCCTTGCATTTGTCACATTTCTTCTTATCCACGTCTCTTCTAGGCTTAGTATGTTGCTGATGAACTAGAACTCTCTCTGATTGTACAGCACCAAAAGGTCTCTTGCCCTTACTAGGCTGATACGAGCTTCCTCTATTTCAAATAGAATCCTTCTCAAGCATGGAGGCCATATCAGCAGCATCCCTTACAATCGTAGGTCATGAAGGAATCACTCGAGTCCTCAGCCAATGTGTCAACCCATCTATAAATCTTTCTGTGACCTCCTTATCCGAAACAAGAGCATCAGGAGTAAATCTCCTCAGTTTGGTGAATCGATTAAAATACTTCTGAACCGTCATATCCCACTACTCTAGAGTGGCGAACTCCTTCAATGACTGCAACACATGTAGCAAAAAATACTAATCTTCGAAGGCGACTTAAAGGCCTCCTAGGTAATAGTCTCTATAGAAGGTGAATGAGTACACTAAAAAGTTTGCCATCAAAAACTTACCTCACCCTTTAGTAGGTAGGTAGCTACTCGAACCTAATCCTCAATGGGAACTTTCATAGCATCAAATGTTCTCTCTACCTTAAAAAGCCATATTTTCACCTCCTCAGTGTCACTGTCTCCATAAAAATGTGGTACCATCTTCTAAAATATATCGTTCCAGCAATTTATCTGTCTGCTAGAACTCCATGAAGCATCACTCTCAGTAGCCTTAGGTGCGAGTGGTGCCTGTACCTAGTGAGTAAACTATACTGATGAACCTGCTAGGGCCACTGGAGGCGTCACCATGAGTGTTATGTTCTCAATCTACTTGGAAACCCTAATCTGCTATTGTATAGTGGTATCAATCCTTGTACCACTTTGCTTACCAAGTCAGCTTCACGATCCCCTTGCCCAGGGAACTCAACAAGAGCGGCAATTGGTGGAGCAGGGGTGGGCCTTGTCCTTCTTTGAGTAGCCATCTGTTAGAAATTCAAGTATGATCAAGTGTAAGTTCCTTCCTCTTAGTTTCCCTTCAACGACGATTCATGGGCTGTCATATAAATAAGTGGACCCTTCATTATGATAGAATAAACTGGGCTTTGATACCAACAGTGACACCTCAGGTTTTTCTAACATTTTTATACACTAACAAATGTTCTAATAATAAATATAGCAGGGATTCCTATTCTAAAAAAGTTTTATTTACTAAATATATCAAAACATTCTTTTAAAAACCTTCGATTGTCATACCATTCCCAAAAACATAACAAAAATAATTGCAAGAGTAATATACATATATTGCAAGAAATTTAAACCAAATCCAACATCAAATCCAATCAAAACCAAAGGTGCCTTCATTGTAAACAACTAGCGTCAAGAAAACATAATAACATGGTCCCAGGGTCTATCAATCATAACATTCCACCATATTTAGTAACATATTCACAATATATAAGTATCGTAAACAAACTTAATCATGTATATGTACAGTCCATAAAGATGAACTTGAAATGAAGTCTATTTAAACACTCACATCAAACTATCTGTCAGAAAAAGCTAAAGATGGCCCTCATTGCTATCATTGTCCTTCCACGCTTCTGCCTTTCCTGTTGTCGCTCTCAATATCTAAGGCATTGCAAAACAAAGCAATGACATAGCAAGCTCTTTCTTGTGTAGGTATATAGACATTTAATGTAATACTATTATGGTATAAAAGGAATAACCAAATAGTAAGAACTAATATGAGAGTAAATCACAATATTCATAAAATACAAATGTCATAAATCATGTCAATACAAGGAACAATATATCATGAGCGATAAAACATGGATCTCATGGATATAAAGTATGATATGATAAAATCTCAAATGAGCATAATGTCAACAGGCGGGTGCCTAAAATATGTGGGTCCCACGAGTGTCCCATACACTTGTACAATAGGTCATGAGTCATACCAATCCTCTAGGTGTCATCACACTTAAGCACAAAATGATGTATCAATGCTCATCATGCATACATACAAAACAAGAATATGGATTGTCATGCTATAGTGGCAATCATTCTCTCAAGTCTACAAACTGTTGCTCCTCATCGACACCATAATAGGAGACTCGTTGCCCGTTTGCATGGGTGGGAGAGGACCAGTAATGTGAACTACCCATGATACCAACCTTTACCAAGTGCCATCTATGGATAGGTGTCTATCATCCCATAATTTCAAAGGGGGGGGTGGCCAACCCTAATCCCTCCTAACATGACATCCATCTAGTGAAAGCACCTGTCATAAATTACAAAACACAAAATCACGTATCTTATAAAACCAGTAGCACTTGTGGCTCACCATCCCAAGGCGGCATTTCTGTCTTAATTCAATTACTAGTGGTAACCAGAATGAATACCCATTGTAATCATTATGTTTCCACTACATTTTGACTATCAAAAGCTTGTGAGCCCTATCAATGCACAGTGGGCCCCACATGTCAAATGACAATTTTGCCCTTTCGTAAAATAATTGGCCAAATTTTCTCCGAAACTTTGATTTGGGAGTTCTTAGTGTCATTGGATTCCATTTTTCAAGTAAAATCCAAATATTAATGTTTCAACCCTCAATTCAAATTACATAATTTATAATTTTTGAAATTTACTTTATCATTAAAAATTGAAATAAAATTTGAGGATATTACAACACTCTAGCTCAGCTATATGGTTGTGTCACCCTATTGGAGCTAAGACACCTTTCCAACCTTTGGCACATGCCTAGATAAGGCACTTATGGGACTCGACAAACTCTATAGACTTTGGTGTTGGCTTAGGCAAAGCACATGAGAGATTTTACACCATAATGCTCACAAAACCAAGATGTTGGAAATGTATTCCTGAAAGCCATCATATGACATTTAGTGCAATGTTACATTGATTATATAAATGAATGTATGCACTTTATTTAATCATGGTATGTAGAAATATATAACAAGGTACTAAAAATCTAAGTTAGTCATAAGATGACAACATGCTTAAAGAATAAATGTGATAACCTCTGAAACCTTAAGCAACATAGTAAGAGTTTCACAAAGTGATGATTGATAACCATAGGGATGAGAATGAAATTGTACTTCTATATAAATGAAAGATTGTCCTTATGTAAACATGAAAATAGTAAACCCAATTTGATAATGCTTATCAAATGATGATCAGCTCTCAAGTTCTCTAAGGTAGAGGCCTAGAACATATATATATATATATATATATGTGTGTGTGTGTATATGTATATAGTATATGAAAGAGTTTTGCACATAAGACATGATTTCATCTAGCTAAAACACTAATTGTAACTAGATATACATAAACACAACTATCCTTAAACTTTGGGATTTTATATTCTTAATGAGATCTAACATTTGTCTTTGGTGCATTTTGTGATATTTAGGGTTGAGAGTACTAGGACATTTATAAACTCATAAAGTAAATATGATGTCTAACATGGAACCTCCATTCTTATATAGAGTATAATATTCAAGTCATTTTGTAAATGAACTTAACAAAATCCAAGGCTTTGGTGAAATTTGATAAAATATTTATTAAATTAATTTCATAGGCATATGTAATATTTAATATAAGATATTTCAACAAGTATTATGAAAGATATTTAAAATTCATTAAGATTGGGCCCATTTACTTAAATGTACAAGTGTAACTAGTATAAAGTCTAGTGGGTCCACATACCCATATTGGTGCCACAAATGGATACCAAAAAAGTACAAGGGTAAAATGGTAATTATATAAAAAGGATACTTTTAAAATTTATTTGCTAATGTGGGCCATATGAAGTCATTATTAGTTGATTTGCTTGATACTAGATCATCTATTCTAAGGTGTAAAAAGCTATCTTTAGTGATTTTAGTTGAGTTTGATCTAAAATTAGAAAAGTGTTTGTGTAATACCCCAGGGTTCTTACAGTCATAAAATTGTCCTCTTTGGGGCCCTCATACTCCCCTTATGGTTTTGTTCTTCCCTGGTTTCCTAGGAAAAATGCATTATTCTATGGGCAAAGTGCGCCGCAGATACAATATTGCCCTCTTTGGATCCCTCACCCCTCTTAGGCTTGACCCCTTAGGGTTTTGTTCTCTTAGTTTCCTCACCCCTCAAGACACGTTGTGATCATTAGAATTCACCGAATTCTTATAAACAGCCCAGTTTCTTCTCCCCAGGCAATGTGGGACTAACTCTCAGTCCTTCACCTTAGCCTAGAAGCCTGCCAGCTTTCTTTTAGCCTACCCTCATCATCCAAAGGCTTCACATCTTCCACCTTCTCCCCACATGGCCTCAACCACCAAGCACCCACATGCAGTTAGCCACCACACCACGAGAGAAACTAGCCCTGATACCCTCGAGTTTTCTAAAATCTTTTCCCAATATATAATAATAATAATATGTTTACTTAAATAAACAGGATCCCTGACCTAGAAAACTTGCATTTAATATAAATAACACAAATGTTTAAAGGAAATACCTAAAAAGAAAACCACAAGGGTCATCCAAGTCCAAAACCACGTCAATAAAAAAAATCAAATCATCAATACGCTAAGCATGCTCAATCTAAAACCATAGTTAATCAAAACATCAATCATGAATGGGATAGTAATAACAAAATGTCCATAATTCCTAGGGTTCCATTCATGATCACCACGTCATACACACGCAGGTGTAAGTAAATATACACTACACCAAACAGTGTGGGTCTAATACCATCCACAAAATAACAGCCATGTACATCCCAAAAGTAGTCAAATCACAAGTTAGAGAGACATACACTAAGTCAGACTCTGGAGTACAAAATGGCAGACGGTCCTCGAGGCCCTCATCAGTCAATGTTACTCCATCTACTTTCCCTAGCACCGTTGCTCTCCAAACCTAAGGCATTACAAACAAAGCAATCCTTAGCAAGCTATTACTTGTGTAGGTGATTACAAGAAATAAAACATGCGATAAAACAGTTTGCATAGGATCTCAACATCATGACAAATCTCATAGAGGAAATCATTTACAATGTACATTAAATCATCAGGAGTCTATAATGAATAAAGCATGAAAACTCATGAGTCTGAATGAAACAATA
This sequence comes from Warburgia ugandensis, assembly GCA_035236585.1. Lineage (NCBI taxonomy): Eukaryota > Viridiplantae > Streptophyta > Magnoliopsida > Canellales > Canellaceae > Warburgia > Warburgia ugandensis. The sequence continues at coordinate 78,839,671 of CP141130.1, forward strand.
ATAATCAAAGCATGCTTTTCTCTTGAATAAAACAATATCAAATCTAATCACCATGGCATGCAAAGTGTTGATGTTTTTTGCAAGTGCACAGGCTATTGTGGTATAGCTAATGCAAGTACGAGTCGATCATATAGGGACGCACTTTAAGATTTTGGAGTTTTTAATAAATTTTAATTATTTAAAATTCAAATTAATTGACAAAAATTAACAGAAAGAAATCAGACTTCATCTTCAAGTTAATAGTAAAATTTCATAGGTCTAATTCCAGAAAGAACAGAAAAAGAAACAATAATACCTTAACTAAACTAAAACTAGAAGAAATTAAGAAAATTCTAATTCCCTATCTTAAGTGCTGTCCAATTTCTTCACTTGGGGTATCCCAAACTTTGATCAACCTCCATCACTATATTCAACATGTCTTGGATTATTGATTTGATGGAGGAATTTGTAAGATTCTTCAAATTTTTAGAGATCTAATCTAATTAAGGAATTTAAAATTTAATGGCTTAGATCTATTTTCATAACCCAATTTGAAGATAAGGAATAACAATTCAATAGCAAACTATCCTAAAAACAAGTTCTAAAAATTAATTGAAATTCTAAATTAAAACAGACAAGAAATTAGAAGTTTTCCATGGTTAAACCAGAACCTTTGATTGAGTTAAACAGTAATGGAATAACACATAACGCAAATTGCCAAAATGGGATAACATAAAATGCGAATAAGAACAGTAACAAGATAGAACATGTAAATTGAATTATTCTTTTAGGGGGATAATTGGAATGTTTTCCAAAACTTCCCAAACACTCCCATAAACAGAGTTCACTGAAGAAAGTTGGGAAAGACGATATGTAATGTCGGAGGAGATGAAGAAATCGGAGATGGTGTTGCACGGTCAGGCTAGAATTGCCTAGGCTTGCTCCTGACCAATGGAGAGATGGGGTGTCTGGTGCGTGCGGTGATGAAAAAAAATGATGCCTTTTTTGGGCATCGTCTGGAATAGAGCTAGCTAGGCGATGGGTGTGTGCCTGGCCATCATCTAGTGAAAGATGGGGAGAAAAGGACGACTCTGGAGAGATGGGTGCCGGACTAGTGAAGAGGGACGATTGGGAGCAGAGGAGAAAAGAAAAAAAAAAAAATGACACTTGGGAGTGTGGCCAATGGGGAAGGAGGTGCGATGAAGGCAAGGCTGAGGGAGTGCTGGAATAGGGAAGTTGGAGGTGACCTGGGCAGACTTCGACCAGAGCTGGAAAGGTGCGGACAGGGTCACATAGCCTGGCTGGTATGGTGTAGGGGTGCAGTGGATGATGCGGTAAAAAAAAATTGTGTCATCTAGTTTGTGAACGTGAAAGAGAGAGGGAAAAATGAAAGGGGCTTGTGCGGTGGTGCGATGGATGGTGAAACTCGGGTTGAGGATCTGGTGCAGTGGAAACCAAACAGGGAACTTGCGATGAACAAAAACAAATGAAGAGGAGTGGTTGTGAACGTGAGATAGTTGTGCAAAGAGAAAACCAGAACTAGGAAAGCGAAAAGGAAATAATAAAGAAAAGCATAATGGAAAGCATAGAAACGAGGAGAATCAAGAATAAACTGCCAAACTCCCAACTTTTTTTCAACTACCTATGGTTTCCCCTCTTTACAAACTTTCCACTTCCATATTTTCCTCAAAGTCTTTCCTTGAAGAGGTAGATTCCTATGAGAAAACTTTCTCATCTTCCAAATTAGGACTCCTCTTATATGAGAAAACCTTCTTCTTTTAAGAACCCTTCATCCCTTACCTTAGATCTTCAAACTGATATGCACCGTTGAAATTAGATATGAGCCATCCAACCCTTCTTTAGTTGATTTGCAAAACCAAAGACTAGATTAGAGTCATCTAAACCATACATTAAGCATCCACTTAGTTCAATTAATCATCTGACAGTTATTTTTGACAATTTATGGTTGGATAGTCAATTTGATCTAATTTTTATATTTATCCAAAAATTACCAAATTAATGCATTAGATGGTCTAATTAAATTCTAAACTAGAGGTCTTTTAGCCAAAATTAAACAATTAACACACCCCCAACCAGCATTTTGCTAGTCCCGAGCAAAACATGCAGAAAACTATTTTACACAAAACTGGTACAAGGTGTCACTTTCGTAGGTATTCACAATTGCATTTAGCACATGCAACAAGCCCTTGAGCCCCTAGCTTACCCCTAGTGGATGAGTTAGGGCTCATGAGTGTTTGCAATTAGTATACCCACAGAATTTAATAAGGTCGAGTCCCCTATTTTATCTTAGAGAATCCTCATTCATTAGGAATTTTACTAATTTTTCACAACTTAATGAAGAGGATTTGACAATTTTACTCACCATACATATCTTTAAAACATTTTATTTGAGTTATTTCTCAGTGTGCATATGTGTGTATAGCCACATAAATCTTGACTTCTAACTGGATATGCTTACATTCCATTGGAAATATGCCTTGACCTCAAATCCTCACAAGTATACGCTCAGAAATAAAACTCTCAGATAAGGGGTTTAACATATTTCTCTCATTATGTGACCGAATCCAACAAGATGGTGGTTCACATAATTCTTTTAAATGTTCATGAAACAAAGAAAAGTGATCCATAAGAGTGGACGTTATCACCAAGAATATTAGGAGTCTTTTACTTTAATTCATTCTTTTGATCTCCTCTTTAAGGTTAAGTCCACCTAAGATTAATAGGTCTTTAACTAGGACGAAATGTAGGCTTAGGATAGGTTTAGAAAAGAAAGGTATAAAGATTTCAAAGGTTCAAAATTGAGTAGATGTCTGCAATGAATATCTGCTAAGACAACTTTTCTTTTGAGTTTGTACTTAAAGTGAATTTCTCTTTCAAAATTTGGTCTTTCTTTCTTTTCTTTTCTTTTTCTTTTTTTCACTTTTTTTTTTCTTCTTTGGAAGAAAGACAGCTAAGTTTTCTCAATTCTTTGACTTTTTGTCCTGTTTTTGAATTTTTTCTACTATACTCATCTTAAAGATGGGTAGTGGTTAGTTATTTTGGTTTATTCTGGGTTAAGGTGAATGGGGTTAAGAAAGAAAAGACTTAATAGCAAGCTCAAAAGGCTAACTAGTGGTATACTATATTGGGTAGGCTTTATGTTTCTGGGGTGAGCAAGGATGGTCTATATCATTTCCTAGGTTTCCTAAAGCCCATTAGATTCAATAAATTTCTGGAATTGAAGCTATTACTCCTATTTATTCTTGATATTTAGCCAAAATAACGATAACAAGATCACACTAATGTGTATACACCAAAGAATTTATGGAATTACTTATAACTCTCTAAAAGAAGATAGTCTCAAACTCTCACTAAGTTATAGGTCTCCATTGATTTTTCTCAGAGTCTCTACGTCATACCTCTATATTAGTCTTGATTATGTGCTGTGTGTAAATGGTTTCCAAGAATTAACTTTCATAAAATGCTTCAACGCATGAATGATATGCAAAACTAATAATACGCATTCCCACGAAGAGGTGAAAATAGTATATTTACTAAATTCTGAGCATCCAGTTGTCATTATAGTAAGGGAACTTGACTTTAAAAACTATCTTTTTCTTTTCTTTTTTTTTTAAAAAAGAAAACTCAAGACAATTCAAAATCTCTATGTGCATCTACACCACCCAACCTAAATGAAATATTGTCCCCAATGTTTGAAAACATAGGATTCTATATGGAAGTTGAGTGATGTAGACTATAAACCCTTGGGTTACTTCCCAATAAGCACTAAGTTTAACATCTTCAACCAGACATTAAACTTAGAGCTAACTGGGTCAGCTTGTGTGTCCAAATCCTAACCCTAAGATGAAATGGCGAGATTTCTCATGCACTTTAGAATTTTGCGGTAATCTATATATTACCTCCACCTTGAAATTTTATGTGGTGATATGAATGTAATACAGTAAATCGCCCCAATTGTGAAGTTAGTGGGACCATATTGTTGATCCCACATCTTCATTATTTCACGGTAGTCAATATAATTGCTCCATCTTAAAAATTGAGGTGAAGGTAACACAATGATTGCATGAACTACTGTGTATTTCCTTAGACCATATGATGACAAACAGTCCTTGTCTTAACAAAATTGAGGGATAATAATGACCATTTTATTAAGTTTATCTTTTTCCTCCGTGTCCCTATCATTGTCCTAAACTAGGGTAATAACCTGACTCTGCCCTTCTCTAATAGGTTGTTCTTATATTACTAGAGGCGGGGACAAGGTTTGGCTTAAACCTTGGTTATCTTCTGATGTGTATCCTAGAGTAGGTTGATGCATATCAACTGACTCTGCTTCTTCCTATTTGATAAGATAGGTACAGTATCAATCGTGTCTATATTATCGTCTGATGTTTGTTCAAATAAGGCTGCTAGGTCCCAATCAGGTACATCTTCTACATTGAAAGGTGCAATTTGAATTTCATGCTTTATAGGAGGATATACTTTGTCTTGCCATAGTGAAGTGTCCATCAGAGGCACAGTATCCAACAACTCATGCATCTCCTCAATAGATGCGTCTTCATCAAAGTCATAAAAATAGGTGGGGCACGCATCTAGAGGATTAGGGTTAGATTTTTCTAAAGATTTATTCTCTTCATCAATGGAAGTCTCTTCATTATCAGAATCAGGACATGGCTCTAGTATATCTAAGTTGGAGATTTCTAAGGATGGTTGTAGACTTTGTGGCTTATAAGAATCATAAGAAATTTTCATCCTAGTGTCAAGAATAAATGGCTCTTCATTATCCCTAATTTGTTTCAGTGTCTCCTCAAATTCCTCCCTCCCTTGTTTTATTTCCTCAATGAAATCCTCCATCATTTGTTTTAATTTCGTATTCTTAGCAGCCATGCCTTATTTTATTATTTGACACATACGATGCATATTTTCTTCTAATAGTGGTTCTTCCAGTAGAGGAAATGACTCACAGGGTTGGTATTGATGTGGCATTGGGGTACTGAAAAAGGACTAAGCAGGTTGAACACATGATGGTTGACCCTGATATTCTAAATAATCATGGTAGTGTTGACTAGGGTGAGACCATTGTGGTTCTTCCTGATATTGGTAATCCTGAGACCATGGTTATTCATGATGCCTAGCCCATCCATTAGAGTCTTGATAATTTCTCTCAGAATAAAAATTGATAGGGTATGTGAATGCATTAGGTGCATCTATTGGCTCCTGATAGTATTCATTGTATGTGGAGCTTGATAGGGTCCAGGAAGGAGTGAAATAAGGATGCTCAAAATAGGTATAGTCAATATGGTATTGAGGTTGTGGCATAACTTGCCTACAAGCTATTAGCCTAAGTAATTGACTTTCCATAAGATCTAACCGATCCATCTATGCATCTAATCTATGAAATCTATCTGCATCTTGATGGACTTTTTCTTTTTTTTTTAAAGATGAAAACTAACTTACATGATGCAACCTAACTTTCGAGAAAGATGCACAAACAAAGGGCACAATATAATCCTTGAGTCTAATAAGCAGCAATATTTTGGCATTCTTGAATTTGTGTGGGAACAATGCTTTTAATTAACCTAATGTAGCCCTCCTATCTTTTAGATTTGACTATTGCTTACCAGTTAGGTTTTACGCAATGTGGTTAATATAACCCTCGCGTAAGGAGGCGTTTAGACCTCACAAACATCAACAGGAGGCGAGGGAAGAGCAAGGCTCTATTAGACAACCCCCAATAACCACAGTGCTCAAAAGCCACTGGAGTTACAATAAATAGCATCTTAGTAAGAGGGTTTAATGAGCATGTGATGACCCTATAGGTCTCTTCTTATTGATTTTAATTTGATTTGAAGGTTAAGGTAGCGCGCTTGAGGTGATTATCCTAAGTGGGCCAAGGAGTGGGGATGAAATTCACCCTTAATCTTATGGGGGTAGGGTGCCCTTGCTAATTAAATTCCACACTCCATGGCAGTTCGATCAACATATATATCACCTTAAAGCATTAACCGTGTCCTAAGATGCAATTAAAAGCAATAAACTAATGCAAAATCCTAAAAATGCAACAATTATAAAGGATGCTTTTTATATGAGTTACACTACCAAACAATGCAAGTTTACGCTAAATGCAAACCCTAATCTATGAATTAAATGAGTGAGGAAACTTACAGTGGAGTTTTTGATGAAGATCAAGTGTGGGCTACCTTATCCCACACTTGCCTTGTATTATACAAACCTTTAAAATAAAAATAAAAATTACAATTTACAAGGATCCTCATTACAAGATTCACTCAAAAGAAAGAAAAAAATCCTATTCTAGGAAAGCAGGAAAATTTCCATTTTGATGAAGATTTTCTTGCCAATTTCCTCCACTTTCCTGCTTCCCTGAAAAAGAAAAGTAGAAATAAGTAACAATTTCAAGAATTTAGGTGGTTATGCACTAAAAAAATTGAAAATTTTCCCTAAAATTGCCTAAAATGTTGAAACTCTACAATTCCTACAATTTTTTATTTTTCTAGATTTTTCTATTTTTTGAATTTTTGGATTTTTTAATTAAATTTTATAAAAACTTTGTTGTGGGTCCCTGGCCATGGTACCAAATTTTTTTTGATATTTTTCACAAGTGCACAAGCTATTGTGCTATTGATAATGCAAGTACGGGTCGATCTCACTAGGACACACTTTAAGATTTTGTAATTTCAAATAAAATTTAATTATTTAAAATTCAAATTAATTGATAAAAATTAACAAAAAGAAATCAAACTTCATCTTCAGTTAATAGTGAAATTACAGAGGTCTAATTCCAGAAAGAAACAATAAAACCTTAACTAAACTAAAACTAGAAGAAATTAAGAAAAATCTAATTCCCTATCTTAAGTGTTATCCAATTTTTCCACTTTGGGTATCCCAAACTTTGTTCAACCTCCATCACTATATTCAACATGTCCTGGATTAATGATCTGACAGAGGAATTTGTTAGATTCTTCAAATTTTTAAAGATCTAATCTAATTAAGGATTTTAAGATTTAATGGCTTAGATCTATTTTCATAACCCAATTTGAAGATCAGGAACAACAATTCAATAGGAAACTATCCAATTTGAGGGAGGTCTGCAATAGGGAAGGTGGAGGCGACCTGGGCAAACTTTGACTAAAGCTGAAAAGGTGCGGACAGGGTCAAGTAGCCTGGCTGGTGCGATGCAGGGGTGTAGTGGATGATGCGGTAAAAAAAAAAAATTGGGTCGTCTGGTTTGTGAATGTGAAAGAGACAGGGAAAAATGAAAGGGGCTTGTGCAGTGGTGCGATGAATGGTGAAACTCGGGTTGAGGATCTGGTGAGGTGGAAACCAAACAGGGAACATGTGGTGAACAAAAACAAATGAAGAGGGGTGGTTGTGAATGTGAGATAGTTGTGGAAAGAGAAAACCAGAACTAAGAAAGCAAAAAGGAAACAATAAAGAAAAGCAAAATGGAAAGCATAGAAATGAGGAGAATCAAGAATAAACTGCCAAACTCCCAACTTTTTTTCAACTCCCTACGGTTTCCCCTCTTTATAAACTTTACACTTCCTTATTTTCCTCAAACTCTTTCCTTGAAGTGGTAGATTCCTATGAGAAAACTTTATCCTCTTCCAAATTAGGACTCCTCTTCCATTAGAAAACCTTCTTCTTTTAGGAACCCTTCATCCCTTACCTTAGATCTTCAAACTGAACTGCACCGTTGAAATTAGATCTAAGCCATCCAACCCTTCTTTAGTTGATCTGCAAAACCAAAGACTAGATTAGAGTCATCTAAACCATACATTAAGCATCTACTTAGTTCAATTAATCATCTGACCATTAATTTTGACAATTTACAATTGGATAGTCAATTTGAGCTAATTTTCATATTTATCCCAAAAAATACCAAATTAATGCATTAGATGGTCAATTAAATGCTAAAGTAGGGGTCTTTTAGCCAAAATTAAACAATTAACACAAAGTACAAGTAATATATGGGTATGAATCTGTCAAAAGCAAATGAGAATTCGTGTCCACATCATAATATACATGCATGTCATGATGAACAAGGCACCATGCATAATCAAGCCCTAATAGTGTCTCACTACACTCATCTCACATGCAATGAGCACTCATTTTAATTCCAGGGTTCCTCACCTGTAGCTTGCTCAGCCCGTAGGCCCGCCCACATCCAGCCTCCCACATAAGCTTTACCCAATATATCAATACAACATATGATCCCAGGGTTCCTTACCTATAGTTTGCACACTAGGTAGCTTGTTCAGCCCTTAAGCTGGCACACATAGGCTTCACCCAACATATCCACACTACATGAGCATACAAAATAAGAGTATGGGCTACTATGTTGTAGTGGCAACCACTCCATGGTCTAAACTACTGCCACTCGCCATTGACACCGGAATGGGAGACTAGTGTCTACAGAGGCATGGGAGTCAATCAAACTTGCGTGGGTGGGTCGCCCATGATTACCACAAACTGCATGTGATTGCCCACATATCAGGGCTGATGTCTATAATATATAAATTCAGAGGGCAGATGGCCAACCCTAATACCCGCATAGCATAGCACTCACTGACCAAAAACACCTATCATAAAATAGCAAAACATGATATAAACCATAGAAACTTTCATGTGGAGATAATCTCAATAAGCTTGAGTCAAAAGGCATGATAACATATCATCCATCATGTGTCAAAACATAGACAATTATATAAATCAAGGTGTCATGATATCAAACATGTATAATGAATACATTTTAAAAAAAACATGATAGGGCATAAAACACATGCCTCAAAGTTCCCAAATAACACGTCATGATCTATGAATCATGAAAAAATCCTAAATGCAATCACCTACCTCAAACACGTGGTACTCCAATCAAGCGCATAGGCAATATCAAATCACACGCTCTGACTTACTTATCACATCATAAGTCACACTAAGTCATACAATCACTTTGTGTTCTTAAATCTCAAAATAAGTTAATCCAAGTGATGATTTCCCTGATTTGGTAGTTAATCCTAGATTAATGGTCCAGATCATCTAATTAACCCTCAATTAGGGCAATCCTAAACTAGATGTTGGTTTTTCTAACATCTAGACAATCATTCGTCATCTTTAATCATCAATATATCTTATGATTCATTCAATTAATGTCCCTTGATCAATAAAGGGTTAGTCTCTTTTATCTTATGAAGTTTGGATACGATCCAGTTGTTGGATTTCTCTTTATCACTTATAAGCAACATCTGATCATCATTTCTATTTTTTTTTTATCATGATCCATCTAATTTCTATGTTTGTTTAGCGATTTGCATGTATATCCATGATTACACATTGAATTTTATTTCTCCTATACGTTTCAAATATTGAGGTTTTAGTTCATGATTTTATCTCTAAAATTTTTAAATTCTCAATTTTCTTGATTTTTACAAAATTCCAAAATTCTACACAATTATGCATTTTTAGAATTTTAAAATTAGTGGGTATTACAGTTTATATAATGACTTGGGTTTTCATATTCATTTTTAAAAGCAAAACTAATTCCTAATGTAGGATCGACCCCTATTTGAAGATAATTTTATAAAAACAATGCAACAAAATAATCTTTTTATTTTAAATTTATTTTGAAAACCTCGAGTGTCATTTACTTTTGAGAGAATAAAATAATTGAATTTTTTTATAAAACTAAAACTAAAACACATACATCCCAGATCTAGCCAGTTACAACTTACAGTCCAGTTGTAATAATTACATATATATGTCCAAAAAGGATAAGTCATATACTTACATTGATTACAGTATGTTATCCTATTACCTTCATCCAAATTTGTATCTACCTCAAGTTAAATTCTTCGAAGACTTGAGATATTGTAAACAATTTAATATCAACAAGTTGCATTTGTGTGGGTAGGTTCATATCTTCTATGCCACATTTTGAAATCTAATTCTAAACAATACTTCAAGTAATTTTTCATGCCATTATAAAGAATATAATGACTGAATTAGAGATAAGAAACATAGATGAAATTGCATGTCAATCTTAGTTTTAATTTTATCCTAAAACATTTTAGATAATATCAATATAAAACATGCACGACTTTAAGTGTATATTTTTCAAATGGTTGAATCCTCATAGTAATCTTACATAGATTGCAATATATAATATATTACAAAATCATGTGTATGCATAACTTGTAAACTATGTGAAAGATTCACCATCTAACTTGAGAAGTCAAATGACATAAGATCCTAAATAGATTAAAGTCGTAATTGATTGAACTATGAATTTTAGCAATCTCAAACTGACAACCTAATTAAGCGCACAGATGTGCCCCTGCGAATACATGAACTAGTTGGTCATCAGTACTCATCTAAAGACCATCATCAATCTTATCATACATAGTATCTCAAAATAAAAATCTCATGGACACTATGCTCATGCTAGTTCACTAAAATCGCGTCTTCGATATTTAGAGACCAGCCTCCACATCCTCTAAGGTGATTGTGGATATGTCTCAAAAAGGGTACTATGAACACTTCCAATGATTGCTTCCCTACCACAATAGTCAAGAAAAACATGTGCCTCTTTGGGCAAGGATACCTACATCTTTGGTGGTTAAAGGTAGGGAGGCCAAACTCATACAAACTCTTAACACAGTGCCCACCAGGCTCATTAGCCTGAACAAACATATATCTCAATCCAAATATCATTAAATCATATAACATATTTCTCATGTAAAACCATACATTTATTTAACTCATCTCAAAGCATGAGATTAATGCAATTTCAAGTATAATCATTTCTTTAAAAAATATACAACTAATAGAATAAGCAATATTATTTTTATTTTTCATATAAAAGTATGCATCATGGTTATGAAGGCACACACACACACACATGCCTCATTTGTAAATTTAGCGTTCTTTAAAAGCTAAAATAATGAAACATGTCAAAATATCATTTTCATGATAATCAAGTAGTCTCAAATCTAAATCATGATAATCAAATAATTTGATTATTTAAAATCTACATATTTTAGTAAAAGCCGATGACATGCTCAAAATCCCAATGGCAAATAAATGTTAAAACTATCTATCTCGAACATGGTTATCCCAACCATCGAAATGCTCAATAGGCTCAATTTGTACCGGTCAATGTCTCTATCAAAACATATGTATATAACAATGTCACTATCTTATATACGATTTCTTAATTGTGACTTATTTAGCCTTTGATCACCATTAACATGTTGATCCTACTTTATCATTTTATGATCATAAGTATTCCTCTTTATTTTTATCATAATATTAAATCTTGGTTGTTGAATAAAGATCAATGGTCTAGATCATCTAATTATCCTCAATTTCTATTAATCTATGGCTTATAAATAGTTTATTTACATTAGTGTTTGATGTATTGATTCGATGGTTAGATTAAATTCTAATTAGTCAGATCAATAGTTCTAAGTCATCCTAACATCAAATCTTTAAATTTGGGGTCATTAGAATAATCTAACCTTTAGATTAATCTAAATAATAACATAAATAGCTCAATTGTTCTTCCTAAGGTTTAATCTATTCTAATCTTTTTTATTTTTTAGATTTTCTAAAATTCATTAGGCCTAACTAAGATAAATGATATTTAATTAATTTAAATAAGACTTGATAGTGGTCTTAACTCTGATTGCTTAAATCCATGTATGACGCTATGTCTAATGTGGCTTGATTGGGTTGATCACCTTTGATCAAAAATTGAAGAATGAACAGCTCAAATCAAATGTAGATCTATGGTCAAATCTAAATTGAAAGCTTAAAGCTGATCTAGTTGTTAGGTAGTTGATCATGGGTTAGATCATCTTAAAAGGACAGATCAGTTGCAAATCTAGCATCTAGTGGTAGATCGATGGTTAGATCATGATAAAATAGTCAGATTGATTGCATATTTGAGTTTTGGTGATTGATTATGGTTGACTTGTGGCGAGGTTCGTGATTTGATCATGTATCTTATATTAGGTGATAGATTATGGGCCAGATGATGATGGATAGTCAAATAGGTCATAGATCAACACAATCGTGGTTGTACATTGTTATCAACTTCATATCACTGTTGGATCTTCATCGATGACTAAAATAGATGATGGGTTTTGTTTCTTGTGTGGTGAGGATTGCAATGAATGATCAAATTCTAGTATAAGATTGGATCGGTAATAGATCCGATCGTCCCATGTTAGTTCTATGGTCAAATCTACATAAAGGCTTAGAATAGTTGTAGATTAGGAGGCTGATCAAGGGCTAGATTGGTCATAGATTAAGTTATTAGCAATGTCAAATTTGAATCAACGATTGGATCTATAGGTATTTCCACATATCAGATAGAGAAAGGAATTAAGGGCTCAGGTTCGATGTTGCTAATGGGTCCATCTATGACTGCTAGCAAGGGAGCGGGTGGGAGGTGGTGGCTACCAGAGAGGAAACTAGATGCACTAGCTTGCTAGGCAGGTGTGTTTGGGTCAACGATGCTGGAGGGAAAGGGGGGAGATGGGGAGTCGATTTCAAGAGGCAACAGCTTGCTGATGGTAAGACGAAGAGGGGGGATGGGGGAGAAAGAGATATGGGGTTTTGGGGTTTCTGGTTGCCTAGAAATAGATCAGAGAAAAGGGGTTTTTTGTCCATCATTGATAGGAGAATCTTAGAGAGGAGCAAGAAGGGGGACTAGGCTGGTTAATGTAGGAGGAAGAAAATGCGGGAGAGGGGAAAATCAAGGGGTTGGTTTGGGCAGGCCAGCTCGCTGCACACCGGTCGCCGAGAGAGAGAGAGAGAGAGAGAGAGAGAGAGAGAGAGAGAGAGAGAGAGAGAGAGAGAGAGAGAGAGAGAGAGAGAGAGAGAGAGGGCTCCGAGGGCATCACTGGCTAGCTTGCCACGAGCGATGCTAGAAAGGGGAAAGGAGGGGGTGACTAGGTCAGTGTGCTACGAGTAGCTGAAGGGAGAAAGAGACAGAGTAGAAAGAGGGAGAAGATGACCGGTGGGGTGTGTAAGAGAGAAGGGTCCGAGAGGAGGGGGGGAAGAAGTGGAGTAGCCTGCCCACTATTTTCGCCGGCCAGCTTGTGCACATTAAATGCCTCTGCTTCGCCGTTGGGAAAAGGGGAGAAAAACATGGACAGGAAAAAACACATGGTAGATCTATCAGTGGGGGGTATCATCATTGTCAAGGCCTTATCCCAATTAGGGGTCGGCGACATGAATCTTATTACTCCATTCCACTTTATTAAGTATCATGGCTTCATTTAATCCCAAAGTTTTAAAATCTTTCCTCACCACTTCTATCCACATTCTTTTGGGCCTTCCCCTTGTCCTTTTAGAACCGTCTACTTGTATTGCCTTACTCCTTTTAACCAATGCCGTTGTTGGTCTCCTTTGAACATGTTCAAATCATCTAAGTCTAATCTCGCTCATCTTGTTACCAATTGGTGCTATCCCTAAATTTCCTCTAATATTTTCATTTCTAATTCTATCTTTTCTTGTCTTACTATTCGTCCATCTCAACATCCTCATTTCTACGATGCTCATCCTATGACATGATGTTCCTTAACTGCCTAACACTCTGATTCATAGAGCATGGCCAGCCTTATGGCCATCCTATAGAAATTTTCTTTTAGTTTGAGTGGCACCAGCCGATTACACAAAACTCCAGATGCACATCTTTATTTGTTCCAACCCGATTGAATTCTCTAGGTAACCTCTCTCTCAATCTCTCAATTTCTCCACTCTCATGAATCATTGATCATAAGTACCGAAAGTGGTCTTTTACGGGGACTTCTTTGTTATCAATCTTGACTGGTGTCCACTTCTACTTTCCTTACTAAAATTGCATTCCATATATTCTGTCTTAGTGGGGGGTAAGCGGTTATAAAAATAGACCCTCTATTTTAAGCATTTTTATGTTTAAAAACATATTAATAGGGTCTATTTACAAAATTATTAAAATATTTTTACTATTAAAAATCGTGTAACTTTTTCATCTGGACTCCATTTTCAATGCTCTTAGTATTGTTGGATTCATTTTTCAAAGTGCAATCCAATTATTAAGGTTTTAGCATTCATTTGGCTTCTATAAAAAGCTCTTAAAATTTTAAGACTAAAAATTCTAGCTATTTTATCCTTTCTTTGCAATAAAAATAACATAAGATAAGCTTTTAAAAATTAGTGTTATTACAGTTTTGAAATAAGAAAGTTGAAAATTATATTATTTTAGAAGATACCTAGGAGGTCACACCAGACAAACTAGTTGGTGTTAAATTAGAATAGGAGTTTTCTAATTTGAGGAGTCTTATTTTATCCTTTCTTTTCAACAAAAATAACATTAAATAAGCTTTTAAAAATTAGGGTTATTACAGTTTTGTAATAAGAAAGTTGAAAGATATATTATTTTAGAAGATACCTAGAGGGTCACACCATACAAACTAGTTGGAGTTAAATAAGAATAGAAGTTTTCTAATTTGAGGAGTCTTCTTTTCTAGCTGTGTGTGTGTGTGTGAGAGAGAGAGAGAGAGAGAGAGAGAGAGAGAGAGAGAGAGAGAGAGAGAGAGAGGATTTTAATTAGAAAATACAAATGATCTATATTCTTCTCTGGAAGAAGAAGAAGAAGCATGGAGTTCATAATTCAACTAGTGGTGGTCTAATTAGAGGGTTTGTAATTTTGATCCTAAACAATGTATTTTTTCCTATCAATTTATGTGCTATTATGCTAATTTACATGATTCAAGGTTGATTATATCAAGTTTTCTAAAAGTTCTTGACTTTTTGTATGTTTTCCAACACAAGTGCATGACTAGCACAAGCCTTGAACTGGCCAAGTGCGTGCATCGTGAAACACAATTTTTTATAGAATAACTACTCGTCTATCTTTATCTCGGTTAAATATTTTTCATCGGAAACAACCTGCCTTTGATTTTGATATAGCAAAAAGGTCTGCTAAAATTTTATGACTTTGAATTTGAGATAGTGGGTCCTCTTTTAGCTAGCTACAAATCTGCAACCATATTTATTAATATATTATCAATAATAAGTTAATTATGAGCATACTAATCTCTAGCCACTTCTTTGAGTATATTATCAACAATAAGTTGGTTACAAGTCTTCTTGTTCATTAAAGCAATTTGGCCCATAGGTTATACAAGATGGTCCCACAATCTAGACATACGTTGATCATGATGAATTTTAAACAAAAATGTTTAATAAAATAATTATTTACGTACAACTCATTAACATACGCCAAAAAATTGCATAAGAAACCTAACATGAGCTATAATTCGAATAAATCAAATTTTTACAGCTATAATGCAAATAAATCAAACTTCTATTATAAACCAGTATAGGTTTAATCAAGATGAGGTGCATAAATCAATATAATTTAAAGGATATGAGATGGCCGTGCATTGCACAGGTTTCTTACTTGGTGCAGATAGTACGCCTTCCGAATCCAGGCTTACTCTCAGCTTTTGGACCAACGTGATCAAAATTAGTAGAATGATCCAAGTGATTTTGGTTCCATGCCAAACACATGCTAGATATTTAATTTGACAAATAGACAAACAAACATGGGAGCTTGTAGTGGTCTCCTCGTTGATTTGTTATTTATGTATTTACCTTCCTTTCAAAGGTGTTTCACGGTTTTTGGGTGGTGTCTGTAGTTGAATATGATTTTTTGCATGGAGAAGTATGATGTAAAATATACTTTAGGCAATCGTGTTATTTTGTCTTGTTATGATTTTTGTTAGTTCAAAATTATTTCTCTTATATCTTGCCGGTGCTTGATATATTAATCAAATATGCACTAGAAATCTCCCTACACTCGATCTGGTAGTCGATCTTTTCCAATCATCTTCACCTATAATCAGCACCATCCTCTTCGCCTAGATCCACCACCTTCACGAACTCACCCAATGCTCTCTCTCTCTCTCTCTCTCTCTCTCTCTCTCTCTCTCTCTCTCTCTCTCTCTCTCTCTCTCACCAGTTCTCAAATACGTACTGCTACATCTATTTTTCCTCTCCCAAAAGAACCAACTTCATTCTCTGAACCCTTCAAAAGTCACCATTATGAAAGGACTCTAGGAGTATAGAGTATATCTCTCATCAAGTGAACGGTATTGGCTTTAGAAAGACCTTTAGTCCTGTTGTTAAGCCAACAACAATCAGGATTGTTCTCTCTGTAGCTGTCAACCTAAATTGGCCTATGTGACAGATTGATGTAAATAATGCACTCATGAATGGAACTCTTAAGGAAAAAGTTGACGTGACTCAGGCATAAGGGTTCGTGGATCCAGCAGGTCCCAGCCATGTTTATGGGCATAAACAGACCCCTCGGGTATGGTCCTCGCGCCTCTATGCAGTTCTAGTGGATGAAGGTTTCAAGGCCTCTAAACAGACACCTTACTCTGTCTGAATTCGTAATTCCATTATGATCTATTTCTTGCTGTACGTTGATGATATGTTAATTACTGCCAAAAACACCACCGCAATTGCTGCCCTTGTACGAGTACTAAGTCTCACCTTCTCTCTCAAAAATCTAGGTGATCTTCACTTCTTCTAGGGCGTGGAAGCTAGGCGCACATCGGCAGGTGTGTTTTTGACCCAGCGAAAATATGTGCTTGACTTATTATCCAAATTTGGCATGGATAGTTCCAAACCTGTGGCAACGGTTATAGCTGCATCACCGCTTCTTTCCATGTCCCTTGGTGAACCTCTCAAGGATGCTTCTGAGTATCGACGTACTATTGGTCGCCTTCAATATCTCTGTCTTACTACGGCTGGCATTGCATTATAAATAAGGCTTCAAATTTATGTATGCACCTTCATCAGTTCACTGGACCGATCTTGCGCTACTTGTCTACAGTCAACTATAGATTAACCTTTTATAAGTCTTCCAAGCTAGATCTTGCGGCCTATTCCTATGAAGACTGGAAATGGTTGTCTGGACGATCGGAAATCTGCAAGTGGCTTACTCATGCTTCTGGGTAAAAATCTCATACCATGGAGTGCAAAAAAGCAGAAAATAGTAGCTAGATCATCCACCGAAGCTGAGTATAGATCTGTCACGACAGGTGCATCTGAATTGTTGAAGGAATGAGGTGCTTTCTTCCTTCGGAGCACAGTGGGGCTACTTATATGATTGTCAGCCAATCTTCCACAGCCTCACCAAACACTTGGGAGTTGACTTAAAGTTATAAGAGACAAGTTCCTAACAGAAACATCATGGTATGTTATATCAGCAACAGTCAATCAGCGTGCAGATTTACTAACAAAGGGGCTCTTTAGGCAGTGTTTCAATTATTATGGTACAAGATCAACGTACATGATGGCACATATCTCTTGCGGGGGCATTTAAGGACATGGATCATCAAGATCGTGTTCCACGTTAAATTCAATGGTATGTTAAATCTGCATGGTCATCAGCTGGCAGATTTACCAACAAAAGGGCTCTCTAGGCAGCTTTTTCAATTATTGTGATCCAAAATCAACGTACATGATGGCACGTATCTCTTGCAGGGGCGTTTAAGTATATGGATCACCAAGATCGTGATCCAAGTTGAATTTTTGAATTCTACCAATTTCCATCCAAGTACTTGTTATATTCAACACATTTATGTTTTGGTTATAGATAGGTATTACTATCCCTTGATCATGGTTTAAAATTAAATTCATCGTTGTCTGTAACAAAACACAGGTGTAAAGCTCAAGTATAAATATACGTCATGAGTAGGCTATATATGTGCGCAAAAATTATTCTAATCATCTACGTGTTATGGCATTTATATTCGGGCTATTATAAGTGGCGTGCAAATCACTATACGGGACGATCAATGGATTTACCAAGTGAAAAGGGGTGATTGCTGTATTTATAGTAAGAAGATAATAATAGAAGATATAAGATATTATATATTTCTATATAAGATAAATATAATAATTCTATAGTATAAATAAGATATAAGATATTTTATCTCATTTAGAAGAAATATATAGAAGGGAATATTTTGGGAATAGATGGGAGCACATTTCCTGAATAAGCGAAAAGGCATGTTGAGAATAGACTGAAGCATATTTAGGAACCGTTGGGCGTGCACAATAATTGGATTTCTACAGATGGTAATTTATCGCTGCTAAATTAAAATTTTTATTGGCGGTACTTACCACCACCAGAAATAAAAATGTTGTTAAATATAGATTGCCTTTATCTGAAATGTGCATGTGTACTGTTCTTAACTAGTATATATTAAGCCGAACACCCTTTCATAGACCGTCGATGGACTTACCAAGTGGAAGGGTTGTTAATTTCAGCTATATATGTTTCTATAGGAATAGACAAGAGAGCGTTTTATAAGTAGATGAAAGGACATTTTGAGAATAGGTGGAAGGTTATTTGAAAATGACAGGATGCGTACAAGAAGCTAACTTTTATCCATGAAAAGTTACTGTGGCTAAAAGTAAAATTGTTGTATTGCTTAGTATTTAATGTTCTAAAGGATTTTCTAGCAGATTTACCACTAGCTAAGGTTTGCATGTACTTTTAGTTTCAACATGGAAGCCTCTTCATTATTGTTGGTACTTCAGAAACAGGGAGGTAACTAGCTTGGTGACTTTACAATAATTACTTTGACTGGCATTTGATATAAGATACCATCTAACACACTAATAGGCTCAACAAATGTATGACATTTGTGGTATCTCTTGAGCAAACTACTTTTGTAGGAGAAATATTTTTTGTGGCCCTTTGTGCAAATGAATATATAGATAGAGAACCTCAAGAAAATGGGTATTGCTAGGAAATAGTGTAAATGGATAGCAGGATGCATGGGCTTCTCATGGCATTCCATTCTCATCAAAAGGGCCTCTATTTGGGTTTTATAAAGATACTTGAGACTTGAGACAAAAAGATGCTCTATCCACCTATCTCTTTACACTTATGGCTAAGGTGTTTAATCAAATCATGAAAGTGGTCTTTTAGGAATTTTAGCATGCATTTCATCTATAGAAGTGTTTCCTCTTCAATATGTCGATGGCACCAAGGCCATTCTTAGATGCTATGAGATGATTACTAGGCAACAAGTTAACTTGGGAAAATCTCAAGTTATTGGAGTGAGAATGTATGATAACATTATTGCTTAAGTTGCCTCAAAACTTCAATGCCCTATTGGTGCCCTATTAGTTACCTTGGGCTACCCTTGTGTATTGGGAAGCCTCCTAAATTATGGGCTCATGCTATAGAAATATTTGAAAGGAAGCTTACTAGATGGAAAAGGAGTTGTTTGTCATTTGATGGCAGAATCACTCTTTTAAAGACCATTCTCTCTATCTTACCCATTTATTTTATCTCTTTTTAGGTGTCCGTTTAAAGTTACCTTCCTTTGGAGAGGTCCAAATAAAGAGAGGGAAAATCACCTTGTCATTTGGGAGATAATGTGCTTACCCAATACTTGAGATGGAGCTTGAAATTTGTTTTGAGGAAGGGTGGGTGCAAATGACTTACTCTCGAAGAATTAAAATGTACTCATGGAAGGTATTTTATTTACTAAGAGAGTTTCTCAAAAACCATCTTAAAAAGTCATTGGAGGGACTTAAAAAGTTAGAATTTTTTTGTGAGATGAACTTAAGGAGACAATTAGAAAATACTATCTTAAAAAATCTAATTAAGAATATAGTTTTAAAAAATCATCTTAAAGGAACCTGATTAAGAAGATGATTATAAAAAACTATCTTAGGAAAACCTAATTAAGAAGACGGTTGACTCATTTTAGTGAATTTTTGAAGACTAGAAGATAATCTTATGAGCTTAATGGTTTCATGAACCCGAGTTTTGGGTATTAATGTACAATCAACATACATTGATTCTTTTTACTTATTTTTATTCTCAAAAGATCTTAATATTAGTTCTAACATTTATAAACCTATCCTCTCTAGTTATTTATGTCTTTGCCGTAAAAAAATACATGTTCGCCACATATCATAGTCATTTTTTTCCTTACTCTTTCAATTTGTCAATTTTTCTAGACTTCCTTATGAATTAACTAAGGTTCTTCAACCTGTTCTATTTGAAACTTCATTGACTACTGGCAAATTGCTAGTAGTCATGAATATGAACCATATTCATTCATTAGATTGATTTTCTCAAGCTTTATTCAAATTAAACCTTTTTATGTTTCTCATAACTGTTCTTGGTTAAATGGATTTTTAAAACTGGTTTCCATTGCTTTTCTCTAAGGCATACATAATCTCGAGACTGTATCTCTTCTTAAATGTTAAAATCAATTGGAAGTACCACATTTTTCTGTCACCTGTTTCCTTTAACCTTACAACAAGCACGCTTGGCAATTTGGAGTTATGATAGATGCGCTGTTTGCATTCAATTTCGATCCTTGAACAAGCCATCATCTGCAGTTAAAGAATTTATATTTGTTGTCTACCTATAAATGGACTCCTAAATAAATGATGGATCTAGTAGTGCCTGCATATGGAAGCTTGTTGGAGTGACTGTTCTATGTATTTGTAAATCTTCTTGGAAAAATTTGGACTGATAACCAAAATCATGAGGCATTAAGAATCCCGATCCTTAGAATTAACAAGTTGATTCCCCACGCAGATTCTTTCTAGTCACTTATGTGAACGCAGGATAAGATGCACCAGGTATCATCCAAACAAGGAGATAGTTCTGTGACTGAGAGTGCAAGGGATGACATCTTACCCCAAGTTGCAGGAGTTGATGATAATGGTCAATTGCGCACAAAGGTAGGCCAGCTGGTTAGAGAAGTTGTAATATTTTGGGTCTTTGAGCTGTTTTGAGGTCTGTGGACCTTTCTATGTGCTATTTTGAGGTTTTATTGTGGACTATCGGGCAAGTATAAAGAGCAAGTGGCATGGGCGTGATTATATAAAGAAACGGTAGTTAAAGGATCAATCGCACAGGTGAAAATCCGTATAAAAGAGAGGGTTAAAAAGATTTAAAGTATTAGTTGTAATTCAGTGGCTTATGAGGGACAATTAGGAAAGGTGATAAATTGACATTGCTGGTAATTCGGACCAAAAAAAATTTGGCTGACAGAAAATATACAGAATAATCTCACAAACGTAATCTTAGGAGGAAATGGTGGTTAGACTATTAATTGCATGGATATAATTTTGTAAAAAATGTGGTTCTTAATAGCAAGAGAAAAATGAGACGTAATTAATATTGTTCGTCTAATGAATAGTTAAAACCATATTCTGGTAAAGCACATTTGGAGGCATGAGATAATTCCGCCAGCCAAGATTTCCCGACGGGAGTTATTAACTGCGGAAAGATGTTGGAGGATTTTCTGCTGTGAAGAAATTTACTGGCGGAAATAGTTGCCGGAAAAAGTCGTATTTTGTGGTGGCTGCTTCGATGGTCTGATAGGCTAAGAACTAACGTCACTTTCTTTTCTTTTTCTTTTTCCTTCTCTTTTTCATTTTCCTTTTCTTTTTGATGCAGCAGGCAGCCACACTTGTACTTCACGATCACATCCATCAAGGTGGTCACCATTAATTTCACAAAGGATAAAACGTAACAGCCAAATCACTAAAACAAAGGGTGGAAAGCATAATTCCCAAAACAAATGCAACACATGTCCGCAACAAAAGCATAATTCAAGAAATTATTATTATTATTATTATTATTATTATTATTATTATTATTATTATTATTATTATTATTATTATTATTATGCAACCAATAAGAGACATCATAGATTATTTTTTACTTTTATTCTTGAAAAACATAAATACATAAGAAGCCCATTATACGAAATCGGTACCATTTATTTGCGTCCAAAAGAGTAAAAGAGAATGGAAAGGGTACCACTTCACATGCACAACATCATACTAGCTATGCCCATATCAAGCGGGGCAATCTCCTCTCTACTACGACATAGAAACCACCAAGACGAGCAAGAATGCACGCAGAGAGTCAAATGGCATGGCTTAGCTAAATAAGCTTAAGCCTAGCAAGTGCTGGAAGTGTCCAGGCTGAAGCCGAGCTTCACGTTGCACCGGGATTGCATGTTAGTAGAAACTGTAACATCAACCGAGAGGCCGGGGATGCCCAGCAGCACACTTTTTGTGCAATTACAGGTTTGGTTGAGCCCCATGCCAGATTCCATGGTGAAGATCGTATTCAAACCAGTACAGCAGGCCACGGGTGGGAGATTCACAAGCCTGTTCAGGAACCCAACGCAGGGCTGGATGTTAGTGCTCACATTGGTACAGTGAGCTGCTGAAACTGGGCCGAAGTTGCCAAGCAGGAGCAGCGAAACAAGCACGGCCACCACTACCTTGTTCGATGAAACTGATGTCATCTTCTTGTGATTTTCTGTCTCTTTTTCGCTTGTAGAGTTGAGAGAAGTAATAGATACTTGCTCTTGCTTCGTCTGTTAAAGTTATATGGTTTCTTTTATAGAGGGAATGTGTTTCTTCGAGCGACCTCTAGAAGGTGTGATCCGCATGGATGGGACACTGAAGGAACAGCACGAGGTCCTTGCTTAGATTGGGCTACTGTTTTGTTAGTATTATATGATTAGTTTTTCAGTTATTATTACTGGTGGTGGAGGCTGGTGGGTTGTGAAGCAACAATGAAAGCTCTCTAATGCTAGTTAAGGCGCATGCGTGATTCACCATGAAAGGGAACGCCATTTAGAGAGTTCGCTCAATGTACAGGGGGAGTAGATGGACCGTTTGATCTAGACTGTCACCTGATATGATGTACCTTGGATCTTTACTAGATCCAAATCATGTTTATTTTTAAGAACTATATATATACATACACATATATATGTGTGTGTATGTATGTATAGGTTTTTAACGAGCGCTTCGTTAGCTAGATGACTCCTAAATATCAAGATAGGACTTTGACCTAATTGATCTAGAATGGGCTCCACTAAATAGACAGCGCAGATCAACCAACGGCTGGTGCCTAACCCTAGGTATAATAATGACATTGAACTGTGCTAGAGCAAATCCTTTGATGCAAAAATAATATGCACTGCATACAGAACATTTGTTATTGGAACCGCCGAGCTTAGCACGTGGAGTCACCCAATCATAGTTTAAAAACTTATAAACTCAACTCAACTTATAAGTCAGGCAAGTCGGGCTAACTCAAAGCCACTTGTACGTGATTCAAATGTACTCAAAAGAGATTTTAAAAAATTACTTATTTGTGCTCGTGGTTTTATTTTATTTGCACACATAAGTTATAAGTAAGTTGGTTAGGAAAGGGTTTCAATATTTGTTAGGACTCCTGTTCAAAGAGGAATGCTTGATAGATGCTCCATGTGAGATTGTTTGGATATCACTTTTTCTGGAAGCTACCTTTGAATGATCAGACTTATTCATGTGATTGCTTGAGTTTTGGAAGATAAAAAAGGATATGGATTGGAAGATTCTAGCATCTAAAAGGTTACAATTGAAAACAGGTGGATCAAAAACTTTAACAATAGATGGTAATGCTAGAAATCATCCTATCAATATGATGTTTCATCTAGACATCCAATGCTAGAGAAATCACATGAATGAGTTGGATCAAAGAAAGGTGGGCTCTAGAAAAAGTAGTATCCTAACATTGTCAAATGGAGCATCTATTTGGCATTCCTCTTGTTTAGATCTTAATTCAAACTAATTTATTTTATTCTGCAACAAGTTGACTCATAAGTGACTTAATTTACTACTAAGTTAAGTAACTCGGATGATTTCTCTAATCAACTCACAAGTTTTAGAACTAGAACTCCAATTCATGGAGACAAGCTGTGTTTTGCCATCATCTATTAATAGGGCACTTGTTAGCACATATGTCGATGTAGCCCAGTGGTTGGGTCAAGGTGCTTCTCCTACAGGGGGTGTGCCTTGAGAATATATATGGAAAGGGCATATATAAACACCTATTTGGGGTGTGATTTCAAAAAAAGAAAAAATTCCACTTGTTAGAGCTTTTGTGTTCTAATTCCTATCAATTAGGGGCAAAAAACATTAACAACCAAGCATTGTTAGCCTTTATTGATCAAGTGGCTTAGATCGGCTATGATCTCACTTGCAAATCAATAAAGTCGCTGATGCGGGATACACATGAACAAATATGTGATTATGGACTTGTTGAACAGTAAACCCAAGTCATTAGCAGCATGGTTTAGAAACTCGAAAACTCAGCTTGATTCATTTGTGGGCAACTAGAAAATAGTAGATTGAAATTTTTAATAATACTCTATTCATATTAGGCTATATATAAGACTTTCACTTTACATGCACAAAGGAATGTTAGGCAATTTGTTTAAGATGTTTTGTTATTGTTTTGGAGGTCTTGGGATCACATCTTAGGAAAACAATGTCTTTTTTATACATCGAGGTCAAGTCAAATGAGCGACTCAAATTTGTTATTGAGTCGAGTAACTAGAACAAATTTATTGAGTTGATTTGAGCATTTTAAAACTATAGTTAGCATACTAAGATTCTAGTGTCATGACTTCCCCTTCTACAAAACTATATCTATGGTGCATGCATCTATTTTTAATTGGATATTTTTTTTAAGTAGTAAACTCACATGCATAGTCTCAAACCGTGGCCACCCATTTAAGAGACTTTGTGTGCCACTGCATTAGAGGGCTTGGGTGCTTCAATAATAATAAAAATATCAGCAAGCTAAAACACAAGTAGGACCAACCTTTTTGGATCTCAAGCATTCTCTTTTTTTCTTTGGTACAAAGAAAGAATTACAAAGCAAATAACTCACATGCAAGCTCCTAAATCTAGTCCTGACCAAAAGAAAAAATGATGACTCAAACCTGCAATCAAGGTACTATGGGGGAGAGGCAAAGGCCGCTAGACATATAGAAATTTATGAACATCTACTCATTTGGTTGGAAGTAATATGGATGAGAGATATATAAAATCTAAATATTTGGCATTGGTGTTTTTGCTGATGAATTACTAGTTGTTGTTGCTTTTTGCTTTTCTAACTGTCACTTTGAAGGCCATAACTAGAGGCCAAGGATTACCAGATGGTTTGTATATTTCAGTGCATGGCTCAAACCTATCATGGATTACAATGTAGACAGTTTGTATCAAGTGGACCTGCTTGTACTATTGCCCACTTATATTTTACATGAATATGCAAGATATGAGAAGTCAACATAATGAGGCATGCCTTTCACTATAAAATTGGCCTCTCTGTAGCTAAATCAACTAATCAATTTGTACAAGGTCTTCCTAACTATCTAACTCTATATTTATTTTGATCATTAAATGTGGAATGCCAATACACATTTTTTAAGATTTTGTCAATATGCACTTTTTGGTCCCTATAGTTGTCTACGTATGTAATTACGAGATAAAAGTACAATCTGAGCCTCAATGATTGATGATCAAAACCATTTATTTTGTTGACATACCTTGGATTAATTATCAACATAGCCCAAAATACTCTTCACTAGTGATGTTAACATTGATTAACTGAGTTGGGGAGAATGTTTTGTTTCAATTTTTGCAAGTAATCAATTGTAAGGTTGAAAGCTTTCCCTACTATATCTAGGGGTTTCTATTTGTATGGGTGCAGCTAGGAAAAAAAGGACGAGGGAGTGGTAGAAAGAGTTCAAAAGAAAGTGGCAACATGGAGGAGTTATTTGTCCATGGGAGGTAGGATTATATTGATTAAAGCCTCATTGGAAAAGTTGCCTATGTACCTTATGTCAATTTACAAAATGTCTGCTTTAGCCAGGGATATGATGAGAGAATACAGAATCAATTTCTGTAGAATGGCAATATGGACAATAAATAACATTGCTTTCTCAGTTTGCAGGTGTTTGTTAACATAAAAAAAATTGGGGAGGTCTTGGCATCATAAGAGTGGGGATTTTCAATAATGCATTACTTGCTAAAATGGAATTGGAGGTATGGTGAAAAATGGGATAGTAAATGGAGGAAGATTTTGGATTGGAACTACTTGGTGGCCTTCTAGTGCGAAGTCACATAATTTTTCTTCAGTTTGGAGAAAAATCTTGGCTCTTACTAAAGTGGTGAAATCTAAATAAAAAAGTTTCATTAGAAATGGAAGACTAACATCTATTTAGTTTGATTGGGCATATGCTTCTTCTCTTGCTCTCCGCTCCAATAAAATCTTATGTGTTTCTAGAAAAAAGAATGCTAAGTGTTTGAACTTTTGCAGTTTTCTCAAGGAATGATTTCTTGGGATTTGGAGTTGAGGAAAGATCCTTTTGAGAGGGAATAGGAAAGGTTCAATAATCTCTTAGCCTTGCTCAATAGTGTTTCTTTATTCCCTGAATACTATTCTTGTTAGCTTTCTTTACTTACCTCTAAACCTTTCTTTTCTCTTTATTCTATATGGAATTTTAAACCTTCTTCGAGGGTTTTATCCATTGCTTGGATGGCAGCACATAATAGATTTCTATTCTCGAAAAATCTGGCTAGAAGGGATGGTCTTTATCCAGTCCATGTTATTTGTGCCATAAAGATTTTGATGGTTCATCCCATATCTTGCTTCTGTGTTCTTTTTCTCAGCAAGTGCGGGCCCATTTCCCTGGGCTATTTCCATTGGTTTGGGTATGCCCTGCTTTTGTGGCTGATCACTTCTTGAAATGGGCTTCTGTTATTTGTCCAAAACTTAAGTGAAAGATGTGGAAAGTGGTGTTTCGTCTCATCCTTTGGCACCTCCAGAAAAAGAAGAACAAGACGTGTTCTACAGAAAAAAGTTCATCTCATTATAAAGGTTAAGGCAGTTCACTATTTACAAGCCCATGGTTTTAATACGAATTATCCCTTTTCTCAAGTTATGAAAAATTGAAAAATAATTGCCTCCTCTGTGAGGAAGAGTAAACCTAAACTTTGTTGGTCTCCTCCTCATGGAAGTTTTAAGGTTAATTTTGATGGCATAAGCTTAGGAATCCGGATGTGGCAGGATACATGGGAGTTCTCAGAAATAATGAGGGGAAGAAATTGTTTTAGTTGAAGGGACATTTAAACTTTACTGATTCTTCTGAAGATGAAATTATTGCAGTTTTTCAAGCCACAAAAGTTTAGAAAGATAAGTAGTTCTTACTACTTATAGTTGAGTGTAACTCTTCTAACACTATCAAATGGGTTTCGCGAGTGAAGGATCCACCTTGGTGGTTTCAAGTTTTCATTGACAAGATTTTAAAATCACTTATGGAAAACAAATTCCTTGCACCCATGTGCATAGACGTGTGAATGAGGTCACAAACACATTGGCTAAAGAAGGGACTAAGCTCAGTGGAAATTTGAATGTCGTTACTCAATTTTTTGATTAATTCAATGTCTTCTTCTTATGCTCTAGCAATTGGATCTGAAAAAGGCTTATTGAAATTGCAGGAAGTTGTTAAAGTTGTCTCACAACTGATCAATTTTAACTGAGGTTTTAGTGTTGTGTGATTTCAAGTTGGTATGAGCAGCACAATATTCACACACACACATAATGAACACAACAATTTTACAAGGTTCAGCCAAGTTTGGCCTACGTCTAGGGGAGGAGGGCAAGTGTTTCACTATTGAAGAAACCTGTTACAGCCGATGTCATCAACTCTGTCTCTGGATCCTTTTTATAGAGATCAAAGGAAGGCTTGAAGTATTATACATTAACACAAACTCTATCTTGATAGACCTTATCTTCTCATCCTTATCTGATAAGACTCCTTATCAGATTGCTTTCTTCTAACAAACTCCTTTTCTTGGTAGATATCTTCGAGTGGACTTATCTGTATATGGGGATGGACACATCAATTCTCCCCCTCCATCCCCATGCCATACTCCATTATTTTGAATTCATTCTTGCTATGTTTTTACATAGAGTAGCTTCTCATAGGTTACCACTTTTGTTAACATGTCTACAAGATTCTCATTAGTGTGAATCTTTTTCAGTTTTAGCATCTGTTCTTTTGTTACCTCTCGTATCCAGTGATATCGTATGTCGATGTGCTTTGTGCGTGCATGATATATTGAGTTCTTGCTCAAGTCTAGAGCACTCTGATGTCACAATATATTTTGTATTCTTCTTATGTGATATTAAGCTCCTGGAGAAATCACTTTCTCCACAACATTTTCTTGCTTGCTTTAGTTGCAATAATATATTCAGCTTTTGCTGTCGATAGAGCTACGCACTTCTGCAACTTAGACTGCCAAGATACAGCTCCCCTGCAAAATTAAAAAGAAACCCTGATGTTGATTTTCTTCCATCAAGATCTCCAACCACATTAGCATTTGTGTATCCTTCTAGGAATATTTATGTACTTCTAAAGCACAAGCACAACTTAGGTGTACCCTTCATGTACCGTAATATCCACTTCATAGCTTTCTAATGTTCTTTGCCTGAATTTGATAGAAACCTGCTCACAACACCTACCACATGAGCAACATCTGGCCTTGTGCACACCATCGCATACATCAAACTTCCAACCACTAATGAGTAAGAAATCATAGCCATTTTGTCTGTTTTCTGTGGTGTTGAGGAACACATCCTTCAATTTGAAATGATTGCCAAGTGGAGTGCTGACTACCTTATCATTCTCCATGTTGAATCTCTTAATTACTCGTCCAATGTACTTTTCCTGTGACAGCCACAACTTTCTTGCTTTCCTATCATGTGTGATCCTCATCCACAAGATCTGCCGAGCTGCTCCTAAGTCCTTCATGTCAAATTACTTAGATAAATCCATCTTCAACCTACTAATTATAGTTGTATCTAATCCAACTATCAACATATCGTCTACGTAAAGTAGGAGAATGACAAATTTGCCCTAAGGTAATCTCTGTACATACATACATTGATCAGTAACTATTCTTTTGAAACCTTGACTCATCATGAATGAGTCAAACTTTTTATACCATTGCCTTGGCATTTGCTTAAGGCCATAAAGGCTTTTCTTCAACTTGCACACTAAATGATTCTTCCCTTCAGCTTTGAAGCTCTCTGATTGTTCCATGTATATCTCTTCTTCTAAATCTCTATGCAAAAAGGCTGTTTTTAAATCCATCTGCTCAAGCTCCAGGTTTTGACTTGCCACCAATCCGAGTATGATCTTGATTGATGTAATCTTCACTACTAGTGAGAAGATTTCGTCAAAGTCAATTCCTTTCAACTGCTTGAAGCCTTTAATGACCAATTGTTCTTTGTAGTTGATTGATTCTCCATTACTACCTCTTTTCACCTTGAAGGTCCCTTTATTCTTCAGTGCCCTTTTCCCCTTGGGAAGTGTCATTAGCTTATATGTTTGATTTTTCTTTAATGAGCTAATTTTCTCTTGCATAGCTTGCACCCATTTTCCCTAGTTTGCATGCATCAGGGCTTGCTAAAAACTCTTTGCTCCCCCTCATCAATGAGCATAATGTATTCTGATTCAGGATATTTTTGTGATGGAATTAGAATACATCCTCTTGTTGACATCTTTGGTTAAACTTCCGCTTCTGGCTAAGGAGTCTATTCAACATTTGATGTTACAACTTCTGCTGGTGCAGAGAGTTGATGCTCCCCCTGCTCAAGTTGCTCTACCTTAGTTCAACTTTTGGTACCTTCTGAGTCAACTTCTATGGGTGTTGAATATGGTATTAGATCTGGAGTACTAGATCTGTAGCCTTTCCTGACTTTTCATAGAACTGATTCTCTTGAAACACTACGTCTCTGCTTTGGATGATCCCTCTAATTTCAGGGTCTCCAATTTGTATTCAAATTCTTCATCTTCATACCTAATGAAGATACACGGTGTAGACTTCAAGTCTAGTTTTTGTCTCATCTCTCTGGATACATGTGCAAATGCTCTACACTCAAATACGCTTAAGTGTGAATAAGTCACGTTCTTGTTAGTCTACTTCTGTTCTAGAACCTTAAAGTCTAGTGGTGCTTATGGTGATCTGTTGATCAAGTAGCAGGTAGTCTTTATAGCTTCACCTCAGCATGGCTTAGGTAGCTTAGCCATACTAATTCTTCATTGTGCTATGGGATACATGGAACTGTCTTCTCATGTCGAATGTTGTGCATTGCACAATATGCCCTAAACTCTCTTGAGGTATATTCTCCTCCACTTTCTATTTTGAGACACTTTAGTTTCTTTTTAGTTTACCACTCCACCATCATGTGAAATCTCTTCAAGCATTCAAATACTTATTCTTTATTGTTTACAAAATATACCTATACCCTCCTAGATACATCGTCTATATAGGATACAAAATATTTGTTCTTGCGCAGTGACTCCACTTTCATGGGACCACATACATCTAAGTACATCAAACTCAAAGGTTCATTTCTTTTATTACTAGAAGAAGAAAAAGAAACTCTATGTTGCTTACCAAACAGACAGTAATTACATTGATTAAGAGTTATACATTTGGCTAATTTTATGAGCTGCTTCTTTGCAAGTGTGAACAAACCTTTCTCTCCCATGTGGCTGAGTCTTTTGTGCCAAAGGTTTGGTGATCCTTCATCCTCCACTACATTAAGACTGTCTCTGATATTATTGTGTAGGTCTTGTACAATGTGCTGCATATGTGCCCTTGCGCTACGATCATCGTGCCTTTCATCAATTTTCAGGTATTATTGCCGAAGTAGTTGGTGTAGCCTTATATGTCAAGAGTTGGGACTGAGATCAGATTCAGCCATAGTTCATGTATGTGTCGCACCTCCTTTAGTACTACTGTGCGGCCAATATTTGTCTTTATTTGTATATCACTAATTCCAATTATTCTTGAGGAGCTGTCATTCCCCACCTTTACAGTGCCAAAGTCTCCTTCTTTATAGGTGGTGAAGAAGTCCTTGTGAGGAGCGGCGTGGTAGGAAGCTACTATATCTATCACCCACTATGCTTCATTCTTGGCACATGCAGGCATGATTCCTCCTATGTAGTGAGCACTGGTATGTCTTGAGCGATGTGACTAGTGTCTCACCATTGTCCTCCTTTGGCTTGCTTAATCCCATCTCCCTCTTGAGTTTTCGACAGTCTTTCTTCATGTTACCTAGAATGCCACAGTGGAAGCAATTGAACTGTCTCCTGGATTGACTTTTTGATCTATTGAGAGTCTCCTATCTCCCCCTTTATCTGCCCTTACTCCTCCCCATGTGCTTGTCTCTCCCAGTGTGCTTATTTTTTGTTACCAGGACATGTGCCTGGTCTGTGCCGGTTTCTTTCTTTCTGGCCTCCTCATTGAGTAGGGCGTCTTTGACCATACCATGGTCAAGTTTTCTTCTGGAGCTGAGTTGTTGAGTGAAATTATCAGGGTCTCCCAACTTTCAGGTAGAGAACTTAGTAGTAATAGGGCTTGGCATTCATTCCCTAGTTGTAACACCACTGATCCTAACTGATTTACTAGATTTTGAAATTCACTGGTATGTTCAATTATAGTCATTCCGCTCATTAGTTTGAGGTTTACAAGCCTTTTCATCAACAAGGCCTTGTTTCGAGCATTCTTAGCTTGATATATATTCTCCAACTTTTTTCAGAGAATATAGGCATTTTCTTTTAAAGCCACATGGTGAAATACGTTGTGATCAATCCACTATCTAATTTGGCCTATGGTTTTCTTATTCATCTTTATCCGGTCTTTTTCCAAAAACTCCCTTAAGTCTTTTTTCTGATCATATGGTGGGTCATGGAGATCTTTGTAGTATAGGAGATCCTCCATTCTAGTTCTCCACAGAGTATAATTGGTGGCATTTAATTTTATCACGGTTCCAGCCACAATATTTCTTGAGTTGGTCTCTTTCATCGTTTTAAAATTTGTTTCTACCTTTTTTTAGCAGAATTGTGAAAAATGGAGTGTACGAATGCGTCCAAAACTGTTAGAAACCTTAAGAAGGGTGTTTTTGACAAATTAGAGGGGTGCCCAATTTTTATTTTATTTTTTGTACAAGGGGTGCCTTTATCAAATTTAAGCAATGCTGATTTAACACATAAAGGGGGTGTCAGATGTAATTCTGCAATGTACTAATCAAGGCTGATTGGGGTGTCGTTGTCAATTTTTCAACGCACTAAATTTTGGCTACAGGGGGCGTTGTTATCAAAATGAAGTGCTTTAATTTTTAGCATAGTATAAAAGGTAAAGTTCAAAAACTTAACATGTTTTCTCTTCTCTTCTCCTCCCCCATGGCTTGTGGCATCAGTGAACGATGCTTTCAGTAGTCGATCTGGTGTGAATCTCTATCTCCCTTTTCTGGTCAGTTGAAGTTTCCCATGTGGCTGCGTGCTTTCTCCGATAGATATGTTCCTCCTCCTCCCACTTTTCTTTTTTTTTTTTTTCATTTTCTTCTCTGACCGCAAACAAAGTCGGCTGCTATTTCACCCCCCAAGGAGTCGGAGTCATCGACTGTTGGGTTTTTCTAAGGGGTCATCAAAAAAGTCGTCGATTGCGGCCCCCTTCATCTCCTTTTTCGATCTGTCGATCAAATAGGAACTAGCATTTCGGTCGGTTTCACTAGCCAGCCAAACCATAGCACCGCGTGCCTGCCCCCTTTTCTTGTTAGCTTGTTTCACTAGTCGTTGCTGGTTTTCTATGCTCAGTAATGATTGCCGGTTTCCCCTTTATTTTTCTTTTTCTCGGTGAAGAAACTCACCGAAAAAGAACTTTTCAACTTGGGCGACTCCAATAGGATCATTCTCCAATCGAGCAATTTGTGTCATTTGATCTGGGTGATCTCAAATCTGAGAGTTCTCTGATCAGGACTCTTGGGTCTGGGCTTCTACTTGGCCTGGATCTAGACTGGATATGGTCTGAACCTGACCTAGATCTGAATATGGACTTGGCCCGCACCTGGCCTGGGTCTGAACATGGACTTAGCCACACCTAGCTTGTGTCTGAACATGAACTTGGGCTGCACCTAGCCTGGGTTATACTGGATCTAGGCCACACCTGGCTTGGGTCTAGACTGAGTCTGGGCTCTGTTCCGGCAGTCCTCTGTTGTTAACCTGGCTCTGATACCACTTGTTGTGCAATTTCAATTTGGTATGAGCAGCACAATATTCACACGCACATAATGAATATAGTGATTTTACGTGGTTCAACAAAGTTTGGCTTACGTCCACAAGAGGAGGGGAAGTGTTTCATTATGGAAGAAGCCTGTTACAACCAATGTCATTAACTTTGTCTCTAGATACTATTTATAAAGATCAGAGGAAGGCTTGAAGTATTATATATTAACACAAACTCTATCTTGATAGACCTTATCTTCTCATCCTTATCTGATAAGACTCCTTATTAGATAGTGCTTATCAAATTATTCTCTTCTAACATACTCCTTTTCTTGGCAGATATCTTCTGGTGGACTTATCTATATATGAGGATGAACATCATCATTTAGCAATGGATTCTGTGGAGTTTTGGGTCCTTGGAGTTCTGATATTCTATTGCTTCTTTGGTCCATGTTGCATTTTACACCTGGTTTCTTCAACTACTACTAGTTTTTACAGTGTGTGCAAGTGAGGGTTCCTTTCTTACAGTTGTTTCTTTGATGTTTTTGGATTGATGCTACTTCTATTGACTTATTATCAACTTGATCACTTGTTGTATTGTGACGACCCGGGTTTTCCCATGCATTTTAAAATGCAATATCTAATTCCTAAGGCGGGATCGATCCCTATTTGAAAATATTTTTTTGAAAACCATGCAATGCAGCGAAAAATCTTTTATTTGAAATTTAATTTTGAAAACCCCAAGTGTCATTTGCTTTCAAGATGAGTAAAGTAGTTTTGAAAATTTCAGAAATCATAAATGTCTTCCCAGGTCTATCCAGTCACAACTCACAGCCCAACTATAAATAAATACTGAAACATGTTCAAAAGGTAGAGTTTTTACTTACATTCATGCTTGTCTTCTCCTCATTCACTTGACCATAGTACTAACATGTTCTTATGCTTCTTCTAATTCCGTGTGGAGCTAATCTGAAAAAATAATATATTAGGGTGAGTATTTCTCATACTCAGTAGGTCATCTGATACTACTATTTGAAAACACGATAAGCAACATGCATGATTCCAAGAGCTTTTCATGTAACACATTAGTGATTCTTTTTGTGTAAGCATGCATAGTTATGCATAAAACATAAGCTTATTGATGCAACTTCAATCATGAAACCTTTTACCGAGATTTAGTCTTTAACGATATAGATTTGACTACAAATCATAGAGTAGAAATCCATAGATTCATTTACGAGAAATCTCGGCAAATGCATCAAATCACGAATCATATATAATAATCATGAAACTCTTAAAATAGTCATCTTTCATGCAGATGCAATATTATGCTCATGAGTCTCTCGACGAACACATCACGTCAACTGGTCACGAGTACTCGTATACAACCATCTCAATGCTATATGCATATCAATCTCACTGAAATCATAGGGTCACTATGCTCACGACCAGAACCCTTATGAATCATGTGTCTCCGGTATTTAGAGACCAGTCCACTATAGCCTCCACAGCAACTATGGATATGTCCTCGAAAGGGTGCCGTGAACACCTCCAGTGGTCGTCCTTGTTTACCACAACAATTATGGAAGGGACAATGCTGTTTTTGGCAATGATGCCATCCACCTTTTTGGTGGTAGAGGCTGAGATGCCAACCCCGTACATACACAACCTCTCAGCATAGTGCCCACAGGCTCAATAGCCCAAAAATATGAATACATGAAGTCCCGATCGCAATTATCATAAATCATACAATTTTATGCAAATGGGTTTCAAAACATGTGAGCAATGCATATAATTATGCATATATTCCAAATCATCACAAAACATGTATGTAGTGCTTATATAAAGGCTATTTGGCTCAAAAAGCATACAATAATCCAAAACTCAGTCATCGTAAACCATGCAACTTATGCAATCACTTTCAAGTCGTGTGAGCAATGCATAAAATCTGCTCATGCTAGTAATAGCATTCAAGCCATATATCATGAAGACAATTCCGTGAAAGCATCATATCTCAAAAAACATAATAAATACAGCAATAGAGTCAAGTAAAGCAGTTGGAGTTTGAAATACATTTGAAAAACTTAGTAGTATCAGACTACTTACAATTTAAGTATATTTGGAAAAACATAGTAGCATCAGACTACCTACCTCGATTGTCGTCACTTAGCTCGTGTCCCTCTTGCAGACGAGTCCTAGAGTACCTTTATGGGTCCTGTATATCATTTAAACATGAAATCTAATCATGATTTCTAGTCCCAAGGCCTCTCTTAGATTTATTCTTGAGGTCTGGCCATAGTTGATTCTATGGATTCATAAGATCCCCATGGTGTTTAGGCTACTTGAGTCTGTGTCGAAATTACGGAC
Source organism: Warburgia ugandensis (assembly GCA_035236585.1). NCBI lineage: Eukaryota > Viridiplantae > Streptophyta > Magnoliopsida > Canellales > Canellaceae > Warburgia > Warburgia ugandensis. Next base: position 78,875,028 of record CP141130.1, read on the forward strand.
GAACCAAAGTCGTCTTATGTGTAGGGCCCGCACGTCATGGTTCCTAGGATGCCCGCACATCCCGGTTGAACCGCGACCGCCTCATGCACGTGCGCATGCCCGAGCTACACGCTGCAGCGCGTGGTCTAGAGAGCGTCGCGCCAATGCATCTTGGGCACGGGTGCGTGCGTCATGGCTCACGGGGCGCTCGTGCATCCCGGTTGCATTGGACCTGTGCCCGCACGCAGCGTGTGGACGAGGACAGCCCAAGGAGCGCGTCACACATGGCGTCCCCGGGTCATCTTCTTCGATGGTTTGGGTCCGGCGATTTTTGGCCGGAAAAACAACCAGATTCGGCATGGATCTGACCTGGGAAAGGAGAAAATAGAAAGAGGAACATGGGTCTTACCTGGAAGCCGAAGATGGTGCCATAGCCGGTGGGTGTGGCTCCCTTTTCCTTCACCTACATCCTAGGTCACCAGAAGGTACAGGGAAGGGGAAAACCCATTGTTCGGTGCTTCCATGGGAAAACAGGGGAGAGGAGAGGGGAGAGGCCGGCTCGAAGGAAAGGCCTGGCCCTTGCCAAAATTTACATGAAAAATCGAAGGAGGGTTTTTCGATTTTTGCCAGAAACCCCAGCCCCAAATAGCAGGGAAAACGTGATTCAGAGAGGAGGGAATAGGGCTTTTTATAGCCATGCTAAGGCAGTGCTCACCCTAAGGCGGTGTCGCCATTTTTCCTGGCACCACCTTGCAGAGGCGGTGCTGAGAGTTCTAGAAGCAGCTGGATGCATCTGGAGGAGGAAGACGATGGGGGGTGCCATTATCAAAACGACCCCCTGCATTTTTCGTTTTTTTAAATACAAATTACAAATTTGCCCCTAATCTTTGAACGGTTGTAACTTCTTCATACGAACTCCGTTTTCGGCGTTCTTTAAGCCGTTGGATTCCATTTTTTGAGTAGAATCTAATGGTACTAAGTTTTCTTACAAATTCCTTCATTTAGTATTTTAAATAAAGTAAAACTTTTAACACGGTTCATTTCCAATTCATTTTTGTCAAATGGATGCAAAAATAGTGTAAATTGCTCGGGGCATTACATGTACACACTTTCATTAATACAATCCTTGCTTAATTCGATGCAAAAAAAAAAAAAAAAAACATTGATTAACTAAGATGCAATTTCTATATAAACTACATCTTCATGCCAATGGTATATCAATTCCAATGAACACGCTCTACTAGAGTGCATATAACTGTGTTAGGCTTTGGGGGAGCCTACTCCAATAGATCAGAATGGATCAACAGCTGAGGTCCTTGATCAATTATGCAAGTCGAGATTGCTAACCATTTAATCGTTGACCTATTGTTTCGTTCCTCTATTTATGGAATGTTCAATTAGCCAGTAGCTAGCATTGGGGTGACATAGAAGTGTGAGTTATATATCATTTTTATTTTTCTTTTGATAGAAGGAGGAGTGAGGCAATGCAAGTATAAGGTTCTAAAAGGGCAAGGGGAAGGCCCAAAAGAACATGGATGGAAGTGATGAGAAAAGATTTAAAAACTTTGGCTCTAACTGAAACTATAGTACTTAATAGAGAGGAATGGATGAATAAGATTCATGTGGCCGACCCCTGATTGGGATAAGGTCTTGATGATGATGAGAGTATAATAACATAGATGTCATAGAGATAAAAATAACTACATCAATCATGGCACATGTGTCATTACAGTCATTACGTAACAGTTCATTTAAAAACATGGGACTATGAAGCCAAACAAGTTAAACTACCTTCATAGTCCAAGGCATAGCTAATGAATTAGCAACTTTATTTCTGTCTCTACATTTGCACTTTAGGAGCATACACCTAAACTTGCAAGTTGACTTGGAAAATTTGCCCGAGTTACTCAACTTGATAGTAAATAGAATAACTCATCAAATCGACTCGACTCGACTCACCAAGTAACAATTTTTTTTGTTTTCTTTGGAATTTGAACCCAAGACCTCCAAAATAATAATATCATGTTTCAACCAACTCGTCCAGTATTTTTCATGTAGGTTAGAAGCCTACTAAAGTTCCTTTTGCATTATCTAGGTAAACCTCTAATTTTTAAACATTTGCATTTGTTGTACGCTTTCAATTGTAAAAGGATGAAGAGACGGTACTAGAGGAATAGAGAAGGGGATGTAGAGGAGAAAAACCGTGATGCAAGGGCAGGAAAGGGATAATGAGATAACAAATCCGTTCCTTTATCCCTTTAACAATTCAGTTGTTCAGAAACTCACATGATTCCCAATAAACCATTTCAATCAAGCAATTAATTGCTTGTTTCTGATGCAATTCACATGAGTGAAAATATTTTAGGACAGTTTAGCCCTAGCTACAGCGTTTGATATGTCTGTAACTTCAACCTTTCCATTGTCCTCAGTCATCCTAGCTACTTGTCTCTAATACCTCTACACTTGTTTATGATAAATGGAACTACAAATGCAATGCATGCTCTAGATGGGGCTAGGTTGGAGTTGCCAAACACCTTAGAGGTGGTTATGGAGATCGATAGTGATGTAATGCTATTGTCATGCCGTTTCTTCTCTTGTTCCATTGTATCTCTCCTCATATTAGTAAAGTAAGGCACATGTTCACTACTTGGGCAGTCTAAAACATCTAATGAAGTGTGTTCCTTATTCTTCCATTGGATGTTCTTGATCAGTAAACCAAAAGGAACTGAGACAGGAAAAAAGAACAAACCAGTATTCCAAAAGTGGCTCAACAAGCACCACATTTGAACTTTGTTTAACAAAAAGCTTTGTCAGGAGTACCAACACCAACTGCAATTAGTTACACACCAGCTAAGTTAAATCTTCGCATCAGGTCCTTCAAAATGGACGCAAGTCCCAGCCACAAAAGCACAGATTGAAGAAAGACTAACCTTGGTTTGATTTGTGAAATATAAAGTACAAATATATCCTTCATTTTAGAATATTTACCAGTTTGTTGTTAAAAAGAGGGGAACTGAACCAAATTTATGCCTCCAGCCTTGGCTGCGAGGCCATCCAAAATGCGTCAAAAGCGCAATGAGTGGTATTCCCCGAGTAAAACGAGAAACGTGCTTCATTAGTTGATACTTAAGCCTTCAAATAGAGAAACATCTAATAAAAAATCAACTTATTTTTTTTCTTAGTAAATAATTCTCAGCTAGCTCTCTAACGTCTGGGATTGCAAACTAAAAATACAAGATGGAAGGGAGCCAGTTTGCTTTTTACACTAGCAGATCTGTACGCCAAAGACAAGATGGAACTTCTGGAGCTACACCCACCTGCCAAGCTAGTATATCTACCTCCTTGCCCTGCAAACCTTCCACATGAAGTTCGAGTTGGGTTCATTCATGTTTACGTACAGAGTGAAACCGCGCAGTGCTTGGGTAACAAACTTTTCAATTAATAGCTTGGACATAATCCCAAAGTGCAAGGCTGAGTTTCAGTGGACGGCAAAGATCCCTGACCTCTACCAATGTGCATATGACCTGCAGGTATGGGCTTGTAAGCATATTCCCAGTGTAGGTCTAGAAACGTTGGGGCCAGAAGTTCCTCAAATCCTTGAACGGGATGTGATGAAAGCCTAGAGGAAATGCCTCAACACTTTCATCGCTTCCCAGTTAAGGCCCTACTTCTCTGGACCTAAACAGTACTTCCTCGACTGAATTCCAGCCCTGCAGTTGCGATGCTTTATTTGGATAAGTAGAAGCTGCTTGTCGGAAATAGAGATTTTCTTCAGATCTATAAGAGAGGAATTGCCATCAAGGGACCTTTGCTTTGCCCATCAACGCAGCCAGAGATGTCATTTTGACAAACGCCAAACAACTTTTCCTTCTTCTCGACTGTGTATTTCTGTATGTCAGTTAGTATATCTCTATTTCTCTTTTTCTTGATCCTTCAGAGAGATTCTTTCGATGTGCTTTATTTACAGAGTTCCTATGTCGTGGTAGCATGTAGATCACTCCATGGACATGGAGAAATAGATTTTAGGAATCAATTATCTAGCTTCGGGTAGTGTTGAGATTGTAGATGTTCTTGAGAATGCTGGAAAGGAACGGATTAGTATACCAGTAAAAAGTTTATGATCTAAGGAATTGAAATTGTAGCTTTTGAACCAGGTAAATTGGAGTGAATCTTCAGCAAGGAAAGGAAAAAACTGCATACTGGGAGTACCAGATACGAAGAAGAAGATTTCATCAATAAGAATGAAATTGAAAAGGAAAAGCGCACTGAATAGTGCTAAAAGTGAAGAAATCAATGAAAAAAAGGAAAACTTGTTCATTATTATAAGACATTAATATGAAGCCCGCTAGTAAAATTACTGTCCAGTGTTTAACATTGATTAGATTATGAGTTTTGATCCCAACCCTTGATTTTGGCGGCCTTGAAACAATAGAAAACCAACATTATCTATGGATAATCATATCTATTACCCGGTATCTATCACTGATTAAGAAACAAATGCAAGATTATCCATCAGTTTTGATTCTGTCCCTTGCGTACTTGGAAACATTTGTACATTCATTCTGAGTTATTATTTTCTGCTTTTTCCTTTTACTAGTTATCACTGAAAGACAAATGTAAGTTATGATCTGTCCTTTGACTAATAAAAAGAGTGATATTTCCTTCATTCTGCAACAAACCTGCCCAAAACACCATTATAAAGGAAACACAAACGCAAAAGAGTATCTGAACAACAACAACAATAATAATAAAGACCCACTAACAAGAACCCGGTGTAGGTAGTTTTTATGGAAGATCTATGCCAAGGTGAGTAGAATAGATCTTTATATTGAACAATTTCTTCATAAAAAATATCTTATTTGATGCTGAAGGCTTTTTATACACCCTAAAGTCATCAAATTTTCTGTCATCTTCTCTTTGGAGATAATGAACGCTACGGACATAAGAACGGTAACTCCTTTGGTTTCTTCGTTTTTCTTCTGAGGGAAAGATAAAGATCCTTCTAATAAAGGTGATCTTCTATATCCATCTTGTAGAATCCGAAGTTCAATCTATTGAAGTTCGGAAGATACAATTGCTTCCTCGTATTACAAATCGAAAATCATCTACCTCTTGTTTATCGGGCTGTGGACTCAGGCCCCTGCACCCCTCATCAGGGGCTTCATCCATTGGACCCCAATTTGTAGGGCAATATAATTTGATAAGGCACGCTATAAACAAGCCAATCAAGCTTCACATTCACAGATACTGTGGACTCGATTTACTACGAGGAAAAGAGTTGTGACTCCACCTCGACTTCAGTTTTGTGTCTCAAAGGAAGATAAAATACAAGTTCTCGCCCCTGTTCTTAGGCGTGCACCTCTCGAAGAAGTGAGGATGCATGGATGCTTCCTCAAACAAGTGCCTGTGTGGTTCTCTATTGGAAATCGCTCCAGAAATTAACTCTCATCCGTTGAAGATTGATTGACAAACAGCTCGGGGGGATTCTATCTGCTTGTCCAGACCTTAGGGACTTGTCATTCCAGGCTTGTGATAGTCTGCACCAAGTTGGTATCTTCATCCCCAGTCTTTAGAGCATGGCAATCCATGGACTTGTAAACAACATCGCTATCTCTGCTCCTTCTAAGATGAGGCTGAAAGTTTGCGGACTTGTGGAGCAGCAATTATTGCTCAAGGATGTATCATTTCTCGAGCAATTGACTCTCGTTAGAGTGAATGCCTTTAAATTCTTGGAGATTGTATGTGTTTGCTCAGTGTTTAACGATTTGTCACTGGAGGCTTGTGATGGTCTATACAATGATTCTAACCCTCCCAATGTCAAGAACTTGACAACCAATGGAGTTGGAGACGTTTTAGTTCGGAAGGTGAAAAGAAAGCAAGAAAGAAGTAAAAGAGAAGGGAGTAGTAAGAAAGTAATACAGCACGATGGATAGGATATGCACTCCCTGTCTGCATCACAATTTAGGCATCTGATTCATGGTTGACAAAGTGCGATAACTTGGTAAAGGCACAAAGCAAGGAATAGTGGTTTAAGATCTTTAATGTACATCCTTTTTTTTCTTTTGCATCCCCAATGTCTGCAATACATTTTTCTATTCGGTGCCCCATCTCAAATGAAAAACACTTGTTTCTAGAGAACAGAGTGGTGAGAGAGTGATAAAACAAGATGCCTGGGAAATGCAACCTCTTCCTGCATCATTACGTAGGAATCTGATTCACGGTTGACTGTGTCCAATAACGTGGTAAAGTGAGAGTAGACCCGGGAAAGAGAATTCAAGAAAAAATCATGACAAAAATAGCATAGCATGCTTACCTTATCGGATGATGGAAAAGTCTTAGGAGGGTTTATTTAATGGCACATGTTTGGCATTTTATTGGCACATCTCTTGTGATATCTTCGATGATATCTTGTGTGATATCTGAAATATGTGTCATATGTTTTGTAATATCTTGTATGATATCTAAGATATGTGATATTTGTTCTGTGATATCTCTGGTAATATTTTTTATGATATCTAAGATATGCCTTAGATATGAGAAACATATGCCTCTCAAATATCACAATTAAATAAGCTGCATTTCTGGCATATGTCATGATATCAACTAGCACCTTGATATTCATCAATGATCTGGGTCATTCATCAATGATATTCATAAGGCCTAGGGATTTTATAGTACCTTTGTTGTATATGCATTTTTGTGGCACCAAATGCTACAAAATTGTGTGTGAAATGCTCTCATTTCCTTAACATAATCAAAAGATCTTGAGAAGACTAAAAGACCTTTAGAAGAATTTCATAATCGAGGGAGGCCAAAGTGCAAGGGTTAGTTGCAGCCCTAGTAAGTAAATTTCTCGCATTGCTTTAGTAAGTGAGTAAATGTAGGCCTAGCAAGTAAGAGTGAGACTGAAAGGTTGACTTGTGACTAGCAAAAGAGTTACACACAAGTGCCACACAAGTTTAGCAATGATGAAATTGCAACCCCGTAACAAAAAGCTTTTGCTAACTTGGGAAGTCAATATGCTGGCTAGGATAGGAGTGCCAACTGCCGAGAAGGGCTCGCTATTGGTTTGCCTGTTCTAGCTCAATATTTTTCCTTTGAAGGTTCTCCTCTCGCTAAGGCTGCTTGTTTGAGTGATAACATGGAGTTATGGGGCAGCACCTCACTTCTGCCATAAGGGCCAACCTTTGGGTGATCCAAACTATCCATCTGATTATTCTTCGCTTACATCACAGTCTTTTTAAGTGGGTAGGTGGAGGACCCGTTCATCGCTTGCTACTTCTACTCCCCTCATTCCTTGAAAATTGCTTCTTCCCTTTACATTAGAAAGTTTAGACAGATTAATAAATTCGGGGCCATGGTTAATGCAGACCATCACTACTATTAGCAGCTCTAATATTGGAATAAATTTATTGAGACATTGATATGAGAAATGCCATGAACACCAAGTTGTGTTCTCAAACAATTTTCTATTTCAAAGCTACTAATGGTAGGGTATAAATCCTTATCTAAACTGATCATGCGCCAGTCAAGAATCAGAACAATACCTCCATTGCTTTTGAGACAAAAGTAAGTTCAAAATGATATAAAATAATTCCAAGCACATGATAAATTGCCAAATTAAAACCACGGACTACCCCACTAGCACCACACCATTCAATAGAACTAGACTTTCCGAAGGACCCTTGGCCAAAGGCCACCATAAGAAATGATCTTCTAACATACAAAAGCAACTTGATAGTGTCACAAGCAAGACCAAAATTACCACCTGTTTACTTTCAATCATACTATCTAACTCTAGTCCTCTGCGTTCTCCCTTTCATCTTTAACAAGCTTAATCATGTCGTCAATCCGAAGAATTGTAATAGCCATCTTAGTTGCAAACTGGGACAAGTAAAACCATAACCATAAGCCCATATCAAGTATGCATTGGCACATCCAATTAGCCTTTGTTAGATTGTTCAACACACCTGTATTATCTTTACTTTGTGTAACACCCCGGGATTTTATGACATTTTTTATAATAATAATAATAATAATAATAATAATAGCATTTGGGATCCAATGAGAAAAAGTTTTATTAATTTGTTTACTAAAACATTTCTTAAAACCTCCGGGTGCTATTTTTCCTTTCCCAACATCACAAATTTTAACTTAAAACATAATTAAAATTTTATGATAATAGACTTAAAACAATACGCATATCAATAAACTTCAAAATGCATCAACGCCTTTATTTTCAATCAAATAAATATCCAAAACACAATATTAATATGGCCCAGGGTCTATCCATCACAACATCCCATTAAATGTCCATCATATGTATAACTATTTTAATCAAATCCATAAAATAAAAGTATATAGTCCATATAGAAAGTCAAATTGTAGTCCTGTTTATTAACTCACATCAATATCTATAACCCAAAGTAAGGAAATCTCCCACAGCTATCACGGTTTCTCAACGATCTTGCCTTTCCTGATGTCGCGCTTGAGATCTAAGGTATTGCAAAACAAAGCAATGCCTCAACAAGCTATTGCTTGTGCAAGTACATAGACAATTAATGAAATAAATGAAATAACAGTAATGACAAAATAAAAGAAATAAAATCATTATAACTCATGTCAACATAGTATCAATTTCTCAAGTATGCTAAAGCATGCATTCCACGAATTTAAAACATGATATGATCGATGTAATTGAGCATACAATAATAATAATAATAATAATAATAATAATAATAAGGGCACCCTAAGGTAATGAGTCCCACAAGCATCGTATACACTAGCATCTCCGATCATGAGTACTCATATCCAACCTCTGAGTGTCGTTACACCTAGGTATACCATCTCATCACCATGCTCATCATGCAAATACATATAATAAGAGTATGGATCGTCATGCCGCAGTGGCAACCCTCCATGGCTCTCAACCACCGCTGCTCACCGTCGACACCATAACGGGAGACTTAGCGTCCGTCCCCATTGAAAGGCCTAAACCGGTAGTGTGGACTATCCATGTTACCAAAACCCTACCAAATGTCATCTACGGGCAGGTGTCTATCATATCACAATCTCATCACATCACAAATCTAGGAGGGTGGGTGGCCGGCCCTCTCCCTCCTAGCATGACGCCACCGGATGAGAGCACCCGTGATAAAACATCAAACACTGAAATCATATATATGCTAAAACTCAAGAGTACTTGTAGCTCGTAATCCCCAAGGCATGGCCCTCATCCCGGGGTTAGCCTATAAAAGGACCAGCCACCAAGTTTCCACTTTTCATTCTCATGCAATTCTATCAATTTCAGTTATGTAGTAAAGAAAAGAAAATTCTAATTATGCATAATATATAATATCATTCCTATGAAATCATTTATAATAAATCCACGTAATACATGCTTGAAAATTAAGTAACGATCATCGTATTAAAATCTAAATCTCGCAAAATCGCGATTTCTATTAAGTGAAATTCAAATCCACAATCAACTATAATGCTATGATCATACAGAGTTTGAAAATAAAACATTAATTGTTGGCACCTACCTCGACGTGAGATCACTTAGTTCGCTCGTAAAATCCCTTTAACTTATATGTCCGGATGCACCTGTCAATGTCACATCACTATTTTTTTTTTTAAATTCTAAAGTAAAAGTGATTATTTGTAAGTTTTTAGGTTAAATCTAGGTTCACATCGTCAATACGGTCACAACTCCTCTTTTGGATTGTGATTTGGACCTTTATAGCTCTTAGAAATCAAATTTTAAGTGAAAATACCCCTTAAATTAATTTTATTAATTTATAAATGGGGTCGGCCGGTCGGTTACACCGGTTTATACCGGCGGCCTGCTCTTACACCGGCTTATACTGGTGTAATGACATCACGAAGACGTCTGTCTCTACGACGCACGATCAAGCATGCGTCCCCGTGACCGGGATGCACGATCGCATGCTTCGTGGTAGCCAGGACGCAGTGTGTCCCGTCTCCATGTGACAGTGCCTATAGGCGATCCCATGCGCACGCAAGGGCATGCACCCGTTGTGCGTCTCCGTCGGGTGTCCTGCTGGGCGTCCCAGCGTCAACGCCAGGGTGCCGACACTCTCGACATTGCTAGAGATGACAACCGGATTCCAGTCCTCTCTAGCGATCCTACAGGAGTCCAAATCTTGCGATTTTTGCACTGTTTTGCTCAAAATTTCATCTAGATTTCATTTCTACAATCCTTTTTCATTGAATTTTCCAAAAAAAATATTTTTATGTGATTTTTTTCCATGTTCCCAAAACTTCCCTAGGTACTGTTTTTCACGTTTTTCGGCAATACCAGCTGTTGGATTTTTCTCAAATTAAAAGGGTTTGATCTTGGGTCTCTTATACACTAGATGAACGGTCTGATTTGCAATCTAAGATGGTTTCCTCAGTGGATTTATGCCCCAACAGTAACGCACCCAAAGTTCCAAGAAAAACTACGTTTTTCCCTTACTTCCATGCATGCTACTGATCTATCTTCGCTCATATAATATGGAAATTAGGGAATTAGAGTTTGCCTCGTTTTGCTAGGCTTTTGTTGATGTTGCTGGAGCCTTACTTGCCGAAAAACTAGAATTTTGCATAGGGTTTTAGAGAAAAGATGCAGCAGAGAAGATGATGCGAGGAGTCTGAGAGAGATAGATCTTGCTAGGGATGAGGAATGGAAGCTTTTCCCTTATACACTCCTCTCCGACGATTTCTCCAGCGAATTTGCCGGATCTGATAAAGGCGTGTAGAAGAAGGGGGTGTCATTATCAATTCAGGCCCCTATGTTTTTTGCTCTGCCAATTTACCAAAATACCCCTATAACTTCAACGGCTCATTTCTTCTTTTGAGCTCCGTTTTTTGCGTTCTTTATGGCGTTGGAATCCTATCAATGTTTACTTTCAAATTTTTAAGTTTTAGGAAAAAATTCTATCTATAAATTTTTAATTTAATTTATTTAATAAATTCTTAATTTATACCTCAAATTGAGGATATTACATCCTTCCCTCCTTGTAAAAATTTCGTCCTCGAAATTTAGCTACATACCTCTATGTAAATAACTCTGGATGGTTCCTTCACATCTCCTCTTCTATTTCCTAGGTAGTCTCCTATAATGAATGATGTTGCCAAAGGACTTTGACTAATGTAATAATTTTATTCCTTAACACCTTAACTTTCGTATCCAGTATGCGCATCGGTCTCTCCTCAAACGTCATATCAGGCTGTAGCTTTCCTGGGATCTAGTCCAAAACGTGTGTGGGATCTGGCACGTATTTTCTCAGCATGGACACATGGAAGACGTCATGTACATTTGTCAATTGTGGTGGTAAGGCTAGTTGGTATGCCATTGACCCAACTCTTCGTAAGATCTCAAAAGGTCCAATCTACCTGGGACTAAGCTTCCCTTTATTTCCAAACCTCAACACTCTTTTCATGGGAGAGATCTTCATGAATACATGCTCACCTTCAACGAACTCCAAGTCTTTTCGCCTCTTATCTACATAACTTTTCTGTCGACTGTGAGCTGTCAATAATCTCTTTCGAATGAGTCGGACTTTCTCTACACACTCTTCCACTAACTCAGGCCTCACCACGTGTCTTTCTCCTATATCACTCCAACATAAGGGTGACTGTAACACCCTAGGGTTCCAACAATCACAATATTGTCCGCTTTGGGGTGCCCATACACCCCTCACGGTTTTATTCTTCTCAAGTTTCCTAGGAAAAACGCGTTGTGACCATTAGAGTTCCCCAAACTCTTATAAACAGCCCAGTTTCCTCTCCCCAGGCAATGTGGGACTAACTCTCTATCCCTCACCCTAGCCTAGAAGCTTGCCAGCCTTCTCTTGGCTCACCCTCATTAGCCCAAGGCTTCACATCTTCCCCCCTTAGGGAACACGCGTCCCCCCATGATAGCCACGACCAAGCGCCCGCGTGTTGCTATCCACCACACCACGAGGGGAACTAGCTCTGATACTATTTGTAAAACCCTGGGGTTCCAATAATCACAATATTGTCTGCTTTGGGGCGCCAATACACCCCTCATGGTTTTATTCTTCCTAGGTTTCCTAAGGAAAACGCATTGTGACCATTAGAGTTCCCCAAACTCTTATAAAAAGCCTAGTTTTCTCTCCCCAGGCAATGTGGGACTAACTCTCTGTCCCTCACCCCAACCTAGAAGCCTACCAGCCTTCTCTTGGCCCGCCCTCATCGGCCCAGGGCTTCACATGCACGATGTAACATTTACTAATTTAAATATTAGGAAAATTTGATTTTTGAAATAATGATAATAATAATAAATAATATAATACATATATAAGGTAAGGAAGAGAGAGAGTGCTCAAAACGCACTCTCCTCCCTCTTTATTCTCTCTCTCTCTCTCTCTCTCTCTCTCTCTCTCTCTCTCTCTCTCTCTCTCTCTCTCTCACGTGAACAGTCACGCAACCTGGCGATGGATTCCACCACCCTTTGAACAGTCGGGAACGAGGTAGGATTACTCCACCCTTCTTTTTGCATTAAATTTTAAGGCTTATTAACTTGTAAATGACGAAAAATGGCGTGAACATGTAGTTTCTATATAATAAAAAAAAATTGTGATTTACTATTTTTCACAAAAAAAAAATTTGATGAGACGGTGTCAGATTAAGATCTGGACCATTCATATTGAGCATGATGATGTGAGGAAAGGACCCATGAAGTATCATGGGGATCAGACAGCTAGAGACGCCGAAAAACCCCAAAAATAGTAGGCAAGGGTTTTTAGAAACGAAGCAAAAATCATGGAAAAATGAATGAATTTGTGAAAATAAAGGGTGGAAATGGAATGTACATGAAAAACTGGACACAGAGATGTATAAATTGCAAAAAATGGAGCACCTGGGGTCGCCGGCGATGGCGAACCAGTCCGGTAGTCGTTCTAGGCAACGACGACCTGCACCGGGAAGAAAACAAGCGAACGAGGGAGAGCCATGCGGCGCGACGAGCGCACGCCACGCGGTGCTACAAGAACTTGCCACGCGCGCGGCGCTCTGAACACGCGCCACGCGTTTTTTCTGTCCCCCACGCACGAGCCAACGCGCTCCGATTCCAAATGCGCATGCGTATCCACAGACGCGGGCCCCACGTGCGTGCAGACGGCCGCACCGCATGTGCGACGAGGCCCATTTTCTAGATTTTTGGTATTTTGACCCCTTGTGCATAAAAAACTTGATTTCAGGAGTTACAGAGGTCCAAATCACTATCTGAAGGAGGCGTCGTGATCGCCTCAACAAAGCAGACCTAGATTTAAGATGAAAACCTAGTTTGGAGTAGCCTTTTAATAGCCAAACTATTAAACACTATTAAATGACTTAAATTAAGCTGATTAATGGATGATCAAGCTTTAGATGTTGGTAACTGTGGTTTACTAAATGAAGTAGAAAATATAGGGATCATGGAGAAAATGAGAGGCCTAACAATGAATAATGATTTATGGCGTGACAGGCACATCAGGGCATACACCTTGATATCGCTTACACGTTTGTTTGGGATAGTGGGATACCGAGGTAGGTGATTTCATTCATAATTTTTTCATGATGCTCAAATGATGATTTGGTGATTTGAGTTTTTGAGGCATGTGATTTATGCCTTACCATATGCATGAGATTGATTTCATCATGTAGTTTCTCATGTGCATGCTACCTTTCGGGTGGTTCTTGCATGCACTATTTCTTATATATTTTCGTGATATTCACTTGCTTATTGGCAATTTGACATGTGGGAGTTGCTTTGTCTTGGTGTTTGAGACTATTGATCCTATGGTAGGATGCAATTCTTCACCCCGTGAGTGCCTGAGTGCCCGTGAGGGTAAAAGGGTGAAAGTGGGCATGCAACGCAACTTTTCGTGAGTGCCGTGAGGGAGAAAGGGTGAAAGTGAAAGTGGTACGCGTCGTTTCCATGAGTGCCTGAGTGCCCGTGAGGGTGCAAGGGTGAAAGCGGCTATGTGAAACCCCGGGTTTTAACAAACTGTTTCCCATATTTATACAAAAATAATAATAGTTTATTGATAGAAAATAGAGGGATCCCAGAACTTAAAACTCATAATTTAAAACTTATCGCAGTGTCAAGAAAAATACCATTTAAGAAAACCCACAAGGTTATTTCACCTCAAAACTATACTGAAGAATAGAACCAAAAGTAAACATTTTGAGCATGTACACTCACAGCAATGTGGGGTCAGTTCTCTGTACCATCCGCTTTCACCCTTGCACCCTCACAGCACTCAGGCACTCATGGGAACGACGAGCACCACTTTTGCTTTCACCCTTTCACCCTCACGAGGTGAAAAATCGCATCCTACCACATGATCAATAGTCTCAAATATCAAGTCAGAGAGACTCCCACATGTCAAGAAGACCAAAAAGCAAGTGAATATCATGAAAGATATTGAGAACAGTGCATGCAATAACCACCAGAAAGATAGCACGCACATGAGAAGCTACACGCTGAAATCAATCTCATGCATATAGTCAGGCATAAATCACATGCCTCAAAAACTCAAATCACCAAATCACCATTTGAGAATCATGAAAAATTTGTGAATGAAATCACCTACCTTGGTATCGCACTATCCCAACAAACGTGTAAACGATATCAAGATGTATGCCCTGATGTACCTGTCATGCCATAAATCATGTCATGGTTAATGCATATAACCAAAATCTAAAGCCTAATCATCTATTGATCAGCTTGATCTGAATCATCTAATAGCATTTAGTAGTTTTGCTATTAAAAAGTTACTATAAACTAGATTTTCGTCTTAAATCCAAGTCCGCCTTGTTGAGATGATCACAACGCCTCTTTCGGATCGTGATTTGGACCTCTGTAGCTCCTAAAATCACGTTTTAAAGGAATAAAGGGTCAAAACCCTCAAAACCAAGAAAACGAGCCCGCCATATGGCACGTGTTGTCTGCACGCACGTGGCGGGCGCGTCAAGAACCCGTGCGAGTGGTGCGTGCGTCTATGGACGCTCTTTGCTCATGGCGCACATTCGAAGTGCTGCGCGTTCTAGCAGCACCGCGTGGTGCGCGCTTGTTGCGCAGTGTGCCACTCCCTCGTCCCTGCAATTCCTTCTCGTTCCGGTCGCCGTTGCCGGAGACGAAGACCGGACTAGTTCGCAGTCGTCGGCAACCCCAGGTGCTCCGTTTTTTGTGATTTTGCACCTCTAAGTCCAGTTTTTCACTTACATTCCATTTTCACCCTCCATTTTCACAAATTCCTCCTAAATCTATAATTTTTTCACGATTTTTGTCTCATTTTCAAAAACTCCCACAATACAGTTTTTTGGGCTTTTCGGCGTTGCTAGCCATCCGATCGTCACAAATTTTCATGGGTCCTTTCCTCTCCTCATCATACTCAATATTAACAGTCCAGATCTTAATCTGACACCATCTCATCAAATTTTTTAGTGAAAAACAGTAAAGCATGAATTTTTACAAAAACTATATGTTCAAGCTGTTTTTTCGCCGTTTACAAGTGAATAAACCTTAAAATTTAACGCAAAGAGAAGGGTGGTGGAGTGATCCTACCTCATTCCCAGCTGTTCAAGGGTGGAGAAATCCTTCGCCATGGTGCGTGACTGTCCACGTGGAACAGAGAGAATTGAGAGGGAGGAGAGTGCGTTTTGAGCACTCTCTCTTCCTTACCTTAATATATGTTTATTTTATTTTTATTTTTATTATCTTTATTTTGAAAATCAATTTTTCCTAATCTTTAAATTAGTAAATTTTACATCCTAACCACCTTATAGAAAATTTGGTCCTCGAAATTTAAAATATGCATACCTCACGAGAAGAGCTTTGGGTGGGTACGCCTCATCTCATCCTCCAATTCCCAAGTAGCCTCCTGTGCCAAGTGATGCTGCCAGAGGACTTTGACCAGGGGAATGGTCTTAGTCCTCAACTCCTGGATCTTGCTATCCAAGATCTGTGTGGGGCGCTCCTCGAATGTCAAGTCAGGCCGTACCTCCGATGGTATCTGCTCTAGCACGTGGCATGGGTCCGGTATGTACTTCCTCAGCATAGAGATATAAAAAAATGTCATGTACTCCAGCTAGCTGTGGGGGTAGGGCTAACTAGTATGCGACTGGTCCAACTCTGTGCAAGATCTCAAAAGGACCAATGTATCTAGGACTGAGTTTCCCCTTTATGCCAAATCTCATCACACCCTTTATAAGGGAAACTCTAAAAATACATGCTCTCCGTCCTCGAACTCCAAGTCCTTTCGTCTCCTATCCACATAGCTCTTCTAGCGGCTTTGAGCTGTAAGCAATCGCCTACGAATGAGTTGGACTTTCTCTGTACATTGCTCAATCAACTCTGACCTCACAATCTGTCTCTCTCCTACGTCACTCCAACACAAAGGAGACCGACATGGTCTGCCATACAGTGCCTCATAAGGCGCCATGCCAATGCTGGCATGATAGCTATTATTATACGCAAACTCCACGAGTGGTAAATGCTCATCCCAACTACCTCTCCAATCCATGACACAAGCCCTCAACATATCCTCCATGGTCTGGATGGTCCTCTCAGTCTGGGGGTGGAAAGCCATACTCAATCGCAACCTCGACCCTAGAGCCTCCTGTACACTCTGCCAGTACTTTGAGGTAAACTATGTCTCTTGATCTGAGATAATCGTCAATGGTACTCCATGAAGGCTCATGATCTCCCTGACATACAGCTTCGCCAAGTTGTCCACGGTCTGAGTCTATCTAATAGGGAGGAAATGGGCTGACTTTGTCAATCTGTCAACTATGACCCATATCATGTCATGCCTACTGGTCGTCCTTGGCAAGCCAACTATAAAATCCATAGTGAGGTGGTCCCACTTCCACTCTGGAAGATCTAAAGTCTGCAATAACCCAGCTGGTCGCTGATGCTCCGACTTGACCTGCTGACAGGTCAAGCATCGTGCTATGCACTCACCAATATCCCTCTTCATTCCACTCCACCAAAAGTGCCGTCACATCTTCGTACCTCCGAGATGAATAGAATATGGGGACTGGTGTGCCTCTTGTAGCAAGTCATGTCTCAACTTATCATTTGTAGGTACTACCAATCTGCCCCTATACCTGACACCTCCATCGAGCCCTCTAGAAAAGTTGGCCTTCTTGGCCATGTTCTGCGTCTCAACATCGCTCACTTGTGCCTGAAGGATCCTATCAAGAAACTTGGATCTAGTCGAGAGGTTAGCAAGCATCACTCTCGACTTCCTACTCAGGGCATCAACTACAACGTTAGCTTTCCCCGGGTGGTACTATATCATAAAGTCAAAGTCCTTGAGGTATTCCATCCATCTCCTCTGCCTCATGTTCAGATCGCTCTGAGTGAAGAAATACTTTAGGCTCTTGTGGTCAGTGTATATCTCAAAATTCTTTCCATATAAATAGTGTCTCCAGGACTTCAACGCAAACACCACTGCGACCAACTCAAGATCATGTGTCGAATAATTCACCTCGTGCATCTTCAACTGTCTCAACCAATAAGCGATGACCTTCCCATGCTGCATCAGCACCGCTCCTAGACCTCTGCCTGATGCATCATAAAACACTACGTAACCACCTAATCTTGAAGGTAGGGTAAGTACTGGTGCAGAAGTCAACCTCCGCTTGAGCTCCTCAAAGCTCTCCTCACAAGCATCAGTCCAAACAAACCTGGTGTCCTTCCTAGTCAAAGTGGTCATGGGCAAGGCAATCTTCGAGAACCCCTCAATGAATCGTCAATGGTAACCAGCTAAACTGAGGAAACTATGAACCTCTGTCACCGTCGTAGGCCTCTCCCAACGCAAAACTCCCTCCACCTTAATTAGATTTATGGTCACACCATCCTTGGACACCACGTGCCCCAAAAACTGCACGTCCTAACCAAAATTCACACTTACTGAACTTTGCATACAAGCGATGACAGCGAAGTGTGTCCAACACAATGCGAAGATACTCCATGTGGGCCCTATGGTTAGGAGTATAGATCAGAATATCATCCACAAAGACAATCGCAAACTTATCCAAATAAGCTCGGAATACCCTGTTCATCAAATCCATGAACATTGCAGGTGCATTCGTTAGCCCAAAGGGCATTACCAAAAACTCATAATGGCCATACCGACTCCTGAATGCAGTCTTAGGGATATCCTCCTCTCTAATCCTCAACTGGTGATAGCCTGAGCGCAGGTCGATCTTAGAGAACACCTGTGCCGACTGCAACTGATCAAACAAGTCGTCAATACATGGTAGAGGGTACCGATTCTTCACGGTAACACTGTTCAGTAACCGGTAGTCTATGCACAACCTCAATGACCCATCCTTCTTCTTAACGAAGAGGACTGGTGCTCTCCAAGGAGACCCACTCGGCCTAATAAAACCCTTATCCAAAAGTTCATGCAACTGCACTTGGAGCTCTCTCAACTCTGCAGGGGCCATCCTATAAAGCGCCTTAGATATAGGCGGTGTACCCGGCACCAAGTCTATGGTAAAATCATTCTCCCTAGGTGGAGGTAGTCCTGGTAGCTCGCCTGGGAATACATCAACAAAATCTCATACTACGTCAATCTCCTCAATCCGTGGCTGCTCCCTGTCAGTCATCATGACGCAAGCCAAAAAAACTCAACAACCTCAAGCATAACATCAAGCTGCTCTCATGGAGGAAATCATACAAAGGCCACTATCACTCCTCCTACCCTAAACTACAACCACTGGTCGACCCGGTACACTACACATAATCTGCTTCTTGTGGCAGTCTATAGTAACCCAAAACATCGCTAGCCAATTCATCCCCAAGATGACATCAAAATCCATCATGTCTAATAAAATGAGGTCGGCATCCATCCTCATACCTGATATCTCCACTGATACCCTCTCAAGGTACTCAGTAGCCTCAACTGTCTCTCTTGATGGCATCGACACATCTAACCCAAATGCTAGCTTCCTTGTAGGCAAGTCAAGGCATGATGCAAATGTACATGCAATAAATGAGTGGGTAGACCCCGAATCAAAAAGAACTCTGGCATGTCTATCAGCTACAAGAAAAGTACCTTCCACCACCTGGTTTGAGGCCTATGCCTGCCCTGAGGTGATGGCAAAGACGCAGCCCTAACAGCGTGGTACTGCCTCCGCGGTGGCATCAATCCTCTGTGGTCTGTCTCCCAAACCTCTTAGGCACTATCTCATCATGTGCCCCGTCTCGCCACAACCATAGCACCTAAATGGCTTGCTTAGCTGAAAAGTCTGCTGTCGTTGCTGCTGCTGATATTGATGGGGCTGCTGTGGGCCTTGATGATGACGGCCCTGTCTTGGGCACCATTGCCCCACGTGTCGGTCCTTACAACGAGGGCACACTCTCTGACCTTGATTCTCCTTTGTCTAGGAGGGTACTGTGAATCATGTCCCCCCTGAGACGGTGTAGATGTGAAGGGCCTCTTGCCCTTGAAGGGCTGACTCACCTCTCCTCTACTCTGTCTCGAATCCCTCTCAAGCATCGCAGCCCTATTTGACGCCTGCGTCATAGTAGCCGGGTATGCTCTATCAGTACTTTGTGCCTCAACTGTGGCACCAACCCGTCGATGAATCTATCTGCTGCCTCCTGCTCTGAGGCAAAAGGGGTAGTTGCAAATCTGCGCAGTCTATTAAATTGGGTCAAATACTGCGAACCATAAGGCTCCCTTGTGTCAATGTGAAGAACTCCCTCTTCATGGCGTGCAGAGCATGAGGAGGGAAATATTGCGCGTCAAATACCCTCCGAAAATCCTGCTAGGAGAATGGCGCTGAAGATGGGGGACGTATCTGCTGCTGGGTCTTCCACCAAAACCCGGCTTCTCCGACCAATAAGTATGAAGCCAATCTAATATGATCCTCAGGTGCAATCTCCATCCCCGTAAAGGGCTTCTCTACCTCAAACAACCATCTCTCTGCTACTGCTAGCTCTCCTTCCCCATGGAAGCTAGGAACCATCCTCCGAAACCTCTCGAGGTGCTTAGTTGGTGGAACACGCATGCTAGAGGATCCTCCCTCAACAACTACCTATGTGGGTGCCAACGGTGCTACATGGGATGACTGTGCTGCTGAGTCCTCTGGGACTGCTGCAGTCGCCGCCAGGTGGACAGGGTGTAAGGCCTGCACCTCCACACGAACCTCCGCCTGAACCTGCTTCGAAATATGCTCTGTAAGACGTGGTAAGAGGCTCTCAACTACACAAGCCGCAATGTCTGCCTCCTGCCCCCCTTGCTCTGGTGTAGTGGCAGGAGTGACAGGGGTGGCAACTGGTGGAGCGAGGGTAGACCTGGTCCTTTGTCGAAAAGCCATCTGTTAACAACACATAACCCATGGTATAAGCATTTCTCCTTTCTCAGTCTAAGCCAACAACTAATTGGCTATCATGCTAATTAAACCCTTAAAGTGGTCATGATGGAATACGCCTGAACTTTGATACCAAACTGTGACACCCCGGGTTTTAACAAACTGTTTCCCATATTTATACGAAAATAATAATAGTTTATTGATAGAAAATAGATGGGATCCTAGAACTTAAAACTCATAATTTAAAACTTTTCGTAGCGTCAAGAAAAATACCATTTAAGAAAACTCCGAGGGTCATTTCACCTCAAAACCACATTGAAGAACAGAACCAAAAGTAAACATTTTGAGCATGCTCACAACTTAAAACCACAGTGAAATTTTTGCAACTGCAAAGATACATAATAGTGAAAATTCCAAAGCTCCAGAGTCTGTCCAAGATCACCATGTCATCCATGTATAAACATATAACTACTATACAGTGATATGGGTCTAATCTATCAATATATACAATGACTAAGCAAAATGCCAGAAGCCAATACCAGTCTAAAAAAAGTACACAACTCTATCTCTGTATCTGACAGTATCTGTCCTCAAGCCCCCGTCCAGCTCCAGTCTAGTCCACCTTCTTCCTTTTCTAACTGTCGCGCTCTGATTCGCATTGCAAAACAAAGCAATGCCTCAGCAAGCCATGCTTGTGCAAGTGATATACATTCAAAGTAACTCAATAAAAACAAAGCACATGGCGCAAGGCATAAAGATCATGAAATGATCAAACATAATATAAAGCCTTAAATCACACGATGAAGGACCTACCAAGTCCATGCAATAAATAAGACATCATCAACTATGATATCAGGACATGCACAATCTGAGAAAATCTAGAAACACATGAATGCATGTCCAAAGTGTCAAACATCATACACAATTAAGCCTTATGAGTGTCTCAAGTACACTCACGGCAATGTCGGGTCAGCTCTCTGTACCATCCGCTTTCACCCTTTCACCCTTGCACCCTCACAGCACTCAGGCACTCACGGGAACGATGAGCACCACTTTTGCTTTCACCCTTTTGCCCTCATGGCACTCAGGCACTCATGAAAAGTTGCGTTGCACACCCGCTTTCACCCTTTCACCCTCACAGGCACTCGGCACTCAGGGGTGAAAAATCGCATCCTACCACATGATCAATAGTCTCAAATATCAAGTCAGAGAGACTCCCACATGTCAAGAAGACCAAAAAGCAAGTGAATATCACGAAAGATATCGAGAACAGTGCATGCAATAACCATCAGAAAGATAGCACGCACATGAGAAGCTACATGCTGAAATCAATCTCATGCATATGGTAAGGCATAAATCACATGCCTCAAAAACTCAAATCACCATTTGAGAATCATGGAAAAATTGTGAATGAAATTACCTACCTTGGTATCGCACTATCCCAACAAACGTGTAAACGATATCAAGATGTATGCCCTGATGTACCTGTCATGCCATAAATCATGCCATGGTTAATGCATATAACCAAAATCTAAAGCCTAATCATCTATTGATCAGCTTGATCTGAATCATCTAATAGCATTTAGTAGTTTTACTTTAAAAAGTTACTCCAAACTAGATTTTCATCTTAAATCAAGGTCCGCCTTGTTGAGACGATCACAGCGCTTCTTTCGGATCGTGATTTGGACCTCTGTAGCTCCTAAAATTATGTTTTAAAGGAATAAAGGGTTAAAACCCTCAAAACTAAGAAAACGGGCCCGCCATACGGCGCGTGCCATCCGCACACAAGTAGCGGGGCCGTCAATGAACACGCTGTGCGTCAGGGACTCGTGCAGTGGCGCACACGTCTATGGATGCGCTTTGCGTGGGGTTGAAACAGCGCGCGTTCGCAGTGTCGCGTGTGGCTCACATTCGCAGTGCTGCGCGTGGCGCGCGCTCGTTGCACCGCGTGGCACTCCCTCGTCCCTGCATTTCCTTCTCGTTTCGGTCACCGGCAACCATAGTTGCCCTATTTTATTATTATTTTTATACCTCTGTGTCTAGTTTTTCACGTACATTCCATTTCCACCCTCTATTTTCACAAATTCCTCCTAAATCTATTATTTTTTCATGATTTTTGTCTCGTTTTTAAAAACTCCCATATTACGATTTTTTGGGTTTTCAGCGTCCCTAATCGTCCGATCATCACGAAATTTCATGGGTCCTTTCCTCTCCTCATCATACTCAATATGAACGGTCCAGATCTTAATCTGACACTGTCTCATCAGATTTTTTAGTGAATAACAGTAAAGCATGAATTTTTACAAAAACTATATGTTCACGTCGTTCTTTCACCGTTTACAAGTGAATAAACCTTAAAATTTAATGCAAAGAGAAGGGTGGAGTGATCCTACCTCATTTTCGGCTGTTCAAGGGTGGAGAAATCCTTTGCCACAGTGCATGACTGTCCACGTGAAACAGAGAGAATTGAGAGGGAGGAGAGTGCGTTTTAAGCACTCTCTCTCTTCCTTACCTTAATATATGTTTATTTTATTTTTTATTATTATTATCTTTATTTTGAAAATCAATTTTTCCTAATCTTTAAATTAGTAAATGTTACAGGCTGGTACAGAGAGCGAACCCCACATTGCCATGAGTGTACTTGAGACACTCATAGGGCTTGACTGTGTATGATGTTTGATACTTTTTGACATGCATTCATGTATTTCTAGATTTTCTTGGATTATGCATGTCCTGATATCATGGTTGATGATATCTTATTTATTTCATGGACTTGGTATGTCCTTCATTGTGTGATTTAAGGCTTTATATTATGTTTGATCATCTTATGATCTTTATGACTTGAGCCATGTGATTTGTTTTCATTGAGTTTACTTTGAATGTATATCACCTGCACAAGCATGGCTTGCTGAGGCATTGCTTTGTTTTGCAATGCCTCAGAATCAGAGCGTGATAGTTAGAAAGGGAAGCAAGCGGATTAGTGTGGAGTTAGACGGGGGCTTGAGGACCATATACTGTCATATTCAGATTTAGAGACAGAGTGGTGTACATAGTTGTACTAGTATTGGCCTTTTGAAATTCTACTTAGTCGTTGTATATATTGATAGATTAGACCCATATCACTGTATAGTGGTTATATGTTTATACATGAATGACGTGGTGATCTTGGACAGACCTTGGAGCTTTGAAACTTTCACTATTACATATCTTTACAGTTGCAAAATTTTCACTGTGATTTTAATTTGTGAGCATGCTCAAAAGGTTTATTTTTTGTTCTGTTCTTTAATGTGGTTTTGAGGTGAAATGACTCTCGGGGTTTTCTTAAATGGTATTTTCTTGACGCTGTGAAAACTTTTAAATTATGATTTTTAAGTTCTGTGATCCCATCTATTTTCTAGCAATAAACTATTATTATTTTTGTATAAATATAGGAAACAGTTTAGTATAACCCCGGGTGTCATAATTTGGTATCAAAGCTCAGGCGTATTCCATCATCACCACTTTAAGGGTCTAATTAGTATAATAGCCAATTTGTTGTTGGCTTAGGTTGAGAAAGGAGAAATGCTTATACTATGGGTTATGTGTTGTTAACAGATGGCTCCTCGACGAAGGACCAGGCCTACCCCCGCACCACCAGTTGCCACGCCTGCCACTACACTAGAGCAAGGGGGCAGGAGGCAGACATTGCAGCTCGCGTAGTTGAGAGCCTCTTACCACGTCTCACAGAGCATATTTCGAGGCAGGTTCGGGCGGAGGTTTGGTCGGAGGTGCAGGCCTTGCACCCTATCCACCCAGCGGCGACTGCAGCAGTCCCAGAGGACTCAGCAGCATAGTCGTCCCATGTAGCACCGTTGGCTCCCACATAGGTAGTTGTAGAGGGAGGATCCTCGAGCATGCATGTTCCACCAGCTAAGCAGCTCGAGAGGTTCTGGAGGATGGTGCCTAGCTTCCATGGGGAAGGAGAGCCAGCATCAGCAGAGAGATGGCTGTTTGAGGTAGAGAAGGCCTTTGTGGGGATGGAGATTGCACCCGAGGATCAAGTTAGATTGGCTTCATACTTATTGGTTGGAGAAGTCGGGTTTTGGTGGAAGACCAAGCAGCAGATACGTCCCCCATCTTCAGTGCCACTATCCTGGCAGGATTTTTAGAGGATATTTGATGAGCAGTATTTCCCTCCTCATGCTTTGAACGCCATGAAGAGGGAGTTCAGCACATTGTCACAAGGGAGCCTTACGGTTCAACAGTACTTGACCCGATTTACTAGGCTACGTAGATTTGCAACTACCCCTTTCGCCTCAAATCAGGAGGCAATAGATAGATTCATTGACGGGTTGGTGCCACAGTTGAGGCACGAAGTACTGATAGCATACCCAACTACTATGACGAGGGCGGCAAATAGGGCTTCAATGCTTGAGAGGGATTCACGACGTAGTAGAGGAGAGGTGAGTCAGCCCTTCAAGGGCAAGAGGCCCTTCACATCCACACCGTCTCAGGGGGGACATGATTCACAGTACCCTCCTAGACAAAGGAGAGATCAAGGTCAGAGAGTGTGCCCTCGTTGTAAGGACCGACACGTGGGGCAATGGTGCCCAAGACAGGGCCGTCATCATCAAGGCCCACAGCAGCCCCATCAGTATCAGCAGCAGCAACGACAGCAGACTTTTCAGCTAAGCAAGCCATTTAGGTGCTATGGCTGTGGCGAGACGGGGCACATGATGAGATAGTGCCTAAGAGGTTTGGGAGACAAACCACCGAGGACTTATGCCACCATGGAGGCAGTGCCACACAGTCAAGGCCGCATCTTCGCCATCACTTCAGGGCAGGCACAAGCCTCGAACCAGGTGGTGGAAGGTACTTTTCTGGTAGCTGATAAATATGCCAAAGTTCTTTTTGATTCGGGGTCTACCCACTCATTTATTGCGTGTACAATTGCATCATGCCTTGACTTGCCTACGTGCAAGCTAGTATTCGGGTTAGATGTGTCGATGCCATTAGGAGAGACAGTTGAGGCTATTAAGTACCTTGAGAGGCTACCGTCGCCAAGATGGATTGAGGGGGAGGTCCTCAACATAATCTGAGGGATGGGGGGGACTGAGAGTTTAGTCCCACATCACTAGGGAGAAGGTTCCTGGGCTATTGATAAGGGTCCTGGAGACTCTACCTTGCAATTAGGCCTTTTCTTGCATGAGGGAAGAACAAAACCGTGCGGGCCATTGGCCCAAAGCGGACAATATAATTGCAAGGCATGGGCCCTTTGGGGGTGTTACACTTGGTGCCGGGTAAACCGCCTATATCTAAGGCGCCTTATAGGATGGCCCCTGCAGAGTTAAGAGAGCTCCAGGTACAATTGCAAGAACTTCTGGATAAGGGTTTTATCAGGCCGAGTGGGTCTCCTTGGGGAGCACCAGTTCTCTTCGTTAAGAAGAAGGATGGATCATTGAGGCTATGCATAGACTACCGGTTACTGAACAGTGTTACTATGAAGAACCGGTACCCTCTACCACATATTGATGACTTGTTTGATCAGTTGCAATTGGCACAGGTGTTCTCTAAGATCAACCTGCGCTCAGGCTATCACCAGTTGAGGATTAGGGAGGAGGATATCCCTAAGACTGCATTCAGGAGTCGACACGACCATTATGAGTTTTTGGTGATGCCTTTTGGGCTAACGAATGCACGTGCAGTGTTCACAAATTTGATGAACAGGGTATTCCGATCTTATTTGGATAAGTTCGTGATTATCTTTGTGGATGATATCCTGATCTATTCTCCTAACCATAGGGCCCACATGGAGCATCTTCGCATTGTGTTGGACACACTTCGCCGTCATCGCTTGTATGCGAAGCTCAGTAAGTGTGAATTTTGGTTAGGACATGTGCAGTTTTTGGGCACATGGTGTCCAAGGATGGTGTGGCTGTAGATCCAGCTAAGGTAGACGTAGTTTTACGTTGGGAGAGGCCTATGACAGTGACAGAGGTTCATAGTTTCCTCGATTTAGCTGGTTACTATCAGCGATTCATTGAGGGGTTCTCGAAGATTGCCTTGCCCATGACCACTTTGAAGAGGAAGGACACCAGGTTTGTTTGGACTGATGCTTGTGAGGAGAGCTTCAAGGACCTCAAGCGAAGGTTGACTTCTAAACCAGTACTTGCCCTACCTTCAGGATCAGATGGTTACGTAGTGTTTTGCGATGCATCAGGCAGAGGTCTAGGAGCGGTGCTGATGCAGCATGGGAAGGTCATCGCTTATGCGTCGAGACAGTTGAAGACGCACGAGGTAAATTATCCGACACATGATCATGAGTTGGCCGCAGTGGTGTTTGCATTGAAGTCTTGGAGACACTATTTATATGGCGAGAATTTTGAGGTATACACTGACCACAAGAGCCTCAAGTATTTCTTCACGCAAAGCGATCTGAACATGAGGCAGAGGAGATGGATGGAGTACCTCAAGGACTTCGACTTTACCATACATAACCACCCGGGAAAAGCTAACGTCATAGCTGATGCCCTGAGTAGGATGTCGAGAGTGATGCTTGCTAACCTCTCGACTTGATCCAGGTTTCTTGATAGGATCCTTCAGGCACAGGTGAGCGATGCTGAGATGCTGAACATGGCTAATAAGGCTGACTTTTCTAGAGGGCTCGATGGAGGTGTCAGGTATAGGGGAAGATTGGTAGTACCTGCAGATGATCAGTTGAGACATGACTTGCTACAGGAGGTGCACCAGTCCCCATATTCTATTCATCCCGGAGGTACGAAGATGTACCAGGACCTTAGACGACACTTTTGGTGGAATGGGATGAAGAGGGATATTGGTGAGTGCGTAGCACGATGCTTGACCTGTCAGCAGGTCAAGGCGGAGCATTAGCGACCAGCTGGGTTATTATAGACTTTAGATCTTCCAGAGTGGAAGTGGGACCACCTCATGATGGATTTTATAGTGGGCTTGCCGAGGACGACCAGTGGGCACGACATGATATGGGTCATAGTTGACAGATTGACAAAGTCAGCCCATTTCCTCCCTATTAGACAGACTCAGACCGTGGACAGCTTGGCAAAGCTATACGTCAAGGAGATCGTGAGCCTTCATGGAGTACCATTGACGATTATCTCATATCGAGGCACACGGTTTACCTCAAAGTACTGGCAGAGTGTAGAGGAGGCTCTGGGGTCGAGGTTGAGATTCAATATGGCTTTCCACCCCCAGACAGATGGTCAGACTGAGCGGACCATCCAGACCATGGAGGATAAGTTGAGGGCTTGTGTCATGGATTGGAGAGGTAGTTGGGATGAGCATTTGTCACTCGTGGAGTTTGCGTATAATAATAGCTATCATGCGAGCATTAGCATGGCGCCTTATGAGCCACTGTATGGCAGACCATGTCGGTCTCTTTTGTGTTGGAGTGACGTAGGAGAGAGACAAATTGTGAGGTCAGAGTTGATTAAGTAGTGTGCAGAGAAAGTCTGACTCATTCGTAGACGATTGCTTGGAGCTCAAAACCACTAGAAGAGCTATGCGGATAGGAAACGAAAGGACTTGGAGTTCGAGGTCAGAGAGCATGTATTTTTAGAGTTTCCCTTATGAAGGGTGTGATGAGATTTGGCGTAAAGGGGAAACTCAGTCCCAGGTACATTGGTCCTTTTGAGATCTTGCACAGAGTCAGACCAGTCGCATACCAATTAGCCCTACCCCCACAGCTAGTTGGAGTACATGATGTTTTTCATATCTCCATGTTGAGGAAGTACATACAAGACCTATCCCACGTGCTAGAGCAGATACCACTGGAGGTACGGCCTGACTTGACATTCGAGGAGCGCCCTATACGGATCTTGGATAGTAAGATCCATGCATTGAGGACTAAGACTATTCCCTTAGTTAAAGTCCTCTGGCAGCATCACTCGGCACAGGAGGCTACTTGGGAGTTGGAGGATGAGCTGAGGCGTACCCACCCAGAACTCTTCTCATGAGGTATGCATATTTTAAATTTCAAGGACAAAATTTTCTATAAAGGGGGTAGGATGTAACATTTACTAATTAATAGATTAGGAAAAATTGATTTTCAAAATAATGATAATAATAATAAATAATATAATACATATATATAAGGAAAGGAAGAGAGAGAGTGCTCAAAACGCACTCTCCTCCCTCTTCATTCTCTCTCTCTCACGTGAACAGTCATGGAACCTGGTGACGGATTCCTCCACCCTTTGAATAGCCGGGAACAAGGTAGGATTACTCCACCCTTCTCTTTGCGTTAAATTTTAAGGCTTATTAACTTGTAAAAGCCGAAAAATGGCGTGAACATGTAGTTTCTGTAAAATAAATAAATAAATAAATCATGATTTATTTTTTTTCACAAAAAAATTTGATGAGACGGTGTCAGATTAAGATCTGGACCATTCATATTGAGTATGATGACATGAGGAAAGGACCCATGAAGTTTCATAGGGATCAGATGGCTAGAGACGCCAAAAAACCCCAAAAACAGTAGGTAAGGGTTTTTAGAAACGAAGCAAAATTCATGGAAAAACGGTAGAAAAATGAATGAATTTGTGAAAATAGAGGGTGGAAATGGAATTTACGTGAAAACTAGACACTGAGGTGTAAAAATCTCAAAAAATGGAGCACCTGGGGTTGCCGACGACAGCGAACCAGTCCGATCGTCGTTCCTAGTAATGACGACCTGCACCGGAAAGAAAACAAGCGGGCGAGGAAGAGCCACGCGGCACAGTGAGTGCATGCCACGCGGTGCTGCAGGAATGCGCCACACACGTTGTTTCTGTCCTCCACGCGCAGAATGCATCCACAGACGCGCGAGCCAATGTGCATCGGTTTTAGATGCGAGATAGCGTCGACAGACGTGAGCCACACGCACAGCCCACGCATGTGCAAACGGCACACGCCGCACGTGCGGCGAGGCCCATTTTCTAGATTTTTGGTATTTTGCCCCCTTATGCATAAAAAACTTGATTTTAGGAGATACACAGGTCCAAATCACGATTTGAAGGAGGCGTTGTGATCATCTCAACAAGGCAGACCTAGATTTAAGATGAAAACCTAGTTTGGAGTAGCCTTTTAATATCCAAACTATTAAACACTATTAAATGACTTAGATTAAGCTAATTAATGGATGATCAGGCTTTAGATGTTGGTAACTATGGTTTACTAAATGAAGTAGAAAATATAGGGATCATGGAGAAAATGAGAGGCCTAACAATGAATAATGATTTATGGCGTGACAGGTACATCAGGGCATATACCTTGATATCGTTTACACGTTTGTTTGGGATAGTGCGATACCAAGGTAGGTGATTTCATTCATAATTTTTCCATGATGCTCAAATGATGATTTGGTGATTTGAGTTTTTGAGGCATGTGATTTATGCCTTACCATATGCATGAGATTGATTTCAGCATGTAGTTTCTCATGTGCATGCTATCTTTTGGGTGGTTCCTGCACGCACTATTTTTTATATATTTTCGTGATATTCACTTGCTTATTGGTAATTTGACAAGTGAGAGTCGCTCTGTCTTGGTGTTTGAGACTATTGACCCTGTGGTAGGATGCAATTCTTCACCCCATGAGTGCCTGAGTGCCCGTGAGGGTAAAAAGGTGAAATCGGGCATGCAAAGTGACTTTTCGTGAGTGCCTGAGTGCCCGTGAGGGTGCAAGGGTGAAAGCAGCTGTGTGAAACCCCAGGTTTTAACAAACTGTTTCCCATATTTATCCTGTGGTAGGATGCAATTCTTCACCCCGTGAGTGCCTGAGTGCCCGTGAGGGTAAAAGGGTGAAACTGGGCATGCAACGCGACTTTTCGTGAGTGCCTGAGTGCCGTGAGGGTGCAAGGGTGAAAGCGGCTGCGTGAAACCTCGGGTTTTAACAAACTATTTCCCATATTTATCCTGTGGTAGGATGCAATTCTTCACCCCATGAGTACCTGAGTACCCGTGAGGGTGAAAGGGTGAAAGCGGGCATGCAACACAACTTTTCGTGAGTGCCTAAGTGCCATGAGGGTGAAAGGGTGAAAGCGAAAGTGGTACGCATCATTTCCGTGAGTGCCTGAGTGCCCGTGAGGGTGCAAGGGTGAAATGGTGAAAGTGACTGGTACAGAGAGCGGACCCCACATTGCCGTGAGTGTACTTGAGACACTCATAGGGCTTGATTGTGCATCATGTTTGATACTTTTCAACATGCATTCATGTATTTCTATATTTTCTTGGATTATGCATGTCTTGATATCATGGTTGATGATATCTTATTTATTTCATGGACTTGGAATGTCCTTCATCGTGTGATTTAAGGCTTTATATTATGTTTCATCATCTTATGATCTTTATGACTTGTGCCATGTGATTTGTTTTCATTGAGTTTACTTTGAATGTATATCACCTGCACAAGCATGGCTTGCTGAGGCATTGCTTTGTTTTGTAATACCTCAGAATCAGAGCATGACAGTCAGAAAGGGAAGCAAGCGGATTAGTGTGGAGCTGGACGGGGGATTGAGGACCAGATACTGTCACATTCAGATTTAAAGACAGAGTGGTGTACATAGTTGTACTGGTATTGGCCTTTTGAAATTCTACTTAGTCATTGTATATATTTATAGATTAGCCTCATATCACTGTATAGTGGTTATATGTTTATACATGGATGACGTGATGATCTTGGACAGACCTTGGAGCTTTGGAACTTTCACTATTACGTATCTTTACAGTTACAAAAATTTCACCGTGGTTTTAATTTGTGAGCATGCTCAAAAGGTTTATTTTTTATTCTGTTCTTCAGTGTGGTTCTGAGGTGAAATGACTCTCGGGGTTTTCTTAAATGGTATTTTCTTGATGCTGTGAAAAGTTTTAAATTATGAGTTTTAAGTTCTGTGATCCCATCTATTTTCTAGCAATAAACTATTATTATTTTTGTATAAATATGGGAAACAGTTTAGTAAAACCCGAGGTGTCACAAAACCCAATAGAACCGGGACAATATCGTTACTGAAGAGCCCAGACCCGGGGGGTTACAATGGTATCAGAGCGGGACCCCGACCCAGTGTGGAGGCTAACCCCACGCATGGACGCGTGACCCTTGAGGAGGGGAGAGGTGAACCGTCGCCAAGATGGTTTAAGGGGGACGTCCCCAACATAATATGAGGGGAGAGACTGAGAGTTTAGTCCCACATCGCTAGGGAGAAGGTTCCTGGGCTATTGATAAGGGTCCTAAAGACTCTACCTTGCAATTAGGCCTTTTCCCGTGTGAGGGAAGAACAAAACCATGCCAAGCAGACAATATAATTGCAAGGCATGGGCCCTTTGGGGGCGTTACAGTGACCGACAAGATTTTCCATAAAGTGCCTCATATGGAGCCATGCCAATACTTGTGTGATGGCTATTATTATAAGCAAATTCCACCAGTGGTAAATGATCTTCCCAGCTACCCTTCCAATCCATAACACAAGCTCACAGCATATCCTCAATAGTCTGGATGGTCTTCTCGCTCTGTCCTTTTGTCTGAGGATGGAATGATGTGCTAAATTTCAGTCTCAATCCTAATGCGTCTTGCACACTCTTCCAGTATTTTGAGGTAAATCGAGTATCTCGATCTGATATAATTGTCAAGGAAACTCCATGTAGACTCACGATCTCCTTAACATATAATTTCGCTAAGCTGTCCACTGTCTGATTCTGTCTTATAGGAAGGAAATGAGCGGACTTGGTCAATCTGTCCAAAACAACCCATATTATGTCGTGGCCGCTGACAGTCCTCGGAAGACTCTCAATAAAGTCCATGGTGATATGATCCCACTTCCATTCAGGAAAGTTTAGTGTCTGGAGTATTCCTGATGGACGCTAATGCTCAGCCTTGACCTACTGACACGTCAGACACCGTGCAACATACTCTCCAACATCCTTCTTCATACCATTCCACCAAAAATGCCTCTTGAGATCCTAATACATCTTCGTACCTCCAGGATGAATTGTATACAGGGACTGGTGTGCTTCTTGAAGTAACTCACGCCTCAATTTGTCATTTGTCGGTACTACTAACCTTCCCTTAAATTTGACTCCTCCATCTGGTTCCCTCGAAAAATCTGCCTTATCTGCCAGATCCTATGTCTCTTTATCTTTGTCCTGTGCCTCTAAGATCCTATCGAAGAACTTAGACCGAGTCGACAAATTGGCAATCATTACTCCAGACTTCTTACTCAGGGCATCTGCAACGACGTTAGCCTTCCCAGGATGGTACTGTATGGTGAAATCGAAGTCCTTAAGATACTCCATCCATCTACGCTGCCTCATGTTCAAATCACTTTGAGCAAAGAAGTACTTGAGGCTCTTATGATCAGTGAATACCTCAAATCTCTCACCATAAAGATAATGTCTCCAGGACTTCAACGCAAATACCACCGCTACTAATTCCAAATCATGTGTTGGGTAATTTACCTCATGTGTCTTCAGCTGTCTTACCACATAGGCAATTACCTTCCCATGTTGCATCAACACTGCTCCTAATCCCTTGCCAGAGGCATCACAATAAACCACATAACCGCCTGCACCTAATGGTAAAGTCAATACCGAAGCAGTAGTAAGTCTCCTGTTAAGCTCTTGGAAGCTCTCCTCGCAAGCCTCGGTCCATACAAATTGAGTGTCTTTCCTGGTCAGGGTGGTCAATGGTAATGCAATCTTAGAGAATCCCTCTATGAAACAACGATAATATCTTGCCAAACCGAGAAAATTGTGTATCTCAGTCACTATCTTAGGCCTTTCCCAATGTAGTACTGCTTCAATTTTCGCTGGATCCACGACCACTCCATCTTTAGATATGATATGGCCTAAGATTTGCACTTGATCTAACCAAAAATCACACTTATTAAATTTAGCATACAACTGGTATTGACGAAGTGTGTCCAATACCGTGTGGAGATGCTCTCTATGTGCCTCATGACTAGGCGAATAAATCAAGATGTCATCAACGAATACAATCATAAACTTATCCAAATAAGCTCGAAAAACACGATTCATTAGATCCATGAACACTACAGGTGTGTTCGTCAATCCAAATGGCATCACTAGGAACTCATAATGGCCATAGCGACTCCTAAAAGCAGTCTTGGAGATATCCTCCTCTCTAACCCTCAGCTAATGATACCCTGACCTCAGATCTATCTTGGAGAACACTTGTGCCGATTGGAGTTGATCAAATAAATCATCTATGTGTGGAAAAGGGTATCGGTTCTTTATAGTAACACTATTCAACAACCGATAGTCAATGCATAGTCTTAGTGATCCATCCTTTTTCTTCACGAAAAGGACTGGTGCTCCCCATGGTGATCCACTCGGCCTAATGAAACCCTTGTCTAATAACTCTTGCAATTGCACTTTAAGCTCTCTCAACTCTGCAGGAGCCATTCTGTATGGTGCCTTAGAGATAGGCGATGTACCAGGCACCAAGTCAATGGTAAAGTCAATCTCCTGGCTTGGTGGCAATCCTGGTAACTCCTCGGGAAAGACATCAGCAAATTCACGAACAACCTCAATATCGTCCAGCTATGGTTGCTTCTTGTCCTCAACCGTCACATACGTGAGGAACACGCTACACCCTCATGAATAAAATTGGGCCGCCTTCATAGTAGAAATGATGCTTGTACCTGACTGATCTTTCTTACCCTTGAACACTATTTATGGTTGCCCAGGTATAAGAAAAGTGATCCGCTTCTTTGGGCAATCTATGGTAGCCCAATTGTTGGCTAACCAATCCATTCCAAAAATAATATCGTAGTCTACCATGTGTAGTAAGATGAAGTCAGTGTCCATACTCACGCTTGATATCTCTACGGGTATCTCTCAAAGATATTTAGTAGTCTCTACTGTCTCTCCCACAGGTGTCATAATATCTAATCCAAATGCTAATTTATGCACACATACATCAAGGCAAGATGCAAAAATGTATGATATAAAAGAATGAGTGGATCCTGTGTCAAAAAGGGCCCTGGCATGTCGATCTGAGACTAGTAGAGTACCTTCAACAACCTAGTGTGATGCTTGTGCCTATCCTGATGTGATGGCAAACACTCGTCCCTAGCTACATGACGCGGTAGCTGTCTCTGTGCCCACCTCAGTCTGCCTCTCTCTCTGCCCCTTAGGACAGTCCTTAATGAAGTGGCCTACATCTCCACAGTTGAAACACCTGTATGGCTGTCTCTAGAAAGGTGCATGGTGCTATCGCTATGGTTGGGGTTGCCTCTGATGCTGTGGCCTATCGGATCTATTGCACCCTCACCTAGGGTGCCAACCCTTGCACCTTTCACATCTCTTCCTCTCTGTATCTCTCTTAAACTTGGCCTGCGGTTGGTGACCTGATGCACCATGTGTCTGCATAGCACCAAATGGTCTCTTGCCCTTAGTGGGCTGGAACAAACCCTCTCTAGTCCCGAGAGAGTTCTTCTCATGCATGGAAGTCATGTCAGCTGCATCTCGCACAGAGGTGGGTCGTGAGGTAATCACCTGATCTCTTAGCCAAGGTGTCAACACATCCACAAATCTGTCTGTTGCCTCCTTGTCTGAGGCAAGCGCATGAGGTACAAATCTCCTCAATCATATAAATTGGTTCAGACATTGCTGAACCGTCATGTCTCTCTACTCCAAGGTGGCAAACTCTTTCTTCAATAATTGTAATGCATGGGATGAAAAGTACTGAGTGTCGAAAGCCTGTTTAAAGGCTGCCCATGTCATCGTCTCAGTAGGATTTGGTCGGGTAAGTGTAAAGGTTTGCCACCAAAAGTCTGCCTCACCCTTCAGTAGGTAGGCGGCTACCCTAACTTGATCCTCCAGTGCAATCTTCATAGCATCAAATGTCCTTTCAGCCTCAAATAGCCATCGCTCGGCCACCTCAATATCACCATCGCCATAAAAGGGTTGCACCATCTTTTGAAATCTCTCTAATAGCTTATCTGTCTTCTTAGGGTCACTAGTAGCATCGCCCTCAGTGGCCTTAGGTGATGGTGGTTCCTACACTAGTTGGGAGGAATGAACTAATGAGACCATAGGTGCCACTTGAGGCAGTGGAATAGGGTCAAGGTTCACAGTGTGAATAGCAATCCTAACCTACTACTGTATAAGTAGTACTAGCCCTGACATTACTCGATTCAATAACTCGGCATCTCAATCCCCTTGATCAGAGGACTCAGCAGGTGGGGCAACTGGTGTAGCAGGGGTAGACCTTGTCCTTCTTCGAGGAGCCATCTATCAAAAGTTTAAATATCATTAAGTGTAAGTTCCTCTCTCCTAGTTTCTCTCTCTACTACAATTTATGGACTGTTACTCACATATAAATGGACATTTGCAAAGATTATGATGGACTAGACTGGGCTCTAATACCAACTTGTAACAGCCCAGGATTTTATGACATTTTTTATAATAATAATAGCATTTGGGATCCCATGAGAAAAAGTTTTATTAATTTGTTTACTAAAACATTTCTTAAAACCTCCAGGTGTTATTTTTGCTTTCCCAACATCACAAATTTTAACTTAAAACATAATTAAAATTTTATGATAATAGACTTAAAACAATATGCATATCAATAAACATCAAAATGCATCGGCGCCTTTATTTTCAATTAAATAAATATCCAAAACACAATATTAATATGGCCCAGGGTCTATCCATCACAACATCCCATTAAATGTCCATCATATGTATAACTATCTTAATCAAATCCATAAAATAAAAGTATACAGTCCATATAGAAAGTCAAATTGTAGTCCTGTTTATTAACTCACATCAATATCTATAACCCAAAGTAAGGAAATCTCCCACAGCTATCACAGTTTCTCAACGGTCTTACCTTTCTTGATGTCGCGCTCAAGATCTAAGGTATTGCAAAACAAAGCAATGCCTCAGCAAGCTATTGCTTGTGCAAGTACATAGACAATTAATGAAATAAATGAAATAACAGTAACGACAAAATAAAAGAAATAAAATCATTATAACTCATGCCAACATAGTATTAATTTCTCAAGTATGCTAAAACATGCATTCCACGAATTTAAAACATGATATGATCGATGTAATTGAGCATACAATAATAATAATAATAATAATAATAAGGGCACCCTAAGGTAATGGGTCCCACAAGCGTCTTATACACTAGCATCTCTGATCATGAGTACTCATATCCAACCTCTGAGTGTCGTCACACCCAGGTATATCATCTCATCACCATGCTCATCATGTAAACACACATAATAAGAGTATGGATCGTCATGCCGCAGTAGCAACCCTCCATGGGTCTCAACCACTGCCGCTCACCGTCGACACTATAATGGGAGACTTAGCATCCGTCCCCATGGAAAGGCCCGGACCGGTAGTGTGGACTATCCATGTTACCAAACCCCTACCAAATGCCATCTATGGGCAGGTATCTATCATATCACAATCTCATCACATCACAAATCTCGGAGGGTGGGTGGCCGGCCCTCTCCCTCCTATCATGACGCCACCGGATGAGAGCACCCATGATAAAATATAAAACACTGAAATCATATATATGCCAAAACTCAAGAGTACTCGTAGCCCGCAATCCCCAAGGCACGCCCCTCATCCCGGGGTTAGCCTATAAAAGGACCAGCCACCAAGTCTCCACTTTTCATTCTCATGCAATTCTATCAATTTCAGTTATGTAGTAAAGAAAAGAAATTTCTAATTATGCATAATATATAATATCATTCTCATGAAATCATTTGTAATAAATCCATTTAATACATGCTTGAAAATCAAGTAACGATCAACGTTTGAAAATCTAAATCTCGCAAAATCATGATTTCTATTAAGTGAAATTTAAATTCACAATCAACTATAATGTTATGATCATGTAGAGTTTGAAAATAAAACATTAATTGTCGGCACCTACCTCGACGTGAGATCACTTAGTTCGCTCGTAAAATCCCTTTAACTTATATGTCTGGATGCACCTGTCAATATCACATCACTATTTTTAAAAAAATTCTAAAGTAAAAGTGGTTATTTGTAAGTTTTTAGGTTAAATCTAGGTCTGCGTCGTCAATACGGTCGCAACGCCTCTTTCGGATCGCGATTTGGACCTCTATAGCTCTCAGATATCAAAATTTAAGTGAAAATACCCCTTAAATTAATTTTATTAATTTATAAGTAGGGTCGGCCAGTCGGTTACACCGGTTTATACTGGTGGCCTGCTCTTACACCAGCTTATACCAGTGTAACAACATCATGAAGATGTTTGTCTCCACGACGCACGACCGCGTGCGTCACGGTAGCCAGGACGCAGTGCGTCCTGTCTCCATGTGAGAGCGACTATAGGCGATCCCGTGCATGCGCCCATTCTGCGTCTCCGTCGGGCATCCTGCTGGGTGTCACGGCGTCAGTGCCAGGGCGCCGACGCTCTCGACGTTGCCGGAGAAGACGACTAGATTCCGATCCTCTCCGGCGATCCTACAGGTGTCCAAATCTCTCAATTTTTGCACCGTTTTGCTCAGAATTTCATCTAGATTTCATTTCTATCATCATTTTGCATTGATTTTTTCAAAAACTATGTTTTTTATGTGATTTTTTTCCATGTTCCTAAAACTTCCCTATGTATTATTTTTCATGTTTTTCGGCAATACTAGTCGTTGGATTTTTCTCAAATTAAAAGGGTTTGATCTTGGGTCTCTTATACACTAGATGAATGGTCTGATTTGTAATCTAAGATAGCTTTCTTAGTGGATTTACTCTCCAACAGTAATGCACCCAAAGTTCCAAGAAAAACTACTTTTTTCCCTTACTTCCATGCATGCTACTAATCTATCTTCGCTCATATAATATGGAAATTAGGGAATTAGAGTTTACCTCATTTTGCTGGGCATTTGTTGATGTTACCGGAGCCTTACTTGCCAAAAAACTAGAATTTTGCAGAGGCTAGGGTTTTAGGGAAAAGACATGGCAGAGAAGATGATGGGAGGAGGAGTCTGAGAGAGATAGATCTTGCTACGGATGAGGAAGGGAAGCTTTTCCCTTATACACTCCTCTTAAACAATTTCTCTAGCAAATTTGCCAGATCAGATATAGGCATGTAGAAGAAGGGGGTTTCATTATCAATTCAGGCTCCTGTGTTTTTTGCTCTGCCAATTTACCAAAATACCCCTATAACTTTAACGGCTCATAACTTCTTCGTTTGAGCTTCGTTTTTCGCAGTTTTTATGGAGTTGGAATCCTATCGACATGTACTTTAAAAAATTTTAAGTTTTCAAGACCAAATTCCATCTATAAATTTTTAATTTATTTTATTTAATAAATTCTTAATTTATACCTCAAATTGAGGATATTACACTTCGCTCATTGCAAGATCGATAACTCCAGCTTACAGGTTGTTGTGGATTGTTCCCTTTGAAAGGTCTAGTCCCATGCTACAAGAGACAAAGACAACCAAAGCTATGAAACAACACTAAGTATCACACAACACAGAGTCATAGATGAGAGAGAGAGAGAGAGAGAGAGAGAGAGAGAGAGAGAGAGAGAGAGAGAGAGAGAGAGAGAGAGAGAGAGAGAGAGAGAAGCTTGGTGACCAACTTAGTTGCATCCTTTGCATCATTCACAACAAGAAACTGCAATTCAAATCACTGCTTTCAGTACGAACCTACACCTTTGGTATGATCAGAAGGGATTTAGCAAACTTGACAATTGCTAACTGCTCCCTGGATCCCAAAGTGGTAGCTAAATTCTCTACCAAAACAGATAATGCAGCCTCAATTGCACCACCACCTACTACAACCTACAACCAGAGTCATAGATGAGAAGCTATTACACTCTTTCACCTTGAAAGCATATATGATATCTTGATACCAATCATAAAAGAAAATCTCAACTCTAAAATTGCCCAATGAAACATTAACAATACTATTAAATGATGTGGAATCTAATATAAGAGTCCAATCCAAGAAGCATCATGCAAAGATCAATCCATCTCATCAAGCATATAGTCATTTGCACCTCTAAGTATTAAAGAGACCTAAAAAGAAAACCAAGAGTTATTGATGTATCATGAAAAGTTATAGTTTAAAAAAATCACGATGAAGAAACTAGCATCTAGATAATAATTGCAACAGGCTCTGCACCTACTGCTCTTGTGGTTTTGGCCCTCCAACCACTTAGATTGAAACTCAACTTCAAATTAACTTGATTGGTATTTCAAAGCTTCATAACTAAATGCCCATACTATGGCATTCTTCAATTGAGCTACTGTAATTTGGAGAGAAGACCAAACTTTACCAACATCTTGCCTTCAAGCCCTACAAGCATTTTGCAGAGAATATAATCCTGTCCTAAGAGTTGAAGAACTAGTAATAAGGGAGTCAACAAATGGTTGTGGAGCATGCATCTACAGAAAACTATTTTTAATGGCCTCCATTAGACCTAGCTATTAGCAAGAACTTCCAAAAAAATTCTTCAAGATAATACCATAATTTGGGAAGCTACCCACATACAACTTGACTTTGCCAAACACCAAGCACAATACATTTGTTTAAGTTTTACTCTAGATAAGTGAATGAGACGATCACACAATTGTTTTATACAATAGATCTGAATTGAGCCAACATGAATATTAGGGAGTGACCTTTCAAGAAATAAAATTGCCAAATACAAAAATTATACCTTGGGATGTAGGGAAGGGCTAAACAATGAAGATGGAGATGGTTGACACTATTGAATGGAAGCTGAAGAAAGCCAAATCTACAAAAGAACAAAACAAGAAAGTATGCAGCATAGATATTTCCAGTAGTTCTCAACAAAATGATAAAGCTAATAGCATAGCAGTTTCAATTGAATTATAAGACATGTCAATTGGTCAATTCATTACTACTTGAACACTTCTGCTCCTAATTGCATAAGTCTCATAGATCCAGGTGCTCCTAGAGAATATCTTTCCAAGAATCCAACTATCCTCATAAAGGCGCCAAGTATTCCTAGAGGAGGCCTATCCTATGGAAATGCCATTCCTTTAGTTTATAGTCATTTGTACAGGGTTCAATCACCCAATATTTTTCCTAATTGTTAATGATATTATTGAAATGGTCCATGCGGTTATGTACTAACCTCTTCCACAACTCATGGAATCTTTTAAGTTGATTTAACATGCAATTGCTTATTGTCTGGTAATGATAGTGTTTTAAGATTTTTAGCCAACTAACATGTGATAATAGGGGTGTAATCTATGTAAGCCCATTTGAATTTTCTTTGTTCTGTTTCTTCGCATATGTATTGAAAGTTAGCATGTATTGCATGTACCTCCAATGATGGTAATTGATGAGATGTGTAACCAGTAAATAAGAGCACCATTTTCTATTACATAATACACCAATACTGTAACTGTCCCTTTTTTTTCTCCTTTAAATTTCATTTACCTTTGGTTGTCTATATTTTCTCAGAAACTTTTATGTATGGTGAAAACCACTAATAGTTAGTATGGGGCTACATATGTGCACATATCTGGTAGATCTTACTATTGCGTAAGTTTAAATTATGTAGTCTCTCTTGGAAAGAATACATAAGTCTGTAGATGTGTAGAAGATAGCAACAATATATGTTTAATGTTGGTTGTCTTCATTCTTTGCTGAAAATCTATAGAAGGGCGTCTAATGATGATGATGTTGATTATCAATCTTCATGTGTTGAGGATGTCTTTGTACCAAGCTAATTTTCTTATCAGTATATGACTAAATACTTGATAGTATTTGATGACACAAGTTGATTATGGTACTAAATACCAGCACAAAAAGTTGTACTTGGGCTAGAAGCTGGCTAAGGAAACACCAGTTACTCAGGTGCATTACTTGTTGACATGACAATTTTTAATGTAAGTTGGCCGAGTTAAGGAGCTGTTGGAAAACTCAGTTGGTAAAACCATGTCAACTGAGGTTAATGAAAATTTTGAGTCATAGAGCTTCTAAGCAGTATTTCATGTGTTGAAATTTATAAATTATATTTGATGAATGTCATTCCTATATTTAATGAATGGCTTTTGGAGGTGAAAAAATCAGACAGCATTTCACTAGATCCAACGACATAACAGTTCTGTAACTGTAATGACCTCGAATATTTGTAAATTATTAAGGAAATTTAATAAAGTTTGAATTTTTAGAAATTCTGGGCTGGAATATTAAGTTATTGAAAATTCTCTTTTTATAGAGATTATATTATAAATTAAAATTTTTTTATAAATTATGGATGTACTTGGAAAACTGATCGAAACAACATTAAGTACGTTCAATTCTGAGTTAAAATGAAAATTCCTTAATTTTTTCCATTTGGGGGTAAAATGGTAATTTTACCCATATCCCATATCCAAGAAATAAGACCTCAATATTCATGAAGTACTTAAAAATACGATTCCAACGCCACTAAGTACGCTCGATTCTGAGTTCGAACAAATATTGCCTATTATTCTCCAATTTTGGAGTTAAAAGGGCAAAAAGGTCTTTTCACATAAAAGTGGGGCCCACAAAGTGGGCCAACGTTCTAGAAGCACCAATAATTGCTCAGTGCATTATTTCTGGTAGTGGAGATTGTAGTGGGAATGGAGAATGCATTAGTAATTAAAAATTCTAAAGTAATAAAATATCTTATCAAAAGAAATGATAAAAAATTCAAATTTGGCTATAAATATGTCCCAAAAATTTTCAAAAATTTTCACAACCTTAACCACGAAATTTCTAAATCTTCCCTAGAATTTCAGCCCCAAATTCCCCTACATCCCTCCCCAAACTCTCTTTTCCTTATTTCTCTCTCCTCTTTCTAATTGGAACAAGAGACCTAAATTCAATTAGGCACTCTGTCCCAGGAAGAATCTCATCAATTCCACTATCCATAACATCCTATACTATAGTATATACAAAAGCCCCAAATCAATTTCAAGATCCAACGGTTCCAACAACAACAAAAAATCACAAAAAGGTGGATAATCGGGCTATATTATCATCAACCGGTAATTCTCTCAAATTGGGCATCAATTATATTGTTTTTCTCCAATCAGGTAGGTGGAACTACTTCCCATTCATATTTATTATGTTTTAGTGTAATTTTTATTTTTTTGTAATTTAATTTGAATAAAAAATGATAAAAATAAAGTAAATACCAGCCCCTTCAAATTATGGTGATAGAGAGCTCAGATTGAAATTCTGAGCTTTCCAATCAATCTAGGAGGGTCAAAAACCCTTAGGATACAATTTTCAAGAAAATCTAACAAGGTTTGGACCCTCAATTG
This sequence comes from Warburgia ugandensis, assembly GCA_035236585.1. Classification (NCBI taxonomy): domain Eukaryota; kingdom Viridiplantae; phylum Streptophyta; class Magnoliopsida; order Canellales; family Canellaceae; genus Warburgia; species Warburgia ugandensis. The sequence goes on from CP141130.1 coordinate 78,917,623, forward strand.
AGAGAGATTAATTTTGGTGGGCCCAGATCAAATATGGATCCTAGGAATGGCTGAAAACTTCAATTTAAGATTGTGGAGTCATATGAACTCCAAATTGAGATTAGAAAGAAGCTATAGAAAGCTTGTAATGTCTAGTTTCTAATGAAGTCATAAAATTTCTAAAATTTATTTCTGTATTTTTCTATATTTTGGAAATAAGTGTCTAATTTCTAAGATCTTCAAGATCTGAGGTGATCAGATCTTGGAAATTTATTTTAGTAATGATATAATAATATAATAAAGTAATATCTATGGTTAATTTGGACAAATCTTGGATAAAATAGGGGATCTACCCTTTATGGTAGAAAAACCCTAAAATAAAAATAAAAAAATACAAAGAGACCCACTTGATCAATGAGATCAAGTGTGATCAGATCCTTGGGATGGATTAAAGGGATGATATTATGATGGAATCCAGTTCGATCATGGATGAAATGTGACAAAATCAAGTGGATATGATTTTTGGATCTTAATGGATTAAAAGCCCTAAAGGTAATTAAAACCCTTAATCTAAAGGAAAACACATAAGATCTAATGATTGGATCATATTTAAAGGTTTATAATAATCTTAATAAAATTAGTTTAATTGTCTTTTATTAGATATAGAAGTGTAAATGTGATTTATGTTTTAAGTTTTAATTGTCTTTTATTGGATATAGAAGTGTAAATGTGATTTATGTTCTAAGTTAGAAAGCATGATAGTGTAATCTTTAAATTTTAGTATGATATGCCCTAAATGAGTAATTTGTTAGTAGATTTGATTATCTTAGGATCATGTTAGTGTAAATTAGGATTTAAACATGATTTCATTGTGATAAAAGATGTGTTTCATAACTTAGGATCATGTTAGTTTTATTTCACTAGCTTAAGTTACATTCATAGGAAGAATGTTAGTATATAGTTGTTAAACTTATATTTGATTTATGCTTTCAAGTTGATGATTTACTTATTGTCAAATTTTATTCAATTGTTAAGTAATTGTTAAGATTTAAGGAGCATAAATCACCAAAAAATGTAAACTAATGAAGTATAGAAATTCATGAACAATTAAGATGAATGAATGATTTTGACCTAATAAGGGTTATAGTTAGTAGGACAATATAAGGAATGATTTATCATTTCCTTGGCCCAAAGTAGGAAAATAATGAACATCCATGGATGACATTGTGCATATCCATGGAAATTAATTAAAATCAATTAGAGAAGGGACTTAAGGTAAAGAGCTCATAGGAACCTTGTCAAAGGTTGAGCTAGTACCACTCCAGTAGACTCTGAACATTGTGGTTATAGGGGGTATACAAGAGCCAAGTGCTTTTCCCTCACCTACCATTGACGTAAGAGAGGTCTAAACGCCTCCTTACATGAGGGTTGTATTAACCACTTTTTGAGTAGACTTTAACTGGTAAGTACTAGTCATCTTAAAATAAGGAGGAGTTGTCTAGTGATAGGAAGAAATAAATTATCTTCAACCAAGTAAGACACTAACTGGTTGAATAATAATAAGAACAAAAAAAGATAGCAAATTATCTAACCCTAATAAAAATAATAAGTGAGATAAGGATGATCAAACAAGATGAGATCTTGTATGATAAAAAACAATAAGGAAAAAGAAACATCAATGTAAATTAGATTGTTATGTATGATATAGATAGTATTTGTATAGATGATATTAAACCCATGGATATAGGATATTCAAGGAATAAAGATTCAGATCATCCTACATAAGGATGATCAAAAGACCATGTAGTATGTACCCTTGATTAGAAAAATGACATTATACATATGATTTGACAGATATATGTTGATCGAGACTATGGCAGATTTCAAGGAGTAAGAATACCTTATTGAGGTAGGTGGATTATTAAGAATGCCTTTACATGAAGATACATGTCTAATACATGATCTTATGTTTTGAAGTATTGACATGTATGATACCAATATATTAAGGTAAATACCTCAAATTGAAATATGATCCAGCCAAATGATGAGGAAAATAAGTATTAAATGGTCAAGTTGAGAATTGAGAACAACCCTAAGTGAATAGGAAAGTAGAAAATATTCCAGTCCTAAATAAACAGACAGATAGTCTGATATGTATAAGTATTATTTTACATACAAGCTTAGAGGGTTGTGGTTTTATTTTAAACAGGCATAGGCCTGGGGATGCTATGCTAGGAGAGTTAAGAGGGTTTGGCCACCCACTCTCTGAAACTTGACGATATTGAATACCAAGCCTAAGAAAGGCTAAAAGTCGGGTGGGGCATTTATGGGAAGGCCACCACTGTGACAGCCATGGTCCTCCCATATGGACATGGATATTGTAATTTCCATTGAGAATGGTATAAGTGGATTATTGAACAGTTATCAAGACTCATTTGTATGGATCGATCGCAAGCATAGTAGTCCTTGATTATTTTGCACTATGATGCATATGAAATTGGCATAGTGAAATGCCTTAAGGGATGACATGATGAAATGTCAGGTAATTGTATATTACCAATATTTTTCCCAAAAAGGGAAATTCCCTCTATAGTAACTGGCTGAGATACAAATCTCTTATAATGAAAAGAGTTGATCAACTTTGTATAGAAATGATGCTTGATTATTTTTACATTTTTAATGGATTTGTCCTTATACAATATGTATGTATAAAGGTGAACACAAATGACAAGGAAATGAGATGTCCTTATAACTAATAGTTATTAATGAATGTGTTTATGATAGAACGAATTATGGGATACTTGAATATTGAGATTATACTGTCAATAACTTACATTCTTATCCCCTACCAAGCATAGTTTGCTGAGATATTGTAAATGTTCGAATGTTTACAATATCTCAGATACAGAGAAGGAGACTTAGGAGCTCAAGATTTGAAGAACAATTGAAGAATAAGTAATCAGGGTATATCCCTTGAAACATTGTATTAGAACATGTATTGAATTTTGAACTTTGTAATTTGGATTGTATATTTAGACAAGTATTGTAAGGATACAATGGGCTGTGTACTGTGAACCATTGGATGGATCCTGAAGTTTAATAAAAGTATATTCCTTCAATGGAATTTTATCTTATACAAAATTCTACTTATGTTATGTATGAAGTGATGACTTAGGTTTTACAAAACAAATTCTAAAGAAAAGAATTTCCGCTACTTTGGTTTGCGAAAAAATTTTACTCTAAGTGCCCTATCTTTACAAAATGTATTATAAAATGTGTTATAAAAACCTGGGTTGCCACAGTAACACCCCGAGTTTTTAAGACATTTTTTTTATTATAATAATAGCATTTTTAATAAGAGCATTTGGGATCCCAAGAGAAAAGTTTTATTTATCATTTTACTAAAACATCTCTTAAAAACTCCTAGTATTATTTTTCCTTTCTCAAAATGTCACATATATAATTTAAAACATAAATAAATTTTTATGATAATAGATTTAAACCAATACTCATATCAATCAACGTCAAATGAATCGACGCCCTTATTTTGAATCAAATAAATATCCAAACACAATAATAATATGGCCCATGGTCTATCCATCATAACATCTCATATAAATGTCCAACATATGTCTAAACATCTCAATCAAATCCATAAAATAAAAGTATACATTCCATAATTAAATTCAAATGGTAGTCCTGTTTATTAACTTACGTCACTATCTAAAATTCTAGGTAAACGGATCTCCTACAGCTCTCACGGTTTCTCAACGGCCTTGCCTTTCCTGTTATCACTCTCGAGATCTAAGGCATTGCAAAACAAAGCAATGCCTCAGCAAGCTATCACTTGTGTAAGTACATAGACAATTAATATAATAAAAAGAAATAAACAAATAACAGTACTGAAGATAAAAGTATTATAAGTCATGCCAACATAATGCTAATTTATCCCATATACTAAGACATGCATTTCACAGAGTTAAAACATGACATGAATCAATGTGAATGAGCATACAATAAGAATAAGGGCACCCTAAGGTAATGGGTCCCACAACATCACACTAATATCACTGATCATGAGTACTCATAGCCAACCTCTGAGTGTCGTCACACCCAGGCATACTATCCATAACCATACTCATCATACACGCACACATAATAAGAATATGGATCGTCATGCTGCAGTGGCAACCCTTCATGGGTCTCAACCACCGTCGCTCCCCGTCGACACCATAATGGGAGACTTAGCGTTCCTCCCCATGGAAAGGCCCGGACCGGTAGTGTGGACTATTCATGTTACCAAACCCCTATCAAATGCCATATACGAGCAGGTGTCTATCATATCACAATCTCATCACATCACAAATCTCGGAGGTTGGGTGGTCGACCCTATCCCTCCTGGCATGACGCCCACAGGGTGAGAGCACCCGTCATAAAACACAAAACATGAAAATCATATATATATGCCAAAACTCAATAGTACTAGTAGCTCGCAATCCCTAAGGCACGCCCCTCATCGTGGGGTTAGCCTATAAAACGACCAGCTAACAAGCCTCTATTCTTATTTCCATGCAAATCCATGCATTTTCAATATATAATAAGAAAGAAGTCTCTATTTAAGCATAATTAATTAATATCATGCTCATAAAAATGTTTGTCATGGGTTTATTCAATAAAAGATTTTAATTTGTAATAATCATAATGTACTCTAAGTCTCATGAAATCAACGACTAATAATAAATGCAATTTAAAATACAATCACTCATGATGCTATGTTTATGCATGGTTTTAAAATCAAGGCAAAGCATTAATTGCCATCACCTATCTCAACGTGAGATCACGTAGCTTGTTAATAAATCCCCTTAACTGGTATGTTCAAGTGCACCTGTCCATGTCACATCACCATTTTAAAAATTTTCTAAATTAAAAGTAGTCATTTATAAGTTTTTAAGATAAAACTAGGTCTGCATCGTCAATACAGTCACAACTCCTCTTCTGGATAGTGATTTGGACTCCTATAGCTCTCAAAAATCAAATTTTTGTGAAAATACAAAGAAAATAAGGCTAACCGACCACCATAGCCCTTTCTGCACTACCGGCGCGAGTTTACACCGTGTCACATCGGTGCCCAGTTTACACTGGGTTACACGGGCGACCTCGATTTACACCGGGTTACACCGGCGCCCAGTTTACATTGGGTTACATTGGCGGCCTTGGTTTACACCGGTGACGCGGAAACTGGAGCCGGAGAAGACGACCAGCTTCCGGTCATCTCTGGTGACCCTACAGGTGTCCAAATCACTTGGTTTTTGAGCCATTTTGTTCAAAATTTTGTTTAGTTTTCATTTCTACCATCCTTTTGCATTGATTTTTCCAAAAAATATGGTTTTTATGTGATTTTTCTCATGCTCCTAAAAACTTCCCTAGGTACTGTTCTTCACGTTTTTTGGAGAAACCAACCATTGGATCTCTCCCAAATTTAAAAGGCTTGTTCTTGGGTCTATCATGCACTAGATGGACAGTCCGATTGGCAAAAAAATGTGGTTTCATGTATGAAATCACTTCCCAACAGTAGCGTGCACAGGGTTATGTAACATGAAAAGAGAAGGTTTATGGCTTACCTCTAACGCTGGGTGTCACTTGATGTTTGCCGAAGCCCTACTAGCCAAAAAAATGCGAATTTACATAGGCAAGGGTTTTGAGCGAAAACGGGGAAAGGTGGTGTGTTTTGGCGCCTGAGGGGGGAAGATATAAGATGTAGAGTTTAAGGGAAAAGGAACTCTTCCCTTCCACGTCTCCTTTCGGTGATTTCTCTGGCGAAATCATCATATCTAGTAGAGATGTGTAGAAGAAGGGGGTGCCATTATCAATTTGGGCCCCTGTATTTTACGTTTCTGCCAAATTACCAAATTACCCCTATAACTTCAACAGCTCGTAACTCCTTCGTTTGAGCTTCGTTTTCTGCGTTCTTTATGGCGTTGGAATCCTATTGATGAGCACTTTCAATTTCTTAAGTTTTTAGAATTCAATCTATAAATTCTTAATTTAATTGATTTAATAAATTCTTAATGTATCCAAAAATTAATGATATTACATCCTTCCCTCCTTATAAAAATTTCGTCCTCGAAATTTAGATACATACCTCTATGTAAATAACTCTGGATGGATCCTTCGCATCTCCTCTTCTGTTTCCCAGGTAGCCTCCTGTAATGAATGATGCTGCCAAAGGACTTTGACTAATATAATGGTCTTATTCCTTAACTGCTTGACTTTCATATCTAGTATGCGCATCGGTCTCTCCTCAAACGTCATATCAGGCTGTAGCTCTCCTGGGATCTGTTCCAACACGTGTGAGGGATCTGGCACGTACTTTCTTAGCATGGACACGTGGAAGACGTCATGTACATTTGCCAATTGTGGGGGCAAGGCTAGCTGATATGCTACGGACCCAACTCTACGTAAAATCTCAAAAGGTCCAATGTACCTGGGGCTAAGCTTCCCTTTGTTTCCAAACCTCAACACCCCTTTCATAGGAGAGATTTTCAAGAAGACATGCTCACCTTCAACAAACTCTATGTCCTTTCGCCTCTCATCTGCATAGCTTTTCTGTCGGCTGTGAGCTGTCAATAATCTCTTCTGAGTTAGTTAGACTTTCTCTGTGCACTCTTCTACTAGCTCGAACTTCACCACGCGTCTCTCTCCTACATCATCCCAACATAAGGGTGACTGACAAGGTCTGCCATACAGTGTCTCATAAGGAGCCATACCAATACTACCGTGATGACTATTATTATAGGCAAATTCTAACAATGGTAAGTGATCTTCCCAGCTACCCTTCCAATCCATAACGCAAGCTCGCAGCATATCCTCAATAGTCTGGATGGTCTTCTTGCTCTGTCCGTTTGTCTGAGGATGGAATGATGTGCTAAATTTCAGTCTCAATCCTAACGCGTCTTGCACACTCTTCCAGTATTTTGAGGTAAACCGAGTATCTCGATCTGATATAATTGTCAAGGGAACTCCATGTAGACTTACAATCTCCTTCACATATAATTTCGCTAAACTATCCACGGTCTGATTCTGTCTGATAGGAAGGAAATGAGCGGACTTGGTCAACCTGTCCACAACAACCCATATCATGTCGTGGGCACTAGCAGTCCTCGGAAGACCCAAAACAAAGTCCATGGTAATATGATCCCACTTCCACTCAGGAAGGTCCAATGTCTGAAGTAGCCCTGATGGACACTGATGCTCAGCCTTAACCTGCTGATAGGTCAAACATTGTGCAACGCACTCTCCAACGTCCTTCTTCATACCATTCCACCAGAAATGCCTCTTGAGATCCTAATACATCTTTGTACCTCAAGATGGATTGTATACGGGGACTGGTGTGCTTCTTGAAGTAACTCGCACCTCAATTCGTCATTTGCCGGTGCTACCAACCTCCCCTTAAATCTGACGCCTCCATCTGGTCCCCTCAAAAAATCTGCCTTATCTGTCAAATCCTGTGTCTCTTTATCTTTGTCCTGTGCCTCTAAGATCTTGTCGAAGAACTTAGATTGAGTCGACAAATTGGATATCATTACTCCAGACTTCCTACTCAGGGCATCTGCAACAACGTTAGCCTTCCCAAGATGGTACTGTATGGTGAAATCGAAGTCCTTGAGATACTCCATCCATCTACGCTGCCTCATGTTCAAATCACTCTAAGTAAAGAAGTACTTGAGGCTCTTATGCTCAGTGAATACCTCAAATCTCTCACCATAAAGATAATGTCTCTAGGACTTCAACGCAAATACCACCGCTGCTAATTCCAAATCATGTGTTGGGTAATTTACCTCATGTGTCTTCAACTGTCTTGACGCATAGGCAATTACCTTCCCATGTTGCATCAACACTGCTCCTAATCCCTTGCCAGAGGCGTCGCAATAAACTACATAACCACCTGCGCCTGATGGTAATGTCAATACTAGAGTAGTAGTAAGTCTCCTCTTGAGCTCCTGGAAGCTCTCCTTGCAAGCCTTGGTCCATACTAATTGAGTGTCTTTCCTTGTCAGGGTGGTCAATGGTAACGCAATCTTAGAGAATCCCTCTATGAAACGACCATAATATCCTGCCAAACTGAGAAAACTACGTATCTCAGTCATTGTCTTGGCCCTCTCCCAACGCACTATTGCCTCAACCTTCGCTGGATCCACGGCCACCCCATCTTTAGATATGACGTGGCCTAAGAAATGCACCTGGTCTAACCAAAAATCACACTTACTGAACTTGTCATACAATTGATGTCGACGAAATGTGTCCAATACTGTGTGGAGATGCTCTCTATGTGCCTCATGACTAGGCGAATAAATCAAGATGTCATCAACGAATACAATCATGAACTTATCCAAATAAGCTTAAAAACACGATTCATTAGATCCATGAACACTACAGGTGCGTTCATCAATCCAAACGGCATCACTAGGAACTCATAATGGCCATAACGACTCCTAAAAGTAGTCTTGGAGATATCCTCCTCTCTAACCCTCAACTAATGATACCCTGACCTCAGATCTATCTTGGAGAACATTTGTGCCGATTGGAGCTGATCAAATAAATCATCTATGTGTGGCAAAGGGTATCGGTTCTTTATAGTAACACTGTTCAACAACCGATAGTCAATGCATAGTCTTAGTGATCCATCCTTTTTCTTCACGAAAAGGACTGGTGATCCACTCGGCCTGATGAAGCCCTTATCCAATAACTCTTGCAATTGTACTTTAAGCTCTCTCAACTCTGCTGGAGCCATCCTGTATGGTGCCTTAGAGATAGGCGATATACTCGGCATTAAGTCAATGGTAAAGTCAATCTCTCTGCTTGGCGGTAATCTTGGTAACTCCTTAGGGAAGACATCAGTGTATTCATGAACTACATCAATATCATCAGGCCGTGGTTGCTTCTTGTCCTCAACAATCACATATGCGAGAAACGTGCTACACCCTCATGAATAAAATCTCGCCGCCTTCATAGAAGAAATGATGCATGTACCTTACTGATCTTTCCTATTCTAAAACACTATTTCTAGTTGCCCAGGTATAAGAAAAGTGACTCGCTTCTTTCGGCAGTTAACAATAGCCCAATAGTTGGCTAACCAATCCATTCCAATAATAATATCATAATCTACCATGTCTAGTAAAATAAAGTCAATGTCCATCCTCATGCCTAATATCTCTACGGGTATCTCTCGAAGATATTCTATAGTCTCTATGGTCTCCCCACAGGTGTCATAATATCTAATCCAAATGCTAACTTGTGCACACATACATCAAAGCAAGATGCAAAAATGCATGATATAAAAGAATGTGTAGACACTGTGTCAAAAAGGGCCCTAGCATGTCGATCTAAGACTAGAAGAGTACCTTCAATGACCTGGTGTGATGCCTGCACCTGTCTTGATGTGATAGCGAATACCCATCCCTGACTACGTGGCGCGGTAGCTGTCTTTGCACTCATCTCGGTCTGCCTCTCTCTTTGTCCCTTAGGACAGTCCTTAATGAAGTGGCCGACGTCTCCATAGTTGAAACACCTGTATGGCTGTCTCTGGAAAGGTGCGTGGTGTTGTTGATGTGGTTGGGGCTGCCTCTGATGCTATGGCCTGTCAGATCTATTGCACCCTTGCCCAGGGTACCAACCCTTGCACCTATCACATCTCTTCCTCTCTGTATCTCTCTTAAACTTAGCCTGCGGTGGATGACCTGATGCATCATGTGTCCGCATAGCACCAAACGGTCTCTTGCCCTTAAAGGTCTGGTACGCACCCCCTCTAGTCCTGAGAGAGTTCTTCTCATGCATGGAAGCCATGTTAACTGCATCTCGCACAGAAGTGGGTCGCAAAGTAATCACCCGATCTCTCAGCCAAGGTGTCAACCCATCCACAAATCTGTCTGTTGCCTCTGTGTCTAAGGCAAGAGCGTGAGGTGCAAATCTCCTCAATCGTGTAAATTGGTTCAGATACTGCTGAACCGTCATGTCTCTCTGCTTCAAGGTGGCAAACGCTTTCTTCAATGACTGTAATGCATGGGGTGGAAAGTACTGAGTGTCGAAAGCCTATTTAAAGGCTGCCCAAGTCATCGTTTCGGTCGGATCTGGTCGGGTAAGTGTAAAGGTCTGCCACCAGAAGCCTGCCTCACCCTTTAGTAGGTAGGCAGCTACTCTAACTTGATCCTCTGGTGAAATCTTCATAGCGTCAAATGTCCTTTCAGCCTCAAATAGCCATTGCTCGGCCTCCTCAGTGTTACCATCGCCATAAAAGGGTTTCACCATCTTTTGAAATCTCTTTAATAGCTTATCTGTCTTCTCAGAGTCATTAGTAGCATCGCCCTTAGTGGTCTTAGGTGCTGATGATTCCTGCACTGGTTAGGAGGAATGAACTGACGAGACCATAGGTGCCACTTGAGGTGGTGGAATAGGGCTAGGGTTAGTAGCGTGAACAACAGTCCTAACCTATTGTTGTATGAGTGGTATTAGCCCTGACATTAATCGATTCAATAACTTGGCATCTCGATCCCCCTGATCAGAGGACTCAGCACGTGGGGCCACTGGTGTAGCAGGGGTAGACCTTGTCCTTCTTCGAGGAGCCATCTATCAAAAGTTTTAAATATCACTAAGTGTATGTTCCTCTCTCCTAGTCTCTCTCTCTCTCTACTACAATTTATGGATTGTTACTCACATATAAGTGGACATTTGTAAAGATTATGATGGACTAGACTGGGCTCTGATACCAACTTTGTAACACCCTGGGTTTTTAAGATATTTTTTTTAATAATAATAATAATATCATTTTTAATAAGAGCATTTGGGATCCCATGAGAAAAGTTTTATTTATCATTTTACTAAAACATCTCTTAAAAACTCTGGGTGTTATTTTTCCTTTCTCAAAATGTCACATATATAATTTAAAACATAAATAAATTTTTATGATAATAGATTTAAACCAATATTCATATCAATCAACGTCAAATGAATCAGCGCCTTTATTTTGAATCAAATAAATATCCAAACACGATAATAATATGGCTCGGGGTCTATCCATCATAACATCCCATATAAATGTCCAATATATATCTAAACATCTCAATCAAATCCATAAAATAAAAGTATACAATCTATAATTAAATTCAAATGGTAGTCCTGTTTATTAACTCACGTCACTATCTAAAATTCTAGGTAAACGGATCTCCTACAACTCTCACAGTTTCCCAACGGCCTTGCCTTTCCTGTTATCGCGCTCGAAATCTAAGGCATTGCAAAACAAAGCAATGCCTCAACAAGCTATTACTTGTGTAGGTACATAGACAATTAATGTAATAAAAAGAAATAAACGAATAATAGTACTGATAAAATAAAAAGTCTATCATCTATGAAGATAAAAGTATCATAAGTCATGCCAACATAATGCCAATTTATCCCATATACTAAGACATGAATTTCACGGAGTTAAAACATGACATGAATCAATGTAAATGAGCATGTAATAAGAATAAGGGCACCCTAAGGTAATGGGTCCCACAACATCGCACTAATATCATTGATCATGAGTACTCATAGCCAACCTCTGAGTGTCGTCACACCCAGGCATACCATCCATAACCATGCTCATCATACACGCACACATAATAAGAATACGGATCGTCATACTGCAGTGGCAACCCTTCATGGGTCTCAACCATTGCCGCTCCCCATCGACACCATAACAGGAGACTTAGCGTCCGTCCCCATGGAAAGGGCCGGACCAGTAATGTGGACTATCCATGTTACTAAACCCCTATCAAATGTCATCTACGGGTAGGTGTCTATCATATCACAATCTTATCACGTCACAAATCTCGGAGGTTGGGTGGCCGGCCCTATCCCTCCTAGCATGACGCCTACCAGGTGAGAGCACCTGTCATAAAACACAAAACACGAAAATCATATATATATGCCAAAGCTCAAGAGTACTCGTAGCTCGCAATCCTCAAGACACGCCCCTCATCCTGGGGTTAGCCTATAAAAGGACCAACTAACAAGCCTCTATTCTTATTTTCATGCAAATCCATACATTTGCAATATATAATAAGAAAGAAGTCTCTATTTAAGCATAATTAATTAATATCATGCTCATAAAAATGTTTGTCATGGGTTTATTCAATAAAAGATTTAAATTTGTAATAATCATAATGTACTCTAAGTCTCATGAAATCAACGACTAATAATAAATGTAATTTAAAACACAATCACTCATGATGTTATGTTTATGCACGGTTTTAAAATCAAGGTAAAGCATTAATTATCGTCACCTACCTTAACGTGAGATCACTTAGCTTACTAATAAATCCCCTTAAACGGGTATGTTCAAGTGCACCTGCCCATGTCACATCACTATTTTAAAATTCTTCTAAATTAAAAGTGGTCATTTATAAGTTTTTAAGCTAAAACTAGGTCAACGTCGTCAATACGGTCATAAAGCCTCTTTCGGATAGCGATTTGGACTCCTATAGCTCTCAGAAATCAAATTTTTGTAAAAATACAAAGAAAATAGATCTAACCGACCACCGCAGCCCTTTCTGCACCGGTGGCACCGGCGCCCAGTTTACACTGGGTTACATGGGCGGCCTCAGTTTACATGGGGTTACACCGGTGCCCAGTTTACATGGGGTTACACGGGCGGCCTTGATTTACACCGATTTACACTGGAGATGCGGAAACCGACGCCAGAGAAGATGACCGGCTTTCGATCATCTCCAGTGACCCTATAGGTGTCCAAATCACTTGGTTTTTGAGCCATTTTGTTTGAAATTTCATTTAGTTTCCATTTCTACCATCCTTTTGCATTGATTTTTCCAAAAACTATGGTTTTTATGCTATTTTTCTTATGCTCCTAAAAACTTCCCTAGGTACTGTTCTTCACGTTTTTTGGAGAAACCAACTATTGGATCTCTCCCAAATTTAAAGGGTTTATTCTTGGGTCTATCATGCACTAGGTGGACGGTCCAATTTGAAAACAAATGTGGTTTCATCTATGAAATCACATCCCAACAGTAGCGTGCACAGGGTTCCCAGGAAAAATTTTGTTTTTCCTGGATTTCCTGATTTCCAAGTGTTTTCCCTTGCTATTTCCTTACACATGTAACATGAAAAGAGAAGGTTTATGGCTTACCTCTAACGCTAGGTGTCGCTTGATGTTTGCCAGAGCCCTACTCGCCGAAAAAATGCAAATTTACAGAGGCAAGGGTTTTGAGTGAAAACAAGGAAAGGTGGTGTGTTTTGGCGCTTGAGGGGGGAAGATTTAGGCTGTAGAGTTTAAGGCAAAAGGAACTCTTCCCTTTCACGTCTCCTTTTGGCGATTTCTTCGGCGAAATCACTGGATCTGGTAGAGACGTGTAGAAGAAGGGGGTGTCGTTATCAATTCGGGCCCCTGTGTTTTACATTTCTGTTAAATTACCAAATTACCCCTATAACTTCAACGGCTTATAACTCCTTCGTTTGAGCTCTGTTTTCCGTGTTCTTTATGGAGTTGGAATCTTATTGACTAGCACTTTCAAATTCTTAAGTTTTCAGAATCAAATTCCATTTATAAATTTTTAATTTAATTGATTTAATAAATTCTTAATTTATCCAAAAATTAAGGATATTACAAGTTTAGACATCAAAAACTAATCTCTAGACCACAAAATTCCATCAAAAGATGTAAAACAGATAACAAGAGCCTCTTACCTTCAGTTTAATCAGAAATTGCAAAATTCAAAAAGAAACCCTAAAAACTAGCAAACACCTCAATCACAACATTAGAAAATTCATCAGAAATCCAAAATATAGAACTCACTTCCATTTTTAGCAACATAAGAGTTCATGAATCCGAAATCAAACCTCTAATGAACCAAATTTCACCCAAAAAAATGTGTAAAAATCATGATTTCTACAATTTTAATTGCCGAATAGATTTGAAATCATAGAAATTCAAAAGAAAATAGTGTGAAACTAGTTAAACACCTCAATCACAGCAGCAACTCACCAAAATTGTTAGTCTAGAACTTCATGAATCCGAAAACAAATATCTAATCAGAAAATTTCTCCCAAAATATATCTAAAAATTTCCCCTATAAAAATCACGATTCTACAATTTTAATCACTGAATATATCTTAAATCATAGATATTTAGAAGAAAACACTACAGAGCTAGCTAAACACAAGAGTAGCAAGTCACCAAAATAGATCATCTAGAACTTCATTCCATTTCTAGATACATAAAAGTTCAGGATTCCAAAAACAAACCTCTAATCAACCAAATTTCACCCCAAAAAAGCATAAAAATCACGATTCTACAATTTTAATCACCGAATAGATATGAAATCACAGAAGTTCAAAAGAAAACCCTGCGAAACCAGCCAAACATCCAATCACAATAGAATTCATCAAAAATCCAGAAACTAGCACTTCACTCCATTTTCAGCTCCATAAAAGTTAAGAAAAATTTCACCAAAAAACGCAAAAAAATCACGATGCTACAAGTTGAATATGCAGACTCACCTGAAATTCACAGATCTAAGAAAATGAACTCCTGTTTGAAGAAGAAAGGTTGAAATCTGCCAAGGGTTTTCCTTTCCTTTTTTTCTCTTTTGCAGAAAATCGAATTATGAGATTTGTTCTTGTAGAAGAGAGTTAGGGTTCTAGAACTATGGTTTCCTTTCCAAGATTCGATCGCACATGCAAAAATAACCACCCATAATCTGCTGAAACAAGCAAGCAAGCAAAAGCAAAGAGATCATTCGGAGAAGAAAAAGCCTACTCTTCTGGGATATGTGACTTTTTCTTCCTCTGAAAGAGCCTACACTTCTGTTGCAAAGACACTTCTGTTGTAGATGTAAGAATGAAAAATGCCGACCGGGAAAGGAAATAGCGTCATGGTGAAGTCGCCGGCTTCTACTGTTCAGCGTCGAAGACTCCCTCTTCTTCCCTCACTAGAAAACAGCGGTTTGAAGTTGATTTTCCTCACTCTAAAACTGAACGCATTTTACACTATATACTAGGTGTGGCATATTTTAAAAATATCAACATATCAACTCCTCCTAATGTATTTCAGATATGCCGAAGATATTACTGTTAAATAAACCTGATATCTTGGATGTACCGAAAATAACGCAGTTAAATAAGCTGCACATTTGAGATATGCCGTGATATCTCAGAAACGCCATAGATGTTTTATTAAATAAACCCCTGTCACTTTCAAAAGCGTACAACAAGAATAAACTAGGTGCTTGGTAGCTTTATACTGATAGATGTAGAATTAAAGAACGTTACACTGAGATTGCAAACTGAGAAGTTCTGGATGGATCGAGCAGTTGTTGGTACAAAGACCACGAGTGTAGAATCCTCCCAATGCACACACCCTTTCTAGAACAGAGGATGGGGTGTAAGAAAAATAGCAAGCGAACCAAGACGTGAAATGAAAGTCAACGAGATGTTGATGTTGTAATCTAACGCGGCATAAATTGGCGAACAAAAATGCAAAGTGGAAGAGGAAGACAGCTGGGAATCATTAAAAAATGGTTAAAGAAGTCAAAATTTCGGTGAAAAATACGAAGACCAACGTAGCAAGATAAGTGGGACTGTCTATCACTCTATCCAAGGTCCCTGGCGTGTATGTATATAGAGAGAGATGCGAGAAAAGCAACGGGGCCTCCTTTAATAATTCATCCTCTATTTTCGACCCAACTCTCCTTTGGAATCCATTGAAAAATCTGCTCTTTGTAGCTAATCTCTTGAAGAATTTATTTTAACCTTGAAAAGGCTTAAGTAACCCACTAATGAGTTGTATTTGGTTTTAGCAGGGAAACTTCCCATTTACAAAGGGGAGCAAGGGGAGCTTTGATGCAATGATTGAGTTGTCATTACATGATCTAGTAATCACGAGTTCAAGACATGGAAACAATTTTTTATATAAATGCAAGGTAAGACTGCATAATGTAAATCCTTTACAGTCCACCTATTCTTTGGACCTCATATATACAGGAGCTTCGTGTATAAAGCTACTCTTTTAATGGATTTTTAAACTAGTGTTGTTTTATCTGGAAATCGTAGAATAATCATCCCGTGACTTTAAAGTTACAAATTCAAAGCATAAAAATAGCATCTTACAAAATGTATAGTAATACTACATACAATGAACTCTCCTGTTCCGCCGTATAGGAACTGTCCTTTTTGTTGCTTCATGGGGAGAGAGAGAGTTACAAGCAGTCGTAATCCAGCATAGAATTTCCCATCGGCACAAGTAGCTTTCCATGTCATCAAAATAGACCTCAAAGGCAGGCACGCAAGACAAACATGCATGATGGCAAAATCTAACAACAAAAAGTAATGCTGTTAGCAAAATGGATGACATTGACTTGTTAGTGTCCATTAGGGAGCACTTCGATTAAAACGAAAAATGTTTTTCACAGCAAATTGATCCATCATGTGTGATAAACTAATAGAGGTTCTCTTCGTGCAAAAGTAGGAAGATCATAATCTTACCATCTGCAGCTCGTACCCATAATAGCATTCTTCATGAAACTTAAATAAATAAATAAATAATGCAGAGCATATTGGACCTCGGAGCATGCATCACGCTTGCCTCTATGGGAGGCATGCCTCAGCGAATCATTTCTCATATAGTTATAACTAATACGTGCCGAGCGAAATATAGAATGTAAAAATAGATGACTCCTGCCTCTTTCATGTCCTTTCATTCTCTAATTATATGTCTATCTGTTTCCTCTCTTTTTTGTGATGCATAATCACCTAAATAAATTGGAAATCGAACTAGCAATAAGTTTAAGTTTAGTGGCCCAGTGGTTTGCAGAAAACAGGCACCTCTATGTGGATGAATAAATCTAGGAGAGTGTGTTTGTTGCTTCTTTTTAATTCTTCGCGTGTAGAAAAAACAGAAAGCTGAAAATGAACAACACGACGATAATTCTACCACTGTGCCAAGACTCCCTTCATTATAATACCAGCAATACCGTGATGTTTTGTGGAGAAGAACTGATAATAACTAGTAAAAGGCAAGCTGCGTTGGCCTACGCGAACAGGAACCAATAAACATAAGATGCAAAATATAAATGAATGCGATAATTTGTACAAAAACACCGTTTTGCTGAAGACATTGTTACTTGCCGATTTCTCCATGTGCTGCGTATTCCCCAGACATGTGTTTGATCTCATCTTGTACACGTCGAGCTTCAAACTGATACCAAGAAATCTTTAAGTTAGTATCTCTCTAAAAAAAGCTACTTTTTACAAAAATTGAAATTGAAAAATACAATTTTCAGGCTAAAAAATGAATCACTTATATATGTTTTAACCTGCTCCTATGTTGCATAATATTAGCACATTTTTGTGGACAACATTTTTTGTATGTATTCCTTTTCTTAGTGATCCTGTGGTTGTTCCTGCTACATTATTATAATTTTTTGAATAGCTTTTATGATCTCATTGACCAATCGTAGAAGCTCTGTTTGGATTGATCAACCAAATGAAGAGTTCAAGTTCTTAGAGGCAATTTTTTAGAGGCTTACATGGTACAAGATCAAGGCCATACATGTGGCCCTTTGATGTAAATGAAAGGTGCCAATCTCACACGTGTGTTGTGTACAACCCAAGGCATCTTTTAAGAAAGTACAATTAATTAGATAAATGGTTGAGACCATAGTTTAAAAACGAGGTGATCCGACTCTAGGATCAACCGATTTGGATAGGATCGATAGGAAACCTGGTCAGATTGCCCGAAAAACTTGGATGAGATCATCATCATTTTGACTCGGTGGATTGGGCAAGTTGGATTGGAGAACTTGGCCAAATTTTTGGAAAGATCACCGAGTTGCTCGTGACTCAGTAAGTTTTAAAATTTTACCCGATGAATGATGGTGAACGAGAGGACTTTGCACGTGATTTTTCTCTTTGTTAATCAATGACAATCTCTCTGATTGATCATTATAGATAGAATATGTTGAGAACAAGAAGACTCGCATCTTAAATTTTATATTTTCATTCGAAAAGTTATCGAACAAAGAGTTTTAAGTCTACAACTCGTTTCTTTTCGTCTGCAAAGTAACAGTATTTTGCTTATATTTTAAACTTGAAGTTTTCGTTAACTCATTATATTTTTTTATTGATCTAAATCATTGATTATATTCTAATAGGTTTTAGAAAGAGTTTATATCAGTTTTTAATAAGAAATTGAGGTTTAAATTGTTGAATTTCATTGAAGAAACTTAAGGGGTACTATTGCACAAGTTATTAAACATAGTATGTTTACGATTGAATACCTCACTATTGGTTATTTTTTATTGAAGTATAACCGTACCATTAGATTTCTTGTTTTTTAATTATGTTAAATACCAATTTTTACTGGAAAAGTCATTGAACTTAGTGGCCAAAATCAGAAACTTAATCATTGGTTATTATTCAAAGTATGAAACTTGAATTCAAATTAGAGAAGGGTAATATTAGAATTTAAAAATAATAATAATAACAAGGAAGGAAGATGGAAAACTAACATAATGGCAATCTTGTAAAGCTCATGAAAACTTAATGCCATATTTACCAAACTCAAAAAATTGGACTTTTTTGGCAAAATGCCAAAATGTAATGGCATTTTTGCAAAAAACCCAAAAATATACCCATTGTTTCTTCTTTGGTTCTTCCTCACCGGCATATTGCTGCCAAAAACATCTTTATTCCTCTTCATAATTCTAGAAAGATGAAAGTTAATAGTAATTCACAATTTCAAAATTTTCTAGTGTATGTTTCTTTATATTTGTTAGTGTTAGTTTAATTTTGTTTGATTGATTCATATATGCATAATTCTTATTTGAAGTGAGAAATCCAAATATTTGTTTTGTAGGTTTATCATTGATATTAGTTAAATAATTTTTTTATATTTTTAAAGATTTTTTATATTTTGTACTAGATCACTAATAGGATCGCTTGACTCAGTGGAATCTAGGATCTGTAGCTATCCGAGTTTTCTAAGTTTTTAAATTTTTAAACATTAGTTTAGACCATCCAAACGTATGCCATCTGATGCAAAATGTATGGCACTTTTATCATTTAAATGTAGGTGAATTTGTCATTTTCTTTAGTGGCTCTATTGAGGTCAAGCACCTAACTCTTAAAGCGTGACACCCTGGGTTTTACAAACACAAATAAATACATAATAGCAGTAATAATAATAGTAAAATAGTTAGATTCCTGAATAAAATAGTTTACTTTCTATTTACTAAAATATCCTTTGCTAAAGCTTCATCTTTTAAAACCCTGGGGCCAGATGACCCATGAGAATGTAATGGAATAAGATATAGTAAGCCATTTAAATTGCGAGATAGGTGAAACCAAAGCTAAAAAATTCATCAATATAAACAACAACAATAATAATGTCAAGAAAACAAAAGTAACATGCCCAAGGTTTGTCAATCATAACACTACACCGAGTATAAAATGATATGTCCACCAAATCAAGTGTCAAGGAGAGAGTTAAATACATATAGCCCATGTTCAAATCCAAAATGGAATCTGGTCGGCTATGTATATCAAAATGTTAAACCCTAGAAAAGCTGATGGTCACTAACACCTTCATTGGTCCTCCACCAGTTTGCCTTTTCTGGTGTCTTGCTCTGTATTTGAGGCGTTGCAAATACAGCAATGCCTCAACAAGATATTGCTTATATAGGTTTATAGACATTTGAGACAAACTCAAATAATTGCATATGATAAATAAATCAAACAATAACATCTTCAGAGTATAAAAAGATCAACTAGTGAGATTAAAGATCTCATTAGTGGCATTACCATTTAAATCATGTCTAATATGGCTAACTCTATCATCTGAACCCATAGTCCCAATGGAAACTCCACTACTAAATTAGCCTTGTTGAACCAGCTATTAATCACTAACTCCTTTGTTTAGCCAAATCATTGCGGTTGGTGAGAGAATGGATTTTAGCATGTCATTTGATTGAAAGATGCGAAAAAGTCATGAATCTAACTAGAACTAGAACTATACGAGGCAACTGATTTGTAAGCTATGTGCTTGGTTCATGGAGAACTGCCTTCGATTCCTCAAACTAACTTGGGTCAGTTTGTTGTCCCAATTGGCCCTGACTACGACCATCTTCAACACCTTCTCCATCTTTATAGGTGAGGGGGTTCAATTGCATCATATCTAGTTCTTGGTAATGCCAATTGTCCTTTGGGGTCTCATACGCCGGCTCCAAGAGCTTCCTAGGCATATTCATTTATGGTGTTTCATCATCTCTACTGCAAATAGAATGAAAGGAGCATTTCACTTGAAAGAGAGGGGAAATTCTAACCAAAAGCTTTTCGCATAGAATCATAAGTCAATGCTATCAATATGATTCCTAGTGTCAAAAGTATTACTAGTGAGATAAGTAATGGAAACACGTGAAATAAATAATACGACATGCAATGATACAACCCGAAAAATCTCACGAATGAATCAATGCAAAAAATATAAGGTTATGAATACCTCAAGTAAACATGTATATCACCAAGTGGTGCACCCCAAAAATAAGTGGGTCCCATGAGTGTCCCACACACTCATATATCTGATCATGAGTACTCATACCAATCCAAGAGGCATCGTCACGCCCCGACTCAACATGATATGTCAAAGCTGATGTGCTCACAATGCAGAAAAACATAGAACAACAACATGGATTGTCATGCTACAGTGGTAACCAAACTCCTGGGTTTACCTACTACTGCTCCTCGTTAACACCAAAATGGGAGACTAAGCATATGTCCCGCATGTGTGAGGAACAGAACCATATCATGGATTACCCATGATATCACTCCATAAAGATGTTTGCCTTTCTATGCGACAAGTGTCTATCATCTCACAAAGTTAAGAGGTTGGGTGGCCAGCCTTGAATCCCTCTTACCATGACGTCCATTGGGGGATAGCACCCATCGAAATCCCCAATGTCACAGAAATCATTTAAACCCCAACAATTAAGTAACAAAGAAGGTACATATATGATTCGCAAACACTAACACCTATGGCCTACCATCCTAGATTACTACCCTTATCACAAGTCAGTCTCTCTAGGATCAATTGTTAATTCTCCATAGTGGGTTCATAGATAACATAATCAATGAAAGAAAACTGATCACCAAATCGCCTCAACATACCATTGGAATTCATATGTCAATATCATCATAGAAATCTAGGAAATCATGCATATATAAAAGAGTTCATGCCAAATATGAATCTCAGCAAAATCAAGATGCTAAATAAACATGGTTCACATTCGTTGTATGGCATAAAACGAATATCATGATCATTCAAAATATCAAGAGAAAACATGTTGGTATTAGATGTCGTCACCTACCTCAATGAAGGAAATAATCCTCTAAGATATATGAACTCTCTAATCCATACTATTTGGAGTACCTATCCGGTCACACACATTTCATGGCATCACTTACCACGATATGTGCATCATCTTTGTCTCACAAAACTACAATTCATTCTTAAACTACATAGTTTGATGTTCATCTACCTCCAATGTAATCTAATTCCTTAACTCTTTTGTCTGATCTTCCAATCTTGGCAATTGATCTTGGATCCAAATCCCTTGGTTTTACTTTATTCATATTGATCAGTGTCTCATAAGTAGTCTTTGCCCCATTTTCATAGTTAATCAATCGATTTGACTGTTAAATCTAGTATTATCAATCAAATATGTGTTCCCTGATCACCCAGGGGTCTAATATCACTTAGATTAGGGTTTTTGAGACAATCCATCTGTTGGATTGTTCTCAATACTCCTTTAGGTGCCTTAATCTACTAATTTGGGCCTCTATGTCCCAATCCTTCATAATCTCAATAGTTGATAAGATTCACAAGTATATTAATAGTTAATCTATTGATCTGACGGTTAGATCGGTTAGATCTATAGTTCATATTTTGTTCAATGGTTATGATCACAAATCTTAGTTTATTTAGATAATCTGACTATCAGATCCATCAATTTACCCACTACATCATCTAAATGATCAATTTCTATGGCTTGATGACCTCCTAATTAGGCTGATCTAGGTCGTCCACTAATGTTTGTATTTTAATTTAATTAAGGTGGGGTGCGTCCAGAACACTAGGACACACATGTGTCCTACATGTTCCTTGAACGGTGCACGCGGCCCTCGCATGCTTACAAGTGTACCACGTGTGTGCATACCACTAGTGCATCTATAGTGTGCATCTTGGGAGTGGAATTCCAACAGGTCATTCGAACGGTGCAATTGCAACCATCCGTTATTGTTTCCTTCAAATCTGTCATTTGGGTTATCCGATTTTATCTTTTTTTATATTTTCTTAGGTTTTTCGGGTCTACAAATGTGATGAACGGGTCAAATCTTCCCTATGAGCCCTCCTGATGGTGGTTTTTCCCCTGATTGGTTGGATCTATTCACATAAGATAACATAACCGGTTGGCTTGAGCAAGAAGAAGACTGCACAAGAAAATGAGAGAGACGTGAGACGATAGGAAGGAGAAAGGAGGAAGGAGGAAAGAAGAAGAAAAGTTGGGACATGAATGTGATTTATGAAGTAGTTATCATAACCGAAATTTAACTTGGTTTTATCTATCTTTTCAAAAAGAATAAGAGATAATTTCGTGTAAGCGATTAACTTCTAATTTTAAGGGCATGCCTCACACCAAATAGAGTTCTATGTTTGTGAGGACTCATAACCTAGCTTTTGTGAAAAAATTATTTATAGTTGGGATTCTAACTGTCCCTAAAAAATAGGAGGAATTCTCTTAATAAGTTGTACAAGTGCTAGAAGTCTTCAAAGAAGGTAATTATTTGGCTTTTTCTTTGAATGGTAGACATACACACCTGTTCATATTCTTGAACCCTGGCTATCCATGTGAGAGATTCCTTGCTCCACTGTTCTTATGAAGCTTTGTTGGCCGGTTGATTTGATAGGCAACGTGAAGTTGTGTGGTTGATCCTAATTCCCATAGTTCAAGAAACCTCATTTAGCATTTTGCAAATAAAAGTCAAACCACCGGTTGTTATGGACTAATTAATCCTACGAATGGGGGTATTCATCCAACGTGGGACCAAGACACACGGTTGTTGTTTCCTACTCTACGAGATTAACAGTCTAAATTGCTACTATATCTTGACCCTTCTCTCTGCACAGGCCATCTAAGAAAGCTAAAAAGAAGTATGTCTGTTGCTAAGTGGGTAGTCCATCAAATACACCTCAGATCTGGAGAGAGAGAGAGAGAGAGAGAGAGAGAGAGAGAGAGAGAGAGAGAGAGAGAGAGAGAGAGAGAGAGAGAGAGAGAGAGATTTTGAACAAAAGCCACCGGGACTCGGAAGAAAAAGCATTGCTTTTCATGCAAAGCTTCTTTTGTAGGGGCCGTCTCTGACCCTAGATATAGGGGGCTTCCTTGTAGACCTTTAATATTTCTCAAAGAATCCTCAATTCTTCTAGGACTACGAAAGTATACTTTTCTTTTCCTTTCGGTTGGTGGGGAAAAAGATGTAGTCGTTGCCCCTGCCAGGATTCTCCCTCAGCACAAGTCCGAACTTAAAAATGTCCCTCAAGAAAACAAGAATGCAAACCAAGTTCTTCAGGCCATGCATTTATACTGCCCTACTGGGGTTGAATAATTGGAGGGTGGAGCAAGACTCTCCGCAGCACAGCAAAGTCATCATTGTGCTCATAAACTTGGACATGGTTCTTGCAGTAAAATCTAATAATCTGTATTTGTTACATACTTCGAGCTGCAGTCAACTATAATGCTATAAAAAGCAAATACAATTTGATAGACGGTGGAACTTGACCATTTAGTAAGTTTTCATTCCTTCAGCTCTGTACTTGCAGGTGCAATTTTATATGGGTGTTGAAAACACTCACCTCATGAGCAGCCTCAAACCCTGGATAAGAAGGAATTTAGTATTTACAGCTACAAGATTAAACAATCTACACAATGTTACCATACTGTTCTGCCAATTGCTTAAGAGGTTTCATTTCGCCAACTTTCGATTGGCACCACATAATGGTCGGTCAGGTCCTAATTGAAAATTTTCTGCATATCCTATCTTTGATGCATGTTTAGATCCAAGTTCATTCAGATTTGTGTCATCCACCTAGCCGTCCATGACTCAATAACAACAGGTTTATCACTAATATCTTCGTTGCTGATGCTTCATTCACATATATCCCTGTGGCTCAACTTGTGTGGAAGTGATAAAGCCGCTAACAGTGTAATAACTTGACTAAGTAATCATGTATTAACATTAACAACTTGATACTCCGTATCTTGTAATATTTGTCTTCATCGAATATAAGAGAGGGACAACATAGTGGCAGAGCGAAGTGGCTGAACATTGAAGGTATAGCAGTGGAGACTAGTAGGAGTGCAAGGATTTACTAGTTTCTAATCCTTAATTAGGTGAACGAACTAGGATGCATAAAATGATTTAGAAGAAAGAATGTGGAAGACCTTTTTCGACTATTGCACATGAATTTGATAAACGTGTGGATCAAGGGATTCGAACACCATTCAACCTAAAAGCTCAAGTTCATAAGAAGTGAGCTAACAACATTTATATGTCTTGTAGAAAGGACTCTTGCGATTATGTTAAAGCATACAAAAGGTTTGGAAGGAGATTTTGCTCCTCTTGTGAGATCCTAAATCCATGTTGAGCTGTTGGTTGATGACTATGTTGTCAAGTTCGGATTCAATCCAACAAACGATTAATTAAAGCATAAAATGGGGTCCCTAAACATATCATATTATTAGATTGGGTCCGTAATTATTTGCTTTTACTTTTCTATATATATATAGGACCTGGCTCGGGTATCATGCATCATTTTAAAACTGACTTGCATGAACCCATATTAGTAATCAATTGGATTAAAGAACTAGATCTGAGCATATATATATATATATATATATATGTAATGTCATGTGAGGCCCTGTCTAAGTTGTAGTTGTCCCAACCATTTCAAACTGAGGGAACCACCGTAGGTGCAGACCCCAAAAGTACACACTTTTGGTTCCAACAAGGTCAGAACATAAGCAAGCAACATTTTGATTATATATATATGCAGCCTTCAATATTGAACAATAGAAATAGAGCCCGGTTTTCTGTACGTTAGCAGATCAAATGAAGGTTTCCTTAGACATGGTTTCCTTGAAATACAATCTCAGGAAACAAAGCCATGGAGCAGGAGAGCTAGTGCTGCATACATTTACATCTAGAATGAAAAACACATAAAAAGAACGTCTTCTGTAGCAGATCCAAATATTTCTTGGGGATCACACAGCTAGTCTACCTTTATGCTGTACATAGTCCATCATATCCATTGTGGGATCTACCAAGTTCCTCAGTATATCACTCACCAGTGCAAGCTATCACATCGAGAGCTAGTAATTACGCAAGTAAAAGTGATCTATAAAGAAAACCTTTGGAATTTGTTTGTGCAATTATAGGAATCCACAGTGCGTACAAAACCAGATAACGTTCCGAGAGCAATGGAGGACTTGCAACACTTGAACTTCATAAGAGCAATGGAGGATGGCTATGGACTGAAAGCAATACCATTTTGGCACGCAGATAAGTGTTTCAAACAACCTTGCTTACCACTCATTTTCAATAAAACAGAAGTACATTGATCTAGGAAGGCAAGATGATATTTGATAAATTCTGAGTCTGACTACCCAGATAGTAAATGTTGGAGCATAATATATGTGCAACATCTGGGTCCACATAGTAATATTTATGAAGTATGTGTTATGATGACCATTGATCCTGTAGGCCATATGATAAGGTATATAACCTTCATTGTCCTAATCATATCTCAGTCGAAAGTTTTCGCCCTCGAAATTAAAAGAACTCAATGATGAACAATATAACCCTACTAAATGAGGTTTGATGGATCAAATTCCATGAGATAACTTTGATGAAGGAGTGTCAATGAAATGAACTGAACATTTGATAGCTTATAACATATCTACTCCCATTCATCTGACGTAACTGGGAGCTTAAAAAAGTGATTGCTAGGGAAGAACCTTTAATATTTCTACAGGAAGGTGATATTGCATCCAAAGATATGGTTTTATATTCTTGCACCAGTCGTGGGTTCATGGTAATCAGTAAATGACCTCTTCTCATTTCGTCCCATGATTTGATAGAAAAGAAAAGTGACAACAAGGAGGTGGAAGAGAGAGAGAGAGAGAGAGAGAGAGAGAGAGAGAGAGAGAGAGAGAGAGAGAGAGAGAGAGAGAGAGAGAGACAGAGAGAGCAAGGACAAGAACTTGATCTTTCAATAGATAAGCCAGAAGGAAACTCTCATTGTTGAAGACTTAGAAATCCTCCACTTATGGGACCTTAACCTCTCTTGTGTAGAACTCTGTATTCTTCTCTTTTTGCCGTGGACAATTTCTAAGCTTTTTCATGGACGTTGGCACACTTCCATGCCACAAATCTGCTGTATTCATGTGTGTTCCCTAACCAAAGGCTTGCGGGTTCAAATTCCCTTACTCGTGCACTTGTGGAAAAAAAGGGGAGAAAATTTGGAGACATTTTGTTATGAAGATGTAAAATGTGAAAAAACAATAAGAAACGCACATGTTTATACGGTTCCTTATGAATTGAAGTTTGTCCACGAGCAAACACTAGTTTCACTATCACTACTATAAAAAAATAGCTGCTACGAGGTATGTCCACACACATAGGCAAAAGATGTAATTGCACCCCCTCCCCCCTATCATATTACAAAATAGAGAACCATCAATTCCTGAGCACCCGGCAGGGATGCGCTGGCTCCTACACCCACGGCAAGTTGATCACTCAGTTTGACAAACTTTCAAGGGTCTAGCCCAGAACTCTCAGTTTGTAATGCAACATAATTCGATACAGGCACAACAAGATCAAACTAATAAGACTCCACACTCACGCCACATTTGCGACTAGCAGTGAAGGTCACTGCTGAAGGTAGTGGTTACAAATTGGACCAGGCCAATTGAGGGTAGGAGAGCAGTTCGATCTCTTGCTGTCAATACCAGTGCCAAGTGACATGCAGTAGTTAGGAAGGAAATGAGGATGCAGTCGGGGAACTGCAAGGTCATTCCCTGCTTCAACATCTGTGGCACAAAGAAGTCAACCTCCAAGGTTGGAGGCCAACTCTATAATCATTTCTCAGTAGATTTCAACATACCATCCCAGAACCAGAGTCCTCTCTCTTTCCCTCAGTACATCTTCAATGTTCCTCCTCCTCCTCCTTCCTCTCTACCACTGTCATTTTCCTTAGTTCATGCATCCAAACTTAGGAAAATTTGGTTATTTTGGTATCTGTAAAGGTAGCTTTCGCAAAGTTTGAGGCTGAAATATCAACCCCACAATCACTTTCTGCTCCATTCATAAAATATTTTTAGTTAGTGGTTGATGTCTTTAGTGGGTCCACATTGGTCGATACACAACTGTCATGTGTGAGATGGAGAAATTAAGGCCCCACAACAGGTGGGATCCCAGGAGTTTCCTTGCCTTCTCCTGCGTAAAGTAAGAGGAATTGTGTGACCTCATCAACAGCAAAACTAAAGTTGGCCAAACGTACAAGTAGGCCCACCTCATCATTCTTTACTCATCAAGTGGGCTCTAAAATTTACAATCTCATGCCATACAAGTCTTATGCCATAAAACTACCACTTGATTGTTCTTTGGGCCCACAAATGGACGGTCTAAAGGATCCATAGTCAAGCTTATCTAGTGGATGATTAGGATTTGTTCTCAGCTTGGTTAAGAGGCGAATTTGTGTTGGATGCCAGACATGCAATCCATGACCATTTCAGCTTCTTTTGGTCCTACCGCAAAGTCATGCTCCACAACTCAGAAAAATAAAAAATGAAAATAAAATTAAAAGAACAATATATGGTACTCGGTCGACCATAACACTTACGTCTAGTCGGACAGGTAAATTACAAATGGGGCCCAATCTTTAGTTGATAAGGCTAAAAATTTCAACGGCTCTATCCCCTTCGTAGCATATTACACTCTGGCGCCACACTTGCTGGCTGGACTCGATCGAATCTTTGCTGTCTCTATGCAGCTGTTTGAGTGATCCTAGACCCTTGATTCTAGCCATTGAGGTGTTGAGCTTTTATGCGGCGGATGAGATATCGTTTCAACTTCACATGATATCAAATGTGGGCCATGAAGGGTGAGCATGATGCCAGATCCCAATGGTGCTGTCCACAGAGTGGACTATGGGTCTCTTTTCTATGATCAAAACCAATCAAATCCCTTTAATTGGATGATTCTAGCCATTGATGTGTTGAACTATAAAGTGAATGACACTTTTGAAGCATGATCTATCTTAAGATGAGGACCTAGATATCAAGGGTTATGGTTCACTTAACAGGGCCCACTTGCGTATTTACCAAACCAACCAGATTGTGCTTTGTCACAGTTATAGTCGGTCGACTACAACATGATTTCTGGAAAATAGAAAAAAAGGGAAATTTTATAATCTTCAGAAACTGATACAAAGTCCTCCCAAGAAGGGAAAGGTTTTCCTGCTTGCTTTTTGCTTTTCCTCTCTCTCTCTCTCTCTCTCTCTCTCTCTCTCTCTCTCTCTCTAACACCGGTTCAGTTTTTCTCTCAATCTCTGCGTATGTTCTCAGAGCTCCGGCTCCCTAAAGGAGCCTAGCTCGCTCTCTCTCTCCAAGGAAACACCCATTTTTTGTCTCTGAAACCTACTCACAGATCCATCTGCAAACCAATCGGAAGAAGAATGTCAAAATCGTTGGGGAAAATCGGTGCGTGGGCCGCCGAGGCAGAACGCGCGGAGGCGGAGGAACGCGAAAATGCCGTTGCGGCTGCCGCTGCAGCCGCCGCCCGCGAGTCACAGAGCTTCCCCAGCCTGAAAGAAGCGGTCTCTGCAAAACCCAAGAAGAAAAAGGCGATGACCCTCTCCGAACTAAACACGGGTGTTTACGTCGGCCCGGGTGGCGGAAAGCACCGAGAATTCCCCTTGGAGGCGACCCGATTAACCACTGAGGAAATGCTCCTTCTGCCCACCGGACCCAAAGAAAGAGCCCCTGGCGAGATGGACACGTTCAACCGGCTCGGGGGTGGCTTCCGATCGTACGGACGCCCGACTGGTCCCCCACCTGGTCGACGAGATGAGGGCGAGGGGAGTTGGGGTGGCGGTGGAAGGAGATCTTATGGGGGATTTGATGAGGAAAGGGAAAGGAGGGCTCCGCCACCTAGGGTTCCTGAGTTTGATCAGCCTTCTAGGGCTGATGAAGTGGACAACTGGGCCTCTGGTAAGAGACTGATTCCAGTTACGGAATCGGGAAGGAATGATCGGTATGGATCTCTGGGTGGTGGAATTGGGGGAAGCTCTAGGGCTGATGAGGTTGATAATTGGGTCTCCACTAAAAAGCCAATTACGGCTGCTAGATCTACAACTTTCGGTTCTGGGTTTAGAGACTCCGCACTGGAGCATGATCGATGGAGTCGCGGTGGTGGAATGGGAATGCGTGAGGAGCGTGAAAGGCTGCGGCTTGTATTGGATCCGCCGAAGGGTGATGCTTCCGTGAATGAGCCGGCGAGGAGTCGTCCGAGTCCGTTTGGTGGGGCGCGCCCAAGAGAAGAGGTTTTGGCTGAGAAGGGATTGGATTGGAAGAAATTGGATTCAGAAAATGAGGTTAGGAGGGTGAGTAGGCCGACCAGCGCGCATTCAAGTAGACCTTCCAGTGCACACTCAAGCAGGCCAGAGAGCCCAGCAACGTCGCAGGTGGTGGATGTGGTGCAGAAGCCAAGACAGAAAGTGAATCCGTTTGGGGATGCTAAGCCAAGGGAGGTTTTGTTGCAAGAGAAGGGGAAGGATTGGCGGAAGATCGATTTGGAGCTGGAGCATCGTGGTGTTGACAGGTTTAGATTGCTTCCTTACTCTTTTAATTGGGTTGGTGTTTGATTTGGGTTTCCTTTCTGCATTTTTGTTGTTCTAGAAATTTCAACTGAATTTGGGTAGGTCTTCAGATTTGTACTGGTAAAGCTGCTTATTTACTGATACTTGGAGGTATGCTTAAATTTCAAAATGTGGATAGTTGCCTGAACTGTGGGCACCTATATGCCCTAGTTTGTGCCACTAGCTTTTTAGTTGCTGTTGTAAGTTAACAACCATTCAAGAGAAGGTGGAAAATAAGTAAGTTGGATAGTTTCTTCAGGCACCTTATATGGTAGATGTGTAATTGATATCGAGAAGAACGACAATTGAAATTTCAGTGTTGGGCATAGGATCCTATTTTCTTCCTGAGAGGCCATTGATGGTAACTATCTGTAGAGCCATATGATTGCGAAATCAGGCTTGTTAACTGATTGTGGGTTATGAATCTTAATATGAGAGATTCTCTTGCATATTCTCATACAGAGAATCATTTGACTTTTGACAACTTGGGTATCAGAAGTGGCGGCTGGGAGATCCTCTAAACTCCAAAGAATCAAGAACAAGGGATGACAAAAGGCTCATTGTAGCTGTCATAAATAACAATCTGCTAAATAATTCATCTCTATAAACTATTTGCTTTGCAAGAGGAAACAAGGCCTGGAACTAGTATTGCTCTAGAGTCTTTTTTCTAAGTAACTAGTGGGTCTAGACTTCAAAAGCACTGTTAGATATGAATTGAAAGTTTTGGTGAAAAGGAGAGGGGTAAAGAAAAGCTAGAAGCAGTAGAAAAAGAACTCTTGTGGAGTTGTGTTGTGGCACTTCCCATCTCCATATTATTGTTAAAGTAAGAGATTATCCAAGGTGCAACAGTAATTGAAGACTCTGGTATAAGTAACGGTGAGTAGATTAAGCATGGAGGACTAGGAGTTTACTTAGAAAGAATGTTGGTTAGATATTGTTCCTCATAGTTATTTAAGACTTTTTCAGTTTTTGTATTGGTTGAAGTCTCTGTCTTTTATTTTCTTTATCCAACTGATTCCCTCTAGTTTGTCATTCAATCGGTCTTGTGTGAATATCCGAAATGTAGAGAATATACTTACAACATTAATCATAAAAGAAGTTGAATTGGAAGATTGATGCAAACTCATAAAGTTGTTTATCAGTCAAATGTAATCATTCTAGTGTAAAAAGAGAGGGCATACTCTATTCTTGTGTTTGAGGAACAGTAATATTGTGTCTCTCGTATCTTATATATAGGATCACATTGCTTGCAGCCTTATTCAGTTTGCCGTACCTTTACCAGTCTTTCTGTAGAATGAAGATAAGGAACTCCATCGATGATCAAGAATTTGTTCCTGACTCTGATTGAACTTGCTGCTGACATGAGTAATTAGCTTCAGCTATCTATTTGATGGGTTGACCAAATGTCAACCAGGCCAAAGTTAGGATAGTTACAATCCTCAAAATACTTCTCTTGCCTGCTTGAAATTCCCATGATGTGCATTTGATAATTAGTCAATGAGTCTGAGGTCTATGGTCCTTCCGGATGCTAGATGAACTCCTTACCCTTTCCATGCCTGGAGGAAGATTCCTTGAATGCCATCAGATAGTTACAATATATCATTTGTCTCCATGGTAGAGTACTGAGGGAATGTAAAAAAGATGTCAAATGCTGCCTCTGGTTGGCAATTCTGGTTTTGCATTGTGGTTCTTTAGATCTTACTCTTCTTCTCTTCAGTTTGTACTATTATAAGCAGTTACTAAGCAGTAGTATTTTTGTCTGCTTGGTTAACTGGGAGCCTATCTTACTATGTACTAGCGTAGTTCTCAAATCCATCTAGGAGGCCTTTTGCATTTTGGCTACTAGGATGGAACATTTTGATGTATTGGCTGTTCCGGCATTTTGTTCTGGATAAATTTTCCCACAAAAAATGTAAGGAAACTGAAAATTGTTGAATACAGGGTGTGAACATCACTTTTATTGTGTACAAGTTATAGAGAATATGCTCCTCTACAATGGAAGGGGCAAAACATCTTATGTTTAAAAGACCAGCATGAAGGTCAAAGAAAGAGGATTATGTGGGTTTTTCTGGTGCAAATATTGTGAAAAAGAGAGAAAACTGGAATGGGGACTTTCTAATGCACTTTGTTGAGTGAAGTATTTCGCCAATTGTCTTCCGGAATGGAGTGGAGCAGAATTGACATCTATGCATATTAGTCATACATAATCTTCAGAAGGAATAAATTCTAAATTTTTGTCTGTTCTTTTTTCACATTCTATCAGCTAAAAGTTTTGTGTAGAACGAGATGAACTTTTTATTTCTTACATATTTGTTTTATCTTCTATTTGATTATAGTCTTTCTAAACCGGCATGTGGTACCATTCACCCCATACCTTCTATGGTGCTTTTCACATTGGCTTCCAGCTCTGGAACTATGATATTTCTGTCCTAAAGACTTGCATCTGTATCAACTGCATTTGCTGCTCCTATATTCGTCCGTTCATATCCTATTAATCAAATCATTTTAACATTTAACATGTTCATTTTTTTTATTCTTAGGAATCAACTGATTGTTTTGCTATGGGTGATTTCATTTTCTTCTTAGTTGCAGTTGATTTTAATAGTGTTCTCATACTTGG
Organism: Warburgia ugandensis; assembly: GCA_035236585.1. NCBI lineage: Eukaryota > Viridiplantae > Streptophyta > Magnoliopsida > Canellales > Canellaceae > Warburgia > Warburgia ugandensis. The sequence goes on from CP141130.1 coordinate 78,950,238, forward strand.
TTTTTTCTTTTATCATAACAGATGTGAAGTTTTATGTGATGCATCTTTTGACTATGTTCTAGAGAGTGTATGCCTTCTGTTTCTTGCATCTGCTACTAGCTATTTTGAGTGGTTACAGTCACATCTTCCATTGATCCCATAAATTGGCTAGTATTAGGTATCTGAAAAGAAGTTCAGTGAATCGTTCGAGTGTAATTTCATAATTTTGTTGGATGAGCATCTCTACTATATGACGTAATACAGCATACTTCATCTTCGGCTTCTAATTACTGATGGCCTTAACTTCATTATGATCCTAGAGAATTTTAAATGCTAAAGAGATATTCTTTCAGTTGTTGGCATAAAATTCATGTCCACTAGCTTTCCACTTTGATTTGGTGCTTAACTTACTTTAAAGTCTAGATTTAAACATAAGTAGTTTACTGTGTTGTTGTGGACCTCATGATCACTACATGGAGATATATTGTACATAGTTTTGTAACTGACGGTGTCCATTTTACATTAATTCATTCTAAAAGTTATACTTATACCTGTACATAGCTTGATTCACTTGAATCACTTGTGTAGTTTCACAATTTAATATCTGTATGTAACTTCAAAATTAATAAATATATAATTCAAATGTTACTTCTCTTAATATCAGAAATATTATGGTTGTTCTATAGAACTATGTGATTGTTATGATATAAGTGATAACACCATCATAAAATAACATTTGTATGGTCCTTTTACTTCAATGCTTAGGCATCTTGTTTGACAAAAATATGAAAAATAGAAAAGCATTGGCATTTTATCAATCTTTGACAATGCAAATTCTATATATGAGCTTGCTGTTCGAGTGATTGAATCTTGTTGGAGATGGAAGGCTTCTTGACTGGGGCCATCAGATGTCCATTAGAGACTAGAGGAGTGTGGTTATAATTTGAAAATGGTTATTGTCATGTTCTTTAAGTTTAAGTCTGTAAGGGGCAGGGCATGTTTTGATTTAAGTTGTATACGTTTTACTTTTAAGCTGTGGGCCATATTTGAGTGTAAGGTTAGTCTCTTATGTGTTTTATTCATGTTTTCTTTAGCCAATAAGTGGTGGCCCAGGATAGGGTCAGGATAAAAGAATCTTTGGGTTTGATTTTTTTAAGAACTAAGTGAGCCTTATATGGTTTGGAAGGCCTCTTTCTTTAAAGGATGCATGTTTCTCTACAATGCTCGGTTATGAGAATGAATGACTGGAAGTGGATTTGGCTTTTGCGGAGAGAGACTAACAAAATTTTCTTGACATGACTTCAAAAACCCCCCTTGATGAGACAAGTGTTCTTTGGTGTGGCTCCAAAGAGAAAGGTTGAGAGATCCAATCTTGCCCTAAATCCCATTGTTGTGACTGCCATAGTGATCTTCAAGTGATTGACGTGTCTTTTTATTGGCTGAAAGACATCCTATAGGTATTATTCCTGTAGTTCTATCTTTATTTTCTTTGTTTATGTATTGTTTCCTATCAATGTCAGTTTCTCTTAGTTTTTAGTTATATTAGTCTATTGTCTCTTCTTGGTGACTTTCTTTCATCAAGTCTAAGAAGAATTCTTATCCTGCATCTTTTTCTTTAATTGTGATCACTGTTGGAATGTTTGATTTTTCTAAATTCTTAGTTCTTTTGTTGGCTGTTAATTGATCTTGGATCTTGGATTTATCTGTGGTTAATGAATGAAACAAAAAATTCCTATCCGTGAATTCATTGTTAGACATCACCAAAAACTCAGTTCATAACTAGGAGTACTTATGGGACTCTTGGACTAATTTTCCTTAGTGTTATTCCATCTGTTTGATTTCTTCTTCATAATGTGCTAGTCGAAGTCCCCCTTCTTCCACGTTATGGTTGTTGAATTTCCTTTCTAATCATTCGATTCTGAACAGTCCTCACTAGTTAGTTGCTTCCATGTCCTTTTAAATTTCACTATTAAAAGACGCACAGAGTTACACTAATTATCTTGGTATCAAACTTATAAGTCATATCTTGAAACTATAGGAGAGAGTGATTGAGAATAGGCTCTAACATGGGATGAGTGTGTCGAAAAACCAGTTTGGATTCATACCTAGGAGGTCTACTATGGAAGTTGTTTTCCTAATTTTACAATTAATACAGAAATATATGGAGCAGAGGAAGGACCTTCACATGGTCTTTATTAACATAGAAAAAGCTTGTGATAGGGCTGTTAGAGAGTTAATATGTTGGGTGTTGAGTGGGAAAGGGGTTTCAGGGGGTATATAGACATAATTAAGGATATGTATAAAGGAGCAGTAACAAATGTTAGGACCACTAGCGAAGAGACTAATTATTTTCCTATCACTACAAGATTGCACTGAGGATCGGCTACCTTTTCACGTTGGATGGATGAGTTAACAAAACATCTGCACAAGGAGATTCCATGGTGCATGTTATTTGCAAATGATATAATTTTGATTGATAAGACAAGGGAGGGCATAAACACAAAGCTAGAGTTGTGGAGAGAAGCTATAGATTCTAAAGGATTTAAAACTAGCCGAACTAATGAGTGTATGGAATTCAATTTTATTAAGGAGGGGGGTGGGATTGAAGCACCAGTAAAGATTGTTAACCATGAAGTACCCCCAAAAAGACCACTTTCAACATTTGTGACCTATAATTCATGAGAGCAGAGAGATTGAGAGGGATGTTATCCATAGAATCCAAGTGGGTTGGAACAAATGGAGATGTACTTTTGGAGTTTTGTGTGATGGGCTGGTTATATTCAAACTGAGAAGAAAATTCTATAGGATGGTTGCAAAGCTTGCCATACTCTATGGATCAGATTGTTGGGCAATTAAGGAACAACATGTATATAGGATGAGCGTAGCCGAAATAAGGATATTAAGATGGATGAGTGTCAAGACAAGAAAGGATAGAATTGGAAATGAGAATATTAGAGGAAACTTAGGAATAGCACCAATAGGAATAAGTTGATACAAGTCGAAGGCTTTAAAAGAGCAAGGGGAAGGCCCAAAAGAATGTGGATAGAAGTGGTGGGAAAATATTTTAAAAACTTTTGGATGAAATGAAACCATAACACCTAATACAGGGAAATGGCGGAGCAAGATTCGCGTGGCCAACCCCTAATTGGGATAAAGCCTAGATGACGATGAGTCTTGCTTGGTGTTTTCTAAGTTCGGATGGGTACATGAGCTTTGGGTCTATTTACTTCTCTTAGCAGAAGATACTTCACAGAAATGTTGACTGAATGGCATAGAAGGCAATGCACTTGTGCTTCTTGACAAACCAAGACAAGAACCGAAAAATTGGTCATATCTTCATGGCAAAAAGGTCAGCATTGATCAAATAAGCACGAGTAGTACCATTTCTTGCCTTCGACGGATGAAAAATTTTCAAGCAAGGGAGAATGACAGAGATCATCATCATTCCCGTTAGATACTAGTAAGGGTGTAGTTATTATTTGAAAAGGCTCATGTTATGTTTCTTTTAATTCAGCAGGGGTGGGCCATGTTATACTTTAAGTTGTTAGTGTTTTAATTCTAAGTTTGGTGCCATATTTTAGTGCTTCAGTGCTTTGTGATGTGTTTTTTTAGTTGTGGTTTTTCTGATTTTGGGCTGTATCTAGGTCTGATTTGGGGTAAAAATTGTTATATTGAGTTTTTCTTAGGAATTATGTAACAATTGTTACAGTTGGACGCCTCTTTGGTCTATGAAAGATGAAGTTTTTCTTTATTGAGATTAGTTTTGAGAATGAATGATAGAGGTTTGGCTTTGCTGTTTACTGATGCATGTGTCTTATGCTTTCCTTAGGACTTCAAGAATATCTTGATAATGATTCAAGAGTCATGTAATTCTGTTGGTGAGACTCCATTTTTGGTGATGAAGCTAGTTGGTGAGGCTTCAACTTTTTTCTTCACAACATATAGGACTCCTATATTTAACCTATTTCTCTCTCCATCGTTCTTTTCTTTTAGTCTTTCATTTGTTTCTTTAAAATGTCTCCAGTAAAATGGAAAAGAATCTTATAACCAATTTTTTGTTTCCTCCATTCATCATTCACATTTTGCACCCAGTTTCTTTTTGAGAAGAAACCTAACAAATAAAGTAAAGATAGCTATATTGGAATTGCACATGTAGGATGTCTTGAAGCCAATGAATAGCTAATGAATTCACTCTAATGGGGTTTAGGGCAGATTGGATCTTCCAACCCTGTTTCTCTTTGGAGTCACTCATAAGAACTCTTGAAATCTCATTGAGAAGTTCTTGAAGTTGCATAAAAAATTATGCCTCTAAGCCAAAGCCACTTTTATTCATCCATTCTGAAAACTTATTTCGATAGAAAAAAGTATGCCTTTTATAGACAAAGGGAGCATCCAACCCTAATAGGGGTTTCCTAAATCTTTAGAGAAGTCAAGATAAAAATCTTCTACCCCTTAAATACCCTAAATCTGGCCCAACTTTGGTTAAAGAAACCATAGTTGTAGAAGTTGCTATTTTTTCAAGACCATTGTAAAAATTCTTGACATTTTCATCTACCATTTTATACTTAAAAAATCACAAATTTTAAATGGTTCTGACTTCTTGAATGGGTGCTGATTTTTTTGAATAATTCATGACTTTGGAAGAAGCCATTGGCTTCTACTAATGTTAGCTGCTTCTTTTTTTCTTAGTCAAACATATAAATTTGTGGCAATATGGTTAAAGGCTGCAATGTTTTGTGTTTTTCTTTGGAAAGAAAGAAAATCTGGCTTTTTTTCCTACCTTATACGAAAATGTCTGTGAGTGAATTGCAGCTATTGTTTCCTTTTTATATTTGTGTTTACATTAACTAGGTTAGATATTTACTTTCTGAATAGAGAATCAGTGACAACAGGTTATGTAAGTATGATGTGCCTTACTACTCATGACACATGAATGGTGGATATTCTTTGTTTGCTGACCTACATTTTAATTACTCATTAACTTCATAGGCATCTCCATCTTAGATGCTGAATTATCGTGTCCACAAGTACAGCTGTACAACTTTACATTGCTATGCATGTAAGTGCTGCAAAAAAACTCTAGCATCTGACATCTTAGGGCCTATTGTTGAAGGATAACGTGATCGTTACCTCCTATTTCATAAATTACCTTCTGAACTTTTCCTGACACTTTCCCCATCTAATCTCTAATTTTGTAAGTTTTTGGATTTTGCCTAGCGAAAATTTTCCTGAATCTGAACATTCTAACTACGAAGATGAAATGACTAAAACACTAAAATTTCAGCTTGCAACTTAAAATTTAAACACCAAGATCTTAAAGCTTAAATGACCCCCCTATTTTTGGTGTCAACTTTGAAACATAACATGACTCATTTGTAAGGATAACCATATTCCACGCGTCACCATGAAAAAAGGAAAATAATCTCATTTATCATTCTATGTTTTCCGATCATCCATGTTTTACGTCCTTTTTGTTTGAATCCCTTGTTAGTTCTCCACATGTTTGGTTTTTTTGTGATAAATCCTAATCTCGCCCATTATTTCTGTTGCTACGTCTTGGTTTATTCCTTGTTCTTTAGAAAACAGTTCTGCAAAAGTTTCGACATTTTACTGCCTGTTATATGTTAGTTTTCTTTGTTTTGTCTTATATCACATCCTAGAAATGATTGAGGATGATTTCTGTAAAGCAAGCGGATGATCCTTCACTAACTAGGGTTTTATAGAAGATATCATTTGAATCGTCAACGACTAAGGGGTAAAGCTTATTACAATAGTTGGTGACAAGAGGGCTTTCCAACAAATTGAATGTGGAAGGGTAGGTACGAGGAGAAATGGGAGATTTTGGTTCATGGACAGTCAGTGATTGATACAGTTGAGAGCAAATGAGGGGAATGCAAAAAAAAAATAAATTACTTTGGAATGTGAATAATAAGAATTGAGGTTGGTGGTATATTGGAAAAAATAGTGGTAATGAAGTTCTGGTGGGTAGAATATTGAATGTGAGGCTTCTAATTGTGATGGGTAGAAAACTTGGTTATGATATAGCAGGTATAAAATTAAAGCTATTTTGACTGCTCTAATTGACTTTTAGGGGAACCAAATCCAAAGGGACCAATTGTAGGGGAAGTTATGTACCTTGTTGGTTGGTTGGGAGGGGAGTACTGAGGAAAATTTTAATATGATCGTGAGAACATGTTTCTTCTATTGGAATATCGCATTGCAAAGAGGTGGCAACAAGATGAGCCATCCAGAGGTAAAGGAGAACATAATGGAGCATAGCTACAACAAGCACCATGTTAGTGTCTACAACCTCGTTATAGTATTTAGTGTGAACAAGGTAAGGCTGCCTACTATAGGCCCTTGTGGTCTGCCCCTTCCCCGGACCCCGCATAGTCGGTAGCTTCGTGCATAGGGGCTTCCCTTTTAAGGGACAGGAGAGTTTGAATCAGTCACAAGGATGGGATTCTTGGTTTTTGGCTTAGAAGTTGGGGGAGGGACTTCAAACCCGGGGGGAAGTATAATCTTAGAATGTGACTCAGAAACTGAGAGTATTTGAGTGCAATCTGAACAAGGAAATTTGACACGAAACTTTTGGGATTTTTATGAATTTTATTGAAGTATGGATTCCAACAGTAAGAGTTGATCATCCAATAAACTTCAGAATGCCAAACGTCTACGTGCTTTTGCTATTTTGATTAAGACTTAATGCATGCAAGGTTAATCCGACAATGTTCCAAGTATTTATAGAAGTTAATTTGGGAATTTGCAATTTGTTTTTAACATAACGGGATGTTCTTTATGCAATGAACTGAGATTGTTAATTGCTATATGATCATAGATGGATCATATGCACCAATATAGAGAATGCTTGGTGTCAATTATTATCATGGCCTGGGAGTAAAAGGGGCAATATCGGAAGGATTGGAGCACATTGGGGTGCTGAGTTAATTCATTTCTGTTGATTCTTCTTCTTAATATTTTCTATATTTCAGTTATTGCGGAATCCTTGAATAGTTTGTCACCTGACTAATGGGCTTCAATCTGATCAAGGTGATATATGGTTTCATGATTTTCCCATCAGAGATTATTTCAGAATTAATGATGTGATTGAAGATCGAACTGTTTCATTCGCACTTGATTTTTAAATGTTTTGAGTATTGGCTAACATTATCATACTTATGCACATTTTGCCTCGAGTCCGAGTGCCATTTTTGGTGGAAAACACTTTTGAGTAACTTTGTAGTTCTGCATACTTTGTCTGAGATATGAAGATGCCAGTGCTGCTTAACGGATAATACATGGATCCTTCTGGGTAAGCCTCTTTAACTAACCTTTACTTCTATATGAATTGTGATATGGCTCATTGTATGGGAAGCTAGTATCTGTTCTTGCTCTTGGATTTTGGACGGTGACTCTATGTATTGGAGCTTTCTGTAGCCATGTCTATATCAGGTGTTTATTATTATTATCATCATCATCTTTCAGCTTTCCTTCTAATGGGAAGGTCAGCAACTTGTATCTTCTCTCTGTTTATATCTGGGCCTGTTTTGATTCTGGATTCAAAGACCAGTACATTGACTGTAGATCTTTGTTTGTCGAACACTTGAATGCAGCAAAATAATGGATCACATAGTAATAGGCGTAGCTAGAATTACAATTAAGTATTGGTATTCACTTTCATTTGAAATTTAGGCCCTGCTTAAGGTATATGTTAATCCTTCTTCATATTGGGAACTTTTTCATGGCATCCTTTTGTACATGAAAATACCTTGCATGTGAATGACCAAATTTTAACACTTTTAAGTGTCATTTCCTGTCTGCCATACAGGTGGCATGTTGTAGCTATGTTATCTGGTTGCAATTTTTGTGTTTGTCCTTCCACCATACTGGATTGTTATCCTAAATGCTCAAATAATAAAGGTTGCTTTGCTAGGTTTCCCGGCTATTGTTTGTTTTGGGCACTAATCAAGGGTTGGGAATTATCAGTTTGGTGTGAGACATTCACAAATAGTTGCTTGTGGGTGACAGGAAGAATGGCCCTTCTTATACTAAGATATGTGGCATATTATACACAACACAGAGGGAGGGAGGGTAGTCCACCTGTTTTCTTCCAACCTTACATATTTTTCTTTAATCGTCCCATTTCTCTCCCAACACACTCTCTCTCTCTTACAAATAATTTCCAGGGAATCTTACCTTTTCACAACAATTCAGATGTGAAGGTAGGAAAAGAGTTTCAAAGAAGGGGAAAAATGAGGGATACATATATTGTTTCCCTGTATACGTTGCTCTCTTTCAATTTAGTTTTTTATGTAAAAATCATATGTGAAGGGGAGCCTTGGCGCAACGGTAAAAGTTATCGTCGTGTGACCTTGAGGTCACGGTTTCAAAGCATGGAAACAGCCTCTGGCAAAATGCAAGGTAAGGCTGTGTACTTTAGGCCCTTGTGGTCCACCCCTTCCCCGGACCCCGCATAGGCGGGAGCTTCGTACGCCGGGGCTGCCCTTTATGTAAAAATCATATGTAGATTGGAATTGGAGTGCAGGAAATTAATAGGAAAATAACCACTGAACTACCTTGCAATGGTATTTTCTTGTCTGTTCTTTGAGTTGCTTTTCTACACATTCCTAGCACAAGGAGCAGTATTATATTTATATGCCGTCCTGTATGCTTAGATGCATAAACATTAATGTAGCATGCACACGGATCGTATGCAGGTCTATAACCTGATTCATTTTGACAAATTTTTTAGTTGAAGCTGTTTAGTCATTAATCTGGATTATGGGTTTCTTTCTCGATCTCGAATTCAGACCAGAGACAGAAGACGAAAGGATGCTGAAAGAAGAGATAGAACAGCTAAAGAAGGACTTGGCGAATCAAGTTGAGGTCAATGCAAATGGTCAAGCTGCACCAGGACCTGCTGGAGAGAGCATCAGTCTGCACGAGCAGTTACTTCGTAGAGAAAGGAACCTGGAGCTGCTGATACGTGAGTTGGATGACAAAGTTCGCTTTGGCCAAAGAGCAAGTGATAGGCCAGGTTCTGGGGCAGGTAGAGTATATGGTTTTCCCGAGAGGCCACCTTCGCAGTCTGGAAGGTCAGAGGAGTCCAGAAATACAGAATTCATGGACAGACCTCGATCCCGTGGAGCAGAAATATGGACCAGATCTGCAGATGACAGAAGACAATTTCAAGGGAGCAGGGAAAGAGGATTTCTCAACAGGGACCCACAAAGGTGTGTCACTACTTAGAAGTTTCTGCATGCTGCTATGTTTTTATCCATTATCGTAGACCCTCTACATGTCTCACTAAATGCAGATATACGCATATATCTATAGGTAGTATTATACTATATAAAGTGGAAATCTGTTCCAGATGACATGAATATGATTGATTTTGGACGTTTAGCAGTGCCCTTCTTTTAGCAATGACACTCAATTGAATCCATTCTTTTGGTGGTTAATGGCTTTTTGAGATTGGTAACAGCCTTAACCAGCTAGTACTGTATGAGTAGCATCATTTTCAGAGCAACAGAGGGTATCTTGAGTGGTTTTATCTGCTTGAAGATGGTCCTAAAGGTGATGGCATTTTGTTATTTATGCAGGTCCAGTTCCAGGGAAAGATGGTGAAGCTGTTGGTGTGGATTCTTTGGGTTTTTTACACCAAAACAGAATAATGCTAAAGTTTTTTCATTTCCCCCCCTTTTATTTTCATCTTGTACTTTGGAGAAGTAGTGGCGAGTTATCTTGGATACCCGAAAACCCTCGCCTAATTTATTGCTACCTTGATACAGTGTAAAATTGCAATTTTGCCATGTCAGGGCAAGCAGCCTTTCGGTTGTAGTATTGTTCTTGACTCACTCGCGGAAATTTCAATTGACTTGATCTGGGCATGTTCTATTTTGCAATGCAATCGTTCTCGTAACTACACATCTAATTCATATTAGCCTAAGCGGATTGAGACATATCTTTCATGTATGATCCGAGGCAGGAACTTTCTATTGTTTGTTTGCAAGTTTGATTTCAATACTGACATGGAAACGATTGCCCAGGATGACCATGGATCCTCATTAAGCTCATGTTTCCTGTTAGTATGCAGCATGAGATGGCCTCCTGTCTGTCTAAATGTAGCATGCTAGAAACTAAGACTTGAGAATACGAGTCCAAGCGGATGAGAACTGATGGATTAAGATGCTTATATTCACCATTGTGACCTCCATTCTCTAGATTACCAGCTTAGCTTGTGACTGGTTGGTGATTATCTCACGTGCTATTTAGCAGCCTTAAAAACATTGCCAATTGGTTGAGAACAACCCCCATGTCTACACCATCCATGGATAATAGTGTGGACTACAATAAATGGTCAAGCATCTTACCCCATCAGTTCCATAGTTTACTACAATAGCAAGAATAACCCCTAAGTAGAGTTTTTGAGTTTTTAGATTACGGTCCAAAAAGATGGTGATAGATGTGAGATCCATATCATTCACTTTCCATACACAGCTCAAAAAAGGTCAAGCACAAAAAATTTCTAACTACAGTTACATTACGGTGCACCCAAAAGATGAACGGTTCTTCACGTTGGGCCCAAACTATGGATGGGTTGTAGGATAAAAGCACTTCAACTAAGAATTAATGCAAATGTTAATCAAATATCGTCATTAGAGTAGAAATGATAACGAGTTATCATAACGAGATTGTAGTAATGAGTTCTGAAGACATCCAAAGACCAAGCAATTAGATTAATAGGTTGGATCATCCAAAGGTCGGGGGCCCATCAAAGAAAGAAGCATTAACGTTTATTACGTAGAGCACATCAATTATCTTTCGCACTGACATGAACTAGTGATTTTTGGATGAGTCTCATATATTAACATAATAATTCTGAATCCACTATTTATCCATCCACACTATTGATCTTGGAGGCGTGGACGGTGTAGTTTAGTTATAGGGCATTTCTGTTACATGTTTTGCTGGCTATGCTTTAATATTCTTGTCAGTTGCACATATGCGCTCCCAATTTCTGCTTATTGGGAACCTTTCTTATCATAATTATCAGGCATGAAAAAATAATCTGGATTTAAGAGGTTAATTTTGTCACCATCTCTTACCGGGAAGGGAAAAATAGCAACTAACATGGGGTTAGTCCAGCAACATTTTAGTTGATTTACGAGGGGTTTGAGCTGCTGTTCTCTTAACTTGATAAATCTTGGTAGCATAGGAAGAGTTTATCAAATTTTCTTAGAAATTTAGCCAACTCGGTGTTAGTCCAGTACGATTTTAGTCAATTATCTTGCTGACTTAAGTTAGTCCAGCAAGAGTTTAGAAGATTTTGTAAGAACTCTACCTTACTCTTCATTAGTTGACTAATTCTTGGCCAAACTAGATTTTGATGGAGTTTTAGTTGTGGAGTTTGTTATGTAAAGTGAATTAAAAACTTAACTTCACCAGAAAACAACTCCCTCTTGTTTTTTGGTAGAGTTCACTTTTAGTTAAAAAATAGGCAGTGCACTTATTAACGTCAATTTTACAACTAAAAAGAAGAGTGCTTGCATTGATCCATGCATGAGATTTTAGGTAAATGTACCATCTAGCCTATGGCTAATATTATGAATGGTCTAGATCTTTCAAAGTATGGGCCATTTGGAGAAAAATCTATTCGCAGCATGTGGTCATTTCATGCTCTTGAGATTTGAGAGAATTGAAAATCTCAATTGGGGTGACATCAATGAGTGTTTTAAAACTTTTTCAAAGCCGAAAGGGAACAAAAAGGAGGGGCCTAGCAAGACTTCCTTTTATTTAGTATTTTTCCAAGTCTGGGTCTCTGTGAAGTTTTGTCTTTTTAAGAATGCAAGTTAGCTTAGGATTTTTTAGTCATCTATTTGGATCCACTCTAAGACTTTCTTCATTTAGGAGTTCACAGAGTTTAGGCTTCCATAGGGCCCAATCAAGGCCATTATCCATTTAGGAGTTTTCCAAAGGGTCCTTAGTGTCACGGGCTTAACTATTCAGGCTCCCGTACAGCACTTAGATTGACTTCTCACCACGAACCAACTAAGTAAGCCTGACTAGAAACTCAAAGGAGAAGAACAACTGAAAGAGAACTTAGAAGGAACTCTAGCTTTATTGCTTTGAAGATGCTTATAACTCTTGGATGCTTTGCAAGTGAGGAAGCTCCCCTATTATAAGTGCTTCTCTCCTTCCACCTCCTTAATGGATGGTGGGGATCTTTACAAGTGTTAACCATCTAATAGTTGGAGACTATTCTAGAATCCTCTTTAGAAGTCTCTACACAAGTCTTTGGTTCCACTACATTCAGGATGCTCCTAGAGAATTTTAGAGGCAAGATATTTACATGATGTACTTTGGCCTTCTAGATTATGGATCCATTTGATGGATCTAAGTCCCTCACGTTAAGCTACGTAGGCCTCCATTGAAATTTATGGGCATTGGTCATGGACCTTGCAATGCAAGTCCGTGACATTCTCCCCCACCAAATGCAGCGACATCTTTGACGCGTTGCTTGTGAAATTTCTCAATATGATCCTTGAATTGCCATAAGGACTCTTCTGTCTCCCAACTGACTTCAGCTTCTAGCAGACCCTTCCATTTGACAAAATACTCGGTGTGTGGAGATCTACTTCTTCCACATACCTTTCACTTAGCAAGTACTTCTTCCACATACTTATCAAAGGAAGTGGTTACAATGGGTGGTGCTTGGTGGGATTGGTTCTTGCTAGAATCCTCCTCATCCACTCGGTAAGGTTTTAAGTTGCTTACGTAGAAGACTGGATGAATCTTCAGTCTTGGTGATAGCTAAGAAGCCTTTCCTACCTTCTTAATGATAGGTAATGGCCCTTCGTACTTTCTTAGCAGTCCCTTATGTCAGGGTCTCATAGCCTTGTGTTGTGTTAGTAGGAGTTTGAGTATGACAAGATCTCCTTCTTGGAACACTAGTGGTCGTCATCTCCTATTAGCCCACTTTTTCATCTTCTTGGAGGCTTTCTCTAGTGAAGCATGAGCTAAGTCCTATTGTTCATGCCATCCTTTAGCAAACTTGTAGGTTGCTGGACTGCTCCCTATATAACCTACTACTAGAGTGTTTAACATCAGAGGTTGTTGCCCAGTTGCTAGTTTGAATGGGCTACACTCGGTGGATTAATACCTTTGCAAGTTATAAGAGAATTGGGCGATGTCTAACAACTTAGCCCAATCTCTTTGGTTGGCACTCACATAATGCCTTAGATATAGCTCCAACAAATCATTCACCCTCTCCGTCTGACCATTACTTTGTGGGTGAAAGTTGGTGGAGAAGTTCTGTAACAGCCCGAGGGCCCACACCCTGCAACGATATTGTCCATGCTGAAGTGCCCATACACCCAACATGGTTTTGTTCTTCCCCAGTTGCCCAGGGAAAAGGCCTCGTTGCAAGGGAAGTCCTCATCACTCTTATCAAGAGCCCAGTAACTTTCCCCCTAGCGATGTGGGACTAACTCTCAATCTTTCACCTTGCCTAGAAGCCTGCCAGCCCTCTTGGCCCGCCCTCATCGGCCAAGGCTTCACAACCTCTCCCCCTTAGGGGACACGCGTCCCCGCGTGTCTTACTACACGCGAGCGCCCACGTGCGGCTAGCCACCCACACCGGATCGGGGTCTGGCTCTAATACCACTTCATAATGGCTTCTATTTTTGCAGGATCAACTGAAACTCCTTCTTTTGAAATAGTATGACCAAGGAATTGTACTTTATCTAGCCAGAACTCACACTTGTTGAATTTTGCATATAATTGATGCTTCTCTAGTGTGCTAAGTACAATCCTGAGATGCTCCCTATGTTCTTCCTCACTTGACGAATAAATAAGGATGTCATCAATGAAGACTATCACAAATTGGTCTAAATACTTTTGGAATATGCGGTTCATCAAATCCATGAATGCTGCTGGAGCATTTGTTAGTCCGAATGGCATCACTAGAAACTCGTAATGTCCATATCGGGTCCGAAATGCTGTTTTAGAGATATCCTCATCTCGTATCCTCAATTGGTGATAACCCGACCTCAAGTCAATCTTGGAGAACACTCTCGCAGACTGTAATTGGTCAAAGAGGTCATCAATACGTGGTAACGGGTACTTATTTTTAATTGTAACTCCATTCAGCATTCGGTAGTCAATACATAGCCGCATAGATCCATCTTTCTTCTTTACGAATAATACTGGAGCTCCCCATGGTGATACGCTTGGCCGAATAAAGCCCAGATCTAACAATTCCTGCAACTGTTCCTTGAGTTCTTTCAATTCTGCAGGTGCCATACGGTAGGGCGCCTTTGAGATGGGAGCTGTACCTGGTACTATCTCAATAGTAAATTCCATCTCTCTCTTGGGCGGCAATCCTGGTAACTCATCAGGAAACACTCCTCTGAAGTCCCATACAACATCTATGTCCTCTACTTTCTGTAGGTATTTCTTCTGAGTCACCATGCTCACCAAGTATGCTGTATGGCCCTTGGCCATGAGTCTTGTTGCTTTTATCGCTGATATAATTGGTATTCCTGATGTGTCTAATCGGCCCTGGAATATGTATGTGTTACCCTCTATCTCCTCGAATTGTACTCTCTTCTTTCGGCAACCAATTGTAGCTCCATACCTTGACAACCAATCCATACCCAATACGACATCAAAGTCCGTCATATCGAATAGGATTAGGTTAGCTAAAAACTCCCTATCTCCCATCTGAATTCCTATATCTCGGACATATTTGTTTGAAATAACTGGTCCTCCATGTGGTATATTGATCTCTAAGTTAAATTCCAAAGGTAATACAGTACAATCCAAAGTTGATGCAAAGTGTTGTGATATGAAAGAATGTGTAGCGCCTGAATCTATCAAAACTCTAGCAAATTGACCAAGAATAGGTAAAGTACCTTCAACGACTGCATTTGAAGCTCTAGCTTGCTCGGTAGTCAGGGCAAAAACCCGTCCCTGACCACGTGGTAAAATCTCTTGTTTCTGAGGTTGATTTCTGTTATTTCCCTTAGGACAATTTTTTATGAAATGCCCTTTCTCTCCACATCCAAAGCACCTTCTCTCCTAGACATAACATGGCTTTCCGGGATGCTTCTTGCCACAATGTTTGTAGAGGTTTCGGTCCACTTCCCTCTTTTTGAACTCTGGCCTTCATGGTGGTATAGATCGAAGTGGAACTATTGCTTTCGGTGGAGGTCTAGGTAGGATTGGCCTCTTTCCTATCCAATTTGGCTTATTTCCTCCAAGCATAACTGTTTTCTGTTCTCATGTCCTTTAGCTCTCTCTCACATAGAGAAGCCAACTCTACAGCCTTTGCCAATGAAGTAGGCTGCGACATAAAAATACGACTTCGAATTCCTGTGCATAATCCGCGAACAAATTTTTGAGCAGCTCTGATTTCAGTGGGGCAAACCTCCGGTGCAAATCTTCTTAGCTTAGTGAAGCGAGTCTCATACTCACTTACTGTCATGGAACCTTGAACTAGGTTCATGAACTCCCTTTCCTTAGCCTCCACAACGTGAGGTGGATAATATTTCTGCTCAAAAACTCTCCTGAACTCGTCCCACAAGATGACTCTAACATTAGCAAAATATGTTCGCTCAGCAGTTGGCCACCAATGTGCGGCCTCTCCTCTTAGTGCAAATGTAGCAACAGTGACTTGCCTATCTTCTGGCACCATCATCCCTTTGAACAGCCTTTCAACCTCATAGAGCCAAGTCTCAGCTGCTTCAGCACCCTCAATTCCAGAAAACTTTGGAGCAATCTTTTTGAATCGCTCCATCAAAGTGTCACTCTTGCCCCCTGCAACAGAGTCCTCTTCTGATGATGCCTGAAGCTTTTGTTTCATTTGTTGAAATATCAGTTGCATCACCTCACTAGCCAAATCCCCAGGTGCATCAACACTTCGTTGTGCCTGTACCGATGGTTCTGGTACATCTTGCTGAACCTCCATGGGTGCCGATGGAGGTACAGGTACATGTGCTTGGTTTCCAACAGTACCAGACTCTTCTATTGGTGCTGATGTATTGGTTCTACTACGATGAGGTGGCATCTGTATTTCAACATATAATACTTATGAGAAATTTATTTATTTATTTATTTATTTTTGAACTGTCTAAATTAAGATGTCCTTAAGACTCGTTCTCTTAAATTTGATATATTTGATTTCCTAGTACGTTTGGCTGTGAGTAGTTCAGGCTCTGATACCAACTGAAAAAGATGAACTGTTATTTTGAATATATTGTGGAGATTTATTTGACGTACTTGGGTTAGAAGAAGTAATTTCAATTTATTATTATATATAGAATTGAAAAGATTTTTTTTTTTTTATAAGGATCGATCCTGACAAGATTTATCAAAAATATTTAGAAAATCTCTTTATAAAACCCAAGTCGTCACAAGTTCAACTCTGAACCAAGGAGTTTGAAGAGTTCTGACCAAAACCTCCCTGTGAAGCTCTTGTCCTTATCATTGATAATGGTTTTGGGAATTCCCCAATATTTCACCACATTCCTTAGGAATAGTCGAGCCGCCTCTTCTGCTATGCAGTGTATAAGTGCTGCAATGAATATAGCATACTTGGTGAACCTATCGACCGCCACTAATATTGTGCAAAATCCTTTAGACTTTGGTAGGCATGTGATGAAGTCTAGGGAAATGCTTTCCCATGGCCTCTCTGGAAAAGGGAGAGGCTCAAGTAGTCCTCCTAGAGCATTTTGTTCTATCTTGTCTTGTTGACATACAAGACAAGTCCATATGTATGTCTCCACGTCTTCTCACATGCATGACTAGTAGTATCGATCTCCCGACAATGCTAAGGTGCGGTGAGTTCCAGGGTGTCCTACCCACTTACTATCATGGCATTCCTTTATCAGTTCTTTTCGTATGCCTCCCCACTTGGGAAAATAGATGCGATTACCTCTAGTGTAGAGGAGTCCATCATCTAGCCAGAATCACCTTGTACGTCCTTCTTTGGTGACTGCAATGACATTCTTGGTCATTGGGTCACACTTCACTCTTCTTATCTGACTGAGGAGGGTACTGCTTGGTTGAGTTATAGCAGCAAGCTTTGCTTTTTTACTTAATGCGTCTGCCACAGAATTTGTCTTGCTTGGCTTGTATTCTAAGTCATAATCAAATTCGACAAGGAAGTCTTACCACCTAGCTTTCTTGGGACTAAGCTTCTTTTGAGTTTGAAAGTAGCTAGTGGCAATGTTATTAGTCTTGATAATGAACCTGGTTCCAAGCAAGTAATGTCTCCAAACATGCAGGCAATTTATCACGTTTGTCATCTCCTTCTCTTGAGTTGTGTACCTCCTCTCTGTGTCATTGAGTTTGCGACTCTCATAGACAATGTGATGTCCTTCTTGCATTGGAACACCTCTAATGGAAAAGTCAGAGGTGTCAGTGTGCAACTCAAATGACTTACTAGGGTAGGGTAGGCTCATCACTGGCTCTCTAGAAATCGCTTCCTTCAGCTTCTCGAAAGCAGCTTGACATTAAGTTGTCCATTCCCAAGCTTTATTCTTCTTCAATAGATCTGTTAGTGGTGCAACTATTGAAGAATATCCTCTTGTCAAGCGCCAATAGTAGTTAACCAATCCCAAAAATGATCATTGTTCTATCACTTTTGTGGGTGGGTTCTAGCCTTGAATAGCCTTCACTTTGGCCTCGTCCATCAAGAGTCTTCCATCTTTGATCTTGTGTCTTAAGAAGAAGACTTCCTCTTACGAGAATGAACATTTCTCCTTCTTGACGTATAACTCATTTTCTCTCAACAGTTGGAAGACATTTCTTAAGCGATGCATGTGGTCTTCCAATGTCTTAATATAAACCATGATGTCGTCAAGATAGGCCACCACAAACTTATCCAACTAAGGGTGAAATATCTTGTTCATCAGTGTACTAAATGCGGTAGGTGCGTTAGTGAGACCAAAGGGCATAACCAAAAATTCATATGAACCATACCTGGTTACGCAAGTAGTCATGGGCTCATCTCCTTTAGATAGTAACACGATTAAAGGTCAAGTTTAGTGAAGACTCTAACTCCTCCAAGCTGATCAAACAAGTTTGCTATGAGTGGAATAGGATACTTGTTCTTCACAGTTACTTTGTTGAGGGCTCGATATTCGATGCACAGTCGAAGTGAGCCATCCTTCTTCTTTTGAAACAAGGTCGGTGCTCCATAAGGTGTCTTTGAGAGTTGGATGAATCTTGCATCCAATAGTTCCTTGAGCTACTTCTTTAGCTCTTCTAGTTCTGCAGGTGCCATGTGGTAAGGGACCTTAGCAACTAGTTTAGCCCTAGGCTCCAACTCGATCTAGTGATCCACCTCCCTCCTAGGTGGGAATTTCTTTAGGAGTTCTTTGGGTATCACATCCTTGAACTCCTCTAGTACATCCTTAATAGCTTTAGGTATCTCCATGGGAGAATCTCTAGCTTCTTTCTTTAAAGTAACAAGGAAGGTTGTCTTATACCTCTTCAATCCTTTTGATAGTTGCATGGCAAACAAGGTCACACTCTCCACCTTTGCCTGTCTTGAGAGGGGAATGGTACACATTGAATCTTCGTCCACTATGCATAGTGTTGTAGTGTGGGAGTGGAAGTGCCTTAACCTTGTCAAAGAACTCCATCCCAAACACTAAATTGAAGTCATCCATGGGGATGATGGAAAAGTCTACTAGACTTTTCCATTTGCCCATATACAGTGCGACTCCTTGAGCAACTCTAGTGATTGGTTTCCATATACTTTCACTGTCTTTACTTGTCCACCAACCTTTGAGACTCTAAGACTTAGTCTCTTGGCTTCCTCCCTTGAAACAAAGTTGTGGGTAGCTCAAGTACCCACTAACCAATGAGTGAATATGCCATTCACCTTAGCATCCACATCCATCAAGCCTTTGGTAGAGGTTTTAGGATCCTCTGAATTGACAACACTAATATTCTATAAGGAAGATAGTTTATAATATTCCATAGTACTCCCTTCTTCTTGATGTGAGATCATGGAGTTTAAGGCCTTCCTCTTTGGACAGTCATGCATGAGGTGCGGTCCATCACAAAAGTAGCAAGCTCTTGATGGAGAAGCTTGTTCTTTGCTCTTTCCTTTCCAACTTGGTGGTTTGGATGACTTAGGCTTATTCTTATGAACACCTTTGTCTCCCACACCTTTGACATGGTTACTCTTTTGGCCTTTTGATTTTCCATCATCTTTCTTTAATTCGACTAAGGATTCAGCTGCGGTGATTGCGGCAGACAAAGTAGAGATGTTACGACGGCGTAACTCCTGCTTTGCCCAATCTTTTAGCCCGCTAACGAAGTACACAAACTTGTCTTCTTCAGATATGTCAGGGATCCTAAACAAAAGATTTGAATGCTTTGAAATATAGTCACGAATAGTCCCCGTATGCTTCAACCATCGTAACTTTTCCTCAGCCTCAATGCGTGCATTCTTTAGATATAAATGTGTCTTAAGGTCGTCCTTAAACTTGTTTCAAGTGTTAATGGTGAACATACCATTTTTTATTTCCATGCTTTCATACTCCACCATAATAGGGCATTATTGGTGAGGTAGAGTGTAGTAGTAATTTTCCACTCATCTTCCTCCATTTGTAGGTGTCAGAAGTACCTTTCAATGTTCCATAGAAATGTGTCAATTTCCTTCACATCCTGCTTCCCACCATAGCTCTTTGGCTTTGGGATATCAGTCTTTGGGGCCTCACAAACCGTGTGAGTCCTATTTGACACGACTTCCTTGCACAAGGATACGTCCTCGTGCATCACTTTCATCTCATCATGGAGTGTAGCTAACTCCATGAATAACTTATCAAACTGGGTGTGGAACTCCACATGACTTGCATTCCTTATGGAGTTTAGACCGTCCTCCCACTCTCCCTTAAGATCTTCCGCCATAACTTCAAGGGACCCAAACGTTGGTTGCTCTAACTCTAGCTGAGTGGAGATATCCGCATGGCTATCTCCATCTTAACAAGTCTGGATTCCAAAGAAGAGACTAAGTCTTTGGACTTACCTTTCTTGTTCCTCATAGCATCTTCATAAGCAAGCCCCACATTTGAGACATGAGAACCGTTCGCCATCTTCTTCTCCTTGTTAGGATATGAACCTTTGCTCTTAACTTACCAAACCTGCTTTGATGCCAACTATCACGGGCTTAGCTACTCAGACTCTCATGTGGCACTTAGATTGGCTTCTCACCATGAGCCAACTAAGTAAGCTTGACTAGAAACCCAAAGGAGAAGAACAACTGAAAGAGAACTTAGAAGGAACTTTAGCTTTATTGCTTTATTGCTTTAAAGATGCTTACAACTCTTGGATGCTTTGCAAGTGAGGAAGCTCCCCTAGTTATAAGTGCTACCCTCCTTCCACTTCCTCAATGGATGGTGGGGATCTTTACAAGTGTTAACCATTTAACAGTTGGAGATTATTGTAGAATCCTCTAGAAGTCTCTACACGAGTCTTTATTTCCACCACATTCAGGATGCTCTTGTAGAATTCTAGAGACAAGATATTTACATGATGTACTTGGGCCTTCTAGATTATGGATCCTTTTGATGGATCTAAGTCCTTCAAGTTAAGCTATGCAAGCCTCCATTGAAATTTATGGGCCTTGGTCATGGGCCTTGCAATGCAAAGTCCACGACACTAGTCTTAATTAGTAACCAAGACACACATGATTCTTATATCTTCATTCTCTTTTCTTTTTATTTAACTTTTAGATGTCTTAGCATCCTTTCCTTTTTTCTTTGATTTCTTTTCTCTTTTTGGTATTTCAATGAATTTGGATAACATAAGGTGTCTAGTTTAGTTAAAGAAGGAGCCCATTATTGGCTATTGAAGGGACCTATTTTAGCACCTTTTTAGAGAGATAAACTGGAAGAACTTCAGTTGACATGGCGACCTCTACCCTGCAATGAATAGTTTGCCAATGCCTAGCCTTAGTAGAGGACTCTCCCATGCATAGCGAGCTCTACACAAAAATTGAGAACATGCTAAAGCTTAGGGGAAGGAAGAGAAGAGTCTTTGTCTCTAGGCATGACGACTCTACCATGAGAGAGAGAGAGAGAGAGAGAGAGAGAGAGAGAGAGAGAGAGAGAGAGAGAGAGAGAGAGAGAGAGAGAGAGAGAGAGAGAGAGAGAGAGAGAGAGAAGGGGGTGTCACCTTGAAAAAAACATTGGACGAATGTCCGAATCTCCTTTCCCTTTGTATTTCTCTCCATCTCACTTGCCATGTATCTTGGTGTCTATGCTTGTTTCAATTTTGAGTAAGAGGGGGATATTTATAAGCTTTCCTAAGTAAGGATTTGCAAGAGTTTGAGAGGGGGAGATCTTGGGAGAGATGGAGAGGAACAAAGAATGTGGAGTTGGGAGGAAAGAGAGGTGAATGGGTTCCACTCAAACTAAGAAAGAGAGAAAACATGAGGAGAGTGGGAAATGTGTCTCCCTTCTAGACTCTTTAAAAATCTCTCAGTATATATGTATCTCTCTGCGGGTTTAGATTTGTGTAGGAGGGGATATTTATAACTTCTCTGGGAGTAGGGATTTATAGTAAGGGATGGTAGGAAAGTGCGTAAGGTGATTAGGAGAAGAAAACGTGTAGTGGCATGCGAGATGGAGAATTGTGATTAGATGAGAGTAAGAGAGATGGATGAAAATGTGGCATAGGAGTTAGGGAAAAGGAGGGTTGTGATTGGTTGGGGGGTTTAGGATGAGATGGAAAAGAGTTGTAAATGGGTGAGAAATTGGGAAAGAGAAAAATAGTTTTTATGTGAATGGGAGTTTGGGGAGTGAAAAGAAAAATGAGTAGAAAACTTGGAGAGAGAGAGAGAGATTTACTTGGGAAACTAGTTACCTAAGGAGATTGAGATTCTCCTATATTATAAGAGAAGAGGGGGTTTAAGTTATGGGAGACCCTACAAAATAGTGGGGCCCACTCCTCTCATACTTTCCTTTTTTCAAAAGATGAGATATTCCAAGAGAGAGAGAGAGAGAGAGAGAGAGAGAGAGAGAGAGAGAGATTTACTTGGGAAACTAGTTACCTAAGGAGATTGAGATTCTCCTATATTATAAGAGAAGAGGGGGTTTAAGTTATGGAGACCCTATAAAATAGTGGGGCCCACTCCTCTCATACTTTCCTTTTTTCAAAAGATGAGATATTCCAAGAGAGAGAGAGAGAGAGAGAGAGAGAGAGGATTTTGGTCAAAGGTGGGGGCCATCCTCTTAACTAAATTTCTTTTTCTAAACAAGTTATAAAAAAAAAAGAAAAAAAAAAAAGAAGCAAAGTTGAACAAGGTGGAATATCCCCTTGGGCTGGACAAATCCTCATTGTTTTAGGAAACAAGGTGGGGACTATGAGAAAAGAAATGTTAGAAAGACAAGACTTCTTGTCAAGAGTGAGTCCTAGTTTTCATACTTACATGAAACTTAAATTTAGGAAAAGAGTATCGTAAGAAAGCCAACATCAAGCATACTTGTGGGCCTTCTTGGACGTCCTTTGAAAATTTTAAGTGGGAAGTGTTTGGTTGGAAATAGCCTTGAGCCAACATGACTACACTCCATGCATTGCAGAGGGTACTTATATACATTATAGTATTATTTGAGTAAATAGCTTACTTAAGACATTATAATATACATAAGAAAACACCCTCATTTGAGTTCAATACAAATGGTCCTAAGACCTAATTTCAAGAGGAACAAAAGTCAGCTCAAATTTTGGACTTGAGTCAAAATTTTAAAACTCAAATGCTAAGGGATATTTTCTATATTTAAATACTCAAAAAAAAAGAAAAAAAAAGACCTTGATGTTTAGGTCCTCTAAAGAATAGCTATGTTAGCTAATGACATTTTAATAATTTTAAAAAAAAAGTTTGATCACCAAACATCACATCCAAATTATCTTGTTTCTTCAGAAACTTTGCAATATTGATTTAAAGTACCTAGAATTTAAAAGCATAGTAATGAAGAACCTTTGAACATTTTATTGTGCATTGTACATATTAAAAGCATGATCAAAAATATATTTTATTGTCTATTGAAAGGTAAAAATTCCACTGCTAACAAACCTCATGAACATCAAACTCCACATAAATTTTTCTTTAACCAGCTTTGAAATGACTCAAAATCGTGCCGCGGTTTGAAAGTAGCTGGCAAAACAAAATCAATGTAAAAAAGCTTAAACACATTACTCCAAAGAACATCCACAAACTGACAATGAATAGTGCTATCGTCAAATCGATTTGGCTGTAAGAATAGAGCCTTTAATTGACGTCCATGGGAAGGAGCAAATACGAGGTGGTGCAGGAAATGACCATAATCTCTTTGGATCAAAGTGACACTAAGGAGCCTCTGCTGATACAAGTTCTTGTATCATGATTTCACCATGAACTTGCCAAAAGACTCATCCATCCAAGTCCAAGTATCGTCCTCCAAAGCATCCAAATACACCTTGTCAATCCTCTTTTTTTAAAGATTTTCCCACATCTCTTGTTTGAAGCTTCTCAGCCCATATTTATCTTAAAGCAGCACCACTTCCCAGAGTATGCACTTGGCTTCAGGCATTCTAGAATCGATGCATTCTTAGCTTGGGAGGATTTCTAGAGACAACCAAATCTGTGTCAAAGGTGAGAATCTTCTTAACACAGATAGTGCTAGAAGAGGATACAATCTCCTTCATTGGGCCAACGTCCCCAGGAACTCCCGTATGTATGAAAAATCACCAATCTCCAAAAGACTCCTTTCCTAAATTCCAAACTGCCAAAGCCACTTCTGCAGAAGTGCATTGTTGAATACCTTGAGCTTGTGTACTCCCAGACCTCCTAGGCATTTAGGAATACACACATGATCCTATCAAACCAGGTGATAAGAATGTTATTCCTTGATCACTTCCTATTTAATCATGATCGTTGGACTTCTCAACTAGATAGAAGCAACCAATCATCATGAATTTTAGCAAGCAGCCTATCTAGGGAAGGGTGAAAAAGACGAATATGTCAGATCATCCAAAGGTAAGGTCCCGATCAGTCCAGGATGCTGAGACCGAAATAGTATTTCTATGATTTCCCGGAGATTTGCATTCAATAGTCAGACTTGGGGAAGGCAGCAGGGAGTATTTCTGAAGATGTTGATTATATTGCACACCAACTTTAGATTGAAGTGATAATCTATTAGGCCCTGATTTTGCGCTAATTAGATAATCCTATACTACCAATGAAGGCGAAGAAGCAGCTGTAAGATGTCTTGGAACCATTATTTATTTATCCACTCAATCTAACATATGGGATCTCAATTTGAAGGTGGGATGCGGAATTGTTTGCCAATTTTCAGGAACTATGTGCTTAATTATCATGGTTGAGAATCCGTATTCGTATCCTTGAAGATTTGGTGATCTTATCAATGAAGCTGTGATTTCTCTTAAGGGGCATGAGCACTCAATTAATCACGTTTAAGATGGGCAAATTCAGAAGCCGATTGCCTTGCCAAAGAGAGGTTTCTCGAGAGATGATCTTCGTGTTATTTGTTTGCATTTTGTCTTGCGTTGGTAGGGCTTGTGCTTAGCTGTTTCGAGATCGGTTGTGTTCAAAGAGTATCTCAAAGAACATTAAATAAGACGCCATGTGATAGATGGGCGGCTTCTGCGGCCAGTGTTTATGGGTTGATATCCGTTCTGTGTGATTGGCGAGAAGTACAGTTAAAGGGTTGTATATGAATGATGCAAATACTTTCACTCGAAGAAACTCTGGTTTTTGCTTGGAACAAAAGTTGCCCATTTCAAATGAAGGCACCGATGGAGTTGTCCATTTTCCAATTACAAAAAGATGGAAATCCTCACTTAAAAAAGAAAAGAAAAAAAAAGCAGCCTCGGTGCATGAAGCTCGTGCATATGCAAGGTTTGAGGAAGAGGTGGACCACAAAGATATATAGTACACAACTTTTCCTTCTATTTTTGCATGAGGCTGTTTTCATGCCTTGAGCTCGTGACCTCAAGGTCACACAATGACAACTTTACCATTGCGCCAAAGCTCTCCTAGTACCTTTCCACATATAGAAATCCTTGCCACATGTAAAAGATTGACCCTGAACTGTATATGTCAATGACAAAGCTAGCTCCATTTGCAGGTTGAATTTTTAGATGAAAAGCACTGGGTTTTTTTTCTTCAAAACAACAAATACTCAACCTGAACCTAAATTCAGGTGATTTTTCTTTGAGTCTCGGTAGAGTCAAGCTCCAATTTCTCATGCATAGAGATTTATCTTGTGGATCTAATCCATTTATCATTGTTCGGAATGGCTTTGATAGGTTAAAAGGGCAGCCCATTGCATGAAGTTTCCACATATGAGGAGTCCGAGGAAGGGGTGGAACACAAGGATCAATAATATCATGCATGAAATACAGACACAATTTCATGTCCAATAGATACTATCAGGCTATGTTTTTTTCAGTTGAAAATTATAATCATTGCTTTTTATTAATTTTTTTCAAGGACTCAAAATAAGTGGTTTAGATCATTTAAATGCATTAATTTCTCATAGGTTTCTAGGTTGGTAAGCCAAAAAAGATGAATAACTTAGAGCTCTTCCAAGAAAAAAAACCATGCATCAGAAAAATGGCTCAAGTTCTTCACATGTTATCGAGGCTCTCCACCACCATTGTACCCCTTGAATTGAACCCAATTCCTCTTTGTCAAGGCAAAAAAGAAAAACTTATTACCACCTATTTATGATGTCGTGAGCGGTGATGGTGTTGATTAAGGAGAGAGAATGGATCCCATAATGGGCAGCCCCTGTACACTAAGCTCTTGTGTATACGAGGTTCGAGAAGGGAACAAACCATAAGGGTCAATAGTATGCAGTTTTACCTTGCATTTTGCAAGAAGTTATTTCTACGCCTTGAATTCGTGACCTTAATATTATACAACAACAACTTTACCGTTGCACCAAGGCTCAAAATGAACTAATTAGCAAACTTCTTTGGATCAGAACCAGGAGGATTGGGTACGGAAGTTACCGAGGTGGTTCCCTCATTGCAGGTTGAAGAGACATCTGATTGATTCCAAACAGAAACATGGCTGTCACTTTTTATTTTAATTTTTTGAATGGTTGATCTCTCGAGATGAGAAACACTAAGTACATTGCTGAATGGTGGGCTGCAACATATGTTCTTCTCATGGCTAAAAAGTTAAATATCCTAGTCTTTACATATAAATGGAGAGGTAGTGATTAAAGGATAGCCCCAGTGCATGAAGCTCCCACATATGCAGGGTCCAGAGAAGGGGCAGACCACAAGGGTGAATAGTAAGCAGTTTTATCTTGCATTTTGCAAGAGGCTGTTTTCCCGCCCTGAACTCGTGATCTCAAGGTCACACAATGACAATTCTACTGTTGCGCCAAGACAGAGGTGGTGATTAATACTTTAAAATCCATTACAATATCAAGAGAAGCATCTCGACTCTGACTACGGATGTTTCTTCAATTATTACCTCCTTAACCTATTTGAGCACGGAACTTTAGGGAAGGAAATTCTGTAGCGGATGCCTTAACTAAAGAGATAGTTTGCACTACATCTAGCATTAAGTGGATCTCCAATCAACTTAGCCTAATCTTAAAACTTTGTGGGAAGATATTTATGGTCCTGCTTTATTTCACTCAAATAGGGACCTTTTTTTTTTTTTTTTTTTTTTTTGCTAACAAAAACTAAGACAAATTAACAATGATGTTTTTAGTAATTCCCCTTTTGGCTCTCATCCATCAACAAAGTATCCACAGTTCAAAGTCTTCACAGTCACGAACTGGCAAAGAGAAATTTGGTACTTGCCAGTTTATATGGAATTTGGTTAGATGAGCGACGTTTCAACCATGTCATTACCGCCCTGGTGGGTTCAAGTCCACTCAAAAGTCGGAAAGATCTTGACAACCAAGAGAACTACAACCTGCGCTGTAAATTGAGTGACATAGAACGTGGAAATCAGTGGCATATTTAATGTACTGATCATGAGAATAGATAATAAGGAATGCTTGAGTCCTGCGCAGCCCACAAGGACATGGGTTCTGCGCCCTCACATTCCCATGGTGGACCCACATGACCCTCAACTATACAGTTTTCAGATTCATCCAAGCATCAATGCTTTAGAGTTAGTAGTCATCCGCAATAACAGAAGTCAGATGAACGGTTCCGATCAACCATATATGGATCCCAGCATAGCCTAGTGAGGGCGCATCACCCTTCCTTTGGAGCAGCTAGCATCACTAGCATCGTCGTCTAAAAGGAGGAGTTGCCTCCACCGAAATACAATCTTACAAAATCGTTAACGCGGCACGACCTTCAATATAACAAGTAATACTTGCCCGATACGTTTCCATTTCTTTATCCATCTGTTCTGTTCTACTGCAAACGTGAACTGTGCAAGTACTTTTAAAAAAAAAATACTACACGTCTAAGGCTCAACTTCCGCCAATTTTGGCTGGATCGATCCTATCCAGACGATGACTCGCTTGAGATTTCATCTCTTTAAAGGCTATGTCCTTTGTTTTTTCTCTTCAACTCCCTCCTTGTCTTTCTAAGAACGTCAACACAAGAAGGAAAAACAAGCCAATCTCTTTCATAACTTTTCTGGGTCTTTTTCAGTTCGGAGGAGAAAGATGCCGGTGTGTGCAAAGAAGGGACCTTCTGGGTTTTCAGCTAATTCAACAGCAGAGGAAGTTACACAAGGGATTGATGGAACTGGTCTCACTGCCATTGTGACAGGTGGGTTTCCTCTCTCAACTCTTTCTTTTTTTTTCATAAATATATGGCATCATATCTAGTATTTCCGTAAGAATCTCTGCCTAAGAACATATGGGAGTTTTGGTATCTTAATGGTGAAGTTTAGGTGTTAGGATTGGTGAATTTCGGTCTGTACGAGAATATAGACAACCAAGAAAAAGAAAGCTTTATGATTTCTTAGCCATGAACTTGGATTTAATATGATCTCCCTTCTTTCACTTTGGATCTTTAATTTGTTGGAGTGTCCTAATTACACAATTTGTAGAACATTTCAAACTTTTTGAATTTATTGATTTAAGCATAAACAATTTACCAAAGTGTCATGTATTTTTAATCTCTATGTTTGAGAGATTGATTCTAAATTTATTTGCCTCTTTTGTAGATCTAAGCCATTCACATGTTGAGAATGCGTTAGATGGGATAATTACCAAAATTTGTGTTCATTAAATACTTATCCTATGTCTTTGTATGTTAAAAATTAAGGCCCAAAGAGAGGGCATAAAATTTGGTATTTGCTTACGTAAGTCATTCCCAGGATGGTAAATACATGGATTAGATATACTAAAGAGTGGAGTAAAGCACACTTGTCCGAAGTAATGCACACTCTAATTTATCATTCCCCATATGGCAAATATATAAGTGTAAATGGAAGGCACTGGTATGTCTCACTAGACTTCAATGTATTCTATGACATTTTTTCAAAAAAAATTCTATCATCGGTCATGTTAGATTGTTATCAAATGGAACATTGGATTCATGGGCGCATATCAAGGATCAAGAGCCACTTTTGTCTTTCATATAATGAACTCTAGAGACCCTGTACTATTGTTACTGTTACACACTACATAAGGATCTTCAATTGGGCTGCTTTTTTATAAATTGCATTCACATTTGGTTTATGAAGGCTTAGATAAGGATAAAGTTTCACTAGTTTTCATCCAAAGCATTCTACTAAGGGTGATTACTATGCTTAATTTGGAAGTAGATTTATTGTCTTGATTGCTCCTAGATATGTATTTCATGGTGTTAGTCAATCTTGATTTCAATAGAACTAGGCTGATCTAGAGCGAGTTTGGCCAATTTTCCCATCATTAGCTAGATCATTATCAATCACACCTGAGCTAGGTTGATTTTCAAGAAAATCGGCCTAGATAATTATAACTATCTTGAGCTAGGCTGAGCTAGACCAATTATAAGCCTAGCTCTTGCAAAATAATTGTTACTCATACTTAAGCTTGCAAGAGTTCACAAAATAGGCAAAATCATTGTTAGTCATACTTGGGCTAGCAAGAGTTTCACAAAACTCAGCTAGCTCATCATTAGTCGATTCTATTTCGAGCTAGGCTAAGCTAAGTTGGTTTGCGGGTTTTAGTCTATTGCTGGTTTAAATTGAAGGCTATCTTCAACTTGGAGAAAAATAGGGAAAAACTTTGTTTTTCATCCAAGCTTGCAAGATTTTGAGAAAATGGGGATTGGACATTAGAAAGTGATATGCATCCTTGTTTTCAATTAAATAATAACTCATATCCACACCCATTTATAAGGAAAATGCTATTTACATGGTAGGCTATTGGACATTAGAAAGTGATATACATATTTGTTTTTAATTAAATAATAATTCATATCCACACCCATTTATAAGGAAAATGCTATTTACATGGTAGGCCATTGGACAAATATATAAGTGTAAATGGAAGGCACCAGTATGTCTCATTAGACTTCAACGGATTCTATGACATTTTTTCAAAAAAATATATATCGTCGATCGTGTTAGATTGTTCTCAAATGGAACACTGGATCTATAGGTGTATATGAGGGATCAAGATGCACTTTCACCTTAATATAATGAACTCCAGAGACCCTATACTATTGTTACTATTACAATTGGGCTGCTATTTTATAAATTGCATTCACATTTGGTTTATGAAGGGTTAGATAAGGATAAAGTTTCACTAGTTTTCATCCAAAGCATTCTACTAAGGGCGATTACTATGCTTAATTTGGAAGTAGATTATTGTCTTGATTGCTCCTAGATATGTATTTCATGGTGTTAGTCAATCTCGATTTCAATAGAACTAGGCTGATCTAGAGCGAGTTTGGCCAATTTTTCCATCATTAGCTAGATCATTATCAGTCACACCTGAGCTAGATTGATTTTCAAGAAAATCGACTTAGATAATTATAACTATCTTGAGCTAGGCTGAGCGAGACCAATTATAAGCCTAGCTCTTGCAAAATAATTGTTAATCATACTTAAGCTTGCAAGAGTTCACAAAATAGGCAAAATCATTGTTAGTCATACTTGGGCTAGCAAGAGTTTCACAAAACTCAACTAGCTCATCATTAGTCAATTCCATTTCGAGTTAGGCTAAGCTAAGTTAGTTTGTAGGTTTTAGTCTATTGCTGGTTTAAATTGAAGGCTATCTTCAACTTGGAGAAAAACAGAGAAAAACTTTGTTTTTCATCCAAGCTTGTAAGATTTTGAGAAAATGGGGATTGGACATTAGAAAGTGATATGCATCCTTGTTTTCAATTAAATAATAATTCATATCCACACCCATTTATAAGGAAAATTCTATTTACATGGTAGGCTACTGGACATCAGAAAGTGATATGCATACTTGTTTTCAATTAAATAATAATTCATATCCACACCCATTTATAAGGAAACTACTATTTACATGGTAGGCCCTAAAGAATATTTACTCCTATTAAGAATATATTTATGTGGTAGGCCCTAGAACTTGAGTTTGCAAGAGTTTGAAAAAAATA
Organism: Warburgia ugandensis; assembly: GCA_035236585.1. Classification (NCBI taxonomy): domain Eukaryota; kingdom Viridiplantae; phylum Streptophyta; class Magnoliopsida; order Canellales; family Canellaceae; genus Warburgia; species Warburgia ugandensis. Next base: position 78,980,778 of record CP141130.1, read on the forward strand.
GGGGTTGGGCATTAGAAATTGATGTCCACACTCTTTTTTAAATAAATAAAAATTGATACACCTATTTTTGAGGAAAAAGTTATTTACATGATGGGCCATAGAAGCCAGCTACTCCCATTTTCAAATTAAGAAGATATATATATATATATATATATATATATATGGTGAGCATTGAAGTTATCCCCACTTATTTCACATAAGAAGCTATTTGCATGATAGAACCTCTACACTATCTATTATTTCACATATTTTCAAATAAAGCAGGTGTAGACTTTTTACATTTATGTTAGAATTTGAAATTTAAGGGTGGAACTCCATTTTGGGTAGTAGAGTTTTAGAATTTAGAGTCAGAAACATGATTTATTAGACTCTTATTATCTACTTTTTGAAAATTAAGGGTAGAATTTAGTAGCAAAATTCCCTATAACATAAAGGGGACACATTTTCTTCTATTTTAAATGACAAAATTGAAAATGTCATTGCTAAATTTGAGCCTTTTCTTGTGTAAAGAGGGACAAAATGTAGCAAAGAGCCTTATTCTTATTCTTCAGCCAACATCTTTTGTTGATTCTTTATCTCTGGACAATATAGGTATTTCGCAGGTGAATTGAAGGCACCCGTTTCTCCTTTTCTTCTCTCTCCCACCTCTGTTCATCTCTCTCTTTCCCTATCTCTATGTCGCCCCATCTCTCCCTCTATGGTCTCTCCTCATCTCATCTCTCACCCTCCATCTCTCTGTTAACCATGAAAAATAGTCTTATCATTTGGGATACTAATGTAGATGAAGTTTAGTTCTCTTGTTAAAACCTTATCAGATTTGGTTGATGAAGATGCAGGTTTTAGCCTTTAACTGATACCAATATCTGTTTCAAAGTAGCAAAATTCATCAAATTCACATCACACAAAATCAACATGCATTTAGACAAAAAATCTCTATTTTCTGTGGGTAATAATTCATGGATAATGGATAGTAAAAGTTAATGCACCTCTGCAAACATGGAATGAAACTATGCAGACTATCCTGACCGGCCTAGTTCAGGGACATTATATACCTTTGTTTATGAATCTTTCATTTAATGCACAAGACATGTGTGCTTAATATAGGACCAATTGATAAATAGCTTGGATCAACAAACATTTCAATTTTACTTTACTCTGCAATTCTTTAGAAGTGCCACCAAGCCCATATTTGTATCATGGCATATTCAATAGGGCGCCATATGACTAGTCCAATAACCTAGTTGTTATCACATTTACATTGAAGATTGAAGCCCATCCTTTTTTCTTTCCTAAAATGTGGAGTTCTATAGGGTAATAGTTTATGGATTAGAAATGCAGGAGTGATTTTCTTTAGGCAACTATTCATGGATAACAAAAGCAAAAGTGCTTCTACTTTCTACTAGTTAATGGAGAACAAATTCAAACTGAATTTTTATATGCAATAGTTCATGGATTATAGTTCCTAAGTCACAAAGAAAAAGTGGATTTCTAATAAAAAGGGAAATTATATAGGCAGCAATTCAAGGATAATAGAAGAAAAAGTGCTTATGCATATATTAAAATAAAACCAACTCATTTACCATTATTTTGTGGACATCAAATAAAAAATAGATGTCTGTAGGTGATGACTCATATCTCATAATTATATATTTTTTAATAAGAAATAATAATATTTCATTAATCTATTAGTAGCAATAATGTTATTATTATTATAGCATCTGCCACAAGAATTCTATAAATGAATGTAGATTGCAAATTGAATTCCATCAAAGTTAAATTCTTCCTAAATTTCATTGGAATGCAAACTAAATTTTATTTCAAATTCTAAATTCTAAATTCCAAATCCTAAATTCTTTGCCTAAATGCAAAAACTTTATACCTACCTAAGAAACTATTTACATAGTAGGCCTTAGAAGCCAATCTATTTTCACATACAATTTCAAATTAAAAGCTATTTGCATTTAAATGGTAGCCTGGTGCACAAAGTTTCCACGTATGCAAGGTCTAGGAAAGGGGTAGATCACAAAGGATCTATAATACATAGTCATACTATGTATTTTTGTAAGAGGCTATTTTTATGTCTCAAACATGTGACCTCAAGGTTACACGATAGCAACTCCCATTGTGTCAAGACTCCCCTTCAAATAAAAAGCTATTTACATTACGGGCCCCACTTATTTGGCTATTTCAAATAAGAAGTTATATACGTGATGGGCCTATAAGCAATCCCCACCTATTTCAAATAAGAAGCTATTTGCATTATGGGCCCTTGAAGCCATCCATATTCATATATGTTTTTTAAATAAAAAGCTATTTACATTGTGAGCCTAGTAGCTATTAGCTCCCATTTCAAATAAGAAAATCTATTTCCAAATGAGAACCCATTTATACACATTTTCAAATAGAAGCTATTTACATGGTGAACCTTAGAAGTTATCCACAATCTCACACCCATATTAAATAAAAAGTTATTTGCATAGTGGGCCCTAAAAGCTATTCACAGCCATTTTCAAATGTAAGTTGTTTACATGGTTTGGCCCAAAGCCTATACACATGCATTTTCGAATAAGAAACTATTTACATGGTAGGGCCTAGAATTTAATCACATATTTTGTATGATAGAGCTTAGAAGTTATTATCACTCATTTTTAAATTAAAGTTATGGAAAGCCACAAAAAGACTTCATATTATGCATGCTGAACCCACAAATTGGTTCCATTACAAGCAAGGACGACCACCAAGTAGGTTTCATAGTATGTAAGGAAAGCCCCCAAACATACTTCATGGTATGCATAAAGGGTTTACAAACATGTTTCATGATATGCAATATGTCCTCACAAATGGGTTTTTATCAAGGTATTATTTTAAACCCATATAGGTTGTGTTTATTTAAATATTAAAAAAAAATAATCTAGTCAAACATAGTTAATCTCACCCCACTTCAAGTCAAATTGTCCTAACTCATTCTGACATCTTAAAAGATCTGGCTAGTTTAAATTCGGCAAGCTTGGGCTAAAACAGATGAAAATAAGATTTTATGCTGAATATTTAGCTAAATCAAGCTAGCTCTAGTCAAACCAGACTGAGTGGTCTCAAACTGGATTAACATGTTGTTTGGCTTTATTAATTTATAATGGCCACAAAATGACATTGTAGAAATTGGTTTCAACCAATTGCACTTATAAATGTTTTTCTTAGTCTTAAATTTCTTGCTTTTTTTACTTAGATTAAATAGTAGTAATTTGTGTAGAATTCTTTCAAATGAATGATAACATTAATGCTTAGGGATACTCAAGTTATTTTGCATTATGTAAACTATGTTCTTGAATGCAATTCACTTGGACTAGATAATTAGTGCTTGCATTTGATTAAAGTTTATGATATAACTAAGTTGGATTATTTCTTAGAGCGCTACCAGGAGACACAACTAATGACACATTTGGAAATGCAATAAAAGTAGGCCCCCACTTGCATAATCAAACCCATTTACCCTTGTTTAGTTTAGGTTATTTAGGTTACTTATGAAAATTCATACTTATTAAATACTTCTAACTAGAATTGGCAAAATGGACAAAAATCCATAGATATTTGTGTACCTATTTAAAATATTCCAATATGGATGAAACAAATTTGATGCGTGGACAAAAATGATCAAATTATTCTATCCTTTAATTTTATTTTTCGCATGGATATATTTGTGGATATCCATTTAAAGGATCATTTTGCAAAACTAAATTGAAAATTTATAAAACTAAAGATGCTTTCTTCATTTGAAAGATCTAAATCATTAATTTTGTTTGACGTTCTGGGACTAGGTGACTCATAAAAAATTGTTGCATTTGGATGATCCTAATGACTTATTTTATTTATCTAAAAAATTAGTGACTCTAATTTCAACTTCTATAACTTAAGCTATAAGAATATATTATTCTTGAAATTTGATACCTAACACATGTAAGCCATTCTAATAAGATTAATGATTTAGATCTTCAAAAGAAGTCAACATCTAAGATTCCACATTACTTATGCAAAATGGATGGATAATACCAAATCCATGATTTGCACCTAGATCGAATATGGATTGACGTTTTTTTATTTGTGCAGAGATCCCAATCCGTTTCCTTGTAGATTGGACCAAACTCAATCAGCTTATCCGTTTTCCCTGCCCTACTTCTAACTAGTTTTTTCGGTTGAAAAATTAGTGGTCATGATTAATAACCTAAAATAGAAAAGCTAGAGTCATCTGATGATTATGAATTTTGGTATCTATCTAATCCAAGGCAAGCTGACCATAATGAACTCTATCTAGCTGCATTTTCAAATTGTGTTACTTTTTGTGCGTTCCAGATCATTTCGTTATTTCTTAACCCGCAACTTTGTTGTAATTGCAGGAGCTTCTAATGGTATTGGCGCTGAGACTGCACGCGTCCTTTCACTGCGTGGAGTTCATGTAATTATGGCAGTTAGAAATGTTGCTGCCGGTGAAAATGTCAAAGAAAATATCATCAAACAAATCCCCGCAGCTAAAGTTGATGTCATGGAGTTAGATCTCAGCTCAAAGGCATCAGTTAGAAAATTTGCATCAGAATTCAAGTCCAGGGATTTTCCACTGAACATCCTCATGTAAGAAAACCAAAAAGAGGATTTACTACCATTATTGCATTCCATTACAACTTACTATATATGTTCTGTTTCCCTTCTTAATTTTAGTGGTAGATTTGTAAGCAAGAAGCTGACTTTTCTTTCCCTCTGACAGTAACAATGCAGGAATTATGGCAACTCCCTACAAGCTCTCCCCAGATGGCATAGAAATGCAATTTGCAACAAACCACGTCGGTAATATTTCACTATTTTCAACATTCAATTTGCTTCCTTTCAATACCTTCATCCGTGAACTCAAGGATTTCAGTTGAGTTCCACACTGATTTAATTTCTCCATGTATTTATGCATGCATTTCTTGGTATAATCAATAGTTTCTATTTCTTATCTTGATTCATTGCTGTTTGCAATGTGCTAATTTTTTCCTGCTAATGTCTGAGTGGATTTTGTCACTTTCTGCAGGTCATTTTCTTTTGACAGATCGTTTGTTGGATACCATGAAGAAAACTGCCAGTGATAGTAACAGTGAAGGAAGGATTATCAATGTTTCATCTGCCGGTCATGCGTTCGCAAACTTTTCTGGAATTCCTCTTGACTTAGAAAAACTCAACAGCGAGAAAGGGTAGTGTTATGTGAAAACCACTCATGGTTGCATTAATTTTGGAATGGCGTATTGGATTGATTCTTAGCACAAGGAGCACAACCTGCTCTTGTAGTTCGATTTTGTAATAATACGACCAAATGTTCTACAAAAACCAATAACTGTGAATGGTTTCTAATTTGTTCCAATCTTGCTGAACTTGCAGGTATAATGGCTACGTTGCATATGGCCGATCAAAGCTTGCAAATATACTGCATGCCAATGAACTTGCAAGGCGGCTAAAGGTATTACTAGAGATTTGTATATGCATGTACTCCCGGTTAGTACCAAATTTGTTCCTGTGGTCATGTATCATATTTTAATCTGACACTAGATATTAACATAATATGTTCTACTAGTTTTTTCATTTGCAATCAAAATAGCTTTCAAATTGGTTCAGAATAGCAAAACAATTCAGAGAATGAAACGTGGATGAAAAGGCTAGCCCTTACCATGGGCTTTTCTACCATAATATCCTCTTATAGAACTATTGAATTCATATAATAACTATGCTAACATAGTCGGTACTTGTTCTTTCCATTTAAATGCTTGCACTGACCATGACTCCTTAATCTGCTTGTACAGGAAGAAGGGGCCAACATAACTGCTAATTCACTTCATCCAGGAAGCCCTCAAACCAATCTTTTGACGCATCGATCCACCACATACTGTAAGTGACCACTGTGGTGCCATTAAAGATGTTCATCCACACTAGGAAGCACTGACAGGAGTCAAACGCACGCTGAATTAGCTGTGTTCAAACTTCACTAAAGTAACTTGAGCATACCGAGTTTACTTGGTCACCATTCGCTTAGTAACTGTTATGTGCCTACATGAAAATAAACTAAGAACACAATTTAACTAATGATACTTCATTAATACAGCTACTTCAAGGAGGCTAAAACCTCAATGAATGCCTTTTCAAGGGGCCAAACATCCTTCACAAGATGTAAAAGTCTAAAACCATTTCTCTTTTCCCCCTACTAGACTCCCATAACACTTATTTAGAACTCTCCTAATATCTTCCGCTTCTAAAATAACTACCCAAACTACCTCTAACAACTACCCATAATCATTCTTCTAAGATAACTACCTAACGATACTTATTTTATCTATAACCACATTTAAAAGAAAGGGCATGTAAGAACATAACATTCCATCTCCTCAAATCAACCATGTCGTCAATGTTGATGTTCAAGGATTCTGAACACAATCATCTTTAATTGGTAGGATCCATGAAAGAAAGATCATCTTAGACAAAGGAAACTGCTTCCAGGGGGTCACCCTCCACGATCAGTTCAAGGGGATCTTCCTCCAAACCTTTGGTTGTGACTTTATTTTCTTCTACAGTACCCACAATCTTTATCAAGGATAGTAGCTCTAATACCAATTGTTATGTACCTGCATGAAATAAACTAAAAACATAATCTGACTAATCATGCTCCATTGATGTAGCATCTTCGAGGAAGCTGAAAACTCCACAGATGCCTCTTTCAAGAGGCAAACCTCCTTTACAAGACTTAAAAGTATCATTTCTCTTCTTCCTCTATAAGACTCCCATAACACTTATTTATACATGATTGTAGAACCAACTCTCCTAATAACTACCTCTTCTACAATAACTACCCAAACTACTAACAACTACCCCTAATCATTCTCCTAATATAACTACCTAACCATACTGCTTTTATCTATAACCACATCTAATAGATAGAGGATGTAAGTACAGAACAGTAACATTTTGGAGTAGAACATAAACAGAGATGCATTTTGGAAGATTTTATTTAGTGCGCCTCCATTTCATTATTTGCTTGTCACTTCAACTCATATCTTTTTCTCAAGAAGCAAACATCCAATCTATCATTACAGTGAAAATTGATAGTAGACAAGGTTTTGGGATGCAAAGAGTTGTCTTATGGAGACTTAACAGAATATTAGTCCCAGATTAAGAGATCGGTTCTTCATACTACATGAAATTCCTTTACATTGTTTTGAAAAACAGTAGGAGCTCACATCTACTCATTCACTCTCATAAACATATAAAATGAATACAAAATCCGCATCTCTCTCTCTCTCTCTCTCTCTCTAGACAGACACAGATGCACTTGTCCAACACCATCTGATGTGTTTGGAACCTCTTTCAGAGTTTCTAGACTGAGAGTGTGCTTCTGCTGTTTTGATGCAGGGATTACTGGTCTCTTCAGCAGATTTCTACCGACCATTCCTCAGGTGAGCTAGAATTTTTCGCTCTGAATATATAACTTAATAAAATTGTTTTCTGCCACACTTGTCCCTTGATTATCGAATTTCTTCTTCTGTTATAATAGAAAATGAAGTCCTCTAATTATAATAACAGAAGGATGGTTTCGAGTATCAACTTTCATAATATTGAACGACATAGACATCTTCATTTGCTATTCATTTTTACTCACGAAATATTTGTCGCAGGCGGCATCAACACAGTGCTATCTGGCATTGCATCCACAGGCCAAGGGGATTACCGGCAAGTATTTTATGGATAACAACATTGCCAAGCCACAGGCCAGAGCTACCGATACGGAATTTGCGCAGAAATTATGGGACTTCAGCATGAGTTTGATCTGATGCTCTTGCAGCAACAAATCTAAAGCCATACTGTGGAAGTATAAAAAATGAGAGGAATTTGGCTTGTATTTGGTTTATTTATTTGATCAGAGGTTGAGTTTGATTCAGTGTGATGCTTGTAAGTTACTAACCATTTAATTTCTGTGGGCTGTTGGATACGAATAATCTATCCGAAACTTTTCTTCATAACCTCTCTTTGAATATAAGATATTAGATAGGCTCTTATTTTCATCTTTTACTCATTATTTCAAAATAAAATATAAAATAATATATTGCACAAAGAAAATCTAAAAGTAATATGGAATACATAAAGATGAATTAGGAAAAAACAATTATACAATCCCTACCTTACTGCCTTTAGAAAGGTGCTCTAGAAAATATCTGAGGAATTGTTTGGCTGCAGTGTAGAGGCCCATTTTTGCCTGGACTTCGACCAATTCGTCCAAAATATCTGGACGATTGGACATCTCATCGACAAAAAATCATGTCGATATTTCTGTTTTGAGTCATTGAATCTGGACTGTTGTTACCCGCGAGCAAAGGTACATCTTTCCAGATGTTACAGTCATCCAATCAGCATGTCTTTAAACTACAGATACCCAAACCTGAATAGATCAGATAACGAAGTCGGATAAGCAAAAGTTCGATCTTTATCACTACTACGTTCCTTATATTCCATCCCAAATATATCAACTTCTGTATCAGTATCCAAAACACTTCAATGGTTTATAGACGAGTACTCGCAGAACAATCATTTGTCTTTGAACCACATCTCTCTTATTGCTTAAAAATTTCCTCCACCATATGATGGCAATCCCCCAATTGGTTAAGATTTTACCTATCATTCCTTTTTGTAAGTTATGAGCATCCAAACTCACTCACACCAATCCTAATATTATATGTGTGTAGGATGCTTGCTCACACGGGTACAGACCAATATATATATATATATATGGGATGTGTTAATTTGAGCAGGTGCAAGAAACAAATGACATTTGATTGGCTAGGAAAAAATAGAAAACAAAAAAAGTTAGAGGAAATGTGTGTGTGTGTGGGATTCTCACTCACATGGGTGGGATTCTCACTCACATGGGTACAGACCACACACGAGTGTACTCCAACAATCTCCCCCACCATGCCTATAAGAGGAGGATGCATTAATTCCTTTCAGCTTGATTCAGCTCTCCCAAATTACATGTCTTTGAGCCAACTCCTCCAATAGTTGTTTGCGCTTTCCAGCAACTCCATCAACAGTCCATCTGTGCATATCTGCAGCTTATCCTGCAAGGGTTATCAGTCTCTCTGCTCAACACTCACTATTGAGTTTAAATGCTAATTAGTCATTAAGTGTACCATAGGCATCTAGAAGCTTGTCGCCTAAAAGGCTATCACCTAGAAGCTTGTAAGTGTCTCTCGCACTCACCCTCATTGGTCACCCTCATTAGTTGCTCATAAATATCACTCAAAATGTCACGTCCACGCAGAATGGTCACCGAGTGTGACGACCCGGGTTTTCTCATGCATTTTTAAATGCAATATCTAATTTCCTAAGGCGGGATGCATTCCTATTTGAAAACCATTTTATAAAAACTATGCAATGCAGCAAAAAACCTTTTAGTTTTAAACTCGTTTTGAAAACCCCGAGTATCATTTGCTTTCACATCAACCAAAGTAATTTTTGAAAAACTTCAGAAACCATAAATGTTTTTCCCTAGGTCTTTCCAACACAAAGACACAAATTTCAACTGTAATTAAATACAACTACATGTCCAAAGGGTTGAGAATTTACTTACATGTATAATTGTTTCCTTTTTTATTCACTTGCTTGTAGCACTAACATAGATGTCCTCTACTCGTGAATGGAGTTATCCTGAAAAATGTTAAGAATAAGGTGAGTATATACTATACTCAGTAGGAGCCTATCACTACTAGTTTTATAATGCATGAGATGTTTTAAAATCATATGCTCTTTCAAAACATATGCATGTCTGAATACTCAAATTCAATATCGATATAAAAATCCGTTGTCAAATTGAAATACTAAACGATTTAAGGGATCACATAATCCAAAATTGAAAGTGTCATATACATATATATATATCATAACATTATGATATGCATAAGATGCTTCATTGAATCCAACTCATGGATCTTTAGTATGGTATGGTCGACCAACCTCATATCATGCCATATGCAATGCAAATAAGTCCACAAAACCATAGGGTCCAACTATGCCCACGACTTCCTCGCTGTGTGGTCCCCGGGTACCTGAGGACACTCGTTCATAGCCTCCACGGGGCCTATGACACATCAACCCAGTGCCGTGACACCAGTGGTAGCCCCCTGTACCACATGTAGTCGACGTAGGGACGTTGCCTCTTTTTGGGCGTGGTACCCATCCACCTAATAGTGGTAAAGGCTGGGTGGCCAACCCAGACCCCTCAGCATAGTACCCACGAGCTTACTAACCCAAATCACATAAGATCAAACAAGCGAAAAATCTCTTTTTCAAAACCTGTCCTCTTTGGGTCCCTCACAACTGCCTGGCCCTCGGCACTCCAGCGTCTTTTGGTAACCCTCAAGGACATGCAATTTTTGCAAGAACTTAATGCTCACAAATCATGCAATGTATACAATAGTTTGCAAAACATATTTATGCATAATGTATATGCAATTATTTACAAAACATGTCTATGCATAAAGCATTTATCACATGCATGCTGAATTAAGTCATGCTAAACAAGTCATATACTTAAAACATGTATTCTCAAAACAATCATAGTTCTTTTAAAAGAATCTAGTAGCGATAGAGCACCTACCTGGCTAGGTTGCGCTAACCTCTCTGTCCTCGTACGCTCCTGAACATGGTTTGGGGAATCAGGGTTAGTTTGCCCTATCTTTTATGGGTTTTAGAGTAGTTAGTCTTATCACTCAGGCATTAAGGGTCCATCCCTATGCCTATGGTTGTCCTAAGGTCCTAATTGGGCCTTGGTATTATCAGTTTTCCAAAGGTCTAGCGGTCATGCACCACCATCCTATTCTAAGATTCATTCCCACCTTTTATTGGGCCTTGATCAGTGATTTTATAGTTTAGGTGTGTCCGCGTCGTCGACACAAACACAACGCCTTTTGCGGCGCCTCAATCGGAGCTCTAGATCTCAAGTTATAAGCGTTTTAGTGTCACACGTACATAAGGACTTTAAGAGTGAAAATACGGAATGCTAGCGCGCTGCGCGTCAGCATCGTGCGCTCACCTTTTCTTAAGGAACGAAGAAATCTCGTATTGCTAGCGCGCTGCGCATCTGCGGCGTGCACCTCAGCGGGCGCGTCTGTAGACGCGCCAGGTTTTTCGCTCGTCTCTCTCTTTTGTGGGCGCGTCCACAGACGTGCCCGTTTGGTTTTCTCAGACGCGGTCGACGCGTCTCGTCACTGTGGGACGTTTCATTCATTTGGGGGACCGGGGCATCCTCAAGACACCCTGGTTTGACCCTGTCGAACCAGTGCGGCCCAGGGAACGTCCCTGGGTCCTTGGTGGCTCTCCAGGGCTCCATTTTGCATGATTTTTCATGCAAAAACCTAGGAAAATTGATCCTAGGACTACTATGAAGATGGGTTTTGAGGGATCTTAGGCATACCTGGCTCGTTGCTGGGTTTTTCTTCTCGTTTCCCCTCTAGGCTGCTTCTCCTCAACGGATTTTCTTCACGCTTTTGGGCTGCCATTAGAGGCGCCCAAGAGCTCTATTTATAGAGCTATCAGAGGGTTCTTGAGGGGGCTCTCACCGCCTTTGAATGGCGGTGGAGAAACCTCCAGAATGGCGGTGATTTCTCCTCCAATCACCGCCGTTCTAGAACTCTCTAGGGGGTTGAAGACGAAGGGTGCCCGTATTAAAACGGGCTCCTGTGTTTTGCAGGCTAAATCCGTTTTTTGTAAAAATTACATTTTTGCCCATGAACTTCAAAGGGTCATAACTTGCTCATTTTAACTCCGTTTTAGGTGATTTTGGTCTTGTTGGATTCCTTTTTCTAAGACGCACCTAATGGTACCATTTTTAGGATCAAATTTTTGGGTTCGGTCAAGGTGAATAGTGAAATGACCAAAATGCCCTTATCTTCAAAAACTGAACTTTTCATTGCTAACTTGAGATTTTAATATTACAAAATTGGAGTCATTACACCGAGTTCACTCGGAATCGCTTGCACCTTTCACCGAGTCATCTTACCACTATTCACCGAGCCATCCCACCACTATTCACCGAGTCATCCTACTACTGCTCTCAAGTTATCTCTTTATTGTACCCGAATTAGCCCTCACTCATGATCACCAAGTCCACTTGCAGTAGTCACTATGTCCACTTTCTGCACTTATTCATCTAGTCAACTTACCAGATATCACTAAGTCCACTCAGAAGCTGTAATCGAGCTATCCGCACCTAGCTATTACAAAGTCATCTCCGAACTGTGACCGAGTTCAATCCCAACTATCACTAAGTCTACTCGCCAATATGGATTTTCTTGAGCAAGGATGTTGTTATCAATTTTATGAGGTGCTAATTTTGTTCCCTATGGGGTGTCCTTATAAAAATTATGGGTGTAAATTTTTATCACATAGGGGTGCCCATGTCAATTTATATGGTACGAAAAAATTCCTTTTCTCTCTCTCTCTCTCTCTCTCTCTCTCTCTCTCTCTCTCTCTCTCTCTCTCTCTCTCTCTCTCTCTCTCTCTCCTTGCATCCCTGTCTTTTTCCTCTTTCTTTAGCTTTCTTCTTCCCCCTGCATCCCTGTCTGTCACAGACGCTTTGCTCCGTCGCCGGCTGATGTGCACAAACAACCCAGCTGCCTGCCCCCCGTTTTCTGTCTGACTGGGTGATGCCACTAGTGTCACCCACCTTGGCTCAGATCTCTCTTCCTTACTCGATCAATGTCTTTTCTGAACTAACCTCCGATCATCGTCTTCATTTCCTAGGTTGGCGATCATCCAACGTGTTGCGTCCCAATGTCTTCGCCATTCTATCAAGCTCTCAAATCACCTTCTCCTTCTTCTCTCATCAATAATGGATGCGATTGGCATTTTCTTCTCCACAATCGGCCTTAACAATGTGCAGGTCCTTCTCTGTTCTAGATCTGGCCGTTTCTCTGACATGAAATCTAAACCTCCGACAGCACCTTTTTTCCAGATCTTGGTGCAATAAGTCGACAATGACACTGGGCATGAGGCTATTTTGTTGAACCGGCGATCTCTCTTCTTAGTGCTTAGAGGTCCGATCGATCTGGGTGTAAAGAGATCGAGTTTTTCTTTTCTGCTCATAGATCTTTTTGGAAAAATACAAATATTCGCAACTGCATCCACCGATCTATCTATCGGGGTAACGATAGATTTTTAACCAAGCTCTTATACCACTTTGTTGTGCTTGATTTATCACAAATTGACAAATTTGATAAACAGGATCAACAAATTTGTGAGAGATAAATACACATGCGATAAAAGAGATTAGAAGTTACGTGGTTTGGCCAAACTCAACCTACGTCCAAAAAAGATGAAAAATGTTATCTAACCAGATACAATGGAAGAGAAGGACGAGGAGGTTCAGGCCTTCTCTAACCCTCCTCTATTTCTCTACATACAAACTCTTTCACTCACTCACACCAACCCCAACATTATATATATGATTCTCACTTATATGAGTATGGAACATGCCGGGGTCCACCCCAACAGGTTTCACAAAAAAAAAAGAAAAGAGAGAGAGAGAGAGGAATAAGAAGAAATGATAACACTAAAGTCTCTTATGTATGATTAAAAACTAATCATAAATAAGATTTTTTTTTATACTCAGTTTCATTATGATTTAAGTTGTTATGTTTCAGTTTTAACCTATGGGCCATATTTTGATATTTAAGGTTATTCTCTTATGTATTTTAAGCATCTGTTCTTTAATTAATAATTGGTCACCCAGTAATACAGTCTTTAGTGATAAAAGAGTCTTTATGTTGGTCTTTTAAAAGTTTAAGTAGCCCTTATTAGGGTTGGAAGCACCCTAGAGCATCTAAAGAATGCATATTTTTTTTGTTATACTCAATTTTAAGAATGAAGAATGGAAGTGGATTTGGCTTTCATGGGAAAAGACACGTGCAAAATTTTGTTGGCGTGATTTCAAAAACCTCTTGATGAGGCAAGCGTTCTTTGGTGTGACTTCAAAGAGAAACAAGTTTGGGATTAAGTTGATCTCAATTGGTATATATGCTAATGATTATGGGAGGATATACTTGTAAGATCCATGTCTTTGAAGAGCAATATATGGTTTATATACCCTTTATTATATCTTTGATGATACACATACATACATGTATGAGGTAATTTCAGTAAGGAGTTGTAGGTGTAAAGGATAAGTGACATTTGATTAGCCAAGAAAATATTTCTAATTGTCATTTCCTCTAACTTCTTTTATTTTTTACTTTTTTCCAACCAATCAAATGTCACTTGTTCCTTATACATGCATGAAAGAGCTGATATGTATGTATGTATGTATATATGTAAAAAGGATTTCCATATTTTGAAACACACTAATTAAGTCTAAACTCTTGAGCTCAACCATGCAAGAACACCAACACATCAGAGTTTGTTGAGAAATCATTGATTTAATTTATTGTAGTTACAAATCATGACCAATCAATTATTTGTAGTTCAATTGACATGATTCAAGCTAAAAGAGAAAGCCTATTATTTGAGTTTTATGAAAATTTGTTCTACACGAAGCTAAAACAGGATCTCATGGACCACCCAGTTGAATTTAAAATCATAAGGAAGCAAGAAAACATACAACAAAATTGATTTGTTTGCATGTATAATCTTCTCTAATAACCCTTGTTTCTTTGAACGTATGCCTCTGTTTCTTCATGAACCTCATCACCTATCTTGCAATGTCTTCTAGTAGAATATCCTTCTAGAGCCAAGAAACCAACATTGAAAAATGAATTTTAACTAAGGGTATGTAATTTACTCCAAAAACAATTGGTGATCAATGGATTTCTCAAAAGAAAAGGCTTGAGAAACCCTAAAATTTTCAACTAATTTGATAATTTTTTAATTAATTTGGTCTTCAATTGTGGCTCTATTTCTCAAATACAAAGGTTCAACGGAGGAAAAAAAAGTGACTGAGCCTCCATTAGTCTATTGAAAACCCTAGGTGTTCATCATTTTTTAATAAGGAAGGGAGACTAGATTGGCAATGGGGCCCACATGTAATTCTAGTTGGTCAATATTTTAAAAAGATACATGGTTAGAGGAGTAAATAAAAACCAAAAAGCCCAAGAGAACTTGACTAAAAAATTAGGTTTTGGTCCTTCAATTAGAAACTATTTCCATGTTCCAATTCTTTGTCTATATAAGACAATTAAATTTGGCCTAGTTCCAATTTGATTCCAAACAAACAGGACCAAAATCTAAAATCGAATCATTAGACTAGAATACCCTTATAATTAACTTTAGACTAATTAAGGATAATTTAGTCTTTTAATTTAATTTATATAGAAAATATATTCCCTCACATAAAATTGTTGCCTCTATGTTATGAAGGGTAAAACAGATTTTTTAAGTGAAATTAATGGGAGGAAAAACAAAAACATGATTTAACCCCCAAAAAGCTCCAAATCAATCCCTCAAATCTTTTGTCCTAATTTCTCTCCCTCTTTAACCCCGACACAGTCAAATGCCAAAAGCTATGGGGGATTGTAAGAGCTTTGTCTTAAATTGTTGATGTTGTGAAAGTACGAGCTTCCATGTCCATGTATAATTAAAGAACTAAACTATAACTTTTCAATTGTTCTGTCTTTAGATTGGTTAGTAATTTTACATAAATGATATCTGATCTTAAGTAACCATGGGGAAAAAGAAGAAGAATATATTAAGTGATTGTACATCATATGTATATAGGTTTGTAAATAATTATCATAGATGATGATACATTTTCTTTGGCATGTGGCACTTTGAATGAGTTCACTTGAGCAGCCTACATTTTCACGACAGCAACTGTTAAATGACCACTTTTAATTAACTTAAAAAAATATTCTAAAATTAATTTAGGGCAAGACCAATGGGCATTAAGAATGAACAGTTTGGTTCTAGTCCTTCAAACTAGCACTGAACTCTAGAATGGTCTAGTTCCAGTTTTGCTAAATTCTTTGTGGCACAGATCCAATTATGGGTGAGCAGAACTAGAACCGGACCATTGAAATCCAAAGGGTCAATGGAACCACGAAGAGACGCATACATCAGTGCCCATCATATATCTTCTCGATCAAGTTTATGAAAGTGAATTATATTAGACCATTTAGACGTTCAGACCCGGAGGCCTATTTACAAAAAGCTGGGACAGAAAACAAGCTAACCTATATTTTCCACACGCATACATCAAAGCTACTTGTCTCAGGCCCACTACGACGATGCCGATGCTGGTGCTGATGCCGACTTCTTTCCCTTTCTTTTCTCTAACCAAAAGAAGCCAAAGAGCGACCCGACCGAAAACACTGAAAACACGGCAGCAGCAATATCCAATGACGCACTTCTTCCTGAAATTCCTTCAACATCAAACACATTGGTGGTCTTGTTTTTATCAGTATTTTGCCCATACGCCACTTCTTTGCCCGAAGAATCAATAGCATAAGCTCTGATGAAGTAAGTGGCTGTGGGAACATCTTTCTCTACAGTCCAATTGACAGACTCTTCTCTACGATTATTGGTGACAGTGTAAGGTGTGGATATAATTTTGTGTTGGCAAGTCTTGTCCTTGTCCAATTCATCGTGGATTTTTCTCCATGCTCGTTCTGCCTGGCTAATGGGTGCGTAGCACAGCTTGACCGTAATTTTCTTGAAGGCCCTGTCTGTTCCTGCTGGGAGTGAAGTGTTCACTCCCCATGTCACCTTTATCGTGTCTTCCCCAGCCTTCAGCACTGCAAATGGAACATTTGTGGAATCAGCAATTGTTGTAGGAGAAGAGTGCCGTTATCAAAATATTAGCCGAGGATATTAATTCAGTACAATAATTGGCTAATGGAAAGTGATGGATGGTGTTTTCTAAGGGAGATCGTATGTGTCGTGCTGGGTTTTCTATTGTAAGGAAGAGTTTGTCCATGGGCGAGGTCCTTAGGTGTCAAACTGCCACTTTCTACTAGGAAACAAGATGGGATGGGATATTGACAAAATGCATGGTGGTGGCGAGTATCATGTTGAGCCGGTCCAGTAATTTTGTGCAATGAAAGAATGGAGGAACAAACTTTTCTCCTTGTATTTGGTGGCTGTAGATGAAGACTGAACCATTAAATTAAAAAGAGCGAAAAAGTTGATTACAGACAGGCCCTTCACCAGTTGTTATCTATCAGCGCCCAATTAGTGGTGATACTCATAAGAAGTTAGGCGTTATGGCCTGATTGGTTTGTTTCTTGGCCTTTCGTTCGTTTAGGCTGGATGAGTGGGAGAATAAAGTGAAAATGTTCAAGTAAATACACCGTGTGCCAACTGAAAAGAGTTTCTGAAAGTGAAAAGTAAAAAGTCGCAGCCTCAGTGCACAAAGCTCAACAGCTTAACTTTATATTTTGCAATAGACGGTTTTCACACCTTCAACCCGCACACGAGACAAATCTCCCGTTGCGTCAAAGCTAATATTTTAATGCCAAGAAGCCCCGTAGAAGACTTGTCCATCTACTTTTCTGCCCCTGTGCAACTTCCAACTTACACGTTTCTCCTTCTCTCTCACTCTGTGTTCGTACTGCTGTAAGTAGACTGGTCATAAATAACGCCACGATGAATTTATCCCCTCACTAAAGGGACGACAAGGAGAAGCCACAAAGTTGCCAATTACAGTACTGCTGTTCGGTTCAGCTATTCTGCCAAGCAACATCCCTAGTTTCCCTAGTCCTCCGAAAACCAATGGGACAAAATAAATGGTAGTTCGCCTGTGACAATTACCACATCCCATACTCTCCTCTTCATCTCCACAGGAAACCTATGGCTTGCTCATGGACTGGAAATTTTCGTTCAAAGATTCCCATGGAAAATTCCAAATTAAATCGATAACAATTTTCACCAAATTGGGTCTTAATCCAGGATAAACTGCGATTGTAACTCTAATAGGACTGAGGATCAGATAACCAGAACTGGAAAGGCTAAGGCCATAACATAATCAATACCAATCTAGATTTTTTCAGTCAGAAAGCTGAGATGGGTTACGAGTATCAGAAATCTAGGTATTTTTCAGTGGATTTCTTCACAAACCAACAGTATTAGAAAGCAGATAAAAAATGTAAGAGAATCTCAATTGGGTCATTTCCTTTTACCTTGGCCATGCTTTGGAGATGCCTCTACGACAAGTGTCCGAGGAAGAGTTGAGAAGAGCACGGCGCCATAAGCAGTTCCGGCGAACATGAAGTAAAGAAGAACACCTAACAAACTTAACGCCATTAGAACTGGAGAGAGAGAAGAAGAAGAAGAAGCTTTCAAAGGTGTGTTTGGTTTTCTTTTCGGTTGATGGGCAGTGAAGAAAGCGGTTATATATAAAGGTTTTGTCAGCCAGTTTTGCAAAGTCAAAACATCTCGAAATGAAAATAATAGAAAGTGCTTTCTGTCTTAGCATAATCTAATGAAATTAATGACTCTAAGAGGGATTGAAGGGGCGTGAAAATTGGTTTCTTAAATGAAGGAGTTGGATGAGGCGTTTTGTTCGTTTGACTTTGTTTGGAAATGAGGGTAAATGAATAGGATATGCGTTCCATCATTCTTGCCGTCTCCTAAGCCCCACAAAGAGGTAGAACACAACAAGAGGGCACGGGGCAAGGGGCCACAGTCACTTGGAGAAACGGTCCTCTCTGCATATAATATGTTAACATGCTGGGTTCATAGAAACCATCTGTCTTGATTGTGACTGTTGTTAGTAGGGTTCCACACTTGAGGTTCACATGGAGAGAGAGACTCGGTGGCATGGTTAGCCTGTTAGATCCGCTAACTGATCATTATAAGTTTCTTACTAGGACTGATCTATGGTTTGCCTTGCCATTTGATTGGTATCGGGGAAGTGAATGGGTAAAACCGTTTTTAGTAAGTCCTATTAGGAAGTTGGATGGTTTGCATAGCTTTACTAGGTAGCTGCTGTCAAGAAAAATATCTACTCATGGACTGTATTACCTGAACTGAGCACCCTGAAAACCCTTATCTTCCAGATATTACAAAAAAGTTCTAAATCATTACTTCGTTGTAAGTTCCAAAAAAATTGATTTCACCTGGGGCCAATGACTATTATGATCTATGGGTTTTTAATTATCCGCTACTAGCATGATGAAATTGTTTGATTGTAGAGTCTATTCCATTTTCTTGGTCCTTTTTTATAGGCTTCAATCCCGCTTTTATGTTTTCTTTTTAACTTCACTTTCCATCCATACTTGCTAGCTAGACCGCGAGAAGGTGAGAAGAGAGCTATTCTTTTTTTGCCGACGTAGGGTTTTAGTTGTGTTTAAGGAAGCACGTGGAAGAGATGGTTGTGTTTAGATATCCTTTGGATGCTATTCATAATCACAACTTATAAGATTTTCTTAGATTGCAAGAAAATAACATCACATATTGGAATTTGAATGTTTGGATAATCTTATCGTGACGGGAGAGTATCCATCATAAATGTAAATTTACTCAACTAGTGAAAACGACCAGTATAGCTAAGTGACTGATATTTTTTTTCTTTTTTCATGGTAGAAGTGGAGAATTGCAAAGAAAACTACTCACACTCTCGTATATCTGTCCAGCCCCTAAAATGGGATGGAGGGTGCCAACCTCGAATTTTTTAGTTAACATTTATGTGGAGATGCCTTTTCGGGTTGATCCAAGTAATTTCACTAAAAAGTATAGAAAACTAGTCATTGTTGCATAATAAGAGGAAGAACAGGACTCATCGGTTACAATTGTAGGATCAACACGAGTCTCATGCAAGATGCAAGGGCAAAGCATAATCGCTAACCAACCTCACAAATATGTATGTATGTATAGAGAGAGAGTGTGTGTGTGTGTGAGTGAATGTTGGGCGTAAAACACAACGGCCACAAACCTTGTAACCAACCATGAGAGAGGCTACTTCTTGCGCCACTACTCGGTAAGGTTTCAGCTCAATAGAGAAGTTCTCCTTTAAAGCTGTAAACACTTTAGCATAGTACTTATCAATTATTTATTTTTTTATACTTGTACTTCTCTAATTAACACTTAAGGCTATTATGCTCCCCAAAGACTATAAAAAGCATGCCAAAATAAGTCATTACTAAAGTGAGAAGTGTCATTATGAATTATGGATCTTCCAAGCGATTAAAAAAAAAAAAAAAAATCTGCTACTTCTTTGCTTTCAATGGAAAAAGACCTAGCATTTTAATGTAGAGTCTCACTCAAACTTTCCCCCTCAAGCAAGAAGCATAGTTTTTGGGGCCACATGGGAAGATCTATGTGAATTCATACCAATAAATTTAGATACTATTAATAGTTGAATTATATGGCTTTGGTCCTATTTAAATGGATATTTTTTATGCTTGCTCTAATCACTAAAAACCAACGATTGGCATTTTCCTTATAAAATTCAAAAGACGGTTTAAAAATGAAGGGTTTAGGAATGTCTGATCAAGACAACATTAGTATTGACGAGACAAACTTGTTATTATTTACTGGATTAACAGATTGGATAATGCCAATATGGTACCTATTGGCCCCAAAATTTGCACTTTTTTTCTTGAGCAAGCAAGTGCACTTCTTGAAATTATTTTTCTTTAATATAATAGTAGCAACAGTCTAATTATTTACATGAAAATTCTTTATGTTTTCTGAAGACACATGACTTCTACGAGCTCTATTCCCTTGGTCTTTTATGATGCTTTAACTTCCATAACCATGAAGGCAGACCTACAATCCCAGGTTCCAATCAAGGTGGAATGAGAAGGATTGGAGTTACTTAAAAGTAAAGCAATAATGGCGAAGTGCTATCTATGGTTGGGGAAGTGCTACTCCAAATTCTTGTTCAATAGGCAAATTATGAGTTCTATTTTTTGAACTTTTTTTTTTCTGTGTTGAGTTGCTTTGTGAAGCTCTGTTGTTGGTTATAGACCATTTCTTTTCTTTTGTCCTCTCCAAAAGACCAAAATTACAAATGCTTAGAAGCACATTTTTACACAAATAATTGATCATCCATTAGGCCATGTCATGCTTCTAGCTTCCCATATTCCCTCTAAGGACCTTTTTAGTTGGTACAAAATGGATGGAAATTCATTTCCATGGGGAAAACAATCTTTTTGCAGAAATTATTTTGCACCTCGAAATTAATTTACATCAAGTTCTCCCATAAATTAATCTCCAAGCATAAAACGCTCTTCAAGCGAAATTGCTTCTAGAAATAAGTCTCTCTCATGGACTTCTAAAAATTAAACAAGAATTATTTGCTCTGTAGTCCCTACCGGACCCACTAAAGTTAAAAAATGAAAAGCCTACCGTAGGACATTATCATGTGTCCATCAGCCTACTTAGTAAGGTTTGTATAAACAATATTTGACTAATTATATCTGATTTAATGTGACCTCAGATTATGGAAGAATGATAGGCACAAAGTACAAAGAAGTACACTCTTTGAATTTAGAAACGACAAAAAGATTTGTTTACCTACCTCTTTTGATATTTGAAGGGCAAATATCGCTAATGACCCTTGCTTTAAAGCAGCACCAAAGCCTCCTAGCATAGTGGTGCAAGGAAGAGTCTCTCACCTAGGTGATTAGAGTTCAAGACTACACACTCAGGTGCGAGTATGTGTCTAACTCTCAAAAATAAAAGAAAAGATATATCTAAAGTGACAAGAATGCCCTTTCAATATTTAATACAAGAGTGTGAATGATTTGCATTATAATCCTTTGCTTGTATAAAAATAATAATTTTATTTAACACAAGAAAAGTTATTTTTCCATATTATTCTTATCTTATCTTATCTTACTCATTTTCTCCCTTCAAAAAATTCATATTTTCATCCTTTAGTCTAATGTGGGGCCACTTTCTCTATTAAATTTATTGCTGTATCCAAATTTTATCATTGAAAAGTTAAATTATCGTTTACAATTTATTTTTATTTTTTAAATCATAATAGGGCTAATTTCTCATTTAGAGATAATGCCCCATAATAGTGGCAGCACCTACTCCAACTTTGAGATAAAATATAAAGTGTATTCTTTTAAAGGAGGAAACAAGGAACATAAAATGGATCGAGTGAGAGAAATAATGAAAAATAAAGAATACTACTTGTTTCTTTTTTGAGAATAATATTGTAAAAGAAGTTAAAATGATGCTAAAATATCATGTTAGATATTGAAAAGACAGCTTTGTCTTTCTAAGATATCTTCAGGTGCATGACTAAGTAAAAGGGTATTTGAGATAATACCCCATAAAGCTAAGGTCATTATAGTTATTTTCTCATATTTGAATCTCTAATTCATATTAAGCAAATAGAGGATTGCCAGCCAAAAGACATTTAGTGCAATTGGTCACAGACAACAAGGCGCCTCTTCATGTTAAGCTTGATAGGAGGTTTGAGGTAGCACCTTCACCCTTGTTTGGGAGATTATAGTAGATTTAAGAATTAGGATCTCTAGGATGTAGGTAGTTTGCTTCATAATTCTATAGTACTGAATAACTGGAATTTGTAGTCGTGATCAACTCCATGTGTTGATACTGTTGATCATCGAAAGATAACTCAGATAGTTCTTATCTCATGCTGAACACTCATGTGATCATGACTCAAAATCTGTAATTTATTTTTCTTTTAGGTGAAACCTTGACGGAAGCTTGATGGGTCAAAGGGCTAATGTGAAATCAATGGCGCTATGACAGGCTAACAGTCGTCTGCAGATAAGCAGAGCATTCATTCCGAAAATCATAAATAAATGTCTCAAAATAGTTCTCATCCATACAGTCCTCTGATCAAGTCACAAAAAGATCAACAAAGTTTTTAGTTTTCTAAATGGATCCTGAAGTGAATCTCGATGGATCAAACAGCGAATTCGAAAACAAACCCAATGTGACGGCCTAAAATTCAGATACAGAAATGAAAATGAACTTGACTTTCTATCTTCTTCTATGACGTTTACGAGAGAGAGATTGTATCATCCACACTAATGCCAATCCTCTGTTTCCCCATATCCTCTTTCGGGTAGCTATTTAAGGAAGTTTCCACTTAGAACTCACAAATGCTATCAACAGCCGACTAGAAAGCATTTAACAAGTGAGGACTGCCAGTATGAGAGCAAAGAAATGCATTCATCAGTTCCCTTGAAAATTATCAAACCAAGCAAAGTTGTTCCAGGGGAGTTGTAGCTGTTTTTGCTTTAAAATAAAGTAGCATTGACCTTCCCTTTGCCTACCAAAGCCTTCCACGACTGGATGATGGAGACAAAGACAGGGAAGAGAATCAAAGGGACCAGTAGTTGCCTTTTCGACCCATCCCTGAGTTAACACAAGCTGACACTCTATCACCTACCTTTCAAGTAGGAAAATGCCTCCATCCTTGGGACAGATTGTCAATGACATGGGGTTTATTCTACGTAGAGTTGTTAGTTTTGTCCTCTTTTCTTTTCTTTGTTTGCTCTTCGGAAGTTGGTAGCTTATGTAGAACATAAACTTTGGGTATCCCAGAGTTGATGAGTCAGTTTTTATGAATGCTTACAAGGCATATCTCCCGTCCTGGTGTAATTATTTTCATACATTTCAAGAAAACAAGAAGGGGAGCCTTGGCGCAAAGGTAAAAGTTGTTGTCGTGTGACCTTAAAGTCACAGGTTCAAGACATGAAAACAGCCTCTTGCAAAATGCAAGGTAAGGCTGTGTACTTTAAGCCCTTGTAGTCCGCCCCTTCCCCGGACCCTGCATAGCCAGGAGTTTCCTGCACCGGAGCTACTCCACAATTCAAGAAAACAGATAATCATTTTTGTTATTTTTGTAAGGAGGTACAGTTGTGGGGAAAGCTGTAAGACCAGATTCAGGATTTAAATCAGCAAGACAAATATTAGAAACAGATTGCAAACACTTGGGGAAGTTTGGGAAAAGAGTAATATTAGGATGTTGATCTAAGTTTTTAATTCGAATTTCTAATTAGATTTACAAAAAATATATGAGAATCTGATAAGGTATTCATGAAGTGAGTTTTATTTGGCAAATTCGAATTAACTTCCACAAATTTGCATTGAATTCAAAAAATGCAATAACTTATGAATTATTTGGTAAAAAAAAATAGGCAGATCAAAAAGTCCGAACTTTTTCAAAATCTTTCCAGTTATTTGGAGAATTTTGTTTTCGTAACTATAGGCGGAGCACCCTGTCTGGAAAAATGAAAAGAAAAGGTCTGGTTGAGAACAGCGCCCACTGTGCTGAAAGACTAATGAGGAACATCCATCAGTGTCCGGTCAAATGGCCCATACAGTATCTAGCAATTCATCAGCAAACAAGACAGTTGCTGGCGCCTTATACAATCACAGCTGTCTGATCAGTATTCAGTGGTGTAGCAAAAAAATTATTGGCTAATGCGTATGAAAGTAGACTGCTCACAGGTGTAACCACTTCAATTACCAGTCTCAGAAACTTTTCTTCAGATCATATAAATATGATACGATGACTTCCTCTATCAGAATGACTATTTTCTTTTAGTCGTATGGCCTATACATCACTAAGAATTAAAAAATGAGCGGGAGAAATACCTCCTAACATTTGTTAAGAGCTGAAAACCATTTCAGTACGTCCCATCCGATCTGTACCTTTAAGTGATAATCTGTCATGGTAGACATCGATATGACCAAATGCATCTGAGCCAGGAGGGCACTCGAGTGCAGCTTCGAGGACTCGATGATGAATACCATGGGAATCAATAGAGTATCCACCTTTGTGATCATGGCCAGCAATGCAAACTTTCACGCACTTATATCTGTGTATTACATCCATCACTTCATCATAATTCCATAGGAGTGCTTCTGGACATGCAGCACCAGGGTCTAGGGGAACATGGCAACACACTACCACCTTCTGTTTGTTCTTGGATGAATCTTGGAGAATGCTATCCAGCCAGTCCAATTGTTCCTTCCCAACAGCTCCATTGAACATCAGGAACCTTCTTTCAAGACCCATCAACCCATTCGGGTTGTTTTTGTCTGCATTTGGATTCTTTTCCAGCAGAAATTTCACAGCCTCCAATGCCTTCGGATGATCATGCGGCCAACCAATGGCACTAATGTCGTAACCATCTAGAATGACAAATCTATACTCTGGAGCTGGAGAGAAATCATAGTATGCACGTTCATCACATGCGGGCATCTTCAACAGTTGAATCAAATTGCCTCGAGGTAGATTGTAAAGACAATGGTTCCCAATCATGTGATAGACATGGCCGCTGAAATTCTCAAATTCCTCGACAACTTTTTCCACAGCTGCCTGAGACTCATCTTTCGGACAGAACCCATCAACAATGTCGCCGAAGTTGACAGAAAATTTCAGTTTGTGGTTATTGTTCCATTGCTTGACTGCCCTTTGCAAAACAAGAATGCTATGACGGTAGTACCGGGGAACACCAAGGAACGAGCGGCCATCAGGAATATCAGCATACTGGACATCAGATATAACTCCAAAAGAGAAAAGAGGCTGCTTGCCCTGTGCAGTAATATATCCATTTGCAGATGCCATTTTGTGTATTTGAACCTTTAAACACAGGTAAGAGTTTGGAGTTAGTAGACACGATAAAACGTAGGAGAGTCAACATCGCTTGTATCCAAGAAACCAAGTGGAAAGGGGCCAAAGCTAGAGAAATAGATGGGTATAAATTATGGTACGTAGGAAAGGAAAATAATAGAAATGGCGTGGGAATAATAGTGGATAAGGAATTAAAGGATAAAGTTGTGGACGTTAAAAGAATCAGTGATAGAATTATAATAATAAAAATGATTCTAGGAGAGCAGATTATAAATATTATAAGTGCATATGCACCACAAGTAGGGCTACAAGATATAATTAAGAGACAGTTTTGGGAAGATATGGAGGGAGTTATGCAAGAAATTCCCAATACTGAGGGAATATTTATAGGAGCAGACTTAAATGGCCATGTAGGAAAAGATAAGGAAGGATATGATAGAATACACGGAGGGTATGGTATAGGTGAACGAAACGAGATGGGGGAGAATATCCTCGATTTTGCTTTGTCATATAACCTATCCATTGCAAATACACTCTTTAAGAAGAGGGATGAACACTTAATAACCTTTAAAAGTGGACTTCATAAAAGCCAAATAGACTTTTTTCTACTTAGGAATAATGAACGATCTATATGTAAGGATTGTAAGGTGATACCCGGTGAGAGTTTAACCTCACAACATAGGTTAATGGTTATGGATATTCATATCAAAAGATGGAGTAAAAGAACCGAACTTAATACACATCCAAAAACTAAGTGGTGGAACTTAAAAGGAGAGAAAATAACCTCATTCAAAAATAAGTTGATGGTAGAAGGAAATTGGAATTATGAAACAGAAGTACATACCATGTGGACTAATATGGCTGAGTCCATTAAGAAAGTGGCAAAAGATGTCTTAGGAGTATCTAAAGGTAAAAGGCTATTAGCAAAGGAAACATGGTGGTGGAATGAAACAAAGGCAAAAAGCTATTAAAGAAAAACGAATGCATTTTAAAGCATGGCAAAAGATTAGAAATAATGAAAACTATGAACAATATAAGAATGCTAAAAACGTTGCTAAGAGAATAGTAAGTGAGGCTAAACTTAAAGCATATGATGAGCTCTATAATAGACTAGGAACAAGAGAAGGTGAGAAAGATGTGTTTAAACTTGCAAAGGTAAGAGAAACAAGAGTAAGGACTTAGAGCATGTTAGGTGCATTAGAAGCGATGATCAAAGGGTATTAGTCAAAGACGCTGAGATCAAACAAAGGTGGGAAATATACTTCCAAAAATTGTTAAATGACAATGGCCCTGAGAATATAGGAATTGAAAATACTATAAATCTAAATAACACTGGATATTATAGATATGAACGCAGGATTAGAATGCTTGAAGTAAAAGAGGCCTTGAGAAAGATGAAATCAGGAAAGGCCATGGGGCCTGATAGTATACCAATAGAGGTTTGGAAGCATATGGGAGATATTGGGGTAGTTTGGTTGACCAAGTTGTTTAACAAGATTATAAAATCAAAGAAAATGCCGGATGAGTGGAGGAAAATCTCTATTGTACCAATCTATAAGAATAAAGGAGACATTCAGAGCTGCATTAATTATCGAGGGATCAAACTTATGAGCCACACCATGAAACTTTTTGAAAGAGTCATTGAGAAGAGGCTACGACATGAAACAAGTGTATCGGAGAATCAGTTTGGTTTCATGCCTGGGAGGTCTACCATGGAAGCTATTTTCTTACTAAGACAATTAGTAGAGAAATATAGGGAGAGGAGAAAAGACCTACACATGGTCTTTATTGACTTAGAGAAGGCTTATGATAGAGTCCCTAGAGAGTTAATATGGAGGGTGTTAGGTGTTAAAGGGGTTTCTCAGGGGTATATAGACATAATTAAAGATATGTATGAGGGAGCAAGAATAAATGTTAAGACCACTACCGGCGTGACTGGTGATTTTCTGTCACTGTCGGATTGCACCAAGGATCGGCATTGTGTCCATACCTTTTCACATTAGTTATGGATGAGTTAACAAAACATCCGCATGAGGAGATTCCCTGGTGCATGCTATTTGCAGACGATATAGTCCTACTTGATGAGACAAGGGAGGGTGTCAACATAAAGCTAGAGCTATGGAGAGAAGCATTAGAATCGAAAGGATTTAAAATTAGCCGAACTAAGACAGAATATATGGAATGTAATTTTAGCAAGGAGAGTAGGAGTGGAGCACCAGTCAAGATTGATAACCAAGAGGTCCCCATGAGAGACCACTTCCGATACTTAGGATCATTGATCCATGAGAGTGGAGAGATTGAGAGGGAGGTTACCCAGAGAATCCAAGCGGGTTGGAACAAATGGAGATGTGCATCAGGGGTTTTATGTGATCGGCGGGTGCCACTCAAACTAAAGGGAAAATTCTATAGGATGGCTATAAGGCCGGCCATACTCTATGGATCAGAGTGTTGGGCAGTTAAGGAACATCATACCCATAGGCTGAGCGTTGCAGAAATGAGGATGTTGAGATGGATGAGTGGTAAGACAAGAAAGGATAGAATTAGAAATGAAAATATTAGAAAAAATTTAGGGATAGCACCAATAGGTAACAAGATGAGGGAGATTAGACTTAGATGGTTTGGACATGTTCAAAGGAGGCCAACAACGGCACCAGTTAGAAGGAGTGAGGCAATACAGGTTGAAGGTTCTAAAAGGGCAAGGGGAAGGCCCAAAAGAACGTGGATAGAAGTGGTGAGGAAAGATCTAAAAACTTTGGGACTAAATGAAGCCATGGTATTTAATAGAGTGGAATGGAGGAATAAGATTCATGTGGCCGACCCCTAATTGGGATAAGGTCTTGATGATGATGATGATGATGAACCTTTAAACACAGACACAATTTGGTCAATATATTTGACATTCATTTTCAGAAAATAAAGTTACAACAGTTCTATGTTGATACTTAGTAGCCGCACCGTAAGAAGTATAGGTACAGGTTAATCGTAGTTGGCACCCAGATTTGATAAACTACAATTAGTAAAATGGTTAGTTGCTTGAACTCTAGAAAGTCAAAAGATTCCAACTTCAGATCATGGTTCACCATTGAAGAGACTATTTCATGACAAACAGTCCATGTATACGCAATGCATATGAGCTAACTAGTACATGATGCAGAAGCTTTCTGGTCACAAACAATCAGAACAGCATCGTTTGGTCTACAAAGGAATAATTTGAAGTTCAATCTGGATAACGAACGGGTAGCTACGTCTTTGTTTGGGTAGAGGGATCAAGCACTGTGAAGACTCAGGCATCAAAACTGAATGAAATTCATACAAAATTCTAAACAAGCAAAATACTCAGGCAAACAAAACTATACTGAGTAGGGTCTTCAATGTGGCTTCCTTGATACAGAAGGTACGACCCATACTGGCAGCTCAACTGGAGATAATCTGCAGACAGGTCTATCAGGCCAGACTTTTTTATGTGTTTCCTTCTGGTGGCAGGCCAGAGTTTGGGCCATCATTGTCTGCTTTGCCTGAGGGATTGTGAATAAATCCATGGTGTTCATAGCTATTCAGAGAAAAGCTAAATTAAGGAAGACTGATATTTTTCCTTGTTTTTCTTGAATGGCCAACTTAATGAAGACATTATGTAATAAAACCTAATTGCTCATGTAAATTGGAGAAAGTATTGGTCGTAAACTAGCACCCAATATTCTAGGTTGCACTCATCCCCTGAAACAAAAAAACAGTTTGACAAAACTTTTGTTTCTTCACCAAAGGCTGCTGTATAGTTCCCTACTAAGAGATAATCCCTAAAGGAATCACCAAGGCCAATCAAGATCTATATCCCAAGTAGACTTTCTAATCCTTTCCACACCTTCTTGTCACGTACACTAAATGAGAAGCTAAATGCAAAGTAGCAATTATGTGAACCATTCTTGCAAGCACCAATCTGCTGGTGCATTCCCGAAGTCCAGATGGCATGGGAACATAGAAATCCAATTAATGGTTAATGTAGACAATGGCTATAGTTAAAGGGGAAGCTTTCTGAATAAAGGGCTGCAACTTGGTTCCCTCCAACCATCCACAAAAGAGGAAGAATGTTTTCCAGCCATTAGTGCAGGAATTTCTGAGAGCATGGCACTTCTACAGTGATTGACTGGGGAAGTATTATTATTGAAACTAAACCCATCATCACTACAGAAACCTATAATCGACCTACTTAGGAAACATTTTTGAGTTCATATAGGATACCCATATCTTCCTTTAGAAGAATAACCACAAGAAGAAGCCCAAGAAGTCTGCTCGGCTGTGCTATAGATGAGTCCTGCACCCATAATCAACCCAATCTGTCAAGTATCTAGCCTTTGGCCTTTAAATGGAAAGAAGAATGCACCTATCAACAAACCACTTCACAAATATAAAGGCTTAGAATTTAATGTGGAACAACAAACCTAAAAGTAAAAGGTATTGTCAGATAAGTTAGAAATGTAGTGTTTCTGGGCACTATCCTCGTTAATTGTATGAAAGCCAAGTTTTGTTGTGTCTTTGCTGAAATTGAACAACTGAACCAGCCATGCTGAAAATTTCAGTTCCAGGAGAAAATGTGGAAGCCTAGACAGAAAGGAACTGGCAGCTACATTCTAAAATAACATGACTTAACTGGGTTTCAATTTTCAAGTTAAACAGCATTTTTGTCAAGATTAATCAGTAATAAGAAATGGGTTGTATGAATTCAAATTGACTAAATGGAGGAATAATGTATACTGACCACATCCAGAACAGTTTCAATTTTAATAATAACTATTAACTGCTGCTAACAGCTTGAGGTCACGGGTTCAAGGCATGGCATCAGCCTCTTGCAAAAATGCAAGGTAAGGCTGCCTACTTTAGGCCATTGTGGTCCCCCCCCTTCCCCGGACCCCACATAGGCAGGAGCTTCGTGCACCGGGGATGCCCCTTTTTTTTGCTGCTAACAGCTTATTCACTCTCAGGAAGTGATAAAGGTCCCCTTTAAATTAATCTGATGCAATTAAAGGGCTGCAAAATCAAGTTATAGGGAGAAACTTAACAAAATCACAGAATGAATTAATTTATGGAATTTTCTTAATTCAAATCATGACCTGTCCCCAAAAGTCCATAACTAAGATAATCCCATAGTTCATATTCAACAATGCTCCCCTCTAATCTATTTATACACAAGTAGTGCTGAAGAATTCAAGAGAAGCGTTTGTACAAAAATCAAAGATCTCTGGAATTTACGAGACATGCAAAATTTGTACAATTAAATCAAATATTGTAACAGGATACAACCATACATATAGAAGGTCTAAGAGAGGCTGAAAGCATTGAAAATGGTGAAAAAACTCAATGCCTGAATGTAATGTTTAACCACCAAAAGCATTGAAACCAATCCAAAATCAGTAGCAGAAATGTCTAAATCACCACAACCTGCATAAAATAATTCAAACCACGAAGGAACATGCATATTTGATGGGAAAAATAGTTATTAGCAGTTAAGGATGTTGTGGGAGATGTCTTGAGATGGATGAAATTTCTAACCAAGAACATATCCAGCAAGAAGTTCTATCCAACAGGAAGAAAGCTGTCTTTGATATCTAGATCTTCTTCGTGGTAAAGGAAAAGAGGTAATAAAGTAGTGGCTCACAAAGTGGGGAGGAACGAAACCAACAGAAAGAATCTGCTGATATAGCACCACATTACTAACACTTTACAAAGAATTATTCCTCCAGGAATTAGAAGGTGATTTTTGTGTGTCAAATCAAACCTTAGGAAATAAACAACGATAGGAGGTCTAATTCCCCTAAGATCCCTTCAAAACTTGTTCAAAGGAATTTCTTAAGAAAGCTGGACTGTAACACATGATTTTCACCCCCAAAATTGGCAGAAAATCTTGAAAAAATTTATGAAATGTCATCCATCCAAAGGGCAACTACAGAGTTGGCGTGTTCCTAAGACTCTTCGGAATCATGGCTTCACTTTCTAGTGTCAGCAAGTTCCTATGGTGATTGCAGATATCACCAATTAGGACCCACTTGAACACTCTTTCTTCCTTTGTTCTTTTTCATAAACTTTAATTAGCTTTGTTTATTCTTGCAATGAATCTAGACATCAATCATTATTGAGGACTTGCTACAGATGACAGGTGAAGAGGAGATGTGAGGTGGAAGATGGAAAAGTGAAATTCTGCAGCAAGAGCAGCAACTTCGATAAAGTTGTTACTAGTGAGCTCAGACCTGGTAAATGCTGTACATTTAGAAGATACAACATTCTAAAGAAAGCGACAGTGAAATCAAAAGTTATGATGAAGATGAACTACTAAATTCAAATAATCAGTATGGAAGGTCAAAGCAACAAGAATGTGCTTGTGGCTCCATCCAACCAAGATAAAGATACATTAGATATAATATAAAAGAGAAAAGGGTATCAAGATATAAGCCTAACTTTGACGTAATGAAAAAATCATTTAATCAGTTTAAGTTGCTACTCCCATTGATATAAATTCAGGTAGTTTAGTTTTACCTAGGATGACATCCACTCTAAACTCCAAACTATTAGACTGAAAAGATGGAATCTACACTAGGAAGTGATCGGTTTACTAGAAGGTAATGTGACCTTATGCAGTAGTATTTAGGTAGACAGGAGAACTCCTTAAAGTCCGATCTCAATTAGTAATTTCTGCTCTATTGAAGTTGACATATACATCTTACATAAATGAGATGCAACTACTGGCTTTCTCTAATCTGATCAAGGAGGAAAATACAAAAATAATAGAGTATAAGTGATGCTAAATCACTATGATTACTGGAAACAATTTAAATACAAAAGAAGCTACGTGGAACATACTGATACCCTTCCATGCTTGATGATTCAAAACAATAAGATAAGGTGTATGCTGGATGGCAAGAAAAGGACTAAAATTACATATAGACACTAATGATTATGGATACTGTAACGACTTCAGTTACACAAAAAGCTAGTAGCAAGATTAGCCATCTGATACCTCACCCAAGAGATTAATCAGGAGAGAAGATGTAGAAAAAAGAAGATAGGACATGTGTTTGCTTCATAGGATATTGGAGTGTCATACCATCAGTTAAAAGAATGGTTGATGAAACTAATAAATCCAACTTTCCCATGCCAAAAGTCACAATATTATTGATCATTTTCCTCTAACTATAACTTAATGCAGATGTGGACCCTCGGTGGAATTTTTTCACTGAAATCAAAGAAGAAAACTGATTATTGTGCCTCGAATGGCAATTAAAATCTAATTTTAATATTACTAAGGGACAGTGACCAACTTAGAAGATGGCTACTAAACTCCTGGATTTGCTGACTTCGACTGGGTGAGAAAGGAAGACCAAAATAAAAGTCAGTAAACTATTGAAGATATTTTACACAATAGAGCAAATAAAATTATAGAAAGTGTGATGTCAGCTATCCTCTTCATCATTGCAATTGCATATATCATTTTCAATGAACCTTGGCTGTAAGTCATTTTCCACAGTAAATTGTTAGAACTGTTGGTAAATTCCCGATTATCAGAAAACCTATTAGCTAGAAAACCTAATCAACTAGTTCTGAAAGTCCATTATAACTTAGCAAGATGTGACAGAAAATACACTCTCTTGCATGAAAGAATAAATAGATGAGCAAAAGCCTTCTAACCGAGTGGCAAAAAAAGGCGCCTTCCCTGAAGCAGCCTTCTGGTTTGAAGTAGCTCACCTCCAACTAGAAGTGGACGTGAAAGTCTATACCAAAAATTGGATGTGACACCTACATTAGGTGTCCACCTCAGTTTAGGAGGATGTGCCAGAGTATAGAAAATTATCCGCACTATAAAATGTATATAGAGTAGCACTCAAGAACTTGATTACACCGACAATACCAATGCAGGTCATGTTATTTTGCGGGCTTGAGTAGCACTCAAGAACTTGATTACACTCATAGTGCCAATGCAGCTCATTTTATCTGTGGGCTTGAGTACCTCGATATAAGACATAAAGAATTAATAGTGTGTCCTGTAATGAACGTGAAGGTGAAAAGGCTATTGCAAGTGTCCTGCAATGAACACGAGCTGAAAAGGCTATTGAAAGATCTTGTATGTAGACATCATGGTTTCAAACCTCCCAAAGGCTCCACATAGTTATGGGATGTGGAACTAAGACGACTAATAGATTGCCAAGATGGAGAGAGAAGCTCTTGTTTAAAAATAGGAAATAAGAGAAAACATTCTTAAGAATTACCCTCGTTCAGGATAATTTCCATCTTGTTTGCAGTTCCCATGAGAGGAGCAATTAACTGATTTCACTTCTACTTTGATCTGCTCAAACTCAACTGTGACACACTATTTTTCTTTCTAAAATTTATACCTCCAAATCAAAGATGATAATGTCACTGGCTCCATCTTCCACAGAAGTTTATCAGTTGTTGGGCTCACCTCAATATCACAAAGGCATATACATCTGATCTTTCCAAGGATGATGTGGAAGTTTTACAAAGTAAATTTAATGATGAAGGGTAGTGATTAGATCGCCAGATATAACTCAAGTTGCATTTTTTTCCTGTTTTCAGTGTATTTTCTTTTCTGTGAAAGATAAAAAGGGGCAACCCCAGTGCATGAAGCTCCCGCCTATGCAGGGTGTGGGGAAGGGGCAGACCACAAGGGCCTAAAGTACACAGCCTTACCTTGCATTTGCAAGAGGCTGTTTTCATGCCTTGAACCCAGAGGACACAGGTAAAATTGAATATCACAATCAAGACAGATGCACTATGTCACCACATCTAGCATCCGAAAACAGAGCTTTACATCCTTTCCAAGTCCTGTTTACCTCTGCTTGCTCAACACTCAGGTAATGACAGCTCCATCCGGATCATAGCCCCAGCTTATTGTTTCGAATCAGTAAGAAACAATGCAGCTTTTTTCCACAAAAAGGATACAAACAACAAAGTACACGTCTCAAAACAACAATAGAAAGCAAAAACAGACAAAAAGTAGTAAGTGAAAAATTAACTCC
Source organism: Warburgia ugandensis (assembly GCA_035236585.1). NCBI lineage: Eukaryota > Viridiplantae > Streptophyta > Magnoliopsida > Canellales > Canellaceae > Warburgia > Warburgia ugandensis. The sequence goes on from CP141130.1 coordinate 79,015,365, forward strand.
CAAAACAGTCCAATTGGATCACCCAAATCAAGTAGTAAGGCAAAACAGGGAAATGCAAACTGAATTCATCCCATCAAAGTACACGTCTCAAAACAACAGTCCTACAACAACAAACAAATCAACACACAGCAAAGATTACTCTTTTCCGCAAAAAGATGCAAAAACAAAGTGAAAAGACTGCAGTTAAATCCCCAAACTCATTCTTATAAACACCAAACAAAAATCTCTAAAGAACCCAATTGAACCTGTAACACACCTGTGATCTTTAGCTCGTGATCTCGACGTTATCCAAATCCTGCAATGCGAGAACTGTCAACTTCCTTTCCAAATTAAGAGAGAAGACAAATACGCATGAAAAAAGAGAAGGAAATTGGGGGTATGGATTTTGAACAGCACTACCAAGAATTTGAGGAATTGGGTTTCCTTTAAGATTTAGGAATGGAAGCCAGCGCGAGAAGTAAAGTGGACTGGATCAAGGAGGTTTGGTAGAAGAAACTGTATGAGGCTGTAAGTTGGTTACAGTTTCCTATTCCAGCACCAGAACGTCGCCCCCAGTTCTTCTTTTCATTCCAATCAATTAATCAATATTTGGTGGGTCCCTGTTACTTTTTTTCTATTATTTTTCACTTCTTGAAGCACTTGCTACCCATGAAAAAACAAAATTTATCACATGATTTTACTAGATAATTCTTTGTTAACAGGGTTGTACTATGTAATAATTTGTTATGGCCGGTGGATGAATGCTACGTGTTTATTAAGAAGTCAAAATTGAGAATCATGTGATTATTTGATATAAATAAAATACTCTAGTTCACAGATTTTGAAATGAGGTACGTGGCATCTTAGTAGTGGTCATTCAAAATGTCGCTTAAGATTGTGAAGAGTGCTTAACTAGTGGGTGACCACATTGCATTCCTTAAGGGGGCACATACTTTTACATGGTGCACGCCACTTATTAATGATCCAGATCTTCTATCTAAATAGTAGTTATTTGGATCTTCAATCTACTGTTGACTTGAACCCACAATCTCTTATTTGTGGGAGAAGGCACGTTAGCAAGCTTTTCTCCTTTTTATATAAGAGTTAACGTTTTAGATAAAGCTTGAAAGTTACAGTAGTCTAGCACCAATGCGCTATAAACATTTATAAAAATATAAATAAATAAAAGTTCTGGTGATTAATTATACAGTCCTTTGCTTCAATAGCATAAGTTGCCAATTTGTCTACTGGCCTGTTTCCCTCACAAAATATGTGACTCTGGCTGTTGTGCTGGTGGCTGTGATAGTTTCATTTTTCTTCGATCCTCTAATTGATCTGTCTTATTTCTAGCTAAATGAATTTCTATAATTTTGACATCCATATTCATAGTGACTTCTTCTTCTTTTTTTGTGCTACTATTTTAGTGACATAGGGTCAAGAGATTGAGATGGTAATTCTAATGATAAAGCATTTGAAGAGCTATTATATGCATAAAGTCACAAAAGGGTGGAGTTTAGGCAATAAAGACACCTCCCCATTCATCTTAGCCAGAACTGAGTCATGTTAAAATTGTTTTAAATTTAAATCAACTCAAAAAAATGTGTAATTACATGTGTGACATATTTCTTTGAAACATTTGGGTACTTATGAGGAATCTATGAAAGGGATTGAAATACCTGGTGAAGATTCCCCCGATTAACCCAGAGATGGGCGCTTAGGATCTACTTTTCTCATCTGCTTGAAGCCTCCTTATAGGTACCGACCTTAAGAAGAAATTTGGAGCTTCTCTAGGTTTTAAAAGGAAAGTCAAATTTCATTTGAATTTCAACTCAGTTTTCTTTTTTACTTAGGTTTTGGAAACAATTCAAATCTTTAGACCAACATTGGAAGTTGGAAGAGGATTCCACTTTATACACTTGCACCTTCTCCTCTCTCTCCCTGGAGCTCTCTACTTTCTGGCTTTCTAGAGCCTATTAGCCTAGACATTCTCTACTCTCCTCTAAAGTGAACCTAAATAAAAGTAAAGCTTTAGGAGAGAAAAGAAGAGAAAGAAATACAGCATAAAAGAGGAGAGGAGGATAGGAGGCAAGAAAAATTCTTCAATATCAACAAAACTATTTTAACTCTTCCTAACTTGCTTCAATAGGTTAAGCTATTAAACTAACGAACCTTAAAAGCAATTACTAGAACTAAAAAATACAAAATTGCAAAGATGTCCATCAATCCTCCCAGGGTGAGAAAATTTGTTATGATCTTCAAGTGTCTAGCTGCAAAGTAGTGGCTAGAGGCAAAGATCAATGTCTCCATGAATACACACAAGTCATGGGTGACACGTGGGTGGTGTTAGCGCTCCAGGGATTAGTGAAATTTGAATCTCATAGAGGAGACACCTAAAGGCTACAGTAATATTTTCATAGATCAGGATCCAGCTGCTGCAAAGTATCTTTGCAAATCCAAGTACAATATGACTATGGTCACCCCGCTCAGCGCACTAAGAATCACTAAAAATAACCTTTGCTGGTAAAAGCAACATGCTCATCTAAAATAGAATCAGTATATTCCTTTTGTACTGATGTCATAGGTAAATAAATAGGGTTCAAAGATGTGGCTGACGGAATGTCAGGTGAGTGTTGGGCGATAGAGTGGGATCAACAAGGTCATTAGAAAATGGGTCAGCATGAATAGTGAAATAGCCCTTAAACACAGTAAAGTCATCCATATTAAAGTAAAGTTAGTGTTATAAGCATATGAAATATCAATAACATGAGCATTAAGCCTAATTCTTTGTAATACTTTGAAAGGTCCAACATTACAAGCAAGTTTAATGCGAATCATGATATGGTCACTCACATCAAATTCCGTATGATATTTCCACGCATTGGGCATTACTTGCTTATATTCGCTTAGCAATCTCAACATGTAAATATGGGACCCTTTGTGCAAAAAACTTGCTGATTTAGACACACTAGCATGAGATGACATATGAACAGGATCTAAGGGCTCCTTAGGTATGTAATCATGGGCAACTTCACAAGGACTCATCCCGATAGATCTATTCACAGAATTATTATATGCAAATTGAGCTGTAGGGAGAAGCAAATCCCAATTTCTATGATGACCACCAACTAAATAGCGAAGAAGGTTACCTAAGCTTCTATTAACTACATCAATCTTACTGTCAGTATGAGGGTGGTAAGCTACAGAGAATTTCAATTGAGTACCTACCATATGCTAGAGGGTCTTCCAAAAGTAACTAATGAAGCACACACCTCTATTAACACACCTCTATTAGACATGATGGTTTTGGGAAGGCCACACAATTTCACAATCTCATCAAAATACAACCTTGTAATTTTGGAAGCATCAAAAATTTTGGTAGAAGAGATAGAATGTGCCATCTTAGAAATATCTTTGGACACTACAATGTAGACTGAATCATTCTTAAACGCATGCTCTAATTCCTTAGGAGTGATGATGTACAAAACCCTACTCTTCTTATTATCCTTGGCTCTTGCTCTTGTCAACAGCTCTTGGTGATAAGGGCTTGAGTTAGATGTTTTTTCCCTTGAAAGTGAAGGAGCAAATGTAAGAAGGCCCATGAATAATAACATCCAAGTTATATAGCCAGGGTCTAGCCAAGATAATATTCTCTACATTCATAGAAATGACATCACACCATATCCCTTTCTTGTATTTAACGAACTAAATAGGAATTAAGCGGCGATCCTTAACAGAGATAGATGTGGCATCAATCTCTGAGACACTATAGGAATGAGAGTAAGGGACATTGTTCAAGCCTAACTAAGCTAAGGTGTGGGATGAGACTATGTTAATGCAGCTACTACACCCTACAACGCTTTTCACAACATTGGTTGTATGTATGAAAAATAGTGATCATACGCCAGTATTATCTAAATGCCCGAGGTGCCCAAGGTTAGGTTTGTAGTCTACACTATCATGTGCCTCACGTGAGTAATCTTGCTCATTAATTATAATACCCGCTAATTTTAAATTATGAAAATGCATAATTGCGTAGAATTTTGAAATTTTAAGAATTTGAGAAAAAAAAAGAATTTAAAATTTTTAGAGATGGAATCACAAGCAAAAACCTCAATATTTTAAATGTGCACAAGAAACAAAATTCAAAGCCACTAAGAAAACTAAAATTAGAGACCAGATGAAAAATGACTAATTATTTTAATTTTTATTTAATTGAATAAATAAATAAAAGGGGTAGAATTATAATTTCATGGGTGGGCCCACGAGATCAAGCAGTGAAATTGATGATCTAATAGGCATTAAATAAGCATGGTAATGATTATCAGTCATAAATGCTAATAATCATTTCTACAATAAACAAAAAACAAATTTTATATTAAAAACAAAAAATTCAAAATTCCTATTAATGTGGGGCTTTGAATGCAGCTCCCCCCATTAATGCCCATCTCGTTTCTCTCCCAGCCATAACTCTCCCTCTCTATTTTTGTGTCACCAACAACGGCGACTTCGACATCGACAGCGACAATGACAACGTAGCGCCCCCTCCTCACGCATGCAACGGAGTTTCCTCTCCTCAGGCTAGCCTGACTTGAGGTAGGCTATTCTTTCCCCTCTTACCCCAGTTCCGGCATGATGTAAAACTTTTTCCATCTGTTAATGCCAAAAAATGAGGTGGATTGTTGTTTTTCGGTGGCTGTGTATACTCTACTATTTTTGTGAAAATAAACTTATAAAACAGTGTCAGATAGATGATCTCAACAGTTCATCTTGTGCATGATAAAACAAAAAAATAAACTCATTAAATCTCATAGGAATTTGACAGTTAGAAATACCGAAAAATATGAAAACAGTAAAGGGAAAAACTTTGTAAATGTAATAAAAATCCAATAACAACCTTAGAGTCATGCAAAATTAGTGGATGGGACTGTCATAAAGTGAATGTACACAAAAATTCAGTCAAAATGGTGTAAAAATAGCTAAATTATGATACTGTGGGCATCGCCGGCAGCGATTTGAGTCCCGTCGTCGTCTCCAATGATGGTGAACCAGTTGGGTTGCTCTCAGGCGCTACTTAAGACACGCGGGACGACATGCGCTCACATGCAGGCTGCCCATGCAGCATCTCTGGCGTGAGACAAAATGCATGTGCACATTCCGGACATGCGTCAACGCGTGTCCCCGCGACATTTAATTGATTTAGTTACTTAAAAATTGATAAACGTGGACAGTCCATTCACTAAAAGCCCGAATATGGGAGCTGCAAAGGTCCAAATTATGATCCGAGACATCTTTTGTGTTTGTCTCGACAACACGTACTCATATTTGAAATGAAAACTTTGATTTGACCACTTTTGAATTAGTCAAATCATAAAATACTATTAAATAACCTAGATTAGGCTGATCAGACCTTAGAAACTAATTGTACGTATCAAATATGAGATGATCTAGGGGATTGGCTGATTAGAGAGCAATCTGACCATCAGATTGACATGTAATAAGAACATTCATGTAAATCACTAATCAAACATAGAAATTAGATGGATTATAATAAAAATTATTAGAATTAACAATTAGATGTTGATTATATGTGATAAAAAGCAATCCAACGGTTGGATTGTCTCCAAACTTCATAAGATGAAAGAGATTGACCTCTTATTGATTAAGGGACATTAATTGAATGAATCATGATACAGTTGACAATCAAAGATGATAGATGACTATCTAAATATTAGAAAAGTCAACATCTAGTACACGATTTCCCTAATTGAGGGTTAATCATATAATCTAGGCTATTGATCTAAGATTAACTATTAGATTGGGGAAGTTATTACTTGGATTTGTTTATTTTTGAGATGTGAGAATACCAAGTGATCGAATGACTTATAATGTGACAGGTAAGTCAAAGCGCACGATTTAATATTGTTAGGGGCATTGATCATGACATGTTATCTAAGATTCTTAAGACATGTGTTTTATGCCTTATCGTGTTTTATTGAAATGTGTTCATTATTTCATGTTTGATATCATGACATTTGATAATTATACGATTATCCATGTTTTGACATGTGACAGATTATACTTTATCATGGATTTTGATTTGAGCCTATTAAGGTTTATTTCACATAGGAGTTTTTCATGATTTATAGCATGTTTTGATATTTTATGACAGTTGTTGTTGCCCAATGGGTACTATGCTATGAGGGTTGTAGGGTTGGTCAGCCACTCTTTGACTGTATGATGGTATGATTAGACACCCACCCCAAAGGGGGGCAATGTCCATAGGGGTGGGATCATGGAAAGTCCACACTATGAGTCCATCTTCTCCCATGTGAGACAGAGGAAGTCTCCCATTTCGGTATCAATAGGGAGTAGCAGTGGTTGAGACCTTGGAGTGGTTGCCACTACAGCATAGTAGCCCATACTGTTATTCTACATGTTCATGCAGTGCATATGTGATTGTATACCCAGAGTGTGATGCTGTATTGAGGATGATGCCTAGGTAGGCGGCCAGATGTGGGCGGGCTTATGGGCTATGTGAGTTACCTGGTGTGCAAGCTACAAGCTAGAGACTCTGGATGTTGGGATGAGTACTTATTGCCATTGATTAAGTATAGTGGGACACTCCTAGGGCTTATTGTGGGTAATGCCCTATTTATAATGACATGCTTCATATTATTTTATGGACAGGGGTTTTTATCTGTTTTGATAAATATTTACTCATGTGTTGATCATGCTTCGCATGCCATGATGTTTTGCTTTGATATTGGTTTGACTCAGACGAAAAGCATGTTTTGATCTTGATTGTTTTGTTCAAATTTATGAGTTTCATGCATTATCCAGTATGGATGCTTGATTATTTAAATTGTCTTATAAATGATTTACTCTATTGACACTTGACATGATATTGGTACTCTTTTCAAAGTGTTTATCGCATGTTTTAATTATTTGTGATCACCTACACAAGCAATAGTTTGTTGAGGCATTACTTTATTTTGCAATGCCTCAGATTTAGAGCACAATAGCACCAAGGGAAAGCAGGTGGAGTAGCGTTGATTTAGTAGGGACCTCGAGGACTATCTACTATTTTGTACTTCAAAGACTGACTTAGTGTATGTCTCTCCAATTGGTGATTAGACTCTTTTGAGCTATACATGGATGTTGTTGTTGTTGTTGTTGATAGTTTGGACCTACACTTTTGTATATTGTACATTCACTTACACATGCGTGTATGATGTGGTAATCATGAATGGAACCCTAGTAATTTTGGGCATGTTATCATTATTATCTTTTTCACTACTGGTGTTTGATTTATTGTGGTTTTAGATGGAGCATGCTCAACATATCAATAATTTGATTTTGTTTATTGTCATGGTTTTGGTGTTGGATGACCCTAGGGGTTTTATGTGCTCTTGAACCAATGTTTTATTTATGTTAATTGCAAATTTTCTATATCAGGGATCTCTCCTATTTTTATAAAAATGTATTATTATTATTGGAAAAAGGTTTAGAAAACTCGAGGTGTTAGATTAATAATAAGCACCTTTGTACTATAGTTAAATGTAATATGTCTATATCCATAACACTTATGACACCGAATCTTAGACGTTATTTTAGGCACATTCTATCCAATGTCTTTGCTAGTGGTTTCAAAAGTCCAATCTATTCTTACGGAGTGGTCCTAACAAAGAATATTTGTTATCATCAGATTGAGTGGTAGATGTTTGGGATCAAAAGGAAACGTGTTGATTGTTCTCTGCAAGTGCATGGGCTATTGTAGTACAGCCAAATAAAAATAATACCATATTTCCTTTAACTTATTCATTCAATTTTTATTTATTGCTACAATTTTTACTCTTTTTTTTGTTACAAGAGAAGAATTTAAAAAAAAAAAAAAAAAAAAAAAAAGTTACGCAAACACTCTCTTCAATCTATTTATCTTATGATTGAATGGAGGGTGCCAACCTTGAACCCGCAACCTAGTGTCAATAGGAGAGGCTCCTCTGTTCACCCAACCATTAGGCTACTAGGCTTTTATGCAAAACTAACGGAAGAATAATAAAAACTAAGATGCATTGAAATTTAGTAAAAAAAACTAAAAATATCAACTCATTAATTATTTAAATATATTAAATCAAGATAAACTATACATGGTTAACATCAACTGCTGGTAAAATCGAACATGAGCAAAATTGTTGTTGTATCTTTACGGGTGAAACATGGATGACAAACTTTTGATCTCTCCAAATACTATTCAAATATTGAGGAAAAAGAAAAGATAATAGCCTATTAATAGAAATAAACAGATATTACCAAATTGCAATAATAATTATTTAAAAAAGGGAGCAAAAGAAAGAAGATAGAATGAATGAGAACATACTTCCAGTATTCCAAATGTTAAAAGCAATATACGCCCCTCTAATGAAAAGAATTGTATCCATCAAATTCAAAGCAACTAGCCAATAAATGTCTAGTACAGTTGGATGTAGATAGTTCGACATCTCCCCTATTGGTTTGGGTCACTACGTTCCCCTTTGACCAAGGATTGGGTTTATAAGAGCATGTATGGTTTTCTTTTTAATTTTTTGATAGCAAAGACAAATAATAACAAACCAGCTATCATATGCAGGCATCTCTATTCCTCCAAAAAATGAAAAAGTAAAAGAAAATTATATACTTTCAATCATATTATGAAAATTCTATACTTTGGTTCAAAGTTAAAACATCAAAATTCTATATCCTTACCATAGAACTTGTTTGACAATCACCAAGAAGGCTAGTCTTTAGAGCCACCAAACTAGAAACTCCGCATGTTGAAAGGCATCAAGAATCATTTCACCAACAACCCATATTGAAAGAGGTAGAGAAGAAGAACATATAGGCAATTAGTGATAAAGATTTATGGAAATTGATTGTGTTTGAACCCATTTTTCTTAAGAGAAGAGAGATTGCTAAGAAGATGAAAAGTTGAATATGCTGGAGAAGGGGATGGAACAAAAGTTAAGAGGAGAGAAAATATAAGGAAACCAAAAAGCTGGACAAGAGTTAAGAGGATAGAAAATCTAAGGAAAGTACCAAACAGCTAGTCTAACAATCCAGCCAATGCATACTAAGAAGAGAGAAAAACAGAAAAAATAAGAGGGATAACTTGTCTAAGTGGCTCATGGCTATATATAAAAGAAATACATACAACTTACACAATAGGAGATTATTAATGGCAATTTTTTCCAAGAAAGAACGACAATACACTGTTAGTTACTATTTTGAGTAAAATGAGTAATGTACTCTCAAGTAGAGTTTACCACAAATGTCCAAGGGCATTATACTCTTATGTAATATTTCTTTTTTGTTCTCGAAACTTTTTATGGTTTAGAATCATTAGACATCAAATTTCATGTGCATTGGATGCTTTTTAGGTATGTCTCTTAAAGTAGAAAATCACGACTATCCATTTTATTATTTTTTTGAAAGATCTAAAATAAGTAGTTATGATCATCCAAATATGTTGATTTCTTGTGATTTACCTCTTTTTGGTATAGTGTATGTGATCAATGGCTTAGAACTACATAACAAAACCATCATGCTTTAAAAAAAAAAACCACATAAAACTTTTTGCACACTATTGAGCATGAAAAGATATAATCAAACAAAAATCAACATATATATATTCGAGAAAAAACCCTAACAAGGGCTCATACAGATATCCAATCAAGAAAAATTAGCATGACTAGGATGACCTTGTCATCACATGTTAGATTGGTGAATTTAATTGCACTTGCACTAAAACATGGGTCTTACATTTTCTGACCTTCCATGCCTGCTCTTGGTCCTGTCTTGTGCATCTGAGAATTGGATATTTTCTGGTCATTTTTTCAAACATGATAATTTGTTGTGTTACATCCTCTTGTTATGCATGCATAGAGATTTTTGAATAATCATCAAGAAGTAAAAGCTCAAATCTGTTGTTGGAGTCCCCAAATTCACTGAGAAACAAGAACATGCCTCCTTTCCTTTAAAAACTTTGAGAAACACAACGGCAATGGTTATTTTAGTACACTTCAGCTGTTACCCAAAGATCTTACCAATTCAAATGATGGGTTTACTATTATCATTATCTGTTAGCGCCATGCATCTACCTCAATTCACAGCCACATTTTGAAAAAATCTGATGGCGTAGTGATGATGCCGTACCATTGACATGAATCATGGATCCAACTGAATGCAGTAAAGATAGCTGAGAAGTAGGTGGAAGGTCAGTAATTCTCTAGTGCTATCAAGTTGATATTATGTTTTGGTTATGGTTATTATCTTTTCAGTTATTTTTATAACAGCAATGTCTGTACACAAGCTTTGATATTCAAAGGATTTTCCGCTAGCTTGCCTGCAATGTAGCTAGATTAAGGAAATGGAACACCTTTTTGTTCATTTAAATGTCTTTTTTTATGTTGCATTCTCACCGTACGAGAGTCAAAAGCCAAACATGTTAGAAGAAGTATGATATGATCTTTAAGTTGGGGACTGAATAGACGTGAATCCACAAGGTTTGGGAATAAGCACCCCTAACCACTAGGCTAAATTCTCATCTGTTATATTGTGCACTGTCCTCACAACAGTTACAAATTTTCTGGCACTTTTGCCCACTATTTATTTGTTTTATGATGCTTTTGTTTGTTGCAGGTCAAAGATCATCTGTAAACTGACTGGAGGTGCCATCAATAAATCTGAGGAGCATATTTGGAAGCATATAAATGGGAGAAGATTCTTGCATAACTTAGGTTCATGTTTTTGTCCTGGTGTTTAATTTCTTAAAATCTTGTAGCTCAAGCGTTTTACTCATCATAATATAAGATATCATTTATATGTGTGTGTGTGTGTGTATATGACATCCATTGGAACTTCATAATTGCATTTGGTGTATATGGTGCTTGTCTGGATTGCTTTGATGAAATTTATAGAGATGAAGAACCTTTTCCGCTGATGCTTTCAGAATCTATGCCAGTTTATACTCTGCAAGTTTCACCATTATATTATTTTTTTCTTTCTTTTTTAAAGTTAAATTTTCACTATAATATTTTGACATTTTCTTTTCACATAATGATTTTTATGAACAGAAGGAACGGAAGCCAACAAGGGGCCATTTGAAGTAATGGTTGAAAAGAATGAGAAGCCACTGGCTAATCTGACAAAATTGAGCAAAAACGGTACCAAGAAGAAAAAGAAGGAGATACAAAAGAAAGATCCAGAAGAAAAAAAATCCACTGGTGATAACAGTAATAAGGACGATCCTATGTTATGGAATCCTGTTGGAAGTCTTTTGGACTATGGAAATGATCTTTAGGAATCTTGAAGTCCAGATCATGAAATGGATGAAGATATTTAAAATGGTGAGCATCACAAAGTGTTTAAAATATGAATAGCATAGATAGTTGTACTTTCCCCTAAGCTTTTCAATGCACAGATTACCAGATGTGTCAAGATGATTATTCTGTAGTTGCCTTCTAACAATGAACTATGTCTCTTAAATTCATGTTTTTCTTTTATTTATTATGTGAATTTTGGCCAAGATAAGGAAGGGATAAGTTAAGAAGCATCTAACTCAAAGTTTACAAAAGCTACTTGTTTATCTTTTTCTTTTTTAGTTTTCAATAAACCTTTGCTTTTATAATTTTATTGAAGCTTAGCAGATTGTACTTTGTGTACTTTTGAACTAAGCTTAACAAGAATTAGCATGATTACTTGTTTCATGTTACTCAATATGGAATGTATTAAAAAATTTTGAAAATGAGAAGTTAATAAGAATGGGAAAGAAGTAGATAACCAGAGAACTAGTGTAAGGTGACCAAAGGAAAACCTAGGTGGACCACAAGAGCCTATAGTACACAGCCTTACCTTGTATTTTTACAAAAGGTTGTTTGCACTCCTTGAACTCGTGACCTCAAGGTCACATGACAGCAACTTTTATCATTGCGCCAAGGCTCCCCTTCAAAACCTAAATTAACAATAAGAAACAAAAAGAAGGATATAAAAGAAGGATAGAATAAATATGGGGGTCAGCACCAATGTGTTATAAAGACACATGTTTGAAGTCAGCTTACTACCACCAATGTAGTCACACTATTGGGATTTCTGCTTGAAGTTGGCACCAAAGAAATCTTGAAGCCATATCAAGAAAATTTTGAAAATCCCTTATGAAATGAAATGGGAAAAGGCTGAAATTTCATTCCACTCTTCATGACTTGCTAAAAAGGGACATCTCTTTCATAGATGAAGGGGGTCATCCATCTTTCTTGCCCCTAAGCGAAGAAAAGATTTATTTATCCTTCACATAAAGCCTTAAATCACACCCTATACTCTAGACATAATATGTCCCATGAAATAGGGCCCACAACTTAAAACATAAAATGACACTCCTAATTGATAATCATGACTGTTTAATATGGATAGAATTTAAAAGATGCATGTGATTCTCCCCTATCAAGAAGGAATAGCACTAAAGGATTAAAATAATTTGAAGTTAGGCTGTTATTAGACACCATTACAAATTTTGTCATGGACCAATGTAATGTAGTTTGTCATTTGACTATATTTTCTCTTCATCGGGAAAAAGATTGATCATTAGCCTTGGTCTCTCTCATAATAAGTGGAAGAACCTAGTGGAATAAGGATAGGGCTTATTATTAAGTTTTGGATCTAGGGTTCAGGAACTTAACGCAGGATAAAATTCTAGATTATTACTAATGCAAATCATGTAACCACTCGTAGCTCATAACTTGTTCGTTAAAAGACAAGGTAGAAAAGTATTAACTTACAGAATATGATGAATCAATAGTAATATGACTTTTTACTGAACACAGCTTCATGCCCACGAGAAGGAAGCTAGAATTAGGAATCCACTATCTAATGAAATTTTCATTTTTTATTCATCAAGAACTACTCACATAAAAGAGAAAATTATCATAAGTAGGGGTACATCCAACCCTAATCTAGAAAAAAAGACAAAATTATCCTGCTTAAGTCACAATACACTAAGAAACCTAATACCCTTGGAGGCAAATATCCATAATAAACTAAACTATAACATAATATATAATAATAATAAAAGAAAAAAAAAGTGGGATGATGGTCCCCATCAATCTCCCCGTCTGAAAAGACTCAACCCTGTCGAAGTAGGAATATTGAACCTCCCAAGTGTATGTGTATCTAATGTAAGGTCTTCGAATGTATATACATATACTTGGCTTATTAGTAAAAATCCTCCATGTATGTAGCTTCCTAATCTGGGGTCTTTAAATAGTGCTTACATATATGGGTCTTCAATTATCCCTTACACATACATCTCCCCAAGGTGGAGACTTCATTATAGCACATGCATACGTGTAAGAGGTCTTTCATTTTTAAGGGCTCGACTAAATAAGGGCCCTCCTCTGTCACCTCTGATATGTCTTGAAGTCACGTCTAGGGTGGTGATCATCCAAAAGTTATGGATCTAGGCTCTGAAGCTCATCCTCTATGATCCAAGTACAATTAGATGCAGGTTTATCCTTCCACTTAACAAAGAATTTACAATAACCCCCTTATCTAGTAGACACCATATGATCATCATGTATGTCCCCTACTTGCCCTTTTGTAGGACGAACATGTGGCTGTGGAAGTAATGGATGTATAGCGCCAAGGGCTTTGGATGGGCTGGTTGTGATCAGTACTTGGGTAGGGTTAGGGTGAGGGTTAAGATTAGGATCAATGGGTGAACTAGTGGGGTGACAAAAAGGAACTAGATCTTCCACATTAAATGTTGAACTAAGTCCCTAATCAAGAGGAAGATCTAAGATATAAGCATTATCCCCTACCCTCCTCAATACCCGAAAGGGATCGACACTGCGAGCCTGTAATTTCTGAGCGACTTTGTGTGAAAATCATACAAGTCTCATATAGACCATGACATGATCACTTGGCTAAAATTCCTTATATCATCTGTGCAAGTTAATAGTAAATTTATATTTCTCATTACTTAAGTTAATCCTTTGTCTAACCTAAAAATGCAAATCATGTATATGTTATGCAAAGGACTAGGTTAACTTAAATGACCTATGTAATGCAGACATGGGTATGAGTTCTACAAACATCCTAGGCTTGTATCTGTGAACAACCTCAAAAAGACTCATACCAATTATTATATTAACATAATTATTATATGCGAACTTAGCAATTGGTAAAATAGTGTCTCAACTTCTAATGTGCTCCCCTACTAAGCACCTCAACAAATTTCCTACTTTTTAATTTATAACTTATGTCTAACCCTCCATTTGTGGGTGGTAAAGAATTGAAGCTTAGTATACATCATGTGTCATAATGTCTTTTAAAAATAGCTAACAATATTCACATCCTTATCAGACGTTATAGACTTTGATAACCCATGTAACCGAACTCCTTACTTAAAAAAATAATAATACTAACAATCTTAGATGCATCAACAGCCTTAGAGCAATGAATGAAATGGGGCCATTTTAGAAAAATGGTCTACAATGACAAATATAGAATCGTGCTTCCTGATAGTCTTGGGTAGTCCAAGAACGAAGTCAATGCTCAAATCTTGCCACGGGGCATGGGGCACTAGCAAAGTGATGTACAATCCTATATTCTATTTGCGCTACTTTTCTAGTTGACAAGTATGGCATTACCCAATGATATTGACAACATCTTATTGGAGACTAGGCCAATAGAGCCTATCAAAGACAAGAACAATTGTATTGTCATGATTGAAATAGCCAGTGACATGCCTGTGTGGAGCTCCCAAATGAGAAAATCTTTCCAGAAAGTGCGAGGAATACACAAACGAAGGCCTCTAAACAAATATCCATCCCGCAGGAGGTAATCTCTAGCACTTCATATCTGACCCTCAATCAGTGATGTGCAAAATATCCCCAAAATTCAAGCATGATGGATAATCCTCCCTCAAACACTCAAACCCAGCAACCTCAACTTGTAAGGTGTATAATAACACCACCTTATGACTCAATGCATTTGCAGGTTTGTTGTTCTTGATCCCTACCTTGTGATTAGGCACAAATGAATACTCTTGAAGAAATTCAACCCATTTAGCTTCCCATGCATTTAATTTCTTTTGGGAGTTGAGGTATCATAAGGCCTCATGGATAGAGAACAAGACATTTGTTTGGTAATAAGTAATGCTCCAATGTCATAATACCTGAACGACTACACAAAACTCCTTCTCATAGGTGTATTTGTGCATCATTTAATTTATCACTAAAAAATTCCATGGGGGTGACTCTCTTGACTTTGAGCTCCTCTCATACCTAAACCAGATGCATCACATGCCACTTCAAAAACCTTTGAAAAGTTCTGTAAGTGCATCACCAAAGCTTCAATCATCCACTCTTAGATTTCTTTGAACACTTTGGATGTAGTGTTCATCCATTTACACTCCCCCTTCTTCATGCAATCGGTAATAAAAGCCATAATGAAACTAAACCCACAAATGAAGCAATGATAGAAGGTTGCTAACCTATGGAAATTGTGGACCTCATGAATATTTTGTAGCTCGCTCCACTCCTTGATAGACCTCACCTTCTCTGGGTCTGCAGAGATGTCCTGAGAAGAAACCACAAATCCTAAGAAGATTACCTATTGGGAAGCAAATGAACATTTCTGAAGATTTGCGTATAGCTTCTTTGTCTTTAGTGTCTCACAAATTTGCCTAAGTGGATGACTACTGTTCCTGTGTTTGAATATAGATCAAGATGTCATCAAAGTACACAACCAAGAACTTGTCAATGAATGGCCTTAGCATGTGGGTCATGATCCTCATGAATGTACTAGGGCATTTGAAAGCCCGAAAGACAATACCATTCACTCATATAAACCATCCTTCATCTTGAAGGCAGTCTTCTACAAATGCCTTGGACAAATACGGACTTGGTAATAGCTGCTCTTAAGGTCAATCTTTGAATAGATCATGGCTCCACCATCATGTTTAGCATATCGTTGAGCATCGATATGGAAAATTGATGCTTGACTGTGATTTTATTGATAGCTTGACTGTCCACACACATCCTTCATAACCCATCTTTCTTGGGTGTGAGCAGTGCAGTTACGGCACAAGGACTCAAGCTCTCCCAAATGAAACCTTTCCTTAATAATTCATCCACTTGTTTCTTCAACTTAGCATGCTCGGTGGGATTCATTCTGTAGTGGAGAAGGTGCAAAAGACTCGATCTGGGAATCAGATCGATATGGTGCTAAATATCCCTCATGGGAGGCAACTCATTTGGTAAATCATCAGGAAAAACCTGATACTCATGTAAAATGGGTACTATCTCACTAGGGTACTCAGGAGTTGACATCGATGGGGTCTCTTCTACCACTAGGGTATATAAGAAAGGCTCATCTCTAATGTTCCTAGCAAATGGAACAGCACTGAGAATGTGTAGGCCTTTAACTTTCACCTTGCCCTCCATGGCTACTTTGTTGTTGCCTTCTTTTCGCTCAAGTGGCACTTTGGGTGGTAGAGGATTAAGTTGGACCCTCTTATAGTCATGCTAGAAAGAGCACAATTATACCGGCCATAAATAGTAACGTCCATATCATAAAGCCATGGCCTACCTAAAATAATATGACATGCATCTAGAGGTACCACATCACACCACAAGGTGTCCTTAGATGTTTAAAATCCAATACTAACTTGACACCTTTGGTTATTTGGTAGTGATGAAGAAGCATCAACCCACCAATAGGCTCATGGGCCTCCTCATTGCTGGCCGAACCAATGGGCTCATAAACCTCCTTGGGCTATCCTTCATACCAATTGTTCACATCCTTGTGTTCTATAAATAGGGATTTAGGGCGGGTCTTAGAAGGGCATTGTGCAGCAACATGTCCAACTCCTTGAAATTGATAACTCATAGTGTTGCTATTTACCCTTGAACTCTCTCCTGACACAACCTTTCCTTTATCAATATTAGATGCTGCAATCAATTTAGTTCTAGGTTATTAATTCCCAAATGTAGATTTAGCCTCGAATTTATACTGCTTAGTGGGTTACAGTTTAAGATACCGTTTTAATTCTTGCACTATCAGACAGGTGTGATATAAGGAATTTATATCATGGGAAATAAGTTCTTTCTGAATCTCAGGGCAAAGGCCTATTCTAAACCTAGACAAGGTCACAGAGTGATCCCCCCTTACATTGCACCTATTATAAACTCATTGAACCGGGCAATGTATTCAGTGAGAGACAGGCCTCCTTGACGTAGGTTCTGCCACTAATCTAGTAAACTAGAATGGTAGGACAAGGGAACAAATTTCTTTGTTAGCCTTTCCTTTATGTCTCACCCAAGTGGAAATGGGTGGACACATGGCTGCAACTCGCTGATGCTCTAAATTGGTCCAGTAGAGCCTTGCTTGACCAATTAGTTTAATCTTGGCAAATTGGACCCGCTGCCCTTCATACATTTTATACCAATCGAAGTAATGATCCATGTCTGAGAATTAGTCAAGAAATCGCTTTGGATTTAGTTTTCCATCATAGGTAGGGGCCTTAATCTTGACAGATTTTAGGGCCCAATTTTTAGCGATGTGGCTCATAATAACAATGATGGTGATTACCACCTTCTCTGTGGTTACCTCGCTCCTACATGGCTAGTCTAGCACCCGCATTACCTATGAGAGGTTTAGGTCTTGACTCTAAGGCTCAATGTGGGAATCCTAATCATCTAATCATGCTGTCAATTCAGCATACTGGTTGATTACACCATCATTCAACTCAACCAATTGTGCCTAAATTTCTTGCAGGATTTTGTTGAGTTGTGAATCCATTGGCTGGTAGGACTGACCACTAAGGGTTGTCATATACTAGGATGCTTTGACACTTGACAACTAAACACCCTATGACTCTATGATAAGTACCCTAAACCTATATGCAATGCTCTAAATCTAAATGGAATGAGCATACATGACCTCTAGAATGCAACTAAACACAATGACCTATGATACATTGCACAAAGTTTGTCACAAGTTGAGCTATGTTGTTAGCTTGCCAAGGTGCAGGGTCGGCGCTTCCTTGCCAAGGGTAGAGCCCGTGAAAGGTAAACAAAAATCATGTTATGTGATACACATGAAACATGGAAAAATCTAATACAAATTTGTTGGGGGGTAGAAATGCAAACTAATGCAAATCCTAAGCAATCTTATGCTCTGATACCAAATTTGATGTAGAACAGCATGCAAAATGACCTAATATATATGATAAGATCATATTAGCATTAACGTTAAATAAGAAAATGTAAATTAAACTACGACAAACACTTTAACATGTAGAAAATCAGTCTTAATTAACATGAATAGCCTATGATGAGTTATAGGATCTATAGACCGCCTTAGATCTCTACCTATTAAGGTAAGATTGAAGTTTCAATCTAGATCGTCCCTCTAATTGATGAACAGTCCTAATTAAGCTTCTAATTTAGGGTTTGGGAATTTAACACAGGATAAGAATTCTAGATTATTACTGACACAAATCATGTAACAACATGCAACTCAAAAATCGTCTGTTAAAAGACAAGGTAGAAAAGTACTGACTTACATAATAGGATGAAACAATAAAAATTCGACCTTGTACCGAACACGCCCACGGGAAGGAAGCTAGAATGAGGAATCCTCTAAGTCTAATAAAATTTTCATTCATTATTCATAAAAAACAACTACTTACATAAAAGAGAAAAAGATCTTAAGTAGGGGACATCCAACCCTAGTCTAGAAAGAAAAAAAGAAAAGAAAAGAAAAAGTAGAAAGATGGTCCCCGCCATGGGTTCACTGCTCCAGAATGGTGTTGGAAAGTATAAGCTTGTATTAAATCATTCTCTATCATTATAATTACACTTTTCCTAGTTTCTTTCATTAAATATTGTTGTATTTCTACTGCCTTTTATTTTTGCTTTTTTCTGTCACTTTCTTATGGTGTCAACTCATTGCTTTTTTTGGTGTCATTACGTCTTCTCAGTAAAGCATCCGTTATCACTGAAACTAAAGAGGGACATATAGTTGAAGTTGTACTGGAACTTTCCTTTATCTTTAGGTTTTATCCATAGATTTCTCATGGATCAATCTAATCATATGCATATAACTGCCTCTTTACTTCTTCAAGCAAAAGACTAATCATTACAACTCCTCCCTCTCTCCCCATTTTCTTAAGTAGGGTTACTTCATCATCT
This sequence comes from Warburgia ugandensis, assembly GCA_035236585.1. NCBI lineage: Eukaryota > Viridiplantae > Streptophyta > Magnoliopsida > Canellales > Canellaceae > Warburgia > Warburgia ugandensis. The sequence continues at coordinate 79,034,567 of CP141130.1, forward strand.
TTTACGATTCATTTTACTGTTTTCTCTTTCTACTGCAAGTAAGCATCTCCTAGTCTTTACTGTAGATTTAGTTGAAAAATGTGGTGCCTTTGGGACCAAAGAAAGCTCTCCTCTAAAAGGTTGCTTATGGTTGAGAGGGTTAGTGGAATGAACAATTAAGTGAATATCTTGTTCTTGTAGCTCTGCTAGGTTCTCTCTTACCCTCTATTGCATATTCTATGCTTGCTTTTTTCTTAATACTTTTTTTTTGGTGATTATAAAGAAAACGTATTTATTGTAGGTGACATAGACAATTTTCTCTCAAATATGCGATGTTGCATGTTTAGATGCTTCTCTTTGTTCTTTGGACCTTATTTTATGTTGTAGTAGAATTGTAGGCTTTAAGAAACCATAATTAAAGCATTATATATTGTTCCACATGACTTTGATCATCATGGATTTCAAACATACTTGCAGGATAAATGTTCCATTAGCATTCCTTGATAATTTTAGCAAGTTTCATCCAATATTTACCTAGGAGAATGATAAATGTTCCAATAGATTTCAATTTCAACAAGAATGGATACAGAGTTACAATTACAATCACTTAGCAAATGTAGAACTATCTTAGTCTTGGTTCTATATATGTCCTTCTATCTATTACATTCTCTAGCTTTTGAGGAGCTAGAACCTCCACTTCCTTTCTTTAAGAATTCCCCCCTCACTTATGATCCCTCCTTCCTCTAATATCACCCCTTTCTTTCCCATCTGTAACAACCTTATGACATATCTAACTGATGTAACTGCCTCTATAGATGTAAACAGATGTAACTGCATTTTGTTTACTTTTTGTCCTTACTTCTTTTTGTATAATATTTTCCAAATCTACTTTCCTTGGGCTCAGTTGATGTAACAATACCCCCCCTAACAGTGCTACCTTGTCCTCAAGGTGGAAGTAAGGTAATTTCCTATGAATGTCTTCCAATGGTTCCCGCGTGTTGTCATGGTCTAGAAGATTTTTCCCCTAGATGAGAACTTCCAATTGTCCATTAGGAGACTGCCTAATGGCTTTGATGGCTTCTAAGTATGCATTAATTTCTAGCTCTTTGGTTAAGGTCTATGGTAGTGGTTGAGGCTTTAGAGTTGGTTCACAAGCTGGCTTGAGCTGAGATACATGAAAAACGGGATGTAATTTAGCCTGTGGTGGTAGCTCCAATTTATAAGCTACTTGTCCAATCCTTCCTATGATAGCATAAGGGTCGTTATAACGGGGATGTAGTTTCTCATTGAGCTTTGTTGAGAGTGACTTGAAACGATAAGGTTGGAGTTTCAAATAGACATAGTACCCTATTGAAAAGTGAGAGGATGGCGGTGTGTATCTGCCTGTCTTTTCATCTTCATTTGTGTTGTTTCCAAATTCTTCTTGAGTTCGCTTAAAATTGAATCACGGTTAGCTAGTTGTTGGTTAACTTCCTCCATCAATGACTCTCCCACTGTAAATTTCAACAACTTGGGCGGTTCTCTTCCATGTAAAGCCTGGAAAGGTGTCATTCCTACTGAATTTTGGTAAGTAGTATTGTACCAATATTCTTCCCAATAGATCCACTTGGGCCAAGACTTAGGTTTGTTACTAATAAAACATCGTAAATATGTTTCCAAGCATCTATTTACCACTTCTGTCTACCCATCAGTTTGAGGATGGTATGATGAACTCATCTTGAGGGATGTACCTTCCTGCTTAAATAGTTCAGCCCAGAATTGGCTGATGAAGATCCTATCTCTGTCTGATACAATAGACTGGGGATAACCATGTAATCTAACAACTTTTTTGTTAAAAATGTGTGCTACTTCCTTGACCATGTAAGGGTGACTGAGGATAATGAAATAGTTGTACTTGGTTAATCAATCAACAACTACTAACACAATGTCAAAACCATGTGCCTTAGGCAAACCATTAATGAAATCCATGGACAACTCAGTCCAAACCTCCTTGAGAATGGGAAGAGGTTGAAGAGGACCTACTGGTTTATTCATTATGCATTTGTTTCTTTGGCAAACATCATAAGTGGATATAAAATTATGAATATTCTGTCACATTCCCTCCCAATGAAGCACCTGGGATATGCGTTTATAAGTGAGTGTGATCCCTAAATGCCCTCCTCCTAGTGTGGAATGGAATTCTTATAAGAAGGCTGGAATGCAAGGTGAAGACTTTGGAATAACCAATTTTCCATGAAATAGTAAAAGACCTTGTTTGAGTGTGTAACCTGGTTGACTATCAGGATTCACCAAGAGGTCCTGAATAATATGACAAATGTGAGGGTCTTCTTGTATTTTAGCAGCTAATGAATCCAAATTGTCACATCGAACCACTGATAGGGTCAGGTGATGTAATAGAAGATTGCCCTCTTCTATAGGATGTGACTCACTATTTGTTGTTTCCTCCTCCCTTGTTTTTCTGTTATTAGGGTCTAAGGTGGGATAATCCTGACTCCTAGACAAAGCATCAGCCACTCGATTATCAGATCTTGGCTTATACTAAATGACGAAGTCATACCCAATGAGCTTGGTTAACCACTTTTATTGTTCTTCATTCAGCATATGTTGATCCATGAAGAATTTGAGACTTTTCTGGTCTGTATGAATAATGAAACGCCTTCCCATGAGATAATGTCTCCACTTCTATACAATAAGAAATATCTATCAGTTCCCTTTCATAAATTGATTTAGATTGTGATCAAAGGGAGAGGGACTGATTGAAGAAAGCAACTGGTCTACCCTCTTGCATGAGGACAGGTCCAATTCCTTTTCCTAATGCATTAGTTTCTAGCACAAAGGTTTTTGAAAAATCGGGTATGGCTAATACAGGAAGCAATGTCATGGCTTTTTTCAATGTCTCAAACGCCTCCTAACTTTTTGGAGTCCAAATGAAGCCATCTTTCTTAAGTAATTTGGTTTATGGAGCAGCAATGATTCCATAACTTGTAACAAATCTTCTGTAATAGCCAGTAAGACCCAAAAATCCATGAAGTGCCTTGGTGTCTCTGGTGATAGGCTATGATAACATACAGTCTATCTTGGAATCATCAGCTTCTACCCCTTTCTCATATATAATATGTCCTAAGTACTCCAAAGAAGGTTGTGCAAATGAACACTTCTTTCTATTGGCAATGAGCTGATATTCTTCCAATAATTTCAAGACAATAGCAATATGCTCCAAGTGAAGAGAAAGGTTACTACTATATATTAAAATATCATCAAAGAAGGCAAGGACCAACTTGCGTAGATGGGGATGAAATACCTCAATAATGAGCGCCTGAAAGGTGGCTGGTGCATTGGTTAGCCCAAAAGGCATAACCAAGAATTCATAGTGAACTTCATGAATTCGAAAGGCTATTTTGGCTATGTCCTCATCCTTGATTCGAATTTGATAATAGGCTGATTTCAAGTCTAGCTTTGAGAAAATGGTGCCTCCACCTAATTCGTCCAGTAATTCATCTATTGTTGGAATCGGAAACTTGTTAAGCACTGTCACCTTATTTAGAGCCCTATAATCCACACAAAATCTCCAACCCCCATCCTTCTTTTTGACCAATAGCACTGGATTAGAAAAAAGGCTTTTACTGGGTCAAATGATACCTGAATTTAACAACTCCTTTATAATCTTTTCAATTTCATCTTTCTGTAAATGTGGATACCTATATGGCCTACTATGAGGAGGTTGTGTTCCTTCTACCAACCTAATGGCATGATCATGAGAACAAACAACTGGTAGTGCTTACCATTGATCAAATATATTTGAAAATTGCTGTAGGAGGGAGTCTATAACTGATTGGCACTCTTCCTGGGACTGGCCTTTACCCACTTCCATACCCTTATATTCAACCATACACCCAAATTCAGCTTTAGGAATGACCCAAAGAATCAATTTAAAGGAGACCATAGAACAAGATAGAGTTGGATCTCCTTTCAAGCTAATCTGTCGCCTGTCCACTCTGAAACGCATAGTTAAATCACGAAAATTTGCAGGAATCTCCCCCAATGTCTATAGCCATGCTATCCCCAAAACTATATCTACTCCTCCTAAGTCAAATGGGTGGAAGTCTTGAACCACCTGGATACTGCCTAGACCTAGGCTTAACTGCCTGCAAATGCCTTCCCCTCTGATGCAGTGTCCATCACCCACTTGTACCCGAAATTGCCTTGATCGATCCACTTCTAACCAAAGCTCTTAGACGAGGTGATTGGATATGAAATTGTGGGTAGGCCCATTGTCAATCAAAATGACTATGCCTCTTCTTTCGATCAAACCCCTTACCTTCATAGTACTGTCGGACGTGAAGCCTGAAATGGAGTTTAGGAATAAATCCAAGGGCTGGGTATCCCCTTCCTATGTGTCTTCCCCCTTTGTGATAGGGAAGGAAATGGGTTTCGGCTCCTTTGCTTCTTCGTTGGCTAGGATCAAAACCTGTAACAGTCTGTTTTTACAATGGTGGCTAGGCTGGTATTTTTCATCGCATCTATAGCATAAATCTAAGGATCTCCTTTGTTGCAGCTTGGAATCAGTGAGCTTCCAAAAATTTTCCTTTCTTCCAGCAAGAGGTTCACTGGGAGGTCTTTCCCGATCGTTTCCCAACTGGAAACCCTTGTTCCGTTAGTTTCTGCGGAAGACAACGGGCAAATTATAGAATTGCCCTTGAAACGTTCTTTCCGTCGATCCCACCTTTGATTGGACCTGGGTGGGCTTCGATACTCAAGGCCCAACCTTGTTTCTTGCTGGATGGGCATGTATCTGGTCCAAGGCCCAGTTCTTTTCCTCTATCTTCAGGGCTAACTCCATAAGCCCTGATAAAGATCCAGGCCTGAAAATCCTGAGCTCGACCTTGATCCCATTCAAGAATGGTCCCTTCAGCAGTTCGTTGGAAAGACCCCCAAGGTGGCCAAAAAGTTGCTTTGAACGCCCTGAGATACTCGAAGACTATACCCTTCTGTTTCAACGCCAGTAAAGCTTCGTAGTCGTCTTCACACTGAGATGATCTGAATCTCCTCAACAGGGACGATCAGGAAGAAGCCCAAGATTGGAAAGGGGTTCTTGATTCCGTCCACAAGAACCAGTTGAAGGCATCTCCTTCCATGCACACTATCACTACTAAGATCTTCTCTTCCTCGGTTACGCGATTGATCTAGAAATACCTCTCTACGTGACAAATCTAGTCATAAGGTTCTTGGCTATCGAATACTGGAAGATCCAGTTTTCGGCCTGGCCAACCTTGACAATGATGGAGTTCTGGCTCGACTGGGTGTCGGTGGTGATCGTCTGAGGTCTCCCCTACTTCTGTGTTCCTCATGCGACCTCGACTTTCCTCTAGAGTATCCCTATTCTTGATCCACTCTCTTATCTCCACCAAGTAGTCCCCGAATGCATTAACACTCATTTGCAAATCTTCCCATATGTTCCCTCAAATCTCCCATCTCCCCTCTAACACCCTCCAATTCCTTCTCCACACTTCCTGACCTTTCCATTGTGGTCCTAACCATTCCTTAGTTTCGAATTGGCTCTGATACCACTGATAGATGTTCCAATAGATTTCAATTTCAATAAGAATGGATACAGAGTTACAATTACAATCACTCAGCAAATGCAAAACTATCTTAGTCCTGGTTCTATATACGTCCTTCTATCTATTACATTCTCTAGCTTTTGAGGAGCTAGACCCTCCACTTCCTTTCTTCAAGAATTCCCCCCTCACTTCTGTTCCCTCCTTCCTCTTATATCCCCCCTTCCTTTCCCATATGTAACTACCTTATGACATATCTAACTGATGTAACTGCCTCTACAAATGTAAACAGATGCAACTGCATGTTGTTTACTTTTTGTCTTTACTTCTTTTTGTATAATATTTGCCAAATCTACCTTCTTTGGGCTCAATTGATGTAATAGAGAACTATAATGTTCGACAATACTGGGTATGACAATTTCATTAATGTTGCATGTAACTTGATAGTAAATCTATGAATTTCTTCAATAAACAAATGGATATGCATGCAACGCCATAGACCATTATACTAGTAAAACATAAATACTAGAATGTCATTTGTCACTAATGTCTCTCAGCTTGATTGGGTAAACTTATACCTATTAAGCATATAAACTTACTTTATGTATCTACATGAAAATTTTACTGCATACATCTAAATAACTTTTAAGCTTAATCATATGTGCTGTTGGAATACTGTCATAATTTTGTTTCATTTTCTTTCATCTGTAGTGAAAAAAAAATCTTGTAGTGGTTGCTTGATGAGATAAACCACCCCCCCCCACCCCACCACAAGGAAGATAAGTATGTTGAACTCTATCTAGTGTAAGCCATACTCGCAACATCAGGGTCCTATAAATCATCTAGCAAGAGGGTTTTGATTAGAGGTTTTTGAATCAAGCAATGGTTTTCATGTAAATTAGTAACCTGGAAGACTGGTAATTTGCAGAGCTGGATAGTTTGTCAGCGAGGCTTAGTGACAGTTAAATATTGTTGATTGATTGTGTGAATAATTGTAAGTTATTATTGATCAGTAATTGCATCCTAATTTTGTGATATATACAGTTAGGAAGAATCTTATATTTCCCTTGTTGCTGCATTAATATCAATGACAAATTTTATATTATTTAGAGCACCTTATGCGTTGTCTGCGTGTCTTAAATCCAAGTATATGACATACATTATGAAAGTATAAATTGTGTGTACATTTTCTTCGACCTTATCCAAGTAGTTACATGCATGTTATTTATCTCTGGGGCCTCATTTTAGATCTTGCCTCAAAATCCTCATTGGATTGTCAACACCAGCGTGGATTCCTGGTGTCAACAATGGTTATTCTGGAGGGTAAATTGGACAGCGTCACTAAATCTTGAGCACAAGGGAGGTTTACGATTGTCTGACTTGTGAGATCTTGTACACAACCAAAAGCTAAGATGGATTTAAGTCGGATGCCTTGTATGACACACACTTGTACCCACATGTGCAATTGCTGGACCTTTTGAGTTTTCATGTGCAAACAATAATGTAAGTTCTACGATATGTGATCCAGTGGAAAGGGAAGAGCTACCGGTGATGTTCTACCTAAAACATAGAATCGTATCCTATAGAGATTCTTTTCCTATTGGCTTTGGGACAATTCAGAATCTATGAATGTTGTCTGTAGATTCTGAATTGTCTGAAATACAAATAATAACAGGATCTATTGAGGTTGCTATGTTATGTTGTACCAGTAGAAAGCCACGTACCACTCTGCCCCCTCCATCTAAAGTTGCTTGTACCTGTACAATGTTTTATAGCTACAAGTCGCGTACCCAAAATCTTTGGATGAACAAGACAGACTTGAGCACTTAGCCAAGATCGTTGAGTGGCTTGTCCATCCTGAGGATCAATGCGCAAATGGGTCCAAAATTGTCAGAAGCATTTGTCATCTGGGTCACATTCTGGACGTTGATAACTCAAATTTTTACTCTTCAGATGCTCTGGGTCCTAGGATTTGAGATTAAATTTCATTCTCTACCTTCTGCCTCAAACTAGTGGCTAGGAAGATTTTTGGTGCATGCTCAAGTTGGATGCAGTGTTTTAACCAAATGTCTGTAACCAGCAATATCCAGTGAATCCTTTACATGGGGTTAGTGGATGATGAGATTCGGTGAGTTTTCATGAGCTTGGATGAGAATGGAGATGTCTTAGTAGATGATAAGTTTCTGCGGTATTGGAATGCATCATGGGACCTAATTACTAGCGCATCTCTGCATTGTGAGTTCAAATGAGATTGAAGTTTGTCCTCCAATCTACTTATTAGGGTGTTGGTGGTGAATATCCTGGGATGCTGAATGTCCTGCAAAAATGAGCATGTGGGCAACCACCTCGACTGTAAACTGAGGTCATATTTGCTTTCACCAATAATCGAGTGCGAGCTCTGTTCTCAGTGTGTATGTTTCGGGGGGGTGGGGGTTTGGCGTTGAGAGAGCAAAATGAATGCCCTAACCCCCCGCGTCTCACCATAAAAACCAGCTCCTTTGCTACACAGGATCGAGCTCCACTTTAACTTCCCTGAGAATGCTTTCCCGTGTCTTGAACTATGTGCTCACTATTACAGCAGGAAAACTTCATTCTGATGCTGGGATATTCTGATCTCTTGCTGGAAAACCGTTTATTGCAAGAAATCTCTTTGGCCTTTTGGTAAGCTTGCTAGAAAATGGTTTTGGGAGATGATTGAACTGCCTTGGCAGACTGAAGACAATGAGGCTTGCCGGGAAAAGCAGACATCCACCAGAGAACTTGAAATTCGAAGCTAATTATTCATCTTTTTCACTTTTTTAAGCCTAATCTGTGCATTTTAGCTTTGTTGTTTTAGCGCTGACGTCATAGTTTGTTTTGTCTTCCACGTGTGCTTCTTAAAGTGGTTCTCATATTCTGTTTGTTTTCTGCTAGATGGGAATTTGATTTCTAAGACGAGTTTTGGTTTCTGTAGGATTTTTGTGTAGATGTTGTTTCATACGTTTTTGCACTTTTCCTGAAATGGGTCTCATGAAATACTGCCTAGCATTTGATTTCATTTGTACGTTGGATTATTTTCCAATATGCTTTCTTTGCTTTGGAAAAGTATAGATTTTTTATCTGTGCCAGATATTTGTGGATTTTCTCCTTAAATTGTTCTTGCATTTTTTTTGCTAAAATGAGTTGCATGAACTCCAATTTATTCTCTTGAATGGACCTATAATTTGATTTTTCACTTGACCTGTGGTTTCTGTTATAATATATTCTTTTCTTAGATAAAGTTGAGACTCTTGTCTATGATGGGTATGTATGAAGATGCTATTTGCATTTCTTGTGTACTGTTTAATAATATTGATGACTTTTATGGTTCACATCAATTATGTTCTTGTATGGATCTGATCAGGTTTCTATGGGGTCTGTAAATAAGCTTGAATGTGGACAATTTTCTGTTCTTTCTATTGTCTGCACCAAATAGTTGATAACTGATCAAATCTGCAAATCTATTTGTTCTAATAGATTTATGCAATAGATTTTGCTGATATCTTTCTAAATGCTAAGAAATAAATGAGTTATCTTCCTCATTTTCTTGTTAAAGAAGGTTCCTATAGGTCCTTCCAAGTTGTTACCAACATGCTTCTGACAGTGATTCGTAAAGTATGAACATGAGAATTAGACTTCATTTTCAGACAAATACTACTCAATAAGTGCGTCCATGTAAGCAAAAGATTACTATAGTTAAAGTAGAAAATATTCCAAAAGTTCTCCAAGCACAAGCGGTGCTTCATATTAATTTGTAGTGGATGATAAATCTTGTTGTGGCATCTCTTATGCCATGTCCTTCAGCCATTTTCTGCAATTATGCTTAAAACTTATTTCTTATTGCTAAAGAAAATGTCTTGTTCTGTGCTTTGTAAAACATGAACAAGCTAATTAGATTTCTAAATTCTGACTAGTGTTACTCTAGGACTGAATAGAAGTGGAGGGTTCCCATAATTGCAATTTGAAATTATTCAGCAAATAATTCCTCAAGAAAAGAGTTAATAGAAGTTTTAAAGAAACAAACAATGAGAAGAAAAAGGTGGAAGTAGCTTGATCTCCAGATTTTGGCAAGAGTAGGAATTTCTCTTTTACGTAATATGCTCCTTGTTTGATCTCCACTCTCCTCTCTGTACCTTTACTCAAAGATTATGTGTTTCTATCCCACTGAGCTCCACGGTCCAGAATGTTTAAATGCAGTGTCAATATCCTATGGGAGTGTACTTATTAAAAGCCCTCTCTCTGGAGTTTGAGATGTGTGAATTTGCAGTTGCAGTTATTTATGCATTTTTTCTCAAATGAGTCTCATGTAATCTACTTTGTTTTGATCCAGATGGGTCTATAATTTGTTTTTTCAGATGAGTTTTGGCTTCTGTTCTTATATTTTTATTTTCCTTTGATAAAGTTGAAACTTATGTCTATGATGGATTGTATAAAGATGTTATTTGCACTTATCAGTTGATCATACATACATGCATATATGCGCATGTAATTACTCGTGTTGCAAGCTTACCTCAATCCTCATAGCAAACAAGACCCCGTTATGTTCATTTCCATAGAGCTCTCATCAGTGGTCGGACAAGGAAATCCATCTATCCTACTTGCATCAGAAGCTTTCGCTTCTTAGCCTGGTTCAGACAAAGATGTATTTCCACTCAAGTAGATTACAAATTCCAAGTAGTATCGTTAGCTTGAAAACACTAAAAGGTCAATCTGACTATACTCTTTTTTGATCTATAATTCCCTTGTTGAGCAAAATCTGTTGCGTCCCTTTGTTACCAAATGTTCCAAAACTGATTAGTCATTTCCTTTTGCATTTGTGTTAGTTGTGGTGAAGGAATGATGATTTCTGTTGTTTTTTGTTATTGCACGAAGTACTGCATGAAGGAACGCAAACATCTTTGCTCATTGTAATTACTCTTGAGTAGTTCCCCCACAGATCGAATCCAAATACCAGCTTTGAAGAAGACTGAGGTGCCTGAGGAAAACCATATTGGAGACTGCCTTGTGGTGGTCTCTAGTCTGTCCGCCATTGAGTGATGTTCAAAGGATGATTTTGATGAGGAGTGGATTAAATTCATCAAAAGCATGGAGGATCTAACAACCCTTGATAGGATTGAGGTCTTCAGTATATTGAAAGACAAAAAAACAAGGACTGAGACAGGTCTATATTGCATGGAACAGAGAGTTGAGGAGAAGCTATCTGGAAACGAAGAAAAAATTGCAAAGAGAACAATAACTGAGATAGTTTCAAGGCATGGAGGCATTGCCCTAGTAGATAGATCAAGTGCTATAAAATGCCAATGCAATTGATGATGAGGAGTTGTTAGGCTTATGAATGAATGACCTTTAACATCATTATTATGGAGCGGATTGACTAGGTGTTTCCTTCTTCCCCTCCCCCCCCCCCCCCTTTTTTGGGGTAAATTGGCTTATTGGATTTGGCTATGTTTGGCCATGGTTTAGTGATGATGGATTATGGATGAACTTAATGATTTCTAAAATTACCATCCCAAGACATTTATAGATGAACTTTTAACATTATTATGCTTGGTGAAGGGTATGGGTGATTTGAACGAATTGTTAGTACTTCACATTATTTGGTCTTGGGATTAATACTCAGGTTTCATCGTACAGACTGCTGAAGTTGGTGCACTGATGAGTTTTACGCGCAGTGGCCCAACATAGGTTTCACTTTAGTGAGAGCACACCAAGCAAATCACATGCAGAATGTTTATGGGTTTTGTTACTGGAACCAGACTAGATGTGGTGTTCCTGCTTGTCCAATTGGGAAATCCATATAGGTGTCACATTAAGTTAGAGACTGCAGGTTTCTTTCACGTGGTTTACTGATGACCCCCACAGTTACCATGCAACAACCTGTCAACGTGAGCTTGTGGACGGGATTCGATAGAAACAGTGTAACTTACCGAGGTCTGAATATAAAGGATAGCCTGGTGCACAAAACTCCCTGCATATGCAGGGTTCGAAGGAGGGGCAAATCATATTGACATAGTACACAGCTTTGCCTTGTATTACAAGAGGCTGTTTTCACACCTCGAACCATAATGTCAAGGTCAAACAACAACTTTACCATTGCACCAAGACTCCTCTTACAGAAGTTTGAATATGTGGGACGATATCCGGATGTCTGTTATATGCTTCCATCATGGATACACACAGGTTTGCTGTCACAAGCTACCAAAGTGTAATGCCTCAAGTGTTTCCGCTATTTTTGCATCCATTTTTCAAAAATACGAATTAGACATTCTATATGAAATTAACCATGTTAAATGTTTTATTTTATTTAAAATAGTAAACAAAGGAATTTGTAAGAAAACTTAGTACCATTAGATTCTACGTTCAAAATGGAATCTAACGCCTCAAAGAACCCTGAAAACGGAGTTCATATGACAAAGTTATGGGCGTTTAAAGATAGAGGGGTATTTTTGTAAAATATAATTAAAACAAAACGACTCGAAAATACAGGGGGCCCTTTTACTAACGGCACCCCCCCAGGTCGTCCCCTACCTCCAGCCACTGCCATTCTCGACCCTTCCCAGCACCGCCTTTGTGAGGCGGCAGAAATGGCGGCACCGCCATGGGCAGCACCGCCTTGGCCAAGCTATAAAAAGTCCTCTTCCCTCCTCAACCATCTCTCCTCCTCCCCGTCTTTGGCTATCGAGCTAGGGTTATAGCAAAAATCAGAAAACCCTCATTCGGTTTTCCCTGCAAGTTCTGGCCAGGCCCGAGTCTTCCCTACATGCCAGCCATTCTCCTCTCTTCACCTCCCCCTTTCTTCCTCTGGTCTCACCAGAAATCGATCTGATTTCCCCTTCTTCGTGTTCCGGCGACCTGGGGTTTCAGAGAGAAAAAAGACGCACCCATCGGCAATGGGCACTCCCTAGGCTACCCAAGGTAAGCCCCTCTTTCCCTCTCTCCATTTTCCCTTCCTCCAGGCCGGATCTGGTCGTTTTTCGGCCTGAAAACGCCGGACTCCTGATGGGTCTGATAACCCATCAAAGAAGACGACCCGGGGACGCTAGGTGTGACGCGCTCCCTGGGGTGGTCCTCTTGCGTGAACGCCGCATGCGGGAGCAGTCCCAAGTTCAACCGGGACACACGAGCGCCCTGAGAGCCAAGGCACATCACGCCTGCGCCAAAGACGCGTCCGCGCGACGCCATCAAGGACATGCGTCATAGCGCGATGCTTGGGCATGCATGTGCGCTTGCAAACGCAGTCCCTGGCGCGGCCTTAAGGCACGCGTGACGTGCGGGTGCGAGTCCTGGTTCAACCAGGGCAAGCGAGCGTCTCGGGAACCGTGGCGCGCGAAGCCCACATGGACAAAAGCTAGATCGTCTGTGATGTTGTAACACTAAAAATGCAATTACAGGAGTTGTAGGACTCTGATTAACGATCCGAAAGAATCGTTGTGTCCGTATTAACGACGCGAACCTAATTAGACTATAAAACTTAAGATCAGATGACTATTTTATATGATTAGAGCCCAAAAACTCTAGAGATCTCATAGATCTACAAGATAAAAAATGATCAAACTTCATAGATGGATTCGTTGGGTCTATTAGAGTCTAAATTCCCTATATTAACCTTGAATTTTAGATCTGACTATCCAAGTCAAGTGTAAACCCATTCGAAGCATCAAGACAGGTGATCTGTCCAAAAAGGCAAATCTAATCGTAATCTAAAGATTTAATTAGTGATTTGTAAATAGAAAGAAAATAATATTTGAATCCTTGTTATCCATTAACATCTAGGATTTTACAAGATGATTCAGGGACGAGTAGTGATGAACGCGATTCAAGGAACATCAAGGTAAGTTGTTTGATACTGCTACATTTTTAATGCATGTCCAAATGTATTTGATTTGTAGGTGGTCTGATACTACTCTGTTTTCAAAATGCATCCCAAATTGAGTTACCTATTTCTATTGCTATAATTAGTATGTGTTTTTAAACCATGCCGTTCTTGTACGAGTTTACGGATTTATAACATTAATTACGGTACTAGCATGAGTAGAGTTTATGTCATGATCACATACTTTGAAAACAAATGCATAAGTTGCATGATTTATGTTGATTTGAGATTTAGACTATGTATGTTTTTGGGCTATTGAGCCTAGTAGGCACTATGCTGAGGGGCACGAGTTTGGCCTCCCGGCCTCTACCACCAAAAAGGTGGATGGTATTGCTGCCAAAAACGGCATTGTCCTTTCCCTGACTGTTGTGGTAAACATAGACGACCACTGGAGGCTATGGTGGACTGGTCTCTAGATACTGGAAGCATGCGATCTAAAGGGGTTCTGGTCGTGAGCGTAGTGGCCTTATGATTTCAGTGAGATTGATATGCATATAGCATTGAGATAGTCATATACGAGTACTCGTCACTAGTTGGCGTGACGTGTATGCCGAGAGACTACTGTGCATAATACTAGCATCTGCTTGAACAATGACTATTTTAAGAGTTTTATTATTATTATATTTGACTCATTGGTTTGATGCATTTGATGAGATATTCGTATGTGGATCTATTGATTTCTATTTCATGATTTTGATCATACTATACTAGATTATGAGAAAGGACTCCATGATTGAAATTGCATCAAGAAGCTTATGTTTTTTGCATAAATATACATACTTACATAAAAAGAATCACTAATGTTTTACATGAAAAGCTCTTGGAATCCTACATATTGTTTACCGTGTTTTTAAAATAATAGTATCAAATCACCTACTGGGTATGAGAAATACTCACCCAAATATATTATTTTTTAGGATAGCTCCACTCACGAGTAGAAGAAGCATCGGGAAATGTTAGTACTACGATCAAGTAAATAAAGAAGAGACAAGATGAATGTAAGTAAACACTCTACCCTTTAGACATGTATATGTATTTATTTATAGTTGGGGTGTGAGCTGTGACTGGATAGATCTGGGAAGACACTTATGATTTTTGAAAATTTCAAAAACTGCTTTGGTTGTTGTGAAAGCAAATGACACTCGGGGTTTTCAAAATGAGTTTAAAAGAAAAGATTTTTGGTTGCATTGCATCATTTTCATAAAAATGATTTTCAAATAGGGATGCATCCCGCCCTAGAAATTAGATATTGCATTTAAAAATACATGGGAAAACCTGGGTCGTCACAGTAAGGCCTCATGTTTCATATAACGCGGGGTTACATTCTATCTTGTTTGGCCACACTAATTAGGTATTCCATTCAATGGAGACAATTAGAAAAGAATAAAGCAAAGGCCACAGTGCCAACCACCAAGTGAACTTTTTTCTTTTTCTTTTTACTATTTATTTTTCTTTAAAATATTTTTTTTTAAACAAATGATGATTTACAAGGAAAATCACTCACAAACACTCTTAAATCTCCTACATGGCCAAAGAGAAAAGTGGGAACTTGAACATGCAAACAAGCGCATTCGAAGGAAGATGCCGAACCAGATGAATTGTTTCGATCATGGAAAATATTTTCTTCCCGTCAAATGATATTGATGGTCGGTTATTCATACAAAATTAAAAAAAAATTATAGCTATAGTTGGAAAGATATATAATTACATACAAAACCGCACAACAAAATCTGGTAATTTACTATCATGAAGCTTTTATGATGGCTGCTACATAGGAAAGGGGGCATATGTTGTGCAGTTTAAAACTAAAGGGGCAGCCTAGTGCATGAAGCTTATGCATATGCAGGGTTTGGGAAGGGGCGGACTGCAAGGGTCTATAGTACTCAGTCTTACCTTGCATTTTTTTGCAAGAGGCTATTTCTGTGATGACCCAAGTTTTAAAAAAAATACTTTTTCATATTTATTTTCAAAAGATTGCTAGTGTAACTTGTAAATTTTTTTTTAAATTTAAGCAATGAAAAGCATTTTCTTTAAAATTCATTTCTAAAAACCCAAATGTCACTTCTACTCTCTTTTACATATATATATATATATATATATATATTGTTTATAACATATATTTCTACTGAATTAATCAATAGAAATTCATTTATTACAAATAGGATCCATCCAGTTGTTTATATATAAGCCCTTTATATTTATTACATCAAATGTCCAAAGCACACAAATTCAAATACAATACAAGACTTTCTATAAGAGTATATATCCTTGATCAATAGTATGGTTGCTGTATTCCTTATCGTATCCATTCATTTTTGTCTATATGTATATGAGTTATTGTAAACATTCAAACATTTACAGTATCTCAGCAAGCTATGCTTGGTATAGGATTTAAGAAGCATATCAAATTTAAAACATAATCTATAATTCAATAATTCTTTCATAATTTCAATACTCATATCCATCATATTCCATATGAATCAAGTAATTCAATTTCCATAAACCATACTCCTTAAAATAATTCTACCATGTAATTTCTCATGTGAAATCTTCTATAAATATATATTCTTCAATAATTCTTAATCATATATATATATAACATGTTAAAACTGTAAAAAATAGTTAATATCTTCAATAACAACATCACAATATTCACACCCAAACTATACTAGGTTCAATATTCATGCCCCTCACTTACAGGGTCCATCATCATACTCAATAATCATATCCCTTTTATACGGGGCCTATAATTATGTTTAATACTTATACCCCTTATATATAGGGTTTATAATCATAGATACTCTTTATTAGATAAATAATCATCTAGCCTTTGCTAAAAAATATCCCTTCATGGAAAATATCGGTAATGAGCTCATATCGAGCAATTTATCATGTCATATCATAAGGCATCTCATCATGTCATGCATCATAGTGCAAGATACATAAAGGACTACTATACTGCAGTTCAATCCATACTAGTGCACCTAGATAACTGCCAAAGTACTCCACTAATACTACAGTGAAAAAGCATTATGTCACTACCCATATGAGGAGACAGGACTTTCACAGTGCTAGCCTTCCCATAATTGTCCCACTCAACTTTTAACCTCTCTTAGAATATGATATCCATATTATCATCAATTTTAGAGAACAGGTGACCAAACCCTATAATTCTCCTAGCAAAATTTTAAGATATTCTTGTCAAATAATAATAACCCTCTTTCAATCACAATCAATCATAGTGTTTGTAATTTACAAAATTTTTATATCTTATCTATTTTAGAAAATAATTATATTGGACGGGTGGATAAATGTTCTATTTTATTTAAAATATATAAAGAGAGAATTTGCTAAAAATATCTCCATAATTATCATTGAGATTAATTAATGATACTCGGGATTTTCGTGAAAAAGTTTCAAATAAAAGTAATTTTTTGCTACATTCATTTTAAAATATTATTTTAAAAATAGAGATCAATCTTGCGAGTGAAAGTTTGTTATTTTAAAATTGCATTATAAAAATTCAGTCATCACACATAGTATCCCTAGGCTTATGCCTACCAAAAACAAAATCCACAGGCTTCCATGCCTATATGAAAATTAATAATAATAGTGGCAGGCTATTTGCCTTTTCATAAAAATCTATAATAACATTATCATCCTTATATTTTGATATACATATAACGAGGATAAAAATTTTACATCTAAGTTTAGGGATAATTATTTAATGTAAATGATACCCATGTCCATTAATTTAGTATTCACATCTAAGTTTAGGGATAATCATTTAATGTAAATGGTACCTATGTCCATTAATTTGGTATTCATATACCAAGGATATAATTTTACATCTAAATTTAGGAATAAACATTTAATGTAAATGATACTCATTTTCATTAATTTGGTATTCATATACCAAGGATATAATTTAATATATAAGTTTCGGGATAAACATTTAATGTAAACAGTACCCATTTCTATTGATTTGGTATTAATATACCAAGGATGTAATTTCATATCTAAGTTTAGGGATAAACTTTTAATGTAGTAATTTCATATCTAAGTTTAGAGATAAACTTTTAATGTAAATGGTATGCATGTACTAATTATGTAATTTCTTAACCTAATTAGATGCTGTAATTTCAACACATACTTTTCAAATAATGGTCACATAATTCTAAGCATGAGATCATTATATAATTCTAATTTAATCACTAAACATTTAATAATTAAATCCTACTAATTTAAGATCATTTTACTTGATAAATAATTTCAATTCTAAAATTTCATTACTTTAAATAAGACCATGTTTATCATATAGATCTTGTAATTTAAGGAAATGCATTCTTAAGGTTTCACCTACCTCAAATGTGATAATCCCTAATATGTAGAGTAATCAATGATTTTAATACAATCTCTAATACTTGGAATAATCAACGATCTTTATCAATGTAGAAATCTGTGTATCTGTCAATTCATATATACACATAATGTCATTTTCTATCTCTTGATCCTCATACTTTTATATGGCCTTTCTTTGATCATATCCATCATCTTTTAGGATTTGTTTGATCATTTCTTCTTGTCCCTTGATTAATATTTAAGGGTCTAGATTTCTTTGTATTCTTTCATCTTGACTAATCTATCTCTTTTAGATAGTTTTTCTTATAATAAATATTAATCTATAAATTTGATTGTTAGATTAACTTCTAATCTATCAAATCTAAGTTTTTGAACTATTTTCTAATCACATTCTTCATATACATTTCATTGATCTTTGATCATTTCTAAGTTGATAGTCTTGATCTTTATAGATTTCTGATCTTATTGATACATCAACAGTTCATAGTTGTTGGTCAAAATCAATAGTTTAGATCTTCTATATTCTAGTTTCTATTGATCTCATTTTGATCTAAGATTCATTTTTCAAAGTTTGATTTATTAATCTTAAATCTTCCTTTGATCATCCTTGATTATCATGATCTTTCATTTGACCATCCTTCATCAAAATCATCTTATTTAAAGGCTTGTCTTGATCCTTAAATTCTAATTTTTGATTTTCAATTTATGTTCTAGATCACTTAATATATCTTGATCTTGACTATTTTGTATAGTCCAAATAATATTCTCAAGTTAAATAATGCACAACTAGCCTTAGTATGTTTGCTAGTTGAGCAATGTTATTGATTTATCTCACTTAAATTTAGACAACTCCTAATTTCATATTTGACTAATGCTAAAAGTGGTTAATATAATCCTTATGTAAGGAGGTGTACATACCTCAACAAACGTCAATGGAAGGTGTGAAAAATTACTTAGATTTTGTATACCCATTATAACCACAATGTTCAGAATCCACTAAAGTGACAATAGATTTTATCTTTTACAAGGCTCCTATGAGCTATTTTACATTAAGTCCCTTTTCTACTTGATTTTAAACTTATATTCAAGAACTTTGATGGTAACATTTAGGGATGTTGATTATTCTCTTGAGTAGGCCAAGGATATGATGATGAAATCCATTCTTTCTCTTATAAGAATTGCTGCGGGCCCTTACTGGCATTAATTTTATGTCATCATAATGGTGTAAATATTCTTGAATATAAATCTAAGTTTAGATTAATCAAAATTTGAATTTGTGATCATTTTCTAAGTTAATTTTTCATTATTACACATTATGCTAAATCTTGATCATTGATTAAGTTTAACATATTAATATATAAATAAATCTCATGCAATTCTACTAGAATTTAACAATTTCAATAATCATAAATCATATTCAACATTTTTGTGTTGATCTAATGGTCAAATCTAATTTTGATTTATTAGATCTAGGGTTTTGATCACATCAAGGGCTCATATATTAATTTCTTTCATTTATATAAGATCTAACCCATTAATTCATGTTATCTCATCAATACATCATATATTCATCAACATACGATGGTCTAATCATCTTTGATTTAGCTTATCCAAGCTATTAGTAAGGTTTTTTACTATGGATCATCATAAATAGCACTCAAATCTTAAATTTATGAGTTCAGTAGATTCTACTAATCAATACAATTCCAACAGATCTTTTCGATCTCAATTTGGAGTTGTATTGAGTTATGAATTGCATTTTAAAGTTTTCGAGCTATTTCAATAGTCTAGATTTGTTTGATCTGTTTCTGTTCTTATCTTTGATCTAGTATCCAAATTTTTTCTACTATAACAGGTGTTTCAGAGGTTTTGGGATGCTCTGAATCCTTCTAGCATATCAAATCAACCTTTTAAGATCATTTTGAAGGTGTTCTAACCTTATTAGCATGATTTTTAGCTATTGATCAACATAAACAGTACTAAAATCTTCAATTTGATGAGTTCGGTAGATTGTACTTGTCAATACAATTCTAATGGATCTTTTCAATCTCAATTTAGAGTTGTATTGAGTTCTGAATTACATTTTTAAGTTTTCAAGCAATTTTAACGATTCAGATTGAATTCTAAATCCGGGGTACCTTTCCAATTTATTTCTACTCTGATCTTTGATCTAGATGTCCAATATTTTTTACTATAACATGTGTTTCTAAGGTTTTGGGATGTCCTGAATCCATCTAGCAGATCAAATCAACCATTTAAGTGCATTTTAAAGGTGTTTCAACTCTTTTCCACCGGTTCTAGTTTACCAATAAATCTTGCCAGAAAAACCAGTCCAATGGGGCATTTTACGATGGAAAGAGATGAAAATGAAATGGGAAATGTAGAGGAAAGTGGGTAGCTTATCTAGAAACGCTTAGAAGAGGAGATCGTGAGCTGAGATGAGATGAGTGAGATATGTTAAGTCGAAATCCGATATACAATGAAAATTTCCCAATAATAACACAGAAAAACTTACATATATCATAGGAAAAATAGAAAGTAAACGGTGTCGAAGAAGATGAATGGATTGGATCGCCATTAGGAGGGGTAGATCATTGAATTTCTCTAGGTTTTCCCCATAAGGCAGAAATCATAAATAGAAATGGAAAAAGGAAAAAGAGAGGAAAATATAAAGAGGAGGAAAGCTGGGGAGACCTGAAAATTTTCGTGTGAATTTTAGGAGAGTATTTATAAGCAAAATTTTTTATTATATTATTATTATTATTTTGCTAAAAATTATTTAATGAAACTGAAAATTTCACTACCTCCATTATCAGCTAGGTGATAGCTGATTCATGCCTTACATTATTGCTGACTTTACATTCTTACCAAACTTTGTAGACCCCACTCAAAGGTAAAATTATCATTTTGGCCTTTTATTTCAAAATTGAGAAAAATATAGATTTTTCATCTGAACTCCTATTTTAGTATGCTTATAATCGTTGGACTCGATTTTTTGAGTACATTCCAAATATCTATGTCTTAATTCCTTATTCTATTTCTATAAAAGTCAATTTTCTTGAAACTTCAATTTGCAGTTCTGTTTTCAAATTTTCAATTTCTCACTTTCAATAATCCAATTATATTTATAAAAATATGGATTATTACAGTTTCCACAACTTGAACCCATGATCTTAAAGTCACATGACAACAACTCTACCATTGCACCAAGGCTACCATTGAGGTGCAGTTTAAATCTGTGGCACCTTGTTTGATAAGAAAGGTTTTAGGCCATTGGTAATGTATTGGGTGCCTGCAGACGGTGGGCACACTCGTTTATGCTGAAAGTCTGAGCTGCGGGCTTCTGCAGTGCACCATGAGAGAGCATATGATTTCTATAGATCCATCATCCTTTATGATATTGCCATACTTTCATTGCTTGAACGATGAAGGATGTGATGAACAAGTTTTTCTAGCAGTTTTCCAGTTGCCTGCAAAAGATACTCGCACGCGATTTAGTCTACAGCTGAAAAAACAGATCATACCCAAGCATTGTTAGACAAAACCAGGAAACTAACCTAAAGTGCCTCATATGCAAGATTGGTTCAGAGCCAAGATCTGCAAATGAAACTCGCAGGTGATTTAGTCTACAGCTGAAAAAACAGATAATCCCCAAGCATTGTTAGGCAAAACCAGGAAACTAACCTGAAAGTGCCTCATATGCAAAATTGGTTCAGAGCCAAGATCTGCAACTGGCTTTCCAAGTGGGGTTGTTGCGTTATATCTGCTTGCTCCATAGGTTGAAAGGATATTGTTCTTGTCAGGGAGGGTTGTGACATACCCTTTGCAGCGAGCTGAAAGAATTCATCTGCATGCCAAAACGTACCATTAGAGCGCTTCTTGCACAAGTTGTTAGGGTTGCTGAAGAGAACGGCCAGGCTTTCAAATTGAGCATCCACGAGTATTTGGACTCTCAATGACTGATTATAGAAAATATATTGAGAGGCAATGACAAAGTATTGATATTCTTTGAAGTACTTGGATGTTGAAATGACAAAGAATTTGCAGAAACAAAGATAAACATATACAATATGCATAAAATATCTAATTTAGAAACTGAGGTTACATTGGAGATTTCTTTTTCACCAAGTTATTTGCTTGTAAAACTGGTATTAGTAGCCCCTAATGTTAAAAATGACAGATAGATATTTATCACATTCAATATCTCAAGCAGGGATCATGAGCTGATGTGAGGAAAAATAACTTTTACAACTTTAATCCAATTTTTGCTTCATCAGGTGGAACAACAGAGTAGTTTTGTGCTTAATGCGTGGGGCAATATCCGTGTGTATATATCAATAGGATGCGTCAGGAACTGTACTACATCTTGCCACAACTTTAGCAGGCTTGCAAGCTAGTACCACAATATGATGTTACTACAGTATATCAACTAGATAGTCAATGCTGGTTGAGGTCTAGAATGCTCATATCTGGATAACTTATCAGTAAAGCCACGCAGATTCAAGAACAGAAAAGAATATACTCACCTTCGTGTATGGACAGGAAGCACAGCCTCCATGAATAGAACATCCTTCACCAGCTGCAACTCCAGGAACAACAATAAGATTACCAAGATTATTTCCTTCAACAGAACAGGGGCCATGAGATGAATTCTTAGACTTTCTTGACAATGAATCTGATGAGACTGGAAATACAATCTCAACACATACTGCCTTTTTCAGGAGAGGACACAACAGAATGCAATAATTTACGTACAGCATCAACGATTGAAGTCACCATACCTGATTCTGTTCCTAAAACAAACTGAAGGTGGTTACCAACATTCCTGTCCAGAACTTCTTGCACTCATGGTTTGAAGTAATCCAAGATATTTTGGGTAGAACCAACTCCTCCAATTTCTCTCCTCATTGCTTCCATTGCCAGGGAAAACATTTCTCCCGGGACTCAAAGTGAGCTGTTAAGAAAGCATCGCAATATACTTCAAGTATCTTCTTCACCACTTCATGTCCGAAAAGGTCATGTACAATGCAACCTCCATCCTGATAAAGAAATATTAAGTATTGTTGCACAACCATTCACGGTGATAGCAAGAAGTCAGTAATATATGACCAGGGTAATGGTAAGAAGACTAATTCATAACTATGATATAAACGAGTAGACCGAGGAACTAACAGATTATGTATTATAACAAATTTGAGATTTAAAGATGCATAGAGGATAGGCAATAAGCAGATTTAATCTCAGCATAATCAATATTATAATTACATTAAAGAGAGTATAAAAATGCAGGTAAAGTAGCCAAGGAGGCTCAGCAATATAATCACATCCAGAATTCCACGTAATCCTAGATATATGTCACACTCAGGCCTAACATCATTTCTAGTATAATTCTTGCCTAGTCTATCCTCCAAGACTAACAACACCCATTTAAGTACCTAGGAAAATTACACGTCTGTTAAGAAATGACATTTTCATCTGGAGTTGTATCCATTATCAAGAAGCCACTTAAAAAACCTCAAGGGATGAATGAACGCTGCAATAGTTAAGAGCACTTAATACACATCCAGAAGCTAATTATAAACTTTGTAAGTTAAGAAAGATTAAACTAATCCGTGCAGGATATTGATTTTTGAAACAGAAGGCAAACATTCAAGTTACACAGTGAAATACAAGTATTTTATCAAGGGCAGCCCCTGTGCACGAAGCTCGCGCCTATGCGATGCTGAGGAAGGGGTGCACCACAAGGGCCTATAGTAGGCAGCCTTACCTTGTTTTTTGCAAGAGGCTGTTTCCACGCCTTGAATCCGTGACTTCAATGTCACACGGCGACAACTTTTACCGTTGCGCCAACGCTCCCCTTCAAATACAAGTATTTAATGTGAAGCTTAAATCTAAAATGTTACGCACTGCTGGAACTAGAATGAATGATAATTTGGCATGGATAGTTCTTTCCACAAGTATTTGATCATGCTTTATCTATTTCATTGGGAGTCCAAGTAAAATATGATTGGTCAGACAACTGGCATAATTCAAGAGTATTCTGATGGATGTTTATCATGTCAAGAAAGAAAATATTCAAATTGATTCAAAGATATGGAAATGATCAACAGTGTTAGGAATAAAAATATAATATGAGAAATACTTGGAAATGGAGGTGTGAACTTCAAATTGAACAATACATTTCTAAATACATCAACGAAATTTTGAAACAGAGGTGGTAAAGCATAACGAGTCTGCCAGCGCAGAAAAAAGCTAATGATTCATTATATAACTCAAATGTAAATTCGAAGCCCATATCCTTATGTAAACGGTAGGTATTTGTCAAAGTACTGAATTAAAAATCACCTGATAGTAGTGCAGGCATGGTAATAACGATCTTATAGAGTTCCTATCATGTTTTGGGTGTATCTCTACTATCTCTTCATTTGTCATGACAGCCATCTGACAGAACAACTCTGCTATATTTGCACCCATATAAGAGTCAGGACCATACCAAACATTTAAATTTGGTATCTGGGCAAATGCCTGATGGAATATACCATTTGAGTCAGAACTGCTAGGAAGGAAGCAAGATAGGAATGACAAACATGCATTGAGAAGAGATCAGACAAATTAACGACCATCAGTAAAGGAAAAAGTTGAAGACCTTTTTGAGAAAGTTTGAAAGTTCTCCATGCACTACTAACCTGTAAGATTGTTTGCACTACATTAGAAGAAGTACGGGTAATTGTTGGCACAAGTTCATGCGCATGTGCTTTTGTCTCCATGCAATGAAGGAGATGACCTTGCAGCTGTCTCAAGAAAACTCATATAGGAAGAACTGGCTGCAGCATCTTCCAGGGAACAACCAATCCTTTCATTGGACATTCTGTACACACCAACCTGCATACAAGCTACCAGAATCAACACTCTGGGTAGAGACCAAAGCAAGGAAGAGCAATTCTATGCTCCAACAAAATGATAATTCTGAGAAAGACATTTTTTCATGCATCTACTGTCAAATGTCTTAATGAAACTTTACAAGTGAATAAGACCTCTACATATGACTGAAGAAGCCATGAACAAGACCTCCGTGTACAACCAGCAGAAATAAAAGCAATCATATGCTTCTACTAGAAATAACAGCGCCTTGAAACAAGTGAATGAGAAATCCATACCTCTGCAAAACCAACCTGGTCTAGGTTTGCTCGCACATTTTCAGACATGAAATCTACACCAAGGACTGTGATGTACTTGCATCCAGTTTCTGCCATTCTAACAGCCTTATTAGCCATAACCAAAGAGTCAGGATATATTGATGTGAGGCCACTGTTTCTGTGCAGCAGTTAAGACGCCTTGGACCTTTGGGTCCATGCAAAAGTATGCAACAACGCCTGTTCTCTTTTCCCTTAGTCAGGGACGAGTTCTCTGACCTTTAACTCATCAGGGGACAAAAACTGTGCCGGCAATAGTAATAAAATGGAACTTAGGGTTTTGGTACAGCCAAGGAATTGATGAACTAAGGGGAAATCCAAACACTAGCAAGGCAACACCATCTGCTTGATTCATGAATTATTTTTTTTCACTAGAACAAGACAATTAGAGCTTCCTCACTTGCAAAGTATCCAAGAGTTGGAAGCATCTTCAAAGCAATAAAGCTAGAGTTCCTTCCAAGTTCTCTTTCAGTTGTTCTTCTCTTTTAGGTTTCTAGTCAGGCTTACTTAGTTGGTTCGAGGTGAGAAGCCAATCTAAGAGCCGCATGGGAGTCTGAGTATCTAAGCCTGTGACAATTGGTATTAGAGCCAGGTTCAGCAAGTTAGGAGCGAAGGTTCATATCCTAGCAAGGAAAAGAAAGATGGCGGACAGTTCTCATGTCTCAAATGTAGAGCTTGCTTGTGAGGATGCTCAGAGGAACAAAAAAGATAAGTCTAAAGACTTAGTCTCTTCTTTGAAATCTAGACTTGTTAAGATGGAGACAACCACTGCAAATATCTCCACTCGGCTAGAGTTAGAGAATCCAATGTTTGGGTCCCTTGAAGCCATGGCGGAAAAGCTTGAGGGAGAGTGGGAGGACGGTCTAAACTCCACGAGGAATGCAGGTCATGCGGAGTTCCAAACACAATTTAATAAGCTATTCGTGGAGTTAGATACACTCTGTGATGAGATGAAGGTGATGCACGAGGACATATCTTGGTGCAAGGAAGGTGTGACGAATAGGACTCACCTGGTTCATGAGGCCCTAAAGATTGATGTCCCAAAGCCAAAGAACTATGGTAGGAAGCAAGATGCGAAGGAAATTGATACATTTCTATGCAACGTTGAAAGGTACTTCCGACACCTGCAAATGGAAGAAAATGAGCAAAAGATTACCACTGCTTCACTCTACCTCACGGATAATGCCCTACTATGGTGGCGTAGGAGAAGCATGGAAATCGAAAAAGGTACATTCACCATTAACACTTGGAACGAGTTTAAGGATGACCCTAAGACACATTTTTGTCCAGAGAATACATGCATTAAGGTTAAGGAAAAGTTACTATGGTTGAAGCATACGGGGACTATTCGTGACTATATTTCAGAGTATTCAAATCTTTTGTTTAAGATCCCCAACATGTCTAAAGAAGTCAAGTTTGTGTACTTCTTCAACGGGCTAAAAGATTGGGCAAAGCAGGAGTTACGTCGTCGTAACGTCTCTACTTTGTCTGCTGCAATCACCGCAGCTAAATCCTTAGTCGAATTAAGGAAAGATGATGGAAAATCAAAAAGCCAAAAGAGTAGCCATGTCAAAGGTGAGGGAGACAAAGGCGTTCATAAGAACAGGTCTGAGTCATCCAAACTACCAAGTTGGAAGCTAAAGAGCAAAGAACAAGCGTCTCCATTGAGAACTTGCTACTTTTGTAATGGACCGCATCTTATGCGTAATTGTCCAAAGAGGAAAGCCTTAAACTCCATGATCTCACATCATGATCCCCCTCCCTTCTAGGTGGCAATTTCTTTGGGAGTTCTTTGAGCATCACATCCTTGAAATCCTTTAGTACACCCTTAATAGCCTTAGGTATGTCCATGGGAGAATCTCTAGCTTCCTCCTTTAAAGTAGCAAGGAAGGTTGTCTCATACCTCTTCAATTCTTTTGGTAGTTGCATGGCAAACAACGTCACACTCTCCACCTTTGCTTGCCTTGAGAAGGGAATGGTGCACATTGAATCTCCTTCCGCTATGCACAGTGTTGTAGTGTGGGAGTAGAAGCGCCTTAACCTTGTCAAAGAACTCTATCCCAAACACTAAATTGAAGTCATCCATAGGGATGATGAAAAAGTCTATTAGCCCTTTCCACTTGCTCATATGCACTGCGACTCCAGTGATTGATTTGACATTCGCATTCACTGTCTTTACTCGTCCACCAACCTTTGAGACTCTAAGACCCAGTCTCTTGCAAAATGCAAGGTAAGGTTATGTACTTTAGGCCCTTGTGGTCTGCCCCTTCCTCGGACCCTGCATAGGAGGGAGCTTCATGCACTGGGGCTGACCTTTTTTTAGAACAAGACAATTAGCAAATTGCCCTAGAAACCAAACACCAAACCAGGCGCCATAGATCCATGAATCCAGTTTTGTGTTCAGCTCTGAATGTTTCTTCCAAGACTATCCTTGAGAAAATCACTACACAGGAAACCAAGATCTGCAGTGTTTACAAGTTCTTGAACAGTCATTGCTCTATGTACCTACTCTGTACAAGCACTATACATAAACAGTTACAGACAAATGACAGTACATTCCCACTTCTAATGTAAAAATGATACAAGATTCCCAGCAAAGAGGAGACCACCAAACAAAACAAAAACAAAAAAAAATAGAGGATTCATACAGAACAAACAAACTTCCTTAAGATTCAAGCAGGCCAAAAATGGACAAAAAATGAACCATATGCAACCATATCCATTGAACTGTTCCGTTAAGAAATCAAATTTGGTCTCCAGTAAAATGAGAACTTCTCGAGTTTGACATATTCTTTCAATCATTCCAACATAGTTAACTATCATTTCCTACAACAGTACTGAAAATACAACATCAAATCATCAATAAAAATTCATATAACACACCGCTTCCTATCAATTCGCTTCAAACAACACATAGAAAGACAATCCCCACTAACCCAACATAGAAACAACATGATCACTACTAACCTGAACTTCCGCATAACTTCCCTTGGCCTCAATCCCATCCCCCTTTACAACCAAGGAAGGAACAGGCTCAATCGGCTGCTTCCCTTCCCTCTCTGCAACAAGCACCTTTGTCCTCTTGTGCATACTAATCAACACGTTATGCCATGTATTCACCCTCGAATGTGCCCTACCAGGCAATCCCACATTCAAAGCACCCAAATCGTCCGTCTTCATTTCCAAAACCTCTTCAGGAAACGCTCCATCAAGAATCCAAACCAAACACGAACAAAATCCTTTCGTGATCTCGGAATCACTATCCGCCGCAAAATTCATCCGTCCGTTTCCATCCAACCTGGCCGATAACCAGACCTGCGCCGTACATCCCATAACTCTGTTCTCGGCAACTCGCTCCGAGTCATCCAACGGGGTTAAGAAACTCGCGAAGTCCAGGAGCCGTTTCACCCGATCGATCGGTTCCGTTAGCATCTCAAACTCCGAAGCTAGCCTCCGAAGCTTGCATCTCGGAAGCTCCGTTGTTCCAAGAATCGATTCCGCCAGACCAGAAGCAGATGAACCAGGGCGTCTAGGACTTCGGTAGTCAGATTTCAATGAAAACCTATTCGGATTATTGCTCTGGATGCATTTCACTCTAAAAGACGATTTCTTCACGTAAGGGTTAGGGTTTGGAGATCTCCACGAGTAAGAAGAAGAAGCTCTTGCTGCTAGGGATGCAGAATCCATTTTTTCTTTTTTTTTTATCTTGTTTTCTCGAGGGTTTCTCTTGCGGTTGATCTTCTTTGTTCTTAAACTGCACACCAGGTGTTTGTCAGATGTACTTATAGAAATCTGGAAGAGTCGGAGAACTTGAGCAAACCCGAGGTTGATTGGAAGGCGTATCGTCAGGGTACAGAAATCCATACGAGAATGGGGACAAAGGAATTAAGATATGGAAGTTGGTTCATGTACTTTCCCCTAAGGATTGCATTTTTGGTCCTTTGTTTGACCAAATCTTTCTGTGAGTTTCATTTGGGCAGTTTGAAGGTGTCAGTACCAAAGCAGCGGGAAGAGTCGTTGGAGTACTCTTATGGTACAGCGCAGGGGGACATGGTAAGTAGCCGTGTGGCTCTCAACTTTTGAATGAATGGGCTCCAAAAATGATGATCCGACTCATTCCCCTGATTGCTCTGAATTGAATATTTAACGGAAAAAAATTATAATGATTTGACAGTTCTTGTATCCTAAGAATTACGTCTTTGGTTGGCAATCAATTGTTAGTTTCTTACAATCCAAAGTATAAATTTTCGGATTTAGACGTCCAAAGTTGATCAATTAGATAAACGGTTTGGATCATTCCGAGTGAGTCCCTTCGTGCAGAAGTGAAGCCTCGTTGGAACTTGCACTAACCTACGGCATTCCTCCACAAAAAGAGAGAGAAGAGAAGTTGCAATTCTTGCCTACCTGTGAGTTTGCGTGTATGATTTGTTAATGGACTTTAGATTCGATTTTGTTAGTTATAGGCATTCGTTAACTAATAAAAAAAGGTAACTTGGTGCACTCTATAAGGTTGAAAAAAAGGGATATACCATGTTGGGTCAATAGTATGCACTCTTATTTTTATGACCTGAACCCTGACTTTCTCGTCACGGGTCGATCAACCCGTTGACTAGAAATGAGAAAAAAGATAATTAAGCTTGAAGAAAAGGGAAAAAATAGGAAAACAAAAGGGAAAAAATGAGGGAGGAAGGAGAGAGAAAAATCGATTACAGTTTTAAGATAGGACAGAAAATAGTAAACAAAGTTTCATTGGGGCCCACTTGAATGGCAGGATCCGGCTTTGCTGACCTCCCACATTTTAGGAGTTTATGAATCTCCCTGGTCTATTTTAATTTATAATATTTTTTAAAATGCTTTCTTGACCTTTTTGCAAATTTAAAATACTTAATATACTATTCTCTCCTGACCTATCTATCTGGCATTACTTTCTTGCATCCATTTTTTTCAACAAAGGGGGATGCCCTATATGTCACTGCATTGTGATGATGTCAGGCCCTGCGTTAGCATTCACATAGTTCTTAGTTAAATAAACTATGATTGATTTGAAAGTATGTTCTCAGGGCCGGATATTCGAGGCTATGTCTACACGCAATTAGTCCAAACTTGCTAGAAGGTAGTTTTGCTACAACAGTAAAAGTTGTTATTGTGTAACTTTAAGGTTACGAGTTTAAGGCATGAAAATAGTCCATCGTAAAAATACAAAGTAAAGCTGCGTATTATAAATCCTCATGGTCCACTCCTTTCCCGAACTCCACATATACAGGAGCCTCGTGCACCGAAGCTGACAGAATACTCGTCTAGTTTTTCATATATTATATGTTACGGTGACGTTGCATGAATGCTTGGAGCCTGTGTCTGGCCTCTTCCATGGATTATATGGGCGGGCTCTATTCAGTGATTCGGAGTCTCCGATTGATTCCTTAAACCTTAGTTTACTCAAGTAATTATGCCGCCTCCACGTAGTAGGTCTTCGTGGAGTCTAAAGCTGGGATCCACTGATTGAGAGGGAGACCCGGCGGCATCACTAATTTTCTCTATAAGCGAAGTAACAAAGATATGCTCGAGGGCACTACGGCTCTGTCTAAGAATTCGACCCAATTCATCTCATGGATCCTGATTTAGATGTTTTATAGATTAAAATATGTGCTTAATATTAAAAAGTATCTAGAAAAGTCGGCTTAAAAGATGAACAGATGGGAAACTTAGTCGTTAACACATAATTTCGTAGAAGCTAGAATTATCTATATCATATGATTTTTTATCTAACAAAACTAAAATTGATGCAGCGAGATGAACAATTCCCATCACGCAAAGGTAGGCTTCACTAAATGTGGTTGCTAGACCTCGCCTAGAGCGTAGTCACTTTAGCATTACTCTTTTAACTTTGAATCCTAGTACGAGTCAAAGTAGATGCTCCATTTTCTCATGCATGCTAGAGACCAAATTCCATGCCCATTATATGCATTTATCATATGTTTCATTTGACATAATTCAAAAGTAAATAAATAAAGACGAAGCTTGGCATACGCTCAACCAAGATTAATATTTTGTAAGAGTATATCACTGTTTTATCATTGAATAAGGAGTTCGTAAATGGCAGATCCCCATATTTTCTCTTGGAGATGTAGCAGGCATTAGTATAGTCGGGCATGACATTTTCAATGGTCCTAACTGTGGGCTGTTGGTAGTGTCGGATTACCATTCAACCTAAAAGCTCAAATTGATAGGACGCATGCCAAAAATATTTTTATCTCTAACACATCCCTTCACGTAGAAGGCCCTTTTTTGAACTCATGACCCCTCCGTCAATAAGGATTTGCTACCATGGTGGATTACTATACAACCTCAAGCTTAAGTGGATAGGAAGTTGGCCAACAATGTTTATATCTCTAACAGAGAGGTCATGCTATCAATGATCAATGCGCCAAAATTTGAACCCATTCTGAACATTGTATGCCTTTCACATGTGGCCTTTAAAGCTCATGGCTAAAAAATCGAAATGCAGCGTGCCATTTGACAGCAAATCAAAGGCTTAGAATCATCTAACGGTGAAGAGAGCTTATATATGCTTCAGACATTGCGAGGTCTAACTGTGGGCTCCATTAGATTTCTGTCACTGATATTTTTTCATCATCCACTGTCTAGCAGCCATGTCTCAATGAAATTGCTCGAAAGAAAAATCCTCTGATAAAACAAAGACCAGATTCTTTTGAAACGGAAGACCAAATAGCATTTAGTCATGATTCCTACAAAAGTTACCACTCCAAGGAATCCTACACTAAAACCTTGACATTAAGAGATAAAGAATGGAAGCTTCAAAAGGTTATACTCCTGGAAGGTAAAAAGTTCCAGTGGTTTTCTCACACTACCACCTCTTGATTAACTTGGACAGCTTATTACAACAAGGTCGCTAATAGTATGATCAATTTATGTCTAGATCAATCAGAGGATGGAAACAGCCTCTTGCAACAGGGAGCCTTGGCACAATCGTCATGTGACCTTGAGGTCAGGGGTTTTCAAGGCGTGGAAACAGCCTCTTGCAAAAATACAAGGTAAGGCTGCGTACTATAGGCCCTTGTGGTCTGCCCTTCCCCAGACCCCATCGCATAGGCGGGAGCTTCGTGCATCGGGCTGCCCTTTTTTTATCAATCAGAGGAGGGAAACAGGGTCGAATCATGAAAGATCCTTTTTGGCAGGAGTGTTAACAAACAACGTTCTGATTGTAATGCTTTAGAGAATGGATACGTAGTGCTAACTGATATTGAAGTTCCAGAATAAAGTTCCAACAACGTTAGAGAAATGTATCTATATTGACACAGTAGCATAGCCACACCAATTACTAAGTCATGGATAGTTTACGTGGTAGGCAAACTCACTAATGCTGAAAGGTGAGCTGCAGGATACAATGCTGTGCTTGGGGGAACTTACTTTGAGCTACTGCTAGTCTCTCATCTTGGATCGATGAAGGATCTGATCAATGAGCTTTTCTGGCAACTTCCCGGTTTTCTGCAAAAGAAACATGGGCCATTTATTTATGATGAACAAGGTTTAGAATCTCTAGCGTCTTTCAGGAAACAAAAGTGTCTAACCTGAAATTGCTTCATGTACAGAATTGGTTCACACCCCAGTTCTGCAACTGATTTTCCAAGTGGAGTAGTTGCATTAAATCTGCCTGCTTCACAGGCTGAGAGGGTATTGTCCTTGTCAGGAAGGTTCTGGCATATCCGTAGCAGTGAGCTGAGAGTATTCATCTGCATTCCACAAGAACATACAATAAGATGCATTGTGCTCACGAGTTGCTAGCATTGCTTACAATAATTGCTTAAGCTTTCTCCAGAAGTAATCATCCAAGATGTGTGTGTGTGTGTGTGTGTGTGTGTGTGTGTGTGTGTGTGTGTGTGTGTGTGTGTGTGTGTGTGTGTGTGTGTGTGTGTGAAATAAGTGATTGTAGTCTCTCAAATTTTGGCTGACAAAGTTGCTGCAGAAGACAATCATAAACACACTCTACCAACAAAATTAAGATTTGGAGTGTGCTTCAAGCTCAGATTTTTTCTGTCTCACCGAATGATTTTGACTGCAAACTGATAGTAGTACCTTGTAATGGTCAAAATCACAAGAAACATGTATAATGGGCATCATAAAAAGGGGCAGTCTCAGTGCACAAAGCTCTGGCATATGCAGAGTCCGGGGAAGAGGCAGACCACAAGGGTCAGTAGCATGCAGCCTTACCTTGCATTTTGCAAGAGGCTGTTTGACCTCAATTTCACACAAGGACAACACATAATGGGTATCATAGAAAACCAAATATAAGTTAGGTTGTGGAGAAAAGGTTACAATCATCATCCATGACACCAATTCAATACAAACTAACATTCAGCAATCTCAAAGAGAAAAAAACCATTGTGTGTATCCTTACAGAAAAAATTTCTTTTTCTTTGATTCATAATACCTCAATTCAACCTACTTGACAACTACTAAACAAATTGAAATAGATATTATGTGTCAATTCCATGACAGGAATTGGTGACTTATCACCACTCTGTCTCAGTTATGATTCTTGAATTGGTCTTTGCGTTATGAAAGAAAAAATGATTTCAACAATATACATTCATGTGATGTTTTGCTATAGATGGTACTTGTGCATTCAATTCTGTGTGACTTCACCAAGCACAGTTTCAAGAAATTCCAAGTTGTTCTGCTGCCACTTTAGTAGGTATAGAAGATGCAGCCAATGTAACGTTCATATAGTTTCACTATACTAAACCTTTCATGCTGGTTAAGTTTCTAGAGTGGTTATATCGGGATAGTGGTGAAGCTGTTTAGAGTTTAGAACACAGAGGGAATATGCTGACCTTCATGTATGGACAGGAGGCACAACCTCCATGAATAGAACATCCTTCACCAGCTGCCACTCCAGGAACGACAGTAAGTTCACTGAGATCACTCCCCTCAATAGAATTCAAGTTGTGGGATGAATGTGTGGATGTTTTTGACATTGAATCTGTTGAGACTGGAAAGACAATCTCAACATTGATTTTAGGTGTTCCAGAAAAAGAACCAGACTGTAGTATCTTACGTACTGCTGTAACTATTGAAGTCACCATCCCTGATTCTGTTCCCAAAATAAATCGAAGGTGATCATCTAGATTCCTATCCACTGCTTCTTGCACTCGCTGTTTGATGAAATCCAAGATATTTTGGGTGGAACCAACGACTCCCATTCCTCTTCTCTGTGCTTCGGTTGCCAGGGAAAACATTTCTCCTGGAACTTCCAAATGAGCTGTTAAGAATGCATCGGAATACACTTCACGTATCTTCTTCACTACTTCATGTCCAAAAATATCATGTACGGTACAAGCCCCATCCTGGCAAGCAGAAGAAAACAGGATGTTAGGAAGTAAACGTTTATAGTGCAGGACTAAATGTACAGAAGAATATCTTGAAGTAATTAATAGATTAATATCAGAGATTTACACATGGAGGTTGTGTGAAAATAATAATAATAATAATAATAATAATAATAATCTGGAGAAGTCACACAAAAATATGGTTTCATCAGATAATTGGGTAAAGTGGAGGGGAGATGCAAATGCTGGTAGAATTTTTCCCCGGCTCATGGAATTTCACACTGCATCCATAGATCAATATATCAACTCCACGCAGGCTGTGTCAAGCCCCAAGGCTAAGAACATCACTCAGAGAGAAGTCTTGTCTAACCTATCTGTAGAGGCTGACCAATGATGCATTCAAGAATTTGCATTAGGAAATACTGACTTCAGAAACTTTAAAGTAGCACTACTACCGCTAAGAATTATCTTTTTCATACAGCAATTATATGCATTTTCACCAACTACTTGTGAAACAATAGAAATTCTATGAGGGATGCACATTGTTATACATGGATACACAATAGACAGTTAAATACATATTTGATTTTACAACTCAAAATTTTCAAATGTATTGGAGTTAAACACTGTATTAGACAGTACTTAACTTGAAACTGAATCTAAAATACCATGTTGCTTTCAGTGGACACAAGTGACATAAATTGTTACACATAATGTCTACATCACAGTTGATAATTGTTCTATAGTTATTATGCTTGATAGGAGTCAGCCCACTTCAAGAATTTCTCTCAGACCTTGATCACATCAAATAACAACAAAGGAAGGGGACTAGGACAGTATATGGCTAACAAATGGAATTGATCAACATAATGAAAATTAATTGTTTGATATGGCAAACAAAATTGATTGACATGGTTGAATGGAGTACAGAAAACTCCCGAGTGGAGTTAATTTATAAAGCTCCCAGCTGAACCAATGAAGCTAGTCATTCATATAGATAGTTCACAAACTATATGAATAGCTATCTCCAAAATCACTGAACTAAAATCACCTGATAGTAATGCAGGCGTGGTAGCAATGATCTTATGGAATTTCTATCATGTTTTGGATGTATCTCTGCTATCTCTTCATCTCTCATGTTGGCAATCTGGCGGAGCAACGCTGCAATATTTGCACCAATATAAGAATCAGGGCCATACCAAAGGGTTAATTCTGGTACCTGCGCAAATGCCTGTTGGAATATACCATTGAGTCAGAACTTTAAAGAACAAAGTAAGGTGAGTTTGTATTTTCAACATGTAACAATTAGGAGAGACAAAGTCAAACATAAGGAACTATGAAAAAGACTGTCAGAAAGATATAAAACTTTTGATAATGGGAAGTACTCCTAACCCTACTAACCTGCAATATGACTTGCAGAACATTAGAAGAAGTACAGGTCATTGTTGGCATAAGTTCATGAGCATATGCTTTTGTCTGCAGGGAACTGTTTATGTACATGATATGCAATGCAGGAGAAGATATTGCTGCCTTCTCAACAAAATCCATGTACGAGGAACTGGCTGCAGCATCTGACAGGGAGCAACCAATTCGTTCATTTGACATCCTGTAAACGCCAACCTGCATACAGATTCTCAAGATAAACACACGATGGGGAAACCAAAACACAAAGAAAGGCATGCTTCTGCTCCATTTAAACATAAGACTGATAAGATATTGTTGTATGCATGAGTCCCATACTTCTAATGATCTGAAAAACAATATTCTCCCTCAATGATCAAGAGATAGGGCCGTAGGGTCGCAAATCAACTTTCAAAATGGAAAAATGATCTAAAAACAATAAAGGGCAGCCCTGGTGCACGAAGCTCCAGCATATACGGGAAGGGGCGGACCACAAGGGTCAATAGTATGCAGCCTTGCCTTGCATTTGTGGAGTTTCACCACTAAATCTATTCTGCTACATGCCTAGTCAGCTACATAAATTGTTTAAAGATAATGCCTGCTTTTCTCATCTAATCATCCTTGTGGTAACATTATTTGCATAAATATGAACAGATAGCATCAAGAGAACTGATCTGATGAAAAGTACAGACAAAAGAAAGAATTAAGAGCTCCCGGGTCTAGTCTCACTATAGACCACAAAGCTTTCCAGCCTTGACTTGTACCCACCTACGCACACTCCAGCAATCGCCTTTTGTTCCTAAACCTCCATATTATTTTCAGCTAGAGAGCTTTGCTCCTCAAACAATTTCGATAAGCCAATCTCTCCACCTTTTAATGGACTTACTTTTCATCCTTGTTGTCATTCAGAAGAAATGGTTTATAGTATCTCCAACTTCCACAAATCTCTATATGGATCCTAAAGAAAGACCGAGAGTAGGTGCAGGCATTAGACCTTTCCGACACCCTACTCAAAAAACCAATCCAAAAGGTTTGAAGATTTTAGAATTATCTTGTTCTTTTATGTATATCCTAGGATACTACTGAGCTCACATACTCCCTTAGCTAAGACACAGCGGGGTTGCGGTAGCTATCATCATCTTTTGTTTTTAATAATGAGATATTGAAAATTTAAGATTTTAGGTGGCTACTGTGTGAAGTCACCATTAAGTCCAATGTTGTGCATTATGCAAAGTGTATGTGTGGGCATGCATGACTGCAAGGGGACGTGTACATGGACGCAAAGAGACAAATGCTGGCCTAAGAGCAGGTTCACTTCGCCCATGCTGGTCTATAAGTCAACTCCAAACAACATCTAGAATCCAACATGTAATGTGTGTCTCATATTTATCCATCCCTTTGTAGTCCAAGAATCAGCAAGTGATTGACCAGAGACAAGAGAGGGGAGCTTAATAAGATGACAGGAATCCAGATGTCATATAAATGATCCCACCAAAAAAGTGTGCTGGTTCAGAATTACTCCATATAATGGATAGAAAACCCATGATAATCATGGATTGCTGATACTTGTTCTATATGTAACAAAAACAGGAAAACAAATAATAGCGGCCTTACATTTTCAAAACCAGCCTGATCAAGCATTGCTCGTGCATTTTCAGACATGAAATCTACGCCAAGAACTGTGATATAGTGTGACACCCCGGATTTTATCAAAAATTTTTCCTCAATAAAATAAAATAACAATCTGTTTTAAGAAAATAGGCGGGATCCCTAAAAATTTAAAATTTTATATCATAGAGCTTTTAACGCAGCTTTAAAAGAATTTTTCGAAAGCGTAAACTTCGGGGGTCAACCTCATTCAAAACCGTAATCATAAACAACATTAAAACATTGATACTCTGAGCATGCTCGATTAAAAACCACAATAAATACACTGGATAATTAAAGATGATAGTAAATCAATTCAAAAGTCACCAGGTTCCATCCATAATCACCACAATATCTCCATCTAAACTTTAACAATCCTCCATAACATAATAAGAGTCCAATCCATAATATGTATCCACATCTAAGAAAGTCTCAAATGTCTAATCCAAGCGACATACTCTAATATATGTCCGAAGAAGAAAATAAAATAGAATGTCTTCAAGCCTCCTTCCTGATCCCCACTACTCGCTGCTTTCCCTTGTTGTTATCGCGTCCCAAATCCGAGGCATTGCAAAACAAGGCAATGCCTCAAAGAAGCTATGCTTGTGTAGGTGATTACACTCAAATAAAGTTTAACAAAGTTTACAATAGAATTCTCATAAGAGAAACACACCCAAAACATGTCAAATGACTGAAATGCTTGCAATCACAACTTTCACAAATCAGATGCCGAGGTAAATCAATATAGCATGCAAGGCATGATCAAAATACATGGCAAGTACATCAAAACCATACTAGTATATATACCCAATGGAAAGATATGCATGCAATCATTGATACCAAAACACTGTATCAAGACTATATCAAAATTTCTCAATATACTCCATCACCGGTGATGTATATCCATATTAACGTTGGTACCTCCCGTGCAGTCAACATCAGCCCCCGGAGTCTCTCACGCCTAGGCCCGACTTGCCCAGGTTCACCATACATACAACATCATATAAACATGCACAACAATATGGGTTACTATGTCGCAGTGGCAACCCCATCGTGTCTAAACCACCGCCGCTCCTCGTCGACACCAAACAGGAGACTTTCTCCGTCCCCATGGGAAGGAACGGACCCGTAGGGGGGACTACCCATGATACCACCCCTACGTACCTGGCCCTGTATCACTCTAGGGCGGTGTCTATCATCATGCTTATCACAAAATCAGAGGGCGGGTGGCCAACCCTACAACCCTCCTAGCATAGTACCCACCGGTGACAAGACACCGTCATAAATCATCAGCAAGGTATAAATCTTACAAACCTTGTAAATACATTATAAATAATCTCAATAATACAATTAAAGCCCGACAAGCATTGTCATTTCCAATAGAAAAGTCATACTGTAACATAAAAATAGGGATCTAATTATGTACATGAGGAGATGTAAAACGCATGTCTCAAAGCTTTAAAATCCATTCATGGTTATTGAAATCATGAAATAATTGAATATAATCACCTACCTCATAAAATGAAATGCTCAAATCAAGCGCGTGGAAATATCACGTGGCGCGCTACGACGTATCACGTGGCGCGCTCTGACGTACCTGTTACATCATAAATCTTCCATCATTTAGTAATTCAATACTGTTTAACCCTCTAATCTCCTAGATTACCTCGCATTTGATGTATACTATCAACCTCTAAGGCCTGATCATCCATTGATCAGCCTAATTGAGACTATCTAACCACATTCTGTGGTTTAACTCTAAAAACAAAATTTATATCTAACTTTTCAAGTCACATCTAGGTCCGCGCCGTCGATACGGTCACAACGCCTCTTCCGGATCGCGATTTGGACCTCTGTAGCTCCTAAAAATCAAGTTTTTATGAATGAACGGGTCAAAGGACCCAAAAAAATTCAAAATCACATGCGTCGCACGAGCTCTTGAGCGTGCGGGTGCGTCCACAGACGCCTGTCCTCGTGCGGGCGCTTGCCCTGACGCGCTAGGCGTCGTTTTTTTCCGGGCGGGCGCGTGCACAGACGCGCTGAACGCGTCTGCGCTGCGTCTTCGTGCGGGCGCTTGCACAGACGCGCCAGGCGTCGTTTTGTCTGGTGCGCACGCGCGTGTGCCTTTTTCTTGCACGCGCGTGCACCGGTCTCCGTGCGTTGGTTTTCGTGCGCACGTCTGTCGTTTTGTCGGTGGACTGCTTTCCACGTGGCGCGTGGTGTATGGCGCCACGTGTTGCCTGTGTGGGCGCGTGCCGTGTGTGCCGCGCGCGTGGTGTCGCGTGTCATGCGCGTGCCGTTTGTGCGCGTGGCGCCTACGTGGCCCGTGTGAGAGGGTGACACGTGTCGCGGTGGTTCGCCGTCGCCGGAGAAGATGACCGGACTCCGGTCACCGCGCCCACGCACAGTGTCCAAATGGTGCGATTTTTGCACCGTTTCGTTCAGTTTTTCACGTAGATTCCATATATGAGCTCATTTTCAACCATCTATGCCATTCCCTAGTGTTTTTACACGATTTTTGTCACGTCCCTAAAATTTTCCCTATACTGTGTTATGAGTTTTCCAAAGATATCCACTGTCCGATCACCATGAAAATTCATGGGTTTGTTGTTCATGTTACAATGCCTATGATGGACGGTTCGGATCACAATCTGATACCGTTTCATCGCTTATTTTACAAAAACCAGTATTGCCTATTTGTTCACCGGAAAACGGCAATCCACACCGTTTTCCGGCGTTAAAAACAGCAGAAGCAATAGGAAACACAGGGAAATGTGGAGGGTGGCCTACCGTGGTTAGATCGCCCCTGCGTGCGCCTGCTCGGAGGGTTCCGCGTCGTGCCCTGCGTCGCCAAACCGAACTCAAAAGTGAATGGTTTGGCCGTACACGAGACAGGGCTGGCTTTTATAGCCTCCTTGTGGGCCCCACGCACTGTAGGCCCATGCATATTTATAATTTTACCCCTCTTATTATTTTAAAACTATTAATATTTTTAGGTTATTACATTCTCTCCCCCTTATAATAAAATTTCGTCTTCGAAATTTAAATAGGTGCATACCTCTAAGGAAAAAGCTCTGGATGCTTTCGCCTTATCTCATCCTCTATCTCCCATGTAGCCTCTTGAGTTGAGTGATGTTGCCAAAGAACTTTGACCAAAGGAATGGCCTTTTTCCTCAACTCGTGGATCTTACTATCCACGATTCGTATAGGGCGCTCATCAAATGTCATATCAGGTCGTATTTCTTTGGGAATTTGTTTGAGTACGTGGGCTGGATCCGGCACATACTTCCTCAGCATGGAAACATGGAAAACATCATGTACTACAGCCAACTGTGGGGGTAAAGCTAACTGATAAGCCACTGGTCCCACTCTGCATAGGATTTCGAAAGGACCAATATATCTAGGACTGAGTTTCCCCTTAACACCAAATCTCATCACGCCCTTCATAGGTGAAACTCTCAAAAATACATGTTCTCCCACTTCAAACTCTAAATCCTTCCGTCTCTTATCCGCATAACTCTTCTGGCGACTATGGGCTGCAAGTAACCGTTTCTTAATTAGTCGAACTTTCTCTGCACATTGCTCAATCAACTCTGACTTCACAATCTGTCTCTCTCCCACGTCACTCCAACACAACGGAGATCGACATGGTCTGCCATAAAGTGCCTCATAAGGCGCCATGCCGATACTCGTGTGGTAACTGTTATTGTACGCAAACTCCACTAGTGGCAAATGCTCATTCCAGCTGCCCCTCCAGTCCATGACACAGGCCCTCAACATGTCCTCCACAGTCTGAATGGTCCTCTCAGACTGGCCATCCGTCTGGGGGTGGAAGGCCGTACTGAATCTCAACGTCGACCCCAGAGCCTCCTGTACACTATGCCAGTACTTTGAGGTGAATCGTGTGTCTCGATCCGAAATAATCGTCAATGGTACTCCATGTAAGCTCACGATCTCCTTGACATACAGCTTAGCCAAGCTGTCCACGGTCTGTGTCTGTTTGATAGGTAAGAAATGGGCAGACTTCGTCAGTCGATCAACTACAACCCATATCATATCATGCCCACTAGTAGTCCGTGGCAAGCCCACTATACAATCCATAGTGAGGTGGTCCCACTTCCACTCTGGAAGGTCTAATGTCTGTAATAATCCCGCTGGTCGTTGATGCTCTGCCTTGACCTGCTGACAAGTCAAACATCTTGCTACGCACTCACCAATATCTCTCTTCATCCCATTCCACCAGAAGTGTCGTCTAAGGTCTTGGTACATTTTCGTACCTCCGGGATGAATAGAATATGGGGACTGGTGCGCCTCCTGGAGCAAGTCGTGCCTCAACTGATCATCTGCAGGTACCACTAACCTGCCCCTATATCTTACACCCCCATCTGGCCCTCTGGAAAAATCAACCTCATCAACGATGTCTTGTATCTCTGCATCCCTAATCTGTGCCTGAAGGATCTTGTCAAGGAACCTTGACCGAGTCGAGAGGTTGGCAATCATCACCCTCGACTTTCTGCTCAAGGCGTCGCCTACAACGTTGGCTTTCCCGGGTGGTATTGTATGGAAAAGTCGAAGTCCTTAAGGTACTCTATCCATCTCCGTTGCCTCATGTTCAGATCGCTCTGAGTAAAGAAATACTTGAGGCTTTTATGGTCTGTGTATACCTCAAATTTCTCTCCATATAAATAGTGTCTCCAGGACTTCAATGCGAACACCACTGCTGCCAACTCTAAATCATGGGTTGGGTAGTTCACCTCATGAGTCTTCAATTGTCTCGACGCATAGGCAATAACCCTCTCATGTTGCATTAACACCGCTCCTAAACCTCTGCCTGATGCATCACAGAACACCACATAGCCACCTGACCCTGAAGGTAAAGTGGCGACTGGCGCAGTAGTCAACCTCTTCTTGAGCTCTTGAAAGCTCTTCTCACAAACATCTGTCCAAACAAACCTGGTATCCTTCCTAGTCAGGGTGGTCAACGGTAAAGCGATCTTCGAGAAACTCTCAATGAATCGTCGATAATAACCAGCCAAACCAAGAAAACTACGAATCTCTGTCACTGTCGTAGGCCTCTCCCAATGTACAACTGCGTCCACCTTGGCTGGGTCCACGGCCACACCATCCTTGGATACCACGTGTCCCAAAAATTGCACCTGTTCTAACCAAAAATCGCACTTACTGAGTTTCGCGTACAAGCGATGACTGCGAAGCGCATCCAACACCGTGCGAAGATGCTCTCGATGGGCCTCATGGCTAGGAGAGTAGATCAGGATGTCATCCACGAAGACAATTACAAACCGATCTAAATAAGCTCGAAATACTCTGTTCATCAAGTCCATGAACACTGCAGGTGCATTTGTTAAACCAAAAGGCATTACCACAAATTCATAATGGCCATACCGACTCCTGAATGCAGTCTTAGGAATATCCTCTTCTCTAACCCTCAATTGGTGGTAGCCTGATCTCAGGTCAATTTTAGAGAATACCTTTGCCGACTGCAACTGATCAAATAAGTCGTCAATACGTGGCAAGGGGTACTTATTCTTTATGGTAACACTGTTCAGCAACCGATAGTCGATGCACAGCCTCAAAGATCCATCCTTCTTCTTAACAAAGAGAACTGGTGCTCCCCAAGGAGACCCACTCGGTCTGATAAAACCCTTATTCAGAAGCTCCTGCAATTGTACTTGGAGTTCTCTCAACTCTGCAGGGGCCATCCTGTAGGGTGCCTTAGAAATAGGTGCTGTGCCCGGCACTAAATCTATAATGAAATCAATCTCCCTGCATGGGGGCAGTCCTGGTAGCTCGTCTGGAAACACATCGGCAAATTCTCGCACCACATCAATCTCCTCAATCCGTGGCTGCTCACTGTCAATCGTCGTGACGCAGGCCAAAAACACTCGACAACCTCGAGCGTAACATCGAGCTGCTCTCATGGCCGAGATAATACAAGGACTACTATCACTCCTCCCCTGGACTACAACCACTGGTCGATCAGGTACACAACATCTGATTTGCTTCTTACTAGCGGTCTATCGTAACCCAAAAAGTAGCCAACCAATCCATCCCCAAGATGATATCATAATCCATCATATCTAAAAGGATAAGGTCAGCATCCATCTTAATGTCGGATACCTCCACTGGCACCTTCTCAATATATTTCGTAGCTTCTCATCGCCTCTCCTGTCGGCATCAATACATCTAACCCAAATGCTAATTCGTGTGTGCATAAATCAAGGCATGATGCAAACACATATGAAATAAATGAATGTGTAGACCCTGAGTCAAAAAGAACTCTAGCATGTCTATTAGCTACTAAGAAAGTACCTTCCACCACCTGGTTCGAGGCCTGTGCCTGCCTCGACGTAATAGCAAAGACACGTCCCTGACTACGTGGCACTGCCTCTGTAGTAGCATCTGTCCTCACTGTCTTGTCTCTTTGACCTCTTGGACAATCTTTGATCGCATGACCTGCCTCGCCACATCCGAAGCATCTGAATGGCTGTCCCGGCTGGTACGACTGTCGCTGCTGATGATGGTAGAACTGTTGTGGGCCCTGATGCTGACGGCCCATTCCCGGACATGGTCGCCCCATATGTCGACCTTTACAACGAGAGCACACTCTCCTATTGTTGTCTCTCCTCTGTCTAGAAGGGTACTGATAATCTGGACCCCCTTGGGGCTGTGTGGACATGAAGGGTCTCTTGCCCTTAAAGGGCTGACCCATCTCTCTCCTGTTCCGTGATAAGTCTTTTTCAAGCATGGAAGCTACGTCTGCAGCATGCGTCACCGTGGTTGGACATGCAATGAGTACCTCATGCCTCAACTGTGGTAGTAGCCCATCAACGAATCTCTCTATATCCTCCTTGTCTGAGGCAAAGGATGTATACGCAAATCTTCTCAGTGTAGTGAAACGGTTCAGATATTGTGGAACCGTCATACTCCCTTGAGTTAATGTAGCAAATTCCCTTCTCATGGCATGTAGGGCATGAGGAGGAAAGTACTGCTTGTCAAAGATCTCTCTGAAATCCTTCCATAGTGGTGGTGGTGAGGATAAGAAACGAGTCTGTTGCTGGGTCCTCCACCAAAACCCAGCCTCATCTATCAACAAGAAAGTCGCCAATCTCACTTGATCCTCCGGCTGGATCTTCATTCCCTCAAAGGCCTTCTCGACCTGAAATAACCATTTTTCTGCTACTGCTGGGTCTCCTTGTCCACGGAAAGAGGGTACCATCTTCTGGAACCTCTCAAGTTGTTTTGCTGATGGATCAGGTTGTTTCGAGGATCCTCCCTCTGTATCTCCCGGTATAGGAGCTGTCCGTGCCTGGTGGGAAGACTGTGCTGAAGTGTCTCCCTGAGCTGCTGCCGCAGTCCTTGATGGGCGAGCAGAGTGAATAGCCCGTACTGCCGCCTGTACCTGCTGTGTCATCTGTTGAGCGAACTGTGGCATAAGCTCCTGAACCACACGGGCTACTATATCA
This sequence comes from Warburgia ugandensis, assembly GCA_035236585.1. Taxonomy (NCBI): domain Eukaryota; kingdom Viridiplantae; phylum Streptophyta; class Magnoliopsida; order Canellales; family Canellaceae; genus Warburgia; species Warburgia ugandensis. Next base: position 79,079,429 of record CP141130.1, read on the forward strand.
GCCTCTGAATCCCCTTGTTCAGGTGTCGCAATAGGAGTAGCGACTGGTGTAATAGGGGTGGATCTTGCCTTCCGTCGAGGAGCCATCTGCCAATGTTTCAATATAATATCATGTAAGTAATTCTCCTATCTCTATCTCAATCTAAACACTCATTTGCTGTAACTCAATTTGGACTCTTAAAGTGGTGATGATGGAATGAACCTGGGCTCTGATACCAAACTGTGACACCCCGGATTTTATCAAAACTTTTTCCTCAATAAAATAAAATAACAATCTGTTTTAAGAAAATAGGCGGGATCCCTAAAAATTTAAAATTTTATATCATAGAGCTTTTAACGCAGCTTTAAAAGAATTTTTCGAAAGCGTAAACTTCGGGGGTCAACCTCATTCAAAACCGTAATCATAAACAACATTAAAACATTGATACTCTGAGCATGCTCGATTAAAAACCACAATAAATACACTGGATAATTAAAGATGATAGTAAATCAATTCAAAAGTCACCAGGTTCCATCCATAATCACCACAATATCTCCATCTAAACTTTAACAATCCTCCATAACATAATAAGAGTCCAATCCATAATATGTATCCACATCTAAGAAAGTCTCAAATGTCTAATCCAAGCGACATACTCTAATATATGTCCGAAGAAGAAAATAAAATAGAATGTCTTCAAGCCTCCTTCCTGATCCCCACTACTCTGCCTGCTTTCCCTTGTTGTTATCGCGTCCCAAATCTGAGGCATTGCAAAACAAGGCAATGCCTCAAAGAAGCTATGCTTGTGTAGGTGATTACACTCAAATAAAGTTTAACAAAGTTTACAATAGAATTCTCATAAGAGAAACACACCCAAAACATGTCAAATGACTGAAATGCTTGCAATCACAACTTTCACAAATCAGATGCCGAGGTAAATCAATATAGCATGCAAGACATGATCAAAATACATGGCAAGTACATCAAAACCATACTAGTATATATACCCAATGGAAAGATATGCATGCAATCATTGATACCAAAACACTGTATCAAGACTATATCAAAATTTCTCAATATACTCCATCACCGGTGATGTATATCCATATTAACGTTGGTACCTCCCGTGCAGTCAACATCAGCCCCCGGAGTCTCTCACGGCCTAAGCCCGACTTGCCCCGGTTCACCATACATACAACATCATATAAACATGCACAACAATATGGGTTACTATGCTGCAGTGGCAACCCCATCGTGTCTAAACCCCCGCCGCTCCTCGTCGACACCAAACGGGAGACTTTCTCCGTCCCCATGGGAAGGAACGGACCCGTAGGGGGGACTACCCATGATACCACCCCTACGTACCTGGCCCTGTATCACTCTAGGGCGGTGTCTATCATCATGCTCATCACAAAATCAGAGGGCGAGTGGCCAACCCTACAACCCTCCTAGCATAGTACCCACCGGGTGACAAAGACCCGTCATAAATCATCGGCAAGGTATAAATCTTACAAACCTTGTAAATACATTATAAATAATCTCAATAATACAATTAAAGCCCGACAAGCATTGTCATTTCCAATAGAAAAGTCATACTGTAACATAAAAATAGGGATCTAATTATGTACATGAGGAGATGTAAAACGCATGTCTCAAAGCTTTAAAATCCATTCATGGTTATTGAAATCATGAAATAATTGAATATAATCACCTACCTCAGAAAATGAAATGCTCAAATCAAGCGCGTGGAAATATCACGTGGCGCGCTCTGACGTATCACGTGGCGCGCTCTGACGTACCTGTTACATCATAAATCTTCCATCATTTAGTAATTCAATACTGTTTAACCCTCTAATCTCCTAGATTACCTCGCATTTGATGTATACTATCAACCTCTAAGGCCTGATCATCCATTGATCAGCCTAATTGAGACTATCTAACCACATTCTGTGGTTTAACTCTAAAAACAAAATTTATATCTAACTTTTCAAGTCACATCTAGGTCCGCGCCGTCGATACGGTCACAACGCCTCTTCCGGATCGCGATTTGGACCTCTGTAGCTCCTAAAAATCAAGTTTTTATGAATGAACGGGTCAAAGGACCCAAAAAAATTCAAAATCACATGCGTCGCACGAGCTCTTGAGCGTGCGGGTGCGTCCACAGACGCCTGTCCTCGTGCGGGCGCTTGCCCTGACGCGCTAGGCGTCGTTTTTTTCCGGGCGGGCGCGTGCACAGACGCGCTGTACGCGTCTGCGCTGCGTCTTCGTGCGGGCGCTTGCACAGACGCGCCAGGCGTCGTTTTGTCTGGTGCGCACGCGCGTGTGCCTTTTTCTTGCACGCGCGTGCACCGGTCTCCGTGCGTTGGTTTTCGTGCGCACGTCTGTCGTTTTGTCGGTGGACTGCTTTCCACGTGGCGCGTGGTGTATGGCGCCACGTGTTGCCTGTGTGGGCGCGTGCCGTGCAGGTGCTGCGCGCGTGGTGTCGCGTGTCATGCGCGTGCCGTTTGTGCGCGTGGCGCCTACGTGGCCCGTGTGAGAGGGTGACACGTGTCGCGGTGGTTCGCCGTCGCCGGAGAAGATGACCGGACTCCGGTCACCGCCAGCCACGCACAGGTGTCCAAATGGTGCGATTTTTGCACCGTTTCGTTCTCGCTTTTCACGTAGATTCCATATATGAGCTCATTTTCAACCATCTATGCCATTCCCTAGTGTTTTTACACGATTTTTGTCACGTCCCTAAAATTTTCCCTATACTGTGTTATGAGTTTTCCAAAGATATCCACTGTCCGATCACCATGAAAATTCATGGGTTTGTTGTTCATGTTACAATGCCTATGATGGACGGTTCAGATCACAATCTGATACCGTTTCATCAGTTTATTTTACAAAAACCAGTATTGCCTATTTGTTCACCGGAAAACGGCAATCCACACCGTTTTCCGGCGTTAAAAACAGCAGAAGCAATAGGAAACACAGGGAAATGTGGAGGGTGGCCTACCGTGGTTAGATCGCCCCTGCGTGCGCCTGCTCGGAGGGTTCCGCGTCGTGCCCTGCGTCGCCAAACCAAACTCAGAAGTGAATGGTTTGGCCGTACACGAGACAGGGCTGGCTTTTATAGCCTCCTTGTGGGCCCCACGCACTGTAGGCCCATGCATATTTATAATTTTACCCCTCTTATTATTTTAAAACTATTAATATTTTTAGGTTATTACATATAGTTACATCCAGCTTCTGCCATCTTCACAGCAATATCTGCCATAAGCAAAGAATCAGATAGATTAATGTGAGGCCACTCTCTCTTGGCAGCATTTAAAACGCCTTGAACCTCTGGGTCCATGTAAAAATGCCCAACTACGCCAATCTTCTTCTCCTTCAGCACATCGACCAGTTCTTTAACCTTTGATTCATCAGGGTACAAATACCGTGCCTGCAATTGTAGTACAAAGGAGCTTAGGATTCTAGTACAGCCAAGATACAAACTCAATTTTAACATATAAAATGTTTCAAATACATTATTTTCATCCACCATTGAAGAAAGAATATGACTACGAAGCGGCATGAGATTGAATAAGAAAACTATGGCGCTTTCTGGGGCCAAAGGCGAAATCTAAATGTGGATCCACAGTTAAACTTAATTTTTGCTTCTTAGTTTATAACTTATTTGACAAATTAGTTACTTGGTTTCCTATTTTCAGTAGTAGAGGAATGCCTGGAGGCCCAGGACTACTTATATCGACGGTAATAACACCGTAAGGTATTACTATTCATCTTTTTCAATAGAAGCTTCTCAGTGATCTTTCATGTTCCTTGCAGATTAAAGGCTTGTTTGTTTGTGCATTCAAGGCTGATTCTAAGTAGAAGTTGGTGGCCTTCTCGTTGATTAATTACTTCTGTGTTTGTGCCGCTTTACCCAATCTCGAACTTTCCTTGATTGCTGCTTGAATTGAGATTTGCATATAGGAAGGAATAGTTTCAAACCTTCTCTTTTCTTAATAGCTTTTACGAAAAACAGTAATTCTTATGTTGGGCGTCACAGTCTTGAAGCCCCTACCTGTTTTGAATAGAAATAAATCTATTTATCATTTTTTTTACTTCTAGATCCCAAAAAGCTTCTTTATTCTTGGTAGTGCTGAAAGTACTTTTGCTTTTAAGATTTCATCATCATAAATGTCAAGGGTGTCTTTTTTTTTATCTAGTTTTATGTAATTTAGGTTTCTTGTTGACAGTATGGGATGTCTTTTTATTGATCTCGCATATGCATATTTTTGTGAGTAACAGCATTAAGGAGGAGACAGCACGAGATTTGGGTTTAGTTTCCATTTTTCCTACTGGCTTCTTTAAATTCTTTTGAACAGAATTGATGAGTGAAGGAAGAGAACAGCTAGTGGCGCAAATACGCATTGGTGCTACCGATGCCAGCAACCAGTTCGCCTCCGAAGGAGAGAGCCAGTTTGCCTCAACTGCGAAGGGGGCCTCTTGCAAGAATCAGAGACATTAAAGGTGGTGATCCTCCTGATTTCTTTGGGTTGGATTCAGACGACGATTCATACCAGAGGATACGAAGACTAGAAGCTTTTTTGTCTCTGATGAGGCATCCAAGGCAAGTCAAGAGGCGCAATCTGGGCCACTCTTTCTGGTCCTTGGTTGATGTTCATGGGCCAAATGCCTTTTTGGGTCTATGATAGTGGTTGGGTTGAAGTCCTTCTCAATGGTGGCCCGGGTGGTGGATTGAGGCGAGTCGGCATCGGCGATTACTTCATGGGTCCAGGACTAGATGAACTGATCGAGCAGCTGAGCGGGAATAGCCAAGAGAGGCCTCCTCCTGCCTCCAAGTCGTCGACTGATGCAACGCCCACAATCAAGATTACTCCGAGGCACTTGCAGACTGATTCACACTGCACTGTTTGTCAAGAAATATTTGAGTTGGACACCGAAGCACGGGAAATGCCGTGCAACCACTTATACCATGCTTATTGCATCATCCCATGGTTGGTTCAGCGCGACACTTGTCTGGTTTGTCCTTATGAATTGCCACCACAGAGTGCTACTGGTGTTAGTAATCAAAGTGCCGGTAGGGACAGCAGAAGCAGTACTAGAAGCAACAGCAGCGAAAGGGTCAGGGAAGTGGAGAGAATCCAGGAAGGCGCGATTTATTCTCCTTCCTGTGGCCTTTCCATTCCTCCCAACTCTAATTCTTCTCACCATAGTGAAACAGGTGGAAGCGGTTCGACAACTAATCTACATTGAGGAATTGGGCTGTTCTGGTTACTCTTCTTCACTGTCCGTTGCGGTCATAGTTCACTTGTCATCTCCAAATCAATCTTGTGATGATCTCATTCAAGTGATTTAGACCACGGCATATCTGCAACGACTGAACTAGTCTTCCATAAGGTAATTAGAAGGCTGATGAATCTTTAAACTAGAAACAGACAATTTGCAAATTGGTTTGAAGAGAAGGCGTGACAAACCCGTGCATGAATCAGCTTTGACTCGTACTTCCCCAGTATCCTTTCAAGAGCTACTCTTAAAAAACTCTGAACCAAACAATCTCAGATCTCTAATTGTACCTCAAGAGTAGTTCTCTGGATATTCTTGGATCTTCACTCACTATCCCATTTTTTGTCTGAAATCCTTTTCCCCTTTGAAAAGCAAATCATCAGTCACTATCCTTCGCAATTGACATTACTACTGAAGCAAAGGCATTGTACAGGTGAAACCCAGAATTCGTATGGCAACAAGGACAATTTATTTCCCGATTATCCTGGTAGCGGTTATTGCTAGGATTCTCTTCTGTTACATCTCAACCACATGTTACTTATAGATCAAAAGGTTGAGATCATTAGTTGATTTCGCTCTATTTTCCTTCTTTATTTAAGCTTCTTTAAGAAAAGAGTGAAGAATTAGTGGTTTCTTTTTTCTTTTCTTTTCTTTTCTTTTTTTTTCTGACTGATAGTGTATAAAGTAAGAAGAAGGAAACACTACTTGTCGTTTTTAGCAATGAAAGAGAAGAATATCTTCTTTGGGAGTACTGGTGAGCTTCTTTGATTTTAAGCATGTTGCCTAGAAGAGCAACACTCGCTTATCTTTAAGCCTTCAAGAGCTTCGGTTTTGGAGCCCAAAAGAACAGCTAAATCCTTTTTCTCATCCCGTATTTATTCCAACTGCATTAACCCTAGTTCTAGAACTAGCGAGTCGACTTGAAAAAACCTTTGTCTGAATTGCTTGACTCAGTAATTAATCAAGTCAATCAATAAATCGACTATTGCATAAAAAATGTATTTCATTATGCTCAAATTTAAATACAAGACCTCCCAAACAGTGATAAGATAATCTAACAAAGTTATCTTGACATTTTTGTTTGCATAAAAGCAAAATTTTAAATTATGTTCTACTAAAAGAAAATTTAAAAGTTTTGCTCAAGTTTTCAAGTCACTAAACTGGCTTCGAGTTAGCCCATTTGCCTTGCTTCTAAGTAGAGTCAAGTTGGAGTTTTCAAACTACATACTTTGTTTACTAATGTTGCATGTTATTCATACTTTGTTTACTAATGTTGTATGTTATTGTTATAGATGAATAGTGAAGACAATGTAAATAGGGTAGCTGGCACCCATAGATGAATAGTGATGACAATGTAAATAGTTAGCTGGCACTCAGGTAGTATCCTTAATATGTTCCTAACTTTAAGTAGACCTCATGTTTTTAAAAATATTTAAGAACTACTCTTGTTTTTATTTCCTAACTCTAAGCAGCCCCATGTGATAGGATTTACACATCTAGCATGTTATTGCCATGGGAAAAACATGTAGTGGTATTCCTCTCTTCCAAAAGTCATTTTCTACCCAAAATTGCCATAAAGTTCGAATATAATGGAGCCTTACCTGTTGTTTTCCATCAAAACCTAAAACCCTAAAGTCAATCGAACCCTAGTTGCTATTCTCCATAAAACCCAACGACCAAAAGCCCCAGATAACCTCATGGAGTTTGTTTGAAGTCCATGCCGATCTACCCTGAAATGCAATTGTCCAGTAGAGCTATAAGGACCTGTTGTATGAATCTTTGACAGCTCCTCATCTTTAGTTGGTAAACTTTTCATCTTTTAGCACTAATACTATTAAATTATCAATTTTGAAGTAGTTATCGAGAAACTTGGTGATGTTAGCAAGCTTCTAGACAAGCATATCAAAACTTTGGGCATACTTTTGAAATAAGTGTAGAAGAGGCGTTTTTGAGCCAGTAGCCAACTGATGTACTTATGGCAATAAGTGGTAGATGAATGAAGCCTAACACCAATGTCATAGAGAATAGTTTAGAACCAACTACAAATGATGCAATTTTGAGGGCAGTAGAATCCCTAGTTCTGCAAAGCCAAGAATTGGAAATGGAATGAAATAGAAAAGTATCTACTTACCAGGCTTGTTCTTAGGAGGGCGGAAAATAATATGGACTACTAACACACTATGTTCCTACAAAACTAGATCTTGAGAGTAGGATCAAAATCAGAATTGATAGTCTACTCCATTGAACTTTCTTTTGCATCCCGTGTGGTTATTAGGATTATCTAATGCCTTAATTTTGGGGCTTGGGCCTTTTTGACAACAAGAAATTATTCTTATAAGCCTAGTCTAGAAAACTACTAGATTATCATTGAATGAAACATCAATATCACAAGAATGTTTTACCACTTTTGCTAATACTTATACAATATTCCTCTCAAGTGATGGCTCCTCAGAGGTGGGTGGAGCAGAGTCACCAAAGCTAATCCAAGCACATGTCAAAGTGGCTAGTCATGACCTTAGGCTACCTCATCCACTAATCTAGTGCTTTTAGAATAAGTTATAATAACATAAGAAAACCACATGATGATTGCTTCATTTTTTTCTCTTTTGTAATGGACTAACAACCATAAAAAAAGTGACAAAACCTTCCAAATAAGAGTTCTAAATACAAACTTGCTAATAGTGATAGAGAACAACAATTTAAGGCTAATTTGCATAGACCTCAGATGGACTCGTGAGGTTGTTTGGAGCTTTAGGTAATTGGGTTCCATGGAGAGCAATATCTAGGGTTTGAATATGTTTGAACTCTACTGCAATTTTGGATAGAAACCAACTCATGAAAGATGGAATATGAAATGCTTATTTTACCCTTGGCAGTAATAGGCTAATGTATAGATTTGGTCACCTAGGTTGCTTATAGTCAAAATGTAAAATAGGACTTCTTAATTTTATTTTATTTTTAAAATATGAGGAATGCTTATTGTTTCCTCTAAAAAGTTAGGGGCATATCAAGATACCACATCTGACACACACCCCACAAACAAGACAACAAGTATACTGAAGAGGATCTATAAGAGATATAAATTTTATAAAATAAGCATTATCATGTTACTTCTCTAAATATTCATACCAATTTTAAATTTCAAGCATCAAATGATATCCCGTTTGCTCTTGATATCCAAGATTGGTGTGATCTATCTTATTCTCAAAGGCGAACAAGTTAAAGAATTCTAATTACTATAATCAACATAAATAATTGTTTAATGACTAAATTAGATAAAACTTAATAATCTTATTCTATTGTGGTTTTTCTATTTTTGTTTTTTGTTTTTGGTACATGCGAAGAATTACAAAGCAAAACACTCACAAACACTCCTAAATTTAATTCCTAGTCAGAGGAAAAAGCAACAACTCAAATTGCAACCAAGCGTATCCAAAATAGATGCTTTAGTTTGTCTACCACCAATTGCACTAGACATTTATTAGCCATTATGACTTTTGTTTACCTTCTGAAAAAATAACTTCTATTTGCATAGAGAATACACATAGCATCATCATATTTAGCAAGACATTTCTGGGATTCAACCAAATGAGCCCCCACCTTTGGATGATTTGACCTTTCCTCTTGTTTGAAGTGCCTTAGATTGGCTACAAACCAAAATTTATGATCATTGGATGATTTTTCTTTCTTTGGTGGTAGGGGAAAAAGATATTGAATGATTTGAGCTACACGGTTTTGAGTTTTTAAATCACGATCATTGAAATTTTCAACTAAAAGACTAGTATGTAGCTAGAAGCATCCAATGAGCATAATTTGCAGTTAACCTAAATAGGAGAGGCCAAAGAAGATGAATAGGTTAGACCATCTAAAGGTAGGAACTAACTAGGTTTCTTTGGTCTTGCCTTTGTCTCCAAACCATCATATGACTCTATGTGGCCTTAGGTTTGGAAGATATGAACCATTCAAATTATTGGCCATGACTTAGATGGTCCATGCTCTAATAAAACCTCATTCACTAGGTGATTCTCGCCACCTATGCTTTTGGTTTCAACTGGAAAATGGATGGTAAAACTTTTTGCTGTCCATTTTTCAACTCAAGAAATGAGTGGCTAGATCATCTACTAGATGAGATTTGCTGAGCCTAGCACATCTAAACTATGAGCCTAAATGAAGCTAATTAAAGCTGATCGTACCATTCAGTCAGTCCTGCCAAAGTCCGAGGGAAAGCAACCGAATGGTGCGATTTGTTCATCCAATTGCACGTCTTATGGACAAAAAAAAAAGCGTTTGAAATGGATGATTTTAGCATCTAGAAGGCATCTAATAAACTGTGTGAGAAAAACAGTCTAGACTCATTATAAAATTACACGCTAAGACGCTGTTTCTTAAAAGCAATATATATATATATATATATATTACCTGTAAAAAATATAATTTAGTGGGTTCCAAACCATATGGTTGCCAGCGTGGGTGCACAGACAGCGCGATCAGTTTAGCTTCCCCACGTGCATGATGTCCCTTCGTTTTTAAAAGGACTTGATCGAGTCACTGAAATCTCCGCAGAAAGTGGGCGATACAAGTCAACCATTTGATTGCACCCTCCCCATCATGGAAGAACTACATTTCTGGCCGATAGGAAATATCTGTACGGAGGTCTATGCCAATAAACTTGAGAAAGAAAGAAAATGGCAGGGCGAATTTCTAAGCATCCTTACCTAATTATTTCAATCACTGCAAGTGGACCCTCTCTTGATGATCCAGAGCATCAATCTTCTAGGTCCTTTATCCTGGATGGTCTATATAAAAGGCAGTTTCGGTGCATGAAGCTGTGGTATATGTCTGGTTTCGGGAAGGAGCAGACCACAAGGGTTAATAGTATGCAGCCTTATCTTGCATTTTGCAAGAGGCTGTTTTCATGTCTTAAACCTATGACCTTAAAGTCAAACGACAACAACTCGATCATTACGCCAAAACTTCCTTCAAATATGCCAAATATAATCCGTTTTATTATCATCTAACATCATTGGTTGAGATTTCAGTAGAGTCTGTCTTGAGCCCGTTCAAGACAGATTTAGAAGTGAATGGTTTTGATCATCCAAATTATCGACCCATCACATGAGAGAGCTGCAAGATTCCTTACCTGAGCTGCTGCATAGCTTCCCTTAACATCAACTCCATCGGAAGTAATAGTCAATGAAGGAAAAGGTTCCATTGGCTGTCTTCCTTCTCTCACTGCAACAAGTTCTTTCGTCTTCTTCTGCATGCTAACCAAAACATTATGCCAAGTGTTAACCCTTGAACTTGCTCTCCCAGGCAATCCCACCGTCAAAGCACCCAAATCCTCCGTCTTCATCTCCAAAACCTCCTCCGGTAATGCACCATCGAGAATCGAAACCAAACAGGAACAGAACCCCTTCGTGATCTCCGAATCACTGTCTGCGGAGAATCTCACCCGGCCATCTTCATCCATTCTTGCAGTTAACCAAACCTGCGCCGTACATCCCATGACTCGGTTGGTTTGCACCTTCTCCGAGTCTGGAAAATGATGGAGAAGTGTAGCATAATCAAGCAGACGTTTTACTTTGTTGATGGGTCCTGAAATAGACTGGAATTCGGAGATCAGGTGATCGAGTTTGCTACGAGGGAGATCCGACGTTCCAGGAATGGAATCTGTTAAAGTGGAGGCTGGAGAGCTGTTCCCACCGCTGGATTTAACTGAGAAACGGGAAATGTTGTCGGCATTGTTGTTTGGATTTGAACTTTGGATGCACTTGACTAACTTGATCGGAGATCTTTTCGAGCCAGCATTAAGGTTTGGAGATTTCCGCACGAAAGGAGAAGAAGCTGTCGCTGGTAAGGTGAAAGAAGCCATTTTTTTCTTTTCTGGGTTCTATGAAAATCGTCGCAGAGAGAGGGTGGATTGACAGAAAAACTGAAAATACTGAAAGAAAAGATGAAGAGAAGAGAGTGCCGGAGAATGATTGGAAGGCCAGTGATGGGGTGTTAAAGTGTTAGCAGAAGAAGTCGAGCGTGCTTTTCTTTCACAATGGATTCAATCATTCACATGCTACCGGCGAGATAAATAAAGAGTACTTTGGGACTAGAACCAGATAAACAAAAGGCAAGTGGCATACGCAGGGCTGGAACCCTCTGAAAAAAAAAGGGCATGCATCCAAAAAGGAGCCTTAAGAACTAAATCTTTTATTATTATTATTATTATTATTATTATTATTATTATTATTATTGATGTTTATCATGTTTGGTGAGAGAAATCAATGTATTTAGATGATTCTAACTATTTATTTTGAGTAGTTAAAAATAATAACAAAAATTGATGATTGTAATATTTGACCCCAAGAAATATAAGCTAAAAATACCCAATGGGCTTGAGCTTCTCAAGCCTATCTAAAGTCATTTCAAACATGATGAATAGTTTAAATTACTAAATTCTTTTACTAAATATGAAGATCTATCGTAATCATGTAGGAACTTTGCAAAGTATTATATAGGCTGGATAATAAACTACACCTTATTTCTAATAAATAGAGATAATTTTAAACCTTTATAATATTCACACATCTCTGTTTCATAAAAGAATGACAGGGCTCACTTTTCAATGATCTAACTTGTTCATCTTCTTTATAAGTTATGAGTAAATGTATGGTCTCTTTGAATTATTCTAAGGTTATTGCATTTTGGCCTTTATAACATTCAACGTGCATATTTTTCGTAAGTCTAAAAGGATGAGATGTACTACCTCGAACCATGACCTACGTACGAGAGAGGCGCGTAAGTCTAAATCACTGAACCATATGCTTTTATAAGCAAAAGAGGAATCAATATTAAAAAAATATATATCCTTTTTTTTGTTTATTTTGTCACTTAAACTACAGGTTTAAATTTCGATGGGCAGACACGCTCAAGAGCACGTGTGAAGAAGTCCCCTATGTGGAAACATTTTCTTGTAAATCAAATCTATCGACCCTGTTCCAATTGAGGTTGAATTTCATGTTGTCGGGTTCTTCTAACCAGTATTATCAATATTTACCGTACAGTGAGGAAAAGGGTAAGTCGCTTGAATATTGTTCTGGTTTAAGTGTCGGTCCCTTTGCTAAACACCAGCGGGCATTCAAGGACCGTCTGAGAATGTGAAGACAGCTGTACATCTGTGTTACGGTTTTTTGGAAAAGGACCCTTTTAACCTTGATTTTTTTATAGACCAAATTCTACATTGAAATATAAAAATGGAAAGGGAGCCTTGCGCAGAAATAAAAGTTGTAATCACATGACCTTGAGGTCAAGAATTTAAGGCGTGAAAATAGCCTTTAAAGCTGTATATTTTAGGTTCTTATAGTTCACCCCTTCTCCAGACCCCACATAGGCAGGAACTTTGTTTACCGGGGCTACCTCTTTTTAAATATAAAAATGAGCTACTGGTAAATATATGTTATTTTCCTTTTCTTCCACATTTATTGAGCCAAGAAGGAAACGTTCAAATTGAGTTGTCCTGTCTTCTTATTGTGCAAAAGTTGTCATATGAAGAGTAAGGACTTTAGAGTCCTTAAGTAGGACAAAAGTTTTTTCGCAAACTGAAATCAAAGCGTTCATTTTTACCCCAGTGACCCCGTCTTGGACGATCTGATTTCCTTATATTTTTGTTCTTACTTTGTATGTTTAATTTGTAAAAAATTAAATTAGGTGGATGACTCTAGCAATCCAAAAGTTCCACTTTTTGACATGGTGAATGAATAAATAAATACTTTATAAAACAAGTGTTTAAATTCAATAACCAGAATTAATGAGCTTGAATGTTAGAATCATCCCAATTATGTGTGGATCATCGACTTTAAGAGAATTTTCCATGGAATGCCACTTCTTTTTAATTTTAAGAAATTTTGCATGATTTTTTGGCTTGTTACGATATATATTTTTTGGATGCTTGAATTTAATTATTGATTTTTATATTAAAATTTAATGTTAGAAATTAGAAACTAATATATATATATATATATATATATATATATATATATATATATATACATTGACAACAATGAGATTATAAATTGACAACAAAGACAGCACTACTAACCCATGTTTCTTTGTGTAGAAAATATAACCATTCATTTTTATTATTTTTTCGAAGATTCATTTTGTATAATTTGGATCATCCAAATGTGTTGATTTCTACTGACTTATTAATTTTAATTTTGGTACGAAAAACATGATACATGAATTAAAGTTACAAAAAAAAAATCATCATGCATGAAAAAGGAGGGCATGGAGATCTTGACAAGCTCTGGAGCACATAATGCAAATGAGAGATTCTATGTACTTTAGAGAAGAGTGTTACCAGATTCCTTCAACTATCACCATCTTTTCAATACAGTCCCCTAGCTGCTAGTAGGCAAATCTAACCCATCAAACTGCCAATAAGCTTTTAGAGAGTCCTTTTAGTTCTTTTGTCCAAATCATCAACTAACAAACATTTGGGACCCACGTGAGACGAAAATACTCTTGCAAAGAACTCTAAATTGTTAAAGAAGTGCCACTCTTTTTAGCTTTTACAATAAATTCAAAGATCCATTTGAAGTGCAATGAACTTTGGTTGTCCTATACATCTTTTACAGTTTTACAATAAGTTTAAAAAGCCATTTGAATTTTGGTTCTTTTATGCACCTTTTATAATAAGTTCAAAGATCCCATTTGATTTTGTAATCTATTGATCTGCTCTAAATCATTCTTTCAAAGGCATATAATCTTTCACATTAGCTGCTCAAATTAAAGTAAGTTGCAGAAAACCCCCATGTATGGAATACTACTACTCTCCTTCCCTATGTATAATCTCTCTGACTACTATCATTGAGAAGCAACTCCCATGAAAAATTCATCTATTGCCCTACTTCTATCGCAGTTTCTACCACTTAAACTGAAAATTCATCTCTATAACCTCTTTCATCTATTAAGCAGATTTATTGAAACCTATATCAACTACCTCAATGAAGAGTTACTTAGCAAAAGTTCCCCATACAAGCAACAATTTGTTATGAAATTCCTCAAACACAATAGATTTTATGAAAAATAGATCATAACTCTGATTTAGGCTTCTTCAAATTTCTCAACAAAATAGACTAGACCCTAAAGCCCAAAGTTGATCAAACTTGATCAAGATATAGGTTTCTCTGGTTCTACTCTTATGGAGCTTCTAGTAAAGAAGGCCAAAGTCGTGGCAAGGGGTAGAAGATGAGTCTCACTTGGACTCCACATGTTAATCCAGGACTTTGAACAAAAAAATAACAAAAGAATTACATTGAAACCTTGCTAATAGTTTGAGGGGTTAGATTTGCCCAATTAACAGTTGGGAGGTTTATTAATACTTTTTTCTCACTTAATCTAGAAGAGTGTTGTCACTTTAGTTATTGATAAGAAGTATCATTTAAAAAAACCTTTACAATATGTAGTAGTGCTTATCATTTTTAAGTGGAATGTTCTAGTAGGTGTAAATCTCGTGTAATTTACTATATTACCTTTACACTAGTTACGAACTTGTACACGAGCATGTGTGAGATTATAAATTTATTGATTCAACCTGAAACTTCAACTTTTAGTGCTGGGTAAATTTTTCCATAGAACCCATTGGAAAAAAATTTGCGCTTTTTAGCATGTGCAAGTGCAAAAAGCAAGTGACATTTATTGGCTGGAAAAAAAGTAGAAAAAAGAAAAAGTTAGAGAAAATGATAGTTAAAAACTTTTTCTTGACCCATCAAATGTCACTTGTACTTCACACCTGCAACTCCTTACTAAAATTATCACTATATATGTGTATATATATATATATATATATATATATATATATATATATATTAGTAAAGCAGTACATGGTGGTATGGGAGCGTTTACTTTATATATAATATACATAAAGAGCCTCTATTCTCGTTACTGAGTCTCCATTTATGTTTTATAGAGGCAGGTTATTTTTCTAATGCCAGATATTCGTTAACTGAACAATCGTGTAAAATTTTGGTGTTTCGGGTTGAGAGTGGACCAGTTGGGCCTTAACCATATGTTCGTGTCTAGGATCACGAGTACATATTTCTCGGATGCTAGAAGTATCATATCATGATGGGTTTGGCTACTACATATTTATTGTTGAAGGAATCAAATTAAGCAGGTTAGATCAAACTATAGGTGGAAGCCGATTGTGTTGAAGTGGTGTGTGCTATTCTTAAATAGAGTACTGGTATTTTAGAAATGAACCATATCAATAGGGATAACTTGTTGGGGATTTTCAATCCCTGCCCAAGATCATGCACATACAAAACATGGATTTTACGTGATTTGGCCAATAAGCCTACGTCCACAGGAGATGCAAAGATTTCACTATACACTAAAATTATAGGGGTTTTACAGAGAGAAGACACGGGGAATGGGTATTGTTCCTTGCATGGTTTCTTGCTCTACTCGTATCTCTATTTATAGGGATTTTTGGGCCCTAATTTTCAACAATTTTTACAGAAGTCAATTGGCGGTGGCCGACGGCCGCACCTACCACTATTGAAGTCGGCAGCTACTACGGCGCCCGCCACAGTTGAAGTCGGTGGCCGACTGTGGCGCCTGCTACTGTTGACATCGGTGGCCGCTTGAAAATGGGGCTGGACCAACATAACTTTGTTATTTTCTATGCCTTTCTTTTTTCTTTACCATTTGCAAAAGTTGTCATCATGTAACCTTGAGGTCACGGGTTCAAGGCGAGGAATCAGCCTCTTACAAAAATGCAAGGTAAGACTACCTATTTTAGGCCATTATGGCCCGGCCCTTCCTCGAACCCCGCATAGGCGGGAGCTTCGTGTACCGGAACTGCCCTTTTGCACGAGAGAGAGAGAGAGAGAGAGAGAGAGAGAGAGAGAGAGAGAGAGAGAGAGAGAGAGAGAGAGGATAAAATCGTCTCACGAATAGAGTAGGAGAAGATTGAAAAAATATGAAATAACATCAATGACAATAGGAATTCTCTTATTGGCGGCATGCAATCCCACTTTATTCTCTTCATATATTTTTAACCCAAAGCAGGCCTTTGCATTTCTATCAGGATCAAACCCTTGTTTTTCTTTCTTTAAAGACTACTCTTGATGTAATGTAAATTCGTCACACCTTTGAAGAGTTTCCTTTAAATATAGTATAGATAGAGAGGAATGATGGGGTTCAGTATGTGACGTGGCCTATTTAACTTGGCATTTTGTCTATAAGTAACTCTTCAAGAATGGAAACATGCACTCTAAATTCTTTAAAATGCATCATTAAGTAGAGGGCAGTTTTGTTATTTCAATTACCCACCATTTCACTATATCTTGGTCATGAGAATCTCTAATCTAATTCACAGGTGTACCAGTATGGTTGATAAGTATTGACAATACAATATAACCAATGTACTTGGTAGATTTATAGACTAGTGCTGATAATTTTGGATGTTTTGGTGTGTACACCTAATCATCATCATTATCAACACCTTATCCTGATTAGGGTTGACTATGTGAATCTTCTTCTTTTATTCCTCTCTATTAAGTATCATTGCTTTATTTAGTCTCAAAATTTTTAAATATTTTCTCACAACTTTTATCCATGTTCTTTTGGGCCTTCCTCTTGCCCTTTTAGAACCTTCAACTTATATTGTCTCACTCCTTCTAACTGGTGCCGTTTTAGGTTTCCATTGTGTATGTTCAAACCATATAAGTCTAATCTCTCTTGATCTTGTTATCTATTGATGCTGCTTGTAGGTTTCCTCTAATATTTTCATTTCTAATTCTATATTTTCTAGTCTTGCCACTCACCCATCTCAACATGCTCATTTCGGTTAGATTCATCTTATGTACATGATGTTTCTTAACTACCCAATACTCTAATTTATAGTGTATGACTGACCTTATAGCTATCCTATAGAATTTTTCTTTCAATTTAACTGGCACTTGCCGATCACACAAAACTCCAGAAGCTCATTTCTATTTATTCTAACTCATTTGGTTTCTCTAGGTAACCTCCCTCTCAATCGTTCCACTCTGATGAATTATTAATCCCAAGTACCAAAGGTGGTTTTTTAGGGGGCTTCTTGATTATCAATCTTTATTAGAGCTCCACTCTCGCTCCTGTCCTTGCCAAAATTGCATTTCATATACTCTGTTTTAGTTCAACTAATTTTAAATCCTTGAGATTCTAGTACTTCTATCCTAACTCTAGCTAACTTTGTATTTATGCCCTCCATTGTCTCATTAATTAAAAATATATCATTTGCAAATAACATACACCATAAAATCTTCTTATGTGGATGTTTTTTTTTAACTCATCCATAATCAACGTGAAAAGGTTTAGGTTTAATGCTGATCCTTGATGCATCCTATAGTGATAAAAAAATCACCAATCTCTCTACTAGTTGTCATAATATTTGTTATTGCTCCCTTATACATATCTGTAAAATACCTTTCTCACCCAACACCCACCATATTAAGTCTATAGGAACCCTACATCAAGTATTTAATATCCACACCTCAACCAATTACAATTTTTCACAGAAATAACACAAAATTTGACACACCCCACCCACCGTGGGGTCCACAGTACGAATATTGTCCGCTTTGGGCCCACTGGGTCCACACGGCTTTGTTCTCACCCCGGCTTCCCAGGGTAAAACGCATTCTTACTATGAGGAGTGTTCCCACTCCTTATCACCCAACCCAGCTCCCCTCTCCAGGCGGTATGAGACTAACTCTCAACTGTCACCCCCTCGGCCTTCTCCGCTTCGCCACCCCTCACAAGGCCATGGTACCTCACGGTGCCTAAGCCGGCAAGGCTAGATCTCTCCCCCTTAGGGGACACACGCCCTCGTGTGACCGAGGCACGCATGCGGTTAGCCACCCATCACCACGAGGAGACTGGCTCTGATACCAAATTGACACACCCCACCCACCGTGGGGTCCACAGTAAGAATATTGTCCGCTTTAGGCCCACTGGGTCCGCATGGCTTTGTTCTCACCCCGGCTTCCCAGGGTAAAACGCGTTCTTACTGTGAGGGGTGGCGAAGCGGAGAAGGCCGAGGGGGCGACGGTTGAGAGTTAGTCCCATACCGCCTGGAGAGGGGAGCTGGGCTGGCTGATAAGGAGTGGGAACACTCCTCACAGTAAGAACGCGTTTTACCCTGGGAAGCCGGGGTGAGAACAAAGCCGTGCGGACCCAGTGGGCCCAAAGCGGACAATATTCTTACTGTGGACCCCACGGTGGGTGGGGTGTGTTAGAACTATCCCTGAGGTTATGCTCATAATCCTGGAATTTAGTGCAAGAATTCCATAGTTGGTACTATCAAAAGAAAGACACATTTTATAAATATATACAGCATTTACAACCTAATGGTCTAAGGAAGTGGGCTGCAAGGATTTCGCAAGATAAAGTTGAAGAAGTAATGTGTGCAAACAACATCCCTAGAACAATTTCTTCTAGTACATCGATATTTTTACCTGACGTGCTGGAAAAATATACTTATGCGTCCTGAAATCATAGTTTGGGATACTGACTGCCTCGCCAAGCTTCAGTTTCCTCACATAACAAAGTAACAGTTCAGTGGCGAAGGCATCTGCAGAAATATAAAATGGAAATATCTTAGCAAGCTTGTCAGAAACAAAATGCAAAAATACAAGAGAATACTGAACTTAACCAGTGTTAATAACTTTCAAAGTGTTTCCACATTTCGGGATAATCAAGACTTGCAATCATGACTCTACAAGATCCAACTTGACATTTTGAGGACAAAGACATAAGACAATTTAACTTTTACTGTCTCTCAAGCGAGTTTCATTTCTGTTATTATGAAATAGAGATAATATCACAGAGTTTTTAAGGCAAGTTCCCTCAGAGTGCACACTTTTCTACTTATCAATTTTCATTTAACTTTCCCTTATATTTTGCAACCATATTATAATCAATAAAAAGTCATCCATTTCTCTTCTCATGATCTTCTCACGCTCTTAAAGCACCATTTTCACGAAGTGTAAATTAATGATTAAATATCCGGCACGTGGTAATTGTATGTATTTAACATGTAATTTGTCCACAGTTAGTTTGGTCTTCTTGCCATATTAGCCATGCTGGCATAGATATGTAATGTGTGTAATGCTGTTTTGGTCTCTATGTACAACCTAAAATGGTAATTTGATCATTTGCCACATTAATACAGTGGTATAAATATGTACTTCCTGTCATGGTAGTTTGTAGTGGAGGAATTTTCGTTTTTTGCCAGGTTAGTCATGTGGCACAAATACGTAATTTGTATTTAACATGTTATTTATCTAATGATATTGTGGACTTTTTGGTAACGTGGGAGCAAAGTCTTCTTCCAGTATAAATCAATGGAAGGTGGTGGCTGGACATATGCTGCTTCTTGACAGGCCGTTTTGGTAGATTACTGCATTCATGAAAAGTGTTTTTTCTACCGCCATGCGAGTCATGCAAACCAAGGCAACCATTTGAACCACTTTTAAGGTTGAACTCCTGAAAATAGAAACGTTTTAGGTATGACTTCAAGCAGATGCTCTAGATTTTATCATTTATTTGCAAGTGATATGCTGTACTTATAATCATTTTTATACGGGTATGTGAAAGAACTCTGGCCAAACAGTGCAGCAAAAGACTACTCCTCAGTCTACTATTGTTTCAACGTTCGTGGAGTTAAAGATACTCAAATGCTTTAACTGCAATGCCATCATTAGATGAACGGAAGTTTGCTTGGAGAAAACACAATGGAACCTACTCTTCTGTGATTGGGTGGTAGATTTTTTGTGTATATACGTACATATACATACATATATACATACATACAATGGAACCTAATTCAATTTCATCTGCTCCTTGCACCTGCATGAAACAGCTCAAATATGTGTGTGTGTGTCCCCACTATCATGAATGTCGCTATGATTTGTTATCACATGTATCACCCCATTTAACTTTTCATCCTCTTAAGTGTGTGTATGCATGTGTATGTATGTAAATGTAAAAGTAAATTTATATGCGTATGTATGAATGATATTAGAAATAATTTCAATAGTTTGCAGAATCTAGGTCCAGTTACAGGATGGTAGTTAACAAATAGCTCTAACTGACGAGCATATGAGCACAGGGAGAGAGGTAGGAGGATCCTGGTTGGCAGGAACCTACATAAAAAAAGGTTGTAACTTGGGATTTGAAGTTTATTAAATTGGACATATCCTCATGCAGAATAGGTAGTCTGCAGTCTTGACGAGCTCTTAGTACATGCTTTATACTTTTGAGTACTCATGCAGAATAAGGACACATGTTACAATCTTTCCCTAGGCATATATACCTTAGATTTCGTTTTTCTTTTTCTTTATCCCTGGAGTTAAACCCAGCCTCAACATTTATGTCTATTCGGAAACCAAGGGATATTGGATACAAAACGCAATTCATCACCCAAAAATCCTTACATTCGATTTCTTAGAAGATCCTTGTGGTTATTAAATACAAGTTTTGAGGAAACACTTACTTCTGAATTGTTTCTAGATTATTTCCGGGACATTTCTGCCATCAAGAGCAACTTTTCTGTGCTGATTGTGAATGAGCATCTATTCAAGGATAAGTGACAAAGTAGGTATCATTATTCTTTTCTCTCGTTCTACCTTTATCCTACAATCAAAGTCTAATTTTTTCTATTTTTTCTTTGTGAAATTTAATCATTTGTTGCCATTTTCGTGATGTCAGTAGAGTGTTTTGCGATTGTGAATTTGTAAGATGGCGGAAGGAATGGATTTGGGGGAGCTATGCATGCCAAAAGTTTAAGAATAACCTAAAGAATATATGTTTATTGTACTCTATATCTAGGTCTTTCGGACATTTTTCTTTGCTTTTTTTGAATTGACAAATCAAAAAGTAAGCCAAAAATGTCAACCCTTTCAGACATATGGGCTGTATTTGTTGTCTATGTGTAAGCTCATACCTAGATGTTCGAGTCATTGAGATTTACATTTCCTTTTTCTGGTCGAAATTATTTTTCTTGGACATGGAAACCTTTTTTTTTTTTTCTAATATCTATACTAACATTTTGGTGTCTTTCCTTATTTCTTCCTTTTCTTAACTTAAGAAGATCAGAAATTTCATGCGAGTGTCTTGCATCAATCCCTCCACTGTTTAAAATAATCACATTGTACAAACATGCAAGTACCAGAGTCCACTCCCAATGGGTCAAAACTTGCCTGTGCCACAAAAACAACTAGCTCTAGGACAAACAAATGGAGCAACTAACGAAAATTCAAGACATCAATGCTGTACATCAGGAAGGACTGACTGTGATGTGCTCGTAACTTGATGTTAGTAAAGGGTAAAAATGAATTATTGATAAATAATAAGGGATGCTATAGTTTCCAACTCTCAATAAACTAAGTTTTAATTGGAACTTCTACTTTTACAACATAAAAGAATCTAGGATGTTAACCAGGATGATTGAAATTGATCGTATGAACTTGTTTTAATTTCTCATTAGTTAAGAGTCCAATAGAACGATTTCTACCAAGTTAAACATAGCATACACTAACAATGACAAAAGAAAACAGTGGTTGGCATGAGATGGCATAAGGCGCTTTTCTTACAAAAAGAGAAAGATCTATTCCAAAGAATATCCTTTACGAGAATCCTGAATAAAAAGAACAAACTAAAGGAAGAAGAAGAAAGAAAACAGCACATACGTCTATCAACAAATAGAAGCTCCAATATTCTACTTGATTCTTTCCCAAGATGCATGATCGGATACATAAGAGTATCCAGCAGTATCACAAGCAACAATGAGTTTTACCAAGATGCATATTTCTAGAATGAATTATGGTTGCCATTTTTGTTTTTACATATTTAATTTGGTGGCAAAAGCTACTACTAGGACCATAAAAGTGAGAAAATATACCTTAGAAGAGACTTTTTAAGTAGTTTGCTTGTGCTACTCTCAAGGGGAGTCTTGGCGCAACAGTAAAAGTTGTTATTGTATGACCTTAAGATCATGAGTTCAAGGCATAGAAACAGCCTCTTGCAAAAATACAAGGTGAAGATGCATACTATATGCCCTTGTGGTCTGCCCCTTCCCTGGACCCTGCATAGGCAGGAACTTCGTGTACCAGGGCTGCCCTTTTTTGCTTGTGCTACTTTCAGAATAAGTGAAGAGGGAAAAGAACAGGAGTAAGAACGATAAGAGTGGAGTAGTTTGCTGTTCTCCCCTTTTCACTTACTCTAAAGTAGAACAAGTAAACTGTTGCACTTACAATAGTTGTAATCCATCGTGGTGGGAACAGTCTCTAACTAAAAAAGAAAATCTTAACTAGGAAACTAACCAAACAAGAAAAGCATTGTTATTAGTAAACTAACATTAATTCGAAAATATGTTACCATGAAGATGGCCTAACCAGAAAGCCCTTTTATATAAAATACAACTTAAATCGGAGATTTGTCTTAAGTGTCCCATAGTCAACATATATTAGTCACCACAGAAGTCAGATGGTGGCAACTTCGACGCTCCCTCACAAATTGGGCCAGAAGCATCACATGCCAACTTTTCCTTGAAGAAATGAAGCCGAACATGTGTTGAAGCCTTGGTGAACAATTCAAGCAATTGAATGAACAAGAATAAAATCACCTTCTCTTTTGTTTCCTTTGAAAGTCACTCAGGTGAGAGATTCCTAGTGCCATTGCACTTAGAAGGCTTTCTAGTGAATAAAATTACCTTCTAAAGGGGAGAAAATGGCAAACTTCAATATGCTTTCTTCTTTGTGGAGCAGTCTCACTAACAAAATACAAGACAAACAGGTTCGTTTTGAAAAGCCAAGTTCACTCATTAGGGTTCTTAAAAACTCACAGATTTTTGCCTTTGCACTTGAAAGGAAACACCTATTTGATTCTTGCTTTTCCAAGCATACAGATAACAAGTTACAAATGCTCATAACCAATTTTGCCATCAGCTAGCATCAGAAAACCCTGCTGCAAGCGGTCCAGCATGTAGATAATGAAAATCTAAGTCTGAAGCACCTTTAAAAAGACAAAGTATTTGGTAAACAGCCTAATATTAAAGTGTTGATCAATTTGCTTATGATATATGGTAAACACCATGATCATGGACGCCCTAAAGTACTATGCAACAAGGACAGAGGCCATCTTATGATCTCTCCAAACCATCTTTGAAGAGCAAGGAGTCTTCTACTTGCCAGCCACCTTCCCCTTTCCACGTGCATATCTCCCACAAGAGCTAGCTCATCCAAATTCACATGGACCACAATGCGAGTCCACTAAGATGGCACCTCCCTATCAAACTTTCAGGCTGCTTGCAAAGAATCTTTTTCAGTTCTGATAAGGTAAATGATTAATTGGATATTTTGCAGCTATGGATACGTGCTCAGTACCAGTGGCAATTAATTTAAGTACTCGAAATTCACTGTTTCAGAGACAACCATAAAGATATATTAAAATAAAGTTAAACAACAAGTATTCTGATGACTGACTTGATCATATCCAATGCAAATATCCGTTTATGGAAGCCTGCTTAACGTGGATCAAGGATGATATTACTCTGAACTTCTCTCTCATAAGCAAGCCTGATCAGCGGAATATTTCAAATCTTCCGGTCATAATCAATCAAAGATCCACTACGATCAGACAATATATGGTCTGGCACGACGGTCGACTTTCTCGAGCCAACACTATAATCAGGACTGATGAACTTGTCAACTACCAACAAGTGACCCCTAATTCTGTTCCCCCACCGACCAGAGCCCGTCTGCAGATACAGTCCAACAAATGCTGGTTGAGGTTTATTGAATGGAGTCTAGTAAAATCACAGCATTATAACAGGATTGCTTCCACTTGTTAGATTAACAGATTCCATCGTGCTAATTTTCGCCTCCCAAGAAAGACCATGACAATAGCTGTATTTTCACTTTTAGCATTCGTACAATAATGTAGTATGTTTTCCATTTGATCCACAGAGGTGCACATGCTCAAGAGCATGTGAAAAAGTTCACGCCCTGTTTTTATGCTTGGTGGAACTCCTTTTTTATGCTTGATGAAACTCTTTTTTGTTGAATGGCCTACATATGAACAAAGAACTCATGCATGAAACACCAAGGCACGAAGTTCTTCATATGCTCTCATTAGCTCAAGGACCACCGACCAAAAAATGTCTACCACAGTTGTGCATAAACAACTTGACATCTTCCCTATAATACAGTTGCTCACAGGTTTGAGTTGCCACTTCTCCTTGGACAGGAGATTAGGTTGAGTGCTTGTCTGAGTGAATTGCTTTGTAATTCTTCACTTGCAACCAAAAAAATTATAGAGGCCCCGCGTGGTGAGAGGGATGCCAATGAGAAGCAATCGGATGCTAATATAGACACACACACCAAAAAAAATATAAAAAAAAAGAAGAAATTTGTATATCATGTTTTACACATGCATGGAGTGAGAGGGTTCTCCCAAAGATCGTAGTTTGGGAATGTTTCTTCTGGCAATCCAGTGCGTGTCTGATGGGTCACGACCACGTCCTCCACAAACGTTGCCCAACCCATGTAGGGGTCCCCAAACGACTTAGACATAACCCCTTTGTCTGGTTTTATGGATTTCAATTGGTGACCCATGTACCTCCGGGCTCCAATTATCAGCTTGGCAAAGTTACCACCATGAGTCATCACGAATACATCCGACTTCAAGCACACCAAGAAATCGAGGGCTGCCAAGCTCGTTACATGCTTCCTGAAGCCATCCAGTTCTTCTTTGCTTGCCAACTCCTCCTTGGTCACCTGCAACGCCGTAAAGAAACCAGAAACAGATTAGTGATAGTACAATGATCAACACATCATCACCAAAATGATCAAGCAGTCCGCAGATATTGACAAAAATATACGCCACAGCCAATGAAATGGAATCCCAGTTGATAAACATCAGCTGCAGCCGGAAAACATACACTTCAAATAGTCCATGACAGAAAATTTATAAAAGGGTTGGTATCTGATGCATGATGAAAATCTTCATGTTAAAAGGTAAGGGCAGGCAATAAGTACAAATGGAGGCCCTTTGTTCATCGATTCACACTAGTTCTCTATTAGGCTTTGTTATGAATTTAGGCATGATCTATAAACCACAATCCACCCCCATGGAAGATTCTAAAGCTCCAAGGTGCGGCCTTTAAGCTGATGGTTGGGTGCAAATTTGTAACCCTTTGCTTAACAGAATAAAATTTTCAGCAAACTCAATGAAACTTCCGAGTGAGCTGTTTCTAGCTGACCAAGGACTTCATCTGAAACCACGTATCATTTTGCAGTTAATTTTTGCTATGTAGCTTTTACTGCCATGCAATCAGTTTCACAGAGAAAAGGAGTTTAAGCAACAGGAAAGAAACTTAACAACACTGGTATTAGTGTTTTTTTTTTTTTAAGAACAGAAGCCTATTTCAGTAAAAGCATGAAAGACAGATTTGATAGCATGCTTCGCTATTAGTTTTCATCAACATGCAAAGAAAGATAAACAAAGGATGAGTCCTGATTTATCATTTTATTAATGATTTTTTTATGCTCCAAGGAATCGATTTCAAGCATGAGTAAACGGAGAATACCAAATTTGGAAACATGTTCCTGAGAGGTGCCATCCGGTTCTGTCCTCCGTAGACCTGTCCAGAAGCAACATATATCTGGGTTTCTTTCGGGTATCCCATCGTCCTAAGGATGACAGCCACCTCCCCAGGCTCAAGTGGGCACCGCCCTTCCTTTCTCTTTTGTAGGGCCAGCTGCCAGAGATGAGATCCATTCTGCATGCCAAAATACCATTAGTGCAAGCAAATTTACCCCAGACTCAATTGGTTCTTCATAAGGATTAGTTAATTACCTTATATCGTCGAGGCCATTCCTTCTGTCGATATGCAGCCATCATTGCTTTCTCTTCTCTTGTTCCCACAAAGTCACAGAACGAAAGGCCCACCATCCCTTTCTCAAATCTCAAATGAAGAGCCCTGTTAGAAAAGGAAGGCAAGTTCGAGTATCACTAACTGATTGCCAAATGAAGACCATGATTATCCTAAATGATTTGATTGGATAATCTAAAGCTTAATTGAAGCAAGCTAACTAATGCAGTTACATGTAAGGATTTGAACTTCCAGTGCGTTTCCTCATTCTTGATGCTAGAAGGTCTGCCATTTCTTCAATCTTTGGTAGGAATTTCAGTGCATGGTAGTTCACCCTGCACCTTAGCCTATTTATTTCTGGTGGAACATTATCATACCTGCAAACAAGAAGGTGATATTAAATGACTATTCATTGCTGAAACATATGTCGACATGCAGAAAATTTAAAAATTAATGTAAATACACTTGGCGAGACAAACAGCATTGGCATCCATTACTTACCCCAGCCTATCAACAAAAGGCTTTAGAGCCATAATCTTCTTCTCCTTAATCCGAGGTAGTACATTGTCAATATAGAACTGCACCGGAGCATACTTTGGGATGTTTTTTACTGTGCGCCTGCAGTAAATATGCACAAATTCTTTTATAAGAATCAGCACAAACAAAAATATGGTAAATAGTAATCCTCAATGGTATATATTTCTGCCTCTTATCAAACTAGTTTGACTTTAAAAAAAGAAAAAACCTCTGGTCAAGACAAGCATTATGTCAACTAGTGAATCTCAAGAGAGTAATTTTACATCTATAAATATCTGAGTTAACATTTTAACAATGTTATCGAAGGAACAGCAAAGAGAAAATTCACCTCCAAAACTATGTGGACATAGTCCATAACCAACAATGACAGAAAAATCATTTTAATTAGCATCTATCACCTTCCCAAGAATAAAATTCTTATTTACTTTTAGTGTTGGCTCTTAGATAGTAAGCCATAAGGAATGTGAATATAATATACCTTATACTAGTGAAAAGCTCTGCTTTGTCAGGAAACCACTCAGGGATGTCACGTACAATACGTACATCATCCTTCAAATAGTCAATGAAATGGTCTACGTCAAAGATGTCCTCAAATTTCCTGCAAATAAAATGATGAATTAAGGGAACACGATAGTATGATGTGATCGAATGAAGTGAAAATGCCTTCACAGGCTGCAACCACAAAGAATTAAATCATAACAAATTGATGACTAATAGCTCCAATCCGAATATAACCAACAAATGCAACTCTTATGTATCCTTTTTTTTTCTGAAAATAATAAGACTTAACAAGGACATAAAGCTGAGATAAATAACAGAATTCCTTTGCAGAGTTTAATCTTAGAAAGATCCCTGACTAGAGGAAGGAGTTAAGGATATTTTAGTTTAACCAAGCAATATATTTTTTATCCTTTTCTTGACTTGATTCTTCCCATAAAATATCATAAATCCAATTTCAAATCTTTTAACTTTTACAGAAATTTAAATTCAAATTTGTTTTTCTTTTCTTCAGAAAGTTATGGGCTTATTTTTTTATCTTCCATTCGAAGCAGTTCTCTTAAAGCTTCCAAAATAGTTAATTTAGAATATGTTCTTTGTCATCCCACATGGACCCTGCCAAAAAACTCTACGCCTTGCAATTTTCTTGATATAAGGCATAGCAACCATCTGGGCTCAATATTTTATTCTTCACCACGTGGAAACCTGCTTACATTTAAGGTTTTGGGATTCTCTAAAAAGGAGTCTCAATGTTTTGTCAAGCAAAAACACTGGTTTTGAGGTTCTGATTGACCACAAATTTGTGGACTTTTCTGTTCAAGTGAAACCATACAAAACAATAAAGTAAGTTCACAAAACTGCTTTTGCTTGAAGTCAAAGAAATCATAAGAATCGACAAGAGAATAGCTATTCAACGTGCCTTAAAGTTCTGGGTTTCTGCTTGCACCAGGAAAAATTGGCAAAAATTACTGATGTTCCGCATTATATAAGGAATATTTGTGTGGTGGCAAGGGAGGACTGTTAAACTTGATTGGTGCTGCCAGTACATTAATGGACTGTCTTGAATCTTTTGATGTATTGGAAGCTTACAGTTGACTCTGATTAATTTTTGAAGGTGCAGTGGACTGCTCCAACAACTTGATGACTGTTATGGAAGATTTGGGTGGTTCAAGTGGAATGTGTTTTGATGCTGCAGGTGGCTTATTGAGTGGAACATATTGAAGCATAGGCGATGGAGCTCCAAGAGCTGGTTTTCACTTTTCTTTTCCTTTTTTTTTGGTTATTGGTTTGGTTTAGCTGGATTTTCACATTTATGCTATAAATTTTTTATGATAATTGTTATAAATGTAATGTTGTGGCTTAGAATTGGTAGTTTCAGGTTGCTAGCAATTATTTCTACTCATTCCTATTTTTGGGAATTTTTTGCATTTTCTTTTTTGAAACTTTCTTAATCTTATAGATTTTTTTTATTGGCACTAAGATGGATTCCGGAAATTGCAGTGGGAAGCAAAACATTTAGCTGAAACAATTTGGTCCGGGCCCAAATTGAAACCAAAACAAAATTGGCAACTTAGATTTCAAATTAAATGTAGAGAAATGCTAATCCAGACTGACTTTGGGAACCTTGTAGCCAGGCCCTACCTTTGGGTGATCTGACTTATTCATCTTGTTAAGCTTCTCCTACTTAGTCTACCTGCAAAAATTCATGCCTATCAGATGCTTTCAGGTATTAGTTTTTCTAATTGATAATTCCAACGGTCACTACTTGAAAATGCAAAACAAGAAAAAACTAATAGCTAGAAGCATCTAATGGGAATGGGTTTCAATAGTAGCCTAAATAGGAGGCCGAACAATATGAATTGGTCAGATCATCCAAAACTGGGGTGAGGTGTCCAAAATCCAAAACATTCAGCCTGAATAGTATTTCTCTTAAATATAAGGAACCGGAGAGGAATAATAAATTTGGCTGATCTACATCACAAATAGGTCTCTAAGAACATAATGGTCATGAAATTCAGCTTCAATCTAACAGCTGTCCACATATTGGCTATGAAATTAGCTTCTCTAAGAACATAGGAGACAATAGAAGATATTTGATTTTCCAAAGAACCAGAATGCCAGCTTTCCTATGTGGCTTCTGAATTTAGAGAAGAACTCGTCAAAACTCAAGCAGAAAATCTGCATTAAAACAATTGCAGTAGCAAATAAATCTGCTGCCTCAATCAACTTATTTTCAACTTAAATAAGTGTATGTGCATGAACCAAACAACATATTTGCTTAAGCCTGAATCAGAAAGTCAGGTAAGAACAGAAGGAAGATTGGTCATAAGATCTCACGTTTGATCTTTCCAAATCTGGTCCTGCTTCAGCAACGGCAAAATAAGGGTGGTGTTCATAATTTTAGCCACAGCAACAGCATTACAAATCTGCAAGAGATCAGGATCATAAGCAGAGGAATCTTGGACAACAACTTGTCTTGTTTGGTATATAGAGAAGTATCACAATCCTTCATGTAATCATTCAAAGACTAATAGTTTCTGCCAAGGGAATAACAGAGTGAGAACAGTCAAAGAACAAACAAGAACCCTTTTAGCAACAGAGAGGATAAAAATGTTATGTATTTGGATGGCAAACATCTAGTTATATGATGAAATGATATAGGCACGTCTCATCCATGTGACACAATATGATTTCATATTAGACAACTCCTAGTGAGTCAAAACTAGAAAGAAAATGTCTGGTCGTCTGTAAAGTAGCAATTTTGAATCCAGAAAGTATACATCTGATGTCTTGGACTTAAAACCAAAACAACTGAAAAATTAAAAATACAGAAAGTTATGGTCCAAATTTTAATTTTCTTAAATGGAGAGGAGCCTTGGTGCAACGGTTGATTTATCTCTATGTGACCTAGAGGTCACAGGTTCGAGGCATGCAAACAGCCTCTTACAAAATGCAAGGTAATGCTGTGTACTATAGACCCTTTGTAGTCTACCCCTTCCCCAGATCCCGCATATGGGGGAGCATCGTGCACCGGGCTGCCCTTTTTATTTTAATCTACTTTAAACATATTCAAAACAATGAATAACCAATCATACTCCTCATAGAAACTGGCTTATCTTTGTCAATTAATTTCTTCATCATGACCTTTATTACAGGTTTCACCATGTTACAGATGGTACAAGTGAAGCAACAATGGGCAACAAACACAAAATCATAATTTCCCAAAAAGCATAGTTTTCATATGGGTATAAACTAATGAGGGTAAACAAGACAATATCAACCAAGTTATTAAGGCAACAAATGCAATCATACAGCAATTCGTTGCTGATTTAGGCCTCCCTCAGCATGGATCAGTATATAGCCATTCGTTTCATTCTCTGGAGGAAGATCTGCCAAAGGCCAGGAAGAAGTTACTAGATAGCTGAAATGTCTAATACTTCAGGATAAGAGCTATAGTGCAAAAGGGGACAAGTTTGGATGAGAATAAAATAAATTCCACTGACAATACAACAAAGACATTAATCACAATTACATACCATGATTCAAGCATAATTTGCATTCAATAAAGGAATAAAAAAATAGATGTTCTGATAAATGAAGATGCTACACATAGCATTTTAAAGAATTTCTCAAGTAAAGATAAGTGCTAAGCAATGGAAACCATGCTAGACTTGGACCAGATGGAAGCACTTAGGACCAATGCTTATTTATTTAGCAAAAGATTCCCAACTATGTTGTAAGATTGTTCCTTCTATATGTCCTAATCAAGACTTGAAACTAGATAGCATTTGGATATGGCATTCAAATGAAGTCAGGATTAACTCTTTTACAAAAGCAATTGAACACCTGCAAGGCAAAAGGTTTTTTAGGGTGTGCAAGTTTGGCGAAGAAGCAACTCTCAATCATGAAGGTCACAAGTTTGAGACTACTCAAAGCTGCATGCATCAACCATTCAGAAAAAGAAAAAAGAAAAAAAAGGCAAAAGGCAAAAGGCAAAAGGATTTTCATGTATGCTATATTTGGCAGATGGGCATAAGAATTTGAAAGGCAGAATAATCTTTAGCTGGAGAAAGTGGCAAGTATTTGGTACTTAAATCAGGTCTCCTCAGGCATAGAAACAGATCAACAGTTTAGGCCACTGGCTAGAAATTGTTATCTCCATGGAGAATGGTTAGAAAGGAAATGTGATGGTCATCTCAAGAAGGTCACAAATGGGCAGTCATATAGGGGAATTAAATGTAGCCCAGTACTTTAGAGATGAGGAGAAGCTGGTCGAATTCATGGAGATGGTCAGGTCTGTCTACCAGTGACTGGGACAGTTAGTCTGGATAAAGGGGTTACCAGTGCATGAGCCTCCCAAAGCTAAGAGGATTGTCCTCTACTTGACACAAAAACCAGGTTCAAATACTAAGTTTCTTATTGTTTGCCTTTCTGGCTCATGAAATATCCCTTATCAAGACACAACCCTAACTACTTTGAAATCTCTGTCAATTGTTGAATATTTTATGCATGACAAATCAGAGTTTTACCTGAAATTCCACCAAGACGGCGCTCAGCACATGGCTTCCATGAGGTAGTAGCAGAGTATGGATTCTCCCATAAAGAAGGCTTATCTTTCACCTGATAAAATCAAAATAAAGAAAATCATAATGGAAGAAAATCAATACAGCTTTAAGACCGTCAAACAAATCCACAATCATAAGAAACACTAAATAGGATTTCCCAACAAGAAGAAGAAGAAGAAGAACTTACATGTGGACAGCGAAGAACAATTCCATCTTTGCTGCATAGATATGGTGCATTCTACAATCAGACAAATGGGAAATTAGCAGCGAAAATTTCAATAGAAAAAGGATATACCCATAAGTTATAAAGTAAAATTTGTTGCATCACAGTAATTTCATCATCCTCAATTGACATTCTTACTGTGCTTCTCATAAAAGACTCAACATGCCAAGTGCGTCGGGCATGTCTTTGATGCAAAACATATTGTTCTATCGAAGTTTTAAACTAGCATATTGTTGGACCAGGAAGAATTGAGACTTGATAATAAGCAGTTTTCAGAAGGAACTGGAGTTCTTTTATTGATGAAGTGGAGGAATTACAAGTAACCTTACAAATCAATCAAACAAAACGCAAACTACTGGAACTAGTGGGAAGTAGGAACCTCAGTTCCTCCTCTGTACTCCCCACTCCCTTTGACTTCCTTTTCTTCTCCCCCCGTCATCACCCCCTCTTCACTTCCTTTTATCTTTTCTTTTTCCTTCCATTCCCGCCACCTTCTGTAACAGACTGGATATCTGTATATCCTAACTTTGTAACAGACTGGATATCTGTAATATCCTAACTGACTTCATTAACTGACTACATCACTTGATTGTTAACTGACTACATCTCAACTAATTATATTCTAACCAACTACTGCCCTGGATCATCTTCTGGAGAAATCTGAAGATCTTCTGCTAACAGATGTATTTTTGTTTCCTTGCAATTATATCTTCTTTCTGGAATATGTGTGGTGTATGGGAGGTCTAACACATATTTTCAAGTTTGAACCATTTTAATGTTAAATAAATCAATGGCATCTCTTGACATTAGCAAGATGCTCAAGAACTGCATGATAATCATAGCTAGCCCTTTCGGATCCCATTTGGTACTTCTAGATTCATCACCAGGAAATTGGTCAACCTTCTCTGGTTAAAGAGTGGAGCTTACTCTTTCAGCTGAAAAGTTCAAAATAACAACAAAACTTCACCACTATATAGGAACCAAGGGAATCCTTTAACATGGGAGAGCTAGAAACATCCAACCAAATTGAAACTGCAACTCCCTACAGAGATTATTCTGTATGGTTACCACAAAGAGACTGTATAAGTACAAACAATTAGAAAAATCAAGCCAGCACACATCTCCAATAGACTTGATGAACTTGAAAGAGGTGAAGTGACCAGAATCTCTGATGGTTTCAGTGTTGTCTATGAAGAAGGACATAGAATAAATTCATCAAAACAAGAAATTTTGATCATTATTTTCTTCTGAGAAAAATACCGAAGGCAGTGAGATGGAATTTATGAAGCATAACAACCATCTCAATTTCACATAAAACAATTTGACACCCAACAAATTGTTTGTGGGGTAAGATGTACTTTAAATGGCAGAGCAATTCCTGAACATGTTTCTGGACCTGATTATTGACACAAAGTAGACTTGAAATAGTGGTCTCTTTGGGAAATGGAGGACTATTGAAGCTAGATCAGAAGATTGCGTGACTCACCTTCCTAATTTTGGAAAGGATAAAACTTCAGGTGAGTCAGGCTCAGAAATATGGGTTACTTTCTCACAGTCAAATCAAGGAAAACGTGTCGGTGAATGGAGGGCTGGAAGCTGGCAGGCTTAACCAATGAAACAGCACAAGTGGGATGCGTTCAATCTACTAATTACAAAGAAAGATGACCAATAGGTACAGAACATGATCCTAATTTTTTCAAGTACACAGCTTGAAGGTGAATCCTAGCAGACTTCTTTTATTTCATAATATAGAAAGACACTCCACAGAATGGAACGAAAAGTATTTTGGATCATTTTGTAAGCAGATCCAACGTCACCCAAAATACCAGGATTACATTAAGTAAATGGCAAGCATTCATCAAGAGATGAAGGTGTTTGGTTTTGGGTGTTTGGCACAGAGTCTGATGCTGCAATTACCAGAAATTCTTCTTATGTACTTGTTGTATCCTACAGTCAAGAACTACAGGGAATCCAAACAATGGGCAAATGCATTTTGCACTATACTGGAGCTTTGACCTTGACCAAAAAGATATTTACTGGAAATATCTTAAATAAATAAATAAATACTAAAGACCATCGCGGTCAGAGCAACTGCGCCTCACTAACTATGAAAGCACAAGAAAATCCCACTTCCTATTAAAACTTCCATGCATACAATAGCTCTGATAACTTACCATATTACAAGGCTAAGATAATACTATCATCAGAACTAGTAGTGGAACCTACAAAATTCAGCAGTCATGCTGTTTAGGGAGATCATACGTAACTGTCAACCAATCAAGATTTCTGGGAACTGATTCTCAAAGAATTCCTCAACAAACTTTTGCAAGTTAGTGATATACAATGTACGATTGATCTTAAGGGAGGAAGCATCTCATAACAGGAGCCAATAGAGAAGTCCAAGCTTCACAACCATATAACCCATGCATTTTTGCTGCTTTCTTGACCCTGAAGAAGGACAGTTCATGATGGCTGTTCTTGACAGTTAGCACTGAAGATTTCAACCTATCTTTCATGGATGTGTCCTTTTAATCCTCAAATATAGTACATGTACCACCATGTGTGTCTATATATCTTGAGATCTCTCGCTAGTCTGTCTTCATCAATAGAATGCAATGATTCCATATGGTCAGTTATTACCTTGTTGTACCATATATAGGTTATGCTAAAGAATTGAGATAATGCAAGCTGTTGAGAGGGAAGAGACCAAAGCAAAAAAACTGAATTGTAGACCCGCTCCATTACGTATCTAGACCATCTCATTGCAGATGCCTTAACAGTACGTGCTGAACATTCTTCTCCCCTCTGTGAATTCCTTAACACTTGTAAAGAAAAGGCCCAATAGAAAATGCTTCTGATGGCTAGCGAGACTAAAGATAGCTGGTTCTCCTCCAAACCCTCCATCAATGGAATTGACAAGAAGACAAAACCACGTCCGTCTAACAAATTCTAACCCTTTCCCCCCACAACAGAAATACTTAATTCATAATTTCCAATGCAAATGATATCCCGTGGTACGACAACCAAACCATTACCTGCCTTTCCTTATGTGATTGACCCTTCCTCTAATTCACTACAAAGCCATAAACCGTACAGACTTGGTTTTCAAGTCTCCTTTCTAAACTCCCACTGAGCAAATGCAACTCCTCTTACATTTTCCATCTAAATGCCATAAATTTCAGCTGCACGGCAGATCTACCAGACTATACACTAAGGAAAATCAATCAACAGAAGAAGAACACAAAACCAAGAATCAACGGAAACATTACATACCTAAAATCAGGGAATATCAAACAAATAAAGAATTCAAATACGAGAAAGAAAGAAAGAAGAGCTTACAAGACGATTCCAGATGGATGGAATCGAGACGAGACCAGCGAAGAGGAGAAAAGAGAGAAATGTGACGAAGATCTTGTAAGAAAGATCATTGTAGTGTGAAGGAGGAACCCTAGGGTCATCCTTGAAGAAGAAGGGGCAGAAGGAATGGAAGAAGGAACCAGCCCTATCCCTCTCTCTCGGAGAATGTCGATCACAGTCGTCGAATTTATCTCCTCCGACCAGCGGCAAATTGGCTTCATCTCGCTTCAACGGAGAAGACGTAGCCCTACTGCCAATTGAACTGGCATGACGGAGTTCCGCCATTACCGGTTTTCTCACGCTCTCTCTCTCTCTCTTCCTGCAGCTGAAGCTGCTGCTTTTTCATGGAAGTTGGTATCATTTGATTTGACTGAGAGGAATGCGAGATGATGACTTTGGTCCGAGGCAAACGATCTGAACTTGGCCAGCTAGTGCGGCGGGACCCATTTTGAAATAATCTGAACCATTCATCTTCTGTAACAGATTAATAATCTCCTTAGCTGATGTTAATAGTCCATTATGTCTAGATAGTCTAAGCCGTCCATTTTTTCCGGTATAATCTTCCAAGTGTGACGATTTTGTTCCCAGAAGATGACCGGTCCGGATCCCAGTTATGTATGTACACCCATTCCTGAAAATAAAAATAGAATGGCAACTCTAGGAATTAAAAACTCACTTAGAGAAGACCACATACCTTGGAAATGGCTAAAGCAGGCCCCGCAAGGGAAATAATGATGGCAGAAGCACCTTTGTCTCGAATAACCAGAGATTTAAAAATAGATAAGCCATAAAGAAAATGCAAATATATGAAAAATATTCTATACAGGATGTGGAAACACGAAGCACCGGCCTATGTGAGCTTTGGGGAAGGGGCAGACCACAAGGGCCTACAGTAGACAGTCTTACTTTACATGCCTTAAACCCGTGACCTCAAGGTCATATGACTACAACTTACTGTTGCGCCAAGGCTCCTCTTCAAAATATGAAAATAACCAAAAAGAAGAAGCCCAAAAGAAGCAGAGTCGTTGGAAGCATTTTATAGGAAGATGGATGTTTCTATTTTCTTTCTACTTAAAGAAACATAAATATTGTAATAAAAAAGGGCTTATCTCATTGGCTGTAAGTAAAAAGGCAGCCCCGGTGCACAAAACTCCCGCCTATGCGAGGTTTGGGGCTTACCTTATATTTTGTAAGAGGCTGTTTCCACACTTTGAATCCGTGACATCAATATCACACGATGACAACTTTTACCATTGCACCAAGCTACGGCCCTTACAATAATTATGAAGGAAACACAACTCTCATAATCTCCTCCATCTATTGCTTGAGCTTGATAAATATATTGACATACTAGAAGCAGCTTATTCTCCATGAGGAAGGCAACTTGCAAAAGAGCACCACTAAAAATGTCCACAACATCATCATCATTATCATCAAGACCTTCTCCCAATTAGGGGGCCGCCACATGAATCTTATTCCTCCATTCCACTCTATTGAATACCATGGTTTCATTTAGCGCCAAAGTTTTTAAATCTTTCCTCACCACTTCTATCCACGTTCTTTTGGGCCTTCCCCTTGCCCTTTTAGAACCTTCTACTTGTATTGCCTCACTCCTTTTAACTAGTGCTGTTGTTGGTCTCCTTTGGACATGTCCAAACTATCTAAGTCTAATCTCCCTTATCTTATTACCTATTAATGCTACCCTTAAATTTCTTCTAATATTTTCATTTCTAATTTTGTCATTTCTTGTCGTACCATTAGTTTGAGTAGCACCCGCTAATTACATAAAACTCTAGATGCACATCTCCATTTGTTCCAACCCGCTTGGATTCTCTGGGTAACCTCCCTCTCAATCTCTCCACTCTCATGGATCAATGATCCTAAGTACCCCAAGAGGTCTTTCACGAGGACGTCTTGGTTATCAATCTTGACTAGTGTTCCACTCCTACTCTCCTTACTAAAATTACATTCCATATATTCTGTCTTAATTCGGCTATTTTTAAATCCTTCATATTCTAATGCTTCTCTCCATAACTCTAGCTTTATGTTTACACCCTCTCTTATCTCATCAAGTAAGACTATATCATCTGCAAATAGCATATACTAGGGAATCTCCTTGCGCAAATATTTTGTTAACTCATCCATAACTAATATGAAAATGTATGGACTCAATGCTAATCCTTGGTGCAATCTTACAGTGATAGGAAAATCACCAGTCATGCCACTAGTGGTCTTAACATTTGTTACTGCTCCCTCATGCATATATTTAATTATATCTATATGCCCCTGAGAAACCCCCTTACCACCCAACACCCTCCATATTAACTCTCTATGGACTCTATCATAAGCTTTTTCGAAATCGATAAAGAACATATGTAGGTCTTTCCTCCACTTCCTATATTTCTCTACTAATTGTCTTAGTAAGAAAATAGCTTCCATGGTAGACCTCTCAGGCATGAAACCAAACTGATTCTCTGATACACTTGTTTCATGTCATAGCCTCTTCTCAATCACTCTTTTAAAAAGTGTCATGGTGTGACTCATAAGTTTGATCCCTCGATAATTAGTGCAGCTTTGAATGTCACCGTTATCCTTATAGATTGGTATAATAGAGCTTTTCCTCCACTCATCAGGCATTTTCTTTGATTTTATACTCTTGTTAAACAACTTGGTCAACCAAACGACCCAAATATCTCCCATATGCTTCCAAACCTCTATTGGTACACCATCAAGCCCCATGGCCTTTCCAAATTTCATCTTTTTTAAGGCATCTTTTACTTCAGGTATTCTAATCCTACTTTCATATTTATAATATCCAATGTTATTTAGATTTATATTATTTTCAATCCCTATATTCTCATAGCCATTATCATTTAATAATTTTTGAAAGTATGTTTCTTACCTTTGTCTAATCTCCTATTCTTTGACTAATACCCTTTGATCAATGCTTCTAGTACACCTAACATGATCTAAGTCCTTACCCTCTGTTCTCTTACTTTTACAAGTTTAAACACATTTTTCTCACCTTTTCATGTTCTTAATTTATTATAGAGCTCATCATATGTTTTAAGTTTAACCTTACTATTCTCTTAGCAATGTTTTTAGCATTCTTATATTGTTCATAGTTTTCATTATTTCTAATCTTCTGCCAAGCTTTAAAATGCATTCGGTTTTCTTTAATAACTTTTTACACTATTTCACTCCACAACCATGTTTCATTTGCTAATAGCCTTTTACCTTTAGATACTCTTAAGACATCTTTTGTCACTTTCTTAATGGACTCAGCCATATTAGTCCACATGGTATTTACTTTTGTTTTATAGTTCTAATTTCCTTTTACCATCAACTTATTTTTTAATGAGGTTATTTTCTCTCATTTTAAGTTCCACCACTTAGTTTTTTAATATGTATTAAGTTCAATTCTTTTACTCCATCTTTTAATATGGATATCCATTACCATTAACCTATGTTGTGAGATTAAACTCTCACCAGATATCACCTTACAATCCTTACATATAGATCATTCATTATTCCTAAGTAGAAAAAAGTCTATTTGGCTTTTATGAAGTCCACTTTTAAAGGTTATTAAGTGTTCATCCCTCTTCTTAAAGAGTGTATTTGCAATGGACAAGTTATATGACAAAGCAAAATCGAGAATATTCTCTCCCATCTCATTTCGTTCACCTATACCATACCCTCCTCCGTATATTCTATCATATCCTTCCTGATGTTTTCCTACATGACCATTTAAGTCTGCTCCTATAAATATCCCCTCAATGTTGGGAATTTCTTGCATGACTCCCTCCATATCTTCCCAAAATTGTCTCTTGATTATATATTGTAACCCTATTTGTGGTGTATATGCATTTATAACATTTATAATCTGCTCTCCTATAATAGTTATTATTATTATAATTCTATTATTGATTCTTTTAACGTCCACAACTTTATCATTTAATTTCTTATCCACTATTATTCGTACACCATTTTTGTTATTTTTCTTTCCTACATACTATAATTTATACCCATATCTTTCTCTAGCTTTGCCCCTTTCCACTTGGTTTATTGAATACAAGCGATGTTGACTCTCCTACGTTTCATTGCATCTACTAACTCTAAACTCTTACCTGTCAATGTCCATATATTCCATGTAGCGATGCGAATCTTATGTTTTGGAAATACCTTATTTATTATCGCCTTTCTCAACCTCCATGGTGTGAACCCACATCCACTTTTCACAGCACCTGAGTTTTGATGTAGCACGTCACTTCCATATAGACCATTAGTTGATAGATTGATCATCAATTGGATCAACAACTTCGAGATCAGCCATTATTTGGTGGTGCATGAGCAAGTAAAGCAGGCAAAAGAACAAGTAGGTCCCACTTTCACTTAATAATCCAAACTGTTTATGGTCTAGGCCCTACCCTTCTGCTTCAAAATAACAGTTAGAAAGGGCAAAAATCAACGGTTCACATTCATCACCGATGCAGCAGATATCCAAAAAGGCTTACGAGCATCAAACAGTTTTGGAGGACTTAGAACCAGATAAACGGTTGCGATGTAGTGGGTCCCGCAAGTATGTTAGCCCGGGTGTTTTTTTCCCAAGCGAAGATGTGCGCCATCCACCATAAAGCAGCTGGTTCTTGCTTGCACTAGTTCTGTTCGAAAAATAACCTGCAAGCAAGGTTTTAGGGAGGTTTTGGCAAGTTTTGGCTCAGCGAGTGCGATCTGAGTGCAAACCAGTCCGAAACTTTACATGGAGACAGCGAGGATTCGTTTGGAGTTCGACGGTCGGCACCTCCTCTCAAAGTCGCAGAAGTTGGAAGGGCTGAAGCGCTGTTGGCTCCTTGTCAAACCCGAATTGCAGACCATTTCTGACCTTATTTCTTATATAATTGGCAAATTTGATCTTGAAGGCGTTTGCTCTGATGGAATTCTACTTTCTGTGAGTACTTCTCTTCTTTGTCAACTCTTTTGGGGGAAAAATGATAATGGAAATGGTTTTTTTATAATAAGTTGCAATTGCTCTGGTTATAATCGTTTGGAAGTACGAAAATTGTTGATTGCAATTCCAACTTTCGGGATACTGAAATATGGTACTCGATTATGTCGGTTGGTCTTTTGCTTGCCCGTTGTCATTCTTATGTGTAGAACTATTTTT
Organism: Warburgia ugandensis; assembly: GCA_035236585.1. Classification (NCBI taxonomy): domain Eukaryota; kingdom Viridiplantae; phylum Streptophyta; class Magnoliopsida; order Canellales; family Canellaceae; genus Warburgia; species Warburgia ugandensis. Next base: position 79,119,943 of record CP141130.1, read on the forward strand.
GAATATATTGCAATGTGTTATATGGTCATTTTGAGAAGCCGATTATGTCCATCCAAGTAACATGCAGAAAGGAGATAATTGGAAGGGAAATAGAAAATTAGTATCTTATGTATTTCCATGCACATTTCCCCTGAACTTGTAATGCAGGCATTAAAATCGACCATGATATATATGGTCGCAGATAGAAAATGTTGCAGTAAATGTCCAATTGTTTTTTACTGTGTTTTGGTTTATCTGTGGTTTCTGTAATCTATGGTTAATTCTATCAAGGAGGAGAAAATATGAAAAGGGATATACACATCTGAAACAAACTACAATATTTTTCCCTAGTACATTATACATTTCGTGGTATAAAAGTCTATTTATGTTAGGAAACTAAAATAAAACATCAATTATTATCATAGATGTACGATACACGGAAATTGTTGGTCTATCCTGTGCTTCAACCTTTGCTGCAGTGTGTAAAAATTTGAGCCAGGAGTTTGATTGAGTTGATTTGACAGAATAATTAACAGAAGCGAAATTTTCATAACTTGGGCACCTCAAAGGAGTTAATGATTTTTTTGGTAGGGATAATTTGAAGTCATGTCAGAACTGGGTTTAGTCAATGATAGAGCCAGGGTCTCTTGGACTTGCTGCAATTCCTTGTTGTTGCTTCTGCTCCAATGGCATGGGTTCCTGAGAGTTTAGGAATTAACTTATTATTCATTCTTCTCTCTGTTGTTCAGAAAAGGAGAGATGTATATATCCACTTGAAAGTGAAATGACATGGTCTATTGAGAGCTGTGCCTGTTGCATGGATGGCTGTTGTTAATGGAGAATTTTTTGTTCATATGTTGGTTGCTCTTTTGTCTGCTGGGTATCATTCTTAGTTGTGGAACTGCCTTTGAGTGTCATGCAATGGTGTACATGATCAGTTGAGATGCCAATTATGCCCATCTAATAACTTGTAGAAAGGAGATAATAGATGGGAAAAAGAGAATTTGTATCTTATGGAGTTCCATGCTTACCTTCCTGTTGAACTTGTGATCCAGGCATGATAATGAACCATGATGTATATGGACACAACCAGAAAGTCTTATAGAAATTGGCTAACTGGTTTTGACTGATTTTTTTTTTTTTCCTGTAAAAGTTGTCGTCATGTGATCTTGAGGTCATGGGTTCAAGGTGTGGAAACAGCCTCTTGCAAAATGCAAGGTAAGGCTATGTACTTTAGGCCCTTGTGGTCCGCTCCTTCCTGGACCCTGCATAGGCGGGAGCTTCGTTCACTGGGGCTGCCCTTTTTATCATTTCTGTAATTGATGTCGATATTTTATTAAGAAGAAGAAAATATGAAAAGGGACATACACAGCTGAAATAAAGCGGCAAAAGATTTTCTTTTTTCTTTTTCCTTAAACATCATAGAGTTCATGGTATACAATTTATTTATGTCCCATAACCAAAATAGAACATCAATTATTATCATAGATAAACAATATGCAAAACTTGTTTGTCTATCTTGTGCTTCAACATTTTCTGCGCTTTGTAGAAACTTGAGCCAAGAACTTATTCTAGTTGATCTGACAGAGTAATTGACAAAAGTAAATTTTTTCGTGACTCAGGCAACTCAAGGGAGTTAATGATTGTTTGTTAGGGTAATTTGAAGTCATGTGAGAATTGGGTCAAGAAAAAGACCTAGTCAAGTGGTGTAATTTTGAGTAAGGGTCCTTTTAGTTTAGACTTGATTGCAATTCCTTGTTGTTGATTCATCTGCAATGGCATAAGTGCCTGAGAGCTCAAGTACTAAGTCATCATCATCATTAAGGCCTTATCCCAATTATGGGTCGACCACATGAATCTTGTTCCTCCATTCCCCTCTATTAAGTACCATGGCTTCATTTAGTTTCAAAGTTTTAAAATATTTTCTCACCACTTCTATCCACGTTATTTTGGTCCTTCTCCTTGCCCTTTTAGGATTTTCTACTTGCATTACCTCACTCCTTCTAACTGGTGCTGTTTTGGGTCTCTTTTGGACATGTCCAAACCAGCTAAGCCTAATCTCCCTCATCTTGTTACCTATTTGTGTTACCCCTAAGTTTCCTCTAATGTTTTCATTCATAATTCTATCTTTTCTTGTCATGCCACTCTTCCATCTCAGCATCCTTATTTCCACGACGCTCATCCTATGAACACGATGTTCCTCAGCTGCCCAACACTCTGATCTATAGAGCATGGCCGCCCTTATGGCCATCCTATAGAATTTTCCTTTTAGTTTGAGTGGCACTCGCAAATCACACAAAACTCTAGATTGCACATCTCTATTTGTTCTAATTTGCTTGGATTCTCTGGATAACATCCCTCCCAATCTCTCTACTCTCAAGAATCATTAATCCTAAGTGGTCTTTTACGGGGACTTCTTGGTTATCAATCATAACTGGTGTTTCACTCCTACTACTTGCTAAAATTGCATTCTATATATTTTGTCTTAGTTAGGCTGATTTTAAATACTTTAGATTCTAATGCTTCTCTCCATTACTCTAGCTCAAGTACTAACACATTTATTTATTTTTCTCAGTGTAGTTCAAAAAAGAGAGAGATGTATCTATCAACTTGAAGTGAAAACACATGCAATGTTAAGGACTGTGCATGTTGCATGGATGGTTGTTGTTAATAAACAATTTTTGTCCATATTGCCTATTTGGCCTAACTTCGCTGTTGTCGGTCCCAAGCTTGAATAAAGGAGAGTTTTGTATAAGGTGCCAGCCAGCAAGTAAAACTCATTGTAAACCCAATGCATGAATCAATTTTTGACATTCCCTCAGGCTAAGGTGTTTCCTATAAATGATCTGCTATATCAGATTCTAGATGCAGTGGAAAATGGACAAGGGCTAATAGGGCGTTTCCCCGGAAGCAACGTGCTGCATTGGATCCCGAGTGCAGTGGAATATAGGCAAGGGTTGCTAAGGCGTTCCCTCGGAAGTGATGCGCTACATCAGGAACTGGGTGCAGTAGAAAGTATGCATGGGTTCCCGCTTCATTCAGAAAATGCATTAGTAAATAGGCTAGGTCAGGAGAATAAGATTTGTACTTTCACATGGAATAGAGGCACATTGACATGTAAGAGTTTGGAGTTAGTATATATGATGAAACATAGGAGAGTCAACGTCATTGTATCCAAGAAACCAAGTGGAAATGGTTTAAAACTAGAGCAATTGATGGATATAAGCTCTGGTACGAGGAAAGGATAATAATATAAATGACTTAAGGATAGTAGTAGATAAAGAATTAAAGGATAAAGTTGCAGATATTAAAAGAACTCATGATAGGATTATACTAATAAAACTTATTCTAAGAGAAAATATCATAAATGTTATGAGTGCTTATGCACCACAAGTAGGGTTAGAAGACAAAATCAAGTGATAGTTTTGGGAAGATATGGAGGAACTCATACAAGAAATTCCCAACACATAGGGGATATTTATGGGAGCAGATTTTAATGGTCTTGTAGGATAAGAGAAAGAAGGATATGATAGGGTACATGGAGTGCATGACATTTGAGAAAGAAATGAGATGGAGTAAGCTATACTCAAATTTACTTTAGCATACAACCTAGCTATAGCAAACACGTATTTTAAGAAGAGGGATGAATATTTACTAACCTTAAAAAATGGACCATATAAAAGCTAAATAGACTTTTATTTTTTACTTAGGAATATTGAAAGATTAATGCGTAAAGATTGTAAGGTGATACCCAATGAGAGTTTAACCTCACAACATAGGTTAATGGTTATGAATATCTACATTAAAACATGGAAGAAAGGAAATGAACTTAATCAATGTCTATAAACTAAGTGGTGAAACTTAAAAGGAGAGAAGATATCATCATTTACAAAAAAGTTGATGGTAAGAGGAAATTGGAACAATAAAACAGAAGTAAACACCATGTGAACTAATATGACGGAGTCCATTAGGGAAGTGGAAAAAGATATCCTAGGAGTATCTAAAAGTAAAAAGGCAACCAGTAAAGGAAACTTGGTGGTTGAGTGAAAATGTGCAAAAAGTCATTAAAAAGAAACTAGTGTGTTTTAAAGCATGGTGGATGACTAAAAATAATGAAAAATTTATGCAATATACAAATCCTAAAATGGTTGCTAAGAGAGTATTAAGTGAGGCTAAGCTTAAGGTATATGATGATCTCTATAATAGATTAGGATCAGGAGAAGGTGAAAAAGATGTGTTTAAACTCGCAAAAGTAAGAGAAAAGAAGAGTAAGGACTTAGACCACGTTAAGTGCATTAGAAGTGATGACCAAAGGGTATTAGTCAAAGATGATGAGATCAAACAAAGGTGGGAAAGTTATTTTAAAAAAATTACTAAATGACAATTACCTAGAAAATATACGAATTGAAAGTAGTGTAAACCCAAATAACATTGGACATTATAGATAAGACTGTAGGATTAGAATACCTGAAGTGAAAGAGATATTGAAAAAGATGAAACCTGAAAGGTCTTGGGGCCCGATGGTATACCAATAGAGGTTTGGAATTATATGGGAGATATTGGAGTAGTTTTGTTGACAAAGTTGTTTAACAAGATTGAAAAATCTAAGAAAATGCCGGATAAATGGAGGAAGAGCTCTATTGTACCAATTTATAAGAATAAAGGAGACATATAGAGTTGCACTAATTATCGGGAGATCAAACTTATGAGTCATATCATGAAACTTTTTGAAAGAGTGATCGAGAAGAGGCTACGACATGAGACAAGTGTATTGGAGAACCAATTTGGTTTCGTGCCTGGGAGGTCTACCATTGAAGCTATTTTCCTATTTAGACAATTGATAGAGAAATATAGTGAGACGAGGAAGGACCTCCACATGGTCTTTAGTGACTTAGAAAAAGCTTATGATAAGTTCATCAGAGAGTTAATATAGTGGGTGTTGGGAGATAAAGGGGTTTCACAGGGGTATATAGAAATTAAGGATATGTATGAGGGAGGGTAGCAAACAGTAGGACTGCTAGCAGAGAAACTGGTGATTTTCCTATCACTGTAGGATTGCGCCAAGGATTGTCATTGAGCCTATGCCTTTTCATGTTGGTCATGGATGAGTTAACAAAACATCTGTATGAGGAGATTGCATGGTGCATGTTATTTGCAGATGATATAGTTTTGATTGATAAGACAAGGGAGGGTGTAAACACAAAGCTAGAGTTATGGAGAGACATGCTATTTGCAGATGATATAGTTTTGATTGATAAGACAAAGGAGGGCGTAAACACAAAGCTAGAGTTATGGAGAGATACATTAGAATCTATCGAATTTAAAATTAGTCGAACTATGACAGAGTATATGTAATGCAATTTTAGCAAAGAAAGGAGTAGGAGTGAATCACTAGTAAAAATTGATAACTAAGAAGTCCCTCTAAAAGAACACTACGATATTTGGGATCAATGGTTCATGAGAGCGGAGAGATTGAGAGAGAGGTTACTTAGAGAATCCAAGCGGATTGGAACAAATGAAGATGCATTTGGAGTTTTGTGTGATCGGTGGGTGCCACACAAACTAAATGGAAAATTCTATAAGTGTTGGGCAGTTAAGGAACAACATGAACATGGGATTAGTGGCACAGAAATGTGGATGTTGAGATGGATGTGTGTCAAGATAAGAAAGGATAGAATTAGAACTGAAAACATTAGAGGAAACTTAGGAATAGTTCCAATAGGTAATAAGACGAGGGATATTAGACTTATATGGTTTGAACATGTCTAACGAAGACCAAAAATGGCACCAATTAGAAGGAGTGCAACGATCCAAGTCGAAGGCTTTAAAAGGGCAAGGGGAAGGCTCAAAAGAACGTGGATAGAAGTGGTAAGAAAATATTTAAAACCTTTAGGACTAAATGAAGCCCTGACACTTAATAAATGGGAATGGAGGAGCAAGGTTCATGCGATTGACCCCTAATCGGGATAAGGTTTTGATGATGATTACGTATTTGGCCTAAGTTTGTGACTAAGAAATTTGAAGTTGTTTGATGATCATTCCTTATGAACAAATGAATTTGTTCTATTTAAGTAACTTCTGACCCAATATATTTGGTATCTCCCTCAAGACATAGGGGAAGGGAAGTCTTATTGGTTCTCATAATCTCTTCTATTCTTTACGGAAAATAGGAACAATATCTTCCATTATATATTAATTCTTCATTTCCATGTGTCTTGATTTGTGGTTATCCAATTGCTTTTCACTAAAGCTTTTGAGATTGAAGTCTTTTGAATAGTATAGAAAAGATATGTGACTTTTTTGTTTCATATCTTATGGATGCTTAATCGTTTGGTTTAAGAGCTGGTCAAATCTGTCTGGCATTATTGTTAATTGTTAGTCGACTTTGTTTAATCGAATAATGTTCTCTTGCAGATGGAAGGCTTTGTTGTGCCATCATTTGAATCAATTTCTATCTTTAGGGATAACGACACCATCAGGTTAGTCCAGTCTGTTGTATCCTTGTGCTGCCTCTTGTTCATCACATTATCTTTATTCGATTTATCTTATTTTATTTTTGTTAATATATATTTTCATTATTTGCCCTGTTGAACCTTGGGTTAGCCATTGTAAGATGTTACTGTGAAAACTTACTGGCATTACTAGCATATGTTATCTGATACATTATGTTAGCGGTTATTATTTACGTGGAGGTTCTTTTGGATGTTCCTGCTCATTATGTAACATGTTGTCTCTACATTATATGCTTGTTCATGAAGTCCGTTTAAATCAATTCCCTGAGATAATAGGTTTGTTTTTGCTCTACCTGTGACACAAAGAGCTATCATCATGGAACCGTGCATATTGTATTTTATTAGTTATACAACCTAGATGACTTAAGTCCAATGTAATACTGTCTTCTGTCCTATTATTGAGTTGTAGTTCTACACTTCTGTTTATTATAAACATTTTCACTTCTTTCTATTTTATGTATTGTGTGGCGAGTGACGGAGAATTTTGTTGTATCAGGGTAAGAAAGAAAACTGATGCATTGCCAAAGGTTATCGGGGTAGCTGACGATGGAAAAAGTGGTGGAGATTCTGCAATTATGGAGAAAGAAGCTGTACTTACTAGGGCTAAGCTTTTAACAATTAGGGAGTTTGAGCATGAGACTAGAGATTACCAAAGCGAATATAAAGACCTTCCTGAAGATATATTGCCAGTGGAAAATCCATCAATTGAAAAGATGATCTCTAAGAAGAAATGTAAACATTCACATCAACTGATGGGCTCAAAGTACTGTCTCTTACCCTCTTGAGCATTCTTCCATCTCTAGGCATGTCATACTTCAGTTATATTGAAGATTTTATGGAGACATTCTGACTGTCTGCATGAGTGTTGTTCCATTCATATTTTGTTGAAACGGTGATTATAATAGGAGTTTTGCATTAACAAATTTGTACGGAACCCTCTATCTGAAGTTTGACCTACCAAGATCAACGTAAAACTTCTCCAGAAACTCACTAATATGACATCATTCTGTGAGTTCAAAGTGCTGCAATGAACTGCCTCATACTATCTGAGTAAAGATTTTACTTCGGATTTAGTAGGTTCTACTGTTTTCAGTACTTCGTCTTGTTTGAGTATAATTGCAACATTTTGCTGGTATCTGCAACATCTTCTTTCAAATGTGTTCCTTTCCATGATTTTGATACTGCTGCACAAGTTCTGTCACATAATTACTTGCAGAATTCTCGAAACAAATATGTGCCTCTTACGTATTACTTACAGTACAGAAAGTAAATGTAACATTTCTTTAATGCATAACACAGGAAGAGGAAAACTAGGTCTAGTGGCCCTGAGAAGAGTTTTAGTGAAGGTGCAGAAGAAGATATCTGTGCAGATCAGAATGAAAGCTGTCATCAGAAGAAAAAGCGCTTCAGGAGAACTCTTAAGACAAAAGAGAGTTCACAGAATGAAAATAGCAGAGTACATAGAGGGGTTACGCCTGAAACCAACTATGAGACTGGAAAAGTTATTGCTTGTTCTCACAATGAAATGGGGTATTTTCAACATCCTTTTGATGATATTCTGTCAAATCTTTACTTTTGGGCTTACAAAGATGCTATGCCTTTCAAATATTGTTGATAATTTAAGACTTTAATGATAAGTACCTTTCTGGTTTTTTGCTAATGAAACCATCCTTCTTTGATGTTGCCTGCATTTTTTAGATGTTACATCATTGTAAATAGAGATTGAAACCTTAAATGAGGAATACCTTGTCTTTTACAATGTTAATAAGAAACTTGCTGCTTCAGTGGGATTAAAGCAGTATTGCCTCGGTGTGGCTGAAGACCAAAATTACACATATCAGCTATATCTGCAATATTTATTTGCCACGTTGGTTATTCACTTGTGAACTGATTGATACAGATAGTAGTGGTCACTGTCATCTATATCAGCAATATTATCTGCCACGTTGGTGATTCACTTGTAAATTGATTGATACGGATAGTCGTAGTCACTGAAATAGACCAAGACATAATGTGTTGACCATGTCTGGGTTTGATTCTTTGTTTATAAATGTTTCTTTTATGTGTCACTTTAACTAGACACTATTACTTGATGGTTTTGATATGATCTATCAGAATTCTATAATGCTGGTGAGTGCGTCAGGTGCTTTTCTGTTACTTGTTTGTCAAGTTTTTCCTCATACTACTTTAATTAAATTTATGGACAGTTATTTGAAGTCGCAGAATGACAAAATAAGCAACAGAAATAGATAACACATTAAAATCAATGAGTCCCATTGTTAGAAAATGAGAAAATAGTACAATAAACATAAACAAGAACAAGCATACAGTATAGATCTAGGACAGCTCAAAACAATTTAATAGATCACCAAAATATAATGTTAGGAAATGAATCACAAGAAAAGGTCTAGTAAACCAAGTATATATGGTGTTCAAGCATCACAATTGTCAAATCTGTATATCTTTTCTGGTGGCCATTTGATTTTTGGCGACTGGTATGGAACATACCGGTGTTCTAGTCATTTGAACATTTTACTCTGAACAATTTTTTTCTAAAGAAATATGTAATAAAATCCAAAGTCTTTTGAATATAGGTGTAAATATCAATTTTTATTGTATACAAGTTACGTTCAATAGGTGCTTTTATCAATAAAACGGGTGAGTATGTTTTAGATTCAAAGCATAAGCATTGAAAAGTAGAAAGAAAGAGAATTCTTCAGAGATCTTGTAGCAAAGTTGTCAAAAGAAAGAGAAACCAGAATGAAATGTTTTGTCAAAATTCCGTGTGGAAGGAATAGAATGAAAAATTAAGTCAAGCATGTAGATCATACTGAGTAAAAACTTAAAACAGTAGAAATTTTAATAGAAATGGACAGCTGCAATTAAATAAGTTAACAATAAACCTCAACAAATAAAAGGGATAAATAACTTGATAGATCTATTATACTAAGAAGGGGAGCCTTGGCGCAAAGGTAAAAGTTGTTGTCATGAGACCTTGAGGTCACAGGTTCAAGGCGTGGAATCAGCCTTTTGCAAAATGCAAGGTAAGGCTGCCTACTATAGGCCCTTGTGGTCCACCCCTTCCCCAAACCCCGCATAGCGGGAGCTTCGTGCACCGGGGCTGCCCTTTAGATCTACTATACTAGATGCATAAAACAATCAGACAGTACATAAATTTGGGTGCCTGAACCTTCATGGCCCCTTTTGATAGGTCTCATGCCCCTTTTGATAGGTCTCATGCTCATCTCACTTTTGGCAAGCTATTAGTCCAGCTACGCCCATTTTTTAAGAAATCCAAACCATTCATAATTTTGTCCACGTCCTAAATGAGCAATGCACTGAAAATCTTATCCATTGGGTGATCCTAGCCACTTTTCCTTGAATTAAAATGGACAATAACTTTTCAACTTAAAGAAGCATATGGTAGAATTAAGCAATGCATGGTATTTTCTATGCATTGATCATCTTGGATGCGAACAACATTGTGAATGCTTTGGATCCTCCAGAAAGAAGGGTCCAGTAGGAGTTATAGCTTGCTGAAGAGTGGGATGGGTGTGTGCCTCTTGAAAAAGGGGAGTGCAGATATCTGGCCTTTGCATTTAAATCTGCCATTAAAAGATGGAATAATTAGTAAAGAAGGAAAATAAGAAAAAGAATGTGCACCTCCAGTGCAATATGCATTCTCTCTATGTTTTACATCTGATTCTTAAAATATTAAGAAGAAAAGGTTTCTTGAATAGAAAAATTGCCTGATCTCATGAATTCAGCTCCAATACATCTTTTCATGCTTCAAGTCTTGCTTTTTATCGTTGGATCTATGCGTCTTTGTAGTTTTAGGCCATGTCCTGAATCAAGTAAACCTCAGTGAAAGATAGAACAAAGGGATCAGGTTCAGCTTTTCATAGAACATGGTACAAAGAGATACTGTATAGGCCCCATTCATATGTCCCAAGTCCCTACTCTATCCTCTGATCAATGACATAGATTTTCTAGGGACCCAAAAACCCCCAGTACTCAAGAAGTTGTGGCGTGATTAACTTGTTGAAAGAGAGAATTATACCTTTGTGCAAGAACAGAGATGGATGCTGATGTAGCATCTACTTACGAGGTCATAATGATATATTACTCGATGATGCCATCCACCTTGATTTCTCTTACTTCTCAGAAGAGTTTCTTCAAGATTTCACTGGCAGTATGGAATTGGTTTCGCCATTATGTAACCCTTTGGTGAGTGCTGATCAGGAAAGAGATCTTACCTGGTTTTGCCATTCTGTAGCCCTTCTATGAGTGCTGGTTGCAAATAGACCAGTTTCAGTTTGCAGTATCAGAACAAGTTCACAATGTTTTATGTTATATGACCCTCCTAACTGGTCATGTGCTTTTCAGGGGTATGTTTTGTGGCTGTTAGTATGCTGGTGGTTTAACACTACTTCCTTTCTGATGCTGTTTCCTTCTCTCTTAGCACACGTTTTATGGAGCTTCACTATAGCTTTTGGTATGGACATATTGATCTAGTCATTTGTAGACCACCATTGAAGTCCTTAGTTTGCTGCACCATTTATGATATTCCTACTTTCTTATATGCTTCACCAGCATTTGATGCTGTGGTCTATAGCATCAAATTATGTAGCCGTTATGTTTGTCTTTCAGTGGCCTTTAGTCTTTCTCCTAGCACAGTGCCCACTTTATTCTTATTCTGAAACTCATTATTCTCATGTTTCTTTGCGTTTTCTTTGGCCAGAAGTACTTGTAACTCCCTTAGTTATCAGTACTTGGATTTTACAGTCCATTTGTACACTCTATGCAGATAATCTCTTATTTTTCCTTCACAACTTGTTAATCTGATGTTTTATATTTTCATCTCAGAAACACAGTATTTAAATGCTTTCCGCTTTGTAGGTCTGATTACATCCAGGGAACTGGTCAAATGGGTGCAGACATGACTCCTATGCCTGATGTCAGCAAAAAGGTTTGATGTTCTGGTTCAACTCTTAGCTTTCTATGGCACTTGCAATTTGGAAGTGGAGGCTTCATTCTTTTAAGCATGCCAAATACTTCTTGTACCATGAGTAGTTTAAAAATTTTCAAAATTTTCTCTGTGGACATGAAAAATTGTGTTAGTTGCTCACCTAAATTGTATTTCAGTTGTGCTTGTGCCATTTGTATGATTTCCAGTCATTTGTTATCACTTATTAGTGTAAGCTTCTTCCATATCTTTTGAATCATGTTTCCTTTCCCAATATACATAAGGCTGGAATTTGCTTTAGTTGATTGTTTAAAAGTATCTGGGAAACTTTATAGCCTGTAGGACAATTAGCTGTTCTGTTATTGGAACCTTTGTTTGGCCTTGTTTTCCTTTTGTTGTTCAGGGCAAGATCTGTTGGCCCTCCCGTTATGTTCCTTTTGTACATTGTCTTTTGGTTTGGACAATCGCTAACAGCTCGGATTGTGTTCGAACACTTAAAAGGGTTTTAGGTAGCATTATGTCCCCACCTACAATTTATTTATTTTTGAACTGTAGACACACATCCACTTGTGCACAGCCTTGAACCCTGGTCAGCCAGGTGAGAGACTCCTTGTTGTGCCACTGCACTACAAGGCCTTGGTGCATCCCCACCTACAATTTAATGGCTAGTATTCACATGACTGAGGCTAAAAGCTTGCATGAACATGTTATCCACTGGAACATTACCTGAGTCTTCATCAGATGGATGTGAAGAGAGTGCTTTAACATGGAGAATTGTAGAAGAAGTTTATCTCGACGCTCCTGATTATTTTCATTATTTCAGGTTGCAAGTGATTATCAAGAGTTCCATGTGGTGTCATGCTAGCTTGTTGTGGTTAGGATGATTTTTCACTGAATTGTTGGATCTGTACATCTGTTGGTGTTCTGGTCATTCTTTGTTCATTAGCATACAAATTATTGTACTTCTATTTGTGTTTCTAAATGGCATTGTTATTACCGGATGATGAGTGCAATTACTTTTTCTGAAAGCTGAGTTGAAGCAGAAATTCAAAAATGAAATATTTGGTTGAGCTGTAGTATTAGTCAAACATTCACTTCACACTGGATTCTACAGCTCATCTCTTACTGTGATATCACGGGCCCTGCACACAACTCTAAGGTGTTAAATCAACACAGAGTTGAATGTCAAATATATTGCTTATGACTGAGCTGATTCAAAACTGAGTTTACTTGTTGTCAGTAGGCGGAGAAATTCAAACCCTAAGTAGGATATTCACGTGGTTGTTGGTGTCTATTTGATCCTCGAGACTTGTTTCTTTTTTCTATTGATTGTATCATTAGATACATGAGTGAAATATCTTACGGGGCATTATTTTATATAGTTCCTTTGTAGAGGATGTATATATTTTCAATTGGAAAATATAAGTGTGTAAAATACAAGTGGGAGCCACTATTTCAATGATCACAACCATTTGTCTAGTTTTGTGTGCTATGAATGGGAGACGTATAAAAGTTATTCACCATTTGATGATTACAACTTGATATGTGATGCTTTTGATGATGAATGAAAGCCATTGGTTGCTGCTCTTGCTAACAGTCGTTGTGAAGGCCAGAAATAAGAGTCCAGGTGTGCCAGATTGGTTGTAATTTTGATACATGACTCATCCATTGCACGACAGAAGTTCAATGGTTCAGATCATTGAAGTAAGAGGCATTACTCTTACTGGTATTTTCTAACTGAAAATAGTGCTTCCCATATATATAACTCTTATTTATGTATAATACTTCTACTTTGAGTGGCAGAATCAAGCAAAAAGCTGAATCTAGAACCATGAGTTGACTTGTTGTGTGATAATTTGTCTTCTATCTTTTCTTGGCTGTTTGAGGTTCATCTTTCATTTCATGACTGTCCAGTGCAGTCATGATGCCAGAAAGTCTTTTTCTAACTCAACCGCTAATTTACCACCATTAGGACATTCACAAAGCCAATGAAGCACCTGGGAGGTGTATTGTAGTTTTATTTTATTCGTATACTATGGTGCAGTTTTCGATTCAAATCTTACTAGTTCTCTGACTGTTTCTACTTTTGACTTGTTTGATTCACTTTTCATTTTCATGAATTGTATTGGACTTTCTATTTCTTTAAGAGTTCATGCTTATATTTCTGGTTTATGCTTTGTAGCCCATTCTTTTCTCCATTTCAAGATTGATGACATGCATGACTGATCTTTTTGTCAGTTCCCAAGCAGAAGTGCTCGTCGTAAGAAGGCAAAAAGGCAATGGCTGCGGGAACTTGCTAATTCCCAAAAGAACGAGGTATCATAGCTTTGATAAAGTCACGCAGTCGTTCAGTTCTTTCTTGGTCATGTTTAATTCCAGGTCCTGACTTTCGTTATCTCTTTTATATGGTTATAAATTCATTGTTAATCATGTGATCTTTGCAGTTAATTCAGAACCGAAGGACAGAGAAGGATATGCATCCAAAATCTCCAGAACATCAAAAACCAGATCAAGATACTGATGTAGGGGTTGAAATTGATCAAGATCAAAATATTGATATGGAGCATGAAATTGTTCCAGTAGTGGTTAGGCCTGGGCATATTCGGTTTGAACCAATTGGTGAGGGTATGAACTACTAGCCTTGTTTCTCTTATTTTCACTAATGAAATGATGGTATTGATTTTCGTTCCAATTTTCTGCATGCAATTATAAATATTCTTTTCTACACAAAAATGTTGGTGCCTATGGCATCTGAATGACCATTTGTTTTCTTTCTGGACTGTCAATATGCAGGCGATAAGAAAAACAGTATAATAGATTTTAAATACTTTGCATTCTAATGCATCTTTCCATAACTCTAGCTTTGTGTTTACACCATCCCCTGTCTTATCAGTCAAAACTATATCATTTGTAAATAATAGGCACCATGGAATCTCCTCGTGCAGATGTTTTGTTAAATCATTCATAACCAATGTAAAAGGAGCAAGGGAAAGGCCCATAAGAATGTGGATAGAAGTGGCGAGAAATAATTTAAAAAGTTTGGGACTAAATGAAGCCATGACACTTAATAGAGGGGAATGAAGGAACGAGATTCATGTGGTCAGCCTCTGATTGGGATAAGGTCTTGATGATGATGGCCAAAATTGCAATGCGATTGGTTTCTCTATTGCCAGCTTCATTTTATGTGAAACATAGCTTGTGAAATTCTTAAGAAAGTTATCATTATAAAGGATACTTCTCAAAAGCAGTTCAACATTAAGTCCAATGCTTGAATGTTAACCTAACCATGAAGTCCTCTCAACTTATGAGGGTTGGCATAAATGATGTAATACACAACAATTTAAATACATGGGACCAATACCATTGCCTATACGCATGTTGCAGACATGAACTTGACGCATAAGCATTGAAGAAGAAGACTAGGTGAGATTATTGAATGAAGGGAATAAGTCCTATTGAGGCTAGAATACTGGGAACTAATACCTATATATAGAGCACCAGATGTACAGTTTTTCCAGATACTGAAGTTGAATTAATTTAGCTTTTTGAGAAATTTTCTCTCTTTCAGCTGTGACTGTTCGGGATTTGTTCAAGAGTGGGACTCTCTTGATTTTCTTTGAGTGTGGCACTCGAAGCCTTCTTCCTGGTCCTAGGTGGTTTAGATTCTGATCGAGTCTTGTTAGGTTTGATGCTCATTCCTATCGGTGTTCTCTAGTTATATCAAGTTCTTTACATAGAAAATCACCAAAAACTTGTTCTTTTTTCCATTATTCTGGAGTTCTTCATTGCAGTTGCTCAAAAACTTGAGATTTGAATTCATGTTCTGTGTTTTTGAGTTTGAATTCATATATGAATTGTTTTCTGATAAAAAGTCTTCAAAAAAAGGGCAGCCCCGGTGCACGAAGCTCCCGCCTATGCAGGGTCCAGGGAAGGGGCGGGCCATAATGGCCTAAAGTAGGCAGCCTTACCTTGCATTTTTGCAAGAGGAATTTTCAGTTTATACTCACGGGCATAAATCTCAAGTGGTTTTTTCTTAGAGTTTTGACCATTCATTTTCACCTTGAGTGAAAATTTCGACTGGCCATTCTTAACTTGGTTGTCCTTGTAGAGGAATTTTCTAAATTGGGTTTGGTAGATTTTAAAATTTCTTGAATTTGTAGATATAAATGTTTGATTTCTGGAAGACTTAGTCAATTTCAAGACTAGTTTCACTTTCCTGCACTGAAAACCAACATTGACCATACTTTATTCTTGCAAGTTCACTTCCAGTGGTGCTTTCTATATGTTTCATGTTTGTCCTCCATGATGTTTTCCCACACTTCCTCTTCATTCATTGTTTAGTCCCTTTATTTATCTTGTTGTTTCATAATACTCCATTCTATTCGCCTTGCAGCAACAAAAGGGACACCAAGTGTCTAGAATGCTCCACGACAAAAGGCATCTAAGTATAGGCCAACCCTCTTGGCTTTTTGTTATGCCAGTCATGATCCTTGTTTATGTCACAAGTGGATCCATGTTTTATACCACAAAAGCAAACATCTACCTCGTGCTGTTCTGATCTTCACTTATGCACAAATGCCCCTGCACACATTATTTTGTGCCTAACTGATTTTTGTTGATGCTTTAACACCCCTGGAGCCTCATCGGGAAATCCATCTAGGCCACTTAGGCATGTCAACTTCTCCAAGCTAGAGTTGGATTTGTCAAGCTTCAATTTCATTTTTCTTTAGCAAAAATATGGCTTGATATTTCGCAGTCTTGCTGTCTATCTTGAGAGAGCAGGTACATGAGCCAATAGCTGTACATAGCAGTTGCAGCAGCATTAGAGAAAGTGCATGTATTATGGTATCAACCTTTGCTATTTCAAGTATAAAATGCAATGTTGGCCAAGCTAAAAGTACAAATACCTTTACTGGTCTTACTGTCTACATCTATAGCCTACAAACATGCTGAGAATATTGAATAACAACATGAATCTTATTTAGAGTGAAAGGTTATGGCAGACAAAGATATCATGTGGATAGAAACCAATCTATTTTACCTGTTCCTCTCTTAGCTTCTTGACCATATCATTAAGCTCTCTTGCAATGAACTTAAATGCAACATCAACCAAGTGCTGACATACTCTTTCCATCAGTGAAAGGACTGTGTGAATGCTTTAATAAATGCCTGAAGACTAGTAAGAAGTAACCAAGATTCCACCTTGTCTGTTTCTTGTTCTCAAGATGACCTGAGAAGATCTTGAAAGATCTCCACTCTTGTATCACTTTTATACTCCATGAACCTCATGGTTCCAGATTCCTCCACAGCTAGCTAATATATTGGTGGTTAACATAAATTATCTAATTCTGTGCTACCTTGATTTCTGGAAGAAGGAGGCCAATCTTAGGCAAACATATATATGGAAGTTAGTGAAACCACCTTATGCTGTTTGCTATATGAGTGAAAATATTTTCATTTTGGATTTGATCCACATCTATCGATTGCATGAACCTGAAGGAATACACTTGGCCAGTATTACTTATGGAACTAAACATTGGACCTAATATTACTTAGTCTTTTCAAGCTGTGTGTATATCATTAAGTAATTATTGATTTCAGTCCTGAAAATTATGGTTCAAAACTGCAAAAAAATTTATTTGCAATTATGAATTCAACAAGATTCATGTGATTTTGGACAGCATGATTATTTGCTGTGAGCTATTTTATAAATTTGACTACCTGAAACTAATATGATGCTCATGTTGGTGGATGCAGAACACAACAATCATCAATTACAAGATGAGGTGGTACGTTGTGTCTTACTAGTCATTCTTAATGAACTAAGCTTGACCTTTCCACTAATGCTGTAGTATCTAGTATCATTTTTGTTCACTACATAGTTTATGTGGTTGCTTTTAATGTCTGTCTGAATTAGTCTGTCAATGGAATAATTTGTGAGGCTATTCTAAGTTTATGCTTGCTATAATTTTTTTATGTGGCTTTATATTGACATGACAAGGTTACAGCCTTTCATTATACTATCAGTAGTCTGTGCATCTGTGTTGTTGTCAGTTGCATATTGAGGTTGGTCAAGTCTTAAGTGCACAGCATCTGCATTCTGGAATCAAGTCTCTAGAGTTTACAATATTTTATTTTTTCTTATTGAACTTGAAATCTACAGAAATGCTGATAACCTTGTCGTCGTTCTGTAATTAACTATTTATAAGCATTCTGTCATATGCCAGATGTGATCAAATGAGTATACTACCAATTTCGTATTGTTGAGTTGCATACATGCGAAAACTTTTTTTTTTTTTTTTTTTTCTGATTGTCATATTAGTCTGACCTACTTTCTTCTTGGTGGCCAGAACAGTTCTTGACAGCAATCTTTTGCTCCATCCATGAGTAAACAACAGCCCCGCGTCTTCATTTGTTCGCTATCTCCTGTCACCTTTTTGTGCTACTGTATGAACCCCACAAACTTGGAAAACGAGGATTCGCAGCATGCTCCTGTATGACCACATTGATTTGTTTTTCTCATGACTATCCTCCACGAAACACTGTGTCTTTCTTTGAAAGATAATGAGATTTCAACTTTTTTGTCTTCTGAAATAACCACAATAGAATCAGTGTTCTATTCCGAAAGCCTAGTGATGTCCCAAAATACTGGATTCTTTGATCTGCAGTAATCGATGGAGTGGCATTTGCTTTGCCAGGAGGTCCTGAGTTCAATTTTGACACTTCTTTAGAAACAAAGAAGAGAAGAAATATGGAAGAAAAGTAAAATTGTGTAGCTTACTAGTCTAATAGCAATGACATGGTCACACATGGCATAAAATCTTCATATTAGAAAGAAAACATTGTTGGTAATTGCTGAACTGGGACATGCGGAACATATGAGATAACAAATTTTTGGTGGGAGAATAATGTTAATTCTTTGTATACCCATGCTACTGGGAATTGCAAGTCCAACAGTTCTCTTTTTGGTGTTAATTGTGAACTATTGTGTGGGAAAAAGAAAGAAAAGAAGAATAGAAGAAAGAACTTAAAAAAAAAGGGAAAGAGAAGGAACATGATGGTGCTTGCTCCAAGAACATGTCCAGATATTATTACTTATAGCTTGGTTTACATCTTTAAAAATGATAAGACAACTCTATGTTGGATGGTTCCTGTCTTATCATCCAATAAATCATGACTTTCAGTATATCCTTAGGTGGTATTAGTGGGCCCTGCCCTGTAAGTGATTTAAGCACACTGGAGCAGGTAGTCTCTCACCTGGGCTGATCTGGGTTCGAGCTGTGCACGGATTTGTCTGTGTTGTCCAACTCTTAGAAAAAGAAAAACTTAGTGACTTCAATTATTAGTGGGTCACACTTTGAGGACATGTCATGCCAATTTTCTTTCAGCATTCTCTCTCAAGTTCAGACCTGGGTATAACATAATTCCAAGTTACAAAGAATATGTTGTAAATACACCTGCATGTGAGTTTGAGAGAACGAGGGGATTAATCTCAAGATTAGCAGGGAAAGTTTTCACTGCAGATTTTTTTCATTTTTACATAGAAAATGTAAACTGGTCAAAATCAATCCACCAACGATGCACTTTATTTACGTTTTCCGACAGAAATTTTCTTTTTGCCAGATGGCCTTCTGCATCTACATATCTGTGGATCGTGCTATCAAAATTTTCTTCATTGGAGATGCCTTTCTGCATCTACATATTTATAGATCATGCCACCGTGCAATATTTTTCATGAATGAATCTATATTCGGTCTTTCTTATGTATGTACAGATACTCTTGTTGAATGCATTATTTTATTCTTATAAAACTATTAATACATATCTTATGTGTTTATATGACTGTACGCTTTTACAGATGCCAACTCGTCTAATAACCATATCTGACCTCATTGAGTTCCTTCCTTAGTTTGCCCTTGGCAGTTGGCCTCTCTCAATTTAGAACAGGAAGTAGTGCTCTTTTTTTTGTTGCTTCTTCCTTGAACAAATTTATATGTTCAAGGGAGAATGAAAATGGGTAAAAATACATGTACTCAAATTGTTAGTAGCACATATGGCCTTTTCAAATTTCTGCAGCTTCACAACTGCTCTTAAATTTCATTTTGCCAAAGTCATCTACCTTACTTGTGCTACAGGAGACTTTTCAATGGAGTGGTACCACCAGCAAGAAAAAGGGTCAGAAATGGGGTAAAGAAAAAACTACAGGATGTCAAAGGAATAACAATGGCCCAAACAACAACTGGAATTGTGAGTTTAGGGTTGAAGAAAGGGAGTTGCAAAGTGGTAATTTTGGCCTTCAGACTCTTACGTTCTTGTCTTGCTCGCCTAAGGTATGTCACTGATATATGGTAATGATGTCTAGAGGACCTTTATGTGCTTGACAGCCAACTTTCAAGTCCCCTTTATTTGATTTCATTTAGTGTTTGGGAAGTCTGATGTCCATATGATAATGTTTTGCATTGATAATTTTCATTTCATTCTTCCTTACGGGCATATCTTCACTACGTAAGCTCCAGAGAAGTGCAAATTCATATCTAAAATATACTTACCTGTTCTTGTACTCATGCCCATCTCATGCATTGTATTTATGAGAGTTCATAGAGAACAATGACCATTGGCATTAGTCTCAAAAGGTTCTGATGCTATCATGTTTTGAACTGCATTCAGTCTCACAACCAGCATGAAGGTTTGGGCTAAAGAGAAACCTAAGCATTTAGTGATGATTGAGTTTCTAGCAACAATTGGAATCAAAATATCAGGATAAACAAACACTCTGTTAGTTTTTTACTATTTTAATGCTTAGAAGCTTTCAATAAACTTTTTGGTAGTCAATTCCTTCATTATGCTTGGTTTGTTTGCTATTTTAGTTAGATTTTTTTTCAAGGATTCCAATAAACTGAGCTTCTTGCACATACTCTTGTATTTGTATTGGATGATGTTTGGTTTCTTTTTGTGCTACATGGGTGTCTCTACATAGTGATGGCTTTAAAAGATGCCAACTTCGTATCTGACATAACCATGTCCATTCCTGTATTCAGGAATCTAAATCTGTGATATCTTTAAATGGAACTATGTGGTTACATATGTTGATTAATTTGTCTAAAAGTTTATGCTGACGGCAAGCTTTTTGAGTTTGCTAGTGGACTTCTCAGGGCAGTGATACAACCACCAACAAGGGTCAGAAATGGGATGGGGAGAAAGTCACAGTACAAGGAAGGAATGGTGATTCTGATACTAATCCTGACCTTAATCAAGAAGAGGCCTTGGTACATTGTCCCGTTGACTTTGAGAAGCTAACGTCCCTTTCTTGCTCACCTAAGGTTGGCTACTTTGCTCCTGATATTTAGCAGCTTATGAAGTACTTGGATTTCTCTGCTACCAACTCGACTTGATCTGCTAATTGTTCAGCATATTCTGGACCATAGGAATGAATTTAGAAGTAATGATATCAACATCATTAGCATTCAGTCCAGAAGATTGGTTTGTAGGTTCTACCAAATATTAAAGCCGCACAGGATTCCAATTTGTTTTTTTAGAATCTTGTAGCCAAGGAAATGATGGCAATGAAAAACTAACTGTATCATAATTTTATTTCAGGAAGGCGATGTTGTTGCATATCGGTTGGTTGAGTTGTCTTCATCGTGGTGCCCCGACCTTTCTCCATTTCGAGTATACATCAATGCATATGGTTATTGTAAGTTGAGTTAAAGATGCACATGTGGCATGCCACTTACCATTTTTTCTGTGTAGGTTGGGAAAGTGGCATCATATGATTATGTAGCCAAAAAGGTTATTTTGGTACCTGTCCCAGAATATCCAATTACTTCTGATGAGAAGAAAGATGATGATTTGGATTTCTCAATTTATAATGAAGATGGCTCTTTAGAGGTAATTGAGATAATCTTTATGATCGACTCTTAAGCTTTAGGTTCGTATTAAGGCTTGTGACAAACTTTAACATTCATGGTTCTGCTCCAGATTGATTTTGCATCACTCGTCGATGTTCGCATATTCAGCCATGAAAATTCAGATACTGGTAGTCGTATTCCAAGTAAAGCTGACGAAACTCCTGTGAGCACTCAAGAAGCTGTATCACTTGAAAGGTCTGATAACACTGTAAAAGTGCCTACAGTAATCACAGGTATCCATCATGTCAAAACTCTCAAAGTGTTAGTTATGACCATGCAAAAATTGAACTGCTGCACTGTTTGACGCATAGTTGTCATCTCCATTAGGATGGTCTTTTTGTTTCTGTTCTAGAACAGAAAGTTTTGGCACAAACTATTTCCGTGTTCTGTTCTGGAAAAAGGTGCAACAAAATTTTAAGAAGTTAAAATGAATTTTAACCATGGAATAAATTTCAAAGAATGTAAGAACTAGAAAAAAAATATATACCGGATCAGAATTAACATCTTTTCTTAGACCTTTCTACTTGAAATAAACTAAATGCAACTGCTATCTATATAATCCATGTCAAAAGAAGGTTCTGTTATTGTTAAGTCCCCTAAATGATTGAATAGTTATTCAAGTAAAAAGATAGTCAACTAAACTAACTTATCTAAGGAATATGGTAAAAAAATATAAAACAATAAGTTATATTAAAGAAAGACTTGAATGGATTGGACTATACCAAAGAGCAACCGAAATGGTCAGGGGTACTTGGTACCAATAGGGGAATGGGGTTACCTTGTGCTACAATCTCTTCTGGTTTCAAAACTGTTAAAATTATAAAAAAAGAGAAGTAACTAACATTTTTTCTTAGACCTACAATGTAAAATATTGTGGTGTTGTCCACTTGAAATAAACTAAATGCCACTATCATCTATATAATCCATGTCAAGAGAAGGTTCTGTCATTGATAAATCCCATGATTGATTGAGTAGTTATTCAAGTAAATAGAATCTTAAGCAAGACTAACTTTTCTAAGAAAAATGGTAAAAAATATAAAACAAAAGACTAGAATGAATTGGACGATAACAAAGAGCAACCGAAATGGTCCAGGGTATTTAGAACCAACAAAGAATAGGATTACCTTCTGCTACAATTTCTCTTCTGGTTTCAAAACTCTTAAAAGAACAAAGAAAGAGAACCGACTATAGCAAACTGTAACACACATATTTCCTGAAAAAGAAAAGAACAAAAACACTAGACAAAGCAACCGACTGGCTAGAATGACAATAACAGTCCAAAGTACCAGAAATAAACAGAAATATGGGATCATATATTCTGGTACAGTTTCTGTTACCAAGATGAACTTTCCTGCCAGTCCATGCGAGGAACAAGTAACAACTGAGGGACTTTGATGTGTTATATCAATATCGAAGCTTTATATGACATGCCTATTAATTGCACTGATGCTTTTCTGTTTTGGTAGAAAATGGAGTACAGGGGACAGGCTGGGAAGAAATTACCCATGTTTTGAGCGAAAGAAAGTCACAGCTGTTGCAGGAGGATGGTGGGACCACAAGAAAGAATTCTGTCAAGGCTGGATGGTCTTATAAGGGTTTGCGAGGCAGTGCGCTGGGCCCAACTATTGCCTTACTAAGATCTCGGAATGAGCTGTCAGGATGAATATTCGCAAGTCTAAATGCTCTGCTGCGTGTGCCGACCTGTTGAACAAGGAGATAATCATGGAAGTCTTGATAATCATGTCTAATAGGTTGTTGTTTCCGATTCTCTTCTGCTGATAGAAGTCCAGGTGTATCCCTTAGCCTCTTTCAACATTTTTGGGGAGAAAGTACCAAGTCAGTAGAGAATTGTTGTACATGACTGAAACAAGTCTATACGATCAAGGGGTCCCTAGAAGACCCCAGTTTTGCACATTTGGAAGTTTTTCTTTCCCAACTCTTCTTCTAACATCAGTGTATGCTGATAATGGCCTGGTACTGTAGCAATTGTCACTAACCGACTCGATCAAAGGGGTTGATTGGGCTCTTACAGTACAAGTTCTGTGTAGTTTTAATGCATTTTGCAGTCAATAGGTGAAATCTTGGCGCAACGGTAAAAGTTGTTGTCATATGACCTTGAGGTCATGGGTTCAAGGCATGGAAACAGCCTCTTGTAAAAATACAAGGTAAGGCTGCATACTATAGGCCCTTGCAGTTTGCCCCTTACTCGAATCCCGCATAGGCAGGAGCTTTGTGCATTAGGGCTGTCCTTTTTATGTGAAATCTTGTCTTCAGTCTTTGGAATGGGCGAGGAATGTAATACTTGATAACACTAATCTCTACGCATTCTAGAAGTTGAAAGGATCCTTCAGTTTGGATCTTTCTTGTACATGCTCAGAAGAAGAGTAATAAAACAGTGTCTGTGCGCAAACGCCCCTTTTTCATGATTTTAGGTGCTTGTTGGAAGCTCTAATCTATCTATCATTTCTCTAGGTTATCTTAAAAAAAAAAAAAAGCAGCTCGGTGCATAAAGCTCCTATGTATGCTGGGCCCGGGCAGTAGGCGCCCTATAAAGGGACTATAGCATGCAGTCACACATTGCATTTTTTGAAGAGGCTGTTTCTATGCCTCGAACCCGTGTCCTTCTAGTCACAAGGCAACAATTCTACCATTGCGTGAAGCCTCTCTTTCTTCTCCTAAGTGACCTACATGCTAAAAATACGCTGATTGAATAATCTTAGCTTATATTTCTTTGGGTTTTAGATTATAACTATTTGATGGTTTATAACTCTAGAAAGTAAGGGCAGCCCGGTGCACAAAACTCTCACGTATGCAGGGTTCAGGGAAAGGGCAGACCACAAGGGTCTATAGTATGCAGCTTCACCTTGCATTTTTAAAAGACTGTTTTTACACATTGAACACAAGATGACAAACTTTACCACTGCTCCTTCTCATAACTCCAGAAAGTACTGTCATAGTTGTAGGTGTAGCCTAAACAAAAGTAATGGAGATAGCAAAGTAAGAAATAGTGCATCTGGGCCAGAAGCATGTGGGATTGCCATTTGCCTTCTATAAGTACATACTTCATCCTAGGAAAGTTGTAAGTTTACCCCTTCATAATTTGCACGAATACCAGTTCTGTCCTTCCCTTAACCCATGACCCCCGAAAGTGTTGGTATTAGGCTCTGACTTCAAAATGCCTATCGGTCGGTTGTCAGACTACCTTACAGTTAGTTTCCATTTTGGGGCTTTAATAGCACGGAGGATGATGCTTCTGCTGGTCCTCTTTTAGCTATCATCGGAAAAAACAATCTCATTCATTTAATTGTAAGTTGGGGATTCTTTTGTCTTTTTACACCATTGAATGACTCTTCCAAAATTTGTTAAGGCCACTAGTTTGAGACATGGATGACATGTTCATATTATGCGTCTTCTAGAGTGCTAACGTAGTACGCTATGATCTGAATTATATGATTCTAAACCATTATTTATAGTAAAAAGTTTGGTCTTAAAGGCACTAGTTAAGAAATAAAAGAGAGAAAAGGAAAGGAAAACTCTAAGATGCAACCAAGTACATTTAAAATCTATCCATAGCCAATGAAAATGTGACTTCTATAAGCTCAAGAACATCCTAACAAGTAGAAGCTGCCTCCAGAGCCATTTTTTGCAAGGTTTAATAGCCGTTCATCATATTTGACCTATAGGAATTAGGTAACCCACACTAAATCAATATATTTAGAAGATCCTAACCACTTTGTGGGTCTTTAAAGATGTTAAAAATATTAGATGGCTATCTGTTTAAACTAAAAATAGGTTAAAAGT
Organism: Warburgia ugandensis; assembly: GCA_035236585.1. Lineage (NCBI taxonomy): Eukaryota > Viridiplantae > Streptophyta > Magnoliopsida > Canellales > Canellaceae > Warburgia > Warburgia ugandensis. The sequence continues at coordinate 79,145,109 of CP141130.1, forward strand.
ATCCAATGGACATGAAATTTGATTCCTAGCTTATCCAAGCAATTTCAAACATAATGAATAGCTTAGATCTACAAAAAGTTATCACTATAAATGCTAAATGGCAACGTCTACTTCTTAGGACGCCCTTGAGCATCTACTCTTACCGGGACTCTTAAAAGGCTTAGTTAGTAGGCACAACGCAGAGAAATATTTCTGGAGAGGGAGACCCCAACAACAAAGGCACATATCATATGTAAGCAATAACTCATTTTTCATTTGTTTGTCATAATTTCTGCTTTTATCAATGATGGTATTTGATTGGCAAGTTTCTAACTGTTATTTTCTCTAATTTTTTCTATTTTCTCTGGACCCTTGTAGTCCGTCCCTTTCCCGGACCCCTCTTTTTTTTCTACTTTTTCCTGGTCAATCAACTATCACTTGCTCCTTGCTCCTATACACACACACACACACACACCCCTTTGACCTATGGCATGGAGGCAAAAGCCTCCAACTAGGCAAACCGTGAGATCAAGCCAAAAGGCAAAGAGAGAAGAAACCCAAGCCAACAAGTCATTGATTGCCCTTACAACTTTATTTTGAGTTCTTTGTAGTAATATGATAATTTGTTTAGAGTCGATTTAACAAGAGGATTTGTTTTTAATTGCTTCTTTATTCTGTAAAATTATTTAATTTTTCACGAATAGTGAACCATGTAAAGCTCACGTAAGGCAATATATTGCATACCTATACCTATTGTAAAGGCCGAGAGTAGCCTGGTCGAAACCACTTAAGCAGCACCTCCTCAACCCACGGGCTTGGGTTCTGAGATTACTTCATGACCTGTCTGTTTAACCTGCTTGCTTTTTTTTTTTTTTTTCAGCTCCTCTTTCCCCCGTTGCTTTTGTTCTGCCGTGAGAGTGTGCTTTAGGAGCTGTTTGCTTCCTCTTTACTTCCTTGTTTTTGTTCTGCCATGAAGAGGAGCCTTGGCGCAATGGTAAAAGTTGTCGTCATGTGACTTTGAGGTCATGGGTTCAAGGCGTGGAATCAGCCTCTTGCAAAATGCAAGGTAAGGCTGCCTACTGGTCTGCCCCTTCCCCGAACCCCGCATAGGTGGGAGCTTCGTGCACGGAGCTGTCCCTTTTAGCCGTTTAGAGAGAGAGAGAGAGATGGTAAGCCTGTGATACTGTTGTCATATTATATCAAAAGCAAAGATGTAAGAGGAACACCTTGGCAGCGACTTAAAGCATCCACATTTTGAGCAATGAGAGAGTTATGATTTCTAATAGAATAAATTTCAGGGCCATCACCTGTCTAAGATATGATTTAATCCACGGATGGTTTAGATCACCGTAAGCTTGTTCCACTTTCCTCTCTTAGAGTAGAAGCAGTTTCTTAATACCAGAATTAATGTGTATTGAAGAGAAATCTTAATCGATCAATCAAGACAATATTTAATGGCTTTGAAAGACAACAAAAAGAATGATCTCAGTCAATCCCTTTAGTATTGAGACGTCTTAAAAGAAGACAAGAAGAGATATCTCAGTCAATCAGTCAAGACAGTATTTAGAGGCCTTGAAAGATGAGGAGAAAAATCTCAGTCAATCATTTATGACAATATTCAGGAGCCTTAAAAATGATAAGAGAAAAATCCCCGTCAATCAATTATGACAATACTGAGGGGTCTTAAAAGATGATAAGAAGAGAATCAAAGTTAGTCACTCAATATAATATTTAAAGGTCATGAAGACGACAGAGAAAGAAATCTTAAGAGAGTTTATTTAACGGCACATGTTTGGCGTTTTATTAGCACATATTTTAGATATGTGTCTTATGTTTTGTGATATCTTGTATAATACTGGAGATATGTTATATTTGTTCTGTGATATTTTTGGTGATATTTCTGATGATATCTGAGATATGCCTTAGATATGAGGTCCACATGCCTCTTAGATATCATAGTTAAATAAGCTACATTTCTGACAAATGCCATGATATCAACTAGCACCTAGCTATTCATCAATGATCTGGGCCATTCATTTGAAGCCATTCATCTATGCGATGACATTCCCACATTATTAAAAAGGTGGGCCCCTTTAATAAAAGTTTGCATCTTGCTGAATGCCAACCAGACACCTTAGCATGTGAACCTTCAATTCTAAGAGTGGAAATAGAGATTATCCAGGGGACCGGCAAGGTCATTTGCTAATAGGACCAGGTCTGCTTTAGTGTGATGGGTGACTAATCCATCGAACTATTTGCAACTGACTTTTGGACCCAAGCACGGGTGAGACTGTAAGACTGACTGTAACATTTTCTTACCCTATCAAGTTATAAGGAGTTTGCGGCATGTTCCTGTCATTCATCATCAGATAACAAGTTCCTTGAAAAGAAGAACATGGATCCCCAGTCCCATTTCGAAGCGTATCTAACCGGACGAGGTTGAGGTCCCAAAGTGCACAGGAAGGGAGAGGTTTTCCTGAGACATTTTGAAACTAGATTACAAGTTGGCACTAAATCCAACTCATTCCACAGCCTTGGCCCTCATATTACTTTTTCATTGGCCGTCGATTGCTCCCAAGCCAATGCCCAGATCATATGAGAGAGAGAGAGAGACTGAGCAAATTCTTCAAATTCCAAATAATTTCCTGTAATAAACGTTGATATTTGTTAATTTACAATGAAGAAGGGAGAAAGATGAGAATAGCTCCTCCCACAAACATTTGATGACTAACTTGTTCCTCTTAGATTATAAAGAATGCTGCATTACTACCAGAGAATTAAGAAAAGAAAAAATACAAATACAAATACAAACCACTCAATGGCAGGAGAATCCATCTCGCCCCCCTTGAACATCTCTTAAGAGATTTTACATGCATCTAAATGCATTGAATAAATGGAAGGCTTGATTCTGAAGAAGCGCCACTGCAGGCTTGAATGGGATACTGCATCATCTGGTGACACCTCCATCTGTTCATGAAGCTTCATCTGAACCTCCATATTCATCAGCAAAGGTTTAGCAATCTATAAATTGTTGACAGAAAACCAGAAATCAGCAACGCCTTTCCTACATAAACTTTTAATTAATTAGGCCCAAAGTTTTGTATCTTACTCGTTCTTTGATGTTTGGCTTCTTCCCATATTTTCATCATTGATATCGACACCCTTGATCTCAGCACTTCTATCCGTTGCTATACAATCTTCTATAGCAACCATCAACATCCAGATAAGTCGAGGTAAAGCAATCAGAATTCTTACTCTTGAACCCAAATCTCACCTTCTTCTTTGTTGTCATCACATGTTATGGGCTGTTGACTCTTACCAAGCATGCACTTACTGCAATTGATGGAAACCAAATTTGATAAATTAATGCTGTCATTTAAAGTGTTTGAGCTATGATAGATGACCAGATTACGAGTACGTGAATGTTGTTATGCACAACCAAACGACACAGAAGAGTTTAGCTACATGCATATACAGTTATTGACAAACACGGTGTACCAATCCGTGGTTGCAAATGTCACACTAGAGATTATATAGAAGGGCCTGTCGTTGGCAATTGCCTCAGCTAGTTTCCAGCAAGATAATTGGGAATGTCTCTGGATTTGGAGAGAGTAACGTGATCAAAAGAAATAAAAACAACAAACAGCTTCTCCATGTTCAACATCCAATAGAATGCATAATTCATTCATAAAACTTAAGGGCCACGTATATTTACTCTGATTCTCATCCATGTTATACATTTTTGCCAAGATGGACTTCAAGCTTCACTTTGTCAAAGGCCAATATATTACCACCTTGCATATTACTGATTTGGCTTATTTTGATAGGTAACATCTGGGAGTATCCTTCTTCTGACATATTAAGTAATTTAAAATAAAGAGTCCATCAATAACCAATTTATGAATATAACAAGGAGATCACTAAATTGTCCACACATAAACAAAAGCAACAAGCAATCTGTCCTGAGACATGCAAACTTGTAACCCCTGTTGTTCAGCTTTACTTGTAACAATTGTCACCCCTGTCATCGTGCAGAGCACCACTTGCGGAAATGCAGTAATCAGATGATATGTTTAAATAAGTGAAAATCACAAGTATGACACCATTACAATTTGAAGATTATGGATTTGAAACGCACTATGCGTCCTATTTCGCTAGGAATTCCCTCAGCATTAGAATCCATCACTTGCATGTACAAAATATGACAAAAGTTTGTGTAAAGCACACCTCCCACGCAATGTCCTTTCCGAAACAAACTTATTTTACCGAAACAGGAGGTGTTGATCTTACCCAAGATGCCAATCAAATCCTGAGCAACCCAGACGAGACTCCTATCATCGAAAATTTGATCTTTAGCCGCTCTATAAAGCCCATGCCTACAAATTTCTGGATACTTTCTTTTCTTTTTTGGATACTTACCCAAAATTGGATCTTGCATCCATTGTTGTCATGACAATCTTGTGAAAACAGTGCATCCATTCTGTAGACCAAATCATAACAGTTATAGAACAAATGCAAAGAAAAAATGGAAAAGCAAATACTAGCAAATATGGGGCTTAAAGGTTCAAATGGCCTAAGATGAAGAAAAAGGAAAAGCATAAACAAAACTAGCATAACTGCCACCTCCACTGCCTTTGGAAACTCAAGTTTGTTATCCTAATTTCAAGTAGAGCAGAATGCCTTTTATGTAAAAGAACAAAGCTTGAAGAAAGAAAATGAAATGAGGTTTTCTGACAATGAATAAGGGGGTTTCGTGACATCTCAAAAATTGTTGCAAAATCTTCTTATTTTTCGAATAACATACTTTCTCTCTTCCCTTGCTAATATGTGTAATAAGATAAGTTAGCTCCAAAGAAAGTGGCATAGCAAAACTGAATAAATACAATAAGGATCCATTAGAAATAAAGTGAAACAAATAATACAAACTTGAATGAGAATAGGGAAGGCAGTACCACTTACTTGGATTCAACTTCCTCTCTCAGCCATGTCAAAGTCCCCGATATGAAGTTCATAGAAGAGCACCGATGAGGAATTTAGGGACTTGATAGAAAGAGAATTATGATCTGTGTGTGTGTGTGTGTGTGTGTGTGTGTGTGTTTTACATACTATGATTCTCTCCAAAGATTATAGCAAACCAAAGAATATCACACATGCACTATGAATATTCACATGCACACACACACACACACACACACACACACACACACACACACACACACACACACACACACACACACACACACACACACGCACACACACACACACACGCGCGCACACACACACACACACATGTTCATTGCATTGAATGATGAGGAGGGGGCATTAAATACGAGGGAGATGTGGTCATTCCCTCCATCTTGTAATCCATCAGCAGATATCAGCACCACATTTTGATCAAACCTTGGAGCATCCAACTACTCTCTCTAGCGCCTTGTAGTCCCAAATGGTGGTAAGGTGGTAGCTCAACGGACATGTACTCATCAACCTAGATGAACCATCCCATATGTTGTTTGTTGGCAGGGCAGGGAAAGTACCACCTGCCACGATTAGGCTTGGAACGCACCTGGAGTAGTAGCATAGGCCCTTGGCCACATGCACACAAGGGGTGAGGGTTTCGCTCCATTCTTGTAAGTAGACAACATGAAGGATATTTTGCTATGTAAGTAATACATACAACTAATAGAAGCAGTCATCATTTAACATTTCATAACAAACTAACTATATTGAACAAAAACAAGTTAGTACAAACTTTTTGAAGAGTTTTATTGCAATGACATTTTCCTTGTCATTAACGCATAATTACTGGTTGTTTCTATGAACATAATCGAACCACAGTTTCTGTGCAATGGAAACGAGCCAAGCAGTAGCATCTCGACGAGCGGACTCTTGGGTAGAGCATAATTGCGTGCTCTGTGAATTATCTTCACTCATAAGGGCTGCTTGTCAACCTTGCATCTCCATCTCATCCCAATGCAGCACTTCAATTCCTGCATTTACCCTTTCTAAGTCACCAACCGTGATAACTTGATCCTCTGAATCCCTACTCAATAGTATGTTGTCATTATCATCATCGCATTGAGAAACAATATTCTCCCCCATCTCCTCTGCCAGCCACATGTCGTCAACACGTTCTTGTCGCATAAAATTGTGGAGTGCACATAATGTTTCATAAGATTAATCTGTGTCCTATGAGGAAAGGGAGGCGTTGACTTGAGAATGGGAAATCTGGCTTTTAAAACACCAAATGTTCTCTCTATTATGTTCCTCAAAGATGCATGTCAAAGGTTGAGTAACTCCCCTGCATTTTGTGGTTGTTGCATCCCTTGGCCAAACTCCTTTAGGTGATACCTGGTCTTTTGATAAGGGGCAAGAAACTATTGTCTATTTGCATAACCCCCGTCAACAAGATAGTACTTCCCTGCACCATGACAAGTTCAGTAATTACTTCAAATCATTAAGATAGAACTTACGAAAGACCAAATATTAATATAATGGATTTACCCTCAGGAATTGTCAATCGTGCTCCTTCTCTCGTAGGAGCTTCTTTCAGTACAGTAGAGTCATGTGCAGCCCCTTCAAAGCTAGCCAAGATGTATGTGAATTGCATGTCAAAATTACAACATGCAAGAATATTCTATGCAATGAAATCCTTCTTATTACGCCACCTTATCAAGTCACGAGGACGCATCCCAAAAACTCTAGCTGGGATCAATGTCTCATCAGTAGCTCCAATGCAACCCTATAAACAAAATGATAGAGTGAATGTTATGTGTGCGGTGTCCAAAAGTTTTGCATTAAAGGTTAGATTAGACAAATGGAGGTACTGTGAAGTGGTTGTCTCTTTGATAGTTGTTTGTAATCTTTGGGTGGTCTTCAGTTGCATGAGGAGCCATAAGGCGATTGTACAATCACAATAGCACATGAAGGACCTTGTGAAAGTTAGTACTTATGGTATAAGTGGACCTGAAAAGATCCTTTGCGCGGATTCGTACTTAGAGTCCTGATTGACAATCATTAAGAATGTTGCCACCATCTCCTCTACTATCACCCAACGGGGTGCGAATGAGAGGCCAGTGTTCTTAAAAATACTAACTAACTTATCAAACTAGAATTGATGCATTCTATATAATTTTTTGAAATCTTGTCCCAATTTCTTCATGAACTTGACGAAATTCCAAGTAACCTTGAGTGTGTGTGTGTTTTTTTTTCACGCATAGGTTGGGGCATGTGCATATGTAGTGCAGCATCCTCCTTGTGTTGCCTAATTTGTGTAAGTATCGATGATGCGGTCATGGTTACCACATGCTACACTTCATGAATCAATTCATTGTTGAATGTAGCGCTCTGTGGAGCCCCCCATCGTCCATTGCCCTACATTGTCGCAGATGAAAACAGCGATGGGTAGAGGATAACATTTGTGTAATGGCTACAAACATGGATAACAACAACAATTGCTTTTATTTTAATGAATTTTCGATAAAGTCTCCTCTGTTTTTTAGACATTTCACAATTCAAACATGTGACAAGTTACACCTAATAATCAATATTTCCAAGCATAGAAATTCAATATAGAAAATTATTGACTGAAGCATCTGCTAGAAACACAAGATCACTACAAACAAATAGCCTAAAATAAGACAATTAATATCCATGGTCCAATATAGAAACACACATCAAAGTTTCAAACAACAATACCCGCAAAGTGATTGTAATCAAACTAGATAAGTCTCTCAAAAAGTGCACTCTCTTACAAATGCATCCTCACATACATCAGTTGTCTCTCCTGTGGCCAACTAGCAAAAATCGTCTTGAAGCCTAGGTCTGTTTTTTGAAAAATGGTATACCCCTTAACCCTCTCTAACTCAGTTAGACTCTTCAAATTACCAATTACAGTCATCCACGCTGCATTGTCCAGACCCACAAGTCTCTCTAGCCTTGATATAATAGAAGGATCAATTAATGAGTGGGGATCATTAGATGTTGATGATGCATGATTGGCTTTTTTCCCTTTTCCCCTCACCCACGGTGGGTTAACAGTCCTAGATGAGGGAATGGAAGATGATGTTGTGGAGGTAGCTAGGCGGACACGAGGTTGCCAAATGTCTTCTGATGGATCTTGTAGGTGCAATCCATCATTGTCTCCTTGTACTTCCTTCTCATAATATGGGACTTGTGAGTCAAACGCATCAACATCCACATTTGACATGTATGGTATATATACGTCCTCAACTGGTTGTGTATACTTCTTACCAGTCATGCTTAATTCTCGGAGTGCCTCATCTTCTGCAAAAATATTAATCCCAAAGCAAAATGATCCTATGGCATTGCTCCCCTCAAACACCGTCTCCATGTGTTTATAGTTCCAAAAATTCTTGCCAAATAAGCAACGAGCCTCCAGATTCAACTGAACAGACACAAACATTTGTAAGGACATTATAAATGTGATGTAAAGTACTATATTGTTGTAATACCACATTACTTGCAAGTGGTTATTTATTATCTTCAGAGTTGCAAGGAAGCAATTTCTCTCTGCATCCCACTCTAAGCCTAAGTCTCCATTCTTCAACTTTGCAAGTGTAACATACTTGCTCTTGAAAAGCCTTATCTTTGTATTCAATTGCTTCATTGTTAAATCAACTCCAAATCGAATTTTTAAGCAAAGTAGCAAGTCTTTAATCACCGCACCCTTTGGCATACTTCCAATTGCAATGATACTACCCTCTATGATTTCATCATAGAGTGTTTCAAGGATAAAGTCCTCTTGTTCCTTAGTCCATTTATTATAAGGCCCTTTGTCTCCCTCAACTATGCCTTCAGACACTGTGTCCGGATCTTCACTATCAACCAGATTAGGTGTCACATGAACTCTTTCCTTTCTTTTGTGCGGCATCTGAAAAGAAATATATTTGCTATTTAGGCTATCACAAGGCCTCAAATAGATCATACAATCAAGAGGATGCATCACAATAGTGTAGTTTAACGTGGTTGCAGCTCCTAATCTTTCAAGTTGTTGTAAATTCAGTTAGATACAACAAAACAATCATGGACCCTAAGAAATGAAACTGAATTATTGGTCTTTTTCTACATTTTGTCTCCTTGCATATGTATGGATAACATCAGTGGTGAGAAGAGTAGCATAAACAATCACCTAGTGAAACACAAAGAGTAGGTTGTTTTCTCTTTACATTTTTTGAGAATAATGCAAAATGTTGCACCAAAGCCTTATATGACTAGACCACGAAATTCTGCATTTTACTCTTTTATGCCTATAGTAGGGAAGTCTATTCTTGAATTCTCCATGCTTTTATTCTTGAACACTTTTTACACTGCCTTAGGCCCCACATTACCTGAAATAACTCCTTTGGAATTCAAGTAGGATTTCCTTAGTACATCTGCCCATAATGACAAATTATGATGATCACAAAAAAGCAATCCATTACAAAGGTCCTACTTTGTTTGTTCGAGAAAATCCTTTCATCCTAAGAGTCATATAATCTCCCAACAATGATCTAGAGGACGATTCCACCAACAACCAACCTTGGATAATTTCAACCTGGGTCCTATTCCTAGAAAAAGGGAAATAAACATGTTGATGGGAAAGCACTCTAAGAGGCTCTTAAACTCATTATACTTTAAGTTGCAATCTATTAGACATGATACTTAAATTAAGATGCCACCTCTAGAAAGGTTTGAAAAGGACAACAAACACAACAATCACTGATCCCAGCCCTTTCCCCCAGCCACACAGACACACGCATACACAAAGAGAGAGAGACACAAGCTCATTAATCATCATCCCTGACATAGGTTCAACTTTGATTTGACAAATACACTGGCAGTCAAAGTCGAAGACAAACTTCACTTCAATCATAATCCTTATGCTCATAGATATTGCTGTTATTTGTTTGATCTATATACATTTTTACCATCTTTCTGAGCAGATGCTTTTGATTTTTATGTTTGCTTTTAGACTAACAACTTATCTTGATATCCTGCTTGTAGCATTTGTTATTTTATCCTTAGTTTTTATAAAATCAATAAATTTGAAATAACATGATGTTGCCTCTTCAAGTTTCTCTTCAGAAAGATTATCATATGCAAGCCTAAGTTTTCATTGACCATGTGTATATTATTATTCTGATAGAAGATAATTGTCAATGGACACACTCCTGAGTATCATAAACATCATGAAATACTTTAACCGAGATCTGAGTGTTCTTAAGTGCTTACCTTTATTGGCATTGGTTACATAGATTTTGGGTGTTGCATGGTGGTGGTAGTTTCCTTTCCAAGTAGAGGGGGGATACATGGACTGTCTAGATGATATGCCTACTCATTAGATGAGATCAACAACATAGCCTATCTTTGGCATATGCTGATTGAATGGCATGTCAAGGTATAGAGTTTCATATTTGATACTTGAGATGGTTAAGCCACTTCTGAAAATCATCGCCTCTAAATGATGTCTCAAGCTCAACCATGGTTGTTATACCCTTAAAACCATGATGAATTTTTGTATAGAAGTTTTTCATCGTGTGAAGGGAGGTAAAATGCTATGTTCTTGAGACACTTACGGACCAGCTGATGACAAGAATAGGGTATTAGTCACTTCTTGAAACTTCTGTCATATTCCACTTTGATATTTTTGCATCTGAAAAAAACTTTTACAATAAGATGAAAAATGCAAAATTTTCATTTCAAATGCCTTGCCTTGCATGGAAACCTACCATCATAATAATACATTTTTGACTCGCAAATGGTATTACTTCATTTCTGGAGTTCACATTACTGCTAAATGTTGTCATTCAAAGTTTCTGACTTGTATTTGAAATACTAGGCTTCATTGTCATTTAACGTTGGGGAATATATGTGACTTTCTCATCAGTTTAAATTTTACAATGCCTAGTCGCTTAATGTTAAGTGTTCAATTTTGGTCAAAATACCCCTAATTTAGTATTTGATTAGAGCATCTAGACCATTAATTTTAAGATTTTATATCAAATATTTCATTTTAGCTTTAATTGACTATCCAACCGTTGAATTGTAAAATTTAGTGGTTAGATGACTATTAAAGCTAATGGATGGTTTAGATTGCGCTAATTGAGTCTTGTGCATTGCAGATCAATCGACTTAGGCGTGGACGCTCCAGATCGAATCAAGGATATTAGATGGAAGTTTCATGGAAATAAGATGGAATTTGAAGAATCCTAGTACAGGACAAAGTTGAAGACTTGCAGAGTTCTAGCAAGACTAGAATTCCAGTGAACCCCACTCTCTTTCTTATCTCTCTTACCTATCTCCTCTTCCTTCTCTTTCTCCTCTCTTTTCTCTCTTATCCTTCTCTCATGTACGTCTCTCCCCATCTCTCTTTTAAAAACACCCTTCTTCCTTCTCAAAAGGACGTTTTTTCCTTCTCTTAGAGAGGCTGGGCTGGTCTCTGTCTCTGTCTCTCTGTCTCTGTCTCTCTCATCGTGATCCCTTCTCCATTTCACGTTCCCCCTCTTCTCTTCTTCTTTCCACTCTCTCTCGTACTCTTTGCTAATTATCACCCGCACCCCACTTCTGCTATAATGCTCTCTCCTCGTCGATCTCTTTCTCCCTCTATTTTCTACTCCCAACCTCCTTCTCACCCAATCTCTCTCTCACACACACACACACACACACACACACACACACACACACACACACACACACACACACACACACACACACACACACACACACACACACACACACACACACACACACACACACACTCTCTCTCTCTCTCTCTCTCTCTACGCTATACCACCCAAGGCAGACAGGGTACCCTTCATCGAACACCTCTACCCGGCTCCCTCTACCGGTCCAACACTGCCCTTTCTCTCTGCCACTCCGGCAGAAACGTCCAATCTTCTCTTCTGCACCAACACCATCTTCGTAGCCCCCTCTTCTCCTTCTATTTATCTATCACTTTCCCGTACTCCTCTCATCTCCACTCGTCTCTATCCCTCTCCCCGTGTTTCACCGCCCAGCATCGAACTGCCCAGAGATCCCAACTCCGGCCCGGCTCTATCTCCCTCTTCTCCTCCCATCTTCCACGGTTCCACCAGCCGAGCAGTAGCCAAGCATCCTCTTCACTAGTCCAGGGATTGAAACCTGAACTGGGTTTCCTTTCTCTGGTTCTCCGGTCACTTCTGCCCAGTCCGGATCGCACGGCTCAAGGAGAGAAAACCCGAATTGGGTTTTTCTCCCATCTTCTTCCCCATCTCATCCTCGTTTTTCTCCAGTTTAGCCGGCCATTGGGTTTCCTTTTCCCTCTTCTTCTTCTTCCTCCTTCTCCGGCGGTTCCTCTTCTCTTCACCGGACGCCCCGGGAGAGAAAACACGAATTGGGTTTTCTCCCCACCGTTTCTCCCCTCTTCCTTCTCTTCTTCCTCTTCTCTCCTTCTTCCTTCTTCCCCTTCTCAGGTTTTCATCGTTTTTTCCTGGTTTTTTCGGGAAAAACCAGAACCCCTAAAGAAATTCTAGATCTACCCCTGGTAGATCTCAGGAATTACATCTGTGTCCCCTGGCAGATTTCAAAAATTCCATCTGTGTCCCCAAAAGAATTACATCTGTGTCCCCTGGCAGATTTCAGAAATACCAATTGGGTCCCCTGTTTAATTACATCTGTGTCCTTGTGCTATTCTGGTTTTACCTTATCTTCATTCTGACTATTCAGGAACAGTGCAATCCAGGACAGACAATTCAAGGACAAGCTTATCTAGGACGCATTTTATTTTTATTTTCTGTTTTCCTTAGAATAAATATTTGTGAACATTGGAACAATTGAATACATATGGATTTTAATTTATTTCTAGTATATTCTGTGTTTTTATTCTTTTAGTTGGATTTTATTTAAAACTCCATCACTTCAAATCAAGTCCTCGTGGGATTGACCCGTATTTGCATAGCTATACTACAATAGCCTGTGCACTTACGGTTAAACAATTAACACTTAAGTAATGAATTTTCTAGCTATTTGAATGATGGTATGAGACATGGTATGGTAATAGCTCCAAGCTAATGATCCTAAATAACTGACATTATATTTGTAATGGAATACTATGAGGTGCGCAATATAGTCCTAGTCGTAACCTTTTGTCAGATGAATCCATTATTCCATACAAAAAGCAATAGTTAATCTTCCACAAAAATCCATAAAAACATGAAAATGAAAAATATCTAAGCAAAAGATAGGGATTTCCACATACCAGTAGGTCACTAGGAATCCGACTGGAATCAGAACTCCAATCGAAGAAAAAGAGAAAATACGAGAATCAAATTGAGAATGAGATAATGTGAAGTAGGGTTTTCCTTTCCCTTATTCCTCTTTTGCAAAAAGCCAAATTTAGAGGTTGAGAAGAAGAAGGGAGAAAAGATTTGTTCTTGTAGAAGAGAGTCAGGGTTTTGGAAATAGGGTTTTCTTTTCGTGATCAGATCGCATAGGTAAAATTTGCTCAAATCCTAGAAAACACTAACCATGCAGCCATATTGTCCATCCAAAAACACAAAATAAACCACCCAAAATCTGCTGAAGCAAGCAAGCAAGAATACCAAGCAAAAGATCCATTCGGAGAAGAAAACTTACTGCTTATTGGTGCTGAAACACAGATATGCTTCTGGGGTATGCAACAACTTATTCCTTCGAAAAAACCACCAACTTCTTCCTAGAGTCCTAGTTAGAGTGGAAAATGCCCCTCGAGAAAGGAAACGCCGTCAACTTCCCACGTTGAAGTCGTTGTCTTGAAGTGCTCTGCATTGAAGACTCCCTTTTCTTCTCTCACTAGAAAACACTAGTTTCAAGTTGAATTTTCTCTCTCTACAACTGAATGCATTTTACACTGTAAAAAGGGTTTGGCACATACCTAAAAATCCAAACATATAAACTCCTACTAATGTTATATAAACTTGATATCTAAGATATGCCAAAGATATCGCAGTTAAATAAACGTGATATTTGAGATGTACCAAAGATATTACAGTTAAATAAACCTGATATCTCAGATGTGCTGAAGATGTCGCAGTTAAATAAACCTAATATCTTAGATATGCCAAAAATATCGAATTAAATAAAATGCACATTTAAGATATGCTGTGATATCTCAAAAAAGCCAGTGATGTGAGATTAAATAAACCCCCCTTAATCAATTATTCATGACAATATGCAGAGGTTTTAAAGACGACAAGAAGAGAAATCACAGTTAATTGTCTAGAAAAATGACAACGAGAAAATCTATAAAAAGCAACTTTTAGAACCTTAAAGAGAGAGGAGAGAATGAATTAGTGTATTAAAAAATGGCTTGGTGCTCCTTTATATGGAGAGCCTTGCTTGGCCATCAAGAAGCTTCTCTTGATCCTAAATCCTCTCTAGATTATTTGGTTGACAAGGTGTTGAATGTTAATAGAATAAGTCTAAGTGAGTATATTCACATACATCTAATTTCTTTTCTATGTAGGGTACTAGTTTTGGTTTTCTATTCACATAGATTTAGTTTCCTTATCAATGTAAGATAATGCTAGTGTCAAATTCAAATAGATCTAGGTTCCTTTACACGTAGGATGCTAATTCTATTTTTCTATTTATATATATCTAATTTCTTTTTGGATTAAGGTGGTTGCCACCAATGCATTTAATTGAAAACATTAAGACGGGTTTGATCAATGTATTTAACCCAAGAGGAATTTTGGTACGAAGCCCAGCAGCACCTAGAACAACAATGAAGCACTTCATGTTTTTCATGATGGGCCCCACATACCTTAAATCCAAGCTGTTTATCTGACATTAGTAACTTTGATACTCATGTCGCAAAATTCATTCCAAAAGAAATCCATTGGAATCCAAAAAATGGTCCTTCAAATGTACTAAATATGGACGGTCAAAAGCTCTCCACAAGCAACAATTTAAATTCACAATTTGTTACAAGCTATTGACTTTCTTTCGGATTGAATTATGAGCCATGAGATATCCTTCAATGGCCCACACTCGTCTAAGAATAAAATAATATAGATTCATAAATTGTTGTAAAATTAGATGAGTTATTAATCTATTAGAAGCATATGGAAGTGTATAAGGATAAGCCTAAAGGCTTAAGTTAGCTTAGCTTATTCATTATAGTTCATTTATAATAAGTGTAGTTTCAACGCAGAGTTAATAAAACTTAAATTTGGTAAAAAAAAAACAATTTAAGTTAAGTGTAGCTAAGCAATTCCAAAGACAAGTTATTTAGGAGAGGTTTAGACTTTGAATCATGTGCAATACAATAATGATATTTAAGGATTACAAATGAAGATAACCAACAATGCATGATTCATAAATTGAGACTATTGGATGATAATCTAATGGTCAAGATTAAGTAACAAAATAAACTATAAATCTATAACCAACTAGATTTAGCCACATGGCAAGAAATAAAGAGAATGAAAATGTGTACAACCAATTAGGATAGAATTGTATGAAAGAAATCAAATAAAATAGAAACAATGGAATAGGAAAGAGGTAATTGTGTGAAAACTATTTTGAAGAAAGGAAAGAAGATTTGAGTGGAATAGCTAGGGAGAAGAAGGAGAATAGTGTGAGAGAAAGAGGAAAGGAAGGGTGCATGTGATTGGAAGAGGGAAATAAAAAATAATAATGGTGAAGAGTTCATTTCACCTGAGATTTCTCTAAGTTGTTTGGGACATGAGACTTTGGATTGTTCAATCTAATTATAGAAGTTACTTGAAAATTGATAAAGAATAGATCTTGAAAGAGATCAAAGGATCTAACAAAGGAAATAGCAATAAGAGGTAAGGGGATTTGGGGATTACTCGTTTAGACATTTCCAATCTACGATGTTTTGGTTTGACAAAAAAATTGTTTTGCATTCGATTAAAGTTGCATAACTTAGAAATTTTCATCATGCATAGAATAGAATTACATCTTATAGTATGTAATTGTTAAATCTCTTGGACTTTGTACCGATAATTGAATCATATGAACATTGATATCATCTTGGAGCAATAATTTCATGCATTTTCTGTAAATCTATAAAGTGTGCATAATGTTTATTAATGCTAGAACAATTTCTTTTTGTTTTCTCATCTTATATTACAAATTGGAAGTCTTTTGAAAACATGGGATCACAGTTGCATTTTTTTATACATGGGTAGATTTCAGTTTTAGTCAAGTTGTATACCAGTGATTTTGCACTTTGGTTGGAAGACTTTTAAGCCATCAAATCATTGTCATTAGAATAAGAAAATAACATATTTCATACTCCAATGTATTGAATTTTTTGCAGCTCATGATCTATGACAATGGTGTATACTAGCATGACAGTGATAAAGGATATAGTTAATTGTATGTGGAAATTTTTATTGAGGTTTACATGAAAGTCTAGAAGTAACTTTGATTTCTTATTAGTAGAATATCGCCTTAGATTTTAACTTAGATATATGCTTATTATTCAATTGATCAAAGTTTTCGTGCATGATGAAGGCAAACATAAATAATATAAATTATGTTCTGATACCCATTACACATAAAAAATAAAATAAAACTTTTGATTAAATATGGATTTAGATCTTAACTTAGATATATGCTTATGATTTAATTGATTAAAGTTTTAATGCACTATGAAGGAATTTTTTTTAATAATATAAATTATGTTCTAATACCTATTACACAATAATAATAATAAATGTTCGATCAATCCTAAACCATTATAGAAAAAGCTTTAGGATGATATTCTTAAATCAGTCAAAAGGTGATCAATCAAAGAAATGCATTCAGTGTGTACCAATGTTGCTACATAACTTTGTCCTAAATTTTTATATTAATTATGTATATCAAAATTGATAATTAAAGTAATGTATCATATGAGGTTATGTACCAGCGAAAGTATGAATCACATGGAAAGTAATCTAATTAAGTTAACATGCAAATACTGATATAGAATTTAACTTATAGCATGCCTAAGGCTGTTGTTTTATAAAACTAATTGTTACTCTATACAAGGAAACTTATGCATATGTTAAGAATAATAAACTATAATAGAAATTTTAGCATAGAACATAATAATTGAAAGATAAATATTATGCTGAATTTTCCATTTAATCTTCTAAATTCAATATAATTAAATGATAGCTATACTAATAAGATTATTACTATGCACATGAATATTTATACGATTTTACATATGAAATTTTTTTGAACAAGGGGATTAAATGATTTTGACTATACAAAAGAATGAGTTAATGTATTTCCGGAGGATGTATATGTGTTATGAGGGTAAGCATATAAACCTTAGCCAAGGCATTTTATAAGGATTTTGGCATTTAGAGAATTATCCGAAACTAGTATATATTCTTATACAAGCACAAAGATGATGTTTAAAAGAATGCATAGATTTTATCAATCAATTTGAAAAGTGCATTTCTTGACAACTATAATTAATTATGGAAATATTTAGAACTATTCTTTTTGAGATTTCATTGACATGCTAGAAGGTATGTGTAGGCTGATTGGATGACTAGTTAGGTATCCACAGTAGGTTTGGATATGACTCGAGTAGTCAATTAGACACTCCAAATATGTTTTACACTGGGTGAGTAGTCGGTTAGACACTCATGCTAGCTATGTATGACATATGACTAGCTTGGACCTTGGTTCCTTTTTGATATTAGATACCAATATATGATTTGGGATAGACTCCATTATGTATTGATCTGTTCCTTCCCATGGAGGCAGTGTAGTGTCCAAGGTATTTGGTGACACTATTGACGCATAGTAGAGCCCTTGCTTATCGGTGGGCAATGATTTGTACATTTGTATTTTAGGTAAGACATGTATTTCATGTTGGTTATCCTCGAGGGTTAATGACCATATATACTAACTACTTCAGCAGGCTATTTAATATTTGAATATTTTTACAAATGCTATTGATGTTTTGTATATGATCGAGTTTTACTGATATTGATGTTTTCGATGTATGATTAAATTTTATTATCTAAGATTTGGATATGCGGAAAAAAGGTTTATGTATGTTGATGATTTGACATATGATGGAGTTTAATCAAAATAGAAAAATTGATTGGTGTTTTGTAGTACATATCAATATAATTTTATTTCGATATGGTTTTGTCTAGCCTTGTAATTCTCAAGGTGAGTAGTTGTACTCACCCCCTTACAACCAACATTTTAGGTGAAGGATCCAGGAACTGAGACAGAGCTATTGGAGGAATTTTATTTGAGTTTATATTTTAGTTTAGTAGATGTATGTATTAGGAACTTTAGTTATAATGTTGAACAATTTTTGTTAGTTTAAATGTCATGTATGAGAGATTCTGATACATTTATTTAACTTTATTTACTAAAGTTGAAGTGGTTAAATGGTTATATTTGGGCTATGAACCAGTGGTCCTAGCTCGTTTATTTTATTCCACACTTATGTTAACTTATATGAAGTTTTATTATACAAATTTGGATAATTGAAGATGGAGGTTTTGAAAATTATAGTTTATTATAATATTGAAAAAAATGCTATTTAAAAATACAATAAATTTTTTCTTTATATAAAAATATTATTTGCAAAGTCTTTAAAAAAATCTGGGTCGTCACATATCCAAAGTTATTTGTGTGAGATGAATGGCTTAGATCAAATGTACATGGGCCCACCATAGAAAAGTTTAGCTACTTCATCGTTGTTGGGGTTAAAAACAAATTCTAACGAAAAACTACAAAGGGGAATGGAGTTTCTTAAATAGATGGATGCAGATATCATTTCCAAGAAAAGATTTACACTATATTTTTCCTTATAGAAGTTATCAATTCATTAACTAATTTATCAAATAAACATTGCATAATATAAGTCATAACCCAATTATATTGTTCTGCTTAGTTATTGGCCAAATTGTTGTATTTGATGGGCACAAGTAGAAGTGCGAATTTCTTGGTCACTGTAGTACCGGGTGCTTCAGTCATGTCTACATCCTCCTTTTTCACTCCATCAGACAACTCCCAATCAAAAGAGTAAAGAAGGTTTGCAACAGCAAGCTCCACAATCGTTGTCCCCATAAAATTTGCAGGGCAACCCCTCCGACCTGCTCCAAATGGTATGTATTCAAAATCCTTCCTTTTGAAATCAAAAGATGCATCCATCAACCTCTCCGGGATGAAATCTTCAGGCCTTTCCCAGGAATTAGGGTCTCTTCCGATGGCAGATACATTTACCAAAACCATAGTTTTTGGCAAAATATCATAACCATCAATTTTACAATGTTCGATAGTTTCATGAGGAACTAGTAATGGGCCCGGGGGGTGCAATCTTAGTGTCTCCTTCACCACTGCTTTGATGTATGGAAGTTGCTTGAGGTAACTTTCCTCCACATTCTCTTTGTCTCCAACAACCGTTCTAATTTCTTCTTGTGCTTTCTTCATTACTATTGGGTTTCTTACAAGCTCTGTCATTGCCCATGTCAATGTAGATGACACTGTATCTGTGCCTGCAATCAAAATATTCTATAGCTAAAGCATGTGAGATCTTGGTTGTGTACATTAATCATTGTTGTGTTGAAGTAACAAAGGAAAATGATCAATAAACCATGGCGTAATGTACATCAGGTGTACTACATAGGTGAATTGTTAGATGTTGATATCGGCCATCAATTTGGTAATTCTTGTTTGTGTTAGATAAGAGAAAGGCTAGTCAAAGAGTTATTTGCAAGTGTATTATCAGGCCCATAATGTAAATAACATTTTGGTCTCCATAATATTTGGGGCTTCACTAGAGTTGTCATCATGTGACTTTAGATTACGGGTTCAAGGCGTGGAATCAGCATCTTGCAAAATGCAAGGTAAGGCTGCCTACTATTAACCCTTGTAGTTTGCTCCTTCCTTGGACCTTACATACGCAGGAGCTTCATGCATTGGGGATGCCCTTTTAATATTTTGGGTCTTCGACAAGAACAAACTAGAATAGCATAGTGTATAAAGCCTCTAAAATGGGACATGAAAAATAATTTTTGTTTGAGTCCTTTTTAATTCTTCTAAAAATTAAGACTCCACTCAAAGACCCCTAGTTTAGATTATCTTGACTGATAAGTACTTGGAAATTAGACCATACTCAAACTTCAACTTCCATTGCAATTTTTATTGATCCCAATTTGTGTTAGGGGTAGAAAGTTTTGGACCCAAATATTATTAGGGTAGAAATCTATGAATTGAAGTTGGTTAGGGCCAAGGGTAAGGTTGGCAATATCTTCCCTAACTATTCCTATTACCATCCCTACTCTATCAACGATGAAGCCTATTACCACTATCATTATAGGAACCTGTGGTGATTTGACATATCAAAATAAATTTTGGAGTTGTCACCATTATCAACTTTCTCTTTTGATTTCCATGAAAGCATAGCTAAATTAATGTCATGGATTTCTAAAATGCCCTAACATCATTAGCAAGAGAGAAGAACATAACCGTCAATTGCTATGGTGGATAGTGGGACAAGCTCTGTTAAGTAAGATGACTTGGGAAAAAGCAGTGTTTGATGAGTATCCTATTGGAATTTCAATCATATTTACCACAAGATGTGGAGGTGGCCTTTTAGGCTATTTGAATAGTATTAGTGTTAGAAATATGTGACTTGAAGCAAGTTAGGATCAGGTTAAGCTACAATGCCTATTAAAAATCTACCCTGACCTGACAAGTTGCCATCTGTAACTTCCATAATTAACTGTTTGGAAATTTATTTTAATTAACAAATTTCCCCTCAACTTAAAACTCTAAAAACGAGTCAAATAAAAAGATGAAAGTAGACAGGAATCTTGGCCTCCCTTCTTTTTATGGTTTATAATGATTATGCCCATTGCTAAAGGTTGTTTGATGCACGAACTCCTGCATATGCAGGGTCTGGGGAAAGAACAGGAGTCTATAATAAGTTGTTTTACCTTGCATTTTTGTAAGAGGTTGTTTCCACACCTCAAAATCATGACCTTAAGATCACAAGACAACAACTCTACCACTAAGAAAGGAAAAACAATATTAAAAAAGGAGAAGTTATATGGTACATGAGTACACATGGGATATACTATTTCGATGACACAAATTGCTTATTTTGTAATGTATGATGTGATGAGTCACATTTAAAAATTTGGGATTGTTAAATGATATATTGGATTTGCGAGAGATTCAATAACAAATATAAGCTACTTTTTGGATTCTAACTATGAATCTGAAAACCATAGCCAAGCATTTAGAAGAACTCAAATAGGGCAGAGATTTAATCTATGACTCACAATAGAACTAGATACTATGGAAGCCCCCTATCTATCCTTCAACAGTTGATACTAACTCCCCTTCTCATTCTAAGTAATGTATCATTGTTAGTAGTCGGCACAATCATTCTAAGTATGGAAAGGGGAGAAAGCTTACGACTGTTGTTTTCCCCTCTCCTATCTTTTTCAAGTTCAAGATAAAATTATACATTTGAGTAGATTTCTAACAATTAGGAGGGGAAATTAAATTAATGATCACTTATAAAAAATATTTGAAATATTTTATCAAAGAAGGGAGTGTCATTATTAATATAGGATAGAATAGGTAAAATAAAAGTTATAGTATAGCTCAAGAAGATAGCTAGAGGTTAGACATGAATAGTAAATGATCCTTGCTATTGATGAGGAAGACAAGCATATTGATAGTTTTTATTAGATATAAGCCATTTATCATTTTGAGATTAGCTCAGACAAGATGCCACAAACAAATTTCTTGTCCATCGAATGCTTTCAGCTATGTTTCTTTGGGTTAAAAATCATGATTATAATTTTTTTCAAAGACCCAAACAAGTGCTTGGAATCATCTGAACAAATTGAGAGTTCACCTAAATTTTGTGTAATGAACATCATGAATGTCTTGCATCATCGAAGAGGAGTGCCTTGGAGTGGGTGTACCTCTTCATACTTGTCTTTTGAGGGCATACTCCTACCAGGCAACTTTGTGTATACATACTACCAAGTAATGATTCCCTTGCTAAGAAACCCCGTCATATTGAAGCTATGCTTTGCTCCCACTGTCATCATCTTCTTCTTCACTAGAAAGTCTCCATCTTGAAGAAGAAGGTGTTAGTAAAAAAAGGAGAAGAGTAGTAGTTTGATTGGTCATACCAATCAATACCAAAATGTTGGGAGTCATCATCATCATCAAGTTCTTATCACAGCTTCATTTAGTCTTAAAGTTTTTAAATAATTTTGCATGACGTCTATCCCTTTTGGGCCTTTCCCTTACCCTTTTAGAACCTGTGACTTTCATTGCCTCACTCCTTCTAACCGGTGTCATTTTCGGTCTCCATTGGACATGTTCAAATCATCTAAGTCTAACATTCCTTATCTTGTTACATATTGGTAATATTCCTAAGTTCCCATAATGTTTTTATTCCTAAATTTATCCTTTCTTGTCTTGCCACCCTTTGATCTCGACATCCTTATTTCAACTATATTCATCCTATGTACATGATGTTCTTTAACTACCCGATACTTTGATCCATAAAGCATTGATGACATTATAACCATCCTATAGAATTTTCCTTTCAATTTGAGTGGCACACACCAACTATACAAAATTATAGAGGCGCATCTCTATTTGTTCCAAACTGCTTGGATTCTCTGGGTAACCTCCATCTCAATATCTCCACTCTCATGAATCATCCATCCTAAGTACCGAAAGCGGTCTTTTAGTGGGACTTCTTCGTTTTCAATCTTTACTGGTGCTCTACTCTTGCTCCTCTCCTTGCTAAAAATGCATTCCATATATTTTGTCTTAGTTTGACTACTTTTAAATTCTTTAGATTCTAATTCTTCTCTCCATAACTCTATCTTTGTGTTTAGGCCCTTCCTAGTCTGATCAATGAAAACTATATCATCTTCAAATAACATGCACCATGGAATCTCCTCATGCAAATGTTTTGTTAACTCATCCTTAACTAATGTGAAAATGTATGAGCTTAATGCTAATTCTTGGTGCAATCTTATAGTGATAGAAAAATCACCAATCTTTCCACTAGTTTTCCTCATATTTGTCACCACTCCCTTATACGTATCCTCAATTATGTCTATATACCTCCATAAAATCCCTTTCTCTCCTAACACCTACCATGTTAGCTCTCTAAGGACCCTATAAGCCTTTTCTAAATCTATAAAGACCACGTGAAGGTCCTTCCTCATCTCCCTATATTTCTCTCAATTATCTAAATTGGAGAGCTTCCATGATCGACCTGACAAGCATGAAACCAAACTGGTTCTCTGGCATGTCGTAGCCTCTTCTCAATTACTCTTTTAAAAAGTTTCATAGTGTGACTCATAAGTTTGATCTTCCAGTAATTAGTATAGCTCTGTATGTCTTCTTTATTCTTATAAATTGATGCAATAAAGTTCTTGCTCCAGTCTTCCAGTATTTTCTTTGGTTTTACAATCTTGTTAAATAATTTTGTCAACCAAACTATTCCAATATCCCCCATATACTTCCAAACCTCTATTGGTATACCATTGGGCCCTATGGCCTTTTTTTATTTCTTCTTTCTCAAGACTTCTTTTACTTCATGTATGCTAATTCTATGGTCGTATCTATAATGTCTAATACTATTTAAGCATATAGTACTTTTAATCCCTATATTCTCAGAAAATTGTCATGTAGCAATGATTAAAAGTAACTTTCCCAACTTTTTTGATCTCATCATCTTTGACTAATGCTCTTTGGTCATCACTTTTAATGCGTTTAACATGGTATGAGTACTTACCTTTCTATTCTCTTATTTTTGCAAGTTTAAACACATCTTCTCTTTATCTTAATATATTATAGAGATCATCATATGACTTGAATTTAGCCTTAGTATTATCTTAGCAACCTTTTTAGCATTTTTATATTACTCAAAGTTTTTGTTATCTCTAGTCCTCTGCTATGCTTTAAAACACATTCGTTTTTCTTTAAGAACCTTTTTGCGCTTTTTCACTCTACCACCAAGTTTCCTTTACTAATTGTCTTTTTAATTTAAATACTTCTTGGACATCTTTTCTCACCTTTTTAATGGACTTAGGCATATTAATTCACATGGTGTTTACTTATATTTCATTGTTCCAGTTTTTGGCTACCATTAATTTGTTTATGAGTGATGTTATTCTTTCCCCTTTTAAGTTCTACCACTTAGTTTTTAGATTTCTATTATGTTAATTTCCTTTCTTTCATTTTTTAATATAGATTTTCATAACCATTAACTTGCAATCCTTACACATTGATATTTCAGTATTTCTAAGTATAAAAAAAGTCTATCTTGCTTTTATGCAGGCTACTTTTAAAGGTTATTAAGTGTTCATCTGCTCTTATTAAAGATTGTATTTGTTAGGACTAGGTTATAAGTCAAAGCAAAATCAAGGATAACTTCTCCCATCTTATTTCATTCTCCGATACCATACCCTCCATGTACCCTATCATATCCTTCCTTTTTCTTTTCTTACATGACCATTCAAGTCTACTTTCATAAGTATCCCCTCTATGTTCGAAATTTCTTGCATGTCCCTTTTATCTTCCCAGAATTGTCTCTTAATTCTATCTCGGTGTGTATGCTTATAACATTTATAATCTTCTCTCCTAGAACAAGTTATATTATTATAATTCTATTACTAGTACCTGTAACATCTACAACTTTATCCTTTAATTCTTTCCCCAAGTGATGTTGACTCGCCTACTTTTAATCTATCTACTAACTTTAGACTCTTACATGTTAATGTATTTCATGTGGTGATACGAATCTTATTATCTTGAGTTAGCCTATTTACCCACACACTTCTCAACCCCAATGACATGAAGCCATGCTTATTTTTCACTGTACCTAGGTTTTAATACAGCACATCGCTTCCGATGGAATACTCTAGCTTCCCTTATCCATTTTCCACTATACTTAGAATCTAATGTAGCACATCACTTGTGGAGGATGCCCTACTTTGAGGTAATGTCAATAATTGATTCATATTCGAACATAAAGTAGCGAATATGAATCAATTCAGGAGGAATGACGCTACTTTGAGCGACATGACAGGAATTTGTCTCATAGCTTCTCACTTTTGGTCGAACGGACCTGATTATTCCTTTATCGATCTTATCGATTTTTTAGTATATATGGTGGTGCAACTGGCTTGTCCTTTTTCCCTTGCAAATAGGATCCTATCTCTCATCGGTTCTGTAATGAAGATGAAATTCAATTCTTTGCCGGGGGGAATGCACTCTTCAGTGCACCCCATCATATTAGAATCCACTCCATCCTTTTACAATTTCAAGAAAAGGGAGGAAAAGAGTTTCCACCATCTTTTAGTAGGCATCCATTGCAGGTGGAATCAATAATGTGGATTTCATCTGGACATGAATTCAAGATACGTTCCATGAGCAGGTGGAATCCACCGTTGAAGTCAATTCCATCTTGACTAGCTAAGCCTCTTTAAGCAAACAATTGAGGCCTGACCTCGGCTATCTAACAAGTTTTGTGGATGACAAGCAATTGAACAAGTAAGACTTTTGGGTGTTGAGTAGGACCATTAGTGTATATCATCTATCTATTTGTCCTGCTAGCTAGACGTTGCTTGTGCCAAACTTCGTGCACCAAATCAATACCTAGCAAAGTAACCAAGAAGGATAGTAATTGGATTACCGTGAGGACTCCCTTGATATGCTCTGTGGTAAGCTGGAGATCCTTCTGAACTTGAAGCAGGACATCGATGAAGTCTTCTTGATCATGTTTGGGCCTCTTGGGATCAAGGTGCTGTTTGATGGCATGCTCAAAGAAAGCATCCGAGTTCTTGAAATTTTTCTCCATCTGGGACTTTCTTCCATTGATCACATCAAGCCACCACATCCATGGCAAGAAGTCAGTGGTCGTGAATCCTTTGAATAGAGTTTCCCCTTCGTCAAGAGAGTTGAGCAGTTTGCTTTGCTCAGTTTCATCTCTTTCGGAACTGAGGCCGAAAGCAATTCGACAAACTATGCTGTTTGTGAGATTAATTAGCACCGAACTTAGATTGAGAGGGGCAGAAGATAAAGACCGTTTGGATATGGACTGAGTCATTTTCCTCATTTCTTCTTCCATAATAAAAGCGAATGATTGGACTTTCTTATGGCTGAAGAGTTCGCGAACACAAATCTTTCTCATTTTCTTCCAGTTTTCACCCATGGGGCAAAAGGCGACGTCTAAAAAATCGTAGGAGAACCTCTTTGCTGCGACGAGGTCAGGTCTACTGCAAAGTTCATTGTCATGAGTTTGCAAGACCTCTCTGGCCATTCTAGCAGAGGAAACGACAACAGTGCGGACGCGACCTAGCTGTAGATACATGAGTGGTCCATGTTTCTTGGCCAATGACCATAATGATCTATGCGGCAACTGACCAAGCTGGTGCAAGTTTCCAAGGATGGGAAGCCCAACAGGACCAGGAGGGAGCTTGTACGATTTTGCCATACTTTTGCGCATGAGAAGCAAGAGAGGAAGGAGAAGCAAAATCCCAAGAGGAAAAGGAAGCCATTCTGATAAGGCAGACATATCCATCTTACTAGAGGTTTTTGTTAGAACTGCTAGAGGAACAACCAACGGCTCATTGCCAACAGCCTCTTGCAAAAATACGGCTAATATTAATCCTTTTGGCCCACTCCTAATTTTTTACTTTTATTTTTTATTTGCCAGAGCGGCCAATATCAAATTGATTATCAAACAAAGTTAAGTCACATCATCATCATCAAGACTTTATCGGTCAGCCAATGAAACAAAGTTAAGTCACATCATCATCATCAAAACTTTATCCCAATTAGGGTCAACCAATGAAACAAAGTTAAGTATGAGAGGGAATTTGCAAAACCCAAACATTAAGAAACAACTAGCAGTTATGGAGTTAAGGTGCTTATAAAACGGAAAAAAACATGTCGTTCACGTGGAATAACTTGAGCTCGCGAAAATAGAAAAAACCGACATCTAACAAATAACTACTACTAGGGTGATCTAAGGTCTACCACGTCTGGAGCATGTGCCTATTTCTGATGAGACCGTATTCTGGTGGGGTAATTTATTCACCCCATCAGCTAGTCAAGTCATAAAAGAAAACTCCGCGAAGAGGAGGATATTTTTGTAAAAATGCCAAGAAAGGATTTTTTGCAAAAATGCTATTATATTTTGGCCTTTTTGCAAAAGAAAAATTCAATGTTTTTTTAGTTTGGCAAATTTGCTATTAAGTTTTAGTGAATTTTGAAAATTGTTATTCTGTTAGTTTTATTTTCATCCTCCTTCCTTGTTATTTTTTTAAAATTATATTATTAACCTTCTCTATTTCTCTCTTAATACGTTTTAAATAATCGAATATCATATGGATGCAACTGTGATTTGATTGGGTGATAAGCTGAACAATCCACCTAAAAAATAGGATCCCAGCCATCTGGCTGATTGTGTGGTTAAAAATAAGGGACAAACTCTATCGCGATAGATGCTTTCTTTACTTCTCTGTTTTCACGTGTGTTTTTTTTCCTTTGTGGTTAGAAATAGGGTGCTTAATACATACACCCCTTTTTTAGAAAAAGATAGAGAGTGTTAAAACATTTGAATAATACACAATCCAAAGCTAATCCTCCCTAAGAATCTTTATTCCCACTTCACCCCTTAATATCCAAGAACCCAGAAATGTTGCGCATGAATCCTTGCATATTTGTTATAATCATGTCGATATCGCATGGTTGGCCACTTCATCCCTGCATTTATTTCCTTCTATATTGTTTGACGAAGTTAAAACCCAAACATCTACGAAACAGCTATTTTCAGTTAGGATGTAAGTCGGTCCAATTATGAAGGAAGCCTTGACGGTAAAGTTATTGTCGTCTGACTTTGAGATTACAGGTTTGAGACGTCAAAATAGTATTTTGCGTAAGGCTTCGTACTATAGAATATTGCAGTGTGCCCCTTCTGTAGACTACTAATCGTCATATTTTGACATCTTGATCCAATCTTATTTGAATGGACCATCCTCCAAAGTGTCAGGCTAGAACCTCTTAATGGGGCTTGAGAGCAACCCAAGAATCTAGCCTAGCACGCAGTTTCTCTGATATTGGGCGTCTATTGCACCGCATTGCACAGTTATTTTTTTGAAACCTTAAATATCTTTCATGGCGTTAGTGGTGCCTGCAAAGTGAGATAGAGATAGCTTAGGATGACCCATATTTGACATGAAATGAAGTGAGATGACTGAAGTTTGACTTAACATTGAGTTAAGATGAGAAGATTTTAATATTCATCTAAATTCATCTCAGGCACCACTAACACTAAGTAGAGGAGATAACTTCATCTCAGCTTAAACACTCTAATAGTGAGTTACCTAATCTCATCTCATCTCAAGTCAGCTCACTCCATTTAGAACCACATTGACTCTTACCCATAGTAAGGGTAAGATCTTTAAAACTGCTGTACATATATCACAAGTGCAATGCTCAAATTTTTTCTTTCCATTTTTCCTGCATGATTGTTGTCCTTGTAAAGGGTGGCAATGGGGAGGTTCAGGGCGAGTTTTTGGTCGCTCCTGCCCCACCGGTTCTGTCTCGCCCATGTCCCAACAGGCCACTGGTTATCCTGGCTAGCCTCAAGAGTAGACATAATTATGATTTTGCCCATTGTTATGTTTCTAAAACTTGATACAACAGGAAATTTTAGACATAAAATTAAGTCAGATGTTGCCAAGTGGTAATTCGGGTCTTTCTGGCACCCTCATCACGCCTCTGCCGCACCATGAGCCACAATCGTTTGCCCTGCCCTGGAATTTTATTCATCCAACCCCACACTCAATGGAACTCAGGCAAGGCATGTAGGGCCCCGTTAAAACCTGCTCCACTACAATCCTCTAATGCATACACAGACTCGTGAGCAGCCTCAAACCTGTGACACAATAAGGGTGAGGGTCCTTCTAGCACAATATACTAGAGGGCCTTCACAGCTGAAACAAAGCAGGAACATTTTTCTGTTTGTTTGTTAATCAGCTTGCCGGATCCATTGTTTATTTCTCCTACATGTTCATGAGTCTTTGATGTTCCAACAAAACTGAACTTGAGATTTTATTAATTTTCATGGGTATCTAATATTTCTCCTCGTTATGGGATGCTTGACTGAAGGTTTGTTGATCCAGACACTGGATTTCCAGTACTGACATGTGGTCCATGAAGCCTAGTTTAACTAGAGGTCAGTAGCAAAACGTGAACTCTTTTAATTTTTCCGCACTTCATCTTATGGATTTGAGATTTATTTGACAAGGGCCCAGAACCATGAGGATCACTTGTTGATGGTCATCATCATCGTCATCATCAAGACCTTATCCCAATTAGGGGTCGGCCACATGAATCTTATTCCTCCATTCCACTCTATTAAGTACCATGACTTCATTTAGTTCCAAAGTTTTTAAATCTTTTCTCACCACTTGTTGATGGTCATAAGGTGTCAATATCCATCACACAAATCTTTCCATGTAGGCTGAAAGCCATATCCAAGCTGGGTTTGGCGTGCTAATTTTCTATGGCCAAATATCTCTCCCATGCAAATCACGCTTAAACTCAGATAACCACGTTTTTCATGCAGTTTGCTAGAAAGGAAACAAATAGAATTTCATCATCTTATTTTCAGATTCGTTGGTAAGATTCGCACTGCACTGCAAAACTTTAGTTTATTATAATTGATCCTCATTAACACCTAAATAACCTAGAAAGGAAAGAAAGCAAAAGTAGTAGGGTAATGCTAATGTTAAGAACAGTCCGTCTTCCAAGGAAACTTTATAAAGGCAGTAGGCTCTCACAAGTTCAATACATTCTCTTGTGGAATTTCATGGCTCTCTCCACTATAGTTTCATGGCTTCCTCTACCCACAGTTCTCTTGCTTCTATTTCCTCTTTTGCTGCTTGCTTACAAGAACAAGACAAGAAGTCACTACTCCAAACTTCCTCCGGGTCCCACTGGCCTTCCAATCCTTGGAAACCTTCACCAACTTGGAGACTTTCCTCATCAATCACTATGGTCATTCTCTAAGAAACATGGTTCTCTCATGCATTTGCAACTAGGAAATGTACCCACCTTGGTAGTTTCCTCTGCTACAGCGGCAAGAGAGGTTATGAAAACACATGATCTTGAATTTTGCAGTAGGCCCGCCCTTACTCCCTACAGAAAACTCTCATACAATCTCTCAGATGTAGCATTTGCACCTTATGGCCCTTACTGGAGAGAGATGCGAAAAATCTGTGTTCTAGAACTCTTTAGCTCCAAAAGGGTTCAATCGTTTGCGTTCATAAGGAAGGAAGAAATTGGAAATATGATTCAGTCGATATCCGAATCTTCTTCTTCTCCTCTGAATCCTGTTAATTTGAGTGTAATTATACAGACTTATACCAGTAATGTAGTTTGTCGATCAGGTTTCGGTAAGAGTTATGAGGGTACACTTCCTGGAGCTCTTGATAGAGCAAGAGCTTCACTCGGTAGCTTCTTTTTTGCCGATTTTGTACCATGGACGTGGTGGATTGATGTTCTCACTGGTAATCAAGAGAAGCTCGAGAAGAATTTCATGGAATTGGATGCCTTCTATGATCGTGTAATTGATGAACATCTTTCGAGGGGACCCGAATCAGAGGAAGAAGATCTTGTTCATGTCTTGCTTCGAGTGCAGAAAGAACTAAAACTTACTAGAGATCATGTTAAGGGTATTCTCATGGTAATTCACTCACCATTCTCCTTGATTTTCTTCAGGAGGGACAATCTGAAGCGCCTCATACGCACTAGTTGATTATGGTATCTAGTTGACTACCTAAATCTCTGCCTGTTTGTAGGCCATGATCACAGTGACCTGCGAACGTCATTCAACTAACACAAGTTCTTCCAATGGATGGACTAGATTAGCAATCACCCAATTGTATCAAATACCTCACTATCACTACATTATAGGCTATTTACATTACTTACACCAGTATATATTCATTAATCAGAGAAAATGAGCTCTTCTTCTTTTTCACTGTAGGATATTTTGATCGCCGGCACCGACACGACCACGGCAGCTATAGTATGGGCCATGGCAGAGCTTATAAAACATCCAGCAACAATGAAGAAAGTGCAGGAAGAAGTTAGGACCATTGGAAGGAAAAGCATGGTGGAGGAGAGCGACATTAACCAGCTTCAATATCTCAATTCAGTTATAAAGGAAACTTTAAGACTTCACCCTCCGGGCCCACTGCTGACTCCAAGAGAAACTATGAAAGAATGTAGCATCGATGGGTACGAAATTCCCGCAAAAACAATGGTAATTGTCAATGCAACTGCAGTTGGAAGAGATCCAGACTCTTGGAAAAACCCAGAAGATTTCTCACCGGAAAGATTCGCCAAAAGCTCAATCGATTTCAAAGGGCAAGATTTCGAGCTCATACCTTTCGGAGCAGGCCGAAGGGGGTGCCCGGGAATGTATTTTGGGTCACTGACAATGGGTCTTGGACTTGCAAACCTTCTCTACTCATTTAACTGGGAATTGCCTGCTGGGATGAACACCGAAGATTTGGACATGAATGACGCACCTGGTATTACGGTGAACAAAAAAACTGATATGCATCTGGTGCCCAACAAATATGTGTAATTTTGATTCAAGCAACCAGAGAGTAGAAGTTTCCTTTGGTTCTTCTGAATTGTTTGGTGTACGCGAAGCATAGGAGTGACAGGTCCTATACATCCTTTTTAAATATATTTTAATTATTGTAAAACGTCTCTTAGATTGCAAAAATTGTGGTTTTTTTCTTTTTAATCTGCAACTTTTTTTTCTCTATAATTCTGTATTATTTTCAAGTTAATTTGAACAAACTAACCAGGCTGGCCATCTCACACGATTCAGAAAACTGGTCGTGTTAATTCCTGGTCTGGTTTGATCGAGAGACTTCTTGACATATTTTTACTTGGAAAATATTACGTGGGAAAAGTATAGATGGGTCCCATGGTTTGAATCATCTAACCATTTATATGTAGTTCTTGTTATGGATGAGGCAGAAGTAAAAGATCTCCACCAAGGGATTATTTAAAGCCTTCATAATGTTGTGGAAGTTTCGCTGATAACCTTATCCATTTTGATTGTCTGCTCCTCTTTTGTTGAATATAGAAGAAAATTAGGGGTTTTATTATAAGAGCATGAGAAATGCTTACAGCTTAATTCAAAAGAAAAATGTGGGAGAGCGGAAGATCCCCACTTACATACAATAGAATAATCTATGCACTTTGATATATTCACCTGTTGGATCTAATTCTGTTTATTTGGGTGCAATTAATCTGTGAGAGTTATGTGTCTCGTCCCTTGTGGATAAAAATTTAAATTTTATCATTAAACTGATTCTTGGACTTACTAACTAAAAAAAAAAAAATGGTAGTATCGCATGGCATTTTATGCAAAGGAATAACCTATCTCATTTATGTGTACTATTTAGTAAACGAATTACCCCTCCTATTTTGGAAGTGGTCAGAAACTGCATAAAGTTTTCTGGAAAAGTTTGTTACGAAGTCCTATTAATTATAGAACTCTGAGATCTTCTCTAAAAAATAGTAATTTCTGTCTTGCATCGATTATCTTGTTTTAATTTCCAAAAAAAAAACAAAAACAAAGTAAATACAAGTTAAAAACGTCAGTTACACAGCTAATTAGATTTTCTCTTTCCATTTAAATATAAAAATTAGTTATCATAAGTAAAACATTTATTCAGCTTTAGAAATACCAAGAAAAAATTACATTTTGGTATGTTGCTGTCGTTTGCTGCTTCCATTTTGTCATTCATAACTTCTATTTTGAAATTCAAATACCTGATCATGAGTTCTTATTTTTTCACTTCTCAGATTCTGGGTTCTTATAACTCTCTCTTTCTCTCTGAATTATATGATGTGCACAACCGTTCTCATTATGATCCTGTCATAAGCATCTTGTAAATTAGATATGGGTCCCACTTGGGTTGATTTTTCTTAGATCCAAGCCTTTCATTAGATTCAACTTATCTATGATGGCCTGAAATAACAAATGTCTAATCCATTAAACAGTTCAAAGACCTTGCTTTTTGGACTTTTTCAAGTTGTAAAATGGATGGTGTAACACCTAAAGGTCCAAGGCACATTACACCCTCCATTTTACAACTTGAAAAGGCCCAAAAGGCAAGACCATTGTATTGTGTAATAGATGAGAAATTTGGTAATTTAGGCTATCAAGGATAGGCCAAATCTAGTGAATAGCTTGGATTTAACAAAAGGCAATCCAAGTGGAACCATATTCAATTTACAAGATAACTTTGATACAATCACTGGTTGCATTACATGATTCCTCTCTCTCTCTCTCTCTCTCTCTCTCTCTCTCTCTCTCTCTCTCTCTCTCATACGCACACAAGCCTAATATGAATGGTTCGAGGCCTTAAGAATCTCACTATCTCTCTCCTCTTAGGGTAGTAAACATTAGTGTATACTATTTATTAATAGAATTCTCTTCCTACTTTTGGTAGTTAGAAACAAAATTCTTGATCAAAGTCCTCTAAAACACCCATATTTTCCTTATTAATTGTTGGCATGATGATCTGCTTATACTTTAACTCAACATCCCTAGTATATACAAAGTAAAGTAGCATTCAATTACTAAGTAATTGAATTTTCTTTCTAATTCTTTCATGTCTCCTCACAGTTATGGTAACTAAACCTAGTATGTATTCAAAATCTTCTCAATCCTACTCTTGAACAGTTACAAGAACAGTATTTAAAGAGGTTGGTTTGGAAATCTGCCTAAATTAGTTGTTCTAATGCTCTTATCATCTATTTTCCCTCTCATTACCAGTCAAATCTTCTAAGTCTTATGTACTATATATTAAAACATTAACTTTCCTACTTTTAAGAGGATCTCATCATCCTGTATCTATCTAAACTGTTAGCCACTTGCTATAGTTAAGAGACCTATTTGTGAGGCCATTTGTGTCTCATACATACATATTTTTTGTGCAAACCATATCATATATATACTCTAAATGAAGAAAATTAGCAAAAAGTCTTACTCCTTTCATAAGGCCAATGTGGGCATATAACTGCCATCCCAAAAGGGCACACATGTCCTTTTCAGTTTGAACTATTGCAAGACCCACGTATAACATAAACTAGAAAATCACTGATTTCGATTATTGAATTTTGGCTGCTCATTTTTCTTTGCAATTAAAGTGACCATCTTCATATAACAGTCTATAATTTGATTTCTAGAGCTCCTATTTTCTAATTATTTGGATCCAACCTCAACATATGAACATCTTCCTTCTTTTCTCCTCTTTCTATTTGCTCAAAATAAAAGGCACATTGTACAGAACATCTGATTTTACTCCCCCTATAATATCAAATTGGAACCTAGAAAGTGAATGTTCATTTAAAAAATATTGGCAACAAACTATAGGATTTGTCTTATGCAATACATGATTTTTTAGTATGTTGCACATTAATAGTGAGAACTACCAGATATTTGGTAAGCAAGAGATTCTGTAACATTATCATTTCATGGGCATTCCACAAGTCTCATGATCCTAGGTGTTTTATAGCTAATTTTGTTAATGAGACCTACCAAAATTCACATTGAGGCAAGGCTATAGCGTGGATTTACAGCCCAGCAATGACCCAAATACTTGGTCAAGAGGAGAAATGCAACGAGCTAAAGTTTGGTATGTTGCTTCTATTTTGAAACACAACTACCATGGGTCCTTATTTTGCTCACTTTTCATATTCATAAGTTCCTCTCTTACTAACCCTTTCCTTTTGGAGTAATAAGCATTAATATATTTGTATTATATAGTAATAGAACTTTCCATCTACTTTTACTTGCAGTTAGAAACTAAATTCTTCATTAAAGTCCACTAAAATATAAAGTTTTACCTTATTTTTTCATTAACGTTGACAGATTTATTGAAGATAATTCTTTTAGGAAAAAGTAAAAATTGACTTGAAAATGAATTTTGGAATTTTGTGGGTAAATTCGTGCAAAGCATCATGATACTTAACTCATCCACTAGATGCAACCTAGAGGTTTAATGACTTGTTGCATATGCTAAATGCAATCGCGAGTACCTACAAGCGTGACAATTTGCATCAATTTTGTAGTTTAACTTTTCATATATTTTGCTTGGGATTACAAAATAATAGTTGGTGGGTGGTGTTAACTATTTAATTTTACTTTCAAAATCTCTAATTTAGTATTTAATTAGATAATCTAATTGATCATTTTTGAAATTTTAAATTAAAATTGCATTTAAGTTCCAATTGATCATCCAACTGTTTATTTATAAAAATGCAATGGTCAGATGATCAACAGAGCTAATCAAATGATTAAAGTATAGTTCATATGATTCTAATTGAGTTTTATATGTTGTAGATCAATCAAATTGAGAAATGCATGACTTAGATCAACTTAATTAGTACCAAATCATCAAAAGGATAAGAAGGCGGTGTTTTTATTATTTTTATTAGAAGTAAAAGCCTAGGAAATTGTTTCCTAATTGGAAACAATATCTTGCTAGAGACATATTTTGGAATGCTTCTAATTGAGGAGCTAGAAGATAAGGGAAAGGAAAAAAAGAAAGATATAAGCTTTATAAAGGGCAAGAAGAATCAGTGTAGGGAGGAGGCTCCATCATAGGAGACTCTCTATAGTAGAACCACAAGATATCATCTCTTAGAAAGAAGGCAAGATCAAGGACGAACTTTTCTTTATCTTGGAGCTAGTAGAACTCGATCGCAATCTTGTCACCTTTTCCTACTACTCCTTTTCTTGTCATTCACTTTTTCTCCTTCACGTAGGATTGAGATCACTCCAAGAAGTATTGTATCTTCATCTTCATCTTCATCTTCATCTTCATCTTCATCTTCATCTTCATCTTCATCTTCATCTCCATCGTCTTATTCTCTTCATTGATCTTACATTCATCATTTTTAGTTAGCCATCATTCCTAATTTTCAGCCACCATTCCCTAATTTCTTGTTCAACGTAGTTTTTCCCACCTAAAATCTCCTTTATTCTTCACCGATTTCTCTCAAAAAAATTTCATTTTACTTCCTTGCACTGGTATGAAAAAACCAATTTGGGTTTCTCCCAAATCTACTTGTATCATCTTCTCTTTGCCCTACATCATCTTCTTCGTTCTCTTGATTATGGGTAAAAGAAGGTAAGTTTTAGAAAAAAAAAAAAAAAATTGTTTTACCCTTTGCCTCATTTATTTAATTCCATATGTATCCCCTATTCCGTCCTTTTTTCTAGTTTTGTCCTATTTCATATTTTGTCTTATTATTCTAGTTCTGTGTTATCCAAGCTTTGTCCTATTCTTAGTTAATCTAAGAATTATTCAATCCAATCCCTCTTTGATTAAAGCCTAACCAATTCAAAAGTTTAGCTTTAATTAACAGTACTAAGTTAATTTTTAGATCTTTTTTTTCTCAAAATTTTAATCAATTTTGTAGGTCTTTATACTAGTACAATTCTTAGTTAATCTAGTGGTTCTGATGTTAATCTGAACTCCAAAAAGTCAATCTAGTCATCCAATCTTAATTTCTTACATTGATCCAGATCATCAAATTTTTAGAAGATTTACATAATCCAGCCATTGAATAATTAATTTGAGACCTAAGAGATAGATTAATGAAGGTTGATTGACTCAAACATGGCTAGAATTGAAGAATATTGCTGCAATTAAGCTAGGAAAGTAGATTCTAATTTATGTTTGTTTAATTTTCTATCTTTGGAACTTGGACTTGTATACTTTTTCATTAGTTCAATAGATCTAAGTTTTCATTTCATTGTTATTTCTATTAATTTGTGGTAGTTTAAAATTTATTTAAACTCTTTTTTTTAAGTCGAGTTCCTATGAGATCGACTCGTAGTTGTACTAACTATACTACAATAGCCTATGCAGAAAACTCAAACATCATCTTCGATTGTTAGATGCATTCACACTAATGCTCCAATTCACACTACTCCCTTCTTGGGTCCTACTACTACCGAAGGACACCCTAATCTGTTTTCAATCCTTGAAAAGAAAAAACTATTTTCCTTCCTGATGTATCGTCCTGCAGTGCGGGAAACTGGAAGTTCTGAAGCTCTCGTCTTCAACCATCCTTTTGCCCGTTCGAAAGGATGCACATCCATAACCAGATTCTTTCAGAACTAAATGGTAATTCCACTACTTACCATGACCTGGAAGCCCGCAACTTTCTTTGATGCCTCCATCTCACATTAGGTGCTAGGGGATCATTTTCCTTCATCGGTGATTCTTAAACACAGGGCTTGCTCGCTGGATCCTTTTCAGTCATTGGACACTCCCTAGCTTCGAATCTACTTTCGGGATCCTCGTTCATCATCAGTGATTTTCTAAGACCGGATCTACACGCCAAATCGTTTTCAACAATTAGATACTTCTCAATGCCAAATCTACTTACCCAATCCTTGCTCATCATCGACCATGAAAATCCCTAGATCCGCATCATTAGATGCAAGATCTCGATAAGAAGCATCACCTTCATTCAAATCGAGAAGTGCAAGTCTTTTGCACCTGATGATGATTCCAGTGGAACATATTAGACTTCTTCTACTACTTGCGATAGAATGCAGATTCGATTGATCTGTGCGATGGAATGACAGATCCGGTCATAATTGCAGCTTTCTTCACATCCAAGGGTATGATTCTGGCTCGGATGGAAGATCCAATTAACCTTGCTCTGATAACGCTTGTTGTGTCAAATCTGCCACGGTTTGGCAGATCTAACAATCACAATCATTGTTCTATAATAAATAATTGCACAACCAAAGAGAGGACAAGGAGTTTGCAGTTCGACTATGATGCCTATATCAATGAAGAGGAGAAATCTACTATCTAATTAGATAACATAGTGAGAAGGAGGAGGGGGCTCAAAACCTCCCTCAATGCTCTGAAACTACATCTCTTTCTCTCACTTGCAATGACCCATCATTATATATATATATATATATATATATATATATATATATATATATGCGGGACCATACAATACTATTATGGGGAAGAAAATTCTTAGAGTCTATACTAATCTTGCTTCTTGTATCAGATGGACAGTTAAAAATGAAGGAAAATTAATATATGAGATGATCAGTTGGACAGTGGAAAATGGAAGGAAAATTAATATCTAGGATGATCATGGGTGCCCAACTGTCTTACAACTTCAGTTTGACAGTTGGTAGTACCATGAAAAGTAACAAATTTGGCTATTTAATAAATGAGAATGGCCAGTGGTGCGACAAGTAAAAAATAAGATCTATATGGTAACCCAATATTGCTTAAAAAATATGGAGTATTCCTGTACCTATTTATCCGACTGAGGTTAAGATTGAGTAGTGCTCTAACCTGTATTTAGCATTGTTCTCCTTATTTTGATACCCGCACTGCTAGCAGGAAAAGTTTGGTTATTTATGGATGATGCATCTCAGACGTTTAACGTGGAGTCTGAAAAGCTAGAGAAGCGACTGATGAGATCATTAAACGCTACTAGGCTTGTCTCTTAAATTCAATTCCTATCCCCTCCAAGCAAACCTTCAATGCTCCTAACAGATGTATATCTCCATTACGAGCTGCAATGAAGATTAGACGAGTAGGCACAGAAAGTTCCGTTCTTAGATGACTCACTTTGGAGTACCCGGGTAGCGTGCTGCGGTACTAGGGCTAAAAGTGCAAGGGAAGCCCGGCTTTTGAGTGATGGGAAGAGTTCACACACACACACACATGTATGTATCCTAGTCTTTAATAGAGGAGATGTACCAGAGCTCATGAATTAGCTAATGCTAGTCCTTCTGTGAGTTGCAAGGTGGTTGGTATAATTATAATGCGTTTCATTTTATAATCTGAAAAGTTCAGAAAACCAAGGGCTAGGATCACCTAGTGGATGAGATATTTCAGGCATGGCTATCTAGGACGAAACTAAGAGAACGAATTTTTTTCCCCTTTGCCTTAAAGGTGACTAAGAAAATGGGAGGTTTGAATGAATCCCCGAAGGTATTGACACTACTTGAATTTTTAAGTGCAAAACATGGTTTGCGAGCCATCGTGTAATAACCCTAGGATGAACTAGCTGGACATAACTTTCTTGCACGTGGAATACTCACTTGGATGGATTTTCGGGTGAAGATTGATAAAAGATATTGGTTATAACAATGATTACTTCGCGTGACTGTCGACACCTCTTGCTCCCTCCTTGCATGTATTCTTGCTTCCTCCTTGCACATCCATCTACTTCGCACCGCAGATTGACCCAATGGGAAAACTGGAGAGAATTAAATCTCACTAGTGAGCACTAGTTTGTAGTTACAAAATGAGGTTGAATCCCACCCAGAGGTACTTATCCCACGTAATTTCTTCATTTAGTGGAATTTATCTCAAGTAATCGTAAATGCACAACCAGTGTTAGAGCCTAATTATGATAATGTCATTACTTGAAACGAGAATTGAATTTCAGGTAATTTTGGTAGCAAATGTCTTGTGCAATTAGTTGAAGAGAGCTCGGAATCTAAGTAACTTCAATTTTTTTAAAAATCAAAGAAATATTATGCATCACTACAGCAAGCTGCTCTAGAGCATCCTACTTTGGCATGACGACCATACCTTTGGTTATCAGACTTGTTAATCTGATTTATTTATCCTTGAATGACAGCTGGTCCAACAATAGTGAAAATTGAATAAGCATGCAATCTTACAAAATGTGCTTTTTATTAAAGCATATGGACTGTTGGAGACACTATTTAAAAAAACAATCCGTAATCAATGCATAAGAAGCACAAGTTTTTGGATATTAAGATCGATCATCTAGCCACTTAATTGTTTGGCATACACTATATATACAAGTCAAGAAAAATCAGATAGTCGGTTCCAATCAACCGAAGGTAGGGTGCATCATTCCAAAGTAGGATGCATGACAGCAAGCTGTAGTACTGTTGCACAGTCTATTATCATTCAAAGATAGGGATGGCAATGGATCATGTCAACCTAAATTTTGGCCAAACCTAACCCCACCATAATGTTTTTATCCTCAAAGTACTACCTTTGGGTCATAGTTTTCTTATACTAGTGTGATTCAAGAGAAAAAATTGTTGCCCCTAACCCTAACTTATATGGATCAATTCGGATTGGTCCTCTAATTGAGAAAACACATTTTTAACACTTCAAAAAAATTGATTAATAAAAATTATTTAGTAACTATATTTTTTCATATTCACCATTTTTTCTTAGTAACTATATCTTTTCATATTAACAATTTTTTTTATCATATAAACAAATTAAAAACATTTCTACTAAAGATAAATAGACATTCGATTCATTCCAAATTATCCTTGCATTTATAATATTATAAAAATATATCCAAGAGTATTTAGTTAATATATAAATGCATAGAAAAGAGTTTAGGGCCTCTAATTGTTTCATTATGACATTAATATTAATTTAGGCAAAAAAATTTGACCCTAACCTCAAACTTTCCAACCCTAACCTGAGCTTGCAGGTCAATTAAGGCCAGGTCCCCTAATTAGTCCGAATCTCTAGGAACCTCTGCTATCCCTATTTGAATACCATCTGCTACTTTTAATTGGTAATAAAAATACCTTACTACTAGTTTGGTACCCATCTACACACAGATCTTTTTATGTGGGCTCTTCTCCCTCGCTATGGCTTGGTGGTCGGACTCTGGAGTTTTCAAACCATCTAAATTGCAGTTCTTAATGTACACTGCAACAGCCATTAAGTGAACAACAAATGCCCGCTTAATCCAAATTAAAAAGAGATACTTCACAGCCTTCCTACATAAACCCGACTCCTCCCCATCGATCGATCGATCGAGAGAGCATTCACTTAAGAAATCAACCTTGCAAGCCTCTCGAGTCCTTGAATGAGTTACCTAATTCCATACGTAGATCCATTGATCTCCAACTTAAATGATCTCCCTGATAACACCGAAGTAGAATTCGGTGCTTGTATTGCCATAAAACGATGCCTTCCTCATCTCCATGAAGCCCATTGTAAGGAAAGGTACCAATAGAAACTTTGGAAAGTATGAATGGTCGAGATGGTTGGACAAGTAGCCGCGGGTCAGTCCTGTTCGTGTGTTTTAGAAGTGGTAAGGTTCTTCATCACATTTGATTCATGTAATAGGAGAAAAGATTTTCCATTCCTTAGCTGGAAAGTTTTGCAACCATGAAAGAGGGATTAAGTGGAACACATCAGGGAATAATCTATTTATCTCTATCTGTAGGCCTGCTACGACCTGAACCAGAGTAGTTAGCAAGCGACTAAGAAGTTTCAAACTTTCTAGTACATATCTGTTGCAACCAGTATGAGGGTGGTAGAAATTGGATAAGTTTTCTATTCTACACAAAACTCTGTAAGTTGAGGTGGCATTCCAAAAACTTGGAGATCCAACTACTAGGGGACAAGTAGTCTGATACAAGACTGCTCGTGTCTTTTTCCTTTAGATTTTCCCTATCTAAATCGAAGGGATGCAGAAATTGAAGAAAGATATGGTGCAAAGGCTTTGGATGAAGGTGGATTTTCTTTAACTGGCTCTCACTGAATTATACCAGAAATTGAAGAGCGTGAAGTAAGAGGGAGAGAGAGATCTTAGCATGTGATACTTCTTTCATTTTCTGCCTAGTCTGAGTTGGTATTGTTTTTTGTTTTTTGTTTTTTGTTATTTGTAATAGATCTAGGACAGTGAGTGGTTAACGTTATATTCTGCGCTTCCACGCAAAAGTTTCTGAAGCTTCTTTTCTCTTCGATCTGTTTTACCGATGGCTTTACTACCCTAGCATCTTTGGGGGCTCCATATACGTCGTCTAGAAGTTCAGAAATAGAAGAATGTAAATATAAAAGCAAAAAAGAACTCCACGCCATTAACCTTAGCTGTTAAACAGCTCAATCTGGCATTGTTCCTTTGTATTCCAACTTATCTTCTTTGTAAAAAGTCAATATAAACACTACCCAATAGATTGTTAAGAAATCAGATCCACAATCATTGGTTTGTCATGGCTAGATCTACAATGATTGGCCCATTATTGACTTTCATCCTACAATCATGCTTTGACTCATTGTAAATTATTGATTTTTCACTCTCCAAAATTGTAAATATATATATATATATATATGTAGGAGATGAATTGAATGCAATAAAGTCCAATTAGATTTTCTTACATGGTATCAGAACGGGGGCTTTCATTCTGGTTCAGGATCTCATCTTCGGTGAAGATCTACTATCCAGTCCAACTTTTTCATACTGGTTCAGTACCTCCTCTTCAGGGTTTTCCAAATCTTCAGAATCGGCAACCATTTCCACTTTGCCGGTGACTACACTCTCGATCTCTTGCGAAACCGCTTACCACTCAAAACAAGGGAATTTCTACATTCTTTCTTTTTTTAAGACACTTTGACAGCTGCCTTCCACTCCTCTACTGCCTTCTTTTTCTCCTCTGTCTCATCACCAAACAAATCTAAGTCATCATCATCTCCCTTTGAGGCACTCTTTAAAGCATCCTCAGCTGGGGTAGCTGCAGCAGAAGCCACTTGGCCACCAAATTTCACTCCAACAGCTTCACCAGGAAACGTTAAGGATAGAAGCAACAGTTCCATACTACAGACCCACGGTGGAAAGTTTTTCACCTAGCTTCTCTGAAACAGCAGGGAAGATCATCTCTGGTGATTCCATCTCCAGAAATACAAGTTTTTCCCTGAAGGTATTCTTTGAGGGAATTGGGACCGCCTTCGTTAAGAGGAGAAAACTCCTTAAAAGTGTTTTACAATTTTCAAGATGGGTGGGCCTTCCATCTGAACCACCCTCGTGCAGAAGGAGAGAGAAGTGTGTGCCTATGTGGGGTATAAATTTGGGTTGCATTGTTTGCGGGCTTACAATCAGAGGACTGAATGGTGGGTATTTTTCTTCATAGAGGAAAGAAAGTGGGATTCAACTTCAGCAGATATTCATTGAAGAACACCTCAACCCGTTAGCTGTTACTCATCTCCTTCAGCACACCTTGAGAAGCTTATGCATTCATGAAAACTCTCAGTGGGTTTATGCAGTCTTTTGGAGGATCTTGCCTAGAAACTATCCACCACCCAAGTGAGGAAAATATATATAGAATTTTAATACTGTTTCCAGCAGTATCAAGCAGAGATCAATAGATGTTAATTTGCATGTATTTTTCACGGCTGGTGTTATTTCTCTGCTTAGCAGATGAAAAGTCTGGTCTTTCTAT
The DNA here is from genome assembly GCA_035236585.1 of Warburgia ugandensis. Classification (NCBI taxonomy): domain Eukaryota; kingdom Viridiplantae; phylum Streptophyta; class Magnoliopsida; order Canellales; family Canellaceae; genus Warburgia; species Warburgia ugandensis. Next base: position 79,188,415 of record CP141130.1, read on the forward strand.
TTTAATCTCATGTTGGTTTCTTCTAGCAGATGGGATATCCAAGGAGGATCTTATGACGGGACAAGGGGAAACAGGAGGAATTGGTACTGCTTTCTTCTTACTATAAAATCTTGCTTAGTCCACTAATAATTTTATGGATTAAGTTGTTCTTAACATACCAGGATTTTGGTGTGGGAAGATGGATTTTGCAACTTTGCTGCTGCTGCAGCGGAGCATGCTGAGATTGATTCAAGCAATTATGCTGGCTCATCAGTTTATGGAAGTTGTGAATTCCAGCACGTCAAAGGACTGCAACCTGAACTGTTCTTCAAGATGTCACATGAAATCTACAACTATGGAGAAGGGTGAGCGAAAAGTGACACTTTGTAGGGATTGTAGACAGTTAGATAGAATCACAAGCTGTTTAAGTGATATTCAACAATTTCTATATGGTTTTTGGGCAGTTTGATTGGCAAAGTTGCTGCAGATCATAGTCATAAATGGGTTTTTAAGGAACCCAATGATCATGAAATAAATTTCTTGTCTGCATGGCACAATCCTTCAGATTCAGTAAGCGAGCTTACTTCTCACCCACGTTAAGCATTTATTTTTCAATATATTTTATGCCTGAAAATTTTGGTTTTTACCCAATTTCAGCATCCAAGGACATGGGAAGCTCAGTTTCAGTCTGGCATAAAGGTTAATGCCAACATCAGTCACATACACTCTCTTTTGCAGCTGTTGAAGCTTCTCTAATTTTGTTTTCAATTCTGCAGACTATTGCTTTAATTGCGTTTAGAGAAGGTGTTGTTCAGTTAGGAGCTGTTAATAAGGTTCTCTCTCTCTCTCTCTAAGTAATATAAGCTGATCTTTTGGTAGTAGACATGACAGTTGGTCCTCTTTTGCTTTGCTTTCTCCTTCCATCTGAAACGCGTGTGATCCCCTACATGCAAATTGAGCAATTGGAGATACGGTACTTCTCCAATGTGATGACCCTCTCTCTCTCTCTCTCCACCCCTGTAGAGCAAATTGGAGCTAGGGTATTTAGCGACCACTTCCGGGAGGCATACGTACAGTACACGTCATGCAATTGTATGCAGTGAAACACCCAAAAACACATAAATGGGTCTAGATTTTCTTTCTTTATTCTTTTTGTTTCAAAACAGCTATGTCTAGATTTCAGTCAAGCATTATAGAACCCAGCCTCACCAAATAGTGATTAGATAGCAGTAATTCTACGTTGCAACATTACTCATTGTTAAATAAACACTCATAATTTCATGCACTTGTTAGATGCAATTTCAAAGCATTTAGTTGATTTAATTTTACAATAGTATAACAACTTCCTCGAAAGCCACAACTTGGAGAAAAGACTTTGGCATAGATATCGTAGGACGCACTAAGGGCTATCTTCATTCGATAGTCCCCCTCCAACGGAGTCACACCTAAATTGTTCTTCTTATTCATTGATACATTCATCATTCACCAAATCAATTGTTGACACCAATGGCAGAAAGAGAATCTCATATTTCAGTCACGACTGAGACCAACAGGTACGATAATCCTAATGACCCCTTTTTCATTTATCATTCTGATCAACTTGTCCTTGTCCTTGTTACACAACCATTAAATGAAGACAACTATGGTACTTGGAGTCATGCCATGCTCATAGCTCTCTGTATTAAGAACAAGGAAAGCTTTGTTACTGATACTATTCTACAACCACCAGTAACATCCACTATAGAGTTTCAACAATGGAAACATTGCAACAATCTTATAAAGGGATGGCTTTTCAACTCTGTCTCACATGAGATCAAAGCAAGCATAATATATAATGAAAATGCTCATGACATCTAGTCCGACTTGAAGGAGCATTTTTCACGAACCAATAGTGTTCACCTCTTTCATGTTGAAGAAATCATTCATAATTGTAGGCAAGACAATATGACTATTAGCAACTATTATACTAAGCTGAAAGGACTCTGGGATGAACACGAACCACTATGTCCAATTCCAGCATGCACCTGTGGTGCTATTAAGGAAGTTTTATAGTTTCAGCAAAGTCAAAAGACTATGAAGTTTCTCATGGGTCTAAATGGGGATTATGCTGTGGTCATAAGACAAATCTTACTTATGGAACCACTTCCTACTATAAAAAAGGCTTACTCGCTTATTCTTCAGGATGAAAAGCAGTGAACAATATCCAAATCAAGTACTTCAGCGACAAACATTTCAGCATTCGCTATGAGAAGTAAACCGGAAAATTCTGGTAAGAATTTCACATTAAATCTTCTAACTTGAAGTGTGGAACCTATGATAGAATGGGTCATACCTCAGTAACATGCTGATCACATCTTAAGTGTAATTATTGCGGCTCCAAAGGTCACACTATTGATGCTTTCTGTAAGTTACAGAGGAAACATTAACTGGTGGAAAAAATGAACAAATAGAGTATAAAATTTTTAGCTTTAAAGCTAATTATGCTAATGGTGGTACGACAACTCAGAATTCCTTCACCCTCACAGGATAACAATATCAAGGTTTGACAGAAATTCTTAATGGTCATAAACATGATTTCATGGCCAATCATGACCATAATACATCTGTTAAATGTGATCTCTCAGGAACAATTTTTTGTGCTTCTATTTCTTACAAAAAAATGTGTTGGATTCTTGACATAGGAGCAACTGATCACATGGTTTGCTCTCCTGATTTCTTGACTAAAAATTGTCAAGTCATCAATCGAAAGGTACAACTGCCCAATGGAACAATGGCTACTATCACACATACATGCAACATTTCCTTTGATGGTTTCACATTACATGATGTGCTTTGTGTTCTATCCTTCCGACTGAATTTGATCTCCATTCGTAAGCTTGTTCATGGCTCCCACTATATTGCTACATTTACTAATGATGCCTGCCTACTATAGGACCATTGATCTGGGAAGATGATTGGGACGGGAATTGAATGAGGGGGACTATACTATTTTAATACTCCACAGAAAACTTCATGCAGCTCAGTCATCACCCCAGTACCTTACCCTTTATATCTTTGGCACCAACATCTTGGTCATCCTTCAAATAAGATTCTTTATGTACTTTTTCCTTTCATCACAAACAAACGTCCCTGTAACAGTTCTGATTGCTTAATATATCCATTAGCTAAACAAATTCCTTCTCCTCTTTTTTTTTTAAGCTCTATTCACACTCACACACCTTTTGAGCTCATTCATGTTGATATATGGGGAGGATATCATATTCGTACAATCAATGGGGTACAATATTTTCTTACAATTGTTGATGATTATACTCGATGCACATGAGTCTATCTAATGCAGCATAAATCTGACACCCAAAAATACATCATCACATTTGGTAATCTCGTAGAGACACAATTTTCTCTCAAGGTTAAAACTATTCTTAGTGACAATGGTCTTGAATTTACCATGACAAAGTTTTATTCTAATAAACATCAAACTAGTTGTGTATCCACTCCACAACAAAATGGAGTGGCTGAACGAAAACATTCTTAATATGGCAAGAGCCTTGCTATTTCAAGCTAACCTTCCTAGATATTTTTGGGGGAAAGCTATCTTAACTGCCACATATCTCATCAATTCAACACCTACTCTAATCCTTAAAAACAAAACTCCCTTTGAGGTGCTTTTTTAGAAACCACCAACATATGATCATCTACGAGTTTTTGGATGCTTATGTTTTTCTTCAACATATCACCATCGCCCTTCAAAATTTGATGCTAGAGCAATACGATGCATCTTTCTTGGATATCCATATGGTAAAAAAGGTTATCAACTTTACAACTTTCGTAAAATAAAATTTTTGTCTCACAAGATGTTGATTTGCATGAAACAAATTTTCCTTATCCATCCTCATCTGTAAACACTCTTGCAATGCTTCCTTGTACTCAAGCATCAATTTATGATGATGATTCTAACAATGAATCTCCCTCATCAAATAATCCATCTTCCAACATTGACAATTCTTCATTTAGACAATTATTCAGTTCCATCAGCTTCTCAATTGTCTCCTTCACAAAACCATTCAAATTTATCTTCTTGATTAACACACACCATCAAAACACCTAGCCTTCCGCGTGACTATCACGTTGGGATTCCTCTTCCTTCAAGAAACGTTTCAACATCTAACTTAAATTTGGTAAACATTGCTTATCCATTATCTGATGTAGTTTTCTATAAGAGATTATCACCAAAGCACCATGCTTTCACTGTTTCTCTTTCAGTTGAGAAGGAACCACAGACTTTTATAGAGGCAGTTCGTGACCAAAATGGTGCTTTCCCATGCAACACAAACTTGCTGCTCTCGAAGCAAATAAGACATGGTCACTTCAACCTTTACCTCTTGGCAAAAGACCCATTGGATGTAAATGGGTATACAAACTCAAATTCAAACCTGATGGAACAATCGAGAGATACAAGGCCCGCTTGGTCACAAAAGGATACAATCAAATCGAAGGACTCAATTATTACGAAACTTTTGCTCTGGTTGCCAAACTTGTGACTATTCGCCTCCTTGTAATTGCATCCATCCAAAATTGGCATCTCCATCAACTTGATGTCAATAATGCCTTTCTACATGGTGACCTTCATGAAGAAGTTTACATGTCTTTACCTCCTGGTCTCAAACAAAAGGGGAAGACATGCGTTTGCAAACTCCACAAATCCCTCTACGGTCTCAAACAAGCTTCTCGCCAATTGTTTATAAAATTATCAACTACTCTTAAGCAAGCTAGCTACCAACAATCAAAAGGTAATTATTCATTATTCGTTCGATCCCAAAATGGTAAAATCACCACCCTTCTTATTTATGTTGATGATGTCATCCTAGCAGGAAACAACCTTCAAGATATTGAAGATACCAAGTCATTCCTAAAGGCTCGATTTAAATTGATGGATCTTGGACAATTAAAATACTTTCTAGGCATCAAAGTTGCTCAATCCAATAAAGGCATTACTCTTTCACAACGAAAGTATGCTCTTGAAATTGTTGATGATACTGGATACCTAGGTGTTAAACCAGTCTCATTTCCTATGGAACAAAACTTGTCTCTCAGCAGATTTGAAGGTGAAAATACTAGTAATCCTTCTTCATATCGAAGGCTTGTTAGACGGCTAATTTATTTGACCATCACACGGCCAGATATAACTTATGCCGTGAATATCCTGTGCCAATTCATGAACAAGCCATGAGTTCTGCATTTAGAAGCAGCTCATCGCATCTTATGATATATCAAACATAGACCAGGGCAAGGAATTCTTCTATCTTCAAATAGCCAAATTCAATTAAATGCTTTCTACAATGCAAATTCGGCTAGATGTCATCATACTCGATGTTATGTTACTAGATACTGCATATTTCTTGGAAATTCACCAATTTCTTGGAAAACCAAAAGGCAAACTATTTTGTCGCAATCAAGTATAGAAGTAGAATATCTATCCATGGGTACCACTTGTTGTGAGATTGTTTGGTTGAAGTATATTCTACAAGACTTGGGCATTAATCATCCTTGTCTTGCCAATTTGTATTGTGACAACTAAGCAACACTCCATATTGCTTCAAACCCGGTCTTTCATGAATGAATGAAATTTATTGAAATTGATTGTCACCTAGTATGAGAAAAAATTCAAGACAGAATAGTGAAGCCAATCCATATACATAGAGCACATAAACCAGCTGACATCTTTACAAAACCCTTAAGTGCTTTACAATTCTCAACTTTACTCATCAAGTTAGAAATTATTGACATACATTCCAAACTTGAGGGGGAGTGTTAAGAAACTAAATCCACAACATCGGTTTGTGATGGCTAGATCCACAATCATCAGCTGGTTATTGACTTTTATCTTACAATCACGCCTTGACTCATTGTAAATTATTGACTTTTCCCTTTCCAAAATTGTGTGTGTGTGTGTAAGAGATGAATTGAATGCAATGAAGTCCAATTAGATTTTCTTACATAGATGATTCACATGGTGGAAAATATCATCAAATACTTTGAGTTGTTTCATGCTGCTATCGATTTATGGGATTTCATCTGTTCTTAGAATTCTTCTTTTTCCTCTAATTTCTTCAATGGCTGGAAATACCAATTCTGCTATCATTTCATCTATTGTACCGCAGGTATGGCCATCCAACTTCTTCTATCCCATCAATTGCCAGTGCTATCTCAATTAGACTTAATCGAAACAACTATTTGATGTGCAAATCCCAGATTGTACCCACTCTATAGTCTCAAGACCTTTACCAGTTCATCGATGGATCGAGTGCTCCTCCTCCAAAGTTTCTGAATCCAAAATGAGTAAGTGATTTTGCATCCAAGTCAGAATATGCAAAGTGAAAACACACTGATCAACCAGTTTTGAGTTGGATCAATGAATTGTTGTCGAAAGAAGTTCTTGCTCAAGTGCTAGGACTTGATATTGCTAGAGTAGCATGGGAAGAATCAAGCAGCTTATTTGCTCTGCACATTTGATGCATGAGTTCTGAAAGGGAGCCTTGGCGTAATAGTAAAAGTTGTCGTCGTGTGACCTTGAGGTCACGGGTTCAAGGCGTGGAAACAGCCTCTTGCAAATGCAAGGTAAGGCTGTGTACTTTAGGCCATTGTGGTCCGCCCCTTCCCCAGACCCTCAGGGAGCTTCGTGCACTTGGGCTGCCCTTTATCTGATGCATGAGTTCTGTTCTTGAATTACCTCACCACAGTCAAATCCATCCTGACTGACTGACGGCCTCTCTTCAACCATTATCACCCACTGACCTTGTTCTAAATGCTCAATCTGGTTTAACACCATAATATGAGAGTTTTGTTACCGGTGTTACCAATAGCTCAGATGGTTTACCATCATTTTATGATCTGTCAGGAATGTTGATTAATCAGGAGGGTTGTCTTCTTTCGATCTCCCAAAGGCTGTTCCAAAAGAATCAACAGCTTTCCTTTCAATTGCAAGCAAACCCAAAGGTAACCAGATTATCAATCGTTCCAATGGAAACGAACAACGAGGATAGTTCTTCTTCTTCTTCTTCAGGAGATTGCTATTGTAATCGAGGAAACAATAGTAACAAAGAAGGCACTAAACTACCAAAGGAGCAACAAATACGACTATGGACGTCCAGCGAGTCCTGGTGAATGCCAAATCTGCAAGAAAAAGGGGCTTATAACCCTCAAATGCCATTATCGTTATAACCATTGTTATGGTATTGGAGTGACGGCTTTTTTCGCAGCAATGAATCTTCGCGATAATACCTGGTAAATAGATGCAGGAGCAACAAATCACATGACAACCAATGGAAACTCACTTGCCAATAGATCAGATTATGAAAGAAATGATCAAGTGATGATAGGCTGTTGATGTTTTCCGCAAGTGCACGGGCTATTGCAGTATAGCTATACAAATACGGGTCGAACCCACAGGGACTCGCTTTAATTGGAGTTTTTAATAAAATTTAATTACTTGAAATTTGATGAGAAGAACAAAACTAGCATAATCATTCAGATTTATTCAATTGATGCACTTTAATTAACTTTCAATTCCAGAGAACAACATAAAAGTAATCAAAACGTCCTTGAATCACACTGTCCTTGGATGGCATTGTCCCTGAATAACACTGTCAAAATATGGATAAAATAAAGCTTAAATAGAACAGGGACACAGATGTAAATAAAATGGGGATACAGATGTCATTAAACAAGGGACACAGATGTCATTACTGGATTTGAACAGAATTGTCATTTCATTTAAAGATGAAGGGCAAAATTGTCATTCTGTTCAAACTCTGATTTTTAACAAAAACCAGGAAAACCCAACGAAGGAGGAGACCGGAGGAGAAGAAGATGGAGCCTCCAAGTTGGAGCGGTTGCTGCCGGAGAAGGTGCCTGGCCTGGGTGAAAACGTGCGACGGTGTGATGGGAGCAGGGCTCAACTGGCCGTTCGATGGAGTGTGGCAGGCAAGGTCAGTGGGGAAGATGATGCCGGATCGGGGACTTGTGTCCGGCCGTGCTGGAGAACAGACTGGGCTTTGCCCCTTCTGATCTGGGCGTTGCACGGTCCTGGACTGTTGCCTGGTGCGGTGGAGCAGTGAAGAGACCGGCGATCTGTTGGATAGATGGAAGAGGAAGTAAGGCCGATGGAGACGCAGGGAAGAGCAGGGGATGGAGGTGTTTTAGATGGGGCAGCCGACGGTCCGATAGAAGAGAGCTTGGACAAAAGGGGCCGTCGGGTGCACGAAACTTAGAATGAGAGGGAGAACGGAGTGCGTGGTGGACTGGGGTAGAGCCTGTGGGACTGGATGGAAAACAAACAAAGCGATGAGTGTTACCGACTGATGTTGTTGATGAGGTAGAGGGGCGTGCTGGGTTGAACAGAACCCAGGCGTGATGGAGCTTGTGTGGTTGATGCGGAAATGAGAGAGGGTAAGGAAGTAGAAAGGGAAATGGTGAAGGCTAGGTGAGAGCTTGGAGCGGTGAAGATAAATGGGAATCGAGGAAAGGAGAATAGGGCAGACGAGCCTGGGTAGTGAAAAAAATGTAGATGGGTGAGTGAAATGGGATGAGCGGTGAATTGGATAGAAACTAGTGCTGTGGATGATACGGTAAACAAAACTAGAAATTGAAGGTGAAACAAGGAAGGTACGATTGAATGGGAACAAAGTGAAACAACAAACAAAGCTAAGAGAAAAATAATAATCATCCTCCCCCTCTCTCCACATGGCTCCTATTTATAAATGGCTCTTCTCCTTTTCTTCTTCAAACTCTATCCTTAATCAATCACTTTATTCATTTCAACATCATTTGTTGATTCATATACAATTCTAAGGAAATTATAATCAATCTATAGTTATCAGGATAAGATTATGTGTAAAGTATATGTATCTTCTATATTGAATATATTCTTAAGGTCCACCTACCTTTACTTTCAACAATTCATCTTCTCATTGATCTTGATCAGCATATCCTTCATGTATCTGTCAAATCATATATATATATATATATATACACAATCATTCCTCAACTCATTTATACTCTCTAGTTATTCTTTTGATCATCCTTACATAGGATGATTTGGATCTTTTCCCTTGGATCATATTGATCAAGGTCTAATCTATTAATCTATATAAATATAACATTCACACTAATTTAAAAACATAGATACTAACACAATATTATATTTCTTATTATTCTTGATCATTCAAGAACTCCCTGCGGATCTTGTTTGATCTTTGATTATCTTAATTACCATTTTTATTAGGATTAGTTATTTTGTTATCCTTTTGTGATCTTATTATTATTCAACCAGTTAATGTCTTATTGGTTGAAAATAGTTTATTTCTTTCCTAATACTAGACAACTCCTCTTATTTCAAAATTGACTAAGGCTTACTAGTTAGAAGCTGCTCACATAGTAGTTAATTCAATCCTCATGTAAGGAAGCATTTAGACCTCACAATCGTCTCCAGTAGGTGGGGGAAGAGTGAGGCTTTATTAAAGAATCCCCTTAACCACCATGTTTAGCATTTACTAGGGTGACCTTAGCTCAACATTCATAAGGTTCCTATGAGCATTAAACCCTAAGTACTCTTGCTATTTGATTTTAATTAAATTCATGAATATTTAAAATGTCATCCGTGGGATTTATTATTCTCTTAATTTAGGCCAAGGAAATGATATTCCTTATATTGTCCCACTAACTATAGCCTTTACTATAATTAAATCCATGTCCATTTTTATTTCATTACATTTTTCATGTAATTTACATAATATGAACATTAAAGCATATATTAATAAATTTAACAATTACATCTACTAAGAAATAGAAAGAACATTTATAGTAGAATATAATAATTCACATTCTCATTTGGATATATCATATTTTTCCATTTTGATCCAATGATCATTATTTTGATTTCTATTCATTTTTCCTCTCATTTAAGGTTTAGATATTGATCTTTTATTTTTATTCAGATCTATCACATTATCTTAATGTGATATCATCACTAGATCATTGAGTCATCTCATAAAATGATATGTTCTTTCTTGATCTAACCGATCAAGAAGATCTTAAGTCATTTTATCAAAATTAAGGGCATAGATCTCAATCTATCCCAAATTAGCCACATGAGGTTCATCAACCCATATGATCTTAACTTGAGATCATCATTTAAACTAATTTTAATGGTATGATCATACTTAATTACTCAAATCAAGTAGATCCATGATCATTTTTAGATTTCTCTTCCATTAAGGTTAAATTTCTTAACTCATCCCAAATCAGTCACATCTAACTCTTGATTCTATGTTCCCCATCACTAGATCATTGATGGATCAGAAATCTAAGGTCTGATCATGTCAGATTTGATTGATCTTGGGAATTAGTACCACTTTTGTAATTTATAGAATTTTACAGTGAATAAAACCTAAAATTTATGTTTCCATTATATTCTACACTTTACTAAGGAATCCAGAGCTTCTTTTCGATCTTGATTTGGAGTTAAAATGAGCTCTGAATTAAGATTTTAAGTTTCAGATAAAAACCAGGGGCCTAGATTCAATTTAGACCTTGTGGATTGACGAGGACGATTAGCGGCCCGTCTCTGCCTCGTTCCACTGGTGATAGTCGGTGCATGGGGAGGGTGACCTAGGATAGATGGGATGGCCCGATATGGACCATCAGATAAGCTCTTCCCAAGATCAACAACTAGATCTACTGAAAATTGGTTTGTGATTTCATATATTGGGTTTTGGGACCCTCTGAATTGATCTAACGGTTGAGAATCGCCAAATCTTATTGATTTACCGGTGTTCCCAATTAGGTTACGGAATTTTGGTTCACCGGTGATCTAGTAACTAGTGCACCAAATTCAACGGTAATTTGGTCGGGAAACAAAGGGGAAAAGAGAAGGCAACCTACCTAGATCCCATTTGGAGTAGAGACTATCGTCGAAGAAGGAGAACTTCGTCGTATATTGAAGCCCTAGCCGAATGGTTAGGGTTTCTGTAATTCCTGCCGCCGAGGTGCTTGCCGGTGCTGGGGAAGAAATAAGGAGAGGAGAAATGGAGAGAGGAATGAGGGGAACTGGAATCTGGGTTCCAATTCTAGTGATTTTGCCGGAGAGGGGAGATCTATGGAGGAATTGCCGGGTTGGGGAAAAACTCTAAGTGGCAGTTCTTTGAGAGTGTCAGGCTGGAAGGCAAGTCCGGGGATAGGCTGGTTCCTGTGCCAGGTGCATGTGGTGATTGCTACTTCGATTGGAAAGAGAGGAGAGAGAAAAGAAAAGAAAAGGAAAGGAAAGAAAAAAGAGAAAGAGAAAGAGAGAGGGAGAGGGAGAGTCATCGGATTCTATGAATTTTTGTGGGAATGGTAGGAGGGGTATTTGGAGGCTTATTTTTGCATTATTTTAATTATTATTATTTTAAATAAATTTTCAACTTTTCTTATTTAATTCAAAAGAGATTCCTCATCATGTTTATTCTTCATCATTGATATTTTCTGAGCTGGCTATCCACTAGCTTACCTGACTTTTGTGGACCCCACATAAAAGTGAAATGACCATTTTATTCGTATGGGTAAATATAAATTCACAAAATTAAGAAAAATAGGAATTTTTCACCAGAGTTCAGATTTCAGCGTGCTTACAGTTATTCTGATTGGTTTCCCATAAATGATTCCAAATATCTATGTTTTAAGACTTGATTGTTTTTCTTAAAAAATAATATTATATTGAATATAATATTCCACCTCAATTTTCATAAAAATTTCAATTAATTCCAAATAATTCTAGAAAAATTGGGTTCTCACACGTATAAAGAAGTTGATTTTTAGTCAATCAACTTAGTAAAAATAATACAAGTCTATTTTAGAAAAATGACTTTGAAAATCATACTTAAATGAAGACTAAGTTGGACTTTTTAGGTTTGGTTGGGAAACACTCTTTCATGGGAATAGCTTTAGAGGTCGGTTTTGAAAATGACTTGAAAAGTATGGACTTTTATAGTTGGTTCCCAAAACTTGAAAAGTAGGGACTTTTGAAGTCAGTTTTGTAAAACCAACTTAAAAACTAAGGGCTTTTCAAGTTGTTTTTCAAAACCAACTTGGAAAGTTCAAACATTTCAAGTCATTTTCCAAAACTAACTTGAAAAGTCCCTACTTTAATGTAGCTAAAAGAAAAAAAAAATGCAAGAAGAGATTTAGAAGTCAATTTTGAAAAATGACTTAAAAGTTCCAATTTAAAACCATTTAAAAAAATAAAATTAGAAGCACATATTGGGTGACAAAATTACTTTAGGCTATTCATTTTGTACGTGATAATGTTGAGGATGGTGCTTGAGTTGTCTACAAAATATAACATGTCATAGATTTTCAAAAAATTGCTCATATTAGCACTTTTATTATGTGTTAGTGAAATGAGCCAAATTTTAGAGTCCTATTTTATTGTATACTTGAAAATTTGGATTGAATAGAAAGATGAAAGTTTTAAAATTTTTGGATCCTAGAAGTGAAACTTTTATAGAAATCAAATTGGATGAAAATACCTTAATAATTGAATTCTACTTGAAAAATGAAATCCAACAACACTAAGAACACTGAAAATAGAGTTTGGACAAGAAAGTTATATAATGTTTAAGTATAATGGTATTTTAATAATTTACAAATAGTCATTTAATATGTTTTAAAAAATAGAAAGGTCAGAATTAGAGGGGCCCATTTTTATAATGGCACCCCTGCAACAATTCTATCACATCTCTGACTCCTTTGCCTAAAAAACAAGCCGGTGATCATGCACTTGCCAGTGAGAAGAGTAGATCACTCGCAATAAAAGGACCTTCTACTTTCTCTGGTAGTGCATTCCCTTTCTCCTCCCCCAGCTCTCTCTCTCTCTCTCTCTCTCTCTCTCTCTCTCTTCTTTTTTGTCCTCTCCTCCCAGATCTTTGACAAATCTGTTTCCACCGGTCAGTAGTCTACTAGTGAAAACAAACCCGTAAGATCTATATGGGAATCACCTCAAGGATAGCTCAAATGGAAGATCTATGCCATCTGATGAGTTCGTGGGACCCCAAAATCCTAGGAACTATAAAAATAGTGAAATTTAGCAAGATCATATGTGTTGATTGGAGACTAGAATGACCTGATGGTCTAGATCAAACTGTCTCATCCTGATCTATTTGATCAAAGACCAAAATTCACTTCAATGATGAGCAATAGAGATGCACCTATTCGGCGCATCTCCATGCATGTGCATGTGCAAAAGCAATCATGGATCTACCAAAACGCCTCTATGTTCTGTGAACTATGATGCATAGTTGGTGCGTTCTAGAGTCTAGGACGCATCGAAGCATTCTGGAACCCATGTCCTAGTGACAATCAATTATAGTATTATTTTAACAAACTTGATCCTGGCTATTTAAATAATCTGAAACACAAAATCTTTGATTCAAAAGGCTATACAAGTTTGATTTACAATTGGAAAGGTTCGTTGGATTCATTTTGAAGACATAGACATAATAATACAAGAAAATCTAGGATCATAGAGCATTTTAAACTGATCATGACCTAGAAACTATAAAAATTTCATAGATCTATAATATCAAAGATGATTAGACCCTAAAAAGTGATCAATTAGATAATTTGGTAAGCCCTTGATCTATGAATCTAACTAATGATCTATGAAGAATTGGTGATATTAGATTCGGATGCGATCTTAATTAAGCAAAGTTCATTCTATAAATTAGTTTTCAAGATAAATTCTACCATGTAAACATGTGAATAAAAAATAATAATTTGATCCTACACTTAAACTATACTTAGGACCCCACAAAGACCCTGAAAGAGATCCAAGATTTGAACTAAAGAAAAGCACGAACGAAACCCAAGTAACATCCTTGAAGTTGGTAATCTGATGCTAATAAGTTTTAATTGAATTTCAAAACTTAAACAATTTTCTTGAAATCATTTCCGTGTTTAGCATGTTTTTTATATTAAAATGAGAGGGAGCAATGCATGCAATTTTGTATACATGATTTCATGGAACTTAAGTTCGGTTAGCCTTTAAATAATTAAGTATATGGCATTCATATAATGACCATGCAAATTATTCCCATGATTCATAATCTTATTTGAAAATACTACCACTTATATCTCTCATAGTCAATTTTTATTCTTGGACGATAAAACAATTTCATATATGCATTAATTTCATGCTTTGAGATAAGTTGCATAAATTGCATCATTTGAATATATGTTAATCATTATGTGACTCTATGATATTTGAACTTGATATGTGTGTGTGTGTGTGTATCTACATTGTTTGGGATAGTGAGTTTGGTGGGCACTATGATAAGAGATTGTATGAGTTTGGACCTACATCCTCTAACCACCAAAAGTGGTAGGTATCTATGCCCAAAGAGGCACCTATTTTTCTCTACTATTATGGTAGGGAAACGACCATTGTAGGTATTCACGGCACCCTTTCTGAGATGTATCTCCATTCACTATGGAAGCTGCAATGACTAGTTTATATATACCAGAGACACGATTCAAAGAGCTAATTGTGAGCATAATGATCACTATGATTTTTGTTTTTGCATCTCCATGTATAATGCCTTGTGATGGTCTTTAGATGAGTACTCGTGACCAATCAGCTGATGTGTTCACTAAGATACCTACATGTATAATAACTATCGTAGGGTTGTGATTTCTAGCACCTAATTTGATTGATTACTACTTTAAGGATTTAGTAATCTTTATAGTATTGATTATTTGATTATGTTGGTAATTCTCCAGCTTGAATATAGAAATCTGCAAATGATTTATACATGAATGTCTATGTTTACATAAGATGGTTGTATGATTTTATCACCTGAAAAGCCTTCTTGAAGTTATGTGTGTTGTATGTTGTGTTTTTTATTTTTGTAGCATTAGATCACCTATAAGGTATAATAAATACTCAACCTAATAATTTTTTTACAGATCAGCTAAAAGAGGACTAAAAGAAGAATTAAGAAGTTTTAGAGGTCCCATCAAGTAGGAGAAGGTAAGGATAAGGTGTGATCATTTTAACATGTGATATAAATTAACTTTAAGTGATTTTTTTTTATAACTTGTGTTGTGATTAGCAATCTTGGGAACATGATATATCCATTTTTAGATATCTTTTCAATATATCATATGCATGTTTCATTAACTAAGTATATTAGAGTTTTATCTATGTGTTGAAATGAATATGATACTTTAGATCTTCATAAATGAAATTTATAGAAAAAGAATTTTTCAATGCTATAATTTTGCAAACTATTTTTAAATAGAGATTAATTTAGCAATTGAAAGCTTGTACTTTGAAATGTATTTTAAAACCTGGGTCATCATAGTTAGACTATATTAGTGAGATGGAATACTATGTAATATTTGATACATTATTGAAATAAAAAGATGATAAATGATGAGTTATATGAAAAATAACTTATTTGCATGTTCTTTTGTTTCTTATGTACATAATACATGATTCAACACTAAAGTTAAAAGAAATAAATTTAAAAGATAGCTAATTTTCAAAATCTAACTTTAAAAGTCATCTTTACTTTTTAAATAGCCAAAGTCATCTCATTTTTTCTTATTTTACCCATCAATGTCCTTCATCTTGCAGGTAGAATGACAACCTTCTCCTCTAGTTCTTCTTTCTCTCTTTGTCCTTTTACCCTTTTACCATCTGTTTTGGAGATTTTGAATATTTGTAGCATGAAAAACTAGGTAAGAATACTAAACTCTCATATTGTCATCTATACATTTTTCTTGTTACTAACTCCTTGTAGCATATTTTGAATGAAGTAGATTTTGTCTCTGCATATGTTGGGCTTAAGAGCTTAGTTAAATCATTGTGATTTTGACAAAAATTGTATAACTTCAATTGAAAAAACAATTGCTTCTCAATTTAACTCTCATTGAAGAAAGGACATGTAACAGCCATGCGGCCCACCCAATAACGATATTATTCGTTTTCCACTAACGACACCCATAAATCGCCAGTAGTCACGGTTTTGTTCTTCCCCACTAAGGAAAAATCAGTCGTTACTAGTAGAGTCATTGCAACTCTTATTAGCAGCCCACAACTCTTCCCCTAGTGATGTGGGACTAACTCTCAGTCCCTCTTGCCTTCGTACCTCAGTCTTCACCGTTATACGGTACCTCAGCCTTCACGGCAACAGTTCACCTCTACCCCTTAGGGGACAAGCGTCCTCATGTGTCTTCACGCGAGCGCCCACGTGTAGCTAGCTATCCGCACCATGTTGGGGTTAGGCTCTGATACCACTCAAATAGTTGGGCAACCTACCCAGTAACAATATTGTCCGCTTTCCACTAATGGCGCCCATACACCACCAGCAGTCACGGTTTTGTTC
Source organism: Warburgia ugandensis (assembly GCA_035236585.1). Taxonomy (NCBI): domain Eukaryota; kingdom Viridiplantae; phylum Streptophyta; class Magnoliopsida; order Canellales; family Canellaceae; genus Warburgia; species Warburgia ugandensis. Next base: position 79,204,815 of record CP141130.1, read on the forward strand.
TTCCCCGCTAAGCAAAAACCAGTCCTTACTAGTAGAGTCACCGTGACTCTTATCAACGACCTACAACTCTTCCCCCTAGCTATGTGAGACTAACTCTTAGTCCCTCTCGCCTTCATACTTCAACCTTCACTACTATATGTGAACCATTGCTGTGAGGGTTGAGGTACCATATAGTGGGGAAGGTTAAGATACGAAGGGGGAGGGACTGATAGTTAGTCCTACGTCACTAGGGGAAAGAGTTGTGGGCTATTGATAAGAGTCATAGTGACTCTACTAGTAACGACTGGTTTTCCCTTAATGGGGAAGAACAAAACTGTGACTGCTAGCGGTGTATGGGTGCTGTCAGTGGAAAGCGAACAATATCATTATTGGGTGGGCCACTAGGCCATTTGAGTGGTATCAGAGCCTAACCTCGACATAATGTGGATAGCTAGCCACATGTGGGCGCTTGCATGAAGACGTGTGGGGACACGTGTCCCCTAAGGGGGAGAGGTAAACCATTGCCGTGAAGGCTAAGGTACGAAGTTGGTGGGACTGAGAATTAGTCCCACATCGCTAAGAGGAAGAGTTGTGGGCTGTTGATAAGAGTCGCGGTGACTCTACCAATAACGACCAATTTTCTCTTAGCAGGGAAGAACAAAATCGTGACTGCTGGGGTGTATGGGCGCCGTCAGTAGAAAGTGGACAATATCATTACTGGGTGACAGCCCGGTTATTACAGGACAGCCTCATATTTTGCGGTTCTTATCCATACAATTTAATGATGAGAAATATGTTTTCATCATATTGCCTGAGGATGTCGACCTTGGAAGCTTTACCATCTTTCTCCCTATCAAAGAGTAATGTGAGCCGAATATTAAGAGGCTACAACTTGATGAAATAGTCTAGATTAGTTCTTTAATCATGTGCAATCTTGTATTAATAAAATATAATAAAATGTGACATTTGATATATATAATAATAAATTTATAAATAAGGTGTTATCCAAAAAATATTTGATTTTCTTAATCTTGTATTTATTTACATGTATGTACAAAATGTGTTAATCAACTCTGAATTACACAAAAAATTGGTGTCATTGTAAGTAATAGAATATAAAGTAATATATGTACTTATAAATTATTTTGTTGTAAAAAAATAATTTTAAATTAAAAATAACTTAAAATATTTTTAAAGTCATTTTTTACTTTAAAAATCTTTTTAAAGTCAAATTTTCAAATTTAAAAAGACCTTTTAAAGCCAAAAAACAAAAAATAACTTTAAAAAACAATTTTAAAGTAGTTTTGTTTTCTTACTTTTAAAATGAAATTAAAGTCATTTTTTTTTACTTTAAAAATGTTTTCTAAAGTCAAAAAATAAAAAACAACTTTAAAATGGTTTAAAAGTAAGAAAAAATCATTTTTAATTCAAGAATAACAAATAACTTGAAAATATTTTTAAAATCAATTTTATTTTTAAAATAGTTCTTAAAGTCACAAAAAATGAATTTAAAAAGCATTCTTAAAGTTGTTTTTTTTACTTTGAAAAATCAACCATAAATACCCCAAATTTGCATACATCCCACCATTTTTGCTTCCAACATACATACTTGTTGTCTCTCTTAATCAGTGCTACACCCCCTCAGAAAGCTCATACATTTTCACTGACAACAAGTAAGCCTTTGCCCTCTCTCTCTGTCCTCCTCGGTCGATGTTCAATCACAACTGCATCCCCAACCCCCAACACCCACCCTTTCTCTTTCTCTCTCCTCCTAGGTCACTAACTAGCCCTACGCACAACCCCCTCCCCTCCCTCTCTGTTCCCTGTCACTAGCCTACCATGCACGTATCCCTACCCCCTCCTTCTCACTCTCTCTTCAACCCCCTAGTCGCTACTCGACTGGGACTACGTTCCTAACCCCCTCTCTATTCATCCTCCTCAATCATTGGCTGGCCCTATGCTTAAATCACTTCCCCCTCTCTCTTTCTCTCGCTATTTGTCCTTGGTCACTTCATTGACACACACACACTCTCTCTCTCTAGCCTCCCCCTCCCTCTTTCTCTATCAGTCCTCAGTTGCCTGTCGGCCCTACCTGCGACCTAGCCCAACGTGTGGCCCTGGGTGCATATCATTTTAGCCACCATCATTAACAACATTTTTAGTGAGAGATCGACCTCAACTTAATTGTTTATTAAATTTGTCTAAGGTTAATCAGCAATAGAAAGGCTCCATCGAGGCTGTCCACCATTGCATTATTAGCTACCATTGTTCCAATAGAATCTATGTTAGTATTTATGTTTACTTTTATCATAAAATTGAATGTCCTTAATGATGACTAAAAATCTGTCCAACTTTTACAGCAACCTTCTGAGGATCGTATGGAAGTCCCACCTTACATACCTTGATCCCTCAGGTTACTCTATGTACTCATCAATGGAGATAGGGCAATCAATCACATAAGGATCAAGGGTGTAGTGCTTACCAATGTCATTATTGAAGTGTTACTTATGGTAGAGGACATATTACTAGTTTGCCAAAGAGATTAACTCAATTACCCTCACATTGTCTCCTACATTAGATATTTATATGCATATCTACTTCTATAATACTTGAAATTATATGCTATTTTTCGTAGTATGTAATAATGATTTCTTTTATGCAGCTTTTTAAATGATGCAATGGGTCTTTTTGAGGTCGAGGATGTACATTACCAATTCCTTGACCCTGGCATCATTTATGGAACGACAAATCAATGGTTGATGGAGATGCAAGTTGATGATATGTTACTAGAGTTTTTTCAGTACTCTAAGGGGTAGTGCTCAATGATTAACTGTAATAGCGGGTAAGTTTTAATCATTTTTCTTACCAACTTATATTCTACACATAAGAATAGTAAAGTTTAATTGCAATTCATATGATAGTACATATAGGTCTTATTAGATGTTTCTCATTTTGGATGTGCATGGTAGGCATTCTTTCCTTTTTTTATTCTCGTGGATAATACATCCGTCCTATCCTCTAAAAATCATAAATAAGTAAACTTTTAATCTTTTCATGTATTATGTATAAATAAGTATTTTTTTTAATATTTAATGTATTTAAAATATAAATTTGTGGTGCATGATTAACATTGGATAATGTAATTGAAACTGTGTAACCACCAAAACTCATTTGGAAGAATGTCATGGAATAGAAAATAGTTAATTACTATATTTTATAAACTAAATTTATAATATTACAAATGACATTTATTATCCTTTTCATTTTTCTTATTGCACAATGCCCTAGACAACAGACTAATTGGAGTACGTGTTTTGTGTGCTGAGATACATGAGAACCCTAGTACTTGATACTGTTGTTGTCTTCTAATTAGAAAGGATAAAACACTTTTTACTAATCACAACCTTATATTTATTGTACAATTTTTTGATGAATTTTATCTCTAAAGAATGTGCTAATTGAATTAAATATATTTTATTGCAAGTTGCTGTAATTTCTGAGTGGACAAATAAGAAGAGTTATTCGAAAGCAAATCTTAGAGAAAGTAAATGAGTTGGGTATATAATGAGTTTCAATTATAACAATTATAGTAACTACATTAATGCAAATTACCTTATTTACTAATGAAATATTATTTTTATTAATATGCATATATTCTTCTAGTGTATCATTTTTATTGAAGTATATATATTTTATGAGATGAACGAGGCAATGCCCTAGACAATAGTGTGATTTCGAGTATGGGTTTTATGTGCTGAGATACATGAGAACCCCCGTACTTGATACTATTGCTGTCTTCTAATTATAAAGGATAAAACACTTTTTACTAATCACAATCTTATATTTATTGTACAATTTTTTGATTAATTTCTCTAAACAATGTGCCAATTGAATTAAATATATTTTATTGCAAGTTGTCGTAATTTCTAAGTGGGCAAACAAGAAGAGTTATTCGAAAGCAAATCTTAGCGAAAGTGAATGAGCTAGGTATATAATAAGTTTCAATTATAACAATTATAGTAACTACATCAATGTAAATTACCTTATTTACTAATGAAATATTATTTTTTATTAATATGCATATATTCTTCTAGTTTATTATTTTTATTGAAGTATATATATTTTATGAGATGAACAAGGCAAACTTGAAGTGTGAAAATAAATGAGTGTGTGTGCATGGACTTGTACTTGTAAATGAAGTGAATATGAAGTTTGCAGTGAATAAAGTGAATGTCTAGTAATTTCTTTTATCAAGTTTTTTCAAGATAAGAAAAGACTACATATTTCTTACATAGATGTAGATAAATGATGAATTTGAATGTCTTATCGAATGTAAAAGTGAATTTATATTAGCTGAGTTTAGAAATCATACTTTTAAAGTCAATTTTTTTTTGGCTTCTTTTCTTATCAAATTTTCAAGTTAACTCGATTAAAGTCGTTTTAATAATTAACTTTTATTAGTGTTTTTAACTACTTTAAAACCCTGGTGTATGGTAGTGATATGTCTCCTATTCCACATGTTACATCCCTATCTCCAATTCAAGCCACCGAACTCATCATATGGTGACAAGATCTCTAAAGGGCAATATTAAACCACGTGCACTGATGACTAGACGGGACCCACTTAGAGAATGTTATTTGGCTCATCATAATGTTCGTGAACCAACTTCTTTCAAAGAGGCAATGCAAGATCCTAAATGGGCATACGCGTCAAGCTTCCAACGTGGATGAATATCAAGCACTCGTTGATCAACATACTTGATATTACTCCTCTACCACTTGGATGAATATCAAGCCCTTGTTTCTCCTCCTTACACCTCCATCTAGTTCAACGTATTTGAGCGGAAAAAGTTATAAAATGAGCTTGAAAGGTCACATGCGAGCTGCTTCTTGCTGATATAATTATGTATCTTATAGCAAAGTGCAAAATGCGATTGAAGGAAAACCACATTGACACAATTTTTACGCTGCAAGTGCACGACTGATGCTGGCAAACACCCGAGTACTGATTTGATCATTTTAAACCGTCATGAATTGGATTCAGCGAGAAAATATCGAGCGGATTGGCACATCCATCCACCAAATAAATGGTCTTTTATGCATAACTAAGTGTCGCGTTTCCCCACGAGGAGATATCATTAGTAAGGAATAAATACGTTCTCTTAGCCATCTGAAAAGCCTCTTGTGGGGATCTCGACCAATAAATTTACTTGCCATCACCAACCAACCCACTTGGCTTTAATTGGTCCTGTGCCAAGTTGATATCTCCTCGGCACATTATAATTTGGAAAGCCAATTGTTTTCATATTCCAAGCAATGCCTTGTGAATGAAAGGTTTAGGAATGTCTAGTAAGTCAAAATTAGCATGGACAGGAGCGGTCTATTGTTCTATGTCAGATTAATGGATTGGATTTTGCCCACGAGGCGAATGTGGGCCCCAGAAAGTGTAGCTGTTTCTTGAGTAGGAAAATGAACTTCTCGTCATTTTTCATTTGGCTAATCTGGTAGTCCCTCAAGACTTAGGTTCTGTATTTTTCATAGACGGGTCTCATAATGCAAACAACGGAGAGCTCTCTCCAATGCCAACCGTTAGAAAAATGCTTTCAGAGTGTAGCCTGGGTGGTCGCCAATCTGGAAAGAAGGGTAGTTTGAGTCCCAAGTGTTACTCGATGGAATGGCCCAGTGGGTTAATCTGCCAGAATAATGCCAAAGCTCACCCCACTGGCATTAATACTTGGCGGGTACCGTCTCGGTCTCCGGGCAAATGTCGATATCAGCAATTAAATGAAGAGGGCAGTACATAATACCAAATTAGGTGGGTGTTTCTTGAGAGGAGAGAAACTTCACGCCCCTGCAGAAACCCAAGGCAGTACATAATACCAAATTAGGCGGTCGTTTCTTGAGAGGAGAGAAACTTCACGCCCCTGCATAAACCCAATTCCTCAGTTGAGAGAGAGAGAGAGAGAGAGAGAGAGAGGAGCATCCATGGAAAAAATGGAACAAACTACTGTTGCTATCCTCTCGAGTCCTCGAATGGGTCACCTAATTCCATGCATAGAATTAGCCAAACGATTCATTCTTCATCACAGCATCACTGTGACATTCATCACCATTTCCGAAGACTCCTCTTTAGAAATCCAAAAGGAAGTCAAATCAGGTCTCCCAGAGTCAATCAAGGCCATTGATCTCCCTCGAGTCAACTTAGATGATCTCCCTGAAAACACTGGAGTAGAAGGACGTGCTTGTTTTGCCATAAAACGGTGCCTTCCTCATCTCCACGAAGCCCTCGAAAACTTGAAATGTAGAACGAAAATTGTAGCCCTCGTAGCAGATCTTTTTGGTGCAGAAGCATTTCAAGTTGCTAGAAAGGTTGGTATACCTCCATATCTTTATTTTCCTTCGACATTTATGGGTCTTTCCTTTCTCCTCAATTTACCTACACTGGATGCAACTTATTCCGGTGCATATAAAGATATACCTGAACCACTGAATTTTCCTGGGTGTGTACCAATTCCGGCTCGGGATCTACCGGAAGCACTTTCCGATCGATCCAATAATGCCTACAAGGCAATGCTTCACCAGTCTAGGCTTTACAAAGAGGCTCAAGGAATTTTGGTGAACAGTATGGTTGATTTAGAACCTGAAACTGTTAAGGCTCTAAAGTCACAAGCTGATGTTTATCCTCCAATTTATCCTGTGGGACCCCTTGTAAGGATAGGTAGCAATGGAAGCTTTGGAAAGTATGAATGGTTGAGATGGTTGGATGAGCAGCCACGTGGGTCAGTCCTGTTCATTTGTTTTGGAAGTGGTGGGGTACTTTCTCAGGAACAGCTGATTGAAATTGCATTTGGGTTGGAGATGAGTTGTCAAAGGTTCCTGTGGGTTGTTAGAAGCCCACATGTTAAGCAGGCAAATTCGAAGCTTTTTGCAGCTCAAAGCATTGACGATCCTTTATCATATTTGCCTGAAGGTTTTTTAGATAGAACCGAGGGGTTGGGACTTGTTGTTCCTTCATGGGTCCATCAAGTTCAGGTGCTGGGCCATGAGTCAACCGCTGGATTTGTTTCTCATTGTGGGTGGAATTCAAGCTTAGAGTGTATTGTTCATGGCGTGCCTATGATTGCTTGGCCTCTTTATGCAGAGCAGAAGATGAATGCTTTGTTATTGGTAGAGGATTTGAAGGTTGCTTTGAGGCCCAAGGGTGGTGAAATAGGCTTGATAACTAGGGAAGAGATTGCTCAAGTGGCTAAAGAGTTGATCCATGGGGAACAAGGTAAAGAATTGAAGAAGAGAATGCACGAGCTGAAGGAAGCTAGTGCAAAGGCTTTGGATGAAGGTGGATCTTCTTTTTTGGCTCTCACTGAATTATCCGAGAAATTGAAAAGCATGAAGTAAAGAGAGAGAGAGAGAGAGAACCTAGCGTGTGTTGCATCTTTGATTTTCTGTTTTCAGTTGGTAATGTTTTGTGTTAATTGTAATAGCTGTGGGAGAGTGAGTGGTTTACTTCATAATTATGCTCTTCTACCTAAAAATCAGCGTGCAATGCGTCTTTTCTTCTCCATCTGTTTAACCCCTGCCTTTACTTGCCCAGATGTCGTTGGGGGCTCCATCCATATACATTGTCTAGAAGTTCAGAAATAGAAGAATGTGGATATTAGGGTTCTTTGCTTTGTGGAAAGCGGAGAAGAAGTCCAATGCGATCCTTCTTGATGGTCCTAGTGGTCTAAGTATACATGGAGTAAACTTATGGGAAAGAAATTTAAAATCTTTCATCTCTCTTACTCATGTTATTGTGAACAAATTTTGCAGATAAATTAGACTCCTTGGTATTTGATATGAACAATTGGAATAATTTATCATTATTTTTCTAATTTTCAAACATGTTTTATATAAGTTAATAAAAGTTGCTCAACTGCTAAATTTGATTCCAAAGTCAATATGACCTTTTATAATATTCATTTAACATTGAAGAACAATGGAGGAGCATCTATGGATGATCTAAAATGAATCTATAAGCCTCAACTACAAAAGGGAAGCTTAAACGAAGTTATTCAGGCAAATTTAAAAAAGTTTCTCAAATTCTTCATTTCAAAAATCAAAAGAGGTGTGTTCATTATAGATATTTTTGGATGATTAGAAGCAATCTGATTGTAATCAAAGATCAATAGGCAAGTTAGCAATTCATCCTAAACAAGTCCTTGGAGAAATTCTTTCAATTTCATATCAATAATAAAGTAAAAAATTGCTCTTGTAGTGTTTTTATATTTAAGCTTATCTTTGGACAAGTCTTTCTTATTCTTTCTAAGCTTGAGTTAGGAGGTGTTCTCTCATTGAGAATGCGTTAGTTCCTTGTTTTGGATTTGGGAGATGGGTGTTGTTAAAATTATATGAAGGTTGAGTATAGTGATTGTTCAACCTTACGTGTCCAAGCACATATTCAATTTTGGAGTGTAAATTCTCAGTGGAATTAATGGACTCTATATATATATACTTGAAACACAAAAAGTAGGCATCGAGCTTAGTCTGGCAAACATCTACCAATCACTATGTTCTTGTGGTTGTTCGCTTTCTAATGTGTTCTTGCACTGAAGGTTTAAGTTTTCTTTTCTTGCACAAAGAGAATGTCCACGAATGATTTCAATTTAAGTTAAAAGACTTATATTTCTTATTAAGCCCAATTCACCCCCTCCTAGGACCACAAGAAGATGAAGTTTTGCTGGTGAGATTTGAAATTTCATAGAATGCACTATTTGTTGGAGTTTTAAAAATTAGTTTTTTAGATCATAAATCCTAAATCCCTAATCCATGAATCCTTAGAGTTTGGGTAGTTTCTAGTTAGAAATGAATTCAAATATTGCCATAAAAGAAGACTAGAGTTTTTTGTCGAAGAGATTTAAAATCTCCATGTGATACCCCTTTCATTGGACAATTTTTAGTGAGGAATGCATTTGAGGCTTCACTTGAAAATAATTATCGGATTTCATGGCCAGCAACTTGTGAAATCTTAGTTTCATGTTTTTGTTTATTTTTTTAAAAACAAATTTTAGATCTATGTGCTAGTTGATCTTATCTATGAAAGCATCATATTTGAAAAGATTTTGTAAGAAACGAATGTTGGAAGGAAGGACTTACTATGAATTTTTTTTGAATAATTTAAAACTAATCAGCAAAAACAAAAAATTTAGGAACTCAATTATAATAAAATGATAATTAAAGATAATAAACTATACTTTTCTCAACTCTATAATTTTAAAAAGTATTAAAATTTTAATTATTAAAATATTTAATCCGTCGAGTAATTAATAATATCTGTGCTCGTCTTCATTTTGAAATTCTATATGGTTGTTCCCTAACCAAAGGAGTATAATTTCACTTTGGCCGCCAAAATGGGACCTGTTCAACCACACCATTATTTCCAGGACCCATTTTAGGTGAACCATGCCCCCAATTAAAACAATTCCAGTTCTAGGCTCTGCACTTTGAGATGTAAATTCTTAAGAAGATCATCAGCATGGTAGGATTGTTGGATGCATGAATCATCATCATGGAAGGGTGAACCACAAGAAGCTTTGTAGCATCAGTTTCCTCTTTCTTTTTCGGATTAAAAACAAAAAACAAAAACAAGAACTCTATCTTCACTGGAAAGTAGGGCGAGCCACAAGAATCTTTGTAATATCAGTTTCCTTTTTCTTTTTCGGTCTATTTCGTGCGAAGGATTAAATAAATAAATAAATCAAGTACGCCTCTCTTATCAAATCTATGTAATCCCATCGAAAGCGGCAACTCAAACGTCCTACCAAGCTATTTTCAGGGAAGATGCCTTGTTCTCCGCGACAAGCTGCACTACACCTTGTTGTCCCTGACAAGCTGCGCTACACTAGTTTTAGTTGCTCATCTACCATTAAACACTTGATAATAATGCAGCAGGCGTCCACTAGTCTAAACTGTCGCAACCCGACACAGGGAAAGAACGGTCATTGAACAGGTCACCACAAACAAGATGTTTGCCAACCGCGTAAAATTGACCATAACGAGAGGCGCATAGGACTTCGAGCCGATATTGGTTGGAGGCCTTTTAGCTTTCCTCCACAAGGCTACACCTTTTGCTGGTGTAGGAACGCTGCGGTGAAGGCCCCAGGGTAGTAGTTGCCAGAGGCACCTCTCACTTCTGCATGAGGGGTCTAAACGCCCCACGAATCTACCTCTATTGCATTATAGAGGTTCATGGCTACAATATAAGGCGCACATGCATGTAATGAACCCGCATTGGTGGATGAATTGGTTTTACTTGTATGGAGAGTATACATGCAACGTGGCTCCATCATTTTGGCTAGTTTTAAAAATTTATAGTTAAAAAATGATATTAAAAAAAAAAAACAAACAAGGTTATCCAAATATCTTTTTGACTTCTGCTTAAAATAGAAATGGTTCTATATAAAAGCTTTTCTGAGTACTGCTTATCTCAGATCTGCTTATTTTATAAATGTGTCTACTACTTAAAATAGAAGCCAGAAAAACTGTTTCCAAATGCAGCCTAAGCTTTGGTTGATTAGCCACTCATCTCAAGGTGATTTAAATGCACGTAAATTGGATAATTTTAGCATTTGAAAATCTATACTTTCTAGTATAAGAAATAGACAGTCGAAAGTTTTATATAAGCAACGGTCTAAATTGAACTCTAAAAAAAAAAGTTTTATATGATGCTAGGCCTTGATATACCATTGATCCACACCATTTATCTGACTCCCCCAGCTTTAGATTGCTACTTGTGCAGAAGCCATTACCAAATGGGTGCTACGACGTTTACTTAATTGAATGTAAATCATTGCTCCTGAAGAGCTTCTCACTGATCATGTCTAGCAACATCACACCAAAAACTGCCATTTTGCCATGACCTTTGCACCAATAGATATCTAAGGTTAGTGAAGTTACATAAAATGTATTGATAAATGGTATAGAAGGCCCTACTGTACAGAACTGAAGGAATTGTAGGCTATTAGGGTGTTGTCACGCACTATACCAGAACTCGTCCTTAATATTATTTCCATGAAGTTTTGGAAACTGAAATCATTAACTCCCAAGCGATCAAACTTACCCATAGGTCAACTATAATACCTCACTCTCCTCTTTTCATCTTTTCTCTTTTGCAACTTGTTTGCCATTTTTCTGAAGAAACCAAATGAAAAGCGTAAGCAACTATATTCAACTGTAAGTACCAAGCGGGACCTGCATTCAGGCCATTCAATTCATGGGTCTTATTTTAGCTGGAGCATTCTCTAAATCTATCACCATTTGTATGATCTTTACATTGGTATTCAGAGTTACAATTAACAAACTCCATCTTTGGCTGCCCCAAATATCAACACCTTGAGAAATTGCTTAATTTCATCTTCAATCGAGTCATTGGTCCCTGCAGGACCAACAAATTCAAATATTATTTGGCCAAGATGATATCTCAATGCACCACCAATACCTGATCTCACTGGGTTTCCTTGAGATGAACCGTCAAAGTTTAGCTTGAATTGACCACTTGGAGAAGATTTCCATTTGGGCATCGGTTTTTCTTTCCTACTTCCACTTGTTGATATTTTGTTTCAACCAAGAAGAATGCCTTTGGGGGAGAACTCTTTAAAGTCCAGAGAAGCCGCAGCCCATTGAGCCACCCATCTAAGAATAGTATCTGCCAAAAATAGATTCTGAGTTTTTCCATTAAAGCAGATAGCATTTCTATCAAGCCAAGTAAGCCATATAGCGGCCATAAAAGATAGACCCCACAAAATCAATCCTCTTTTCTCCATGCAAAGTATCACCCATTCAGCTAAGAGGTCTTCATTGAGCACCGAACGAATAGATGATTACGATATTCTGCTGGAGAATTATCACCATGAAAGACTGGCCTACCCCCTGGACATAAGGTTCTCATACGTAAGGACTTTATCCACAAATAAAGTCTAAACAAAAACTGAAACTTACGGAGGAATATAAGGTTGCGAGATGAAGTTCGCATGACACCTAAGTTCCACTTGATTTCACCTTATAATTTCCATTATTGCTAGGTCTCCAAATCAATCTATCTTCCTTGACCGGGTTGAGTAAACTGATTGAAGGTCGGACAATTTCCACGAATTGATGTCCTTCTAGACTCCTCAATTCATGGCAGAAATTGAAATGCCATCTAACCTCGCCATGCTCGAATGAGTAAAAATCTTTAATCCATCCTTCCTGTTGCTAAAAAAATGCAAGTATATGATTGTTTGAGACTGTATTGCCCAGCCATAAATCTTACCATAACTTTACCTCATCTACCTTTATGACATGGAAAGAGGATCTTTGGTGCAACGGTAGAGTTGTCGTCGTGTGACCTTGAGATTACGGGTTCAAGGCATGGAAACAGCCTCTTGCAAAATGTAAGGTAAAGCTGCATACTATTGACCCTTGTGGTCTGTCCCTTCCCTAAACCCCGTATATGCTAGAGCTTCATACATTAGGACTGCCTTTTTAGATTATGTGACTAGAGATATCCCGCCATAGTCTCCATCCTTTAGCCGCTTCTGCTGCGGCTATCCAACATCTAGGTGGGACAATGAAATAATGACATGTAATAAATCGGCAAATCTGACATCCATGCTTTGATCAAGGTTAGAGTCGTACCTTTAGAGACCAATGCTCTTTTCCATTTTGCCAATTTACCCTAGTACCTTTTAAGTAACGGTTCCCAATTAAGCTTTAGATTTTGGCCGACCAAAACCTGGTGGTAATCCAAAATTATAGCTTGGAAGGCTGCCAAGTCTACAACACAAAGAATTGGCCAAACTTAGTGAGCAGTTTTCCTCCAAATTAACTCCATAGAGTTCGAATTTCTCAAAATTTATTCTTTGGCCTGTCATCATCGCATATGCCTTGAGAATCGCCTTAATGTTTCTGCTTTGATCTTCCCTGTAAGTACCCACCAACATTGCATTGTCCGCAAATTGCATGTGCATGATGATGACTTTTGAGTTTGGTACTCTACCTTCATATAAATTAGATGCAATAGCTTTGTCCATGAATTTTGTTGAAGACTTCGACAAATAAGAAGAAATAGGTATGGAGAGAATGCATCCCGCTGTCAAACCCCACTTGAGCCTTTGAAAAAGCCTTTCGATGTCCTGTTAATGAGAATCGAGAAGAATACTTATTCAAGGCTCCACCTAATCCATGATCTCCATTTATCTCTGAAATTAATTTTTTGGAGAACCATGTCCACTATTTTCTTTTATACTCTATGGAAAGTTTTTTTTACAAATATAATCACTACTGTAATTGATGTTTTCTAAGATGGCAAAAAGAAGATATTTTCATGCAATCACCTTAGCAAAAAAATCTAAGATGGTTACAAAAAATCATCCTAAAAGATCCTATTCAATAAGATGATGTTCCAAAAATCATCTTAAAAAGTTATTGAAGAGAGTTAAAATTTTGAAGATTTTTGTGGGAAGAACTTAGAAAAATTGACTTTAAAAACCATAACTTAAGAAGAGAGTTGTGGGGCACGGTCTTAAAAAAATCATATTTAGAAACCTCTCAAAAAAGATAACTTAAGAAGATGGTTAAAAAAATCATCTTAAAAAATCTAATTAACAAGACATCATATGCATATCGAACAAAAGGTTTTTCTATGTTTCCATTCACACCTTTGTTGGTATTTTTTTTTTTTTTTTTCTGCTTTTGAATATATGGCTAAAATATGTCATGCTTCCTGACCATGAAGACAGGTATGTCCCACCGAGACCCAATATTGTAGCATCTTTAGCATTGTAGCCTATGTTTTGAAGTTATGAAACTCACAGGAGCATCAAATCTAGTTTGTTAGATTTGGTCCTTTTCTAGCTTTCTTTGATTTATGTAGTTTTTTTTTCTCCTCTTGACATTTTCCTTTCCCAGCCAAAGTGCTTTTTTTTTTTTTTTTCTTGGAACACACTCACGTTTTCTGAAAGCGCTGCATTGATTGTAATACTTCCTACTCCTTGATTTCACTGTTCTGCCTCCTGCTTCTCATATTTTTCTTTCCTTACTTCCTCCTTCTTTCAGATTTTTTCTGCTATTTCCTCCCCCCAAAATTTCTCCTAAGTTATTGAATTTTGCTCTCATCTTCTCTTTCTTGAAAGTTCACCATCACTTGCTTCACCTTTGCTCATCATTCCTTCCCCTGCCCATCTCTTAAACTTTAATAAACATGGTATCAAAGCCTTGTTGACCAAAAGGCTATGAGTTTGAATCTTGAGACCTTAATTTATCAAATTAGTTGATAGCTTAAGTTGATGGAAAATGGGCACCAATATTTATATTGCTACCACATGCCCTCATATGGAAGGTCCTATTTTGGCTCTTGCATTTAAAAATTAATTTGACAAATGAGAGTATTATTGCTTTGAATAGTAATTTGACAAGTGGGAGTCTTAAGATTTTAACTCACAATAAAGCTCTAATACCATGTTGGAACATTGCATTTGAAAGTAGTTTGATTAAAAAAAAAAAAAGAAAAAAGAAAAGAAAAGAAAAGCAAAGCATTATTAGGATTTTAACTTGCAACCTCTTGGTCATTGAGCCATTCCACCTAAGAGCTAAGCTGATAGGAAGTGGACCAACAATATTTGCGTGACAATGAATGAGATTTTTGGACCATTTCTTGATTTTTTAAACCATTGACTCAAAGAAAACAGAGAAAAGTTGATTATGAAACTTGGATTACAAAATTGTTAGCTAGATTCAGATACAAGGATGATCAACTAGATGCTCTAGATCAGAAGTTGGAAGAAACAAACCTCCCAAATTTTGGTTTTGAAAATGAAAATAGAAAGCATAGATTTATCTTCAAGCTAGTAGAACATGAATAATAAGTAATTTTCAATCAATAGTCTAGGCACTTTACCCAATGAAAATCCTTTAACTATTATATTAAAACTTATGACTGAGTCATTATTTATAGTTCTAACTTAGCCTTACTAAAGCAAAATAACAAAATATTTGAGTTCCCATCTTCTTAAAAATGGATTAGTTAAGTCTATCTCTAAGAGCACTAAATGAGCTTAGAAAATGAAAGATAAGATTTGAAAATTTTGTATAAGATAATTATTTTTTGAGTTATCAAATACACTAATATAGTACCAATTCCCTTATCTAAAAATTGTGTTGTAGTAATATTAACCTAGTGTCGAAAAATCAAACATATGAAAAACATTAGTAACTGAAACTAAACTAGATTGAACTAAATCAAACTAATTTAAATTGAACTAAATGAAACTAAAACTAACTAAGGTATATCAAAATGGAACTATTTTAAGCTAAAAGATAGCGAATGATCTCAGCTATTTGAAAATGATTAAAGCTTTAAACTAAAAAGATTACCTGAGAAGTTGTTAATGAATTCTTGTCCTTAGCTGGAGAAGACACTATGCTTTTCTCAAACTCAAGAGAATTTTTATAAATCAATTAAAATTTAATCAACAAGTTAACCATTTCCATTAAGTTGTTCAACTCAAGTCTTGGGCTAGGGATACTTGGCACCAAGTACCATTATCTTATTATTCAATGTTGTACTTGTTGTTGTTGGGTATTTTCTAATTTATATCACTATAATTTAGGAATTTAAAGGTATTAGGTTGACATACGACTAAATTTCTCATGTAGGAAAGGATATTGCTATCAAAATAAATTTTGCTAATATCATTAATATGTAATATAGTGCAACACTAAAAATGGGATCATATACTTGCGATGCACTAGAAAATCATTTCAAATATGTGGGACAAAGCAATGGTAGTTGTGCTGGTTCTAGTTAAGTATTTAACTCCTTTTTTAAGCTTTTCGTTGGACCAATTGCTTAGAAAAAGTTGTGGGTGATTCTTCCACCCTTTTAAGAAATAAAGTTTTTCATCTGATATAAAAAATCCAAAAGACCCCTTAACTATTTCAATTGTTAATAGATTCGTTCAATCATTAATAACTTGATTATTTTTAGATAATAGTAGATAGAAAGAATGCTCACAAGGAGTCTTAAAGTGTATTCATCATTGAGTAAATATTTTCAAAAGACTTAAACATTGTAAATAAAGTTGTAAACATGGTGAAACCAAGTGAAACAAGCTTGTAAACTAAGTACAACAAGTTTGGCCTTCATTTGATTGTTTATGAGACAAAATAGAAACCAACTTTTTGTGGATATTTCTCTCACTAGAAATTACGAGATTTTACACTACAAGTAGGGAAAATCCATCTCTACTATTTTTTCAACTATGAAACCACTAACTTGGAAGTCAAACTTGTAAAAAATCTATAAAAATCCGAACCCAGAATGACTAATGTGAAGTTTGACCAAATTTCTCAAAATACCTACCAATAACATGAATTTTATGTGAAATCCATGAAAACTATCAAAATCATGAACCACTACACTCTTGTGAGATGCTTTTGATTGAATACAACACACATGGGTCCCCTTCCATACTACAATCTTCCTCTCTCCCATTGGATGAATGGTCAATACTGAAGGAGGATTTCGATTCAAAGGACTTATGCCTCTAGACATCCAAGTGAGACTATTCATAGCTTGAGCATGGTAACATGCTTGGGAGGTATTTGTTTGTTTGCGATTCTAAAATCTATTAAGGAGAAAATTGTTTCCAAGACTCCTAGCCTAGATAATCTAGCCCTTGCATTCCATTGGTAAAAAATGTGCAGCATTTGAATGACATTGAAATTAGCTATCTCGTCACCTATGCCAGAAAGAAGCATGCCTCTCACCAAGTGCTTTAAAAGACAAGGAACTCAAGTTGACCAAAAAGGTCGAGTTATTTGGAAGTCTTAGGAAGCCATCGTGTCAACTTCTGGAATGCGGCTAAAAATTTGTAAGGAAACTTGGATAAAGTATTGTATTTATTTGGAAAACTAAAGTTGAGAACCCAAGGGATCCCTTTCTTAATAAAGTGCAGTCTAACATTTTTCACTAGCAGCTTCTAGTTTCATCAAAAGGCTTTTCAAGTAGTCCCTTACTCCTATGGATGACTCTGCAATCTTCATTTCTAATATTACTATGACTTCATAATACACGACATTTGAAGCTTCATGGTAGGATGAAGAACCAATTTTGGTGTTTTTGTTTGCATTTATGCTAGCACTACCCAAAATGTTTGCAACTCATTATCACAAGAGGTTCAGAACTCTTATGTGAATTCCACTTTTCTGCATGCTTCCTTGGGGATTTTAATGCAATTTGCCACTCTAATGAACAATGGGAGGGGAATTACCTTCTAACTTAGGCCATAACTACCTCTGCACATGGACTCTCCCTTATTGACTTGCAATATTCTAGACCACCACTCACCTAGTTTAATTTCCTAGAGGAATTGTTTCTCATTCTTAACGGACTTGATCGTGCCATAGTTACAAGGTCTTGGATGGGTGCTAGGCTAGATTCTCATATGAATCATCTTCCTCATATCACTTGTGACCAATGTGCTCTTCTCCTAGATACTTATCACTTACCAATAAGGAGTCCACGGCCTTCTCTCTCCAAGCTTATGTGCCAACATCATGACTCCTTTTATAATTTTTTAGACAAAGCTCAGAGTGAAAATATTCAAGGTTCTACAGGATACTTGCTTTGTGAGAAATTGAACAAGCTTAAATATGATCTCAAAATTTGGAATCGACCAGGTTTTTTTATCATACTAATATGTGAATCAAATTTTTTTCAGATTAGTTGGTTGAGGTTCAATCTAGGGCTCTCATTGACTATGACTATGAAAGAGCTATTTTACACCAATTGCATAACTTGCTTCAAACCTAGAAAATTTATTGGAAGTAGAAGTCTAAGCTAGATTGGATCCAAATGGTTGGTATCAACATTAAATACTATCATCACATGGTTTGGGCTAGAAGGAAAAAAATTCTTCATTTTTTAATTTAAGGTTGGAGATAGGGAACTCACGTATGATTGGTCTACTACCGCTCTTGCCTTCCAAAATTATTATGATCATCTTTTTACTTCCAAAAATCCCCCTTGAGATGTTGCACTTACTAAGAATATTTAGTTGGTGCTCTTTTCGGAGGCCAAGGCAGAGTTTCTAGCACAAGTTACTATGAAGGAGTGTAATGAGAAGTATTCCACATGGGATAAACAAAAGCTCCTTGGTTTTATGGTTTTCCTGCAAATTTTTTTAGTATAAATTGCCATGAGACAATAGACAGGTTCATACCAATTAGTCTTTGCAATATTAGCTGCAAAACTAGCACTAATGTGTTGGCCAATCATCTTAAACCTCATCGTACAAGTTTTATCAACCTAGCTCAGATGGTGTTTGTTATGGGTAGAGTGTACATGAGAACTCTTACTCATGCATGAGATCCTCATGACATTTAGAAGGTAGAAATTCAAGCACCCAAGTCTTGCCATTGACGCTGACCTTGTTAAAGCATATGATTCAATTGAATGGTGTTTCTCATACAGGCATTAGATTGAATGAAATTCTTGCAAAAAATTGTTGACCTTATCATGTTTTATGTTTCCACTCTTGGCTTTGCTATCTTGGTAAATGGTGTGCCAACTTCGTGGTTCCATCCCCTGAGGGATTTTTGCTAGGGAAATCCTTTATCTCCATGTATATGTGTGCTTTGTGCAAAAGCCTTTTCATCATGTTTGGATTAAGAAGTGTGGGATGGAACTATTAGCTCTATGATCCACCTATTTCTCACTTACTTTACATTATCCTTTGAGAACTGTAGGACCATTTGTAGACTAGTAGACACCCTTGCTTTAGAATTAGGCCTCTCCATCTCATTGGAAAAATCTACAATGACATTTTGTGACGACCTAGGTTTTCTCATGCATTTTTAAATGCAATATCTAATTCCTAAGGTGGGATACATCCCTGTTTGAAAACCATTTTATAAAAATCATGCAATGCAGAGAAAAATCTTTAGTTTTAAACTCATTTTGAAAATCTCGAGTGTCATTTGCTTTCACCCCAGATCTATCCAGTCACAACATACAGCCCAATTGTAATTAAATACAAATACATGTCCAAAGGGTTGAGAATTTACTTACATGTATAATTGTTTCCTTTTTGATTCACTTGCTCGTAGCACTAACATAGATGTCCTCTACTCGTGGATGGAATTATCCTAAAAAATGTTAAGGATAGGGTGAGTATATACTATACTCAGTAGGAGTCTATCGCTACTAGTTTTATAATGCATGCGATGTTTAAAATCATGTGCTCTTTTAAAACATGAGCATGTCTGAACACTCAAGTTCAATATATCAATATTAAAATCCATTGTTAAACCGAAATACTAACAACTTAAAGGATCACATAATCCAAATCGAAGGTATCATATATGTATATATATATATATCATAACATTATGATATATACAAGATGCTTCATTGAATCCAACTCATGGATATCTAGTATGGTATGGTCGACCAACCTCATATTATGCCGTATGTAATGCAAATAAGTCCATAAACCATAGGGTCCAACTATGCCCACGACCTCCTCGCCGTGTAGTCCTCGGGTACCTGAGGACACTCGGTCATAGCCTCCACGGGGCCTATGACACGTCAACCTAGTGCCGTGACACCAGTGGTAGCCCCCTGTACCACATGCAGTCGACATAGGGACGTTGCCCTTTTTGGGCGTGGTACCCATCTACCTAATAGTGGTAAAGGCTAGAGGCCAACCCAAACCTCTCGGCATAGCGCCCAAGAGCTTATTAGCCCAAATCATAATCAGATCAAACAAGCGAAAACCTCTCTTTTTTCAGAACCAGTCCTCTTCGGGTCCCTCACAACTGCCTGGCCCTCAGCACTCCAGCGTCTTTTGGTAACCCTCAAGGACATGCAATTTTTGCAAGGACTTAATGCTCACAAATCATGCAATGTATGCAATAGTTTGCAAAACATATTTATGCATAATGTATATGCAATTATTTATAAAACATGTCTATGCATAAAGCATTTATCACATGCATGCTGAATTAAGTCATGATAAACAAGTCATATACTTAAAACATGTATTCGCAAAACAATCATAGTTCTTTTATAAGAATCTAGTAGCGATAGAGCACCTACTTGGCTAGGTCGCGCTAACCCCTTTGTCCTCGTACGCTCCTAAACATGGTTTGGGGAATCAAAGTTAGTTTGGCCTATCTTTTATGGGTTTTAGAGTAGTTGGGTCTTATTACTTAGGCATTAAGGCCCTATGCCTATGGGTGTCCTAAGGTCCTAATTGGGCCTTCGTATCCTCAGTTTTCCAAAGGTTTAGCGGCCATGCACCACCATCCTATTCTAAGGGTCATGCCCACCTTTTATTGGGCCTTGATCAGGGATTTTATAGTTTTAGTGTGTCCGCGTCGTCGACACGGACACAAAACCTTTTGCGGCACCTCAATCGGAGCTCTAGATCTCAAGTTATAAGCTTTTTAGTATCAGGTGTACATAAGGACATTAAGAGTGAAAGGGTGGAATGCTAGCGTGCTGCACGTCAACGGCATGCACTCCAGCAGCCTTAAGAGACGGAAAATCCTGGAACGCTAGCTAGCTACGCGTCAGTGACATGCTCCTCAGCGGGAGTGTCTACAGACGCGTTGGACTTCCCGCCCGTCTGTTCCTTTTGTAGGCGCGTCCACGGACGCGCCCGTTTGGTTCTATTGAACACGGTCGACACATTTCGTCCAGGTGGGACATTCTGCTCGTTTGGGGGACCGGAGCGTCCTCAAGACACCCTGGTTTGACAGGGTCAAACCAGTGTGGTCCAGGGAATGTCCCTGGGTCCTTGGTGACTCTCTAGGGCTCTATTTTGCATGATTTTTTATGCAAAAACTTAGGAAAACTGAGCCTAGGACTACTGTGAAGACGGGTTTTGAGGGATCTTGGGCATACCTGGCTCGTTGCTGGGTTTTTCTCCTCATTTCTCCTCTTGGTTGCTTCTTCAAAATGGGTTTTCCTCAAGCTTTTGGGCTGCCATTAGAGGCGCCCAAGAGCTCTATTTATAGAGTTATAAGAGGGTTCTGGAGGAGGCTCTCATCGCCCTTGAATGGCGGTAAAGAAACCTCCAAAATGGATGTAATTTCTCCTCCAATCACTGTCGTTCTAGAACCCTCTACGAGGTTGAAGATGAAGGGTGCCCGTATCAAAACAGGCCCCTGTGTTTTGCAGGCTAAATCCGTTTTTTAGTAAAAATTACATTTTTACCCCTAAATTTCAAAGGGCCATAACTTGCTCATTTTAACTCTGTTTTGGGTGATTTTGGTCTTGTTGGATTCCTTTTTCCGAGACGCACCTAATGAAACTATTTTTAGGACCAAATTTCTGGGTTCAGTCAAGGTGAATAGTGAAATGACCAAAATGCCCTTATCTTCAAAAAATGAACTTTTCATTGCTAACTTGGGATTTTAATATTACAAAATTGGAGTCATTACACATTTAGCGCTGGTGTCCATCATAAAGCTGTCAAAGCTTTGAGAAAAGCATTCTATATCCACAAAGATAATATGGCATATTCTTATTTGGGTGTTCCATTATTGTCTTAAAAACCCAAAGCTAAAGATGTGCAATATTTAGTTAATTGTGTTTAGAAACGAATGGTTGGATGGCAGCAGCATTTTCTCTTTAAAGCAAGTGAAACTATAATGGTCAATGCTGGGACATCATGTATGTCCTATACTCTACCCTTGAAGCCTTACCAGTGCCTTAATGTTGTAATGACCCTGAATTTTTGTAACTTATTAAGGCAAATTCATAAAGTTTGATTTTTTAGAAATTATGGGCTGGAATATTAGGTTATTGAAAATTCTCTTTTTATTGAGATTATATCATGAATTAAAATATATAAATTAAGAATGTACTTGGAAAACTGATCGAAACAACATTAAGTACGTTCAATTCTGAGTTAAAATGAAAATTTCTTATTTTTCTCCATTTAGGGGCAAAATGGTAATTTTACCCATATTCCATATCCAAGAAATAAGACCTCAATATTCAGGAAGTACTTAGAAATACGATTCCAACGCCACTAAGTAGGCTCGATTCCGAGTTCGGACAAATAATGCCTATTTTTCTCCAATTTTAGAGTTATAAGGGCAAAAACGTCTTTTTATATAAAAGTGGGGCCCACAAAGTGGGGCAACGTTCTAGAAGCAACAATAATTGCTCAGTGCATTATTGCTGGTAGTGGAGAATGTAGTGGAGATTGTAGTGGAGAATGGAGAATGCATTTGTAATAAAAAATTCTAAAGTAATAAAATATCTTATTAAAAGAAATGATAAAAAATTCAAATTTGGCTATAAATATGTCCCAAAAATTTCCAAAAATTTTCACAACCTTAACCACGAAATTTCCAAATCTTCCTTGGTGTTTCAGCCCCAAATTCTCATTCATCCCTCCCCAATCTCTATTTTTCTTATTTCTCTCTCCTCTTTCTAAGTGGAACAAGAGACCTAAATTCAATTAGGCACTCCGTTCCAAGAAAAATCTGATCAATTCCACCGTCCATAACCTCCTCTACCACAGTATATACAAAATCCCCAAATCAATTTCAAGATCCAACGGTTCCAACAACAGAAAACCACAAAAAGGTAGACAATCGGGCTATATTATCATCAACCGGTAATTCTCTCAAATTGAGCATCAAATATATGTTTTTTCTCCAATCAGGTAGGTGGAACTACTTCCCATTCATATTTATTATGTTTTAGTATAATTTTTATTTTTCTGTAATTTAATTTGAATGAAAAATGGTAAAAATAAAGTAAATACCAGCCCCTTCAATTTATGGTTATAGAGAGCTCAGATGGAAATTCTGAGTTTTCCAATCAATCCAGAAGGGTCAAAAACCCTTAGGGTACAATTTTCAAGAAAATCTAACAAGGTTTGGACCCTCAATTGAGAGAGATTAATTCTGGTGGGCCCAGATCAAATCTGGACCCTGAGAACGGCTGAAAACTTCAATTTAAGATTGTGGAGTCATATGAACTCCAAATTGAGATCAGAAAGAAGCTATGGAAAGCTTGTAATGTCTAGTTTCTAATGAAGTCATAATATTTCTAAAAATTATATCTGTATTTTTCTGTATTTTTTAAATAAGTGTCCAATTTCTAAGATCTTCAAGATCTGAGGTGATCAGATCTTGGAAATTTATTTTAGTGATGATATAATAATGTAATAGAGTAATATCTATGGTTAATTTGTACAGATCTTGGATAAAATAGGGGATCTACCCTTTATGGTAGAAAAACCCTAAAATAAAAAATAAAAAAAAATACAAAGGGACCCACTTGATCAATGAGATCAAGTATGATCAGATCCTTGGGATGGATTAAAGGGATGATATTATGATGGAATCCAGTTAGATCATGGATGAAATGTGACAAAATCAAGTGGATAAGATTTTTGGATCTTAATGGATTAAAAGCCCTAAAGGTAATTAAAACCCTTAATCTAAAGGAAAACACCTAAGATCTAATGGTTGGATCATATTTAAAGGTTTATAATAATCTTAATAAAATTAGTTTAAATTGTCTTTTTATTGGATATAGAAGTGTAAATGTGATTTATGTTTTAGGTTTTAATTGTCTTTTATTGGATATAGAAGTGTAAATATGATTTATGTTCTAAGTTAGAAAGCATGATAGTGTAATCTTTAAATTTTAGTATGATATGCCCTAAATGAGTAATTTGTTAGTAGATTTGATTATCTTAGGATCATGTTAGTGTAAATTAGGATTTAAACATGATTTCATTATGATAGAAGATGTGTTTCATAACTTAAGATCATGTTAGTTTTATTTCACTATCTTAAGTTACATTCATAGGAAGAATGTTAGTATATAGTTGTTAAACTTATATTTGATTTATGCTTTCAAGTTGATGAATTACTTATTGTCAAAATTTATTCAATTGTTAAGTAATTGTTAAGATATAAGGAGCATAAATCACCAAAAATGTAAACTAATGAAATATAGAAATTCATGGACAACTAAGATGAATGAATGATTTTGACTTAGTAAGGGCTATAGTTAGTAGGACAATATAAGGAATGATTTATCATTTCCTTGGCCCAAAATAGGAAAATAATGAACATCCATGGATGACATTGTGCATATCCATGGAAATTAATTAAAATCAATTAGAGAAGGGACTTAAGGTAAAGAGCTCATAGGAACCTTGTCAAAGGTTGAGCTAGTACCACTCCAGTGGACTCTGAACATTGTGGTTATAGGGGGTATACAAGAGCCAAGTGCTTTTCCCTCACCTCCAATTGACGTAAGAGAGGTCTAAACGCCTCCTTACATGAGGGTTGTATTAACCACTTTTTGAGCAGACTTTAACTGGTAAGTACTGGTCATCCTGAAATAAGGAGGAGTTGTCTAGTGATAGGAAGAAATAAATTATCTTCAACCAAGTAAGACACTAACTGGTTGAATAATAATAAGAACATAAAAAGATAGCAAATTATCTAACCCTAATAAAAATAGTAAGTGAGATAAGGATGATCAAACAAGATGAGATCTTGTATGATCAAAAACAATAAGGAAAAAGAAACATCAATGTAAATTAGATTGTTATGTATGATATAGATAGTATTTGTATAGATGATATTAAACCCTTGGATATATGATATTCAAGGAAGAAAGAGTCGATTATCCTACATAAGGATGATCAAAAGACCATGTAGTATGTACCCTTGATTAGAAAAATGACATTATACATATGATTTGACAGATATATGTTGATCAAGACTATGACAGATTTCAAGGAGTAAGAATACCTTATTGAGGTAGGTGGATTATTAAGAATGCCTTTACATGAAGATACATGTCTAATACATGATCTTATGTTTTGAAGTATTGACATGTATGATACCAATATATTAAGGTAAATACCTCAAATTGAAATATGATCCAACCAAATGATGAGGAAAATAAGTATTAAATGGTCAAGTTGAGAATTGAGAACAACCCTAAGTGAATAGGAAAGTAGAAAATATTCCAGTCCTAGATAAACAGACGAGATAGTCGATATGTATAAGTATTATTTTACATACAAGCTTGGAGGCTTGTGGTTTTGTTTTAAACATGCATGAGCACAGGGATGCTATGCTAGGAGAGTTAAGAGGGTTTGGCCACCCACTCTCTCGAAACTTGATGATATTGAATACCAAGCCTAAGAAAGGCTAAAAGTCGGGTGGGGCAATTATGGGAAGGCCACCACCGTGACAGCCATGGTCCTCCCATATGGACATGGATATTGTAATTTCCACCGAGAATGGTATAAGTGGATTATTGAACAGCTTATCCGGGCGCGCGTACGGATCGACCGCAAGCATAGTAGTCCTTGATTATTTTGCATTATGATGCATATGAAATTGGCATAGTGAAATGCCTTAAAGGATGGCATGATGAAATGCCGTGTAATTGTATATTACCAATATTTTTCCCAGGAAGGGAAAAACCCAAAGATAATGCTTGGCTGAAATACAAATCTCCTATAATGAAAGGAGTTGATTAGTTTTGTATGGAAATGATTATTGATTATTTTTACAATTTTAACGGATTTGTTCTTATATACTATGTATGTATAAAGGTGAACACAAATGATAAGGAAATGAGATGTTTATATAAATAATAGTGGTCTGTGAATGTGTTTATGATAGAATGAATTATGGGATAGTTGAATATTGAGATTTTCTTGTCAATAACTTACATTCTTATCCCCTACCAAGCATAGCTTCTTTGAGATATTGTAAATGTTCAAATGTTTACAATATCTCGTATCTGAAGAAGGAGACTTAGGAGCTCAAGACTTGAAGAACTAGTGAAGAATAAGTAATAAGGGTATATCCCTTGAAACATTGTATAGAGAGCATGTATTGTCTTTAGAACTTTGTAATTTGAATTGTGTATTTGGACAAGTATTGTAAAGATACAAGGGGTTGTGTCTTGTGAACCACTTTGGATGGATCCTGGAAGTTTAATAAAATCATATTCCTTCAATGGAATTTTATTTTGTACACAAATTGTACTTATGTTATGTATGAAGTGGTGACTTGGGTTTTCAAAACAAGTTTTAAAATAAAAGAATTTCCGCTGCTTTGTTTTGCCAAAAAAAAAAAAAAAAAAAAAAATTTACTAAGGGGACGCCCTTGCCTTTGAAAAATATATTATAAAATGTGTTTCAAAAACCCGGGTCGTCACGGTTGGTATCGAGCCATTCATCCAACACAAGACAATACCATCATGTCCAATATGAAGATGAATATCTAATTAAAGGATGAGGATTAGTAAATGAATAAGAGGTAAGTTATTAGTTGATGAGAAGGAGTTATATGAATAAGACATAAGTTATTAGTTGATGAGAATGAGTTATGTGATAAACTCATTAGTTAAGAGATGAGTATAGAAGGAGTTGACTCATTAGTAAGGGATAAGTCTTGAAAGAGTAGCCTCAATTGTTGAAGAGTATGTAAAGAGTTGACTCATAGTGAGGAAAGAGTTAAACTCATTAGTTGAGGAATATGGACGTAAAAGATGAGAATAAAGAGTTAAACTCATTAGTTAAGAATGAGTATAAAAAGAGTTATTATGAAGGAATAGTATAGTACAAGTAGATATTATTGGATGAAAGGACTAGAAATACTACTTAGCAAGTAAGAATTCCAATATAGGGAATAGTAAGATATAAAAATCAATAAGGAAAACATTACAATGGATGTAAGGTATGATGTTTAGGTCTAACCTAAAGTTCGAGTAAACATACATATGTATGAACAAAGTACACCAATACTAGTATGTATATGACCATTGCTAAGTGAAGGAATGGAGATAAAGAGAAAGAAGTGATAGATTGGAAAATGTGATGGAAAAACTCCAACCTTATAGAAAAGGTGAAATGGAGATTTATGAGAAATAAAAGCCAAAGAGAAAACTTCAGAATTATTATAAAAATAAAAATATATAATAAATATAAGTGTAAGAGTTATAATTGCTACATATATGGTATTATGACAATTAGTTAAATGAAATTAATCATCAAAATAGAGGAAATTGAAGAGATAAGTGAGATAATTCAAAATTTTGTAAATGAGGATAGTTTTCAAGTAAAGATGAATAAGGAGATAAGTAAGTAATTTCTCTCTAAACTTAGTAAAGGCAAAAGATTTAATAAAGAAATGATAAAATTTCAGAACATAAAGAGATGGTCTTTATAAAATGAAATGGGAGAAGATAGTTTGATATGTTAAAAGGGACAAAAATATGATCCCAAACTTATTAAGAAAGACAATTAAACCATTATGATGTATGGTTAACAAAGAAATTATAGCCCTATTGATGGAACAACAAATATGAAATTCCTAAGATATAAATGAAATTGGTATGATAAATTAATTGTAGAAATTAGCACAAAAGAATTTTCAAGGATTAGAGAAATATTGATATGATAACTTGGGAATATTGAAAATAATTTTGGGATTATAGTAAAGAGAAGTACAATTGGTGGTGAAACAATTTTGGGCAATAGATAGAAATATTGATATGATGAATTGAGAAAATATAGTTATGGATTATCATGAAGAAGAGTACATTTATTGATCAAGAAAAATAAAGAACTAAATATGAATAGAGATATTAATTCCACTTACATGATATAGTGATGATATTGAAAGATTTAAGGAATATAATGAGGAAAATATATTTTTGGAGGAAGGTTGAGATAAAACATGAGAAATGAAGACCTATAAACAAATAGTAATATCTAAACTTAAGTGTAGAGTTTGGAAAAATAAGATGATTATGAATAAGTCATAAATCCAAATTTTTGGAGAAAGAAGTGGTTAGAACTTTAAGATATTTTGAGATTTTCAATCTTACATGAGATTGAATGAGAAAATATCTATAATAGTTGAGGAAAAGAACATCAAATTATTTGAATGAGCTGAAAGAACAAATGTTAAGGATTAAGGAGTGATTATAGAAATTTACAAGATGAAAGTAACGACTTTCTTTAGGAAAAGAAAATGGAAAGATCAATGTAAGGATGCATTGAACATGAAAGAGTTTATTAAGGAAATTTATTACCCTTGTTCTCCATAAGGATGCATTGAACATAAATGATGTTGAGGAAATTAAGTATCCGTTTTCTCTATAAGGATGAGCATTTTCAAAATTTATTATTATTATTTGAGAATTGGAAATGCAACATCAAAGTATAGAATCAATACAAAATTTAAGTTCTATGAGTTGGATAAATGATGTTCATAAAGTTGAGGAGAATGAAATATATTAGATGAAGTAATAATGATATATGGAAATGGATGTAAGGAGACCAAAAGAATTCATGGAATATATGTGTTGCAAGTGTACATTTTGATTAAAGAAATCAAGTTTTAAGGTTATATAAATTTTAATAGATTTCAAGAAATCAAGAGCATTCATGGGATATATGTTAGATGCTTACAAAACTTGTCAATCATCTTGTTACATGTTGATTGAAGAAAGAAAAGTTTAGGGTTATATAAATTTTAAGGATAGCATGGAAATTAACCCCAACAAAGGGAGAATGTGAGATCAATATATGAAATGACAATGACAATTAGAGAAATATATCTCTTACTGATTTTATAACGTAAGGACATTTAGTGCAATCTTGCAATGGATTACATAAATCCTAAATGAGTTAATGATAAATTATGGAGTTTATAAAGACTCAAGAAGGGATGAATTCAAAATCAATAAGAACTCTTTTAATTATAATTATCAAGAATATTGCAAATTAAGAGTTAGTATGATATGATAAAGGTTATGAGATATGCTTGAAAGAAGTATGAGAAAATGTATAATCTAGAAATTTTGGAAGCCCATGACATATAAATAGATATGTAAAAGAAAAAGAGATAAATATTATCATAGATGGTAAGAAGGTTCAGAATATTGTTTTGAATACGAGAAAGGGATAACAAAAGAGGATCAGGAATGTATATGCAGAGTAAAATGACACTCAAAGAGTGTTACAAAAACAATGGATGTGGTGAGAATGAGGAAAGAATCATCACAAGGTTACCACTCTTCAATGATAGAATTTGAAAAGAAATTTCTCAATAAAAAGAATTAGTAAAGAAGTATGAATTGTAGGATAGAAATAAAGTAATCACTTCCAAATAATGGAAGAACAAGGAAAGAGATAATTACTTCCAAAGATTGGAAGATTGTTAAAAAATATAACTGAACAATAGTGGAAGATATAGAATCCAATCACTATGTTATTAGTGTAAGGACTATACATAGTAAGAAAGCTATGTAAAAACTTTATATATTGAAATAGAATGAGAGTGAGCAATAGAAGATAGAATGGGAAACTTTCAAGTATGGAAAGATTGATGAAAGTAAGGAGTAAAAATTTAGCCAAGTAGAAGGTTTGAAACCAAAGGATAACTCAGATTAAGAGTTATTAATCCTTTTGGGAAAGTCTAGCAAAACTCAGCTTAATTGAATGATGCATAAGTAAGGTTAGACAGGTGTGAGCATTTTAATAGCAATCAATCATATGATTTATACCTTTGAGAAGAAGGTAGTTTGAAAAAGGAATAAAAAGAAAGAGGATTTCCTTAAGTGGTAAGGCCACATGTGTAAGGCTATGAAAGAATTATGAAAACTCCTAAGTGAGTTGATATGCAAATTTCGAGGACGAAATTACTATAAGGGGGGAAGATTGTAATGACCCTGAATTTTTGTAACTTATTAAGGCAAATTCATAAAGTTTGATTTTTTAGAAATTATAAATTTGGAATATTAGGTTATTGAAAATTCTCTTTTTATTGAGATTATATCATGAATTAAAATATATAAATTAAGAATGTACTTGGAAAACTGATCGAAACAACATTAAGTACGTTCAATTCTGAGTTAAAATGAAAATTTCTTATTTTTCTCCATTTAGGGGCAAAATGGTAATTTTACCCATATTCCATATCCAAGAAATAAGACCTCAATATTCAGGAAGTACTTAGAAATACGATTCCAACGCCACTAAGTAGGCTCGATTCCGAGTTCGGACAAATAATGCCTATTTTTCTCCAATTTTAGAGTTATAAGGGCAAAAACGTCTTTTTACATAAAAGTGGGGCCCACAAAGTGGGGCAACGTTCTAGAAGCAACAATAATTGCTCAGTGCATTATTGCTGGTAGTGGAGAATGTAGTGGAGATTGTAGTGGAGAATGGAGAATGCACTTGTAATAAAAAATTCTAAAGTAATAAAATATCTTATTAAAAGAAATGATAAAAAATTCAAATTTGGCTATAAATATGTCCCAAAAATTTCCAAAAATTTTCACAACCTTAACCACGAAATTTCCAAATCTTCCTTGGTGTTTCAGCCCCAAATTCTCATTCATCCCTCCCCAATCTCTATTTTTCTTATTTCTCTCTCCTCTTTCTAAGTGGAACAAGAGACCTAAATTCAATTAGGCACTCCGTTCCAAGAAAAATCTGATCAATTCCACCGTCCATAACCTCCTCTACCACAGTATATACAAAATCCCCAAATCAATTTCAAGATCCAATGGTTCCAACAACAGAAAACCACAAAAAGGTAGACAATCGGGCTATATTATCATCAACCGGTAATTCTCTCAAATTGAGCATCAAATATATGTTTTTTCTCCAATCAGGTAGGTGGAACTACTTCCCATTCATATTTATTATGTTTTAGTATAATTTTTATTTTTCTGTAATTTAATTTGAATGAAAAATGGTAAAAATAAAGTAAATACCAGCCCTTTCAATTTATGGTGATAAAGAGCTCAGATGGAAATTCTGAGTTTTCCAATCAATCCAGAAGGGTCAAAAACCCTTAGGGTACAATTTTCAAGAAAATCTAACAAGGTTTGGACCCTCAATTGAGAGAGATTAATTCTGGTGGGCCCAGATCAAATCTGGACCCTGAGAACGGCTGAAAACTTCAATTTAAGATTGTGGAGTCATATGAACTCCAAATTGAGATCAGAAAGAAGCTATGGAAAGCTTGTAATGTCTAGTTTCTAATGAAGTCATAATATTTCTAAAAATTATATCTGTATTTTTCTGTATTTTTTAAATAAGTGTCCAATTTCTAAGATCTTCAAGATCTGAGGTGATCAGATCTTGGAAATTTATTTTAGTGATGATATAATAATGTAATAAAGTAATATCTATGGTTAATTTGTACAGATCTTGGATAAAATAGGGGATCTACCCTTTATGGTAGAAAAACCCTAAAATAAAAAATAAAAAAATACAAAGGGACCCACTTGATCAATGAGATCAAGTATGATCAGATCCTTGGGATGGATTAAAGGGATGATATTATGATGGAATCCAGTTAGATCATGGATGAAATGTGACAAAATCAAGTGGATAAGATTTTTGGATCTTAATGGATTAAAAGCCCTAAAGGTAATTAAAACCCTTAATCTAAAGGAAAACACCTAAGATCTAATGGTTGGATCATATTTAAAGGTTTATAATAATCTTAATAAAATTAGTTTAAATTGTCTTTTTATTGGATATAGAAGTGTAAATGTGATTTATGTTTTAGGTTTTAATTGTCTTTTATTGGATATAGAAGTGTAAATATGATTTATGTTCTAAGTTAGAAAGCATGATAGTGTAATCTTTAAATTTTAGTATGATATGCCCTAAATGAGTAATTTGTTAGTAGATTTGATTATCTTAGGATCATGTTAGTGTAAATTAGGATTTAAACATGATTTCATTATGATAGAAGATGTGTTTCATAACTTAAGATCATGTTAGTTTTATTTCACTATCTTAAGTTACATTCATAGGAAGAATGTTAGTATATAGTTGTTAAACTTATATTTGATTTATGCTTTCAAGTTGATGAATTACTTATTGTCAAAATTTATTCAATTGTTAAGTAATTGTTAAGATATAAGGAGCATAAATCACCAAAAATGTAAACTAATGAAATATAGAAATTCATGGACAACTAAGATGAATGAATGATTTTGACTTAGTAAGGGCTATAGTTAGTAGGACAATATAAGGAATGATTTATCATTTCCTTGGCCCAAAATAGGAAAATAATGAACATCCATGGATGACATTGTGCATATCCATGGAAATTAATTAAAATCAATTAGAGAAGGGACTTAAGGTAAAGAGCTCATAGGAACCTTGTCAAAGGTTGAGCTAGTACCACTCAGTGGACTCGAACATTGTGGTTATAGGGGGTATACAAGAGCCAAGTGCTTTTCCCTCACCTCCAATTGACGTAAGAGAGGTCTAAACGCCTCCTTACATGAGGGTTGTATTAACCACTTTTTGAGCAGACTTTAACTGGTAAGTACTGGTCATCCAGAAATAAGGAGGAGTTGTCTAGTGATAGGAAGAAATAAATTATCTTCAACCAAGTAAGACACTAACTGGTTGAATAATAATAAGAACATAAAAGATAGCAAATTATCTAACCCTAATAAAAATAGTAAGTGAGATAAGGATGATCAAACAAGATGAGATCTTGTATGATCAAAAACAATAAGGAAAAAGAAACATCAATGTAAATTAGATTGTTATGTATGATATAGATAGTATTTGTATAGATGATATTAAACCCTTGGATATATGATATTCAAGGAAGAAAGAGTCAGATTATCCTACATAAGGATGATCAAAAGACCATGTAGTATGTACCCTTGATTAGAAAAATGACATTATACATATGATTTGACAGATATATGTTGATCAAGACTATGACAGATTTCAAGGAGTAAGAATACCTTATTGAGGTAGGTGGATTATTAAGAATGCCTTTACATGAAGATACATGTCTAATACATGATCTTATGTTTTGAAGTATTGACATGTATGATACCAATATATTAAGGTAAATACCTCAAATTGAAATATGATCCAACCAAATGATGAGGAAAATAAGTATTAAATGGTCAAGTTGAGAATTGAGAACAACCCTAAGTGAATAGGAAAGTAGAAAATATTCCAGTCCTAGATAAACAGATAGATAGTCTGATATGTATAAGTATTATTTTACATACAAGCTTGGAGGCTTGTGGTTTTGTTTTAAACAGGCATGAGCCTGGGGATGCTATGCTAGGAGAGTTAAGAGGGTTTGGCCACCCACTCTCTGAAACTTGATGATATTGAATACCAAGCCTAAGAAAGGCTAAAAGTCGGGTGGGGCAATTATGGGAAGGCCACCACTGTGACAGCCATGGTCCTCCCATATGGACATGGATATTGTAATTTCCACTGAGAATGGTATAAGTGGATTATTGAACAGTTATCCGAGCGCGCTGTACGGATCAGACTGCAAGCATAGTAGTCCTTGATTATTTTGCATTATGGTGCATATGAAATTGGCATAGTGAAATGCCTTAAAGGATGGCATGATGAAATGCCAGGTAATTGTATATTACCAATATTTTTCCCAGGAAGGGAAAAACCCAGTATAGTAACTGGCTGAAATACAAATCTCCTATAATGAAAGGAGTTGATCAGTTTTGTATGAAAATGATTATTGATTATTTTTACAATTTTAACGGATTTGTTCTTATATACTATGTATGTATAAAGGTGAACACAAATGATAAGGAAATGAGATGTTTATATAAATAATAGTGGTCTGTGAATGTGTTTATGATAGAATGAATTATGGGATAGTTGAATATTGAGATTTTCCTGGCAATAACTTACATTCTTAACCCCTACCAAGCATAGCTTGCTGAGATATTGTAAATGTTTAAATGTTTACTATAACTCAGATACAGAGAAGGAGACTTAGGAGCTCAAGACTTGAAGAACTAGTGAAGAATAAGTAATAAGGGTATATCCCTTGAAACATTGTATAGAGAGCATGTATTGTCTTTAGAACTTTGTAATTTGAATTGTGTATTTGAACAAGTATTGTAAAGATACAAGGGGTTGTGTACTGTGAACCACTGGATGGATCCTGGAAGTTTAATAAAATCATATTCCTTCAATGGAATTTTATTTTGTACACAAATTGTACTTATGTTATGTATGAAGTGGTGACTTGGGTTTTCAAAACAAGTTTTAAAATAAAAGAATTTCCGCTGCTTTGTTTTGCCAAAAAAAAAAAAAAAATTTACTAAGGGGACGCCCTTGCCTTTGAAAAATATATTATAAAATGTGTTTCAAAAACCCGGGTCGTCACAAATGTATCCTTCAAGAATTTGAGCAAGACAATGCAATTTTATCTAGAGCCAATCCAAAGATAAGAAGAGCCTTCACGTGGTGAGCTAGGAACATATTAAGTCAGCATAAGTAGGTTGGTCGTCTTGGCAAATGTGATTTTTATATTATGAATCAATGTTTCAAACCTAAGCTGGTTTGATGATTCTAAGTAACTCATCATCTCTCTAGGAGTTTATTAAGGTTAAATATTTAAGTAAGAATCGTTCTATGATGTGGTCATCAAATTGTTTGGCTAAGTAGCTTAGAAAGTTATTTTAGGAGCTCGCAATGCTCTTGCTCAAGGTGTAGTAGTCCTAATTTCTAAATTCCATTTCGTGTATTGTTTATAATTTTTATTTAAATAAAATATGACTTAAAGTTTGAAGGAAATGAACACTTAAAAAATATATTATTGACCATCAAAACCTTAAAATTTGAAATATGCTACAAAGAGCTTTCCAACTACACTAAGAACGTAAAAATTAGAGTTCGGATGGGAAATTTTGACAGCAACACTCCATTATGTCATTTTAAGTCAAGTGTAAAAAGAAGAAATCAGTCCAAGACTCTCCCGATTTTTACTTTCTCAAATCGACAAGGTGAAAAATCAGTGATTTTTTGAACACCAATGACAAAGAATGAAGACCCGCTTTTGATAAACAAGCAATTGAACGTAAAATCCAAACACATCATTTTCACATGATCAGCCAAAAAAAACTTGTAGAACAATATTTGTGAAAAAAAAAAAAAAAAAACCCAACCTACATATGCCTTCCACGACAAAGATCGATGAGTTTTTGTTGAGATTTGGATGAAAATTTGTGTTTTTCAACAACTACATGTTTTTTAACCAATAGTGACATTTTTCAATATCAACGATGACATAAAACCTCCAAGCACATGTGGAAAGGAAGATAGAGTTGATCTACCTTCTCCTAACATTTTTATGCTATTTTTAAGCATTAGAAGTCATCTACAAAGACCATTTTTCATTCATCTTCTCTGGCAATGATTGGCCTTCATTAGTGACATTTAGCTAATGAAAAACACATATTTGGATTCCTTTTATCCAGATCTACATGCTCAAGCTAACCAATGCTGGATCTTTAAGACAATTTTTTTATTATTATAATAATGGCATTTTAAATAAGAGCATTTGGGATCCCATGAGAAAAGATTTATTTAACATTTTACTAAACCTATCTTAAAAACTCTGGGTGTTAATTTTCCTTTCACAAAATGGCGTACATGTAATTTAAACATAAATAAATAATCCGCGTATAAATCAACGTCAAATAAATAGGCGCCTTTATTTTAAATCAAATAAACGTCCAAAAGACAATAATAAGATGGCCCAAGGTCTATCCATCATAACATCCCACATAAATGTCCAACATATGTCCAAAGATCTAAATCACATCCCAATATAAAATATGCAGTCCATAATAAAAATCCAAATGATAATCATGTTTAATGACTCACATCACTGTCTAATACTATAGAAAAATGGTCTTCAGCAGCTCTCACGGCTTCTCAACAGCCTTGCCTTTCCTATTATCGCGCTCGAGATCTAAGGCATTGCAAAACAAAGCAATGCCTCAGCAAGCTATCGCTTGTGTAGGTACATAGACAATTAATGTAATAAATGCAAGAAATAATGAACAATACTGATGAAAAATCTAACATTTATGAAGATAGTGATATCATAATGCCATGTTCAATAAATGCCAATTTATTTCATATGCTAAAACATGAAATTCACGGAGTTAAAACATGACATGAATCAATAAAATGGAGCATACATCCAGAATAAGGGCACCCTAAGGTAATGGGTCCCATCACATCGCATTAACATCCCTGATCAGGAGTACACGTAGTCAACCTCTGAGTGTCGTCACACCCAGGCATATCATCCATAACCATGCTCATCATACATGCACACATAATAAGAATATGGGCCATCATGCTGTAGTGGCAACCCTCCATGAGTATCAACCACCGCCGCTCCCCGTCGACACCATAACGGGAGACTTAGCGTCTGTCCCCATGGAAAGGCTCAGACCGGTAGTGTGGACTATCCATGTTACCAAACCCCTACCGAATGCCATCTATGGGCAGGTGTCTATCATATCACAAACTCATCACATCATAATCTCGGAAGGTGGGTGGCCGGCCCTATCCCTCCTAGCATGACGCCCACCGGGCGAGAGCACCCGTCATCAAATATAAAACACGAAAATCATATGTATATGCTAAAACTCAAGAGCACTTATAGCTTGCAATCCCCAAGACATGCCCCTCATCCTAGGGTTAGCCTATCAAAGGACCAGCTAATAAGTCTCTATTCTCATTTCCATGTAAATCCATGCATTATATATATAATAGCAATAAGTCTCTAATTAAGCATAACTAATTAACATCATGCTTGTAAAAACATTTTAAATAAGTTTATTCAGTAAAAGATTTCAATTTGGAATAACCATACTGTACGCAATGTCGCATGAAATCCACGGTAAATAATAATTGCATTTTAAAACACAATCACACATGATGCTATGTTTAAACATGGTTTAAAAATCAAGGCAAAACATTAGTTGTCGTCACCTACCTCAGTGTGAGACCACTAGCTTGCTAATAACTCCCTTTAACTGGTATATTCACGTGCACCTGTACATGTCACATCACTATTTTAAAATTTTTCTAAAGAAAAAGTTGTCATTTCTAAGTTTTTAAGTTAAAACTAGGTCCGCGTCGTCAATACGGTCACAACGCCTCTTCCGGATCGTGATTTGGATCTCTCTAGCTCCCAAAAATCAAGTTTTAGTGAAAACTACCCTCAAATGGGGCCTGCTGGACCACCATAAGGTGGTTTAAACCGGCGGCACCCTTTTCTGCCGGTTTACACCGACGTACACTGGCGCACGAAGACGCACGCCGACGCAGACGCCGAACGGAAAGCGCGCCGTGCGTCACGATTGCCAGGACGCGCCGCGTCCCGGTCCCACTGCAATAGCCAACCGAGGCCGTCCCGCACGCGCGCGGCGCCGCGCACGTGTGCGACGACAACGTCGTATGACGTCGTCCTCGGTGCGTCTCCGAGTGCGTCCTGGCGTCAGCGCCAGGGCGCCGACGCCGTTGACGACGCCGGAGAAGACAACCGGATTCCGGTAGCCTCCGGCGGAGCTACAAAGCTTCGTTTTGCGTGATTTTTGCGCCATTTTCTTCAGAATTCTCTCTAGAATCCATTTATGCCCTCCTTTTGCACTAATTTTTCCAAAAACCATGGTTTTTAAATGATTTTTCCCAAGTTCCTAAAATCATCCCTAGGTACTGGTTTTTGAGTTTTCTAGAGAATTCCACCGTTGGATCACTCCCAAATTTAAAGGGTATGCTCTTGGGTCTCGTGTTCACTAGTTGGACGGTGCGATTTTCAAACGGACAAGGTTTGATCCGTTAAATCACGCTCCAACAGTAGCGTGCATAAAGCCCCCAAAAATCTGATTTTTTTCCTAATTTTTAAATACTTTCCTAATTAATTTTCTAATTAATAAATACAGAAAAAACACGGATTTGAGGCTTACCTTGTGCCTGGTCGGGGTTGCTCGTGTTGCCGGGGCTCCACTCGCCGGAAAATTCAAGTTTTGCAGCGCTAAGGTTTTGCGTAGTATTCAGGGAAAACGCTCGAAGTGGAGCGTTTTGGCTCCTAGAGGAGCATAGATATAGGGTTTTAAAGTCTTGGGGAAGAGAAACTCTTCCCCACACGTCTCTTCCCACTTCTCTCCGGCGATTTCTCCGGACTGGTAGAGACGTGTGTAGACAGGGGTGCCGTTATCAATTTGGACCCCTGTGTAACACGTTTCTGTCAAAAGACCAATTTGCCCTTACAACTTTGACGGCTCATAACTCCCTCGTTTGAGCTCCGTTTTTCGCGTTCTTGGTGGCGTTGGATTCATATCGACGAGCACTTTCTAATTATTATATTTTCAGGAAAAAATTTCATCCATAAATTTTTATTTTAATTTATTTAATAATTTCCTATTTTATCTTTAAAAATTAAGGATATTACAGGTTGTCATAGTCGCAATCTTCCCATAATTGCCCCACCTGACATTTTGCCTTTTTTTAGGCACGGTATCATCATCATAATCAATTTTGGAGAGCGGGTAGCCAAACCCTCATAACTCTCCAAGCAATGGAATCCTTAGGATTAAGCCTATCATAAAACAAAACCACAAGCCTACATGCTTGTATGGAAAATAATATTTCATACTTACAGACTATGTGTCTGGTTATAATAGGACATGCCTATAACTTATTTCCTTAAGATTTGGGGTTCTAACTTATATAGTTCAAAGCTTCTCATTCTACCCATTAAGGAATTTCATAATTACTTAATCAATCCATTTGTATTCATTTTCACATCATTTGTTGCTTTAAGTTATTTCATAATTACTTAATCAATCACTTTGTATTCATTTCAACATTATATGTTAATTCATACACAATTCTAAGGCAATTATAATCAATTTATAATTATCAGGATAAGATCATGTGTAAAATACATGTATCTTCTATATTGAATATATTCTTAAGGTCCACCTACCTTTACTTTCAACAATCCATCTTCTCATTGATCTTGATCATCATATCTTTCATATATCTATCAAATCATATATATACAGTCATTCCTCATCTCATTTATACTTTCTAGTTGTTCTTTTGATCATCCTTATATATGATGATTTGTATCTCTTTCCTTGGATTATATTGATCAAGGTCTAAACTATTGATCTATATTTAAATCTAACATTCATACTAATTCAAAAACATATATACTAACACAATATTATGTTTCTTATTATTCTTAATCATTCAAGATCTCCCTATGGATCTTATTTGATCTTTAATTATCTTAATTACCATGTTTATTAGGATTAGATAGTTTACTATTCTTTTATGATCTTATTATTATTCAACCAGTTCATGTCTTACTAGTTGAAGATAGTTTATTTCTTTCCTAACACTAGACAACTGCTCCTTATTTAAGAATTGACTAAGGCTTACCAATTAAAAGTTGCTCATAGGGTGGTAAATTCAATCCTCATGTAAGGAGGCGTTTAGACCTCACAAATGTCACCAGAAGGTGGGGAAAGAGTGAGGCTCTATTAAATAACCCCCTTAACTACCATGTTCAGCATTTACTAGGGTGACCTTAGCTCAACCTTCATAAGGTTCCTATGAGCATTAAACCCTAAGTACTCTTGCTATTTAATTTTAATTAAATCCATGAACATTTAAGATGTCATTCATGAGGTTTATTATTCTCCTAATTTGGGCCAAGAAAATGATATTCATTATATTGTCCTACTAACTATAGCCCTTACTATCATTAAGTTCATGTCTATATTCATTGTATATGTTCATCATTATCTATTTTTATTTAATTACATTTTCCATGTAATTTACATAACATGAACATTAAAGTGTAAATAAATAAATTTAACAATTACATCTACTAAGAAATACAAAGAACATTTAGAGTAGAATATAATAATTCACATGCTTATTTGGATATATTATATTTGTCCATTTTGATCCAATGATCATCTTTTGATTTCTATTCATTTTTTCTCTCATTAAAGGTTAAGATATTGATCTTTCAGTTTTATTTAGATCTATCACATTATCTTAATGTGATATCATCACTCGATCATTGAGTCATCTCATCAAATAATCTAATCTTTCTTGATCTAACCAATCAAGAAGATCTTAAGTCATTTTATCAAAATTAAGGGCATAGATCTCAATCTATCCCAAATTAGCCACATCAGGTTCATCAATCCATATGTTCTTAGCTTTAAATCATCATTCAAACTAATTTTAATAGTTTGATCCTACTTGATTACGCAGATCAAGTAGATCCATGATTGTTTTTAAGATTTCTCTTCCATTAAGGTAAAAGTTCTTAATTTATCCCAGATCAGTTATATCTAACTCTTGATTTTATGTTCCCTTGTCACTAGATCACTAATGGATTAGAAATCTAAGGTCTGATCATGTCAGATTTGACTAATCTTGGGAATTAGTACCACTTTTTATAATTTATAGAATTTTACAGTGAATAAAACCTAAATTTTATATTTTCATTAGATTCTACTCTTCACCAAGAATATAGAACTTCTTTCCGATCTTGATTTGGAGTTAAAATGAGCTATGAATTAAGATTTTAAGTTTTAGATCAAAACAAGGGGCCCAGATTCAATCTGGCCCTTGTGGACTGACAGGGACGATTAGCGGCCTATCTTTGTCTTGTTCCATTAGTGATAGCTAGTGTATAGGGAGGGTGACCTGGGATAAGCGGGACGATTTGATCTAGACCTTCCGATCAGCTCTTCCCAAGATCAATGACCAGAAAATTGATCTGTGATTTCATATCTTGGGGTTTGGGGATCCTCTAAATCGATCTAACAGTTGAGAATCCCCAAATCTTATTGATTTATCAGTGTTCCCACTTAGGTCACTAGATTCCAGTGAACCAAATTCAACAGTGATTTGGTTAGGAAACAGAGGGGAAAAGAGAAGAAAACCTACTTAAATCACGTTTAGGGCAGAGACTATCGCCAAAGAACCAAAACTCTGCTATATATTAAAGCCCTAGTTGGAATGCTAGGGTTTATGTAATTCCTACCGCCAGGGTGCTTGTCAATTCCAAGGAAGAAACGATGAGAGGGGAAATGGAGAGGGGAACCGGAATCTGGGTTCCAATTCTGGTGATTTTGCCGAAGAGGGGAGATCTATGGAAGAATTGTTGGGCTGGGGAAAAACCCTAACTGGTAGTTCTTTGAGTGTGTCAAGCTAGAAGGTTAGTTCAGGGACCGCAAGCCTAGGATAGGCTAGTTCCTCTGCCAAGCGCTTGTGGGGACTACCACTCCAGCTAGAAAGAGAGGAGAGAGAATAGAAAAGAAAAAGAGAGGGAAAGAGGACGAAAGAGATAGGGAGAGAGGGAGAGGGGGAGAGTCTTGGGATTATACGAAATTTCATGGGAATGGTAGGAGGGGTATTTATAAGCTTATTTTTGCATTATTTTAATTAAAATTTTAATTATTTTATTTTAAATAATTTTTTTTTAACTTTTCTTATATAATTCAAAAGAGATTCCTCATCATGTTTATTCTTTGTCATTTATATTCCCTAAGCTGACTATCGACTAGCTCACCTAACTTTTGTGGACCCCACACAAAAGTGAAATCACCATTTTACCCTTATGGGTAAATGTAAATTCACAAAATTCAAAAAATTAGGAATTTTTCACCCGAGCTCAGATTTCAGCGTCCTTACACTCATTCTAACTATTTTTTCATGAATGATTCCAAATATCTATGTTTTAAGACATGATTCTTTTTCTTTTTTTTAAATAATATTATATTGAATATAATATTCTACCTCAATTTTCATAAAAATTATAATTAATTTCAAATAATTCCAAAAAAATTGGGGTTTTCACATGCATAAAGAAGTTGATTTTTAGTCAATAGACTTAGTAAAAATAATACAAGTCTATTTTAGAAATATGACATTGAAAATCATTCTTAAATGAAGACTAAATTAGACTTTTTAGGTTCGGTTGGGAAACACTTTTTCACGCGAATAGCTTTAGAGGTCGGTTTTGAAAATGACTTGAAAAGTATGGAATTTTCTAGTCGGTTTCCAAAACTTAAAAGTAGGACTTTTGAAGTTAGTTATGTAAAACTAGCTTAAAAACTAGGGACTTTTCAAGTTGTTTTTCAAAACCAACTTAGAAAGTTCAAACATTTCAAGTCGTTTTCCAAAACTAACTTGAAAAGTCCCTACTTTAATGTAGCTAAAAGAAAAAAAAAATGCAAGAAGAGATTTAGAAGTCAATTTTGAAAAATGATTTAAAAGTTCCAACTTTAAAACCATTTTAAAAAATAAAATTAGAAGCCCAAATTGGGTTATAAAATTACTTTAGGCTATTCATTTTGAAGATGATAATGATGAGGATGGTACTTGAGTTGTCAACAATATATAACATGTCATAGATTTTCATAAAATAGCTCATATTAGCACTTTTATTATGTGTTAGTGTAATGAGCCAAATTTTAAAGTCCTATTTTACTATATACTTAAAAATTTGGATTGAATAGAAAGATGAAAGATTTGAATCCTAGCTGTGGAACTTTATAGAAATCAAATTGAATGAAAATACCTTAATAATTGAATTCTACTTGAAAAATGAAATCCAACAAAACTAAGAACACTGAAAATAGAGTTCAGACAAGAAAGTTACATAATGTTTAAGTATAATGGTATTTTAATAATTTTACAAATAGCCAATTTAATATGCTTTAAAAAAATAGAAAGGTCAAAATTAGAGGGGCCCATTTTTATAATGGCACACCCTGCAACAAATCTATCACATCTCTAACTCCTTTGCCTAAAAAACAAGCGAGTGATCATGCGCCTACTAGTGGGAAGAGCATATCACTAAAGATAAAAGGACCTTCTACTTTCTCTCGTGATGCGTTCCCTTTCTTCTCCCCCAGCTCCATCTCTTTCTCACCATCGTCGGATAGACCAGTTGACGATGCACCTGCCACTTCCTAGTGTTACCTCTCTCTCTCTCTCTCTCTCTCTCTCTCTCTCTATATATATATATATATATATAGGTCAAACAAACCCGTAGGATCCATATGGGACCCACCTCAAGGAAAGCTCATATGGAAGATCTAAGCTGTCTGATGAGTTTGTGGGAACCCAAAACCCTAGGAACTATAAAAATAGTGAAATTTAGCAAGATCATATGCATTGATTGGAGACTGGAATGACCTGACAGTCTAGATCAGACCATCTCATCCTAATCTATCTGATCAATGACCAGAATGCACTTCAATGATGAGCAATAAAGACGCACATGTTCAGCGCATCTTCATGCATGCGCATGTGCAGAAGTAATCACAAATCAACCAAAACGCCTCTGTGTTATGTGAACTGTGATGCACCATTAGTGCGTTCTAAAGTCTCGGATGCATCAGAGCGTTCTGGAGCCAATGTCATGGTGACAATCAATTACAGCATTATTTTAATAGATTTGATCCTGACTGTTTAAATAATTTGAAACACGAAATCTTTGATTCAGAAGGCTGTACAAGTTTGATTTACAATCGAAAAGGTCTGTTGGATTTGTCTTGAAGACACAGGCATAATAATATAAGAAAATTTAGGATCATAGAGCATTTTAAACTAATCATGACCAAGAAACTATAAAAATTTCATAGATCTATAAGATCAAAGATTATCATACCCTAAAAAGTGATCAATTAGATAATTTGGTAGGCCCTTGATTTGTGAATCTGACTAATAATCTACAAAGAATTGGTGATATTAGACTTAGACAAGATCTTAATTAAGCAAAATTCATTCTATAAATTAGTTTTCAAG
This sequence comes from Warburgia ugandensis, assembly GCA_035236585.1. Lineage (NCBI taxonomy): Eukaryota > Viridiplantae > Streptophyta > Magnoliopsida > Canellales > Canellaceae > Warburgia > Warburgia ugandensis. Next base: position 79,248,503 of record CP141130.1, read on the forward strand.
ATAAATTCTACCATGAAAACCATATGGATGACAACCCCAAGCCCTTACTAAATCAAATCTCTTTTGACCACGTCCTTTCAAACCAAAGCCTATATCAAAGGGTTCCAATGTCGAGCTCACATTATCCCACAGTTGAGCCTCGATCAAAGCCTTTTGACCTCTCCACCGGCTATATCGAGTTGAGTGCATTGGAAATGATTCTTCGCCAACCCAATCAACTAGAGGAGATCGCCTATGAATCGTTAATTAACGTGTGGGTTTCGCTTTCATTTGCACAAGAAAGAACCTCAAAAGCCAGAACCAAGCCGTGTTCGTTCCTCAACTAGGCCAACTCAGATGAGATAGAGGTCCCCTAAAGGTTATAAATATTGATCCCCTGCCCAGGACCCCACAAAGACCCTGAAAGAGATTCAAACTTAAGAAAAGCACGAACAAAACCTAAGTAACATCCTTGAGGTTGGTAATCTTATGCTACTAAGTTTTAATTGAATTTCAAAACTTAAACAATTTCCTTGAAATCTTACCGTGTTAAATTTGTTTTTATATGAAAATGAGAGGTAGCTATGCATGCAATTTTGTATGCATGATTTCATGGAACTTAAGTTCAGTTAACCTTTAAATAATTAACTATATGGCATTCATATAATGAGCATGCAAATTATTTTCATGATTCATAATCTTATTTGAAAATAATGCTGCTTATATCTCCCATAGCCAATTTTTATTCTTGAATGATAAAACAATTTCATATATGCATTAATTTCATGCTTTGAGATAAGTTGCATAAATTTCATGATTTGAACATATGTTAATCATTATGTGACTCTATGATATTTGAACTTGATGTATGTATGTATGTATCTACATTGTTTGGGATAGTGAGCTTGATGAGCACTATGATAAGAGGTTGTACGGGTTTGGCCCTTCATCCTCTAACCACCAAAAGTGGTAGGTATCTGTGCCCAAAGAGGCACATATTTTTCTCTACTATTGTGGTGGAAAAACGACCATTGGAGGTATTCAAGGCACCCTTTTTGAGATGTATCTGTATTTACCGTGGAAGCTGCAATGACTCGTTTATAGATACCAAAGACATGATTCAAAGAGCTAATTGTGAGCATAATAGTCCCTTAGCGAGGAAGAACAATACCGTGACTACTGGCGGTGTATGGGCGTCATAAGTGGAAAGCGGACAATATCGTTACTGGGTGGGCCGTTTGGCTGTTTGAGTGGTATCAGAGCCTAACCCCAACATGGTGTGGATAGCTAATCGCACATGGGTGTTAGCATGAAGACATGCGAGGACGCGTATCCCCTAAGAGGGAGAGGTGAATCGTTGCCATAAATGCTGAGATACCCTATAGCGATGAAGGTTAAGGTACTGTATAGTGGTGAAGGTTGAGGTACAAAGGTTAGAGGGACTAAGAATTAGTCCCACATTGCTAGGGGAAGAGTTATGGGCTGTTGATAAGAGTCACAGTGACTCTACCAATAACAATTGGTTTTCCCTTAGTGGGGAAGGACAAATCTGTGATTGGTGGTGGTGTATGGGGGCCATTAGTGGAAAGCGAACAATATCGTTACTAGGTAGGCCGCCTGGCAATTATAGGGCAGCCTCATATTTTGTGGTTCTCATCCATACAATTTAATGACGATAATATGTTTTCATCATATTGCATGAGGATGTCGACCTTGGAAGCTTTTCCATCTTTCTCCCTATAAAAGAGTAATGTGAGTCGAATATTAAGAAGCTACAACTCGATGAAAGTCTGGATTAGCTCTTTAATCATGTGCAATCTTGTATTAATAAAATACAATAAAGTGTGCCATTTGATATATATATATATATATAATAAAAGAATGATAAATAAGGAGTTATCCAAAAAATATTTAGTTTCTTAATCTTGTATTTATTTACATGTGTGTACAAAATGTGTTAATCTACTCTGAATTACACAAAAAAATTGGTTTCATTTTAAGCAATAGATTCTAAAGTAAAATATGTATGTATAAATGATTTTAAAGTTGTAAAAAATTAATTTCAAAGTAAAAAAATAACTTAAATTATTTTTAAAGTCATTTTTACTTTAAAATGTTTTTAATAAAAAATAACTTTAAATTTATTTTTTTTTAAGTAGTTTTCTTTTCTTACTTTTAAAATTAAATTAAATTATTTTTTTTACTTTAAAAATGTTTTCTAAAGTCAAAAAATAAAAAAAAACAACTTTAAAAATGGTTTAAAAGTAAGAAAAAATGATTTAAAAATCATCTTTAAGTCAAGAATAACAAACAACTTGAAAATATTTTAAAAATATTTTTTATTTTAAAAATAGTTATTAAAGTCACAAAAAATGAATTTAAAAAGCATTCTTAAAGTTGTTTTTTTACTTTGAAGTCACAAGTAAGCCTTTGCCCTCTCTCTCTATCCTCCTCGGCCACTACTCAGTCACGACTGCATCCCCAATCCCCAACATCCACCCTTTATCTTTCTCTCTTCTCCTTGGTCACTAGCTAGCCTTGCGCACAACCACCCCCCCCCCCCCCCTCTCACTCTCTCTTCAACCCTTTGGTTGCTGCCTAATTGTGACTACATTCCTAACCCCCTCTCTATTCATCCTCCTTGATCACTTGCTAGCCCTATGCTTGGATCACCTCTCTCTCTCTCTCTCTCTCTCTCTCTCTCTCTCTCTCTCTCTCTCTCTCTCTCTCTCTCTCTCTCTCTCTCTCTCTCTCTCTCTCTCTCTCTCTCTCTCTCTCTCTCTCTCTCTCTCTCTCTCTCTCTCTCTCTCTCTCTCTCTCTCTCCGGCCTCAGTTGTTGGTCGGTCCTGCATGCTACCCCCTCCCCTCCCTCTTTCTCTATCAGTCCTTAGTCGCCAGTCGACCCTACATGCGACCCAGCCCAACGTGTGGCCCTAAGTGCATATCTATTCATGCCACCATCATCAACAACATTTTGAGCCAGAGATTGACCTCAATTTAATTGTTTATTAAATTTTTCTAAGGTTAATTAGCAATACAAAGGCTCCATCGAGGTTGTCCACCATTGCATTATTAGCTACCATTGTTCCAATGGAACCTATATTAGTATTTATGATTACTTTTATCATAAAATTGAATGTCCTAAATGAAAAATATTGACTTAAAATCTTTCCAACTTTTACAACAACCTTTTGAGGATCGTGTGGAAGTCCCACCTTACATACCTCGATCCCTCAGGTTACTCTATATACTCATCAACAGAGTGTAATACATGTAATTACACAAATATGATAAATAAAGTTATATTTTTACAAACAAACAAAAAATGATGACAAAATTTTAATTTGTCAAATTTAGAGTAAGTTTTAGAGGTGAAAATGAAGATCGGAACAAGCACGTTAAGAGATTTGGTTAGAGTAAAGTGTTGGAAGAGATGGTTAGGTTACTACAAGCAATTAGAAATAAAGATTTTAAACCTTGAGTGGGATAATAAAAGATAAATTGATGCTGAATTTAAAGAAATAGTTAGACCACTAGTTAGAGGAGACACCAAGCTAAGTTTCAGTAAAATCTTAGGATAAAATCTCAACCAATTAACTTGAAATCTCAGAAATAGAGGAATGGTTGTTTGGGGTACAATTGAGAAAATTTCTCTTTGACAGGGTATAATTGCAAAATTTTGAATAGTATGGGTTTTTAATGAAAACCAAGAATGGGAGGGTCCCAAATTTGAGGTTGGATGGGGGGGAGATCCAACCAACCACATGGGTAAACTCTCCCATGGCAGTTGGCTGGTCCTGTGTGCCATGTGTCTTACCCCACCTTAGGTATATAATGAAGAAAAGGAATAAAATAAAAGGGCTAGAATTCTAGCCATGCTTGGAGAGAGGAGGAGGAAGGCAAGGAAGAGAGGAGAAATCAGCTAAAAGTTCCAGCCATTCAAACTCCATCAGGTAGGGGAGACTATTAGGATGATATTACTAATGGAAGCTTGGATTAGCCAAGCCAAAATCATAACAATACCATGTTTCTAAACCTCAAAATTTCTGGGTTGTGTAGTTGAATGAACCACTGCATGTTCCTAGAAATCTCTTGCATATGTGAATGATTGTTGCCTTAATCCTTGATCTTTATTTGCATGAATTAATGCATGTTCCATTAACATGCATTCCTGATTTGAACTTGTTATAGTTGGTCAAATTTGGCATATAGATTGTTAGATCACACTCCATTATTCTTGACTGAATGCAGTGGTAAAGAACAGGGATTTTGGTCTCATGCTATGCACCCCTGTAATCGATTCCTTTCCAAGATTCCCTTTTGGGTTCTCTTTCTGGGTGGATAATCTTTGTATTAATGCACTAAAGTGGAGATTTTGTGGTGTTTTCATTGAATTCTTAGTGATGCAAGGTGAAATAGGGATCAGGAACACTGACTTCCTGCTCATGGGGTAGGCAAGTGATGCCCAAATTTCCAACCACTGATTTGTGTAGTGTAACTTAAATCAAGACTAAGTAACACTTGGGTCTTCAAGAGCACGTACTCACATTTCATTGTAAGTAAATTTTATTCCACAAAGTCTTGTTTCAAAGTTATAGGCTGAAGAGCAATGGTTGGGGGGAAATGGAATCACCACTTGCATAACGCATGTAAGGAATAATGCCTAACTCCTGTCGCCTGACATTCACTTGGGCTTGCCTAAACGATTGTAAACTTCTGATGGCTAAATTAGTAACTTGGACTAAATATCTCATTAGTAGTTAAGGAAAGAAATCAAGATCCCAACTCAAATCTCATATTTAGTTTCCTGGGTTGGTTATGCAGAAAACAGTGCATGAAATCCTTATTTATAACTTTTCCTGAATCACAATTCATTTGAGTAAAGTTATATGACTGGTGTAATAGCCAGGAGGCCCACCTAGTAATAATATTGTCCTATTTGGGTATCTTGCCTGTCCCTTAGCCTTCGCTGTCATCACAGTGCCTCAACATCTTGGCAACGGCTCAACCCTCAAGGTTTTGTTCCCTACGGAGCAACTCTCCTCAGGAGGCCTCATTCCATGTATCAAAGTGAGACAACAGACACAATATTGTTACTGTGTGGGCCTCCCAACTATTACAATGGTATCAGAGCCAGTTCCTCATGATGGTGGGTGGCTAACCGCACGTGGGCACTCGTGTACACGCGAGGACGTGTGTCCCCTAAGAGGGAGAGGTGCACCGTTGCCATTGCTAAGATAGGTTGAGGGAGATGCCCCAAGATGCCTTGAGGGACGAAAGCAGGAGGTAGCAAGAGTTAGTCCCACATTGCCTAGGGAGGGAAAACTTGGCTGTTAATAAGAGTCTGGAGTGACTCTACCAGTAATGACGCGTTTTACCTGGGCAACTGGGTAAGAACAATGTGAACCATTGCTGTTGCCAAGATAGGTTGAGGGGGATGCCCCACGATGCCTTGAGGGATGAATGCAGGAGGTATCGAGAGTTAGTCCCACATTGCCTAGGGAGGGAAAATTGGGATGTTGATAAGAGTCCAAGGTGACTCTACAAGTAACAACGCATTTTACTTGGGCAACTAGGTAAGAACAAAGCTGTGACCGCTGGTGGTGTATGGGTGCCGTTAGTGGAAAGCGGACAATATTGTTATTGGGTGGGCCTCCCAACTATTACAATGGTATTAGAGCCAGTTCCCTCGTGATGGCGGGTGGCTAACCGCACGTGGAGAGGTGAACTGTTTCCGTTGCCAAGATAGGTTGAGAGGGATGCCCCAAGATGCCTTGAGGTACGAAGGCAGGAGATACCGAGAGTTAGTCCCACATCGCTTGGGGAGGGAAAACTGGCTTGTTGATAAGAGTCCAGGGTGACTCTACCAGTAACAACTCGTTTTACCCGGGCAACTAGGTAAGAACAAAGCCGTGACCGCTGGCGGTGTATGGGTGCTGTCAGTGGAAGGCGCCATTAGTGGAAAGCAAACAATATTGTTACTAGGTGGGCCTCCTAGCTGTTACAACTGGAGATGATGGGAAGTTAATGGGAGAGTAGTGAACTAAAGCTCACTCAAATAATTGCAATAGATAATAGGAGTAGGGAACTGCCTAGATGCTTGTAGCTCCTATGCAGGTGGTTTCCAAAAATTGGGAGCTTGAGAATCATCCAAGCTCCAATAACAAAATTTTAAGTAAAATTGTAATCCTTAAGTGAAAAACTATGGGAAAGGTAGGAATGAATTGGAATGCCAAGTTCTGGGTGATAGTTGGAAATGAAAGATTGAAACTTACCTAGTGCTGGAAAAATTCGACTGGAGAAGATGACTGGAATTTACAAAATTCCAGTCACGGAATTTTAAGTGTTAATACTAGAATTATAGGGAACTTTGGGAATTTTAGAATTCCAATGAAAAGGAAATCTCTAAAACTTAAATCTTTTAACTTAAGAATGTGACCACTACGTATGACCCTCCTAACTAATGATATAAAGAATGAAAAATAATATTTTGAACTAAATAAAATGAGAGGCAAGAAGGAGAAAAAATTGCCAAATTACCCTTGGATAAAACCTAGGATGATTTGAAAAAAATAATTAATTAATTAAAATTAAAACTAAATCAAACCTAAGATTGAAACCTCTTATAATGTTTCTACTTAAAATTAACAGCATGGGCTTTGGTCTATGATAAAGCCAAAGCCTCATAAACCTTGGAGTTGTTTTATAGGTTGATAGTTTAGGTTTTTATCAGCATTTAGGCAAGTGCCCTATGAGCAGTTGTGAGTCCTAATGATTTACAAGTTTTATCGATGTTTTGGGCAAGCACTCATGGAGTGCCCTAAGTCTTGGATTGCTCAGTTGGTGCTCTAGGAGTACCTCAAGTCCTGGAGACCTGCTGTGTGTTGTAAGTCCTGAGAACCTATGCTTGGAGGTGTAGTTGGCCACTAACCTCTGAGATGATTTGATACCAGCGCTGCGACAGAGACGGCGGGCAGTAGGAGTAGCTTCTCATGGGGAACCACTTTGAGTGGTAGCCGTGTAGCCCCCATAAGGTCAAGTGAGTTATGGTTCATGCAGGTATCCATGAGTAAACGTAGAGGCCACGGTAGTTGCCTGTGGGTGATGGTAGGGCCCTACAAGCATAAGTGTCTAGTTTGTGTGATATTTATGCGGGTCATGTCTCGAGCGTTAGACCTCATCCAGGGTGGCAGGACTGTATGCCATTGTGATTGGAGCAATCAGTTTTCCCACGGCAATGTGGGCATGGCTTTATGCATTTGCGGATTTAGGGGTTTTTCGCCTTAGTTCGATGGCATTAGTTTGATATGCATAGATTTTAACAAATTAGTAATTTTAACTTTGATCTTATAGTCGATATTGATTTTCTTAGGCATTAGTAATCTCCATCACACATGCATTGACCATCCCTTTCTAGAAATTATATATGTATGTATGTATAATTTTACATATGCTTATACTTATGTCATCGCTTGACCAATTTTAGGCATTCCAGTATTAGTTTTTTCACCCTACTGTGAGTTGTTGTTTTTGCTCACCCCCTACAACCAAACATTTTAGGTGACACCTCAGGTAGTTCACGAGTGCAGGATTCTAAGAAGGTAAAGGTGCTAGGATCACTTTAGACGTGAGAAGAACATACTTTTTGTTGTAGTTACTTTTGCTAAAAATCCATGTATAGGATTTTCCTTTTGGAGTATTGTACATAAATCAAGACTTCTGTTGACACTTTGGATACTTGTTGTATAATTGCCTTAAGTTACTTAAGGATTTTAACTTTAATTATAATTGTGTGGTAGATCCTCTGGCATGTGTCTCTAACCATCCTTATGTTAGATGATTATTATTTTACTCATATGTGGAGGTTTTCTTAGTTAACTCCCAGAATAAAGTCGGTGAGTTTTAAACCTTCTCATATATATTATCACTCTGATCTTATTTTCAAAAAGCAAGAAATTTCCACTGCCTTTAAAAATTAAAATGAATAAAAGTTCAAAAAACCCCAAGATGTTATAGATTTTGGTATCAGAGCCCACGCCACACCAATCACAATTAAAGTCATTGAGTGACAATGTGTCAACAAATATGAAAGTATGTTTTGGTATGTGTAGGAAACTTAGTTATGATAACTAGGAAAGAAGTCTTATTAGAAATCTCCCTTATGGTCACAGATGCCTCCCTGGAGACGTAGTGTCAGCTTATCATCATCATCACATGATATGCAGGCACACACAAATGGGGCCCAGGGTGACCCAGTGGATGAGGTCGTTGATTTCTTATTTCAGAGGATGGGCCAGAGACTGCAAGCCTCAGTTGGTGCGTCCAGTGCAGGAGAGGCAGCGAACCCTAAGGGAGAGGAGTGTCCTTTAGCGGACAACCTCTTAAAGAGATTTAGGAGGATAGCTCCTAAGTTTTCAGGGAGAGATGGCCTAGAGGCTGCTGACTCATGGCTATTTGATGTGGAGAGTATTTTTCAGGCCATGGCAATGCCGAAGGATCGCAGGGTGGCAGTGGCCACTTTTGTCCTCATAGGCAATGCAGCACAATAGTGGTCGACAGCTAGGAGGAATTGCTTTGAGGGTGGTGACATTATTGCATGGGATGACTTCAAGGCTGTTTTTATGGTTAGGTTCCTTCCTTCCCATCTTCAGGAGAAGATGGAACTAGACTTTATAACACTTGTGCAGGGCATAAGAACTGTAGCATAGTACGAGGTAGAGTTCTCTCGATTGCGCTGGTTTGCACCAGATGTGTGCTCCACAAAGTTGAAGGCAGCACAAAAGTTTGTCAAAGGCCTAAACTTTGATCTAAAGGGTCAGATATTGACTTCTCAGCCCACTATCATAGCACAAGCAGTAGAGCTTGCCTCCATCCTAGAGAGTGAGCTGAGAGATGCTAGTAGAGATAGGAGTAGATTCAGTGGTCCTAAGCCTATGTCAAGAGGGGCGCAGAAGAGGAAGTTTGTCACCAGGAAGGTGATTCAATGACAGGGTCCACCAGCATGGGGGTAGACTAGAGGCAGAGGCAGTGATTAGGAAGTGTGTCAGAGATGTTGATGTCAGCATCCAGGACAACCATGTCAGGAACCACGTCGATGTTTCACTTGTCACCAACCTGGCCACATGGCAAGAGATTGTTCCATAGCTGGTAGATTGGGACAACCACGACGAGATTAGGGTATGGATTAGACACCACGACAGGGTCAGGCGCCCAGGAGTCAGGGGCAAGTATTCACTATTACCACCAACTAAGCACGTGCATCAAGCAGCGTCGTGGAAGGTACTATCCTTATTGCTGACAGATATGCATGCGTTCTTGTGGATCCTAGATCTACCCATTCATTCATCTAGCATAGTTTTACTACATCTATAGATGTGCCATTGAGTATATTGGGTTTTCTATTAGAGGTCAATATGCTAGTAAGCCAACAGGTGATGGTATAGGAGTATGTCTAGGGGGTGACTATGATCATCTCGGACAAGGTGCTAAGCATAGATCTCATCATCCTAGATATGACAGATTTTGATGCGATATTAGGCATGGATTGGCTAGCTGAGCATGGAGCTCTAGTTGATTGCGGAAAGAAGCAACTCACTCTATTTACCCTGATGATGAGTCGGTGTGTTTTCACGGGAGGCTAGATATTGCTAACCTAAGTATTATCTCAGCAATTAGGGTTGCACGTCTTATATCTAGTGGTTGCCAAGCTTACTTGGCCAATGTTGGTGCATAAGAGGAGTAGATTCCTAATATTGAGGAGATTGATGTGGTATGTGATTTTAGAGATGTGTTTCCCGATGAGTTGCTAGGGTTACCACCTAGGAGAGAGATGGAGTTCACAATCGAGTTGCTACCTGGAGCAACTCCTATCTCCAAAGCTCCTTATCATATGGCACTAGCTGGGTTGAGAAAACTGAAGGTGCAGTTGCAGGAGTCGTTGGACCAAGGCTTCATACACCCTAGTGTTTCACCTTGGGGAGCACCAGTCATGTTCATCAAGAAAAGGATGGCTCTTTGAGACTATGTGTAAATTACAGGGTACTCAATGGGGTAACGGTGAAGAACAAGTACCCCCTTCCGCGCATTGATGATCTATTTGATCAGTTGCAGTCAGCCAAGATCTTCTCCAAGGTTGACCTAAGGACAGGCTATTATCAGTTGAGGATATGGGATGAGGATATCCCTAAGACTGTGTTCAGGACATGATATGGCCACTATCAGTTCTTAGTGATGCCGTTCGGGTTGACAAATGCACCAGCTGCTTTCATGGACTTGATGAACCGAGTGTTCAGAGATTTTCTGGACAAGTTCGTGATTGTGTTCGTTGATGATATTTTGATATATTCTAGTAGTGTTGAGAAGCATAGAGAACACTTGAGGACTGTCTTAGGCACTCTTCGAGCACATCGGCTTTATGCTAAGTTCTCTAAGTGCAAATTTTGGTTGGACCAGGTACATTTCTTAGGGCATGTTATATCCAAAGATGGCGTGGAAGAGGACCCACAACAAGTGGAGGCCGTAGCTAATTGGGAGGGACCCAAGACTATGACACAGGTATGTAGTTTTCTGGATTTGGAAGGCTATTTTCGGTGATTTATAGAGGGATTCTCTCATATTGCTCAACCTTTGACAGCCCTTACTAAGAAGGATTAGAAGTTTGACTGGTCTAATAACTCTGAGCAGAGTTTCCTATAGCTAAAAAGGAGACTTACCTTGGCACTTGTGTTATCGCTTCCTGTAATATCCTTAATTTTTGGATAAATTAAGAATTTATTAAATCAATTAAATTAAAATTTTATAGATGGAATTTGATCCTGAAAACTAAGAATTTGAAAGTATTCGTTAATAAGATTCCAACACCATAAAGAATGCAGAAAATGGAGCTCAAAGGAAGGAGTTATGAGCTGTTGAAGTTATAGGGGTATTTTGGTAATTTGGCAGAAACGTAAAACACAGGGGCCCAAATTGATAACGGCACCCCCCTTCTTCTACATGTCTCTACCAGATCTTGCAATTTCGTCAGAGAAATCGTCGAAAGGAGACGTGAAAGGGAAGAGTTCATTTTCCCTTAAACTCTACAGCCTATATCTTTCCCCCTCATGTGCCAAAACACACTGCCTTTCCCCGTTTTCATTCAAAACCCTTGCCTCTATAAATTCGGATATTTTTGGCGAGTAGGGTTTCGGCAAACATCAAGCAATACCCAGCATTAGAGGTAAGCCATAAACCTTCTCTTTTCATATTACATGTGTAAGGAAATAGCAAGGGAAAACACATGGAAATCAGAAAATCCAGAAAAAATGAAATTTTTCCTAGGAACCCTATATACGCTACTGTTGGCGCGTGATTTCATGGATGAAACCACATTTGTTTGCAAATCGGACCATCCATCTAGTGCATGATAGACCCATGGACAAACCCTTTAAATTTGAGAGAGATTCAACAGGTGGTTTCTCCAAAAAAACGTGAAGAATAGTACCTAGGGAAGTTTTTAGGAACATGAGAAAAATGGCATAAAAACCTTAGTTTTTAGAAAAATCAATGCAAAAGGATAGTAGAAATGGAAACTAGATAAAATTTTGAACACAATGGCTCAAAAACCAAGTGATTTGGACACCTGTAGGGTCACCAGAGATGACCGAAAGCTGGTTGTCTTCTCCGGCGCCGATTTTTGCGTTGCCGGTGTAACCCGGTGTAAACTGAGGCCGCCCGTGTAACCCAGTCTAAACTAGGCACCAATGTAACTTGGTGTAAACCCGTGTCGCTGGTGCAGAAAGGGCTGCAGTGGTCGGTCAGCCCTATTTTCTTTGTATTTTCACAAAAATTTGATTTCTAAGAGCTATAGGAGTCCAAATAGCAATTCGAAAGAGGCATTGTGACCGTATTGACGACGTAGCCTAGTTTTAGCTTAAAAACTTATAAATGATCACTTTTAATTTAGAAAAAGTTTAAAATAGTGATGTGACATGGACAAGTGCACTTGAACATATTAGTTAAGGTGATTTATTAGCAAGCTAAGTGATCTCACGTTGAGGTAGGTGACGACAATTAATGCTTTGCCTTGATTTTAAAACCATGCATAAGCATAGCATCATGAGTGATTGTGTTTTAAATTGCATTTATTATTAGTCGTTGATTTTATGAGACTTAGAGTACATTATGATTATTATAAATTGAAATCTTTTTTGAATAAACCCATGAAAAATGTTTTTATAAGCATGATATTAATTAATTATGCTTAAATAGAGACTTTTTTCTTATTATATATTGGAAATGCATGGATTTGCATAGAAAAAAGAATAGAGGCTTGATAGCTGGTCCTTTTATAGGCTAACCCCAGGATGAGGGGCGTGCCTTGGGGATTGCGAGCTACGAGTACTCTTGAGTTTTGGCATATATATATGATTTTATGTTTTGTGTTTTATGATGGGTGCTCTCACCCAATGGGCGTCATGCTAGGAGGGATAGGGCCGACCACCCACCCTCTGAGATTTGTGATATGATGTGATGAGATTGTGATATGATAGACACCTGCCCGTAGATGACATTTGGTAGGGTTTGGTAACATGGATAGTCCACATTACCAGTCCAGGCCTTTCCATGGGGATGGACGCTGAGTCTCCCGTTATGGTGTCGACGGGGAGCGACAGTGGTTGAGACCCATGAAGGGTTGCCACTGCAGCATGACGATCCATATTCTTATTATGTGTGCGTGTATGATGATCATGGTTATGGATGGTATGCCTGGGTGACGACACTTAGAGGTTGGCTATGAGTACTCATGATTAGTGATATTAGTACGATGCTTGTGGGACCCATTACCTTAGGATGTCATTATTATTGTATGCTCATTTGCATTGATTTATATCATATTTTAACTCCATGAAATTCATGTCTTAGTATATGGGATAAATTGGCATTATGTTAGCATGACTTATGATACTTTTATCTTCATAGATGATAGACGTTTTATTTTATTAGTATTGTTATTTGTTTATTTCTTTTTATTATATGAATTGTCTATGTACCTACACAAGCGGTAACTTGTTGAGGCATTGCTTTGTTTTGCAATGCCTTAAATCTCGAGTACGATAACAGGAAAGGCAAGGCCGTTAAGAAACCGTGAGAGCTGCAGGAGATCCTTTTACCAGAATTTTAGACAATGACGTGAGTTAATAAACAGAACTACCATCTAAATTTAATTATGGACTAAATTTAATTATGGACTGTATACTTTTATTTTATGGATTTTATTGAGATGTTTAAACATATGGTAGACATTTAATGGGATGTTACGATGGATAGACCCTGGGCCACATTATTATTGCGTTTTGGATATTTATTGGTTTGAAAATAAATGCGCCAATGCATTTTGACATTGATTGACATGTTTATTATTTCAATTCTATTATCACGAAATTATACTTATGTTGTGAATTAAATTGCGATGTTTTGAAAAAAGAAAATAACGCCCAGAGGTTTTCAAGAAACGTTTTAGTAAACACATTAATAAAAACTTTTTCTCATGGGATCCCAAATGCTATTATTATTAATATAAAAAAATGTTAGAAAATCCTGGGGTGTTACACTTCCTCAGGGCAGTGGTGGATTTGTAGTGCATAGCAATGCATCAGGACAGGGACTTGGTTGTGTCCTCATGCAACATGGTAGAGTTATTGCTTATACTTCAAGGCAGTTGAAGAAGCACGAGCAGAATTACCCCACGCATGACTTGGAGTTAATAGCAGTAGTATTTGCCCTTAAGATATGACGGCATTATTTGTATGGGGAGAAGTTTGATGTTTAGACAGATCACAAAAGCCTCACATACTTGTTTACTCCAAGCGACCTCAATATGAGGCAGAGACATTGGCTAGAGAACTTGAAGGACTTCAATTTCATGATCCAATACCATCCGGGCAAGGCTAATGTAGTGGCCAATGCCCTTAGCAAGGAGTCAGGTGGTGTGATAACCAATCTCACCATTCGAACAACATTTGTGGATCAGATTTTATGGGCACAGCAGTCATGTAGGGAGATGCAAGCACTATGTCAAAAATATGGTTTTGAGAGAGGAGCAGATGGTGGGATCAGATATCAGGGTAGATTAGTTGTGCAGGCAGTAACAGATTTGAGACAGGAGCTATTGAGAGCAGCCCATCACTCTAAATGGGCCATGCATCCAGGGGGCATGAAGATGTATCATGATATGAGAAGATTGTTTGTTGGCAAGGCATGAAGAGAGATATAGGAGAGTGTGTAGCTAGATGCATTACTTGTCAATAGGTCAAGGCTGAACATCAAAGACTGGTAGGGTTACTACAAAGTATAGAGCTTCCAGTGTGGAAATGGGAGCACATCACTATGGATTTTGTGGTTGGACTACCAAGGACTCGTAGCGGACATGATGTGATTTGGGTCATAGTGGATCGACTTACTAAGTCAGCGCATTTCCTTCCCGTCAAACAAGGACATACCTTAGAGAGCCTTGCTAAGCTATACATCCGGGAGCTAGTCAGCTTGCATGGAGTTCCCCTAGTCATCATTTCAAATAGGGATAGCAAGTTCACCTCTCGATTTTGGCAGATTGTACAGGAGGGTCTGGGCTCCTCTACGCATTTTAGTATATCAATTCACCCCCAGATTGATGGTCAGTCTGTGAGGATCATTTGGACACTAGAGGATGATTCAGACCCTACTGTGAGCAGTTGTTTTTGCTCACCCCCTACAACCAAACATTTTAGGTGACACCTCAGGTAGTTCACGAGTGCAGGATACTAAGAAGGCAAAGGTGCTAGGATCATTTTAGACGTGAGAAGAACATACTTTTTGCTATAGTTACTTTTGCTAGAAATCCAGGTATAGGATTTTCCTTTTGGAGTATTGTACATAAATCAAGACTTCTGTTGACACTTTGGATACTTGTAGTATAATTGCCTTAAGTTACTTAAAAGGATTTTGACTTTAATTGTGACTGTATGGTAGATCCTGTGACATGTGTCTCTAACCATCCTTAGGTTAGATGATTATTATTTTACTCATATGTGGAGGTTTTCTTAGTTAACTCCCAGAATGAAGTTGCTGAGTTTTAAACCTTCTTATATATATTATCACTCTGATCTTGTTTTCAAAAAGCAAGAAATTTCCACTGCCTTTAAAAATTAAAATGAATAAAAGTTTTAAAAAACCCGTGATGTTACACAAAGATAGGGAAATCAACCACCTAAGGATCAAGGCGGAGTGCTTACCAATGTCATTATTGAAGTGTTACTTATGGTAGAGGACATATTACTAGTTTGCCAAAGAGATTAACTCAAGTACTCTCACATTGTCTCCTACATTATATACTTATATGCATATCTACTTCTATAATACTTGAAATTATATGTTATTTTTCGTAGTACATAATAATTATTTCTTTTATGCAGCTTTTTAAATGATGTAATGAGTCTTTTTGAGGTCGAGGATGTACTTTACCAATTCCTTGACCCTGACATCATTAACGGAACAATGAATCAATGGTTGATGGAGATGCAAGTTGATGATATGTTATTGGAGTTTTTTCAGTACTCTAAGGGGTAGTGCTAAATGATTCCCTACAATAGGGTTAAGTTTTAATCTTTTTTTTTACCCACTTATGTTCTACACATAAGGATAGTAAACTTTAATTGCAATTCATATGATTGTACATATAGGTCTCATTAGATGCTTCTCGTTTTGGATGTGCATGGTAGGCATTCTTTCCTTTTTTTATTCTTGTGGTAGTACATCCATCCTTTCCTCTAAAAATCATAAATAAGTAAACTTTTAATCTTTTCATGTATTATGTATAAATAAGTATTTTTAAATATTTTATGTATTTAAAATATAAATTTGTGGTGCATGGTTAACATGGACTAATATAACAGAAACTATGTAACCGCCAAAACTCACTTGGAAAAATGTCAAGGTATAGAAAATAGTTAATTCTTATGTTTTAAAAACTAAATTTATAATATTACAAATGACATTTATTATCCTTTTCGTTTTTCTTATTGCACAATGCCCTAAACAACAATCTGATTTGGAGTACGGGTTTTATGTGCTGAGATACATGAGAGCCCTAATACTTGATACTATTGTTGTCTTCTAATTATAAAGGATAAAACACTTTTTACTAGTCACAATCTTATATTTATTGTACAATTTTTTGATGAATTTTATCTCTAAAGAATGTGCCAACTAAATTAAATATATTTTATTGCAAGTTGTAGTAATTTCTAAGTGGATAAACAGGAAGAGTTATTCAAAAGCAAATCTTAGCAAAAGTGAATGAGCTAGGTATATAATAAGTTTCAATTATAACAATTATAGTAACTACATCAATGTAAATTACCTTATTTACTAATGAAATATTATTTTTATTAATATGCATATATTCTTCTAGTTTATTATTTTTATTGAAGTATATATATTTTATGAGATGAACGAGGCAAACTTGAAGTGTGAAAATAAATGAGTGTGTGTGCATGGACTTGTACTTGTAAATGAAGTGAATATGAAGTTTGCAGTAAATAAAGTGAATGTGTAGTAATTTCTTTTATCAGGTTTTTTCAAGATAAGAAAAGGCTAAATATTTCTTATATAGATGTAGATAAATGATGAATTTGAATGTCTTATCGAATGTAAAAGTGAATATATATTTCTTTGTCATGTATTTAAAGATTGAAAGAACAATATAATAAGTGGTACATTGAATATATGCAGAAATGTAAGTAGTGATTGTTGTGTAAAGAAAAGAAAATAAAAATAAAAAATGAGGAACTTTAAAAGTTCCTGACTTCTTCTAGGATTCTCACTTTAAATTTTCAGACTTTTAAAGTAGAAATTTAGAATTGTAAGGACTTTTCAAGTAGAAAAATGTAAGTTGATATCAAAAGCCCAAGAATTTTAAAGTTGGTTTCCATTATCAGGCTTGAAAAGTTTGATACTTTTAAAGTCTATTATATTAGCTGAGTTTAGAAATCATATTTTTAAAGTCAATTTTTTTTTGGCTTCTTTTCTTATCAATTTTTCAAGTTAACTTGATTAAAGTCGTTTTAGTAATTGACTTTTCTTAGTGTTTTTAACTTACTTTAAATCCCTGGTGTATGGTAGTGATATGTCTGCTATTCCACATGTTACATCCCTATCTCCAATTCAAGCCACCGAACTCATCATATGGTGACAAGATCTCTAGAGGGCAATATTAAACCATGTGCACTGATGACTAGGCGGCACCCACTTACAGAATGTTATTTGGCTCATCATAATGTTCGTGAACTAACTTGTTTCAAAGAGGCAATGCAAGATCCTGACTGTGCATACGCGTCAAGCTTCCAACGTGGATGAATATCAAGCACTTGTTGATCAACATACTTGATATTACTCCTCTTCCACTTGGATGAATATCAAGCCCTTGTTTCTCCTCCTTACACCTCCATCTAGTTCAACGTATTTGCTCGGAAAAAGTTATAAAATGAGCTGGAAAGGTCACATGCGAGCGGCTTCTTGCTGGTATAATTATGTATCTTATAGCAAAGTGCAAAAGGCGATTGAAGGAAAACCACATTGACACAGTTTTTACGGTGCAAGTGCACAACTGATGCTGGCAAACACCTGTATACTGATTTGATCATTTTAAACCGTCATGAATTGGATTTCAGCGAGAAAAATATCGAGCTGATTGGCACATCCAACTACCAAATAAATGGTCTTTTATGCATAATTAACTGTCGCGTTTCCCCACGAGGAGATATCAGTAGTGAGGAATAAATACGTTCTCTTAGCCATCTGAAAAGCCTCTTGTGGGGATCTCGACCAATAAATTTACTTGCCATCACCAACCAATCCACTAGGCTTTAATTGGTCCAGTGCCAAGCTGATGTCTCATCGGCACATTATAATTTGGAAAGCCAATTGTTTCCATTTTCCAAGCAATGCCTTGTGAATGAAGGGTCTAGGAATGTCTAGTAAGTCAAAATTAGCATGGACAGTAGCGGTCTATTGTTCTATGTCAGATTAATGGATTGGATTATGCCATGAGGCGAACGTGAGCCCCAGAAAGTGTAGCTGTTTCTTGAGTAGGAAAATGAACTTCTCGTCATTTTTCATTTGGCTAATCTGGTAGTCCCTCAAGATTTAGGTTCTGTATTTTTCATAGACGGGTCTCATAATGCACAAGGAGAGCTCTCTCCAATGCCAACCGTTGGAAAAATGCTTTCAGAGTGTAGCCTGGGTGGGCGCCAATCTGGAAAGAAGGGTAGTTTGAGTCCCAAGTGTGACTCGATGGAATGGCCCAGGGGGTTAATCTGCCAGAATAATGCCAAGGCTGACCCCACTGGCATTTATACTTGGCGGATACCGGCCCGGTCCCCGGGCAAATGTCGATATCAGCAATTAAATGAAGAGGGCAGTACATAATACCAAATTGCGTGGGTGTTTCTTGAGAGGAGAGAAACTTCACGCCCCTGCATAAACCCAATTCCTCAGTTGAGAGAGAGAGAGAGAGAGGAGCATCCATGGAAAAAATGGAACAAACTACTGTTGCTATCCTCTCGAGTCCTCGAATGGGTCACCTAATTCCATGCATAGAATTAGCCAAACGATTCATTCTTCGTCACAGCATCACTGTGACATTCATCACCATTTCCGAAGACTCCTCTTTAGAAATCCAAAAGGAAGTCAAATCAGGTCTCCCAGAGTCAATCAAGGCCATTGATCTCCCTCGAGTCAACTTAGATGATCTCCCTGAAAACACTGGAGTAGAAGGACGTGCTTGTATTGCCATAAAACGGTGCCTTCCTCATCTCCACGAAGCCCTCGAAAACTTGAAATGTAGAACGAAAATTGTAGCCCTCGTAGCAGATCTTTTTGGTGCAGAAGCATTTCAAGTTGCTAGAAAGGTTGGTATACCTCCATATCTTTATTTTCCTTCGACATTTATGGGTCTTTCCTTTCTCCTCAATTTACCTACACTGGATGCAACTTATTCCGGTGCATATAAAGATACACCTGAACCACTGAATTTTCCTGGATGTGTACCAATTCCGGCTCGGGATCTACCGGAAGCACTTTCCGATCGATCCAATAATGCCTACAAGGCAATGCTTCACCAGTCTAGGCTTTACAAAGAGGCTCAAGGAATTTTGGTGAACAGTCTGGTTGATTTAGAACCGGAGACTGTTAAGGCTCTAAAGTCACAAGGAGATGTTTATCCTCCAATTTATCCTGTGGGGCCCCTTGTAAGGATAGGTAGCAATGGAAGCTTTGGAAAGTATGAATGGTTGAGATGGTTGGATGAGCAGCCACGTGAGTCAGTCCTGTTCGTTTGTTTTGGAAGTGGTGGGGTCCTTTCTCATGAACAGCTGATTGAAATTGCATTTGGGTTGGAGATGAGTGGTCAAAGGTTCCTGTGGGTTGTTAGAAGCCCACATGTTAAGCAGGCAAATTCGAAGCTTTTTGCAGCTCAAAGCATTGACGATCCTTTATCATATTTGCCTGAAGGTTTTTTAGATAGAACCGAGGGGTTGGGACTTGTTGTTCCTTCATGGGTCCATCAAGTTCAGGTGCTGGGCCATGAGTCAACCGCTGGATTTGTTTCTCATTGTGGGTGGAATTCAAGCTTAGAGAGTATTGTTCATGGCGTGCCTATGATTGCTTGGCCTCTTTATGCAGAGCAGAAGATGAATGCTTTGTTATTGGTAGAGGATTTGAAGGTTGCTTTGAAGCCCAAGGGTGGTGAAATAGGCTTGATAACTAGGGAAGAGATTGCTCAAGTGGCTAAAGAGTTGATCCAAGGGGAACAAGGTAAAGAATTGAAGAAGAGAATGCACGAGCTGAAGGAAGCTAGTGCAAAGGCTTTGGATGAAGGTGGATCTTCTTTTTTGGCTCTCACTGAATTATCCGAGAAATTGAAAAGCATGAAGTAAAGAGAGAGAGAGAGAGAGAGAGAGAGAGAGAGAACCTAGCGTGTGTTGCATCTTTGATTTTCTGTTTTCAGTTGGTAATGTTTTGTGTTAATTGTAATAGCTGTGGGAGAGTGAGTGGTTTACTTCATAATTATGCGCTTCTACCTAAAAATAAGTGTGCAATGCGTCTTTTCTTCTGCATCTGTTTAACCGCTGGCTTTACTCGCCCAGATGTCGTTGGGGGCTCCATCCATATACATTGTCTAGAAGTTCAGAAATAGAAGAATGTGGATATTAGGGTTCTTTGCTTTGTGGAAAGCAGAGAAGAAGTCCAATGCGATCCTTCTTGATGGTCCTAGTGGTCTAAGTATACATGGAGTAAACTTATGGGAAAGAAATTTAAAATCTTTCATCTCTCTTACTCATGTTATTGTGAACAAATTTTGCAGATAAATTAGACTCCTTGGTATTTGATATGAACAATTGGAATAATTTATCATTATTTTTCTAATTTTCAAACATGTTTAATAAAAGTTAATAAAAGTTGCTCAACTACTAAATTTGATTGCAAAGTCAATATAACCTTTTATAATATTCATTTAACATTGAAGAACAATGGAGGAGCATCTATGGATGATCTAAAATGAATCTATAAGCCTCAACTACAAAATGGAAGCTTAAACGAAGTTATTTAGACAAATTTAAGAAAGTTTCTCAAATTCTTCATTTCAAAAATCAAAAGAGGTGTGTTCATTATAGATATTTTTGGATGATTAGAAGCAATCTGATTGTAATCAAAGATCAACAGCCAAGTTAGCAATTCGTCCTAAGCAAGTCTTTGGAGAAATTCTTTCAATTTCATATCAATAATAAAGTCAAAAATTGCTCTTGTAGTGTTTTTATATTTAAGCTTATCTTTGTACAAGTCTTTCTTATTCTTTCTAAGCTTGAGTTAAGAGGTGTTCTCTTGTTGAGAATGCGTTAGTTACTTGTTTTGGATTTGGGAGACGAGTGTTGTTAAAATTATATGAAGGTTGAGGATAGTGACTGTTCAACCTTAAGTGTCCAAGCACATATTTAAATTTGGGGTGAAAATTCTCAGTGGAATTAATGGACTCAAAAAGTAGGCATCGAGCATAGTCTGGCAAACACCTACCAATCACTATGTTCTTGTGGTTGTTTGCTTTCTAATTCTCTCTTGCACTGAAGGTTTAAGTTTTCTTTTGTTGCACAAAGAGAACGTCCACGAATGATTTCAATTTAAGTTAAAAGACTTAAATTTCTTATTGAGCCCAATTCAACCCCCCCTAGGACCACAAGAAGATGAGGTTTTGCTGGTGAGATTTGAAATTTCATATAATGCACTATTTGTTGGAGTTTTAAAAATTAGTTTTTTAGATCATAAATCCTAAATCCCTAATCTATGAACCCTTAGAGTTTGGGTAATTTCTAGTTAGAAATGGATTCAAATATTGCCATAAAAGAACACTAGAGTTTTTGTCGAAGAGATTTAAAATCTCCATGTGATACCTCTTTCATTGGACAATTTTTAGTGAGGAATGCATTTGAGGCTTCACTTGAAAATGATTATCAGATTTCATGGCCCAGCAACTTGTGAAATCTTAGTTTCATGTTTTCCTTTATTTTTTAAAAAACAAATTTTAGATCTATGTGTTCGTTATCTTATCTATGAAAGCCTCATATTTGAAAAGATTTTGCAAGAAACGAATGTTGGACGGAAGGACTTACTGTGAATTTTTTTTGAATAATTTAAAACTAATCAGCAAAAACAAAAAATTTAGGAACTCAATTATAATAAAATGATAATTAAAGATAATAAACTTTACTTTTCTCAACTATATAATTTTAACAAGTATTAAAATTTTAATTATTAAAATATTTAATCAGTCGAGTAATTATCTGTGCTCGTCTTCATTTTGAAATTATATATGGTTGTTCCCTAACCAAAGGAGTATAATTTCACTTTGGCTGACAAAATGGGACCTGTTCAACCACACCATTATTTTCCGGGACCCATTTTAGGTGAACCATGCCCCCAATTAAAACAATTCCAGTTCTAGGCTCTGCACTTTGAGATGTAAATTCTTAAGAAGATCATCAGCATGGTAGGATTGTTGGATGCATGAATCATCAGCTTGGAAGGGTGAACCACAAGAAGCTTTGTAGCATCAGTATCCTCTTTCTTTTTCGGATTAAAAACAAGCTCTCTATCTTCACTGGAAAGTAGGGCGAGCCACAAGAATCTTTGTAATATCAGTTTCCTTTTTCTTTTTCGGTCTATTGCTTGCGAAGGATTAAAAAAATAAATAAATCAAGTACGCTTCTCTTATTAAATCTATATAATCCCATCGAAAGCGGCAACTCAAACGTCCTACCGAGCTATTTTCAGGGAAGATGCCTTGTTCTCCGCGACAAGCTGCACTACACCTTGTTCTCCCTGACAAGCTGCACTACACTAGTTTTAGTTGCTCATCTACCATTAAACACTTGATAATAATGCAGCAGGTGTCTACTAGTCTAAACTGTCGCAACCCGACACAGGGAAAGAACGGTCATTGAACAGGTGACCACAAACAAGATGTCTACCTACTGCGTAAAATTGACTACCACGACAGGCGGTTACAACTTCGAGCCGATATTGGTTGGACGCCTTTAGCTTTCCACCAGCCTACACCTTTTGCTGGTGGAGGAACACTGCGGTGAAGGCCCCAGGGTAGTAGTTGCCAGAGGCACCCATCACTTCTGCATGAGGGGTCTAAACGCCCCACGAGTCTACCTCTATTGCATTATAGAGGTCCATGGCTACAATATAAGGCCCATATGCATGTAATGAACCCACATGGGTCGATGAATTGGTTTTACTTGTATGGAGAGTATACATGCAACGTGGCCCCATCATTTTGGCTAGTTTTAAAAATTTATAGTTAAAAAATATAAATAAACAAGGTTATCCAAATATCTTTTTGACTTCTGCTTAAAATAGAAATGATTCTATATAAAAGCTTTTCTGAGTACTGCTTATCTCAGATCTGCTTATTTTATAAATTTGTCTAATACTTAAATAGAAGCCAGAAAAACTGTTTCCAAATGCAGCCTAAGCTTTGGTTGATTAGCCATTCATCTCATGGTGGTTTAAATGCACCCAAATTGGATAATTCTAACATTTGAAAATCTATACTTTCTAGTATAAGAAATAAACAGTCGAAAGTTTTATATAAGCAACGGTCTGAATTGAACGCTAAAAAAAATGTTTTATACGATGCTAGGCCTTGATATACCATTGATCCGCACCATTTATCTAACTCCCCCAGCTTTAGATTTCTACTTGTACAGAAGCCATTACCAAATGGAAAGAGCTTCTGACCGATCATGTCTAACAACATCACACCAAAATTTCTTGGTTGCTACAGCTGCCCTTTTGCCATGACCTTTGCGCCAGTACATATCTAAGGTTAGTGAAGTTACATAAAATGTATTGATAAATGGTATAGAAGGACCTACTGTACAGAACTGAAGGAATTGTAGGCTATTAGGGTGTTGTCACGCTCTATACCAGCACTTGTCCTTAATATTATTTCCATGAAGTTTTGGAAACTGAAATCATTAACCCCCAAGCGATCAAACTTACCCATAGGTCAACTATAATACCTCTCTCTCCTCTTTTCATCTTTTCTCTCTCGCAACTTGTTTGCCATTTTTCTGAAGAAACCAAATGAAAAGCGTAAGCGACTATATTCAACTGTAAGTACCAAGCGGGACCTGCATTCAGGCCATTCAATTCATGGGTCTTATTTTAGCTGGGGCATTCTCTAAATCTATCACCATTTGTATGATCTTTACATTGGTATTCAGAGTTACAATTAACAAACTCCATCTTTGGCTGCCCCAAATATCAATACCTTGAGAAATTGCTTAACTTCATCTTCAATCTGTAAACCTAACTCCAGATGTTTACAATAAATCAGCAATAATAATTAGCAAAAGCAAAATGAATGGAAACTTACCTCCAGCCATCACAGTAGATTAGAAGTAGTTTTTCTCAGTGATCCTTTGATTCAACGCAGCGAAGGATGATGGAGAACAGGTATATCTTCTGCTTGAATCAGGGACCCCTTAAGAGATTGTGGTTAATGGTAGTTATCCTTCCATCAAGGGTAACTGCCATGGCAGTTATGACACATGTTAAATGTGTAAACAACAATACCTTTGATTTTGAATCCCAAATATTAAGGACCATAAAAAAAATTTCTAACATTCTCCCACTTGGTACAAACATTTGTAACTTTATAAATTCAAAAATCTTAATGTACTAGTCTAACTCATTTTATGCTTCAACAAAGAAATAAATTACATGAATCATGATGATAATTCCTTTGCAAAAAAGTATTACCTTCCATGTATTACAATGTAATTATCTTCTTTGAAAAAACCCTTGATATGCCATTGTTTATCTTTATGAACAAACCTCAAATACTTATTCTGGGTCCAAACTTAAGTATTTGTCATCCAATCATAAGTATATACAAACCAAAATGGAGACAAAAGCAATAATTTAGAATTTCATTACTAATATGTGCTATAAATATAGCATCATAGTTCAAACAAAAGGTGACAGATGAGAACAAAGTCCCATTCGCGTTACACGATCCTTAAACAACTTTGGTGACATGCCTTTCGTCAAAGAATATGCAAGCATCAGCTCTGTACGAATGTATTCAACGAGCACTTCATTCCTTTTTATGTGCTCTCTGACTGCTAAGTACTTAATGTCAATGTGTTTACTATGACTTCTACTTTTATTATTCTTAGCAAAGAATACAGCAACTGAATTGTCACAGTATATCTTCAATGGCCTAGAGATGGAATCAACAACTTGAAGCCCAAAAATGAAACTCTTCCACCATGTACCCTGCATGGTCGCCTCAAAACAAGAAACAAACTCGGCTTCCATAGTAGAAGTAGCAATCAAAGGTTGCTTTGCACTTCACCAAGATATAGGTCCTCCAGCAAATAAAAATATATATCCAGATGTTGATTTACAAGAATCAACACAAGTTATCAATCCGTCTATATGTAAGCATGTAATCTTTAGTGCCTTGAAGGTATCGCTTGACCTTCTTTGCAACTCTCCAGTGATCCAAACCTGGGTTACTTTGATATCGTCCCAACATTTCAACTACAAATGCAATGTCTGGTCTAGTACAGACCTAAGCATAAATTAAGCATCCAACAATTGAAGCATAAGGAATGTTTTTAATCTGTTCCCATTCACGGTCATTCTTGGGACATTGATTCAAACTGAATCTGTCACCCTTAACAATAGGTGCTATACGAGGTGAACAATTTTGCATCCGAAATCTCTCAAGAATTTTGTTGACATACGTTTCCTGAGACAAGCCCAGGATACCCTAAGACTTATCTCTATCAATCTTAATACCAATGACATAAGATGCCTCAAACATATCCTTCATATCAAAGTTTTGAGAGAGAAATTGTTTCACCTCATGTAGCAATCTCATATCATTAGTTGCAACAAAATGTCATCCACGTACAGAACTAGAAAAATGATCTTGATCCCACTAACCTTGTGATATATACATTCATCCATAATATTCTCTACAAAACCAAATAAAGACATAACATTATGAAATTTTAAATACCACTAATGGGAAGCTTGTTTCAGTCCATATATAGACTTTTTAAGCTTACAAACTAAATAATGACCATCACTTGAGACAAAACCCTCAAGTTGTTTCATATAAATATCTTTCTGTAAATCACCATTGAGAAATGTCATTTTTACATCCATCTGATGTAAATCTAAGTCAAAATGAGCAACCAATGCCATGATGATACGAAAAGAATCGTTTTTAGAAACAGGAGAAAATGTTTCTCCATAATCTATTCCTTCCTCTTGTGTGAATCCTTTTGCAACAAGTCTAGCTTTGTATCGCTCAATGTTGCCTAATGAATCTTTCTTAGTTTTGAAAACCCATTTACAACCAATGGCCTTCACCCCATTAGGCAACTCTACAAGATCTCAGACTTTATTGTCTATTATAGAATCCATCTCATCTTTCATAACATCATGCTATAAGTTAGATTTATTACTATTCATAACTTGTGAAAATATCTAAAGGTCATTGTTAGCACAAATATCATAGTCAGATTCTTGTAGGTAGACAACATAATTAGTAGAAATCGTTGACTTCCTTATTCTAGTAGATCTCTGCAAAGGTAAATCATTAGCCTCTTGGGGAGGCTCATGATCATCAACTTGTTGTGGTTGATGATCGATGGGATCTACTAAAATATTATTAGCCTGACCTGGATTTTCAACAACTGGTTGGCTAATATCCATCATATTTTGATGGGTGTCATTAATAATAATCAATCTGGTGCTTGATGCAGGAGTTGAATTAGAAATATGATTTTCCTCAAAAACTAAGTTTTGAGGTCAAACACTCCCACTAACCGCGTCATTCTCAAGAAATTTAGCATTTCTTGATTCCACAATTCTACTGTTATGGGATTGACAATAAAATTTGAATCCCTTAAACTTTTTAGTATCATCATCATCATTAAGACCTTATCCCAATTAGGGGTCGACCACATGAATCTTATTCCTTCATTCCACTCTATTAAATACCATGGCTTCATTTAGTCCCACCGTTTTTAAATCTTTCCTCACCACTTCTATCCATGTTCTTTTAGGCCTTCCTCTTGCCCTTTTAGAACCTTCTACTTGTATTGCCTCACTTCTTCTAACCAGTGTTGTTGCTGGTCTCCTTTGAACATGTCCAAACCATCTAAGTCTAGTCTCCCTCATCTTGTTACCTATTAGTGCTATCCTTAAATTTCCTCTAATATTTTCATTTATAATTCTATCCTTTCTTGTCTGACCACTCATCCATCTCAACATCCTCATTTTTGCAATGCTCATCCTATGAGTATGATGTTCCGTAACTGCCCAACACTCTGATCCATAGAGCATGGCCAGCCTTATTGCCATCCCATAGAATTTTTTTTTAGTTTGAGTGGCACCCTTCGATCACACAAAACTTCAGATGCACATCTCCATTTGTTCCAACCCACTTGGATTCTCTAGGTAACCTCCGTCTCAATCTCTCCACTCTCATGAATCATTGATCCTAAGTACCAAAAGTGGTATTTAACAAGGACTTCTTGGTTATCAATCTTGACTAGTGTTCTACTCCTACTCTCCTTGCTAAAATTACATTCCACATATTATGTCTTAGTTCAGCTAATTTTAAATCCTTCATATTCTAATGCTTCTCTCCATAACTCTAACTTTATGTTTACACCCTCCCTTGTCTCATCAAGTAAAACTATATCATCTGCAAATAGCATGCACCAGGGAATCTCCTCATGTAAATGTTTTATTAACTCATCCATAACCAATGTGAAAAGGTATGAACTCAATGCCGATCCTTGGTGCAATCCTATAGTACCAGGAAAATCACCAATCACGCCACTAGTGGTCTTAACATTTGTTAGCACTCCCTCATACATATCTTTAATTATGTCTATATATACTTGAGAAACTCCTTTACCACCCAATACCCTCCATATTAACTCTTTAAGGACTCTATCATAAGCTTTCTCTAAGTCGATAAAGACCATGTGGAGGTCTTTCCTCCTCTCCCTATATTTCTCTACTAATTGTCTTAGTAAGAAAATAGCTTCCATTATAGACCTCCCAGGCATGAAACCAAACTGATTCTCTGATACACTTGTTTCATGTTGTAGCCTCTTCTCAATCACTCTTTCAAAAAGTTTCATAGTGTGGCTCATAAGTTTGATCCCTCGATAATTAATGCAACTCTGTATGTCTCCTTTATTCTTATAGATTGGTACAATAGAGATTTTCCTCCACTCATTCGACATTTTCTTTGATTTTATAATCTTGTTAAACAACCTAATCAACCAAACTACCCCAATATCTCCCATATGCTTCCAAACCTCTACTGGTATACCATCAGGCCCCATGGCCTTTCCTGATTGCATCTTTTTCAAGGCCTCTTTTACTTCAGGTATTCTAATCCTACGTTCATATCTATAATATCCATTGTTATTTAAATTATAGTATTTTCAATCCCTATATTCTCAGAACCATTGTCATTTAACAATTTTTGAAAGTATGTTTCCCACCTTTGTTTGATCTCATCATCTTTGACTAATACCCTTTGATCATCGCTCCTAATACACCTAACATTATCTAAGTCTTTACCCTTCTGTTCTCTTACTTTTGCAAGTTTAAACACATCTTTCTCACCTTCTCTTGTTACTAGTCTATTGTAGAGCTCACAATATGCTTTAAGTTTAGCCTCACTATTCTCTTAGCAACCTTTTTAGTATTCTTATATTGTTCATAGTTTTCATTATTTCTAATCATCTACCATGCTTTAAAAAACATCTATTTTCCTTTTTAGCATTCTTATATTGTTCATAGTTTTCATTATTTCTAATCTTCTACCATGCTTTAAAACGCATCTATTTTTCTTTAATAACTTTTTGCACTGTTTCACTCTACCACCATATTTCCTTTGCTAATAGCATTTTACCTTTAGATACTCCTAAGACATCTTTTGTCACTTTCTTAATGGACTCAACCATATTAGTCCACATGGTATTTACTTCTGTTTCATAGTTCCAATTTCTTTCTACCATCAACTTATTTTTGAATGAGGTTATTTTCTCTCTTTTTAAGTTCCACCACTTAGTTTTTGGATGTGTATTAAGTTCAGTTCTTTTTCTTCATCTTTGGATATGGATATCCATAACCATTAACCTATGTTGTGAAGTTAAACTCTCACTGGGTATCACCTTACAATCCTTACATATAGATCGTTCATTATTCTTAAGTAGAAAAAAGTCTATTTGGCTTTTATGAAGTCCACTTTTAAAGGTTATTAAGTGTTCATCCCTCTTCTTAAATAGTGTATTTACAATGGACAGGTTATATGACAGAGCAAAATCGAGGATATTCTCCCCCATCTCATTTCATTCACCTATATCATACCCTCCGTGTATTCTATCATATCCTTCCTTATCTTTTCCTACATGGTCATTTAAGTCTGCTCATATAACTATCCCCTCAGTGTTGGGAATTTCTTGCATGACTCCCTCCATATCTTCCCAAAACTGTCTCTTGATTATATCTTGTAACCCTACTTGTGGTGCTTATACACTTATAACATTAATAATCTGCTCTCCTAGAATAAGTTTTATTAGTATAATTCTATCACTAATTCTTTTAACGTCCACAACTTTATCCTTTAATTCCTTATCCACTATTATTCCTACTTCATTTCTGTTATTTTCCTTTCCTACGTTCCATAATTTATACACATCTATTTCTCTAGCTTTAGCCCGTTTCTACTTGGTTTCTTGGATACAAGTGATGTTGACTCTCCTGCATTTCATCGTGTCTACTAACTCCAAACTCTTGCCTGTCAGTGTCCCTATATTCCATGTGGCGATACAAATCTTATATTCTGAAGATACCCTATTTACTATCGCCTTTCTCGACCTCCATGGTATGAACCCATGTCCATTTTTCACTGCACCGGGGTTCTGATGAAGCGCGTCGCTTCTGAGGGGATACTCTAGCAGCCCTTGCCCATTTTTCACTACACTTAGGATCTGATGTAATGCATCGCTTCTAGGAGAACGCCCTAGCAACCCTTGCCTATTTTTCACCGCACCTAGGATCTAATGCAGCGCGTCGCTTATGGGGAACGCCCTAGCTTGAGGGAATGTCTGTATTCAATTCATGTCATAGTTTGGGTTGCCATAGTTTTAAAAAGCTGAAGATGATTTTCATTTCTTTCTTACAAACTAATATACAAATGCATATTCATTTGCAAGCAAAAAAGAAATAACAAAACCATCTTGAGCTTCACCCTTGCCGGTTGGCTACCTGACGCAAGGGTTACCATATTTTAAGAAGCTGGAGATGATGCTAGAGATGATTTTCATTTCTTCCTCACAAACTAATATACAAATGCATATTCATTTGTAAGAAAGAAATAATAAAATCATCTTCAACTTCTCCCTTGCCAGCTAGCACTTGACGCAGTAAAATATGCACTAACAGTCTGCGAGTCCAATTTCTTTTCATATGGATTATAAACTCTAACTTTAGTTGGACAACCCCAGACACGTATATGTCTCAAACTCAATTTCCAACCTTTCCATAATTCAAATCGTGTTTTAGAAACTGCCATAGTTGGAACTCAATTTAATATATATGTTGCTATTTTTAGAGCTTCACTCCATAATGATAAAGGAAGATTGGAGTTGCTGAGCATACTCCTCACCATGTCCATTAAAGTTCTATTTCTTCTTTATGCACCCCATTTTGATCCGGTAAACCAGGCAAGGTGTTTTAAGCTACAATAGTTTGCTTTTAAAGAAACTTAGCAAATGGACCAGGTACTTGTCCAGTCCCTATGTATCTACCATAATATTCACCACCTCTATTAGATCTTACAATTTTGATTTATTTATCACATTGTTTCTCTACCTCTGCTTTATATATTTTAACAGCATCCAACGCTTCGCTCTTATTATGAAGCAAGTAGAGATACATAAATCGTGAGTAATTATCTATGAAGATAATGAAATATTTCTGACCATTCATGCTCATGTCAAGGCAACAAATGCCAGTATGTATGATCTCTAATATGTCAGAACTCCTCTTTACACCCTTTTAGACTTATTAGTCTTCTTGCCTTTAATGTAGTCCACGCATGAATCAAAGTTTGTAAAATCAAGAGTCATAAGAACTCCATCATTTACTAACCTTTTGATTCTATCAATAGAGATATGTCCTAATCTCTAGTGGCACAACATAGAGGATTTCTCATTCATAATGTTACGCTTAATACCAGCATTACTATGCACAGGCATGACTTCAATGGAGACATCATTATTTAAATGAATTTTGTACAAATCATCATTCATTGTACACTACCAACAAGTATTGAATTTTTGTATAAATTAAAAGAAGTTTCATGAAAGTAGAAGGAAAATCCAAGCAGTACAAGTTTAGATATAGAAATCAAATTCCTAGAAAAGCTAGAAATATAAAAGGTTCTTTTCAAATCAAGTACAAAATCAGTTTGTAAAATAAGCATATATGTCCCCACAGCTTTGACAAGTGAACACATCTTGTTTCTTGAATAAACGCACCGTTCACTTTCCATTGGTCTCCTTTAATTTAAGAAACCCTACATAGTATTACAAATATGGATTATAGAACCAAAATCAATCTACCATGTGATATGTGAAACATCAACCATATTAGATTCATAACATACAAAAGAATTGAGATTACCTTTCTTTTCCAGCCAAGCCTTTCTCTTAGGGCAATCTTTTCTCATGTGTCCTTTCTTTTTACAAAAGAAATACCTCATAACCTCCTTCTTATCAATATGAGCTATAGCTTTGCCTTTCACTTTCCTTTTAATGGCTTGCTTCTTGTCCTTTTTATGGGTTATCATATGTACACTCTCACCCATTTCTTAAACTAATCTCTCCTCTTCTTAAACACACATGGTCAAGAGTTCATTAATTGACTAGTTTTCTTTATGTGTATTGTATGAAATTTTAAATGGTCCATATTGAGAAGGGAGAGAGTTCAAGACAAAATGCACTAAAAAGGACTCAAATATCTCAATCTGTAGTGACTTTAGCTGAGTAGTTATGTCCCTCATCCGTATAATGTGCTCGCACACTCCTTTGGTGCCAGTCAATCTTATTGATGACAACTTGTTCATTAGGGTGCTAGCCAGTGATTTATCTGATGACTCAAATTGTTTATCAATGGCTTTTATAAGATCTTTGTCATTTTCACATTCAAGTATTGAGCCACAGATGCTAGTACTGATGCGAGATTTAATAAACATCATGCTTAAGCGATTAGATCGCTCCCACCATTCATACAGAGTAATCTTTGTATGAGTACTAGATTCCGTAATTTCAGGAGGCTCTTCCTTTCAAAGAGTATAGTCAAGATCCATACACCCTAAATGAAGGAGAATTTTTTCCTTCTAGACTTTTTGGTTGTCACCAGTTAAGTAGGGAACTTCAGATTTTTCATCAGACAATATCAAAGATTGAATAAGTGCAAATAAATAAAGAAATAAATAACACATGCTTACTAACAATTATGAGGTATAATCCATCAATCATAATGATAAGCTTACCAATGCAAGTTAAATAAAAAATATGAATCACTATGTCATTAAAATCTACCTGTGGGCAAAGATTTTAACACAAAATTGATTCACTAACAGTTATGATAAAACTAGTAAATTATAATTATTTCTTAATGCATGTATGCTAATTAAGAAATAAATGCTATTTTACTATTTCATCCTAATTGACCATAATAATATAATAATTTTCTTGTGGGATAAATTACTATATCAATATGCTAATTAGAGTTTGATGTCAATTTAAAAATGTAATGTGATCAACAATTTTAATTAAAAACTTAATATATGTGTTATCACATTTAAGGATACTGTAGCTATTTCTCAAATATTAAATACATATTGATCACATAACATCAAGAAAATAATCAAGACAATTTCATATAAGCATACTATAAATTAAAACTAAATAATTTATTACGCTAATAATGTCTTGAATTAAAGTATAATTATTGACTAATTTAGAAGATTTTTCTAAATTAACAATCAATTAATTCAAATATTCAATGAATAATGCAAATTAATACTGTCCATTTGATCATGTATAAGAGGTGTGAGAAAATTTTATAAAGGGTGCACTTATTTGTTGCCATTAAATCCCCTTTCCTCTCCTTTTCATTATTTATTTATTTATTTTATTAAGCATTCCTCACAGCCTCCGAAGATCGCCACAGCCACTGATGATTTCTTGAATAGCTAGGACGTTTGGTGTGGTGGCCATGAAAAATACAGTCAAGGAGAGGAAAGGTTGGGTGTGGCGGTGAGTTGTCATGCTTGTGGGGAGAGGAAGATGGGGAACAGCCACCCATATTTGTCAGCATGTTGTTGGGGTTTTCCTTGGCTAATAGACCAGATCTTGCCAGGTTACATGCTTCGGAGAACGATGCAGCCAACCTTATTCAAATAGAGGAAACAGAAGTCCAATCAACTGTCATTTTAGTTGCTCCGATCGGACAAGGGCAAGCTACCTCTATTGGAGCAAGTATGCTTGGTTGATGGTGCTGATTGGTCGACTATGCCTCTGAGGGAGAAACAGGGAATCAGGTTTTCCCGATTTCAACACCTGGCGGCCATGTGCCTTTCCGCATCCTCTCCCACTCCTTCATTGTAGGCAACATCATCTCCTTGGAAAGCAATGTCATCAAGAAATTTGGCTTTGTCATTAGACTTATGCCGCAAGAAACAGATTGTTCAGACCTAGGCATGGTTGAATCAAGGCTTCGCTTGTGGACCCTCCATTTGAGGAACCATGTCACCTAGATCTTACCTTGAACTGTAGGATCAACTCCCAACTTGAGCGTCCAGCCAGAGATCCAATAGGTAAGACATACTTAATTTCTAAGTTTAAATGGTCTATGACAAGCAATGAATTTCTACTGTTAATTTTTCATTTTTTGATCGCTTCTGTCATCAAACTTTTTCTGTAACTGACCTAGAAATAAAATTTCTCTTTGTCATGGTTTCATTTCCATTTTGTATAAATGAAAATGACAATTTATTAGATCAAGATGTTTGTCTTTAGATCCATTTAATTTCATTTATCATTATAATCTATTAAATAGACAACTACAAAACTACTAGGCAGAGGAATTGACTGCTCTGATACTACATGTAAACCTAACTCCAGATGTTTACAATAAATCATCAATAATAATTAGCAGAAGCAAAACGAATGGAAACTTACCTCCAGCCATTGCAGTAGATTTGAAGTAGTTTTTCTCAGTGATCTTCTGATCCAACAGCAGCGAATGATGATGGAGAACAGGTACATCTTCTGCTCAAGGACCCTTTAAGAGATGGTGGTTGATGGCAGCTATCCTTCCATCAAGGATAACTGGCATGGCAGTTATGACACATGTTAAATGTGTAAACAACAATATGTTTGATTTTGAATCCCAAATGTTAAGGATCATAAAATAAAATTTCTAACACAATCGAGTCATTCTTCCCTGCAGGACAGGCAAATTCAAATATTATTTGGCCAAGATGATATCTCAATGCACCTCCAATACCTGATCTTACTGGGTTTCCTTGAGATGAACCGTCAAAGTTTAGCTTTGAATTGACCACTTGGAGAAGATTTCCATTTGGGCATCGATTTTTCTTTCCTACTTCCACTTGTTGATATTTTGTTCCAACCACGAAGAAGGCCATTGGGGGAGAACTCTTTAAAGTCCAGAGAAGCCCCAGCCCATTGAGCCACCCATCTAAGAATAGTATCTGCCAAAAATAGATTCTGAATTTTTCCATTACAGCAGATAGCATTTCTATCAAGCCAAGTAAGCCATATAGCATCCATAAAAGATAGACCCCACAAAATCAATCCTCTTTTCTCCATGCGAAGTGTCACCCATTCAGCTAAGAGGTCTTCATTAAGCACTCAACGAATAGCTGATTACGATCTTCTGCTGGAGAGGCATGAGTGTCTGGAAGTTGTCATTATATACTCCCGCAGATCGGAAGCCCTATGGAATAAGGGGGGAAGGAGTTAGCACCATGAAGGACTGGCCTATGAAGGACTGGCCTACCCCTGGACATAAGGTTATCATACGTAAGGACTTTATCTACAGATAAAGTCTAAACAAAAACTGAAACTTACGGAGGAATATAAGGTTGCGAGATGAAGTTCGCATGACACCTAAGTTCCACTTGATTTCACCTCATAATTTCCTTTATTGCTAGGTCTCCAAATCAATCTCTCTTCCTTGACCGGGTTGAGTAAACTGATTGAAGGTCGGACAATTTCCAAGAATTGATGTCCTTCTAGACCCCTCAATTCATGGCAGAAATTGAAATGCCATCTAACCTCGCCATGCTCGAATGAGTAAAAGTCTTTAATCCATCCTTCCTGTTGCTCGAAAAAAGCAAGTATATGATTGTTTGAGACTGTATTGCCCAGCCATAAATCTTACCATAACTTTACCTCATCAACCTTTCTGACATGGAATTGAATATTAGCACTAAAAAGATTTATATGACTGGGAAGGGGAGCTTTGGTGCAACGGTAGAGTTGTCGTTGTGTGACCTTAAGGTTACGGGTTCAAGGCATAGAAACAGCCTCTTGCAAAATGCAAGGTAAAGCTGCATACTATTGACCCTTGTGGTCTGTCCCTTCCCTAGACCCCTTGTACATTTATGTGACTGGAGATATCCCGACATAGTCTCAATCCTTTAGCCGCTTCTGCTGCGTCTATCGAACATCTAGGTGGGACAATGAAATAATGACATGTAATAGATCGGCAAATCTGACATCGATTATTTGATCAAGGTTAGAATCGTACCTTTAGAGACCAATGCTCTTTTCCATTTTGCCAATTTACCTTAGTACCTTTTAATTAACGGTTCCCAATTAAGCTTTACATTTTGGCCGACCAAAACCCAGTGGTAATCCAAAATTATTGCTTGGAAGGCTGGCAAGTCTACAACACAGAATTGGCCAAACTTAGTGAGCAGTTTTCCTCCAAATTAACTCCATAGAGTTCGAATTTCTCAAAGATTATTCTTTGGCCTGTCATCATCGCATTTGCCTTGAGAATCGCCTTAATGTTTCTGCTTTGATCTTGCCTGTAAGTACCCACCAACATTGCATTTTCCGCAAATTGCATGTGCATGATGATGACTTTTGAGTTTGGTACTCTACCTTCATATAAATTAGATGCAATAGGTTTATCCATGAATTTTGTTGTAGACTTCGGCAAATAAGAAGAAATATGTATGGAGAGCATGCATCCCGCTGTCAAACCCCACTTGAGCCTTTGAAAAAGCCTTTCGATGTCCTGTTAATGAGAATCGAGAAGAATACTTATTCAAGGCTCCACCTAATCCATGATCTCCATTTATCTCTGAAATTAATTTTTTGGAGAACCATGTCTACTATTTTCTTTTATACTCTATGGAAAGTTTTTTTACAAATATAATCACTACTGTAATTGATGTTTTCTAAGATGGCAAAAAGAAGATATTTTCATGCAATCACCTTAGCAAAACAATCTAAGATGGTTACAAAAAATCATCTTAAAAAGTCATTGAAGAGAGTTAAAATTTTGAAGATTTTCGTGGGAAGAACTTAGGAAGATGGTTAAAAAGGACTATCTTAAAATAAAAAAGCTCGTTTAAGAAGACAGTTAGAAAAATTGTCTTTAAAAACCATAACTTAAGAAGAGAGTTGTGGGACATGGTCTTAAAAAATTACATTTAGTAAGACATTACAAAAACCTCTCAAAAAAGATAACTTAAGAAGATGGTTAAAAAAATTGTCTTAAAAAAATATAATTAATAAGACATCATATGCATATCTATCAAAAGGTTTTTCTATGTTTCCATTCACACCTTTTGTTGGACTTCTTTTTTTTTTTTCTGCTTTTGAATATATGGCTAAAATATGTCATGCTTCCTGACCATGAAGACAGGTATGTCCCAGCGAGACCAAATCTTGTAGCATCTTCAGCATTGTAGCCTATGTTTTGAAGTTATGAAACTCACAGGAGCATCAAATCTAGTTCGTGAGATTTGGTCCTTTTCTAGCTTTCTTTGATTTCTGTAGTTTTTTTCTCCTCTTGACATTTTCCTTTCCCAGCCAAAGTGCTTTTTTTTCCTTGGAACACACGTTTTCTAAAAGAGCTGCTTTGATTGTAATACTTCCTACTCCTTGATTTCACGTGTTTTGTCTCCTGCTTCTGAGATTTTTCTTTCCTTATTTCCTCCTCCTTTCAGATTTTTTCTGCTATTTCCTCTCCCCAAAATTTCTCCTAAGTTATTGACTTTTGCTATCATCTTCTCTTTCTTGAAAGTTCACCATCACTTGCTTCACCTTTGCTTATCATTCCTTCCCATGCCCATCTCTTAAACTTTAATAAACATGGTATCAAGGCCTTGTTGACCAAAAGGCTATGAGTTTGAATCTTGAGACCTTAATTTATCAAATTAGCTGATAGCTTAAGCTGATGGAAAATGGGCACCAATATTTATATTGCTACCACATGCCCTCATATGGAAGGTCCTGTTTTGGCTATTGCATCTGGACCCGAAAGTAGGGCTACTTGCATTTAAAAATTAATTTGACAAATGAGAGTATTATTGCTTTGAATAGTAATTTGATAAGTGGGAGTCTCAAGATTTTAACTCACAATAAAGCTCCAATACCATGTTGGAACATTGCATTTGAAAGTAGTTTGATAATAAATAAATAAATAAAAAAGCATTATCAAGATTTTAACTTGCAACCTCTTGGTTAGTGAGCTCTGATACTATGTTAGATTACCATTCCACCTAAGAGCTAAGCTGATAGGAAGTGGGCCAACAATATTTACATGACAATGAATGAGATTTTTGGACCATTTCTTGATTTTTTAAACCATTAACTCAAAGAAAACAAAGAAAAATTGATTATGAAACTTGGATTACAAAATTATTAGCCTAGATTCAGATACAAGGATGATCAACTAGATGCTCTACATCAAAAGTTGGAAGAAACAAACCTCCCAAATTTTGGTTTAGAAAATGAAAATGGAAAGGATAGATTTATCTTCAAGCTAGTAGAACATGGACACTGAAGATGTTTCACAATATATCCCAGTTTCAATTTGCTTCTATTTTCCCAAGAATTGTGCATATCACTGGTCCACAATTTGAGAGAATACTATGGCACAATCAAGAACCCATGAAATTATATTGGATAATTACTGTAAAATTCTAAGATTTTTTATAGTAAATAAAAAATATCTTTCTCCAAGCAAACCGGTTTTCTTTCAAAAAATTTGAGACCCGTTAGTGATTCAGTTGCATCATTTGTGCTGATTATTCTCTTTGAACATGCTAACCCATTTTGAAGAGAATGATTCAATCTAGCCAAAGTATTGGACCTTATTATTTTGCATCACCAAATTTTGAGACCCATTAGGGATGCGATTTGATCATTCCTACCAAAGCATTTTGCTTTATCATATTACTTTATTGTTAAATGTTTAAAATATATGAATCTACCTTGCTTGGTCTTTACAATCAATGGATTTTCAGCCTTAGATAGACTTTTTCCTTTAGGTTGGATGAATCTTTATTATGTGTAATCTTTTTCATTACTTTTCTAAGAGAAACATAAACTTCTTTATTTTTCTCTATATAGGAGATATGGAGAAAATGAGAATCCCAATGGGTTTCATTTGGTCCTTTCTTCATAAAACATACTGTGTTCATTGGAAAAGTTAAAATATAACAAATGCAATTATTATGATATTGATTAAAGAAATTAGACTACGGAGATTAAGTTTCCTCTTGCTAGGTCAGTTAAAAAAGTGGTCCACCCTTGAGTCACAACAGACGGCTAGATTCATCCAAATGTTAAAGAGAAATTCTGAGACTTCAAATAAATTTATATACATAAGGGGATTGTAGTGTCCTTTTTGGGTTATTTATAGAGACATAAGGAGAGTTGTGGTACTATATGTTAGGTTATGAAGTTACTAAATAATAAGTAATTTTCAATCAATAGTCTAGGCACTTTACCAAGTGAAAATCCTTTAACTATTGTATTAAAACTTATGATTGAGTCACTATTTATAGTTCTAACCTAGCCTTGCTAAAGCAAAATAACAAAATATTTGAGTTCTCATCTCCTTAAAAATGGATTAGTTAAGTCTATCTCTAAGAGAACTAAATGAGCTTTGAAAATGAAAGATAAGATTTGAAAATTTTGTATAAGCTAATTATTTTTTGAGTTATCAAATACATTAATATAGTACCGATTCCCTTATCTGAAAATTGTTTTGCAGTAATATTAACCTAGTATCCAAAAATCAAACATATGAAAAACAGAATTAACTGAAACTAAACTAGATTGAACTAAATCAAACTAATTTAAATTGAACTAAATGAAACTAAAACTAACTAAGGTATATCAAAATGGAACTATTCTAAGCTAAAAGATAGAGAATGATCTAAGCTATCTAAAAATGATTAAATCTTTAAACTGAAAAGATTACCTCAAAAGTTGTTAACGAACTCTTGTCCTTAGTTGGAGAAGACATTATGCTTTTCTCAAACTCGAGAGAACTTTTATCAACCAATTAAAATTTGATCAACAAGTTAACCATTTCCATTAAGTTGTTCAACTCAAGTCTTGGGCTAGGGATACTTGGCACCAAGTACCATTATCTTATTATTCAATCTTGTACTTGTTGTTGTCGGGCATTTTCTAATTTATATCACTATAATTTAGGAATTTAAAGGTATTAGGTCCACATACAACTAAATTTCTCGTGTAGGAAAGGATATTGCTATCAAAATAAATTTTGCTAATATCATTAATATGTAATATAGTGCAACACTAAAAATGGGATCATATACTTGCGATGCACTAGAAAATCATTTCAGATATATGGGACAAAGCAATGGTAGTTGTGATGTTCTAGTTAAGTATTTAACTCCTTTTTTAAGCTTTTCATTTGACCAATTCCTCAAAAAAAGTTGTGGGTGATTCTTCCACCCTTTTAAGAAATAAAGTTTTTTATCGGAATAAAAAAAATTCAAAAGA
Organism: Warburgia ugandensis; assembly: GCA_035236585.1. Classification (NCBI taxonomy): domain Eukaryota; kingdom Viridiplantae; phylum Streptophyta; class Magnoliopsida; order Canellales; family Canellaceae; genus Warburgia; species Warburgia ugandensis. Next base: position 79,288,201 of record CP141130.1, read on the forward strand.
CCCCTTAACTATTTCAGTTGTTAATAGATTTGTTCAGTCATTAATAACTTGATTACTTTTAGATAATAGTAGATAGAAAGAATGCTCTCAAGGAGTCTTAAAGTATATTCATCATTGAGTAAATATTTTCAAATGACTTAAACATTTTGAATAAAGTTGTAAACATAGTGAAACAAGCTTGTAACCTAAGTACAAGAAGTTTGGCCTTCATTTGATTGTTTATGAGACAGAATAGAAGCCAACTTTTTGTGGATATTTCTCTCACTAGAAATTACAAGATTTTACACTACAAGTAGGGAAAAATCCATCTCTACTATTTTTTAAACTATGAAACCACTAACTTGGAAGTCAAACTAGTAAAAAATCTATAAAAATCCAAACCCGAAATGACTAACGTGGAAGTTTGACCAAATTTCTTAAAATACCTACCAATAACATGGATTTTATGTGAAATCCATAAAAACTATCAAAATCATGAACCAATACACCCTTATGAGATGCTTTTGACTGAATACAAGCACACATGCATCCCCCTCCATACTACAATCTTCCTCTCTCCCATTGGATGAATCGTCAATACCGAAGGACGATTTTGATTCAAAGGACTTATGCCTCTGGACATCCAAGTGAGACTATTCATAGCTTTGAGCATGGTAACATGCTTAGGAGGCATTTGTTTGTTTGTGACACTAAAATCTATTGAGGAGAAAATTGTTTCCAAGACTCCTAGCCTAGATAATCTAGCCCTTGCATTCCATCGGTAAAAAATGTGCAGCATTTGAATGACATTGAAATTAGCTATCTCGACACCTATGCCAGGAAGAAGCATGCCTCTCACCAAGTGCTTTAAGAGACAAGGAATTCAAGTTGACCAAAAAGGTCGAGTTATTTGTATCTGAGCCAAAGGTATGGTCCAATTATCCTTGAATTTATGTTGAAATTGATTGCTTGGAAGTCTTAGGAAGCCCATTGTGCAAACTTCTGGAATGCGGCTAAAAATTTGTAAGGAAACTTGGATAAAGTATTGTATTTGTTTGGAAAACTAGGGTTGAGAACCCAAGGGACCCTTTTCTTAATAAAGTGTAGTCTAACATTTTTCACAAGTAGCTTCTAGTTTCATCAAAAGGCTTTTCAAGTAGTCTCTTACTCCTATGGATGACTCTGCAATCTTAGTTTCTAATATTACTATGACTTCATAATACACTGCATTTGAAGCTTCATGGCAGGATGAAGAACCAATTTTGGTGTTTTTGTTTGCATTTATGCTAGCACTACCCAAAATGTTTGCAACTCATTATCATAAAAGGTTTAGAACTCTTATGCGAATTCCACTTTCCGCGCATGGTTCCTTGGGGATTTTAATGCAATTTGCCATTCTAATGAACAATGGGAGGAGAATTACCTTCTAACTTAGGCCATAACTACCTCTGCACATGGACTCTCCATTATTGACTTGCAATATTCTAGACCACCACTCACCTAGTTTAATTTCCTAGAGGAATTGTTTCTCATTCTTAAGAGACTTGATCGTGCCCTAGTTACAAAGTCTTGGATGGATGCTAGGCTAGCTTCTCATATGAATCATCTTCCTCATATCACTTATGACCAATGTGGTCTTCTCCTAGATACTTATCACTTACCAATAAGGAGTCCACAACCTTCTCTTTTCAAGCTTATGTGCCAACGTCATGACTCCTTTTATAATATTTTTTAGACAAAGCTCAGAGTAAAAATATTCAAAGTTCTACAGGATTCTTGCTTTATGAGAAACTGAAGAAGCTTAAATATGATCTCAAAATTTGGAATCAATCAAGTTTTTTATCATACTAATATGTGAATCAAATTTTTTTAGCATCAGTTGGTTGAGGTTCAATCCAGAGCTCTCATTGACTATGACTGTGAAAGATCTATTTTACACCAATTGCATAACTTGCTTCAAACCTAGGAAATTTAGAAGTCTATGCTAGATTGGATCCAAATGGGTGATCTCAACATTAAATACTACCATCACATGGTTTGGGCTAGAAGGAAAAAAATTCTTCATTTTTTTATTTAAGGTTGGAGATAGGGAACTCACGTATGATCAGTATACTACAATTCTTGCCTTCCAAAATTATTATGATCATCTTTTTACTTCCAAAAATCCCCCTTGAGATGCTGCACTTACTAAGAATATTTAGTTGGTGCTCTTTCCAGAGGCCAAGGCAGAGTTTCTAGCACAAGTTACTATGAATGAGTGTAATGAGAAGTATTCCACATGGGATAAACAAAAGCTCCTGGGTTGCAGGGTTTTCCTACAATTTTTTTAGCATAATTTTCCATGAGTTAGGATTCCATTTTCTCAATGGTTTTAGCTTCTTTTTCTTCTAGAGCATTTTCAAAGAAAATGAATGAGACTTCTATCAATCTAATTCCCAAAGGAGAACAGATTGAGACAATGGACAAGTTCAAACCAATTAGTCTTCGCAATATTAGCTAAAAACTAGCACTAAGGTGTTGGCCAATCATCTTAAACCTCATCGTACAAGTCTTATCAACCTAGCTCAGATGGTGTTTGTTATGGGTAGAGTATACATGAGAACTCTTCTCATGCATGAGATGCTCGTGACATTCAGAAGGTAGAAATTGAAGCACCCAAGTCTTGCCATTGATGCTGACCTTGTTAAAGCATATGATTCAATTGAATGGTGTTTCTCGTATAGGTATTAGATCGAATGAAATTGTTGCAAAAAATTGTTGACCTTATCATGTTTTATGTTTCCACTCTTGGCTTTGCTATCTTGGTAAATGGTGTGCCAACTTCGTGGTTCCATCCCCTGAGGGATTTTTACTAAGGAGATCCTTTATCTCCATGTATATGTGTGCTTTGTGCAAAAACCTTTTCATCATCTTTGGATTAAGCAATGCGGGATGGAACTATTAGCTCTATGATCCACCTATTTCTCACTTACTTTACATTATCCTTTGAGAACTACAGGACCATTTGTAGACTAGTAGACACCCTTGCTTTAGAATCAGGCCTCTCCATCTCATTGGAAAAATCTACAATGCCATTTAGCACTGGTGTCCATCATAAAGCTTTGAGAAAAGCATTCTATATCCACAAAGATAATATGGCATATTCTTATTTGGGGTTTCCATTATTGTCTTAAAAACCCAAAGCTAAAGATGTGCAATATTTAGTTAATTGTGTTTAGAAAAGAACGACTGGATGGCAATAGCATTTTCTCTTTAAAGCAAGTCAAACTACAATGGTCAATGCTGGGACATCATGTATGTCCTACGCTATGCCCTTGAAGCCTTACCAGTGCCTTAACGTATCCTTCAAGAATTTGAGTAAGACAATGCAATTTTATCTGGAGCCAATCCAAAGATAAGAAGAGCCTTCATTTGGTGAGCTAGGATCATATTAAGTCAACATAAGTATGTTGGTTGTCTTGGCAAATGTGATTTTAATATTATGAATCAATGTTTCAAAGTTAAGCTGGTTTGATGAATCTAATAACTCATCATCTCTCTAGGAGTTTATCAAGGTTAAATATTTAAGTAAGAATCGTTCTATGATGTGGTCATCAATTTGTCTAGCTAAGCAGCTTAAAAAGTTATTTTAGGAGCTCGCAATGCTCTTGCTCAAGGTGTAGTAGTCCTAATTTCCAAATTCCATTTCATGTATTGTTTATAATTTATATTTAAATAAAATATGACTTAAAGTTTGAAGGAAATGAACACTTAAAGAATATATAATTGACCATCAAAACCTTAAAATTTGAAACATGCTACAAAGAGCTTTCCAACTACACCAAGAACGTAAAAATTAGAGTTCGGATGGGAAATTTTGACGACGACACTCTATTATGTCATTTTAAGTCAAGTGTAAAAAGGAGAAATCAGTCTAACACTCTCCTAATTTTTACTTTCTCAAATCTACAAGGTGAAAAATCAATGATTTCTTCAACACCAATGACAAAGAATGAAGACACGCTTCTGATAAACAAGCAATTGACCGTAAAATCCAAAACATCATTTTCATGTGATCAGCCAAAAAAAACTTGTAGAACAATATTTAGCAAATGAATTTAAAAAAAAAAAAAAAGCCAACTTAGATACGCCTTCCACAACAAAGATCAATGAGTTTGTGTTGAGATTTGGATGAAAATTTGTATTTTTCAACAACTACATGTTTTTTAACCAACAGTGACATTTCTCAATATCAACGATGACATAAAACCTCCAACCACAAGTGGAAAGGAAGATAGAGTTGATCTACCTTCTCCTAACATTTTTATGCAATTTTTAAGCATTACAAGTCACCAATGATGACCATTTTTCATTCATCTTCTCCAGCAATGATTGGCCTTCGTCGGTGACATTTAGACAATGAAAAACACATATTTGGATTCCTTTTTTCCAGATCTACATGCTCAAGCTAAACAATGCTGGATCAAAGATTCTCTGACCATCGAAAACCCATATTTGACTTTGATTTGTGGCTGACGATGCACGATTTATAAATCTAATAGTTCATCACTCAAATCAGTGACGATTTGGGATCAGAACAACATACGAAAGGTTCTTCAACTATCCAAGACTAGATCCAACCCTGAACAATGGCTAACATGCATGAATCTATATGTTCTATGGTAAAAAAAACTAGATCAAACCGTTTACTTATCAAACCAACCACCCCAACTCTCATATTCGCAATCTATGGTCGGTATGATCGATCAAGAGTCATCCAATCATTCATTTAGATTTTTTATTCAACAATCTAGGATTGAGAGATTAATCAATGAAATTCTATCCCTTTTTCTCAGATTTACAGTCAATATTTACTAGAAATTAAGATCTGTGAATCCTGATCGTCAATCAATGTCTAAATTGGGAATTTGCAAATCTTAAATGTTTTGACCATTGATTTCAAGTATGTGGTTCTGAGATTGCTAAGTTTTCAATGAAATTGATATGCTTATGATGGTTGAGTTTGAACAAAATTGATATTCAATATGCTAAATGGTTTTACTATAATTAGGCTTGGTAGGAAATAGTTTTCTTTTGGATATTTGAATAATATTGAGTGCATTACCTATAGTGGCTATTTGAGCTAAGATTGATCCACAATCTTGAATGAGATTAGAATTTTTTAATTCTAATTCTAATTTTAGTTTAGATGATAAAATTGTTTTTTTTTTTAAATATGCTATGAGTTCTTTATTTTATATTTGGAAATTTATACAAAGATTGCATTTTGATGTATGATTGGCGTTTTATGCATACTACAAATTTTAATATGTGGTTTCATTTCACAAATATTTAGTACATGACTAGTGAGTCATATTGGGTGTAGAAGTACTGGAATTTCTTGCATTGATTTTCATGAATTTGTTTGAGACAAGTGATTTTGCCTGGTAAAAACTATACTCAGAGGGTAGTAGGGTTTGCAACTAGCCCTCCGAAATTTAGAGATATTTAACACCAACCCCAAAGAGTGGCTAAACCTTGAGTGTAGCATCATGGGAAGGCTACGCAGCTGAGATACAAGCTCCTCTCATGCAAGATGGTGCCTAGTCTTCCAGAATTGTTGTCAGCAAGAGCAATGCAGACGAAACCACGCATGGGTTGTTGCTATACCATAATGGTCCATTTGTTCTAATATGTGATTTCTAAGGAGGCACCAGACTATGAGAGTGTTTGTTGGCACCCTAAGCCGATGTAGCATAAAGATTGCTAGTTTTTTTTTATGGTATGAGTACTCATGATTGATGATGAGTGTTCAGGACACTAGTGAGACCTATAAGATATGCTATCCCCACTAGTGATATGATATTAATGAGTTTCACATGCCTATAACTTTATGAATGCATTTATTACTTTATAACTATTTCGCATATTACATGAGATTTTCTTTGGCTTTAAACCATGAGAGTTTGTACTTGTACAACACAGCTAAATCTTGTTCTAGATTTGATGGATGGATGTATATTGATAAAGAATTTTGAAACTGCATTAAAAGATGCATATGTTATTACTGAAAAGAAAAATCTCGCAGGTGATACCTAAGGATTTGCATGGATTGCGTGAGTGTGCTTGCATGCCATTGATTTCATATTTGTAATCTTAGTTATGTCTACTAAATATATCCTCATATACTCAGCCCACTAGCACCACAAATAAGTGGGATAAGGATGAGGCAAGAAGATAAAGGGAGAACAACAAGAATATCATAAGAATGTACTAACAACATATGTTTGAGTAGAAAGCCTACATTTGTCCTTTGGATGTGGTAAATGGACTGTATGTATGTATGTATTACTTTAATTATTATGTATGTATGTCCAGTTTCAAATGCATTTTTGGCATTGAAAATTGGAACACTTAAGAACCATATTATTTACCAATAGGACACTTGGAACAAAGACTGCATCATCTCTTCATGAATGGTGGGACTTATTGAATATGCAAACCCATTCCCAAATTGTTGCTACCATGATCACAGCTGTTCTCACTGAAATCAAAACCTTTAGTTGGATCGCTACCATGTGTGGATGTTCAATATAATACAAAGCACCAATGTTATTTGCTGTAGGATTCATCTTTTTGTTCAAAAATAAAATAAAATATTTACTTGATCGATGGAAACAAACAGGGAGTATGCAAACCACTCCCAAGTGTACTGATGTTTCACGGCTCCTCCCTTCTATTCTACCTACAGCTTGCTGTTGATGGGTCAGCATTAGAGCATACAGGAATAGTCAGAGTCGGTAAACATAATCAAGATAATATTGGGAACTTTATTGGAGGCTATAGCATCTACCTATTAGTCTAACAATGGAGAGGGATGGCAGTCCTTGGGCTTTGTTTAGCTTCTAATCTGAATGTTCCGCCCTTATAAATTGTGGACTCTCGGATGGTTGTACAAGCAATGGCTAGGGAAGAATGTGGAAAAACCCAAAGATCAAGGAAGTTTGCTTTCAGACCCTATGTCAGTCCTCTAGAGTTTCTTTTAAACGTATGTATTATGAGACCAACAGTATAGCGGGTACTTCAGTTAAAAGAGCATCTAAATTTAAAACTCGAGTCATGATTTTATGCTTCTAGTGCATAATAGATGAGTTTGGATATGAAATCAGGTCCAAAGGAAAGTATCTTTGTTTATTAAATGGTGTGTTTACTCAAAGTTTTGCTCCTTTCCAATTAATGAATCTTCGCGTTAAAAAATAATAGAAAACTTTAAGCTTCCCAACATGTACAATAAATAGCAATTATCTGTTCAATGTGAACTCGCTTATGACATTCCTGCCGCTTACGTTTGATAGTCCTAGACGACAAGACTCGAGAATTAGATTTACATCTGTGCCGCAAACGAAGGGCAGTGATCTATTCTACTCGAGCATTGCAAAACCAGATGATGACACCTAAAGACGGTAAAATCAACGGCACCCGTCTGTCCTGATGGGCAAATTTGATCTGCAGATAAAATGATTAACTCAATTCAATCCGTTACATCCACAATCGATCTATGTCATGTTGAGAAATTAATATTTAAAAAATAATATAAACCATGGACGCTGACATATTTTGGAAAACGAATGATCAGCAAATGCCCTATCCACAGTCAATCAGACACGTAATAGAATTTTTTCTTCGAGTGATCGACGGAGATAAAACACCTAAATCCATATCTATATCGCCGGTGCTTAAATTGACACCCGGGGGCACCATGTTCAACTCACGAAACAAGCACTCCACAAAGCAATGTACAACAGAATAATAACCGCTTCCCATAAATCATTGGCATTCAGCAATCAATCCCCAGGCCTTTTTGCAGAATCATTTTCACCGAGCATTCGTTTACAGAATCTGAGATCAACTAGACATTAGTAGGGGAATCAAGGGTAAATTATTGCCAAAGGGAATTGTACTATAGACCAGAACAAATGACAAAGGTCGGATACATAGACGGCGTCGAAAATTGTAACGACGCAGCAGTTCGCTTGCAGGGAAAGGATATTTGCTAATGGAATAGTATCCATGTCAATTTACACAAGGGGAGGGCAACGAACACCACAGGGTACGTGTATCTTTCTTTCCTACATTCCACTGGCACTGGCGCCGCTACGCTTTGCATCGGTTAATATAGACATGTACATAGTGCTGCATCCAGTCCTCATTGTGACCTCCTGTGATAATCCCTCGCAAAGAAGGGATGGCTGAGAGCTTCTCGAGCAGATAGACGATCCGTGGGATCATACCGGAGAAGGCCTTGCAGAAGCTCAATTAGATCGCCGGCTGAGTGATCAACGTGCTGCATTACTAAATTCTGCCCAAACAAACCAAAGATAATAATATGTCAGTAGCATATGGATTTTCCAACTTGTCTTGAATACTAGGCAAAGCCACAAACCGGAAGGCGAAGCAGCTTGGTAACTGCTTTAATGCTTTCCCTTGATGTGGCACCCTCGGGCCAATCCAGTCTACCTTTCCTCGCATACTTCTCAGCATGGCGGCTGGAACAAAAGAATTACATGTCAGTTAGATCAGAAGACTCTTTTATAGCAAAAACAACACCCTGGGGGTTTGAGGTCCTCTCAATACTCACTCCGCCCTTTTCAACATGTGTTGGGGGAGGGGACCTAATACCCTCTCCATCATAGCCAAGTGCTCCAAGTTCTCATGTGTTTGAAACAAAGCCTCCCCCTGAACATAGGACACAAGTGTACAACGGCTTTACTGAAAGCACTCAATTCAAGTGTTCTGGTGACCACACCGGCATGGGCATTGAGAAACAAATATACAATGGGCTAACTATAAGTACTCTTTTCAAAATTTGCGTGGGTGAAATATACCACAACTGAAGGGAATTGAAAACCATACCGAGCAAAGCTCAACCAAGATGCATCCAACACTCCATACATCACAAGGGTAACTCCATCCAAGTCCTGAAATCCACATCACGTAGTCACAAATCATAATCAAATAATAATAATAATAATAAGATTCTATATATACCAGATTCGTACCAAGAATAACCTCAGGCGCCCGATAATGACGTGTTGACACTATGTAGCTATGATCTTGATGCTCGTAAGTTGTGCTACCAAAGTCAATTACTTTGATAGCACTTGATTTTGGCAATCTCTTGAAATACGATCCATCTTTGGGTGATCGAGACGAAACCTGACCAGGCCAAACATGACTATAAACATCACCATAGAGACTCATACAGTTGATTACTGGAGGAGGTAAAACAAGAAGAATTACGTGTACCTTGTAGTCTGGTACTTTAACGTAATCTGACGAAACAAGAAGTATGTTCTCTGGCTTCAAGTCCGTGTGTATTAGATGCAAATCATGCATAACTGCCAAGGAGAGAACAGAAGCTAAGATAAACGACGGTAGAAATGTAAAATGCAACAAAACCTGAATATGCATTTCAAATAATATGACTCATGGGACAAAGGAACACAGACAACTACCAACAATCCGTAACTTCAGAAAATCAAAATTAAAACTATTTAGACAAAAGGATTCAGAGACAAGGGGCTACCGCCTTTTCCCTTACTGAAAAACATAAAAAACACAAGCACATGTATAGTGGTAGATGTCCCTTCAGAGCAGAAAAATAAATATATGGGCAGAAGTTTGTCTACACACATGCTACACATTCCAACAGTTGTCTGCCAAGCTCGCGAACAAGATCAATGGGAAATGAGCGATAATTGTTTTTCCGTAGAAAATCGTATAAGCTTGGGCCAAGCTTCTCAAATACCTGTTAAGAGCATTTCAATCCATCCACAAAGTTTTAACCCCCAAAACATATTTGGGAAATTGGGGAAATCAAGCCATCACAAATCAATTAAATACTTACAATACAGATATGGTTACGATAGTCAAACCAGTTCCGTATTTGCACACAACTGCAAAGAATAAACCCGCTTACACAAAGTTTACTTCTAAATCTACTTATAGTGCCAGCAGGCAATGTAAATGCAGAGGATAAAATGCAAGCAATAGACTCACGAGAAAGAATACTCACCGGCTTCCATTTCTATCATGCCTTCCAAGCTGTTGCAGCACATCAATTTCAATCATTGCAGCTTCACGGTACTTCTTAATACCACGAACAATTTTTATGGCTACCATTTCTTTTCTTTCCCGGTCCCAGCATTCAAGAACTTGGCCAAAGGTACCTGAAATAATTATAAGAGAGAAGTTTCAATTGCAGAAGCCAATAACATATAATCAATGAATGAGAAAGTCCGTGAATTGTTCTAATTGGAAAATATAAAATTGTTTCTAATGGATACACAGCAGCCCTATAATGCAAATAATGTAACAAGATTAAATACAACAGTAAGACTATTCAAAGGCACACAAAACTGACCTTCACCCATTTTGCTCTGAATCCTATCTGCAAAAACCAATAACAAAAGAGTGTGAGATGAGGCTGAAGTGTCAAGTAAGAAGCATAACTCCACTAAAAAGCATCCACAGAAAATAATTTATGAGCAGAAAAATTGGCACATTTTCACAAAATGTGGTAAACACGACCTTAAAGCCAATAATAAAGCAAAGCTGCAAATCTTGCATGAACTTGCATAATTAAAAGGATATTGTTGGCCAGACCTACACTAGTAATTTTCAAAACAAGGGAGAATTTTTAATTTCACATGACCAAAAGAATGCCACAGATAATATGTCTTAAGGGGAAAAAAAAACACAATGATTCTCATATAAGTAACATGTTTGCAGCATTTTTCACAAGCCACCGACAACATCACAGATTTTTTTAGCCTAATGATACACCAATAACTAGAAAATGTTTGATATCAAGGTAAATAAAATTGAAAGAGAAAGGTAACTTTCTGCAAATAAGGAAATAGTAAATAAAGTTATGTAAATATCCAGAACCAAATCAAGAGAAACAAAGGAAAAAATATCAACAAAATAGATTTTATACATTCACCATGAACAGCTCATTAAAACAAACCCCCACAAGGTAGTCTAACTAGGGGATTTAACTAAATATTCAAGAAAAAAGTTCAGTTAAGCAATCTATGCACATAATTATGCTAGCAGTTACAACCACCAATATTAGAAGAGGGAAAAAAAGGATTTTATTAATGGTCCAAGTGTAATTACAGCGAGGAGTTAAATTGTCTCCCATTGCAAACATGTAATGCCCATCTTTGTCATCATCTCGCCAAGGGGGGGAAACATTTCCAGCGACTCCTTTAACATACAGAGATGAACAAGTATGGTCTGAGGGTGGCCTTGTAGATGCAAAGCTTGTCACATTCCCAACCTCTTGCCCACAAAATATTCCTGGCTGAGCCTACACACAGCCATTCATTTATTTTCCACTCAAAAAAGCATAATCATAATGTTACCTCACATAATCCCTTTCCACTGCATCCCCTTAGGGTGGTTTTGTCAACATCACATGAAAAAACTAAAAACCTCATAAAATAATACAGCAAAAGAAGCAGGAGAATAATTTATTGGATCAAATATAATCTTAAAAACAAAGCAAGCAGTTATGGCACATAAACAAAAAAAATCAATATTCAAACAAATAGATTACAGGAAAAGAATCACCACAAGAGATAAAATGATCCAGTCTGAAAAAGAAAGAAAATTTGCTACCAAGGAAAAAAGACTTCCATTGATTTTCATGAAAACGAGGCATATTCCAACGATATTTAAAGGAAAAATAAAAAATGAATTCCATCAACCAGCAAGGGAACAATTTTTCTGTGGACGAACCCAACAATCAGAACTGATTTCCAGTCACAATACCTCTATCGACCAAAAATCTCTACGATATTAAAGAAAATATCATGCAAATAAATTATAAAAACATTTGCACCTAACTGGATATTTCAGCTTTCTCTACCAGAAAGCTGATCTACGTATATCCAAAATATTCTAACCAGAGGCGAAAACCATCAAAATTTTTGGAAGATCCATAAAGAATTTCTCAAGAAGAAGCAAAAAAAGCCAGCAGACAAGCAACGGCCTAAAGCAATCTAAACATAAACCGCCTTCCAAGCGAACCAATGGCCTACTTAAACCTAGATCGCAAAAAGAAATCAATGAAACTACTTTCATCCACGAAAAGAACATCAAATTCAGTCTACAGAAGATTCATCACGAAAGTATAAGAAATCGGTATGAAAATAAAAAGACTATTAAAACCTCTATAAAGAAATACCAAATATACAGAAAAAAGATCAGATTTTTGACAGATCAAGTTGAAACCTAGCAGATCTAGCGAAAAAATAGCAGAAATCATCAGATCGGCTAAAAAATGTATATGAGAAGATTAAAATACCAAACCTGTATGATCTAGACCAAGCAAGCTAAAGAAACTCCACCAGATCTAGCAAAAAGAACATAAACACAGACAATAAACAAAGATCCAAAGATAACAACCCTTACCTTTGAAACCTGTTGCACATCCCATGTCAATCTCGGCCTCTTCCTGGGACGCCGATCCATGTGATTGTGAGGAAATTCTGTCAAGCACTCCATTTCCATGATCAGGAGGAAGATCTACCAGAAATCAGACTCGGCGAGAGAAGGAGAGCAAAGAGATCGTATTCTCCGACTAAGAAACCCAAACCGTAAAAGCAGAACGTGAGGCGGTGTGATGAGAGGATGGTATGGATTTTCTAATAAATGTTGACCGCTCCTAAAGCTAACCCTAACCCTAACCCCAATGCTCAGTGCACTTAACCCCAGTTTAGTTTGTTTTAACTCTGGTTTGAGTTTGTTTTGCTGAAAATGCTAGTGGATTGCGCGATGCGTTGGCCACTTGCAGTGCAGCAAACATATTTGGCAATAAGTGGCCCACCATTCCTTGATCCGAATCCGTTCATTTGCATGATCAAATTTAGAATTTTTCCTATTGTTAAAATCCTATGACTTGGATACCTCTATGATATGAAAATGTTTAATCTTGATGGCAGGAAACAGACGTTTAGAAGCTCTCTGCGGTCAACAGTTTACGGTAATCATCAAAAACGCAGTTTTATGATGCATGAATTGTAAAATCAGATGAACGGGTGGGATCATCCAAATGTGAGCCCCGTTGTGGACAAGCTGACGCTGCTGGCAGGTTGCCTTTCTATCGCGCGCTACAGTAGCATTAAGTGCTTTGGGTCTATTCAACGCACAAACGCTGAAAAGGAGAAGGATCCAGCTATCCTAAACGATAAGGGCAACGGGCACGAGCACCGAATAAAGTGCTCTTTAATGCTATGGGTACCGCTAAAAGAAGCGTAGACCCCACGTTTGAAGATCTTTGCCCGTCAAGATCATTGAACGGTGAAATAGGTGCTCAGAGTGTCATCCCTTAACTAGAATGTTGCCTTGAACGGTTCGGATCAGCAGACATTTGGAATGGAGGGTAATTTAGCTGCCGTGCACTATTTTCTCACCACTAGGGGGAACGCTGATGAGATTGCCTACGGATGTGTAAGCTAAAGCTGCCCATCAGTTGTTCGTAGAAAACCTGCATATGTGATGTGCTGATGTGATGTGCTGTTGTGATCCTCCTGTCCTTTTTAGGCTAAAAGGCTTTATCTAGGAGTGTGGAGTGATTTGCTATGTTATTTTGTTTTTATTTTTTGTATGTCATGTACATTTAGAGTCGGTAAAATAGATAAATTTTAGTATACATCTGTTTAAATTTGGAAATATAGATTTGATAAATTTGATAAGAGGATAAAAATAGATTGAATTAATTTGATCCATTAAATTCGCAAATTGCATGAATATATATCTGGATATCCACGAATCTTCATTTGAAAGAATATTTTGAAAAATTAAATTACAAATTGACATAAATTATGGATGATGAAATTTTTTGGAACATCTAAACCATTAACCTTATTTAACCCTTTGTCACATTTGGATGATCTTAACAGCTTATTTTATTCTTTAAAAAAGAAAAAAGTAATGACTCCAATATTTATTTACTATAACTTAAGCTAGCCTATCTAAGACATTTTGAACAACATTAACTATTTAGATCATTCAAAAAATCAATGTCAACATCAACAACTCCACATACACAAGATGGACAGATAATTCACAAATTTGTGATCTATACTCGAATTGGACATGGATTGGGACTTTTTGAACCAAGATCCATGCAGATCAAAAACTTCTATCCATATCTACAAAGATCGGGGATTCAATCCATTTGTCCATCTAGTCATCACTACGTACATTAGGTTTGTCATGATTTGAATTGTAATTGTTCACTTTGTACCAAAAATGAAAAATGAAAAATTGTAAGCTAAAGCCAATTGCAGGGCTTAGAGTTTGTCCATCTAAACCATTCATTTATGGGAGTGTAGTATTTAGAAACTTGGGGGCAAAACTTAGAACTAGAACTCCAAGTTCTGTAAAGGGATATTTAACTTTACAATTTGGAGTCCAAGTTGGCCAAGAGTTTTTGAACTTGAAGTTCTAGAACAATATTTTTGCTTATTTCTTCTACTCTAAGTAACAAAAACGAAATTGCTAATCAAAATTTTATTTTGCCTCTCTTATGGCCCATGATATTTGAAAATAGTCTAGTTATATGATTATGGCCCCAATGGAGCCAACCTTCTTTTATAGTTTCAATATTTAATTGCCAACACATGTCTAGCGGAGTTAGTCACTGACAACTCTAAATCTCCTCAGAAATACACTTAGTTGTAGGTAATCCTTGCTTTCCCTTTGGTCAATATTAGATTTAGAGTGTGAGAGTGATTTTGCAATATGTGATACGAGGGAATGAATACAATTATATAGGGAAAGATGAAGGGCAGATTTTCCTAATTATTGTGAGTGCATTCTAAATGATTTTGTGGTCATGAATTACATTTCCTATGAATACATTAAATAAAGTAGAGAGAAAAGAAGAAATATATTGTTATGTAATAGCCAAAACTTAAGTCTTTGGTCTCCTCATTCTTCCATGCATTGTAGTTCTGACGTCAGGTCAAAACCTGTTGAACTATGATCATAAAGACTTATTAGATAGGCCATATAACTTAAGATCACTTTTTACAACATGATTATATTGCTAGCTTGGTTTTACAATATATGAACTTCAGGGTCTCTCTATTTGAGATGGAGTATAACATTTGAATCTTCTCGCTTTAATCCACAAGCATGAGCAGCATCTTAGAGCTACTAGTACATAGCAATATCCTCTCTTCATACATATTTTAGGAGGTGCATACTACTTTATTGGGCAGCATCTTAGCATTCTTTTAGCCTTTAATACTTAGATAGATGTATCATATCATTGAGTAGGCTATTTTTAAGAGGGCATAAGGTTCATCAGCCTCTTAAGGATTTTAGCATGGCTTCTACCAACACAACTAATGATAGGAAAATATAGGTTATTGTGTATATTTTACCAACACAACTAATGATAGGAAAATATAGGTTATTGTGTATATTTTAATCTGAATCATTGATAGGACCAAATAACTTAATAATCTTAGTTCATGGGGTGATCGTATTCTTTAAACAGAGTATACCCCATAGACTTATCTAATTAACTAACTTACTATGTAGGCCAACCAAATCTAAGATAGGATGGGGCCACAAAACCTAGTCAAATAAGACCAAATAACTTAATAATCTTAGTTCATGGGGTGATCATATTCTTTAAACCGAGTATACCCTATAGACTTATCCAATTAACTAATTTACTTTGTAGGCCAACCATATCTAAGATAGGATGGGGCCACAAAACCTAGTCAAATAACTAAGTTGGTTTGTAGGCCAACCACATCCAAGATAGGATAGAGCCTACAAATCCTGCTTAATTAATTAGCCTTGTTGTAGTATAGCCTTACCTAAGTAAAGATGGAGTCCATAAGTCCTAGCTAATTAACTAGCCTAGTTCATAGAGCAACAAATTAGGATAGGGTCCACATGTCCCGACTAACTAAGTAGTCTATTTAGTAAGACTAACCTTACCCAAATATGGGTAGTCCCTATAAAATGTAATTA
The DNA here is from genome assembly GCA_035236585.1 of Warburgia ugandensis. Lineage (NCBI taxonomy): Eukaryota > Viridiplantae > Streptophyta > Magnoliopsida > Canellales > Canellaceae > Warburgia > Warburgia ugandensis. The sequence goes on from CP141130.1 coordinate 79,304,221, forward strand.
ATCAATTAGTTTAGTTTATAAGACAACCACATTAATTTGAAGAATGAGGGCCATAAAATTAGACGAGTCATTCAATCTCATTTATAGTGATGTTCTAAGATTTTGTCCAATAGATAAATGCTCTCTTTTATAATATTTGTCAAAGGACAATAACATAAAGCCCATGTTATCGTCTCCATTACCAATAAAAGCTAGGAGCGGAGAAATAGATTGAGTTTTTAATTTTTAATAAAAAATTATTTCTTTAATACTATTTATCCTTTATAGATTGATTAAATAAATTTCACCATCATTCTTATTGAATAAATATTAGTCCCTATATCAAGTTGCCACACGCACTAAAACAGTATGGAACCCATGAGAGAGGAATTATATTTCTCTAAGAGCTACCACTTGTAGTGGAAGAGCATAGCCCATAAAAGAAGCTAAATCCCTCTAAGAGTTGCCACATACATTAGGAATGCATGGAACTTATAACAAAAAAGCTAAATCCTTCTAAGAGTTGTCCCATGCATTAGAAATGAATGGAACCTATAACATAAAGGTTGAATCCCTTGACAGAGCTACCACATGCACTGATGAGCATGGAGACCACTGTACATCTTTCACATGGTGAAAACTAGTAGCGGAAAGGAACTGCATGGAGATGAGGCAAGGAATTAGCTCTTGAACTCTTCTTTCTCTTGCACTTAACCATCTTGTTGTCTCTATTTTCTCTTCTTTCTCTATTCTCCCTTCTTTCTCTCGCTAACTTCTTTCTCATTGGATGCTATATGTCCCATATCCTCATTTCATCTTATTAGTGGCTACCCTCATAACTATTTTGAGAGAATGGAAGAACATAATGAGGCAGACACTTTGGTGTTGCGGAGGGTAGAAAAGAGAGGCATCCCATTATGCCCTTGTTTTTGGGTAAAAATGTAAACAATTAGGACTCTAAGGCAAGACTATGTGTAATAAAGGATGGTACCCATGTATCTCTCCTTGTGATACAAGGGTATACATTTTGGTGTGTGTTGCCCTTGTTTGTAAGGAAGAGAGGGGGGGCATAACAAAGGGGTCCCACCTTTTGCATTGTACTATATTATAGGGAGAAGAAAGTTGGATGAAAGGGCAACCCTAGTGCACAAAGCTCTCTCATATGAGGGGCTCAAGGCAGGGGCGGACCACAAGGTCAATAGTACACAGCCTTGTAAGAGGCTATTTCCATGCCTTGAACTTGTGACCTCTACCATTGCGCCAAGGCTCCCCTTTATGTTGTTGTGACGACCCGGGTTTTCCCATGCATTTTAAAATGCAATATCTAATTCTTAGGGTAGGATCGATCCCTATTGGAAAATATTTTTTGGAAAACAATGCAATGCATCAGAAAATCTTTTGTTTTAAATTCATTTTGAAAACCCCGAGTGTCATTTGCTTTCGAGATGAGTAAAGTAGTTTTGAAAATTTCAGAAATCATAAATGTCTTCCCAGGTCTATCCACTCACAGCCCAACTGTAAATAAATACAGAAACATGTCCAAAAAGGTAGTGTTTACTTACATTCATGCTTGTGTTCTCTTCATTCACTTGACCATAGCACTAACATGTTATGATGCTTCTTCTAATTCTGTGTAGAGCTAATCTAAAAAAATAATATATTAGGGTGAGTATTTCTCATACTTAGTAAGTTATCTGATACTACTATTTTGAAAACATGGTGGGCAACATGCATGATTTCAAGAGCTTTTCATGTAAAACATCAGTAATTCCTTTTGTGTAAGTATGCATAGTTATGCATAAAACATAAGTTTATTGATGCAATTTCAATCATAGAATCCTTTATCATAATCTAGTATTCAACGATATAAATGTGATCAAAATCATAAAATAGAAATCAATAAATCCATATACAAAGATCTCGGCAAATGCATCAAACCAGCAAGTCAAATATAATAATCATGAAACTCTTAAAATAATCCTCGTTCAAGCAGATGCGAGTATAATACACATGAGTCTCTTAACGTACAAGTCACACCACCTAGTCACGAGTACTCGTATACAACCCTCTTGATGCTATATGCATATCAATCACATTAAAATCATAGGGTCGCTATGCTCACAACCAAAACCTCTCTGGAACGTGTGTCTCCAGTATCTAGAGACCATTCCACCATAGCCTCCACAGCCACTATGGATATGTCCCCGAAAGGGTGCCGTGAACACCTCCAATAGTCGTCCCTATTTACCACAGTAGTAAGGGAAGAGACAATGCCGTTTTTCGTAGCGATACCATCCACCTTTTTGGTGGTAGAGGCCAGGAGGCCAAACCCGTACCCCTCAGCATATTGCCCAATAGGCTCAATAGCCCAAAAACATACATAGTCCAAATCTCAAATCAACATAAATCATGCAATTTATGCATTTGTTTTCAAAGTATGTGAGCATGGTATAAACTTGGCTGGGAGGCCAAACCCGTATCCCTCACCATAGTTCCCACTAGGCTCAATAGCCCAAAAACATACATAATCCAAATCTCAAATCAATATAAATCATGCAATTTATGCATGTGTTTTCAAAGTATGCGAGCATGGCATAAACTCTACTCATGCTAGTACCATACTTAATACTATAAATCCGTAAACTCATATAAGAACAGCATGGTAAAAAAAAAACACATACTAATTATAGCAAGAGGTAACTTAATTTGGGATGCATTTTAAAAACAGAGTAATATCAAACTACCTACCTCAATGTTTCTTGAATCGCGTTCTTCATTACTCGGCCCTGACCCATCTTAGTGAAACCCTGGTTATTCATTAATAATAAGGATTCAAGTATTATTTTTCAACCTTCATGGGTCATTACTTAGACTTATAGATTGACGGCTAAATCTGCCTTTTAAGATCTATAGGCCCTTGCTTAGTGTGCTTCTAGGCTAGATCTCAAAAATCTTTATAGTTCTTAAGTTATAGTTATACTGAATAATCCTATGATCCTAAGTTTTATCGTCTCATTAGGTCTGTGACGCTACTATGGACACAACGATTCTTTCGAATAGTCAATCGGAGTCCTACAGCCTCCGTAGTTGCATATTTAGTGTCACAAAGTCATAAACGAACCAGATCGTCCATTTAGGGCCCGTGTGTCATGGTTCCCAGGACACTTGCTTGCACTAGTCAAACCAGGACCCGCACTCGCACGTCGCGCGCATTCGAAGGCAGCGCCAAGGACGGCTTTCGCATGTGCACGCATGCCCAAACAACAAGCTATGACGCGCGTCCTGGATGGCATCACACGGATGTGTCTTTGGCGCAGCACGACATGTCTCAGCTCCCAAGGCACCCTGTGCATCCTGGTCGAGCCAGGACCCATGGCCCATGTCTCGTGCACTCGAAGACCGCACTAGGGACCGTGCCCCGGGCATGCATCGTGCACCATGCCCCTGGGACACCTGGTTTGCGTGAACTAGGAGGAACCTGGCTTGCAACCGGCGTGTTCTCCGGTCGAGAAACATTCGGATTCATTCTAAAAGAAGGGGAAAACGAAGGGAGGGGAAAGATGGGCTTACCTGGGTAGTCTGGGAGGGGACCCATCACTAGAGGTGCGCCCTTTTTCGCTCTGAAACCCTAGGTCGCCAGAAACCACGAAGAAGGGGGAAAACCCTAACTTCCGGTGAGACCAGGGAAAATAAATGGAGAAGAAAGGAGAGAGGGGAACGGCCTGCCCAAAGAAAAGACTTGGGCTAGTGCCGAAATTTGCAGAGAACGAAAAGAGGGTTTTTCGATTTTGCCAGAAACCCTATGCTGTAGCAGTCAGAGAAGAATGAGAAGAAGAGGATGACTGGGGAGGAGGGGAACGTGGGCTTTATAGCCTTGCGAAGGCGGTGCTACCCAAAGGCGGTGCTGCCATTGTTGCCGCCTTACAGAGGCGGTTGTGGAAGGGTCGAGAATGGCTATGGCTGGAGGTAGGGGACGACCTGGGGGATGCCATTAGTAAAATGGCCCCCTGTGTTTTCGGGTCCTGTTTGTTTTATACTCAAATTACATATATGCCCTCAATCTTCAAACGCCTATAACTTCTTCATACGAGTTCCATTTTCAGTGTTCTTTGTGGCGTTGGATTCCATTTTGAGTGTAGAATCTAATGGTACTGATTTTTCTCATAAATTCCTATGTTTCCTATTTAATTTAAGATAAAACAACCAACTATCTCTTAAGACTAGTAAACATATATTAATTCCCAAAATAGATAAGTTACAACATCAGTGGTAAGTGGTAAACATTATAGTTGTTCTTCATACAAAATTGTCTTCAAAATTTGGGTCATTGCAGTTGTGTTGTAATTTAGAGAAGAGAGAAAGAGGGAGAGAGAAGAAGAAGAAGAGATGCAACAAAAGAGGCCCACACCTTGGTGCTATGCTAGATTTTAGGGAAGAGAGAGAAATAAAGTTAGAGAGAGAGAGAGAGAGAGAGAGAGAGAGAGAGAGAGAGAGAGAGAGAAGAAGAAGAAGAAGAAGAAGAAGAAGAAGAAGAAGAAATCCAATTAAGGGGTGGGACCATCTTTGTGCTTTGCTAAACTTGAGGAATATGACAAATACAAAGCAAACACATTTTTTTGAGAAAATTGGTGATGTTTGATAGAAATGCAAGGGTACAGAATTTTTCTTTATCTCAAAATTTTGAACAAATAACCAAAATGGGAACATATCCACCGACCTTTAGTCTAGAAGTAGTTTCCATGTAACTTACTTTGTATGTGTTGGTGCAAAAGCTATGAAAGGAACAGCATTGACTCGATAGTTGGGGTACCCCAAGATTCCCCATATCAACGATATTGGGATTTGTTTTGGAATAGAAGGATTTAAGAGAGGAGTCTGAACATTAACTAGTGGTCTTGCTCAGCATTAAGGGCCTTCAGTGGATGATTCCACTCCTTGTAGAAGAGGCAAACCCCATTCCTATTAAAAATATACATCATATTCATCTTGTTTCCACTTGTTGTTGGTATTGATGGAGATGGGCTTAAGATCTTTGCTCCCCCAAAGAACTACATTTCTTTTCCAAATTTTCCTTCCCTTCTCAGTCAACAAGAATGGTGACATATTTATTGTTGATGTTGAGGTTTTCTTCCTCGTCAAATGCTCAACTTTCAGATTTGATAGTTAGCTATCAAGCGACCAAGATCTCAAAAGATCAAGAGAGAGCTCCTCTTTTGTAAAAAAATTCCAATAACAGAAACCCTTCAAAATAGAAATGATAAGAAAAAAAAATAGAATGTGAAGGACCTAACCTGAGGTTTTAGCACTTTCTCTTGAGAGAGAGAGAGAGAGAGAGAGAGAGAGAGAGAGAGAGAGAGAGAGAGAGAGAGAGAGAGAGAGAGAGAGAGAGAGAGAGAGAGAGAGAGAGAGGTTTTTGAGTCTTTCAACACAACAGTCATGAAGGTTTAAAACGCCATAGTATCAAATTGTACTTGTTGTTTCTAATTTTCCTTTTTCTTTCAATACTATTAGAGAGCAACTATGATAACTAACAAAGACACTAAGAAACTATTGGGACAATTGAGAGTCAAACTAAAGAAGTACTACATATTTACAAATTTCAAGAAGTTTTAGGGGGCAATCACCCCACTAACCGACATTGGTTCTGCCTATGACTAGATGGGTTCTAAGAGTGGTGCTTGGCTCATCTATGGCATAACATAAGATATAAATGGTTTAGTTGTAACATCCCTAATTTTTAAGTCATAATTTAAGTAAATTTTAGAGTTTTATAAGTGAAAAACTTGATAGACATCAAATTAACTATTAAGACCTTCATATTTGGATTGTACTTAGGAAGACGATTCCAATGACATAGTTTGTTGAAATTAGAGTTTAGATAAAGAAGCGGTGATTTTTCTCATAAAAGGATATTATTGTAATTTTGCTAAGTGGGCTCCACTTGCAAAAAATTAGAATTTGACAATTGATAGAGTTGAAAAACCATCATTAGTATGACTCGCCCCTTTTGACTAAAATTATGATGCTCAAATAATAAAAACATCATAATTAAACATTCTAAAAAAATTATTAAAATACTTAAAAGGAGGGGCTAGAATTGATACTGGCACCCCCTCCCCACTTAAGTGGAAATGGAAAAAGATGTTAGTTCTGTTCCTAAAACCCAAACCCAACATAGGAAAACCTGATGAAGGGGAGAAGAAGAGAGAGAGGAGGAAGTAGAAAGGAGAAGAAGAAAAAGAAGAGGGAGAAGGAGAAGGAGAAGGAGAAGGAGAAGGACAAAAGGAGAAGTGAGAGAAGGAGAGGAGGCTCTATGCGCCGGAGAAATCAGATCACACAGGAGAAAAAAGATTTGGTTGGGGGGGGGAGGGTAGGGGTTTGTGCTGCTGGGAAAGTGGAGCTTGTCGGTGACAATAGTTACTCGGATATTGGATCCAAGCCTTCCACCTTATTTGCACAAAAGAAGGAACAAAACCCATTTGTTTCCACCATGATCAGAGGAGGATTAACGCAAAATCAAAAGGGTAAAGCTGCACACGGGAACAGTGACCAAAAAATTTGAATGAAACCCATCTTCTCCTTCAACGATTAGAGATGGTAATCACTACAGAGGTAGGTTTATGCAAACCCAACTTTGTTTTTGTTTTGATTCATTGTGGATGTGTATAGATATAGGTTTATGGGTTAGGGTTTGACTAATCCATCACAAAAACAAGATTGCACCATCAACCTCGTTCATGTTTAACAAATAGAGATCAACAGGAACTCTGATCATCTTGTCTGAGATTCCGATCATCAAGTTGGGGTTCAAATAATGTTGATCTGACCCTTTATAGTAGACCTTAGAAGTCAGATCATCTGTGGAAGGTAGATTCAAATGCTCTTAGTAAATCTTGACTGCTAGATCATCTAAAAAAGGCAGATTCGACCACTTTCAACCAATCTTAGCAGTCAAATCATCACAAAAAGGTTGATCTGACCATGTAATTTGATGGAAAACACTGTATTTAATGTCCACATAGATCCAATCATCAATCTCATCCCTAATTTAAGGACAGAGATTGACAAAAGCTCTGATTAACCCACATGAGTTTTGATCTTCCATGTAAAGATCTGATATTTATGATCCAGGCCTTCAATTGCATCAAATTCTTAAAATTATGATCAAAGATTTATAATTTTGGAAAATTATGACTATCTAAGCTTGATTAGAGCCCCAATCAATGGATTAGAATTCCAATCAACCATTGGATCCTTGAGATCTCATGCTAATTTAAATTAATGGTCCTGATCAATGAGTAAACTATAGGTTAATTCTTGATCTAGATAAGGGAAATGCATGAATCATCCCAGGTTTCAAATCCATTCCTCTGATCCATATAAATTATGCTTGTATGATTCTTATAGTGATTAGATTATGTGTATTCTCATCCATTGCAGAGATGTAGCAAGTCATGCCTAATCTGACTTTTAGAATTATTAATTATCTACTAGAAACGTAATCTGACCGCTTCCATTGGTTGGATCAATGAGTTGGAGAATGAACAGCATATTAGATAATGATATGATCATATCTCTATGTATGACCTAGGAACGGTAATAGTAAAACATTGGAATAGGCAAATATGACCTTTAGATGATAAATTGATTAAAATGATTAACCATGGATCAATGAGAGATCCTAAGTCTAACAGCTTTATGACTTTGAGATGATCTAAACTGTTAGATCATGAGATGAGTAAAAATCTAAGTTATGGATTTAAAATAGTTTGAAAGTTAGAAATGATGCTATAAACATCAACTTTATGCATAGCATAGATTGACATGTAAGTTGATTGACCATGGAGAGAGGAATGTAAAAGTTGTGGAGAAAGGATAAACCATCATAAGAGTTAGGTAATCTGATCCTACCTAGTTTCAAATAAATTTTAAAATGGGAAAATAGTTGTGAACTATTTCCATGTTAGATGGTTTAATTACATTGATGATTTGATACATATGTATATTATTGGCGTGTGTATGATTTTCATGTAGATCTGTGATTTATCATATGTTCCGTGTCTGACACTTCTTACAAATGATGCATGTAAACTGATATATGATTTTGAATTCATATATCATACCTAATTTTGGAAAGAATAATGAATCATTCAGCTTAAAGTATTCAAATGTTACATGTGAGACATGAGAAAGATCATGGTTGTATATGCATGATTTTCATACTTTGTAAGGAACAATTGAAAATGCATTGTTTTTCATAAGGTATGAAACTAAGCATCCTGAGCCAGTGATTGTGAGTAGCCCATCTCTTGGCGGAACAAATCCTTGAGGCGCGACTATGGGTAGCCCATCTCTAGCAAAGAGGACAATATTGTGATGCTATGTACTCAGACCATGGAATGATGTGTTCTAAGGAGGTCAATTGTGGGTATCCCATCTCCCTCTATATCAAACAAATCTTTGACCAGTGATAGTGGAAGACCCAACTCCCGGGAAGAGGATACTATCATGACTATAGCCAAAGTGACTGTGGGAAGCCCATCTCCTCTGTGTGTACGAAATGACACATTATGAGGAGGTCAACTGTGGTTAGCCCATTTCCCTTCATATGAAATAAAGCTATGACCAATGACTGTGGGTAGCCCATCTCCTAGATGGCTAATAATATCATGTATATATATATATATATCTTGATTGATAAAGCAAGTTTTTCTTTAGGTTATGCTATGAATAAAGTAAATATGTATGTTGTATTTGAATTATGATTAAACTACTCATGTATGAATGCATATTATTTATTGTAAACTGCCAATCTGACTGTCTATACATGACACTACATGTCCAAAGCCAGTGACTGTGGGTAACCCATCTCCTAACAGAAGCAAAACCATGACCGATGACTGTGGGTAGCCCATCTCTCAGATGGCTGATAGTATTATATATATCTTGATTGATAAAGCAAGTTTTTCTTCGGGTTATGTGATGAATAAAGTAAATATGTATAATGTATTTGAATTATGATTAAACTGCTTATATATGAACGCATGTTATTTATCGTGAAGTGCTAGTCTGTCTGTCTGTACATGACACCACATGTCCAAAGTGGGTAGCCCATCTCTTAGCAAAAGCAAAGCCATGACCGGTGATTGTGGGCAGCCCATCTCCTAGAAGGTTGATAGTATAGTATTTATTTGTTTGTAGCATAACTAGTTTTGAGCCAAAGTATTGTGGGAAGCCCATTTGCTCTAAGTGTATGAAATAAAGCCATAATTGGTGACTATGGGTAGCCCATCTCCTTGAAAGTGGACAATATTATGCTTGTCTGTCTATGAAATGACTTGTAAGGGTTGTAATACTATGAATATCTTATGATTTTATATGTAGTGATGTCATACATGGAGAGACTAAATCTTGGATGGGATTTCTATTATGCTAATTCCATTGCATACACTTATAATAGCCTCTAAGTGAATTATGAGTTGTTAGAGTTTGAGATGATTTGATATGCATTTGTTTACATCATGAGCAGATATCCAATGTAATGATATAATATGAGATTACTTGAAATGCATTGTGATGTATATGATATTAATATCATCATACGCTTAAGACTGTATGACTGTATAATGTTCTTTAGAACAGATATGTGCATCGTAATGATATTATTGTCGGTTTGAAATGGCCAACATGTAGATTTACCAATCACTAGTATGAATGTTAAAGTAATTATATGTTGCTTGTGGACGATATGCATGCATATGTGTATACATGCATAGGTGTGCTTATAATGCATTCCATGAGATGACTTGTGGCCAAGTGATTTTATCATAAAAAAAACCTTTCTTATAATCATTTCATGTGTATCCCGTGATTTTAGTTTTGTAGTATCGGATTATCTACTGAGTATGTTGTATACTCACCCTAACATTTTCACCACATATAAGTTTAGAAAGATTTAGAAAGGACAATGAGATTCCAAGAAAACCGCTTGATGATCTTAAGAGGGTAAGAAGCAAGGTAATCTAGAGTTTCATTAAGAAACTCAAATTAGGATGACTATTAATTAATATTTAGTTTTTATATGTGATTTGAATTGCAATTGGGTTGTGTTTGGTAAGTCTTAGAGATTGTTTAATACTTTTGAAAAGGAGACGGAGTCTCCAATCATGTTTTAAAATGAAAATGAATGTTTATTAGGTACTTCGCATGACATGCGTTAAATGTCATATGTCTGTAAAACAAAGAAAACTCTGCTGAATTTTTGATAGAAATGTAGTGCTCATTTCACTGAGAATCCTTTTTGAGAAGAAAAAAAGACACTTGGGGTCTTTTAAGAATGAATATTTAGAGCAAGATTCTTCCGCTGTTATTTGATTTTCAAAAATGATTTTCAATAGAGATCGATCTTACTATGTAAATGTCTTTTGCATTTAAAAGTATTATAAAAACCCATGTCATCACATCAATCATTGATGAAAGTGAACTTTTGTAATGTAGGCTATTTTAGAAAATTTAAAATTTGCCTAATTACATGGGGAATTTTAAATTCTATGAAAATCAAAATTTTGGGGATTTGAAAATTTTTATAAACAAAATCATGGATTGAAACCTCCGTAATTGGAGTACGAGAAATGGAATTCAACTACATTAAGAATTTTAAAATTGATGATTGGATGAAAAATGGCTAATTATTTTAATTTCTATATTTAATAAATTAAATAAAAAGGGTAAAATGGTAAATTCACAAATGGAGCCCACAAGATCGGACACTGAAAATCATGCCTGTCAGACATCAGGGGGTCAGTATGGCACTAATTACTAGCATTAATTGCTAGTAATCATAACTGTTTTAAATAAATTTAGAAATTTAAATAAAATAATAGATATTTAAGGGGGGCTTTAAATGCGCCTCCTCCCATTTATGTCTCTCCCTTGTCACTCCCCCTGGCATTAAAGTAACCTCACTCCCTGTGATAGTGTCAGAGACGATGCCCCAACGCCTGTGGAGAAAACGCAGCGGCTATTCCTCCCCTCGTATAGTGACAAAATTTGGCATTTTCAGCCAGCCCCGACAGGTAGGCCCCTATTCCCCTCCCTCTCCTTTCCATTGTTGGTAATCTTGCCTTATTTCAGTTTTGTTTCCATCGGAGAAGTAATAACCCCAAATTTTTGTGTAATTATTGAGGAAAATTAATAAATTTTAAATTTTCAGAAATTCTAGGTTGGAATATTAGGTTATTGAAAATTATCTTTTTATAGATATGAAACTATGATTTAAAACCTAGAAATTATGGATGTACTTGAAAAACTGATCGAAATGACATTAAGTACGTTCAATTTTGAGTTAAAATAAAAATTCCTTAATTTTATAAATAAAAGGATAAAATAATAATTTCACTCATAACCAAGAATTTAAAACATGAATATTTGGAATGTACTTGGAAAATTGATCGAAATGACTCTAAGTACACTAAATTTCGAGTTCGGCCAATTAGTGCCTATTTTTCTCTATTTTTGGGAATAAAAGGGCAAAACGGTTATTTCACATTTAAAGTGGGGTCCACAACGTGATCCAACATTCTGGAAGAAGCCATTAGTGGTCAAACCACTACCAGTTGGTAGTGGAGATAGAGGTGGCATGGAAGCACCACTCCCCATTAAATTTAATCAAAAGTAAAATTACCATAATTATAGGAAATTCATAAAAAATTCCAAAATATGCTTATAAATACCTCAAAAAAATCTCCATTTTTTTTTTCTCTCAAAAATCCATTACAATCCCAAATTCTCTTTATCTCCCTCTTATTTTTTTTTTCTTTGTTAGAGCATCCATAGATGCACTTGGCCTCCATACCCAGTGGAGACGTTGGGCATGTCAATTGACGTGTCATCCCTGGTAGCTAGGGTTTCGGACAGAAAAAACCCTAATTCAATTAGGCATCCAATTATGGAGAGGATTTCCAAATTTTAAATCATTAGATTTGTTCAGGCTGTCCTGATTTACAAAAGCCTCAAGGAATATTTGTGATCTACCAGTGATATCGCCGAAAATTTTCAAATCAATCTCAAGTCCAGTACTGACATCATCTCTGGCAAAAATTTTAAGTTATTTCGCCAAATCCAGCCTGTGAATGGTGATCTTGGAGCATTAAAACTATTTAGCAGATGAGGTTCTATATTTCCCCCAAGTTATTTCTTCTTTTCTGGCAATTTTATCAGAGAAATCTTTGACTGTACATAAACCCAATGCATCTAGGGTTTTTGGTTTTCTCTCTTCTTCTCCGATGGTTTTCTCCACTATGGCAACACTAAGTAGGTGGTTTCCTTATTTTCTCTTTTCATTCCATGCAATCCAATAGTAATCTCCGACCTCCTAGGGATCTCCCTGGCCGTTGATTCGTCAAAGACGAAAGTTCTGGCATGAAGGGTTGAGATCCCATCATACAACGGCTCAGATGAACACTCTAAGCTATTGGATGAAAAGTTGGGACCCAAAAACCTTAGATAGGTAAATCCCAGCTATAGATGATGGTAGATCAGGGATGATCTAAAGATACGTGATCTGATGGTCCTGATCAGGATGTCTTGCCTATTCCCGGTCACCGCTCAACATACACCAGCCATCACCGGTGGAATGAGGCAGAGGCGGCCCGCTGATCATCCTCGTCAATTTGCAAGGACCAGATTGAATTTGAGCCCTTGTTTTGACTATGAACTTCAAACTTTAATTCAGAAGTCATTTGGACTCTAAATCCAGATCGAAAAGAAGCTATGAAAAGCTTGTGAATTTTATTTTCTTTTGAAACCATAAAATTTAATAAATAATTCAAGAAACTTTCTGTTTATAGGAATTTTTTTTTAAATTATCTTGATCTGTAAAATTTATGATGATTAGACCTTGGAAAACTGATCCAAATATGATATAATGTTGATAATATGTGAAATTGAGGATTTATTATGACAAATCTATGAAAAATTAAGAAATCTACCCTTTATGGTAGAAATACCTAAGAAATATAAAGGGACCCACTTGATCAGTAAGATCAAGCATGATTAGACCCTATAGATGGCTCGAATGAATATGATTATGATGAGATCCAGTGAGATCATGAATGTGATATGACAAAAGAACATGTGGATATGATCTTTGGACCTTAATAAAGTAAAAACCCTTAATGTAAATAAAATCCTTGATCTAAAGGATGAACATAAAATCAGATGGTTGGATCATGAGTAAAAGTTTCTAATAATCCTAATTTAATTAGTTTAACTATCTTTTATTTGATAATAGAATTGTAAATATGATTTATGTTATAAATTAGAATGCATGATAATGTAATTATTCAATTATAGCATGCTATGCTCTAATGTTCTTAGATTGTTATAATAGGTTAATAAATTTAATTAGCTTAAGGTCATGAGATTTTAGCATGATTCCATTAGATTACTAGTAAAATTTCATGATTTCATAATCTAGGATCCATGTTAGTATATTAGAGTATAAATGTCTTTAGAATGATATAAATGTAAAATTCTATTTAAAGTGTATGGTTATTTGATTATCAAAGTATAGTGTAAGCATCTTAATTGTCTTTAAGTTAGTATATATAATTGTTAAATTAGTGGTTATACTTCAATATTTATAAATCACTAAAAATATAATTTAATGAAATATAGAGATTCATGGACAATTAAGATGAATGAATGACTTTGACTTAATATTAGTAAGGACTATAGTTAGTAGGACAATATAAGGAATGATTTACCAAAGTAGGAAAATAATGAACATCCATGGATGACATTGTGCATATTCATAGGAATTAATTAAAATCAATTAGAGAAGGGACTTAAGGTAAAGAGCTCATAGAAACCTTGTTAAAGGTTAAGCTAGTGCCACTCCAGTGGACTTTGAACATTATGGTTATAGGGGGTATATAAGAGCTAAGTGCTTTTCCCTCACCTCCCGTTGATGTAAGTGAGGTCTAAATGCCTCCTTACATGAGGGTCATATTAACAACTTTTTGAGCAGACTTTAACTAGTAAGCACTAGTCATCCTGAAATAAGGAGAAGCTATCTAGTAATAGGAAGAAATAAATTATCTTCAACCAGCAAGACATTAACTGGTTGAATAATAATAATAATAACATAAAAAAATAAAAAATTATCTAACCCTAATAAAAATAGTAAGTAAGATAAGAATAATCAAACAAGATGAGATCTTGAATGATCAAAAACAATAAAAGAAAAGAAATACCAATATAAATTAGATTGTTTATGTATGATATAGATAGTACTTGTATAGAAGATCTAAACCCTTGGTCACATGTGATTCAAGGAAGAAAGATTCAGATCATCCTACATAAGGATGATCAAAAGACTATGTAGTATGTACCCTTAATTAGAAAGATGACATTATACATATGATTTGATAAATATATGTTGATCAAGACTATGACAGACTTCAAGGAGTAAGAATACCCTATTGAGGTAGGTAGATTTTAAGAATGCTTTTACATGAAGATGCATGTTTAATACATGATCTTATATTTAGAAGTATTAACATGTACAATACCAATATATTGTCGTAAATACCTCAAAAATAAATATAATCCAACCAAATGATGAGAAAAATAAGTATAAAATAGTTAAGTCGAGAATTGAGAACAACCCTAAGTAAATAGGGGAGTAAAAAATATTCCAACCTTAGATAAAGAGACAAATAATCTGATATGTATAAGTATTATTTTACATACAAGCATGGAAACTTGTGGTTTTGTCTTAAACAGGCGTAGACCTGGGGATGCTATGCTAGGAGAGTTACGAGGGTTTGGCTACCCGCTCTCCGAAACTTGATGATATTGAATACCAAGCTTAAGAAAGGCTGAACGTCAGGTGGGGCAATGGATATTGTAATTTCCACTGATAATGGTATAAGTGGATTATAGAGCAGTTATCCGGGTGCACTGTACGGATTAGATTGCAAACATGATAGTCCTTGATTATTTTGTATTATGACAATGGATATTATAATTTCCACTGATAATGGTATAAGTGGATTATAGAGCAGTTATCTGGGTGCACTGTACAGATTAGATTGCAAACATGATAGTCCTTGATTATTTTGTATTATGACAATGGATATTGTAATTTCCACTAATAATGGTATAAGTGGATTATAGAGCAGTTATCCGGGTGCACTGTACATATCAGATTGCAAACATGGTAGTCCTTGATTATTTTGCATTATGATGCATACGAAATTGGCATAGTGAAATGCCTTAAGTGATGGCATGATGAAATGCCAGGTAATTGTATATTACCAGTATTCTTCCCAAGAAAGGTAATTCCCAGTATAGTAACTAGCTAAGATACTAATCTCTAATAATGAAGGAGTTGATCAGCTTAGCATGAGAATGATTATTGACTATTTTCACAATTTTATGATAGAATGAATCATGGGATAATTGAATATTGAGATTATACTATCAATATATTACATTTTTATCCCCTACCAAGCATAACTTATGAGATATTGTAAATGTTTGAATGTTTGCAATATCTCAGATACAGAGAAGGAGACTTAAGAGCTCAAAACTTGAAGAACTATTAAAAAATAAGTACTCAGGGTATATCGCTTAAAACATTGTATTGAGAGCTTGTATTGTATTTAGATCTTTGAAATTTAGATTGTGTATTTGGACAAGTAGTGTAATGATATAATGGTCTGTGTATTGTGAACCACTGGATGGATCCTAAAGTTTAATAAAAGTATATTCCTTTAATGAAATTTTATCTTATACAAAACTCTACTTATATTATGTATGAAGTGATAACTTGGGTTTTACAAAACAAGTTATAAAGAAAGGAAATTTTTGTTGCTTTGTTTTACGAAATTTTTTTACTACTAAAGGCCTTGTCTTGATCAAATGTATTATAAAATATGTTATAAAAACCTGGGTCGTCATAGCAATGGATGTCGTTTTCCAGTGAACCATTGAATGTTACTGTTTTTATGTTAAATAACCCCTGAAATGGTGTCAGATTTCTACTGAACCATTCATAAAATTAGTTTAAAACCCTATTTTTAGGCAAAATCAGTGAATGAAAGTGTCATAAAACAAAAATACAATCAAAATGGCATAAAAATTATCAAATGTGGAGACTATGTGTTGGACCAAAATCCTGCTATCTTCTATAGCTATGGTCACGTCAGGCGACTGGGACACCAGTTAGAGACGCACTACGCGATGTGCACGCTAGGCACAACTCTCAAACTCAAGAACAAACCCTTCAAATTTCATGAAGATCCAACAGTTGATGAAGCCGAAAAATTGAAAAAACAGTAAGAAGGGAAAAATTCTTAAACTTCATAAAATTGGTTAAAAAATCCTAGATTTAGGCAAAATCAGTGGATGAAAGTGTCATAAAACAAAATTACACAAAAATCTAATCAAAATGGCACAAAATTTGTCAAATTTGAAGACTATGCATCATTGGTGACGACTGTAATCCGATTGTCTTCTCCAGTGATGCTCACGTCAGGCAATCGGGATGCCAGTTAGAGATGCACTACACGATGTGTGCACTGGGCACAACTGCGCGCGTGCATCATTTCTAGCAACGACGAAATGTGCGTGCATCCCGGTGATGGAGACGCATGCGGGGCACGTTCTAGGCATGTGTCACGCACACGAAATGCATTGCGGATGCTTGTCACCTGTATGCACATCCTCGTGATGCCATTTTTTAATTTAATTAATCCAGAATTAATTCTAGACTATTTATTTGATCTAAAACACTAAAATCTCAATTGTGGTAGCTACAAATATCCAAATCATGATCCAAGATATCCATTAAGTTCGTCTTGACAATGCGGACCTAAATTTAATATAAAAACTTTGATTTGACCACTTTTAAATTGATCAAATCATAAAATACTATCCAATAACCTAGATTAGCCATATCAATTGATGATCATGCCTTAAAAACTGAATGCTTGCATCAATTATAAGATGATTTAGTGAATTAGAAGGAAATATCTCAAGCAATTATCAAGAAGAATGATCTTGACCATTGATCTGATCATGTGCCTTAGGACTGGCTAATTAGAGAGCGATCTGACCGTTAGATCGACATGTAGTCATGAACATACACTTAGATTATTAAATAAATATAGAAATTGGAATAATTATGATGAAATGATTAGAATGGATGATCAAATATTACATCTAAGTAATACAGAACGATCCAACTATTGGATCATTTTCAAACTTCATAAGATGGAAAGAAATTGACTCTTCATTGATCAAGGAACACTAATTGATAGATCATAACTTAGATTGATGATCAAAGATGACAGATGATCATTTAGATGTTAGAAAGATCAACATCTAGCCCAGGATTAGCTTGATTAAGGGTTAATTAGACGATTTGAGTTGTTAATCTTGGATTAACAACTAGATCAAAGAGATCATCACTTGGATTAACGTACTTTTGGGGATTTAAGAATACCGAGTGAATGGATAAAGATCTAGATGAATAATGAAGACTCTATGAGAGTAGTGGATAACTTAGTGTGATACTATGGTTTGGCAGGCACTTTAGAGCACATGAATTGAGACAGTTTACTCGCCTGATTAGGAGTACCACGTATTTGAGGTAGGTGATTGCATTTAATAATTTTCTAATTTCATGAATCATAACATAATTGCTTAGAAACTTTGAAGCACGAATTTCATGTCCTATCATGTTTTCATGAGATTACCTTCATCATACATGATTAATGTTATAGCCTTTTCCTGAACATGGTTTATACCTTGTTTTAAGGTATGATTTATGATGTATTAGCATGTCTTGATTTGATCTTCTAGAGATTGACTACACATGGAAACTCTTATGATTAATCTTGTATTTATTGTTATTTTATAATGGGTGTTTATGCCCGATGGATACTATACTAGGAGGGTTGTAGGGTTGGCCACTCGCCCTCTGACTTTATAATAATTATGAATAGAGACCAGCCCCAAAAGGGGCAATGTACTTAGGAGGTGGTATTGGTAATCCCCATTATGGGTCCATTCCCACATGTGAGACATAGGAAGCCTCCCGTTGCGGTGTCGATGGTGAGTGATAGTGGTTGAAACCCTAGAGTAGTTGTCATTGCATCATAGTAGCCCATTCTCTTATTCTGTATGCTCATGTGGTATGGATATATTGGGTAAAGCCTATGTGGGCGATCAAATGTGGGCAGGCCTACAGGCTGAGCGAGCTACCTCATGTGTGGGCTACAGGTGAAGAACCCTATAATTGGAATGAGTACTCTTTTCAAGTGATATGAGTGTTGTGGGACACTCTTAGGGCATGATTATCTATAGCAACCTATTTATCATAACATGCATTCATATTTTTTATGATGAAATTGATTTTTATTTGATTCTAACAGATGCATGACCATGCATTTGCCTTGCATGCCACGGTGATTAAATATGATATTGTTGATTGTTTAACCGCAAGTGCACGGGCTATTGTAGTATAGCTATGCAAATACGGGTCGATCTCACGAGGACTTGATTTAAAATTATGGAGTTTTAAATAAAATTCAACTAAAAAAATTAAAATTCAGATTTATTCAATTGTTCCAATGTTCACAAATATTTATTCCAAGGAAAACAGAAAATAAAAATAAAATGCTTCTTGGATAAGCTTGTCCTTGGATTGCACTGTCTCTGGATTAGTCTGTCCTTGAATAGTCTGTCCTGGATTGCACTGTCCCTGAATAGTCAAAATGAAGATAAGTTAGAACCAGAATAGTATAGGGACACAGTTGGAATTTCTGAAATAGGACAGAATTGTAATTTCGGAGATCTTCAGGTGCAGATTTGTAATTTCTGAGGTCTTCAGGTGCAGAATTGTAATTTCTGAGATCTTCAGGTGCAGATTTGTAATTTCTGAGATCTGCAGGTGCAATTTTGTAATTCTGAGGGTTTCTGGTTTTTAACGAAAAAAAACCAGGAAAATGATGAAACCCGGTGAAGGTGGGAAGAAGGAAGAAGGAGGGAAGAAAAGAGGAAGGAGAAGAAGAAGAAAAGGAGGAGAGGAACGCGGGAGTGGAAACCCAACTTGGGTTTCCTCTCCTAGGACGTCCGATGCTTAGCGAGGAAGCGAAGGAGAGAAATTGGTCGAGAAGAAGAGGGGAAAGAGAAGAAAGGAGGAAGAAGAAGGACCTGGGGAAAAACCCGTTCTGGGTTTTCTTCCCCAGGACCATCCGAATGGGTCTGGGCGGTGAATTTACGGGCGGTCCAGTGCGTTGGAGGGTTCTTGGGACCGAGCAACAGAGGATTTGGGCCGTTGGGCGTGTGTTTGGTCCGGGCTCTGTCCGGTTACGCAAGTGGAGGCGTGATGGGGGTCGACCGGCTTCGGGCTGTGGACTGCGCAGGCGACGTACGGATAGGAAGAAGAGGAGGAAATAGGAAAGAGAGTGACGGCAGAGAGAGAGAGAGAGAGAGAGAGAGAGAGAGAGAGAGAGAGAGAGAGAGAGAGAGAGAGGGGTTGCCTGTCTCCTACGGTGATCCAGACCAGGCGTTGTAGAGAGTAGAGAGAGGGGGCAGATGAGATGGGAAGTGAGAGAAGAGAAAGATGAGAGTTGGAGGAGAAAAGAGGGCGTGGTTGAGAGAGATGTAGGGGGACTGCCTCCTACGGTCCGGCCTGGGGGAAGAAGAGAAGGAATGGAGAGAGATTGGGAGTAGGGAGAGAGGGTAGAAGAGAGAAGAATAATGGAAAGAGAGTGGAATAGGGTAGGTGAAAAGGAAGATCCGAGGGAGAGAGGTCCGGGCGTGGAGGAGAGAGCATGGGAGAGAAGGAAGAAATAGAGGGAGGGGATAGGAGAGGAGGAGTGAACCGTGGGAGAGAGGAGAGAAAGATAGCCCAGCCTGCACCTTCCTGAAAAGGGAAAAAAAACTCTCTTTTGGAGAAGAAAGAAGGGTCTTTTAAAAGAGAGATAGGGAGAGACGTGTGAAAGAGAAGGAGAAAAAGAGCTAGAAGAGAGAGAGAAAAGAAAGGAGAGGGATAAGAGAAAAAGAGAGAAGAGAGGAGAAAGAGAAGGAAGAGGAGATAGGTGAGGTCCACTAGCTTTCTTAGTTTTGCTAGAACTCTGCAAGTCTTCAAAGTCTTCAGTCTCTTTCCATGATTCAATCTGGAGCGTCCATGCCTGAGTTGACTGATCTGCAATGCACAAGACTCAATTAGCGAAATCTAAACCGTACATTAGCTTTAATAGTCATTTAACCACTAAATTTTACAATTCAACGGTTGGATGACCAATTAAAGCTAAAATGAAATATTTGATTTAAAATCTTAAAATTAATGGTCTAGATGCTCCAAGCAAATACTAAATTAGGGGTATTTTGACCAAATTTGAATACTTAACACACCCCCAATCAAAGATTTTGCTAGTCCCTAGCAAAAGATGCGAAGAATCGGCTCCAATTTTTATTTTTCAGGTCATCTCCATTTTTTCTGAGAGAATTATTTTAAATAAATCTTTCCACTTTAGCAAACTAATAAAGATGACTGAGGAATTCAAAACCCTACTCATATGCTAAAAATATTCCACTTAAGCTCAGATCTCAGAGTGAGTGTGTGCGTACAGTTTACACATAGAATAATCTTTATGTCTAAGTAGACTTTTAACTTTTGAACTCCATCTGAAATATGTTTTGACCTCAATCCTTACTAATGGCATACGCTCAGAAATAAAATCTCTCTGATAGAGGGTTCAAATCATATCTCTCTTGTAATTATGCGAGCATAGTCAATAAAAACAAATTTAGCTCACATATACTCATGAAGAACGGGAGTTACTAAGGAATTTACTTGTATTGATCCCTTTGGAATGGATGCCATTACCTTTGAATATTTAGAAATACCATTCTTTTAATCCTATCCATTCATTTCCTCATCAAGACTATATTCATCCTAGAATCAATAGGTCTTTAATTGGGACGAAACATAGGCTTAGGACAGGGTACCAAAAAAAGGGTAAAAAGGTATTCAAAGTTTCTTCAAAAAAATAAGTAGAGGTCTTCTACTAAAGTTGACAATGCTTCTTTTCTTTGCTGAAGTGAATATTCTTTTTCCATTTTTCTTTGCATATATATATATTTTTTTTCTCTCTTCTTTTTTTTTTTTTTTTCACTTTTCTTTCTT
Organism: Warburgia ugandensis; assembly: GCA_035236585.1. Classification (NCBI taxonomy): domain Eukaryota; kingdom Viridiplantae; phylum Streptophyta; class Magnoliopsida; order Canellales; family Canellaceae; genus Warburgia; species Warburgia ugandensis. The sequence continues at coordinate 79,325,405 of CP141130.1, forward strand.
TTCATATTTTTTTTTTGACTCACTTTGAAGAATATTTCTTTTCTTGATATCCACTTTTCTACTTTTGTTGCAACTAAAAGATATTTTTTTCCTTCTTCTCTAACTTATTTTTCAAAGAAAAATGGGTAATGGATAATTTATACTGGGTTAATATGGGTAAATGGTAATTTGGGTGACAAAAGAAAATGGCTTTATTTCAAGGCTCAACTTGGCTAACTAGTGGTAAAAATACTTCTGGGTAGGCTTTATGTCTTTAGGTTAATAACAAGGATGGCCTAAATCATTTTCTAGGTTTCATATAATCTATCAAATTCAATGAACTTTCAGAATTTTAAAGATAGTATTCTAATTATTCAGGTAATTAGCCAAATTTAAGAGTTTGGGATCAATTTTCTTTAAGCACGCTGAAGAAAATTTTAAACATTTATAACCTCTCAAAAAGGATGAATGGCTCTAAAACTCACTTGTGTTATAGGTCTCCACTGAATTTCTTCAGAATTTCTAAGTTATAGTCACTTATCAATCTAGACTATCTATATGCAACTGCGTGTACAATTGTGATATGAGACTTTGCTTTTATGGAATACTTTAGAAAATGAGTAAAATGATGAATTAATCATATTCAATTCTATTAATAAGCTACAGTTATCCAGATTATACGTTAGACAATCCAATTCTCATCATGGTATAGGAAATGACCTAAAATTTTTCTCTCTCTTTTTTTTTTTTTCTTTTTTTTTTTTTTTGAAAAAAACCAAGGAAAACACCTAAAAACTAAAAGAAAACTAGAATTTGCTAGAATTCGACACCCCCAACTTGTGAAACATTGTCCTCAATGTTTAACAAGTAGGACCGAAAATGAATATGGGTGATGGAGAAAACAACAAAAATGAAAAACTCTAGGTTGCCTCCCAGTGAGCGCTAAGTTTAACGTCTTCAGCCAGACATATATCCTCATTTATCTTTGAGTGTTCCTGATTCCAATAATGAAATGGCAAGATTTCTCACACCACTTCAAAATCTCACGATAGTCTATATAGTTCATCCACCCTGAAATTTTTGGTGATGGTATAATTATAACACAGTAGACTACCATGAATGTCCATTGAATGAGACCACTTTGATGATCTCCTATCTTCAAAATTTCACGGTAATCAATATAACTCCTCCACTTTGAAAATTTAGGTGGTGGAATCTCTATAACAATATGAACTACCGCGAATTCTTTTAAACCATGTGGAGGGTCCTCCTTTTCCCTTACATTTTCCTGACATTGAGAGATAAGCTGACTCGCCCTTCCTTAAAAGATTGTTTTGATATTAACAGAGGAGGAAGCATGGTTTTGCTTACATCCTGATCATCTTCTAGTGTGTACCTTAGAGTTAGTTGATGTATGGACAGTAGATCAATGGACTCTTTCTTGTCCTGTTCTATTGGCACATGCAATACTTCAGGTGGGCCTAATTTATTTAATGATTTTTCAAACGAAGGCTGTAGGTCCCAATCAGGTACATATCCTACGTTAAAAGACTTATTTGGAATTTCAGGCTCTGCAAGTGGTTCTACTGATGATAGGAGGGAAGTGATCTCACTTAATGGAAGCTCCTCAAAATGAGGTTTCCATTTACCTGTATCCATGATAGGAACAGAATCAAGGAGGGCATTAACTTCCTCTATTAATGCATCCTCATTACACTCATTAAAATGGGCCAAACAGGCCTCAAGTGGGTCCGATAAGGAAGATGATTGAAACTGATCTTGCACAACTGAATTGATCATGTTAACACAGTGCAAATCATCAGTAGTTTCACCAGGTTGCTTACAGATATTGAAAATATTAAGTTCTATTGTCATATTGCCAAAGGATAATTTCATCACACCATTTCTACAGTTGATTAAGGCATTGGACGTAGCCAAAAATGGTCGTCCCAGGATGACTGGTATTTCATTCTTCTCATTCACCACCGGTTGTGTATCTAGAACCAGAAAATCGACAGGGAAGTAAAATTGTTCTACCTGGACTAACACATCCTCTATTACCCCTCTCGGCATTTTTACAGAACGATCAGCTAGCTGGAGCGTAGTAGATGTAGGTTTCAATTCACCCAGACCTAACTGTTCGTATACCGAGTATGGTAATAAGTTTACACTAGATCCTAAATCCAGAAGAGCTTGGTTAATTTTGTAGTTGCCAATAATGCAAGTAAGAGTGGGGCAACCAGGATCCTTGTACTTTGGTGGTGTATGATGTTGAAGAATAGAACTAACACATTCGACCAAAAATGCCTTCTTTTGGACATTTAATTTTCTCTTGATGGTGCATAAGTCTTTTAAGAATTTGGCATATGATGGAATTTGTTTTATAGCGTCTAAGATCGGTATGTTGATCTTGACTTGTTTGAAAATCTCTAAAATCTCATCATTAGATGCAGACTTTGGGGCCTGGCGCAACCTTTGAGGGAATGGAGCAGGGACTGGACATGGCTCAACAGGTAAAACATGGTCCTTTTCTTTAGATTTTTCTTTAGGTTTTTCTACCTTTTCAATCTTTTTAGGCTCATCTTTCTCAATTATTTTACCACTCCTAAGAATAGTAACAGATTTAGTTTGTTCCATGGTAGAGCTAGATGTTTCATCAGATGCATTAATGCTAACCGCATGCACTCCCTTAGGGTTTGCTTGAGGTTGAGCTGGGAATTTTCCTTTTTCCATATTTTGCATCATTTGACTCATCATGTTTTTTAGTTCATTCACAGACTTTTCTAATTGAGAAATTTTCCTTTTCTGATTTTGATTAACTTGATTATCCTCTACATGCCTTTTAGGTGGGGGCAAGTAAAGTCCAGGAGAATGAGGTTGATGAGTTTGGTATGGTGGTGGAGCAAGTAGTCCTTGGTTTGGTTGTTGATGACTCGGTATGGGCACGATTGTGAGACATTTGCATTAGGTCCATTTCTCCAATTGAAATTTGGATGGTTTCTCCAGTTGGGATTATATGTCTCGAGAATATGGGGAGAAAGGTCTTTTATAATTATTAAGTGCATTAGCTTGATCATGAAGTACATCTTGAAATGCAGGGATGGTAGGACATTCCTGAGTAAGATGTGATGTACTTTCACAAATGCTACACACTTGTTCATCATTAGTTAAGGTTTTCGTTCCCATTTCCATGGCTTCTACTTTTCTAGCTAGGGTTGCTACCTTGGCACCGATTTCATTTTTCAGTCATGGCATACATGCCTCCCCTAGTAGATGTGGTAGTGGCCTTGGGTCTATCAGAATGTTCTACTCTTTCTGAGTCAGCCCAGGTCTGTGCACTTTCAGCTAGCCATTCCAAATACTCCTCCGCCTCATCTGGTTGTTTATTCAAAAAGTTACCATTGCACATCATCTCTACAAACTGGCGCATGTCAGAATTAAGTCCTTCATAAAAGAAGCTGATAATGCGCCATGGTTCATAGCCATGATGTGGGCAAGTAAGCAATAGATCTTTGAACCTTTCCCAACATTGGTAGAATGATTCTTTATCTTTTTGGGTAAAGTTCATTATCTTACGACGGAGTGTATTTGTTTTATGTGTAGGGAAAAACTTTTTTAAGAATTCCCTAGTCATTTCATTCCAAGTCCTTATGGAACCTGGTGGCAGTGCATTAAACCACATTTTTGCTTTTTCCTTTAAAGAGAAAGGAAATAGCTTAAGCCTGACAGTGTCTAGACCTATATTTTGGGTTCTTTGGGTACTACATACCTCATCAAATTCTTTAAGGTGAAAATAAGGACTCTCACTATCTAGCCCATGAAATTTGGGAAGTAATTGAATTACTCCCGTTTTTAATTCTAACGCACCAAAGATTTTGAGGAAGAATGACACAAGAGGGTGTACTGGTGCGTGTAGGTTGAAGGTAGTCTCTTAAGGTTCGTCCATGAGGATTTTGATAAACATCATTTTCTCCATGGTCACTTTGTTGGTCCCATTCCCTATTTTCATTCCTTCTCCAATTTCTTTGTTGATGATTATTCCTCCTTGGTGGAGGTTGATATTCATCATCAATTAGAGGTGGTGGGTCCTCATTCATGATGAGTGGAGCTTGATCACCTCTAATTCTACCATGGGGTGAGTTACCCCTTGATCGTTGATCAGCCATTGTTGGTCTGTCTTTTTGGTCGTACGAGACTAACCTACCGGTTTCGTCGCGTATCCAAAAGGGCATACAATAAAAGATCTTTTTGATTTTTTTTTTTTTTCCTATCCTAAATGATGCAACCTAAATGCCTAAAATGATGCACAATAACAGGACACAATCAAGCAATCCCCTAAGGCTAGCAAGCATAGATATTTTGATTTTCTTGATTTTCTGTGGGGACAACGCTTTTAATTAACCTACTCTAACGCTCCTACTCTCTTTAGGAGTTGACTACTGCTTACCAGTTAAGTTCTAACCAAAGTGGTTAATACAACCCTCGTGTAAGGAGGCGTTTAGACCTCAACAAACGTCGACAGGAGGTAGGGGAAGAGCGAGGCTCTATTAGACAACCCCCAATAACCACAGTGATCAAAAGCAACCAGAGTAACAGTAATTCGTGTCCTATTAAGAGGGTCCTACGAGCATGTGATAACCCTATAGGTCTCTTCTGATTGATTTTAAATTAATGTGAAAGGAGAGGTTGCGCGCTTGAGATGATTATCCTAGGTGGGCCAAGGAGTGGTGATGAAATCCACCCTTGATCTTGTGGGGTAGGGTGCCCTTACTAATTAAATTTCACACACCATGGCAATTCGATCAACATATAATCCACCTTAAAGCGTTAGACGTGTCCTAAAATGCAATTGAAAGTAATAAACTAATGCAAAACCCTAAGATGCAACAATTATAACATATGCTTTCTATATGCAATTAAGTACCAAACAATGCAATTTATTCTAAATGCAAACCCTAATCTAGAAAATTAAATGAGTGAGAAGACTTACAGTGAGGTTTCTGATGAAGATCAAGTGTGGGCCACCGTGTCCCACACTTGCCCTGTATTATTACAACCCTTTAAAAATTGAAATTGAAAATGCAAATTACAAGGGGCCTCACTACAAGATTCACTCAAAAATAAAATTTCTAATCTAGGAAAGCAAGAAAAATCTATCAATTGATGAAGCTCCACTCCAATTTCCTGAAAAAGAAAAATAACAATTAGTACCAAATTCAGGAAATAAAGTGATTATGTACTAAAAATGCCTAAAGATGCACCTAAGAATGCCTAAAATGCAATTCCTAATTTTTTGTATTTTTTTGGATTTTTTTCTGATTTTTTTTTTGAATTTTTAATTAAATTTTATAAAAACTCCATTTCAAGTTCCCCGGCAACGGCGCCAAAAACTTGTTGATTGTTTAACCGCAAGTGCACGGGCTATTGTAGTATAGCTATGCAAATACGGGTCGATCCCACGAGGACTTGATTTAAAATTATGGAGTTTTAAATAAAATTCAACTAAAAAAATTAAAATTCAGATTTATTCAATTGTTCCAATGTTCACAAATATTTATTCCAAGGAAAACAGAAAATAAAAATAAAATGCTTCTTGGATAAGCTTGTCCTTGGATTGCACTGTCTCTGGATTAGTCTGTCCTTGAATAGTCTGTCCTGGATTGCACTGTCCCTGAATAGTCAAAATGAAGATAAGTTAGAACCAGAATAGTATAGGGACACAGTTGGAATTTCTGAAATAGGACAGAATTGTAATTTCGGAGATCTTCAGGTGCAGATTTGTAATTTCTGAGATCTGCAGGTGCAATTTTGTAATTCTGAGGGTTTCTGGTTTTTAACGAAAAAAAACCAGGAAAACGATGAAACCCGGTGAAGGTGGGAAGAAGGAAGAAGGAGGGAAGAAAAGAGGAAGGAGAAGAAGAAGAAAAGGAGGAGAGGAACGCGGGAGTGGAAACCCAACTTGGGTTTCCTCTCCTAGGACGTCCGATGCTTAGCGAGGAAGCGAAGGAGAGAAATTGGTCGAGAAGAAGAGGGGAAAGAGAAGAAAGGAGGAAGAAGAAGGATGCGGGGAAAAACCCGTTCGGGTTTTCTTCCCAGACCATCCGAATGGGTGCAGGCGGTGAATTTACGGGCGGTCCAGTGCGTTGGAGGGTTCTTGGGGACCGAGCAACAGAGGATTTGGGCCATTGGGCGTGTGTTTGGTCCGGGCTCTGTCCGGTTACGCAAGTGGAGGCGTGATGGGGGTCGACCGGCTTCGGGCTGTGGACCGGGCAGAGGCGACGTACGGATAGGAAGAAGAGGAGGAAATAGGAAAGAGAGTGACGGGTAACAGAGAGAGAGAGAGAGAGAGAGAGAGAGAGAGAGAGAGAGAGAGAGAGAGAGAGAGAGAGAGAGAGAGAGAGAGAGAGAGAGAGAGAGAGAGGGAGGGGTTGCTGTCTCCTACGGTGATCCGCACCAGGGCGTTGTAGAGAGTAGAGAGAGGGGCGGATGAGATGGGAAGTGAGAGAAGAGAAAGATGAGAGTTGGAGGAGAAAAGAGGGCGTGGTTGAGAGAGATGTGGGGACCGCCTCCTACGTTCCGACTGGGGAAGAAGGGAAGGAATGGAGAGAGATTGGGAGTAGGGAGAGAGGGTAGAAGAGAGAAGAATAATGGAAAGAGAGTGGAATAGGGTAGGTGAAAAGGAAGATCCGAGGGAGAGAGGTCTGGGCGTGGAGGAGAGAGCATGGGAGAGAAGGAAGAAATAGAGGGAGGGGATAGGAGAGGAGGAGTGAACCGTGGGAGAGAGGAGAGAAAGATAGCCCAGCCTGCACCTTCCTGAAAAGGGAAAAAAAAACTCTCTTTTGGAGAAGAAAGAAGGGTCTTTTAAAAGAGAGATAGGGAGAGACGTGTGAAAGAGAAGGAGAAAAAGAGCTAGAAGAGAGAGAGAAAAGAAAGGAGAGGGATAAGAGAAAAAGAGAGAAGAGAGGAGAAAGAGAAGGAAGAGGAGATAGGTGAGGTCCACTAGCTTTCTTAGTTTTGCTAGAACTCTGCAAGTCTTCAAAGTCTTCAGTCTCTTTCCATGATTCAATCTGGAGCGTCCATGCCTGAGTTGACTGATCTGCAATGCACAAGACTCAATTAGCGAAATCTAAACCGTACATTAGCTTTAATAGTCATTTAACCACTAAATTTTACAATTCAACGGTTGGATGACCAATTAAAGCTAAAATGAAATATTTGATTTAAAATCTTAAAATTAATGGTCTAGATGCTCCAAGCAAATACTAAATTAGGGGTATTTTGACCAAATTTGAATACTTAACAGATATCTTTGTGTTTCGGCGTAAACTATGCTTTGACTGCTATTGATTTGTTCAGACTCATGATCCTTCATGCGCTAGTTACTATGGATGACTGATGATTTGATATACTATATAAATGTTTTACTCCATGAGATTTTCCGTGATATTGATATTCTTATACCATACTATTTTATTGTATTCTTAGTAAATGTAATCACCTACACAAGCAATAGCTTGCTGAGGCATTACTTTGTTTTGCAATGCCTCAAATTTGGAGCGCGATAGCGTTAAGGGTAAGCAGGTAGAGCAACATTGAGTGAGGGGACAATGATGTCACGAACTTGCATTGCAAGGCCCGTGACCAGGGCCTACAGCCTTTAAGGAAGGTTTACTTAGATCGTGGACATGGCCTGAAGGACTTAGGCTCATTGTTGAAGATCCATAAGCAAGGCTTGAATCTAGAAGGCCTAGTTTTTACAGGATTCCTTATAAATATCTACGAAGAGAAAATATTAGAGATTTATTTAGAGAGTTCTAGAGTAATCCTCAACCATTAGATAGTTGACATATGTAATGATCCCAACCATCCATTGAGGAGATGGATGGGGGAGAGCAAGTATAAATAGGTGTAAGATCCTCATTTGTAATCAGCTCAAATAAGCTCAGAATATCTCAGTTTTGTGAAACTTAATATAGTTAGAGTATTTCCTTTTTGACTTCCTCTCATTGCATTAGTGGGTGAGTGAGTATAGCCCTAGCAAGTGAGAGTGAGGGGTTGAAGGCTGATTTGTGCCAAGCAAGAGAGTTGTGCAAGCTGTGCACAAGTGCCACACGAGTTTAGCAAAGGTGAAAGTGTGATCCTGTGACAACGAGGACCATCTACTACTATTACTTCAGACATTGATTGATGTATGTTTCCTTTTACTTGCCATTGGACTTCTTTTTGGGTTGTCGTGATATAGTTGTTATGACGAAGGTATTAGACCCAACTCTTATGTGTACTGTGCATATATACTTACATATGTGAGTGGATGTGGTGATCATGGATGGAACCCTGAGGATTATGTATATTGTCTTTATTGTTATCCCTTATCACAACTGATGTTTTAACCAGGTTTTGGTTTTGATTGAGCGTGCTCTGTATTATATTGCCTTAGTTTTATTTATCGCTAATGATTTGGATTTGAATGACCCATGGACTTTTCCTTTGGAATTTTGTAGAAATGATTATGGTACTTTTATTAAATATCAATTTTTTTCTTTCAAGGATCTTGTCTATTTTACTAAATGTATTATTATTACTATTATATATTGGAGAAAGGTTTTAGAAAACCTAGGGTATCACAACTATGGTTGGCTTTTTCCTGTTTATATTTTACATGCACATGCACCATAAATAGAAAGAGAGAAGTAGAAAGTTAAAAACTTTCCAAAACTATAAAGCAAGGTCTCAAATCCATAAGGCTTGAGAAGAGGGTTTTTTATTTTTATTTTTTATAAGACGATCTCTAAAAACCAACAAAGTCATCACTATATAGAGTTTCTACTTAATTTGTTTACATTTGCTCCGTCATATGAATACATGCCCAGGTTAAGTACTAATATTGTGGAACACAAGATATCACTGTGTCCAAATGCTTGTTAAGCAGAGAATCCGCATAATGAACAAAGAATGGGCTTACATGAATTATAATATAACTTTATGTCTAATAAGTTCTTAGCTCGGTTGCTATTATTTTTTCCGGCCTTTTCTTAAAAGTTTCAACTTTTTCCCTCGCCTACTTTTCCCACTTCAGACTTTGTGACTTTGTGAGGTAAGAAGATCTCTACTGAGTTGTAGACAATTCCGTGATGAGATCTTCGGTGAGTTACATATTCCAATGGGTTTCTAAAACATGAGACTTTAGGACTTCAAATTACATTTACCAATATTAAGGTCAATTCGAAATTTGTAAAATTCTTTTCCCTTTAAAAAACTTTAAAAAGTGAAGTAAACACTATAATATAGGTGTGTGGGGGCCAAAACAGACGTCTGTCAATGGAAATTTGATGAAAGAACTAAATTTAATTTAATATTTAAAAGTTACAAGGATTAAATTGTTGAGCTGATAATTTAGGAACTAAAGTGTCATAAATCGGTAATTTAGGAAGTGAAGTGTATTTTTCTCTTTTTTTGTCAATTCGTAGTTTTTTCTAACTTGACATGACCTAGCAAGTGAATTTGTTTGTCTTTCCGAAGAATTAACTAGAGGCAACTCGGAAAATTTAGGGCTGAAACTTTTGAGCTGAACTATATATATTTTTTCAAGTGGTGAATACAGGTACTTGTATGCACCCTTGAAAAGTTTCAAGCTTGTGACGTCCATGATTGAGACTTACCGTTGCACGACTGCATCATGTATGCACTATACAGATAACTTGATCCATTTTAGAGGCAGAAATCTGTGACCAGGGTCGGGGTAAGATAAAATGCATTAGGATCGGGGCAGGGCGAGGAAAAATTTGCCCACACCCTACTCATTGCCATCCCTCCTCATCGGCGAATTGTTAGCTCATCCACAATTGAGTGGCTACACTGTTACCATTGCCCGCTAATATTTTCCAAGCTGAAGTATGCATCCACCATTATTAAGCTAGTCCTGTCACCAATCCCTTACCTCGACGATGGGCTTCTCTTGTTTTCTTCTCTGAGGATGGGAATCAAGGCGTAGATGGATATTTCGCCGTCCATCCATCCCATCACACTTTAATTGTCACATTTCAACCATCGCCCTTTTACCCATAATATCTTGTTCGCCTGCGTTGTTCATATCTAATTAACAAAATTTCGTTAAATTGAATGCCAAAAGTTGCTAGCCTAACTTGATCTTCAGCCGTCTAGTCTATAGTTGGCTGGGTCCCACATCTATGCCTGCTGACCATAAATAGAAACAGAGCCTAGGCTGATGGACTCCTGACTCTAAAGTGATTGTGATTATCTAATGGTTCTTATTAAGAGGTCAATTATGTTTAAGAGCTAATGAGATCACAAGATAAAGAACTTATGAGGTGTTTGCTATGATCCGATGGACAATGGACAAAATTTGTCCTGCATGAACAAATTTGTATGTTACCGAGAAGATGAACGGTTTAGATCACCAACTTAATGGACCCCACATGAACTTTTAGATAAAGATATAAAAGCTCCAGGAAAGGATGGCCGTGGTTTGTGGACGTTGGACCTGTCCTCCACAACGTGCTAAAAGGCTAAAATCACTGCCACTTCTTCCATTATCACCTTCCATTGGATTTATCTGTAGTGCATTTTTCCTTCAGGTACCTCTCTCTCTCTCTCTCTCTCTCTCTCTCTGCAAGTAATTGCAATGGCCAATTTGCAGGGCTTGTGGGGAAATATAACCATCCAAACTATTCTACCATCCTTTCTCTTTGCCACCATTTTTGTATCACTCCTGATCAAACTTTTCTCGAAACACCTTCAAACCAAATGCTGCAAAAATGGGCCTATACTCCCACCAGGACCATCAAAATTACCAATTATAGGCAACCTTCACCAGCTCGGCAGTTTTCCTCACCTCTCTCTCTACCGGCTGGCGCAGAAATTTGGCCCAATTATTCATCTAAAGCTAGGAGAAATCCCTACCGTGGTCATCTCCTCAGCCGAGATGGCAAAGGAAGCACTGAAGAAGCACGATCTTGCACTATCAAGTAGGCCCCAGATCTTCTCAGCCAAACACCTCTTCTACAATTGCACCGATATTGTCTTTGCTCCCTACGGTCCTTACTGGAGGCTTGTGAGAAAGATCTGCATATTAGAACTGCTTAGCACAAAAAGAGTTCAATCTTACGGTTATATACGAGAACAAGAGGCTCTCCGTCTTGTTGATCGGATCGCTTTGTCGTACCCAGGCCCGGTTGATCTAACGAAGAAGCTTGGGGTATTTGCTAATGATGTGCTTTGCCGGGTTGCCTTCGGGAGGGCTTTTTCTGATGCAGGAGATTACGATCGACATGGGTTTCAGAAGTTGCTCGAAGAGTATCAAGTCTTGCTTGGTGGATTCAGCTTGGGTGATTTCTTTCCATCCATGGAGTGGATTAACTCAGTAACCGGCATGAAACGGAGACTTCGTAGCACCTTCGAACGGTTTGATCGGTTCTTCAATGAGGTAATTGAAGAACATCTCAACTGCAAGAAAGGAGTAGATGAGAACAAAGATCTTGTCGATGTTTTGCTCGATATACAGCAGAATGGTAGCCTCGATACGCCTCTCAACATGGACAACATCAAGGCTGTCATCTTGGTTAGTACACGAGTTCTCTTCTTCTTCCTCGTCAGGTTTTAATTATTTGTTCTTCGTTTTTTTTTTGGTTGAGAAAATCCCGAGATAAAAAAAGGGCAGCCTGGGAAGGGCAGATCACAATGGCTAATAGTAGGTAGTCTTATCTTGCATTTTGCAAGAGGCTGATTCCATGCCTTGAACCCGTGACCTCAAGGTCACATGAGGACAACTTTTACCGTTGGTTAAGAAGAGAAATTTAATGGTATTTTGGAGCATATTTCAGAGTATTATACGTATGGTTAAAAATTGTAAGTGAGACGAAGATTTCGGTGGATAATCTTAACCATTTCATCACAAAGACTGTCTTTTTGATAGGCCACGCCCCCAAAAATCTCATCCATCGATGATCCTATCTTGGTTTCCTTCTAGTAAAAGAAGTGTACAGAGATGGGAGAAATTTATATCTGAAAGTACAACCTGGGCCAAGAAGGTTTTAATTCTCTAAGCATTCACCTTCATGTTAAACAGTTCTACTATCAATTTTAATGGTCGGAAAATCCAAGGCTTAGATCATCCAATGGATCAGATTTTTGGAAATGGCTAGACCTACAAAAAGTGCTTGGATTTAATTGATACCATTCATCTCCATGATCCACTTGAAATGAAGTTGTCGACCCAGGATCAATCAAACATATTCGGAAAAGTAGCTGTTTCCCCAAATCATAGTCGTTAAACTAACACCAATACATCGTTCCACCATTGCAGGATATGTTTGCTGCAGGAACTGATACAACTTTTATAGCCTTAGATTGGGGAATGACTGAGCTTATCATAAATCCAAGGGTAATGAAGAAAGCTCAAGCCGAAGTAAGAAGCATTGTCGGAGATAGGAGAACAGTGCACGAGAGTGATCTCCATCAGCTTCACTACTTAAAAGCAGTAATCAAGGAGATTTTCCGACTACATCCGCCAGCTCCGGTACTAGTTCCAAGAGAATCCATGGAAGAAGTAACCATAGGGGGGTACAGAATTCCGGTGAAAACACGATTGTTTGTCAATGCATGGGCAATAGGGAGGGACTTCATGTCATGGGAGAATCCGGAAACCTTTGAACCGGAGCGATTTATTGGTAGTTCTATCGACTTCAAGGGGCAGGATTTCGAACTCATTCCCTTTGGATCAGGGCGAAGAAGCTGCCCTGCTATTACATTTGGAGCAGCTAGTATTGAGCTTGCTCTTGCTCAACTTCTTCATAGCTTTGACTGGGAACTTCCCAACGGTATTGAACCCAAAGATTTGGATATGACTGAAGTATTTGGCATTACAATGCGCAGAATAGAGCATCTGATGGTAACAGCTAAACCAATTTTCACCTAATATTGTCAAATAAAATGGGAGCAATCTCCTGATTTAGTTTTCTTGGAGAATGAATGCTTGGCGCCTTTTTCTTCCCTTTATTTTTGTCACTGTGAGTCGGAGTTCAGATGCTAAGCTATTTCCTGCGTGGGTTTGTTCGTGGAGTTCTTGTTATGGTGGATGCACTTATCGGTGATCCCAACTGTCGACAAGATTTATCAAATTTCTGATTCTCATATCATCCAGACCGAAGCATAGACCGTATACAATGCTGAGAATCAGAAGTTTTTTTGACAAATGAAGAATCAGAAATTTTGAAAATCGATAAATCTGTTTCTGATTGATTTGTAAGGTTTCTTCTGTTTCTGACAGGGGTTCTTCACCGTTGCATCTCTGTTTTCCTACTGCAATGAAATATCTCCGAACGCTCAGAATATCAAATGCACCCATGACCAGCTTCAACCCGTCACGCACGAGAGAGGCTCCATCCTGCGACACTAAGCTAGAAGGCCTTTGCTACCTTTGCTCGTTTGACAACATACTCTTGATAAATCAATGGCTTAGAATCAACAGCACAAGTGAAGGCAGGCTTCGTTCTTTTTACATGATGTCACACTTACAAAATTTCCGAATAATTGGAAATCTTTTTGAAAATTTCTAAACTTTTTAATCTCCCAATTTTAAAAAATAATTTAGAAGTTCTAACATATTTTCAATTTGTGCAGATTTACCAAATTAAACATGAATTTTATGAAATTAAACACAAATCCTCAAATATAGTTGTAGATCTAGTAAACAATACATATTAAAAGATTATGTTTACATTCTCATAATTCCTTTTTCCTGATTTCAATTAACCAATGAGTCCCGGAAGGTGCTCAAGAGTGTATTCAGGAGTCTACTCTCTTTTTTCTTCATCCATGATGAACTTTTAGTTTAGATATAAGTCGTTCATTATTTTTTTCTTGTACCAAAAACAGGTAACTCTCTAGAAATCAATGTATTGCGATGATCCTTACTATTTTTTTTTGGTCTTTGAAAAAATCAAATAAACTACATAGTCAACAATTTTCAATCAAAGGAATATAAACTAGAAGCATTTGGGTTCTTAAGAGGTTTAGAAGCAATGAGAATGGACCAAAACTTCCACTCGGCCCATCTAAAGTAGTAATTATAGGCAACTTTCACTAGCTTGGCAACATTACCTCATGCTCTATGTCATATGATAGAGAAATTTGGCTCAATATTTCATTTAAACTAGAGATACCTACCATTATAGTTTTCTCAATTGAAATAGCTAAGGAAGTAATGAAAACATACGACCATACACTTACAAGAAGATCCCAAGTATTCTCAGCCACACACATCTTTCGTAGTTTGCATTGATTGACCTACTCTCCTATGATGCCTACTAGAGGTTGTACACTTGTTTATTTTACTCTAAACTCAAAAATATGAAATAAAATGCTCACCTCCGACCATGGTAACATGTTTGGTATTGATCAGGATCTCCAATCTTCATATTTGGATCAAACTCCTAGCATGTTAGTGAATCCCCATGGAAGGGATGATGGAGCCCTAAACTCTAATTTTTTTGCAAGATCAGAGCTTTTTCAAAACAATTTTTGTCTTTATATATACACTCCCTTCAAGCATATGTGTATTAATGTGGTGGAAGACTGAGAAACTTTAGGAAAGAAGTCCCCCACATGATGTCACCATGACAACCAGCACAAGCTGAAATAGGTTACTTCAAATATTTGATTTTCTCATTGTCAATTTAGGTTTTCAAATAAAAGTATCTTGTAAAATACAAATATGAAAGTTATGACGAGGCAATGTTGGTCACATTATGAGCATGATTTAAAAATTCTAATAGAGGCATGTAAGAAAGATATGCAATCTTCTATTTCTATGAGTCCAATCCTTTAATAGAGGAGTGTAAATACTCACAAGAGACACACCACTAGATTGAGGTGGTTTGATGATACCATTGAAGAGATTAATGGATCCTATATTTAAATGAATTGCATCAAACTAAAAGATGATACTAAGTATTGATCATGATAAAATTATTAGAATGTTGACCTTAGAGCTGAAATGCTCTAATTTATAATGTCTCAGTTGACCCCTAGAAGTTTTAATTGTACCAATGTATTACCCTAAACAAACTATAAAAGATTGATCTTATTCATTTAAGAACGATGTTACTCTACACTATTAAAAATAGCTCAGTGGACTATTTGTTGATGTAATAAAGTTCTTTGTTGATGTGGCAAGTCATTAGCTTACATGGGGTGTCACACCAAGCTTTTTATATCATCCCTTTGCTCCATCTTTGCAATTTATTTAGCTATAAATCCGTCAATTGACTATCATCACTGTGATTTAAGAGGTACCCATTAATGAGCTTTAACTGTGAGAGTGGTCATCGTTAAACAAAATCAAGTGTAATCTAAACATCATTATTGTTGTTTATATGTCTACAACTAAACCAATTTAGGATTGAAAGAGGTTTAGTTGTAGAGGAAAACAAAGGAGAAAGGATTTTCATACAAGCCACTAGCATCGATTGATGGATATGAAAGACTACTAGCCAAACTAGGAACTAAACTAAAGACAATGCCAACTTTTGCAAGAAGAAGGAGACCATGAAGAGTAAAAAGAAGTTGTGGAACACAGGTTATGTAGTATCTTTCTCTCAAGTGACGAGGCTGAAGAGGAAGGAGAAGCAAAATAGAAGGAAGAAAATGAGGAGGAGAAAAAAAGACAAAGGGCTGGTAGTTCTTTCAATGCTATCAATACGCCCTTAAACTTTGGTGTCAACTTCTCAATCTGCTGTCTTAAAATATATTTCAACTCTTATGCTTACATTATTGGCCCATTGAGAATATCCTGTAGTTTGAGATTCTGATAACCTTCAAGTTAATTCTCATAGATGTCTTCACGATTTGGTTCACATACATTGTTTGAATAATTCTCCAATCTAGTCCAAACCAATCAATAACAATCTGTAACCCTTATTAATATCCTCATATTCAATACTTTGTTTGTCTGAAACAATTATCTAGTAACCTCATCCTGCACTCATCAATAGTACCACGAGTTATCATCTTTATCCATGCCACTTGTAGCTAATATAATTGCATTGTAAAAGCAAAATATTTTGTCAAATTTTCAAGGTCCTTTGCTTCAATTACAAATATAGTTTTGGAGATTTCCCCTCTATGTACAACTTACACTAATTTTCATAATTTTATTTGGACATGGAGTTCTTAATATCAAAATCTACAAGACTTGCAGTCATTATCAATGAAAGCATAATTACTTGTCTAATGTATCAAATCAATTTCTCTATTACCTATATCATCACTTGAGTTAGGTACTCATACATTTTCAAATTCAAATTTATCTTCAATTAGACCTCAATGTCTTGATTGATCATATATTAGAAATATGTGCCTGAATAAAAGTTGATCATATCCCAATATCTTGATCATTTACATTATACATGTCCCAATTACATCTTGAGATTTGAATTATTCACATTCCATTCTCATGTCTTTTGGATAGATGTCACTATTTGAATTCATAGAAACTGAGTTTGTAGTAACATAGGCGAACTGTGTAATAAGATTATATCTTATTTGATAAATTGATTCCATTAGTTCATTCCATTTTGAGTTTGTGAACTTGCCTTCTTACAAATATTGCCAATTAAACTCATGGAACCTAACATCTCAAGTAGATGTACTTATTTTCTCATAGGTCACGAGATTGGAACTCCAAAAGTAGATTCTCTTTTATAAGATTGTAGATCTCACATAGTTGCCAAGAGACTCTCATAGCTTGTATCTTAAGTATAGTTTTCAACATAACTCAACAAATCATATCAACTTGTACAATGTATTTCATTATTTTTTGCTTCTTTGCAGAAAGTTGAGTCATTATTTTATCTAATATGGCAAAATCATTGTAACGACAATGTCTCTTGCTATATTGTCCTCTTTGGCAAAAGCAGGACTGTTTTAAAATGCATTAACACCATTAGAGATAACAAGACCCTATAACCAGCCCAAATTTCTTCTCCCTAAGCAATGTGGAACTAAACTCTCAAGATCAACAGAGACCTACCATCATATAACTCGACATCTTTCCTTCGAGACCATCCTTTGGGCTCTCTCTTCCTCCCTCAGGGAACACGTGTCCTCTCCTACGACCACTCTTAGGGTCCATTGAGCAACCATGTGCAGTTTAGCCCCACCATCATAAGGGATCTGGCTCTGATACCAATTGTAATGACTGGGGCTCTAATGGTGCGATATTATCCTCTTTGGCTGAAGCTGTGTAGTTTTGCTCTTCTTAGTAGGGAAAATGTGGTGATCGTGTGCATCAGAATGTGTAGCAAAGTAATATTGTTGGAACTTAGGGTCTTAAAGTTGGGACCCAAGGCGTTACATTTGGTATCAGAGTCGGACCCCCTTGTGATAGTGGGGCTGGACCATACATGGTCACTTGGTGGACCCAAAGAGTGGTTGCACTCGGGGACATATATTCCCTGAGGGAGGGAAGAGGGAGCCTAGAGGGCAATCTTGGTGAGTGGTTCCGAAAGAAGAATGTCACGCTACATGATGGTAGGCTTTGGGTGATCCTGAGCGCTTAGCCTCACATTCCCTATGGAGAAGAAGTCTGGGCTAGTTATAAGGGTCTTGGCATCTCTAATGGTGTTGATACATTTTAAAATCGTGTGGCTTCAGCCAAAGGTGACAAATCGCATTGTTAGAGCCCTGGTCGTTATAATCATCTTCTATTAAGAAGACTTCAAACTCCTAATAAAAAATCTTTTTTTTTCTTGCCCTTTTGCTTCTTCGCAGTTCTAACATCAATCTCCCCAAATTCGTCTTTTATTAGCTAAAGGAATGACTTTTGCTTCAGTTAAATCATTTTTAAAGAGCCCTTTTACTAGATGAATGAATTTTTTCTACTTTATTTCAATTAGGTTTTGAAAAAAAGAAACTCTCGACAAAATTGATATTAGTTGTTTCTAAAATGGTGTTAAGATGAGGAGCTTCCAAAGTTAAACATCTGTTGGATTTTCTAATCATAGAGTAGCTAATAACAACATGATTATTCCTCAGTGACCACGTTTAGAATCTTCATAGCTAGGTAAAATGACATGAGTCACTTAGTGTTTAAGTGAAATAGGCAAGAACTATTGTTCCTTTGATCTAGCTATGTTTTTAGCTCTTGGTATTTTAACCTTCCATAAATGTCACACAATTACCTTTCTAGTCGGTGTTGTCTTACTACGAAAAAGCGTCTCAATTTTTAGAATAAAATTGTCTTGATGTAGGATTTTCTTTGATTAGCATGTGTAAGATCATTGCATTTCTAGAAAAATGAACAAAGAATGGTTGCCTCTTCATCTTATATAGATGCAATTAGTTCTTAATAATAAACCCCATTATTCTACACATTATGAATAATTCTCTGATTGTGTTTGTAAATCATTCCTTGTACACCAGTCTCCGCCATAGATATTTTAGTATCTTCCTTTCTTAACGTAATTCAATAAAATAGTTTGGCTGAACTTCTCCTCTTATTGCAAAGCAGTGTTCTAATCTCAAAGCATAGAAGAAATCCTAAAATTTCAAAACCTTTTGAAAGACTATAACTTCTGTTTGTGTTGAGAAATTTCACTTTGGACTATTATCATTTTTTCATTTTATTTTGCTTTCCATTCCTTGTATTAAATAGTCTAGCAAACCGGTTCTTTATAATCCAATAAATCTACTCTTTTAGCTCTATTCTAAATATTTAACTATATGTCACCTCTCTAATCTCAAAGAAAAATGTTTTTCATTAAAATTATATCTAATAATCATATATGTAAAACATTTTCATGTCCACATAATGAGAAATAAAGAATTATCTCATGATCAAATCCATTATATAACATACTTGTACATCATGAAAATAAAATAAATCAATATTAAACCATCCAACATATAAATATGAGTTATGGCTTTTTAGTTTCATCACATGTAACATACTTGTTTAGTTTAATTTTCTTTGAAAAAATTTAAGAAATCTAATTTTTTGAAATCGTCCAGAACTTACCCAATTGGAATCAAAATTTATTTTGCTCAAATTAAAATCCTTGTGCTTGTTCTTGTGTAAGATGTAGTCATTAGGACAATCGTGTATCTTCTCATACTTTAATTATAGTATAGCCATGGTTTTCTTTGCCTCCCGTGTAGATCTTACCACCTTGTTCTCAATTGGTAGCATTTTACCCACCACTTTCAAGACTATTGTAAAACCTTGATCTAAAAAATCAAATCTTAATTTCACTTTGTAAAGTTCTCTTACCATAGGTAACTTAGTATAGTCTATACCTCAAGGTACAACAGGTCATCAACTTCCTTCGATGTTGTTTTGAATTGTTTAAGGTCATCATGAAAGTTATTGTCTGTACCTTGAAACATCGGTGCAACTGTATTATCTATAACACTTCCTATAATATCTTCATATTTATATCTTTATATCCTTCTTGGGGGCCTATGAGATAGTTCTTCACTATGCTAGATCTAGGATTGATAATTTTCATAGACTCTATAGAGGCACAAGTGTTTTATCAACTCGTTATAGTTACCTTTCTAATATTTCTACATCTCAAGCATGGATAACACATGCAATTACAATCACCCATTCCCCTAATTGCAAATTCTATGAACTTTTTCTTTCCCTCATATTCTTTTAATGATCTTGTTGCGATCATATAAGCATATTTGTCCATTTTGATTATCTTGCTGCATAGACACAACTGCTTCTTATATGTATGAACAGTCTATTTGACACCAAAACATAGAAGCTCAATGACTTTTAAACATGAAAAAATGAACTCTCGGCTAGGCATGTTAGCAAACACTGTGTCTACAATGAAAACATTGGAAAATACTTATTACTGACGGAGATTTACTAACTTTAGGCTGAGACAGAAAGATCCATGCAAAAATGATAGATCCATAAAATGTAGGAAAACTTTAGGAAAGGAATTTTTTACCAATAATCACACAAATAAAACATAAGACAAGGAAGAAAGACTAACCCAAGATATGGTGATCCAACTATATGTTGGAAGATAAACCTATCTTCAATCCACTCCAATTAGGTGTATTGACTTTCTATGATTATTCCAACTCAACTATTCGAAGTGAAGGTTAAGATTAGAGGAGGACTTGGACAATTAAGCTTTGGTGATAGACAAATTTGGCTGTTTTTCTTCACATAGTCTACGATGCTAGTGTTTTAATTAAAGCTTGGTGGAGCCAATATGTAGCTAGTAGATTATGAAGAAATGAGCTTCAAGGTGTATAGTTTGATGCAAGTGGAAGAAAACAAATGGATGAGAGATAGGACAGAAAAGAGGTATGATGGGGATAATCTTTTCAGTGTTAGATAAGGTCCCATCAGGATTTTTTGAGGCATTTTTTTTTTCAAACCATCTCCTTAATTAGGCTTTTTTAAGTGTTCTTTCTAACCATCTTCTTCAACAATTTTTTTAAGACTGTTTTTAATAGCCATCTCCTTAGTTTTTTAATATAAATTTTTTAACCATCTTCTTATTCAGGTTTTCTAAAGATAATATTTGCAATTGTCTTCGTAATCAAAAAAGTTTAAAACTGTTTTAACTACCCATCTTCTTAATCAGATTTTTAAGACTATTTTTTCTAACTAACTTCTTAAGTTCTTCTTATGAAAAGCTTCAAAAATTTTAACTCGCTCCTATCACTTTTTAAGAAACCATTTTATTAAAATATTTTATATAACTGTTTTTTTTTTTTAAATTGTCTTAGATTTATTTTAATAAGACAATTGCCTAATAAACATCTTCTTTTTGTCATATTAGAAAATACCAATTTTAGTAGTGGGAAACATTATTCTAGTTTATTTGTGTAGAAAAGAAAAAAAAAATACCCCTCAACTTTTTCTACCTATTGTGTTTTGATTTTCCAAATTCAATGAGACTTCTATATTCAAATAAAATGTATGCTGGACTCTTCCAAACAGTACTTCTTGTTTATATTCTAATAAAAGTCAAGTAAGCTGTTTCTAACAAATACGCTGATTAGCCACGAATCGTTTCGTGTTTCAGCAAATCCGTTCGCGAACTTGGCGATCAAGCCCAATACATCCAAAGGTCAAGGAATGAATACCCATACGAATCTTTCCCGTGGGACTTTTCAACTTAGCCGACAAAATAGTCCAACTAGCATCTAGCTGATAAGTTGAGCATCTTTTATTATCTTAGCCACTGATATAAAATGAAGGGGTAATGATGCTGGTAAAGAGGGTGCTTGACCGACCAAAACACATCTCTAGAATTTAGGTTGATTTGTTTTCATCTATCAACTTCTTATCACAATCAGATACAGACTTTATGGAAGCAAGAAGAGAGCCCCACTTTGTACCCCCATCACAACAGATGAAGGAACAAAACTAATGTGCTGAGGACGGCCCCCCTTTATCTTACTATAGCATGTTGGCCAGTGAGGGGAAACTTCTATCAAGATACAGCAGTTTTATCACGTAACAGCATTATCCTGGTTGGTAGGACAGCCCCGGTGCACGAAGCTTCCACCTATGCAGGTCCGGAGAAAGGGCTATCTATAAAGGTTTATAGTACCCAGCCTTACCTTGCATTTTTACAAGAGGCTATTCCACATCTTTAACTTGTGACCTCAAGATCACATGTCCTGTTGATGTTTTCCGAAAACAGATATTCTGGCTAAGAGTATGTTTCGTCGCTGTAATCATCTATGCCGTCCATTCAGGCGGCTCTATAAAGGATTGGCTAAAATATTTCGAGGGATAAGGCTCCTTTTTCAAGATACTTTTTTTTCTTTTTCTTTTTTTTTTTCTTCTTCTTCTTCTTCTTCTTCTTCTTCTAATTCCTTATATTTACGACTAGAATGTAAATGTTTAGATCACATACAATCGCTTTATATGGCTGCAGTTCAATAATCATGTTTGCCCTTCATCCCGGAAGACAAGCATGTTCTTTCAGTTCAGAGAAGACATTCTCCCATTATCCCACAAAGCCATTGAATGGAAGAAGAATTAATGGCTACCTACATTTTTCTTCATCTCCTACTTGGTCGTCTTCTTTCTCTCACACAGAGGAAGAAGAAAGAAAATGAGATTAGAAAGCTTCCTATCACTGGTTAACTGCACCACATCAGTGAGTTATCGCATAAGTCTCTCGAGCAACTTTCACATGAACATAGGCCTCTCACTTGCCCCCAACTCGGCCGCATTCCAACACTACTTGTCTTCTCAGCTAATGCTGTTAGGAAGATCTTCAAGACCCAAGACATTGTTTTTTCTGATAGACTGGTTTTGTATGCTGCGAAGAATCTTCTCATGGATGCTCACACATGGTCTTCTCCCCTTATGGAGTGTATTGGGGGAAAGTAGGGAAGAAAAGCAGCTTAGAACGGCTGATTGCTAAGAGGGTTCACTCATTTCGGAGGGTCAGAGAAGCAGAGGTGGCTCTCCTCATCGATGCGCTATGCCGTTTTCTTCTCACTCGGTTCTGATCAAGTTAAGGGACATGATGCTCTCTTGCAAATGGTGTTGTCAGTAGAACAGCATTAGGTAAGAAATATGATGATGATAATGGGAATTCATGGTATTCTACAGGGGAGAGTCGTTGCTGGGTGGAGTTTTTGTGAGCGGTTACTTCCCGCAATTGGAATGGATCAATACGTTCACTGGCCCGCAAAGGAGACTCAATAAGAATTTCCGTGAAGTGGACAATTTCTGTAGTCAAGTCACAAGTGAGCACCTGAATCCAAAGAGGCCTGAACCGGAGCATGAAGATCTTGCCGATGTTTTGCTGCGAGTTGCAGAGGATCAGAATCTGGGCGTCTCCCTCCATAGAGGTCACATTAAAGCAATCCTAACATTTTGCTCCTTGATCTCTAGCCTCTTTTGATTTTAGAATTTACGAGTTCATTAATTGAAATGATGCTTTTGGAGGGTGCAGGATATGCGCATTGCTGGAACAGATACCTTTTCATCAGTACTAGTATGGACAATGACAGCTCGTAAGGAACCCGGTAGTGATGAACAGAGCACAAGATGAAGTGAGAAAGAATAAAGGAAAGAACATGTCGAAGAAAGTGACCTTCATCGACTCAAACTATTTATATTGGTGAAAGAGATGCTGAGATTGCACCCTCCAGCGCCTTTACTGGCTCCAAGAGAAACAACAACAAAATGTCCTGTTGGAGGGTACAAAATTCCTGCAAAGAGGAGGGCAACAGTCAATGCAAAAGCAATCGCCATGGACCGAAAATATTGAGACAAACCAGAAGAGTTCAGGCCAGAGAGACTCATCCACAATCCAGCTGATTTTAGAGGACAAGATTTTGAGCTCATACCACATGGGCTGGGGCACAGAGGGTGCCCTGGGCTTAGTTTTGCAGTACCGCTGATTCAACTTACAGATCTTCTACACAGACTTGACTAGAATTTTCTGCATGGGGTAAGAAGGGAGGATCTGGATATGAGGTGAAGCACCTGGGACTACGACGCACAAGAAGGTTCTTCTGGGTCTACTGGCCGCTGTTAATACTTGGTTCCTGTACTGCAAAAGCAACTGCTGCTTCCTGCTGTGTACTAGAAAACACTGCTACCACATTTGCCTTCGCCCAAGATGAAATAATGGGACAGAACTCTTATGACCATTTTTTTTTTATATTGTAAATTACAAGAAATGGCACAGTAATATCAATCTAAAGAAGAGGTTCTGACAATTCCATCTCATTGGAATTCTGATGATCCTGGATTCGGTGTCCCACAAAGTTTAACCCCAGCCACTCCCACGGCCAGCACACATACCTCTGACGGTTGTGGTTCCCCAAGTCCTCCCGACTTTCCAATTCTTCAAGCTGACGTGTTAGCTCCTCCACCCTTTCCCTCAGTCTTGATGCCCTCATGTCAGCCAACCTTAATGACTTCTCAGCTGCATCTCGTGCAGCCATTGCTGCTGCCGCTGTCTCCTCTTTAAATTTAAGCTTGTTCTCTGACTCTATCATGGCATGTTTCGCCTCATCCAGTTCCTGTCGGAGGGCTGACAACTGCAAATTGCAATTAAACAATAAGCAACTAGATAATTCTCCACGAAACAACTTAAAATGAAAAGAATACATTACTAAATTCATGTCCAACATCAGCAGACTTGATATCCAAGTTGTATAGAATGGCAGACATCCTAACAAAACATGGGGATATAATTTCTAATTGGTATAATAATTATATCCAGAATATGCAGAATCACTTGTAGATTATTCAAAATAGGTCAGGAAATGCTATGGCATTGTTATATGGACACTCCCTGTCATTGCAAGACATGTTGCCCCTATTTAAAGCAGTGGGTCTTCTAGCATTTCATACAGCAGTATTTAGTGTTGCACTTCAAACACCGATGGACCATCTCATTAGCATAAGTAATGGTTGGCGCAAGTGTGAAGTTGACCTAGTTTCCCAACTTTGTCTGCCTTTCTCCAATTGGGATGTTCTCTACTCTGAGATCTTTTGGGCAGAAAAGCATCCTCATGTGGCAGAGAAGAATGCACTCAAGAGGAGAGAAGAAGAGCAATAAACTAAAACAATAAGAAAATCTTCTCTTCAAATTTTCTCATTCCACAGCATGAGGATTCAACATGTTGATTTTCTAAATTCAAACTATCAATCCCTTACACCCTAGCATTTTGGAGGAAATCAAAGATCTCTTTATTCTTTCTCCTATCAAGAATCCTCCTCTTTGGTCCTCTGGTTTTGTCTGAGTTTTCTCTTCAGCATGGCTTACATGCAGCCAATTGGTTTATCAACCTACATTTTGCAGGATCAGGTAACACATGGCTTACACCTGATACTCCTGTCTGCATTCAGACAACAGTTCTAACGCTGCTTTTTTCCCCATATGACTTTGATTAATCAATGTACAGATTCCCTACAAACTATCTGAAAAGTTCCCTGTTTCTCAATGTCATTATTAAGCAGCCTTATATAGCACTTGAACAACTTAAGTGTTAGTAAGTTCTGAAGATTTTAGCACAATGATAAAACTCGGTTGACTTAGGTACAGCCACCATAAAATATTAAGATCACAGAGAACTAAATGTGTTGGGAAGAACTCATAAGCGACTCTTGCCTTTATTTAGCGGCATACCTGAGCCAAAAACTCCCGTTCAACAGCTCTGCCTGCTGCAGCTTCTTGTTCTGCTGCCACCTTCCATCTTGCAATCTCTTCTTCTGCAACTGCTATGTCCATCATAAGGCCTTCAACCTTTATTATAAAAAGCTCACTTGTGAGATTGGTATACACTCAAGTACCAAGTCATGCACAATTATTTCAGATAAAAGGAGAGCCACTGATTCAAATACAGGTAACTCGAACACTTGAGGAGCAACTTCATTAAGACTAAAGCTCACAAATAATCAAGAAAGTAACATTACACTTTCATTTGCCACTCTCTCCTTCTCTTCAAGTTCCTTGATTTGCTGTTTTCTCTGGCAGAGCTCTTTTGCTTGAGCCTCCAAATGTGCTTTAAGAATATCTGACTCTGCCCTGAACCCAGTAAAAGCAAAAGAAAATAATCACCATGGTACCTTAATAAAGTGATTTATAAAGAAGAGAAGTACTCAACAGAGGTCAACCTGAAAACCAAGTAAAGATAGACAGCATTATTATTGCCAAAATGTGATATTATTTCCAATCTCAGAAATATGGCTCTTGATGTACCCACCAGATTTGCCTTTGGGTTCCCTGTTTATTGGTGAGCCAGTAATCTGGGCTTTTCCTTAAATTCAAGGTGCTTCAACTAAGCTTCCAGTTTCAGTTAGATCTTGAGCTTTCAGATATCTCATTTTTGTAGTTCACAAAATCCAGGTGTTTCAAAGGGAGGAATACAATTCTATTGCACTTGCTCTTTGCTTGTTTTGGGTCTTCATTAAGATCAATCCTGGATAATTAGTTCATCAGGGTTACTGCAGTTTGCAGATGAGAATCTCCGCAGTTTAATTTCTCGTACAGTCATACCGCAGCCTGTATTACAGGTCTTCAAGTAACTTTGTCTTTGTAGTTCGTCCTACTGAATAAGACATCCAAATTTCTATTTGATTAAATAGAAAGGAAGAAGTTTCTCACAGGGAGAGAACAGATAATGAGAAATTGCACATCTTCCTCACAATGGTCAAATTACCTATATATCAGCATGGACACTAAGAAGAACGCTGCACTTGCGTGAATGAATTATTATGATAAAAGGATAAATTGACCCTGTATTAATTGGTATGAAAAATAACATCCAATCTATATCATATCATCAAAATGCAGCAACAAAGTAAACCATTTTGATTCTTAGAAAAGGATTTAGATTTTAGATGTAGCCTAGAGCAACCAAATCTACCAGATCAATCAAGAGAAAGCATGACAGGAAGCCAGTAGAACAGACCAAAGCTTGCTTCTAAAAATTCCTGATTTTCTGTTACACAATAAAAATCCTAGCTTTTTTCTTATTGTTCAGTGAACCATTCATAATACAGCAAGAACATGCATGATTCACTAATTATGCAGGTCTTCTGAAAAGATCTAAGGTGGTTTGGGAGATCATACACGTTTTTCCAGCATTTTTTGTTTCTCTTTCCATCTTTTATTTTTATTTGTAATATGCAAATATTGATATCAGATTTGCTTGCTTATTTTCTTACTTGAACTTTTATAGACATAATTTCCAAAAAATATAAAGTTAAGCATGTTTTTGGTTACTTTTTCAATTATTCAGTTTGGAAAAGGGTAAATCAGTATATTAACTATCAGGAGCAGATACATCAGGGCCAAAGAGATTGACCCATAAATAATACATGAAGCACAGCTTCTCAAGTGTACCAGTTTACTTGCTTTACTTATTTATTGGCATTCCATTTTTCATTTTTGTCTTTGTTGTATTTTCTCTAATGACAGACTGGCTTGTTCAGTATACTATTTGAATTATTCACATATCTATTAAGCTAGATCTACCACCTTAAGCATATTCTACTTTGTTTTCTTCAGCTAATTCCCTTTTCCTTAGTTTAATTATATCTATTTTAATTTTTTCCCCCCCATTTTTACTTGCTATTTCAAATTATTGCAGCTAGATCTACACATTTTACAAGTTATGGTACAGATTTTTTCTATTGGTTCTTTTTACCTTTTCCACGAATCTTTTCAATTTTTAACAGACATCTTTCTTTTCTAAGTATATAATATATGCATAGTAACTATCCCAATCAGACTATTCATCTCAGATCCATTAAGTAACAGACCTACACTTACACATTCCTAATGTAATTTTTGATGGGACAAGTGGGACCGGTTAACACATAGTTATCAATAGCTCATATAGTTATCCTGGTAAGATTATAATTTTATTGTTATTAATTATTTCTTTAGTTAAAATAATTAGTTCTGCATTTCTTTCTTAAAATTTGATAAAAAGTTAACAACAAGACACCATTATGCTTTTTGCAGCAGCATAATCTACTAAATCATTTCGAAGCTATCAAATCCTAGTATTTGATGAAGTAAATATGCATCCGAACACCTTTTTTTTTTTTTTGCTGAGACATCACATTTTCTGGCGAGATTCCAGCCACCCGATGACTCATGGACAGAGGTTCAATGAGTCTGAATCAGATCGCCTCTGTATCAAGACTGCCAGTGGCTTTCAAAAGCTTTTTTTCCCTTCCAAGACAGCATTTTCCGGCAAGAATCTGGCCCCCAGATGACATATTGACAGTTGTCCAACAAGCTCTTACACAGCGAATCAGATCCCCTCTGGTTCTGTCTGCCGGTGGCTTTGATTTTTCAAAACCAGAAATTTCCATTTTTTCTCAGCACCATGAGGAAGACGAGACCACACCACTTTATTCCTCCAATAAGATAGGGTCACGTGATTTCGTGCATTCTCCTTTCTCCTTAGTATGCAGGATCACCATCCACCCAGTCCAAGAGTCATGGTTTAAAGGTGATATTGGGAACCCACTAAATTAGATACTTCCTCATATAAACAGTTCAATCAACAATTTCTCAACATAGTACAACAGCAAACAATATTTTACCAATGAAATTAATTACCAGATTCTAAGTACATGCATTAATTACCTCACAAGTTTCCAAGCCCCTGTGCTCACAACCCCCCGTCCCTTAGAGAATGATAATTTCTATCACCTACATGGCTCTTGTACTGATGTACATATTGCTGAATAGAATGCAGTACATATTCTGTTGGCTTTCAATCAGAGCCCTGACATTGCACTGATATTGTCAACCTTGCTCTTAGCCCATAACTGATGCAGCAATTTTTATTTGAATATTTTTAGCTGACAAATAATCGATTAAACAACTAATTTTGTTGGAGCCCAGCATACCTACTAAAGCTAAAAATGTGTTGATGACGTCCTTTGAATACCAGTGGCCCTTGAACTGATACCCACCAAAACTTCACTGAGATGTTTTAGCTCAAGAATAATATAGGAATTGATTCCATCTAGTGAATAGCTTAATGTTAAGCAGCTCTTAGAATATCCTTGCAATTCTGCATGACATCTTCCACCAAAATTTTCTTACAAGATACAAGAGGTGTTAAATATGACTTCATCGATCAACTTCCAAGTAGAAGATTCATGAACTTCAAACATTTGTCATTGCTCTTGTTACAAATCCAAAAGGGAAGAATTCTCAAATGGATTAATTCTCTGTCTCCAAAGGCCCTTTTAACCATCTCATAATTTTTATTGTTACCAAACACAGATAAAACCAATCAAATTGATAACACTTGAGGATGGTCAATGAACATCTCAATGGGGTGATGGACTCATTCCTTTTGGTGCACATCTTCCCACTTACTAATGAGAGTAGGCCCGGAGCTGTGCCCTATCAAGAGCACTTACTGAGAACTTTCTTCATACCTCTTTCCATTGTCAATGCCCTCTCATTGCTTGCCATTGTAGGTGTAACTTGCTGCCTCTACAGTGGAGTCCCTTTGTTGGAAAGAGGATTTACCAAAATGAATGCTTGCAATATTGAAAAAGAGAATAACTGCACTTGCAAGTTGTTGTGCAATCCAGTTGACCAGGGAAGAATAAGATGAACACCACGATGAAGGGTTTTATATGTTGGCTTTTCTTCAGCATTAGGGTGAGGAACAGGGAGTATAGGTATTATAGATCTTTGATGCTCCGTTACCAATGTCATCACCTTGGGCTGAGGAGACATTAGGGTGTTACAGCAAAGTGGATGTTCGTGGTTTGGTTTGATTGTCCAATGGTTTATGGTTCTCGTAAGTGCTATTATGTTATATGCTCTTAAAGCCATATGGATGAGCTGTAGATACTAAAAGATGAAAAATTGCAGAGTGCAACGCTTGCAACATATTGCAACCTCACTTGATTTCTGAAGAAACAATAAGAGGCACAAAATCCTCCTTTTTAGGCTTCTTGAGAAAACTTAATGTGAAACCACCCATACCACTCTTCAGAAATGAGTCCTTTTGACACGCTGGGCTATGTGTAATAGAGAAAGACTGGATAAACAAAGCCATCACATTGTGACCCAAAATCAAGATGAAACCACCCAAATCTAGTGCTTTCAAAGATAGTTGTATACAGGCCAAATGAATCCTTTTCATTTCTGTGGAAAGGTACATACATTAAATGAGAACAGAAACCAGAAAAAAAAAATTACTTAGGGAGTAGAGATTGATGTAAATACAACTCAGATGAACCTGTTCCCCTCTTAGCAAGGGACTCTGCCACTTCATTAGCAGATGTAACACATGCTGAAAGAAAACAGATTAGGACTTGATATATGGAGAATCTTATCAACAATAGATGCAAGGTTCCAAGGAGCATCAGACACTGCCCAAGATATATACTCTAAATGGAATCACGTCATGACAAAACATTGCATAGCCATAGGTACTTTCAAAAGTTAATAGAAATAATAGCTACACTCAGCCTACTCTTTGGTATGCTAAGAAAATGCTGGTAAACAAGTTTCTTTTGCATCAATCAAGTGCAGTTCCTTTTTTACCATCATTAAGCAGTCTTAATATAGTATAACCACTAAGTGTGGATTTCTTCTGTCTAAAAGGAGTTACAACTACACTTTTTGAGGAGATTAATGAAATACAACATTCTTACCTTCATAACCAGACTAGGAAAACAACCACATAGTAAGAAGATTAAACTATGCTACCTAGACCACATCAAGTGTCCTATAAATCCAACATCCCAATAGAAGAGTTTCTAGGAGAAATCCATGTGCACCAACGCAAAGATCAAACAATTAAAATATCTTCCAGTTAGATAGAATTTGATTGTATTAACAGCAGCTTAATTGTCCACAGCATTTTCAGCTTTTGAAATAATTTATTCACATAAGATAGACCTACAGACTTCAACAACTTGAAAGAACCACTACAAGTTTTAAAAGCCAAATATCATATACTACAGTCTTCAACTACTTAAAAGAACCAATACAAGATTTAAAAGCCCTCATTCTAACTAGTCCAATGTCATCTAGTGAAGAAAACTGATATTAGCAGAACCTTCTTAAAGGTGTACCTCCGTTAGCTTTTTAATCTTTTCAATTTGTCCTTACAATTTCCAATGAGATGATGAAGCCAACGAAGGAAACTTAAGGTCACATATCCTGTAAATGTCTGTTCCCCCGCACATGAAGCTGGCATTACCAATGCACCTCCAAAATTTTGGCATAACCAACCTATGCTGCTAACTTGGTACATGGAATTCAAACTGAAATTTTTTACCAGTGAAAATTCATTGAAGGGTAGAAAGTAAGATATAAGACAGAAATCAAACAAGTGCAACATAGGGTAGCTGATACATCCTAGCATCATCAATATCTTGACATATGTTTATGTTAGCTTCCACAAGTATTTCTAAGCAACATGAAGGTACCTTAGCATTTCCATGGAATGCTGCAGCTCAATGATCTCAAGCTGAGATGCCTTGATGATCTTTTCCAAAGCACCAGCCTGCACAAATTACAAATCTGTATATAGTTTTTACATTTGACGAATACAAGATGGCTAGGAACTCAAACCAATTCAAAAGAGTTTTCAAGGCACAGCCATGAAAAAATAACTCTTACCAGGGTGTAAACTTCATCCTGCTCTATCTCCTTCTCACCTGGTTTATCAGGAGACACCTGATCTTCACCAGTGCCACAACGTTTGTCAAATTTGAAGTTTATTCCCTCCTCTCTTATGCCATTTTCTGTAGCTTGTAGTACATCACTTGTTTTGGATGACGCATCTAATGTTGGCTTTCTTAAAACAGCAGTTCTAAGCAAGGAACCGATATGTTGTTTCTCAGCTACTAACCTAGCAACTGTTTCATTTAGACCTTTTACTTCGCAGTCCTTTTGGTCCATTCCATCTCTTACTTTTTCCACAGCAACCTTAGACAGCTCATAAACAGACATAATTCCTGACACTGAAATGCGCAGATTCTCAACTATATCTATTTCATTCATCAGAAACAAAGAATCCGAGAAGTCCGTCTGATCTATGTAATTAACATCAACTATCTTAATAATTTCACAAAGCTGATCGTGGGCTTTTGATATATAACTCATTTGGTCAGCCAATAATGGCCTCTGAGAATCCACCTTCAATTCCAAACTCCTCAACTTATCATGATACTCCTCTCCAATTTGCCTCAGCTCTTCTGCTTCCTTCTTCACCAAATTCAACTTCTCAACCATCTCTTTCTCCATCCCAGCGATCTTCACCTCTTTATCTTTTACTGCCTTCTCCAAATTCTCAGCTTCTAAAACCTTCTTACCAACTTCCTCTCTCAATCCATTAATTGTCGCTTCCAGCTCAGAAACCTCAATGGCAATCTCATAATTCCTCTGCTCCATCTGTTCCCTAGCACCATTTCTCGATTTATTTGCTGCATCAATCTGTTTAAGTAACTCCTCAACAATTTCATTAGTTCTCTTTATAACACCATAAGCAACAGCAGGCAATCCTGAATACTTCTGCGACCTTGGTAAACCCATACCAAAACTCTTGAAACTAGTAACTTTCCCTGAGATCTTCTCGATTCCAGTTACAAGCATCTGGGCAGCCGCCTCATTCTCCGATCTCGACGAATCCCGTGACTTATTGACTTCCTCCAATTGCCGAGAATTCTCATCCCTCTGCTTCATAAACTCGTCTTTTCCCCTAAGAGCTTCCGCCAATTCACCCGATAACTTCTCATTCGATCTCAAAGCCTCTTCCTTCTCACGAATCGCTTCATCTTTTAGCCTAACACTTTCGTCGCGTTTCTTGATCGCTTCATGTGCAAGGAGTTTCAATCGATTGAAGGAAACTTGCAAATCGGATTTCGCAGTTTCGGCAGCTTGCCGCGCTTGTTTCTCGCGTTCTAACTCGACGAGAATTTCACGATATTTTTCAACGGAGATTTCTTCGTCAGGTGGGTTTTCTAGGGTTAGCGGAAGAGATTCGTCGTCTTCTACATCAGATAAAACGGCGTTTTCCTCTTCTTCGGCAGCAGCCATTGTTTTCTACGGACTGCCGCTACCGATCGATTCAAAACTCTTCCATCTAATTGGCTTTTCCGCTTACAGGCTCGGAATTTTGAGGTTGAAGAATAGAAACCCTTGAATTCGATTAGGCGGAGACGAGATCAAAACCTCGGTTTGTTTCTGAAAAAATATGATCACTTGCAGAAGGAGAAACTATGAATTACAATTTTCATATGATAAAAAGGCCCTGATTATGATTTTGTTTTGGTTTGGTTGATGGAAAACGAGGGATCAGAGTAAGAGCTTGTACCTGCTGAGGATGAACCGCCACGGCAAACTACCTACCAGTGGTCCTCTCTGTCTCTCTCTCTCGGAAAAACGAAAACAAAAGTAAACGAGAATTGAATTATAGTGGGAGGAGAGTGACAGGAATTTGCCTTAACTTGTACGTGGGGAGGCTAAGAATAGTTTGGGAATCATGAGGAGCTTCATTGAGGTTTACCTGGATGACTTTGTCTTTGAACTGTCAAACTTGTGGCGGTCCTACCTGGATCACCGTCGTACACGTGGCACGTTGGTTTAATTGGAGACGTTCATCTTGTGGGGACACTGAATATGGGCATTTGGAGAGGATGATTTGACTGGATAATCAAGAAGAAGTTGACCTATTTGATACATAGAAGGCTTTTGGGGAGATGGAATTGTATTCTGTAGTGGATTCCAAGGTTTCCACCCTTAAGTGGAATGCACTCTCGAATCCGTAGGTGAAACAGATACCTCATATTGGGTAATACATGTCTTGGAGTTTGCCTGGAATTTGGTTGAACATGTCTTGAGTTTGTGTGGAATCTAAAATCCTTGTTTGTTGGCTGTTTTGGATGGATTTGCAGCGGAGGGGTCACAGGGAAAAACAGCAACTCTGAACTTGTGACTAAGCATATTTTAGGGGAGATGCCAGAGTTTTCTCCAACGGTAAAAGTTGTCGTCGTGTGACCTTGAGGTTACGGGTTCAAAGAGTGGAATCAACCTCTTGCAAAAATGCAAGGTAAAGATGTCTACTTTAGGCCATTGTGACCCGCCCTTTCCCCGGACCCCGCATAGGCGGGAGCTTCATGCACCGGGGCTACCCTTTTTACTATAGGGTGCATGTCAACACCAATTTTAATTGATGACTCTCTCTTTTCCTCTTGGAACCATCACCAATCCAACAAAAAGAGCAAGAAAACAAAGAACACTAAAACATAAAATAAGATAAAAGAACACCTAAGTATGTGGATTAGTTAAACCTTTGTTTGGTTCATCTTAAACAAACTCTCAAATATCTGCATAACAAATACAACAAGGCAATCTATCAACCATTTCTCGATCATCTAAAATCGGATAAATTGCCAAAAACCCTTTTCCATTTAGAACATGAATCTCACAGTGAGTTGCATTTCTCCCCTAAAATTTAGCATTTATTAAATTAAAAATTCTTATTCCAATTCAAGTTAAGGGCTGTGGACCGTAACAGTTTGAGGAGTTTCCCACAATCCATTCACTTTCTAAGAAGTCCTATCCAGAGTGTCCTCTGAGTTTCTTCTTAGGATTCCTTGAGAATGAGACCCACTTTATCCATTGTCATCAGTTTCAAAGAGAAAATGCAATGGGAAGAGTAAAGCCCTTACCTTCTAACATTCCTGATAGCATCCACTAAAGGTGATATATTTAGGTTTGTAAGCTTCTGCCTGTACTTCCATAAAAGGAGAAACCATTGAAAGAAGGATATGGATAGAGTCTCGCTCAGTAAAGAGAGTTGTAGACCTTATGAACAGGAGAAGAGCCCTATTCGTAAGGGCGCCTTACAATCTATACTAATAAGTATGCGGTGCTCCTTTCTCAAACCAGAACAACTCTGAACGTACAATTTGTTTATCTATAAGCGCCCTATTAGAGTCAGGGGTGTAAAGTGGCTTTGCCTCTTTTCAATAGGGGAGTGAAGCTAAGGTATAACAATAGCTATTTCGCTATTGAAAACTCTCAGCCTCTTCGCCAAGCAGCTGCTAAGCTGCTCTCCACCCCAGATGCTCTGCTCCGTGTTCGATTGATGAGTCCGCCCTCTGCCTATGCATTAAATGAAGGAAAATGAGAGAGAACTTCCTTCTCTTATAAGCATTGAATGCAAGCCCCTGTAAGTATGAAGGAATCCCTCTCAAATACTTATAAAAATTATTGTATTAATTGACCCTAATAACAAGTGCTGGTGCCACTAGCTATTTCAATCCAAGGCCTAGCGGTGTTGGTTGTCTCCCGACTAACCACAATGGCTTAGTTGTTTTCAATTTCTGTGGGCCTCTAGGAATTCGTGATTCCTCTGAAGTAGAGGTGTATGCTCTTGGTACTGCAATAGAAACAAAAGGGCAGACATAGTACAGAAAGCTCTTGTGTATGTGGGGTCTTGGGAAGGGGTAGACCATAAGAGTCAATAGTATGCAGCTTTGCATTTTGCAAGAGGTTATTTCCACGCCTTAAACCCATAATCTCAAGATCACATGACAACAACTTTACCTTTGCGCCAAGGCTCCCCTTCTCCTACTGCAATAGAAACATGATTACAAATTAGCCACTTGCTGATGGAAGGAGATTCACTCGACACAATCAGGTGGTTGAGACAGAAACATGGGGCCTTGGAGGTTCTGGAATCACTTCAACAAACTGATAGATAACTCGAAGGAGGCCAGTTCTTTGCTGCTTGTACTTTACCCGCACCCTTTCTTTGAACCTTGTCAATGGGCACATAGCTTACTGAATCGGTGGCAATATGGATGGGAATGCATGCTACGAAAAAAAGGGTCGCCCCACCCCTCTTTCGCCCCTTAATGAAAGACCCTCGCCCCACTTCCTATTCAATTGTGGGTGAGGACCTACTATATTAATAAGTTAAGGGTGTTGGCCGGGCCTTCGCGAGTCGAACTCTCTCCCTTGCCTCGCCTGAGTCGGACTCTCAACAAACCCTAAAGCAGACAGTTTGGTAAGGGATGGAGTTGTGATGATATGAGCATTCAGCTCTTTACAAAAAAGATCTAGATTATCCCCCGTGTTTGGAGGAACACCCGAAGCTGCTCACGAGCCACTCAGAACCATTTTGCTCATATAAGGAAACATCCACATCCATTAGAAAAATATGAACTCTCTCTTCTTCTTTTAGATTTTTGGCCTTCCACCTGGTCTCTGTGGCGTCGTCTTCAGTTGAAACTTGATTTCCTCTTTGCAAGCTTCTCTGCCAACTTTTTGGACTTTCATCTTAAGAAATATAATCTCCAAGATGATGAAAAATCCAAAATGGGGGAATTAGCCAATCAGTAAGGGAGAGACGGTATGATGTATTTGGATCAGGGCTGGGACCTATATAAGAGGGGGTTGGCCAATAAAGCTTGGTATTAAACATATGGGCTTTGCTAATCTTTAGATGCTCATTTGCTGAACGAGTGGTCTTTTTTGTATTAGGGTTGGGTTAGCCTTTGCCGCATGCTTGGATGTTTGATTTTCAAATGACAAACTTAGGACTCATTCAATTTTTCCTCGGTATTGAACGAGTCTCTTGTAACTTATATGGATGCGTCACCTAAGTTTGTGTAATCTTTTTCCTTAATTCTAATGCATTTTTACAATCAGTTTGTCGTGAAAATCAACTTAAAAGCAGCATATCTATCTTATTTGTGATTACTTGTCTATTGATGTTGATCCTAGACACACTAGTTTTGATCTGATCTTGTTTTACTATTTTGTTTTACAATTTTGAATGTTTATGCATGTGAGTGTGATTGTATAAGCCCAAGGACATTATGCCTAGTCCCATATGGGGGCGATTTATCCCGTGAGCATGCCTACTAGGATGGAGTAACATGAGGGCTATCGTATTATTGCTTTGTGTGTTTGCTGGTAGGAAAATGATTTGGTAACACATGCATTTTGAAAACCCAATTTTGATAGAACCTTTATTTGGATGTTTAATTCATTCATTGTGTTCATCCTTCTTTAGATTGGCTGGATGCCAAAATTCATGATTCCAGCTATTCCCTTTTGAAGGTATTTATCATGACCATTCAATTTTTTTTTCAATCCTACGATCATGAATTTTCAACATGAATAGATCAAATCATCCACGTGTGAGGCCTATCTAATTTGTGTTTTCAAACGTACTATTTTTTGGCGTTTCCGTGGCAACTCTCTTCTGAATATGTTGAAAAAGAGACGGGCGATTATACCAGTAGAGAAGAACCGGAATTTTTTAGAGAGAAACTTCAATCAGATGCTTGTATTACCAAGGGTAAATTCACTATTCCCATACTAAAGCATCTGTATAGTTAAAAACACTCGCTTCCATCGAATTCTTTCTTTATGAACGCATTATAGTTTCAACACTCACACTAATGAGTGTGACCTTGAGATCATGGGTTCAAAGCGTGAAAACAGCCTATTGTAAAATGCAAGATAAGGCCGTGTACTTTAGGCCCTTGTGGTCCATCCCTTCCCCGGACCCTGCATAGGCGAGAGCTTTGTGCACTGGGGCTGTCCTTTTACTGACACTAGTGCCAGTGCATTTATAGGACTGCAAGCGCAAGGCCTTAACAACAAGAAACGTCTTAGGAGCTAACACTGACAGCAACACCATGTTTGCTTGGTTCAGATTTTCCTTTTAAAAGCTATTTTTCCGTTTGAAAGTCAATATATCATCTGTAGTTTGAGCTGGTGAAACCACCCTTTTAGATGCAACTGGTTGCGCTGATACGTTCTCACATCACAAGCCAAGAAGTCATGGCCATTGCTGCAATTCGACATA
The DNA here is from genome assembly GCA_035236585.1 of Warburgia ugandensis. Classification (NCBI taxonomy): domain Eukaryota; kingdom Viridiplantae; phylum Streptophyta; class Magnoliopsida; order Canellales; family Canellaceae; genus Warburgia; species Warburgia ugandensis. The sequence goes on from CP141130.1 coordinate 79,362,734, forward strand.
ATTGAAAGACCAATACTAATGGGAGAAACTACCAGGCCATCTTTTCTGGCTCACTCAGAGTCAGTTAACAACGAAGTGCTTCGGGAGATTGTGTTGACTGGACTACAATTTATGCTTTGTAAGATAATAGAGAAGAATAAACTTTGACAAGGCTATCAGTGACGGCAAGAAACAGACATTCTACTACAGGAAGTAGGGCACATCAGAATCTGAAAAGGAAGAACAAAAAGAAGTTCAAGCTGAACAATCTCATTTTACGCAGAGCTCCAAAAAGTAACTACAATTATTGAGATTCAAACTACAGATCAACTATTTTACCATGGATTAATTGTATCAACTCTGAATTGCTGGCAAAACATTTTCTAAATTCAAAACAACTTGCATTGCAAATGGAAAAGGTTTGAATAATTTGATGACCAACGAAAAATAAATATCAAACTAAAAATAGCTCAAGTATGGTTCTTTTCTTTTTAATAAATTAGTAAGAAAACGAGAGAAGAATGCTCTACCTCATATCCGGCTACATGAACCACTTATATAATCACTGACAGCAGCACCGATTGGATAGGGAAAAACAACTATATCCCACATAAACTGGGAGACCATAACACACATAATAAAACTGTAACGATGTTAAATGAGACTAGTTGTATACTAATTCATGGTTCCAAGCAGACCAAGAGCAACATGATTAACAGAACCAAGCTTATCTACTCAACTCACGACAAAAAACAAATTTCAAAAAATGTGGAGGTAAAAACACGAACAAGGATGTATCAAAGAAGACCTCATTAACCTCAATCTAGGGCTCGACTGTTGTCACCTGCTGCCACTCACCATCAACTGCTTCTTTCCACAGTGTTACATTGTTCTTCCCATCAGCCACAGCCAGTAAATTTCCCGTCAGTGACCATGACACCCTCCATACTGGTATCTGAAAATCCTTCAAGACCTTCCCTTCCCATTGATCCCCTTCCTTGACCACTGTCCATATAATGACTGTCCCATCTTGAGATGCACTAGCAATGGTTGACTTTGGCAGCCCTAGATTTGGTGCCCATGCGACATCCCTAACCCAATCAGTATGCATCTGAAGAGCAGGAAAGCAATCCAACTTCCAGCTTCCATTAATCAGCTTCCAGACCTTGATGGTGTTGTCACATCCACCAGAGGCCAGCTTCTGGACAGGGGGATCAAGGATGGCAGATCCAACAAGAGCCCCAGGAGCCGTGGATGGAGCCCAGGAGACAGAGGTGACACCAACAGGGTGAGCCTGATCAATCCTAGCAGTGTCCCACGAGCCATCAGTTCGGGCAGTGAAGATACAGATGTTTCCATCAGATGAGGCAGAGGCAAGGCAGAGGCCAATTTCATGAGGAGCCCAAGAGATGGAATTGACAGAGGATTTGTGGTCAGAGAAGACATGGGCCTGTGTCCACTCATTAGTATTATTACCCTCCTTCCAGATGATGACACGACCATCATAGGAGCAGGAGGCAAGAATGGATCCAAACTTGGGATGGGCCCAAGCAACCTGCCAGACTGGGCCAAGGTGACCAGTGAGAGTGGCAAGGTGCTGCTGAGATGAGCTTGTGACACCAATTATTTTGATGGTGGCATCAGAAGAAGCAGTCGCCAGGCGCTTCCCATAGTAATCCATGGCCACGTCATGGACTGTATCTTGGTGACCTGTTTCAATCTTCTGAGAAGGCATTTTTGCTACTTTCAAGATTACTCCTCCTTTTCCTGTTGAGGTTTTCTATTAACAACCTGCAACAGATCCATATGTTGTCAGGAACACAAACAATTGGAGAATTAGATTCAAAGAAAATTACACCCATCTTAAGTAAGAAAATCTTTGTAAATTTGCAACTAGAAACACAAGTACAGCAATACAAATGGGGTAACAGGTTATATTTTGTCTCAAATAATAGAGAATTGATAAAAGAAGATCTCCAACCAAAACAAAATAGAAGTCATAAAGCAAACAGATTTAGCAACTTCCAACTTTCAGTAGTAAATGGACACATGTAACTAAGGAAAAGAAATTGGCAAATTCACTGAAAGGAAATCAAATGTGGGTAACAGGTTATATTTCTTTGTCTAAAATAAAAGAGAATTGATAAAAGAAAGTCTCCAACCAAAACAAAATAGAAGTCTCAAAGCAAACAGATTTAGCACTTCCTACTTTCAGTAGTAAACAAACACATGCGTGACTAAGGAAAAGAAATTGGCAAAATTACTGGAAAAAAGAAGGCCCCTTAGTAAGAAGGATCTGAGCATCTGATAATAGAATTCCAAGTCCACAAATGTCAACACAAGTTATAATTTTCTATCCTAAATAATAGAGGGTATCAGAGAAAAAGAAAGGAAAAATCAGTGTAAAAACCTCCAATTTGTCAAGATTTAACAAATATAGCCAAAATTTGCGATGTTCGTTGATAAACCTCAGATCTGTCTTTCATTAACAAGTACACGTAGAAGGTAAACGGCACATGACACGTTTCTTTTTCTGCATACGTAGCCTCTGACACAGAGGTTGACTTCCCACATCTCCTTGACCATCCATGTCATCAGATTCCTAAAGTTCGAAAATACCCACACAAAAAAAAACTCAGATAGCCCATCTTCTTCCTCTGTTTCAGCATGAAAAAAACTTCTGGGTAGCCACTCAGATCTGGTTCAGGTAAGATGTGCCTCAACAGGTACTAGTAGCAATTATCTTGTATAGGCTTCTTTTCCCATTGGAAGCCTTGATGTTGGCTCTTTAGTGTCGTTGATTTGCATTACTTGTGCCATAGGTTAGCCAGTGACATAACAGTTCTTGAAGTATGCTGATTTCTCCTCAGAAATCAATTTTTTTGTCCATCTTTCCTCCGTTAAATCTGCAGTTTTTAGTTCCTGTTTGACCAATATGATGCACGGTATAGAAGCAGGTGCTTCATAAAATCTCTGGTTCTGTCTTTAGCCATAAGTCTAGCCACAAGTTAACTTCTGTTTCTGCTGAAAAAGACAGAGATCCAGAATGGTTAAGACTAGCACTCAAGCATGAAAGACATCCCAATGCAACTAAAGCTTTTCTTTTTCCTTTTCAGTAACACTTATTATATAGAGAAATCTGCTAGGTCCTTCTCTTCTTCTTCTCTTCCAAATAGCAAGGGATTGAAACCCCCTGTAAATTAAAGATTAAGGTTGCTGTTCGAATGGATGTATTGTTGGTGCATCATGTGGGAGTACCCATGCTGTTCATTCAAACCATAAGCCTGTGGTTATATCTCAAAAATCATTGAAATCTCAAGCATCATGCAATACATAATCATTAGATCATGATCAAACACTGCTGAACAGGAATGCTAACCCTAAATCCTCATTGAAATCTCCAAGATCATGTATTCCATTCCCCAAAAATATGAAAAGAGCCCCATAAAATGCATCCCATTCACTATAACATTCCCCAACACATATGAAAAGAACCACAAAATGCATCACACTTACTGTAATTTTTAAAAAAAAAATTATTGTGTTGTATTAAGAGAGGTATTAATACAAAATGCCTTGATCAAGATGACAAAGGCAAGAGAAAAGGAGCCAACGAAAAAAGGATGCCCCAAAACATAGCATGGTAACCTGAATCCAAGTCCAACAACAAAACAGAAATCAGTAATGATCCAAACCAGATAAAACAGACAGCAAACATGACTAAAGAAACTTGGTCTCTTCAAAGCATTAGAACTTCATCCTGATCAAAGATAATTGCACTTTCATCAACCACCTGCCACATTTGGAAGAGTGTTTTCCAAACAAAAACATTCCCATACATATGAAAAGAACCCCAGAAAATGCATCCCACTCACTACAATATTCCCAATACATAGGAGAGAATTAATTTTTAGCATTATTGTGTCCCAGGACTTTGCTAAGCAAGTTTAAGTGTCCAATAACTCTTCTACCAAACCAGAATACATGACATGTAAAAGAATAGAACAGAACAACAATATCGAACCAAGAGCATCTTCATTGATATATGAGATGCTAGATGTTAGGATCTGTACCCGATCATTAGTAACATTTTGTACTCAACTTTCTAACCCTTAGAGCCCCTAATGAGAGACAACATATGTACCCAGGAATAATCATGTGAAGTCCTACCAAACAAATAGACAAAAAGAAAAAAAGATCTGATGACAGTAGCTTCACCAGGCTGCATCACAAAACATAACAACAAGTAGCCCCAGCAGGTCATAACTTAAAGCACTTCGATTATTGAATTAGTGGGGTAAAGCTGCCTACTATAGGCCCTTGTGGTGCGCCCCTTCCCATGACCCCGCATAGGTGGGAGCTTCATGCACCGGGGCTGCCCTTTCGGCGCTTATGTACACATGGTATGTAGCAGCCCCATAGAATTAATCCCCTCACAATTTACTACTCCAATTTGTGGCTGTTTGAAGAATTAGCTGTACCAATAGAAGGATTCTTGATTGGAGTTACCAAACAGAAACAGAACAATTTGACTAACAATTTGCAATGTTGGATAGAGGAATTTACTAACAGCAGCTGAAAGTTGTCAAGGATGCTTTATTGGGTTGCAGTGATTACAGAAGCCACAATATCTACCTACAAACTCAGAATTGAAAACAAGGAATCAAGAGGGATATTAAACTGCACATGTAACACACCATATCTACCTACAACATTGCATTTGAACACAAGCACATCGAGAGGGGATTTACACCACATTTCATTTGAAATATGTTGTTAACTGCAGACTGAATCAAATGCCTGCACTTTCTCCGAGATCTGATGACGCTTGCTCCAAAATCCCCTTCTCACAATACCAAAACCGAGCTTAGTATGTCAGGATCAATATCCAGAGTTTTTCAGGTAAAGAAACCCTGTTTTTCTGGACAAGAAAAGAAGCAAGCCACTTCATAAATTCCCAAGTAAATGAGGTCAACGCCAGGGTATCTGTATTGACTGCAAACTCGGCTAAATAACCCACGTTAGATACGGCATAAGCTTAATATCTGACAGTGTTACGTGCTGTCTGCCTTCTAGGCGTACTTGTTAATGAAAGTCAAATCTGATGATTATCAACAAACATTCCAAATTCAGCGTATTTTTGTTAATTCTCGATAGATTGGATGTTTTTCCGTTAGTTTTCCTAAAAGAAAATATCCAAAGAAACAAAAACAGATTTGATATGTTCAATTTGTAATAGTTAACAGATACAAATGTTTGGAGGCATACAATTTGGCATATTCATTGAAAAAAGTTCGTGATTTTGATCTTCTAATTAGAAATACAGCAATACAAAAACAGCTTACAGTTTTTTGTGCCTAACATAACAGAGAAAACCTGAGAAAAGAAACTGCCCTAGAAATCCAAAACCAAGGTTTCTTAAAAAAGGAAAGACATAACGCAAACAAACCCTAACTAATTGCACCATAAACAAGATAGCACGAACATATACTGCATTTATGATCAAAGAGTAACAAAACAAACAACGCAGCTAGAAATTCATAAAAGAATAACCAGAGAAAACCGTGCAGAGGAAGGTTTATTGACAAGTTGATTTCTAGGGTTCTGGCATGTTTTAGACTTGATTTATAGTTTTCAAGTGATATTGTCCTACGACTTTGAAAACGTTTCACTAATTCTGAATAAAAAAAGCAGAATAACTAAATATTAACCAAAAATCTGCATACAATTCTGGACAGATCTGCCGTCGGCCTACGACCGGATATGAATCTGCCCCGACATCCCCGGCCAGATCTAGACAGAGTAAGGAGAAAGAAATGTAGTGTTACCTTCGCCTTCGTCGTTCCCGGTCGTAGACCCGTCGGAGAGAGAGAGAGAGAGAGAGAGTCTGTAACCGCACGCCTTTATTTCTTCCTTCCGATACATATAACGGCTAAGGTGGTAAGTATGAGGACTTGTCAATCAACGGGCCGGGTTAAATGATCTACACCCTATTATGATCAAGTTCCAAATAGAGATTAATACAATTGACTTCTGCCTGGAGAATTTCTCAGATCATATCCTGGACGTCTTGATCGATGTCAAATTGCCTTTAGATTGTCACAGATCTTATTGGCAAAAGAAAAAAAAAAAATTGCATAGAAACTTGTAGTTTTTTCATTTTAACATTTATACGCCAGATTGCAAAATATTTTTAAAAACTGCTCGATTTAGCCCTTTTGACAATTGAATCAAAATCTGAGACGGCAGTCTCGGTGCACGAAGCTCCTGCCTATGCGGGGTCTAGGGAAAGGGCGGACCACAAGGATCTATGGTATACAGCTTTATCTTATATTTTTACAAGAGGCTGTTTTTACCCGTTGAACCCATGACTTCAAAGTCACATGACGACAACTTTTACCGTTGCACCAAGCTGTTTCCCCAAAGAAACAAAAGAAAATACTAATATTTGAGAAAGTTTGATCCAAAAACCTTAAAATTTTCGGAACCACAAAAGCATTGATTTCAACCCCAAGTTCGTGTCTGCAACAAGAAGTGGAGATAACTTGGGTTTGAGGTGAAGGATTTGTGTGTCAACGATGGTTGAGTCCTCTTCCAAACATGTCTTTTGAAGCCCACTGAAGTATTCTGAGTTCATATGATTGTGTATGATTTTGGGCTTCTGCAACCATTTGCAATTTTTCTATTAAAGGTTTATGTGGTAGTAAATTAGTAGAAAACTCAAACGTTGTTTGATGATGTATGAGGAAAGGCAGAGAGGAGGAAGGGGATAGCTTATTTGTCTGGAGAAAGATAGAGAGAGAAGAGAATTACTATGTATGTCTATGTATCTAAGTCTGTATGTCTCTCTCTCCCTCTCTCTCTCCCCCCACTCTGTATGGGTGTGTATTGGAATAGATGGTCATCAGATGGCCCACCTTATGAATGGTTTGATCACCAACCACTTGTACCATGTTTAGTGGGCCATCTAACTTTACTACAGTCTTTCATGCATGGAATTCAAAGTTGTACTTTTCTCTAGTCTTTCAGTTGCCATTGTCTCTGAGTTGTGTCTTGTATTTGTCAATGTGCTATTGTTATTTTTATATTTCAAATGTTATTGATATTGTGCATATAGACAATTTTAACATTGCTTTCCATTATAGGGGGTCTTTTAGGGAGGAGAACGTGCACTATGAGGTGATGTATTTGATGACTGTTAGTGGGAGGAAATGTCCCTTACAGAACTTGGGGATATGGCAAAGGAAAGTGGGCTTGGACTGACCATCAAGTATAGGAACGGGCCAAGCTTGTGCCTACTCAAGCAACTGTGGATGTGTTTCTGGAGTTGGTTGAGGGAGATCCTAAGATCCAAGGAGAGCCAATGCTGAGATCCAAGCAGGAGTGGATGTTGACATTCAAGTAAAACATCCAGATGGACACATTGTAGAAGGAGAAGCACATGTTGACATTGAAGAACGACAAGAGGATGAACACATGCAAGAAGAATTTGTGGTTGTTGAGATGACACCATAGATGGAAGTTGAGAATGAAGAAGCACTCTGTGATTTTGACATTCCACTCCTACCATTGGATGTTGAGTTCCAAGTAGAGGGTTCATATGGAGAAGAACATGAGAATTATCGGCCTAAGAAGGAGGAATAGCCATCGAGTGAAAATGATGATGTTTTGACAGATGATGAAGAGAGACAATGGATTTTGGCTGCTGGCAGACAGTCAAGGAGATTAAGTGGCCAGCAAGGAGAGGCAAGGGATTGTGGTCAACAAGATACTCCTCAGGCAATGGTTGCAACACCTTCTCAGATTGCATGGACTCATCTAACTGCGAGTCTTTCGCAGAAGATGGTGATTTACTAGAATGGAAGAAGAAAAATAACAAGCTACCTATTTGTCACCCAAGGCAAGGGCATGGTCCTTCAATGTTCAGAGTTGGCATGAAATTTACCAGTGCATAGAATTTAAGGATGCAGCTTTGGCATACTCTGTGCAAGACCACAGGCCTATTAAATTCAAGAAATATGAAACAACCAGGGTGGACATGCGAGAAGTGCCCTTTCAAAGTTTGTGTGTGTCCTATAAAAAGAGGACAAGACTATTCTGTGTGAGAACACAAACACACTTGTCTTAGAACAAATAGCTCACATCAACTCTTTTATGACGACCCGGAAATTTATTAAGACTTTTTAAATATAATTTTGAAATAAAACAAACTTTCCACTAAAACTTTTTTCAAATATTTTGTAAAGGTAATAATTATTATAATTTAAAATCTCCGACTTCCCAATTCTTGCGTCATAATATAAAACTTCATATACATAATGAAAGTGTTGAACCTAAATCAGCAGTAGCACTGCTAGTCACAGCCCAAACATACTCATCAGTCAATACTCAACATTAAATAAATTAAAGTTAATAAGTGTACATACATCTAATAATAAGACGAATACTTCTATAAACAAGCTTTAGTACTCCAACTCTTCTTTTCCATGTCCGAAACTATCACCTGAAAAATGTTAGTTGTGAGGGGGTGACTACGATCACCCAATGAGAATTGCAAGGCTAGACAAAACTATTCTGAATAAGATTATATTGGTATGTAGTACAAGCCATCGGTCAATCACTTGATTTCAACTGTAATGACCCAGATTTTTAGAAAGACTTTTTAAATATAATTTCAAAATAAAGCAAAATTTTTGCACATTTTGTAAAATTAATAATTATTAAAGTTTGAACCTCCATCTTCCGAATTCTAGCATCGTACAATAGAAGTTCATATACAAAATATAAGTGTAAAACCTAAATCAATAGTAAGACCATTAGTCACAGCCCTAACATACTCATCAATCGATACTCAACTTTTAATAAATTAAAGTTAATAAGTGTATCAATGACAATTAACAAAACTAAATAATGTGTCATTGTCTAACAACAAAATGAAGACTTCTCTAAACAAACTTCAGTACTCCAATTATTCTTTTCAGCCTCCAAAACTATCATCCGAAAATGTTGGTTGTAAGAGGTGAGTACACCCACTCAGTTAGAATAACAAGGCTACACAAAACTATTCAAAACAAAATTGTATCAATATGCAATATAAACTATCAATCAATTACTCAATTTTGATAGAATTCCTTCGTATGTCGAAGCTATCAATGATAATAAATCTCCATCATATTTATCTAAATATAAATCATACATCAAAATCATTGATATTAATAAAACTTGATCATATATATATATATATAACAATATCTATAAAATATTCGAGTATCAATACTTGCTGAAGTATTCAATACCTATTAAAGTAGTTAATACAGTTACTAACCCTCTAGGCTAACTGACATGAAATGCACATCTCGCATGCAATACATACGTACAAAAATCATTGCTTGCTAGCAAGCAAGGCTCTCCTATGCGCCATGTCGTGATCATATTACTTAGAAACTACACCGCTTCGATGGGTAGGAACGGATCGTGTGAACAGTAGAGTATTACCCTTGTTACTCCATTTGAATATGCCTATCTGGATGGTATCTCAAATAAATAAGGATCTAGGGGTCAAGCTGGTCCTATCATATATAGCTAGCAAGGGTGTCTAATCGACCACTCACTTGGTGTAAAACATATCTCACGAGTTTAACTGACTACTTGATTCACATCCGGTACCTATTGTGGATGCCTAACTTGTCATCCAACTAGCCTACTCATGCCTTTGGCATGTCAATAAAATCTAAATAAAAAATATCTATAGTAATCATCCTATATAATACTTTCCATAAATGGTCAAAATTATTAAAAAAATATTCTTCTCAAAACCCAATTGACAAATTCCATGCACAAACATTTTTATGCTTGTATAATAATTACATACAAGGTTTTAAACCTTTCTTTAGTTTTTCTCAACTTCCAAAACTTAGTACTAAAGTTCTGACTAGAAGTTCACACACTTAGTCCAAATGGTAGTTATCAATTATGCCAATGATCTAGTCAATAGTGCTTAAGTATTTAAAACTTATACTTTATTTTGGAAGTTCTAACTTTTCATTTTTATTCAAAAAAATTCAGAGATATTAAAATAGCTTCAAAGTTATAAATTATTAACTATTCATTGAATCATGTCTTTTAGAATCATTACTTCATGCTAGAATACAGTGATATAATCAACAACATGTTCTTTTCCAATTGACTAGAAATAATCAAATTTTTTATGTGTACATAACCTACAGTTTATTTTTTAAAGAGTATTTATAAATATGTTATAAATTTTCTAAAAGAGTATTAAGTATTATTGCTAATTTTCTTTGCTAAGAAAATAGGCTATTACTTTTTCACAATCGTTGTCAGAACTGACACTTCATTAGGTCTATAACTTATACAAGAAAACCATATACAAATGTATTAAATTCTTTGTATAAAATTATCTTAAAATAATTTTTATTTTTGAAGTTATCAAATAGTATCTAATGTATTGTTTTCATTTAACTTTCTAAGTATAATAAAATTAGAATTAATAACAAATTTACGTAAAAAATTTAGAGCCATTACATTCAGTTTTAAAATAATAATTTAATGGTTTTTATGTCTCTAAATAATTTAGATATTAATTTTCAAAATAATTGAATTAAATATATTTATATATTTATAATATTATTTCTGAAATCCTCATGCTATAACAGCAATTAGTTATTTCAATAATTTTCAACTCTAAGATTAGATTTTATATGCGTCTAAGTATATATAGTAGAATTTGTGTGCAAAACATATTCTGATAAAAGAAAGATACAATTTCATTGCACACATTTGGCAATAGGATGACAATAACAAGAGTCAGACAAGAATACTCTATTCAAAGGCCAAGAATACTCCATTCAAATGCCTGCCATAAAACAACAAAATTATTATCTCATGAAGCAGCAAATCTGCACCCAAATACATTCCACTTAGTACTTGTTCTTGCTATTTTGCTGTTATTTTAACATAAAATTTCCATTATGAACCTAGTCAAATAGTTTCTAGGTCCTCCGCTTTCTAGTTATGGATGGAGGCCACAAAATTTTTAGCTCATTGGATGAGTCTAAGCCTTTGAATTATAGGGAGAACGAAGTGGATTTTTTTTTTAATTTTAACTTTGAAGTTTGAATCACCCATTAAAAGCTTGGAAGTAGAAGGTTATAGGCATTAAAGGAAGCTTTTTTGTGCACAACTCATACATAATCTAACCGTAAGCTCTCTTTCTTACTGACAAAAAGGGCAGCCCCGGTGCATGAAGCTCCCGCCTATGCGGGGTTCGGGGAAGGAGCAGAATACAAGGGCCAATAGTAGGCAGTTTACCTTGTATTTTGCAAGAGGTTGATTCCACACCTTGAACCCATGACCTAAAGGTCACATGATGGCAACTTTTACCATTGCGCCAAGGCTCCCCTTCTCCCTTTATTACTGACCAATTACCTAATTAGTTACTAAACTCTTTTTATATCATTTCATATTCATCACAATAACATCATAGGTTCGATTGCTTAGAAGTGGAATGAATTCTGATCATTTTTGAGGCAAGTGTTGGCATCATTGTGAACAAGCAGACCATAGACCACCACTAATTTCCACAAGCAAGGTGATTTTAGTTGATAACCTCATCACCATATTCATTCTCATAAGCCAGAGATCAGTACTGGTAAATTTTGGTTACATATCTTATTTGTAGATGTAGTAAGAATAGAGAGCTGGAGGGGTTAATACATCAGAAGGGGAGCCTTGACGCAATGGTAAAAGTTGTCATCATGTGACCTTGAGGTCACGGGTTCAATGTAATATCCTTAATTTTTAGGATAAAATAGGAAATTGTTAAATAAATAAAAATAAAAATTTATAGATAGAAATTTTTCCTGAAAATATAATAATTAGAAAGTGCTCGTCGATACAAATCTAACGCCACCAAGAACGCGAAAAACGGAGCTCAAACAAGGGAGTTATGAGCCGTCGAAGTAGTAAGGGCAAATTGGTCATTTGATAGAGACGTGTTAGACAGGGGTCCAAGTTGATAATGGCACCCTCGTCTTCCACACGTCTCTACCAATGCCGGAAAAATCGCTGGAGAGACATGGGAAGAGACGTGTGGGGAAGAGAAACTCTTCCCCAAGACTCTAAAATCTATATCTAATCATCCTCAGGAGCCAAAACGCTCTACTTTGAGCGTTCCTCTGGGATTTTTAGCTCATACCCCTAGCTTTGCAAGTTCTGAGTTTTCAGGCGAGTGCAACCCCGGCAACATGAGCAACTCCGGCTAAGTGCAAGGTAAGCCTCAAATCTATGTTTTTCGTTATTTATTAATTAGAAAAATAATTAGGAAAGCATTTAAAAATTAGGAAAAAAAATCAGATTTTTAGGAACCTGTGTGCATGCTACTGTTGGAGCATGATTTTATAGATCAAACCTCATTCGTTTGAAAATCGCACCGTCCAACTAGTGCAAAAGAGACCCAAGAGCATACCCTTTAAATTTGGGAGTGATCCAACGGTGGATTTCTCCAGAAACGCAAAAACCAGTACATATGGATGATTTTAGGAACTTGGGAAAAATCATTTAAAAACCATGGTTTTTGGCAAAATCAGTGGAAAAGGAGGGCATAAATGGATTCTAGAGAGAATTCTAAAGAAAATGGAGCAAAAATCACGCAAAACAGAGCTCTGTAGCTCCGCTGGAGACGACCAGAATCCGGTCGTCTTCTCCGGCGTCGTCAATGGCGTCGGCGCCCTGGCGCTGACGCCAGGACGCACTCGGGGATGCACAAAGGACGACGTCACATGACATCGTCGTCGCACGCGTGCGCGGCGCTGCACGCGTGCAGGGGAAAGCCAGTTGGCGGTCGCGATGGGGCTGGGACGCAGCGCGTCCTGGCGGAAGACGCACGGCGTGCGTCCTGTGCAGCGTCTGCGTCTTCATGCGCCGGTATACGCCGGTGTAAACCGGCCGAAAAGGGCGCCGCCAGTATAAACCACCTTATGGTGGTCCAGCAGGCCCCATTTGAGGGTAGTTGTCACAAAAACTTGATTTCTAGGAGCTAGAGAGGTCCAAATCACGATCCGAAAGAGGCGTTGTGACCGTATTGACGACGCGGACCTAGTTTTAACTTAAAAACTTAGAAATGACAACTTTTTATTTAGAAAAATATTAAAATAGTGATGTGACATGTACAGGTGCATGTGAATATACCAGTTAAAGAGATTTATTAGCAAGCTAGTGGTCTCACACTGAGGTAGGTGACGACAACTAATGTTTTGCCTTGATTTTAAACCATATTTAAACATAGCATCATGTGTGATCGTGTTTTAAATTGAAATTCTTATTTACCGTGTATTTCATGCGACATTGAGTACAGGATGATTATTCCAAAATGAAATCTTTTACTGAATAAACTTATTTAAAATGCTTTTACAAGCATGATGTTAATTAGTTATGCTTAATTAGAGACTTATTTCTTATTATATATATAGAAAATGCATGGATTTACATAGAAATGATAATAGAGGCTTATTAGCTGGTCCTTTTATAGGCTAACCCCAAGATGAGGGGCATGTCTTGAGGATTGCAAGCTATAAGTGCTCTTGAGTTTTAGCATATACATATGATTTCCGTGTTTTATATTTGATGACGGGTGCTCTCGCCCGGTGGGCGTCATGCTAGGAGGGATAGGGCTGGCCACCCACCTTCCGAGATTATGATGTGATGATTTTGTGATATGATAGACACTTGCCCATAGATGGCATTCGGTAGGGGTTTGGTAACATGGATAGTCCACACTATCGGTCTGAGCCTTTCCATGGGGACAGACTCTAAGTCTCCTATTATGGTGTCGACGGAGAGCGGCGGTGGTTGATACCCATGGAGGGTTGCCACTGCAGCATGATGGCCCATATTCTTGTTATGTGTGCATGTATGATGAGCATGATTATGGATGTTATGCCTGGGTGTGACGACATTCAAAAGTTGATTATGAGTACTCCTGATCAGTGATATTAGTACGATGGTGGGACCCATTACCTTAGGGTGCCTTTATTCTTGTTGTATGCTCCATTATATTGATTCATGTCATGTTTTAACTCCGTGAATTGTATGTTTTAGCATATGGAATAAATTGACATTTATTTGAACATGGCATTATGATATCATTATTTTCATAAATGTTAGACTTTTCATCAGAGTTGTTCATTATTTCTTTCATTTATTACATTAATTGTCTATGTACCTACACAAGCGATAGCTTGCTGAGGCATTGCTTTGTTTTGTAATGCCTTAGATCTCGAGTGCGATAACAGGAAAGGCAAGGCTGTTGAGAAGCCGTGAGAGTTGCTGAAGACCATTTTTCTATAGTGTTAAACAGTGATGTGAGTCATTAAACAGGATTATCATTTGGATTTTATTATGAACTGCATACTTTATATTTGGATGTGATTTAGATGTTTGGACATATGTTGGACATTTATACGGGATGTTATGATGGATAGACCCTGGGCCATATTATTATTGTGTTTTGGACATTTATTTGAATTAAAATAAAGGCGCCTATTTATTTGACGTTGATTTATACGCGGATTATTTATTTATGTTTAAATTACATGTACGTCATTTTGAGAAAGGAAAACTAACACCCGGAGTTTTTAATATAGGTTTAGTAAAATGTTAAATAAATCTTTTATCAAGGGATCCCAAATGCTCTTATTTAAAATGCCATTATTATTATAAATAAAAAAATGTCTTAAAAATCCGGGGTGTTACAGTTCAAGGTGTGGAATCAACCTCTTGCAAAAATGCAAGGTAACGCTGCCTACTTTAGGCCATTGTGGCCCGCCCCTTCCCCGGACCCCGCATAGGCGGAAGCTTCGTGCACCGAGGCTGCCCTTTTAGGGGTTAATACATCAAAATTTTATCTAGAAATGGATTTTCAGAGTTCGTTCTCCTCTAATTACATCTCAGAATCCATAAATCATACAAGTTTTGACCACTTTGTTCTCCAATCAGAGCGTCATTGAGACAATAAGACATTCTTGGAAGCTAGCAGGCTCTCAACAACCTGATTATGTTTTTAAGGTGTTTGGCACAGCGATGACAATCTATTGGATCTATTTTATCCATTGCTTTTCACAGAGTCAAAACACAAATAAATTATTCAACAAGCAGTCAAGTTCTAGGCTGTTTATCTCTGATAATTGTATACATGTCCTCAAGGATGGTGGTTTGGCTGTCAAGATTAAAGAACTCAGTGCAGCCCTTCTATCTAAATGGCAATGGAGAATTGCTGATAACAACACCCTATAGCAAAAGCACCTTGAAAGAGAGACAAACCAAGTAAACATTGGTAGACCAAGGCATTTGAATGTAGAAGAGAATCTCGTGTGGAAGAAGATTACTTAGAATTGAACCACTTCAGGAATAATATTAGATTCAGTCTCAAGAAAGGGACTTGGTTAATTTTTGGGTGGATAAATGGTGTGGAGATACCATATTAAAGTTGCTCAGTGGCATTTACATTTACTAATAATTATACTGAAGAAGTTTGGGACATTAAATTGAGAAGAACAGTTAGAGAGTTTCAAGAGAAGGAATTTTCGAGACTTGAAAAGAAGTTTGGTGACTTGCTTCATTGACCCCAACAAAAATAAATAGGTTGTTTGGAAAGATAATTCTAGTAAACTGCACACAGTTGAGTTGGTTTCAGAATACCTCATTCCTGATGTGGAGCACGACTGCTGTATTCTCTTATTTGGAACTCAGTAGCTCAAACAATGTTGTTACCTTTGCTCGGGTAGTAGCTCATAATGAGATGCTCACTAAAGATAAAATGCAAAGCAGTGAACATCCAGCTCCAACAAGATGCTACTTTTGTGGCAGTGCCAAATTGAAGTTGAGAGCATTTGTGGATTCACTGAAGTTGCCACTCAAATTAGGCGCAAGTCTTTATCCATTCAACATCAAATGTGTCATGCCTAATACCACAAATGAAGCTATTATTCACAGGTATAATCCGATTAGAAAAGCTAGATTAAATCTTAGATTTATTTATAGTCGTCCTTTGGGCTATTTGGGCCAAAAGGAACTATTAGCTGTTTACGTTGGTAGAAAGAAGCCAGCCACACTCATATCTTAGCAAGCTCATATGATGGTGTGCTTGGGAAATCACATACTCCATATTTCAAAGGGCTTACGGCAATGTAAATAGATAGAAAATGGAAAGAAATAACATCGATATATAAGCACAAAGACAAACAGAAACAGCAGGGTCAGGCCCCTCCTTTAGGCAGTTTCAAACTAAATATCAATGGTATCTTCTGGTAACCCTGGTAAATCAATGGTATCTTCTGGTAACCCGTGGTCCTACGAAGTATGGAGATCTTGTTAGAGACAGTAGTGGCACTGTTTTGTTGGATTATACAGGTCTAGGGCTGATATTGCAAATGATACAGAGGTGGAGAGAATTGGTGTTGATCAAGGAGTGAAATTTTGGGCTCAAAATAGAACGTACAATTTGATTATTGAAGAGGACTCAAGTCACTGTTAAACGAATATCCTAGATATGCAAGGGCCCAGGAAGATTTTGGGAAACCATGGATCCATTAGAAAAATATAAGTGGCTGCTCCAGGACGAGCATTCACACTAACATGGTATTTATGGATTGGCAGAGATGGATTAGGATGAGTTAGAGGAGTTGGTATAGATGACATGATATGGCTCATTTCCATCTCAAGAAAAATACAGGGTTGGGGCGAACTTTGGGATGTGAAGAAATGGTTCTCCTTTTACACAATTAATGAGATAAGATGGCTTGAGATGCAAGTGATATGCAAACCATTAACAGTGAACTGAGATGAGATTGAGATTTCTCATCTCATCTAAATCACCACTAACAGTGAGCCGGGATGAGATGGTTTTCAACTCATCTTCTCTCGAGCACCATTAACAGTGAGAAGAGGAAATATTGCTTCTTCTCATCTCAGCTCAAGAACCAGCAACAGTGATCTGGGCCATATCATCTCATCATAAGTCAGATTATCTCATATCAAGCACCACTAACATCCCGAGAGATCTGCAAACTCAGATGTAGACCAACTTTGCTCGGGATGCAGCAGGAACAAAGAAATAAATTCTCTTGACAATGAGTGTTATATGGCTACTGTTTTTTATTCTTAGAATATTAATATCTTGGCAGTCTACAGTAAGGATTGCTTTGTGCAGTGCATTTGCCAGTTGTAGGCATATCCTTTTGGATGGGTTGTATATCTCAATCATAAATCTTTATCGCCGGTCAAACAAGGTGAAAATTCTATCCATGTTTTCAGGCTGGCAATGGCAGGTGCTGAGCTCACCATCCATGGATAAGTTTACGTACAGTTTGTTGTTGCTCTCAAGGGATGTGACTTTGAGGTTACGGGTTCAAAGCATGGAATTAGTCTCTTGCAAAAATGTAAGATAAGGCTGCTTACTTTAAGCGATTGTGGCCCGCCCCTTCTCTGAACCCCGCATAGGCAGGAGCTTCATGGACTCAGGCTGCCCTCTTTGTTGTTCCTCTCATGAGCCACTTATCAAGAGAAATCTAGCCACATTCGAGTTAAATCTAACAGTATTTCTGAAAGTTCATGCCTACCAGTCCTACATTGAACCTATCAGCTTATAAAGCAAAACTTGGAATGAGTGGGGCTGCTTGTATTCAACATTTCATATGCTCAAAATATTATTTAATGTAACTAGTTTGTGTGCACCGAGGGGCATTGCTAATCTACTACTCACATGTAGAATATACGTAACTTAATCCCATTGCTCTACAAGTTGGATGTGTCTTAATCGATGGCCCTTCATCTAGGGATCAAGCCAAGGGTTTGGTTTGGTTGGGCAGATGAAATCTGATAGTCTTAAATGAGCAACAAAGTTCAAGAATCCATTCTCTATAATTTCTTCTCATAAAATCTAACTGTGGTAGTGCTAATTCAAGTGAAACACTTAAGTAAAAACAAAAACTTATTTCTCATTCTAATAACTGCAAGTACACAATACTGGAGTCTAATTCCAAAAATTCAATTTTCTTGCATAAGAATTGATTCTGAAACCCTTCCTAAATTATGGCACTAGTTAATCCCATCTATTCAATTTTCAAACAGGGCTTTTGAATTCAAAGGTCAAATGACTAAGAAAATATGATCATTGTATATCTATTAAGCTAATCCACAGACTTCAAATCAGTTAGACAATGAAGTGAAGATGCTAATGCAGACTCCTTCCATTGTCATCCCATGCATCCAAGTGTCATTTATTAGTATTTTTTATCCATTTTAAACAGTGGTATTAGAATTATTATTATTATTATCAATTCAACAATTTGCAGCTGACACATTAGGAAGCGTCCTCAATGTCAAACGTTACACCAGTAGGTCTAAATCTCTGGTTCGAAGACATGTTAAGTGATCCTATTGGCCATTTTATATGTCCACCATTTTTGCCGGAATGACGGGCTAAGTGATCCGACTTTGCCTTTACTTTTGCCGAATTAAAAAGCTAACCATATGGGTTTGGAGCCCTTTCCTAGTAGTCACATTTGGGGACCAGTATGGTTTGTAGTCATTGAATGGTCCCCTTATCCATCAAGCCACGTTCAGCATCCTACCAAAAAGTTTTTATCCACGAACTTGATAAGCTTTAATGTATGGATAACATATTTTGTTGGTCATGCGTATCAATATCATGCCTAATGAACCTAATCGTGGTGGGAGTCGTATTATAAACGACCATGGTCTAGATGGCAAATAATGCTCCAACCAATTTGGTTTGTGATGTTGTAGACCAATATGGTGCGCATTGTTATGATGGGCCATTAGAGAACACTATGTAAAAAAGCAAGTCTCACTATGTGACAAAAGAATATAGTTATGCATATATGTACTATGTACTATTTTCAAGGGTACTAATTGGTAATAACCCCAAATTTGTAGTGTAATTGAACAAATAAATAATATTTAAAATTTTCAAAAAAATCAGGCTGGAATATTAGGTTGTTAGTAATGCACTTTTTATAAAAATAGAAGCATAAGTTAAAATATAGATATTTGAAATGTACTCGAAAAATCGAATCAAATGACTATAAGTACGCTAAATTCCAAGTTCGGACGAAAATTTTCTATTTTTCTCGAATTTTGAATTAAAAGGGCAAAATGATAATTTTACTTTTAGTGGGACCCACAAAAGTTAGGTAAGGACTGAGATTAACAATGATTCAAGACAAGCATCAGCCACCACTCAATCCCAAGTGGAGGAAGTGGAATTTCTACTCTCCATGTTAATATTTGGAGTGAAAATTAGATTAAAATAAAAAATTTATTTAAAAATTCCCAAAACTTGCCTATAAATAGTCCAAAATTTTGCATAAAATTTCGCACAAAGTGTCCTTACTCCCCCTAATTCCAACTCCAAATTCCCTCTCCTTTCCTATTTTCTCCCCATTTTTCCCCACTTTTCCTATTTTCTCTTTCCTCTCTCTTTTTCACTGACGGAGCATCCCCAAACACACTAGACAGAATATTCCATCTCTAGCTATCGGGTGCGTCTAGAGACATGTCATCCCCGACAGAAGAGGATTTTTGCCCAGAAACCCCAAATCAATTAGCCATCCAATTTTAGAAGTTTTTTGATTGATCGGAACCGTTAAAAAGATTCACAAGAACCTAATCTACAAAAGCCCTAAGGTTATTTGACAATCCAATGGTTACATCATCGAAAAATCACAAAATATTTCTTATTATTTTTTCAGTGAGGATTTTCTTATTTTTCGGTCATCTCATCTCCTCTGGACGTTCCAGGGAGGTGGATCTCCTTCTCCTCTTTATTTTTTGGTAATTTTTAAGACCTATTGATCACTGGACTTGATTTTCAAGCCAAAGTTTTTCAGTGAATCCAGTACTGGTGAACTAGGTCTAGAAATCCATCAAAGATGACTAAGAGGAGAAATATGAGTGGTCCAATGGATTTAGAAGGACCCAAAACCTCTAGAAAAGTGATCTAGTCATTTTGTAATTTTCAATTTCATGATGATCTGGAGATCTTCGATCTGATGGTTCAGATTTGAACTGTCTCGACGATCTCCGGTCGATCGCATCAAAGATGCATCATGGGAATGCAACGTATAGACGTTCCCTACATGAGCGTCTTTGCGTGCGCACCCCACATATGACGCGATCATGGATGGAATAGACACTGCCTGCGTCCTAGTAACGAAGACACGGGCCGCTCTATTTTCTAGCATCCTCATCGCCCATAACTAATCTGGACTATTGATTTTTTAACTAAAATCTTAAAATTGTAATTCTGAACTCGTTTTAAGTCCAAATTGATATCGAAAAAAAGCAATGAATTACTTTTGATAAGTAGAATCTATTGAACCCATAAAAATGAGAAATTAAGCACTTACTAATCTCCTTAATCAGTTAGATCAAGTATGATCAAACCTTGTGGATGAGTTATACTGATGATCTAATAATGACATTAAAAGAAATTATTAAAAACCATAGATCTAATAAAGAAAGGTTAGATCTGATGGCAGGATCATAATGAAAACTTGTAATATGCATAATCTTTATCTTAATTATCAATTTATAGTTTAATTGTCTTTGATTTATCAGTATATTTATTTATTAGATTAATTTTATAATTTAAAGTTCATGTTAAGTGAATTTGTGAAAAACCACCAAAATGTAATTAATCAAAATATAGATTTACTTTCATGAACACTTGCAAATTATAAATGACATAAAATTAATCATAGCAATGACTATATTTAGTAGGACAATATAAGGAATGGAATTCATCACTATTTCGTTAGCCCATTTAGAAGAATAATAAACATCCATGAATGACATGATTAATATTCATGGACTTAAGTTAAAATCAAGTAGGAAAGGGACTTAGGATAAAAAGCTCATAAGAACCTTGTAGAAGGTTAATCTATTGCCACTCTAGTGGACTCTGAACATTGTGGTTATTGGGGGTATACATAGTCCAAGTGATTTTTCCTCGCCTTACGTTGACGCTTGTTGAGGTTTAAACACCTTCTTATATGAGGATTGTATTAACCACTTTTTTAGCAAACTTTAATTGGTAAGCATTAGTTACATCTAAAATAAGGAAGTGCAGTATAGAATTATGATCAAATAAATCATTTTCAACCAGTAAAACACTAACTGGTTGAGCATTAATAATAAGAACATAAAAGGTTAGAAAATTATCAAATAAAAATAAACTTTAAATAAGATAATAATGATCAAACAAGATCCATTATGAGATCTTGAATGATTAAGAACAATAAAAGAAAAAAATATAATTTAGATTAAATTCTTTATTTAGACTATAGATTCTAGCTCAAATAGGTTAGATGATCTAAACCTTTGATCAATATGATACAAGGAAAGATATTCAGATCATCCTCCTTAGGGATGATCAAAAGATCATATAGGAAGTACATTGAACTTATGGATAACATTATATGTATGATTTGACAGATATATACGTTGATCAAGATCGTGGCAAATCTTAAGAAGTGGAATTACGACATCAAAGGTAGGTGGATTTTAAGGATGCATTTACTTAAAAGATACATGTTTTTACACGTGATCTTATTTTTAGAATTGTAGAAAGTCATGATATAATTAGAATGTTATAAATGCCTTAAAAATATTATGATTCAACCAAATGATGATGAAATAGTTATACAACTGTTGAATTGAGAATTGATTGAAAATAAGTAAACCCTAAATCAATAAGTAGATGATAATTCATCCTTAGATAAACAAACAAATCATCTAATAAGTAAAATAATTATTTTACATACAAGCATGAAAGCTTGTGGCTTTGTTTTAGACAAGCATGAGCTTGGGGACGCTATGCTAGGGAAGTTATAAGGGTTTGGCTACCCGCTTTTCAAATTTTAATAATGTGATGAATACCGTGCCCTAAGTAAGGCTAAAAGTCAGGTGGGGTAATTATGGAAAGACCACCATTATGAAAGTCTTGTCTCCCCATATGGGCAATGACATAAATTTTCTACCATAGTATCAGTGGAGTATAGAGTAGTTATCCGAACGTGCTAGTACGGATCAAGCTGCAGCATGGTAGTCCTTGATGTACTTCGCATTATGACGCATATGAGATAGGCATAGTGAAATGCCATATATTATGGCATAATGAAATGCTCGATAATTGTGTATTACCAATATTTCCTATGAAGGAAAAATTCTCAATAAAGGAACTGGTTGAAATATTAATCTCCTATAGTGGAAAGTATTGATTATAAATATTGACCCCATTATAGTGGAGTTGATCAGCATAGTTTGGGATTGTTTACTGTTAACTACTTTTAAGATTTTAACGGACTTTTTTGTATACAGTATATTTGAACAAAATTTCAGATAAATGACAAATTAATGTTATACATAGAAATGGAAATGATTCATAAATGTGTTATTTGATAGAAATGAATAATGAAATTATTATATTTTGAGATATATTGTTGAATTACCATGCTTCTTAAATCCCCTACTAAGCATAGCTTGCTGAGATATTGTAAATATTTGAATATTTACAATATTTTAGATATAGAAAAGGAAGATTGAAAGCTCAGAACTTGAAGCTACGCACCTATAATACCATTGATCAGGGTATTTCTTTTGAGGAATTTGTAATAAGTTCTTTGTAATTTGGATTGTGTAATTTGGACAAGGTATTGTAATAATACAGGGGCTGTGTATTATGAACCACTAGATGGATACTGATGTTTAATAAAATTACGTTCCTTCAATGGAAATTTTATTTTGGTATGATATGTATGTTGAAGTGAGACTTGGGTTTTTACAAATAAATTTTAAAGAAAAAGTTTTTTCGCTGTTTAGTTTTTAAAAAATTTCACTACTAAGGGCCCTATATTTGCAAAACATTTGTAAAAATGTGTTATAAAAACCCGAGTCATCTTATAATTAATGACATAAACTCAAGCCTTTTTCTTTTTCTTTTGACTTTTTGAATGTTGAAGGACTTTCTATGGAGAAAAAAAAAAAGAGAGGCTTGAGATGATTTGAAATTGTAAACTATTCAATAAAAGTATACAAACATAGAAATTTCAACCACATGACCCTTGGAATACTTCAATCTTTAGTTAATCCTTTTTTGGACCTTATTTTGAAAGGGAATTATGTTGGTTTTGTTTATGTCAAACTATAGCCCCACACCACTCTTTGTATATGAGATTTATAAGAGCATCTATATATAATGGACATGAACTAATGATCCCATTACACCTCTTATGGAGAGAGGTGGAGGAGAAGATCCTTATATAAAGCACCAAAAATGAAGAGGGCATTCCCTAAGCCTCCCAAATTCAATTTTACAAAAGTTTTCGAAAGTAGAGACTCTTTGAGACCTCTCTTCTTTGTCTAGTCAATTTAGGCTATTTGAATCCTTGATTGTTCATCAAGTTCCCTGTGCTCTTTGAAACCTTATTCTTACAGTTCCTTAGGTTCTTTGAGACCTAATATTTGCTTTAACTTAAGAACAAGAAAGGGACTACTAGATTATTTTTAAGTTAAAGGAACTATTAGTCCCACACCGCCCTTTATATAAGAGATTCATGAGAGCATCTCTATGTAAGAGACAGGGAATAGTCCCATGATGCCTTTTATAAAGAAACTCGAGGTGAGGCATCTCTATATAAAGGGGATGCCCTCTAGTCCTCTAAAATTCAATTTTATTCAAGTTTTTGAGATTTTTAGAGGTTCCACTACTCATATTTCTAGCTTCAAAAAGCTGCTTTGTTAGGTTTTTGGAAATAAAAAATTTGAAGTTACAGATTCTTTGAGATATATCTTCAATCTAGCTTTGAGACCTTACCTATACTTCAAGTTCCTTAGGCTCTTTGAGACTTACTACTTGTCAAGTTTCTCTAGTTCTTTGAGATTTAATAATTGTTATATTCAGATTACCATAATATTTTTTTACTTGAAGACTATACGTAAGTTTTTGCACTCTTTGAGAGTTAGAACTTGTGATACTAGGTCTCGTATTCTTTGAAACTTGATATCTTTTATGCTTATTTCTTGAAGAGATTTGTTACTCTATTCAATAAGCAAATAATTACGAGATTTGGATTAAGTGACATATTTGCTTTTATTGATTGTCTAAGGTATTCATTATTGGAGGCTAATGCTGAACTTATTATAATAGTGCAAATCAGCTAGCATAAAGATTTTAAGTCTAGCTTGGTTGATCCTAAAGATCGAGCTACCATATGTCCCTTGCAGAATTTGGGAGGCTTCAACTATCTTGAAGAAGCATATTTTGATGTGTGCCTCTCAAGCAAGGTTTACATAATCCATTTTGTACAAGATTGACTAATTTTCAACTTATTGGTCTTCCCATTTGCTAATTGAAAGCATGTTCGCATTTACAACTTTTCAAGGGGCTTCATCCATATGAAAAAATCATTTATCTTCATTAAGAGGTCACCCTCAACGATTGATACTTGAGAGATGTAGAACAGGGTGTGGCAAGTTGGCTAGAGTCACAGGTTTTCCTCCCCATAGACCCACCAATGTGTTTGATTTGTAGGTGGTAGTAAGAGCATCCATCAATAAGCATTTGTCCACCCAAAGGGTTGGCGAAAAGAAGAAGAAGAAGGGAGAATGAAAAAATAAAAAAGGAAGGAAAGGTAAAAAGAAGGAAGCTTTTGCCTACAACGAAGAGTACTGATAGAAAGGAAAGTATGGGAGACACATCCTTAGAACAGTGCAAATGGGTGTTTGCCATGTTATTGTAACTCTCACAAAAATGAAGGGATTTTCCCTAAAATCACGGAATGAACTTATTTACAGAGTTATTTTTCTTTTTCTTTCTAGGAAAATAACTTCTTTACCCAATCACGAAAAGACTTATTTACACATAGTTTATCTTCCGTTTTCATCACAAGATATCTACATAATATATGCCTCTCCCAATGTGTATTCTGTTTGCATCTTCGTATCATTTATACACAATGAAAGCTAAACTAGTTGCCATACAAGACGAGTCCAAGCAGCCATCCATTTCAGCTGGAGCCTACCTTGGTATAGTCCCAACCATTGACTCGACCTACAAAATTTTGTACTCGGAACTGCACGGATTAGAAACCTTGAGGAACAATGGTAAATGGTAAATCAATTGCCTTGTGCCGAGTGGCAATGCTTAAGTCAGTTGCACCCTCTAATAGGTGACATTTGGCATACTTTCCCACTAAAAACACTTGTGATTGCTATTCTGCATTAGTCTAGTAGCCATCACATGAACGAGCAGTGTATCCTTTGCTACTGTCTGCCAATCTCACAACAATCACCCCATAGTTCCCAATAGCATGCCACAGCATGGACTGCAAAAGTGTTCGTGGACCACAAGTAGCATCTTAAGTATGGACACAACATGGACTCATGGCTATTGATTGATTATTGTAGTCGTTGTAGTTTATCAAACTTGTATCACCCAACAGAAAGAGACTAGAAAGGGACTGCTCGGTCTTATTATGCATTATTTGCACTCTGATGTTTCTCATCCCACTTTACCTACCAAGGAAGGAATGCTGCAGTAGAGTGAGACAGTACCACAACAGCTAAGCAACTTCTCCACTTATGTATAGCAGGCCCCAGATATCATTAATCCAAGTCGTTCATCAGACTCATCCTACTTAAGGTATCTATTGACCCATAAATCATGCCAAAAGTGAGCCTCGGGCATCCAAGACATGGTGGCTTGGTTCACGGAATAAAGCTTCTAACCTTTCGTGTCTAGCAAGAGAAAAGCACCATTCCTTGAATGCTAAAGGTGCCCTTTTGGCATGACTTCTGTACCATTGCATGTCCAAAGCAAGTAGAGTCATATGATCGGTATAGATTAATGCTATGTGGGTCTCAACATACAAAAGCAAAGGAGGTGTACTGTTGTGGCGCTCTACTGCGGCCTTCCTCCTACCAACCAAAAGCAATAGACATGGAAGTGACAAAGGGCAAATAATGCTGGGATCATTATCTTATCGACTCTATTGACATTTGCTTGCTTTTGCTTTTACTTGTCAATATGGATCTTATTATTGTATTCCACGTGATCCCCCCTTTTATTAAAGCTGAATTTGCAGTTTAAGTGGAAACAATCGTATTTTTTAACATATGCTCGATCGACCACAGCTGTACTATTCAGTATGTGAACTGGTGGCTAAAAATCTCTGTCATGTGAGATAATCCTGACCTCCATTGATATGGGCGTAAACTGGAGGGTAAGGATTCTACGATGTATAAGATTGTTGGCACTTGGCATCTCCAACATGGCCTCATCATTTGAATGATCCGGATCACCGGGGCTCTACAATAGTTGAGTTATGTCGTATTGAGTTTGAAGCATGAAAACAGCTTCTTGCAAAATGGAAGGTAAGACTGCGTACTATACACTATTGTAATCTATCTTTCTCGAAACTCTCGATTAGCTGGAGCTTCGTATACCGGATTGTCCTTTTTTTTATATTTTATTTTATCCATAAACAGATCCATCTTGGCAAAAGGTCAAAATCACGAACAGGCATGCTACACGGTTGATCTCATGACAAAAAATAAATATGAAAACTAGAGGAATAGTACAAACAAACACATTCATTATTTTCTAGACTATTGTTGTGCAAGTGGCTTTATGTGGTGATCGACATTATTGATGCAGTGGACTATTACTAGTCTAGCTAGAGCTAGTAATGATGATGATTAAGATTGCCATAAGTCAATGATTATAACTATGAACCAAAACAATATAAAAGTGGAATCTTACTAGATAATGTTAAGCAATGCCACTGCCTCGGCCAAAAGGGCATCTAATCTTAGCCCAGTGGTGGAACGAACGCAACCTACCCAATTTTTATGCTAGGTCACGAGTTCAACGACGGGATACGCATTCCCATTAAGAGAAATGCAATCTGGACTAATTCCGGACCTGTCTAGTTAGGCCTCATCTTTGCTGATTTGGTCAATTCATGTCTCGAGTTCCGTGCTTAGGTTACTTGTGAAAATTAATATTCATTGGGTTTTTTAGCTAGTTCGCGCGGGATTTAAGTATTTAACTGTTCTTCTATATAAGGGCAGCCTTGACAGAATGGTGAAGTTGTGGTCGTGTGAACTTGAGGTTACAAGTTTGAGATGTGGAAATAATTTCTTATAAAATGCTACATAAGACTGCATGCTGTGAACTCTTATAGTTTACCCCTACTCTGGATCCCATATATGTTGGAGCTTGTGCACTAGGCTGCCTGTTGTAACTGTCCCTCTACAAAAGTGAAAGTGGCTGGTGGAGTTAGGAAGAGTTGGGTGCGTATACTTTGTTGTAGTCTAAAAAAGAGAAAAATAGTAATGACCCCAAGTCAAGTTTTGGCATTGAGTTGGACTAACATTCCAATGCCACTAAAAGTAACAGTATAAAGGACTTTTTCATACAAGAGGACATGTAGAAGCGCCTAAACCTTCAGTGGGTTGATGGCTAGCCCTATCATCATAGACGCGGACCACGTGCTTGCATGTGGATCTTGTACTATGAGGCGCACCCAGAAGAACTATATAAATTTCTTTCACATGAGCCTCCCAAGAAGGCAAGCCTCTTGCCGTAGGACTGACTTCATCAACTTAGGAAATGGAAACCTGTCACATGCAGCCTCTTTCACAAAAGAGTTAGTGAGTTCACTTTCATTTCTTTGCAGAAAACTTATATTAATTCCAACATAGAAAGAAAGTTGGTTGCATGTAAATGTTTTTTGGATTATGAAAATGGTTTCTACCCATATGAACGATGATTGAGTGTCAATCTGGTCGCTCATGATAAGCCTAGCACCATGAACTGGTTCCATCTGTTATCTAATGATCGTAGGCCCTTCATAGAGTGCTCTGGTGGATGTCATTCTTGGACGAAGATCATTGAATTTTAGGCATAAATTTCATACAGAACTGGTCTCGGTTGAAACCAGTTTATGCAGAAATGGTCAATCGGTTCACAAATTCAGGGTTGCAGACTTTATTTTCACGAAATGTAATGAAGTTGTTTTAGCCTAATCATACTTTCTGTTTAAAATTGAGTAATATTTTTGTTTGGTGAGAAATGAACCTCAACATACAGACATGTACAGCTACTTTCCTTCATGAGTTGGAAACCGTCTGATGATTACTAGGGGTATTGATAGATCTCCCACTTAGGGCCCGGTTTGCTAGGTCAATGAAATCCAGTTTGTTGGACTATGTTGGATTATCTCATTTAGATCTGGTTTATTGGAGAAGAGGAGTCTTGGCATAATGGTAAAGTTGTCGTCGTGTGACTTGAGGTCATAGATTCAAGGTGTCAAAACACCTTCTTGCAAAAATGCAAGGTACTATAGACCCTCCTTGTGGTCCACTCCTTCCGCAAGCAAGAGCTTCCTGCACTGAGGCTGCCCCTTAAATCTAGTTTACTGGATTATGCTGGATTACACATGAGATAATCCGGCATAATCCAACAAACCGGATTATATAAGGCTTGAGAATTGGGCCCTTAGCTTCATCAGATGTGTCAAATGAGAACTTAATTACTAACATTGTCTTGCGAAGTGATACCTAAAAGAAGAAGCTGCAGAATGACTTGAGAAGTGACCACAGCTGCTGCAACTGCGCCATTGGGCTTAAAAGGACCAGGAGGGCTATCTGACTCCTGCAGCTCCAGTAAACGAAGCTCCCGCGGATGCGGGTTCCAAGGAAGGGGTAGATCACAAGAGTTAATAGTATGCAGTCTTATCTTGCATTTTGCAAGAAGCTGTTTCTATGCCTTGAACCCGGCTATTTCCATGTCTAGAACCCATGACTTCAAGGTCACATGACAACAACTCTACCATTGCAACGTCTAAAAACTCCACTGATGAAATAAAACAGGCCTGACCTCTTGAATTTGTAGATCATGAGCCTGCTATTGGAGAAGAAGATCGGAAGGCTAGAGTTATATTTCTCGCCATCGACACTATTTACCACCATAACTGAATCTTTTTTTAAGTTAAAATCTGAAAATAAGAAAGGAACGACTTCAATGTGCATCTTGAAGATGATCATCTCAAAATTACAAATTTTGTGAGCCATGAGAAAATGATCAGCGTATGGTTTTGTAGGACACAACCTTGGTGCAATTCAATAAGGCAAGCAACTTTCCCATAGTGGGATCCACCTCTGATTGATCCAATTTAACTGGAAACAGGACTACAGATTGGCATGAGTTTCAAGCCATTAGATATCCAGAAGCTGGGCCCATCATATGACAATCTGATTATTTACAAGTGGGTATGCCTGTTCAAACATCCTTCATCAAGTTAACGGGTGACAATCCATAGGTAATGGATGTCTATATGTTTACTAAGTAAAATATGAGCAAGAAAAAGTACCAAACCAGCAGAGGCTCTCTCTCTGCAAACCGACTGCTAGTGTCACCAACTTGAAACCTGTGCTTTGATGCCCACTCATTGTGGTATTTGCTGTTGTTTGCCGAGGGAAGAACCCAAACGTCAGCGACACCGACGTTACACTCGAAAGAACCTACCGGAACCAGCCGAAGGAAGGAGAACGTAGCTAAGAAGAGGAAATTTTTTGCAGTGAGTAATAAGGAGGGGGGGCATTTCTTGCTCTTTGGGGAGCCGTAAGCACTGTGTTTTGGTGGGAGGAAGTGGAAGTGTGAAATTGATTAGAGTTATGACTTGGTAGGATGTTCAGGGTGGTGGAATGGGCAGCTCGTCTGTCAAACATGGAGGTATGGAAATATGGGGTGTAACGGTTGGGTGTTTGCCTTTGACTTGGCCTTACTGATAGAGATGGTGGCCTTTTGATGTAATTTGCAGTCTTCCTGCTTTGGAGTTTTATACTTTTTCGTTATCAGGGAAGAATGACACTGGAGGAGCTTTACATGGTGACCAACAGATAAAGGTACAGTTCCAAGTTCTAAGAAGTGTAAAGTAAGGCCGGATTTTTGTGTTGATCCTGTTCACCTACTGGGCCCTGTCTTAGATCTCAATCATCTGATATGCCCCAAAAATCTCATGTATCAAACAGTCCTAACGCCTTGTTTGCTCAGGATCTAGTATCGTTAGTTTGGACTCATGTGACATTAAACAAGAATAGAGGCGATGATCGTCGATGGAGAAAGTGTTTGGAGTATAAATATCTAAGATAAATGCTTTGGATCCAAAATGGGGGCTGCTTTTGTACCTTCAGCTGGGCTGTGTGAAAAAATTGATTTATGATAATCATCTTGGAATAGAAATTGTTTTCATTGAATGTGGATCACTGTCTTTCAAGTTCTTCTTCAATGTGTTACAGGCTTAGCTTTTCAGACTTTCATGCAGCACTTAACTTAGCTTCTCACTCTGTAACAATAAGTAAGACTGACTAAAATCTCTAAGGAGAAGAATAATTAAAGGAAACTTAGAGAACACTAGCTTTATTGCTCTAAAGATGCTTACAACTCTTGAATGAATTTTGAGATGAGATTGTTAGATGTCTTACAAATGACAGAGCTCTTTATTTATAGGTACTCACCCTCTTTCCACCTCCTTAATAGAGGGCTACGATCATTACAAGTATATATGGTTACCACATTCTAGATCTTACATGTTTCTAAAGACAATTATAGAATCTGGGTCTTCTAGAAGCAGACCATCGTCCACAGATCTTCAACTATGGATCCAAGTCCATGAACCAAAAGGGCCTCTCTTAGAGCCTATAGGCCCTGCCCACAGGCTTCACAACAACAGTCTATCACATTCTCCCCCACCTGATAATGTTGACGCCCTTGTCAACACATCTTTCTTGATGATAAGAAATCTGTTGGGTCGCATGAAAGAGGAATTGAAGTCTACAAAGAAGGACCAAGAAAATGGGATAGACCCTACAGTTTATGTGTGAAACGATTGGGGAAGTATTGTGTAACCATGTGGTCACTACAAGCCTGTGTGCCTCCTGCACGCCCAAACTTGGTCGTTTTCTTGTTAGAGTTTTGTTGTTGTGTCTCGCTCTTCTTTGTACCATCGATTGCAACCACACCCTTTTTGACCACTGGTTTTCCCTAGGGTTCTTCAATTGTTAACGCCTTTATGATAGTTAGGGATTACGACATACCTAGATGTACCATCTCCTTAATTAATGTAACTTCTTCCTACTGTAATATGTCTCATTCTGTGCTCTCTTGTGTGACAACACTTTTGTTGTCCACGATCATTTCAGGTTTAACTATTTTGTTACAGTTTAGTAGCATACTTAATTGTGTTAGATCCTCTGGTTTGCATTCTTCCTCTTCCTCCTTGTGCATCACCATGTCGTCTAGGGCATTTCTTGTTGTATAATCTTGCACACGATCGTCTCTTTGACAAAAATAGCATGGTCTTGATGGGATAACATTCTATCTACTAGCATAGCTCTTTGGTTTTGGAACATTGATTTCAGGGGTTTCGCAAAGGCTTACCTTCTTCGTGGAGCTTAGTTCCTCCTCCCCCTCTCCCTCTCCCTCTCCCTCTCCCTCTCCCTTGCTCTTAAGCTCTTTTATCATAGCTTCAAGGGACCCAAACCTTGGGTGCTCTTCCTCTAGCCAAGTGGAGATGTTGGTCACAGTTGTCTCCATCTTCACAATCCTTCACCCCAAACCTGTACTCTGATACCAACTATCACAAACTTAGCTTTTCAGACTCAAGTGCGGCACTTAGCTTGGCTTCTTACTCTGTTCCAACTAA
This sequence comes from Warburgia ugandensis, assembly GCA_035236585.1. Taxonomy (NCBI): domain Eukaryota; kingdom Viridiplantae; phylum Streptophyta; class Magnoliopsida; order Canellales; family Canellaceae; genus Warburgia; species Warburgia ugandensis. The sequence continues at coordinate 79,394,521 of CP141130.1, forward strand.
ATAAGCATGACTAAAATCTCTAAGGAGAAAAACAACTGAAGGAAACTTAGAGAACTCTAGCTTTATTGCTCTGGTGATGCTTACAACTCTTGGATGAATTCTGAGATGAGATTGTTGGATGCCTTTAACCTCATTGGTACTAGAAGGGCCTCTCTTGTGCTTAGATTAAAAGTTTGATGTGCTAGTGGGCTATGGGTTATTCATTTCTCAGCTTGCCTAACAAAAAGTATTATATGATATTAGTTGATTAGTAAATGATAATACAAAAACAAAGAAAAAAGGTTATGTGAGAATTAGATATTTGGAGTAAAAAGAACAAAAGAAAGTGAGAAATATACAGTAAGAAGAGGGGGCAATTTATTTCTTTTATATTCTCTTTAATATAAGTTTTATTTTACAAATAAAAAATTACAAAGCAAATTAATTACGTACATTTCTAAATTTAATCCTTAACCCAAAGAGAGTGCGGTGAGATTCATGTCATGACACTTGATAGAGAAAAATGAAGAAAAAAAATTTATGTGGAGAATCCTTAATCGGAATAAGCTCATGACGATGATGATGAACTGAGATAAACCGATAACTTAAACCTAGGCCAAGCAGCCTTCAAGAAAGATGCCAAGTTAATTACGACCAATTCTCTCTCTCTACATTTTTAGCCTTTTACATTTTTATCATTTACTCTCTCTATGCTAAACCCTACTTTTCACACTTTTGTAGTACAACTTTTTAAACAGTCAGTCATGCAAGGACATGATTTTCGAGCTACAATTACACGTGAAAGTTTGACTCAGTGCCCGAACGACTCGGATTGTGCAAAGGCGAGCTGTCAAGAGAGTGCAGGAACGCTCTCGCAAAGAAGTACCGGTAAGACACGTGCTGCTGTCGGCGCGGCTGTCCTTCCTTGCTCCGCCAGCTCGACTTCTAATTTCAACATGTGAACGACGCGTAGAGTGACATTACCAACACAGGTAGAAAATTTTCTTAAATAAGTGAATTTTATATGACGGGGCCGACTATATATCAAACTTTTACTCTGGCAGTTATTGAAGTATAATGTGGCTAGAAATATTTGGTAACTGGACCGTTAATCTGCTGGGGCCCATCTTAGATGGTTTATGTCTCATAAATAGTGCACGTTAGATCTAAGATTTGTTGTTATTTAGCTGTTATATGATGTTTGCTTATGACGGACAATCTTTTGGTCTAAATAGATGCACCAACTGTTTATTAATATGATGATCCAAGGCACTGCACTAATATAAGAAATGCAGGGTTCAGAAAAGTTCCATAAACAATGGTGGAAATGTCCATGACTTAGAAGAGAAACTCTAAATTAGGTCCCTATTAGTGTGACAAGCAGACCGATTTCGGATTTGAAATGAATGCTGTTTGGTAGAAACCAAAGAATTCTGCGCTGTGCCTTGTTGTCATAATGACTAAAGCAAGAAGGAGAGGGGAGAGGTTACCCCCTCTCTACAGCACGAGAGACCACATTTTTTGGAACCCATCTTTAAATGATCTAACTCATTCTCTAAATTGGCTGCACTATGGTGTATGGTCCAGTGACCATTTTTTTGGAACTCACTTTTAGATGATCAGACTTGTTCATTTCATTGCTTTTATTATAGCATGTAATTTAGATTATTCTAACATCTAAAATCATTTGACAAGCTATGCTTAGAAATGTACAATTTGGAAAGTATAAGCAACATCACTCTATCTTATATGCTAGAGTTATTCCTACAAGTATGGTTTTTATTTATTTATTTTAAATTTATCTCCAAAAATAGTGTGGTCACTAGACTGCACCTAATAGGGCAAAAGTTGAGCATTCTTGAACTTGGAAAATATTTTGGACATCCCCAGGAGACTCAAATCACTACAAATTTTAGCCCCATAATTCACACACCTATTTATATAATAAAATTGACCCTCCATGAGTTCTTGGAGATCCAAATTATCTCTTGTAGGATACATGATGGTTAGGCTATGCACCAAAATTCGGACCTTTCCAAACATAACATTTCTTTAAACTTAAGTTTAAACGTTTAAGTAGAATATTAAAAATCAAACTATTATGGAAAATGGTATCAGAACTGATTTCCCATTATGAGATCCCCTGCCGAGGCCTCATCCTAGGATGATTTGAACCATTCATCTTGTTTGCCTTGTTATAGTACTCACAACAACTCATGTCTGTTGCTCGATAGTATTTTTAGTTAAAATTTCCAATGTTTAGGATTTAAAAACTTAAAATGGTAGAAATAAAATCATCCACCAATCATGAATTTTGATGTCTAGAGAAGCCAAACAAAATGGGGTTTCAGATCACCCAAAAGTGATGGCTATCCAAGGGTGCCCAAAAATCCTTTGCTTCTCATCTAAATTTATGAGTTATAGTTAGAGCATATGGATAGTTATCCGAAAAGAAGCTTAATTAAATGAAGAAGATTGATATTTGCTCTTCATTTTTCAAGAAGCCCACTCACATCCTACTCTTTGACAAGCTATAACTTTTAATACTGAAGATCCTATTCATTTATAATTTTGTTTTGTCCTAAACAAGCAATGTGCTGAAAAATTCATTGTCAGATAATTCTAATACATGCTCTTCAAGTAAAATGAAGAAAGAAAAAAAAGAAAGAAGGTGAGATCATGCACCATCCTTTATAAAATCTAAGGATTTTTATGATTATGATAATCAATTAAAAGATATTTCTAGTATATAATTCATCTAGCACGAGAACAAGTTAGTGAATGGCTTAGATCTTCCAAAGCTGGGCTTAGTTAAAATTATAGGATGTTGAAAGTGGCATAGCCTAGTAAAAAGGGCGTGTAGATATCAAGTATTAAATAAAAAGGTTGAGATTAGGAAAAAGAGTGATTCCTATACAATGCTCTTAAATTAAAAGTTCTCTAGTTCCTATTAGCGCTAATGTGATAAATTAATAATCTTACATATATTGAGCATTTTCTTAAGGTTTCACCAAATATGTAAATTAGTATTAAACTTAAAATTTTTAAGAGAGAAATTTGTTTGATTATCGAGAGAAAATACCCAGGAAAAATAAACAATGACTTAGGAAACAAAGATACTTATAAATTTGATAATTTAGAGAAAAATGAAAAAAAATAAGGTTTAAGATAAAATAATATAAACAACAAAGGTTTCATATTATATAATTTATTGACAATTTTTAATAAAATAAAAAATTTCAAGTTAATAGAAAAGCTTTTGACCCAAGGTTATAAATTTATCGAACTTTTCTTAAAATTTTAATTAAGAAAAAAGAAAACAGGTGAAGTTGACCTTTTGTTCGCCCGACCACGGCGGACTTTTCCTCGTTCTTCCTTTTGTTTTTTAACCATCCAGAGATGAAACAAATTTAAAAAGGAATGTCCGCCACTGGAAGGAAGCTTCCTCGAACTTGAGCCTCCGCTCTCAAAAGACGCAGTTCAACAGAAAAAGGGACCCCCCTTTGTAGCTTTCCCGTTCTATGCCCCAAGATAAAAACGCCCGCCAATAATAACATTTCTTTATCCTCTCACCGCCTACCGTTTAAAGGTTCACAAGAGTCCAAAGAGCAAAACTAGATCTGGTTATTGATCTTCTAAGTCCAAATCAATGGAGAAATCCACAACTGAAGAACTTGATTTCTCTGCAGGTATACACTCTGTCAAACCTAATGTCTCTTCCGTCTCCATCTTCAAATCACAATGCCGGATTTATGGTGAAAATGCCAAAAATTGCGGTCCTATGCGTACACGGAAGTTTGGAAATCGCGTTTTCCTTATACAGAAATTACTGGAGTGTAGAGTCCGAAACGGAGAAATGTTGTAGTTGACTCTTCTTTCTTGCACAGAAGAGCTTCCTTCTGGCTTAATCTTCCTAATTTTTTCTCTAATAAATTATGTTCATTTCGTTTGAAATATTTGCTTGCGTATGGATTTCTCTGCCTTTCTGCGTATCTGTCGTCATGAGAGGCTAGGCGGTAGCTTCTCTGTTACAAGGTAAAAAAGAGTAGAAGAAAAGGTCCGTTGATTGGTATGGATCGAAAGCTTCTTGAGACTTTCTGGTCGGTGTATTACTCTTCGCCGTCGTTTTGGTCTTTGTTTCATATTTTCTATGACTCATTCTCGTTGAATGTTTCTGAGAATTTATTTTGTAAAGATGAGATATATCCATTCCTGAAATGTTTTCTTATAATGGTAGAGGTTACCTGCCACTTTATTTTTAATTCAAGGTTTCTGTCTTTTTTTGTTTTGTTTTGGTCTTTATGGTTTCTTGACTTTCTTTTATTTCAAGATTACAATTTTCTTGATGGCTTTTGCATCTTTTGAGTAGAAGATTACATTTGGGCAAAATTTTCTGGGGATTTCTGCTTAATTAGGGTTATGAGGCCTTTTTTTCTTTTTTCTTTTAATTGCAGGTGGCGGTTTTGGTCTGTTTATCTGTGAAGGAGAAATATTGTGTTTGTTAAATATCAGAGAATATCTGTAGAGAGAATGGGAGGTGGTAGTAGTAGATCACGTTTTTCATCCTTTTCGCGTTCTTCATCGTTTACGCATTCGCAAGCATCGTATCCGTCTCAGGGGTATGTGCCTCCGCAGCAAACTTATGATTCTCAGCCTCAGTATTATGCTTCCCAGTCTCGGAATTATGATTCACAGAGTTCCATGGAACCGGGGAATTTGAATGGGAGGTATTCGAGGATAGCTGATAACTACAATTCCTTGGAAGAGGTATTTGGAAATAATTGTATCTTCTAATATTGCTTTGATTTGAAAGTCCTTTTGGATAAAAATTCTCTTGGATATGACTCAAGTTAGTGGTTGGATTCTTTTTATCTGGACGTTTGTTGAACACACAATTTGTAGATTTGTTATATGGAAGGCTTATTACTATTAATAAGGCATCAATGCTTATAAATGGTTAAAAAGCATCAATTTCTGTATTTTGTTTTTCATTGAGCATGCAAGAACATAGTTTAGTAAAAAGAAAATATTCTGCTGCAATGGTGTGAATTCATTATGTGAAAATGGTGGTGTAAGGTGATATTAAACATTAGCAAGTTGAATTCAGCCCATTTTCAGCATCTTGAGACAAGACCAGAAGTTGGGCCTGTTGAATTGATGAGAAAAAGATTCTAGGTGAGACAATGTTTTGAAAGGTAATGATAAAAAAATGATCCTGGACAGACATACCTTCCAATAGAGCAGGGCCTGAGATAGGCTTTCTTAAGATGGTTAGCCAAACCCCCAAAACAGAGGGACTACGTATTCCCAGTGCACTCTGTGTGTTTGTGTGCATAAAATACCAGAACTTGTTAAAAAGAATGCAATCTGGAAGGCTATTATGACACGTGAGCAACAAAATACAGAAGATAACTAGTGTTAAAAATTGAGCTAAGGCCTTCTAGTGCAGTGGCTCAAGAAGGAGCCTCTCCTGTTACATTATTAAAACGTAAAGAGAAAAAAGAAGAAGAAGAAGTTTGGAAGTAGAGAAGTACAACCAACAACATAGGCTTTAAACTCAAAATGTGAAATGGCCATCCCCAATCATTTATTTAATTCATCCTCTATTTTTATTGCAATCTAATAAACAGTGTCAAGCGAGCTTCTAGCTTTGTTGCTTCTAGAAATTGCATAGTGACACAGGATGGATTTGAAGAAAAAAAATTCAAGACGGGCTATTTGCACCTTGTTTGTGTCTCATAGCCATCCATTTTTGGTGTAATGCTAGTGATTCTGGGAGGATTTAGTGTCTAACCTCTCCAAGTATAGGATTGCCTCAGCTGTGTAGTTTTATTTTATTTCTGCTTTGCTATGTTATTGTCTTCAGTAGTGCCCTAGCAAAACATTTTGAAAAAAATGATTTTTGCTATATTTGTCTTTTAGTGATGTCCTGAACAAAATGTTTTGAAAGGAGGACTAGTTTCTGGGAGTTAGTTGGAATAGATGAAATTGGGACTTTTGTTAATGAGTTTTATATGGTCCACCAAGGGTCATAACTAGGTCATGTATGTCCAACATTCAAAGGGAAAAGGAAAAAAGAAAAAAAGGTTTGGAAATAGAAAACTACAATCAACAGCAGAACTTTGACACATGAAATGTGAAACATCCATCCCCAATGCTTTACTTTCTGCTGTACTCTTATTGCAAGTAGATAGACAGTGTCAATTGCGCTTCTAGTCTGTTGCTTTGAGGACTGCATAGTGATGTGGGATGGGTTCTTGGAAAGAACAACTCAAGATGGTCTATATTTTGGTTGGATAAATTAAATTATATTTGCATCTTGTTTGGGTTTTGTGGTCAATGCATTTTGGTGTAATGCTAGTGATTCTGGGAGAACTTGGTGTCTAACCTGTCTTGATATGGGATTGTAACTGTTGTTTAGTTTTATTTTATTTCTATTTCAGTGATGCCTGTAGCAAAACCTTTTGAAAACATGATGTTTGTTATAGTGATGCCCTTAGTGAAACATTTTGAAGAAATGACAAGCTTCTAGGATCTAGTCAGACGAGATGAATTGTGACATTTCTCCATCTGGTTCCCAATGGGTCATAACTGGGGTCATCCAATTTATGGGGTATACATTGATTATTTCTTTCCTTTGTGGGATTGACTCGATGATTGTTTAGTGATTCAAGCGACCCATCTTTGACTGATGTTTGGTCATTTTTCTGTCATTCTTAACTTAATGGTTGGATTTCTGTCCTTATACTGTTACCTGTGATATCCTGTAGGTAGGTGCTAGTACCTTGAACAAAGTTGCTATTCCTCATTGTGGGAGGCCAGATGCCAGGTTGAATATAAATCTTCTAACTGGTTGAAAATATTAGAGGATATAATAAACTGTCATTGATCATATTTGTTGGATCAATGGTGGAAAGAGTTTTACCTGGCTGCAACTCGCTAAAATCATTTGAAAATAGTGAAAGACCAAATAATACTTGTTAGAAGAAGAATGGAAATGACAATTGTGGTGAAGGTTTCCAGTCAAAAGATATCTAGGCTGATATTCTCTAAACATTATTGTTTTTATTTTAAAAGGAAAAGATTTTTGGTAATCTGTCTGACAGCCATGCAATTGCCCCAGCCAGTTGAAACTGACTAGGAATGATCCTTCAAGCCTGGAAATCCCAGGTGAAATTCAAGCCGGCAATCATGCTCTGATTGGGCCATAGTTCATTTGCCATACTTGGGTGCCTGTCTCCTTAATACTCAAGGATACAGATTTATGAGCCTTAAGAACAGGTTCTGTTCAGGTAAGGTTATATTCTCTAGAAAATTGAAGGGTGCTATCATTAGAAGGCAGATCATATCCACAGAAACTTTGAAAATGATGATGGTATTGGTGCTTTAACCATGGATTTTCATTGCAAAAGTTCTATTTAGTTGATAGTGGAACATTTGTCCCTTGGACGTTAGTTTCAATATGACTAGTGAAATAGAGACAGGCAAGGCTTGGAAAGTTGTTTGGTATCTTAGTTGTCAATACTGCTCTCATAGATGTTTTGTTTTTCTTCAGGAAATGGAACCTTCAAGCGTTCAACCTGTTTCCCTGTTGTTATTAGAAAGGTCGGACTATCTACAGAAGTTCATAAATTTAAACACTAGGAGAACAATGACTAGACAACAAGATTGACAACTGGGATCTCTAACTTTTACAAATGGAACTTTTCAAATTTCCTTTGTGGGACGGGATTGATTACTAAGTTTGTTATGGAGGGATGGGAGTTGTGTTGTTTGGTTTGGACTGAGATAAAGCCCTTGGTCTTGAGAATTTTTGGTCCTTTTCCAAATTAATTAAATTTTTTTTTTTTTTTTTATAAACTACTTGCACTAAAGGTTGTTTGGCTGCGTCTTTAATCAATTCTGAGTAGAAATCAGTTCCAAAGGCATTTACGTCAGTAAGAATTGTCTTGAGGAAATTCAATTTATATATTTTAGATGAGCAAAAGAATTTAGAGGGAGATGAGAATGAATCTGTGGAACCACATTTGTAAACAACATTGAGCATGAGTTGCCTGGATCACATTTCCTGTGGCAGCTGTATGAAGTTGGGCTGTCTAAATAACAGAGAGAATTTAGAGGGAGATGAGAATGAATCTGTGGAACCACACTTATAAACAACATTGAGCATGAGTTGCCTGAATCACATTTCCTGTGGCAGCTGTATGAAGTTAGGCTGTCTAAATAACAGAGAGAAGGCATGAAGACAGCAGATAGTGCAATTGGATAGGGAAAGTACCATGATTGATGTCAGACAAACTCATGTGGATATTGAGAGTTCATCTAGACAAATAGTTGGAGCTAGTCAGAGTATGAGAGGAAGGAAGATGATGGAGAACAATGAGATAGAGTTTCTGAATCCATGTGTTTGTGATCAAAGTATTGGGTGGTGCTGTTGATTGATTGATCAAGCGAGAGTGGAACCAGTAATTTGGGTGATAAAAGTTGGTGCTCGTCAGCATAAGAGAGGCAGGAAGACGGTGAACAATGAGGAGAGAGTGTTTCTGAATCCATACGTTTGTGATCAAAGTAGTGGGTGGTGCGAGAGAGAGAGAGAGAGATTCTAAATCCATGTGTTTGTGATCCAAGTATCAGGTGCTGCTGTTGAAGCAATAAAATAGCGGATATCTACTCTCTAATATTCCATTGGCTGCTGAATATGTACAAAAAGAAGTTCATTCTCTCCTCTGTAAACTGCTTGCTGATAAGGCATCAGCTCTTCTTGCTGTATTGTGATGTTGGAGGACAGTGCGAGAGTTTCTGAACCCATGTGTTTTGTAATTCAAGTATTGGGTGGATTTGTCTATCTAAAATTTCATGTGTGACCTTGAGTTTCTGAGTCCATATGTGGATTGTGCTGTCAATCTAAAATTTGATGTGTGACCTTATTAATCAATCCTAATTAGCTTGTGACAAGCTCAAAACTAAAAAGTGGATAACTACTAATGTTCCATTGGCTGCTGAATATGTACCAAATGATGTTCATTCTCCCTTCCGTAGACTGCTTGCTGTTAAGGCATCGGCTCTTATTGATTTCCATTTAACATTATAAAGAGTCCTTCAGTACTTCACTGTTTGATGATGATTTACCAACTAATACGAAGCTACAGTGGCTTTTCTGATCATTGAAGTGATTATGTCAACATAATAATTTTTAGCACTTTGAATTACTAAATCACAAGGATGACTGATGCAGTTTGCATATGCAGGTGACAGACGCTCTTGCTAGTGCTGGTCTTGAATCTTCCAATCTCATTGTTGGTATTGATTTCACAAAGAGTAACGAGTGGACAGGTTTGACCTAATCTGCAGTCTGAAATCTATCATTAGGAGTTTCTATTGCTTCATTTATTCTTAAATTCAGGTAAAAGATCATTTGGTGGCCGGAGCTTGCATCACATTGGAGACTATTGGAATCCCTATGAACAAGCAATCTCCATTATTGGGAGAACCTTATCTGCTTTTGATGAGGACAACTTGATTCCGTGCTTTGGGTTTGGAGATGGTAGCTCTTGTTAATTTCTCCTAAAGAAGATTTTTAGAAGAAACTTTACGTAGTATGAATGTGATGAATATATGTTTTCTATGTTTGGCAGCATCCACGCATGATCAAGATGTTTTCAGTTTCTATCCGGATGAGAGGCCTTGTAATGGTTTTGAGGAAGTGCTGACGCGGTACAGAGAAATAGTCCCACCTCTGCGACTAGCCGGTGACTACATAGTTTTTGTTTTCAGGATTATGCATACCACAAAGTTCTCTCATGTAGTTGTTATAATTGATGCTTATACTGTTTTCTTCTGGCAGGACCGACATCATTTGCCCCTATTATTGAGATGGCCACGACTATTGTGGAACAAAGTGGAGGACAGTACCATGTTCTTGTGATAATTGCTGATGGGCAGGTTTTCCTCTTTGCTCCATATTTTGTTCTTGCTTTTAAGTAACTTTGTCAGTTCTGTTAGGGGTGTAAATGAACCCAGACAGCCCGACAGTTCTAAAAGATTTGACCAATTTAAAACATGACTTGAACATAACATATTAATCTGGTTGATTTTTGTGGATTCTTTTTGTAAAATATGATTAATTAATGAATGGATGATAAAAAGAATAATCTGCCAGATGATCCGATTAAGATCTGCCAAATTTTGAAAATATCTTCCTACTGTATATTTTTTTTGCACTGTTAAACGGTATCTTTGTTATCTAATACAAAAAGTACGCTTTTTCTTACTTGGTGCTGAGCTAACTTCAACTATCTATCCCTATTTATTTGTTATTTTTCTACTTAGTTTCCATCATTTACATGTGTTACAAGGTGTAGCTAGAAGGGGAGCCTTGGCACAACAGCAGAGTTGTCGTTGTGTGACTTGGAGGTCACAGGTTAGAGTCGTGGAAACAGCCTCTTGTCAAAATGCAAGGTAAGGCTGCACACTATAGACCCTTTGTGGTCCGCCCCTTCCCCAGACCCTACACATGTAGGAGCTTCGTGTGCCAGGCTGCCCTTGTTATAAGGTTTAACTAGTTCTATGGATATTGATGAAGACTCTATACTTTGAGATTGATAAATGTTTAATTGTTACTTTACCATTTTGAATTTGTTTCAGTCATATGTTCGTATATTGCATGTTTCTTATTTGCTTCTTGTGTTGGTATGGGTTAGACTAGTCACAAATTCAATATTTTGACTATTGAGAAGGAGCCACACTTTTAAGCTTTTTGCTTGATGTCAAATTTACTGTATTGACATTGGATAGCTAACCATTATTTTAAGCTTATTGGTGGTTAATATTTATGAATTATAAGTTTTAATATGGCTAGTTCTTTTATTTAGTATAATTGACAATCTAAATTTGATGACATCATTAGTTGAGTTTCAGCTTTCTTGGCAGTGATGAATATATAGTTTGACTTATTGGTGCTAATGTTTTATATAAATATATATTAGGTAACTAAAATAACAAAGAATAATTATCGATATGGATCATGTATATGCTTACTTTTCTTTGTGATCATACGTAATTTCCTTCTATGTGATCATAAATAATTTCCATCGTTGGCTTTTATCCTGGACTCTTTGATGGATAGTCTGGATCCAAATGGATTTGGAAGCAAACATTCAAACAAGATCTGAAAATTTGTTCGACTAGAATCCAATCCAGTTGGGATCCTAGTGGATCGTGACTGTAACATAGGCATAGGTGATCTGAATTGGACTATTTACTCCCCTAATTCTGGGTAAAAAGCAATGGGGTAGAGGCGTAAACGGATGATTATAACTTCATGGACCTAAAGCTAGTGCTAACAAGGTTAAAACCAAGGAATATTAGGGAAAAGACACTCAAAATTGATCCCTTGATGGATAATTTACCACCTATGCAATGAAGGAAACACCTAGACATTTCTATTAAGCCAGCTCTGCTTTGTTCTCTCAAAAAATGAATGTTCATTTTCTTGTCAGTGACAATATGAGGGCATACAAGGGGTGGTGGCTGGAAGGAAATAAAATGTCAAAATGGGAAAAGCAGAAGCAAGAAAAGTAACATGGTTATGTTAAAATACAATTAATAGGGATATATGTAGTGGAGAAGTTCCAAAGCTGTTATAGGTAGTAAGACCTATGTAGTTAGAGGTGCACCTAGGTGCACATACCGTGCCTGAATTCTGTAAAATTGCAGGGGTTTCAGGCTCCAGTGCCTAGGTGTGTTCTTGGGGTGCACCTAGAGCCTATGTTCAGGCATGCCTCCCATGCCTATGCGCAGGTGATGAGTTGTTAAAATTCCAAACTTCAATTTTTTTTGTTTTTTCATCTTCCAACCCTATTTTTTCTTCTCTTGAGAGCTTCTGCTGTTAAAACAACCATTCCTCTTCAAGCTTTTACAGATCTAAGCGAAGAAAGGTATAGATTGATGAATCTTCCAGCTAAAACCCTATTTTTCTGAAAAAAAATAATGTAAAAATTAGTGCCCTTTTTTATTTTTATTTTTATTTTCATTTTTGGTTTATTATTATTATTTTTTAATAAGTCTTGATGGTGGCAGAAACAAACATTCCATTTGTTTTTCTTGTTTGTTTGCTATAGATTTAACTTCTTTTTAGATTTTTTTCAATTTTTTTTGAAAAAACAGTTACAAAATTTTGAAATAACTTTTGTTTTTTACATTTATTCCTTGAAGCAGATTTTCATTCACATATATAGCTTCAATTCTTAGAAATTAGCATGTTTGAGTAATATTTTATCATAGAATTATGTTCCTATGTTTTTCTTACCTTTTTTAGGATTTTTGAGATTTATTGAATTTTTATAATTCTTAATATTTATTTTTGCTCCTTGTGATTCAGGCGCAAGCCTAGTTGCACCTCTAACTACATAGGGTAAGACACATGGAGTTTTTTTGGTAAGAACAAATACTTCACTTGAACTATCTCCCACATGTTTTAACTTATTAAATCGTTTCTAGCCAACCAAATGCCCTCAGGTCCCTTAGTTTTGAGAATCTAAGTCATTCTCATCAACATACCAGTCCATCAATGCACACAATATATGAGTTAGGGCTGATAGGTTATCTATGTCTGGACAAGCTTTATTGCTTATTGCAGTGGGTGGACTATGGCAAATTTAAAAGACGTGTTTGTAGGATGGAGATACCAATCCACTTCAAACATTTTGTTTAACGATACCATTGGTGTTGGTTACCCAATTGGTCATCATAATAATCTACTAAATATTCCAGGAAGTACATTATGATATAGGTAATATAATTTACCTGAGACCTGAGGCTGGATAAGTTCCCTTGCTTATTAGAATCTGGAATATGTTTGGCGTAGGTTACAAGGAGTGTAGATACTGCTCATGGCCAGTTAAGCCCACAAGAAATAAACACGGTTGAGGCTATTGTAAGAGCAAGGTACATTTTGTTACCTTCCTTTAGGGATTATTTATTTATTTAAATAATGGATGACCACCCTAACATGTTGCTGTCATGTCAGTGAGTATCCTTTGTCAATTATTTTAGTGGGAGTCGGTGATGGGCCTTGGGACATGATGAAGGAATTTGATGATAATATACCTGCTCGTGCTTTTGACAATTTCCAGGTATAAATGGAAGATGAATCTACATTTTATATGATCTCTTCCTTCAGTTTGTTGTCTGATTTCATCCTGATTTGAGAAGCATTTGTCTTTTCTTGCCAGTTTGTGAATTTTACAGAGATTATGTCGAAGAACGTGCCTGTGCCTAGAAAGGAGACTCAATTTGCACTTGCAGCATTGATGGAAATACCTTCTCAGTATAAAGCAACTTTAGAGCTTAAAATATTGGGGTATTTATGCTTTTGCTTTTATGGTTCTGCCGTCTGTTTTCCATTTTAGGTGCATACTTGCCTGAGACAAAATTGACTGCTAATAATTCTTCTTTGTTGTGATCAACAGTAACCAATCCAGGAAGTACGCAGACAGGGTTCCTCTTCCCCCACCTCTTGGAAATTATGGTGCACCTTCATTTAGCTCGAAACCTTCCCCTTATGGTAGTGGTTACCAGAGTACACCTTATCATGGGAAAAAAACATCAGTTGCTTCAGCTCCTTCCATGAGCTCCGGATCTGTTGGTACACGACCTACAAGTGTTGATAACCAGGTTAGCTGCTTCTGAAAATGGTGTCTGTATGCCTTTACCCTTACATATTGGATTGTTTGTTACTTATTTTAATGTCAAGTCTTGCAGAAAGAAATAAATAAACCATTGCTAAGAATCCTTCAAGTAAACTCATGGTTAACATTTTGTATGTGCTTCCATTAGTGGAATAGGATCTATTTCTCCCATCATGCTGCAGATTGATTTTTCCTGTAAATTGACAGGTTTGCCCCATTTGCCTTACCGGCCCCAAAGACATGGCTTTTGGTTGTGGACATCAGGTACACTTTAGTGCCTTGCTTCTTTTACCTTTTTGCTGTCAATCTTTTGTTTTCTTTCTTCTCTCTTGGAAAGTGTTGCTCTCACATAAAACACGACTCGAGACCCCACCCCCCCCCCCCCCCCCACACACACACACACGTATTTCTACCTGTTGATTCATCTATAGACATATACGCATATTATGTAGGGAGAAATATGGGCAGCTTAATATAAAAATAGGCTACTTATATTGCACTTCCCTAAGAAAAGGAAAAACACACCAATAAAGAGGCTACTTATGCTGCATTTCTTAAAACACAGACACACACAATTGGTGGGCCATAGTGCAAATTTCTTTCTCAATGGACGATTGTAAGCCTTTATTGATGTATATTGATCATGGGTTTGTTATATCCTTTCTCTTTCAAAGGCTACGAAGTAGACACTTACAGTTGTCAGATTATATTGAGGATTTTGGCGATCAGCTGTACAAATCACCCAGATTCTCTATAGCAAAATATGAGAATTCACAATATCTTATATAATGAGGTCTTCCTTCCTTGTACGTTTGAGAAAAGGAAACGAGCAAGATGATGCCAGCTAGGACTGTATGTCATGGCGGGCTGTTGGACGTAGGTTCTATGCCTCAAAGTTCTAATATTTGTGGAGCGCTGACAGAAGCTCTTAACCTAGAATGACAACAATATTGGAGCCTTATCCTTAAGCTCCTGGTGTCCTGGTTGGTTCGTTCAACTAGATATCTGTACCATAAACCATCATTAGTCTTAGGAGAAACAGAGCTCCAATCTTTTTCTGGTTGCAGTTATTACTGTTCCAATCTTTGGATTTCCTTTAATGGATGCATTTGTCGAGCTCCTCTTCTAGTAAAACCTAATATTGTTGCAGTTATCAATGTACCAATCTATTGCTGTATTTTTCGAGCTTGTTTTTTCTGCAAAGTATATGGGGGAAGATCCATCTGTCGTCCGAACTTTTATGTGTTTCACCCTGCAGCATTTGTTCCTGTCCCCCGATCGTTCTGTTTCTCTGCCAAAAGTTGGCATCTGGAAGTGGAAGATTTGTGTCTATATTTGCTCGATCCACTTAATTTATTCATAGAAAATTGTCCTGGGCACTTCTAGATCAAAGCCAGAAAGCGTGCTGCTCTTCCATTTTTTGTTCTACCCTCCTACGTTAGGTTAAAGTTTACTGCCCTCATTTTCTTTCTCTCTGGTTGGGGTTTGTGGGTGTCTTCCATTCCATTGGTAGCCTGTGTTCCTGCAAAAGCTCAGAATTGATTCTGACACACCCTAAAATTTTCAATCCAACAGAGAATGTGTTCTGAAAATTATCTCTTGTACATATGGAAATCCTTTGAAATAGATGTAAAAAGTAAAGAATCACGACCACATAAATAGTGCTTTGGTTGGCCCAAACAAGGGTATGCCTTTTATATCAGGGCCTAAGATACTATGAGGGCTTTTATTTTGCACTTTGCGGGTCAGCACGTCCAATTACGTTGCCCCAATATCGAAGTCTACTCCTAGGCTATTAAAGGGTGTGGATCTCAGCTTCTTATCTAGACATGCTTTTGTAGTTGCTCATGGTAAACAATGTAAAATTGATATACTGACAACTAGAAATTGTCTATGCAGACATGCTGTGAATGTGGACAGAGCCTTCAATTGTGCCCTATTTGCCGGAGAGAGATAGACACCAGAATAAGGCTGTACTAAGACTCCATCTTCCATATGTAGGCAATAAGATTGGATTTGTTTTTGCTTCTGGTCCTGTCTGCTCTGCACATCAAGATTCTTTGTATATTGCTTGTTAAGAAAAGAAGGTTTTGATGATAATGCTGAGGCAAGAGAATGCTTCTTGGGCGTGTGTTCGCCGTGCTGCAAATGTGGTCCTTCTGTACATTACTATCATATTTCAAATTCTTTGGTTAATTTATATTTTTTATGCAACTATGTTTCCTGCTTTTCTACGGTTTTCATGGGCACACCATGTCTTATCACGTCCAAGGGTGAATTTATGTTGTAGCTGTAGATTGATTGACTTATTTGTTTACCTTTTTAACGAATCAGCCAGAGCAGTCTCTGGGAGATTAGTTTCCCCTGCGACCGTTTTCCATGTGAAAATATGCGTATCAACTATATATCACAATTGCATGTGGAAACTTTCGGCAGGATTAGTGCATGTGGGACCCTTTACTGTAATGATCTAGACCATTTGTATGGTTGGCGTGCAGCTTGGACAATCATCTCTGCGTGGCTCATCCATGGTATGGTCTAGTATAGATGGTTTGGTCATTAAAAAAAGCAAGCCCTACTACTTTATGCCATGACATTTTTTATGTATATTCACTAAATGTACGACAATTTTTCGTTTTTTCCTTGAGCCGTTGACTCCTAATATTGGCGGCACAAAGATTTAACTCAATCAGGCAAGAAAATTTCCCATCCAAATATTTGACCCATTTCGTGACTAGGTTCTTATATTGCGCACGGTTAAGGACTGAGATCGTCCTACAAGGTGGACCCCTCTGTTACTTTACCACAAATTCTAGATAAGGGATGCACCAGTTCACCAACATCAGAATCATTCCCCCTCTTAAGCTGATATCTTTATAAGAAGAATTACAAAGCAAATTATTCACAACCACTCCTAAATTTAATCCTCGATCAAAGAAAAGCGACTCCAATATGCAACTAGTGAGATGTCAAGTTTTTTGTCACCAATGTTATTAAACATTTATTGGTATATATATCTTTATATGGGATATACTAATTTTATTTGAACAATATGCATTCACATATAGAGTTTACTGTATCCGTATCATCAAGAGATCTCGATTAGGGGTTGGTAACATTAATTTTGTTCATCCATTTTCTTCTATGAAGTGTCATGGCTTCATTCAGTCTTAGATTTTTTGAGTCTTTTTTATTAGTTCTATCCATATTCTTTTGGGCCTTTACTTTGCCCTTTTAGAATTTTGGAGTTAGATCGCCTCATTCCTAACCAGGATCATTTTTTATCTCTACTGGTCAATGTCTAAGCTATTTAAGTTAATCTCGTTCATCTTATTACGTATTGGTGCTACACCTAAGTTTCCTTTAATGTTTTTATTTCTAATTCTATCTTTTTTGGTCTTGCCTCTCATCTATCTCAACATTTGTATTTCAGCGATGCTCATCCCATGAACGTGCTGTTCTTTAATTGCCCAACACTAATCCATAGAATATGGCTAACTTTACAACTTGTCATAGAAATTTTCTTTTAGTTTGAGTGGCATTCGCTAATCACACAAAACACTGGAGGTACATTTCCATTTGTTCCAACTTGGTTGGGTTTTCTGGATAACCTCTCTCTCAATCTCTTTGTTGTTATTAAGTATAAGAAGTGTTCTTTTAAGTAGACTTCTTGGTTATCTTTATTGGCGCTATACTTATGTTCCTTCTTGCTAAAATTGCATTTCAAATACTTTATCTTAGTTCGGTTGATTTTAAATCTTTTAGATTCTAACTTATTTATCTATAACTTCTGCTTTGTTTATAATGCCCTCCATTGTCTTATCAATTAAAATTATATAATTTGCTAATAACATAAACCATATAATCTTCTTGTGCAGATGTTTTATGAACTTATCTATAAATAATGTGAAAAGGTACAGGCTCAATGTCGGTCCTCGGTGCAATTTATAGTGATCGGCAAATTACTAGTATTTCTGCTAGTGGTCCTAACGTTTGTTACTATTTCTTAATACATATCTATGTTTATATACTCTGTGACATTCATTTCTCATTCAACACCTATCATATTAACTCCTTGGGGACTTATCATAAGCTTTTTGTAAGTCAATAAAGAAAATGTGGAGGTGCTTCTTCATCTCCCCATGTTTCTCTATCAAATGTCTAAGTAGGAAAATAGCTTCTATAGATCTTACTGTATGCATTAACATAATAGAGCTTTTAGTATGGATGAGTTCCATAGGAAAATTGACATCATGAATGTAGCCTTTGATTTCTCAAGGATTTATTTTCAAATATATAAAGGGGATGACATGGTTTTCATCTCAACTTATCTTGAGCCCTTACTATGAGACAAGGAGATCACTTCATCTCAAGCACCACAAAAGTTACATGTTTTTATCTCAAGATCCACTCAGCTCGATCTACCTTAAGAGCCACTAATACCCTGTACTATCGGTTCATGATTTTTCAGCCGTTGATGTAGAGGTATACAATATTTTAGATGGGTCTCCCATGCATGGATCATCCATTGCTTTGATCTACAGTACAGATGGTTTGGATGATTAAAAAGAGTGAGAAAGCCGCACTTATGTTAAATAATAATGAAAGGGCCAGGCAAGATCCAAAGCCTTCTAACGCAGTGCAGAAGGTGCCTCTACCTTGGTTAGGTCATGTTTCCAGGCAGCCTGAGAGTTGTGGGTATGTTTCTCCAAGCATTCCAGGATATGTCCACACTCCAACATTCCAGAAAAAAAAATTATGGAGTATAAGCGCGGCTCACTCTTTTCAATTCATGTAAACTGCAACAAGATATATATGTGTCTCCCGTGTGACCCGTTGTGACAATTTAACAATTTATGCAATAAAATTCGAACCACAGCTGAACGTTATTCCTCTCCGACTTTTGGTCTCCAAAAGAACGATTAGGAAATCGGAGCACAATGCTCTATATGTCACCGAGAACTCTTAACAGATCAAAACTCAAAATCATGCACCCATTTAGAGTTTTCACATATAACTAATCAAAGCAATCTCCTTCAATTAAATGGTTTGGATCATTGAAGCAATGTGCCTCCAAAAGGGCTGTTCACAAGATTGAGCAAACATTGCAGGTGTTCTAACTGGTAAATGATCTTTGCTCTTAGAAAAAAAGTAGCGGGAAACAGTAAAAGGGTCGCTACTATTTTCAGTGGTCCAAACCGTCTATCAAATAGTTCATGCCACGGATGAATCTCATACACCAATAACCAAGCTTCTCGATAACACAAAGGCTCCTAATAATTCGATGATAAAGAACTTTTAGTCCTCTTACACCCTCTACATAATTCAATTACTTTGCAGAATTCTTCACAGATTTCCGTTGAAATAATGTTCATAGCGAAACAAAATCCCACAAATCTACCCAACACAGGTACGAAATTTGTACAGATGTTATCGGGAAGGTAGCTATGGCAAACATTCTGCAGAAAGGAGTGAAAGAAGCAGGGCTGAATGAGGCCCAGTGCTCATCTTCTTAGTTTCTCTCATAGCTGCTGCTTGGTCCCAGAACAACAATTCGTTTCCAGATGCATCATCGGCACATTGGCCAGAAATATGGACCATAGTGACGGAAATAAATCTAGGCAACTCTCTTCATCTGATCATCCTGATCTGGGCAATTCAACGCTGGCAGCGGCTAGCCACGATCAGCTTTGTCATTCCTCATCACCATGTTCACAAGCAAGCACAAAATTCAGACCAGCAAATTGTATTCCTGATGGCTGAGATGCTGGTCTCCCTGCTTTCGGTCTTCTGTACTTGAGCTCGAGCCGAACAATGGAATGTGGTTAATTAACAAGGCCAAAATAGAATCTGGCCCTCCAAGAGCAGCTATCTACTGAGACCCTACGGGGTTTTCATGTGTTAAACCAACCCGAACAGTGACAACAATACGAAGCCAGTCCCGAAGAAGGTCAGAATCTTCCTCTTTAACCGCAGAAGAACAGGATTTGGTTGATGAAGCCTGATCCTTGCCAGCTTGTTGTTCATCTTTAATTGATGCTCCATTCTTGGAAATGCCACAAGAATTTTGAAGCAATAAAAGATGCGACATGATTTTGATGGCACTTGAAATAAGTCCGAACAAAGACAGGGGTGATCAATCACAGCCAGATTTTGCATTCATCCAAAGCAAATGCTTCTGATTATATTTATTTTGACCAGCCGAATTTCCTATGACCTTGAAGCATTTCAAGTACTAGACTTTGCGAATCTACTTCGTCTTTAAATTCAGACAATGATAAACCATGTTTCAGCCATCCCTCCAAAGTGGAATGGCAACTTGCAGCAATATCAAAGACAGCATCAAGTCCTCCAAATTCTCGTAATCTTTCCCTGGAGTGTTCGCCACGCCGTCTCACTCGGAGAGAAGTTCCTTGATGAGAAGTAGACGTGGATGCTTTCTCCATTTTCGATGGAGCCATCCATTTTGAGCTTACTTCAGGCTTTACTTTTCCATTATCATCTTTGTTTGATGGCTTTCTCTAGATTGTTGAAGTGGATATAAAATCTGATATTTTAATCACTTCTGCTTTGTCGTCCGTGGTATCGGGTGTGGGTGGATTCAGGAGTCTCAGAAGAAAGCAAATACATGGAGATGAATCTAGCACATGTTCTTCTTTACCTTCATTTTCCAAAATATAAAGAAATAGTCGAAGCAGCAAGAGTGCTGGGGGAATCATCGAGGGAAAGGTGTCACAGAATAGCATCAATGATTGTTCTTACCGGGCCTAGAGTTTTCAGAAGCCCACGCTGCTGCGACGTCCGACCGATTGGCAAAAGAGATAAGAGACGCTCTTACGAATCTGCGAAGGCTGGCCTGGCAGGAGCCCATCCAAGGCAAAATCCACTTTGTCCATCAAAGGTGGAACTGCAGGTGATTCTTTGGAAGTCTCTTTCGTGCCAGTCACACCCAAATTGTGCAACTTGTCCTCCTACAGGATGTTCGACCGTTGTTTTCTCCGTCTTCAAGGCCTTCAATCTCATAGAGTCAGACCGTTTGCTGGGGTTTTCGAAGCTTTATCCCACCTCCTACTCAAATTTCAAACTCATTTGCTGTACTGACAGGGAGTTTTTTGTAGTACTTTGTCATTGAGATATTGCTAAGTAAGAGTTGGTCACGTCCCACAAATCAAGGCAACTAGCTTATTCTCATCTTATCTTCCTTCTTTTTCTCTCTTGAGAGTCAATAGAAGATCTCGGGCAACATTCCCACAAATTAAATGTTAATACAAGAAAACTGTGCCGGGCGTAGAGTTTTAGAATTTATACTAGAATTTAGAATTTGATGGCATAATTCCATTTTGGGAGGTAGACTTTTAGAATCTGACAGAATTCGAGGGCGAAATTCGAAAGAAGGGCGGTAGAGTTTTAGAATATAGTTTGCGGAATTTATGAGCAGAATTTAGTTGGAGATTTGAATTTCCCTTCTGAAAAGTATATTTGACCGACATAATGGAAATTTTATGTGACCATATTTCTCACTTGTGTGGCCAATTCTTGTGGATCCTAGTTACAAAGAAAGGGTGCGTATTGAATAGTTGTTTTTATAGTCTTCCGGTCAGTTAGGCATCTACATGAGCGTGTAAGAAATATATTAGAAAGATATCATTCACATTAATCTACAGAAAGATATTGGGAGTGCAATACATAGTATCCTTAGCTTCTCTTCTTTTACGTGCCTACAATGAAGAAATATGTATATAGTAAAATATGATAAGTCAAACAAATACAGAAAGGCAAAACAATAACGTATAATAAAAAGGGCAGCCCTAGTGCACGAAGCTCCTGTGTATGCATGGTCTAGGGAAGGGGCAGACCACAAGGGTCTATTCTACTCAGCCTTACCTTGCATTTTTTAAAGAGGCTATTTCCATGCCTTGAACCTATGACCTCAAGGTCACACAAAAAGTTTTACCGTTGTACGAAGGTTCCCCTTCAATGCAGGGTCTAGGGAAGGGGCAGACCACAAGGGTCAATAGTACACAGCCTTACCTTGCATTTTGCAAGAGGCTGTTTCCACGCTTTTGAACTCGTGACCTCAAGGTCACACGACAACAACTCTATTGTTGCCCCAAGACTCCCCTATCTTGCACTTGCGACCTCACTTATAATGTGAACTATAATTCAATTTATGTGGATTATTTGTTAGTAGATAATGTTTAATAAGATGGATAAACAAGTACAGCCCACTTGTTCGTAATCAAATTGTTGATCTTCTAGACCTCAATTACTTTCTTATTTGATGATGCACCTTCTATTAGGGTAAGCATCCTTATAAATATGAAAGATATCTTAACGATAGTCTACTTATAATTACAAATAAAAAGTGCAAGATAATGATGGGACCATCTTATAGAAAGGCAATATTTGACGGAGATGATGATGGAGCCCACCTTTGAATGATCCAGCCCATTCAGCCTATTCATTTGATTGCTCGTATGTCAGATGTCTAGTAGTTTAAAATGTGTATTGATTGGATGATTCTAGAATGTACACGGTTATAGTTTTGATTAGATTAAATGGATAGTTTATTGCAGACACAACCCTTAGGAATTTCATTTCGTAATTCCTCTTAAATTTTGCACGCTCAAATTCAGTCTGACTTTTCTCTAAATTATTTCTAAATTCTTTTAAGTTTAAAATCCTAAAGTGTTCCAATCAATGTCTCCTCATCATTTTCTTTTACGCAGCAACCTTCCTACCTCATACTTAGAGTAATGACAAATGTTTTTGAGGGGCATCCTACTTTTTATTTCAGATCCATTGGGTAGTCCCACATCTGAATTTTTATTTAAGATTATTGAAGTACCCCTATTTAATTATCTATATAGAAACATTTTAGAGGGTTTTTTGGTCAAAATTCAAAAGATCATTGTAGTTTTTTCTTTTTCTTTTTTTTGTTGTTGCTAAACTCTAAACGTTTTGCCAAAATGTAAATTTTCAAAGAATCTTTAACTTTTCATCGAGCTTAATAGATAAATTAAAATTTTTGTATGATTGCCTAGAATAAATCTAGTTCACATAAAACAATATTTGTTTTATCTACTTCAATATTTTTATATAACTTTGGTATCCCATGATAGATTCAAACTAGAAGTTGCCCCTATATATAACAATGATGGTAAATAATTAATTTTGTGATTAGAAGAATGGTCTGAGTTGAAAAGAATAAAGATCATGAAATCAAAGCTAAGATGTCAATACGTTTCGGTATTGGCCAGTATGCTAAAATTTTGGATATCGGTCGGTAAAATGGTACAAAAAGTAGCCCATCTCGATGCCACATAAATTACCAGCATAAACCGGTTTCAGTGTTACTGGTTATTACTGGCTAGGTTTCAGATTTTTGGGCATCAACAAATTTACCCACACCGATACCATTTCACGCCCAACCAACAACCCCCCGCCCCCCACCCCCACACACACTATGAAGGTGCAAGTGCTTCTTTTTCTCTTCCCATCATTTTGCTTATTTTCCTTTCTTTTATTTTTATTTTTCTTCTTCTTCTTCCTCTTATCTCCTCCTTTCTTTTCTTAAACTACTGCTGACTGAGCCTCTTCTTTCCCGCTGCATCTTGCCGAAAACAATGGCATTGAGACTATTTCTTTTTGTAATATCCTTAATTTTTAGTATAACTTAAGAAATTACTGAATAAATTAAATTAAAATTTTATAGATGAAAATTTTTCCTAAAAACTTAAGAATTTAAAAGTTCTCGTCGATAGGATTCCAACGCCGCAAAGAACGCTGAAAACGGAGCTCAAATGAGGGAGTTAGGAGCCGTTGAAGTTATATGGGCATTTTAGTCATTTGGCAGAGAGGTATAACACAGGAGCCCAAATTGATAATGGCACCCCCGTCTTCCACACGCCTCTACCCGGATCCGGAAAAATCGCGAAGAAACCATGGAAAGAGGCTTGAAGGGAAGAGTTTCTCTTCCCCTAAGACTCTAAACCCTATAAATATTCCCCCTAGGTGCCAAAACACTCCATTTATTCCTCGTTTGCACTGAGTTGCATCTGAACTCTAGCTCTGAAAACTTCAAATTTTTTGGCGAGTGGAACTCCAGCAAAGTCTATCAACCCCACCCATACGAGGTAAGTTCGAAACCCTTAAATATTTATTTATTAAATAGGAAATATAAATTAGAAATATATTTAAAATCAGGGAAAAATCAAATTTTCCTGGGAACTCTGTGCACGCTACTGTTGGAGTGTGATTTCACGGATGAAACCACGACTGTTTGAAAATCACATCGTCCAACTAGTGCACAAGAGACCCAAGATCAAACCCTTTAAATTTGAGAGAGATCCAACGGTGGGTTTCTCTAGAAAACGTGAAAACTAGTACCTAGGGACGTTTTAGGAACTTGGAAAAAATTATTTAAAAAACATGGTTTTTGGCAAAATCAGTGCAAAAGGAGGGCATAAATGAATTCTAGAGGAAATTCTACGAAAAATGGCGCAAAACGGAGCCTTGTAAGCTAGCCGGAGACGACCGGAATCCGGTTGTCTTCTCCTGCGGTGTCGACCGCGTCGGCGCCCTGGCACTGACGCCGGGATGCACAGTAGGACGCCCGAACGGGAAAGGCTCACTACCAGCAGTCGTCGTGCATGTGGGAGCCCCCACGTGGGCTGTCTCAGAACGTTGGGACGCATGGCGTCTTGACAACCGTGATGCACGCGGCGGTGCGTCACGGTACTGAGGACGCACGCAGAGCATCCCCGTGACGCGTCTTGATTTCGGGCATCTTCGTGACGCCGGTATAAACCGATGCAAACCAGCGCCGCCGGTACAAACCACCTTGTGGTGGTCGGCAGGCCCCATTTACGTATACATGAACTTAAAACTTGATTTTTGGGAGCTAGAGGAGTCCAAATCACGATCCAAAAGAGGCGTTGCGACCGTATTGACGATGCGGACCTAGTTTTAACTTAAAAACTTATAAATGACCACTTTTAATTTAGAAAAATTAAATGGCATTTGATAGGAGTTTGGTAACATGGATAGTCCACACTACCGGTCTAAGCCTTTCCATGGGGACAGACGTTAAGTCTCCCGTTATGGTATCGACGGAGAGTGGCGGTGGTTGATACCCATGGAGGGTTGCCACTATGGTATGATGGCCCATATTCTTATTATGCGTGCATGTATGATGAGCATGGTTATGGGTAGTATGCCCAGGTGCGACGACACTCAGAGGTTGGCTATGAGTACTCATGATCAGTGATGTTAGTGCAATGTTGTGGGACCCATTACCTTAGGATGCTCTTATTCTTGTTGTATGCTCATTTATATTGATTCATGTCATGTTTTAACTCCGTGAATTGCATGTTTTATGGAATAAATTGGCATTTATTTAGACATGACTTATGATACTACTATTTTCATAAATGATAGACATTTCACCAGTACTGTTAATTATTTATTTCATTTATTACATTAATTGTCTATATACCTACACAAGCGATAGCTTGTTGAGGCATTGCTTTGTTTTGCAATGCCTTAGATCTCGAGCGTGATAACAAGAAAGGCAAGGCTGTTGAGAAATCGTGAGAGCTGCTGAAGATCCTTTTCCTAGAATTTTAGACAGTGATGTGAGTCAATAAACAGGATTGTCATTTGAATTTAATTATGAACTGTATACTTTATATTTTGGATTTGATTAAGATATTTAGACATATGTTGGATATTTATATGAAATGTTATGATGGATAGACCTTGAGCCATATTATTATTGTGTTTTGGACATTTATTTGATTCAAAATAAAGGCGCCGATTTATTTGACGTTGATTGAATACGCGTATTGTTTTAAATCTATTTATGTTTTAATTTATAAATATGCTATTTTGAGAAAGGAAAACTAACACCCGGAGTTTTTAAAATATGTTTTAGTAAAATGTTAAATAAAACTTTTCTCATGGGATCCCAAATGCTCGAATTAAAAATGTTATTATTAAAATTAAAAAAAATGTCTTAAAAATCCGAGGTGTTACACTTTTCCTCTTTACTTAATGGTAGTGAACAAGCACAAGTTACTTTTGTCTTCCAATAATTGATTAATAATGCAACCCACTTTTGTACAGAAAAGTATTTTGCCTTTAACTTACACCATGTAAATAGAATGCCCTTATACAAGGGAGACTGAATGTAATATTTTTCCTTTGTGCCTAGCTTTAATAAATTTTCTAATTTTTATTTAAGGTTTTTTTGTTTTTTGCAAAACTGCCATCACATTTTGAAATTTTTAGAAAAAAGTTCATTTTTTTTTAATTTTGCAAATTGCCATTAAATTTTCATAAACTTTGCAAAATTGTCATTCTATTAGTTTTCTATCCTTCTTCTTTATTAATTTTTATGAAATTTCAATATTTACCCTTGTCTAACAGACTAGCTACCTCACTAGCTTGTGCACACCAAGGGGAGCTATTAGAAACGGACCGAATCAGGTGAGGTGGGATGCGTTGCTTTGGAAAAGTAAAAAATCAGGAGGGGGGTGGCACTTCCATCAGGTGGGGGTGTGCACAGGGTGGGGATGGTGTAAGGCTAGCAAGGCAGGGTGAGCCAACAATCATGTTAAGCAACTAGGGAGGTGGCGATGATCGAGTCATGCAAGTAGGCGGGTGGTGGGTGCAAGCATTGAACAAGGGTAATATTGAAATTTAGTAAAAACTAACATGGAAAGAGAATGAAAAACTAGCAGAATGACAATTTGCAAAGCTTATGAAAATTTAATAAAAAATTTGCAAAATTTAAAATAAAAAAAATGTAGAACATTTTTGCAAAAATGCCAAAATGTAATGGCATTTTGACAAAAAACCCGTTATTTAAATATTGCTAGTACCAGACGGTACAGATACATTTGGGCGTCACATATTCATCTGGGTCTACACCAGTACCATGACCGAAATGGTATCGACAACTTGGAAGGGGTGATCCTTGATATTAGATTTAGATCTGGTCACTGATTGATCTTTGTGACTTTGTTTGCCTCTAATCAAAGGAGATGTAACCATGCGTTGGACGGTGTAGATTATCTCACCTAATGAATTACCATTCATGAAAAAAGATCATAAAACATCTGTAAATGATGAGAATTTCTATCCATTTCTTGCCAAAAAATAGGCCCCAAAGGATTTTCAGTTCTCCAAAGACCCAACAAAACAATGACGACGAGAAAGTACTAGACTTCTGTTATAGGGAACAGTCGCTGCAATCTCTAACAAGTGGTGATATGAAGTGTTCGTATGTTGGTTCACCTCTCGTACAGGAGTACTGTGTGCTGCTTGACGGTCAATAGACGCTTATTTCATGCCGAGGCACAATCCAAGCTCGTCTCATGGCTAGTGCTAACTTTCTAATGACTTATAATAACACTTGAAATAATATAAGTTTGTAATACACTCTCAAAGCCAATAAATGTCTATTACATTTGATTGCAAACAACTTGGCATCTCTCCTAAAATACACTTGGTCACAAGTTTAGCTGTTGCCTTTTCTTTTGGCCAGGAATTAAATTTAGAAGCGTGCATGCATAATTTTCTTCTTCTTCTTTTTTTTTTTTTTTTTTTTTCTGATGCTTCTCTCGTATGTAAGTCACAACATTTTATATCGAAGTCAATGCTGGAGCACCTCTGGCATATGTGTAGTTGAATGGCTCTGTAGGATGATTGTTTCTCATCTTATATTTCTGATCAAAATATCAACTTTTGTGTATAGAACATAAATAT
This sequence comes from Warburgia ugandensis, assembly GCA_035236585.1. NCBI lineage: Eukaryota > Viridiplantae > Streptophyta > Magnoliopsida > Canellales > Canellaceae > Warburgia > Warburgia ugandensis. Next base: position 79,421,958 of record CP141130.1, read on the forward strand.
ATGCTTATCTTTGCTTTGTGCCCTTGTTATAAAACATCACCTCAGGAGAATATCCCAAAAGCCATCCAGCGTCACAGGTGCAGCCCTGCTATGTCGCATGTTCTCCCTTGTTAGTAAGATTTCTACCTAGATTTAGAGATTTGATAATGCATATACTTATTATTTGCTTTGTAATTTTCGCTGTAGAAGAAAAAAAGGACTCAGGAGTATTTAATATGAGACGTTTTTCCAGTGTCTCGCTTAACTTGGATGTGTTGTTTCCTGGGCGGTCAATAAGTTCAAGCATTGATGAATTGTTCCATGCTTCCATGTTCCTAACTGTTTATGTACTAGGCTTTGTACGAACCACGGACTAAGTATCGACCTCAGTGGACAATTTCAATCTCCAAATATGAGCCTTCAAATGGACTGTTAGAGAAATAAAAAGTTTAAGGCGAATGCCAGGCAAATGTTATTTCTATAAAGATTTAAGCTTCTATAATATAGAAACTGAAACGAAACCTACTTTTCCGCTTCATCCACTCTAAATGGTAACGGCATTTCCCCGCAAGAAAACTCTTTTACTTGTAAAAAAATATAAATATTCACACCGATCTTTCCTTCTTTGCACACATTTACTGATTTAGATTGATACCGTAGTATGCGGGATTTCTTCCAAGGATACATTTGCCACCATATTATGATATACATAATCATAAATTCGAATAATTCTTTGTTGAGACATGCACCATATTCAACTTTGAATTACTTCTTCTCTCTCTCTCTCTCTCTCTCTCTCATACATGCAATACAATTTGGGTCGCCAACCAAGTTTGGTAAGATTTTCTTGTCATGCAAAGAAGCACTAACTTGGATTCAGGCAGCAAAACGGAGAGACTGTAGGGATGATTGGGGAGTCTATATAAGCTCCCAATATCTATACAACACAGCAACTCTCTCTCTCTCTCTCTCTCTCTCTCTCTCTCTCTCTCTCTCTCTCTCTCTCAACCCCTACGCACATAAGATGTTCAACTTGCACAGATTACTCTTCCTACACGTTTTGAATTGGAAAACAATAATGCTCTTTCTTCTGTATTGGTTCACCACTGGAGTCGCCGCAGGAGGCAAATCCGGTAGGTGGGAGCTCCTCCTAAACAACACCGGTGTAGTAGCAATGCACATGGCCCTGACCTACCGAAACACCGTTCTATTCTTCGATCAAACTGAAGCTGGACCATCTGGATACATTCTTCCAAGAGGGCGTGGCCGCAAGGAGTGTCCGAGCTACTCCACTGATCCCTCCTGTTGGGCGCACTCCATGGAGTATCACATTGTCTCCAACACTTTACGCCCACTAAGACTAAGAACTGATACATGGTGTTCTTCAGGTTCTTTCTTCAGTGATGGAACCCTCGTCCAAACAGGCGGTTACGGCAAGGGTGCCAGAAAGATCCGACGCTACGATCCTTGCTCCTATGGCCGCTGTGATTGGATTGAATCAAAGTCTTATCTCTCTCACGACCGTTGGTATGCTTCAAATCAAGTCCTCCCAGAGAATGATCAAATGATCATAGTCGGTGGTAGGAATGTGTTCACTTATGAATTCGTACCCAAATCGTCTAAAGGAGCTTTTGAACTTCCATTCTTGCGTCAGACCAACAACCGACACGAAGAAGGCGGCAATCTTTACCCATTTCTCCATCTCTCATCTGACGGCCACCTGTTCATCTTTGCAAACCGTGATTCGATCCTCTTCGATTACGGGAAGTCAAGGGTTGTTAAGACATTTCCTCGGATGCCAGGCAATGGATCGAGAAGCTACCCGAGCACCGGTTCCTCAGTGATGTTGCCACTTGACCATGCTGATAGGTTTCAAAAGGTGGAAGTCATGATATGTGGAGGTGCACACTCGGGCGCTTACATTGCTGCTAAAGATGGGAATTTCTTGAAGGGTTTAGACAGTTGTGGGAGAATTGTGATCACAGGCGAGAACCACGAGTGGCTGATGGAATCCATGCCGGAATCGCGTCTCTTACATGACATGTTGATACTTCCAACAGGTGATATTTTGATCATCAATGGTGCAACGCATGGTTCTGCTGGATGGGATGGTGCTAGAAATCCTTCTCTGTCGCCTTATCTCTATAGACCTACGAAGAAAGTGGGCGAACGATTCTTAAGTTTGAAATCAACAAAAATAGCAAGATTGTACCACTCTTCGGCTATTCTTCTTCCCGATGGAAGGGTTTTGGTTGCTGGAAGTAATCCGAATAGGCATTATGCCTTCAATGGAGTACCATTTGCAACGGAGTTAAGATTACAGGCATATGTTCCTTATTATATGGGAAATTTTTTTGACAAAAAGAGGGCTACAAATCTATCGATAATCTATCCTGAAGGTGAGATTGGTGTTGCATATGGAGAAGAATTTTGTGTTCGATTTGAACTTGGAAGAGTTCCAAGCAAGGTGATTGATTTTATTGCCTATGCGCCCCCTTTTAATACACATTCAATTTCTATGAACCAGAGAATGTTGAAGCTCAAGTGCAGTAAGCTGGGGAGAGGGGAGCGTGGTGAAGTGACTGTTACTCTTGTGGCTCCTCCTTCCTCTACTGTTGCTCCTGCTGGTTATTATTTGCTTACTGTTGTTAATGGGGGTGTCCCTAGTAAAGCTGAGTGGGTGAGATTCATCCACAGATAGAAGGTTGGTTGCTTAGGCATCCATGGATAGTTCTTCTGTTTTATTTGGAAACACACTGAACATTTGTTTGTAGTTTCTGTTCTATTTTAACATTGAGCTGTAGTTTCTCTAATGGTACTCGAAATAAATGATAACTTTAATTCATACTGATATTTTACCTTGCTTAACATTGCAAAAGATTTTCAGTAGGATTTGCTGCCCAAATGTCTATATAGTATATACTATAGATTGCCTTGCAAGGGATGGGCCCTGCGACAAAATTTTCCCGGATGACTTCTGAAGGAACTGGTTCGGTGATGGATGAGCATACTTTTCAAGGAAAATTATAAGCAGCTGAAAGTTCAAAAACCCACTTGGTAAATGTTTGCAAAACATTGCCTTGATGGGACATGCACCAAGTTTCTCCCCGATCACTTGGTGATACTAAAGTCTACCTCTTTCCTTTATATATGAATGCCTCTAAAGTTTAGGTTCCAGTCAGGATCATACCAGAGATCATAAAGTTAACAATTCAACTCACAATCACTTTAGTCTTATTCGAATTAGTTTTAATCTAATCTATCAGATATACCTATAAAACCTCACGCATTTGACTCACAATATAGCGACTTGACCATCAGGCTGACTCGTTGGAGCCCAAAATTTTTTGAATGGGTTATGGAGGGACTCAACACTTCACCTCTATAAGCCTTAAGAACTCCAAAGATTATGATTGGTTTATAAAGATTAATGGATTGTCATAGACCCTTCCTGGAGCTGTCACTGTGTAAGGAGGTCAAGAGTTTGAGGCATGGAAACAGTTTCTTGCAAAAATGTAAGGTAAGGTTGCATATCATAGTCCCTTTGTGGTCCGCACCTTCCCTACACCCTGCATACCAAGAACTTCATGTCCTAGGCTGCCCTTTTTAATATATTGTAACAGACCTTGAAATCCATTTATAGACTAAGCTATTTGATGCAAAGGAAATACGAAAATATTTTGAGAAGTCAGAAGTAATGCATTTAGCAAACACAATCTTGATATTCCTCTCATTTAGATATATTGATCCTTTCCTCAAGTTTGGCTTGTCTTGGATTGGCTAAATACTGATCATTGGCTGATTCTAGATATTGTGTTTTGGTTTTATTGATCAAGACGATTAAAATTTTCAACTGAAAAAATCATTAGTTTGTAGCATTCGATGAGTATCAATTTTTGTAGCTAGACTAACAAGCCACTCTGAACAGGGTGAATGTGTCAGATCATCCAAATATGAGCCTGTCTTTGTTACATTTACAAACACGCTCCTTTTCTACCTTTCCCTGGCCGCTCTCAGGTAATGTCAAACATGCTAATTAGATAAAGCATGTCTAAGTAATGTCAATAGGATCTTAGCAACAATCTATAAAACATTCTAACACGACGCATTATCTATCTTTTCATTTGATTCAAAAACCTTAACTACGATAAAAATCAGATCAACGTCGGGGCATTTCATATATTTCTAACAAATAGGAATAGGCTTGCTCTGTTGCCACTGATCTAAGTTGATTGGATGATCACAGACCTTGATCCTCCAAACTGCACTGAGGGTCCTGTCACCAAATGGTAAATTGTCAACCTTAGAGGAACTTGTGTTATAGAGGCAAGGTTCTTTTGGTACAGGACTAGGACCATATTGTTGGATTACGATGGTCTAGAAGTTCAATGCTTTAATTATCCAATTCATTTCTCTATTTGTACTTAAGTGTTTGATTTTTAGGCTAGATCCTCATGTCCCCACATTCCAAAAGTGCCTACCTTCTTAAAGTTATTATTTTGAAAAATTAGCCACGTAAGTCCTTTTTTAGCCTTGAAAAGTTCATATACAAAATTGAACCAGGAGATGCATCTGATAATGTTGTCAGGTGGTGTATAAATCTCCCATTTTATAGGAGGATTCTGTTCATTTGAAAGATCTTGCTAACAGCTTTGGAAAAACAAACATAGAAAGAAAGATGAGATGAAAATAAATCAGCTTCAGAATTTGTAGGGGGAGATTGCCTAACATAGCAAACTCTTATTAACTGTACTATCCCAAAAATGGATGTCCAAGACCGCATGCACCTAGTAGCATTCCACCACATTGGCTTGAGAATGCATAAAACATAAGTTAAAATTTTGTGTCATGGACTCATATCTTTGTGGCGACAATTTCATTTTCCATGAGTACGGGGTTAATGATGGGTCAACTCAACTCAACTCAACCAAATTTTGAGTTGTCATATACAATGGACACCTCCTCCAATCTAACTTGATTTTCTTTTTCTTTTTCACATATTAGTAAAGGCACACGTGCACGTGCATGGAGAGAGAGAGAGAGAGAGAGAGAGAGAGAGAGAGAGAGAGAGAGAGAGAGAGAGAGAGAGAGAGAGAGAGAGAGAGAGAGAGAGAGTATAATGCAACCAGACCATACAATTGCATCACATACGTCCTTAAAAGTGGGCATTGGGCCTACTTTTTTTAGTTTTTATCTGACCTAATCTATCCATCTGATTCGTCTCGTGTAGATAGCCTAAGCTTGAAAAATATTCTCTGTTGCATAGCTCCAAGTTCTTTATTTTTGGATGATTTAAATTAAAAAGAAAAAAGACGTTGAAAACACAAAAAATCCTTAAAAGACAGAAACTATCCATTTCATAGCTTTCAATCATTCAAAATAAGACACTTAGGGACCCATTAATAAGGACACTTACGGTGCAAACGTGACGAGACTGGTTGCATCAGAGAGAGAGAGAGAGAGAGAGAGAGAGAGAGAGAGAGAGAGAGAGAGAGAGAGAGAGTTATTGCTAAGATATCGTCTTTAGAAACCATACATAAAAGTTGGAATGTTTGGTGTGGAAATGGGGTCCCATAAAGAGAGTAAAAAATCTTATTATACATTTTACATAGAATTTTAGAAGTAGTTATAGTTAGTTAGAAAACTAGAAAAAACATGGTACTCGAGGTGGGGTACTAAAACAAACACAGTACTTGAGTGGGTTCATGAAAGAAAAGAAAATGAAGATATGAGTGGGTACGTAATTGCCTTTTTTCCCAAAGAATTGGGCAAACCCAAACATAAAAAGGGTAGTCTTGGTGCACGAAGCTCCCACATATGCGGGGTTCGTGGAAGGGGCGTGTGGACCACAAGGGGCTGTTTCCATGCCTTGAACCTGTAACTTCAAGGTCACACGACGACAACTCTACCATTGCGCCAAGCTCCCCTTGTATAGGAATTTTGTTTTGTATAGGACTCTAAAACTAAACTTTATTCCAAAACTATATAGAACTTCACTATTCTAAATCCCCTGAAAAGGAGGAGCAATAAAATTTTATAAAAAAGTGTAGATAATGGTAATCGTCCATTATGGTAAAATAGTCATGTACATGATTAACAACACTTACTACAAGGTATTTGAAAATAAGAAGTGCTGTTTGGTAAAGTGTGTGTGTATATATATATATATATATATATATATATATATATATATATATATATATAGACACACACACATACATATATATACACATGCACACACACACATACTATGTGCCTTTTCTTAGTACATTGCTAATGTCAAGCCCACAAAATTTACCATTTTACTTACGATTTTATCTCAAATAGTTTCCTACTAGTAAAAGAGTCTAACTCCTATCTCTTACACTAAGTAAAAGACTTCTTAACACAAAGGGGCTCTTCCGAATTTGTTTTTCCTTCTCTCCCTTTTACGGTACTAAAATTTTCAACGCGTTTTCCTCCCCTCTACAATTTCAACTTTTCTCCAGATTCTGCGTGCATTTTTACCAATAAATCAGAAACTATTCCGAGTTTCATCAAGTTCTCCTCTATTTCACTAAGCCCATGCATTAATGTATTATCTTTGTATGTTGTGAAACAATTCATTCTGGACTTTCTTCAAATTCCAAAGGAAAACTCTGATTCTACAACGTAAGATATGAGAATCACGTTCCAAATAATTATTTTCCCTCTATTTATAGATATGAAGTAGATTTTTGATTCAGTGAGCACTAACTATTCCAAATCAAAGGAGGCATTAAGAAAGCTTTCCTTTTCATGGTTGTTTTTCTTCAAAGAAAACTTTGCTTTTATTATGTTAAATGTAAATCATTCACGGTTCATTTTCAGCCAAACTATAATGTTAGACAATTAATCCATATTGGGTTGGGCGGGTGATTTGGATTTTCTCTTATGGATATTAGAGAATAAAAAACAAAAGAATTCTTTTTCCAACCTTGCTAAGAATATTGTTTAAGGCAAAAGATGTCTGCCAATTATTTCCTTTTGTTTAATGATTGATAGTCTTACTTTAATTACATTTAAAAATTTAAGCTAATTTGCATATCATTTGGTTATTTCCATATTATAGACAGCAGATTTTGACTCAACCTTAACCACCACTAGCCAAAACAAAAGTCCCCTATGATGGTCTCCATTTACTACTCCACACTTTATTTATTTAGAGCTCCAAAGGAAATTCATCTAAAAGACCTTGTAATGTCAAGAGTATGAAAAATATTGAACAAAGAAAGAATTAATGATCATGCATCCGTATGATATAAGTTTACATGATCGCATGACCCTTGTCTTGTGAACTATAACACAAGGATAGGCATTCCTTCTGGAATAGTCCATGTTTGGGTCGAATGAACTTAATTTAAGGCGGATAATGTGGTTAGTAATTATAAAATTTTAAATAAAAATATTTTAAAAATTTATTATTATTATAAAAAATGAGATAATTTTCAAACTCAGCAAAGAGTGGATGAGTCATCCATACAAAATGTAAACTTGCCCAAACCACTTTGACTTGGACCCTTTTTACTTTAGAGTGGTGTTTCTGATACTATGCTGCATGTAAACTAAAAGTTTTATATCACCAAGAATAAATGAAATATTATTAAAAAATTCACTAAAGTTCTTTTGAGTCATCCATAAGTTGCTTCGACTTAACTTGCTTCACTTTTGAGTGTATTCAAGTTTTTAAACTATGGGTAAAATGGAAAGATGATATAAATTACGATCAATCAGTGAGATTGATTGGCGTTGAGTAAAAGGAAATGTGAGGTTTTAAAGGATTAAAATAGAGAACCAGTTATGATTCGGTATTTTCCTTTGACAAAATGAACGGCAGATTACCATTACTGAAACAAATGCTTTTAGTGCATGGACAACGGAAGGAACATGCACCAGCGACGAAAGCACTCTCTTAGGCCGATATTGACAATGCAGAGTAATGCAAACAGCGGAGTGAATGAGATTAGACAACTTAGTAATCCTAGCATTGGTCATTGAGACAGCCAATGTTATGCAAACTAACTTTAATGTAGAAGTTGATAAATTTATGGCACGTTTATTACTTGGTCTTATACATACTTTGAACTATAACATATGATCTATGTCCTGTTTAATTGAATTAGATCTTTGGGATTCTTACACCTTCATCATTATTATTAGAGAAATTCTAAATTAGCCACAACACAATCTCACTCGTTCATCTCATTGCCCCAGCTTTGAATGTCTAGCACTAAAAAAACCTATGGAAACGATAACTCTACACCTTACTAGCTGTGCTACAAAATGGAGAGACTAGAAACTAGTAAAAACCTAAACCTGGGTCAAACTTTAATCCGTAATTTTTTTAATTTTATTTTTTACCTATTAAACATCTAAAAGTTAGAGCAATGATGCAAATGTGGTCAGTCGGATGTGCCTCCTTTACTTTAGCTTAGCATTCCTCTTATTCTTCTTAGCCTGATTACACATACATGGCACAAGTGTATAAGTGTAAGTGGGTGCAAACTATTGAGAACTGGACCTTAAACCTAAGCTTAATCTTAGTGATTAAAGATCCTAATCAATTAACTAGACACTAGAAGTATACAAGTTAAAGTTGGTTATAATTCTAATTCAACAGTGTAAGAATTTCTTCAAATCAGCTTCCATATTTATGTTGTACCAACCTCCGATAAAGATTTCCATTAATTGTTCCAGGCAGCGTTACACGTATCAGTCGTAGACATCGTTAGAGTACTAAAAGCCGAACATAATAAGTTGATAATTAAGGGTGAGCACATGAAGTGACTGACCATGGATTCTTTCCAAGGTTACACCCACCGACCTTCTCATGGACCTTCACTTGCTACGTGTACGTTTGTTGTTTTTGTCTACAGGCTACGGTTCTACGACGACAAGCAGTTGATTCACGGTTTGCGGTTCAGATCACAAATAATGAAGTTGGGAGTATCAGCGTCTGAAATACAAGTGCGGCTAACTTCTCTAATGATCCACGCCGTCTATTTGATATCCCATGCTGTAGATGAGACTTTCACAAAAAATGGAACGCATCTGACTACTCTAAGTTCTCTGATTAATTGGTGGTCGTAAAATGAGCATTCAGAAAATGAAACAAGTAGTACCTCGAATTCATCAACAAGCCTCTTCAAAGGCCTGTAATTGTCTAGCAGTTAGGTTTACTCATAGCAACATTAATGATATATTGGATCATTGAACAAGCATGTCCTACTAGTACTTGTTGCCGGCTCATATATTCCCAGTGAAAACATGTTCATTATTTAACAGTACGATAATCTTACAGCCAGACCCGCATAAACACACACACCCACACTTCCTTAGTTATATCCAGTCTAATACATTTTAGGCCAAGGATGGTACCGTTTCTCAATGTATGCGGGCTTAGCTCTCTCTTCTTTTGAGTGATCCAATCTGTTTACGTGTTCGCCACCCTCCAAAATGGTGGGTACCAAAAATCTGATCTTTGGGCGACCTATAAACGAGCCTTTTGTCACTAGAAAATAGATGGCAAAAGTAGAAAAGCTCTCTCCTTAAATACCTTCCATCTCTCAACCATAAAAGGTCCAGGGAGAAGGCCCTTGGAGATCCCCAAAATATGAGAATTTTGATAAAACCTATCTTGGAGATGGCAAATTGGATCACTTAAAAATAGGACGAGAAGGGTTGGTGCACATGAGAGAGACCATATCCATTAGTACCACATAATTTACGGAATCACCCCTCCCTCCCTCCCTCCCTCTCCACATCATGGGCCAGTTTAATAGATTGATTGTTTCTGATTAAAGAAAAGGGAAGTTGTAAAAATCTTTAGCCATTTTTGTCCATCTTGATGGAGGATAGAAATTTAGAGACGAGATGAAAAGGAACAACTGACTGCCTAAACCCCACAAATATAAACAGTGTCCTAGTAAGCATTTACCTTATGTAATGCAGTGGTGGTTGGTGGTTGATGGAGCCAGATTTTGGTAAATATAATAAGATGTGGATATCTTTGGAGACATTAAGAAACCTCTGTAAGTAAAGTCTTAGTGTAATTTGCAAATGTAAGTAGCTAGGTTTGTCATTTTCCCTTTCAGTTTATGGGAACAGCTTAGCTGATGTTAGGTTGTTAGCCTCTTTCCAAACAACCAATTTCCCCTCTACCCCATTTCATGTAGATAGATCAGATCCGTTGATCTAACAGACAACCAAGTTGACCGTTCGATCCAGCTCTGTTTAGTTTTCTATCACGAAAATTAGAATCCTCTATCTTTGTAGACGCTGATTTAATGGATCCAATCTTCAGCCTCGGACCAGGGTCATAATTATGTATGAGACCAACAATCTGGATTGTTCATTCATTCAAGTCTTAGTTGTAACCCAACAACATCGTCACTTTGTAAGCCATAGTTTATTACTGCTGAAGACGAAACGAGACCCACATAGATGCTAATATACGGTCTAGTCTAATGAACAAGTTTGGCCTCCATGAGGAACTTTATATGTAATTGAGGTCAGAGATCTTGTAGATCATCAGGAGTTGATCCCCATGCTTCTTGTGATCTCTTGCTGAAGGGTCCCATCTGTAGGATGAAATCCGAACAAAAATCAATGGGTTTGGTCCCTTCTCAGATCACGAATGTAACTAGGATCATTTGGTCGTAAAACCATGGAAACTAGATGATCCACTGGCAAAACCGTTCGATTAACAAACACCATCCGACGATTCTAAGGCGTTCAGTCATGAAGACTGTTTAGAGTTCCGTAAGGAGAAGCTAGTTTTAATAGACACTATCTAGTGAATAGAGTGTTTGTAGGACCCAAACATGATTTATCATCTAAACTAACAATCAAAGATCGGCCCCACACACGAGTAAGTGTACATTCCAATTTAGACTGTAGATTTGGAAGCACCTTAGAGGAGCCCATTCAAAGACAACTTCTAACGAGAATCGACAGATCGAGAGGCCAGGATCATTGATCGAGGTAAAATAAGAAGTTGGACCATCCTGATCTTAACCATCGGAATAACAGACTCGATAACCACTCAGGTCCCACATGTGGGCCCAGAAAGAGACTGTTAGGACGGAACTAAACATCCACAAGTCTTGGTCTATTCCCGAAGTAAAATTCACAACTTGCATGTGATCCGATAGTCGTGCTAATCATGTATTTTGGAATAATCACTACCACCAATTAACCAAACCCCAATAGTAACAAATTCCAGCACCTCCTTTATTAAATACTCCCAACATCTTTTGCAACGTTCTGTCACTGTCTATTTATGAAAACCCAAAATATAAAACCCCATCAATGGAATTGGATTCCCGTGGAAGAACAACAATCTAATCTTTCCTTCATTCACACCCCCATCTTTGTTTCTCTCCATTTCCCCTCATACACAGCCATGTCCATTGACATGGATTCAACCAAGTTCTCGTACCAGAGGCTGAGAAACTTCAATGGTCTTGAAGAAGAAGAACAGGAACATATTAAGCCAGTGGGAATTTGTAGAACAAGAAGCGGGTGGAAGCTGAAGAGGGGTTTTAGAAGGAAAAGAACCAGGATTAGTATTCCAAGTTTGAGGAGGTTTATTAAGAGGAGAGCTAGATTATTTTCTCCTGCTAGAGTTTCTTGGGTGAAAGTTTGGAAGATGTTGAAGGAAAGTAGAGCACATTTTGGGGATCTTTTTGCAGGGAATTATATGCCGATGCACCTAAGTCCTTTTGGAATTTCAGATAAGTCTTTTGTGGGTTATGACCAATACAGGTACCCAGTTAAAAATATTGCTTGAATTCTCTTCTGTAATTTCTTCTCTTTTCCGAAGAGATTTGAAGAGGAAGATATATGTAAATGAGACTATTTTATTCTTAATTAATGTGCATTCTGGTTTCGATAAGATCTGTTTTTCTCGTTAAGTTCATGTTCCAGTTAACAGTATTATTCTGGTTATAACCAAAGAGAAAATAAGAATATCCTTTTGTTTCTGTATTGTGTACATATTGAGCTTTGCCAGTCTTTTCCGCAATCTTTACCGTTCATCTGGCAGACTTGGAAGGTGTTTAAGGTAGGTGATATAGTGGGCCACACGTGAAATAATGCCTTGTAAAAAGATAACTGGAAGATAGAAACATTAACAGAAACGAGCTCTCATCAACATTCGGTGACAAAATTCGCATTTATGAAATAGCTGGATGTACCCAACTGCTGAATTTGTTTCCTTTTTGTCTTTGGGATGATGCACTAGATAAGGAAAACCTAATTACAGATTATGGTGTTTATATCATGGAAGTTGACAGAGGATGACTAATGCCATATGCAAGATATATGCCTGGAAATTAATATATTGCCGCTCTCATCTTCTAAAACAGCTACGATATATAGTGTCGGTGCGTGTGTGAAATCCTAGATTTTATAATTGCGGGTAAGAGTAGATGTCGGTTTCAATGGTGGTGACCCACACACTTTGCCTAATGGATCCTGGTCGCAGGTAAAGGTATGCTTATTGAATGATCCAACCACTTCCACTCTTGACTCTTGGATGTAAAATTGACACTTGGCAAAGTTCAAAGCAGGGAAAATAAAAACTAATAGTAGGCTGAAAGCTTTAGTGCACCTTACCTAGAAGTGCCCGACGTGTGGTATTAAGGGGCGTTCCTTTGAATGATCTGACCTATTTATCTTGTTAATCTAGGTTTATATTTTTACATAACTATTAATTCTAAAGGTATATCGATTTGATAATTCTAACATATGAAAAACTGTAATATTTATCAAAAGAAATAGATAGATACAAATTTTGTCTAATAAGGATATAAATTCATCTTCCAAAAACATGATTTCTATGATGTAGGATCATCCAATGATCATAAATTTTGGCTTTAGTTATCCAAACCTGGAACAACAAGATGACATGTTAAATCATTCAAAGCCAAACCCCTTATGTGCAAAATATTGGGCACTTCTAGCTGTGCTCCATTTAGGGCCTTGGGCTAGCATTCCTCTTAAGCACTAAAGGTTAATGCTTGTGACATAAGTAACATGGGGTCATCAAATAAATTATTATCCTACTGGGTGTTTTGCCTTTCCACAGTTACACACCCACGCACCCACCAGGCATAGCCTCAAACCCTTGTCACCCAAGTAAGGGATTATTTGTCAATGCTAGAATTCTCTCTCTCTCTCTCTCTCTCTCTCTCTCTCTCTCTCTCTCTCTCTCTCTCTCTCTCTCTCTCATGGGAATTGAAAAGGGCATGCCAACCCACTTTTTTTAGACCTTTTAGTAATCCAAACCATTCATCTAATTCAGATCTATCAAGGTCCTCCAAGTGTTAGGACTTTTGTTCAAAAGATAACTCCAAAGGCCTTGGTTTTCTTCCTTTTTTCAATGGTAAAATATGCAAAACTAAAATACACATTACAATCTATTTTACATCTAAAAAATGGAAGAAAAGTAAGACATTTGAAGTCATCTTTTGGATGAGAGTTTTCAACCTAGGGGCTTAGGGTTGGGAAAAATTAGATTAACGGTCGGATTACTTAAACATCCAAAATAAATGGGGTGCTATGCCCTATGTGGAGAGAGAGATTTTCTCTCATGCTAAGATTTGCATTAGAAAATATACATACGAGGCTCACATTTTGTTCTTTTTTAGCAATCTAAGATATTCATTTAGTTCAGCCTATCTTAGATGGCACCAAGTACCACAAATCTCATCTATTAAATCCCTTTAGGACTTTGTTTCTTGGACTTTTTTTGTGGCTGTAAGATGGTGTAGTATGAGAAAGTCAAAACCCTTAATTTGATCTGAATAGGCTATTGCATAGTACTTCTATAAACAATACTCGTGGTTTGCTTTTGATTTGAATTTTTTTCTTTCTATCTTTTTAAAAAAAATATAAATTTCACTAATAACTAAACAAAATGAGAAATGCTAAAGAGGCACTCCATGTGAGATCATTTGGATACCACCTTTTGTAGAACCCACAATATGATATCAAACTCTTATGTGAATGGTCTCACTTTAGATACCTCGTAGATCAAAAAGCATGTGGATTGAAAGATTCTAGCATCTAAAAAGTATAATTCAAAATAGATAAATTACAAACTTTGGCAATGAATGGTGATGCTATAATCATCTTATCCACATGTTTTTTGATCCATCACACATCTAGACCTTCACCAATCACATGAATGAATTGGATCTTGCAAAGGCTCCAGAAAAAGTGATGCTTAAACACTTTGAATTTGGTGCATCTATTTAGAATTCCTCAAACAAAATGCATAGTATATATCAAAATACAAGAAGGACAAAACTATATCAAATCAATTCTAACTAACTCTACTAACAAACACTGTTGTTGATAAGATATTAGTGTGAAATTTGCTTCCCAATAGTGGTGCCAAAAGATATAACTTGAAAGAGATATGAGACGGCCTCTTATATTTAGTCAACAGCATCCGAGTGATACATGCTTGGTTTTTGCTCTTCCTTCATTACCCTGATGACTACATGAGAGTCACCTTTCATTGGCGATTATATACCAAGATCATTAGTTAATTTTAATTCTTGGGATAGACATACCACTCTGCTTTGTTATTTGTTGCAACTTCCTAATATACCCTTCATCGTTAATAGTATGGACCACACTAATGAAGAATCTAGCTATGACTTCTGGACACGACATATATTAATATGAACCACATTGATTTTGAATCAACATTAAATTTGAACAAAAAAACTACTGTGGTCCATAACGAAAACATTGAAAATTAATGTGAACATCAATAACAAAGAGAACAAAATAGTTGATTTCTTTATTTATTAGAAGGTAATGTTTAACCCATGATATGTATACAACAAGATTGATTAAGTTTCATTAGTAAGAAGATCCCTTAGTTTGGAAATAGACTCTCCATCAAAATGGCTTTGGTGCGTAGCAATAATGGCTTGCAACTCTAGAGTCAATTGCTTCCTATATAATTGGCCATTAACATTAAGAGCAAGGCCACATTGGATCAAGGCTTTCCAGGCATAAGTTAAACCTTGCCCTTATGGTTCAAATTGACATCATGCACATCATCTGCAGCCAACTATAGGAAAATTTATTTACATGAGTTTTTCAGCTTTCTCAACCATGCTGATCCTATATGTTCTTGATTTGATTGTTCTCCGTTCATAATTATTTTTGTTTTTTTATCTCCCATATGACTGACTGCCTAATCATCAACTTTTGAAATCACTAATGAATCTCCAAATTGACAAAGATCTGTTGCACAGTTAGGCAAATATCTTAAGATTGTGCACTTACTGTCAAGCACATTTCCAAGTTCAAGGCTTTTGGAGGTCAAGTGGAACTCCTTGTTTTGAGACAAGGAAACTACTGCTTACCATGAGTCATGGAAGTCTACATGTGAAGGTTGTCTCCCAAACAATCTCTAAGACGAAGAAGTGACAATCATATGTACAATTGAAAGACATATTTGTTACAACTTAAAACTTCTACAAATCTTCCATCGTAAAGTCTCATTTTCTATTAGAAAAATGATCAAACCATAGGCCATTGAGGCACACCAATTTCACACAACTAGCTAGTCCTTTCAATGCAATAGTACTTTTGACCTCCATAAAAATAAAGGGCTCAAGGATTCAATACAACATAAACAAGAATAAATTATATATAAAAAGTTAACATCATTTATCAACAATTAGAGAATCTACATTTTCTTCAAGATCGATAGGAATATCAATTGCTTTCTTGTCACTATCTATAATAGTATAACTAAAAAAAAGAAAAAAACAATCTTTAGTATGCCAAAATGAACCTCTAATGAAAAAATATATATAAAACATTAAGTTAAAGAAGAAAACATGCTAGGAAGAAAGTGAAGAAGATTCTTACTATTAAAATCTTATCGTTCTCAATGAATATATGGGACATTTGCTATTATATTTATAGTTAAGTCAAATGAGAGAATCAAATATCTAGTATCCAATCATGGGTTATGGTGGTTGAAGTCTTTACATAAATAACATAATTGATGAGATTAAAAAAACAAGAAATTACAAAAGAATTATTAGAGCAAAAAAAAAAGATTGACACCATAATTATACCACAAAAATAAGAGAGAGGATCATATTAATGGTAATTTTGCATAAGTAAGGATCCATGCCATTTTTTTTTGAACCCATAATCTTCCAATGTTATAGTGTGTGGATCACACTGATTATTCATTTACACTATTAATAAACTACTGATTTTTAGGTTGATTCACATGTATTAATATGGGCCACTCTAATTTTGAATCCATTATATTTTTCATCCACAGTATTAGTGATGGAACGTGTAGTTACCACTTTTTGTGGAGCCTACCTTTATATGATTTGACATATTCATACGATTGGTAGAAATATGGATGTGTAATGGATAAAAAAATATATATAGAAAGGATGATTGTAGGATCAACTTTAATCCATCAGTTTTGAATTACACACCCTTTAACTACTAGAATCTTCTAATCCATGAGACTTTTTATCTATTACATATTCAAAGTGGGACCATTCACATAAATAAATTTGGATCATGCATATGTGGGCTCCACAAAAAAAGTGGTACCCAAATGCTCTCACTTGGAGTGGTTAGTTTGCGTTTCTTAGTTACTAAGTGTGGCAATAAGACCTCTGTTGTAAGTACAGATATTCCTTCCGAATCCTAAATATTGAGGTTACTAAGGACATACCATCAAAAGAAAGCTGAATCGTCCTTTGAGGGGGAGCTCTTCATTTCATCGATAATTTTCTTGAGGTTTGTCTATCCAATGCTCAAAAAGTTAATGCTTATTAGGACTATGTTCTTTTTTTTTGTTTTGAAGCTAAAGGGGCAATAATCCCACATCACTTTTATGATTTGTGGAGGAGAAGAGGTTCCCCTATATAAGGGCTCATGTCTCCTCAATTTCAAAATAATAAGAAACTTATGGGTGAGAGAGTGTGCCTGTACATGTATTAGTGAGTGGTCCAAGTGCATAGGCTTAGCGTTGCAATGATGGTTCATCACTATAAGGCCTAACTTACTAGTAGGGTCCACCAATGTGAAAGAAACTACTAGGGTGGTTTTGTGAAGCTAAGTGTCTTGTCCACCAAGCAAGGCTCCCATGTATAAGGAGGTCCCTCTAGGCCATTCCTTTTACAATCTCCTCTCTCTTCCAAGAGCTCTAATTTCTAGCTTTTTAAAATATATTAGCTAAGACATTTTCTACACTTTTCTCTATTTCTTATAATTTTCATATTTTGGCATCACTATATTGTTAATCTCTATCTCTTAGAGTTTGCCCATTTTGGTATTACTCTATTCTCTCACTCTTTTCTAGTTTGCTTGCTTTGGCATCACACTTCAAGATTTCTTCTTGTGAAGTTCTCTAGTTCTTGAGTTTAAGTTAAAGAATATCTCAGAGTACCTCTTTTTAACACTCATTTACTTGTTTTGGTATCACTTTCAAGATTTCTTCTTGTGAAGTTCTCTGATTCTTGAGTTTAAATCAAAAGAATATATAAGAGTACCTCTTTCTAATACTCTTGTTCTCGAGTTTTTGAACTAGAAAAATTCTTATTTTTCAGGAACTATTGAAACTTCGAATTCCTAAACAATTTTGATCTTTTATTGTGAAGGGAATAGAATTTTGGAGATATAGATTAAGCCTAGCTTAGTTGAATCCAAATGATAAAGCTACCATATGCCTTACACTTATTAGGAGAGAATCATTTTGATGCATGGTTCATCATATTGATTTTATGCAAGACTTCTTTATTTCTAATGGAGTATAGTAAGGCTAAATCATTGAAGTATTGGAAACTTCTATAACTTTTGCCTTCCAATATGTAGGCATTCTCCTTTGAAGCCTAGTTTTCTTATGCCACATAAGCGTTTTGAAATTTTTAATTATTTTTATTTTTATCATATTTCATTGTTCAATAAGTGGACTACTAAAAGATTTGGTTGTTTCATTAGTTGAATCTGTAAACCAAAAATTCTATTCCTAAAATATCTCTATTTGTTCTTTCCTTCTATTCCTAAAATAAATCTCTCTTTCTCTCCAAAACACAATTAAAATCCTACTCATAAGATCTCTATTAGCAAAATTTCTCTCTCTCTCTCTCTCTCTCTCTGAATAAATTGGCAAGCCAAAGATAGATGTTCATGAAAAGTTCAGAAAAGCTTCAAGAATAGTCATTTTTTAATATGAATATACACTTTTCATTTGATTTTTTAAGTAGATTTATAAATGTCATGTGAGAATTTGCAAATGTAATTGCGAAATTTGAGAGTATCAGGTAAATTAGTGTAAATTCCTTCAAACTTGCTTTGAATTTATAGAAACTTATAAATCGCTTGGAAAAAAGTTGGGGATAAAATAGTTGGAAATTTTTTGAAAATTTTTCAATTATTCAAAAAAATTTGTGGCTACGTGACCCTTCTTCCTTTCTCTTGGTGCTTGTATGTTTAAAATCTTATACGAAGGAAAATTTACACAAATTTCTGTCCCCCCTTTTCATGAAACTATATGTTACTCTCTTCTTCCTTTTTATTGGTTGTCTTCTTAAAGACCTATTTTAAGTATGCTACACCATCTACATTAAGGACAACATATTATAGGGTTTGCATGTTCATAAATCAGAGACTCCCTACAGTTATAATCGTCCCTACCATTTAGTTAGGGGCTAAATAATTAAAATGGGGGCAATTATATCACTTGTCTTAAACTAAACATGTCTAAACTGCTAATAAAAATGAAAAAGTAGGTTGCTCCTTCTCACCTGCCTTCTTTCTCGTCTGCTGATTACGCATTCAAATGCATAAAAAAAGGTTGTTAAATGTGGATTTTACCCCTGTAAATACAGGCTCTTGAGTGGTAATTTGCTACCCATGAGCCATGTACCGGATCAACTTTGTCAATTTTTTCAAATATATAGAATGAAAATCCAACTGTGCACTCAACAATAAAAACTTAATAAATCAAATGCTTTAAATGGTTTCACAATGAGGATTTTTACCTATGATTGATCTGATTGAGCAAGCTCTACCACATATATGGTTTGGATGTGTGCTGTGGTAGAGCAAGCCTATGGTATTCCACACTATTCATCAGGCTTAGGCTATTAATGTCATTCTTTTTATTTCTTCTTCTTTTTTTAGCTGTCAAGTAATGTCATTCATTAGATAGTCCTGATGCTTTGATTTGCTGAAATTCATTATTGCTGCGCTTTTATTTTACATTTGTTTTCCACCAAGAGCTATGGTGATTATTATCATCTAATGAACAAGAGGTTTAACACAATAGCATATATAATTATAGTATACAGATACTCCAATGCTTAGTTCAATAGAATGCTCTCACGTGCTTGAGGCACGTGTACTCAGTCGTTTATCTTAAACGAAAGAAGCATGCAACTCTCATGACCACTTCCTGAAGATTACCTTTCTGTTGCAACTGAGTTTCCGCTTTCCTTGTTGCTCAATTTGTTTCCTAAGAAGCAAGTCCAATTCTTCGATGCCATGTCTCTATTGCTTTCCTTCGTAGAGTAGGATGTAATACTAACATAAAGAAATCACATAAAGCAAAAAACAATCTTAGCATCTATTCCACTTCTCCCGAATTCAAAGTTGCTTTTGGTCTTGGAGTAATAATTGCGTGGTCATGTCTCATATGTTGTACGAGAGGAGAAGTCCAAAACATAGTTCATCCCGTGGAAGAACATCGTTTCAAGAGATGGCTTCTTCCTTAGTCAATTACTTGGCCCCCTTTAGGTATCATAATCTCAGTATAGCCTAAATCTTTTCTAGAAGCTCCAGACATGTAGATGTCGTTATGTTAGTCTTACAGTTTGTCCTTGTATAATACTCAAGGCTCTAGGATGTATAGCAGGAGCAACTTTTAATTTGTTATGCGCCCAAACGACGAATTCAACGAGTTAGACTTGGCTCAAATTCAATCACTCAATAGCCAAAAAACCCAATAGCTCAGTGGTTTGATAAAAAAGAGGCATCTCTTCTGTTGACTCTAGGCTAAGGGTTCGAAGTCAGTACCCTCAATTCCATTAGGGAATGGATAGATTTAGAAGTGCGCCTTAATGGTTTCTTTCATAAATCTTTACTTGTATGAAAAATAAATAAGACCAGGTAAAAATTCAATTAGTCAATAAATTATAGCAATCATTGGAGAAGAAAGCTAATTTTCTTGTTTGTAAGTTATTGAATCATTGAATTAAAAACCTACAATGTGGATTATTGCGAGTTATTGTAACAATTCTAAAATTTAGGTCATTTTCTATAATTTTAATGGGGATAAGAAAATTTGAACTAATTCCATAGAAATTAAGTTTAGGAAAATGACCTCTTTATGGGCTTTGTTGATGTTTTCCACAAGTACACGGTTGTTGTAGTCTAACGTGTGTAAGTCTAGGTTGATTCCACGGGGATTCGACTTAAATGTTGGAGTTTACATAAACTTTAATTATCAAATTAATCAAAATAAAGTTCAAAGTCTTTAACCAATCCATGAGTAAATAGTTCTAAAACTAAGTAATCAAGAAATAAAAGAGAATAACAATTTTACTAGAACTTTCCTGTTTTGACTACTGTGTCATGCAACAAATTACAATATGTGTTAATGAATAACAATTTAACTTCAACATAAAGTAAATACAAATACAATCTAGCCGCTACTCCCCTATCTTGTCCATTGTGTCATGCAGCGACTACAATAGGTACTAGTTAATAAACGAGCAACAGGAGCTAAAAAGGAATTAGCCTTGAATTAAGCTCTTATTGTTCTTAAAACAAAATGTAGATAACACAATCCGAGAATAACACTATCCAATGATAAGACAAAATAAAGAAAAAGACAAAATAGGGATATCAAAGGCATTAAAAATAAAGTCCTAAGGGCAAATATGGAATTTTTCCAAATTTTTGGTTTTTAACGAAAAAACCAGAAGCCGGATGGAGAAGAGGAAGCCGGAGGAGGAGGAAAGGAGGGGAAGAAAGGAAGAAGAAGAAGAGGGGGAAAGAGAAGGAAAAGAGCAGAGGAAAAACTCGATCTGGGTTTCCTCTCTCGAAGTGGTCGGAGATGGAGATGAGGAGCAGAACGTTGCTGGTGGAGTAGATGGGGAGGAAAAAGGAAAGAAGGGAGGAAAGGGAAGAGGAGGAAGAGGGGGAAGAGAAGGGAAGGAAAAGGAGGAAAACCCGAATCTAGGTTTTCTTCCTCTGATCAGTCTGACGACGATGACGCCGCCAGAAACTGGGAAGAACCGGTGATATGGGCTGTGGATCCGATCAGTGGAGATGCGTTTAGGCGAGAGCCAGTCAAAAAAGCTGAGCCCGATCGATGCAGAGAGGGAGCGTGATAGGGGAAGGGAGACAACGAGAGAGAGGAGGACAACCCGGTGAAGAGGTGCCGCTCTGGGCAATGGAACGATCGTTTGGGTGTAGAGGAGAAAAGATGGGAATGGTGCAGCGTTCTGGGCTAGCGGGAAAGAATCGAAAAGACAGGGGAAAAGCTAGGATTTTCTGGGATTTGGCCGGAGGAGGGAGAGAGAGAGTGAAATGGAGGGTGGCCAGAGATAACAGGTGCGGTCCTGGTTTACGGCAGGGTAGAAGAGGGCAGAGGGGAGAAAAGGGGTTCTGGGTATGATGAGGAGGAAATGAAGTAAAAGGGCAGATCGGGAACTAGGAGACGGGGGCTAGCAGAAAAACGGGAGGAGGAGGGTGTGCTGGGCCTTAGAAATGGAGGAACGGTAAGAGCTCGGAGAGGTGTGGAGGAGTGATGGAAACAAGAGAGTTGGGGTTGTAGCAGTATTGGAAGTACGAGCTAAACACGGGTCAAGGCAGTGCGATAAACAGAAACCGAACAAAGAGGACTTGAGACAGAGTGAGAGAGAGAGGTAACGAGGGGGTGTTGGTTATTGGGTAGCTGATGTGCCAGGGCCCCTCTCTCTGCGCTCTCCCCATGTTCAATTGGGCTGAGGTAAAGGATGCCGGACGATCACCCACAATCACCTTCACTCCCCTGCATTTCTCTGATTTAGGTGAGTTAGGGCTGAGTCCACTCGCCAAGTTGACTCCTCTGACTCGTTTTGAGGGAACTGAGTTGACCTAGTATGCCCCATTTAACTCTTGAACTTCAACCATTGATTCTAGTCAACTTAGGAAGAATTTTGGAAATCTAAGAATACCCTCATGATCCTTATGATGTAAGGAACAAAACCCATCTTCTCATTTCTTGATCAAGGAAGATCTAACTATCGATTTGACTAGACCCTTGATCGAACTTCAAATTGCCTAATCTGAGATGATCTGACACTATTTTTTATTATCTAAATGGTATATTGTGATCCTCACAAACTATAAATTAAGATTCATGAAAGAATTTTGGATCTAAAGCATTGAAGAGATGATTTAGTTGATCTGGATTAACGGCTAAGATCAACTAAAGATCTAGGTATGAAATTGGATCCAATTTGATAATTCGAACCGTTCAAAATTCTTATTTAGATTAATTGACTAGAATTACTAAGTTGTTATATGATATGGGGCTATCAAGTGAGGATCTTTGATGAGATTAGCACGGATGTTTGATGATCAGGCACAGTTGAAGCGATCGATGGATAATTCGACCAAGTAAACAACTAGATGTTATTTACATTGAATGGTACAAGGTAAGATTACTATCTTAGCCATTTGATTAGTTGATTTGACTGTGATTAGATATGATTGAGCATGATATTCTTATAGTAATGCCCGATTAGTTGATTTAAGTGATAACTTACCTAAGATTTGTGTGATCTGAGCCTAATAGCTCTAAAATATACGTGGATATGATTAGGACTAGATAATTATGAGTGGGCTCTGCCTTGAGATTCCATGATTGGAAATTCTTGGAATGTCTTGAACACAATGTAATGAAATGCAAAAATATAATGTTGTGTGATTAAGAATTTAGGTTAAATAAAGCAAATTCTGAGTATAACTGGATGTGTTGTGTATCCAAGTACAAGTATTAAGGTGATTGAGCTATGCTGATGTCTTATCGAGACTTGAGAGGTATAAAAGAGTGGTTCTTCATCTGAAGTAGGTGATTACATTCGAGAGTTTTTCCTAATTTCATGATCATGACTTATCAGTTGAAATTCTTGAGGCATGTGTTTTACGCCCCATTGTGCTTATTAAAACTTGTTCATTACTTTACTTTTGATTATATGAGTATCCACGTTTTCATATGTGATGGTTTATACTCTATCATATATTTTGATTCAACCTATTGAGGTTTATTTCACTTGGGAGTTTTCTATGATTTATAGCATATTTTGTTGCTTTTATGATGAGTGTTTCTACTCGATGGATACTATGCTAGGAGGGTTGTAGGGTTAGCCACCAGTCCTTTGACTTTGTAATGATAATGATTAGACACCACCATTGAGTGGCACAAGGCCAAGTACGTAGGTGGTAGTATCGTGAGTAGTCCTCCCTACGAGTTTGTTTCTCTCCATAGGGACGGAGAAAGTCTCCCGTTTAGGTGTCGATGGGGAGTGCCAGTGGTTTAGATCTTGGTGTGGTTGCCACTACAGCATAATAGCTTATACTGTTATTCTGTATGCTCATGTGCTATTTATATGTGGTATGGGTACTCATTACTAATGTTTGAGTGTCGTAGAACACTCCTAGGGCTTATTGTATGCAATGCCTTGTTTATCATGACATGCTTCATATTATTTTGTCGACACGAATTTTTATTTGTTTTGACAGATGTTAATTCATGTGTTGATCATGCTTTGCATGCCATGATGTTTTGCTTTGATATTGCATTGCCTTGGACTAAAAGCATGTTTTGATCCTGACTGTT
The DNA here is from genome assembly GCA_035236585.1 of Warburgia ugandensis. Classification (NCBI taxonomy): domain Eukaryota; kingdom Viridiplantae; phylum Streptophyta; class Magnoliopsida; order Canellales; family Canellaceae; genus Warburgia; species Warburgia ugandensis. The sequence goes on from CP141130.1 coordinate 79,445,851, forward strand.
TCGTTTAGATTTATGAAATTCATGAGCTTTACATTTTGAATGCCTGATGATTTCATTTGTCTTATAAATGGCATTGCTTTGTTTGCAATGCCTCAAACACAAAGAGTTGCAATAGGTTGACACGTTGATGGAGTAGGAAAAAGTGATGACAATTTCCAGTAGAGTGTTTAAGACATTTCAAAGATGATAAAGTTTGTTCAGGACCTCGCTTTAGTCATTGTTTATTGATTGTCTTTTAATATAAATTGCAATGTGACTTGTGCGTGAAGATATAAATTCATGTTGGATGTGATGGCTGTATCGAAGGACCCTAGGTATTTGGTTATGACTTGATTTTCTTATCCACTGTTGGAGTATACATTTTTGTTGAAATTTGTGTTTGATTTGGATGGATGGGCATGGAAACTGAGTCTCCCATATGTCATGTCTTATACTGTATTATTAGGTGATCTTTGTATTGCACGTGTTATATGCAATAGTCCAAAATACAAAGGAGAATACTAGATTTTCGGTAGAAATGAAATTTCTTTTCACCGTTAAATCCACGGTTTTGTGGTTGTATGACTCCCCAAACTTTGAATTAAATGCTTCTATTCAAGTTATGTTTTTAGTTACTTTAAAATCAAAGTTTTTAAAACAGGAATCCCAACAGCTTTTATAAATTGTGTATTTTATTGTTGTTTAAAACCCAGAGTGTCACAGTTATTTTCTTAATTCTCTATTTTCTCGTTAAGAGTCACGAAGTAGGCAGTTGGAATAATTATACAAGGGGGACTTCGCCAATTCTCTCTATTGTAACACTTAAACAAAGGATGTTAGAGTCATGCTAATATCCTAAACTAAGCTATCCTGCCATTATCAATGATGACATAGAAGATACCTCGTTGAGTTTCTTCCTTTCATGGTTGTTCATATGCTAACCATCTTTCAGATGACATCTCCATTCATTCATCGTCGAACGTCACCATCCTCATGAGAAAACTAACCGTCTATGACTATCACATATTCAATGACGGAACTAATCAAGAAAACACACCATTGAGATATATGCGTGGAAGGATGTGCCGATAAGAATGGAATGCTACTTTGCTCTGCCGGATGCATCGGATCCTATATAACAAGCGAACTCTTTACCTTCAAATTCAAACATGTGGGCACAAAATGCTATCCTGCTCTATTGTTGTGTAAACCTTTAGTTTGACTTCCATTGCTTCCATATGTCAGATCCCAACTTTGCTACAATATTTAACATTGTATAGGTATTAAATGAACTGTAGCTTGTGTTGAGTCCAGTTCCTCCATATGGTCTGAAGATCTAGAATTTTTCCTTTTTCCATTTTTTTGGGTAAATTAAGCTTCGGATTTCATACTTCAGCACAAATGAAACAGTGACATGATGTTGACTAAACAATCTTAAACCATATTTCGATTACCCTTCTGCCCATACTCAATCCCAACCCCTGTCAAATTAGTAATTGGGCACTAACTAAACGTTCTACTAATTCTTCGTGCTGACACTAAGAATCAAACAAACTTGACGAAGTTCAATACAACAAAACCGAACAAGACGGGAGGAGGCACGTCTTCCCTAAATCCTTTTCAGGTTTTTCAAGACCCCAAACGGCCAATTCAAGAAGTCTTAAATGGTAATCAAAGTATACACTTTTAATCAATTCTCCAAAACAAGGGTAGACTGAAAGTACATCCAAGGACCAGTATGTGATAATCCAACTATTTATTTATCAATCTCATGGTAAATAGGCCATGCCAGTAAAGCCGCCTCGTTGAATTTTCCCAATCTCTATTGTCATAAGCAGTTAAAATGAATTTCTCTAAAAGGTTAAGAAACTTTTATCCAAAACTTAAAAACTCAAAAATTCGACTCGACTTGAAGGAGAGGCGACTTGAGTTAACTCGGAGTTACCAGTCGGTAATTTTGGTTTTTTTTTTTGGAGTGTGTGAAAGCCGACTAATTGATGACTTGAAGAAAGTCGCTAGGAAATTTTTGAAAAATTCCTTGCGTACCTTAAATTTTCACTTCCATTCAAGTTATAAGCTGCACAGGAGTTGGCTAGAATGCATTACTATTAAATTGAGAAGTCTAGTGCTTTAAATCTGAGCCAATCTTAAAAAAGCTTTTGTTTTACATTTAGTTGGCTTGTCACGTGACTCGATTTGCTATTGAGTTGAGTAACTCAGAGGCGTTATCTGAGTCACCTGCGAGTTTTAGAACTATGCTCTTATCAGAAGAACTTAGACAAACATCAATTGAAAGGCCAGGGTTGTGTGATATACAAGACATTTGGTCAATGACTTATTCTTAGTAAAGTCCCCACAGATGAATAGTTTGGAACTTCACATATATACTGTTTTCAACAGGATGAAAATCCCCCTGGATACCATATATTTCCTTTGAATAAAGTTAGGGAATGTAGATATTTTCTCCTGTAAAATACTTTTTCCTTCTTGTGCCCTTGTCTATTCATGGAGGCGGCCACTCGATATAAAACAAAGTTGGGGATTATTTGCTGATTATCAGCAACAATCTTGTGCACAAATTCTTAATGTTTCATCTTACTTTGCAAGAATTGCTTGAAACCGAAAGAGGAGTTTCCTTGCAAGAAACTTGCAGTCACAGATTGTTATCTGCAGATGTATATATATCTAACCAGCTCTTTGGTTTGTGTCATTCATCAATCGCAAGGAAAAACAACATGAAACTCTTTTACTTGTTGTTGTTCTTCTTTATGCCAAATTTTTGCATCTATGGCCTTCAATGGCTCTGCCTCACCAACTCTCGGTGGATTGTCGACATGGGGTATAGCGAGTGAAACCGGCGTGTGTGAGTTGGGCTTCTCACCTGGAAGTGATGCTTGCAGAGGGACTAAACAAACAGCCATTGGATGTCATTTCTAAGAAGATTTCAACCCTGGGATTCAATTGTGTTAGACTTATATGGCCGCTGTTTATGGTGAGTAATGACTCTTTGGCCTTGTCGAATCCATTGGTGCCATTCAAGCCAATAACCCATCTTTGCTTGATCTCACAGTCATCCAGGCCTTTCAGGTACCTCTCTCTCTCGTTCCTAAATTGTGTTGCTGATCATATGTTGCCTTATGACTTCCAGAGGATTTTCTTAATTATTTCTTCCGATGGCTGTCTTTAGGCTGTTCTTCACATACTCGCACATATATGTGTGTGTGAGAGAACAATTATACACGCACATACACATTGTTTAAATAAAGTCAAACTCCAGAGATTTAGGGTACATAATATTGGTACGAAAAATCCGTGGGAACAAAATAATAATACATTGTATCATATATTTTATTGAATATCATAGAAACATAAAGCATAACCTATAATAGGCATAATTTTCAAACAAAAAAAAGGAAAGAAAAAAATTACAGTAGAACAAAAAACCAAAAAAAAAAAAAAAACTGTCTATATATTTATTTAACGAAGTGATGGCAGGAGACTTTAGTGGATTCTACTACTACAATTCTATAGATGATTTAGGGGCGTACATATCCAATCAAAAGAAAGCTTCTAATGTGAAAAATTAGAAATGCTTCCAAGGTGAGAGGGCAATTGAGAAGCCTCTACGTATGATGAAAATGTTTGCAGGAGTAAAGACCTTATAAGATGACTCAAAATAATGAAATTCTTGGTTCAAAAAGACTGATAAATAAAGAAAACTTATGATACACATAGCTTGTACAATTTGATGAAATTGATGCTAAAGTTTAGTAGTTTTTTTAATATATCACCTTGTAGACTGTTTGGTCAAGACTCTCTATTCTCTTTAGAATCCATCACATTGTCTATGTGCAAAATCATATTCTCTTTCTTCACCCGTCTACCACCTAGTAATATCCTAGTGGGACCTAAACTATGTCGCCAATCACACAGTGCTTTGTGACTTTTGGGTTTTTCATCGTTTTTTCCTTAGCCATGGTCTAACTATAACAGTCACATGAGGCAGAGAGATCACCAACTATTCTAGAATATAACTTGGATAATAGTGTTAGAGATACAAATAATATTGACCCACTTTATATTAGCTTAAGCTTTTAGGTTGATGGTAATTCAACAAATAGCAGTTCCCAGACAACCATCTATGTTTCCAAAAGAAAGTAACGTAGCTCCCACATTTGGTACAAGTAATCCGTGGGATTTATATGGAAAATCACAGGCCAGTACCGTCAATATTGTAATCATAATTAAATTGGCTTATCCGGTTCATCATACCGCGGATCATTCTCCACAGAAGATTAAGTATTACTAAACAAAATGATTGTCAACAATTTCAATTTAAGATTGTCTACAATTGCGCAATTTAAGTTAGTCATGCGAAAATTGCCCGGCTAGTGGCGACATTTCCATGTTCTTGTCAGTACTGATATAATATCAACCTTAGATACAAAAAAAAATAATGGCTAATTATGCTGCCATGGAGCTCCAAACGAACTTAGAAAATATCTAATTATAGAAGTCTAAGAAGGGTGGACAATGACACAGTCGGAGATAAATATTTCTAAGCTGTCGCCTAGCCTTTGGGAAGAGGTTTGAGGGTTTTTGTCATTTAGATTCCTCATCAATGCAGATTAGTTTGAAAGAAGTGACTAGTGAAAATAAAGACGGTGTCTACTATTAATAAAATGCTAACGCCTTTTCCATGTACAAATCAGAACTTGGTGAGACCTGTTTCTTAAATTAATTTTCCCATCTTCACAGTTGGACGGCAGAAGGGGAGCCTTGGCACAACTATAGAGTTGTCGTTGTGTGACCTTGAGGTCACGGGTTCAAGACGCTTATGGTCCGCCCCTTCTCCAAACCCCACATACGCAGGAGCTTCGTGTACCAAAGCTTTGAACACAATTGGACGGTCCACGACCATCTCAAATTCTCAATATAAAAGTCAATCTCATGAGATGACACTTGAACCACTTTCGGATTTAGATTGGGCCCATTACAACCAGAACTTCAGTCGTTGTGTTGATAGTAGAGATGAAATAAGCCATTCGCCATTCAAGTGGGACATAATTGATCTAACAATTGGATTAAGACCGGCTACAGTTTCTATGTGCTACCCTTCTTTTGTCTCTAACTGATTCAAGACGTCTTAACCTCAATTATAATTCAAACCAGGCGGTAGTTTCGAGCCTTTCGGAAAACAAGGTTATGGTCATATTGGATAACCACATAAGCAAACCAGGGTGGTGCTGCAGCAACTCCGACGGCAATGGCTTCTTCGGCCACCGGTACTTCAGTCAGGATCTTTGGATCAGTGGCCTCACACGCATGGCAACCATGTTCAATGGCTCTCGCTATGTGGTTGGCATGAGTTTAAGGAACGAGCTCCGTCGACCGAAGCAAAACATCAATGATTGGTACAAGTAAAGACAATTCATGACGACACAGCTTCTTTTACACTTTTTTGTTTTTCAGGGAGGACTTATCAGAGGAAGGAGGGCTTTGGCGTAACAGTAGAGTTGTTGTCGTGTGATATTGAGGTTGAAGTTTCAAGGCATGGAAGTAGACTCTTGTAAAATGCAAGATAAGGTTACATAACATTGACCCTTGTGACTCACCCTTTTCCTGAACCCCACATATACGGGAGCTTCGTGCACCAGGGCTACCCTTTTTACTTATCTAAGACAGATGATGCCATGTGGGCCTGCATCATGGTGATCGAAACGTTAATCTTGTGGGCCACCTCGAGGAAAGCACTTACCACAGGGATGTTGACTTTCTGAATCACCCAAACCCATACTCGATAAAGTATTTGATAGATAGCGTATCTGCTATGTGCCCGAAGATGGGTGGTTGAGATAAAAAAAAGTCCTCAGGCCCCAACAGCTAGTGGCCCCAAACGTTGCATGAGCACAGGAAGCGAACAACCGCTGAAGCAAAAGAAAATTATATTGCTCATTCCAGCCGTTTATTTCGCAGGCCACATCTTTGATATGTCTTCCAATTGTGATATTAACCAACTGCTAAGTACGTCTCCATCACTGTTTTCTGATTTTGTAGACTATCCATTTTCAACTCCACAATGTTGCTGGTCAGGATCATCTTATGGATAAAATGAGACCAAGAAGATGGGCGGTTGAATCATAAATCCTGGCCTTAAATTACATCCACCTGCATGTAAACCACTCCACCATACAACAGCAACTAACAAATTTCTCTTCCTATATCTCTAAGTACATGCAGGAAGGAGCCCAGGCAGTGCACGCAGCAAATCCAAATGCTCTGGTCACTGTCCGGATTGAGTTTCGATAGAGACTTGTCTTTCAAAGAAACAAGTTCAGCTCACGTTTACAGGCAAACTGGTTTTTGAGCTGCACATGTATGCATTCTCAAATGGAAACGCTTGGAAGAATGGAAATCCAAACCAAGTCTGTGAAGCGAAGACAAATGATTTCAGGAGAATAGGAGGGTTTCTTCTGGATCAAGGATGGCCAGTGTTTTTGAGTGAATTTGGAGGGGATCAAAGGGGAACTAACGTCAATGACAACAGGTTCCTGAATTGCTTTTTCGGTGTCGCAGCTGAGTTGGACTTTGATTGGGCTCTGTGGGCTTTGCAAGGAAGCTACTATTTGAGAGAAGGGGTTGTGCAGTTAGATGAAGTTTACGGGGTGTTGGGTTGGAATTGGTGCGGGGCTCGTAATTCTAGCTTCGTTCAGAGGATATCAGCCATTCAACCTCCCTTCTTTGGTACGCTGTTACAGATAATAGTTGCCGAAGATTTTCAATCACCGATTCATTATAGTTTTGTAGAATTCGGTTTGGCACATTTTGTTTTCTAATATGATCTTCTATCTTCGATGCAGGCCCGGGTATTTCCGACATCGAACCATACAAGATAGTTTTCCATCCATCGACCGGCCTGTGCATTCTTGAAAAGTCTTTGATCGAGCCAGTAAGACTAGATCCATGTTCCGAATCAAACCGCTGGAGCTGTACACCAGAAAAGGCTCTTTCCTTGAAGGGCACATTCTGTCTGCAAGCAGATGGCTCCCGCAAGCCAGTGAAGGTTGGGATCATCTGTTCTGACTCGAGTTCCAAGTGGGATCTGATATCTGACTCCAAGATGCATGTCTCATCAAAGTTCTCCGACGGTAGTACTGTGTGCTTGGATGTTGATGCTGACAATAACGTCATCACCAGCCATGCAAATGCCTCAGCAAAGACCGATCGTGTGACCCTGCTACTCAATGGTTCAAGATTGTTAACAGCAATAGAGATGGAGACTCCTGCGAGCTCACCGAGCCATCTCTTTCTTTGAATACTTTGCTTGAAAATGGGAAAGATGCTCAATTTGAGGGAAGGAGCAGTCAGTAAAATGTATTGCATTGCACGTAGGTTTTAGCTTTGCCAATCATGGCATACCATTTATATTACACAATAGAAAGTTGCAATAAAATTCTCTGGGGATCATATAACATCTTATACTTTACTTTTTTCTTTAAGAATGGCAATATAATAATTCAAAATCGACCAAGGTGGTCGAGCACTTACAAGACAAATACATCAAGAAAAGGAAAAGGAAATGAAATCAGATTCCGAAATTTCTGTCCCCAAGTACGCGATTGTGGCCAATAATAGTAATCATCCCTCATATCAAACAACTGACTTCTTTCTCTTTTTAGAAGGTCACCCTCATCGTTTCCAGATCTTGGTGTATATTGAGAGGTGCTGTTTTTAGGCTAAGTGAATCTTCTATTTCATCCAACCAAGTATCGTGCGTCCATCCAACTGCTTGAGGATTAAGAATCGTCTAAAAGAGACAAGTTTATGCTGCAACGTAAAGTCGAAAGACAGTGTAGAAACCCGGGAACTAACTCAAAAGCGGGGCGCCTGCCTGGCTAGGCTGGACCCATCATTGTTCCCTTTACGCCGACTGCTCGGAAGAGTTTTCCAATTAAGGAGGCTTTGTTGGAATCAGCCTATTGCAAAATGCAAGGTAAAGCTGCTTACTATAGACCCTTGTGGTCTGCCCCTTTCCCGGACCCTACATAGGCGGAAGCTTCGTGAACCAAGACCGCCTCTTTTTGGCTTAGAAACCAATCGCACAACACCCTTAAAAAGCCCACCAGGAAATAATGATTTGTTGCATCGAATAATTTTGGAACATTGGATCGACCGAAGCCCAATAAGCCATGTCCCGCTCAATCCGATGTGGCTCCTTCGCTCGCGAGCCTGTTTTCCTTCAAACTTTCTGAGTTTTCGATCCTTCCAAATATTCTAAAGAGTAGCCGCAAGGGAAAGATTCCAACTCCTCCACTTCTTCCATGGTGTACCAAATTTCCATTGGGTAGTCAAGTCAAGAATTGAGTTAGGCATCCCCCAGGTCACTCAAAACTGCTGAGCGTTTTCCTCCAAATGTTCACCGCGAAATTGCATTGGATGAAAAGATGTGACGTCGTCTCGGCATTGCTTAAGGAGAAACAATACTCGCAAGGCTCATGACCCACTTGATAAGATTGTTGATCACGACGTGCTTGTCCTACACAATCAACCAAGAGAAAGCCTTAATCTTCGATGGGCTTGAAATCCTCCAAAGCTTTGAAATCAGCATTGCGTTTTGAGCCATCCCGACACGATGTCTTAGAAAGACCAGACTGAGAACCTACCTTTCGATTCCAAGTTCCGGTAGATGTTATCCTCTTATGTAGCTCATATCCGAATGTAAGCAATGCTACTAATCAATCTAAAACATTGCTCTTCGTCCGACACAGTCTCCTAAAAGGCAAATTCCACTACCAACTGTCAGTCACAGTTTGAAGCAATCACAGACGATCATTTTTCTGAAGAGATTGTTGAAAGCTCTTGGAAAAGTCCTGTTAAGCACTCCATGAGACCTCCAAAGGTGCTGACGGAACAAGATCCTCTTACCATTCTTCAAGCCAAACCAAACGTGCTCATCCACTTTTTCATCTAGCATTAAAATGTTCACCCATATGCTTGCCTTCCTCTCAGCTGATTAGTTTGCGCCCAGGTGTCCATTCCCTTTCTGAATCTTGCCTGGTTACCTACTTCATCAACAGATTCTCTTCAACACTATATCTCCACAAACACTTGGCGGGCAAAGCCTCATTCATGCCTTCAGATTCTTTACGCCCAAGTCGCCATTCTTCTTTTGCTAATAAACAGTCCTCCAACTAACAAAATGAATGTGCTTCTTGTTTTGCAAATCGGCCCACAAAAAGCTTTTTTTTTAAAAATATTCTTTCTGCTTTCTCCAAGACCGAACTCTATCACATGTACAAAGATAGAATAAAAATTGGAAGGTTCAAAAGGGTAACTTAACCGAAGTCATTATACCCGCAAAAGAGAGCTTCGCCTTACAAACTGCCAACCGCTTAGTCATTCTTTCTAACATAGGTCCCAATCTGAAATTGACAGCTTCCCATTTGCAAGCGACATTCCTACACAGCTGCAAAGGTAAAAGTTGTCGTCATGTGACTTTGAGGTCACGGGTTCAAGTCATGGAAACAACCTCTTGCAAAAAATGGAAGGTAAGGCTGCCTTCTATAGGCCCTTGTGGTCCTCCCCTTCCCCTGACCCCGCATCAGAGGGAGCTTAGTACACCGAAGCTGCCCTTTTATTCCTACACAGGTGCAGGGAAACTGCCCTCTTTGAAACTTCATTGCTCTAGCAAAATCATTAACCACTTACTATTATTTTTAATGCAAAAGGCCAAGGACTTTCAAGACTTACATGCTGATTCCTTGTGGCCTCAAAACACCTAAGGATCATGCAAATGATGTTCACTTGATTGAACTTTGCATCCATAAAAAGTATGTCATTGGCATTGCTATAAATGTTATATTTGTGGGGATGAGTGGTTAAAACCGATTGCAAGAATCGCACTGATGCTAATGGCCTTTAGATCATCTGGTTAAGAATCTCCATTATGAGTGTGAAGAGGAATGGAACCAGTGTACACCTTATTGCACTTCTCTTGAACTTTTAAAAAGGCCCTTGGAATTTTCGTTAATTAGGACTGAGAAGTAAGATGAGGATAGGCATGCTTGCTTCCAATTCCACCATTTAAGTGGAAACTTATAAAAGCCCGAGGGCCCTACACACAACAATATTGTCTGCTTTGGAGACTAGGGCCCATATCACCCAGCCCCCTCATGGCTTTGTTCTCTTCTTGTGGGAAAAGGCATTGTTGCATGTAAAGTCCTCCTAACTCTTATCAACAGCCCAATCACTTTCCTCTTAACTATGCGGGACTAACTTTTAGACCTGCCAGGCGCCACTTAACAGCAGTCCTACCACCCTAGGGAACACGTGTCTCCTCATGTTGCGCCCACATGTACCTGGGAACCACATACTGGCCAGCTACACACTAGGTCAGAGGTTGGCTCTAATATCACTATAACAGCCCGAGAGCCCCACACACAACAATATTGTCCACTTGGGAGACTGGGGCCCATATCACCCAGCCCTCAGACTACTGTTAAGTGGCGCTTGGCAAGTATGAGAGTTAGTCTCACATCGCTAAAGGGAAAGTTAATGAGCTATTTATAAGATTTAGGAGGACTTTACATGCAAGAAGACTTTTTCCCGCAAATGAAGAATAAAGTCATAAAGGGGTTGGGTGATATGGGTCATAATCTCCCAAGCAAACAATATTGTTGTGTGTGGGGCCCTCGGATTGGGACTGCTGTAAAGTGGTGCATGACAAGTTTGAGAGTTAGTCTCACATCGCTAAGAAAAAAGTGACTAGGCTCTTAATAAGAGTTAGGAGGACTTTACATGCAATAAGGCCTTTTCCCGCATCATTAAGAGTTAGGAAAGAAAAAAGCCATGAGAGGGTTGGGTGTCGCTAAGAAAAAAGTGACTAGGCTCTTAATAAGAGTTAGGAGGACTTTACATGCAATAAGGCCTTTTCCCGCATCATTAAGAGTTAGGAAAGAAAAAAGCCATGAGAGGGTTGGGTGATATGGGCCCTAGTCTCCAAAGCGGACAATATTGTTGTATGTGGGGGCACTCAGGCTATTACAGTGGTATCAGAGCTAACGCCTAACCATGTGTGGGCTAGATAGCACGTGGTTTCCAGGTACGTGTGGGCACAACACAGGAAATGCATGTTCCCTAAAGGGGGTATAACTGCTATTAAGTAGCGCTTAGCAGGTCTGAGAGTTAGTCTCATATCGCTAAGGGAAAAATGACTGGACTCTTGACAAGAGTCAGGAGAACTTAACATGCAATAAAGCCTTTTCCCACCAGGGAAGAACAAAGTCATGAAGGGGTTAGGTGATGTGGGTCATAGTCTCCAAAGAGAATAATATTGTTGTGTGTGGGGGCCCTCAAGTTATTACAGTGATATTAGAGCCAACCCTTGACATGATGTGGGCTAGCCAGAACGTGGTTCTCAGGTACGTGTGGGCATAACACGTGGGAACGCGTGTTTCCTAAAGGGGTAGGATTGCTATTAAGTGGTGCCTAACAAGTCTGAGAGTTAGTCCCACATCATTAAAAGTTACTGGGCTAGTGATAAGAGTTAAGAGGACTTTACATGCAACAAGGCCTTTTTCCTACACCGAAAAGACAAATCCGTGAATGAGCTGGGTGGTATGGGCCCCAGTCTCCAAAGCAAACAATATTATTGTGAGTGGGGCCCTAGGGCTATTACAGAGCGTCATACACCTCATGACCGAACCAATCATACCCAACATACTTTATCATATGCCTACGGGAGTTCGATCTTGTAGACCAGAGAACTCTAGCAGAATTCTCATAATATTCTATTTAATTTTAATTATATTTTAAAATTCTACTTTTACATACACATGTGAATGCCAAGAAACATGTTAAGATGTCCATTTCGTAACAATAGGAATGTCTTGTGTTTAAATTCTAACATAACTAAAATATGTTTATTGTGTAGTGAGTCCAATCAACTAGTTACTTGATTTTGCTACCGAATAAGAAGTTAACTTGGACAAGTCTTTTGAGTGGACTCGTGAAATTTTGAACTATGTCAAAAGAGCACTCAACAAGCTTGCAAATTAGATATCAAAATCTTGCCTTGAGAAAATTTCTCTAATTAGATAAAGCTAAGTATTCAAGCATGCTTATTATTGATAAGGAATCATTAGAAATTAATAATTCTATAATTATTCAATAATAACAAGGGCCAGGTTGGATGAAGAAAAAAGAAACGAAGAGGAAATTGTATCGTATGTCTCACTGGCACCATGAAAAGGTCACTATCATTGATTGTCCCATTTTGTGAAATTGTAATATCTACAGTCATTTGCTTTATGCAAAGATTTTCACACTATACATAAATTATTTGTTACCCTTTTCTTGTAAGAGAATTAAAAGAGCCAAATAGAAAATGTCGTTGACCTTACATTTAAGATTGGACAGTCTGATTTAGGGGGAACCTTTTGCATACACTTTGAAGCCCTTTCGTAGAGAGCCTTCGCGCAACGGTAGAGTTGTCTTCGTATGACCTTGAGGTCACGGATTCAAGGCGTGGAAACAACCTCTTCCAAAATGCAAGGTAAGGCTATCTACTATTGACCCTTGTGGTCTTCCCTATCCTCGGACGTTGTAGACATAGGAGCTTTGTGCAGCAGGGCTGCCCTTTTTTTATGCCCTTTCTATGTACAAAAATGTAGATTTCTCCTAAATTTTTTTATGTCTTTTCATTAATTTAAGACATGATTCTAATTATGCCTCTCTCAGATGACCTAGGTACCAAAAATGACATATATTCTATATTTCTAATGCCTTGCTCATTGTACTTTTTGAAGTCTCAAAAATAATAAACTGTATAACATAATAAAGCCACAAAACACAATACCATCTTTTTCTCAACTTTAAAAGATGCAGTGATCAAAGCCTTAGAGATATCGACTAGATGTCTTTTGGGTACCTTAGCCATCTGAGAGAGGCTAAATCAGCTAAACATCTTGCCATTTGAACATAAAAAATAAAGCCGGATTCGTTATCCAGACCAGAATCAAATAGGGATTGGTGCTTTGAGTCCATTTTACAGGGATTGCTGTTAAGTGGTACTTGACAGGTCTGAGAGTTAGTCCCACATTGCTAAGGGGAAAGTGACTACGCTCTTGATAAGAGTTAGGAGAACTTTACATGCAACAAGGCCTTCTCCCGCATCGCTAAGAGTTAGGGAAGAACAAAGCTATGAGGGGGCTAGGTGATATGGGCCCCAGTCTCTAAAGCAAACAATATTGTTGTGTGAGGGGCCCTCAGGTTGTTATAGTAGTATTAAAGCCAACCCCTGACCCGGTGTGGGCTGGCCGACACGTGGTTTCCAAGTATGTGTGGGCACAACACGAGAGGCATATGTTCCCTAAGGGGGTAAGATTGTTGTTAAGTAGCGCTTGGTAGGCCTGAGAGTTAGTTCCATATCGCTAAGGGGAATGTGACTAGGCACTTGATAAGAGTTAGGAGGACTTTATATGTAACAATGCTTTTTTTTGCCAGGAAAGAAAAAAGCCATGAAGGGGTTAGGTGATGTGGGCCCCAGTCTCCAAAGAGGACAATATTGTTGTATATGGGGCCCTCGAGCTGTTATAGTGGTATCAGAGCCAACCCTTGACTCGGTGTGAGCTGGCCCAAAAGTGGTTCCCAGGTACGTGTGGGTGCAACATGCGGGTTCATGTGTTCCTTAAAAGGGGTAGGACTACTGTTAAATGATGCCTGACAAGTCTAAGAGTTAGTTTCACATTGCTAAGAGGAAAGTTACTGGGTTATTGATAAGAGTTAGGAGGACTTTACATGCAACAATGCCTTTTTTCGTAAGGAAAGAACAAAGCCGTGAGGGGGCTAGGTGATATGGGCCCCAGTTTTCAAAGGGACAATATTATTATGTGTGGGGCCCTCGAGCTGTTATAGAGCCTCATATACCTCATGACCAAACCAATCACACCCCAATATACTTTATCATATGCCTACGAGAGTTCGATCTTGTAGGCCAGAGAACTCCAACATAATTCTCATAATATTCTATTTAATTTTAATTATATTTAAGAATTCCACTTTTACATACACATGTAAATTCCAGGAAACATGTTAAGATGTCCATTTTGTAACAATAGGAATGTCTTGTTTTTAAATCCCAATAGAACTAAAATAGTCCAATCAACTAGTTACTTGATTTTGCTATTGGATAAGAAGTTAACTTGGACAAGTCTTCTAAGTGGACTTGTGAAATTTTGAACTATGTCAAAAGAGCACTCAACAAGCTTGCAAAATAGACATCAAAATCTAGCCTTGCAAAAATTTCTTTAACTAGATAAAGTTATGATAAAGCTAAGTATTCAAGCATGCATATTATTGACAAGGAATCATTAGAAATAATAATTCTATAATTATTCCATAATAACAAGGGCTGGGTTGGATGAAGAAAAAAGAAATGAGGAGGAAATTGTATCTTATGTCTCATTGGCACCACAAAAAGGTCATCATGGTAGATCATCCCATTTTGTGAAATTGTAATATCTGCAGTCATTTGCTTGATGCAAAGATTTTCACACAATACATAAATTATTTGCTACCATTTTCTTGTAGGAGAATCAAACAAGCAAAATAGGAAATGTCGTTGACCTTGAATATAAGACTGAAGAGTTTGATTTAGAGGGGAACCTTTTGCATACACTTTGAAGCCCTTTCATGGAGAGCCTTTGGACAATGGTAGAGTTGTCATCGTATGACCTTGAGGTCACGGGTTCAAGGCATGGAAATAGCCTCTTACAAAATGCAAGGTAAGGCTGTGTACTATTAACCCTTGTGGTCCTCCCCTTCCTCGGACCCTGTAGACACAAGAGCTTCATGCAACAGGGCTGGCCCGGCATGTGGTTCCTAGGTACGTGTGGGCACAACACGTGGGGATGTGTGTTCCCTAAGGGGGGTAGGACTGTTGTTAAGTGACACTTAGTAGGTCTGAGAGTTAGTCTCGCATAGCTAAGAGGAAAGTTACTGGGCTGTTAATAAGAGTTAGGAGGACTTTATATGCAACAAGGCCTTTTCCCTCAAGAAAAGAACAAAGCTGTGAGGGGGCTAGGTGATATGGGCAATAGTTTCCAAAGTGGACAATATTATTGTGTGTGAGGCCCTCAGACTGCGACAAAGCCTCATACGCCTTATGACCGAACCAATCACACCCCGAGATACTTTATCATAAGCCTACAGGAGTTTGATCTTGTATGCCAGAGAACTCCAGCACAATTCTCATAATATTCTATTTAATTTTAATTATATTTAAAAATTCCACTTTTACATACACATGTAAATGCCAGGAAACATGTTAAGATGTCCATTTCGTAACAATAGGAATGTCTTGTTTTTAAATCACAACAAAACTAAAATATGTTTATTGTGTAGTAAGTCCAATTAACTAATTACTTGATTTTGCTACTAAATAAGAAGTTAAGTTGGACAAGTCTTTTGAGTGGACTTGTGAAATTTTGAACTATGTCAAGAGAGCACTCAACAAGCTTGCAAATTACACATCAAAATCTAGCCTTACGAAAATTTCTCTAACTTTCAAGCATGCCTATTATTGACAATGAATCATTAGAAATAATAGTTCTATAATTATTACATAATAACGAGGGCCAAGTTAGATGAAGAAAAAAGGCACAAAGAGGAAATTATATCTTATGTCTCATTAGCACCATGAAAAGGTTACCATTGTAGATCGTCCCATTTTGTGAAATTGTAATATCTAGAGTCATTTGCTTAATGCAAAAATTTTCACACTATACATAAATTATTTGTTATCATTTTATTGTAAGAGAATCAAACGAGCCAAATAGAAAATGACCTTGAATCTAAGACTGGAGAATCTGATTCAAGGAGAACCTTTTGCATACACTTTGAAGCCCTTTCTTGGAGAGCTTTCGCACAACGGTAGAGTTGTCATCGTATGACCTTGAGGTCACGGGTTAAAGGCGTGGAAATAGTCTCTTGAATCAGTGATCTTAAGGTCCCACACAACAACTCTACAGTTGTGCCAAGACTCCCCTTCCTGATAGAATTGCATGTTAATGTAGAACCAATATGGGCGGAGTGAGAAGTGCCCCTTAACACAGTATTCGTGATCATCACAGATGAGTCATCATGGTCCTCGCCTATGTGGGTCTCTCTTGTTTGACATTGGGGCCACTAGTTGATGACCGTGACTCCCCAACTCAAGATTCAAGAGCGAGCACAAGCAAGATGGACCATTTGGATCATTTCATTAGACTAACCAGCACAAATTAAGGAATTAAAATTACGGAAACGAAGTTGGACTTTCCTTTACGGACTATGTGTGGTAAAGTGGAGAAATAGAAAAGAGGAAGAAGTTTCATTGTAGAACTAGAGTTAGCCCCACATCGCTAAGGGGAAAGTGACTGTGTTCTTGATAAGAGTTAGGAAAACTTTACATACAACAAGGCCTTCTACCGTATTTCTAAGAGTTAGGGAAGAACAAAGCTATGAGGTGGCTGGGTGATATGAGCCCCAATCTCCAAAGCAAACAATATTGTTGTGTGTGGGGCCCTCAGGCTGCTACAGTGGTATCAGAGCCAACCCTTAACCCGGTGTGGGCTTGCCAACATGTGGTTTCTAGGTACATGTGGGCACAACACGGGGGAGGCATGTTCTCTAAGGGGGGTAGGACTGTTGTTAAGTAACATGTGGCAGGTATGAGAGTTAATCCCATATCGCTAAAGGGAATGTGATTAGGCTCTTGATAAGAGTTAGGAGGACTTCACATGTAACAATGTCTTTTCCCGCCAGGAAAGAACAAAGAATTTAGGGGCTGGGTGATGTGGGCCCCAGTCTCTAAAGAGGACAATATTGTTGTGTGTGTGTGGGGTCCTCAGGTTGTTATAGTGGTATCAAAGCCAACCCTTGACCTGGTGTGGGCAGGCCCGGCACATGGTTCCTAGGTACGTGTGGACACAACATGCGGGGATGTGTGTTCCCTAAGGGGGTAGGACTACTGTTAAGTGGCGCTTAGTAGGTCTGAGAGTTAGTCTCACATCGTTAAGAGGAAAGTTACTGGGCTGTTGATAAGAGTTAGGAGGACTTTACATGCAACAAGGCCTTTTCCCTCAAGAAAAGAACAAAGCCGTGAGGGGCCTGGGTGATATGGATCCTAGTCTCTAAAGTGGACAGTATCGTTGTGTGTGGGGCCATCGGGCTGTGGCAGAGCCTCATATGCCTTATGACCAAACCAATCACACCCCAAGATACTTTATCATATGCCTACAAGAGTTCGATCGTGTATGCCAGAGAACTCTAGTAGAATTCTCATAATAATCTATTTAATTTTAGTTATATTTAAAAATTCCACTTTTACATACACATGTAAATGCCAGGAAACATGTTAAGATGTTCATTTTGTAATAATAGGAATGTCTTGTTTTTAAATCACAACAAAACTAAAATATGTTTATTGTGTAGTGAGTCTAATCAACTAATTACTTGATTTTGCTACTAAATAAGTAGTTAACTTGGACAAGTCTTCTGAGTGGACTCGTGAAATTTTGAACTATATCAAGAGAGCACTTAACAAGCTTGCAAATTACACATCAAAATCTAGCCTTATGGAAATTTCTCTAACTTTCAAGCATGCCTATTATTGAAAAGGAATCATTAGAAATAATAGTTCTATAATTATTTCATAATAACGAGGGCCATGTTGGATGAAGAAAAAAGGAACAAAGAGGAAATTGTATCTTATGTCTCATTGGCACCATGAAAAGGTTACCATTGTAGATCGTCCCATTTTGTGAAATTGTAATATCTAAAGTCATTTGCTTAATGCAAAGATTTTCATACTATACATAAATTATTTGTTTTCATTTTATTGTAGGAGAATCAAACGAGCCAAATAGAAAATGTCGTTGACCTTGAATCTAAGACTTAAGAGTCTGATTCAGGGGGAACCTTTTGCATACACTTTGAAGCCCTTTAGTGGAGAGTCTTCGCACAATGGTAGAGTTGTCGTCGTATGACCTTGAGGTCACGGCTTCAAGGTGTGGAAATAGTCTTTTGCAAAATGCAAGGTAAGGCTATGTACTATTGACCCTTGTGGTCCTCCCCTTCCTCGAACCCTGTAGACACAGGAGCTTCGTGTAGCAAGGTTGCCCTTTTTTTTAAGCCCTTTCTATGTACAAAAATGTAGATTTCTGCCTAAATTTTTTATGTCTTTTCTTTGACTTAAGACATGATTCTAATTCTGCCTCTCTCAGATGACCTAGGTACCAAAAATGACATCTATTCTATATTTCTAATGCCCTGCTCATTGCACTTTTTGAAATCTCAAAAATAATAAACTATATAAAATAATAAAGCCCCGAAACACAATACCATCATTTCTCAACTTTAAAAGATGCAGTGATCAAAGCCTTAGAGATACCGAATAGATGTCTTTTGGGTATCTTGGCCATTTGAGAGGGCTAAATCAGTTAAACATCTTGTCATTTGAACACCAAAAATAAATCCGAATTCGTTATCCGGACCAGAATTAGATAGGGATTGGTGCTTTGAGTCCATTTTAAACACGTTATCGTGTTCAATCCATTTAGATAGAAATTGGAACGGATTGGATAGGATTTGACCTATTTACCTGTTTAGCTGCTGCTAACTACGTAGACTGGATAGGACTACGCTTAAATTCTTCGTCATTTGATGATCTAAGCCCTTTATTTGTACAGTTTATTATTTTTTAGACTTCAAAAAGTGCAATGAACTGGGCATTAGAAATATAGAATATATGTCATTTTTGGGAGCGTGCACTGAAACTACCCTTTTTATTGTGCCTAGTTGTAAGTTCTGCGGTTCAATGTCTACGTCCATGCCCATAGTGGGGTGATGATAGGTTGGCCGGATTTGCTTCATAAACTCAAGTCCTAGGGTAATTGTTGGATGTGAAAGATGTTTACAGATGATTTTAAGCATCTGCTAAGGTTAGTCCCAGTCGAGAGGGATGGAAAGCAGTCAATTAGCCCCTCAAGCTATGTATTGGGGGCTAGCCTATCGGAAAATTAAGGGCACATTTAACAACTCCCATCATTTACAACCATTGTCTTAGTAAGAATGCTAAACATAATTAGAGCATCCATTAATCACATATCCCTTGCAAATTGCTTTCGTGATGCTGCGTATTATGGATCATCTAACCCCATTCATCGATTGCTCAGGCATTGGATGTTTTGCATAAAAAATCAGAATGGTCAGACAATTTTAGAATCCCAAAAACTATTTTCTATAGTTGAATGCAAACCATCGTTACATAAACTTTCCAAACAATTCAATTCCTACAAATTAAGTAAAACATTTTAGCACTAAAATTATCCGGTCCACGTGCCTTTGAACTAGAAAACATCCAAAACTAGAGCAATCAAATGAACCAGTTGAATCATCTAAATCTAGCAGGCCTCCTTATTTGTGCTCAATTGGCTCTCCCATATGTGTCTGTTTAGGCTGTTTAGCTTTCCTTTTATTTCAAATTCACATTCGAGCGAGACTTTATCTCATACATTGGATTGTGCACAGCCCCTAATTGGGATATAGAAAAATGAAATTTCCACGCCAGTTCTTTTCTATGGTTAGCCATTGATATGGAAGTCCAGCTAGCTAGATCATTAGGTTTGTTTAAGTCAAATAAGCAACATCATATCCTGGAAAATTATAACCAGAAGGACACAAAGGGCTACATATGTGGGGTTTGGAGAAGGAGCAAATCACAAAGGTCAATAGTATGTAATCTTATCTTGCATTTTGCAAGAGGCTGTTTCTATGCCTTGAATCCATGACCTCAAGGTCACTTGACAACAACTCTACATTTGCGCCAAGGCTCCCCTTCCTGATAAAATTGCATGTTAATGTGGAACCGATATGGGCAGAGTGAGAAGTGTCCCTTAACACAATATTCATGATCATCACAGATCATGGTCTTAGCCTATTTGGGTCTATCTTGTTTGACATTAGGGCCACTAGTTGATGATCGTGACTCCCCAACTCAAGATTCAAGAGCGAGCACAAGCAAGATGGACCATTTGGATCTTTTCATAAGACTAACCAGCACAAATTAAGGAATCAAAATTACGGAAACGAAGTTGGACTTTCCTTTACGGACTATGTGTAGTAACGTGGAGAAATAGGAAAGAGGAAAGAGGAAGAAGTTTCATTGTAGAATTAGAATTTCTCTTTTATCTACTCCTATCATATACTGACCTTATTAGGCCTCTGCCATGTGTTTGTTTGGGGCAGTCAACTTCTTTCTTCCTCTCGTCGAAGAACAAGAATAGGAAGAAGAATAAAAAGGCCAGCAGGAAGCTTGCAATCGTAGCCATGTGCCGCCTGTTTTTCTTGTTATTCCTACTTATAATCTTGGTGTTCTTCCTTCTTAAGTGGAGGTTTGTAGTGCATGCTTTCCATCGTTTCATAGAAATGATTCGCCATCGTCACTGAGCGATGGCATCAATCAGCCCTCTTCTATTTTCTTTGGTCGTAATGAGTCTTCTTTTTATTGTTTGACAAATGTAAAGATCACTCTCCGATGATATATATTCATTTTTTTTTTTTTCGTCTTGAATTTCTTTATTTTTAATTGCTTTGATTATACTTTAGCTTTTCTTTACTAGTAGATCATCCCCAAAAAAATTGGGCAATACCAAACCTTCCAATTGCTTCAGATTTATGTGCTGTTTGTTCAAGATGTTTGTGAGCCATCGACTGTACAGAGAAGAATAAAGGTTGGGATCACTATTGAAGAAAGTTATTGGGACACGATCTATCTAAGAATGCCTGGAGGATGAAGGGGTTCAGATTGGCGAATCAATTCTAGACAACTCTGTTGGCCATCTTCCACGGTTCCACCGAGCCAGCAGTAGCCAAGCATCCTCTTCACCGGTCCAGGGATTGAAACCTGAACTGGGTTTCCTTTCTTTGGTTCTCCGGTCACTTCTGCCCAATCCGGATCACATGGCTCAGGGAGAGAAAACCCGAATTGGGTTTTTCTCCCATCTTCTTCCCCATCTCATCCTCGTTTTTCTCCAGTCCAGCCGGCCATCGAGTTTCCTCTTTCCCTCATTTTTCCCTCCTCCTCTTCTTCTTACTCCTTCTCTGGCGGTTCCTCTTCTCTTCACCGGACGCCCCGGGAATTGGGTTTTCTCCCCACAGTTTCTCCCCTCTTCCTTCTCTTCTTCCTCTTCTCTCCTTCTTCCTTCTTCCCCTTCTCTGGTTTTCATCGTTTTTTCTTGGTTTTTTCATGAAAAACCAGAACCCCTGAAGAAATTCTGGATTTGCCCCTGGCAGATCTCAGGAATTACATCTGTGTCCCCTGGCAGATCTGAGAAATACCATTTGGGTCCCCTGTTTAATACCAACTGAGTCCCCGATTTAATTCCAACTGTGTCCCTGTGCTATTCTGGTTTTAATTTATCTTCATTCTGACTCTTCAGGGACAGTGCAATCCCAGACAGACTATTCAAGGACAGACTACTCCAGAGACAGTGCAATCCAGGACAGACTATTCAAGGACAAACTAATCCAGAGACAGTGCAATCCAAGGACAAGCTTATCTAGGACACATTTTAGTTTTATTTTCTGTTTTCCTTAGAATAAATATTTGTGAACATTGGAACAATTGAATACATCTGGATTTTAGTTTATTTCTAGTATATTCTGTGTTTTTATTCTTTTAGTTGAATTTTATTTAAAACTCCATCACTTCAAATCAAGTCCTTGTGGGATGGACCCATACTTGCATAAGCTATACTACAATAGCCTATGCACTTGCAGTTAAACAATCAACAAATTTTTGGCGCCGTTGCTGGGGACTTGAAATGGAATTTTTATAAAATTTAATTAAAAATCCAAAAAAATTCAAAAAATCAGAAAAAATCCAAAAAAAATTAGAAAAATCCAAAAAAAATATAAAAAATTAGGAATTGCATTTTAGGCATTTTTAGTACCTAATCACTTTATTTCCTGAATTTGGTACTAATTGTTATTTTTCTTTTTCAGGAAATTAGAGTGGAGCTTCATCAATTAGATAGATTTTTCTTGCTTTCCTAGATTAGAAATTTTATTTTTGAGTGAATCTTGTAGTGAGGCCCCTTGTATTTTGCATTTTCAATTTCAAATTTTAAAGGGTTGTAATAATACAGGGCAAGTGTGGGACAAGGTGGCCCACACTTGATCTTCATCAGAAACCTCACTGTAATTCTTCTCACTCATTTATTTTCTAGATTAGGGTTTGCATTTACAATAATTTGCATTGTTTGGTAGTTAATTACATATAGAAAGCATATGTTATAATTGTTGCATCATAGGGTTTGCATTAGTTTTTTGCTTTCAATTGCATTTTAGGACACGTCTAATGCTTTAAGATGAATTATATGTTGATCGAATTGCCATGGTATGTGAAAATTAATTAGTAAGGGCATCCTACCCCACAAGATCAAGGGTGGATTTCATCACCACTCCTTAGCCCACCTAAGATAATCACCTCAAGCGCGCAACCTCTTCGTTCACATTAATTTAAAATCAATCAGAAGAGACCTATATGGTTATCACATGCTCGTAGAACCCTCTTAATAGGACACGAATTACTGTTACTCTGATTGCTTTTGATCACTGTGGTTATTGGGGGTTGTCTAATAGAGCCTCGCTCTTCCCCCACCTCCTGTCAACGTTTGTTGAGGTTTAAACGCCTCCTTACACGAGGGTTGTATTAACCGCTTTGGTTAGAACCTAACTGGTAAGCAGTAGTCAACTCCTAAAGAGAGTAGGAGCATTAGAGTAGGCTAATTAAAAGCGTTGTCTCCACAGAAAATCAAGAAAATCAAAATATCTATGCTTGCTAGCCTTAGGGGATTGCTTGATTGTGTCCTGTTTTGTGCATCATTTTAGGCATTTAGGTTGCATCATTTAGGATAGGAAAAAATAAAAAAATAAAAAAAAAACCAAAAAGATCTTTCATTGTATGCCCTTTTGGATACGCGACGAAACCGGTAGGTTAGTCTCGTATGACCAAAAAGACAGACTAACAATGGCTGATCAACGATCAAGGGGTAACTCACCCCGTGGAGGTGATCAAGCTCCACTCATCATGAATGAGGACCCACCACCTCTAATTGATGATGAATATCAACCTCCACCAAGGAGGAATAATCATCAACAAAGAAATTGGAGAAGGAATGAAAATAGGGAATGGGACCAACAAAGTGACCATGGAGAAAATGATGTTTATCAGAATCCTCGTGGACGAACCTTAAGAGACTACCTTCAACCTACATGCACCAGTACACCCTCTTGTGTCATTCTTCCTCAAAATGCTGGTGCGTTAGAATTAAAAATGGGAGTAATTCAATTACTTCCCAAATTTCATGGGCTAGATAGTGAGAGTCCTTATTTGCACCTTAAAGAATTTGATGAGGTATGTGGTACCCAAAGAACCCAAAATATAGGTCTAGACACTGTCAAGCTTAAGCTATTTCCTTTCTCTTTAAAGGAAAAAGCAAAAATGTGGTTTAATGCACTGCCACCAGGTTCCATAAGGACTTGGAATGAAATGACTAGGGAATTCTTGAAAAAGTTTTTCCCTACACATAAAACAAATACACTCCGTCATAAGATAATGAACTTTACCCAAAAAGATAAAGAATCATTCTACTAATGCTGGGAAAGGTTCAAAGATCTATTGCTTACTTGCCCACATCATGGCTATGAACCATGGCGCATTATCAGCTTCTTTTATGAAGGACTTAATTCTGACATGCGCCAGTTTGTAGAGATGATGTGCAATGGTAACTTTTTGAATAAACAACCAGATGAGGCGGAGGAGTATTTGGAATGGCTAGCTGAAAGTGCACAGACCTGCGCTGACTCAGAAAGAGTAGAATATTCAGATAGACCCAAGGCCACTACCACATCTACTAGGGGAGGCATGTATGCCATGATTGAAAAAAATGAAATCAGTGTCAAAGTAGCAACCCTAGCTAGAAAAGTAGAAGCCATGGAAATGGGAATGAAAACCTTAACTAATGATGAACAAGAGTGTAACATTTGTGAAAGTACATCACATCTTACTCAGGAATGTCCTACCATCCCTGCATTTCAAGATGTACTTCATGATCAGGCTAATGCACTCAATAATTATAAAAGACCTTTCTCCTTATATTCTGAGACATATAATCCCAACTAGAGAAACCATCCAAATTTCAATTGGAGAAATGGACCTAATGCAAATGTCTCACAACCAGGCCCATACCAGAGTCATCAACAACCAAACCAAGGACTACTTGCTCCACCACCATACCAAACTCATCAACCTCATTCTCCTGGACTTTACTTACCTCCACCCAAAAGGCATGTAGAGGATAATCAAGTTAATCAAAATCAGTAAAGGAAAAATTTTCAATTAGAAAAGTCTGTGAATGAACTAAAAAACATGATGAGTCAAATGATGCAAAATATGGAAAAAGGAAAATTCCCAGCTCAACCTCAAGCAAACCCTAAGGGAGTGCATGCAGTTAGCATTAATGCATCTGATGAAACATCTAGCTCTACTATGGAACAGACTAAAGCTGTTACTATTCTTAGGAGTGGTAAAATAATTGAGAAAGATGAGCCTAAAAAGATTGAAAAGGTAGAAAAACCTAAAGAAAAATCTAAAGAAAAGGACCATGTTTCACCTGTTGAGCCATGTCCAGTCCCTGCTCCATTCTCTCAAAGGTTGCGCCAAGCCCCAAAGTTTGCATCTAATGATGAGATTTTAGAGGTTTTCAAACAAGTCAAGATCAACATACTGATCTTAGATGCTATAAAACAAATCCCATCATATGCCAAATTCTTAAAAGGCTTATGCACCATCAAGAGAAAATTAAATGTCCAAAAGAAGGCATTTTTTACTGAACAGGTTAGTTCTATTCTTCAACATCATACACCACCAAAGTACAAGGATCTTGGTTGCCCCACTCTTACTTGCATTATTGGCAACTACAAGATAAACCATGCTCTTCTTGATTTAGGATCTAGTGTAAACTTATTACCATACTTGGTATACGAACAGTTAGGTCTGGGTGAATTGAAACCTATATCTACTACACTCCAGCTAGCTGATCGTTCTGTAAAAATACCAAGAGGAGTAATAGAGGATGTGTTAGTTCAAGTAGAACAATTTTGCTTCCCTGTCGATTTTCTGATTCTAGATACACAACCGGTGGTGAATGAGAAGAATGAAATACCAGTCATCCTGGGACGACCATTTTTGGCTACGTCCAATGCCTTAATCAATTGTAGAAATGGTGTGATGAAATTGTCCTTTGGCAATATGACAATAGAGCTCAACATTTTCAATATCTGTAAGCAACCTGGTGAAACTACTGATGATGTGCACAGTGTTAACATGATCAATTCAGTTGTACAAGATCGGTTTTAGTCATCTTCCTTGTCGGACCCACTTGAGGCCTGTTTGACCCATTTTAATGAGTTTAATGAGGATGCATTAATAGAGGAAGTTAATGCCCTCCTTGATTCTGTTCCTATCATGGAAACAGAAAAATGGAAACCTCCTTTCGAGGACCTTCCACTGAGGGAGTCCACTCCCCTTCCATCATTCATAGAACCTCCTAAGCTTGAATTGAAATCTCTACTATCAGATTTAAAATATGCCTTTTTAGGAGACAGAGAAACTTTTCCTGTAATAATTTCCTCTCAATTAGAAACATCTCAGGAGGACAAATTAATAGACACTTTAAAAGAACACAAAGGTGCTATAGGATGGACCATAGCTGATATAAAGGGCATTAACCCTTTAATCTGCACCCATAGGATATATATATAGAGGATGAAGCTAAACCATGTCGTCAAATGTAAAGAAGGTTAAATCCTAATATGAAAGATGTGGTTAGAGCAGAAGTCCTAAAGTTGCTTGATGTGGGAATCATCTATCCCATAAGTGATAGCAAATGGGTAAGTCCTACTCAGGTGGTTCCAAAGAAGTCTGGAGTGACAGTAATAACTAACGCCAACAATGAATTGATCCCTACCAGGGTTACTACTGGTTGGCATATGTGTATTGACTATCGAAAGTTGAATGTTGTTACAAGGAAGGACCATTTTCCTTTGCTCTTCGTTGATCAAATGTTAGAGAGGGTTGCAGGACATCAGTACTATTGTTTCTTAGATGGTTATTCAGGATATAACCAAATAGAAATTGCACCCAAGGATCAGGAAAAGACCACATTTACATGTTCTTTTGGCACTTTTGCTTACAAAAGAATACCATTTGGATTACGTAATGCTCCTGCCACATTTCAACGTTGCATGTTAAGCATTTTCAGTGATATGGTGGAGAGAATTTTAGAGGTTTTCATGGACGACTTTTCTGTTTTTGGTAATTCATTTGAAACATGTCTTGAAAATTTAAGAAAAGTCTTAACTCGTTGTAAAGAAAAGAACCTAGTGCTTAATTGGAAAAAAATGTCATTTCATGGTTCCTAAGGGAATTGTCTTAGGTCACATTGTGTCATCTAAAGGTATAGAGGTAGATAGAGCTAAAGTTGATCTAATTTCCAATCTACCCATTCCAAAATCTATTAGGGACATTCGATCTTTCCTAGGTCATGCAAGATTCTATCGGAGGTTCATTAAGGATTTTAGTGCAATATCTAGACCACTATGTCACCTCCTCACAAAGGATACTCCTTTTGAGTGGATTAAGGATTGTCAAGAAGCATTTATAAAGTTGAAAGACAAGTTGACCACGGCACCTATCATGCAACCTCCTGATTGGAGTCTACCCTTTGAAATCATGTGTGATGCCAGTGACTATGCTGTAGGAGCTGTACTAGGACAGAGAAAAGAAAAGAAGCCATACGTCATCTACTATGCCAGTAGGACCTTAAATAGCACCCAAATGAACTATTCTACTACGGAGAAAGAACTCTTAGCAGTTGTCTTCGCATTGGATAAATTCAGGTCTTACTTGGTTGGATCTAAAATAATCATATTCACTGATCATTCGGCCCTCAAGTATCTTCTTTCTAAGAAAGATGCTAAGCCTAGACTAATTAGATGGATTCTCCTACTCCAAGAGTTTGACATTGAAATAAAAGATAAAAAGGGAGTAGAGAATGTGGTAGCTGACCATTTGTCTCGCTTAGTCCTAATAGAGCCTTTAAATGAGTTGCCAATTAAAGACACTTTCCCTGATGAGCAACTTTTTCTTGTTTCCCATCCTCCCTGGTTTGCTGATATTGCAAATTATTTAGTCACAGGGAAAATTCCTGAACATTGGACTAAACAAGAAAAGAAAAAATTCTTTTCCAATGTTAAGCACTATTTCTGGGATGATCCATACCTGTTTAAATACTGCCCAAATCAAATCATTAGGAGATGTGTCCCCGACTTAGAACAACATAGTGTTATCTCCTTTTGTCATTCAGAAGCATGTGGTGGACATTTTTCTACCCAGAAAACAGCGGCAAAGATTTTGCAGTGTGGTTTTTATTGGCCATCGTTGTTCAAAGACACACATGTGTTTTGTAAATTATCTGAGCAATGTCAAAAGTTAGGAGGAATAACCTGTAGGAATATGATGCCTCTAAACCCTATTCTTATCATAGAAATTTTTAATTGTTGGAGTATAGATTTCATGGGTCCATTTCCACCTTCTTTTGGCTACATTTATATCTTATTGGCCGTAGACTATGTTTCAAAATGGATTGAGGCTATCCCATGTAGGCATAATGATCACAAAATAGTTCTTAAATTTTTAAAAGAAAACATTTTTTCTAGATTTGGGACTCCTCGAGCCATTATAAGTGATAACGGTACACATTTTTGCAACAAACCATTTGAAGCACTAATGAAAAAATATAATATTACACATAAAGTTGCAACACCGTATCACCCACAAACAAGTGGACAAGTAGAAGTATCTAATCTGGCCATCAAACAAATCCTTCAAAAGACTGTTAATCCAGATCGTAAAGATTGGTCTCTTCGACTGACTGATGCGCTCTGGGCTTACAGGACTGCACATCGCACCCTGATTGGTATGTCTCCCTATTGTATTGTATACGGTAAGGCTTGTCATTTGCCTGTGGAATTGGAACATAGAGCCTACTGGGAAATAAAGACATTCAATTTCCATATGGATAAAGCAGGCTCATATCGCAAACTCCAACTTAATAAGTTGGAAGAGATCAGGCAAGAAGCTTATGAGAGTAATAGGATATATAAAGAAAAGATGAAAGTTTTTCATGATAAGAACATAATGAGAAAATCCTTTACTCCAAGCCAGAAGGTTCTACTTTACAATTCTAAGCTCCACCTATTTCCAGGTAAGCTTAGATCTCGATGGACCGGTCCATACATAGTAAAAGAAGTTTTTCCATATGGGACTGTCGAGATTAAGAATACTAGGACTGGTCATTCTTTTAAAGTGAATGGTCAACATTTAAAGCCTTTCCTAGATTATAAGAATCTAGAAGTTGAGTCCACAACTCTGGAGGATCCTGTTTATCAGGATTGAGTGAATTTGATCTCTTTGTACCATATTTTGTTGTTTTCTGCATCACCCATATTCATTTTAGGTCCTACTTTTTAAACATTGAGGACAATGTTTCTATCATGTTGGGGGGTGTAGAATTCTAGCAAATTCTAGTTTTGTTTTAGTTTTTAGGTGTTTTCCTTGGTTTTTTTCAAAAAGAAAAAAGAAAAAAAGAAAAGAAAAGAAAGAAAGAACAATTTTAGGTCATTTCCTATACCATGATGAGAATTGGATTTTCTGAAGTATAATCTGGATAACTTTAGCTTATTAATGAAATTAAATATGATTAATTCATCATTTTACTCATTTTCTAAAGTATTCCATAAAAGCAAAGTCTCAGATCACATTTGTACACGCAGTTGCATATAGATAATCTAGATTGATAAGTGACTACAACTTTGAAATTCTGAAGAAATTCAGTGGAGACCTATAACCCAAGTGAGTTTTAGAGCCATTCATCCTTTTTGAGAGGATATAAATGTTCAAAATTTCTTTAGCGTGCTTAAAGAAAATTAATCCCAAACTCTTAAATTTGGCTAATTACCTGAATAATTAGAATACTACCTTTAAAATTCTGGAAGTTCATTGAATTTGATAGATTATAAGAAACCTAGAAAATGATTTAGGCCATCCTTGTTGTTAACCTAGAGACATAAAGCCTACCCAGAAGTATTTTTACCACTAGTTAGCCAAGTTGAGCCTTGAATATAAAGCCATTTTCTTTTGTCACCCAAATTACTATTTACCCATATTAACCCAGTATAAATTATCCATTACCCATTTTTCTTTGAAAAATAAGTTAGAGAAGAATGAAAGAATATCTTTTAGTTACAAATGAAACTAGAAAGTGGATATGAAGAAAAGAAATATTCTTTAAAGTGAGTCAAAAGTCTTGAAATACAAGAAAAGATTCTGAGAAAAAAAAGAAAAAGAGTTTGAAGAATGCAAAGAAATAGAAAAAGAAATATTCACTTCAGCAAAGAAAATGAAAGAAGAATTGTCAACAATAGAAGACCTCTACTTATTTTTTTGAAGAAACTTTGAATACCCTTATACCCTTTCTTTGGTACCCTGTCCTAAGCCTATGTTTCGTCCCAATTAAAGACCTATTGATTCTAGGATGAATATAATCTTGATAAGGAGATGAATGGATAGAATTTAAAAGAGTGGTATTTTTAAATATTCAAAGGTAATGGCATGTATTCCAAAGGGATCAAAGGAAATTCCTTAGTAACTCCCATTTTTCATGAGTATATGTGAGATATATTTGTTTTCATTGACTCTTCTCACATAATTAAAAGAGAGATATGATTTGAACCCTCTATCTGAGAGACTTTATTTCTGAGCATCTGCCATTAGTAAGGATTGAGGTCAAAACATATTTCAGATGGAGTTCAAAAGTTAGAAGTCTACTTAGAGATAAAGATTATTCTATGTGTAGACTGCATATGCACATTCTCACTCTGAGATCTGACCTTAAGTGGAATATTTTTATCATATGGGTAGGGTTTTGAATTATTCAGTCATCTTTATTAGTTTGCTAAAGTTGATAGATTTATTAAAGATAATTCTCTGAGAAAAAAATGGAGATGACCTGAAAGAAAAAAATAAAATAAAATTTTGAGTTGATTTCTTCGCATCTTTTGCTAGGGACTAGCAAAATGCTAGTTGGGGAGTGTGTTAAGTGTTCAATTTTGGTCAAAATACCCCTAATTTAGTATTTTATTAGAGCATCTAGACCATTAATTTTAAGATTTTACATCAAATATTTCATTTTAGCTTTAATTGACTATCCAACCGTTGAATTGTAAAATTTAGTTGTTAGATGACTATTAAAGCTAATGGACAGTTTAGATTGTGCTAATTGAGTCCTGTGCATTGCAGATTAGTCAACTCAGGCGTGGACGCTCCAGATCGAATCATGGAAATCAGATGGAATTTGAAGAATCCTAATACAGGACAAAGTTGAAGACTTGCAGAGTTCTAGCAAGACTAGAATTTCAGTGGACCCCACTCTCTTTCTTATCTCTCTTACCTATCTCCTCTTCCTTATCTTTCTCCTCTCTTTTCTCTCTTATCCTTCTCTCATGTACGTCTCTCCCCATCTCTCTTTTAAAAACACCCTTCTTCCTTCTCAAAAAAACATTTTTTGCCTTAGCGAGGTTGGGCTAGCCAACTTTCCACCTCTCCTCTCCTCTCCTTCCCTTTCACTCTTCCTCACTCTCACCCTGTTTCTCTTTCCCTCTCTCTATTTTTTTCCCTTCTTTTCTTCTCTCGGTTTCCAATAGGAAACCGGAATACTCAGACCCCCAGATCGCTTCGTAGTATTCTCTCTTTCTTGTTTTTTTTTTCCTTCTCGTTCTCTTGCATTCACTTTGTTCTTCACCACCGCACTTCTCCATCTCACTGCTCTGTCTCATTCCTTCTGTAGTACCACCGCCTCCCTCCTTCTCCCTTTAGTTCTTTGATCTCTTGTCACCTCCTCTCTTACCAGATTTCCCCATATTTGTCTCTCTTCCCCGCTTGCTCCCTCACCTCTTTTGTCTCCATATTCTTTCCCATCTCTACCGTAGGCAACCGGCTGCACCCACCTATGCTTGTTTCCCTCTCTGCTCTGACACCATCTTTGTAGCCCTCTCTTCTCCTTCTATTTCTTTATCACTTTCCCGTACTCCTCCTCTCATCTCCACTCATCTCTATCCCTCTCCTCGTGTTTCACCGCCCAGCACCAGACTACCCAGAGATCCCAACTCCGTCCCGGCTCTATCTCCCTCTTCTCCTCCCATCTTCCACGGTTCCACTGGCCCAGCAGTAGCCAAGCATCCTCTTCACCGGTCCAGGGATTGAAACCTGAACTGGGTTTCCTTTCTCTGGTTCTCCAGTCACTTCTGCCCAGTCCGGATCGCACGGCTCAAGGAGAGAAAACCCGAATTGGGTTTTTCTCCCATCTTCTTCCCCATCTCATCCTCGTTTTTCTCCAGTCCAGTCGGCCATCGAGTTTCCTCTTTCCCTCCTTTTTCCCTCCTCTTCTTCTTCTTCCTCCTTCTCTGGCGATTCCTCTTCTCTTCACCGGATGCCCCGGGGGAGAAAACCCGCCCCACAGTTTCTCCCCTCTTCCTTCTCTTCTTCCTCTTCTCTCCTTCTTCCTTCTTCCCCTTCTCTGGTTTTCATCGTTTTTTCTTGGTTTTTTCGTGAAAAACCAGAACCCCTGAAGAAATTTCGGATCTGCCCCTGGCAGATCTCAGGAATTACATCTGTGTCCCCTGGCAGATCTGAGAAATACCATTTGGGTCCCCTGTTTAATACCAACTGAGTCCCCGATTTAATTCCAACTGTGTCCCTATGCTATTCTGGTTTTAACTTATCTTCATTCTGACTATTCAGGGATAGTGCAATTCAAGACAGACTATTCAAGGACAGACTAATTCAGGGACAGTGTAATCCAGGACAGACTAATCTAGAGACAGTGCAATCCAGGACAGACTATTCAAGGATAGACTAATCCAGAGACAGTGCAATCCAAGGACAAGCTTATCCAGGATGCATTTTAGTTTTATTTTCTGTTTTCCTTGGAATAAATATTTGTGAACATTAGAACAATTGAATACATCTGGATTTTAGTTTATTTCTAGTATATTTTGTGTTTTTATTCTTTTAGTTGAATTTTATTTAAAACTCTATCACTTCAAATCAAGTCCTTATGGAATCGACCCGTACTTGCATAAGCTACACTATAATAACCCGTGCACTTGCGGTTAAACAATCAACACAAACTATATCATACATAAGGTAAAGTTGTCGTCGTGTAATCTTCAGGTCATGGGTTCAAGGCGTGAAACAGCCTCTTGCAAAATGCAAGGTGAGACTGCATACTATTAACCCTTGTGGTCCGCCCCTTCCCTGAATCCTGCATACATGAAAGCTTTGTGCAGCCTCTAATCTTTCATCCACCACAATTTTATGGGTCTAGAAAGTGGGTTAGCTTTCGATACTACAATTGAAAAACCAAGGTGTTTAGTCAATCGCTTTGTTCTTTGTCTACGACTTCTCTTCGTTATTCTTTGGACTGATTTGGCACTTGCAGTTCTTGGTTTCTATCAATCCGAATCAAACCGCCGGAGCTGTACACCAGAAAAGGCTCTTTCCTTGAAGGGTACATTCTGTCTGCAAGCAGATGGCTCCCGCAAGCCAGTGAAGGTTGGGATCATCTGTTCTGACTCGAGTTCCAAGTGGGATCTGATATCTGACTCCAAGATGCATGTCTCATCAAAGTTCTCCGACGGTAGTACTGTGTGCTTGGATGTTGATGCTGACAGTAACGTCATCACTAGCCCATGCAAATTGCCTCAGTAAAGACCGATCGTGTGACCCTGCTACTCAATGGTTCAAGATTGTTAACAGCAATAGAGTTGGAGACTCCTGCGAGCTCACCGAGCCATCTCTTTCTTTGAATACTTTGCTTGAAAATGGGAAAGATGCTCAATTTGAGGGAAGGAGCAGTCAGTAAAATGTATTACATTGCACGTAGGTTATAGCTTCGCCAATCATGGTATACCATTTATATTACACAATAGAAAGTTGCAATAAAGACAAATACATCAAGGAAAGGAAAAGGAAATGAAATCAGATCCCGAAATTTCTGTCCACAAGTATGCGATTGTGGCCAATTCTAGTAATCATGCCTCATATCAAACAACTGACTTCTCTCTTTTTAGAAGGTCAACCTCACCGTTTCCAGATCTTCGTGTATATTGAGAGGTGCTGTTTTTAGGCTAAGTGAATCTTCTATTCCATCCAACCATGTATCGTGCATCCATCCAACCGCTCGAGGATTAAGAATCCTCTAAAAGAGAAGTTTATGCTGCAACGTAAAGTGGTAACATTGAGTAACGTGCAGAAATAGGAAAGTGGAAGAAGTTTCATTGTAGAATTAGAATTCCTCTTTTATCTACTCCTATCATATACTGACCTTATTAGGCCTCTGCCATGTGTTTGTTTGGGGCAGTCAACTTCTCTCTTCCTCTCGTCGAAGAACAAGAATAGGAAGAAGAATAAAAAGGCCAGCAGGAAGCTTCCAATCGTAGCCATGTGCCGTCTGTTTTTCTTGTTATTCCTACTAATAATCTTGGTGTTCTTCCTTCTTAAGTGGAGGTTTGTAGTGCATGCTTTCCATCGTTTCATAGAAATGATTCGCCATCGTCACTGAACGCATGAATCAGCCTTCTTCTATTTTCTTCGGTTGGAATGAGTCTTCTTTCTATTGTTTGACAAATGTAAAGAACATTCTCCGATGATATATATTCTTCTTCTTTTTTTCGTCCTGAATTTCTTTATTTTTAATTCCTTTGATTATACTTTAGCTTTTCTTTACTGTTAGATCATCCCCAAAAAAATTGGGCAATACCAAACCTTCCAATTGCTTCAGATTTTTGTACTGTTTATTCAAGAAGTTTGTGAGCCGTCGACTGTACAGCGAAGAATAAAGGTTGGGATCGCTAGTGAAGAAAGTTATTGGGGCACGTTCTATCTAAGAATGCCTGGAGGACGACGGGTTCAGATTGGCGAATCAATTCTAGACAACCCTGTTGGCCATCGAATAGGCTTCTTTTTCCTGGTATTACACAGAGAAACTCTTGCAAATTGTCTACATATACAATATTATCTTGCATAACGACAATTCAACCATGGCCCCAAAATCTCCCTTTACACACAAAGGATTATTCAATGGACAAGATTTTTGTTGCATAAAACAGCTAGAAAATATAACAAGTTATTAAGAGCTCTCATCTCAATCACCCAACAAGCAATAGGGTCCCAAGGACCTTGGTTAACTCAAAGGCAGACTCAGACTCATTTATATATGCTTGACAGGCACTGCATAAGTGATCAGGACCGTCCAATGAGCCACGAGATGTTAGCAAGAATTACACAGAGAAAACGTGCAGTTGTACTTTTGATGTTATTACAGTCATACTCAGTGCTCTACATCTATTTCCAACGAGGAAGTACAAACAAAGTAGTAATGGATAATGTTGGAACCTTCAATTTTTAGAATAGCAGCCATCCTAGTCATCAGCTAGTCAGATGGTCCCATTACACTTTACCACATGTTTGGATTTTTCTATTTCAAGACGGTCAAAGCTATATCATACATAAGGTAAAGTTGTAGTCTTGTAATCTTCAGGTCATGGATTTAAGGCGTGAAAACAGCCTCTTGCAAAATGCAAGATAAGAATGTGCATACTATTAACTCTTGTGGTCCACCCCTTCTCTGAATCCTGCATACATGAGCTTTGTGCACTGAGCTGCCCCTTTTTACCTCATCATCCAATTGGCCTACAAAATTATGGTAGGGAGAAGAATTGATGCGTGGGAGCAAGAGTTTGTTTTACGTAAGTTAAAGACTTTTTAAAGTCTTTCCATCAAACCCAACGACGTCTATGGTTTCACATTGGACTGTTTTGGCACTTGCAGTTCTTGGTTTCTATCAATTCACTAGTTTAGCTGTTATTCTGGTCGCTTACATACTTAGAAGAAGAGACTAGTTTTCTTCAAACCTTAGGCCGGCGCTGTCTTACTTCACCTTCCTTACTCAGGATTCGTTTCGGCTCTGCTCGCTCTACCGCTAGTCTCCTTTCTCTAATTCTACGAGGTTTGTTTGCATCCCTCCTGGATCGCACGCTAGTCTCCTTTCTCTAATTCTACGAGGTTTGTTTGCATCTCTCCTGGATCGCACTCTTCATCGCCTTTGTGCCACCTTGAGAGTTACAGTAAAAAGGAAGTCTGAACTCTATACCTATTCAATAAATTCCAAGCGATGGGATTTCGCTTCTATACTGTACTTAGTTCCATCCCAAGTGAATTCCTTTAATAACTGATTCCGTGTGTGCAGAAAAGCATCTAACCATAATAATCAAAAACTGAAAAGCATAACTCGAGAAATGAAGCCGCTTAGGTTTCACATGCACCATGGTCTTAGTTGTGCTGAAGATGAGCTGAACCGACATGAGATGGTATGACTTTGAGATAATTTGAGTTAGGTTAAGATGGGCAAATTTGACATGAGATGAAGTCATATGATTAAAAATATTATTTAAGCTAAGTTAAAATGAGTTGGAGATGGATTGAGATAAGTTGAAAGAGATGGTTGAGATAATATGATATGACTCATTTCTATCGCTAGCAAAACGCATGGATTGGGCTGAATTTTGGGATGAGAAGCTCTCTTTTACACTCGGAATGAGATAAAATGAGTTTAAACCACTATCAAGAAGAAGATATGATATTGGATTTTCTCATATCATCTTCAAGCAACACTAATGGTGGGCTCAAATAAATGATTTTCATCTCATCTCAAACATTACTAACACTGAGAGGAAGAGATACTACTTTATCTCATCTCGCCTTTGGTACCACTAACAGTGATATTGCCCATCTTATTTCATCTCGTCTCATCTTTGCTAAAGTTGCAAATGCGATCTAAGTTCTTATATGATGGATCGTTATATTCATCTCGAAAGAGTTGGTGCCACAGAAATACAAATATGGCCTACTTGTCTAATGGTCCAAACTATTGTTCTGGAATGTGCTAAGATTCAATGAATTAACCATTCACCAAAATTTGGCAGAGAGAGAGAGAGAGTAGCATTTTTCGTTATTTCTATACATTGAAAGGGCAAAATCAACCACGGTCTTATCCATAGAAACTAGAAACAAAACCATGGCTGTCTTTTGGCGGTCGGGAACGAGTCCCACTTTTTCTTCTGCTGAAACGTGCTTGCATTCTTTTAATAATAAAAAAAGACTTGGGACTTGAATTCTGGAAATTTCTCCTATGCCTGGTTATAAATAGCAAGAAAGAAAGAATCGGAATCTGTGTGACGAGGTTATTGGTGTATGGCAATAGGAGACACGGTGATGACGGTCACGGCGGTTCCAAGCATCAAAGACAACTGCCTTATGGTAGGCGGGAAGACGGTTCTGAGAGGAGTTCCGGCGAATGTCGTCATATCTCCGGCAGCCCCTGGGTCAGCTTTCCTCGGAGCAGTTTCCTCTACGAGCAGTTCCCGACACGTTTTCAAGCTTGGGATTCTCGAGTGAGTTCTCCATCACAGTCTTCCCCTTCATTTTCATTTCCCGCATATGATGTGAATTTGTGCGGACGGTCACCCGCTTGTTTTGATATTGACACCGCACTCCGGTGGGCCCGGGTCTTCATCGACCATGAATAATGGCGCATTCATTTTCAACATGGTTCAATGAACGGGACGTTGCCATCCTATGAACATAAATTTAGCTTCTAAAAAGTGAATGAGAAACTTGACAAAATAAGAAGATTAAGTAGTTAAATCAGGTGAAGATTAAAGTTTTAGTAATCATCCGAGACCTGACAGACGTTATCGTACAGACCCACTTTTACCATGGTGGGCCTTGCCTTTGATTGATCAGACCCGTTCATCTGATTCTGGACGAGTACTTCTCATAAACGAGGGTGGATTTGATGAGTGTGGAATCTGAAGAATGTGCTTGACTAATTTCAGGCACAGAGACAAAGAACGTAAAAAGCACTAGAAAAAGGGTCTAGAATTACGAAGTAAAAAAGCAAAACTGTTTGGATGTTAGACTCTCCAACCATGACGATGTTTAGGATGCAAGATTGATAAGTCTGATCAACCAAAGGTAGGACCCACTATAGTTCGCAACTTCTGTCCTATCGGGCTGGACTGAAACATACCTCTTCGATATATAAGTCAGTTTAAAAATTTATATTAGTTAACCAACTTGGCACAGGCGCACGGCAGGGTCCAGTTTGTCTGCCCCGAGGGCGTTGTACATCATACAAATATTCGGTAGTTTTCATAACTATAGAGAGTTCATTCTTTGTTTCTCAAGTCCTTGTTTAAACCATTGGGTTATTGTTGCCTGAAATGTTTTGGACTTGAGACTAGTAGCTTGGAAGCATTGAGGCAATTCCAATCCAAAGGTCTTTGATTTTATAGCACTGTAACAGCCTATGAGAGTTTGTTTCAGCTTCTCTATCACGGAGGGCATGTGTTTGATGTTTCATTACTCTAGTAGGTATTGCTCCGGGTTAACAATCAATTCTGAAAAGCTAGCCAAATAAAGGTCTTCACCTTGGGCTGGCATTTAGGGGCCAAATGTTCTTCCACATGGGGTTTGGAGCTGTGTTATAATTTGTACTTTGTAAGGCTCTAGTGTGTCACGGACTTGCTTTGCAAGGCTCGTGACCAAGGCCTACAGGCTCCCAAGAAGGCTTGTTTAGCTTGTGGATGTGGCCTGAGGGGCTTAAGCCCGTGTTCTTGGATATGTGGAGCAAGGCTTGATTCCAGAAGGCTTGATTTTTGAGGAAATCCTTATAAATATCTTAGATCTTCTAAAGTAGTTTAGAATACTCTACGAGAATGGTAGAGTAGTCTAGAAAGAGTAGGAGGGTTCTAGAATACGGTCTAGACTGTTGATGTATTAACACTTAGAATAATCCTAGCTGTCCATTGAGAAGGTGAATGGGGGTGAGCATGTATAAATAGAGGTTAGCTCCTCATTTGTAATCAACTCAGACAATTCAATTGTACCTCAAGCAAGGATTAACAAGTTTTTGTTTTTTTTTTTTAGCAAAGTCTCGTTCTTAGTTCCTCTCATTGCTTTTGTGGGTGAATGAGTGTAGCCCTAGCAAGTGAGAGTCGGAGTGGAAGGCTGACTTTTGCTTTGCAAACAAGTTGCACACTGTCCATTGAGGAGGTGGACGAGGGTGAGCATTTATAAATAGAGGTTAGCTCCTCATTTGTAATCAACTCAAACAATTTAGTTGTATCTCAAGCAAGGGTTAACAAGTTTTTTTTAGCAGAGTCTCTTTTTGAGTTCCTCTCATTGCTTTTGTGGGTGAATGAGTGTAGCCCTAGCAAGTGAGAGGTGGAGTGGAAGGCTGACTTTTGCTTTGCAAGCAAGTTTTGAACTAGTGCTGCATGGGTTTAGCATAGGTGAAACTGTAACCCTGTGACAGTTGGTATCAGAGCAAAGGTTAGGTGATTCGAGTTGGGAGCTGTTTGTGATGATTGCGTGAACCTCGCGATAGCGACATGGCAAGTGAGTCAGGAGTGACCAACATGCCTGTAGAGGTTCAACCAAAGACTAGGAGGGAGAAGTCCATAGATCTATCGAGGGAGTTGGCTTTGAATGCTCGCCTCACTATGTTGGAGGAAAGGTTTGGTAAGTTAGAACAAAACTTGTGTGAATGTTTGGAAAAGTCTAGTTCCTTTGTGGACACTTGCATAGTCTTAAGGCTTACATGTAAAGCACGGTCGAGGTGTTTAAGTATATGGATGCTGAGACCATTGAGAGGATAGAGTGCATGTCTGATCGCCTTGAGACAATAGAAGGCGAGATAGTCGAGCTACATCAAGAGGTAGTTGGTATAGAGGATGTGAAAATTCATTTGGCCTTATTGGAGAAGGCAATAGTTAGTGGGGGAGGATCTGGACCAAAGGAAATTGCTCCTAAAGTTAAGATCCCTAAACCTACAAGCTACAAGGGAACCTATGATGCCAAGGACTTGGAGAATTTTCAATGACAAATGGAGCAATACTTTAAAGCTACCAAGATTTCTGAGAAAGCCATGAAGGTAGATGTGGCAACAATGTATCTTATTGATGATGCAATGCTATGGTGGAGGTGTAGGTATGGTGATGTAGTTGATGGTCATTGCACCATAGCCACTTGGGAATACTTTAAGAAAGAGATTAAAGCCCAATTCTTCCCAGAAAATGTAGAGTATTTGGCCCGGAAGAATCTAAAGCGGCTAAAGCATACGGGATTTATCCTTGAATATGTCAATCAATTCATGGCTTTGCTCTTGAACATTTGGAATATGACTTAGAAGGACAAGTTCTTCTTCTTCAAGTATTAGTTGCGCCCTTGGGCAGAATAAGAGTTGCAAAGGAGGGGAGTGCAAAACTTGACCACTTCACTCTCAACTGCAGAGAAATTAGTGGAGTTTGATAAGAGGGTTGAAAGCACTAGTGAAGTAAAGAAGTGCAAGGTTAGTAGAGATAGTGACAGGGAGGACAAACCTATGGGTCATAAGGAAGAAGGCAAGGAGGACTGACATGACTCCGAGAGCAAAGATATGTTCATCCCTTATAGCTCTGGCTGGTTCATATGTGTTGGGGATCATAGGGCAGTAGACTATCCAAAGAAGAAGACCCTTAATGCTTTGGTAGTTGAAAGGGAGAACCATAAGATAAGGAATGAGGATGAAAGGGAAGAGCCTAAGATGGGGGCACTTAGACTCCTTAATGTCGTGATGGGCAGGCATTAAGGACCAAGCCTGTTGTAGGGAAGAGTTTGATGTATGTGGACATGTGCCTTAATGGCAAAGGCACATGGGCCATGGGAGTCACTCACAACTTCATCTCAGAGGACGAGGCCAAGAGATTAGGCCTCAAGATAAAGAAGAATGAGAGCAAGATAAAAGTGGTAAATGCTTGGAGTAGCCACTATCACATTGACTGTACTGCCTTTAGATAATTATGAGGTTATCCTTGGAATGAATTTTCTCGCTTCAGCTAAGGGCATCCCTATTCCACACCTTGGAATATTTAGCTTCTTCGATGAGAAGAGCCCTTGTGCGGTGCAAGAGACAAGGGAAGATACTATCTTCCTTGCAGTTAATAGAGGGATCCATAGCAAGTGCGGTGGCAACACAATTAGGCTTACGTCGTCTAAGTGCCATCAGGGTGCTATGGTCTGAAGGGTCCAAGGAGAAATCGGTTGCTGACATGGGTGTGCCACAACGGGAGAACTCTAAGAGGAACAAGACCAAGCAAAGATGTGCAAGGAGCAAGGCAACTGGTAGTTGTCACACTAATGTGCATGAGGCACAATAGCAAAGGGCAACAAAATAGGAGGGTAGGAGGTGCAACAACTCATAACAATGCAAAGGTGCACAAGTGTGCAAGAGTGTACACAACATAAAGGAGACAAAGAAAGTCCCCACAAAGTACTAGAGTGATTGGATGCCAATGTGCAATGAGAGGAATGAGGCAGGGCATCTCATGAGGATCACAAAGCAGCATGGGATTTGCCTTAGGTGGGGGAGAATGTCACGGACTTGCTTTGCAAGGCCCATGACCAAGGCCTACAGGGTCCCAGGAATGCCTGTTTAGCTTGTGGATGTGGCCTGGGGGGCTTAAGCTGTGTTTCTGTATCTGTGGACAAGGCCTAATTCCAGAAGGCCTAGTTTTCAGAGAAATCCCTCTAAATATCTTATATCTTCTAAAGTAGCCTAGAATACTCTAGGAGAATGGTAGAGTCATCTAGAAAGAGTAGGAGGGTTTTAGAATATGCTCTGGACCGTTGATATATTAACAATTGGAATAATCCTAACAATCCATTGAAGAGGTGGATGGGGGTGAGCATGTATAAATAGGGGTTAGCTCCTCATTTGTAATCAACTCAGACAATTCAGTTATATCTCAAGCAAGGGATAATAAGTTCTCTTTGAGCAGAGTCACTTTCTAAGTTCTTCTCATTGCTTTTGTGGGTAAGTGTAGCCCTGGCAAGTGAGAGTGGAGTGGAAGGCTGACTTGTGCTTTGTAAACGAGTTGCGCACAAGTGCCACGCGAGTTTAGCATAGGTGAAACTGCGATGCCTTGACAAGTGGCTGACTTAACAGTGAATTTGTTAGATGAGTCAAGGGCCCAAACTTGCTCATCTTTTTGGTTTGTAAAGAGTGAGGTGCTTAGGATGAGCTGGTTAATTTCTGCCCCACACTTGTTAATCTCATTTCCTTCCAATGTCCCAAGGCATTGAAGAGATGGTTGACAGGTGGTTGAGGGTCTAGCAGCCTAGGAGTGCCGGTACATTCCCTTAGGTTTCTAGTTCCCAACCAAGGTTCAGTCCACATCTGAATTTTATCACCTGCACCAGTTGTCCACTGTAGACCATGTTGCAGTAAATGTCTGCTTTCAAGTATAGCTTGCCAAATTGCAGTGTCTATTGGCTTTGCTATGATGTTAAAGAAGCCTTTTCCTTTGATGTGTTTGACCTTGACATATTTGATCCATAGTGATCCTCCCTTTAAAAGCAGCATATATGTGTCTTAGTTGTTTCATTCCTAAGCCGGCATTGGCTTTAGCGGAGCAAACTGCGGACCAATTAACTAGATGTTGTCCTATGTTGATTGTTCGTGAGTCCAAATAAACTTTCTTTGGGCTTTCTCACAGTCATCTAAGATCTTCTTTGGGACCAACAGACTTCAGAGCATGTAGTTAGGCAGTCCAGCTATTACTGCTTTAACAAGGATAATGCTGCCGGCTCTTGAGGGAGTAGGTTGCTTCCTCCCTGTAATCTCTTATTTGCTTACTCAACTAATAATTCACATTCTGTTGCGTTTAATTTCCTGTCACAGATTCGTAGGTCTAAGTACTTCTCATGTTACAGGAGTTTATGAAAGTGTATAGCCCCATGAGGTGAAACCTGCTTGGGAGCATTTCTTGAAAATAAAATGGATGATTTGTGAGGTGCAGTAACAAGTCTTGCTTCTTGGCCCAAAACATGCAAACTCTTCTTCAAAATTAACACGTTGGCATTGTTGCACGGGAAAGGAGGACTGCAAAAAGTAAGTGGGAAAAATGAATGCATTTCGGAATAGGTGAGGAGGTTGCATTTGATTCGATGATATTGTTGTTTCAGAAAGGCAGATAGTGCCTCAAGTGCAACAAGAAACAAATATGGCAACAAGGGGCACCCTTGACATCTCCTCTTTCGGGTTTGAATGGTTCTGTGGACTGTCCATTGACCATGCAGATATTGTGGTTAATTTCGCACAAAACATCATCAGTTTGATGAAACAAATTAGGAAATTATGCTCAGT
Source organism: Warburgia ugandensis (assembly GCA_035236585.1). Taxonomy (NCBI): domain Eukaryota; kingdom Viridiplantae; phylum Streptophyta; class Magnoliopsida; order Canellales; family Canellaceae; genus Warburgia; species Warburgia ugandensis. The sequence goes on from CP141130.1 coordinate 79,488,300, forward strand.
AAGGCATTTTGGGAAATTCCCATTCAAGTGTATCATAGGCTTTCTTAGGTGGGCTTTAATCATCGTATCACCAATGGCTTTCTTCTTTTGTATGAAACCAGCAACATTTCCTTGGACCAATGACAGTTTGTTATGAATATGATGTTCTGGGACAAATGCCACTTGCTCATTGCTTATGAGTTTGTGGAGAAGGGATCGGATATCGGATATGAAGCACAGTCACTTTTGCTATTAATTTATAAAGAACCATGCAGAAGATGATAGATCAGAACCTATCAATTGTTTTTTGTTCAGGTTCTTTGGAGAATAAGGATGAGATTTGTGATGCTCAATTTCCTAGCAAAACATCCATTCTTGAAGGCATTGTCAACAAGATTAAAGAGAGAATCCCCGACTTGGTTCCATGCCTTTTTATATAAAAGTACATTGAAATCATCATAACCCAGTGCCTTGTTCCCGTTCATGGAGAAGGCCTGTTTAACTTCCTTTTTTGTTACTGGTATTGTCAAGTTGTTGTTGATCCTCCATGCTTGGTTTACTCTTGATATTTTCAATTGAAGTATATTCATGATTTGGATCTCTAGCTCTAAACAATTTGATGTAGTAATCTCCGAATTCTTTTTCACGAGTAGTTGGCTTTGAACCTTTTCTCCATTGTTGTTTGTATCAAATGAATATGGATCTTCCTACGACGGTTAGTAGTAACCGTGTGGCAGTGTTTACTATTCATGTTGCCACATTGTAGCCATAAGATTCTACTTGTCTCCAGTGGATCTCTTGAAGGTGCAAGACCGAGTGGAGTTCTGCCATGATTGTCTGTACTTGTTGAGTTGCTTGCAGGTTAAGAGTTTGGTCCCTTCAGGATATGAAAAATTGATAAATTGATATCCTTATTGAAACGGCCATAATCTTCTCTATCCATATCTAAGTCTGATAAATTTATAACTTTGGACTGGAGGTTTTAATTAACTTAGCAGAATTTGGTTTACCAAATAATCTCAATAAATTAATTTATATAGGTGCTTATGGTTTGTATTATAGAAATTTTTTTTCTTTATTCATTTTTACCAAATAGAAGGGGAGCTTTGGCGCAACAGTAAAGTTGTTGCTGTCTGACTTTGAGGTCATGAGTTCGAGGCATGGAAACAGCCTCTTGGAAAAATGCAAGGTAAGGCTGCATACTATAAACCCTTGTGGTTTGCCCCTACCTCGGACCCCGCATACGTGGGAGCTTCGTGCACTAGGCTGCCCCTCCACCCATTCATTCATCTTTACCAAATCTCTCTCTCTCTCTCTCTCTCTCTCTCTCTCTCTCTCTCTCTCTCTCTCTCTCTCTCTCTCTCTCTCAACCAAATCTCTTACTTTCTATCTTGCTTCAGTGTCGATCTACCCTATCTATCCATATAATTTTCTTCTAACCATGCAATTTGCTCTCAATAGCTAAACAAAGCTTCTCTCTCTCTCTCTCTCTCTCTCTCTCTCTCTCTCTCTCTCTCTCATTAATCAATGCATACTTGCCTTATCTATCCCCATTTGAATTTAATTTTCACAAAAGAAGCCCTCAAATTTGAGGAATGTTAATTTATGTACCTGGTAAGTCCTCAAGAAAATTTTGAAATATCTTATAAGTTCACAAAGATTATTAATTTACCAGGTTGGCCCAAGTTTGTACCTTACACATTATATTATCTTAGGAAGATTATCGACTTATTGATAACTAATTTGTTAGACTTTTATTGTATTGAGTTAAGAACCTCTACTCTTTGGAGAGGTCATTAAGTTGAAAAAACCAAAGTTTTCAGAAACCCTGTGTCTCAAACCCGTGAACTAAGTACAGAAGAGGCTCTTCCAGTGCTAGTGTGATAGAATGCCTTAGCTCAAAAACCAAAGTCTACTTCCTTTTTACTTTGGGTACGAGTGAAGATTTGCAAGGCAATTGCTCAGGCACAGGAAAGTGGCAATTTGAACCTGCGACCAAGGATACTTCAAGGGAGATGCCAAGTTGTTTGCAATTAACTTCTTACGAAGGTCATTGAGTTGAAAAACACAAAATTCAATATTGACAATAAATTAACAATTGATAAATTGATAATCACACTAAGAAATATTTGATTTAAGTTGACAAGGAGCTCAAAAGTATGCAAGGGCGATTGGCCTACATTGGGAGATTTATCTCCAACCTGAATGGACGATGTCAACCCTTCAATAGGCTAGATACCAACTTATGAGATGTCTGACCCAGAGTAATTGCTATTGGCATCCTTAGCAGTTGTACTGAGGGTGCTAGTATTTTCTCATTTTTCCAATGATTTTGAATAGTCAGTTTTTTTTTGCGACCGTCTTTCATTGCTCGTGTTTAAGGATGGTGATTGTTTTGAACTTTTTCTTGTCTTCATGTATAAGGACGTGATAGTGCATTTAGAACTGAAGTAAAATGGTCTTGTTGTTTCCTGGCACCTATTTCTTTACTCTTACAACATGTTTTGATGAAGATGGTATTTATGGTTAGAGGATTGGTGTTTGAATATAAATGGCCTATTCTCCATTTGGTAGTTTTGTTTTTTTCTCTTCTTCCATCTTTATTTGAATGAATCTAGTTACAGCAAAGGAATATCATCCACTTAACTGAAAGATGCAAACCTGATAACATATCAGGGAGAACTAGAACTCTCTTGGTTCCTGAAAATTAAGGCAGTTTCTTTATCCACTCCTGAGGTTTTCCGTGGGCTTTGTATGGGTATTACAGGGGATACAGGTTCTTATGTCTGTTCAGATTCAAGATATGGTGGATGATACCCAGCACTGGAAAATCAGGTTCTGATATCCCTGTTGAAACTCAGTTGTTGCTCTTGGAAGCAAGGGAAGTTTCTGCTCTAGATGATGAATCTGTTGAATCACATGGAACCCCATTCTACATATTGTTATTGCCCTTGTTAGATGGTAAATTCAGAACCAGTTTACAGGGAAGTTCTAGCAATGAGCTTCAGTTCTGTGTTGAAAGTGGTATGCCAGCTCTTTAGTTTTCCTGCAGCAGGTTATCACATTTGGGCCTCTTATTCATTTCCATTTGTTGACTTCCCTGAGGTTCGGATCTTTTATTGCTTTAGGTGATCCTGCTGTTCAATCCACCCAAGCTCTTGAAGCTGTTTTCATCAACTCAGGGGATAATCCATTTCTGCTCATGAAGGATTCTATCAAGTGAGTGCTATGAAAATCAAGATCATTTAGTGATTGACCTTATGTGTTCTTCACTATAGCAAATAATGAACTACTCTCTTCTCAATTGTGAACTTTATGTAGGATTTTAGAAAAGCACAAGGGTACTTTCAGCTCCCTCGCCAACAAAAAGGTGAATAAAAGTTCGAATTTGTCATATACTGTCATGATATATTATTCTAGGTATTTAGTTTGGGACATAGGTGTCTATTTTCTGACATATATAGCAGTGTGTATACTGATCAAAATTATGTATGTAAAGATGCATTTATGTCTATCCACTTGTAGCTAATACAACGGAGATTGTTAAAATATATATTTAGTTTCCTTAAGTCTTTACATGAGAAGGAAAATGTTGTTCTTTAAATGACAGATCCCTGCAAACTTAGATTGGTTCGGGTGGTGTACTTGGGATGCTTTCTATACTGATGTAAATCCAGAAGGGATCAGACAAGGTCTTGAAAGGTATGAATTTATTCATTACTTCCTCTTTACAACAACAATATTTGTGTAGTTCATTAAACTTGACCCTGCTATGGTACTCCATGACTATCTAACTTCTTTCGTTGGGCTTGTCTGACAGTTTGTCATTGGGTGGCACTCCAGCTCGGTTTCTGATTATTGATGATGGTTGGCAAGATACATTTAATGAATTCAAAAGAGCAGATGAACCAATTGTTGCAGGGACTCAGTAAGTTTTTGCTTTCATTTACACTGCTATTTGTTGGATCTTTGATCTTTCTGATTTGGCATTCTTCTAGTAAATATTTTAGAGATTTCTCTCAGTTCTTCATAGTCCATCTGTTGATATACAGGTTTGCAAGCAGACTAGTCAACATCAAAGAAAATAAGAAGTTCAAGGACATACCCTCCAGAGATAAAATGTCAACAGACCTTCAGGCTTTCATCAGGACAATCAAAGATAGATATGGACTGAAGTAAATTCCAAGTCACTGAATTCGATGATTTACGAAAGCCTTTTAGCATTTGGACTCATAATATTGAAATACCTTTGGTGTAACAGGTATGTCTATATGTGGCATGCATTGGCTGGTTATTGGGGAGGAGTGCTTCCAACATCAGAAGCAATGAAGAAATATAATCCCAAGATTGCATATCCAGTTCAGTCTCCTGGCAACATAGGGAATCTACGGGATGTGGCCATGGATAGTTTGGAGAAGTATGGAGTTGGAATTATAGATCCCTCAAAAATATATGAATTCTACAACGATCTTCATAGCTATCTTGCTGGTAGTGGTGTTGATGGAGTCAAGGTAGATGTGCACAATGTGATGGAAACTTTTGGTTCTGGATATGGTGGACGGGTATCCTTGACTCGACAGTATCAACTAGCCCTGGAAATGTCTATCGAGAGAAACTTCAAAGACAATAACTTAATTTGCTGCATGAGTCACAATTCAGACTATATTTACAGGTAATATTTAATTTCCTTCTGGAGAGCACAATGGTAAAGTTGTCGCCATGCAACCTGGAGGTCATGAGTTCAATGCATGGAAACTGCCTCTTGCAAAAATGCAAGGTAAGGCTGCATACTACAGAACCTTTTTGGTCTGGCCCTTCCCTGGACCTGGCATACACAGGAGCTTTGTGAACCAGGCTGCCTTTTCTTTATTTAATATCCTTTTGGACTTCCCAATGGATTAACCAACAAGCTGTAATTCTAAATAAATTGTTACTTTCAGTTCATTGAAGAGTGCAGTTGCCCGAGCATCTGAAGATTTCATGCCAAGAGAACCAACTTTACAGACTTTACATGTTGCTTCTGTTGCATTTAATAGTCTGCTTCTGGGAGAGATTGTGGTACCAGATTGGGATATGTTTCATGTAAGTTCTGTTCCATTTGAAATTTCTTGCCTTATCACCTAATGGCAGAAACTCATTCTGTGTCTGACTTTTACTTTTTTAATTTCAGAGTAAGCATTCTACTGCTGAGTTCCATGGTGCAGCTAGAGCAATAGGTGGCTGTGGGATCTATGTAAGGTACATTCAGATTTCAAGTGGGCATTCTTAATTGCCCCTTCTGGAAAACACTCTTTACTTGATTGGCCAATTAGTAATGAAACTCTTGACAAACTACAAAATGCACGATGCCTCTGACAACTTCACGAGTCCTCCATTTTGAGTTCATTTTCAAGGTATCCGATAAATTCAGGCAATCTCATGATCAGTTGATAATACTAGAAGCAGTCAGAGAGAATCTTGAGAAGAAAATATTGAGAGAAGATTTCTGCCACAGAAAATAATTCTAGCTGTCAAGCTATATTTTATTATCTGGATATCAAGCTCATCTATCAACCTGTCCACATATACTGTGTCTGCATGTGTGTGTGTGTGTGTGTGTGTATACACCCCTCCACACAACCAAAAAATCATGACTGATGACAGATTTATCTAGTTTCACAGAGAAGTAGGGTTTTCTATGACATATCTTGAAATTCATCTCACCCATCTATAAAAATGATGTTTTCTTTACTTGGAATTTGTGGGAGATATCTGTGAATTGGTAGCCCGTAATGCAACTTCATTGAAAGATATCCTGAACTCTTCATCAAATGGATGTTTTATTCCCTGTTATAGTGAGCAAACTTATTTACTAGTCTTTTCTACAGTGACAAGCCAGGAGAACATGACTTCAAAATCCTTAAAAGACTAGTGCTATCTGATGGATCAGTATTAAGAGCTAGATATGCGGGTCGTCCGACTCGAGATTGCTTATTTGATGACCCAGTCATGGATGGGAAAAGGTGATTCCCTTCACGTTTTCCTTTTGTTTGTTTTATCAGACTCTCCCAATAACTGCAACATTTATGCATGTGCATTCCTGTCACAGCTTGTTGAAGATATGGAATTTGAATAAGTTCTCTGGAGTTTTAGGGGTTTTCAATTGCCAAGGGGCAGGTAAATGGCCATGTAAAGAGCTAAAGGATGAAGAGTATACTCCAGAATTCAAGACCTTGCCCATCTCAGGTTGTGTTAGTCCAATGGATGTCGAATTCCTTGAAGAGGTTGCAGCTGAAAATTGGACTGGAGATTGTGCAGTATTTGCATTCAATTCAGGTAATGCTGAATTTCTGTTTCTTTTCACCTTTACCTTTTCCTTGCATTCTATACAGGTAATGCTGAATTCTGCTTCTGGCTGATCCTTTCGAGTCACATTCACAGGATCTCTTGCCAGACTGTCAAATAAAGGATATATTGAAGTTTCATTGAGTACTCTACAATGTGAAGTCTATACTGTATCACCAATCCAGGTTATTTACTTTGTCTTTTCCCTTTCATTTCTCCATTTTTATACATCCAACGCTCCCAATACTAACAAGAAATATGTGGTGGATTTTTGTAGGACTGTGATAAAAAAGTTCAGTTTGCACCACTAGGACTGATCAATATGTATAACTCTGGAGGTGCTATTGAAGATCTGAACTTTGTCAATGATCCTTCCACATGCTTACTAAAGATAAACGTCCGAGGCTTTGGCCAGTTTGGAGCCTATTCAAGCACCAAACCAAGGAACTGTTCAGTGGATTCCAAGGAGGTGAAATTTAATTATGATGCAAAGCATGGGTTCTTGACATTTGATCTTTCACCTGCTCTTCAAAGCGAAAGTAAATTACAAGAAATCACAATTTTTTATTGAGGTTTCTTGATCAAAATCGTCTGCAGTTTGCATATATTTGGGTGCCTGCGCTGCAGTTACACAGTGCAGAACTCACGAAGTGTTGGTCCCATGAATTATGCACAGAATATAATGTATGACCATAATATGGGTACTGCTGTTGGCATCAGCATTGTCATGTAACTTGTACATTGATTTCAATTTCAGTCTTTCAATGCTTGAGTGAAGCCGTTAATGGCTCGTGTATGGAAACTGGTACCAATATTTGGAACACAATTACAAGCATTTGTTAAAGCTAGCGACTTGAAATGCATGATGGACCTTAAGAAGGATGGTGTTTTTTCTACAGTTCAAAATTCGCCAAGCATCCTTTTGCCTCTATCAATGGCTACACTAAAATGGGATGCCCCTTTGTTGTAGGGATAGAGTAATAGACACTTAGACAGAAGCAAATAATAGGAAGAAGGAAAAAGTAGAAACAAAATACAAGGGAAATAAGGGAACACTAGAAAGAATGTTTTTAGAAGGAGAGCCTTGACGCAACGGTAAAAGTTGTTGTCATGTGACCTTGAGGTAACGGGTTTAAGGCATACAATCAGCCTCTTGCAAAATGCAAGGTAAAGCTGCCTACTAAGGCCCTTGTGGTCCACCCCTTCCTCAGACCCTGCATAGGCGGGAACTTCGTGCACCAGGGCTGCCCTTTTAGAAAGAATGTTTTTAAATATAATGGTGGTCGTCCTGTGTATAGCTGTGCTTTGTTACAAAAAGACTTGGGAAATTGCAAAGATGCAGACGGATCACGAGTCGAGCTCTTTATTCTTACAACTAAGAATCAATTGATTCTGTGAATACACTCAGATGTTCGACCACATCCCCATGTCTCCTCCACCAGTGACCTTATATATAGTTTTTGGCATTTTCTTGTTAGTTCAATATCCATTTTTGCTAAAGGTTACTACAACTTCTCTCTAAGTCTTCGACTTAATCTGCCCTTATCTTAGCAGGATCTACTATACAACTTGTTTATTTCACTTAGTCTCTGAAATATAAAGCACACTACTTACCTTTGGCTACAGTGATACGTTGATGTCAAATTTGAATTTCCAATATTCATGTTTTAACGGAGAAAGCTTTTACCCCTTTTACAAATCCTTTGAAAGAGTTGATGGAACCCTAAATTTAAGTTTCCTAGCAAAGGTAGACTGTCACAAGGCTTTTTTCTTTATATACGTGCTACCATCAAACGAGTATGTGCGGTATTATAGGAGGCTTTGAGAAACTTTAGAAAAAAGTCTCTACATATATGTTACTTCGATTATTTTATTCTTTTGTTTTTATTTTTAGGTTTTTTTTAAAGTAAAACTTTAAGTTCAAATATCGAAAACATGTCGTGGCATGTGTGCCACGATACGAGTTTAATTAATAAAAACTCTAACATTCTCCTACTTAGCTTACATTGATAACAAAAATAAAAATAAAAATCTTTTCAAACGATTCAAGTAATGATAGTTAATAGATGTGTGGCCATGCATGTAAATGAAGCTACCTTGTTCCACTAGTTACAAAATTTTAATTAAATAAAGTATATTTATTGCAAGAATCATAGGGTAGTTACTTTATTGGACAAGAAATTCTCTTCTATGCATTACTTTGCAATAATTTTTTATTTGAATAATTTATGTAACATGGTTCTTTATAATGAGCCAACAAATGCTCATATTTTAGGTTTAACCTCATTTGTCACAATTGACTATTTTTTATTCTCACCTTATATATACACAAAGGAGACCAACAACGGCACCGGTTAAAAGAAGTGAGGCAATACAAGTAGAAAGTTTTAAAAGGGCAAGGGGAAGGCCCAAAAGAACGTGGATAGAAGTGGTGAGAAAAGATTTAAAAACTTTGAGACTAAATGAAGACATGATATTTGATAAAGTAGAATGGAAGAATAACATTCATGTGGCCGACCCCTAATTGGAATAAGGTCTTAATGATGATGATGATGATATACACAAAATTTGAAGACAGTTAACTTACGGAGTCATTATACAATTGTAATATTAAAATATTCAAAACTCAAGGTGTCCAAACGAGTAAACAATAATTTTAAAGAGACTACTAACTAATGAAATATCGTATGATCTAAATGCTCCCTAAACAATTTAGATAGAAGCCCTTACGTCATCTAATATCATTATCTTTCTCCTTTTGTGTTTAACAAATGCTTCAAGCTTCTAGATATTCTCTTATACTCTTGAGTACTTTATGTTAACTTACTTATTTTGATTTTCAATTTTATTTTCTTTTTTGAAACATTGTTGATGAATCATCATATCAACACTAATATATTGGATCTAGCAAGCAACAAGCTATAATTTTACAGGTAAATTTAATATCTTTATAGGATTCAATTAACCAACAAGCGATAATTTCTAAATTTAGTTGTCACTTTCAGTTCATTGAAGGGGAGCCTTGACGCAACGGTAAAAGTTGTTGTCGTGTGACCTTGAGGTCATGGGTTCAATGCGTGAAAACAGCCTCTTGCAAAATGCAAGGTAAGGTTGTGTACTTTAGGCCCTTGTGGTCCGCCCCTTCTCCAAACCCTGTATGGGCAGGAGGGCTGTCCTTCTTTTTTTTTCAGTTCATTGAAGAGTGCAGTTGCCAAGGCATTGAGTATTTCATGGCAAGAGAACAAACTTTGCAAGCCTTCAATTAATAGTCTGCTTCTCGGAGACATTGTGATTCGAGACTGGGACATGTTTCAAGGTGAGCATTTTACTGCCGAGTTCCAATGGTGCAGATAGAGCAGTCCGCGGATGCAGGGTCCATGTGAGGTATGGTCAGATCCCAAGTGTTTCTTATTTACTGGCTGTACGACTGCGGGGTTTCTGCATTAGATCTATTAGTCAAAGAAGCAGATTTGAATAGATGGAAGCAAAGATGAATTCTACGACCCACAAAAAAATGGCAACTCTAAAAGAATGATGCAGTGTGGGGTCCAAGTGGTATACTCTAAACAAGCAAGAGATCAGGGAAGTACTATGACGGTAAAGACTTCATTAGTTTTAGTCATTTCATCTTTTTGGCTTATTTCTCTGTGAAATTTCAACCATTCTTCGTAGGTAGAACAGTGAGGTTTTTGGCAGGTCATGTCATAAGCTAGAAGTGATTTTTGTAGATTTAAGAAAAAAAGTTCAATCCATAAGACTATCCTTGAAAAGCTTTAATCTTAGTTCTTGGAAGAGCACCACAAACTATTTTATTAATCTTTCCTGTTGTTACACATTCACTAGGCAGAATTCCAACCTTAATCAACAAGTTTTTTTTCCCTTGTTTGGGACATGCTATTAATGGGGCAGTATCAATCAGTACGTTTAGAAGGGGAGCCTTGGTGCAACAGTAAAAGTTGTCGTTGTGTGACCTTGAGGTCACGGGTTTAAGATGTGGAAACAGCCTCTTGCAATTGCAAGGTAAGGCTGTATACTTTAGGCCCTTATGGTCCACCCCTTCCCCAGACCCTGCATAGGAAAGAGCTTCGTGCAGTGGGGCTGCCCTTTTTTATCAATCAGTATGTTTATACAACCGGAAAATAAAATAAAAGAAAACTAAACTTGAAATAAAAGTAAAAATAGGCTGATCAACAGATGACCTAAAGGTTCAGCAAACTCCTAGTTTTTTGACCCATGACCTAGTAAGCGATACGTATGAAATGTGTGAGATTTAGAAATTAGGATAATAAGTTAGCAAGGATCTAAAGCGCCCAAAGGACGACCTCCTTAGATATGAATCCATTGTAATTTTTTCTACATTTGTTGAACCTAACCTTTAGACTTTTGAGCTATTGTGATTAAGAAAATGAAAAGGCAAATTCATATTTAGCTCACACAAATTACAGTATTTTCTCTCTCTCGAGGAGCACTATTGGGGCCGCCGCTCAAAGGATGCAAGACTGAGCAAGGGTCTTCTAATGTTAGGGGTAACAAGGGGCATCTCTTGTGCTAGACTATGGATTTGAGGCTGCTCATGGATGTGCATGTCCACTGCTCCCAAAAAATGGTTGTCCCATTGGGATTGCCAGCCTTTAAAAGAGCTAGGGACTTAGTTGGCAGTCATAGGGCATCTTATGAAGGAGAATTGCATGATGCCTACCTGCTGATCTATAATATTTGACAACTGGGCCATAAGGGAGGGTGGTTATACGCTTCTTAACCTTAAAACGATCTCAAGTTGTTTGATGGCGTCTTATGATGGGATTCAAGATTTGTTTTAGCATCCCGGCCTATATCAGTGTCTCTTACTAGGTGTGCCTCTCTCATATGAGGGCTTGCCCATCCTGCATCCACTGAGCGGTGTACCGAGGACATGAATTTACATTCTTTGGTGAAAAACTTCTCAAATATCTCAGCATCTATTTGGGGAAATAATATATGCTATTGTTTAGATGTTTGAAGATCCAATTTGTTTATAATGTCGCCCTTGACTTAGATGAGTTATTTGGCTAAATTGTCGTCATTAAATGATCTAGCAACTATTTTTTTACTGTTTATTTTACAACTCAAGAAAAATGTGACCCCTCACATGCAATGAATAAGAACTTGGCCGTATAAGGGCACACAGCTTGGATCATGTTTCGCCCAAAGGCTTGGGTTGTAAAATGGACAGATCAAATATTTAGGCATATACATGACCTGTTGTATACAGTTGTCCGCTCTTAAAAATCGGCAAAGCGATCCATGCAATTGAAAGCAATCCATGGTTGAGTGATCCACGGCGTTCATCTTGTAGGCTGCAACTTAGGCCATGCAGCAACAATTCTTCTCCAGTTAGATGATCCTAGCCCTCTGATTCCACAGCCTATAATTGACAGCTGAGTATACCCTAATATAAATAGTAGCCAGAGCCTTGCTAATCATAGAGTAAGATCATCCGTGGAGACCATTTTGAGCTGTCACGGATGGGGTCCAGGATTTTAACGTCTTTGATCACAGATGCAACCCGGTCCCACATAACAAGCCCACAAAAGCCATACAATAAATCTCTCTCCTCTCTCTATTCGGCCAATCCAGTCCTCATTTTGGACCGTCCGCCTTCTGCACCTGAACAACTCCTACAACGCCATCTCCCCCCTCTCTCTGTCCTTCCTTCCACCCCTTATCCTGCTATCCTTAAAAATCCCATCTCTCTCTCTCTCTAGCCATGTCTACAGCAACCTCAATTTTCAAGCCCTTATCCATACCAGAAGGCTGCCTAACCTCTCTCCCAACCCTCTTCACATCCAAACCCTCCCACCCATTTCTCCCTCACCCTTCGAAACCCATCAAACTCCTATCTCTCTCCTCCTCTTCTTGTTGTTCTTCTTCTCACCCTTCATTTGTCTCTCTAAAGAAGAAGTTTTCCTCTCAAAATCTGATTGCCCTTGTAGCTAGCACGTCTGACTGGGCACCCCAACAAGATGAAGAGAGTGAAGTTGGAGAAGGTTTGAATTGGGAAGACCAACAAGGAGGAGAAACAGAAGCTGGAGCTTCAGATTGGGAAGGAGAAGGAGAAAGTAGGGCTGAAGAGGAAGAGAGTAGTGGAGATGGGTATGTTGAGGAAGAATCTTATCCTGACCCACCTGAAGATGCTAAGCTTTTTGTGGGGAATCTTCCTTATGATATGGATAGCCAGAATTTGGCCGAGCTTTTTGAGAAGGCGGGAACCGTCGAAGTTGCTGAGGTAAAATTCTTAGACTGAAAATGGTTTTTTTTCTTATACGTTTGTTGTGTCTTTGATAATGGGTATTCTGTTCTGTTTGGAGAAGATGAAGATTGGAAGTTTTAAGATATGGGCTTTGATTTTTTTTTGTAGGTTATTTATAGCAAAGATACTAATCAGAGTCGTGGTTTTGGATTTGTGAGTATGAGTACTGTTGAGGATGCTGAGAAGGCTGTGGAGATGTTCCAACGTCTCGTAAGTTTTTTAATGTAGCTCCTTTTTCCAACTAAAGATTTAACTTGCTGAATTTTATTGGTTAAAGGAAAGCATCTTGATGGTAGAGAAGGAATCATGGCGGGAAATTGGTAATTCCTCTCTGGTTAGATGTTATTGTTACTGTGTCAGATTCGTAGTAACTAAAGTTGGTAGTTGGAATTCTATTTATCTTCTTTATTTGAAGCAGATTGTGGTTCCCTGTGTCAAATAGTATCTCTGGTTGTAAGTTGTTGAAGCGTCTTACTTCCATTCTTCCAGTTTACTATTTCGAATTGATTTAATTAATTGCTAGTTTTGTGAAATTTCGTTTAACTTGATTCCTGGATTCTGCCAAATGTGCTAGAAATATATATTCTGGCTGGTTTGAGCTAAATTAAGTTAAATTTGGCTAGCTAAGGTGATCAATGAGCTTTTGAACATTGTTTTGGATATGAATTTCATAATGGTGACCAACTTGTTCCCTTCCTGTCAATCTGGCTGTGAAACATCATCCCCTCTTGCTTTAAGTTCTTAATTCTCTACAAAGTTACAATAATAAGATGGATCCTTATTCTCAGTAAAATTAAAAGAAGAAAGGATGGGTTTCACATTTGTGTCTTATCTATTGGCTAAGTAATTCTGTCTAGATATGACCTTAATTTTTGCTGATCTAGATTCAGGTAAGTAAGGTTTACTGTATTCTGTGTCATATTTTGTTAAGTCAAGTCTAGTTTTTTGTATTCATCAGGCCTTTTCGTCATAACACCATGGCAAGGTTTATACCATGATGTATTTGGAAGAAACTTACATCCTTGTTGCAAATTGATTTGTCTCAGGTCCATGCTTTGGGGAATTGTTTTTGAGTAACTACTTCTGGTTCAGAGTATCTTCCGTACTTTTTGGTTCGTCTGCCTTTAATACAACCATCTTTCATCTGTTCAAAGTTAAGTTGTTCTCAGGATGTTGAGTCGTATTATGCAAACTTGAGATTGCAATAAGTAGATTCTGTTACTTGGTTGAATTCTACTTATGAAACTTATTTAGATGCTGTTTGGGGTGCAAAAATAAAGTCTTATTCATTTGTCCATAAGACTTGCTCTCTTCTCATGCTGAACTCCTAAGAGGATTCATAACAAATTGCCTTCCCAAGCCTATGCTGTTGACTTTAGGATTCTCTATAGGATGGGATTCCTTTGCAAGAGGAAGATTATTAGATCCTTTTTGGTTTTACCTCAATAGGAGGACTTAAGAGCTCCCTTTTTGGTTAGCCCCTTCCCTGGACCTCGCAAACACAGGAGCTTCGTGCACTGGGCTGCCCTGTTGTATTTTATGACTTTAGGTGTTTTGTAGCTGAAAAAGTTCCGTTTATAAATTCAGAAAAGAGGCTGTGATGGAGTAAACCAGTAATTTTGTGTCATTGTGATTTGGAGCTGCAACTCTTTTAACATTTTCCATTTTCCTTTTGCTTAGGTTCTCTTCAAGAAATTTCATTTTGTTAAGGATTTCAGTGTGTAAATTTGGAACTTGGTTACAGTAACTGGCAAGAAATGAGTGGAGTATTGGAAAATCTCCAACAAGGGGCAATAAACTGATGAGTGTTTTTCTGGAAATCTAAGTCCAACAGTATGAGGCCCCTTCTTGCAAACACAATAAAGCCAGATTTGACTGGTTAATTGTTGTTACTTGCTGATGGTTTCCGTTTTCTAATTTGATGGTTGCAGGTGGTAATATTGTAGATACTCTCAAATGAGTGAATCAATGTGAACTGCATTGATGAATACTCTAGGAAAATGTTGGGCTTGTTTAGCACAAGAAGATTCTTGCCTCAGAAGATATTTTGAGCATTGTCTAGAAATTAGGATCAGATACCTTTACTTTGTTATTCTTTTTTCAATTTCTACCATTTTTTTTTTTTTGGTTTGTGGGAGGGGGGTGTTGCACTCTACCTTTTCTGATCAAATAAAGTATAAATTATCATCAGTTAAAGAAGGAAAGAGTGCTTTGGGGCTTGTCAAGGTTATTCAGCAAGCTTTGCGCTTTTATCCCTTACGAGTATCCTCTGTGAATAATGAAAAGAGAAACACCAGAAAACAGTGGAAAAGATTCCTTCAACATGATATTTTTAGGTGGCTTTACATCGGATCTTGTTAGATGCTTTCACCTCTAAATAAAGTTCATATTTTTCTTGCGCATAGTTTATGACTTATTTGTCATGCCCTGAACCAAATTTGGTTCTTAGATTTTGTGTATCACCATCTTGGTAAGTTTTGGGCAAACATTATTGACATCCTTTTATGACAGCATGCTTTGTCTTTATGCCAAAATACAAACCTTTTCCTACAATCCTACTTTAGTATATTTAATGAGTTCTGCTAAAATACGAACCCTTTCCTACTTTAGTATATTTAAAGAGTTCATAACCGCTCTATGGGACAATCTTGACATAATTGTGTCTTCATATCAATTTCCAATATATTTAAATATTGGGCAAGACTCTGGTTTATCGTTCTTTAGAGTGCTAGGTGAATAATCTTTGAGGGAATCTGATGGGGACCATCATCCCACGTTTTTGTTTTAATGTTATGTTACAGTTTAGTTTACTTGGGATATTTACCACTAAGGGTATTAGGTTTCTTAGTGTGTTGTGACTTAAGTAGGGGCAAATTTGTCTTTTTCTAGATTAGGGTTGGATGTCCTGTACTTAAGATCTTTTTCTCTTTTGTTTGAGTAGTTTTTTTGAATAATGAATGAGATTTTTGTTAGACTTGGTGGATTCCTTGTTCTAGCTTCCTTCCCATGGGCGTGAAGCTGTGTTTAGTACAAGGCTGAATCACTTTTGTTTCATTCTGTTCTGTAAGTCAGTACTTTTCTAGCTTGTCTTTTAAAGGACAATTTCTAAGCTGCATGTGGTTATGTGATGTGTGTCGGTAATAAGCTCAAATTCTTATCCTGTACAAAATTCTTGAACCCTAGATCCAAAGCTTTATTAGGACCGTTCGTCAATTAGAAGGATGATCTGGATTGAAATTTCCATCTTACCATAATCAGTAGAGATCTAGGGCAGTTTGCAGATCTTGTAACTCATTGTAGGCTATACATGCTAATGAAGACTATTTTTTGCATGTTGAAGTGTTCATCATAGTTTAATTTAATAAAGGGCAGCCCCGGTGCACGAAGCTCCCCTGTCTGCAAGGTCTAGGGAAGGAGGGGACCACAAGGGTTAATTTATGTTTTCTTATTTAATTTAATTCTGATATGATCTCAGCATATAGATTAGGTAATTTTGCATGCTGTCCTACCTCTGAATCTATATTCTGGTGCTTTTGATAGTTGGCACGCCCATTTTGAAAGATCCTTCCCAACTTGTTGGAAAATCTATATGTTCTTACACTTTGGCATTAATTGATACCTTCTCTAAAATTCGTTAACACTTTGGCATTAATTGATACCTTCTTTAAAATTTGTTAACATGTGCTTTTCATGGTAATATGGCTTTTGCCCTAGCTGGCTTATGATTTTAACTGCTGAAATCATGTGCACCCAGCATAAGATCACAATCAACACCACGTGGAAGTTCTGTGCAATTTAGTAATCATCCTAATAGCTTCAGTGTTTGATACTAGGGATGATTGGTAAAACAAATGGAAGTACCTTGAGGAACAAATAGATGGCTCCATTGTCCCTGGCAACAAGGTTTTATAGATGTCCAGATATGGACATGCCCACTGTAACAATCTAAGTAACCATGGTACTTGCATGTTCTCATCTCAAGCAACACCAGTACAGAATGTTATGCTGATGACTACTAAATTCGTCCCAAATGCATTGCATGGGTCATCCAAACGAGCATTGTTACAACAAAATGTTATGGTTTGTGAAGGGCTCATAGCTTATGTATAGTTCCTTTGTTTATTTACTTGTGCGCATCCATGAACACCAGAAGCAAGAAATGCGGACTGCTGTGGTTGCAATATGGGGTGTCAACCTGAAGGCATTGTCACAATTGCATGCTGTTGTCCCCTCTTGCTTGATAGAGTGGCAGTTAATTAACTTCTTAATTGAAACTGACACTGTCAAACCAATCGTTCTCAATTATCAAGTTCTAGAAAATCAGGTTTTCTTAATGCAACATATTCGAGGCTAAAAGACAGTTATATTAAGTAGAGTTGTTGATGAATATGTAGGTAGACCATCAAGTTTCAGTTTCTAAGCTTAACACAACCTTTGCTAGTTCAGAACTTTCTAGATTTCTAAATATTCCATCTAATTGTCTCCTTGCCTCTTCTAATGCATTATGTGTATGTTAAAGTTCTGCAAGTGCTTCATCTCTTTGACATCACAGCTCTTAACCCAATTTCCAGGTGTGACTAATGTTGCAGGGGTATATAGTTTACATATTGTAGAAAGGCAATGCCATCTCCAATTTGCACCATATGCTTGTATCTATTTATCTTTCTGTGATAGGTACGTACGTGTTCTTCTTACCTACTAATTATTTGCTGTTTCCCTAGAACTTACATGAGTAGAATGGTGTTATTTCAGTTAGCTTTTGTTGGCAAAATCTTTCCAAAAATTTATATAATTAAGTAGTTGAAGAAGATAGTGGGAAAACTTGCACTAAGTAATAAATAATAAGCAAGTATTTCTTCATATGTGGAGGAAATAAATTTTGGGTATATAATTCTTTCTAATACCAATAAAAAGTTGCCCGACAATATGTGTGCTATACCCCACGGAGAAAAAAATCTTAGATATGGACTTCTATCTAACCCATTCAAAGTTTGCGCGTGGGCATATCATATATAGAGGATGCATATTCCCTTGTGTGTAGGAGGTAAATTTTAGAATCCATGCGGTGGCGCATGTGTTCCATGCATTTTGAGTTGAAATGCTGCTATACTCTTGCAAAATTTTCTTTTAGCATTTGCTGGGAAGCAGGGTAGCTGAACAATTTTCTTATCTGTTCAGACTTTCCTTTGGGGATAGAACTAATTAAGTTCCCACTATGCTTTGGAACAGGATGTTAATGGCAGGCTCCTGACGGTAAATAAGGCGGCTCCCAGAGGTTCCAGAGTGGAGCGATCTCCTCGACAATTTGGACCTTCCTTCAGGATATATGTTGGGAATCTGCCATGGCAAGTGGATGATGCTCGATTGGAACAGGTGTTCAGCGAGCATGGCAAGGTGGTGGAAGCACGAGTTATCTATGACAGGGAGACTGGACGGTCCCGTGGGTTTGGCTTTGTTACCTTCTCCTCACAGACTGAGTTGGATGATGCCATTGCTGCTCTCGATGGCCAGGTTAGTTGTTCCCCAGCTCCAAACTGTATACCGTTCCTTTTCTGTCGTTGAGCTACGTTTTGTGAAGACAGGACCGTGTTAATATTTGATTGAGAAGTTAAAACTCTAGACAATACCCTCATGAATTCTGAGAGACTTTCCATTTTCTCAAGCAGTTTTGCCTGAATGTGCCCTCTTGTTGTTGTTAAACAGAGTGTGGATGGTAGGGCGATTAGAGTGAATGTTGCTGAGGATCGACCAAGGCGTGGCGCTTTTTAAATTTGTTGAACATCACCAATCCTTTTTTGTCCAATCCCTTAAGCCTGATTTTCTTATAGAAGATTGATATGAATGTAAGATCTAGTTCTGTAGCTTGTGGTACGGATTTTTGTCATCGCTTTGAAATTCGTTCTTAATAGGATTTTTGTTCAATGTTTATGATCTATATTTCATTGATTTATGTGGTATAATTTCTCTCATATCCATTTCAAGGTGATGAAAGTCGTCCTAACTGGATGGTCAATGCTTTGAGGAATGGTAACTTCTTATTTGTCATAAGAAAGCAATGGTCTTTTGATTTTAACCATGGGCATTCTGTTTGTCACTGGACTGTTGTTTGCAGATAATCATCCCTTTTCCCTACATGTGAAACATGTATAAATGATTGGTAATGTTGAAAAGATGATAGGCTTGGGCAGGTTATCTTACTGGGAAGGTGCCTCATTTTGCAAGAAAAATGCCAAGGAGACGGGATCTTGGAAAATGTATAATCGGCCGAGACCCAAAGGGATCTTTTATCGAGGGTACTTATCGCTGAACCTTGTGGAAAATAATCAGCAGTCCAAAACAGAAAACTGCCTTGTGTCTGAAGGTCCCCAATGATAGTTGCGTGCATGTGTTGAGGTATAGCTACTTGTAACGGACTTGCATGGCTCGTGACCAGGGCTTATACCCTTAAGAAAGGCTCACTTAGGACATGGACCTAACCTTAAGGACTTAGGCCTGTCAATGAAGATTAATGGAACATGGCCTAAATCTAGGAGGCCCAGTTTCTAGTGAATTCCTTGTAAATATTTAGAAAGATGGAAGGTTAGAGAGTTGGGTAGAGTTTTTTAAAGAGAGTTCTAGACTAGTCCTTAACTATTAAATGGTTGACAATTATAATAAGTCGGACCATCCATTGAGGAGGTGGATGGGGGAGAGCAAGTATAAATAGGTGTAAGCTTCTCATTCGTAATCAGTTCAGGTTAGTTCAACTCAGTCAAGGTTAATATATTAGGAAGTTTCCTTTCTGAGTTCTCTTGTTGCTTTTGTAGGGAAGTGAGTGTAGCCCTGACAAGTGAGAGTGAGGGGTAGAAGGCTGACTTGTGCTAAGAAAGAGAGTTATGCACAAGTGCTGCACGAGTTTAACAAAGGTGAAACTGCAATCCTGTGACATACCGCATACTGGAAGCCAATACTTTTCAATGTCTGAAGATTGGTTGTTCATAAAAGTGACCAGGCGGTGAGGCGTTCATCAACATTATGAGGGAGTCCTCCAGCCTGTTTGGTTGGCAGGAAATAGATGAAATTGATTCTATAGAAAAAGAATTTTGGGTTTCAAGGTAATTCAATTTTCAGATGTAAAACGCTTTTGTGGGAAATTTCTTTTTCAGTGGAAATCATTTTCTATTCCCAAAGGATTAAGTCATCTTTATCACTCCCCTTGATTAACTATTTAGATGCGGTCCGGGAACCATTTGGACGGGCATGGCCAAAGCTAATCGGGCATGGATGCCACTCGAAAACATCACCTCTTCTGGGTATCCATGTCCTCCTTCCCCTGTCCTGTCTCTTTCCTAGCCAAGGCCATGGTTGGGGGGCTCAAGGAATTCCGCACTACCCCGAAAACATTAGCCACTAGCACCCGCTAGCAGTGTCAGCCAGTGCCTTTGGCTGTTAAGAGAATGTGTGATGCATTCCTGTTGTCAAGTCCACTGATCTCACCACCATGCAGCTCTGAGCATTTGAAGCAAATTGAACTCTTTGTTGGAGCTGTTGATTCTGAACTTGAAACGAGTCACTTGCACTGCACATTTGGCGAGCTTGTCCACTTTTGAATTCCCACTTCTTAGGATGTGTTGAAGTGAGTGAGTCAAAGATTCTAAGACCGTATCGGCTCGATTAATGAGATCTCTCTTCCATGGTTTCTTGGTTTGTCATCCTCGGTTAATGAGATTCTCCTGCTATTGTTGAATCTCCCTAAAAATACCTATTTCAGTGATCCAAGCTATTCATGTAGTATCTAGAAAAGGATAAGTGTTATCTTTGCTAGAAATGCATGCTAAATATTACCTTGCTAGACCTGTCATAGATGGTGGACCATCCTCTATGATAAAATTATGTTTCTTCTCTCTCTCTGTCCTTTTTTTTCTTTTTTTCTTTTTCTGGAAAACTATGTTTTTTATATGTACACAATTGTTTGATCATTTCATTAAAAAAGTGCAAATTTGTTTATACAAAGGTTTTAACATCAAAAGTAGATTGTTTTGCATACTAGAAACAGTGACTTTCTCTCCACAAGATATCTAAGTTCAAGGATATCAGATGAATGGCCAGACCGACGAAAGGTAGAGGACTTATCATGTCAGACTGCCATGCATTCAAGCTCTATAGTGACATTCTTGGTGTTCGGATTGCTACAAACAATTATGTCCCCGACAGGAGTCCATGCTCAAAAAGTGTGCCCAACAAGTTAATTCCTCATTGTGAATTCACACAAAACCGAACGTGAAAGTTGTTTTTCATCAGACGGCTGTTCCCGTTAAGAGCGTTGATGAAAGACTAACTCACAAATGTACGTCTGGAGTCAAAATTTTGCATGAAAAGCTACTAACAAAAGCCTACACAAATTGGAATGGAAAGGGAGATACATCATGCCCCAAGTGCAAAGCACCCAATGAGTGTCACTCACATCCTAATCCAATGCATGGTAGGAAAGCTTGGGATATAGCATGTCCAAAGCTGAAAATTAATAGGTTGGAAGATAAGTTGCCTCAGATGATAATCCAGTATTGCTTCACTTTGCGTAATAGTGCATTCAGGATTACAGCATTCAAGATAAGCTTCGGATATAGCGTGATTGAGGGAGAAGGTACAATATCTTTTCTCTATTACTTGTACTCATCCACCATTCTGTTCATCCTTTCTCATCGACCTTGTTCTTCGCCCAAGCATTTGCTGATCACCCTGGATACTTATCAGGAGTTGCTATTAACAGAAGTGGCAGGTGATCCGTCATGGACTGGTCCTTAATGCAAGTCCTAGCTGCACCAAAGACATGTGACCCGGGTGACCAGGGTTTGAGGCTGTGCATTGGTCTGTGTTTAACTTTCAAAAACAAAAGAAAAATACTAGTCCTCACCACGATTAGATGATCTTAGATTCCAATAATCTGCGCAACCTTGTTTAATTTTAGTGGCATCTATGTTCAATATGTATGAGATGCAGACCAAATCAGCGGTGGCAATGAGATCAAAGGTTTGAGTTCCTGGCTTCTAGTGTAACAAGAAGGGGCTTTTCTGTGCTAAGTCATGGTTTCAAGTCCCCGTGAGTTTGGAGTTATTCATAGATGCCCACTTGCCTACCAGAGAAAGAGAGAGAACAAATGTTTCAATCCTCTTAGACAAGCTTTCACGAATCAAGGTCTAGCATCATCAAATCAGGCGTGTAACTATGGCTTCTTCTTCTTCTTTTTTTTTTTTTTTTTTTTAAGGGCAATGATACACTTACCTCCTTTCTTTTACCTGGAACACCTCTTTTTATAGAGAGAGAAAAAAAATGATGGAGAGAAAATAGGTAGTCCCAGTGGAAAAGGAGCATATATGTTGTCGCACTTTTTTAAGTAGTTCCCTTTGTTACCTTTAATGGAAAATATTCCAAACTTTGCTCCACCTAGCAGTAGAGATTAATAGCGTTAGGGATAAGCTTAAAAGCTTCTAACCATCACTGTTATTGGAAACAAAAACCATCAAATCATTTCTTTCTAAAATGGCCATCAAATTTGCATTGAAAATAATATCCAAACATAGCATTTAAAATATTTATAGCTCTTATTAATAAAATAAAATCGCATCACATGATTTTTCTACTTCTTTGCTTGGGGAGGTGATCTATCACCTTTGAATGTTACAACTTGAAAGAATATATCTTTGTGATCTTTATATTTATTAATTTTTCTGTTTTACCTTTTTCTAAAGATGAATATTCGATAGACTGCTACTACTAATTAAATGCACTGTGCTGGCAAACAATTCCAGCTTTAGCAAGATAGATTTTGAGGTTAGTGCCACCCTGCAAGCATTTATGCATGGATCATATTGCCGGAATTGGATTTTATTAGATGTGGTTATCGGGTTACAGTCGAGCTCAAATAATATTTTTTGCACTTCTCCAGTTGTTTTTGTCCCAAACATATCAAAATTTGCTATTTTCTGATTTTTCCCTTCCTTTTGTCTTAGATGTAATTCATTTTCCATCCAAATGGCTAATCCATGACTAAAGACTTTCACTAGTATTTTTTGTAAGGACTAGAAATGAAAAAACTTCTTTCTTTCTCTGTTTATCGACTAATCCAGATATGTACCATGTTGATGAAACGGTTTGGATCAATCCACCAGAGGCTCACCGTATCGATTTATGCCTACCCCTTTCGACTGAACCAATGGAAGAAAATGAAGAACTTCACAACCAACTGGTTCGAACGAGAATTGCTGAAGTGTATGCTTGTTATACTGCGAAATTCGGCATTTCTTTGCTGTTTGCCATATTTGATTTACTTCTACATATTTGCTTCAGTTAATAAGACTTCCATGCCTAACACTTCATCTTTGACGGGCAAAACTTTATTTCACCATATGATATACATAGACTATCTGATTGTTGATGCTGTTCTTGGGCTCATTGGATTAGTGATCTGGCCCTGATGAGAACCATAAATAGACAATGGAGAAAATGATTTCGGGGTAATGCCTTAATGATTTTGGAAAGAAGGGGATGAGGGTGACAATGATGATGAAGGTTATCCTTTGGAGGTCATATCCTTTATTTGGACTCTAGTGAAGAAGTTGGGGAAAAAATGGTATGGTCATGGGAGGGAATAAATTATTTTGGTGCCTCATTTGTAAGAAAGTCTATCATGGAATATACACTCGTCTACATGGACATTTGTTGGGAGACTTAAGGCTGGGGTTGAATATTGTCTAGTACTTAAGGGTAACGAGGCCAAGAAAGACAAGGTTGAAAGAATTTTTATTGAGATCGACATGCCTTCTCAAAGACCCACTAGGAAGACAAGGATAAATCCTGTTGAAAGTTGGGGATTAAAATCAAGTAACAATTCCTCTTCTACCACCTTATTTACTAAGAGTAGTAGCATAAATCAAATGTCCAAGGGACAAGACAAGGCTGACATGTTAGTTTCTAGGTTTCTTGCATCAAATGGGATTCCTTTCAAGTTCTTGAGGAGTCCAAGTTGGAAAGTGATGATGGAGAGTGTAACCAAGAGCCCTAAAAATAGAGATCCAAGCTATGAGAAGGCTAGGGTAGATTTGATTGAAAAGGAGGCAAATAAAGTAAGTAGTTATGAATAATTGGGATAATAATGGATTATCCATTCAATCTGATGGGTGGACAAATGTGAAAGGCTAACATTGGCTGAGTTTTGCGGTCTAACACGCACGTACCTTTCTTCTTGTATGCAGTGGAGTATCCAGGAGTGCCTCAAAATAATGAGAATGTTGAAGAGTATTTTTTGATGGTACTGGAGTATATTAGCCCTTCCAAAGTTGTGCCAATATACACGGCCACTGCCAATATTTGCAAGAGTAAAGCATGCAGCATTGAGGCACAAACACATTTTTTGGTCTCCTTGTGTTGTGCATTTCTTGAATCTTATTTTCAGGGACTTTTTCTGGACCTTTGACTGGATAGAGGACACCCATGCTACTTGTAAGAAGGTGATTAAATACATATATAATCTTTCTCTGTCTCTTGCCATATTAAGATCCAAGTTGAAGTTGGAGCTGCTAAAGGTTTGTAAGACAAGGTTTGCATTTCACCATACCACACTAAAGAGGCTACTTAATGTGATGTAGAAACTCCAAACTCTGCATGTATGATGATAGATGGGATCAATGGATGGCTCGATCAAAGAATGTAAAGATGAAGAAAGATGGTGCAAGGGTGAAGGTAAACGAAATCTTCTTAACTAGGGTTTTGTAAGAAGGTAAGCAAGTGTGTTGTTATAATAGAGCCCATTTACAAGATGACCAGGTGCATGAAGGGGATGTATTGAATAGATGGGAACCGGGCAATTGTTACTCTAAAGAGAGAACCAAACCTAACGAGAAAAGATAGAGACAAGAATCAAGAAAAACGTAGAAGACCCAGGCAACCGTTACTCTAAGTAATTGATGAGAAAAGCAAATTAAGATCTTGCTATTATAATAATTTATGTACAAATATGCAAATATTGGCAAGCAAACCAGTTCATCTAAACATATATACAAATAAGAAGAGCCACAGAAGCTGGAGAAAGGAGGTACTCAACTCAGCTAAAAAAGGACAGCCCCGGTGCACGAAGCTCCCGCCTATGCGGGGTTCGGGGAAGGAGCAGACCACAAGGGCCTATAGTAGGTACTCAACTCAGCTGGCCACACAAATTTCACAGAGGCCATAGTAACATCCCACATACTGCTTTCTGTATTACGTTGTTACCATGTTGCCAGATTCTGTAAGTCCAGCAACACTCTCTGTGTCAGTAATTTCGTAATTGTGCAGCTCGGCTTGTTAAAGGAACATAACGAACAGATGTTTCCGTATGGACCCTGATGGAGCCATCAGCTTTCTTGTCTACTACCTTCAGATCCTGAAAAACGTTTCCAACCGGAATCACCATCCTGCCACCGGGCTTTAACTGGTCAATGAGAGGTTGTGGAATTTCAGTCGCTGCTGCTCCCACATGAATTCCATCGTAAGGCGCAAATTCCGGCCAACCTTCCCTACCATCTGCACCATTGGAGTACTCATAAAAAACTCCAAAAATTATAAACAGCCTGCAATTTGCACTCATAGTCTAAATGTTTCAGGGCACATGAGTTGCAAGAGCAAGGTTATCACATTGGAACCACATCAAAATTGAGAAACAGTTCAGGCAAATTATTTGCATTTGCATGCATGAGATATGGAAATGTCCAGACCTCAGCATGGAACATTCGTGCAGTAGGCCCACCAGAGGAGTTACAGAGCAAGATACCCCAGTAAAATAAACTGCAATCCTCCAAATCGCTGCATATAATAAGTAGCTTACAGGCCGATTCAAGTCTACCGATTTGGCTTTTAGGATTCACAGCAAAGAGTGAGAGGACCACTGAAAATCAAAGCCAACTACACGGATGTACAAGATTGACATTCAGATAATCCAACATATTATAGATTTAGACCCTATCAGCTTATATTTAAACAGCCATGTAGGCAGCAGTATTGCATTATGTTGAGTGTTTCTTTCATAATTAATGACAACACTGGTTGTGCAGTTAAGCCCGGATGAAAAAGGAGGTGGGTCTTGTGTCAGGTGCAGCCAGCAAGGGAGAAGTTGAAGATGATTTTGTTATTTCTTTCTTACAAATGAATATGCATTTGTATATTATTTGTGAGAAAGAAAAGAAAATCATCTCAAGCTTCTTAAAATATGACAACCCTTGCGTCAGATAGCCAACCGACAAGGGTGAAGCTGAAGATGGTTTTGTTATTTTTTTCTGCTTGCAAATGAATATGCATTTGTATATTAGTTTGTAGAGAAGAAATGAAAATCATCTTCAGCTTTTTAAAACTACGGCAACCCCAAATATGACATGAATTGAAAACAGACATTCCCTCAAGCTAGGGCATTCCCCATAAGCGATGCGCTGCATTGGATCCCAAGTGCGGTGAAAAATAGGCAAGGGTTGCTAGGGTGTTCTCCCAGAAGCGATGCGCTACATCGGATCCCGGGTGCAGTGAAAAATGGGTAAGGTCTACTAGAGTGTCCCCTCATAAGCAACGCGCTGCATTAGAACCCAAGTGCAGTGAAAAGTGGACATGGGTTCATACCATGGAGGTTGAGAAAAGCGATAGTAAATAGGGTATCTCCAGAGCATAAGATTCGTATCGCCACATGGAATATAGGGACACTAACAGATAAGAGTTTGGTGTTAGTAGACACGATGAAACGTAGGAGAGTCAACATCGCTTGTATCCAAGAAACCAAGTTGAAAGGGGCTAAAGCTAGAGAAATAGATGGGTATAAATTATGGTACATAGGAAAGGAAAATAACAGAAATGACATAGGAATAATAGTGGATAAGGAATTAAAGGATAAAGTTGTGGACGTTAAAAAAATTAGTAATAGAATTATAATAATAAAACTTGTTCTAGAAGAGTAGATTATTAATGTTATAAGTGCATACGCACCACAAGTAGGGTTACAAGATATAATCAATAGACAGTTTTGGGAAGATATGGAGGGAGTCATGCAAGAAATTCCCAACACTAAGGGGATATTTACAGGAGAAGACTTAAATGGCCATGTAAGAAAACATAAGGAAGGATATGATAGAATACACGGAGGGTATGGTATAGGTGAACGAAATGAGATGGGGGAGAATATCCTCAATTTTGCTTTGTCATATAACCTATCCATTGCAAATACACTCTTTAAGAAGAGGGATGAACACTTAATAACCTTTAAAAGTGGACTTCATAAAAGCCAAATAGACTTTTTTCTACTTAAGAATAATGAACGATCTATATGTAAGGATTGTCAAGTGATACCCGGTGAGAGTTTAACCTCACAACATTGGTTAATGGTTATGGATATCTATATCAAAAGATGGAGAAAAAGAACTGAACTTAATACACATCCAAAAACTAAGTGGTGGAACTTAAAAAGAGAGAAAATAACTTCATTCAAAAATAAGTTGATAGCAGAAGGAAATTGGAACTATGAAACAGAAGTAAATAACATGTGGACTAATATGGCTGAGTCCATTAAGAAAGTGGCAAAAGATGTTTTAAGAGTATCTAAAGGTAAAAGGCTATTAGCAAAGGAAACATGGTAGTGGAGTGAAACAGTGTAAAATGTTATTAAAGAAAAACGGATGCGTTTTAAAACATGACAGAAGAGTAGAAATAATGAAAACTATGAACAATATAAGAATGTTAAAAAGGTAGCTAAGAGAATAGTAAGTGAGGCTAAACTTAAAGCATATGATGAGCTCTACAATAAACTAGGAACAAGAGAAGGTGAGAAAGATGTGTTTAAACTTGCAAAAGTAAGAGAACAGAAGGGTAAGGACTTAGATCATGCTAGAGGTATTAGAAGCGATGATCAAAGGGTATTAGTCCAAGTAATGAGATCAAACAAAGGTGAAAAACATACTTTCAAAAATTGTTAAATGACAATGGCTCTGTGAATATGGGGATTGAAAATACTGTAAATCTAAATAACATGAGATATTATACATATGAACGTAGGATTAGAATATCTGAAGTAAAAGAGGCCTTGAAAAAGATGAAATCAGGAAAGGCTATGGGGCCTGATGGTATACTAATAGAGGTTTGGAAGCATATGGGAGATATTTGGGTAGTTTGCTTGACTAGGTTGTTTAACAAGATTATAAAATCAAAGAAAATGCCTGATGAGTAGAGGAAAAGCTCTATTGTACCAATTTATAAGAATAAAGGAGACATACAGAACTGCACTAATTATCACAGGATCAAACTGATGAGCCACACTATGAAACTTTTTGAAAGAGTGATTGAGAAGAGGCTACGACATGAAACAAGTGTATCAGAGAATCAGTTTGGTTTCATGCTTGGGAGGTCTACCATGGAAGCTATTTTCTTACTAAGACAATTAATAGAGAAATATAGGGAGAGGAGGAAAGACATCCACATGGTCTTTATCGACTTAGATAAAGCTTATGATAGAGTCCCTAGAGAGTTAATATGGAGGGTGTTGGGTGGTAAAGGGGTTTCTCAAGGATATATAGACGTAATTAAAGATATGTATGAGGAAGCGGTAACAAATGTTAAGACCATTAGTGGCGTGACTGGTGATTTTCCTGTCACTATAGGATTGCACCATGGATTAGCATTGAGTCCATACCTTTTCACATTAGTTATGAATGAGTTAACAAAATGTCTGCATGAGGAGATTCCCTGGGGCATGCTATTTATAGATGATAGAGTCTTACTTGATGAGACAAAGGAGGGTGTAAACATAAAGCTAGAGTTATAGAGAGAAGCATTAGAATATGAAGGATTTAAAATTAACCGAATTAAGACAGAATATGTGGAATGTAATTTTAGCAAGGAGAGTAGGAGTAGAACACCAATCAAGATTGATAACCAAGAAGTCCCTGTTAAAGACCACTTTCGGTACTTAGGATTAATGATTCATGAGAGTGGAGAGATTGAGAGATTGAGAGGGAGGTTACCCAGAGAATCTAAGCAAGTTGGAACAAATGGAGATGTGCATCTGGAGTTTTGTGTGATCGGCGGGTGCCACTCAAACTAAAAGGAAAATTCTATAAGATGGCCATAAGGCCGCCCATGCTCTATGGATCAGAGTATTGGGCAGTTAAGGAACATCATACTCATAGGATGAGCATTACAGAAATGATGATGTTGAGATGGATGAGTGGTAAGACAAGAAAGGATAGAATTAGAAATGAAAATATTCGAGGAAATTTAGAGATAGCACCAATAGGTAACAAGATGAGGGAGACTAGACTTAGATGATTTGGACATGTTCAAAGGAGACCAACAACGGCACCGGTTAGAAGAAGTGAGGCATTACAAGTAGAAGGTTTTAAAAGGGCAAGGGGAAGGCCCAAAATAACGTGGATAGAAGCCATGGTATTTAATAGAGTGGAATGGAGGAATAAGATTCATGTGGCTGACCCCTAATTGGGATAAGGTCTTAATGATAATGATGATGATGATGACTGGTTGTGCAGTTAAGCAAATTTAGTAAGTATCAGCTCCATGCATTAGGTTTCGGCTTTCTGTTTCTTTTATTTTTCTTTTCAGGTAACAGGGTCCCACCTTGCTAATTGAAGAAAAATTGCTTTTCCATGGAGTTGTATCTGAGCAAAAAAGTACCTCCAACATGGACAACGAGGGACCCTCCTTTGAACAGTGGGGCTGCTGCACATTTCTTGAGATTTCCAATGGAAGTAGCCACCAGCTCAGGAATATGCTCTACACCGACTGCGCAACCTTCTGGTCCAACCATCATAGCAAAGCATGATGTTAAATATCCAGTGCCTGCTCAAGTCATAAGGTGAAGTTCTTAATTATTGAGACTGCAGCAACCATCAAATGCTTAATTGAGATCAGCTTCTGATGATACGTAAATTACATTGTAATAAATCCCTTTTTTCTTTAACAATAAACAAGGATGGTAATATTAAATACATCCCAACAATAAAAAGGAGCAAGCACCCCAAGTTGGTGCTGAAAGAAAGAGGAGAACAGTATCAGATAGCTAGGACAGGTATTAAAGAGATTATAATACCAATCAAATACTGAGGAGAAGGATGGTTTATTCTGAATAATATGCATGGTGCGTGAAAACCAGAAATAGCATCTAGACAAATCCAAAATGGAAAAAGAGACTTGGTTCACATTCCCTTTTATGTTTCAACGCTCTTGTGCATGGTTTCAACATATTTTCACTTTTATACAGCTAGATAAATTCTTAAGAAGTAATATTCTCACACTTTGCCCAAGCATTCAAACACATCTTTGATTGGCTTTTGATAGTTTTTGGGAACTATAACAACCGTAAAGAACCAGTTCGGAATAGTTTATACCAAGGGGATGATAGCAATAACAAAAGGAGTGCAAGTATTCCTAGATTCCTATATTAAGATCAAAGTACAAGGAGAATAGAAAGAACAAAATGATAACAAGTGTGTGTACATGTGAAAATGTTCACACATGCACGTAGCACCCACCGATCCACACACAAAATAGCGGTGTAAATGGACATAGACAGTCGGACGGATTTAAAGTATATGACCGAATTTGAATGTGACTTAATCCATGGATCTTTCATGGACCCTTTCTATAAGACCCGAGTAACTACTAAATGGACATGATCAAAGAAGAAAATCCTTGGACGATCTGAAATCTAATTAAGATCCACTAATTTATATAGGTATTATTGATTCTATGGATATTGATATCCTTGAAGATGATGAATAAAGACTCTAGACTTTGAGATATGTAAATTTTAGCTGTCACTTTGTCATTTTAAATTTTGTTTTCATCATTTGTGCATCTATAATATCTTACTTATTTTACCACACACACACATACTAACTGCTTATTTTGCTCTAGTATACTTATGTAGGTTAGATCGGTGTCAAATTCAGTGTTTTGACATTGAACAAAGAACCATGTTTTTAAGCTCTATGTTAGTGGTTACTATTTATGAATTATTAGCTTTAATATGACTAGTATGTTTTTTCAGTTAAGACTGAAAATCTAAATTTGATAATATCATTAGTTGATTTTGATCTTTTTATTGGTGAGCAAGACTGTATAGTTGGACTTGCTGCAGGTGATGTACACACACACATATGAAGGGGAGACTTGGCACAAAGGATGAGTTGTCATTATGTGACCTGGAGGTCACGGGTTCGGGGAGTGGAAACAGCCTCTTGCAAAATGCAAGGTAAGGCTGCATACTATAGGTCTTTTTTAGTCCGCCCCTTCCTTGGACCCCGCATACAAGGGAGTTTCGTGCACCAGGCTGCCTTCTGATCATAAGTAATTTTTATTATTAGCTTAGATCATGAACTCTCCAACGGACAATCTGAATCCAAATGGACTTCAAGCCAAACATTAAACACAAGATCCGAGGAACTATCTGATTAAAACCAGACCAATTATGATGCTAATGGATTTTGACTGTAACAAGGTGTATCTGGCTCGAATCCGAACATTTACACCCCTAAGACACCCACCCACCCACGCATACAGGTGCGCACATACAGACAACACCACGAGGGTGCACACAAGCACACACACAAAAACACCCAGATAAACACACACATAAGACAAACAAGGAAAGCTATCTAATTTTTCTGTACTACCAATGCAAAAGATTCAAACTAAAGAATATAGATAAGCATCTGATAAAAATCTGGATATAAGTCAACACAAAGTTGTCTCCATGCACATCCATGTAAGAAGAATCTATATCCAAAAACAAATGGAGTGTAAAGAGTGCAAAACCTGAACCAACATCCAGCGCACGCATACCCGGCTGCAAATGATCCTCTAGAAGTTCTAGGCACATGGCGTGCATATGAGGTGCAGATATAGTGGCATTATAACCTATTTGCATGGGGCTATCAAAATAGGGTGGGTTTCCACCAGGTACAAACAATCCCCTATCAATAGTCTTCATGACTTTGGCTACCTTGGCTGACTTAATTACACCAGACTGTTGCAAGCGTTCCACAAGGGCTTTATTCCTATCAATGCCACCCCAGGTCCAAAATCGCTGTCAATCATCAAATGAAGCTTCAGTACCATACCTTCCAATAACTAATTAAACAGCAAAAGCATGCACAAGCTCTTACTTCATTAGCCGTTGATAATTATATAGCTAACATGTGATGAAAGTCTATCAAAGGAAGTACTGGGCAAACTTCAACCCCAAAGACCAGGGGTTGAAAAACTAAGCATCCTCAAGGGGATAAGCACATCATTCGATTGTAACCACTAACCATAATGATGAATTTTGGACATTGGTTCATAGTAATTGACAAAAGTCAAGCTATCACCTCTTCCAATAGTGATGAATTTTGGACCAGGTAAATAATAATGCATTGTTATCAATATCAGTGACCTTGAATTGATTGCAAACAACATATTACTAGTCACCACCACGTGCACATGCACATGTGTGTCCGTTGGACAGAGAGAGGGAGGGGCTAAGATAGTTGTAGGAGGAGAAACTAGCAGTATACATCTTTACCAATGGGATTATACCTTTAGCAGTGAACTTCCGCCAGTAAAGAAAACTTTCCAGCATGGGTTTCAGATAGCCTCCTTTATATAAGGTTATGCCAACGAAATTTCCTTTTCTCCAGATAGCCTTCCATTGTAACTTATTTATGGTTCTTATTACACTTTTCACTACGCCATGTGACCTTGAGGTCACGGGTTCAAGGCATGGAATCAGCCTCTTGCAAAATGCAAGGTAAGGCTGCCTACTATAGGCCTTTGTGGTCCGCTCCTTCCCCGGACCCCGCATAGGCAGGAGCTTCGTGCACCGGGGCTGCCTTTTTTTATTACACTTTTCACTACGTCCAAAACACCCACCTGACTTTCTATATTTTGAAAAGCTTGGTGATGAAATCTGTCGTTCATGTTTCTATGTGTATATAGCATAGATATAGATATGATCACGTTTATGCAAATAAACACAGAATCTTATTGAATCCATCCTCCAAGTGGAGTTTTCTTTACATGCATCATCATCATCATCGGAGCCTTATCCCGATTAGGGTCAGCTAGTTTTCTTTATAATGAATATTAATAACAATGACATGAAAGTTATAAATGATATTAGACTAAATGCTACTAATTATAATACGAGGTTGTGAGACAAGACACTTAACCAACTCTGCAGTGCTTGAAACTGTAGTGTATAAAACAGTTTTGGAATTCCGACTTTTATATTATTATCCCTCAGTTTTTTTAAACTTCATTAAGGCTAAAAACTGATAAAGGCTATTACGTTCCCCAAATACCTAAACAGTGTAATTTAGAACTAAAAGTGCAAACCATTAGCACAAACCAGGGGAGGTGAGACATGATGCTTATAGCCTATACACATATAAGAGAAACGGGATGTTATGTGATCCATCTTAAGCATTTAACCATAAAGATCCTAACAGAAACCACAAGTCCTAGCAGAAAACATGATTTGGTGCTTACCTCCTTGTCAAAGGGAGAGGAAGGGGTGAGAGAAATGACCAATGATGATGAAACTTCCTTGCAGCTAGGATTGAAGATTTGGCTACCTAGTCCGTGAATAATGGTGCTGATGGAAAAAGTGATGAAGAGAATGAAGAATATAGAAGATGGACAGAGGTCGAAGCATATCTGAAAAGAAGAGAATAAAAAAAAAGAAGAAGATGAACAAAATGGAGTTGTCTCTAGAACAAAGAAGATGAAGCAATGAACTGCCGAAACAAAGGAAAACAGCCACACTTGAGGGTTAAAGATTACTCAAGTATGATTGTGAACTCGTGGAATTTTTTCCATCTTAGGTTTATGAAGTGGGCAACAAAGAACACCAGATCTTGTTGAGAGAAAAGGTGATGTACCTTTCTTTTTTGGTGTGAGCAAATAATTACAAAGCAAATTACTCACACACTCTCCTAAATCTAATCCCCTGCCAAAGGGGAAAACAACCACTCGAACAGCAACCAAGCATATCCTAGGGGGATTTCAACTTGTGTATGACCAACGGCATTAGACGCTATCGCCAATGTACTATTATGTTACTAATGTTAGGTTTCGAACATTCAATGCAGTGGTCAAAGGGATGCCAATTTGTCAACTCCAAAAGGAGACCACCTTCATAGTCATCAACTCAACCAAGTTTCAAGTGGAACTGACGAGTCTGCTACATTGGTTACATAACGCTAATGCATATTTGTTTCTAAAGTAAGCATCTGAGATCTACCAGACCCAAGTAATACCCAGTGTCACAAATTATAGAGACAAGACTAGAACCATGTGGGAGTAGTTAGCCCTAGTACGAAATCATTTCTTTCACTATTTTAATGTTTTCCTTTTTTTTTCTTAGTATCTTTTCCTTGATCCACTTGATTTCCAGGAATAAGATCCTCTCATTCAACAATGACATGTTATAATTCTTAATTGCTTATATCTTTACATGTGTGTATTCACCTACTGGAAGATAAGTAGCACTAAAATAACAAAATTCATCTCCTTGTCAATAATGCCATTGCCTTGATTGAAGCTAAAATTAAACCTCATTTCATCAGTACAAGAAAAGTCCAATTATGACACTCTTTTCAAAAAGGAGATAAAATTTTGCTTATTTTTGGAACATGCAGTGACACTCCAGTTATATCTGCCACCTCCAGGTCATATTTTCTTACACACATCCCTTTCACATGGGTTGGTTGAGGTTGAGTCAGTCAATCACTAATGCTTCCCATGATCCATGAGTGACACACCTGAGACCACACCTACAAACTCTCTTTCATTTTTCTTAATTTTCAATAGAGAGGGAGAGAATGGGTGGACTTCAGGTATATATGCATTCTGCA
Source organism: Warburgia ugandensis (assembly GCA_035236585.1). Taxonomy (NCBI): domain Eukaryota; kingdom Viridiplantae; phylum Streptophyta; class Magnoliopsida; order Canellales; family Canellaceae; genus Warburgia; species Warburgia ugandensis. The sequence goes on from CP141130.1 coordinate 79,522,788, forward strand.
CTTTTTAGCCCCTCTCTGTTGTTTTCTCTCAAATGTGTGCCACACTTCTCACATAGTGTTGTTTACAAACTAAAAAGTTCAAGACCCTAAAGTTAAAACAAGTTCAGTCCTCTTCTTATCCATCACATCATGTTCAAGCACAGGCTAGTTAGAGACCCATATCTTTAGTGATGAGATGAGCAACTAAGCTCAAACACTTACAAAGTAGCACTTCGACTTGATATGGAGTTTTCCAGCCCAGTAGATTCTGATAGTAATGACCATTCAATCCACATGCACCATTCAATTTCAAGTGCTTCCACCATTCAATTTATGCAAAACATTTTACGATATGAGCTTCCACCATTCAATTTATGCAAAACATTTTATGATATGAGGGTTCTATAAATGTATAAAGGACCTCGAAAAGAACTAGGCCAGGGTAAATGGAATTGACTTTAAGAGTCCATGATTATTGGGCTCACTATTCACTAACTCAGTAGAGTCAAAAGAGTTCTAGATTGACCAATGGAAAAGGCAGACTCCCTACAAGAACTCAACCAAAGTAAAACCTAGTCGGCTGCATCAATGATTGCCTCTGGAGCTCTCCAACAACAGAGTCTATCATGCAAGACGTTGATAGAGAGGCAGTCTTGGCTGGGGCGTCGTCTTTAAGGCAGGTCCTCACTCTCTTGATTTAATTTCATTAGCGAAACGTTTGCAATCTTATCCCCAATACAAAAACCAGTCCAATTTTATCTTAGAGCATAAGATATTTCCCAGATTATCTTTTATTTACAGGCTGCAACACAGGACATCACCTCATCTGTAGTCTAGGCCTCTGTAATCAGATGAACATAATCCACCATCAACTATTTATCTCAATCAAGATGATCCCACCACCAGAAATCTTGCTTTAATTTCAATACTACTGTATTTAAAGTCAGGCTTATCGTTGTGGAAGACATGTCTAGCACCATCTCATCTCATAACATAGTTGACAACTTATATACACTGGTGGTACAATCGTAAACATTCCAATCATTTCCAAAGGAAAGAACTTATGACATCAGACATATCATCTATGTAACAAATCGATCCAAATCTCAACAGGAATTTCATCATACAAGTCAACTACAATCCGCCATTTTGATTCGTTAGTGCTGAAAATTTTACAGTCTATAAGTAACCCATCAAGAAAGTAAAGAGACTGAATTCCTACAAATACTAGCAGAAACTCCGTAATGTGTAATGATTCAGAAATCCTCACATCATCAAAGCTGCCACATTTAAACTTCTACCAACCTAAAGTTCTCCACCAGATTCAAATCCAAGATCAATCTCCCCCTTGAATTGTAAAAAAGCCACTTTTTAACCAAATCAAGAATTCAAGGGCTGGAAGAAGAGCAAGAATTATCGTGTTCACAGACTTACGCGACAGAAACGACTAAGTGAAGAAGTGAAGAAGCGAAGGAACGAAATACCTTCATTCTGGGGCAGATGAGAGTTCCCTTAGAATTTCTAGGGTTTACAGGAAGAAAAAGGGAAGCAGAAGGGGAAGAAGAAGAAGAAGAAGCGAGAAGAGGAAAAGGGCGGGTAAAGGAGGAGAGAGTTCCGATAAGCCTCTTAGTCGCAGAGACTAGTAGCGGCAATCAAACGCAAAGGATGTCGCGTCTCTCGGGACTTCTGCGTCCTTCTTAAGCGTACGCACATTTCCTGCCCTTTGCACGTGCGGTATGAGCTGACTGCGAAGCCCCACACGCTCGACTCGTCTGAGCCGTGATCGTGCACCGAAACTGACGGACTTGGCACGGAACTCGGCGAGTCGAGGCAGTTTTGGACCCTGAACTTTCAGCATTTTCCTGCAACGACTCGGTCGAGTTTTGCTGAATCAAGGAAAGCCATGTTAGGACTTGAAGGTGACTTGAATCTGCAACCTCAAACTTGCTAAGCATTTTAACTCTCATCTCATTATAATTTTACAAAATGATTCTTTCTATTTTCTTAATAAATAAAAGAAAGGCACTTCAAGAAAGAAAAAGAAGAAGAATGACATCTTTTTAGACCCACATGTGTCATTTAGGCATAATCCTTTCTGTTAAACTAGTAGATAAAGACACTTTTTTTTATCTTGATTAGATATTTCTAGACCTTTAACTCAATAGGCTTTGTTTAGGATTTTATCAAGAAAATGTGAATCATTGCTTTTTCTCTTAACTATAGTGTGCTCATGAAGTACTCGTTTGCACAGGAACAAAGGCATATAGTTTAGCTATTGATGGCGTGCAAGTTTAACATAAAAATTCACATACAAAGTTTTCATGTAGGCCCAAAAGATATACTTCTTCTTTAATTGAAAAAGTGCCCTTCTTAATAGCCGGACTCTAATTTTATTAATAAATTAGAACAAACACATTATTTTACACCTATAAAAAAGCACACATTATATATGATGATAATTCATTTTCTTTTGAAGAGTAATGCCCACAACGATTCTTTTCACTTTCTAAGCTGTCAAGCTCTTTTCTATGGACAACAAAACTCTGGATGGGTTAGAAATTTGAGGAACTCAAGTGACGATGACAGAGGAGGGGATAGATGGTGGAGCTGATTGAGATACAGATTGTGATTTCGTTTACATAAGGTCTATGATTGTGGTTAGATAACAATTACGTATAGGATGCAAACTCTATGTGGATATTTTGAAGGTCTTTCAATAGATAGATTGGATGGAACTGGACAAATTAACAACCAATGTTTAATCCAAACTTGCCTCTAGAGTTTTGTTTTTAAAAAAAACTTAGAATAATAATTATGAAGCTGGCCTGATTACTTTGTTCATAAGGCTATACTAACAAATCTTTGAGTCCAATTTTATTACAAGTGTAAATGCTCTCAGTAGCCCAAGCTTTGTATAGCAGTTGACAATACAAAGAAGTTCTTGTCGGGCATCATGATTCAAGTAAAAGATTATGAATTTTTTCAGGTAATTGTTTATGAAATTTACAGAATGTGTATGGCTTGTTGATCAAATAATCATACTATTTTTTCAGTTCTCAAAATGGACAATGATGGAGCCTAAAAAGTTAACTCACATTTCTATATTGCTAAAACAAGTGCAAACATTGATAAGGATCAGTTTGAATTATGTTTGCTAAGGAAGAAGCTTCAAACATCATTGATTGATCTAGAAACCTTTTCATTCATGATCAAAGACAATGATTTCTCAAAAATTTCAAATGAAAGTCAATATACTTGGCTTCCTAAATCCAAGGTGATTAATCCTAAGTCTATTAAATTGAAAAGGAGTGTTTCACTCTCTTGGGTTTGATGCTTAATTTAGTCAGAAAGTTGGTTCAATACACATGCAAAAATTATCATTCCTTTTTATCTAGTCCTTAAATTTGAGGGGAACTCAACCCTCTCCCCCCCCCCCCCCCAACATTCACAAGCTTGATGCATCAACCATACTAGATATATGCTATGTCTTTGACTTGCATCCCATGAAAAGATACACATATGGCATCACCAATCATACAAGTATTTTGAGTGATAACAGACTTGTCTCTTCGATTGGATTCCTCATCAGCTTCTAACAAAGGTGTGGCTAGACCTATGAAAGTCAAAAGAAGAAGATTGCAACTAAGACAAGGGAAGAAAGAGGCGAGGGATCAACAACTACACTTTCTTTATGAAGATCATATTCTTAGTATTCTGTTACATAACAGAATACTAAGAATATAAGTTAGTTATAAGATAATTAATAGCATACTTGGAGGGCATGTAATGATCTCTAAAGCCTTAAGCAACATAGTAGAAGCTCAATAAAACAATGATCGAGAACCATAGGAAAGACAAATGAAATTTGATTATATATATATATATATATATTCTTAAAATAATTTTCAAGTAAGAATGGGAATGGGAAACTCAATTCAGAGATACTTGTCCAATAGGATATTTTTATAAAATGGAGATGATCAATGATACCGAATATATATATATATATATATATAAACACCAAATATATATATATATATATATATATATTGTGAAAGTGTTTTGCACATAGGACATGACTTTGCATATATAGAAATCTAAGGTTACTAGATATACATAGCCATAATTATACTTGTACTTGAGAAATCTATATTCTTAATAAGATCTAACATTTGTCTTTAGTGCATTATATGATGCAATGTATTCAAGATTGATTGTAAGTGTATTGGGACATATATAAACTCATAAAAGATATAGCGTGTTTACAATTAAAAAATTAAGAATATAGGATGTCCAATATAGGACCCATGAAATCTATATTCCTAATAAGATCTAATATTTGTCTTTAGTGCATTCTATGATGAAATATATTCAAGATTGATTTTAAGTGTATTGATACCTTTATAAGCTCATAAATGATATAGTGTGTTTACAATTAAAAAAGAAGAAGAATATAGGATGTCCAATTATAAGACCCACACTCTTATGTAGATTAATATATTCATTGTAAGTCATAATGGTGACAGAACTTATTAACCCAAGAACTTGGTGATCTTTGATAAATTTGTCAAATTAATTTTATATATAATTATATGTTTAATATAAGATATTTTTAAAAGGTGTTATGAAAAGATTTAAAGTTGATTAAGATGAGGCCCATTGTACTTAAATATACAAATGCAACTAGTATAGAAGTAAGTACATCCACATGCACCATGCTAGTGTTACAAATGATTATAGGTAAGTGGGAGAATATAATGGTAATTTTCTTATAAAGATATAATGATAGTTATATATGATAGGACACATTTTATAATTTATCTTCTAATACAGGTGATATGAGATTATTTGTGAGTGAATTTGCTTGATGACACATCATCTATCATAGTCTAGAAAAATTGACCCTAAGATATTTGAAAGAGTTTGAATCAAATTAGGAAAGTGTTTTTGATTAAAAAGCTAAAAGAGATACTATTTTAGAAGCTGCCTAGAAGTCACACCATACAAAATTATTGAAGCTAAACTAGGATTGAGACTTTCTAATTATGAGAGAGAGAGAGAGAGAGAGAGAGAGAGAGAGAGAGAGAGAGAGAGAGAGAGAGAGAGAGAGAGAGAGAGAGAGAGAGAGAGAGAGAGAGAGAGAGAGAGGAAAAATCCCCTAAGTTTCTATTATTGGAAAAATCCTTGTTCTCTCTCTTACTTTTTTCTAGTTCTAAGGTTTGGGACTTTGGACCTACCTCCAAAAGAAGAAAATAAAGAAGAAGAAGAAGCCATGGAGCATTGAATTTCAATTAGATGTGGGCTAATTAGAGGGTTTTTATTTTTTATCCTAGATAAAGTATGTTTTCTCTATTGATTCAAGTAGCATTCACATAATTCAAGTTTTTAAAGTTCTTGATTTAAATTGACAAAAATGCTCACTTTTCTCCAAGTTTTTCAATACATGTGGGAGAATTTATGTGTCACCATCTATGTTAAAGCTTCTTTTTCACATTACATTTCAGTTGAGGCTACTTTTTAAAATTCTCATCCTCCAAAGTACCAATTTGTGTCACCATCAATGCTAAAGCTTCTTTTTCACATTTCATTTCAGTTGAGGCTACTTTCTCAAATTCTTATCCTCAACAGTACCAATCGGTCACTATTTGTGCTAGTACAAACATGGATATTTGGAAGAAAATGATTTGCCAACGTGGAAAAGGATGACACATTTTTTAGACACACATTATTGGATAATTTGATCATCACTTCAGCCTGACCTAGATTGGCTAGGCACCAAAATTCACGATCATTAATTGATTAGACTATGCTATTTTCAATTTTTAAAGTTAAACTAAAATAACTAGTAGCTAGAGGCATCTAGTCGGCATCAAGTTTTACATGTAGCCTAAATAGGGCAGCCTAGTTTTCATCTATTTGTAGATTAATCATTTGATAAATTGGAGCAATGTTTACGACATTGAGAGGCATTGGCAGCCCATCACAATTGGTATCCCAATCACTCCACTATAGGACGCGGCAAATTATGAGGACGACAATTATAATCCTCATGCTCTGACCTTTATGTGTATGACTCCTAAGCAAGAGGAAGGTTTTAGCACCAGTGCTACTAAGTTTGTCAGAGATGATACTGTCCTCCAATATTTATGAGCAAAAATTCAGGCATCTCATCATCATCGTGGGACATGTTTGAATGACATCGAAGCAAAATATTTGGATTGGCTATGCTCAAACCTCGAAGGAAGTTTGATATTTATCCTTCTGCTCTACCGGAAAAGATTGTGAAGATATGAATGAAGGTGCCTACCATTCACATTAAGAACCAAAGGTGGTGGGGAACTCACAAATCGTTCTGGAGGGATTACAAAGAAAGATGGCAATGCCCTAGATGTAGAGGAGCAGTGAAGAAACAGCACTAGGAGTGAAATATATTGTTTTCTGAGTGTTTTGGTACATACGATTAAGCAGCCTTATATAGAGTTTGCAACGCTGCAAAGAAGGCAATGCTTACAAGTTTGGATATTACAATAATGGTAAGAGCATAGGCTGATTCTGGTCCTATGATTATGCATTGCAACAATGGTACGAACGTGTGCTGAATTTTCTCCTTCAGTTACGCTTTATCATTGTGTGCTGAATTGACTCCTTCAATTATGCTTTATCATGCCCCCGCAAGATTGAGCTTCCATCAAGGATGCCAATCTTGGACCTATGAGAAATAAATTGCTTACGAGCAAGGGCTTTTGTGAGAGAATCTACAAATTGATCTGTTGTATGTACATGAGACACCCGAAGTTGATGTTTCGTGACTTGATCTCATACAAAGTGAAAATCAATTGCAATATGTTTTATTCATAAGTGAAAGACTAGATTTGCAGAGAGGTAGGTGGCACCAATGTTGTCACATTATATAGTTGGAACCATTGACAGTGTTATACCAAGTTCTCGTAGTAGGTTGGTAATCCAATTCAATTCAGCCACAGTGGATGCTATAGCCCAATATTCAACCTCGGTGGATGATCTTGCTATTGTTTTTTGCTTCTTTGACTACCAATTGATACGATTTGCTCCAATGAAGACCACATATGCTGTAGTTGAGGTACGATCATCAAGATTTCTAACCCAATCCACATCATAAAAGGCATGAATGGTCAGGGGTGAGTTTTTACGGATGAAGATGCCATGATTTTGAGATCCTTTGATATGGATAAGAACTCATTTAATTGTTGTCCAATGATTTGCTGTTGGTTTATGCATAAATTGAGATAGTTTGTTTACTGCAAAAAGAGATGTCAGGCCTGGTCAATGATAGATACTTCATGGAACCAAGGACTTGGCGATAAGTTGTGGCATTGGTGGAGGGGCTACCATCATGAAGTTGCAATTTTTTAGAAGAGGACAATGGTGTAGATACTTCTTTAGCATCCATCATCTTTGTCTTAAGTAATACATCTGTGATGCTTTGAGAAAGACAGAGGCCATTTGGGGTTCATATAGCTTCAACACCCAAGAAATAATGCAAGTTACCTAGATCTTTTAAGGAGAACCGACTAGCAAGTAGATCTATGAAAGATTTTGTGACAGAGTTGTTGTTGCCAATGACGATGATATCATCAACATAGACAAGTAGGTAAGTGATTTGTTTGTTTTCTATTCTAATGAAGAGAGAGTTGTCTGAATGTGAATTCCTAAAATTATTTGATAGGAGAAATGTTCGAAGTTCTTGACACCATGCTCGTGGTGCTTGTTGAAGGCCATAAATGGCTTTGTTCAATTTACACACATAGTTGGAAAATTGAGAATGAGTGAAACCTATAGGCTGAAGCATAAAAACATTATCAGTAAGAAAGCCTTGTAAAACTGCATTATTGATGTCTAGCTGTTGAAGAGACCGTCCTGAAGTGACTACAATAGTCAGGACTAATCAAATTGTTGCTGGCTTACAACTGGACTGAAGGTCTCAGTGAAGTCCACACTAGGTCTTTGGTGAAATCCTTTTGCAACAAGATGTGCTTTGTACCTTGCAATGGTTCCATTTGGGTTTCATTTAACCCGAAAGACCCACTTACATCCAATAATATTTTGTGTGCAATCAGGTGGAACAAGGGTCTAGGTTTTGTTATGAATGAGAACATCGCATTCCTCACACATAGCTTTGCGCCAGTGTGGATGTTTTTGGGCTTGAGATACACTGGTTGGTTCATAAGAGGAGGTCTCTGTTTGAAAGATGGTATTGAGGTTGAGAATTTTGCGAGGTTTGAAAATGTTATTTGTTGAATGAGTAACAATTTTTCTAATTGGGGAGCATGATGGTGACATAAGAGCATGAGGTGAAGGACATACCTGTGAAGAATTATTAGCGATGGTTTCCTTTGTCGCAACAGAAGTAGAGGATGGTTGGTTGAACTAATTATTGTCATCAACAATATTGGAGAGTGATTGTGCACTTAAGGAGCCAGATGTGGGATAAGATTTCTCATGATTAGATAATTGAGGAGAAGGATAGGAAATAATGTGTTGGGGTGTTGTTGAATGAGGAGGTTGCTAAAGGTTAGTAGGAATTAGTGTGTTGGAGATAGTAATAGAGTTAAGGAAAATTGGAACATTTTTAGATGAATCAAATTTAGTTATGGATGGGGATGTAGAAGTTAACCGGTTCCATTCATGAAGTGTAGTTTTGTTGAGACATGACTCATATGGAGAAAGATGTTTAAATGAAAAGATTGACTCGATAAATTGAACATGCCTAGAGAGAAAGACCTTTTGTGATTGAGGGTCAAAACATTTGAATGCATGATGTTCTACAGAATATCCTAAAAAAGTACAAGGGCGTGAGCAAGATTCTAGCTTATGATTTGAGTAAGGTCATAACCAAAGAAAGCATAAACATCCAAATACCTTTAATTTTTGAAATTTTGGTTTTTGGTGAAATATTTTTTCAAATGGTGATTTAGAATGTTGTATGGGAGTGATCATTCAATTTTATTAAATAAGTATCAGTTTGAAAGGCTGCTGTCCAGAATCAAAGAGGTAGAGAGGCTTGATGGAGTAAGGTAAGTCCTGTTTCAATAACATGTTCGTGTTTACGCTCAGTTGATCCTATATGTTTAGGAGTATATGGGGGTGATTGTAGGTGTTGAATACCATGTTTAGAAAGAGAATGAGATAAACTTGTGTATTCTCCACCACCATCTGAATAAACTATTTGATTTTTGAATTTGAAAAAGTTTTCCACCAATTTTTTAAATTGTTCAAAAATTAAAGGTACATTAGATTTGGCTTTAAGAGGGTATAACCATTTGTATTTGGTGAAATGGTCTACAAAAATGATCAAAAGAGGAAATGGTTGTTGGTCCCCAAACATTGGTGTAAATGACTTCAAGAGGTTTAGTACATACCAATGTAGAATTATTAAAGGGAAGCTTATGACTTTTATTACATAGGCATGACTCACAGTATGAGTTAACTGACTAAGACTTTGAAATGGGTACATTAAAGCGAGTAATAGTTTTATTCTGAACTGAAGATGAAGGATGACCAAGTCATTGATGCCAGATGTCTGTAGTGGCAGCAGTAGAGACAGAGAGTGCAGTTGGTGGGTGATGATGAAATTTTGGTGATGATGGCCATTCATAAATGTTTCCTCTATTCTGGCCTTGAACCAAGGATGCCCCCGTATTCAAATCCTTCACAAGAAACATGTTAGGAAAAAATTCTATAGACGTATTTTTTTGTTTACAAAATTGAGAGACAGAGAGACGATAGGTTTTTAATTTGGGTGCACACAAAACATTATTAAGCATAAAAGTGGCGGTAGGTGAATGAAGTGAAGTGGAACCTTTATGAGATATTGGAATGTTATTACCATTGCCAATCATAATATCTTCATTGCTACCATATTCAGAGTGAATTGATAGATTTTGAAGATCAGATATCACGTGATATGAGGCACCAGAATCTATAACCCAGTTGTTGTTGTATGTTGCAGGATTGCTGGCCATGAAATTTGCTTGTGGCTTAGGACGAGATCTATAATTCTTAGTTGAATGTCCTGGTTTGTCACAAAGTTGGCATACAATTTTGGATTTACCTTGGCCAAAATTGGATCACCATGGTTGTTCTAGTTGATTGAAGAGACTGTTACTTTGTCACAGTTGAAAATAATGGTGCTGATTGTTATGTCGTTGAGAATTTTCACGTGTAATACTGTCGTTACTATGACCTCTGTAGCCACTTGATTGTTTGCCACGTCTTGTGTTGTTTATCATATGATTGTATTGAGCAGTGATGGAAGCACCGACAGGTTGCCTATATTCTTCTCTTTTGATATAAGTTTAATGATCAACGAGTTTGTTCATACAGTTCTTCAAATGTCAGCAAATTGTCTAGATATCTAATAGTGGCAATTAATTCTTTAAAGTCATCGCTTAAATGATTCAAAACATGAGCGACTACTTCTTCATCACTAAGAGGGTACCCAATTGTTATTAAAGCATCAATGATGCTTTTCATCATTTATATGTAGTCTGAGATAGAAGTTCCCTCCTATTTTGTTTTTATTAAGGTAGCTAAAAGAGTGAGCATTCGAGTACTAGACTTACTTACAAATGAGGTCTGCAGTTTCATCCATGCCTCCGCAAAGGTGTTGCATGAGGTGATGAGATGAGCAATAGAGCTATTCACAGAGGCTTGAATCCCTAAAAGTACCAAGCGGTCTTGACGCATCCATAGTCAATATTGTGGATTGTCAATTTCATTACCTTCAAAATCTCTAATTTTTTTTGTTTGTTTGTTGAAAATGGAAGAGAACCATCTACATAGCCTAGAAGGTGATATCCTAATAACAAGTTTGTAAACTACAACTTCCATGAAGCATAGTTATTCCCTTTTGATAGTTTGAATGAGATTGAGTTGCTGCGTTGAGTGAGATGTGTAATATCCTCAATTTTTAACCTTAAATTAATAATAAGATAAATTAATTAAATTACAAATTTTATGCATGAAATTTGGTTTTGAAATCACTAAATCTAGAAAGTACATGTCGATAAGAATTGAACAGTATAAAGAACGTAAAAAACGAAGCTCGGATGAGTGAGATATGACCATTTTAAGTTGTAAGGGTAAATTGGTAATTAGTCAAGGACACGAATTAGAGGGGGTCGTTTTGATCCCTTTCCATTTCCATTGCAGCTCCAATAGAGAAGGCGGTGATCTACCTTCCATTTGGGAAAATCAAATCTTAGCCTATAAAAAAACAAGCTTCCCCTTCCATTCCCACGCCAAATAACTAGAGAAGAACCCTCGTTTTCCCCTGTGCACACCACGGAAATGAACCGAAAGTTGCACTCTTCATAGGGCTTCATCTCCATGCTTCGGTTCTAATAAGGTAAGCTACACACTCTAACTTGTTATTTACCTTGTTTTCTAACTTTTTTCTCACAAATTCGGGTTGGATCTGGCCTGAACAGCCGTTGGATGGCATCAGAAGTCAAAATCGTGGAGCATGATTAAACCCACATTAAAGACACCTCAAATGGTAGATATGAGTCGTTCATTGTGATCTTTGAACCCAAAAACCTTAGAAACAATGAAAACAGATAAAAAATCAAAGCTTTTGGGGCTCCGATCAAGCCAAAACAAGGTAGATAGCTCAGGTTCATCGTCCCTGATGGATGGTGCTCTCAAGACGCCCACCAGGATGCACAAGGGTGGACGTGCACCTGCGGGCGCTTCGTCGCATGCACGTGCAATGGACGTATGCGCGGGACGCTCACGCGAGCTATCCCTGACAAGTAAAACATGCCACACATCCTTGTGACGGTGTGCAACGTGATGTCTTTTTGCGCCGGTGTAAATGTTGTCCCATCGATATAAACCAATGCAAACACCTGCCGCCAGTGTAAACTACCTCTTCCGTTGGAGTAAACTGGTGTAAACTTTCATCTGCCAGTGCAAATCGGTGTAAAAATTGTATTTTGATCTAGAATTGTTTTTCTGAGATTCTAGAGGCTACAAAGGTGCGATCTTCAATCCAAAAGATCCATTGGAACCGTATCGATGATGTAGACATGATTTTAGTATTAGAATTTTGATATAATCATGTTTAGTCAGGTCAAATTCATAAAATAGTACCAAATCACTTAGATCTGACCAATCAAAGGGTGATCAGGCCCAAGAACTTGAACAACTAGATAATATAAGGTACTAACTTAGGGCGCTAAGGATTAGATTAGATGTAATTATTCTAAGAATTGATATAGACCATTGATCTAACCCAGATCTTGAAAAATTGTTGTTCTAAGGATGATTTGACCGTCGAATCAAGGTGTAAACTGTAGATGTGCACCAAAATGAGCAGATGAACATTAGATAAGACTGATTAATAACAAGTAATATTGGGATTAAGGATCTAATCATAAATAGAGACTTTAGAGAATGATCCAATGGTTGAATTACCATAGACTCTACTGAGATGAAATAAATAACACAAAATAGTACTATGATACTGACAAGTACATCAGAGCGTGAAAGCTAAGAGGATTACATGCTTGAATTGGGTTATCTCTCATTGAAGTAGGTGACGACATTTAATGTTATGATGTGATTTTTAAAACTTTGCATTATCATAGCATTCATGGTTGATTGTGATTGATTATCATTCGTTATTTATTCTGAGATTTTGTGAGATCTAACATTTTATGCTATGATCAATATTAGATTTCGATAGTATATTGAATGGGTTTTTATGATCGATTGTTTTATGAGACTGATACCGCATATCTTATGTACGATTAGTAATTATCTTTCCTTATTGCATAACTGAGATTGATTGGTTTTTATAACATTGATGGTGGAGGCTTGGTGGCTAGTCTTTTGAGAGGCTAACCTTGGGATGAGGGGTGTGCCTTGGGGATTGTGAGCCACGAGTGCTTCTGCGTTTTCAAGATATGCTATTTCTATGCTTTGTGATTTATGATAGGTGCTCTCACCCAGTGGATGTCATGCTATAAGGGAGTAGAGTCAACCACCCACGCTCTGAAATGTGATGTGATTGTGATACGATAGATACTTGCCCACAGATGGATTTTGGTAGCGGTTTGGTAACATGGTGTAATATCCTTAATTTTTAAGATAAAATAGGAAATTATTAAATAAATTAAAATAAAAATTTATGGATGAAATTTTTTCCTAAAAACATAATAATTAGAAAGTTCTCGTCGATACGAATCCAATGCCACCAAGAACGCGAGAAACGGAGCTCAAACGAGGGAGTTATGAGCCGTCAAAGTTGTAAGGGCAAATTGGTCTTTTGACAGAAACGTGTTACACAGGGGTTCAAATTGATAACGGCACCCCTGTCTACACACGTCTCTACCAGTCCGGCGAAATCGCCGGAGAGACATGGGAAGAGACGTGTGGGGAAGAGTTTCTCTTCCCCAAGACTCTAAAACCCTATATCTATGCTCCTCTAGGAGCCAAAACGCTCCACTTTGAGCGTTTTCCCTGAATGCTACGCAAAACCCTAGCCCTGCAAAAACTTAGATTTTTCGGTGAGTGGAGCCCCAGTAACACAAGCAACTCCGGCCAGGTGCAAGGTAAGCCTCAAACCTATTTTTTTTTAGTATTTATTAAATAGAGAAAATAATTAGAAAACGTTTAAAAATTAGGAAAAATCATATTTTTAGGAACTTTAGGCACGCTACTGTTGGAGCGTGATTTCATGGACCAAACCTTGTCTGTTTGGAAATCTTACCGTCCAACTAGTGCACAAGAGATCCAAGAGCATACCTTTTAAATTTTGGAGTGATCCAACGGTGGATTTCTCCAGAAAATCCAAAAACCAGTAGATATGGATGTTTTTAGGAACTTGGGAAAAATCGTTTAAAAACCATGGTTTTTGGAAAAATTAGTGCAAAAGGAGGGCATAAATGGATTCTAGAGAGAATTCTGAAGAAAATGGCGCAAAAATCACGCAAAACGGAGCTCTATAGCTCCGCCGGAGGCGACAGGAATTCGGTCGTCTTCTCCGGCGTCGTCAACGGCGTCGGCGCCCTGGCGTGCGGCGTCTGCGTCGCCGTGCGTCTTCGTGCGCCAGTGTACGCTGGTGTAAATCGGCGGAAAAGAGGCGCCACCGGTTTAAACCACCTTATGGTGGTCCGGCAGGCCCCATTTTAGCGTAGTTTTCACTAAAACTTGATTTTTGGGAGCTAGAGAGGTCCAAATCAGGATCCGAAAGAGGCGTTGTGACCGTATTGACGACGCGGACCTAGTTTTAACTTAAAAACTTAGAAATGACCACTTTTTCTTTAGAAAAATATTAAAATAGTGATGTGACATGTATAGGTGCACGTGAATATACCCGTTAAAGGGAGTTATTAGCAAGCTAGTGGTCTCACACTGAGGTAGGTGACGACAACTAATGTTTTGCCTTGATATTTGAACCATGTTTAAACATAGCATCATGTGTGATTGTGTTTTAAAATGCAATTATTATTTACCGTGGATTTCATGCGACATTGCGTACAGGATGGTTATTCCAAATTGAAATCTTTTACTGAATAAACTTATTTAAAATGCTTTTACAAGTATGATGTTAATTAGTTATGCTTAATTAGAGTTTTATTTCTTATTGTATATATAGAAAATACATGGATTTACATGGAAATGAGAATAGAGGCTTATTAGCTGGTTCTTTTATAGGCTAACCCCAGGATGAGGGGCATGTCTTGGGGATTGCAAGCTATAAGTGCTCTTGAGTTTTAGCATATACATACGATTTCCGTGTTTTATATTTGATGACGGGTGCTCTCGCTCGGTGAGCGTCATGCTAGGAGGGATAGGGCCGGCCACCCACCTTCCGAGATTATGATGTGATGAGTTTGTGATATGATAGACACCTGCCCATAGATGGCATTCGGTAGGGGTTTGGTAACATGGATAGTCCACACTACCGGTCTGAGCCTTTCCATGGGGACAGACGCTAAGTCTCCCGTTATGGTGTCGACGGGGAGCGGCGGTGGTTGATACCCATGGAGGGTTGCCACTGCAGCATGATGACCCATATTCTTATTATGTGTGCATGTATGATGAGCATGGTTATGGATGATATGCCTGGGTGTGACGACACTCAGAGGTTGACTACGTGTACTCCTGATCAGGGATGTTAGTGCGATGTGATGGGACCCATTACCTTAGGGTGCCCTTATTCTTGTTGTATGCTCCATTTTATTGATTCATGTCATGTTTTAACTCTGTGAATTTCATGTTTTAGCATATGGAATAGATTGGCATTTATTGAACATGGCATTATGATATCACTATCTTCATAAATGTTAGATTTTTCATCAGTATTGTTCATTATTTCTTGCATTTATTACATTAATTGTCTATGTACCTACACAAGCGATAGCTTGCTAAAGCATTGCTTTGTTTTGCAATGCCTTAGATCTCGAGCGCGATAACAGGAAAGGCAAGGCTGTTGAGAAGCCGTGAGAGCTGCTGAAGACCATTTTTCTATAGTATTAGACAGTGATGTGAGTCATTAAACAGGATTATCATTTGGATTTTTATTTTGGACTGCATATTTTATATTGGGATGTGATTTAGATCTTTGGACATATGTTGGACATTTATATGGGATGTTATGATGGATAGACCCTGGGCCATATTATTATTGTCTTTTGGACGTTTATTTGATTTAAAATAAAGGCGCCTATTTATTTGACGTTGATTTATACGCGGATTATTTATTTATGTTTAAATTACATGTACGCCATTTTGAGAAAGGAAAATTAACACCCGGAGTTTTAAGATAGGTTTAGTAAAATGTTAAATAAATCTTTTCTCATGGGATCCCAAATGCTCTTAATTAAAATGCCAAAATAAAAAAAATGTCTTGAAAATCCGGGGTGTTACACATGGATAGTCCACACTACCGGTCCAGGCCTTTCTATGGGGATGGATGTTAAGTCTCCCATTATGGTGTTGACGGGGAGCAGCGATGGTTGAGACCCTAGAGGGGTTGCCACTGCGGCATGACGATCCATACTTTTGTTCTGTATGCTTGCATGATGAGAATGGAGATGTTATTATATGCCTTGGGTATGACAATACTTAGAGGATTGATATGAGTACTCATGATTTGTTATACAAGTGTATGGGACACTCATAGGACCCACATACATTGGGGTGCCTTGGTTGTTATTACATGCTCGTTTACATTGGATCATATTTGTTTTACAACCCTAAGATCATCATGTTTTAAATCCATGAGATGCATGTTACATTACCTATAATGTTTTAAGACTATATTGCAATTGCTTATATTTTCATGGATAATTGACCTACACATTATATCAACATTGTTATTCAACTTAGTTTTTCTTGTTATTATATTAAATGTCTATGTACCTACACAAGCAATAGCTTGTTGATACATTGTTTTGTTTTATAATGCCTGCGCGATAGCAGGAAGGGCAATGCCATAGAAGGACAGTGATAGCAATGGGGACCACTTGATTTGACTGATAGATAGCTTGACGTGGGTGGTTAGATGGATTATTGTTGAACCTATGTTATGAAATGTATACCTTCTTTAGATGGATTTGATTATGACTTTATATATATTATGGACTTGTCCTTAAGTATGGTGGATTGTTATGATGGATAGACAATGAGCCACATTATTATGTTTTGGATATTTATTGTTTTAAAAATAAAGGCACCATTGATTTTGATGTTGGATTTGATATGAGTATTGTCTTAAATTTATTACTAAGTACTTATATTATCTTTTAATCATGGTCATAATGGTTTTGGAAGAAAAAAAAGAAGATAACATCCAGAGGTTTTCAGTAAATGTTCTAATCAAATAATTAATAGAGTCTTTTAATTTTGAGATCCCGACTATTATTATTATTATAAAAAAAAATTGTTATAAAAACCTGAAGTGTTACAAATGAGAGATGTTAACTGGGATTTCTGTGGATGAAGAAGAGGAAGACATAGTGATGCGATTAAGATGGGTAGGACAAATGTAGAGGGTGTCAGAAGAAGATAGTAGAGTGGGTGTCAGTAGTAAAAATGTAGGGGTATCTAAGAACAGACCTGATATATATAAGGAAGGGTCTGTTAACCCTAATTTTTCAGTCAAGGGGAGAAGGGAGGCGATTGCTATTGTTGGTCCAGACAGTTAGTCAGAGGCGTCAACTCGGGAAGAAGACAGGAATGAGATGGATAGTGCGTCTGGTGCTTGGGCAGGCGTGTTAGATCGGTGTTGGTGGTGGATGACAGATTACTGAGAGGGTACGGGGAAGGGGTTTGATGGGCTGGTTGTCAGTCTGTCGGTGAAGCAAAGAGAGGAGCAGAGTGACTGGGTGTGAGGAGCAGGGAAGGACGCCGCAGTGGGCAGAGGAGTTTTCCGCAGTGGGTAGATATATGAGTGAGTGTGTTAGGGCCTAAGCGGAAAGCTTCTCTACTGTGAATAATCGATTTTCCACGATGTTAGAGGATGGTGATTTGGGATGGTGGATCCTCACATGTGATGAATTAGAGAAGAATGAGTTCAAGATAGGGAAGAATAAGAAGAATAAGGAAGACATGATTTTTGCTGCTGGACTGGACGAGAGTGGGAGGAAGAACACTCAAGGCTCTCATGCCATGAAGAAACAGCAATAGAAGTGAAATGTATTGTTTTCTAACTGTTTTGGTACATATGATTAAGCAGCCTTATATAGAGTTTGCAAGGTCGCAAAGAAAGCAATACATACAAGTTTGGATATTATAATAATGGTAAGAGCGTAGGCTGATTTTGGTTATGTGATTATGCATTACAACAATGGTAAGAACTCGTGTGCTGAATTGACTCCTTCAATTATGCTTTATCAAGCAGGAGATTAACTGTGGCGTGTATTGAGACCCTAAGTAAATTATTCTTTCTAGTTAAACAAGTTTATAGAGAAACTAATAATATAACAAATAGATTAGCTTCGAAAGCTTCTGTTTCATATATTTGACTCACTTAGATTTGATAATCAACGTCTTAATGTGCCTAGGAAGTCTAAAGTTTAGCATGTCTTTCGTTTGATTCGTAGATTGCTTTGCTTTTTTGCCGGTTGTCATGTCTCTTTTGGACTAACGAAATCATCTCTTTGTGAAAAAAGCAAAAAGCAAAACCGATCCAGTCTAACAATTGAAGGAATAAGTTAATAATTAGACCAAGCGATTGATGTCACTGTAAAAGGAAGGTTAACCAACTCCTTTACTCCCCACACCAACATATATATGTGAGCAGGATCAAATCATGCACAACACACCTTTGCTGTGCCCCACCATTAGATGATCGGACTCGGAAAAAGATACATTTTTTGGGATGCACCTCTGCTGTGCCTCACCATTGGATGATGTTGAATTTTTTAACTTAAAAAAATCTTTGAACTAAGAAAAACTAGCAGCTTAAAGCATTCCATGAGCATAAACACATGCATATATCTTAAACAGGTGGACGAAAACGTACATATATCTTAAATGGACCAAACAAAATAAGTGGACCCATCATTCAATAGTGGAGTTAGCTAGGTTGCTTCTTTCGAGACGTCCCTCCCAGCAGAATTCCAACCTTTATGTTTGACCCTGCAATGGATTATTTTTGTTTCCCACGTGAAGAAGAATAAAGCAATTATTACTGCCTGCAGCTGATGAGAAAAGCAAACAAAAAGCTTCCGGTTGCAATTATTTATTTACAAACATAGCAAATAGGTGATACAACCATCAAAAAGAAGTGCAAGGATACTAGTTCCCATACAGTAGACAAAGTAGATAACTCTCGCCATAATAACACCAACTTTACAACCGTCTGTGACAATGTACTTTCTGCCAGATTCTATTGGTCCAGCAATTTACTTTTGGAATTAGTAATCTTGTAATTGCGCAGCTCGGGTCATAGCCAACTGATGTTTCTGAATGGGCCCTGATGGAACCATCAGCTTTCTTGTCAACTGCCTTCAGATCCTGAAAAATGTTTCCAACTGGAATCACCATCCTACCGCTGGGCTTTAACTGGTTAATGACAGGTGGTGGTATTTCAGGTGTTGCTGCTCCAACATGAACTGCATCATAAGGCGCAAGTTCTGGCCAACCTTCCCTACCATCTATGGCCATTCGAGTACTTGTCAAAATTCTTGTAAAATTTCTATTGTTCTTCACATTCTTTCGGTTTACAGAAAGAAAAGTCAATGATTTACAATAAGTGAGGGTGTGATTGTAGATGATAGTCAATATCTGACTATTGACTATGGATAGTCGTAAGAGCCGATGATTGTGGACCTAGCCGTAATCGCCCGATGATTATGGATCTAGTTTCTTAATACTCTCCCTCGAGTTTAGAATGTACGTTGATAATTTCTAACTTGTTGATTAAAGTTGAGAATTGTAAAGAACTTAAGGGTTTTGTAAAGATGTCAGCTGGTTGGTAAGATATATGTATATGGGTTGGCTTCACTACTCCATCTTGAATTTTTTCTCGTACGAGGTGATAATCAATCCCAATATGTTTTGTTCATTCATGAAAGACTTGGTTTGAAGCAATACAGAGTGCTACTTAGTTGTGACAATACAAATTGGCAGGACGAGGATGATTAATGCTCAAGTCTTGTAGAATATACTTCAACCAAACAATCTCACAACAAGTGTACCCATGGATCGATATTTAGCTTCCACACTTGATCACGATACAGTAGTTTGCTTTTTGGTTTTCCAAGAAATTGGTGAATTTCTAAGAAATTATGCAATATCCAGTAATAGAACGTTGGGTATCATGACATTTAGCCCAATCTGCATTGCAAAAAGCATTTAATTGAATTTGACTATTTGAAGAGAGAAGAATGCCCTACCCTGGTGCATATTTGATATATTGTAAGATGCAATGAGTTACTTCTAAACGAGGAACTCGTGACTTATCCATGAATTGGCTTAGGATGTTCACTACATATGTTATATTCGGCTGTGTGATGGTCAAATCAATTAGCCGTCCAACAAACCTTCGATATGAAGAAGGATCACTGATGTAGTCACCTTCAAATCTATTGAGAGACAAGTTTTGTTCCATAGGGAATGAAACTGGTTTAGCACCTAGGTATCTAGTATCTTCTAAGATTTCAAGAGCATACTTTCGTTGCGACAGGGTAATGCCTTTATTGGATCGAGCAACTTCGGTGCCTAAAAAGTATTTTAATTGTCCAAGATCCGTCAATTTAAAACGAGCTTTGAGAAATGACTTGGTATCTTCAATATCAAAAAGGTTGTTTCCTGCTAAGATGACATCATCAACATAAATAAGAAGGGGGGTGATTTTACCATCTTGGAATAGGAGGAATTTTTTGAAACTATTTGAAATTAATTAGAATTTTTACAAAAATCAAGGTAGAATATTATATTTAATATAATATTAATTTTTAGAAAAAGAATTAGGTCTTGAAATATAGATATTTAGAATCATTCATGGAAAATTGGTCAGAATAACTGTAAGCACGCTGAAATATGAGCTTAGGTGAAAAATTCTTATTTTTTTTCTTAATTTTATGAATTTACATTTACCCGTAGGGGTAAAATGGTTATTTTACTTTTGTGTAAGGTCCACAAAAGTTAGGTGAGCTAGTGGATAGCCAGCTCAGAAAATATCAATGATGAAGGAATAAAATGATGAGGAATCTACTTTGAATTTAATAAAAAAAGAGTAAAAAATCATTTAAAATAAAAATAATTAAAAAAAAGCCTATAAATACCCCCTAACATTCTCACAAAATTGCATTGAAATTTTCTCCTCTCTCTCTCTCTCTCTCTCTCTCTCTCTCTCTCTCTCTCTCTCTCTCTCTCTCTCTCTCTCTCTCTCTCTCTCTCTCTCTCTCTCTCTCTCTCTCTCTCTCTCTTTATAGCTGCAGAGCGTGTTTGCGGACCCACCTGAGGGGAGTGTTCCCCCAGATCTGTTGGGCGAGTCCATGGACGTATCGTCCCCGACGGACCTAGGGTTTCATCCTGGGTATTGTTTTCCAATTAGCCATTAATATTCAGCCGTTAAAACAAGATCGTAATCGTTCATCCTGTTTGGAATTTTCTAAGCTTCAAAGGCCTTATGTTTTCACGATAATCAGAGGCGTGTTCACCTGTAAAATCACCGATAAATAGTAACTATAGCAGAAATTATTTTTCAAAGTGGATTTTTATTTTTTGGCCATATTCTTCGATTCTAGACACTACAAGTATGTATCCCTTATTCCCCTCTATCTTTTCTGACAGTTTTCCATGCATAGAGATCACCAAACTTGATTTTCTGGCTGGATTTTTCTGGTGAATCCAGTACCAATGAACCAGGTGGAAAAACCTATAAAAACATAAATTTTTGAAGATTTTGAACCATTGGATGGATTCAAAGGGTCCCAAAACCCCAGGCTATGAAATCTGGGTCCTTAACATGCCCAGATCAAGGAGGATTGGGGAAAGGGTGATCTGACGATCCATATCTAACTGTCTCACCTATCCCAGGTCACCACTTAGTACACACTGGCTATCACCCATGGAACAAGACAAAGACGGTCCACTAATTGTCCCTGTCAATTCGCAAGGGCCAGATTGAATCTGGGCCCTTGTTTTGATTTGAAACTTAAAATTTTAATTTATAGCTCATTTTAACTCCAAAACAAGATCGGAAAGAAGCTCTAGATTCTTAGTAAAGCATAGAATCTAATAAAAATATAAAATTTGGGTTTTATTCACTATAAATTTTTATAAATTACAAAAAGTGGTACTAATTCCTAAGATCAATCAAATCTGACATGATCAGGCCTTGGATTTCTGATCCATCAATGATCTAGTAATGAGAGAACATGGAATCAAGAGTTAGATGTGACTGATCTAGGATGAATTAAGAAATTTAACCTTAATGGAAGAGAAATCTTAAAAATGATTTGAGTAATCAAGCATGATCAGACCGTGAAAATTAGCTTAAATGATGATCTAAAGATAAGATCATATGAATTGATAAGCCTGATAAGGCTAATTTGGGATAGATTGATATCTATGCCCTTAATTTTGATAAAATGACTTAAGATCTTCTTGATTGATTGGATCAAGAAAGATCAGATCATATGATGAGATACATCAATGATCTAATGATGATATCACTTTAAGAGAATGTGAAAGATATGAATAAAAATGAAAGATTAAGATCTAAACCCTTAATAGGATGAAAAATGAATATAAATCAAAATATGTTCAACAAATAAGAAATATTCAAATGAGCATGTGAGTTATTATATTCTATTATAAATGTTCTTTTATTTTCTTAGTAGACTTAATTGTTAAATTTATTTATTTACGCTTTAAATGTTCATGTTATGTAAATTACATAAAAAATGCAATTAAATAAAAATAGATATTGATGAACATTTACAATGAATATGGACATGGATTTAGTGATAGTAATGACTATAGTTAGTAAGACAATATAAGGAATATTATTTTCTTGGCCTAAATTAGGAGAATAATAAACCCCATGAATGACATTTTAAATGTTCATAGATTTAATTAAAATCAAATAACAAGAGTACTCAGGGTTTAATGCACATAGGAACATTACGAAGGTTGAGCTAAGGTCACTCAAGTAAATACTGAACATGGTGGTTAAGGGGGTTCTCTAATAGAGCCTCACTCTTCCCCCACCTTATGGAGACATTTGTGAGGTCTAAATACCTTCTTACATGAGGATTGAATTAACCACTATGTGAGCAGCTCTTAACTAGTAAGCCTTAGTCAATTATGAAATCAGGAGGAGTTATCTAGTATTATGAAAGAAATAAACTATCTTTAACCAGTAAGACATTAACTGGTTGAATAATAATAAGAACATAAAAGATAGCAAATTATCTAATCCTAATAAAAATTGTAAGTAAGATAAGGATGATCAAACAAGATCCATAAGGAGATCTTAAATGATTAAGAATAATAAGAAACATAATATTATGATAGTACGTGTATTTTAAATTAGTATGAATGTTATATTTAAATATAGATCAATAGATTAGACTTTGATCAATATGATCTAAGGAAAAAGATCCAAATAATTTTATGTAAGGATGATCAAAAGAACAACTAGGCAGTATAAATGAGTTGAGGAATGACTATATATATATATATATATATGATTTGACAGATACATAAAGGATATGATGATCAAGATCAATGAGAAGGATCATTGAAAGTAAAGGTGGGTGGACCTTAAGAATATATTCAATATGGAAGATACATGTACTTTACACATGATCTTATCCTAATAATCATAGATTGATTATAATTTCCTTAGAATTATATATAAATAAATAAATGATGTTAAAATGAGAAAAAAGTGATTAATTAAGAAATTATGAAATTACTTAAGGCAACAAATGATGTGGAAATGAATACAAAGGGATTGATTAAGTAATTATGAAATTACTTAATGGGTAGAATGAGAAGATTTGAACTATATAAGTTGGACTCCCAAATCTTAAGGAAATAAGTTATAGGTATATCCTATTATAACCAGACATACAATATGTAAGTATGAAATATTATATTCCATACAAGCATGGAGGCTTGTGATTTTGTTTTAAGACAGGCTTATGCTTAGAGATGCCAATGCTAGGAGATTATGAGAGTTTGTCCACACGCTCTCCAAAACTGATTATGATGATGATACCGTGCCCAAAGATAGGCAAAATGTTAGGTGGGGCAATTATGGGAAGGTTGTCACTGTGATAGCTATGGTTTACCCTATACAAACATGGATCTGTACTTTCCACCATAGTATCAGTGGAGTATTAAGTAGTTATCCGGGCGTGTTGTACGGATTGAGATTGCAAGCATGGTAGTCATTGAGATTATTTTGCATTATGATGTAATTGATTATGGCTTGATAACATGACTTATGTTATGGCATGATGAGTTGCCTTATTTTATGGCATGATGAGATGCTCAGTAAAAGTTATTACCGATGTTGTATTGAGAATGATTCCCAATACAGTATGATTATATATTGATACGTAGAGTTAATATTGAAATTAGTTTGTAAATGAGATATTATTGATTATATTGACTATATTCACTATTTTTAGTGATTTTATTTATATGTGATATATACATATAATGCACATAAAGGGTGAAGGATAAAATTGTTATACAATGTATAAATTGATTTATGTCATGGATATAAAGAATTGTTGATTTTAAGATATATTAATTATATTTCTTAAATACCTTACCAAGTATATCTTGCTGAGATATTGTAAATGTTTGAATGTTTACAAACATTTGAGATTTTGATTATGTCTTCCTTAACTGTATCTGAGATTTTGAGATATATTGATTATATTTCTTAAATCCCCTACCAAGCATAGCTTGCTAAGATATTGTAAATGTTTGAATGTTTACAATATCTCAGATACAGTTACGAAAGATTGAAAGCTCAAGACTTGAGGATAATCATCACCGAACTATTACTCATGGTATTTATTTTGTGAAAGATTGTATTGATTGTTTTGTAATTTGGATTGTAATATTTGGACAAGGTATGTAATAATTACTAGGGTTGTGTATGTGAACCACTGGATTGATCATGATTTTAAGAAAGTATTTCTATTGATATTCAATGAAAATTTTATTTTATACAAAAATCTATATATGCTAAGTAATTTGAGGTGGCACTCGGGTTTTGACAAATCAATTTCAAATAAAATATGTTTTCGTTGTTTGTATTTTAAAATTTTCAAAATCAAGGCCTTACCTTTGCAAATATTTATGAAAATGTGTTTTAAAAACCTAGGTCATCACATAGCGTGCTTAAGAGCAGTTGATAATTTTATAAACCATTGGTGAAAAACTTGTTTGAGACAGTAAAGGGATTTGTGGAGTTTGGTAACACGTATCTCCCCCTTTCGTCCAATATTAAGAGGTAAAGACATGTAAACTTCTTCATTAAGGTCACCATGTAGAAAAGCATTATTGACATCAAGTTGATAGAGATGCCAATTTTGGATGGATGCAATAGTAAGGAGGAGGCGAATAGTCACAAGTTTGGCAACTTGAGAGAAAGTCTCGTGATAATCGAGTCCTTCGATTTGATTGTATCCTTTTGTGACTAAGCAGGCCTTGTACCTCTCGACAGTTCCATTCTGCTTGAATTTGATTTTGTATACCCATTTACATCCAATGGGTCTTTTGCTAAGAGGTAAAGGTTGAAATGACCAGGTCTTATTTGCTTCGAGAGCAGTGAGTTCGTGTTGCATGGCAAGATACCATTTTGGGTCTCAAGCTGCCTATGCAAAAGTCTGTGGTTCCTTCTAAACGGAAAGAGAAATAGTGAAAGCATGGTGCTTTGATGATAATCTCTCGTAGGAAAGCACATCAGATGATGGATCAGTAGTATTTTCCAAATTTGAGTTAGATGTTGGAACATTTCTTGAAGGAAGAGGAATCCCAAGATGAAACTCACGCAAATGGCTAGGCGTTTTTGTGGGGCATGTCAATCGAGAAGATAAATTTGAAGGGTTTTCTAAAGGAGACAATTGAGAGGCTGATGGAACTAGAGAAATATATGATGAAGAATTTTCAATGTTGGAAGATGGATTATTTGATGAGGGAGATTCATTGTTAGAATCATCATCATAAATTGATGATTGAGTACAAGGAAGTACTGGAGGAGTATTTGGGGATGAAGATGGACAAGGAAAAATTGTTTCATGAAAATCAACATCTCGTGAGACAAATTTTTTGTTCTATGATAGGTTGTAAAGTTGATAACCTTTCTAACCATATGGATATCCAAGAAAGATGCATCGTATAGCTCTAGCATCAAATTTTGAAGGGCAATGGTGATATGTTGAAACAAAACATAAGCATCCAAAAACTCATAAATGATCATATGTTAGCAGTTTCCGAAAAAGCACTTCAAAGGCAGTTTTGTTTTTGAGGATTGGAGTAGGTGTTCGATTGATAAGATATGTGGTAGTTACGATAGCTTTCCCCCAAAAATGTTTAGGAAGGTTAGCTTGAAATAGCGAAAGATCGTTCCATATTAAGAAGGCGACGATGTTTTCGTTCAGCCACTCCATTTTGTTATGGAGTGGAAACACAACTAGTTTGATGTATGATCCCTTTATTAGAATAAAACTTTGTCATAGTAAATTCAAAACCATTGTCACTGTGAATACTCTTAACCTTTAGAGAAATTTATGTCTCTACGAGATTAACAAATGTGATGATGTATCTTTGGGTGTTAGATTTATGCTGCATTAGATAGACCAATGTACATCAAGTATAATCATCAACAATTCTAAGAAAATATTGTGCCCCATTGATTGCAGGAATATGATATCCTCCCTATATATCAACACGAATGAGCTCAAAAGATATGTGAGTGTGAATAGAGCTTAATGAAAAAGGAGAATGAGTTTGTTTAGCTAATGGACATATTAAACAATCAAAACTATTACAGGAATGTTTGTTTGTGACTAAAGGGAAAAGTAAATGAAGAATCTTATTTGAAAGATGACCAAGATGTTGGTGCCAAAGATGTGAAGGGTAAGGTACCATGGTAATGGTGAGCTGCATGAAGTTTTCTATGGAGTATTAAGACAGTATAGTCCTCCTCGTTCAATTCCTATCCCAATCATCTTCCCCGATCAACGGTCCTGTAGTATGTAGGCATTAGTAGTAAACGTGGCAATATAATGGGAGATATGAACAAGCTTGCTAATGGAGATCAAATTCAGTTGAAAAGATGGAACACAAAGCACATCATGTAATGTGAAACCATCAAAGGAAATGCTGCCTGTATGTGTGACAGTAGCCATTGTTCCATTGGACAGTTGCACCTTTCGATTGATGACTTGGAAAATTTTCAGTCAAAAAGTCAGGAGAGCAAACGATGTGATCAGTTGCTCCCGTGTCAAGAATCCAACACATTTTTTGTGTAAGAAACAGAAGCACAAAAAAATGTACCTAAGAGATCACTTATAACAGATGTATTATGAACATGATTGGCCATGGAATTCCACTTGTGACCATTAAGAATTTTAGTCAAACCTTGATACTGTTCTGCTGTGAGGGTGAAGGAATTTTGAGTTAACATACTATCATTAGCATAATTGGATTTAAAGCTAGAATTTTTATGCTCTATTTGATCAGATTTTCCACTAGTAGAATATTTCCTTTGTAAATTACGACATGCATCAATAGTGTGACCTTTGGAGCTGCAATAATTACACTTAAGATGTGATTGGCATATTGCTGAGGTATGACCCATTCTATCGCAGGTTCCACACTTCAAGTTAGAAAATTTAAGTGTGGAAGTCTTACCAAAATTTCCTGGTTTACTTCACACAGCGAATGTTGAAATCTCCGTCGATGAAGTACTTGATTTGGATATTGTTCACTTCTTTTCATCCTAAAGGATAAGCAAGTAAGCCTTGTTGATTGTAGGAAGTCGTTCCATAAGTAGGATTTGTGTTTTGATCGCAACATAATCCTTATTTAGACCCATGAGGAGCTTCATAGTCTTTTGACTTTGTTGAAACTGCAAAACTTCCTTTATAGCACCATAAGTGCATGTTGGAATTGGATATAATGCTTCGTGTTTATCCCAAAGTCCTTTTAGCTTAGTATAATAATTTTCAATAGTCATGTTGTCTTGCCTACAATCATGAATGGTTTCTTCAACATGAAAGAGGTGAACACTGTTGATTTGTGAAAAATGCTCCTTCAAATAAGACCAGATGTCATAAGCATTTTCATTATATATTATATTTGCTCCTATCTCATGTGAGTTAGAATTGAAAAGCCATGCTTTTATAAGATTGTTGTAACATTTTCATTGTTGAAACTTTGTGGTGGATGTTACTGGTGGTTGTTGAATAGTACCAGTAACAAAACCTTCCTTGTTCTTAATACTCATGGCCATGAGCATGGCACGACTCCAAGTACCATAGTTGTCTCCATTTAATGGTTGTGTAACAAGGACAAGTGTAGGTTGATTAGAATGATGAATGAAAAAGAGGTCATTGGGATTATCATACCTGTTGGTCTCAGTCGTGATTGAAATTTGATATTCTCTTTCTGCCATTGGTGTGACCGAGTACTTGGTGGATTTTTTTTTTTTTTTTGCTAACTATGTGTTGATCTCAAAAGATGTGTTCTCATTGGAAGGAGAACAAGGGGGCTTCAGAGAGGCAGAAATGAGGGGCACACTCCTGCTCTTGCTCAAGAATGGTGGCCAAGGTGATGGGCCGACCAGGATCGCAATGACAAGTGACTCAGGTGAGAAGCAACTTTCTTGATGACCAAAACATATGTACATTGCTTGTCGTTGCCGTTTGGTCTAGCTGAGCAGTGGCAACAAAATGTAAGAATCAGGAGTTAGATAATCTTCGACAAGCGAGAGAGTCGATTTCTGACTATAGGCAATGTTCGCTGGCAAGAAATGGATTGAAGAGAGGAAGCCTTGTGAAATTCTGCTATTTTGATTCGAGATTTGGCATGAGTGATGGAGAATCCGTCACATGGAAAGATCTTAACTGTTGAGAAAATCCTGAAGCAAACGATCTTCACTATTAGTGCTTCATTGTTTTCGTTGGCAGAGTTGTCATCATGGTTGTTTGGCGAGATTTCATGTAGAGAGAGACTTTCAACAATTGGAGAGGAGCCGATGATAGCTGAACTTCGTCACAAAAATGGCTTCGATCAAGTTCTGTCTAGAGTTGAACTAGATTGGCTGAAGAGGGAGCTTCTCTGTTTTGTTTTTGTTTAACCCCTTCCCCTCAAATCCAGAGAGAAAGGAGATGAAGGAGGAGGAAATACACAGAGATAATATATGCAGGAGTGATGCTGCTATTGATAGGAGGAGAAATTCCTCTTCCAGTGAAGTTGCTGAGCTGGGTTAAATCGTAGATGTATTGAGAGAAGACGGGTGGGTCACATCTTTTTGGGTTTTTTTAGAAATCGATGTTGTTTGTTGGATAAATAGGCAATTTTGGAAATTTTGCTTTAATAGGTGTTGTGAAGCGCTAATAGTGAAGCCATAAATGAGGCCTTTAAAGAAGGATTACAATCTTTGGCAAGGAAAGACTAAAAGAAAAAAGAAAAAAACCATTGGAAAGCATACTTCCCAGTTGAGTGTGTCAGTGATAGGGGTGCTTTCGCAGATTGCTGTGGGAGATCTACAACTAGCGACTAGAGCAAATTGTTGGTGATGATCTATAGCCAAGAACAATATCAATGGTAGCTGAGAAAGATCTTGCACAAACAAGAGTATCGAACAAGAGTCCCTCCACCTTGCTGCTCTGATATTAAGTAAAATTTCTATTGTTCTTCACATTCTTTCAATGCATCTTCTATGTATATATATATATATATATATATATATATATATATATATATATATAGAATTTGCAGAAAGAAAAGTCAATGATTTACAATGAATTAGGGCATGATTGTAGGATGATAGTTAATATCCGGCTATTGACTATGGATAGCCGTAAGAGCCGATGATTGTGGATCTAGCTGTAATTGCTCGATGATTATGGATTTGGTTTCTTAACAATTCCTAATATTGTGAACAGTTTGCAATCTGCAGACCTAATCTAACTGCTTCATGGCTGAGCAGTTTCCATTAGAGAGGTTACACCACCAAGAACCCGATTATGAGTGAGAGATACTTAAGCAAAGACTTATTCGCATTTGTATCTGAAGGTGCAGGAATATACGTTTCAGACCTCAATTCTGAACATGCATGCCAGCACACCATGACAGGTAATTGAAAAATAACCCTAATAGGAGAAATCCAAACCATGCGATCACTATTTCATTGCTCACAAACGGAAGCTTAACCATCCGATTCATGGCACCAATTTCACATTTCGAATTTACTGCAAAGAATTCTTGAGGCCACTGAGGAAGCTACGTCAAATAAAGATGAACCGGACTGACAATTGGAGCACCTCCTCTCTCTCTCTCTCTCTAAAGCAAAGAAAAAATAAAAGTTGAATGGGTTGCATTTTGAGCCTTAGGAAGTGCGACTTTTCTCTGGAGGTCTTTTTGCTTGTTTCCTGGTTGTTGATGCTTAGTTTATGATCTGGGTTTTGGACTAAAGCTTGTGGTATTTCCTCCAAATCAATAAGTCACCAATATAATTTAATATCTTGATATATTCTCTTCTTTTGTTAGAGATAAAGAGATTGTTTCATGGGAAAATCTCCGTCAGTCAATGGAGGTAAGTTCTACATATTTCTACGACTATTCTTTTCGTGATTTAGGAATAATCTATATGCATGCTTGTGATGAGAGTTATTGTACTTATTGTGCATGTTTCTAAGAGGTGGAGATCACCTTGAACCAACATCTTTCTAACAGATGAAAATATGAAGCAGTGAGTTGTATCTGTGCGCGAAAATTACCTCCAACGTGCACTACAAAGGACCCTCCTTTTAACAATGTTGCTGCTGCACTTCTTTTGAGACTTCCAATCGAAGTAGCCACCAGCTCAGGGATATGCTCCACACCAACGGCTCGACCTTCTGGTCCAACCATCATTGCAAAGCATGCTGTTAAATATCCAGTTCCTGCGTGACTCAAATGAGATCATGTTAACTAAGACAACAACAGTCACATGGGAGCTAAAATTATTTATATTGTGGAAGTAAATATGATAATTTGGATATATGTTGAAACTTCTTGCTCGACTAGTTTAAAAAACAAATTTGGTTAATATCATGATAATACTAGTCTTGGTAGTAGTAGATGTGCATGGTGCACCTAAATGTTTAGGGTTGATGGTCTTGGTGTTCGACCAAACCACTAGATCAAATGTTTTAGTTTGTGTGATTGAACTAATTCTATTAGTATGATCTTGTAACTAGCTAGCATGATCACCTAGTTAGTCAATTTGGATAGTTGAGATCGTAAGATCTTGAACGAATACATTTAGGACTACCATGGCGTCCATGAATAAGTCCTAGATAACTTAGTTGACCTCGTATGGACCCTCAAGGTTATCTCTAATGGGTAGCCAGGATTAGAACTGTAACTAAGCCATGATATATATTGCAATAAGGAGAGAGATTAGATAGAAAAAACACACGATCTTCTCCCTCCCTCCCTCTCTCCTTCCTTTTAAGAAAATATAAAAATTAGAGAAAATTTGTATGTGTTGGATTGTGCAACTTTTCCCTGGAGGATTTTCAAGCTTGTTCTTCCTAGTCTTAGGGCTTGGGTAAAATCCTTGAGAAGGGTGTCTTTGATGGTTGTTTCACCATCATGTAAGTCACTTGTAACTATTATATTTTGGTTTGATTCTCTTGTAGTTAAGAGACTTTAACAGATGGCTTTCATGGAGAAACTTTGTCAGTCGATGAAGATAAGTTTAAGCGTTCCTACATCTAGTTTTACTTTGATTATCGGCTGATTTTCTTCAATTTAAGTGATGAAATATATATTTTTCCAATTATTATTTTTTAACACTAGGAGCAAACTTAAGTTATCATGTAGGAAAATAAAATGAAAGATGTTGTAGGGTACATGGAGGGTGTAATATTAGAGAAAGAAATAAGATAAGGGAAGCTATCCTTGATTTTAATTTGGCATATAATCTTGCTCTAGCAAACACATACTTTAAAAAAGAGAGATGGACACTTATTAACATTTAAAATTATATTAAATAAAATCTAAATAAACATTGTGTAAAATCTAAATAAACCGAAAGATCAATGTGTAAGGATTGTAAGGTGATACCTGGTGAGAGTTTAACTACATAACATAGGTTAATGGTTATATATATATATATATATATATATACATTAAGAGATGAAATAAAGGAAATAAAGTTAAGATGTGTCCAAAAACTAAGTGATGAAACTTAAAAGGAGAAAAAATAACATCATTCACATACAAGTTGATGGCAGAAGGAAGGTAGAATAATAAAATAGAAGTAAACACCATTAGGACTAATATGGCCGAATCTATTAAGAAAGTGACAAAAGATGTTCTAGGAGTAAAGGTAAAAGGCAACCACTAAAAAAAAACTTGGTGTTGGAGTGAAAAAAGTGTAAAAATTTATTTGGAGAAAAACAAGTGTGTTTTAAAGCATGATAAAAGACTAGAAATAATAAAAATTTTGACTAATAAAAAAATGCTAAAAAGATTACTAAGTGAGTCACAAGTGAGGCAAAACTCAAAGTCTATGATATATATATTAAGGTCAAGAGAAGGTGATAAAAATGTATCCAAACTTGCAAAAATAAGAGAATAGAAGAATAAGGACTTAGACCACATTAAATGCATTAACAGTAATGACCAAAGAGTACTAATCAAAGATGAAGAAGACCAATCAAAGGTAGAAAAGTTACTATAAAAAATTGTTAAATAACAAATATCCTAAGAATATAGAGATTGATAGAACTACAAAACCAAATAATGCTGGATTATATCAATACGATCACAAGATCATGATACCTGAAGTGAAAGAGCCCTTGAAAAAGATGAAATCAGAAAAGGTCTTAGGGCATAATGATATACCAATAGAGGTTTAGAAGTATATGCAAGATATTAGAGTATTTTGGCCAAGAAACTTGTTTAAAAAGAACATAAAATTGAAGAAAATGCAAGAGGAATGGAAAAAAACCTCTATTGTACTAATTTATAAGAATAAAGGAGACATATATACAATTGCACTAATTATCGTAAAATCAAACTTATGAGTTATAGCATAAAACTTTGGAAAAGAGTGAATAATATGAAACTACAACATGAGATGAATGTATTAGAAAACCAGTTTGGTTTCATACTTGGAGGTCTATCATGGAAGCTATTTTCCTGTTTAAACAATTGATAGAGAAATATTAGAAAAGGCGGAAGGACCTCTACATGGTCTTTATTGACTTTGGAAAAGCTTATGATAATGTTCATATAGAATTAATAAGGTCAATATTAGATGAGAAAGGATTTTCACGAGAGTACATGGATATAAGTGATGATATGTACGAGGGAACAATAACAAATGTTAGGACTAATTAAAGGGAGACCAATGACCTCTGTATCACTAGAGGACTGCACCAAGGATCAACATTGAGTTGGTACCTTTACACGTTAGTTATGGATGAATTAACAAAACATCCATACGAGAAGATTCCACGGTATATGTTATTTGGAGATGACATAGTTTTGATTGATAAGATGAGAGAGGGCATAGACACAAAGCTAGAGTTGTGGAGAGATCCTTCAAATTAAAATAGTATATAAAATGCAATTTTAGCAAGGACATGAGTAGAAATGACGCACAGGTGAAGATTGATAACTAAGAAGTTGACCAAAAAGACCACTTTCAATACTTTGGAACTATAATTCGTGAGAGTAGAGAGATTGAGAAAGATGTTACCTAGAGAATCCAAGTGAGTTGGACAAATGGAGATGTGTCTTTCTAGTTTTTGTGATATTGGGTGCCACTCTAATTGAAAGAAATTTTTTATAAGATGGATGTAAGGCTAACCATGCTCTATGGATTAGAATATTGAGCAATTAAGGAACAATATGTACATAGGATGAGCACATAAAAAATGAGGATGTTGAGATGGATAGGTGGCAAGATAAGAAATGATAGAATTAGAAATAAAAACATTAAAGAGAATTTAGGAGTAGCACCAATTAGTAACAAGATGAGAGGGGGGTGGACTTATATGGTTAGCCTTATAAGTCCACACTGACTAGGAGTGAGTCAATCCACGTTGAAGGATCTAAAAGGACAATGAGAGGTTCAAAAGAATATGAATAAAAGTGTCAAGAAAAGATTTAAAAACGTTTGGAGTAAATGAAACAATGACACTAAATAGAGGGGAATGGAGAAATAAGATTCGTATAGTTGACTCTTAATCATAATAAGGCTTTGATGAAGAAATGGAAATGCTAGTCCATTAGGGGTGACATTGTTTGAGACATGATCATAGTTTGTGTGTGTGTGTGTGTAAGCTAGTTCTCCTGAGCACAAATTGACTTTTCTATCACAATAGCAGATCTATTGGACCCACCTCAAAGTTTCATAAATATGGTCATCTATTCAGATGTTACGATATGGGGAGAACCCAACTTGCTCCTAAACCACTTCGGAGCTGTAGGGTTTGCCAATGGTATGATACTATGTATCAACCTCTCTAACTAAGAGCCTATTCGTGGTTGGATAGGTTAAAAGACTAAAGAGTTTCCATAGCTATCTAATCCATCCAGCATTTTGAGAATGGCTTAGTTAGGCTACATACCATAACATATTCTTTGAGTTAAAAATCATGAACATTATTATGATTTTTTGGATAATGCTATTTGGGCAGACAAACTCCATACACAGGCCCTCAATTGTAAACACTTAGGCAAGTGTACAACTAGCACGCCCCTTGAAACATGATATTTACTAAAATTAGAGCATGCTAACAACACACTTGCCTATGTGTCTACAAGTAAGGCCACATGTGTAGCTAGCATTCCTCTTATGTTTCTGTCACAACACCAAAACAAGTGGTTAGAATTGTCTAAAATTCATGGTTTTAGTGTATTATTGAATCACGAATAATAAATTGACAATAATATGATGATTAAAATTCATGATTTTAGCATATTACCAAATGAGGAATACTAAACTGAACACAATATGACAAATATAGCCTCCTTTGTACATCATATAAATCAGTTAATCAGCTGAGCTTACAAACATTTCTAAAGACCTATAACCATAAAACTTATGCTAGAAAACAAACTTCAACTTGAGTGAGTAGAATCTCCAATAAAAATAGTATTTATAATTTTATTAAATTGAAAGGTTTTTTGTAGTTTACAGCGATTGTAGTTCTTCCGAAGAAAACCCAAAATCCATTTTGGTAAACACCCATTTTGACAAGAAAACCCAAATGCAAAACACAATTTGGAAGGAGAACCCAAACTGCATTTCCTCTATCTTTGATTTCTTTCAATTTCTATAGTTAGAGGTTATGGTTCTTCAGAGGAAGATTAAGGGCGTTAGGGCCTACAAATATCAATGTTAATGGAAACCGACCAAAGTGAGCTCCAACCAACCTAAGTTGATAAGATGAGGATGATTATGGTTCTTCAGAGGAAGATGTTTAGACAATAAGAAAGGTTTAAAGGGCAACACTAGTGGCTATGCCTATTAGATATTGGACGTGTATATATATATATATATATATATAAGTTGTATATTATATGCTATCATATGGGTTTGGCCTAAATTAAAATGATCTAATAAGTTTTAAGGTTAAATGGGCCATAGTCATCTTAAAAGGTATGATTTTATTTTGTGTAGATACCTAATCTCTAATTTCTATTTTATGATGGGCTAAAATGAGAAATAAGGAAGGGGGATACAGTTATAAATGGTTATGGTCCCCAAATTATACGTATGATTCTTTTCTGACATCCCATCATCAGAAAAGAGGGAATACCATTCTCCAAGAAGCTCATATGCATCAGTTTAGAAGATCAGAAACTGTAAAACTCAAGAATCACATCTGGACTCATGGATTTAGTATGCTTCTACATCTAGCCTTTTATTCTTGATGATTTTCGTGGAGGATCTTGGTGCGATGAAGGAATATTCATCAATAAAGTATATTACAACAAGTGGTATCAAAGCTAGGTTCACATTAAATCATTGAGAAACAAGTTTCTTAATCGATTTTCCTTACTATGTGATTGCTTAAAATAGTTCTTGATGACAACAAACTATTTTCCCATCACTCATGGATTCAGATCAAAGATTTTTTAAGAGATTAGGGTTTTAATCTTTGAAAACCATGGTACAATAGAAAACCCATCATATAGACACCTCAAATAAATGATCTGAACTAATAGATGGATTCAGGGACCTTTAAAACCTTAGAAACGGCTAAAACATAACAAAAATCGGGTCACTGTAATGACTTAAAATTTTAAGATATTCTTGTCAAATCATAGCAACCCTTTTTTAATCACAATCAATCATAGTGTTTGTAATTTACGAAATTTTTATATCTTATCTATTTTGAAAAATAATGATATTAGACGGGTGGATAAATATTCTATTTTATTTAAAATATGTAAAGAGAGAATTTGGTGAAAATATCTCCATAAGTAGATTCTACTCGAGAAATAGAATTCAACACCTCAAAGAACACTAAAAAAGGAGTTCATATGAAAAAGTTAAGAGCGTTGGAAGATGAAGGGTAGTTCAGTAATTAAAAGTTTTAAAAAAATGCATTGGGCTATTTTCTTAACTGCACCTCCATTACATCATAACTGTGTCATCCATGCATCATCACCCACGTTAGCCTTTGTCACCATCGTGTCTGTGCCGAAAATCTGGTAGGCGCCAACATTCTACAGTCTTCTTCTTCTTCTACAGCACTGGGAAAAATGGTGGCACCGCCCTTCACCTCTATAAACCTCCCCTACTCCCCTCATCGCACCTCTCTCCCTCCACTTCAATAATCTCCAACATCTAGGGTTCCAACAATGTAGAAGACCTCGCACCACCAGGAAAACCTAGATCTCCTCTCTCTTTGGCCACCCAGGTAAGCCCCCTTCCCTCTACTTTTTCTCTTTTTTTGGCAAGTTTTCTTCAGATCTAAGTCGGATCTGTCATCACTTGGTCGGCAATATGCCGGTGAAAACAGATCCATTGGATCTATTGAGGATCATCTCCGGGCAACACGGATGGATGATCCAAGCCCCCCGATGAAACCAGGGGACTCCGAAACCCTAAGATTCGTAAAGACAGTAAAATTCTGGGCGATCTCTAGCATTGATTGGGACCGAAATGAACGGGTGATCTAGACCAAATTGTTCTGCCTTGGTCCACTTGACCTGCTACAAGGATGCACTGGTGAAGCACGCCCAGGACTACTCATGTAGGAGCACCCTCATGCGTACACATGCGTGCGAAAGGTGTTTCAGTTTGCCCACAATATTGAAGTGTCTTGGGAACAGTGACGGGCATGACCCGCCTTGTCCCTATTGATTTGAACTACAAATTCCTGAATTTCTAGAGCTATACAACTCTGATTAATAATCCAAAAGGTTTGTTAGAATTGTATCGATGATGCAAACCTAATTATGTAATAAAATATAGGATCAGAGAATGATTTTATCTGCTTATAGCCTAAAAACCTTAAGAATCTCATAGATCTGCTAGATCAAAGATGATTTGAACTTAATAAATGGTCTATTAGACAACTTAGAAGCTTTAGATATCCAATTCAACTCTAAATTAACGATGATCACCCTTAGATCATAGATCCAATCACTTATGGATGTGATCATAGTCTAAATTGATGATCTATGCTATTAAGCTATGAATCTAATTAATGATAAATAAAAAAAAATAGTTAGATTCTTATATACAGGATACCATAAAGACCTTCAAGAAGAGCCAGGATTTAAACTAAAGGAGGACACGAATTAAGTAACATCTTTCAAGATAGGTAGTCTGATACTACTAAGTTTTCAAATGCATTCCAAAATCTAATTGATTTATTTGACTCTATTGTCGTGTTTAGTATGCTTTTTGAGATATGATATTTTTATAAAGAGCACAAGGAATTATCTTCATGATTTATGGTCTTGAACGAGATTGCGTGCATTGAACAGATTTTATGTATGCATTACTCCCATGCTTTGAAACTAATTGCATAAATTACATGATTTACGATGATTGATATTTGAATTATATGCATATATATATATATATCTTTTTTGGGCTAATGAGTCTGGTGGGCACTTGCTAAGAGGTTGTTTATGTACGGGCTTGGCCTCCTGGCCTCTAACCACCAAAGGTGGTAGGTATCACTGCCCAAAGCAGCATTGTCCCTTTCTTGACTGCTGTGATAAATAGGGACAACCACTAGAGGTGTTCACGACACCCTTTTCAATGGCATATCCATAGTCGTCGTAGAGGCTATGATGGGATGATTTCTAGATACCAGAGACACACGATTTTAGAATAGGTTCTGGTAGTGAGCATAGCTAACCCTATGATTTCAATTTTGATATCAATATGCATATTACATTGAGATGGTCATAGATGAGTACTCGTGACCAGGCGGCTTGATGTGTTCGCCGAGATATACACATGCATGATATCTATCGTGGGGTTGAAATTCTATCATTTGATTTGATCGATTACTACTTTAAGATTTTTTAGTAATTATTACTATTATACGAATTATTGATTTTGAGCAGTTGTCTTGATGTGTTCATCAAAAATTCTATAGCATGAATTGATTGACTGCTACTATTTCCATAATGTTTATATTGCTAATTAATGGATCTTATAAATGTTCCATGGTTTGGAAATGTGCAAATGAGTTTTATAATTTATGCATAAATACCCATGGTTACACAAAACAAAATTGCATGATCTTATTACTTTTCTTAAAATTACGCCTCTTGCATGCCGTGTTTTTAAATTAGTAGTATCAAGTCACCTACTGAATATGATGAATACTCAACCAAATTCATTATTTTTCAGATAAGACAAAGTATGATTAGAAGGAGCTTCAAAGAGTGTTAGTACTACAGTCAAGTGAGCGAAGGTAAGGCTAAGTGAGGATATAATTGTACCAGATTTCATATAGAGTGATCCTTTTAGTATTTGATGTAAAATTGGTTGTATGTAATTATTTGTAACTTGGCATATGACTAACAATCTTGAGAATGGTAATTATTCATTTTTATATTTTGTTTAAAAGTTGCAATCGCATGATTCATTTATTGATGATAACAAATTATTTGTTCATTGAGATTAATTAATGACACTTAGGGTATTCATGAAAAAGTTTCAAATAAAAGAATTTTCACTGCATTCATTTCAAAAAATTGTTTTAAAAATAGAGATCAATCTCACAAGTAAAAGCTTGTTATTTTAAAATTGCATTATAAAAACCCGGGTTGTCACAATCACCATGGACTAAGATCGGATCAAAACATAATGAACGGCTTGATTTCATCGTCTCCGTTGGACGATGTGCCCAGAATGCCGTGCGTGGAACGTGCTGGTGGTGTACAGAAAAGGAGAGTCGCGTTGTCACGGTACGCGCAAGATGTAGGGGTGTTCTGGAGACTAGGACGCAAGCAGCGAGTATCCTGACGACCAAGATGCATGTGGCAAGCTCTTAGCAATCGGGACGCATGCGGTAGTGTCTTGGTGACTAGGATGCCCGTGCACATTTGAACCACGTGTCCTAAAATCATGCATCTTGATGATGTGCGTCAGAAATTGTTGTTTCAGGTTGGATTTTGATCTAGACCATTAAACAATAACTTGAAACAAAAAATTTGATATTCTGGGAGTTATAGAAGCCCAATTGAAGATCCAAAAGGTCTGTTGGAAAGGTCTTGACAATGCAAACATGAATTTGGCACTAAAACCTTGATCTAATCACACCTAGTTAGGTTAAATTCATAAAATAGTTCCAAAATTGCTTGGATCGAGCTGATCAGAGGGCGATCAAGCCCTAAAATTGGAATATTTAATAATCAAAAGGGAAAAATTGAATTCAAATCTTGGTACAAGTTTCTTTTGGATGTCTAATGTTTTAAAATAAGTTGATTCAAACAACATGCTACCAAAATAGCCTCTCTTGTGTAAATCAATTTATTTTTGAACGTCAAGATGGTTGTAGGTATGTAATTCATGCAGATATTGACTAGCCTAAAGGAAAGTCAATATTTGGCCGAATTACATGCACACATATGGTAATAAATATGTGACATTTATTAGACACTCCATGTAAGCAAGACGTCTGTCAAAAGAAAGGCTAGGTATCTTGTGATGGACTCTACCATTATTTGAATTTAATTTTATTTAAGTATGATATAGAACTTATGTGAATATGTGTTTTGTTCTATTTTTAGTTAATGCATTTGCTTCTATCATATCTGCCAACATTAGTTCTATTCCCATGTTGAATGGGACCAATTTTAAGGAATGGAAAGAGAAAGTCATGATCATTCTTGGTTGCATGGATCTGGACCTTGCACTATAGATTGAACAACCCACTGCTCTTACGGATAAAAGTTTCATTGAGGAAAAATGAGACTTTGAGAAGTGGGATCATTCAAATCGCATGAGTCTTGTGATCATGAAGCGTGGAATTTCAGAAACTTTTAGGGGTGCTGTCTCCGAAAAGATAACTACTGCCAAGGAGTTCCTTAAGGAAATTAAAAAGCGTTTTGCTAAAAACGATAAGGTTAAAACAAGTACAATTATGTCGAACTTAATTTCAATGAAGTATAAAGGAAAATGAAACATCAAGGAGTACATCATGGAGATGTCTCATCTTGCTTCAAAACTAAAGGCACTAAAGCTAGAGCTGTTTGAGGATTTGCTTATGCATTTAGTTTTGATTTCTCTTCCTGCACAATTCAATCAATTTAAGGTCAGATACAACTACCACAAGGACAAATGGTCTTTTAACAAGCTCATTTCTCATTGTGTGCAAGAGGAGGAAAGGTTGACACAAGAAAAGACTGAAAGTGCTCACTTGGCAAATACCTTTAAGGATAAGAACAAGAAAAGGAATAAGGATAAAAAAACTATAAGTGGTCCACCTGAAAAGAAACAAAATGAGGAATTTTGTTGTTACTTTTGCAAGAATCCTAGACACATGAAGAAAGACTGTACCAAATATCATGATTGGCATGCAAAGAAAGGTACGCTTCTCACTTTGGTTTGTTTTGATGTTAATTTAGCTTCAGTAAAGACTGTACCAAATATCATGCTTGGCATGCAAAGAAAGGTACGCTTCTCACTTTGGTTTGTTTTGATGTTAATTTAGCTTCAGTACCTAGACACGCTTGGCGGATATATTTTGGTGCTACTACTCACATAAGTGTGTCTATGCAGGGCTGTCTAAGTTACCGAAGGCCAAATGATCCTAAAAGATTCATCTATTTGGGTGATGGCAAATCAGTGGAGGTTGAGGCGATAAGGGCATTTAGGTTATTATTAAAGACATGTTATTATTTGGATTTAAAAGGGGAATGTGTTGTACCGTCTTTTAGACGGAATTTGGTTTCTATTTCTCTTTTGGACAAATTTGGTTATTGATTTTCATTTGGAAATAATCAGTTTAGTCTCTTTCTAAATTCCAATATTGTTGGCATTTGTTCTTTGTCTTTTTTATAATAACCTTTATTTGCTTGATACTATTGCCTCTTTTAATGAAACCTTGCATGTGAGTTCACATGGTATAAAGTGCAAATTAACCAATGAGAATTCTACTTCACTCTGGCACAAGCGTTTAGGGCATATATCTAAACAAAGAATTGAAAGACTTGTGTTAGATGAAATTCTTGATCCCTTTGATTTGTTAGACTTTCAAGTCTGTGTTGAGTGCATTAAGGAGAAACAGACAAAAATAAGGAGATTAGGTGCCAAGAGATCTTCAGACGTCTTAGAACTAATACATATGAATATTTGTGGGCCATTCTTACGTTATGGTTACCTTTATCTCATTCATCAGAAGTCTCAATCACTGGATGTGTTTAAGGTATTCAAGGCTAAAGTTGAGAACCAACTTGGCAAAAGCATCAAGGCTATTAGATCTGACCGTGGTGGTGAGTACTATGGCAGATATGACGAATTAGGTGAACAACGTCCAAGGCCATTTGCTAAATTCCTAGAGGAGTGTAGTATAGTCCCACAGTACACCATGCCAAGAAGTCCTAGCATGAATGATGTTGCTGAGAGACAAAACAGAACATTAAAGGACATGGTGAAGAGTATGATTAGTCATACTACCTTACCAGATTCACTTTGGGGAGAGGCACTCAAAACTACAGCTTACATCCTTAACAGAGTCTCGACTAAGGCAGCGACTAAAACCCCTTATGAATTATGAACGGATAAGAAGCCCAGTATAAAGCATTTACACATTTGGGGTTGTCTAGTTGAGGCCAGGCTTATAGGCCAAATGAAAAGAAATTGGACTCAAGAATAGTCAGTAGCTATTTTGTTCGGTACTCTAAATGGTTTCAGGGGTACAAATTTTATGATCCCACTACCAGGTCCTTTTATGAGATCGCAAATGCTTGGTTCTTTGAGGATATTGAGTTTAGGGGGAGAGATAAGGTTAAAGACTTTGTCTTTGAAGAGAAATCTGTTTCTCTTCCTACAATTGTTATTGACAATGATCAGGCTCTTATTCCTGATGTTATTCAAGAAGCAATACTAGAACCACAAGACAATGTTGAAAATCTCCCTAATCAAGGTCTACAGATTATTCTTGGAGAACAAACTCAACAACCTCAAGAATAGATGACATTAAGGAGATCCATTAGAGAAAGAAGAAGTGCGATTTTTTATGATTATATCATATTTCTCCAAGAACATGAAGATGACATTGGATTGGTGGAAGATGATTAGATCAACTTTCATCAATACTAATTCTCAAAAGTGGATTGATTTCGCGAATGAAGAGATTAAGTTCATGAAAGACAATAACGTTTGGGAACTCGTTTCATTAACTGAAGGTACGAAGCCCATTAGTTGCAAATGGATATTTAAAACCAACAGGGATTCAAAGGGTGATGTGGAGAGATATAAGGCACATGTTGTTGCAAAGGGCTTCATTCAAAAGGAAGGCATTGATTATAATGAGACTTTCTCTTCTGTTTCATCGAAAGACTCTTTCATGACAATAATGGCATTAATGGCACATTTTGACCTTGAGTTACATCAAATGGATGTAAAGACTGCATTTCTCAATGGTGACATTGATGAGACAATTTATATGTTGTAGCCAGAAAACTTTGCATTAGGAGATGCAAAGAATATGGTTTGCAAATTAAGGAAATCCATATATGGGCTTAAGCAAGCTTCTTGTCAATGGTATTACAAATTCCATCAAGTTATTATCTCATTCAATTTTGAGATGAATGCGGTTGATAATTGTGTATGCCACAAGTTCAGTGAGAGTAAACACATATTCCTGGTTTTATATGTCAATGACATATTACTTGCCAGGAACGATATAGGCTTGTTGCACAAAACCAAGAGATCTCTATCAAAGAAATTTGAGATGAAAGATCTTAGAGACACATCTTTTGTATTGGGAATCCAGATACATCGGGATCACTCTTAGGGTATTCTTGGATTATCACAAAGAGCTACGTTGAAAAGGTACTTAAGAGATTTGGCATGTAAGATTGCAAACCAGAAGACACCCCTGTTGCTAAGGGAGAAAAGTTCAATCTTGACCAATGCCCCAAGAATGATTTTGAAACTAAGAAAATGCAGAAGATTCCCTATGCTTCAGCAGTAGGAAGTTTGATGTATGCTCAAGTTTGTACTCGTCCAAATATTGCGTATATTGTTGAGATGTTAGGTAGATATTTGAGCAATATTGGAATGGATCATTGGAAAGCATCCAAATAGGTCATGTAGTATCTTCAGAGAACAAAACATTACATGCTTACATATAGGAGGTCGGATAAGTTAGAGATCATTGGGTATTCCAATTCGGACTTTGCTGGGTGCTAAGACAATCATAGATTCACTTCAGGCTATATCTATCAACTTGCTGGAGGCGCTATCTCTTGAAAGAGTGCTAAGTAGACACTCATTGCTTCTTCCACCATGGCAGCTGAGTTTACAGTATGTTATGAATCACCCAATCATGGAATACGGCTACAAAATTTTGTCACAGGGCTACAAAATTTGGATAGAATTGAAAGACCCCTTAAGTTATTTTGTGATAATAAGTCAGTAGTTTTATATTCCAACAACAACAAGAGCTCGACGAAGTCAAAGCATATAGACATCAAGTTCCTAGTTGTTAAGGAAAGAGTTCAGAGTGGTCAAGTGTCTATAGAGCATATTGGTATAAACTCCATGGTTGCGGATCCACTTACTAAGTGGCTACCACCCAAGGTCTTTCATGGGCATACTACTCATATGGATGTTGTATCATTTGATGATATGCTGGATTAGTGGGAGTTTGTATTTAAATACTTTTCTATTTTAGACACATATTGTGCTTATGGATATTTTCTACAGAAATGAAGTATTTAGTTCTATTTTTACTCTGATTTGGTTTTAATATGATCTCATAAGGAATAAAGATGGACTAGTTGGAAATAAGGAAGCTTAGATCATATTGCATGTAATTTCCATGCTACACATCCATACTTGATCTATGTCATTTGATTATATTAATATACGTGACCATGGATGGATTTAGTTACAATATATGTAACAGAGATCGCCTTGATCCTATATTAGCATAATTAATGGACGAGATTGTTTGGAGATATTCTGTGATAGCAAAATTTTTGAGCTCTTAAGGTTATAATTTGATATACAATTATAAAGTAATATATATATATATATATATATATATAGTCCAAGTGAGAGATTGTTAGATATTGGACGTATACATGTGTTTGTTATATTATATGCTATCATATGAGTTTGGCCTAAATTAAAGTGATCTAATAAGTTTTAAGGTTAAATGTGCCACATTCATCTCCAAAGGTATGATTTTATTATGTGTAGATACCTAATATCTAATTTCTATTTTATGATAGGCTAAAGTAAGAAATAAGGAAGGACGATACAGTTATAGATGGTTATGGTATCCAAATTGTACGTATGATTCTTTTTTGACATCCCATCATTAAAAAAGAGGAAATACCATTCTCCAAGAAGGTCATACGCATTAATTTGGA
Source organism: Warburgia ugandensis (assembly GCA_035236585.1). Lineage (NCBI taxonomy): Eukaryota > Viridiplantae > Streptophyta > Magnoliopsida > Canellales > Canellaceae > Warburgia > Warburgia ugandensis. The sequence goes on from CP141130.1 coordinate 79,567,548, forward strand.
AGATCAGAAATCACAAGATTCAAGAATCACATCCAGACTTATGGATGTAAGTATGCTTTCGCATCTAGTCTTTTATTCTTGATGATTTTCGTGGAGGATCTTGATGTGATGAAGGAATATTCATTAATAAAGTATATTACAATAATGCCTGGCTGAAGTCAGGAAGATAAGGATGATTCGAAATAACTTGCCAATATTGAGAAAGAAGAGGCATTTTGGTCACAAAATAGGTCAACCACTCTGACTTACCTGGATTACAAAATTAGCGGTCAATATAACTGATCATAGAAATGACTTTGTAAAGTAACCATATTTAGAATTTACCTAAAAATAAAATAATTTCAAATTTCAAAAATAATTACGTAGCACCAGAAAAAATAAGATTAAAAATACTCAAAGAAAAACGTCATTAACTTATAAAATAATAAATATAATGCGCCAGGTAAGAATAGTCGTAACCTTGCATGGGCCTGGTTTTTAAATATCCAAACCGTTCAAAATATTTCCATTACTTAGATGTTCAAAATTTTATCATTACTTAGGTGTCCCATACTTCTTAATTTCCATGCATCTGCTGATCTTAGCATCACCGATTTTTAGTTGTAACTAAAGGCAAAATGAACGGGGAAACTCTTTGCCGTCAATTTTACACCACAAGAAAACAGTTGCTAGATCGTCTAATGGCTGAGAGTTTTGGAGGCCATCTAAGTCAAGGACAATATTAGGCCAGTGGGAGTTCCAGCCGTTTCACCATTTATCGAGGGACTCTGGGGCTCATGAGGAAAATTTGCCTAAATGTAAGCTCAAGAAGACATCTGCAGATCCATGTAAGAGACATCTTAACTCAAAAACAAAATGGACAGGAGTTGAGAGTAAAGAGTAAAAGACCTGAACTAACATCCAGCGCACGCATGCCCGGCTGCTGATGATCCTTGAGCAGTTCTAGGCACATGGCATGCATATGAGGTGCAGATATAGTGGCATTATAGCCTATCGGCATGGGGCTATCAACATAAGAGGTTTCTATCAGGCACAAACAATCCCCTATCAATAGTCTCCATGACCTGTGCTACCTTTGCCGACTTAGCTTCACAAGTGTTTTATTCTTATCACCGCTGGCACTGGTCCCAAATCTCTGTGAAATCATCAGACAAACTTCAGTTCCATGAAGAGAAACAATAACCAGTTCAAGCATTGAAGGTCTTGAAGAAGAGCAAGATCCCTTGTTTACGCAGACGTGTGTAAAAGATGTCAGTAAAGTAGGAGTGAATACCTGCATTCGTTCAACAAAATAAGAAGAAAACCTCCTTTCTTAGGAAGAGGCGAATTGCCCTGGAAATTCTAAGCTTTGCAGGAGGGACAGGCGAAAAAGAGGAAAAGACGTAGTAGAAGCAGCAGCGAGAAGAGGAAATGAGTGGGGAATAGAGGAGAGAGTTCGGAGGAACAGGTGTCTCAGTGGACGCACAACAGCAGCAAGTGTCATCTCTGTCTTTCCGTTATTTTCTTGTGGCTTCTGCCACCTTCCTAAGCTGGGGCCCCCTTCACGAGAATATGCACGCACGACAACAAGCCGACTTTAAAACCACACGCTCGACTCCCCTAGCCCTTCCAATTCCAAGTTGCTACTTATCTGATCGAGCAGAGTACGTATGGCACAAAGCTTGGCCACACCTGTGGCTGAGATTAGATCTAAAAGTACGAGTAAATAATTTGTTTTGTAATTCTTAACTTGTAACAAATAAATAAAAAATTTAAGCATTTTTGAATTATTAGATTCAGACAGGTACTTATGTGTGAGTTCATTTGCAGGGCAAAGAAATCAATGAAGACTTATATTATGAGGGATATCATCTATCTTGTTTTTTTTAATATGATTGAAAGATTTATTAGAAGGAAAGAAAATAGTAGTCTTATTTTTAAAAGATCTAACCCATTCATTATGTTGGAAATGTCTTTGGTAGGTGGATATAAGTTTTTAGACCCAAAAAGTTCTTTTAGCCTATGTTTTTTTAATTAAAAATCTAGATAATCTAAGTTTAAGAATCATTTCAAAGAAGTAATACAAGTGGTTAGAATCACTTAAATGCATTGATTTCTCATGTATTATATATATTTTATACGCCTATTAAAATTAATCATGTAAATCAGACATTTTGGCAATAGCAATTGGTCCCTACTAACCTAGCTTTGCTCCTGCATGTTGGACTTCACTATTTGCAAGTCACCCAACACGTGCAAAATTTATCTCCTACCCTTGGAGGAAACTAGATGAATGGATTAGATCAACAAAATTAGGATTTGTTGTGAAAGTGGGTGATAGATAAGCATCATAAAGTGTTGGTGCTCTATCTCCATGATACCATGATACAAGTAAGGCATCTTTCTTACTTAGAGCCATGTGTCATATTTCTATTCATCTATTTTATTTCATTAAATCATATATATATATATATATAACTATGAAGCAAATTACTTAGAACCTATTATCCTAATTTCTTAAATGTACTTGAGAATTCCCTATTAAGGGAGAAAATGCTGTCTCCAACCTACAACTAAGTGTAACAATGAGAGGCACTTATTTGTCTATGATTAATAGCTTATACATCTTTCAGCCATGAATCACACTGTTTACTTGGTACATTATGGCATAATCTTAATTTCTTGGTACAATAGTGATATTATTTGTTTCTCTCTTCATCTTTGGATTCCTATCTAATGATCCAAGATGTAATCCTCGCTTGAGGAATAAAAAACTTGGAGGTTTTTCTGAATTTATGGAGAATAAACCACCTATTTTTGTTCAATTTTAGAAGAACCGATCTCCTGAAACGATTTGTTTTTAGAAGGCTCAAATTCAGTTTTTCGTTTGTTTGGTGTACTTCAGGAGTGCTCACGCAGGGAGACACACACAAACCCAAATATGGATCAGTCCATGGATCATTTTATTGTAAATGAATGAGGGAAGGCCATCACCTTGTGTGCTTGCTTTAGTACTTGTTGCAATATTCATTTTATTAAGGAGAAGAAAGACAGCGGGAGTAGCAAATGAGATGAAGGCTGCTTTGAGCGCTTTCATGCAGCATCTCAAATAGGTGCCTAATTGATTTTGAATCATACTTGAATTGCTTTCTTGAAAGATTTCGACGATTGTTTAGTATTGTACCCCGAGCAATTTTAAAAACTTGCAGATATTTTGAGTGATAGTTACTTGAAAGATGACAAGCATATTTCTATGGATGAACAAGTGGTTATTTTTCTGTTTATTGTGGGCTAGAATAGTAGCTATAGCTCTATGAGGAAGATGTGGCATAGGTTCACTTGACCATTAGTAAGAACTTCAACAATGCCTTGCAAGGGATTGTCCATCTTTCACCAAAGCTTATGGCTAATCCTCCCATATCTACACCACTTCAAATAGTTAGGTTGATTGATTCCCAGTATATTTTTAGGTAATGACCTCATTGTAGTTACCATGGCCATTTTCTTATGTTTCAATGGTGAGATAATTTATATAATAACTTGTTGATGGATATCGAAAATGCATGAGCTGTCAATGGATCATATATCTCATGCAGAGTAACTGGACCAATGGCTGAGTCATATCAAAATCGCAAAGGACTACTGGCACAAAATCTGCTTGTTGCATGTAACTTTGATATGCTCTCACTTATGTGCTTATCGGCCATGAAGAGGCAATACATGATTCAATAATGCTAGATAATTCTCTTGCAAGACCAGGGGATTATGGAGTCCTAAAAGGCAATACTAACTACTAGTTTCACAATTTGGCTACTAGTTTTAAATATGTATTAAATTTGGTAATAATGATACAAATTATTTTGTACAGGAAAGTATTATATGCTAGACACTAGTTTTTTAATAGGGATAACATCTAGCATCATATCATGGAACGAATTATCATTTGAATGAGTTCTAGAATGTGGCTCAATTATCACCACAAATGCTCATGAATTATTCAATACTTGACATTTTTCTCTTTGGACTATAATAAAGTAGACATTTGGAGTCTTAAAGGCTCACTTTAGTCTCCATTCCCACCAGAAACACAAGTAAGGATGGCATTGGCATGTTGACTCTTACACAATTAACATTAGGAACGAAGAATAACTCGGATATATTCAAGCCTGAACATATCCATTGCTCAAACCAAATCACGCCAATGTTATGGAAGTTCCTGGATCGTGTGAAATAAAAGTAGTACCAAAAGGTACCCTTTGATTTCAAAAAAAAAAAAAAGAAGAAGGAAAAATTGACTATGGAGATTCCGCACAGCCATAGATTCATATAGACAAAAAGAGGTTTGATAGGAAAGTCATTTTTGATCCAATCAATTCTTGGGGTCTAATAAAGACAAAGGATATGTTAATGAAGATAACAACTTGAATGACATGGAGAACCTAGTCCTTACATAGAATGTGACATAGATTGAGGAGGGCACTGCAACCCAAGTGAGAAGCCAGGTTCATCATATGTTTCAATATGAAGAAGCACAAGGATGCAATTGAATGGCATGAAAAGAAAGCCATAAGGATGTGTAAGGCTTACTTGGCACAATAAGAAGCTCATCAACAGGCTAATGGACAAGCAACAACGTGAAACCTTAGGGACTTGTAGTCATGTTTGATTATGAAATACAATTGAAAACCACACTTGTCTTATTAATATGATTTTTATTTACTTGGAAGTCATTTTACATGTATGTGAATACAATAAGTTAATCTAAGGCACTAACGCTCATTTGTGATTGTTCATTTTACAGGATACCATATGTGCAAGAAAAAGTTTTATGTTGTCTTTAGGGTTTTGTACCCAAGCATCTACGCTACCTAGGAAGAATGCCAAAGAGAGACCTTTTCTTGCCCTACCTACATGGAAGTTGTTCATAGGTATAACAAGGAACTTAGGGCTCATAAGATGCTAGATAGGTAGTTGGTTGTTGCTACAATCCCACAATCTAAGGGTGGAGATGAGAAACTAGCAAGTACTATGGATGATGAGTCCAACATCAGTTTTTTCGTGGTTGTAGTTATTATACTTTTGCTACTTTATGTCATTTTTATGGCCTGGTATTCTATGTTGATGTGTTTGTTTGTGATGTTTTGATCTATATATTGATATTTAACTATGCTATAGTTTTTTGTGTGGATTGTATGGGATATATGAACTACGTTTTTGTTTGACAAATCTTTGTCCCACAAAATCTCTTATGGAAGTGTGATCTCTTTGCTTTGTAGTATTATCATGGATATGATATTCATGTCATCTTGTTACTTCTATTTACTTTTGCTTCCACCTAACATGTAGGGAATAGAAGAGGACAAACACTTTACTTATCAAGAAAGAAATTTGTCAAAAGCACTAGAAGCACCTAGTGACTCCAATCAACACGCACACTGTCACTTGTATAAGAATGAGGTAAGGGAAATTAAGAAAAGGAGATTTACAAGCCACATTAAGTGGTTAGTCCTAAAGAGAACTAACTTGATCTCCTAGTCTTGGAGTCCTAGCGGTGCAAGCACAATTTGGATGGTTCATTCCCCATTGCGCATGTACTTAACGTGTTGGAGGTGCTTAATTCACATTTCAAAATGATAGGACCTACACAAAATACCAAGTGGAGGAAGTTAAAAAACAGGATGAGGAATGTGCTCAACCCTAAATGAATAGTTAGGTTCGTAAATACACTTTCATTTCTGTGATGTAGCTATGGGAAAATCAGTATGTATGTCAATGAATTTTCTTCATCTACAGGGGTCCAGAGCATCAACATGCTCGTGCTATGGAGAATGATTTAGATTTCCAAATTACTTACTAAACTAGACTTTTGAACTTAGAAACTATTAGGTCTTTAGCCTTTCTTTTATATATGAAAAATATTAGCTTCTCAATACTACACAGGAGGCTTTTAAAGTTGGTAAAAAATGCTAATATAGGTTGGTTAAAAAATGACTCTTATTGAGTTGACTTCGAAAATCAATAACTTTTAAATTTGTTTATCAAACTACTTTAAAAGTCTATTTTTTAAAATTTTTTACATTGCAATCACTAGTATTTCTACCTTTAATGTAACACTTGATACAATTTTCTTACAATCTTTATACACATGAAAAACAAACATACATTCACTTCCAGATTGGATATAAAACAACAAAAATTCATTATTATCCATCCACATCTATCTTGAAAATACTTAACAAAAGAAACTACAACACATGCATTCACTACAACATCCACATTCAATTCATTTATAAGTCTATACACATTTTCATTTACTTTCATACTCTAAGTCTCCTCATTCATCATTCCATAAAAGTTATATAATTCAATGAATACAATAAAAACCAACCCCCATATTCACTTCATTTACAGGCTCCAAATTTACTTCATCTATACTTACTCATTTACTCTCACACTCCAAGTTTTCACTCATTTATTGCATAATATATATATATATATATATATTTCAAAGAAAATAATGAAAACTAAAAGAACAAAGCAAGTGAATGAAAAATACTTTATTATGTATTTTACATTTATGTAGTTACTCCAAGTATTATAATTGAATGCATTATAGATGAATAAAATATTATGTATTGTAATAGTATATTAGGGTCCTCATGTATCTTAGCACATAATACACTCACTCCCAATCAGACGGTTATCTTAGGCACTGTGTAATAAGGACAACAAAAAGAATCTATAAATGACATTTGTAATATTATAAGTTTAATTACTGATAAAATAGAGTAATTAGCTTTTTTTTATACCTTGATATTCTTCCAATTGAGTTTTGTTTCTTGAACAGTCTTGATTACATTAGCCCATGTTAACCACGCTCTACAAATTTAAATTTTCAATGCATTATAGATAATAAAATATTATTTATCTACATATAATACATGGAAAGAATAAAAAGCTTATTTATTTATAATTTCTACAAAATTGGGACGAATGTGCGATCCATAAGAATAAAAAAAGAACACTTGCCCACCATGCGCATACAAAATGAGTAGCATCCAATGAGCCCTATATAGACAGCCATATGAATTATAATAAAAGTTGACAATCTCTAAGTATAGAATAAGTTGGCAAAAAATAAGAAAATTAAAACTTAGCAACTATTGTAGGGAACCAATAAGCCCTATCTCTTAAAGCACTAGAAGAAGCCTAGTAAAATATCATCAACATGCCTCTCTATCGGTTATTGCGCCGCAGCTCTACAATTGATGTGGGGGTCAGTAAAGTACACCCCCAGCCTTAAAAAGGCTAGTTGCATTATTTAAGAAGCTGCATAAAAGAAATAATTACTACCATATAATGTCAAGTATTCTATAAGCAAATATATGCATATACCTCATGTAGGAGATAACATGAGGGTGCTCGAATTGATCCCATAGGCAAACTCGTAATAGGTCATCTATCATAAGTGGTACTTTAAGAACTTCATTGGCATGCAGATTTGTATGGATTGATTGCCTTATCTTCGTTGATGAGACTGTAGATTAACCATAGGGATCAAGGTGCGTTAGGTGGGACTTCCACATGATTCTTAAGATGGCTATTGTAAAAGATGTAGAATTTTTTAGCTAAATAATATTATTCAATAAAGAAGACATAATTTATGATTAAAATATATATATGTACAAGTACATGTTCCATTGGTATGACAATAGATGATAGTGCAATAGTGGGCAACCTCAATGGTGCCTATTATTGCTAATTAACTATATATAGTTAGTAAACAATTAAATTGAGGTCTCTAGCTAAAAATTATTGATAAGAAAAGTAGTATGATAAGGTACATATCGTGGATTCTATGAAAATGACTAGTGCCTTCGACTAAGAGATGTGACATGCAAATGCTTGTCCAACAATTATAATATCTTCTATTTCTGAAGGGAATGATAGGTTGGCATTGTCATCCAAAGCCATAATAATGAACACTCGCTTAGTATGTGGTGGTATACTAATTCCCTACAAAATGGTTGATTCATGCTCTTGGCATGAACCAACTGCCATGATGCTTTGATGGGAATCCAAGGCCAATAGGCATTCACCTACCTATAAATCAGATATACAATAGAGAGGTTGAGATAGAGAATTATAGAATTACAATAAAAAATTTTAGTTTTATCTATAGATATACCTCCTTGGCTGAAATTTCTTTTTTGAGGTGCGCAAGTTATCCTTCATGAACTTTTTCAATTGGAGAATTGCAACTAACATTTAATGGAGGTACATGGGCATTGCAAGAATTATATGCAGGGGATTGAGAAACTATCATCAAACCTCCTTTACACAACTGGCTAAATATATCTATTTTTATTTTTTCAACCAACTCATTGTACGCCTTTGATATTGAAATGTAGGTAAATTTTTACCAAAGAATCTAGAAGGAACTACACAAGCTCCATGCCCCTAACTCGATTAGGTGGTCCTTCTTATTGTCCATGGCCCTACATAGGATGTCATTGTTGGCATTAGTGCTACTTAGAGTTCCCGTACTTGTGCTTTCTTAGGTAAGAGTGTCTTGTAATATTTAATTAGAAGGATATGACCATGTCATCTAATTAATTGTATAAATTTGATAGACAAGTAGAACCACTTATAATGCGAGAAGAAATTTGTGCAATAGTTTTATTTAAAATTGTTTGGTTATAGTACGCCCACCAAATGTGTCATCTTCTAGAGGATGGAGCAATCAATGGGTTATGTAGTCCCAAATTTCTTTTGCTATCAAGCAAGACACTATAGCAAGAGAACAAAATGTATGTAACTATAGTAGCATTAATTTGAAAGGAATAAATTGTTATAGATGCTTATTTCGCTCTCTTTTAAGCCAGCATAGCCTAACCTAAACAAGTGGTGCTGCGTACTAGTTTCATGCACCTTTCTTTCTCTAGAACTCTTTTCCTGCACATGTACATACGTAATCAAGTGTAATAATCGAATATTACATATAATTAATTAAATGAAACATCATTTTTGCACATGCCTTAAATTCAAAGGACGTGCGCTTTTGTACAAATGTTCCACACGTCCTGGTCAATGATGTCAGAATAAATGGCAAGCACTGTGTATAGCCTTGATTGGACATTAACATATGGAGCTATGTAATTGCAAACAATGTAGTTCTTTCATTTTCTCCATTGCTTACCATCTCCTTGTAAAGCATATGTCTTTTTCTACTAAGATATGTCAAAGGCAGTATGCAAAGAACACAACACATTACTATATTTAAAAATAAGGTGTTATAAATTATATAATACATATTATTAATGTTTACCTACCTTCACCATTTCCCATATTGAATCTTTTGTCAAGCATGGCACAAGTCTCCAATCATCAATTATGACAAGAATCATGCTTCTTACTATGGAGCAAAGAAAAATACTATAAGAAGCTGCATTCTTACCTATCTATTGCCCCTACTATTGTATTGGATAGTTTTTTTAATTCCCTTCAACTTTCTCTTAATAACGTTTTTCATTGTTGTTCACCCTCTGCCCTTTCTCTTTTGAGTTGTGCTCTTGTTGGCCTCTTGTTCATGTTCTTGATTTTTCATATATTCTTGATTTTGATGTTGTTCTTGTTCCATCTTTACTATAAATAAGAAAATAATGATATTAGAATAGTGAGATGAAAAAAGGTCATGTAATCCATTTAAAGAAAACAAATCAACTTGACATAGGTGGCGAACAAAGCGGAAGCTTATCACATAAAACATGCATGAAAATAGACTGTTTTTAAGTATAGATATTCTAAAATTAAACTTTCCTAAAACTAAACCTAGAAACTAACTAAACTATTCTAAAGATGTAACAACTCTAAGTAATGAAACCTAAGCCTAACATAGCATATAAGTAAACTTATCAATGAAAGGCAAGCTCTAAATATGGATTAACAATACAAAATAAAATATGCAATTAAAACTTAAGAGGAGTGCACATGATGCATTTATGGTGCATATGGGGATAAGAGAAAGAATGCATGAATCCTAAGACTATTGTGCACAGAGTTGTTGATGTGTTTGTGCATGAAATATAAACAGTAAACAATCTAAATAAAAAATCATAAACCAAAGCAAAGAAGAAAGGAACAAGAGCAATGAACTAATTAACCTGAAAATTAAGGGTGCCGTGACCAAAGAACACAAGCAAGAGTGAACCGTGGAGGTTAGGAAGAGATCAGCCAAGAGGTGTGATCCTTAAATTATTTAGCCTAGCCAAGATAATGAGAATTTTGTTGTAAATTAAGAAAGAAACTTAGCTTAAATGAAAGACATGTAAAAATGCTAAAATAAACCAACTTGGAAACTTTCCTAAAAACACACTTCCTAAACGGATAAAACTTTCCTAAGATCAAAACCTTTTAAATTTAGAACTTACCTAAATTAACTTCCTAAACATGAAAATTGAAAATTTCCTAAATGATGCAACCAACTAATGGAGACTACTATGCAAAGCTAAACAACAATTCAATCATTCACCATGCCATGAATTCAAGATACATCATTAAATAACAAATAGAAGGGAAGTGCATCATATGACCATAGGATGGAACCCATGATTCTAATGTGGTTTCTCACTATGAAATCTCACAAATATGATGTAAAATATGTAAATGGAAGTAATAAAAGAGCTTGGACAGAAATGAACTACTAACTTTAAATTAAAAGAACAAGATCTAACAACATGCACAACATTCCTAAGATTGTGAACATGTTGAACATCTTTGTAATCTAAGATTCAATCTCCTAAACAAGACCTAAACTTGCATAAAAGAATAATACTTTAAGATCTAATATTACTAATCATGTATCAAACTTTCACAACCTTAACTAAAAACTCCTTAGAACCATGCACATGACACCTAGAGTCGTACACATGGAATCAAGTGCTTTTGATTAAATTAAAAACTCTTGCTTGAATGGTAAACTCTGAACTAGAAACATGTAAAATAACTAAAAGGAACATCCATTAACAAGAGAGAGAATCAAGAATCATTAATATATCATTGATTCAAATGGAGAAGTAAAATGATGGTGGTCACTATTCATGAAGTAGGTACACCATACTTAGATCATGTAAACCCAAAAATAATTCTCAAAATATCTCAAGTACTATCCCAATCTCTAAGAAACATGCATGTGAACTACTAAGAAAAAACTATTGAAGTTCAAAAAGGAAGCATGGGAATGGAAGCACAATCATGAAATCTAAGCAAAGAGATGAAGAGTATAAACAAATTCTAGTGGATGGAACCAACCAACAATAAAGGTTCAATAAGAAGAACAAAAAGAAGAATAACAACCAAGCTTTTAATGGAGGAACTAAGCAACTAAGCTTGGCCTAGGCATAGAATACTTGGAGAGGAGCAACTACACTTGGAGGAATGTATTGAAGGCTTAGAGAGGAAACAAAAGAGGGGGTGGGGGTTTGGGTGGTGGTCATTGCCATAGGGAGAGGGTGAGAAAGGGGCGGGGGCTTCAAGGGGTGGTTGCCGCAGGGAAAGTAAGGGACTTTGGCTAGTGGTCCCTGCCGTAGGGAGAGGGTGGCAATATTCAAGGCATTCAAACCCATAATAATGCTGAAAGCAAAGGAATGAATTTAAGCCACTTGCATGTTCCAAATATGCTGAGAAAATAAAGCCTTGTAAGCTCATCAGGTGACTATATCAAATCAATGTAACTCATGCCAACCGTGTGCATGAAAACATGCCAAAACTACATCAATACAGAGCCTCAGAAATTCAAAGAATGTATCAATAAATGTGCATATCGTCTTCATGGGCACCCTTACACATAGGTCCAAGAGTGTCAAAATCACATCAATGCAATGCATCAAATATGTAAGAAATATCTCAACGAACATGAATATCATCAATGCAGGGCACCCTAATATGAGGGTCCAACAAGTGTACCATACACTCATATGTCTGGTCATGAGTACTCATACCACTCCCCATGCTTGTTCCTTTCAGGGCTACCCAAGCACAATCACCCCTCAGGACGCGTTGTCACATCGTGAGTACATAGAGAATATCCATCCTAGTGCACTCTCTGCACAATACGATAAAACCAATCATCAAGAAGTGTATGCACTGTTATGTTGCAATGGTAACCAACTCTTGGGTCTACCACTGCTGCTCCACGTAGACAGCAAAATGTGATACTAAGTGTCTGTCCTGCATGGGTGAGGATCAGAACCATAGCGTGGATTACCCATGATACCACTTCATACAGTGTTCGGCTTTCTATGAGGCAGGTGTCTATCATCATCATTAGAAAGTCAGAGGAAGAGTGGTCAGTCCTACAACCCTCCTAGTATAGTGTTCACCAAGCAGAAACACTCGTCATAAATTTGCAAAAATATGAAAATCAATATCTCAAGTAGATAAAATGGATACAAAATCCTCTGGCAAAATAATGACAATCGGGAGCACTTATGGTTCTCCATCCTAAGGCACTGCCCCTCAACCTAGGATTAGCCTCTCAAGGATTAGCCACCAAGCCTCCACAGATAAATAAGCGATAAAAACAAGGCATCCATATGCCTCAATATGTCATAGTAAGCATAATCAATATGTAATGACTTCACATATCATAAAAGAGTATTAAAATCATGCAACAACAATATCGCTTATAAAATATGACTAAATCATAATCAAATCATGCATCCATGGTTAAATACTAATCCATGAAATCATGTGCATGTATATCACTAGTAAATGAACTCAATATCTCAACATGAAATCATGGTACAATAGTAATATGATGCATGTATGTATGAAATTTAAAAACAAAAACATGCCCATTATTAATTGTCATCACCTACCTCTGATGAAGAACCTCTTATTTGTACCTCTCTAATCAATCAAACTCTTGTCTAGTTCAGTCTACCTTTGTCCCACTACCTGGATATACATCACAGCTAGGTCTCACTAAAAATCCAAGTTATTTAAGTTGGATTATTAATTATAAAACAACATTATATTTTTATATCTCAATATATCGTGTTTCAAAACAATCCAAAGGTTCACAACCGTGGGTTCTCAAGGAGGGGCCTACCCTAATTGGTTGATAATTCAAATCACACTGAATGAGCCCACTAACAACTATTAGGTTCCCCTCATAATTATATCATTTCGCATTCTAAGCTATGATGCGCAGATCATGTCAATCTCAGGTAATTTATCATTTAATTAACCAATTGAGCACTATTACAAGCAAATCATACTCAATCTTATCTAATTACTGCCAAATCAATAAAATCAATTGGTTAGGATGTTAATCCTACTTCAAATAGGTCCATCTAAAGGATATTTAGCTATCCATGTTACTGGGTCGTCAACCAATCACCTTAAAGGTACCTGATCTAAGATATCCATACTAATCTGGTCACAATTCTCCACCTGAACACCCCATGTCAAAGAATAATTTAGTATTTCTAATCAAATAATCTCAATAAAACATTTAAATAGTATGGATCATCAAATTTGATCCAATTTCATACCTGAAATCTCAATTGATCTTAGCCGTTGATCAAGATCAGCTAGATCATCTCAAAAGTACTTTGAATCCAAGATATCTCATATGGAACTTGATTTACAGATCATGAGGGTTACAATGGACTATTTAGATGGTAAAATGAGGCTAGATAATCCCAAATCAAATGATCTAACATTCGATTAAAGATTTGATCACCATCAATGGTCAGATCTTTTCGATCAATTAATGGAAAAATGGGTATTGTTCCTTTCATTGCAAGGATCGTGAGGGTTATCTCAAATCTCCAAGATCCTTCATGGATTGCCCAGAGTAGAAGATCAAAGCTCGAGGGGTTAATAGGGTCCATTGAGTCAACTCAGCTCCCCTCAAACAAGTAAGGAGCAAGTTGATTCGGTGAGTTAACTCAACCTTAACTCACCAAAGGAAAAGGAAAACAAGGGGAGGATGATGGTGGCTAGTGGTTGTCAGGTCGTTCTCTGTTTAAACCTAACAAAGAATAGGGAAAATGGAGGAAGACAGGTTTCCTAGCCTGCCGGCCCGCCCAAAGGTCGGCCATGCAGTGATGCAAAGAAAGCAGAGGAAAGGGAAGGAACAGACTTAGGTGCGCTGGCCTATCAGGCGTTCAAGTTGCGTTGGAGAAAGGAGAAAGGAAGTGGAAGAGGGCTGGTGATGGCCACTGCTCAGTCATCGCCTGAAACCCATCTTAAATAGACCAGAGGGGTGGGGGGAAGGCACTGCTGATATGCTGGTTGTGCCGATCTGCAAAGAAAATAGAGAACATGGGGGATGGGGTTGTAAGTGTTGGGAACTTGTAAGGGGAACATGGGCTGCTAGTCAATGCCTGAGAAAAGGGAGATTAAACGGGGGAAGGGTCTCCTATCACATCTAAAAAGAGGGAGATCAACAACTGGAGGGGAGAGTTTCCCGTCAGATAATCGGTGCTAGGAAAAAGGGTATCGGCATCTATGTGTGTCGTCAGAGAGAGATCAAATAGAGGGGAATCTTGCTAATAGGGAAGATCAAATGAAGGGGGAGTCAGCCCACAAGCGACAAAACAAGGGGGTGTCGTTATCAATTTCAGCTCTCTCTCTCTCTCTCTCTCTCTCTCTCTCTCTCTCTCTCTCTCTCTCTCTCTCTCTCTCTCAGTAAACCTTTTGAATTTTTCAGTCTTGATCTCCATTTTGCTCAAAATTAGTGTCGTTGGAATAGTATCGACGCGCACATTCCAAATTTAATAGTTCCAAGTCTAAATTTTGAGTTTTCAAAGAAGTCACTTTCATATGTTTCAATCTTGAAGGAATTAAATTCCTAAGTTCATTTCCATTAAAAACATAATATAATACACAAAAATGACCCAAAATTGAGGTTATAAGAATATGCAAAAGATCTAGGTACCATACAAAAAATTTCTGCAAACATGCATATATATATATATATATATATATATAAGCTTTAGTTTGTGTATAAATAAAGATAGTCGAAAAAAATGGACCAAAAGAAAAAATTATTAGAACAAAGTATTTTTTTTTAAGTCATTTGCTAAAAACGACTTCAAAATAATGGAGTTTTAAAGTCGTTTGACTAAAAATGATTTTAAAATTATAGATTAATCTTTAGAAAAAAAGGACTTTAAAAGTTACACAGGATGTGACTTTTAAAGTCTTTTGAATCAAATGACTTCAAAATTTTCTACTTCAAAAATTTAGACTTTTAAAGTCATTTAGAAGAAAATGATTTTAAAAGAAACAAGTTTTAAAGTCATTTGAATCAAATGACTTCAAAAGTTTAGACTTATAAAGTCGTTTCTTCTAAATAACTTTAAAAGTTATTTTTCACGTAAAAATTTCTCTTCGTGCCAGATTAAACATGTCATTTTTCTATTAAATGACTTCTTATGTTTGACTTTTTAATGTCATTTTTTTCTAGATGACTTACAAAATATTTACAAAGTTAGTAGTTGAAATGAAGATTTCTTTATACTGACTTTAAAAGCCGCATGTGCATTAGTGATAGGGTGTGTGGATTTTGGATTGATAATTGACTTTTAACTTTTTATAAAGTTCCTTAATAATATAGGTATTGAACAAGTGCTTAATGGACTACTAGTCTATAGAAGTTTCTTTACTAGTAATCTTGATGTGTTCTAGGGAGCCTAGATTTATATTGGCCTATTTACAAGTATTTAACATGGTGTTAAAAGGGCGAGTGGGCCCACTTACTTGTATAGGTTTCTGTATAGGTAATGTTGATGTGTCTTGTAGGGCCTAGGTTTATATAGCCCATTTACACATGTGAACATCGTAGTCATATGTCCTAGGAGACCCATGGCTTGTACAAGTTTCTTTATAGGTGATTTTGGTGTGTATTGTGGGGCCTAGGTTTATAGAGGCCTTTTTCAGTTGTTGAATAGGGTTTTAGAAGGTTCAATGGGCCCCACTACTTATACATGATTTTTATAGGTCAATTGTCGTCCCTGGAAATAAAAACAAAGGAAAGGGTCATGTAGCTGCTGCATCTGGCCCCCTTACTCTATAGGTAGCAAGTTCGGCATCTATTACAAGAGAGAGAATTCATTTCAGATAACCATGCCTCTGCTAGGCTGCATGTGGAATGGCCTAGAGCGGAACTTTTTGGATATATAATCTACGTCGAGAGTGGAGTTACGGGAATAATCGTCTGATGGAAAACAACTTTCACGTTCTTTTCAAGAGGTGATCTATTGATGGATTATGTGTGGCCCACTAGTGTTAGTGCCTTTCAACACGTATCTTTTAAATATGATAAATAGCAATGTCGTTTCTTACAAGTTGGCCAACTCTTGGCCCATTAAACTAGTGCAGCGGACCAATATGTATCGCTCAATGAGGCCCACAAGAAAACCAAAGAACAAGTAACCAGGTGGTGTAAACTCCCCAAAAGGAAAAATAAGTAAAAAGCAGTGAGTGGTTTCTTTTCACGGAAAGACTATCATAAATAAAAGAAAAGGCCAAAAACCACCAATAAATAACCAAGAACTTCAAAGAAAAGACTAACAAAAAAGATTATCGCATAAAAAAAAAAAAACGCGACTAATAGCTAACTTTCTAGATTACTTACAAGAAGAGTAACACACGAGGTCCCTTAATGAAAAAGAAAAAGCCAAAAGAAAAATTCCATTGGTTGGATTTGATTTCTGAAGGGACAAGCTTCCGAATTTCATAAAGCATGCGTACATTATATACGTATCTGGTTCCCACTTCCCTTTCCTAGAAGCGTCAATCACTTGGAATATAGGCTCCAAAGTACCACCATGTCGCAAAGACTTGGTCCTGCACTACACTGTTGACAAACTTGGTTCCTCACTATTCAGTCCTTGACTGATTCTTCCTTGATTCATTTTGAAGACTAGAAACATCAATCCACGCACCATGTGGCTCATTAAAATAAGAAGAAACTTTCAAGTCTTAATCTCTGGATTCTAACATAACCACTTTATAGATCTCATGTAGAACTGCTGCCACTTGCAGAGCAGCCACAGAATAGGAATTCTGAAAAGAACTTCAAGGACCGTGATCCCATGGTGGAATAAAGTTCAGTCCGATGGTAAGCAAAGAAGTTGATTCAAATGCTGCCTTTATTCTTCAAGATTGTAATATAAAACAAGGAAGGAACAACTTTGCATTGTCCATAGCTAAATGGTAACAGTTGTGATCTTGGGAACTCACAATGTCGCCTTCGGCATTGTTGCACGCTGGACAGCCTCTCTATCGCTTATCAGCGAAAGAGTATGTGGTGGAGAAGAGGATCCTTGAAACACATGACCCCGATGGTCGCCATTTTGATTGCAATCACCTACTTACTTTGATAGAAAATATAGTGGATCATGCCTTGGTTTCAGAGGTGATAATAATTATATCAACTTTTCCTTTTTCATTTGCTGCTTTTGCACCATGAAGCATGAAAGTCATATGAATAAGCGTGCATGTTCAGAAAACAGTGGAGGGAGAAGTTGAAGTCTATCAAACCATACGTGTGTAGAAAAAGAGGACATGTGCTAACTCTGGAGTTGGCAGGCTAAAATAAGTCATAAATGCAACTTCTACGCACCTTTAAACCTTCTTTGCTGGTTATCTGCTCTCAGTAAATCCTTAGTTGATCAAATGCATTTATAAGCATACAGTAGGAACTCTAACGTCCAATGCTATGACAATGCCATATGATGGACCACATTCATGTGGTTCAGAGCAATAGGCTCAGCATGCTAGGATCATAAGTTAGGAGATGTGCTTCTAGTGATCCATGCCATCGGATTCATGGATTCGTCAACATTACTGCCAACCAAATCTGTTTTAGACAGTAGTTTTGGGCCAGTGGTACTTATGGCCCTTCTAATTTATGCACTTTTAGTTAATGAACCATCATTTTCTGCCACTTGACGTGTGTTTTTATCATGCTTCACATAGTTGTATATTCTTTTACTTTACTTTTATTTTTATTTCTTGTGCAAGAAGTGTTATTTCCATGAAGAAGATAACTGTCTAGCCAATAATTCTTGTGTTATTGGTACTGGGAAGTGTGCCTCCATCTTCAAAAAAGGGCAGCCTCATGCACAAAGCTACCGCGTATGTGGGTTCCAGGGAAGGGATGGACCACAAGGGTCTCTAGGATGCAGCCTTACCTTGCTTTTTTCGGAGAAGCTGTTTTCATGCCTCGAACCTGTGACCTCAAGGTCACATGACGACAACTCTACCATGTGCTTCCATCTTGATGCTCTGAAAATTTGCAGGGATGCTTGAGCATCGTAACTCCTATTGTTTTGGTTCAGAGATGCCTCAAGGGCAAGTTCTACCATTTATTTTCTTCCCAGTAGGAATTAAAAGTTTAGAATTTGATTTATCTTTAAGGGACCTGTAACAGATTCCTGTAAGTGCCACTTCAAGTCCCAAGTCCTTGCCTTATATAACCGCACCGCTTGTGTCATGAGTGTGAAATTCACCATGCCTTGCAGAGAAGGAATGCTAAATCTATAGATAGGTGCACAACCTAGATAATGGTATTCTGAAGCATTCTTGGTTCCTCAATGAACATGTTCTAGTTGAGTTTGAAGACTCCAACAAATAGTGTCTCCAACAGATGAGGATGGTCAACAATTTTCTTTAAATTTGATGCCAACATTTTAGGATGTGAGAAATATTGTTAACTGCTGTTCTGTCTTAGCTATTTCCTCGACTGATGATTTCCATGCCCATAGTCTTTCTTCCCTCCCATAGTCTTTCTTCACTCTTGCTAAAATTTTAGTGTAGACCGGCATTCCTGCCACATGAAGTTTTGAACCATGTTACCTGCTTCAGGGTTGCAGTATGTAGTCAGCATCTGAATAGTGCTAATCAGCGTGTGGCCTTTCAGGGGTGGTTGTAGTTTGGGTGAGCTAATTTTCTCTGAAGATCCAGAAATTTTGGACACTTACAGAATCACAGGCATAGGTCTTCATCCTCATCTGAACTTGAGACATACGTTGAGTCTGGTCCAAATTGCTGCATTTGGCCAACTAGTCGAAGAATATTACAACTTTTATTTGCTGGTTTGATGGAGAAGTTATCTAGAGTCACCAATTTGGACCTATCTTTCTGCTGTAGTCATCTTTCCATGTCTCTGATTTTTTATCTGTGTCTGAAATATGCTTGTTGTGTCTATTTTGACTAACCAAGTCCTCAAGGGGCCAATTCTCCATCAATACCTATTCATAATTGGACGTATCACCCAATATACAGATCCTTGTATTGTTGGGCCAAGACTCTCCCCTTCATTAGGCTTTTCATACAAATATTCCATAAGTTATTATATACCCAACTCATATTATTTAACAGTATCATTACACACTTCATGCACTTAACATAATCAACTAAGAAAAGGGAAAAGGAAAAATAAGCACTTTACCTCTTCAGTTCCTTGTTATACTCTACTTTTCAGAACCTTCCTTCATCCAATAACAGCACAGGCAATCTAGTTTTTGTTCTGAAGGACTTGCTCATAGCAAGTTAGATTTTGTTCCTAATTGCAAGTGTTAATGAAATGGTCATTTGGAGTTCCAAGAACGTGCCTAGTTAACAACCACATTCTTTCTTGCTAAAATGCATATATTAAGTTCTCATCTCATCTTGTTGCAGGTTCCAATGGCAAACACAGATGCTGTCTTTGTGTATAATGCACATAAAGAAGAAATTTTTGGGGTTCAAGAATCATTGGGTCACACCATCTATAAGATTTCATCTGAGGTATATTGAAGGACCACTGAAAGTCTTTAGAACTGTTTCATTCAATAAAGCTATTTCACGATCACTTTACTTAAAATGGCAGTCCTTGAAAAGCCCAATAACATGGCAGATAACTTACATGTGCTCCGGGAAAGGGGACCAGCACGCAATCACAATGACATTGTTTGATACTCTAGCAAAGTATTCATGGGAAGCAAAGGTAGTTCTTGTGTTGGCAGCATTTGTAATGAATAATGCAGAACTTTTGCTCGTTACACAGCTCTGCACCATCAATCCCCTTGCAAGGACTATAGCTCTCCTTAAGCAGCTTCCACGGAATATGCAGGATATTGAAGCACTTAAGCCTCGTCTCAAAGCTGTGAGATCTCTGGTTAAGGCTATGGTGGAAGTAACCAAATGCATCATTCGGTTTGAAGGCCTATTCATCCAATACCTCATCCTTAACAGCACTGACGCGACAACAGCAAGGATACTTATCCACATAGCCATCTATTGGGTCATCAAAAGTGTAGTGGCATGCACGTTGCAGATGACAGAGTTGATAGCAATAAATCGTGAGCAAGTGCATGTTCTTTCCCTTAGTCTTACTTACCTGAATTATCAAATTTGTTCTTGCTAATTTTGTACTGTTGGAAAAGAAAGTTATATCATAATTATCTTTTTCCTTCTATTGTGAATTCTAATAGACTTTAACAGCTAGGCAAGAAAATATAAAATAAAGAGAACGGAGTGATACTTTGTTTATAGATGATGCATTGCTAATTTGAAATCAAGAATATTAGAAACATATAAAGCCAAAGAATCAATATATTCTTGAAATTAATGTTTACATGTAACTGCATTTTAGTTACTTATCCACTAGCAATAAGACCTAATTTCAGTGAAGCCTTCTCTTTTATTCTTTGGGTAAGGGAATGATTTCCCGATATGTCCTAACAGTGCATGAATTATCTCAGGGAAACCACTAAGGTAGGCATGGCCTGGGAACTATGGAGCTTCATAAGTAAGATGAGCAACCTACATGGTCACTTGAGAAAGCAGTTGGATGTTTCCGATCAACACATAGGTTAGTACATAACTTATAGTGAAAAATCTTTCTGTTAGTAGAACATTAATTATATGGGCTTACTATTTCTCCAATAGTATTTGCTATTCTTGAACATCAATTTACTTTGTAACTTTCAGTAAATTAATCTTCTTCTTCTTTTTTTTTTGTTGAAGATTAGTAAATTAATCTTCATGACAGGAAAACAATATAAGATGAAGCTTGGGCTTTAGATTTCTATCTTGCAGCTATAAAATTCTTGATTACATTACCAAATGAAACACTTTTTACTTTTAGATCCTGCGAACAAAGATTTAGTATTTGCTTGTTAGATCCAAGCAAAGATTAAGAAGGGGAGCCCTGGCGCAACGGTAAAAGTTGTCATCATGTGACCTTGAAATTACGGATTCAAGGCGTAGAAACAGCCTCTTGTAAAAACACAAGGTGAGGCTCCTTACTATAGGCCCTTGTGATCCGCCCCTTCCCCCAACCCCGCATAGGCGGGAGCTTTGTGCACCAGGGCTGCCCCTTCGGATCAAGAAACGCGTTTTCTCCAAATACGAGTCAGAAAACTGGAACACCTCGCTTCCCCAACAGGTGAAAATTCGAGTTTCACAAATCTAAAATCAATTTCCTCATTTGGGGAACGAGTTTCCATGAAAAATGGAAACAAGTTTCACAAAATGAAAAATCAATTTTTCTTATTCAAGAAATCGAGTTTGTATGTGTGTGTGTGTTTTTCTTTTACATTTTTTTCACTGTGTTTATATATTAGGTTCAAAATCTGCATTATTTACAAGCTGGCCTTTATGGGCTTTTCATAAATAACAACATATTTACATGAATTTCCATATCCTAAAGGAAAAATAAAGTCTAAAACTCATCTCTCTCTCTCTCTTTGATAAGAAAATTTACTTAGAGGAGATGAGCTACATCACTACATTTATGTGTTAGATACTTGGAATATTATATTGTAATTGTGCTTGTTTTGGCTTTTAATGGCAGATACACCTTTTATATGTGGAGTTAGAAACTTAGAATGTTAGCATTTGATTGTTGGGTACATAGATTGTGTCTTTCATGTGGGTTTTAGTGTTAATCTGGATTGAATGAGTTGCATTTGGTTGTTGGATGGCATCTCTTTTTCTCTTATATGAATTTTACTTTTTATTTTGAATTGTATGGATGAATTATATTAAATTTTTGCTTCTAAATTCATATATATTGTGCATCTAATTAATCAATGAAAATCTGTAATATTTTTCTCATTTTTGGCTTTTTTTTCACAATGCTTTTATTAAAATAATAATAATTATTTTCTTTATGGTTCTTGTTTTCCTAATTCAACTTGCTCGTTTCCATTTCCCGACTGGCAACTTAGGATCCAACGGCCCCTTAATGAGGTAATCAAATCAATATTTAAGTTAAAATGCTTGTTGTGTAAACTTAGAACTTTGTTTTGATTAAATAAGTAAAAAGGGCAGCCTGGGTGCACAGTCCAAAGAAAGGGGCAGACCACAAGGGCCTAAAGTACAAAGCACTAAACATAACTAAAAGTGTACCATACTAAACATAATTGCCTCTCATTCAATTGCAGAGGCACAAGTTCAACAGAAACTCTTGCATCTTTTTGAGGAAACGCACGCAGACAACCAGGAGGTACTCAGTACATTGTTTTCTGCAAAGGATGATTGGCCACTTTGTGATGGCTTCTCACAAGAAAAGGTATGTTTGAAGTCAAAACCAAGTGATTCTGAATTCAGTACAAAATGATTAATGCACCCTCTCTTTTACTATATAAGCATCCTTTTAGTGGTTTTAGCTACTATTTTCAAGATGGTGACAAAACATAGCTGGAGAAGTGGTGGTAAAGAAAGGGGGTGTATGGTGTATTAGTCAAGTATTTTCAACCTGAGTTTCAACTAAACTGAGCTAATCACGGGGTTGCTATCTACAAGGCACTAAATGCTAAAAATTGAAGTTACTTATCTTTTCAGTTGCACTGTCCAAAATGCAATTTGACTCATATTCATTGGAAAGGTGCTTCAAAAGCCCAGAGATTTACTTGACTTGGAAGTGAATCAAGCGAATCAACTTAATCACACAACTTAAGATTCAAAACTATCAAAAGCTTTTTCAATTGTTATACCCAGAATTCAGTAAACTTAATTTACTATTTGTTCCATATTTAAATTAGAAATTACTTGATTTATCATCAAGTAGTTCAGGTTTTGAGTTGAGATGACTCGGTTCAGCTCAAATCAACTTGGTCTGATTCTGGGTAAATTTGTTGTGCAGAGATAGTTTCTAACATGCCTCTACTTTTCTTCAAGATGTCATTTCTATTTCTAAACAGGTGACTAACAACATTTCCATTCCAATGATATAGGTCGACATTGAAGCTCTAAGAAACAAAGAGGTTATACTGTTATTCTCGAAGCTAGATATCTCCCAAGGAAAATTGCTTTTCCTTTTGCAACAGACTTATGGTCATCCTCATCAAAAGCTACCCGAGAGTTGCGAAATTGTCTGGGTCGCTCTTCCAAAATCCATGTCATGGACACATTCAGAAAAGAAAGCTTTCAATCAACTTGCAACCTCCTTACCGTGGTATTCAGTATCACAACCTTGGTTACTTCGTCGAGCAGTGGTGGACTATATCACAAAAGTCTGGCACTTCGACGATGATTTACTGATGGTGGTGTTGGATCAAAAAGGAAAAGTCACCTGCCAAAATGCAGTAGATATGGTACTGATTTGGGGTCCCATGGCGTATCCCTTTTCAGCTTCAAGGGAAGAACAGCTGTGGGAAGAAGCAAGTTGGACGCTTGAACTTCTGATGGGAGAGATTGATCCCCTGACATCTATGTGGGTATGATTCTCAAACAAAACTTGCAATCACTAGAAACACAGACTGCTTTGTTATATGTTACAGGAACAAAATTATGCAGAGACGTATTCCATTTCTTCGGACTTCAATCTTACATTTATAGATTTTTTGGATTGGCACTTGTATATTGTTAGGGTTGCCTAATGCATGCAATGCTCACAAAATGATAATTTTTTGGACAGATTGGAGAAGGACGAACTATTTGCCTGTACGGAAGTAGCAATCTAAAATGGATAAGAGAATTTACTAGTAAGATAAAGGATATTACGAGCTTTGGGGTATCACTGGAGCTAGTATATGTCGGAGCAACCACCACCAATGACTATGTAAAAGAAATTTCAACAATCATAACTGGAGAGAGACTAAGTAGGTGTTTGTCTCAAAACAGGATATGCTTCTTTTGGGTTCGTTTGGAGAGTGTGAAGAGGTCAAGATCACGTCTAGGCAAGGATCCAAAGACTGATGTTATTATGAAAGAGGTGGTATCCATGTTGAGCCAGGACGCAACAGAGATAGGTTGGGCCGTGATTGCCAAAGGGTCATCAACTGATATCATACAGCTTCAAGGAGGACTATTCATAGAATGTCTAGCACTTCTTCATGTTTGGGGAGAAAATATAGACAAGTTAGGTTTCTTAAATGCCATCAGAAATGCTCTTGAACCTCTGCCTCCAGTTAAGCACTGCCATCAATCAAGAATTATCCCTTATCAAACTGGTTCCGCTGATGGGACTTTTATCTGCAAAGAATGCAGACGTCCCATGGAGAAGTGCACTCTCTATCAATGTTTGATGGAGTAGTTTAGCAGACACCACTCTTTTGGAAATGGGATGGCTTTGCGTATTTAGTCTCGTCCTTGGGCTTAGTCATAGACTATTCCTTTTCATTAATTATGAACAGAAGGTGTACTGATTAGAAAGTATTTTCAGTAATTTTGCGACAAAACCAGGATTACAATCTGATAACGAAATACAGCACTACGTGATTTATTTTATTGTTTGAGGTATATGTATGTATTACGTGTAAAGGAACGAACCTTCCTACTTTATAAGGGCTCATTGAAGGATTAAACTAACTATTAAACATGAGTTTTACCATTTTACTTCACTTTTAAGTACCGATGAGATCTAACTCCCTATATCGCTCTTATGCTATGTTTAACTAAATAGCTACTTATTGCCTGTTTTCTGCTTATTATCAAGCCATCTTTTTTTCGTCCATTTCTTCGGCAGCCAATTTTTGATGCCTTCTCCCCCTCCTTCCTCCCTTCATTCTCTATCTTTAGGTTTGTTTCTGACAAGCATGTATATAAGGCTTCTCGCTAGTGTGTAGAAATGGGGATCGTCCAAATGGAAAAGATGAAGAACTCGAAGCATAGAAGTGGAATATATGCCCGAAGTGTTACTTGCCTTAACCTTTCAACCAGCCATTAATCAACAAAGATATATTAAGGGAATATAAACTTAACAGGAAACTTTGAAAGCCGAAGTTGCATGAGTCATACTGTTAATAAGAGCAAATGTTCCAAAGAATACAGTACATCATGTACATGAGGAACATACACTGCATATGTTGAGTTGGAACTGTTGATTAGTTGGGTTCATCTAGTAAGTGAATTAAGCTCTTATTGTCAAGCCACTATAACCCATTGAGATGGGTGAGAAATTAGGCAACCAAGGCCAGCAAGTATACAAGTACATTTTTTATGTCAAAAAAAGAGAAATCACCTTATTTGCAATAGCAGAGTTTTATTTCATTAAACCCCAAAATGAAATTACATGGTGCATAAAGTCAACTAATTAACCAGGCTTTTCCAAACATTGATCCTTGTAACAAAATTGGAAGTAGCTGGGGCATCCAAGCAAGATGATTCTTAAACATCTGTCCGTAAAAAAATTGGAAATACATGGTAGCTGGGCATCCAAGCAAGATGATTCTTAAACTTCAGTTCATAACAAATTTGGAAGTACATGTTAGTTGTTAGTTGGGGCATCCAAGCAAGATGATTTTTAAACTTCAGTCCATAACAAAATTGGAAGTACATGGTAGCTGGGGCATCCTAGCGACATGATAACCAAATTGCCTGCTATTCAAGTGTCTTCAATCCATAACAAAATTGGGCATCCTAGCGAGATGATAACCAAATTGCTGGCTATTCAAGTGTCGTCAATCCATAACAAAATTGGAAACTCATAGTAATTGGGCATCCAAGCAAGATGATAACCAAAGTCGCAGGCTGTTCTAGTGTTGCTCTCTTAACTGCAGTCTATTCCGGGTGACTGTAGTTTCATTGTTGTATATATCCAAACATGGACATGTTAGTTCATACATTGCCACGGAACATGAATACATACAATAATCAAGTGTAACCCGAATACATCCAAATCGCTTAACGGTAGACATAAGCAAGAAAACTAGTTTTGCCGATCTAGCATCCCATTTACAAATGCTTCAGTTCACCTTTTGGCTAAGGAATTAAGGCACTGCTTGAATGGTAAGGTCCAGATTTCTGTCTTGAGAAATGGTCTCTATGATCTCTCTCAGTTATAACACCGCAAATCTCCTCCAACCTTGTGCTAGCAAGATAAAAGGAGTATAGCCTGCAATGTGTCTCAAGGTAAACAACTTCGAAGCTCAGATGAAAAGCCAAGAGATGAAGTTGAGATGGATACTGGCATTCAGTGAAGGAGAAAACGGGTTGAGAAACTTTCTCGACTAACGCTTGAATGCTGGTATTATACTTCAAGATCCACTTATTACTGTTATAGTTCTCGAGCTTCCATAATTGGAGAGAGCAACTGTCGTGGTTGGCAGGACAGAGGCACCTTCGTATTCTCCTAACTGTCCTGGGAAGTGCATTGTTCCCCGCTATGATTCGGGGACAAGCAAATATATATGTGACACAACATGCATCCACACGGACACTCAACACAGTACCACACGAATGTCGACACGTTACTACCTATCCTTCCACTATCGGTTTTAGATCTTTAACAGCAGCTATGTCGCTGTTATTACGTTTCGGTGTTTTTGACGTGTCATCCTATGCTTCGTCATGTGTCGTCCTTGCAGTTCCCAAAACTCAAACTCTGCGAAGTCGGTATGGGTTTTCTCTGTTTGTGCCATTTTTTCATCTGGATTTTCTCCATTCGCGGGTTTTTTCATATGGGTTTTGGATTTTCTTCAGTTCGTGGGATTTTCATATGGTTTCTTATGTTCGCGGGTCTTCTTCTTTGCTGCTGCTGCTATTGTTTGCGGGTGTTCTTCTTCTTCTCCTCCTCGAAACTTGTTGTGTTTTGTTCGCGGGGTGCAGTCTGTTCCATTTGTGGGTAGCTTATTAAGCATAACAGCAGTACTGTTATCAGCCAGGTCTTTTGAAATTGCTAACCAAAACTGCTTGTTAGCTAGAAACATCTGAATATCCGATGGACAAAAAGTTTTGGCACACTTCTAAATACGAGAGGTCGACACGTTTAAGTGATTCAGATTACCCAAACGTGGGCGTCCTACATTACCCAGATGAAGATGACTGGTTCAGACGAAGAACTCTATTATTTTTCATATTTTGGCATATTTGCAAAGAAAAAGTCTAGCATTTTTTTAGTTTTGCAAATTTGCTATTAAGTTTTGATGAGTTTTGCAAAATTACTATTTTGTTAATTTTCCATTTGTTTTTACAAAATTCTAATATTACCCTTCTCCAGGAGACCTACTACCTCACAAATGTAAAAATGATTAAGTTACCGACTTTATCTACTAAATTCAATGACTTTCTAATGAAAAATTTCAGTGAAACTTGATATTTAACAAAATTCAATAACAAGGAATCTAATGGTGCAGTTAAATTTCAACAAAATCCAACTAATAGTAATATATTCAATCACAAATATACTTATTCACCAACCTACTTAATAGTACATGTTAAGCTTCTTCAATTTAAAGTTCTAAATACAAGCAAAATACTAGTATTGTTCACACAAACAACGATGAGTTGTAAATTTTAAGCTCTTTATTCGATATATTTTTAAATAAAACATGAAAATACAAGACTTGAGTTTTCTTCTTCTCAATCTCTTATATCTAGAAAGATCAATTTCATAGATTTACGTTGATTAACGAAGTAAGAAATAATGTGTAAAGTCTTCTTGTTCACCAATCTCTCAACTGACCATGGTGAATAAAAAGATTGTGTGTGATTTCCTGCTTCACTAATCAATAGAAATCTCTGAAATTGAGCTTTCTAAATAGAAAACATTTAGAACAAGAAGATTAATGTCTTAACTTTTCAATTTTTATTCAAAAAGGCATCTAACAAAAAGCTTAAAGTCTACTATTTATTGTTGTTTGTGTGAACAGTAATAGTATTTTGCTTATGCTTTTTCTTTAATTCATTGTGTTTTTTATTGATTCAAAACATTGATTATGTTCTAATTTGTTTTAAGAAGAGTTTTTTTTATTATCATTTTTTAGTGAGAAATAGAAGTTCAAGTTGTTGAATTTCATTGAAGAAGCTTAATAGGTATTATTGGGAACGTTGGTGAACATAGTATGTTTGCAATTGAATATCTCATTCTTGATTGGGTTTTGTTGAAATCCAATAGTACCATTAGATTCTTTGTTATTGAATTGTGATAGATATCAAGTTTCACTAAAAATTTTCATTGAGAAGCCATTAAATTTAGTAGCCAAAGTCGGTAACTTAATCACATATACATCTATGAGATAGTAGGTCTGTTACAGAAGGTAGTATCGATATTTCATAAAGATTAAGAGGGAACGAAGATGAAAAACTAATAGAATGCAAATCTCACCAAAATTTAATAACAAATTTGCAAAACTCAAAAAATATTGGACTTTTTTGCAAATATCCAAATGTAATGATATTTTGCAAAAAATTCCTTTAATTTTTTATATTAATTAATTATTAATAATTTGCTGTGTTCCCGTGTCTAAATTTTGAGGGGTTGCCGGACACTCGTATCCGGTGCCTACGTGTCAGTGTGCACAAATCATAGGTTCCCTGGCAACTCTCTTCATTAAGATTATGAATAGCACATTGGGCTTGTAACGGTGACAATCAAGTAACATCCTAAACTCAACTACTTGCCGGCATCAGAAGAGTATATTTCAAGCATTACATGTGTGGTTGGTGACCATGCTGATCCATCCCATAAGCAATTAACTTTGTGATGGGTCAGACTTGTGGATCAAAGGCCAGTCTAGCCTTGTCCAAAGGAACTATCTTGTTGAGGCATAGGCAAAGCAACATATCCATTGTAGTTCGCATATCTGGACTCTCAATCGAGGCAAAGCAGCAACCCTTTACAGGAATCAATAACTCTTACACTGTAATGATATGGCAAAAAACAAAAACCAGAGAGTCATATCTGACACACTACCATAGCAAGCTCTCCCCCCTGATGCAGGAGCGTACTTGTGGTCCCTGTGCTGCGAATGACCATCTTCCGGATTGATAATACGGTTTGAGTAAAAGAGTCCATCAGAGTACAATGTAGTTTCCTCTGAAAGTAAAAGGGGCAGCCCCGGTGTGCACAAAGCTCCCGCATATGCGGGGTCTAGAGAAAGGGCAGACCACAAGGGTAAATAGTATGAAGTCTTACCTTGCATTTTGCAAGAGGCTGACCTCAAAGTCACACGACGACAACTCAACTGTTGCACCAAGGCTCCCCTTCTAGTTTCCTCTGAAAGTAATCACTACATATCAAACTACACCATTCCTTGGACACACACTTGAATCTAAGGAGAGACTTGGCAGGCAACCGAGAAAGTATCTCCATCAATATATCATTATCAGAACTAGTACCATTACTAGTATCTTGAATCACTACTGTGGTTTCTTCTCCAACCTCTCTAAATTTCACAATGGTTTTGAAAGAGTTCAGTTCAAAGATGTGGACAGCTTAAATATAGCTTGATAAACAGAAGACGAATCAAATGAAAAGGCTTTTAGCTTCTAAACCAAATCAAAGAAGTAAGGTGTAGAGACTAGAGAGTACTTCATACAGTTTTCAAACAATTGGAAGTCCCAGAGAAACAGGAGATAAGTCAGAGAATTAAACAGAGCCATGAAGAGAGAAGGCCTCTTATTTCTGCACCTTTCGGTTGTGTGAACGCAAGTAACGGTGGCTGTGAAATGCCAACTGCAGCCATTTGTTCAATGATGAAAATTTTAAGAACCATTGACTTGTGCAATGCTCATCTACATCATGGTCTGCGACATTGATGGTATGGATCATGGAATAAGGTTGATCCACTTGCACTCTCAACCGCTCTTTTTTTCCAACTGGAAATATGTGCCTCTAACATAAGGAACTCCCCGGATTATTGTTCTTGTTTCCTTGGTGTTTCCAAGTGAAAATATGGGACTTTTGATTTGTTCTGTCAAATCTTGTCTCCCTGGGTCTTTGGAAAGGAAAACAAAGATCAACACGCTTTACATTGTCCACAGTTAGATTTCATTGGAAGCACAGCTGTTTTTGTTCATGTGATTCTTTTCTTTTTCCTTTTCTCTAGCTAGATCTTTGGCATATATTTAAAGAGTGAGGAAGCAGAAAGTGAACAACAATAATTCCTTTGATACTAGCAAACTCTCTCTTTCGTTTGAAGTATGTATCAAAAGTATGACGTGATTTGATTTCCCATGATTTCTTTTGAAGAATAAAAAGGGCAGTCCCGGTGCACAAAGCTTCCGCCTATGCGGGGTTCGGAGAAGGGGTGGACCACAATGACCTAAAGTACACAGCCTTACCTTGCATTTCGCAAGAGGCTGTTGCCACGCCTCTTGAAGAATACCACAGCTAAAAATGTTGAGAACCTTATACCAAATTCATCCGTTCAATCCACACGGTTATATATGCCAAGGAAGTGATATATCTTTGCTTAGAAATTTGCATTTTTTAGGTTATCATCATCATTTCTTTGTAATCTCGAGGAAAAGACCAGTGAGACAATCAATTTCTCCAAGAACAAGCAGGATCATGCAACTGTTAGAGGATTGTCGCGGGTGTCTTTATTACACCAGTCATGATAATTCCTGTCTCGAAGTATGAATGTTCTAGGTCTATGATGGTAGTTAGTGGATTCTGACGATAATAATGGTTAGTTAGGATTACTTTTCTTGTTTCTCCCTTGCTTTGACGGCAATTTGGATATCTTAGTATATGCTAGCAATTTGATGGATTTATTTATTGTTTTCAAGACTGAAACAACATGTTTAGCATATGTGATCATCGTGTTATGCCCAGTCTGAATGAAACAGATTTTAACTCCAAAGAAAACACCAACCCAATGGCAATGTAACTTGATGAAATGCAAATGAGATAATTGACCAAGCAATTTCACTGTTCCGGTTGGATTGTCCTTCAGATCGTTCTTTGATGTAGAATTAGATACTAATGATCTAGCAGTGATCCACAACTTACGGCATTCGTTCTATAATGGTAGTAAGTGACCTCTCACTGGTCCATGATCTTTTTGCATATTGATTCATGTTTGGGTAACAGAGAAACAGACGTGAAGGGAAGTGTTGGCGCAACAGTAAAGTTGTCATTGAGTGACCTCGAAGTCACGGATTCTAGATGTGAAAACAGTCTCTTGTAAAAATGCAAGTAAGGCTGTCTACTGTAGACGCCTGTAGTCCGCCCTTTCCCCGAATCCCGCCCTTTTAGATACAGTCATAAATATCCATTTCAGAAAAGAAAAACCGACATAAATCAAGTGCAATGTCTAATAAAGACCTATAACTTCTTATTCTTATTATTTAAGTCACGCGTGACATAAAAAATAACAAACATACTTATCTTGACCTTAAACAGTCAAGTGCAAAAGTGCAAAGGAAATGAAGTCCCTACAGCCACTCCCTACTGTAGTACTCAGGAAACCGATAAACAAATATAGCTCCCTTATGACCATACCACACACTTGCTATAATTGAAACTAGATTGTTA
Organism: Warburgia ugandensis; assembly: GCA_035236585.1. Lineage (NCBI taxonomy): Eukaryota > Viridiplantae > Streptophyta > Magnoliopsida > Canellales > Canellaceae > Warburgia > Warburgia ugandensis. The sequence goes on from CP141130.1 coordinate 79,599,235, forward strand.
AACTTAATCCGTGCAGCATCGGTAGAGGATGTACTTCTCCATCGGGCGTTTGCACTCGGCACACACCACATTCTCCTCAATCCTCCCGGTGGTCCCTGGAAGGATAAGGCGAGTGCAGTGTTCATGAGTTTGGTAGGGGATAAGAGCATTCGAAAGTGCTGGAATGAACCCGTCGCGCTCCACGCTTTCCTTCCACTTGTCGAACTGAATCAAGCACTCGGTAATCTTCTTTCCATGAGCTTTCAGCATCTCTGTGGATCCTCTACTTATAACCACCCATCCCTCATCGCTCCCATCAAAGCTAAGCATTGACATAATCTCTTGCATTATGGGGTCATTCTCAATCGTGCGGCCATGTTGCATTTTCGAGTGCCACATGCTCTCTAGGCGAACCCAGAAGAACCAGATCATCACTGGGTCTTGCCAGTAGCCACTCAATTTTTCATCAGCAATCAATTGGATAACTTTCTTCACCCGTTCCTTGGGATTACTCTTCCCAACATATATCATCTCTAAGGGAATTCGGGATTCCTGCACCACGCGCCTCATTGCGTTTGTGAATTTTCGGATCCATTCGATGTCTTCCCCTCCATACAAGCAGATAAACCTCCCTTCCCTTACCTATTACATAATGAAGGCCAAGTTAGATGTAACAAGAAAGAACAATATATTTTCGATACAGGGTAAGTTTTTGGACTCTCAATTAGAGCTAAAGGTCACTCCCAGAGAGTGATTTGGAAGAATTTCCACTGATCCAAACGATATAATTTCCTAATTATTATTCTTGGTAGCAAAAATGCCAGGAATCACTTGCTGGACGGAATTAATGCAATCTGAGCAACACAAACATGAAAGGACAATATTTTTAGTAAGGGTTATAGATCTTACCCATGTGAGTATTAATGGATCGATTTCATCAGCCAAAAATTCAAGCCTCCATGTTTCCTCCTTCCAGAGGGCTTCCTCCCTCAGACCAGAAAAGGGGAAGGCTAGACTTCCCCAGATCCACATCATGTGGAGTGCATTTTGGTTCACAACTCTCCCTTGTGGATCCAACACAACTAGTAATGGCTTCTTATCAAAATGCCACACCTCTTTGATATATCTTATCACTGCTGGTTCGAGTAAGGAAGGATGGTGTAGTGAGTACCATGGCATTGAAGCCGCCAACAGGTTAAAGTTCTCCTGCTTAATATCGTTCCATGATGATCTATCTAGCACGGGGAGCCACACCACTTCATAGTGCCTCTCTACTTTCCCGTGGTGGGTGTCATTGTAGATCTGTGCAAGAATGAAAAGCTCCTCACGGGAGATATCAAGGTCTGAGATGAAGAGCATCACAATCTTCCTTCGCAGCACGTCGATGCTAACCTGAATTAGATGATTAAGAGGCAACTTAATTAGTAACACTATGAAAATACAATAATATTCACAGAAAAGCATTAGAGTTTTAACACTGTTTTGAGCACTTGTAAATGGCATTTCTGTGAGAATATTATCATTCATAGGGTTGCTTTTCATTATGAGCCTATTCGTGCGCTTTGATGTGTCTTTTCACATTAACCTTGTATGAGCAACTGGAGAACTATAGATTGAAGGTTCAAAACCTACCCTTTTCTTGGTGATAGGATCAACCAGAGGCAGATCATCCGTTGAAGAAATCACAGCCCTGAGAATCTTCATGTTGTCCATGTGGATTGTTTCGAAAAGGCGGTGGAGTGTCTGGAAAGCCTCGACGTGTTTCTTTTCATCTGTATTTTATCAACATCGATCCATTAGTCTTGTTAACATAATCAATGGTCAAATTTTGGTCTAAATTTGGCGCCCTTTTAATCTATCAAGAGACAAGTAATGATCAATTGATTGTAATCTCGGTGATCTTAGAATTCTTTCTACTGACCAATATGCTGATGGCAAATTGCAAGTTGCTTCCTGAGGTGTTCATGTATGTTTTTAACCTTGTGGGCCAAGCTAGATAACTCCCAAGCCTCTGTTGTCGAGGTTACGTACCTTAAGAGAATATACTTGAGTTCATGATCATGATGGTGATGACGAAAGAAGAAGAATAAAAAGTGAAAGATCAGGAAAGATTAGAATGTGCTGTACTTACTCATGACCCATTCCTATCAGACCAATGATTTGAGATGCACAAGCTACAGCACTTCTGATGGTCCAATAAACCGCAGTAGGGATATGAGTCATGGCCATGGCCATGGCGGGTGTGTCTGTTGAAATGTAGTCGGAAGGAAGCTCCTTGAATTCGATGATGCACTTGGTCACATCTAGCATGGCCTCGACAAGGGTGTTCAGAGCATCAAAACGGGGTTTCAAAGCATCGGTATGTTCTAGGATCTCAGGCAATTGCTTGAGTAGTGCCACGGACTTGGCTAAGGGATTAACGGTATATAGTTGTGCCGTGAGCCAAAATTCCCCATAGCTCGCGGCGAACGCTGCCAAGGCCAAAACCACCTTGGCATCCCACGAGTAGCTTGATAATGTGTTGAAAAGTGCCACAGTTGTTGCGTGCGCATCTCCTCCACTGGAGCACTTGCATGATATCTGGTACAATAGGCATATATTATACATGAAAGAACTTACTTATGAAACTCAATGAGTCGACTTTCAAGTGACTTGCTATAATGAAAAATGTTTGATAGCAATACTGAGACTTGAAAACAACAACTTTAAGATAAATGTGCAGCCAATTTAGCTAGCACTTCATGTTTATAAATTTGTTGAAAGTTTTAATTATTTGTATGGAATTGACAACTTTTGCTAGAAAGTATTTCTCGAGTCTTTTCATGTTATGAAGCAGTCAATTTGAGATTAATTGTACTTGGCTAAAGATGTTGTTCATCGACCCAGTATATAATTGCAGAGCAGTTAGATCCTCTGCAATAACTTCGCTTTTCTATCTTATCTATGTTCACATCTTTCTTGTTTTCGCCTCTTTGGTATTGCGCTATCTAGGCTCTGATCTTCTTTGTCAGTCATGTAAATATTCTCATTTGTTTAATGTACTGCAGACACTCAAAAAGGGAAAAAAAGAAAAGAAAAAAGAAGCAACTTTGCAGGCCTCAAATTTGAGTTAAAACGAGTTTTTAGATTATGACAGAGGAAATATTACAAAGAATTACAGACCAGTTTTCCTGTGAAGTTGTCCAAAGACACAAACATTGATTTGCCAAGTTACCTCACATCCGATCCTGTGTATGGTGTAGGCGAGAGCTTCAAGCATAGCAACAAGTCCGACGTGCTGGAGATTCCTGTCCTCCAGGGGTTCATGATGTGCGTGTGGCCCCTGCAGAAAGCCTCTAGGCATCAGTAATTACTGTAACTGACTCTTGCCTTCATATGAAATGCTTGTGCAAGTATTGCAATGTTAACAGTTCATGATAAAAACTTGGACTACGAATATAACTTCTGGTTAAGGTAAAAACAGCGTCAACTTGAGAGGGTCCACAATCGGTATGTTTAAATCTCTTAAAAAGATGACTAGCTGAAGGTACAACCTAGTCCACGCGATCGAGTTAATGATTGACCGCAATAGTAGTGGCAAAGCAATTTCATCGTTAGCAATGTATGAAGCAGCTATGGTCATTATACTTGTCGCAGAAACAGCAATTGTCTTAAAAATAGCTAGGAATAGCAATGTTGGTAGCGTTAGAATTAGACCAAAGAAGAAAGAAGGACAAGTAAAATAGAGGTACGCTTCTCAAAAGGGTTAAAAAAGATAAAACTAGGTAATTTACTACAAATTTGTCTGTCCTGGTGATGTTGACTTTCTTTCGTCACGAAACCTATGGGTCAGGCCCAATTAAAAGAAAGAAAAAATTACCATACTAGGAAAAAGGCAATGGGATGATTTGCTAGGAGAAGTATCACCCACTTTTTAAGTCAAACTTTGTAAGAGTCGCATTTAGCTTGATAGGGCTAAAGAAAGTCCAGGTACTAGGAAAGTTTCGAGTCTGATTCAGTAAGCAATGGTGGTGGTGGTGGTGGTGGTGGTGGTGGTGGTGGTGGTAAACACGTTAAAGGGAAAAGAGTGAAAAGACAAAGTAATCCTACAACTAAGACAGTAGGGGTGGCCCGTTGCAAGATGTCCTCGACAACGCCAAGGAGGGGTCGAACATCGATATCACGACCATCGGGTGCATGGGTCGAAAGGATCTGCTTCATCACGACGCTATCGTCCGAAGACGAAAACAGGTGGCGATCAGTCCTGATCATTTGCATCTTTTGAGCGGGTGGTTGTGGTGCTATGTTTGCCATAACGATGCTGAAGGGAACACTAGCAATCAGAGAGGCGGATGGGCTTGCGAGGTGGAAGGCATGCATGCAATTGTACGTTTATATCCAAAACAAAGGAATAAAGCCAAGTGAATCTACTTCTTTGCTTCACACTAGGGTTTTAACTTTTTATTGGAGAAGTTCCTTACCGTCAGAAAGTGAATGCAATCGTGATCCATGTCTCACGATGTGTATGCATGAATGAAGACATGGATGGTAAGGCAGGCGAGTCTATGACTCAAACGTGGCGATCCTTGGATCACAGTTGAGATTTGAGTTCTTGCAACGGATATGAACGATCGGAAAATGATTTTTTTGCTGCATTTACTTGACAGCTGCTGGCATAATTAGAACAGCTTCAAATGCGAGCCCACGTTTTCAATGACCCAAACTATTGATTGGCTCCAAAATTCTCCCTTTGTTTGATGATTCTAAGCCTTGGATTCTGGAGATTTTGTGCATTAACAAGCTAATGTAGACCATTGTTTTTCCATTTCTTAACTGTACAAGAATTTGCAACTGCCGAACGGGTCAAATTTTTGTCTGTACTATTCAGATTGCACAGCCTAGCAGATGAATGGTTTGCATGCCTACAATTGTAGGCCCTGTTCGCTCTTCTTGCAATGGAGTACCTGTGAGGATAGCATGTGCATCCATCATATAAGAACTAATCTTTGTGATAATATTCAGCCAAGATGACGAACTTATGCCCCAAAAATCAACAGTAAATATGTAGGTCGCTGGTGAGCTGATATTTTGTTGCCACTTATTCAAAGTAAAGCTTTTAATTTGATGAGGGATCTGAGTTTGTTCTCTATGATCCTTAAAACGATTATGCATGATTTGATATTCTTAGCAAAAAAATAAGGTAGGGAAGATCCTTTCCTAATGAAAAATGAGAATCGGTCCCTTACTTCATCTGGGAATTTTCAATGAAGAGCAAAAAGAAGAAAAGGAGATTCGGGGATACTTAGGGTGAGATTTCATGGAGAACCCAATGAATCATTGCATCATATCTAGGACTTTAACTTTGTGAAAGAAGAAACAAGGGACCCACAAACCCCACTTTAAGGATATCATCATGAGTCACGACGAGGACCCTCCTCAAACGGATCTTTAAACTCTCTTCCATAAGTCCGTCCTTCATTTTAAAACATTCATTAAGGAAGGTCCCCAAACTCATCTTTTGGCTCGTATATCTTGTACGTAATTGCAAAAGGAACGGCTGTATATATTGAAACTTGGACGTATGAATACCAGGTGGCAAGCACCATCTAAGAATAATCGACAAAGAGAATGTTAGTGGAAGGGGAGTCCTCTAATCTCATTGCATAAGCCAAGTGGGGCAAGTCCAAGTCCTTAGAGACTTGTGCATATATACTCGGAGATATTCATCAAATTATAAACTGTTTTCCTTTATCTTTCTGTCCTGCCTAGAAATCTGCTAACTCATCTAGGGGCTCTTTAGCTTAGAACATGGAGTAACAATTAACAGCACCTTCGTACATAGGGCAAACTCTACCGTCCGATGTATTTATTGTCTGTCCTTATAGTGCTTTAGAGAGAGAAAGAGAGAGGAGGAATTATATGATGTGACCGGTCTCATTGTGGTTGCATCATAAGCATCCTAAAAATGGGCTAAAAAACTCACTTTAAAAAAAAAAATTATAATCCAAACTTTTTTACCTGATTTGGCTCACCTCATATATCATCGGTACCAAAGAGGTCGTGGAAGAGACATATCTAAGTCCTCCTTTTCATGATGTTTCAAAGCAAAAAAATGGATCATGAAACATAGAAAGGCTCCAACTTACAAAATACCATCATTTTCTTGCTTCAAAAGTTCAAAAATGGACTTAGAGATGTTTGTAAGGCGAGCCAAATCAGATGAACCATTTGCATTATAAGAAGAAGAAAAAAAAAGGTTGGCCCACCTGCCCATTTTAAGGATGCCTGTGATGCAGCTACATTGAGATTGGTTGCATCATATAATTCAAAGAGAGAGGAGAGAAATTATATGTTGCAACTAGTTTTATCATAGCTACATCATAAGCATCCTTAAAAGTGGGCAGCCGCTCACTTTTCAAGTTTTTTGCTTGATCCAAGATGTTCATCTAATTCATCTCATGATACGTATCCAATGTATGAAAAATCTTGTCTATTGCATATCTCTAAGTTCTTCATTTTCAGACATTTTAAAGTAAAAAATTAAGCAATTTAACACAAAAAAAGCTTTCAAGCATAGAAATAGTCTCTGTTTTTTAGCTTTCAAATATCTAAAAGAAAAGAAACTTAGAGATATAAAATATATGGGATTTTTCATACCTAGAGTCTCTATGATGAGACAAATTAGATGAACATGTTGGCTTACAAATATATATATATATATATATATATAGATAGAGAGAGAGAGAGAGAGAGAGAGAGAGAGAGAGAGAGAGAGAGAGAGAGAGAGAGAGAGAGAGAGAGAGAGTTTCGAACAATTATATAAATGTTCATTATATTAGAGAGAGTTTCAAACAATTAAATAAATGTTCAAGGGGTTGCTCTATAGGTTACCTTACAGGTGATTTGGTAAGTTGAAGAAGAGTTTCGAACAATTATATAAATGTTTTCAGACATGTGTGATTGTGTTATCATGTTGGTCCAATAGATCTCTACCTAAAGGTTCATCAACCATTTGAAGAACCACGAGAAAGCAAATGAGGTTAAGGAGGGAGAAGGGATGGAATAAGGGAAAAATGTGAGAGAGAAGGGTTATGATGACTTGAGTTTTTATAACACATTTTATAATACATTTTGTAAAGACAGGGCTCTTAATACTAAAAAAATTTCACAAAACAAAGTAGCAAAAATTCTTTTCTTTCGAATTTGTTTTGTAAAACCCAAGTCACCACTTCATATATAACATAAGTAGAATTTTGTACAAGATAAAATTCCATTGAAGGAATATACTTTTATTAAACTTCAGGATCCATCCAGTGGTTCACAGTACATAGCCCATTGTATCCTTGCAATACTTCTCCAAATACACAATCCAAATTACAAAGCTCTAAATACAATACAAGCTCTCAATGCAATGTTTCAAGAGATATACCCTGATTACCTTCAATAGTTCTTCAAGTCTTGAGCTGTATCTGAGATATTATAAACATTCAAGCATTTACAATATCTCAACAAACTATGCTTGGTAGGAGATAAAAATGTAAGATATTGACAGTACAATCTCAATATTCAATTATCCCATGATTCATTCTATCATTAACATATTCATGGACCACTATCATTTATATGGACATCTCATTACTTTGTCATTTGTGTTCACCTTTATACATACATATTGTATACAGACAAATCCATTAAAATTATGAAAATAGTCAATAACCATTTCCATACTAAGCTAATCAACTCCTTTCACTATAGGAGATTAATATCTCAGCCAGTTACTATACTGGGAATTTCCCTTCTTAGGAAAAATACTTGTAATATACAATTACATGACATTTCATCATGCCATCACTTAAGGCATTTCACTATATCAATTTCATATGCATCATAATGCAAAATAATCAAGGACTACTATGCTTGCAGTTTGATCCATACAGCACACCTGGATAACTGCTCTATAATCCACTCATATCATTATCGGTGGAATTTACAATATCCATGTCCGTATGGGGGAACTATAGCTATCAAAGTGGTGGGCTTTCCATAATTGCCCCACCCGACTTTCAGCCTTTCTTAAGCTTGGTATTCAATATCATCAAGTTTCTGAGAGCGGGTGGTCAAACCTTCGTAACTCTCCTATCATAGCATTCTCATGCCTATGCCCGTTTAAAACAAAACCACAAGCATCCATACTTGTATGTAAAATAATACTAATACATATCATACTATCTATCTGTTTATATAGGGCTAAAATATTTTTTGCTTCCCAATTCAATTAAGGTTGTTCTCAATTCTTGACTTAAACATTTTATACTTATTTTCCTCATCATTTGATTGAATCGTATTTTATTTTGAGGTATTTATCATAATATATTAGTATTGTACATGTCAATACTTCAAAACATAAGATCATGTATAAAACATGTATCTTCATGTAAAGGCATTCTTAAAATCCACTTACCTTAATAAGGTATTCTTACTCCTTGAAATCTGTCATAGTATTGATCAACATATATCTGTCAAATCATACGTATAATGTCATCTTTCTAACAAAGGGTACATGCTACATGGTCTTTTGATCATCCTTATGTAGGATGATCTAAATCTTTCTTCCTTGAATAACATATAACCAATGGTTTAGTATCTTCTATACAAGTACTATCTATCTCATACATAAACAATCTATATTGGTATTCCTTTTCCTTTATTGTTTTTGATCATTCAAGATCTCATCTTATTTGATCATCCTTATCTTACTTACAATTTGTGTTAGGATTAGATAATTTACTAACCTTTTATGCTATTATTATTATTATTATTATTATTATTCAACCAGGTAATATTTTATTAGTTGAAGATAACTTACTCCATCATAAGTCTAGACAGCTCCTCTTATTTTCAATTGGCTTAAGGCTTACTAGCGGAATGATTGAACACAAAGTGGTTACTTCAATTTTCATGTAAAGAGGTGTTTAGACCTCACAAACATCAATTGAAGGTAGAGGAAGAGCGAGGCTCTATTAGAGAACCCCCTTAACCACCATGTTCAACATTCATTAGAGTGACCTTAGCTCAACTTTTCATAAGGTTCCTATGAGCATTTTAACCCTAAGTACTCTTTCTAATTTATTTTAATTAAATCCATGGTAATTTGTGCTAAGGAAATGATATTCCTTATATTATCCTAGTAACTATAGCCCTTACTATTATTAAGTCAAAGTCATTCATTTATCTTACATTTTTGGTGATTTATGGATATTGAAGCATAACCACTAATTTAACAATTATATTTACTAACTTAAAAACAAGTAACATGCTTACACTTGATCATCATATACTTTAAATATAATTGTACATCTATATCATTTTAAGAGCATTTATACTAACATGGATCCTAGGTTATGAAATTTCACTCATATCCTAATGGAATCATGCTAAAATCTCATGACCCTAAGATGATTAAATTTACTAACCTATTATAACAACCTAAGAACATTAGAGCATAGCATGCTATAATTGAATAATTACACTATCATGCTTCATAAATCATATTTACAACTCTATTATCAAATAAAAGACAGTTAAACTAAAGAAATAAGTTTTATTAGAAACTTTTAATCATGATCCAATCATCTGATTTTATGTTCATCTTTTAGATCAAGGATTTTTTTTTTATTCCATTAAGGGTTTTTACTTCATTTAGGTCCAAAGGTCATATCCACAAGTTTTGTCACATCTAATCCAAGATCTTACTAGATTCCATCATAACACCATTTATCTAACCCATCTATAGGGTCTAACCATGCTTGATCTTACTGATCAAGTGGACCTTTTTGTATTTTTAGGGTATTTCTACCATTAAAGGTAGATCTCTCAAATCCTTACAGATATGTCATATAAAACCCTTAATTTCATATTTTCTTAACATTATATCATTATTAGATCAGCTTCCTAAGGTCTGATCATCCCAGATCGTAAAGATCATGGGAATAGGAAACCTAATTTCTCTTAACAAAAAGTTTCTTTCCATATTTCTTACATTTTATGCTTCCATAAGAAAATAAAATTCATAAGCTTTTTATAGCCTCTTTTCGATCTTGATTTGAAGTTTAGATGACTCCAGAATCAAGATTTTAAGTTTGCAGTCGTGCCAAGGGTCCAGATTTGATCTAAGCCCAGTGGAACGACCGAATCAGATTGGTAAGGCGAACGGGTCTGGTCAGGAGGAGCGGCCGCATGTCTGCTACTTGTGATCCTAGGTCAACTTGAGACAGTGACCGGTGATAGGTGAGACGTCCTAATTGGGACCGTTGGATCACCTATCTCCGAATCATTCGTGATCTACCATTATCTATGGCTAGAATTCACCTATCTAGGGTTTATGGGTCCCAGCTCTTCATCCAACAGCTCAGAGTTTTCATCTGAGCCTTTGTATGATGGGATCTCAACCCTTCATGCTGGAACCGTCGTCTCCAAAGGATCAACTTCCGAGGAGACCCCTAGGAGGCCAGAGATTGCTACTGGTATGCTTGGAATGAAAAGGAGAATAGAGAAACCACCTACCTAGTGTTGCCGGAGTGAAGAAAATCACGGGAGAAGAAAAGAAAAACCCTAGCTCTGTCGGGTTTACATACAGTCAAAGATTTCTCAGATAACGTTGCCGGAGAAGACAAAATAACTTAGGGAAACTTAGAAACCCCTCTACTTTACAATTTTAATGGTTCAAGATCACCATTCACTAGCTAGATTGGTCGAAATGACTTGAACTATTTGCCAGAAACAATGTCAATACTAGACTTGAGAGTGATTTGAATTTTCTGGCCATATAACCATTAGATCACCAATATTTCTTGGGGCTTTTGTAGATCAGAATATTTCGAACAGATCTAACGGTTTAAAATGTTGAAATAATCTCTAAAATTGGATGCCTAATTGATTTAGAATTTTCTGTCAGAAACCCTAGCTACCTGGGGATGATTCGTCAATTGACGCGCTTGACATTTCCACTGGGTATGGAGGGCAGGTGCATCTGTGGGCACTCTAACAGAAAAAAAAAAAAATTAGAGGGAAAGAAAGAGAATATGAGGGAGATAGGGAAGGAATTTGTAGCTAAGATTTTGGAAGAGCCTAGGGCACTTCGTATTGGATTTTTGAAAATTTTTGGAGATTTTTCTAAGTACTTATAGCATGTTTTGGAATTTTTTTTATGAATTTTCTATAATTGTGGTATTTTTTACTTTTGATCAATCTAATGGGGGAGTGGAGCTGCCACTCCAACTCGATCTCCACTACTAGCTGGTAGTGGTTTGACTATTGATGGCTGCTTCTAGAACATTGGACTACATTGTGGGCCCCACCTTAAATGTGAAATGACCATTTTGCCCTTTTATTCCCAAAAATGGAGAAAAATAAGCACTAATTGTTCGAACTCGGAATTTAGTGTACTTAGAGTCATTTTTCCTGATTTTCTAAGTACATTCTAAATATTCATGTTTTAATTATCTGTTATGAGTAAAATTACTATTTTACCCTTTTATTTATAAAATTAGGAATTTTTTATTTTAACTCGAAATTGAACGTACTTAATGTCATTTCAGTCGGTTTTTCAAGTACATTCATAATTTTTAGGTTTTAATTTATGGTTTAATCTCTATAGAAAGAGAATTTTCAATAACTTAATATTCCAGCTCAAAAAATTTTAAACTTTAAACTTTATTGATTTTCCTTAATAATTTACACAAAATTTTGGGGTTATTACAAGGGTAGTCTTGAAGAGGCTTCTGATGAGTGTGATGCAAACTTCTGGCCTAGAATACTAAAGCCAATGATGATAAATTAAATGAGGTTGCCACTTAACGAGGTCCTTCATGTTAAGGCGAAGGTGAAGGAAATGACGAAGGGTAAATACGAGTATCCTAATGGGCTTCCTAATGAAGTGCATGAGTATGAATGTTGCATTGACTACTTAAGGTCTATATACTATGATTATCATCATCATTAAAGCTTTATCCCGATTAGAGGTCGGCTACACAAATCTTGTTCCTCCATTTACCTCTTTCAAGTTTTATTATTTTATCAAGTTCAAGAGTTTTTAAATATTTTCTCACCACTTCCAACCACATCCTTTTGAACCTTCCCTTTGCCCTTTTGAAGAATTCAACCTGGATGAACTTGGTCCTTCTAATTGGTGCCATTTTCGACCTCCATTGGACATGTCCAAACCATCTAACTCTACCCTCTCTCATCTCATTACCTATGTGATGTTATGCCTAAGTTTCCTCTAATGTTTTCATTTCTTATCATACTACTCATCCATCTCAAGATCCTCACTTCAACTACACTCATCCTAAGTACTCGTTGTTCCTTGACTACCCAATACTCAAATCTATAGAGCATGGCCTACCTTACAATCATCTTAGAAAAATCTTCTTTCAATTTGAGTGTTTCCCACTAATCACACAAAACTCCAAAGACACATCTTTATTTGTTCCAACCCACCTGAATTCTTTGGGTTACATCCCTCTCAATATCCCTGCTCTCATGAATTATTGATCCCAAATGTCAAAAGTGATCTTTTTAGGGTACTTCTTGGTTATTAATCTTTACTAGTGCTTCCCTCTCACTTCTCTCATTGCAAAAATTGCCTTTCATTTACCTAGTCTTAATTCAGCTAATTTTAAATTATTTAAACTCTATAGCATCTCTCCACAACTCTAACTTTGCATTTACAACCTCTCTTGTCATATTAATCAAAACTATGTCATCTGCAAATAACACGCACTATCAAATCTCCTTGTGCATATGTTCATTAACTCATCCATAACTAACACAAAGAGATATGTGCTCAATGCCTATCCTTGATACAATCCTATGGTGATAGAAAGATCATCGCTCTCTTGACTAGTGGTCCTAACATTTATTACCGCTGCCTCATACATATCATTGATTATTTTTATGTATCCTCGTGAAACCACTTTCTCACCCAACGTCGACCATATCAACTGTCTAGAGACCTTATCATAAGCTTTTTCTAAGTCAATAAAGATAATGTGGAGGTCTTTCCTCCTCTCCCTATATTTTTTCATCAACTGTCTAAAGAGAAAATTAGTTTCCATGGTATACCTATCAGGCATGAAACCAAACTAGCTTTTCGATACACTCATTTCATATTGTAGCCTCTTCTCAGTCATTTTTTTCCAAAGTTTCATGATACAGCTCATAAGTTTGATCTATGATAACTAGTGCAACTCTTTATGTTTCTTTTATTCTTATAGATTAGTATGATAAAGCTTTTCCTCCATTCATCTTTCATTTTCTTTGATTTTATAATCTTTTTAAGCAACTTTGTCAACCAAAATACTCCAGTATCTCTCATAAATTTTCAAAATTCAAAGCTTATCTTACTTCAGGTATCATAATCTTATGGTTGTATCTATATTGTCCAACTTTATTTGGTTTTACAGTTCCTTCAATCTCTATATTCATAAGGCTATTGTCATTTGGTAATTTTTGAACGTAACTTTCCCACATTTGATTGATTTTGTTCTCTTTGACTAGTACCCTATGGGCATCACTTTTAACACATTTAATGTGGTTTAAGTCTTTACTCTTCCATTCTCTTATTTTTACAAGTTTGAACACATCTAACTATCTCTTGACCCTAATCTATTATAGAGATCATCAATATACATTGAGTCTAGCCTCACTTAATACTCTCCTGCAACCTTTCTAGCATTCTTATAATGCTCTAAGTTTACTTTATTTCTAATTCTCTGCCATGCTTTAAAGCATACTTGTTTCTCTTTAATAACTTTTTGCATTTTTTCACTCCACCACTAATATGAGCAACAGCAACATGGACAGGCGATTCAAAGGCAAAGTGTATCAGAGGCGGAAAAAGAAGATGGGGAGTTGGTTGTAGTTTGAAGTGGATTTCTTCGTATCCAGCAGTACATATTTTATTTGTTATGATGCAGGTCATGTTAAGTTTTCTTGCTTTCGTGTTATTAGTTCTTGTAATATAGGACTAGTGGGGACCTATTATGTAGGAGGTGGTTATTGTTTTTCATTCTCTAAATTGTAAGCTGGAAAGGAGATTAAGGAGAAAGGTGAAAATTATCTCAAAACTGTTTTCATGATATTGTTGGGTTCTCTCTATTGAACCCATTCTTTCACTTACAAAAATAGGTCATCAAGGAAGAAAATCTAATAAACACTCTAACTTCTCTGACTTTGTTGTTAATTGCCCTGTAACTCGATCACAAGTACGGGACCGTAACAATTTGGTATCAAAGCCAAAAGTTATGGGTGATTCAAGTAACAACCTACAAAAACAATTTGAGGCTTTCATAAAACTGTACCAGGCGGATCGCCAAAGAGAACGAGCGGAACGAGAGCAACTCTCTGCCCGTATTGAAGACCTTTCCCAGGAAATTGCTGCTACGCACATAGAGGGACAACAGGGAGATGTGGGGAGTGTGAATCGAGGCATCCGCGATCCAGCACAGGCTGCCAATCGTTTTGAAGGACAAATGCAACTCCCTAGATACGCCAGGTTGGAATTTCTAATCTTTGATGGGAAAAATGACCCGTTTGTTTGGCTGAGCCGCTGTGAACACTACTTTCGACACCAACACATACCGGAAGAGGAGGTGGAGATTGCCTGCTACCACCTTGACGAAGATGCACAGGTGTGGTTCCTTAAATTAGATAGGGACAGACCAGGGATTTCCTGGGAGGAATTTAAACGGCAATGTCATCTCAGATTTGGACCCTCAATACAAGGCAGCAAATTGGGAGAACTCGCCAAACTTCGACAAGTATGCACTGTGGAGGAGTACCAACACAAGTTTGAACAACTTACAGCCAAAGCAGGACCCCTTTACCATAGATCAGGAGGTGGACATTTTTATCAGTGGGCTGCAGGAGTACATTGCGGTGGAGGTAGAATTGCATAGGCCCAGAGATTTAATTCATGCTATGAGCTTAGCCCGGTTATATGAGAAATGTGGGGGACTAAGGAAATTCACAAATTCTCCTTCTAAACCATCACCAAGCAGCATGCCAACATCTTCTTCCAATCAAAAACTTTTCAAACGACTCACTCGTTCAGAGATGGATGAGCGTCGAGCTTAGGAACTTTGCTTTAATTGCTATGAAATTTATACAAAAGGGCATCAGTGCAAACGCTTCTTTTGGCTGGATGGGGTTGAAGAATCAGTACAAGGAGATGGAGAAGACAGCAATTTAGAGGATGTAGAACCTGAAATATCATTACTAACCCTGAACCCTAAATTCAAGGGCCCAAACCATGCAAATTCAAGGACTAATTGGTAAGCAGTCCTTGGTGATCTTGATTGACTTGGGCAGCACCCATAGTTTCATCGATTCCTGCCGAGTAAACAAACTAGGATTGGCATACGAACCAACTGAGAGGCTCCAAGTGAAGATCGCAAATGGTAGTAAACTCAAATGCCCAGGTCAGTGTCACGAGGTTCCAATTTCTATGGGTCATGAACTAATTTGTATTGATTTATTTATTCTGAAATTAAATGGAATTGATGCTGTCTTGGGGGTTAATTGGCTTCAGTCACTAGGGCCGATTTTATGGGATTTTAAGGCCAAAAATATTATTTTTAAACAGAATGGTAGAGTAGTGGAATTACAGGGAATTGAGAGTCCTCTTTCTGCTCCAATTGCTCGACTTCAATCTGCAGAAATTCAGTCCCAACAAGATACAGCGTTGAATTCACTTCTAAGTGAATTTGACAATTTATTTGAAAAACCAAAGGGGCTCCCTCCAGCTCACACCCATGATCACCGAATTAATCTTGAACCAGGAATGGGCCCAGTGGTAGTTCGTCCTTACTGGTATCCTCATGCCCAGAAAGACGAGATAGAGAAACAGTGCAAGGAAATGCTTGAGCAGGGAATCATTAGAACTAGCCAATCTCCCTACTCGTCGCCAATACTCCTGGTTACAAAAGCTGATAATCTTGGAGATTTTGTGTGGATAATAGGGCCTTGAACTCCAAAACAATCAAAGATAAGTTCCCTATTCCGGTGATTGAAGAATTACATGGAGCAAAATATTTCACCATACTCAATCTTCGATTGGGATACCACCAAATCAGAATGTCGCCTTCAGACATCGAGAAAACAGCATTTCGCACCCACCATGGACACTTCGAATTTTTAGTAATGCCGTTTGGCCTCACCAATGCACCTAGCACCTTTCAAGCCTTGATGAATGAGGTATTCCAAGATTACCTCCGTAAATTTGTTCTTGTGTTTTTTTGCGACCTTCTTATTTACAGTAAGACATGGGAGGATCACCTAGCACACCTGCAATTTGTCTTCAACTTGCTCAAGGCTCGCCAATTGTTCTTAAAAAAATCAAAATGCCTGATTGCTCAAGCACAAGTGTCCTACTTAGGCCACATCATTTTAGAAGGAGTTGCGGTGGACCAAAATAAAATTGCAGCTGTCTGATTGGCCGAAACCCAACACTGTAAAGGGGCTTCGTGGTTTCTTGGGGCTTACAGGTTACTACCGGAAATTTGTGCAAGATTACGGTAGTATTTCAGCTCCTTTAACAGCAATGCTACGCAAAAATTCCTTCCAAGGGACAGAGAAGGCCTCCAATGCCTTTGAGAAATTGAAGGAATCCATGACTAGAACTCCTGTTTTGGCCTTACCTGATTTCCACAAATTGTTTATATTGGAGTGTGACGCTTCAGATATGGGTATGGGAGCAGTTCTTCAACAAGAAGGGCAACCAATTGTTTATTTCAGCAGATCACTTGATGCTCGCCATAAGGGTCTTCCGACCTATGAAAAAGAACTTACTGGGTTGGGTAAGGCAATGCGTCATTGGCGAGCTTACTTAGACACTTCTTGGTTCGCACTGATCATTACAGCCTCAAATTCCTGTTAGAACAACGCATCATCACCTCCCCACAACAACATTGGCTTAGTAAGTTAATGGGATTTGATTTTGCTGTGGAATATCGAGCTGGAAGGTACAATACGATAGCTGATGCCTTATCCCGTAGATCGGAAGATGAGCCTATTATTGCATCAATTACCATGCCACAACTGCCTCTCTTTGACTCCATCCACAGTGAGATCCAACAAACTGATCAGTTGCAGCAACTCATACAAAAAATCCAAGAAGGTGAAGCTATTGGGCCATGGGGGTTCAGGGATGGGCTGATTTTCTTCAAACATAGGGTTTATTTGCTGCCAACTTCCCCCCTTGTTCAATCAGTTTTATCCGCTGTCCATGGAAGTAACCATGAAGGGTACCAAAAAACACATCATCGCATAGCCAAAGACTTCTATTGGAAGGGCATGAAGGCTTCCATTCAGTCCTTTGTGCAGCAATGCTCTATTTGTCAACAACACAAGTCGGAACATTTGCATCCGGCTGGACTTTTACAACCTTTGCCGGTTCCCCTCCAAATCTGGTCCGATGTATCCATGGACTTCATTGAACGGTTACCTGCTTCCCAAGGTAAAAACGTTTTGTTGGTGGTTGTTGATTGTTTCTCCAAATACGCTCATCTCCTCCCACTCTTCCATCCTTATAATGCTGTGAGTGTGGCTCGTCTTTTTTTTGACAATATTTTCAAGCTTCATGGTTTACCTGAAACAATTGTGACTGACCGGGATGTGACTTTTACAAGCTCATTTTGGACTGAGTTATTCCGGTTGAGTGGCTCAAAATTAGCTTTCAGTTCAGCTTACCACCCACAAAGCGATGGCCAAACTGAGGTCGTGAATAGAACCATTGAGATGTATTTACGCCGCTTTACTAGTGATCGACCTCATCGTTGGTTTCAATGGTTACCATGGGTGGAATACTGTTATAATACAAGCTACCATCCATCTCTTAAAGCTACACCTTCTGAAGTGGTTTATGGGCATTCTCCTCCAACCATGATTTCTTATTGTCCAGGAGCTGAAGACGAGATTTGGCGTTAAAAGATCTTAGGGATCATCTTTTCCAAGCTCAAAATTCCATGAAGGTTGCTTATGATGCTAAACATCGAGATGTCCAGTTTCAAATTGGTGATATGGTCCTTCTTAAACTCCATCCTTACCGCAAACTTAGTCTTACAGCCCAAAGGTACACTAAATTCTCCCCTCGTTATTATGGACCTTTTACAATACTTGAAAAAATTGGAGCTGTAGCTTATAAACTCTCCCTTCCCTCTTCCTCTAAATTACACCCAATTTTCCATGTCTCATGTCTGAAACATTTCCATGGTAATTCTGTTTCGATTGAACCTACTTTGCCCACTCTGTCAAGGGGCGAAGTTCATCCATTACCCCAAGCTGTTCTGGAATATCATGTATTTAAGAACCAGCCTCAAGCATTGGTCCATTGGGAAGGTCTTTCACCTGCTGAAGCTTCATGGGAAGATATCTCCTCTCTTCGGACTCATTTTCCTTCTTTCGCGCTTGAGGACAAGCGCAGTTTTCATGGGGACAGTAAATGATATGAGCAACAGCAACATGGACAGGCAATTCAAAGGCAAAGTGTATCCGAGGTGGGAAAAGAAGATGGGGAGTTGCTTGTAGTTTGAAGTGGTTTTCTTGGTATCCAGCTGTACAGATTTTATTTGTTATGATGCAGGTCATGTT
The DNA here is from genome assembly GCA_035236585.1 of Warburgia ugandensis. Taxonomy (NCBI): domain Eukaryota; kingdom Viridiplantae; phylum Streptophyta; class Magnoliopsida; order Canellales; family Canellaceae; genus Warburgia; species Warburgia ugandensis. The sequence continues at coordinate 79,617,841 of CP141130.1, forward strand.
AAGTTTTCTTGCTTTCGTGTTATTAGTTCCTATAATATAGGACTAGTGGGGACCTATTATGTAGGAGGTGGTTATTGTTTTTCATTCCCTAAATTGTAAGCTGGAAAGGAGATTAAGGAGAAAGGTGAAAATTATCTCAAAACTGTTTTCATCAGATCGTTGGGTTCTCTCTATTGAGCACATTCTTTCACTTACAAAAACAGGTTGTCAAGGAAGAAAATCTAATAAACACTCTAACTTCTCTGACTTTGTTGTTAATTGCCCTGTAACTCGATCACAAGTACGGGACCGTAACAACCACTAAGTTTCCTTTATCAGTTGTCTTTTATTTTTAGATACTCTTAGAACATCTTTTATCACTTTCTTAATTGACTTGGCCATGTTAATCTACATTGTATTTTCAATGTCATTATTCTACTTTCATTTTTACCATTAACTTGTTTATGAATGATATTATCTTCTCTCCTTTTAAGTTCCATTACTTAGTTTTTTAGACTCTTATTAAGTTCATTTTCTTTCTTCCATCTCTTAATGCACATATCCATAATCATTAACCTATATTGTGTGATTAGACTCTTACTATCACCTTACAGTCCTCACAAATTGATCTTTCAATATTCTTAATGAGAAACAAGTCTCTTTGGTGTTTATATAGTCCACTTTTAAAGGTTATTAAGTGTTCATTCCTCTTTTTAAAGCATGTGTTTGTTAGAGCTATGTTAAGCACCAAAACAAAATCTAGAATAGCTTCCCCCATCTCATTTCTTTCTCCAACCTCATATACTTCATGTACCCTATCATATCTTTTCTTTCCTTTTCCAACATAACAATTTAACTACAATCCTATAAATATCTCCTCTATATTGAGAATTTCTTGCATTATTCCCTCTATATCTTCCTAGAATTCTATCTTAATTCTATCTTCTAATTCTACTTGTGAGGCATATGCACTTATAACATTTATAATTTTTTCTCTTAACACAAGCTTTATTAGTAAAATTCTATTACTAGGACTTCTTACATACAACTTTATTTTAAATTCTAATCCACAAATATCCCTGTGCCATTTCCATTATTGTCATTTCCTATGTACCGAGCTTATACCCATCGATTTCTCTGATTTTGGGCCTTTCTACTTGGTTTCTTAAATACAAGCTATGTTGACTCTCATACATCTTATTATATCTACTAATTTCATGCTCTTGCCTGTCAATGTGCCTATATTCCATGTGGTAACGCAAATCGTATTATCCTGCATTAGTCTCCTCACATGCACACACATAGAATGGCATGAAAACTTCTGCCTACTTTTCGCTACACCTTGATTCTAATGTAATGCGTTGTTTTTTAGGAAACACTCTGGCAATCCTTGCCCATTTCTAACTGTAATCATGACCCAATGTAAAGCATCTCTTATGGGGGGGACACCCTAGCAACCCTTGTCCATTTCTCATTGTATCTGAAATATGATGCAGTGCATCACTTATGGGGAACGCCCTAGCCTTATGAAATGTCGAATTAACATTCATGTCATAAGATTTTGTCAAAGGCAATTGGCACCTAACGCAACCCTCCTCTGTATGGGCTTGGGACCGCCATTGAGATCATAAAATCACACAAGCAGAGTTTCATACTATGATAACTTCTCTAACAAAAGAAGAGAACCAATGGCCTCTATTCAATGACAAAAGAGATCTTCATAATGCAGGTTGAGATTTGATTGAGGTTCATCGATGCTAATGCCACAAGGTATGTTATCAAAAAGGAAAGAAAAATAAATAGAAGTTGCTAATTGCTAACTCCCTGGGCTTAAGTATTTATAGCTACTTCCCCGAGGAAACAACCAAAGCAAGGAAGAAATGAAAGATTCGCTTACATCCTTATCTTGATAAGAGAGAATCTAATCAGACCAATCACTTTTCAAAGAAAAGTACAAAACCATGTGTTGTCCATCACTGGCTTCATCGTACCCTGCCTACTCGTCTTTAACTGGCTTATTTGTACCCAGCTACAATCTATTCCCACCCCCCGTCACTCCATAGGACTCAATCTCATAGTTCCTACAGGGTGGAGAGGGGAAATCCAATTATAAAAGATTTCATTGGAATCAATAGAGTAGACCAACCAATCAATTTGGGATTTTCCTTAGGAGGTATCAGGAAGGAATTATCTCTTATTTAATAAGGAAAAGAGACATACAAAGTTCATAAAGAGTGACGACAACATAGTTGAAGTGAGATGTGGAAGAGAAAGGGTGGAGATGTAAGCTATATGCGTCATTTGAAAGAAAGACTGATCATTTTCAAGTGAAGTCATACAATCATGATCACACATGTAAAGAAACATATGAATAGACATATGACTCCTAGGTGGCTACCATACAGGTCTATGGATTAGTTCAAAAGTATAGTATGTTGGATTAGCTAATATGCAAGATGAGGTAAGGATCACTTTTAGGCTTGATAGAAGAGCTAATAAGAAGGTTATGAAGGTGATCTATGGTTGTTTGAAATCATTGTTGCAAGCTATGAGTCTATGCAAGTATAGACACCCAAATTTGTTTAATAAACAATCAAATAAGAGTCGACCCTACTTTGCTTTACTCTGTTTGTAACTTTTCACAATATTTAAAGTCCTTAGAACTCTTTGACCAATGATAAATATACTTTAAACACCATCAACTAATAAAAGGCTTGAAAATGGAGTCAAATACTTTATTGGAAATTACCTCAATCACCATTTCTTTCTCACAAATTTCAAAATTTTCTAGTACAGTGCAATTTTATAATCTCATTCTCAGTTTTGTGGTGCACCACAACTTGACGGTACAAGCAAAATTTGTTCTGACAACCACATCCGTTCCTCCCTAAGAAATTTAGTCTTTCAATGACCCAATACCTCAAACTTCTTGAATCTCAACAAAATAAAAAATAAAAAAAGTAACTAACAAGTACAAAGGGGTAATGAGGTAATGGTAGTTGATGACAAATACTCATAGCTCAAGGCTTGAATTAAACTGCTCTATTGGAAGTAGTTAATTTCCTGATCAAGTTCTAATCGCCTGATACTAGTGCTTTTTAAATCATTGTCTTCAAGTGAATATGTAGAATTTTAAGCCTCACTAAATTTCAAGAGGTATTTGCGTAAAAATATTCTGTTATGTCAAGATTAGATTCATCTATTTTATACATAAGCTCTCTCTAATCAAAGGAGTTAAACCCATTAACCAAAAGCCTTGGTCAACGAAGCCTGAAATGTAAGAAAAATCAAGCCTGAGATAATGAAGCTATTAGATGCTAATTTGATAAAGATTTGTGCTTATTTAGATTGGGTTGATAATATAGTAACCGTAATAAAAAGTATGGCAAGATGAGAGTTTGTGTCCATTATAAAGAGTTAAACAAGGCTAGTCCCAAGGATAATTTTGCTTTGCTAAAACATTAGTATCTTGGTAAACAATTCAACAAGCAAGCTTTGTTATCATTCACAGATAGGCTTTTTTGTTATAATCAAATAAAAATGGAGGGATCAAATAAATTATTGAAGGGGAGCTTTGGCGCAATGGTAAAAGTTGTCGTCGTGTGACCTTGAGGTCACGGGTTCAAGGCGTGGAAACAGCCTCTTGCAAAAATGCAAGGTAAGGCTGCATACTATAAGCCCTCGTGGTCCGCCCCTTCCCCAAACCCTGCATAGGCGGGAGCTTCGTGCACATGGGCTGCCCTTCTGCTTTCACAACACCATTGAGGGTAATATTAGTAGCGCAACATAAAAAAGACCAGCTACCACTCTACTCCAAGAAATGATACACAAGGATATAGAAGTCTTTGTTGATGATATGATAATTTAAGTCGAAGATAAGATACCACAATGTAAGGCACTACGAAAGTTCTTTGAAAAGATCCCAAGTATAAGCTTCAGTTAAATCCTTGAAAGTTTGTTTTTGGGGTAACAGCAGAAAAGTTACTTGGTTTTCAGGTCAAGCAAAGACGTATTAAAGCAAACCCTTCTAGGATCTGTGCTATAAAAGAAATGCCACATTTACAAACCGAGAAAGATATCAGAGGATTCTTGGGTCATTTGCAATACCTTAGCAGATTCATTGATCAATTTTTCGAAAAGTGTAAATCGATTACATGAATGTTGCAAAGTAATAATTGAAAATAGTGAATAGTGAAATGTTAAGAATCTTTTGATGTTATTAAAGAATACTTATCTAATCCACAAGTTTTGGCGCAGCTCCAGGGACATCATAAATTTTGTATTTGATTGTTAATAAAGAAACTATGGAATGCATGCTAATACAGCAAGATGAAGATGAAAAGGAACAAGCCATTTATTTTTCAAGCAAAAAAATGTTGGATTATGAGATTCGCTAGTCGCCAATGGAAAGACTTGGCTATAGCATGGGCTACTCAAAGATTATGCCATTATCTGATTTCATAAGACGTTCGCTTAATTTTGAAGATAAATCCTTTAAAGTATATCTTTCACAAAACAAAAACATTGGCAAAATATCTAGATGAGTTGTAATGTTACAAGAATTTGACATTGGCTTTATTACACAGAAAGCAAGGGACATAATAACAGAACATTTAGCAAGTCACTCCATTGAAGATCTATAACAATTCCCAGTGAATTCCCCGATGAGATATTGTGGCAATAGAACAAATAAGCAAAAGATGGTCTCTCTATTTTGATAGGAAAAGGTCACAGAGCTTTGTTTATATCACCTCACAATGTATATATTCCTATATCAACCTCCTCGTGGTTTCCCATGGCTAAATATAAAGCTTGCATTCTAGACTTGAGGCAGACTTAGCCTTAGGATCAAAACCTTGGATATTTATGGTGATTCCAAATTGGTTTTTCTTTCAAGCCGACAAAGATTAGCAAGCAAAAGAAGAAAAGCTCGTTCCATGTTGGACATTTCTTATAGAAGTTACCAACATGTTTGACAAGATTATATTTAATTACCCATGATGGAAAAACAACAAATATGCTGATCATTAGCTCTCATTGCATCTTTGACACCAATTTATGTCATGGTGGAACCTATTCAGATTGAAAAGTGACAAGAACCAGCTTTTGTTTGCCCTGTGTGATTAGTTCAGGCTGATCCTCCTTTAGGTGCATGGTTTTATGCCGTTTGGTAATACATGACCAAAGGTGAATATCCACCTAATACTTTAGCCAAAGAGACAAGATGAGTAAGAAAACAAGAAACACAATCTGTAATTTTAGATGGTAATGGGATGGCACTTTCACTCAGTGTGTATCTGAAAAAGAAGGGAAAATATTTTTCAAGAAATGCACTCAGGGGAAGCTGGCTAACACATGGATGAGGAACTTCTAGAAGGAAGATAATCAAGCAATGATATTATTGGCCCAACATTGAAAAACATTGTAGGGAATATATCCTACACTACAAAACTTACCAGATACATTATAATAGAATTCATACCCCTCCTATTGAAGTTCACATGATGTCCACTTCATGGCCCTTTTCTATAGGGGGAATTGATATTTGGTAAAATTTATCCAAAAACTTCAAATGGACACAAATACATCTTAGAGGCAATTGATTATTTTACTTAATAAGTGACGGCTACTTCTTACAAATCCCTTGAAATCACAAAGGTGGTTGATTTTATCAAGTGAAACATCATTTTTCGCTATAGATTTCCTCATGAATTGGGGTCAGATAATGAAACTCATATCAAAGGAAAAGTTGACAAGCTGTGCCAACATTACAAAATCAAGAGGCCATTTTCACCCCCGTATAGGCCACAAATCAATGGGGTAGTTGAAGCAGCTGACAAAAATATCAAAAGGATCCTTAGCAAATCCATTGATGAAAAGAAAGATTGGGAATTTAATTGCATGAAGGTTTATGGGGTTATAGAATGACAATTAGAACTTCTACTAGAAGACAATTTTCATTAGTATACAGTGTGGAAGCAGTCCACCTTGTAGAAGTTCAAATTGCTTCCTTAAGGGTTGCAGTAGAAGAGACAATTCCTGAAGCTAATTGAGTACATTCTTGGTATGATTATTTGTGTTTTCCCATAGGAAAAAATTGCAGAAAGCATATGATCACACTCAAGTTTAGTTTTTCTTTAATTTCTATTATCTTCATTTTTATTCTCTCACTCTCTTCTTTAAACCCTAGGATGAAACCCTAAGTATCCTAACGGAGAAATTTGGATTTGTAGGGTTTTAGTTGAGTAGCCTTGTTTTCATGAAAGTTGAAGTTCAAGGATAAGTATCTAGAATTTTTAGATAGATCTGTTAGAACTTACTATATCTTTCCTCAATTTACTTTGGTTTATATTTTCTAGAAGTGAGGCACCAAAGAGAAACCTTTCTATGATTTTTTTTCTTTGAAGGAGACATTCTAGGATGAAAGCACTTCTAAAGGGAAACTCAAGCATAATGTATGTGATGATTCTCCCTAAACTAAAAGATAATGTTTATAAGTTGTCTTTTCTCTTCCTTCTTTTTGAAAGTTCAAGATAGAAACAAGTGATTTCCATCACATTTTATGAGAAACAACTTTGTTTGGAAACAAACAAACAAAAAAATCCTTCTCTTTTTAAGCTTCCTATATTAATACTTGGAATAGTTAAAATGCATATTCCTTTGCTTATTTCCATTTCCTTGTATAACTTATTCATGTAATTATCATCTTACAGTTAAGTTTTCAATTCTAGCATTCATTATGTTTGTTCTAGATTTTTATGTTTCTAATGTTTCTTGCATTAAATTATAAGTATTTTGTCATTTTAATTCATTAGTTAGTTTCTAGAAAGGAATTTTCATATTTCAAAGCATTTTTTGTTCATGTTTCCATCACAATTGATTCATTCCAAGTTTTCAAAGGCACTTTACCACTTGATTCATCAACCATCATGACACATATTTTGCACCCTCTGACCAATCAACTTTGATTTTCAAACACAATGTTTTCAATAAAAAAAGAGCATCCAAAGGCCCTTGAAAATCATTATATGGCAAAAAACCTTAATCTTTAAAATCAACGATCTTTTGTCTACAACCTTTTGCTCAAGGAAGGGCAAACCATATACATCCAATTTGGCCTGAGCACCAATCCCATGCTAATAGTCAAGAAGAAGGATGGAAGTTGGCAGTTTTGTGTCAACTACGAGGCCTAAACAAGTTGATCATCCCTGATAAGTTTCCATACACACATTGATGAGTTGCTGAACGAGCTAAGAGGAGCTGCGATCTTCTCTGAGCTAAATCTTAAATCGGGCTGCCACCAAATAAGGATCAAGAAACAGGATGTTTGCAAGACAGTCTTCAAAACTCACAAGGGTCACTACAAATTTTTGGTCATGCCTTTTGGCTTGACCAATGCCCCATCGACCTTCCAAAGCCTCATGAACGATATCTTCCGCCCACATTTCCGTAAGTTTGTTCTGGTATTCTTTGATGACATTTTAGTCTATAGCTCTAAGATGGATCTACATTTGCAACACCTCACCCTTGTCTTGCAGCTACTAAGTGACAACAAGTTAGTAGCTAACCTAAAGAAATGCACATTATGTCAAACTTCAATCGAGTATCTTGGGCATGTTATTTCAGCTAAGGGTGTAGCAGCCAACCAATCAAAAATCGAGTGCATGGTCAGCTGGCCTATTCCCACTGATGTCAAGGCACTAAGAGGATTTTATAGGATACTGCTGGAAGTTTGTACGATATTATGGGATTGTAGCCGTACCCTTGACGCAACTTCTCAAGAAGGATGGCTTCCACTGGGACGCCAGTGCACAGCAAGCGTTTGACATTTTGAAACATGCTATGACAACAATTCTTGTCTTAGCTACTCCTAACTTCACCAAACCATTTGTTTTGGAGGCTGACGCTTCTGGAAAAGGCGTAGGGGCAGTACTAATGCAAGAGGGCAGACCCATCGCGTTCTTCAGCCAAGCTTTGTCGATTAGAGCACAGTCCAAATCTGTATACGAAAGAGAGCTCATGACCATTGTGTTGTTAGTCCAGAAATGGCGTCACTATCTAATGGGTCGGCCCTTCATTATATGGACAGATTAGAAAAGACTTCGCTTCCTCACGGATCAATACATCTTCAACAATGACCAGCATAAGTGGTTAATCAAGTTAGTGGGATTCGACTTTGAAATTTAGTACAAGTCGGGTTCGAATAACTGTGTGGCAGATGCTCTATCTAGACGGCAAGAGTTCTATACGTTAGATTGTCTTGAGTCCATTCCCCTGCCAAGCCCCTCTACCATGGCCATCCAGCCTAATCTTTTCGCCTTCACGGTTGTTAGATGTGAAGGCCTAGAACAGATTTCTAATGACATCCAGGAAGACCCAAAACTTAGAGCTATCAGTCTACAGCTCACACAAGATGCCACTAGCCAACCAGGGTACACGTTAAGGCAAGGGAAGCTTTACTTTCGGAGCAGACTAGTACTGTCCAGACGATCTCCACGCATCCCTCTACTACCACAAGAGTTCCATTCCACTCCAAACGGGGGACAATAGGGTTTCTTCCGCACCTACAAGCGCATTTCACAAGCCTTGCACTGGGAGGGAATAAAAGGCAATGTTCAGAAGTTTGTAGCAGCATGCGACATATTCAACGGAATAAATATGCTTCCACTAAACCGACAGGTTTGCTTCAGCCGCTCCCAATTCCTTTATCTTCCTGGGACGATATTACCATGGATTTCCTAGGCGGACTGCCCAAGGATAAGAGCTATGACACGGTTCTGGTAGTAGTGGATCGCCTCACCAAATATGCCCATTTTATACCCCTCAGCTACCCTTACACCACCTTAGACGTTGCTCTTCTTTCGGCAAGGAAGCGGTCAGATTATATGGCTATCCTCGTTCCACCATTACGGATAGAGATCCCATCTTCATTAGTCATTTCTGGAAGGAATTATTCAAGATTGCTGAAACCACATTAAAGATGAGCTCGGCTTACCACCCTCAAACGAATGGGTAGTCGAAAGTGGTTAACCACTGTTTTGAAACCTATCTCCGTTGCTTCATCAGAGGCAAACCCAAGACCTGGCCAACTTGGCTATGTTGAGCTGAATATTGGTACAATACCACATTCCACAGCACTATTGGAATGAAACCTTTTTGGGCCTTGTATGGACGGGATCTGCCTCTTTTACTCAAATTTCCAAAAGACAGCTCATTAGTCGATGAGATCAATAGCCAACTACTTTTTCGGGATGCAGTGCTGGTCAAACTGAAGCAACAATTGGCGAGTGCTCAAGTGCACAAGAAAACCCAGTCTGATTCACGCAGATGGGACTTATCTTTCTCTCCAAGTGATTTTGTCTATCTAAATATTTGCCCATACAAACTTAAGTCCCTAGCCACTCATGTCAACAAGAAGCTATCTCCTCGCTATTATGGTCTTTGCAAGGTGAACCGTCGAATTGGAGAAGTGGTTTACCACTAGAGCTTCCTCCCACTACCAGAATCCATCCAGTATTTCATGTTTCCCAATTGAAGCCCGCGGCTTCGCCATCTCTCAGTCCACAACCTTCGCCCACCAATCTTTCAGGGAATCTAGAATTGCAAGTATATCCCGAGCACATTAAGAATACCTGAGTGCTACCAACTAGACAAATAGAGGTACTATTACAATGGCAGGGCTTATCAGACCATGACAGTACGTGGGAGTTGTTTGACATCATTTAGTCCCAATTCCCTGACTTCTACCTTGGGGACAAGGTGGTTAACTTGGAAGGGGGGGTTATTGATAGGGACAGTAATAGGCAAGGAAAGAATCAAGGACGTGGACGTTTGGGCTGATATACTACAAGAGAAGTGGTCCCGAAGCCAGGCCGTTAATTACCTTAGCTAATTCGGTTACGGGAAGGAGGAGGAGAGAGATATGGAGGGGAATTCTGTTAGGAAAGGGGAATAAGGGAGGAGATGAAGGGGGAAAGAAGGGGGGAACCTGGGGGCAAAAGACATGAGAAGGCAGACAGTGCCTGGGCAGGGGATTCTCCTTAGTGTTAATATCCTCTGTAGAACTTAGTGTTCATCACTGGTTGTAGTCCTCGTCTTCTTTGAATACATGTATTGAATCATTCTTGATCTCTACTGTCTAATGTGTATTTGGAAGGTTTTTTTTTTTGTGCAGACGTATCAGTGTTTTGCCCAACCAAAAGCACCAAAATCTGATATTGTTAATGAGACATAATCTTAGAGGTACATGCAAGAGTAATGCGACTGTAAAAGTAAACTCGTCCTAATTGCACCATTTCACAGACAAAGCTCAGAATTCCAGGCCCAGCAACACCAGCAGAGAATTTGAGGACAACATATTAGAATATCAGAAAGTTTCTTCAAACTAAGCTTTGACCTGGAAATCGACAAATTTCCGACCAAAATTCATGAGAAAATAGAAAAAGGAAAAAGCTGTCGAACGCATCAATCAAATTATCAGCATGAAAACTCACCCGTTTCCTCAAGAGACTGTTCCAATGCTCCAAAGGAGCACCAATCTGAAGCCCTAACTCGCCTCCGAGAACACTTGAAAGAGGGGAAGCAGATCTGCAGTTCTAGTGGAGCAATCGAACCTGGTTTGGGATTTTATGGTGGTTGAGTCAAAATGTGTAAGCCTGCATTTCTGAAGAAACCTAGATTCACTGTTGGAGAGTGAGGAAGCCGCTCGGAGGGCTCAGAAACGAAAAGACATGCGAGAGGAGGCTCCGATCCGCTCAGAAACGAACAGATTGAGCAGCTACAAAATCGAGCAAATCTCTTCTTCTTCTCCTTCTCGTTGGAAATTTTGATGCTTTACATGCCATCGAGAGCCATGGATAAAGCAAGGGTCTACAAGCTGGTTCCGATCAAAGCAGAGTGGGAGGTTTTGAGGAGAGAGAGAGGAAGAGAGAGATGAGTATTTTACCTATAATACCCTTGTGGTTTTCAAAATTTACTGCTTCACCTTATCATTTTAATTGTAAAACGTTGATATTACTGCCCCTCTTATTTCACGAACATTATGGAGGTTCAGAGCGTAGTAAACGTAAGTTTCCAACGGTAGAGAGAAGGGGACTTCCTTGGATACGACTCTGGAGGGGTGATTTATTTATCCTCTGACTTGGCAGTTGTCGTCGTCGAATTTTGAGGTTACGGATTTAAGGCGTAAAAATAGCCTCATGTAGATAAGGCGGTTGTCGTACTCTAAGTTTTTGTGTCCACCCCTTTTCTAAACCCCGCATACATGGGAGCTATCTTTTTTTATATACAGCTTTTGTCATGGTGACTAAGACAGTAAACAGTAGGAATTTGGGTTCAAGTACTAAGGTGAGTTTTTTAAGTTCCAAAGTCTAACAAAGCAGAGGTTGCTCCATCGAATCTACACATTATTCCAAATTATGTAATTAAGAGTCCTGTTGAAAGGTATTTAGCCTTTGGTCTCCTGCAACAAGGCGTCTCTCTTTGTTACACTTGGTCGAAGGTTTAGTGGGCACTTTCTCTCTTAATAAAGAGAGCTGAAGTAGATTTAGGAATTGGGACAGCATGTTCTAAGTAGTTTGCCTTACATTTCTGTGGTGCATTAAGAAAAAAAATAAAAATGGTTAAGACTTCTAGCAAGAGTCGCGCTTCTAAGCATTCGAAGAAGGTGATCCTCTTTTGACGTGTGGTGAAATTGGTTTGTACATAATGTTGTTCATCATGTTTGGCGTACCTTAAATAGACCAGAGATGTCATCGGATGCTTTTAGCATCTCTCTTTTTGAGTTAAGTATCAATGCCTTCTATTTTTTAGCTTTTATTCAAAAATACCCAAGACAAGTGGTTAAGATCATTCAAATACATTAATTTCATCGAGATTACCTATTTTTGGTATGTCGAATATGATGAATGGCTTAGATCTATAAATTCAATTTCACCACATATAAGAAAAAGAGTGTCCAAAACTCCTACGGAGACTATAAATAGTAAAAAACTATTATTCAAAAAATAAATAAACAAACACAAAATGAAAAGCTTGAACAAAAAGTGCTCAAATTCTTTGCATGGACTGACGTTTAGATAATTTTAGTTTTTTATTAGGAGGGAAGAATTACAAAGAAAATCACACTCACACACCCTCCTAAATCTAATCATAGCCAAAGGAGAAAATAGCAACCCAAATCTATGAAAGAAGCATATTCCAAGAGTTGGATAAGAGTGTTGGATCATCCAACTAGAACTCGTAATATATATATATATATATATATATATATATATATATATTCCTTTGATCATGCTCTACATAGGCGATAATTCATAAATCTTCTCCAGTGGATAATCTTAAACATTCAAATGTATGAGATTTCCTTATTCTTAACTTTCTAAGGCAATTCACTTAGTTTCCATCACACAAAAATGATGCTAGATTAATTATCATAGCAAGCTCCATTGCAATGCATATGTCTTAGATTAGCACCATGTTATGTCAACAAAATATGTCTTTCAGTTTCTTTCATGGTCTGTTAGCGACAATAGTATATACAACAAAATGTACCCCTTCAGAGGGTAATTAGACTTATATTATTTGAACATATCCAATAGATACTGAAAATGGCACTAGTTAAAAAAAGTGAAGCGATCCAAGTCAAAGATTCTACAAAGGCAAGGAGAAGGCCAAAAAGAATAACAATAGAAGTAGTGAGAAAAGATTTAATAACTTTGGAATTAAATAAAGCAATAACACTTAATAAAGGAGAATGGAAGAACAAGATTCATGTGACCGACCCCTAATCAAGACTTAATGACGATGATATATATATATATATATAATCTTCGGGACACACCTAATACAATGTAGTTACAAAAGTTTTACTTTTTTCACTAAAAAATTTTCAGTTTTTTTGTCAGTCATATCAAACTTTAAAAATATGTGTCTTTTCTTTTCTTTTTTACATTTATATTTTTTCTCATTTAATATCCTTTTTTAAAAATATTTATAATTGTTTTTAGGTTTGTAACTTTCTTTTATTTATATGATCTTTTGTTATTATGACATTTTCATATTTAAGACTTTTCATTTTTCTTTAAATATTCACTATGCTTCAAGTTTGTTTACATCAATGTAATTCTTACTTTAAGTATGTTGTTCAAAGTATCTATAATAATATAACTTTATGCTTAAAATAGTTGTTAAATAGGTTTCCATTTGTTTTTTTAATTTTTTGTAGATTTTAAATTTTATGGTCTTTTTTCTCCAAAATTTTTTAATTTTTTTCAACTAAGAACTTTGTAACTATAGTATAAAGTAGGGATTAGGGCAAAAACATCAACATCAAAGAGTACATATTCTAGTTTCGATTTATGTTCGAGCATAATTACAAAAAAAAAAAAACTCTTTTTTTATTTTGTTTCAAAATTGTATCTTTTTCACATGCTATATCAAACTATAAAAAGGCATTCTATGCATGAGACTTCTATGAAAATTCTCCACCCATGAATGGTGCTAATTAGAGCACGAAAAAAGGATTGATGGATAGAATTTGATCAAATCTATCATGGATCTTAAGCTAAATAGATTGGATACACCATATTTGTTTTTTAAAAAGATAAAACATTTTCAATTCATATGTAATATATGTTCGAATAACGGATCCATGGATAATCTATAGTAATAAAATTAATATATAAAAGATTTACTAGTGAATTTCACAGGTAATCACAGATAACTAATTGTGATGGAATTGAATTCTCCCACAAATTTTGTATAGACTACAACACATAAACCACTCATCTTTGGTGGCACAAAAAATCTTTCAAATATTTACAAAAAAATTTCAAAATAAAGTAATAGCTAAATGATAGTTTATAGCATCTTATTATTGAGACAAAAAAAAAAAAAAAACTTTTATTATTATTATTTAAGTCTAGCTTTTTTTCAACTTTGTACTTTAAATAAATGTCCTCGGATAAATTGGTGGGAATCACATATTTAACGGATCAGATTATCCGCTTAAAATATAATTCTCATTTATTCAATCTTGTAATGCTCTTTGTGCCAAGTAAAGGGCAGCCCCGGTACACGAAGCTCCCGCCTATGCGGGGTTCAGGGAAGGGGCAGGCCACAATGGCTTAAAGTAGGCAACCTTATCCTGCATTTTTGCAAGAGGCTGATTCCACGCCTTAAACCCGTGACCTCAAGGTCATATAACGACAACTTTTACCGTTACGCCAAGGCTCCCTTCTTACCATTGCATCTTTGTGCAAGTGGTAGCCATTTTATTTTCTTCGTGTTCTTTATTCTTCAATGATTAGTTTTGAGGGCCACAAATTAGAGTCTACGAACAGCCAAACGGCTCCCAATTTTTCCACAATGTCTTATTGGTGTCATGTCACACAAGATTGAGATTAATAGCTTAAATCATTCAAGACAGCGGCACCGTTTATAATCTCACCCGTTCATATATTCAAGTATAAATACGCGCGTCCCTTAATCGTCAATAGAAAAGACTATTTAAATTCATCTCCTTGACAGTGACCTAAAAGTAATCCAACGGCCAAGAACCATCATGGCCCATGCACACCTTTTTTCCCTTCTTTAAATTGACCAGCCACCGTGCTTCAGGCGTCGTTGACGTCAAAGTCTACGCGGACTTTCTCATGAAGTTAAATTCATACAAAATGACTAAAACACCCTTATTATTTTTTATTTTTTGTTGGAATTGATAAAAGTATAAAACACCTAAATTTTACGTAAAAAAAGAAGAAGAAGAAGACAAATCTTCCTTCCAAATGATGTAGATCGATTCTCATACAGTGACCAATCAAGCGTGGCATTCATCTTCTGAGACCATCTTGTGTCCACTTTGGTTCAAAATTCTCATGTATTTGATAATCCTAAGAAAAATTTCTTTTTCTAAGACATAAACGATGAAGATTTCTACACCACATATTTGGATTTTTTGAGGCATTTGATTTTATGTATTTGTTTAGAATCATAATGATTAGGATCATCTAGGTCATGTTCATAGAAGATGAACGATTCAGATCATTGGAAAGTTGGGCCCACTTGTCCCTTAAAATTAAAAAAGAATAAAAAGTTTGGCTTTGACAATACGGCAAAATAGTTCTTTCGACTTTTAGTAGAAAAGGGTTAGGAATTTTGTTTATTATGTACGGGCAATTTGGTCCATTCCAGACACTAGAGAAAGCTCCCAGTGATTTCAAACCAGGTATTCAGACCGTCCGATCCTTCCCTTCAGTCCATTCTAGACTAATCTAAGCCGTCAATTTCTGCACTTTGAGTTTTCACCTTGATCCTGTCGGTTCTTTAAAGCAGAGAGCAAACTTCACCATTCCTTATTCAAGCAAACAAAATCCTCCCAACCAAACACCAAGTTATCCCCCAAACCCAAAACCAGCTCCCATTTCTGGCCGGAATCTGACCCACATGGCCGGGAAACTCCTTCTGTTGCTCCTCTTTTTACTCTCCCTTAGTTTACTCAGCCAATCAGTGTCTCTCGAAGCGTCAGATTCCGATGCCCTCCGTCGCCTGATAGCCGGCTTTGGTCTGCAAAGTCAACCCAACGCCAATCCTTGTAGCTCGCCGGGAATATCATGTGAACGTCGAATCGCCCGCGAATCTTCACGAATTAGAATCACCCGAATCATCCTCAAATCGAAACGGCTGAAAGGGTTCCTCTCTCCGGCAATCGGACAGCTCTCCGAGCTCAAAGAACTCTCTCTCTCAAACAACCACCTTTCCAACAAACTGCCGCGGGAAATATCCAACTGCCGGAAGCTTGAAGTCCTGAATCTCCGAAACAACAAATTTTCCGGCGAAATCCCATCTGGATTATCATCGCTTGTGAACCTCCGGTCAGTAGATCTCTCCTCAAACAGATTTTCCGGCGACTTGAGCTTTCTGAAGTATTTTCCCAACTTGGAAAATCTTTCTCTCACCGACAATCTCTTCACTGGAAAAATAGCTCGCTCTCTGAAATCATTCCGAAACCTTCGGTTTGTAAACCTCACTGGAAATTTCCTTCAAAGCCCAGTTCCAAAATCGCTCCCAAACATAAAAAATCCGTCCACTTTCGGGCTCCATCGTTACAAACTTGCAGAAAACTCCACCGCAAGTAAGCGCAACAATTCCCGTAAGTTGCCAAGTCATGCTTCCGCAACTGCTCCTGCTGCTTCACCGGCTAACATCGGCAGATGGATTCTAGGCTTCTTGGCCGGCGCTGTTGCCGGAATTCTCTCAGGCGTGATTTTCTCTCTCCTCTTTAGAATCCTCTTAAACTGCATCCTAAACAGAGGCAAAAATGTTGGGCCTGATATTTACAGTCCATTGATAAAAAAAGCCGAAGATCTAGCATTTCTGGAGAAAGAAGACGGACTTCAATCTCTGGAAGTCATTGGTAGAGGTGGATGCGGAGAAGTTTACAGAGCGGAATTAGCAGGGCCCCCACCAAAACCAATTGCCATTAAAAGGATACAAAACCCAGCGTCAATGAACGCTGCAGACATCAACGAGGAAGACAGCAAGCTTTTGAACAAAAAAATGAGGCAACTTCAGTCGGAAATCAAGACCGTTGGTCACATAAGGCACCGTAATCTACTCCCTCTATTAGCCCACATCGCCCGCCCCGATTCTCATTTGCTCATTTACGAGTATATGAAGAACGGTAGCTTACAAGACGTGTTGCACCGAGTTTCCCAAGGAACCCGCGAGTTAGAATGGCAAGCTCGCCACAAAATCGCCCTAGGCATCGCCGCAGGGTTGGAATATCTTCACCTGCATCACAGTCCAAGGATTATTCACAGAGATTTGAAGCCTGCAAATGTTTTGCTAGATGATGATCTGGAAGCCAGAATTGCTGATTTTGGACTGGCTAAGGCAATGCCCGAAGCAAATACCCATGTGACAAGTTCGAACGTAGTGGGAAGGCTTGGCTACATTGCTCCAGAGTATCACCAGACTTTGAAGTTCACTGATAAGTGTGATATTTACAGCTTTGGGGTTGTTTTGGTTGCTCTGGTTATGGGGAAATTGCCATCTGATGAGTTCTTCCAGAACACCGAGGAGTTGAGCTTGGTGAAGTGGTTGAGGAATGTGATGGCTTCTGAGGATCCAAAGACAGCTGTTGATCCTAAGCTTTGGGGGAATGGATTTGAGAATCAGATGCTTTTGGTGCTGAAGATTGCATGTTTTTGTACTTTGGATGATCCAAAGAAGAGGCCTAACAGTAAGGATGTAAGGATCATGTTGGCGCAGTTACAGCTGAAATATGAAATGTATAGCACCGAGTGAAAGTATGAAATATGAAATGTATTATGTCTTATTGCATGTTATGTGTAATGTCTAACTCTTATTTTCACTGCCTGCAGTTATAAATAATGCTCTTATTTTCACTGCCTGCTGTTATAAATAATTGTGTACTCTCTCTCTCTCTCTCTCTCTCTCTCTCTCTCTGGAACATGTGATCTACAGTGCACGTTAATTCCATCCCAATTTTGGTAAGACAGGCAGGTGCTGAATGAAGTCAGTGCATGCTGTGGAGTGAGAAGGTCCCTATTTTACTTCACTGAGACAGTGACGGGACCCCTAAGTAAAATGTCTAACAAACAACTTGCATCTTCTCTGAAATACCCTTGTCTCAAGTTTGAATCATTGCTTTCTTGGCCAATTAAGTTTAGAACTACAGCGTGCCAAGCGAGTAATTTGCTTTGTAATTCTTCACTATACCAAAAATTTAATAAATAAATAAACCCACTTTTTTTTATAGTGACTGACTTTTTTCAAAGTTTCCAACCTACAGTCTCTTGGTTGGGGAACAAATAACCCCTTACTTTAATAGAAACACTTAAGTGGTCCCCAGATTTTAGTGATTCCAGCCATTCATAGACTGATCCCAACTTACTGTGTTTTACCTTTATGTGCCGTATAATATAATCCCAATATAACCTTTTTAAGATGGGAACAAACCCAATTTTTCAGTCCTTGTTGATGGCCATAATCACATCAAGATATTGATTGAACTAAACTTCATAATAATAAATTCTTAGTTAGGCGATAAATGATGATCATCAAGAACGCACATCAATCTAATTTTAACAAGTAAAATTAAAAATAATGGGAACAGGTCAACTCTAGTTGAGATCCCTTAACTCTCAAGTAATTCACAAAGCATCGTGGCATTGGTAGAAAACCCACAAAATATTCAGTTGAAATTCTTCATCCACCCCTGAAATAGCCACGCCCAACCCACTTAGAACATTTTTTGTACAACCTTCGCTCAATCAACTGATGTGCATGAATTATCAAATAAACTAATTTTATCAAACTATTTCACCAGCATTTTTTTTTTGCATAAAACAATTCTAAGTCAGCAGGTCAAATCCCCATAAAGAGAATAAGAGCTATTAGTATACTCTAGCAATAAGAGTACAGTGACAGAAGAGCCTTCGTCAAACATTTCTAGCCCAGGTTTCAATCTAAAGTCGGGACCATCTCGTAGATGAGACAACAATGTTTGATCTTAAGGCATTGGGGGCTTAATTTCCTATAATTTGTGCCCTATTGTCATGCATGATTTTGATGGATTTGGTAAGTCAATTGCTACTTGGCAAGGGACCTCGTTTCGTGAAACTCACTCAGGAAGTAAGGGGACAAGAAGACTTGCTGGTATACAATATTACCTTGTATTTTACAAGAGGCTGTTTTCAAACCTTGAACTTATGACCTTAAAGTCACATGATGACAACTCTACCCTTCCATTGACACATGACAAGCGAAAAGACAAAAAGCAGATTTTGTGTGAGTCCTATCTAAGAGGAAGAATGCCATAGTGTGCTACGGGCTGACACTACACCAACTTGCTCCGCTATTGCAGGATGAGAGCAACTAGTTATTGATCACATCCATCTATCTAGTACCTTTCGACCCTCATATCCTTTATGCTGAAAATCAAGATGATGGAATGATTATGGGTTAGAGTGTCCCAAAATTTTGCTCCTTACTCGTTGGATATGGATCATTCTTTAGATAATGTTTCCCACCATTCATGTGTTGTGATCAGACGTACATTTTTCTGATTTTAGGCTCATGCAATCCTTACCGTTATTGGAGTGTAATCATCCAAAGTGGGAGAATTTAGATGCATGGTTCCAATCAACAAGAGATAGGGCCCATTATGCAAAAGAGGGTGAATGCATAATGCTACCATTCCTCCTTATTAATGTCGAAGCTACAATGGAGCCAAAGCAGGCATTGCACCCCTCATCCTCCCCCGTAAATTTTGGGGGGAAATTTTGTTTATATGCGTACATTCCTTTTAGCACCTCCATTTTGTTTTTGTTGAATGCAAAAATTCATTAAAGAGTATAATCAGCAGACACAAGAGACAACGATGACTTCTTAACACCCGAACCCTCTGCTTTTACAACTAGTTGAGAGTCTCCCACAATCTTTGGCCCCGAAATGGATAGCCTGCACTTTCTTTCTCATTTTCAATTCTTAGTACCAGAGGCTAGGCAAAAAAGCTTCTTTTTCGCCACAGCTGATAAGGAAAAAAGGGCAGGCTGGGGCACAAAGCTCCTGCATATGCAAAGTTCCGGGAAGGGGAGGACCACAAGGGTCAATAATAGACAGGTTTATCTTGTATTTTGCAAAAAGCTGTATTCACAACTTAAACCTGTGACCTAAAAGTTACACGACAACAACTCTACCATGGCGCCAAGACTCCCCTTTGTGTAAGTGATACAGGAGCCATGATTAATATCATTTGGTTCGATTGTTTCACATTTTCTGAAGGTGTCTTCTCAGCAATCTTTAGTCAAATTGGGCAGCTTAGAGGCAGGCATCTCCTCAGAAGGCTTAGGAGGAATAAACGTGAGTATCTCAGGAGAAGCTTGTCTAGCTGGACAACCAAGAGAGGATGTTTCATTATCCTATACATGAACCACAGGGATACCAGCAGTAAGAGGTCTCGGATTCCGAATAAGAGAATTATCCATGCTTGGTTGTTACTTGGGGGATCAAAATCCATCACTCAAATGGGTGAGTTGTTGTTCAGAGCAGAAAGAGAATTCATTCTCAATTAACATTTCATCCACAGAATCAACTGACATCTGAAACATCGGAGCCAACCTTGAATTATAAGTAGAGAAACGCCCATATGAAGGGGTCAGAGCAGGTAAAGCTCAAATAATTGGTGCATTATAATTCAAGAGACCAAGATCATTGTTAAAACTAAAGTCAGAGCCTAACCCAGTGGTCATACGCACAAGATAGACAAAAGCAAGTTGTCGAGAGGGATTCATGTGTATACGCCGTTGGTTGGAGATCCATTAGCAGATTATGATATTGAAGAACGAAAGTGAAGCCATTGTCTCTCAAAGTTCTTGTTTGAAGGTGAGGTACTCGAACCAAAAGGGGCACGAATACTTAGATCAAGCTCTAACGAGGTTAAGATGACCAAATGAGTATCGTCGGCAATGAAGAAGACTTGAAGAGCAAAAAACTTCAGTCCTCAAAAGCATCTGTGCTTGAGAACTCAAAGCAGCCTTACAAGATTTTCAATGGAGGAAATGTGCAATAAACATATGGTACAGCATTGAGGATTGCGTTTAGATTTAGCCATATTTCAGTTTTCGATTCATGTCATGTTGGGATTGCCATAGTTTTTAAAAAACTGAAAAAGATTTTCATTAAAATCATCTTCAGCTTCACCCTTACCGGCTGGCTACTTGACGCAAGGGTAGCCATATTTTAAAAAGCTAAATATGATTTTCATTTTTTCCTCACAAACTAATATACAAATGTATATTTATTTGTAAGAAAGAAATAATAGAATCGTCTTCAACTTCCCCCTTACTGGCTGGCTACCTGACACAAGGGTTGCCATCTTTTAAGAAGTTGAGGATGATTTTCATTTCTTCCTCACAAACTAATATACAAATGCATATTCATTTGTAAAAAAGAAATAATAGAATCATCTTCAACTTCCCCCAGCACCTGATGCAAGACCATCCTCCTTTTTTATCCAGGCTTGGACCGGCATTGGCAGAGTTCTTAGCCATACTTGAGACTCTCAATTTTAGTATTCATGGATTGCTTCTCAAAAGAATTCTCCTAGGATATCTCCACCGCAACAAGGTTGTGACGTTGTTATCAAATCATCAATAAGGTTTGCAATATTTAGATCTAGTTAGAAGGAATCACATTAATAGTCTCTCACATTATTTAGATCTTGCTTGGATCTTGTCCAAATCTATACAAGGTAAGTCAAACCTTAGGAAAGGAATTTTTTATCCATAATTATCCAAATAAAACATGAAACAAAGAAGAAAAGAAGAAAAGACTTGAAGATGCCACAAAGGAGAGCTTGACAAGTTGAGTGACAATTCTCAGTTTCAAAAAAATGTACAAGAGTATATTTGAGGAATCTTTAGAGATCGTATAAATCAAGATAGCAAGAAAAAATGTGGGCCACGAAAGACTAGTTAGAAGAGAAATCTTGATTAGACTACTGTCTATCTTTAATATTATTTTTTCTAACTACCTTTTTAGGTTCTTTCTACAAGGAAATTCAAAATTCTTAACACCCTCCAATGACTTTTTTAAGATGGATTTTGAGAAATTGTCTTATTAAAAAATATATTATCTAAGATGATTTTCGATAACCATTTTAAATTTATTTTAATAAGATATTTACTGAATAACCATAATCTTCTTGTCCTCTTAGAACACCAATTAGCAGTGAGATAGAAGCAAATCTGTGCTTTTTTTGACTCATTGAAGCTTGCTAGACAGTTGATACAATTGAATGCGAAAAGGCTGAAGATGATTTTCCATGTGGCAGGTGGAAATCCTCTATTCTGCTGTACATTAGGGTAGAGAGAAACACCATGCCCAAAGAGGAAAACTGCAACCCGTGACGCTAAACCTAGGTTTACTCCCTTATTTTAGCAAACTCAGCGCAGTGTTTGCAACTGGAGTTTGAGTTTTGCTGGCATTTATTTCACGAATAAGGATTCATAGAAGAATACCTTTCGGCCGTGTCAATTGATTAGTCCATATGGTAACCAAGGTCGAGCAATTGCCCCTTGGTTGCCAATTCACCAATTTGATGCTAGTGGTTGTCTTGTAGGTTTTCCCGCAGTGGGCGGATAATCCCCTCAGCGGAATTACAGCGACACTACAATTTCTTGCTGTAGTGTGCCCCACTTTTGCATGATGAATTGATTGAACCCAGATCAACTGTACGCCAAAACATCATAATTTCATCATGGTCCAAAAACTGAACTTCTTAGTTGTTTGCTATGGACCAGAGCGGCTTGGGATCCGGTACAGTATTGACAACAGTGGGTAAAACCAGATGGTCACACCTAATGATGCAAGAGAATTCAAGTGGTGAAGGCCGGTAGAAGAGAGGAAGAGATGTTGTAATTGGCATCATTGGCTCTCACTAATGAGAGGTAGCATCATGGAGGATTTGGGTTAAACTTCTTCAGCTATAACCAACTTTCGACGACCAAAACTATGTTACAATAGAGTTTCTTTTAATTATAAAGGGCCTTCCAGGTATGTATAGATTAAGAACTGGCAGCAAAACATCAGTTGGTGCAACCATCAACATCTTATTTGCTTGGTAAGCTCCTGCAACTAACCTGGTCGAACACAAGTAATTGGGAGGCTGGAAATGCAAGCTGGGGATGCAGATTCTTCCTGTGGAGATAAACCAAAAGGTTCAGATTGCAAGAAGGAACAAGCAGATCAGACAACTAGCATCAAATATGCTTCTCTCAACGTTCTAGTGTTAACTTTTGATTGCCTAGGCCTTAGCCATTTTCCCTCTCTGTCTGTAATATTCCTGAACTTAGATCTTAACAGATGCAGTCCTTCGCCTTCAATTCCCAAGTGAAAGCAAAGAAAGGGCGTCCGAAGAAGGAGACAGTGAAGCCCAATTGGGTCTACTTATTCCAATCCCTTTAGATATTTAGATACTTATAATCCTAATCTAATCCCAGCAAAAATACTTGTTCTCTGCTCTTAATATATGAAAACTATGAACCGATTTCAAGAACGCAGAACAGTAAAAAGATACGACAAGAGAGATTAAAGACGAAAATAGCATATTAAAATCAGCTCTAGATATGTACCAGGAGACAGGTAACATGATGCCAACAAAGATTATGAAATCAATCATCATGCTGTTTAATACTGGCGATGGTTTATCCATTTCTCAATCTATGCTTCCAAACAAGAACACACCCATTTGCCCGAATGTGCTCGGTCAGTAAGAAGCAACAACAAACCGTCTAATACCACCTAAAAGTTCCTATACCCTTCGAGACTCGAAAAGATTATGCAACAGAAGACATGGAATGGAATGAATGTACACAACCAGACCTTTGATTGACGACTGACAACGAGAGAGTAACCTCTATGCCATTCGATGCGAAGAGAAAGGTCTGCAAATGCGCGAGGTAAAATACCCATTTGATTTGCGCTTTCTTTGACGCGCCCGTTGGATGACCAACGAACGCAACGCCTAAAGCGAGAGAGAGAGAATTCTCTGTAAACCCTAACCCTAGTTTGAAATTCCTAAATCCTAATGCTAACATGCTGCAACCCCAAATTGAAATGCCATACCCTTCTTCTGGTGTTCAGGAGAGAGCAGGTTATATAGACAGCAGAAGGAAACCCTAGCATTTGCCATTGGCCCAACAGTCCCTTTTTAGTATTTGACCGATGTGTCCCCGGCTTATTCAGAATTTTCAGGTATGATAGCATGCATAGTCGGACCCATCCGTCTGATCGCGCAATTTTGCGAGATGGACCGTCTGATTTCTCTAAATCTGGATGACTAGTATCGGAGAACAGCAAGGATTGGATGGCCCTGGAATCAGAAACAAATATTCTTTTGATCACTCCACATGGACCAGCTTGGAATAAGAACAAAATGTTCATTTGATCACTGCACATTGACGGTGGAAAAAAGCAAGGCTTTCGGATGTTATATTCATTCGATCTCCTTGATGCACATAAATGAACCAAATTCAGAGAAATCAAATGTACAGGTTTGATCCAGCATTTGTAGGGTCCACCACGAAAAAACTGCGGAAAGTTCACCCAATAGGAAAAAGAGCTGGCTAAGACAAATGCAAAGCGCACCCAACCTTTTGCACGAAGAGGCTTACCTTTAGATGATCCAAATCTTTCATCTGATTGGTTTATCTTTGGATAAGAAAGATCCTGCAAATTGGATTACTCTAGCGTCTACAAGCAGTACTTTTGATCCAACTTTGTATAATCAAGGACTAAATCAATTTTTTCTTTTTTTGGAGAAAAAAAAACAGGGTTTTAAGATGCTAGAATCATGTATTTCTTCTCTTTTTTGTTTACAAAATATTCAAAACTGAGACAATCAAACGGGTGGGACCATCCAAATGGTAGGCCTCTTCATGCAAAAGTAGGGCCCTTTGTGACCAATAGCCTTACATTGTGCTCTGGTTTAACATGGCTCAAAGAAGTGAGGAAAGCCAAATCACGCGGCAACTGCCTGCTTTTTACACCAAGAACCCACTTTGGATGATCCAATGGTTCATCTTATTGCTCTTCCTGTGGATATCCAACAGTTTAAAAAGCGTGGGAATTAGGGTATTGAATCATCTGAAAAATGGTATCAAAGATCGGTAATACTGTATCTATGATAAAATTGTTAGTGGGGCCTGTAATCCACTCAGATGCCAAGGCTCTCCTCAAGAGTCAAGTGTGAAGATATTACGCTCCCTTGCATCAAAACCTTCTACAATGGCTCATCAACTTGGCAGTGGGATTGTGCTTCCTGGGGATAAGCAGTAGCTGTCTCGTTCAGCAAAGGAGAGTCAGCAACGAGAATTTGAGATGTTGGATTTCTCTCGTGAAATAGTTCGTCCAGAAAAGCACACTGAAGACAGAGCCAAGCCATTGTGCAGAAGTACGAAAATGCAACATGTAAGCAATTTAATTTCCAAAACCTTTGTGTGCATCTAACTATCTATACATAATAAGAGAGGAGATGAAAGCAAGGAGAGGAGCAGGATTAGAGCACCAATAAAGATTGATAACCAAGAAGTATTCCAAAAAGACCACTTAATACTTTCGATAATTCAAGAAAGCAGAGAATTTGGAAAGGAGATTATCAAGAGAATCCAAGAGGGTTGGAATAAATGGAGATGTGCCTTTGGAATTTTGTATGATCAGCAGGAACCACTTAAACTAAAAAGAACATTTTATAGGATGGCTGTAAGTCCAGCCATGCTCTATGGATCAAAGTATTAGGCAGTTAAGGAACAACACATATATAAGATGAGTATAGCCAAAATGAGAATGTTGAGATGGATAAGTGGCAAGACAAGAAATGATATAATTAGAAATGAAAATATTATAGGAAACTTAGCAATAACAGCAATAAGCAACAAGATAAGGAATATTAGACTTAAATGGTTTAGACATGTCCAACGAATATCAAAGATGAGCTAAGGGAAGGTCCAAAAGAACAGTGAATAGAAGTGGTGAAAAAAGATTAAAAACATTGGGGTTGCTTTTCCTCAAAGACACCATCTTTTTATCTGTGATCCCAGTGGTAATTTCAGGCAGGTGTAAAGAGTAGGTGAGATTTGATTGGTTGGGAAAAAGTTTTAAACTGTCATTTCCTCTAATTTCTTCAGTTTTCTACTTTTCCCTGGCCAATCAAATGTCACATAGTCTTTACACCTGCAATAGCTTGTTGAAATTACTGTCATCGTCGTCAAGACCTTATCCCGAATAGGTGTCTGCCCCATGAATCTTGTTCCTCCATTCGCCTCTATTAAGTATCATGCTTTCATTGTGCAACATCCTGGCACATTTTATTTTCCTCCTCTCTTCTTCTTTTTCTATAAGTAAAATAAATGTATTACAAAAACAAACAATGTAAAAATAGTAAGTACTATATCACTACCCAAATTAGTGACCAGCAGTTAACCAGAACAGACTCTCTTAGCCAGTCACATCAGGCCATAACCCCAAGAATTCCACAATCTATCGTATAAAAGAATAATGTACAGAACTTGGAGTTAATTCCTTCATCCAAGGCAGTAGATTCCTCGGGGATCTCAATATCATTGACATGGTAATCCTATTAAAAATTTCTACATTGTCAGATTTAAAATCTCCAACAAATGCGAGATATCCATAATCAAGAGCCATGTACAATGTGCTCAAAACTCCATGGGAGAAATAAGAACATTAGAAATCAAGAAGTAGCTGTGGCAGTATCCTCTCTATGTGAGTTGCTTCTATTTTACTAATACCCTCTGCTTCAGCAATTATAGCAGCACGTTGCACAGCCTCTGTCAGGGAAAAAAAAAAAAAAAACTTCTCCATCTTAATGTTTAAACACTTTAAAGTGAAAGTTAAAGGCAGAAACAGTATCGAACTGGGACAACGGAAGTTTCCCATTACCCAGAAATGCAAACCTGTGACAAACATCCGAAGCAGTTCACAGCTCAGCTTAACAGCATTCGAGTTTGCTGTATCCAAGTCACAAAAAAACTGTCATACAAAAGAACAAAACTAGCAATCTCTTTGATCTCAATAGCGGGAGCATACATAGCAGGTGATAAAAATAGAAGAGAGACTGCGACTACAACACAGAGAAGTAGATCTACCATGACTAATTATGACATTGTGAAGCCGTAAATAACTACATGTTCAAAGTTGCATTATTTGGTAGTGGGAAATCATTTTTCAAACTCCAAATTACATAATACAGAGAAGCCGAAAGTGTTGAGCAATAACAAAAATATTCATTTGCATATATAGGTTAACTTTTACAGAGGTACCTTAAGCAAAAAATAAGCACAGGACAAGATAAAATGACTATAATGACATGTTAGTCATACAAATAATAAAAAGGGCAGCCAGGTGCACGCAGCTCCCTCATATGCAGGGTCTAGGGAAGGGGTGGACCACAAGGGTTTATAATATGCAGCCTTACCTTGCATTTTGCAAGAGGCTGTTTTCATGCCTCGAACACATGACCTCAAGGTCACACAACGACAACTCTACCATAGGGCCAAGGTTCCCCTTCTTAGCCGTACAAATAATATAACATGAAAATAGATTTATCTCTTGTAGCAACTTGGCAACTCACATCTACAAGAGCCATTTACAGTAGGACAAAATAAGCTGGCTCATTCACTCAGTGTTCATGATTATGTATTGTTCTTATCACTCAGATACTTCTGTCTTTCGACTCTTTCCCACTCAAATATGCATAGATTCATTATGGAGAAGGTCACAACCTAAATAAATGGGCACACATGTCCTGCACTCTGATCTAAATTATTTACACCATATTTACTGGAAGATCCCTAGCAAACAGACTCACTTCCACATGAGCTACCTAACTATTCCCTTTCAGAAGTTGGTACAAGCATGCTTCCAACATTCATTTTCTTAAAATAAGACTATTTATTTGACTTGCCTTTTCATATGAGTGTTTTCCCCTTCCATTCATGCCTACAGTGTATCAAGTATTTGAAGCATTCCTCTTAGAGAATTTAAAGATGAAATGTAAGAACTCTGAGAAGTTCCGAATGAACTAATGTGAAGTTCTCTTCATACTGTTATGTGAGGAAATTACAGGATATGGTTTAACATTAAATTTAAATGATTAAAATTTCTCAAAAAATGAATAAAAGTAAAATAATAGAGAAAATCTAAAAGGTTGTAAGTTTAATCAGTTGTGAAGTTCTCAACCCTAATCTGACCTATATCTTCCTCCATACTCTTTGAACGCTTCTGAATATGATTTCGGAACATGATGTTCACTTCTATTGATGCTTTTCAGAAGCTTAGTCTTGCTTTCTTCTTAGTATATTATCTCATTTTCAGAAACCTAGATTTCTTGTTAACTACTTGCATCCATGTGCCATTCAGATACAAATAAATATAAAACTTGAAGCACACAAAAGGCACAAAAAACTCTACTCTAAGCAACTGCTACTTTTCCTAGCCTGTTGTTTCTTCTTACGTATTATTGCCACCTGGTTTACATGAATATAGAAACAGAATCTAAATTTCAACAAACATAACACACATATAAATATCTTCAAATTCATAGTAGCATTTAAAATGTATAAATGAAAACAACAACAGATAAAAATGATCTCATTGCTTAGCAGCTGTTTTAACATGTATGCTCAACAAAATATGTTCTGCATGTGACGATATTCTTTTCCATAAGACTATTTTTATGTACACGCATTGATGAAAAATGTGAAATACCTGTAGTTGGACGATTTTTCTTTGATGTTCCAACTCCCTGCCCAGTTCACAAGATTTATTTATCAGAGACACAACCTAGATACTGATCAAGGTTCAACCTATGAGAAATTTTTTTGACTAAGTTGTGGAGGGTATATCAAATCACTCCCACAAACAGATGGTCAATCTGCCTATGTTTAGTTTCTAGATATGTGCAAAGACTTCTCTCATTTTTTTTTTGTTCTTGGTTGAGATCTGAGTAATTAGGAAGGAATGGAGAAGAACCAACCAGCAATACAAAAATATTAAGGCCTCTCATACTAAGTTTTCAAGAAAAGCAACTTTTTTATCAGCACAAAAGGAAAGGAAATAGAGACAACAGGATATCCAGCCAATGGAAGTGAATAATTATCAGTCAATCAGTTAAATGTCAAGCAAGAACTAGTCTGTTGGCGGCTACTGAAACAGCTAAAATACTAAAATAGAAAATATAATTGGGTGATAACCCTTCAAAAAACTGCATATAATAGTTGAAGAAAAGATCTGTTAGAATAAGCTATATGATCTCTTTTGCACCTAATCAAACCCTAGTAGTTCTTGAGTAAGCTTTATGGGTTGACAACAAGTACATATCTCATCATTACATATAAATGCCCTCAATGGTAAAACATGCTAGTACAGAAAAAACATAGTCTGCAAAATAGTTGCAGAAAAATACTTTTTACTTGGGTGATTAAGAAAGTATAGAGAAGTTCCTCATAACAAATTACATTGAATTTAAGATCATTATTGACTAACAAATTTTGCCTTATGGACTTCCAGTTGGTTGCTATTGAGACTACTTCAATCAAATGACAATTGATGATAACTTCCACGTCAAGTGACAGTCATTGACTAACAAAGTATTTTTACTTGGGTGAAAACATTACCAAATATCGAGCACCTTCATGTAATTATCAATTCAAGCCCATGCATAAGAGAGATATGACTTTCAATTCAACAGCAGTTGAGGGAACAGGTGCAGAGTACACTCAAGACAAGTATTATATTAAAAGAAAGCGGGTTGGTTCTAAAGAATTAGTTGCCATGGCTCATCTAAAAGAAGCATGATGAGATTGAACACACCTTTGTAACCTGAGAAGAAACAAACATCTCCAAAAATGGTTAGGTCCAAGAATATAAAGCAAGGAACGTGGAGTTATAAAAATAATACTGCATGTCAGGCAAGAGTGTTCACCGGATCAATGATTATCATAACAAGAGATATGTGAAGAAAGACAAGAGTAAGTCAAACAAGAAGGATAAATTCAACAGGGGTGATATCATAAATGAATAGCATTTCTAGTGATCGAGGAGTAGTGACTTGACACCAGATCCACCTATGATTATAGAAGGCATCAAAGTTCTCTTCAAAGATACATTTATTAGAGCTATTGGTTAAGAATTGCTCAGACTGAAACTGTTACAACCAAAGGCATGCGGCAGACCTCAAGGTCTTGACCTACAAACCTACTCCATGTTTTAGATGCCAAGAAGAATTTTATAATCCAGTCTTGCTTAAGAAGCATGAGTTCTATATGATGTTTGAATTGGACAAAATCCATTTTATTGAGCATACTTTAGCAGAGAAGTATTACAAAATGAGTACCATGGTCAAATTCAATTCTTTAACAGAATTTTACTTATAGCATGATTGATTCCCTTAGCCTCTGGCATTGTGAAGTAGGACATATCCATTCAAAAGAATGGGAATATTTAAGTTAATTCCTGCTTCTGAATATCTGACTAGAAACAAGTATGAAGTTTGCTGCAGATGTAAAAAAGAATCACCCAGAAAGAGAAATAGAAACATCTTGAGATCACATATCTCCAAACTCAATTTGGAAAATGATGCTCAGTGATCTTCGCAAACAAAATATCAATGTGTACATTGGTTGTGCTTCTTGTGAGAAATCTAAAGCCTATAACTGAAAGCGTCACACAAAGAATCTCAAATGGAATTGAAAAAGGCACATTTCGAAATTATTTATCATTTCCTATGAGGGGAATGGCATTACTCTATGAAATAGAGTTATTCAGTAAAACATTCAAACACTAGCTGAGATTGTGGAAGTAAATACAGCTTTAGTTGCTCAATTCATGTACGCCAATTTCAGATTTTGAAAGAACTCATACTGTAAATATCATAATTAATGGAGTCACTGACCTATAAATGACAGACTATCAAATTAAAATTACTGAAAGGGAACTGCTCTGACTGCTTAATCATAGTTACTGTGAGCCTCACTAATAGAATTGCAACAAACTTCTACTGAAGGCTTTTAAAGAAAAAGAAAGAAAGAACAAGCTTGCTTCGTGGAATCTCACTTTGGATGCTAAATCTTTCTTGCTTCCAAACTTCAACAGATGGCTATTTTAGCATGCTTCCCCTTAATTAAGAAAAGGCTTCCTATCTAGATGATTGCTCCTGCAGACCTTGTTTCTTTTTGCTCGGTGAAAAAGAGGAAATAATTAGATTGACACTCATTCTCAATATACTCAAAGATTATGCTAAAAACCTAAAAAGGCATTTTAAGCTTCAAATAGAACTTAAATGATACTTTCACAGAGCTTATTGTTTCTCTTCAGGATTTAATAGTACAATTGAAGATGAAATCATCTGCCTAAAAGTTGAACTTTCAAAACTTTTAAATTCCTAAGCTCATGGCTTAGTTAACCATAAGTCCTCCTTAGCTTTCATATAATCTTAACCTACATTAGCCCTCCCATCCTGTTTTACCATAACTGTGACTCTCCATGATGCTTCTAGTCGATTCCCAATTAGTTTCCTCCAAGCTTCCTGTTCAATTTGATTCTCAAATATTTCCTTTTTGCTTCCCTAATGCCTTCTCATTCTGCATTCGCTTTATTCAGAGCTCTTGTTCCAGCTAATGCTTCCTGCATTACTTCTGAAATTCAGTTACATCTTCAATAACTGTGTTAACACGTGACATTACCATGTTAAAGAGATTCTGAAGTGAGAACTGGGAACTGATAGTTCTTTCACTTGTGCATCAAGCAAATACTATAATTTCCTCATGGAGAACTCCTCTACCACATATTACTTCTAAATGATGTACTTGCAACAGTTTATGAGAATTTCTTGTCCTTTTGAGTTACCAAAAGAAGGAGGTTAAGGATCTCCACTGCCAAAGCGCCGAGGAGAGACTTCTGCATTCTAAGAGTAGGGTAAAGTTGAGCCAAGAGAAGTGAGCTAGAAGGAAAATTAAGGAACTCTGGTTCTGATTTTAATTGTTGGCAATTAAAAATTCTTCTTTGTTCCATGATGAAAACCAAAAGGCAAAAAACAAAATGATTCTTACATGCAAGTTATGTCAGAACGTGATTTATCAATGCAGAGAAGGCATAAAGAATAAATCCGATCAATGATATCCAACAGCATAAGGATTTAGTATTCTCATAACATGGTCAGAAATGTTTGCTTCCATTGAGTCTTTAGATTTAAGATCAAAACTAAAAAATGTATACATAAGACAAGTTGGTTGTCAGAAGAGTTCAGACAAATAGAAGGCAGTGGCTTCTCTGATCCTTCTGCTCCTGCTGCCATCATCAGGCTGTTGATTACCCCAACACCCATTCATAACCTTCTAACTAACCAAGTGGCTATCAAAGCAGCATTTCTAAATGGTAACTTGGAGAAAAGATATGTGTGTATCAACCAAAAAGATCTGTCTTATTAATGCAAGAAAGTTCTCCTGTGGATCAAGTGACACGACAAGCTGAAGCAAGACCAAGCTGTGGCTTGAAAAACTTAGAGAATCTTCTAGTTTCAAAAGTCTAACACAATGGTTGTAACATCCACATCTTAAATTCGATATAGATTTATACTATTTGTATATTGAAAGGTGTTTCTCCTCCAACTTCAACATTAGTAACTAAACCAAGTCAATTTAATTATGGAAACAAAAGCCATCAGAAAAAGGAAACAGAAGTCCGACTTATACTCACAATAGATAGACACAATTCAGTTCTCTATTGTTTTGTCTCCATCAAAACCAGATTTGTACAGTGTTTTGCAGATTTTATGTCTCTCTTACAACCACATAAAAATCTGCTAGACATTCCTAGTAGAAGTTGTCTAAAGTGCTCAAACAACCATTTTGGCCGCGTTTTGAAGCCACAGCTCCCACTGTTTGGATTATTTATTCAAGATTCAAGTAAATCAGTTCCACATTTCTAGAATAGACAAATTAATCGCTACCTACAACGTGCAATAAAAACTTAGTTCATGGATCGTATAAAGAAGAACAAACTATAGACTCCCAATTGATACTAGAAATCACGGGATTTGTAAATCTAGCTTGGATGATTTTTAGAGGCCTAACTATATTTGAAAAACGTGATTAAGCAGGTACGATCATCTATCGAAATAATTACCATCTAAACCCCTTTTTTTCCTTATTTCTTCTTCGCGGAAGAAGAGAATTGAAAATTTTCATACCTCGCTGTCCAAGATCTCAGCACCTTCATTTTTCTCACGCTCTGCAGTTTGAATAAGGGAAGAATCAGTAAGTGCGATGTCAAATGGGGCAAAGAAGAGAATCAAATAGATAACCTTGGAATCTTTTGCTCCAGACGACTTTGAAAATGGCGTGAATCAGGTCCTGATAGAAAGGAACAAAGAGAAGATGGAAATGGGTTAATGAAGCTGAGATTGCCGGAGGAAGAAGATGAGAAGAAGTAGGCAGAAGAGGGAAATTAGGGTTTACAGGATCGAAGCTGTTGCTTTCCATGGAGGGGAAGAAGTTGCCAGCTCTCGAGTCGTCTCGGATGTGTTTCAGTTGCCGCGCCAAAATGATTCGACTTTTCAAAATATCGACTTTTTATGCTCAAGGAACGCACAGTTTGGGCCGTCGTTTTGTTTGAGGGCCCCACCTGCAGTTGATCTCTGCCGTTTATCTTGCCCCTTTACAACTATTGTCATGCTCTTATTTGGGGTTTTGTGGTAAAAAGTGTGCATGGGCCTATCTTCAGATCATCTAAACCGTTGATCTTA
This sequence comes from Warburgia ugandensis, assembly GCA_035236585.1. Taxonomy (NCBI): domain Eukaryota; kingdom Viridiplantae; phylum Streptophyta; class Magnoliopsida; order Canellales; family Canellaceae; genus Warburgia; species Warburgia ugandensis. The sequence goes on from CP141130.1 coordinate 79,651,169, forward strand.
ATCAAGGTACGTATGAGGCCCTTTCAGAAAATTAGATGAGGACGATCCCACCCATGCTTTCTCTGTGCTATTTTGATTTATAAAATTTACAGTACTAAAATTGACTAAAAGCTAAGAAAAATCAATAATGCAATCATACTAAGTTTGTGATGTTTCAAAGACTAGGAATGCCTAAGTCTGAATATAACATGACTCAAAAATCATCTCAAAAGATTATTTGGTTTAATTCGTTGAATGCAAACCGTTGTTTTTGAAGAGCTTCTGACCATCCATATTTAGTAAGATGAAAACATCATTTCTTGGTCGCTAATGACTTTTTATGTATTTTTAATGATTTTTGGGTTATAAGACATCCAAATTAAGTACGCCAGTAAACAGCTTGAATCAATGGCATGCAGGGCCTGCAATGGAAAAATGAAGGTGCTTCTCCCATGTTGTGAGCATTGTCTCGCTTTATACCAGCATTCCTCTCTAAAGATAGCCCATTCCCCTGCCAAGCCCCTCTACCATGGCCATCCAGCCTAATCTTTTCGCCTTCACGGTTGTTAGATGTGAAGGCCTGGAACAGATTTCTAATGACATCCAGGAAGACCCAAAACTTAGAGCTATCAGTCTACAGCTCACACAAGATGCCACTAGCCAACCAGGGTACACGTTAAGGCAAGGGAAGCTTTACTTTCGGAGCAGACTAGTACTGTCCAGACGATCTCCACGCATCCCTCTACTACCACAAGAGTTCCATTCCACTCCAAACGGGGGACAATAGGGTTTCTTCCGCACCTACAAGCGCATTTCACAAGCCTTGCACTGGGAGGGAATAAAAGGCAATGTTCAGAAGTTTGTAGCAGCATGCGACATATTCAACGGAATAAATATGCTTCCACTAAACCGACAGGTTTGCTTCAGCCGCTCCCAATTCCTTTATCTTCCTGGGACGATATTACCATGGATTTCCTAGGCGGACTGCCCAAGGATAAGAGCTATGACACGGTTCTGGTAGTAGTGGATCGCCTCACCAAATATGCCCATTTTATACCCCTCAGCTACCCTTACACCACCTTAGACGTTGCTCTTCTTTCGGCAAGGAAGCGGTCGATTATATGGCTATCCTCGTTCCACCATTACGGATAGAGATCCCATCTTCATTAGTCATTTCTGGAAGGAATTATTCAAGATTGCTGAAACCACATTAAAGATGAGCTCGGCTTACCACCCTCAAACGAATGGGTAGTCGAAAGTGGTTAACCACCGTTTTGAAACCTATCTCCGTTGCTTCATCAGAGGCAAACCCAAGACCTGGCCAACTTGGCTATGTTGAGCTGAATATTGGTACAATACCACATTCCACAGCACTATTGGAATGAAACCTTTTGGGCCTTGTATGGACGGGATCTGCCTCTTTTACTCAAATTTCCAAAAGACAGCTCATTAGTCGATGAGATCAATAGCCAACTACTTTTTCGGGCTGCAAGGTTTGGTCAACCGAAGCAACAATTGGCGAGTGCTCAAGTGCACAAGAAAACCACCGATTCACGCAGATGGGACTTATCTTTCTCTCCAAGTGATTTTGTCTATCTAAATATTTGCCCATACAAACTTAAGTCCCTAGCCACTCATGTCAACAAGAAGCTATCTCCTCGCTATTATGGTCTTTGCAAGGTGAACCGTCGAATTGGAGAAGTGGTTTACCACTAGAGCTTCCTCCCACTACCAGAATCCATCCAAGATTTCATGTTTCCCAATTGAAGCCCGCGGCCGCCATCTCTCGCCCACAACCTTCGCCCACCAATCTTTCGGGGAATCTAGAATTGCAAGTATATCCCGAGCACATTAAGAATACCCGAGTGCTACCAACTAGACAAATAGAGGTACTATTACAATGGCAGGGCTTATCGACCATGACAAGACGTGGGAGTTGTTTGACATCATTTAGTCCCAATTCCCTGACTTCTACCTTGGGGACAAGGTGGTTAACTTGGAAGGGGGGGTTATTGATAGGGACAGTAATAGGCAAGGAAAGAATCAAGGACGTGGACGTTTGGGCTGATATACTACAAGAGAAGTGGTCCCGAAGCCAGGCCGTTAATTACCTTAGCTAATTCGGTTACGGGAAGGAGGAGGAGAGAGATATGGAGGGGAATTCTGTTAGGAAAGGGGAATAAGGGAGGAGATGAAGGGGGAAAGAAGGGGGGAACCTGGGGGCAAAAGACATGAGAAGGCAGACAGTGCCTGGGCAGGGGATTCTCCTTAGTGTTAATATCCTCTGTAGAACTTAGTGTTCATCACTGGTTGTAGTCCTCGTCTTCTTTGAATACATGTATTGAATCATTCTTGATCTCTACTGTCTAATGTGTATTTGGAAGGTTTTTTTTTTTGTGCAGACGTATCAGTGTTTTTCCCAACCAAAAGCACCAAAATCTGATATTGTTAATGAGACATAATCTTAGAGGTACATGCAAGAGTAATGCGACTGTAAAAGTAAACTCGTCCTAATTGCACCATTTCACAGACAAAGCTCAGAATTCCAGGCCCAGCAACACCAGCAGAGAATTTGAGGACAACATATTAGAATATCAGAAAGTTTCTTCAAACTAAGCTTTGACCTGGAAATCGACAAATTTCCGACCAAAATTCATGAGAAAATAGAAAAAGGAAAAAGCTGTCGAACGCATCAATCAAATTATCAGCATGAAAACTCACCCGTTTCCTCAAGAGACTGTTCCAATGCTCCAAAGGAGCACCAATCTGAAGCCCTAACTCGCCTCCGAGAACACTTGAAAGAGGGGAAGCAGATCTGCAGTTCTAGTGGAGCAATCGAACCTGGTTTGGGATTTTATGGTGGTTGAGTCAAAATGTGTAAGCCTGCATTTCTGAAGAAACCTAGATTCACTGTTGGAGAGTGAGGAAGCCGCTCGGAGGGCTCAGAAACGAAAAGACATGCGAGAGGAGGCTCCGATCCGCTCAGAAACGAACAGATTGAGCAGCTACAAAATCGAGCAAATCTCTTCTTCTTCTCCTTCTCGTTGGAAATTTTGATGCTTTACATGCCATCGAGAGCCATGGATAAAGCAAGGGTCTACAAGCTGGTTCCGATCAAAGCAGAGTGGGAGGTTTTGAGGAGAGAGAGAGGAAGAGAGAGATGAGTATTTTACCTATAATACCCTTGTGGTTTTCAAAATTTACTGCTTCACCTTATCATTTTAATTGTAAAACGTTGATATTACTGCCCCTCTTATTTCACGAACATTATGGAGGTTCAGAGCGTAGTAAACGTAAGTTTCCAACGGTAGAGAGAAGGGGACTTCCTTGGATACGACTCTGGAGGGGTGATTTATTTATCCTCTGACTTGGCAGTTGTCGTCGTCGAATTTTGAGGTTACGGATTTAAGGCGTAAAAATAGCCTCATGTAGATAAGGCGGTTGTCGTACTCTAAGTTTTTGTGTCCACCCCTTTTTTAAACCCCGCATACATGGGAGCTATCTTTTTTTATATACAGCTTTTGTCATGGTGACTAAGACAGTAAACAGTAGGAATTTGGGTTCAAGTACTAAGGTGAGTTTTTTAAGTTCCAAAGTCTAACAAAGCAGAGGTTGCTCCATCGAATCTACACATTATTCCAAATTATGTAATTAAGAGTCCTGTTGAAAGGTATTTAGCCTTTGGTCTCCTGCAACAAGGCGTCTCTCTTTGTTACACTTGGTCGAAGGTTTAGTGGGCACTTTCTCTCTTAATAAAGAGAGCTGAAGTAGATTTAGGAATTGGGACAGCATGTTCTAAGTAGTTTGCCTTACATTTCTGTGGTGCATTAAGAAAAAAAATAAAAATGGTTAAGACTTCTAGCAAGAGTCGCGCTTCTAAGCATTCGAAGAAGGTGATCCTCTTTTGACGTGTGGTGAAATTGGTTTGTACATAATGTTGTTCATCATGTTTGGCGTACCTTAAATAGACCAGAGATGTCATCGGATGCTTTTAGCATCTCTCTTTTTGAGTTAAGTATCAATGCCTTCTATTTTTTAGCTTTTATTCAAAAATACCCAAGACAAGTGGTTAAGATCATTCAAATACATTAATTTCATCGAGATTACCTATTTTTGGTATGTCGAATATGATGAATGCCTTGGATCTATAAATTCAATTTCACCACATATAAGAAAAAGAGTGTCCAAAACTCCTACGGAGACTATAAATAGTAAAAAACTATTATTCAAAAAATAAATAAACAAACACAAAATGAAAAGCTTGAACAAAAAGTGCTCAAATTCTTTGCATGGACTGACGTTTAGATAATTTTAGTTTTTTATTAGGAGGGAAGAATTACAAAGAAAATCACACTCACACACCCTCCTAAATCTAATCATAGCCAAAGGAGAAAATAGCAACCCAAATCTATGAAAGAAGCATATTCCAAGAGTTGGATAAGAGTGTTGGATCATCCAACTAGAACTCGTAATATATATATATATATATATATATATATATATATATATATATTCCTTTGATCATGCTCTACATACGCGATAATTCATAAATCATCTCCAGTGGATAATCTTAAACATTCAAATGTATGAGATTTCCTTATTCTTAACTTTCTAAGGCAATTCACTTAGTTTCCATCACACAAAAATGATGCTAGATTAATTATCATAGCAAGCTCCATTGCAATGCATATGTCTTAGATTAGCACCATGTTATGTCAACAAAATATGTCTTTCAGTTTCTTTCATGGTCCGTTAGCAACAATAGTATATACAACAAAATGTACCCCTTCAGAGGGTAATTAGACTTATATTATTTGAACATATCCAATAGATACTGAAAATGGCACTAGTTAAAAAAAGTGAAGCAATCCAAGTCAAAGATTCTACAAAGGCAAGGAGAAGGCCAAAAAGAATAATAATAGAAGTAGTGAGAAAAGATTTAATAACTTTGGAATTAAATGAAGCAATAACACTTAATAAAGGAGAATGGAAGAACAAGATTCATGTGACCGACCCCTAATCAAGACTTAATGACTATGATATATATATATATATATATATATATAATCTTCAGGACACACCTAATACAATGTAGTTACAAAAGTTTTACTTTTTTCACTAAAAAAATTTCAGCTTTTTTGTCAATCATATCAAACTTTAAAAATGTGTCTTTTCTTTTCTTTTTTACATTTTACATTTTTTCTCATTTAATTCCTTTTTTAAAAATATTTATAATTGTTTTTAGGTTTGTAACTTTCTTTTATTTATATGATCTTTTGTTATTATGACATTTTCATATTTAAGACTTTTCATTTTTCTTTAAATATTCACTATGCTTCAAGTTTGTTTACATCAATGTAATTCTTACTTTAAGTATGTTGTTCAAAGTAGCTATAATAATATAACTTTATGCTTAAAATAGTTGTTAAATAGGTTTCCATTTGTTTTTCTAATTTTTTGTAGATTTTAAATTTTATGGTCTTTTTTCTCCAAAATTTTTTAATTTTTTTCAACTAAGAACTTTGTAATTGTAGTATAAAGTAGGGATTAGGGCAAAAACATCAACATCAAAGAGTACATATTCTAGTTTCGATTTATGTTCGAGCATAATTACAAAAAAAAAAAAAAAAAAACTCTTTTTTTATTTTGTTTCAAAATTGTATCTTTTTCACATGCTATATCAAACTATAAAAAGGCATTCTATGCCTGAGACTTCTATGAAAATTCTCCACCCATGAATGGTGCTAATTAGAGCAGGAAAAAAGGATTGATGGATAGAATTTGATCAAATCTATCATGGATCTTAAGCTAAATAGATTGAATACACCATATTTGTTTTTTAAAAAGATAAAACATTTTCAATTCATATGTAATATATGTTCGAATAACGGATCCATGGATAATCTATAGTAATAAAATTAATATATAAAAGATTTACTAGTGAATTCTTCTAGTGAATTTCACAGGTAATCACAGATAACTAATTGTGATGGAATTGAATTCTCCCACAAATTTTGTATAGACTACAACACATAAACCACTCATCTTTGGTGGCACAAAAAATCTTTCAAATATTTACAAAAAAAAATTCAAAATAAAGTAATAGCCAAATGATAGTTTATAGCATCTTATTATTGAGACCAAAAAAAAAAAAAATTTATTATTATTTAAGTTTAGCTTTTTTTCAACTTTGTACTTTAAATAAATGTCCTCGGATAAATTGGTGGGAATCACATATTTAACGGATCAGATTATCCGCTTAAAATATAATTCTCATCTATTCAATCTTGTAATGCTCTTTGTGCCAAGTAAAGGGCAGCCCCAGTGCACAAAGCTCCCGCCTATGCGGGGTTCAGGGAAGGGGCAGGCCACAATGGCTTAAAGTAGGCAGCCTTATCTTGCATTTTTGCAAGAGGCTGATTCCACGCCTTAAACCTGTGACCTCAAGGTCATATGACGACAACTTTTACCATTACGCCAAGGCTCACTTCTTACCGTTGCATCTTTGTGCCAAGTGGTAGCCATTTTATTTTCTTCGTGTTCTTTATTCACCAATGATTAGTTTTGAGGGCCAGAAATTAGAGCCTACGAACAGCCAAATGCCAAATGGCTCCCAAATTTTCCACAATGTCTTATTGGTGTCATGTCACACAAGATTGAGATTAATAGCTTAAATCATTCAAGACAGCGGCACCGTTTGTAATCTCACCCGTTCATATATTCAAGTATAAATACGCGCGTCCCTTAATCGTCAATAGAAAAGACTATTTAAATTCATCTCCTTGACAGTGACCTAAAAGTAATCCAACGGCCAAGAACCATCATGGCCCATGCACACCTTTTTTCCCTTCTTTAAATTGACCAGCCACCGTGCTTCAGGCGTCGTTGACGTCAAAGTCTACGCGGACTTTCTCAGGAAGTTAAATTCATACAAAATGACTAAAACACCCTTATTATTTTTTATTTTTTGTTGGAATTGATAAAAGTATAAAACACCTAAATTTTACAAAAAAAAAAAGAAGAAGAAGAAAAAGACAAATCTTTCTTCCAAATGATGTAGATCGATTCTCATACAGTGGCCAATCAAGCGTGGCATTCATCTTCTGAGACCATCTTGTGCCCACTTTGGTTCAAAATTCTCATGTATTTGATAATCCTAAGAAAAATTTCTTTTTCTAAGACATAAACGGTGAAGATTTCTACACCATATATTTGGATTTTTTGAGGCATTTGATTTTATGTATTTGTTTAGAATCATAATGATTAGGATCATCTAGGTCATGTTCATAGAAGATGAACGATTCAGATCATTGGAAAGTTGGGCCCACTTGTCCCTTAAAATTAAAAAAGAATAAAAAGTTTGGCTTTGATAATAGTCTATGGCAAAATAGTTCTTTCGACTTTTAGTAGAAAAGGGTTAGGAATTTTGTTTATTATGTACGGGCAATTTGGTCCATTCCGGACACTACAGAAAGCTCCCAGTGATTTCAAACCAGGTATTCAGACCGTCCGATCCTTCCCATCAGTCCATTCTAGACTAATCTAAGCCGTCAATTTCTGCACTTTGAGTTTTCACCTTGATCCTGTCTGTTATTTAAAGCAGAGAGCAAACTTCACCATTCCTTATTCAAGCAAACAAAATCCTCCCAACCAAACACCAAGTTATCCCCCAAACCCAGAACCAGCTCCCATTTCTGGCCGGAATCTGACCCACATGGCCGGGAAACTCCTTCTGTTGCTCCTCTTTTTACTCTCCCTTAGTTTACTCAGCCAATCAGTGTCTCTCGAAGCGTCAGATTCCGACGCGCTCCGTCGCCTGATAGCCGGCTTTGGTCTGCAAAGTCAACCCAACGCCAATCCTTGTAGCTCGCCGGGAATATCATGTGAACGTCGAATCGCCGGCGAATCTTCACGAATTAGAATCACCCGAATCATCCTCAAATCGAAACGGCTGAAAGGGTTCCTCTCTCCGGCAATCGGACAGCTCTCCGAGCTCAAAGAACTCTCTCTCTCAAACAACCACCTTTCCAACAAACTGCCGCGGGAAATATCCAACTGCCGGAAGCTTGAAGTCCTGAATCTCCGAAACAACAAATTTTCCGGCGAAATCCCATCTGGATTATCATCGCTTGTGAATCTCCGGTCAGTAGATCTCTCCTCAAACAGATTTTCCGGCGACTTGAGCTTTCTGAAGTATTTTCCCAACTTGGAAAATCTTTCTCTCACCGACAATCTCTTCACTGGAAAAATCCCTCGCTCTCTGAAATCATTCCGAAACCTTCGGTTTGTAAACCTCACTGGAAATTTCCTTCAAAGCCCAGTTCCAAAATCGCTCCCAAACATCGAAAATCCGTCCACTTTCGGGCTCCATCGTTACAAACTTGCAGAAAACTCCACCGCAAGTAAGCGCAACAATTCCCGTAAGTTGCCAAGTCATGCTTCCGCAACTGCTCCTGCTCCTTCACCGGCTACCTCGCCCAAAAACTCCAAGGGCAGAAACATCGGCAGATGGATTCTAGGCTTCTTGGCCGGCGCTGTTGCCGGAATTCTCTCAGGCGTGATTTTCTCTCTCCTCTTTAGAATCCTCTTAAACTGCATCCTAAACAGAGGCAAAAATGTTGGGCCTGATATTTACAGTCCATTGATAAAAAAAGCCGAAGATCTAGCATTTCTGGAGAAAGAAGACGGACTTCAATCTCTGGAAGTCATTGGTAGAGGTGGATGCGGAGAAGTTTACAGAGCGGAATTAGCAGGGCCCCCACCAAAACCAATTGCCATTAAAAGGATACAAAACCCAGCGTCAATGAACGCTGCAGACATCAACGAGGAAGACAGCAAGCTTTTGAACAAAAAAATGAGGCAACTTCAGTCGGAAATCAAGACCGTTGGTCACATAAGGCACCGTAATCTACTCCCTCTATTAGCCCACATCGCCCGCCCCGATTCTCATTTGCTCATTTACGAGTATATGAAGAACGGTAGCTTACAAGACGTGTTGCACCAAGTTTCCCAAGGAACCCGCGAGTTAGAATGGCAAGCTCGCCACAAAATCGCCCTAGGCATCGCCGCAGGGTTGGAATATCTTCACCTGCATCACAGTCCAAGGATTATTCACAGAGATTTGAAGCCTGCAAATGTTTTGCTAGATGATGATCTGGAAGCCAGAATTGCTGATTTTGGACTGGCTAAGGCAATGCCCGAAGCAAATACCCATGTGACAAGTTCGAACGTAGTGGGAACGCTTGGCTACATTGCTCCAGAGTATCACCAGACTTTGAAGTTCACTGATAAGTGTGATATTTACAGCTTTGGGGTTGTTTTGGTTGCTCTGGTTATGGGGAAATTGCCATCTGATGAGTTCTTCCAGAACACCGAGGAGTTGAGCTTGGTGAAGTGGTTGAGGAATGTGATGGCTTCTGAGGATCCAAAGACAGCTGTTGATCCTAAGCTTTGGGGGAATGGATTTGAGAATCAGATGCTTTTGGTGCTGAAGATTGCATGTTTTTGTACTTTGGATGATCCAAAGAAGAGGCCTAACAGTAAGGATGTAAGGATCATGTTGGCGCAGTTACAGTGCTAAGCGAGAGTATGAAATATGAAATGTATAGCACCGAGTGAAAGTATGAAATATGAAATGTATTATGTCTTATTGCATGTTATGTGTAATGTCTAACTCTTATTTTCACTGCCTGCAGTTATAAATAATGCTCTTATTTTCACTGCCTGCTGTTATAAATAATTGTGTACTCTCTCTCTCTCTGGAACATGTGATCTACAGTGCACGTTAATTCCATCCCAATTTTGGTAAGACAGGCAGGTGCTGAATGAAGTCAGTGCATGCTGTGGAGTGAGAAGGTCCCTATTTTACTTCACTGAGACAGTGACGGGACCCCTAAGTAAAATGTCTAACAAACAACTTGCATCTTCTCTGAAATACCCTTGGTCTCAAGTTTGAATCATTGCTTTCTTGGCCAATTAAGTTTAGAACTACAGCGTGCCATGAGAGTAATTTGCTTTATAATTCTTCACTATACCAAAAATTTAATAAATAAATAAACCCACTTTTTTTTTTTATAGTGACTGACTTTTTTCAAAGTTTCCAACCTACAGTCTCTTGGTTGGGGAACAAATAACCCCTTACTTTAATAGAAACACTTAAGTGGTCCCTAGATTTTAGTGATTCCAGCCATTCATAGACTGATCCCAACTTACTGTGTTTTACCTTTATGTGCCGTATAATATAATCTCAATATGACCTTTTTAAGATGGGAACAAACCCAATTTTTCAGCCCTTGTTGATGGCCATAATCACATCAAGATATTGATTGAACTAAACTTCATAATAAGAAATTCTTAGTTAGGCGATAAATGATGATCATCAAGAACACACATCAATCTAATATTATCAAGTAAAATTAAAAATAATGGGAACAGGTCAACTCTAGTTGAGATCCCTTAACTCTCAAGTAATTCACCAAGCATCATGGCATTGGTAGAAAACCCACAAAATATTCAGTTGAAATTCTTCATCCACCCCTGAAATAGCCACGCCCAACCCACTTAGAACATTTTTTGTACAACCTTCGCTCAATCAACTGATGTGCATGAATTATCAAATAAACTAATTTTATCAAACTATTTCACCAGCATTATTTATTTTTATTTTTTTTGCATAAAACAATTCTAAGTCAGCAGGTCAAATCCCCATAAAGAGAATAAGAGCTATTAGTATACTCTAGCAATAAGAGTACAGTGACAGAAGAGCCTTCGTCAAACATTTCTAGCCCAGGTTTCAATCTAAAGTCGGGACCATCTCGTAGATGAGACAACAATGTTTGATTTTAAGGCATTGGGGGCTTAATTTCCTAGAATTTGTGCCCTATTGTCATGCATGATTTTGATGGATTTGGTAAGTCAATTGCTACTTGGCAAGGGACCTCGTTTCGTGAAACTCACTCAGGAAGTAAGGAAGGTGACAAGAAGACTTGCTGGATTTATAGTCTTGAACATGACATGTTATGCAATTAGTGCCACAACCTAATTTGAGGTTGGTAGCACTATTAGCTGAGGGGATCACATATTTTATAGTATGAATCTTGCATCTTAATTTTCTTGTTATAGACGAGCTTTGTCCCAAAAATCACATACTTTGAAGGATTGTACTGTTGTTTTTAACTAGCTATTTTCAGTTTCAAATGGACATAGCAGAACAGCATAGAAAAATCAATGGAAGGATCATTCAAGGGCGTATTTTTGGGATGGTTGAGATTGAAGGTTCAGATCAGAACTTACAAAACGGTGAGCCCTACTTGTAATTTACCACAAAACCCAAAATAAGTGTGTGCCGATTAGTTCTTAAATTAAGGAAAATATGGATCTTACGAGGATGATAAGTTAACTAATTAAGACAGGGATGATGTTCTTGTACATGTGTCTAGCCACCCAACCCAAGATTTGTAAATTATAAAATCAGTCACCACTATAGTATGTTGGTGCATCCGACAAAAGCATCTTGGTCTTTATTCCCATAATTACACCGTTAAGCACTAGATTAGTTAATCTTATTCAATTTCTTTTCAACTTCTGCATCTAGGAGGAAGAGGAAAAAGGTCTTCTAGGGTTTTTTTTTTGTGGTTGACTTATTAACATTTCTAGAGACAAAGTGGACGAAGAAGGCTTCTCTTTTCTCTGATGCATAAAAAAGGGTAGCCCCAGTGCAAAAGCTCCCCAGTCCAAAAAAGAGACGGATTACAAGAGTTTATAGTATGCAGTCTTACCTTGTATTTTTGTAATAGGTTATTCCTATGCCTTGAATCCATGATCTCAAAGTCACACAATGACAACTTTATCATTACGCAAGACTCTCCTTCCCTCTAATGCATACATGATTATAATGTTGTTAGACAGTGAAAGTGACCGCTTTCATCTTTTAAAACAATAAACTGCTAGGAATCCACTAAATAATCCAAAGAATGGGCTAATACATGCTGCTTTTGACTGGGAGACTTAGAAGAAGCTTCAGGGAAAATAGCAGAGTGGAAACGTCTGATTTGATTCCTCATGTGTCAAAAATCAAGGAACCATCTTGTGGGTTTCACGTTTCCATTCAACAAATTCTTCCCTCATGCTTTGAAACTAATGACCACCTCAACCTGCATTCCCGGCATCAAAACAGCAATGAAGATTCACCTACTGTCCCCACTTTTGAAGTCGGTCTAGTCTTTCCTAGTTTACACACAGAGAGCTGATCCTTAGATGTTCTTGGGGCCATAAAAGCATCAATAAACTTCTATCCCAAGATAAATATTAATCATAGACAAATTCTTCTAGTAGGACTTAACATTGGTGTTGAGGATTACATCTTCTAATGATAGACAAAATCTGCAGTTAAACTGCAAAATAGAAGATCAATTTGAGAAACTTTTAGTGTAGATCACCCAAATAATACCACCATTTAAGTCATAGTTTAAATAGTTGAAAACTCGACTTGACTCAAAAGTACAGCAAGTTGAGTTAACTCAATGCAATGTCTCGTGGACGACTTGAAAGTACCAGAGTAGAATTTTAATATTGTTTTATTCATTATTTGGCAGATCTCCTGTTCCACTCCAAGTGCATATAAAGCATTTTTGTTATGTAACAAGTCAACTCAATGAGCTACTTGATATGCTACCGAGTCCAGTAACTCACACTAGTTTTTCAAATCGACTCGCGAGTTGTAGAAATATGATTTAGATAATTCACCTTCCTAAGCTTTATAACAAACTAATGGTAACAAATACTAGATGATTCTAGCTAACTTCCTACTACCCCACAACACTTAATGAGATCCTTTCTTCCCATAACCCCACCTCCCAACCTCCCTTGTTCCCAACATAAAAAGAAAAGGGAAGAAGAGGAAAAGAAATTCATGGGCCTAGTCTTGAAAACAAGCATTCATAGTCAGGAATGTATTTGGGTTATATCAAAACCACAACTACTATAATGGTTAAGCCTCCTAAGTCATCACTATAAGGACCACCTTCTAGCAAGTGCCCTCCAATGTAGTGCCGGAAGAAGGGCCTCTACTCTGGTACCTTGTAGGTTATGAGTTAGAGGTGCTCGTGGGTGTGGATGTCCAACATTCAAAAAATAACAATATGCATGCCTTGAAGGGCCTCCACCAAGGTAGTTAGTAGGTCCAGGTTCGAGATGCTCGTGAGTGTGTCTTTAACAATTAAAATAATAATAACAATAATATATTATATATAAAGATGATTACCTTGAGTGAACAAAAGATAAATTTCTCAAAATTTGGAGAGGCTAAAAAAATAACAAAGCATGTAAAGTGTATGCGGCAGTGTAGATCCATAAATATTAAAACGTAGACAGGTATTTGAATAAATAAATAAAGGAAGGAAGGAAGAAAGAAAGAAAGAAAGTTTAGGTGGTAGAACTGTAAAAGGAAAAAATAAAATCGTGGGGTTTGTTGGCATTTTAGAGAATGAATATTTACTGGTGAAAATGTCTGCTGCGTAATATCAAATAGCCACCGGTAAAGATGTTTTCTTAGTAACTATCTATCTGTAAGTGCAAGTGCATGTGTCGGTTAAAAAAGGGTAGCCCCAGTGCACAAAACTCCCTCTTATGCAGGATTCGGGAAGGGGTGGGCCATAAGGGCCTAAAGTACACAGCCTTACCTAGCATTTTGTAAGAAGCTATTTTCACACCTTGAACACGTGACCTCAAGCTCACATGACGACAACTTTTACCGTTGCGCCAAGGCTCCCCTTCTGTGTCAGTTACTAATAATAAATAAAGGAAATTTGATGTATAGCATAAAATAGGAATGCACAAATATAAATATGTAGGAGCTGTATATGCATGCACAAATATGCTGTTGACTGCTCAGTCAACTTATCTTTTCTTCTTTACAGCAGAAGTGTATTTTCTTGCCAAAGGTAACATGAACTAGCTTCCCATGGAGCAAAAGTCATGTCCTCTCTGTCAAGCTGAAGTGTAAGATGTAGACCATTTGTGTCTCCAGTATGAAAGGTGAAACCTGTCTAGGAGAAATCGGCCGGTTCCTTCAATTCTTCTTGTCAATAGGTCGGAACAGTTAATGAAATATGGTCAAGTTCTTCTAAAGGATCCAAACAACTTCAGAATCACAGTTCTGCTCCTTGAAGCTGTGTTTCAACTTGCCTTTGATGGTTCGGCTAAAAAGAAGCCATTAAAAGCTCAAAGCGAGAGCTGTTGGCAGTGATAATAAGGCAATGTATAGCAGGACTCTGCATATTTTTTAACCAAATAACTAAAATGAAGTAGAGTCATTTATATTAACTAAAGGCTTAAAATATTTTCATGAGCTCGGTATCAATCCTTCATGGATGTAGCAAAGTTCAACAATCACGATAGATGCGCCTAAGACAATGCTAAACCCAGCATTGAGGCTCCTAGAGGTGGAATGGAATGTAAAAGGTTTGCTTATGTTTCAGTTAGTGCCTTTTTATGCATGTGTTTAGGCGATGGATACAGTAACTACTCAAGCATCACCCTTTTGGAGTTTCTATTTACTGGATGTATAAAAAGGGCAGCACCGCTGCACAAAGCTCCCCTGTATGTAGGGTCTGAGAAAGGGGCGGCCCACAATGGTCAACAGTACACAGTTTTGCCTTGCATTTATGGGCTAATTTATTAGATGCATGACTTGTCTTATTGTCTGTTCGATGCACTCAAACAAAATGTGAAAATGGAGTGATGTAGGTGACGAACATGGCTCTAGAGTGTTTATACCAAACCCTTCTCTTTTTCGCTCGAAAAGGCAATGCACCTCTTTGAACTATACTTGATTCGTAAAGAATGAAAGTATTGGTTAGAAGTTATCCGGACTTTTTCAAAGCGCTCCATGTGTCACGAGACATGGGGCATTCTACTCCAAACGAAAGGTAGCCCGAATAATGCATTAGTTGAATGCATGGACGTAGAATTTATACGTAAACACCGCTCTGCTAGTCGAGGAAGCTGATTGCCTCGCTGGAGAGGGTGTTGAACTTAAAGTTTGAGAATCAAAAGTTCTTGATTCTCCTCCTCTTTACGTGTTTTTTTGTAGGATCATACTGATGTTCATCTGATCTTTGTACGGCTATGGGGAGGGTTTTTCTCGTCCATCAATAAAAATTCATTACCTTAAGAGAGAAAAACAAAAAACAAAGCACTTGGAGTCAAAGCGCTCTAACTTTTTCATTGTAGGGTTCGCAGATAGATGATTTACATTGTTCATCTAATGCATGCCTTTGGATACATCTCAGTCAGAAAATCAGGCATATTGTTGTTGGGGATTTATAGTCCCCGCCTAAGATCAAGCACACATAAACGCTGAAATTTTATGTGATTCGGCTAATATGCCTATATCCACGGAGATGCAGAGCAATTTCACTATAAAATGAAATGATACATAAGAAGAATTACAGGGGGTATTTACAAGCAAAGAAGGCAGGGACTGAGGTGTTGTTAATCAATCTTCAGCTCCTCCCTATTTATAGGATTTTTAGAGCTTAATTTTTAACATATTGTTCACAAAGTCTTAGGCGGTGGCCGACGCAGTTGACGTCAGCAGCGCTTGCCACAGTTGACGTCGGCGTCGGTGGCGGCTGAAAAATGGGACTGGACCAACAATTGTATCATTCTAACATCTAAAGAGCTCTTCTTTTCATAGACAGCTAGAAACTTTGTAAATAATGACCTATATTTAAAAACGACAAATACAACCTTTTAACATGTCAATCCTCACGATTTTATAACTAAGAGCCATCTAATGACAAAATAATTAGATGAACTAAGTAGATCTTTCGGTCGGCTCATCATGCAAAAAAGTTAGAGAGCTTTGACTCCAAACACTTTGGTTGAACATTCTTGCTTTTCTTCTCGTTTTGGTTAAAGATCAAGGATTGTAAAGCAATTTGCTTACACTCTTTCACTCGCACATCTAATCTCTCAACAAAATGGAGCCCCATGAAGGAATGTAAAACTTTTTAAAATAAAGAAAAAGGAGGAATGCTAGTACAGAGCTAGACCGCAACTCAGCAATGATAAAGCACGTCTACATTTTTATAATGGTCCCCACATACCATTGATCCAAGCCATTCATCTGAGTCACCTAAGTTTGGATATCTCATAATCTAAACATCATTCCCAAAGAAAGTCACTAGCATGCAAGATATGGTATATTCATTTTGCTACATATGAACGGTTAGAAGCTCCCTAAAAGCAACATTCTATGTTGAAAGAACTAAAACACATTTTGTTGAAAGCAAATGACTTCCTTTCGAAATAATTTTCGTGCTATAAGATATCCAAATTTAGGGGTGTCAAAGGTTAGATCAATGGAACTTGAGAACATTCTTGTGGAACCCACTCTTACCTTATTCTTGGAATGCGGGCAGCAGGAAGAGCATAGGAGGAGATTTACACATGATATGAGGAGCAGCCGCGGGGCCTGAAGCTCTTGCATATGCAGGGTCCGGGGAAGGGACGGACCACAAGGGTCAATATTATGCAATATTACTTTGTATTTTACAAGAAGCTGTTTTCAAACATTGAACTTATGACCTTAAGGTCACATGATGACAACTCTACCCTTCCATTTACACATGACAACTGAAAAGACAAAAAACAGATTTTGTGTGAGTCCTATCTAAGAGGAAGAATGCCATAATGTGCTACGGGCTGACACTACACCAACTTGCTCCGCTATTGCAGGATGAGAGCAACTAGTTATTGATCACATCCATCTATCTAGTACCTCTCGACCCTCATATCCTTTATGCTGAAAATCAAGATGATGGAATGATTATGGATTAGAGTGTCCAAAATTTTTGCTCCTTACTCGTTGGATATGGATCATTCTTTAGATAATGTTTCCCACCATTCATGTGTTGTGATCAGACGTACAATTTTCTGATTTTAGGCTCATGCAATCCTTACCGTTATTGGAGTGTAATCATCCAAAGTGGGAGAATTTAGATGCATGGTTCCTGTCAACAAGAGATAGGGCCCATTCTGCAAAAGTGGGTGAATGCATAATGCTACCATTCCTCCTTACTGTCGAAGCTACAATGGAGCCAAAGCAGGCATTGCACCCCTCATCCTCCCCCCTAAATTTTGGGGGGAAATTTTGTTTGTATGCATACGTTCCTTTTAGCCCCTCCATTTTGCTTTTGTTGAATGCAAAAATTTATTAAAAAGTATAATCAGCAGACACGAGAGACAACGATGACTTCTTAACACCCGAACCCTCTGCTTTTACAACTAGTTGAGAGTCTCCCACAATCTTTGGCCCCGAAATGGATAGCCTGCACTTTCTTCTCATTTTCAATTGCTTAGTACCAGAGGCTAGGCAAAAAAGCTTCTTGCTGCAGCTGATAAGGCCTATGCAAGGTTTTGGGAAGGGGAGGACTACAAGGGTCAATAGTAGACAGCTTTAACTTACATTTGGCAAAAAGCTGTTTCTACAACTTGAACCCGTGACTTAAAAGTCACACGACAACAACTCTACCGTGGCGCCAAAACTCCCCTTTTGTGTAAGTGATATAGGAGCCATGATTAATTTCATTTGGTTCGACTGTTGCACATTATCTGAAGGTGTCTTCTCAAAGCAATCTTTAATCAAGAGAGGATGTTTCATTATCCTATACATGAACCACAGGGATACCAGCAGTAAGCCATGCTTGGTTGTTACTTGGGGGATCAAAATCCAGCACTCAAATGGGTGAGTTGTTGTTCAGAGCAGAAAGAGAATTCATTCTCAATTAACATTTCATCCACAGAATCAACTGACATCTGAAACATCGGAGCCAACCTCGAATTATAAGTAGAGAAACGCCCATATGAAGGGGTCAGAGCAGGTAAAGCTCAAATAATTGGTGCATTATAATTCAAGAGCCCAAGATCATTGTTAAGACTAAAGTCAGAGCCTAACCCAGTGGTCATACGCACAAGATAGACAAAAGCAAGTTGTCGAGAGGGATTCATGTGTATACGCCGTTGGTTGGAGATCCATTAGGAGATTATGATATTGAAGAACGAAAGTGAAGCCATTGTCTCTCAAAGTTCTTGTTTGAAGGTGAGGTACTCGAACCAAAAGGGGCACGAATACTTAGATCAAGCTCTAACGAGGTTAAGATGACCAAATGAGTATCGTCGGCAATGAAGAAGACTTGAAGAGCAAAAAACTTCAGTCCTCAAAAGCATCTGTGCCTAAGAACTCAAAGCAGCCTTACAAGATTTTCAATGGAGGAAATGTGCAATAAACATATGGTACAGCATTGAGGATTGCATTTAGATTTAGCCATATTTCAGTTTTCAATTCATGTCATGTTGGGGTTGCCATAGTTTTTAAAAAGCTGAAGAAGATTTTCATTAAAATCATCTTCAGCTTCATCCTTACCGGCTGGCTACTTAACTCAAGGGTGACCATATTTTAAGAAGCTAAAGATGATTTTCATTTTTTACTCACAAACTAATATACAAATGTATATTTATTTGTAAGAAAGAAATAATAAAATCATCTTCAACCTCTCCCTTACTGGCTGACTACCTGACACAAGGGTTGCTATCTTTTAAAAAGCTGGGGATGATTTTCATTTCTTCCTCACAAACTAATATACAAATGCATATTCATTTGTAAAAAGAAAATAATAGAATCATCTTCAACTTCCCCCAGCACCTGACACAAGACCATCCTCTTTTTTTATCCAGGCTTGGGACCGGCATTGGCGGAGTTCTTAGCCATACTTGAGACTCTCAGTTTTAATATTCATGGATTGCTTCTCAAAAGAATTATCCTAGGATATCTCCACCGCAACAAGGTTCTGACGTTGTTATCAAATCATCAATAATGTTTGCAATATTTAGATCTAGCTAGAAGGAATCACATTAATAGTCTCTCACATTATTTAGATCTTGTCTAAATCTATACAAGGTAAGTCAAAAATAGGAAAGGAATTTTCTATCCATAATTATCCAAATAAAACATGAAACAAAGAAGAAAAGACTTGAAGATGCCATAAAGGAGAGCTTGACAAGTTGGGTGACAATTCTCAGTTTCAAAAAAATGTACAAGAGTATATTTGAGGAATCTTTAGAGATCGTATAAATCAAGATAGCAAGAAAAAATGTGGGCCACGAAAGACTAGTTAGAAGAGAAATATTAATTAGACTACTGTCTATCTTTAATAATTATTTTTTCTAACCATCTTTTTACGTTCTTTCTACAAGGAAATTCAAAATTCTTAACACCCTCCAATGACCTTTTTAAGATGGATTTTGAGAAATTGTCTTATTAAAAAAAATATTATATAAGATGATTTTCGATAACCATTTTAAATTTATTTTAATAAGATATTTACTGAATAACCATAATCTTCTTGTCCTCTTAGAACACCAATTAGCAGTGAGATAGAAGCAAATCTGTGCTCTTTGACTCATTGAAGCTTGCTAGACAGTTGATACAATTGAATGCGAAAAGGTTGAAGATGAAATTCCATGTGGCAGGTGGAAATCCTCTATTCTGCTGTACATTAGGGTAGAGAGAAACACCATGCCCAAAGAGGAAAACTGCAACCCGTGACGCTTAACCGAGGTTTACTCCCTTATTTTAGCAAACTCAGCGCAGTGTTTGCAACTGGAGTTTGAGTTTTGCTGGCATTTATTTCACGAATAAGGATTTATAGAAGAATACCTTTCGGCCGTGTCAATTGATTAGTCCATATGGTAACCAAGGTCGAGCAATTGCCCCTTGGTTGCCAATTCACCAATTTGATGCTAGTGGTTGTCTTGTAGGTTTTCCCGCAGTGGGCGGATAATCCCCTCAGCGGAATTACAGCGACACTACAACTTCTTGCTGTAGTGTGCCCCACTTTTGCATGATGAATTGATTGAACCCATATCAACTGTACGCCAAAACATCATAATTTCTTTGGCTCTGTATCAACTGTATGCCAAACATCATGGTCCGAAAACTGAACTTCTTAGTTGTTTGTTATGGACCAGAGCGGCTTGGGATCCGGTACAGTATTGACAACAGTGGGTAAAACCAGATGGTCGCGCCTAATGATGCAAGAGAATTCAAGTGGTGAAGGCCTGTAGAAGAGAGGAAGAGATGTTGTAATTGGCATCATTGGCTCTCACTAATGAGAGGTAGCATCATGGAGGATTTGGGTTAAACTTCTTCAGCTATAACCAACTTTCGACGACCAAAACTATGTTACAATAGAGTTTCTTTTAATTATAAAGGGCCTTCCAGGTATGTATAGATTAAGAACTGGCAGCAAAACATCAGTTGGTGCAACCATCAACATCTTATTTGCTTGGTAAGCTCCTGCAACTAACCTGGTCGAACACAAGTAATTGGGAGACTGGAAATGCAAGCTGGGGATGCAGATTCTTCCTGTGGAGATAAACCAAAAGGTTCAGATTGCAAGAAGGAACAAGCAGATCAGACAACTAGCATCAAATATGCTTCTCTCAACGTTCTAGTGTTAACTTTTGATTGCCTAGGCCTTACCCATTTTCCCTCTCTGTCTGTAATATTCCTGAACTTAGATCTTAACAGATGCAGTCCTTCGCCTTCAATTCCCAAGTGAAAGCAAAGAAAGGGCGTCCGAAGAAGGAGACAGTGAAGCCCAATTGGGTCTACTTATTCCAATCCCTTTAGATATTTAGATACTTATAATCCTAATCTAATCCCAGCAAAAATACTTGTTCTCTGCTCTTAATATATGAAAACTATGAACCGATTTCAACAGCGTAGAACAATAAAAAGATACGACAAGAGAGATTAAAGACGAAAATAGCATATTAAAATCAGCTCTAGATATGTACCAGGAGACAGGTAACATGATGCCAACAAAGATTATGAAATCAATCATCATGCTGTTTAATACTGGCGATGGTTTATCCATTTCTCAATCTATGCTTCCAAACAAGAACACACCCATTTGCCCGAATGTGCTCGGTCAGTAAGAAGCAACAACAAACCGTCTAATACCACCTAATAGTTCCTATACCCTTCGAGACTCGAAAAGATTGTGCAACAGAAGACATGGAATGGAATGACTGTACACAACCAGACCTTTGATTGACGACTGACAACGAGAGAGTAACCTCTATGCCATTCGATGCGAAGAGAAAGGTCTGCAAATGCGCGAGGTAAAATACCCATTTGATTTGCGCTTTCTTTGACGCGCCCGTTGGATGACCAACGAACGCAACGCCGAAAGCGAGAGAGAGAGAATTCTCTGTAAACCCTAACCCTAGTTTCAAATTCCTAAATCCTAATGCTAACATGCTGCAACCCCAAATTGAAATGCCATACCCTTCTTCTGGTGTTCAGGAGAGAGCAGGTTATATAGACAGCAGAAGGAAACCCTAGCATTTGCCATTGGCCCAACAGTCCCTT
Source organism: Warburgia ugandensis (assembly GCA_035236585.1). Lineage (NCBI taxonomy): Eukaryota > Viridiplantae > Streptophyta > Magnoliopsida > Canellales > Canellaceae > Warburgia > Warburgia ugandensis. Next base: position 79,672,587 of record CP141130.1, read on the forward strand.
TTTAGTATTTGACCGATGTGTCCCCGGCTTATTCAGAATTTTCAGGTATGATAGCATGCATAGTCGGACCCATCCGTCTGATCGCGGAATTTTGCGAGATGGACCGTCTGATTTCTCTAAATCTGGATGACTAGTATCGGAGAACAGCAAGGATTGGATGGCCCTGGAATCAGAAACAAATATTCTTTTGATCACTCCACATGGACCAGCTTGGAATAAGAACAAAATGTTCATTTGATCACTGCACATTGACGGTGGAAAAAAGCAAGGCTTTCGGATGTTATATTCATCCGATCTCCTTGATGCACATAAATGAACCAAATTCAGAGAAATCAAATGTACAGGTTTGATCCAGCATTTGTAGGGTCCACCACGAAAAAACTGCGGAAAGTTCACCCAATAGGAAAAAGAGCTGGCTAAGACAAATGCAAAGCGCACCCAACCTTTTGCACGAAGAGGCTTACCTTTAGATGATCCAAATCTTTCATCTGATTGGTTTATCTTTGGATAAGAAAGATCCTGCAAATTGGATTACTCTAGCGTCTACAAGCAGTACTTTTGATCCAACTTTGTATAATCAAGGACTAAATCAATTTTTTCTTTTTTTGGGAAAAAAAAACAGGGTTTTAAGATGCTAGAATCATGTATTTCTTCTCTTTTTTGTTTACAAAATATTCAAAACTGAGACAATCAAACGGGTGGGACCATCCAAATGGTAGGCCTCTTCATGCAAAAGTAGGGCCCTTTGTGACCAATAGCCTTACATTGTGCTCTGGTTTAACATGGCTCAAAGAAGTGAGGAAAGCCAAATCACGCGGCGACTGCCTGCTTTTTACACCAAGAACCCACTTTGGATGATCCAATGGTTCATCTTATTGCTCTTCCTGTGGATATCCAACAGTTTAAAAAGCGTGGGAATTAGGGTATTGAATCATCTGAAAAATGGTATCAAAGATCGGTAATACTGTATCTATGATAAAATTGTTAGTGGGGCCTGTAATCCACTCAGATGCCAAGGCTCTCCTCAAGAGTCAAGTGTGAAGATATTACGCTCCCTTGCATCAAAACCTTCTACAATGGCTCATCAACTTGGCAGTGGGATTGTGCTTCCTGGGGATAAGTAGTAGCTGTCTCGTTCAGCAAAGGAGAGTCAGCAACGAGAATTTGAGATGTTGGATTTCTCTCGTGAAATAGTTCGTCCAGAAAAGCTCACTGAAGACAGAGCCAAGCCATTGTGCATAAGTACGAAAATGCAACATGTAAGCAATTTAATTTCCAAAACCTTTGTGTGCATCTAACTATCTATACATAATAAGAGAGGAGATGAAAGCAAGGAGAGGAGCAGGATTAGAGCACCAATAAAGATTGATAACCAAGAAGTATTCCAAAAAGACCACTTAATACTTTCGATAATTCAAGAAAGCAGAGAATTTGGAAAGGAGATTATCAAGAGAATCCAAGAGGGTTGGAATAAATGGAGATGTGCCTTTGGAATTTTGTATGATCAGCGGGAACCACTTAAACTAAAAAGAACATTCTATAGGATGGCTGTAAGTCCAGCCATGCTCTATGGATCAAAGTATTAGGCAGTTAAGGAACAAAACATATATAAGATGAGTATAGCCAAAATGAGAATGTTGAGATGGATAAGTGGCAAGACAAGAAATGATATAATTAGAAATGAAAATATTATAGGAAACTTAGCAATAACAGCAATAAGCAACAAGATAAGGAATATTAGACTTAAATGGTTTAGACATGTCCAACGAATATCAAAGATGAGCTAAGGGAAGGTCCAAAAGAACAGTGAATAGAAGTGGTGAAAAAAGATTAAAAACATTGGGGTTGCTTTTCCTCAAAGACATCATCTTTTTATCCGTGATCCCAGTGGTAATTTCAGGCAGGTGTAAAGAGTAGGTGAGATTTGATTGGTTGGGAAAAAGTTTTAAACTGTCATTTCCTCTAATTTCTTCAGTTTTCTACTTTTCCCCGGCCAATCAAATGTCACATAGTCTTTACACCTGCAATAGCTTGTTGAAATTACTGTCATCGTCGTCAAGACCTTATCCCGAATAAGTGTCTGCCCCATGAATCTTGTTCCTCCATTCGCCTCTATTAAGTATCATGCTTTCATTGTGCAACATCCTGGCACATTTTATTTTCCTCCTCTCTTCTTCTTTTTCTACAAGTAAAATAAATGTCTTACAAAAACAAACAATGTAAAAATAGTAAGTACTATATCACTACCCAAATTAGTGACCAGCAGTTAACCAGAACAGACTCTCTTAGCCAGTCACATCAGGCCATAACCCCAAGAATTCCACAATCTATCGTATAAAAGAATAATGTACAGAACTTGGAGTTAATTCCTTCATCCAAGGCAGTAGATTCCTCGGGGATCTCAATATCATCGACATGGTAATCCTATTAAAAATTTCTACATTGTCAGATTTAAAATCTCCAACAAATGCGAGATATCCATAATCAAGAGCCATGTACAATGTGCTCAAAACTCCATGGGAGAAATAAGAACATTAGAAATCAAGAAGTAGCTGTGGCAGTATCCTCTCTATGTGAGTTGCTTCTATTTTACTAATACCCTCTGCTTCAGCAATTATAGCAGCACGTTGCACAGCCTCTGTCAGGGAAAAAAAAAAACTTCTCCATCTTAATGTTTAAACACTTTAAAGTGAAAGTTAAAGGCAGAAACAGTATCGAACTGGGACAACGGAAGTTTCCCATTACCCAGAAATGCAAACCTGTGACAAACATCCGAAGCAGTTCACAGCTCAGCTTAACAGCATTCGAGTTTGCTGTATCCAAGTCACAAAAAAACTGTCATGCAAAAGAACAAAACTAGCAATCTCTTTGATCTCAATAGCGGGAGCATACGTAGCAGGTGATAAAAATAGAAGAGAGACTGCGACTACAACACAGAGAAGTAGATCTACCATGACTAATTATGACATTGTGAAGCCGTAAATAACTACATGTTCAAAGTTGCATTATTTGGTAGTGGGAAATCATTTTTCAAGCTCCAAATTACATAATACAGAGAAGCCGAAAGTGTTGAGCAATAACAAAAATATTCATTTGCATATATAGGTTAACTTTTACAGAGGTACCTTAAGCAAAAAATAAGCACAGGACAAGATAAAATGACTATAATGACATGTTAGTCATACAAATAATAAAAAGGGCAGCCAGGTGCACGCAGCTCCCTCATATGCAGGGTCTAGGAGAGGGGTGGACCACAAGGGTTTATAGTATGCAGCCTTACCTTGCATTTTGCAAGAGGCTGTTTTCATGCCTCGAACACATGACCTCAAGGTCACACAACGACAACTCTACCATAGGGCCAAGGTTCCCCTTCTTAGCCGTACAAATAATATAACATGAAAATAGATTTATCTCTTGTAGCAACTTGGCAACTCACATCTACAAGAGCCATTTACAGTAGGACAAAATAAGCTGGCTCATTCACTCAGTGTTCATGATTATGTATTGTTCTTATCACTCAGATACTTCTGTCTTTCGACTCTTTCCCACTCAAATATGCATAGATTCATTATGGAGAAGGTCACAACCTAAATAAATGGGCACACATGTCCTGCACTCTGATCTGAATTATTTACACCATATTTACTGGAAGATCCCTAGCAAACAGACTCACTTCCACATGAGCTACCTAACTATTCCCTTTCAGAAGTTGGTACAAGCATGCTTCCAACATTCATTTTCTTAAAATAAGACTATTTATTTTACTTGCCTTTTCATATGAGTGTTTTCCCCTTCCATTCATGCCTACAGTGTATCAAGTATTTGAAGCATTCCTCTTAGAGAATTTAAAGATGAAATGTAACAACTCTGAGAAGTTCCGAATGAACTAATGTGAAGTTCTCTTCATACTGTTATGTGAGGAAATTACAGGATATGGTTTAACATTAAATTTAAATGATTAAAATTTCTCAAAAAATGAATAAAAGTAAAATAATAGAGAAAATCTAAAAGGTTGTAAGTTTAATCAGTTGTGAAGTTCTCAACCCTAATCTGACCTATATCTTCCTCCATACTCTTTGAACGCTTCTGAATATGATTTTGGAACACGATGTTCACTTCTATTGATGCTTTTCAGAAGCTTAGTCTTGCTTTCTTCTTAGTATATTATCTCATTTTCAGAAACCTAGATTTCTTGTTAACTACTTGCATCCATGTGCCATTCAGATACAAATAAATATAAAACTTGAAGCACACAAAAGGCACAAAAAACTCTACTCTAAGCAACTGCTACTTTTCCTAGCCTATTGTTTCTTCTTACGTATTATTGCCACCTGGTTTACATGAATATAGAAACAGAATCTAAATTTCAACAAACTTAACACACATATAAATATCTTCAAATTCATAGTAGCATTTAAAATGTATAAATGAAAACAACAACAGATAAAAATGATCTCATTGCTTAGCACCTGTTTTAACATGTATGCTCAACAAAATATGTTCTGCATGTGACGATATTCTTTTCCATAGGACTATTTTTATGTACACGCATTGATGAAAAATGTGAAATACCTGTAGTTGGACGATTTTTCTTTGATGTTCCAACTCCCTGCCCAGTTCACAAGATTTATTTATCAGAGACACAACCTAGATACTGATCAAGGTTCGACCTATGAGAAATTTTTTTGACTAAGTTGTGGAGGGTATATCAAATCACTCCCACAAACAGGTGGTCAATCTGCCTATGTTTAGTTTCTAGATATGTGCAAAGACTTCTCTCTTTTTTTTTTTGTTCTTGGTTGAGATCTGAGTAATTAGGAAGGAATGGAGAAGCCATCAACCAACCAGCAATACAAAAATATTAAGGCCTCTCATACTAAGTTTTCAAGAAAAGCAACTTTTTTATCAGCACAAAAGGAAAGGAAATAGAGACAACAGGATATCCAGCCAATGGAAGTGAATAATTATCAGTCAATCAGTTAAATGTCAAGCAAGAACTAGTCTGTTGGCGGCTACTCAAACAGCTAAAATACTAAAATAGAAAATATAATTGGGTGATAACCCTTCAAAAAACTGCATATAATAGTTGAAGAAAAGATCTGTTAGAATAAGCTATATGATCTCTTTTGCACCTAATCAAACCCTAGTAGTTCTTGAGTAAGCTTTATGGGTTGACAACAAGTACATATCTCATCATTACATATAAATGCCCTCAATGGTAAAACATGCTAGTACAGAAAAAACATAGTCTGCAAAATAGTTGCAGAAAAATACTTTTTACTTGGGTGATTAAGAAAGTATAGAGAAGTTCCTCATAACAAATTACATTGAATTTAAGATCATTATTGACTAACAAATTTTGCCTTATGGACTTCCAGTTGGTTGCTATTGAGACTACTTCAATCAAATGACAATTGATGATAACTTCCACGTCAAGTGACAGTCATTGACTAACAAAGTATTTTTACTTGGTGAAAACATTACCAAATATCGAGCACCTTCATGTAATTATCAATTCAAGCCCATGCATAAGAGAGATATGACTTTCAATTCAACAGCAGTTGAGGGAACAGGTGCAGAGTACACTCAAGACAAGTATTATATTAAAAGAAAGCGGGTTGGTTCTAAAGAATTAGTTGCCATGGCTCATCTAAAAGAAGCATGATGAGATTGAACACACCTTTGTAACCTGAGAAGAAACAAACATCTCCAAAAATGGTTAGGTCCAAGAATATAAAGCAAGGAACGTGGAGTTATAAAAATAATACTGCATGTCAGGCAAGAGTGTTCACCGGATCAATGATTATCATAACAAGAGATATGTGAAGAAAGACAAGAGTAAGTCAAACAAGAAGGATAAATTCAACAGGGGTGATATCATAAATGAATAGCATTTCTAGTGATCGAGGAGTAGTGACTTGACACCAGATCCACCTATGATTATAGAAGGCATCAAAGTTCTCTTCAAAGATACATTTATTAGAGCTATTGGTTAAGAATTGCTCAGACTGAAACTGTTACAACCAAAGGCATGCGGCAGACCTCAAGGTCTTGACCTACAAACCTACTCCATGTTTTAGATGCCAAGAAGAATTTTATAATCCAGTCTTGCTTAAGAAGCATGAGTTCTATATGATGTTTGAATTGGACAAAATCCATTTTATTGAGCATACTTTAGCAGAGAAGTATTACAAAATGAGTACCATGGTCAAATTCAATTCTTTAACAGAATTTTACTTATAGCATGATTGATTCCCTTAGCCTCTGGCATTGTGAAGCAGGACATATCCATTCAAAAGAATGGGAATATTTAAGTTAATTCCTGCTTCTGAATATCTGACTAGAAACAAGTATGAAGTTTGCTGTAGATGTAAAAAAGAATCACCCAGAAAGAGAAATAGAAACATCTTGAGATCACATATCTCCAAACTCAATTTGGAAAATGATGCTCAGTGATCTTCGCAAACAAAATATCAATGTGTACATTGGTTGTGCTTCTTGTGAGAAATCTAAAGCCTATAACTGAAAGCGTCACACAAAGAATCTCAAATGGAATTGAAAAAGGCACATTTCGAAATTATTTATCATTTCCTATGAGGGGAATGGCATTACTCTATGAAATAGAGTTATTCAGTAAAACATTCAAACACTAGCTGAGATTGTGGAAGCAAATACAGCTTTAGTTGCTCAATTCATGTAAGCCAATTTCAGATTTTGAAAGAACTCATACTGTAAATATCATAATTAATGGAGTCACTGACCTATAAATGACAGACTATCAAATTAAAATTACTGAAAGGGAACTGCTCTGACTGCTTAATCATAGTTACTGTGAGCCTCACTAATAGAATTGCAACAAACTTCTACTGAAGGCTTTTAAAGAAAAAGAAAGAAAGAACAAGCTTGCTTCGTGGAATCTCACTTTGGATGCTAAATCTTTCTTGCTTCCAAACTTCAACAGATGGCTATTTTAGCATGCTTCCCCTTAATTAATAAAAGGCTTCCTATCTAGATGATTGCTCCTGCAGACCTTGTTTCTTTTTGCTCGGTGAAAAAGAGGAAATAATTAGATTGACACTCATTCTCAATATACTCAAAGACTATGCTTAAAACCTAAAAAGGCATTTTAAGCTTCAAATAGAACTTAAATGATACTTTCACAGAGCTTATTGTTTCTCTTCAGGATTTAATAGTACAATTGAAGATGAAATCATCTGCCTAAAAGTTGAACTTTCAAAACTTTTAAATTCCTAAGCTCATGGCTTAGTTAACCATTAAGTCCTCCTTGGCTTTCATATAATCTTAACCTACATTAGCCCTCCCATCCTGTTTTACCATAACTGTGACTCTCCATGATGCTTCTAGTCGATTCCCAATTAGTTTCCTACAAGCTTCCTGTTCAATTTGATTCTCAAATATTTCCTTCTTGCTTCCCTAATGCCTTCTCATTCTGCATTCGCTTTATTCAGAGCTCTTGTTCCAGCTAATGCTTCCTGCATTACTTCTGAAATTCAGTTACATCTTCAATAACTGTGTTAACACGTGACATTACCATATTAAAGAGATTCTGAAGTGAGAACTGGGAACTGATAGTTCTTTCACTTGTGCATGACAAGCAAATACTATAATTTCCTCATGGAGAACTCCTCTACCACATATTACTTCTAAATGATGTACTTGCAACAGTTTATGAGAATTTCTTGTCCTTTTGAGTTACCAAAAGAAGGAGGTTAAGGATCTCCACTGCCAAAGCGCCGAGGAGAGACTTCTGCATTCTAAGAGTAGGGTAAAGTTGAGCCAAGAGAAGTGAGCTAGAAGGAAAATTAAGGAACTCTGGTTCTGATTTTAATTGTTGGCAATTAAAAATTCTTCTTTGTTCCATGAAGAAAACAAAAAGGCAAAAAAACAAAATGATTCTTACATGCAAGTTATGTCAGAATGTGATTTATCAATGCAGAGAAGGCATAAAGAATAAATCCGATCAATGATATCCAACAGCATAAGGATTTAGTATTCTCATAACATGGTCAGAAATGTTTGCTTCCATTGAGTCTTTAGATTTAAGATCAAAACTAAAAAATGTATACATAAGACAAGTTGGTTGTCAGAAGAGTTCAGACAAATAGAAGGCAGTGGCTTCTCTGATCCTTCCGCTCCTGCTGCCATCATCAGGCCGTTGATTACCCCAACACCCATTCATAACCTTCTAACTAACCAAGTGGCTATCAAAGCAGCATTTCTAAATGGTAACTTGGAGAAAAGATATGTGTGTATCAACCAAAAGGATCTGTCTTATTAATGCAAGAAAGTTCTCCTGTGGATCAAGTGACATGACAAGCTGAAGCAAGACCAAGCTGTGGCTTGAAAAACTTAGAGAATCTTCTAGTTTCAAAAGTCTAACACAATGGTTGTAACATCCACATCTTAAATTCGATATAGATTTATACTATTTGTATATTGAAAGGTGTTTCTCCTCCAACTTCAACATTAGTAACTAAACCAAGTCAATTTAATTATGGAAACAAAAGCCATCAGAAAAAGGAAACAGAAGTCCGACTTATACTCACAATAGATAGACACAATTCAGTTCTCTATTGTTTTGTCTCCATCAAAACCAGATTTGTACAGTGTTTTGCAGATTTGGTGTCTCTCTTACAACCACATAAAAATCTGCTAGACATTCCTAGTAGAAGTTGTCTAAAGTGCACAAACAACCATTTTGGCCGCGTTTTGAAGCCACAGCTCCCACTGTTTGGATTATTTATTCAAGATTCAAGTAAATCAGTTCCACATTTCTAGAATAGACAAATTAATCGCTACCTACAACGTGCAATAAAAACTTAGTTCATGGATCGTATAAAGAAGAACAAACTATAGACTCCCAATTGATACTAGAAATCACGGGATTTGTAAATCTAGCTTGGATGATTTTTAGAGGCCTAACTATATTTGAAAAACGTGATTAAGCAGGTACGATCATCTATCGAAATAATTACCATCTAAACCCCTTTTTTTCCTTATTTCTTCTTCGCGGAAGAAGAGAATTGAAAATTTTCATACCTCGCTGTCCAAGATCTCAGCACCTTCATTTCTCTCACGCTCTGCAGTTTGAATAAGGGAAGAATCAGTAAGTGCGATGTCAAATGGGGCAAAGAAGAGAATCAAATAGATAACCTTGGAATCTTTTGCTCCAGACGACTTTGAAAATGGCGTGAATCAGGTCCTGATAGAAAGGAACAAAGAGAAGATGGAAATGGGTTAATGAAGCTGAGATTGCCGGAGGAAGAAGATGAGAAGAAGTAGGCGGAAGAGGGAAATTAGGGTTTACAGGATCGAAGCTGTTGGTTTCCATGAAGGGGAAGAAGTTGCCAGCTCTCGAGTCGTCTCGGATATGTTTCAGTTGCCGCGCCAAAATGATTCGACTTTTCAAAATATCGACTTTTTATGCTCAAGGAACGCACAGTTTGGGCCGTCGTTTTGTTTGAGGGCCCCAGCTGCAGTTGATCTCTACCGTTTATCTTGCCCCTTTACAACTATTGTCACGCTCTTATTTGGGGTTTTGTGGTAAAAAGTGTGCATGGGCCTATCTTCAGATCATCTAAACCGTTGATCTTAACTGTTGCACAGATGAGGCCCTTTCAGAAAATTAGATGAGGACGATCCCACCCATGCTTTCTCTGTGCTATTTTGATTTATAAAATTTACAGTACTAAAATTGACTAAAAGCTAAGAAAAATCAATAATGCAATCATACTAAGTTTGTGATGTTTCAAAGACTAGGAATGCCTAAGTCTGAATATAACATGACTCAAAAATCATCTCAAAAGATTATTTGCTTTAATTCGTTGAATGCAAACCGTTGTTTTTGAAGAGCTTCTGACCATTCATATTTAGTAAGATGAAAACATCATTTCTTGGTCGCTAATGACTCTATATATATTTTTAATGATTTTTGGGTTATAAGACATCCAAATTAAGTACGCCAGTAAACAGCTTGAATCAATGGCATGCAGAGCCTGCAATGGAAAAATGAAGGTGCTTCTCCCATGTTGCGAGCGTTGTCTCGGTTTATACCAGCATTCCTCTCTAAAGATAGCCCATTTGTCTGAATGGTTCAGATCATTCAAAAAGGTGGGCCTCACTTATTAATTTACCACAAGATGCCCCATTTCTTGAAACCATTTCATCTATTTATATTTCTAGAGCTAAAAAACGCAAATTAAAAAAGCAGTTCCTATTTTCTGTAGAAATAAGAAGCATCTTCCCTTGTGCTTCTTGTTTTAGTGGTTTTTAGGTTATTTTTAAAAATGTTTCTTAACAAAATTTGGAAGAACTTCACCAGTTTGTACAGAAACAGAACCAAATGGTGTCTCTCAAAATTCCTCCATGAAAGTGGAATTTTCTCCTCTCTTTTTTTCTTTTCTTCTTTCCTTTTTTTTTATGTTGAGTACAGACACCCAGGAACACCCTCAACCTGTGACCTACTAGACAGTCTGCCAAACATTTGCACACGGATAGGACTAAAGAAAGCTTTAGAGGCTAAAGTATTAGCCTTCTTTTGATAATGTAAATGAATAAAGGAAAAAATTTGAGTCTGACTTGGTTGACTCTCCGGGATAGAACCCCGGAAATCCCTCGTACATTTTGGAAGTTAAATATTTTTGCTACTAAGTTCAAAGAATTCAATTTTTGCAAGTTAAATATATTCCAACAAAAAGGCATCATCTTCGTGGATTCTAGTTTATCCAAACATAAAAAATGGGTAATTGTCCAAAGACACTAATATGCTACAATTTATTGATTACACTTATGATCAAACTACACAAACAAACTGGACCATCTATTAGTCAACAACCAATCGATTTTGTTCAGATGATCAGTCAACTCTTAATATGAAAGAAGTGAGGGATTACCAGTGGAGAGGCCCAGATGTGTTCAACCAAAGTGGGAGACAGTTTCCCTCCAACGCCATTACGTTGGTATTACAGAAAGCCAATGATTTCAATCACCAGTGAAGATCTTCAGGACAACATATCCACAATGCGATCTATAATTTGATCGCCAAAATCCCTTTACATGCCTTGTAGCTACGAGTTCGAATGGGCGGACAACAGTGTCTACCTTTTCCATGGCAGAAACTTTCAAGTAACAACTCATTATGAAGAAATCTATGTTCTATACAAAAGAATATATACTTGACCCTTCAAAAAGACTAGCAAAAAATATTTACTTCCACGATTCCACATTCCAGAGTTCTGAATTGACATAATATATACAATGCAGAGCTGCGTCAATGGGTACCTGCAAAAACGGACTTCGGCATGCATCCAGATACCTAAACATCTTAGCAAAAGAACATGGAACTGCGTACATTCTTAGCGAGCACAGGCAGTTCCTGCACTGGAATGGATCCAGAGGATGTTAACCCTCCGTGGCCTGATGAAGTTTCTGACATATCACCAAACCTTATAAACTGCATCATCTGCGCTGCTGCTAAGTGGGCATAAAAAATTGGTGCAACTGCCACAAATGCAACACTTAAGTTTTGGTCAGCAGAACTCCAATTAGCCGGGCAAGACACTGGCCCAAGTATCAGGACAAAGATGGTCCATTCACCAGAACAGAAAGTGGTGAGAATCTAAGAACCTTCATATTCAACCTATGAAGCCCGTGTATTTACATTTCGGTAGCAAAGTAATGGCAGAAAGAAGTGCCTTACACAAGCAATTAGTAGGCATGAAAAGGATATGGGAAGGCACTTCAGAGTCTCTCGACCAAGCACCTCTAAATTAACAATTTGCAGACGGTAGGCTTTGGTGCTCTTTAGTAGAGAAATATTTCAGAATATATGCAGAAACTGGAAGGCCCAAACACTACATTTAAGAAAGCCACATTTATTACCTATTGAAATGGCAGTAGTACTTCTCTGGTACCTGGACAATACGAGAAAACATATGTGATGTTTTGGCGTTGACAATAACAATATGCTAATAATGTATATATAAGCATCACGCGAACTACCCACACATAGGATAGAGAATGTACAAACTGCTGCATGTCATCAGCAGAGAACCCAATCTCATCTAGCAGAACATGATAATGGGCAGGTCTTGTGGTACCCTGTTAACGGCAATATAGTGGAAAGCTAGTTAGTTCAGTAACTTTCTTCGCTTCATGCTCTAAAATGATTCTAGCATTCATCAGAAATGTACACCCACAGCCTGCACTAGTGCAGTTGAGAAACTGAATGCTAAAAACACAAATAACAACGACTGTAAAATAGGGAGGATGATATGAAAGTGAATGACAGGACTGAATGCTGTAGGAACATCAGCATAATAGAGCATTTGAAGATACTGAAGAATAATTAAAACTACAACTACTAAAGCTACAATTGTCAGGGAAAGTGGAAAAAATTATTGCTCCACTTACAATAATTCCTGCATGAGAGCACATATAGAAATCATTGTTCCTTGGATGACAGACTTTATTATCAATAACAGTTCCTACATAGATGAAAAAAGAAATCAGCCGAAATTAACAGTTCTGTATCCAACAAGAAATCAGCCATATATATATATATATATATATATATATATATCACTTAGGAATATTGAAAGATCAATTGTAAGGATCGCAAGGAAATATCTAGTGAGAGTCTAACCTCACAACACAGGTAAATGGTTATGCATATCTACATTAAAATATGAAAGAAAGAAAATATATTTAATAGGCTTCCAAAAACTAAGTGATGAAACCTAAAAGGAGTGAAGATAACATCATTTACAAACAAGTTGATGGTAAAAGGAAATTGAAACAAAGAAACAAAAGTAAATACCATGTATATAAATATGGACAAGTCCATTAAGAAAGTTGCAAAAATATGTCCTAAGAGTATCTAAAGGTAAGGGCAATCAATAAAGAAACTTGTTGGTGAAGTGAAAAAGTGCAAAATCTTATCAAAGAGAAACAGGTATGTTTTAAAGCATATGGCCGAAGACTAAAATAACGAAAACGTTAAGCAATATAAAAATGTTAAAAGAGTTGCTACGAGAGTAGTAAGTGAGGCTAAATTCAAAGGCATATGATGATCTTTGGAGGATCAAGAGGAGGTGAGAAAGATAAGTGTAAACTTGCAAAAGTAAGAGAACAGAAGAGTAAGGACTTAGACCAAGTTAAGTGCAATAGAAGTAATGACCATAGGATACTAGTAAAAGATGATGAGATAAAACAAAGGTAGGAAAGTTACTTTCAAAAATTACTAGATGACAATTGCCCTGAGCTATGTAGTTAAAGGTGTGCCTAGGCGCTAGTCAACGGGTAAGCGCCTGGGAGGGGGCCAAGCGCAGAGGAAGTGAGGCGCGGTCGCCTAGGCATGAGCCTGGGTGCACCTGGGTGCCCCTTTTAGGCACGCCCTTGACTCCAGGCGTAGACCACTTAACCCGGTAACGTATAAACCTCTTCTTCTTCTTTTTTTCACCTTCCAACCCTAATTTCAATCTTCCAACCTCCTGAGAAGGTGAAAACGACCATTCCTCTTCAATCTCTTACAGATCTAAGCAGAAAAAGGTATGGATTTATGAATTTTAGCATGTGTATACAGTTTCTGTTAAAAACGTAAAAACTAGTACCGTTTTTTCAAATTTTTTGTTTTTTGTGAACTATTTTCCATAGATCTTGATGGGTTTTAGTTCTATATGTATAAGAAAACATTCCATTTGAGTTTTATACTTCTTTGCTCTAGATTTGAGTTTGTTTTTAGGTTTTTTACTGTTTTTCCAAAAAAATCAGTTACGGAAATAAAAAAGTTGTCGTTTTTTCATATTTCTTCATTGAAACGTATTTCTATCCACATATATAGCTTTCCCATGCTTGTGTCTTCATGTGTGATAATTTTTTCATCTTTTTTTTGTAATTTAGGGATTTTTTAAAAAAAATTTCCAAAAAAAAGTTACGAAAATTAGGAAAAATTTGTTCTTTTTTATATTTATTAGTTAATACCTATTCTTATCCACATATATAGCTTACTCATGCTTGTATCTTTGTGTATGATGTACTTTTCATGCTTTTTTAGGAAATTATTAATGATTTTTAGCTATTTTTAGCCAATTTCTAATTATGAAAAATATAATTTTGCGCCTTAGGCTCCAGGCGCGCGCCTAGGTGAGCTAGGTGCCCCAAGCTCCAGGCGCACCCCTTTGCACCTCGGTGCGCCTCACGCCTTTAACTACATAGGCCCTGAGAATATAAGATTTGAAAGTACCATTTTACCCAAATAACATTGGACATTATAAATACAACTGTAGGATTAGAATACTTGAAGTGAAAGAAGCCTTGAAAAAGATAAAATCTTAAATGGCCTTAGAACCCGATAATATACCAATAGAGGTTTGGAAGTATATGGGAGATACTTGAGTAATTTGGTTGACAAAATTGTTTAGCAAGATTGTAAAAGTGAAGAAAGTGCCAGATGAATAGAGAAAGAGCTCTATTATACCAATTTATAAGAATAAAGAAGACATACAGAGTTGCACTAATTATTAGGGGATCAAACATATGAGACGTACCATGAAACTCTTTGAAAGAGTGATTGAGAAGATGTTATGACCTGAGAAGGGTGTATCAGAAAACCAATTTGGTCTTATGTCTGGGAGGTCTACCATTTAAGGCATTTTCCTACTTAGAACATTGATAGAGAGATATAGGGAGAGAAGGAAGGACCCCCACATGGTCTTTATCAACTTGGAAAAAGCTTATGATAGAGTTACCAGAGAGTTAATATGATAGGCATTGGGTGAGAAATGGGTTTCATTAGGGTATATAAACATCATTAAGGATATGTATGAGGGAGTAGTAACAAATATTAGGACCACTAGCAGAGAGACCAGTATTTTCCTATCATTATAGGATTACACCAAGGATCGACATTGAGACCATACCTTTTCACATTGGTTATGGATGACTTAACAAAACATCTACACGAGGAGATTCTATGGTGCATGTTATTTGCAGATGACATAGTTTTGATTGATAAGACAAGGGAGAGTGTAAGCACAAAACTAGAGTTATGGAGAGATGCATTAGAATCTAAAAGATTTCAAATTAGCCTAACTAAAATAGAGTATAAGGATGCAATTTGAGCAAGGAGAGGAGCAGAACTGGAGCACCAATAAAGATTTATAACCAAGAAGTCCCCCTAAAAGACCACTTCTGATACTTAGGATCGATAATTCATAAGAGTGGAGAGATTAAGATGAAGATTACTTAGAGAATCCAGGCGGGTTGAAACAAATGCAAATGGGCGTCTAGAGTTTGTGTGATCTGGATGGCACTCAAGCTAAAAGGAAAATTCTATAGAATAGCTATAGGGCGAACCATGCTCTATGGATTAATGTGTTGGTCAGTTAAGGAACAACATGTATATAGGATAAGCGTCGTCAAAATGCGAGTGTTCTAAATGAATGGCAAGACAAGAAATGATAGAATTATAAATGAGAACATAAGAGAATATTTAGGAGTAGCACCAATAGCAAATAAGATAAGAAAGATCAGACTTGGATGGTTTGAAATGTCCAGCGGAGACCTAAAACGGAACCGGTTAGAAGAGTGAAATGAACCAAGTCGAAGGTTCTAAAAGGTCAAGGGAAATGCCCAAAAGAACATGAATAGAAGTGGTGAGAAAAGATTTAAAAACTTTAGGACTAAATAAAGCAATGACACTTAATAGAGGGGAATGGAGGAACAAGATTCATGTAGCTGACTCTGAATCCGAATAAGGACTTGATGATGATGCATCGAACAAGTTCAAAATCATGCAATTTGTAGTAGAAAATACTTATAATCCTAGGGAGATCTGCCATCTCCACTTGGATGCACCAGCTCGCGTAGCATCCAAGTAGATGACAAGGATACTCATTAGGCTTGAGCATCCACATACTAGATGCATGGTGGACTGGTTTCTTTAGCCATATTATGGTAACATAATGCCCTTCAATTATAAAATGTTTATGTGGAGTGGTTTTTTATTTCTCCTTTCCAACAGCAGTTCACGAATAGACTAACCAGGAGGAACATTTTCAGGAGATCCAGGCTGGAAAAACTTGGTGTGATGGTTTTTCTGGGCAACAATAACAGTGAATCTAGGATTCCACTGCTCATCAAGAAATTTACATGCCTGCAAGAAATGAAAATATATGTTCAAAAACATAAATTATTTGAACATTCTAAGATTAAACAATCCATATCTCCTGAAGCTATTTATAACAGGAGATTTTCATAACAAGAGAACCTCTATGATTTGATCCAACTCGATGTTTAAGACTTGATTAAATTGTGATTCACTGACTCCATCCCTGCAACACAACATTTCATTAACAGAAACTCCAGATTCCACCAGCAGAATGAATGATGCCCAGAAGTGTCCCATGCAAAACACAGTTTATAAGAACTAATTTTAAAAGGACCACATGTCCTTGACTTGACGGTAGCTACAGACAAAATGTGAATTACTACATGAATGAAAACAGGCTTACAATAAGCGAAGATACCAACGCCCAGACACAAGGAAATCAAGCAACAACTACAGCATCTTAAAAAGATTAGTCTACCATGATAGATGGATGTAATTTATGGTATCTTAAAACACACTTCCTCTTATCAGCTCTGCAGGATTATGAAATCGCTAAAGGCTTTTAGGATGGGAAATGATATACTGGTCCCTAATGTTTTTTTCATTTGACCTTTTTTAGTCCATCCTTTCTTTGGACCCTGCATATGCGGGAGCTTCATGCACCAGGCTGCCCCTTTTAGTCTCTTACTAAATGATATGAACAGCTATAACTCCATATGGGCCTAAATTTCTTAAGATCTGAATCATTCACAAATTTTCCCTCGACTTAAATGGCGCATGCTATGAAATTATCATTCGCTGGTATGATCTTATCTGCTGTTTCTTGAGTTATAACATGGACAGTACAATGATTCACAAAATGAATCCATGATCATCCAATGGATAAGAACTTCGGAGCATGGATCATCTAAAGGCGAGGCCAAGATGGTGAACAACTGCATTCTTCAGAAATCTGGGCCCACCTGAAGTTATAGCATCTTGAAGAAGAAGAGCAATCTATTCAGTTAAGTATGGTCTTTGGAACATCTAATCCATTCACCTTATCAGTCTCTCCTTAGATTCCCTACACATCAAAATCATACAGGTTGAATGACCATGGCCTGTGTTTGCATTGAGTTGAATATCGTAACCCCCGATTCTTAAAATGAAAAAAAAAGGTTGCTCATAATCATGCAACTAAACAGGTGAGGCGAACACAATGAATGAAAAAGAGGATTTCCTAGGTCAGCATCTCCATCTCTGAATATCATTACTCAATAAAAAAGAAAATGGTGCAAATATATCATCGCCCTTTTGTGATAACATGCAACAAATTTCAGAAATATCATGATGAAATTAGGTAAGTTACAAGCTTCAGCAATCTGCAGGTAACCAAGGATAGGCAGAGATATAATTTTAAAATTCTTGCAGGTGGCTGCTGTTGACATGCCATTAACAAAAGATACAAAAGTGCATGAAAAAGAAAAAGGAAGCATCGGGCCTGGCAATGTCGCAACAAGCATAACCAACAGAGTTCCAAAGTTTGGAATAGAAAAATGATTCGTAGACAAGGGCAGAATGCGTGCAGTTAGCCATGCATGTGCTCACTTTTCCCTGGGTTCAGAGAATGTCTGCCATTTTAGAAGTCAGTTGACTTTTTCTGAAAGGTGCTGCATCCATTGACACATAAGGGGAGCCCTGGATGAAGGGCCTCCTAGAAGCTCCCCATAAACTTTGTATTAGAAATAATTGCAATAACTTGTTACTTCAAGATGTTTATTTATTTGATGTTGTCTAGGTTTTGGAAACAATAGTGCAAAACAGCCGGCATGACTATTAAAATACAACTGCATCACAAAGAAATTTCAAACAGGCTTCTCCATATGATCAGATAACATGGAGAAATCTCATACAACAATCTGAAACAGCATGTTTTGCAAAGGCAAGAAAACATACCGAAAAATAACTATTTGGGCAGGCTTTTTTTTCGCTGAACTCTTATAGAAGTCTCGCAATAGCTTCCTGAAATTCAAGGCCGTTCAACAAAAAGTAGATATAAAAAACAGAAGCAACTAAATCCGAGGAAAGTAACTGGAACAAGTATGCAATCAATCAATCTTATGTGGAACTTGTGTAGTTCTCTGCATCACATAATATCAACTATGTCTTCTTCTACTGATGCGAAGTCTCACAGTAACAAAAATATCATTCTACTACAATTCCTTTTCTCCTTTCAAAGAATCAAGGTGAACTCCAAGCTAAATGTCTATTTCCTAAAGTACTTCTTCTTAGGGTAAAGGTGTCTGAAATTAAGTCCATGCACTACGCATGTGATACAGGTAATAATCCAATATGCACCACGATAACTGGGTGAAGAAGTCCAAGTCTAATCCTTACTACCTCATAAACTTGCCTTCAAGGACTGCAAACATGGTTAGTGAAAGAGGAAAAGGAAAAAGAAAATATAAGTCAGCAGCACTATGCAATCAATCTACGCCCCTTAAACCCACCGAATAATGCCTTTATCCTTCCCATCTGGTCCCAATTTGAAGAGAGAGTCTATCATTTCAACTTTTGGTGATTGGGTCCGCACACATGCTCTATAACGGGAAATCGAGGGCCATTGTCTGGAGCTGACTACCTGAAAATTTCAACAAACAAAAGAGTGAGAAGACCTTGAATAATCAGAATGATCAGATAACTTCATCAAATTATCATTATGTCAATGTGAGTCCAAACGTGACTAAAGAACGCAGGCAATCAAAAGACTTTTATTGTGACAATTTAAATGTAAATCCATCCGACATGCAAGGATTTACCGCAGCAACGGATGGCACATCAGACTGGCCAGGTGAGCCATGTGAAACATCCATCCCCAAGATTATGGTTGGGGTCTTTGAGATGAGGGGAATAGACCTTGAATATTCAATAGCCAGCAGAGAATTAATGCCCCCAAGCTGTAGGGAGAAGAAAAGAAAACAGAGGGACGACGTAGTCCATGAGATGGGCAAAATAGTAGCTAAGGAAACAAAATATAGCAAAGCCATATACACATCAAACATATAGAAAATAGCTCACTTTGGCATTGATCTTCAAGAGGACATTTGTGACATACTGGTCATTGATTCTTGTAGGTGCAACACATTGAGTTACAACTCCAATATCCGAAAGACTCTTCCGCTTCCATGGACCTTAACATTACACAAACTCATTTCATAAACACAAGGAGGAGATATTAAAACTGGCACAGAGAAAAGACCCATCAACCTGTTGGGGATTTTCGTCCCCGCCCAAGATCATACACACAAAAAAACGCAGAGTTTTAACGTGGTTCGGCCAATAAGCCTACGTCCACGGGAGAGAATGATTTCACTATGAAACTGGGGTTTTACAGAGAGGTATACACGGGGTTTTTACAGAGGAATGGGGTTCTATTTCTTGCCTTATTCGTATCCCTATTTATAGGGAATTTTCGGGTCTGATTTTCAACCCGTTTTACACAAATTCAAAGGTCGGTGGCGGTGGCCGACGGCGGCGCCCGCCACTGTTGAAGTCAGCAGTCAGCACCGACTGCTGCGCCCGCCACCGTTGAATACGGCGGCCGTCTGAAATGGGTTTGGACCAACAAATCTCCCCCTCCAGGCCCATTAACTGAAGGAGGTTTCTTCACGTATGGACTTTTAGCAGAAGCCCATCCCGACCAATTCTCTGCAACTCTCGAACTTGCTTCGAGGTAATGCTTTTGTCATCATATCTGAACTATTATCGTCAGTATGAATCTTCTCAAGCTCTAACGACTTCGAGTCCAAAATATCACGTATCCAATGATACCGAACATCAATGTGCTTTGACCTTCCATGAAAAGTAGAATTCTTGCTAAGGTGTATAGCACTTTGACTGTCGCAAAATAACGCATACCTCATCCGCATAAAGCCAAGGTCGGTCACGAACTTCTTCATCCACAATAACTCTTTGCATGCTTCGTCACAAAGAATAAACTCGGCCTACGTAGTAGATAAGGCAACACACTTCGTAACTTTGATTGCCATGACACGGCTCCCCTGCAAAAGTAATCAAGTAACTGAAGTAGACTTCCTCGTGTTAATATCACCAGCCATATCTGAATCAGTGTAGCCCTCAAGCACGGGCTTGCCAGTGCCAAATCCCAAACACAACTTAGAAGTACCACGTAGATATCTCAATATCCACTTCACTGCATTCCAATGTTCTTTTCCTGGATTTGATAGAAAACGGCTCACTGTACCAACTGCATATGTAATGTCTGGTCTAGTGCATACCATGGCATACATAAGACTGCCAACAGCTGAAGCATAAGGAACATCTTGCATGTATTCCTTCTCAGCATCACTTGTTGGAACTTGATTCTTACTAAGCTTAAAATGAGTAGCAAAAGGTGTACTAACCACTTTAGCTTTATCCATGTGAAATCGTTGAAGTACCTTTTCTATGTACTTCTCCTGAGACGACCATAACCTCTTATTCTTCTGTCACGAATGATAGAAATCCCGAGAATCGTCTCGCGGATCCTAAGTCTTTCATAGCAAAGACTTTGTTCGGCCTCCTTCTTTAAGCGATCGATCCTTGAAGAGCTTCTTCCAACAATAAGCATATCGTCGACATAGAGTAGTAAGATGATGAAATCATCTTCTGAGAATCTCTGCACAAACACACAGTGATCTGAAGTAGTCTTTCGATAACCCTGTTGGGTCATGAACTGCTCGAACTTTCTGTACCATCGTCACGGGAGCTGCTTTAAGCCATACGGACTCTTCTTCGACTTGCGGACATACTTCTCTTTGCCTTTAGCAACAAACCCTTACATTTGCTCCATATATATCTCCTCCTCTAAGTCACCGTGGAGGAACGTGTCTTCACATCCATCCGCTCAACCTCAGGATCAAGGTTTGAGGCTAAACCCAATACAACTCGGATTGAAGACATTTTAACAACAGGAGAAAATATCTCCTCGAAATCAACACCTTTCCTTTGACCAAAGCCTTTCACGACAAGTCTAGCTTTGTATCGTGGTTGTGAAGTGTCACCTTCGTACTTCACCTGTATATCCACCGATTCTTCAAAGCTTGTCTCGCCCTTAGGTAATCTTACCGGCTCAAAAGTGTGGTTGTCTTGTAAGGATTTCATCTCATCCTTCATAGCTACAATCCACTCGCATTCTCTTCACTTTCACCGCCTACGTGTAACTCTCAGGTTCTCCCCCGTCAGTGAGGAGTACGTACTCATCTGATGAATATCGAGTGGAGGGTTGACGATCTCTCGAACTTCGTCTCAATGAAACTGCAGGTTCCTCAGTAGGAACCTACTGCAGAATATCATCGGCCTACGACGAAACATCCATGTCTTCGGCGGCTTCATGTTCTCCCTCGGCTCGATTATCTTGAACATCAGCGGAGCACCACCATGGTCATTGGTGCCATCTACACTTGGCGTATGTGAAACAGAACCGGATCTAAATTGTCGAGTATCAGAACTCTGAGTTTATGATACTTTGGCTTTGTCGATGTGTTCAATGGTTTGGTGTTCCATAAAGACCACATCACGACTTCTAACAGCTTCTTTGCAACAGGATCATATAGCTTGTAACCAAACTCATCCTGCCCATAGCCGATGAAAATGCATTGTTTGGTCTTGACGTCTAACTTGGACCTCTCATCCTTAGGTATATGTACAAACGCTTTGCACCCAAATACCCGCAAATGATCGTAAGAGACATCTTTTCCATACCATAGCACATCGGGAACATACGCATTCAAGGCAACTATTGGAGATAGGTTAATAACATAGGCTGCGGTGTATAGCGCCTCACCCCGTATGAAGGCAGGCGGCTTTGCTTGAGAAAGCAAGCATCCGACCCTCTCCATCAATGTCCTGTTCATCCTTTCGCTAAACCATTTAGCTGAGGAGTCTTCGGAGGAGTTCTTTGATGTCTGATCCCTTGCTTCTTACAATAAGCATCGAAAGGTCCACAATACTCGCCACCGTTGTCTGTGCGAATGCATTTCACTTCTTCCCCGTTTGCCGCTCAACGTACGCTTGAAATTCTTTAAACTTGTCAAGCACCTGATCCTTAGTTTTCAAAACATAGACCCAGAGTTTCCTGGAATAATCATCAATAAATGTGACAAAATATAATGCACCACCAAATGTGCGTACCTTCATAGGACCGCATACATCTGAATGTACCAATTCAAGTACGCTTGGCTTTACGGAAGAATGATGGCTTTTGAAGGAAACTTCGTTCTGCTTCCGGCAAGACAATGAGCACATTTGCTCACCTTTGTAGCTTTGAGCCCTGAAAGCAAATTCTTCTTGACTAGACAACCTAGTCCTTTCTCACTCATGTGACTGAGCCGCTTGTGCCACAACTACGAAGAACCGGCAACATCAGCTGCGTTTACAGAGTTAATAGGAATCGAAGCTTGCATCACATACAAGCTAGATGATTTCTTCCCTCCGGCAGCCACAAGCGCTCCCTTAGAGAGCTTCCTTGTCCATCGCAAAAGGTACTACGGTACCCATCATCATCAAGCTTTCCTACCGATATTAAGTTCAGTCGGATATCTGGTACATGTCGAACGTCCTTGAGAATCAACCTTGTTCCGTTGTTGGTGTCCAAACAGACGGATCCGATACCAGCAACCTTTGACAGCCCATCGTTACCCATCTTCAACACTCCAAAGTCACCAGGAGTGTACGAGGTGAAAAACTCCCTCCTCGAGGTAACATGAAAAGAAGCACCACTGTCAACAACCCATCCAATTTCATTGGAGGCTAGGTTGATTTCATTTTCATCACAGACCACAACAAGGCCTGAAGTAGTGGCAGCTACACGATCATTCCCCTCATCATTTCTTCTCTCCTGCTTGGCATTTTCTGTTTTGTTCTCGGCTTTCCATTTGTAACACTGCCTTTTAATGTGACCCTTCTTGCCACAATAATTGCATTCCAGATTCTTGTATCTGGACTTAGACTTACTCCTGCTTCTATTATTCTTCTCCTGTCTTTTGATCTTGCTTCTCCCTCGATTTTCTGAGATCAAAATCTCAGACTGTGATGTGGTGACAACTTGAGCTCGTCGCCTCATTTCTTCATTTAGAACTGCGCTTCTCGCAGATTCCCATGTCACAGCACCACCTTGAGCAGAATTAGCTAGAGAAACACGAAAATTTTCCCATGAGTCAGGCAAAGTATTTAAAAGCCATAAACCCATGATATCATCGTCAAACCTAACACCAACATCGGATAGTTGCTGAAAGCATCCGGTCAACTCGTTCAAGTGGTCGGAAATAGAACTCCCTTCCTTGTATCTCAAGTGCATCGCTTGATTAAGTAGGAATAACTTATTATTCCCTGTTCTCAACGCGTACAAGGTTTCTAATTTGATCCATAGAGTTCTAGCATGTATTTCATTTTGAATATGATTCAAAACATTATCTTCTACCCATTGTCGAATAAAACCACATACATGTTCGTGTTCAAAAGCCCACTCTTCTTCGGACTTATCTTCCGGTTTTTGAGTAGCAAAAACAGGTAGATGTAATTTCTTCACAAAAAGAAGATCTTTCATTTTTCCCTTCCACTTGTGATAGTTAGTACCATTTAAGCAAATCATTTTGCTCATGTTTGCCTCCATAAGTAAAGAAAGGGTACTTACAGCAATTTCAGGAGAAAATCTTACAAATTTGAGAACACCACTGCGTTTGCCAAGAACTGGTCTATCCCCCTTGAAAACCTGCCAAAAATAGGTCTACTCCAGTCGAATCACTGTTGCAACTCGTTACTATTGCAACTCAGCTACGATTGCACTCGAACTGTTGTAACCCGGTACTGTTGTAATACGCTACTGTTTCAACTCAGCTACTGTGCAAATGCGCTACTATTTGCACTCGTACTGTTACAACTCTATACTGTTGTAACTCCGTA
The DNA here is from genome assembly GCA_035236585.1 of Warburgia ugandensis. Lineage (NCBI taxonomy): Eukaryota > Viridiplantae > Streptophyta > Magnoliopsida > Canellales > Canellaceae > Warburgia > Warburgia ugandensis. Next base: position 79,696,657 of record CP141130.1, read on the forward strand.
TTTGTTGAAACTCGAATTGTTGGAACCCGCACAGATGCTTGTGCCAACTCGATCTTGTAGTAATCTTGTAGCGACATCGTAGCCGACAGTAATGATGATGCTTTTACTGTAGCAACATGATAACGTGCTTTTCACTGTAGCAGCAATGATGATTACTGTAGCAACTGTAGCAGGAACAGTTTTCTTCCTCCTCTCGACCGCCGGAACTGCAAATCCGTTTTCTGCCTCTGTTTCACGGCAGGCAGAGCTCTGATACCACTTGTTGGGGATTTTCGTCCCCGCCCAAGATCATACACACAAAAAAACGCAGAGTTTTAACGTGGTTCGGCCAATAAGCCTACGTCCACGGGAGAGAATGATTTCACTATGAAACTGGGGTTTTACAGAGAGGTATACACGGGGTTTTTACAGAGGAATGGGGTTCTATTTCTTGCCTTATTCGTATCCCTATTTATAGGGAATTTTCGGGTCTGATTTTCAACCCGTTTTACACAAATTCAAAGGTCGGTGGCGGTGGCCGACGGCGGCGCCCGCCACTGTTGAAGTCAGCAGTCAGCACCGACTGCTGCGCCCGCCACCGTTGAATACGGCGGCCGTCTGAAATGGGTTTGGACCAACACAACCAACCATAAATATCAGAGTTTTACCTTTCAGGAAGCAAGCAAAGAATAAATTGTGGGGCGTTAGGCAGTTTTGATTGCATCAGTTTAAACATTTCCTCCACCCTAACGATAGGTGAAGCACTTCGGAACTCAGGGCTCTCTTCAAAAACATCATATCGGTCTTCAATTGACTGCAGATCCAATAAACAATAAGAATCAATGAGATTCTCAGTGAGGCACGTCAAGACTTTAGAGGCAGCTAGTGGTAATGAAAAACCTACAATTCCCTTCTGTCTTCCACATTTGATGAGATCATGAATAAGATGACGTGTGTCACAACGAGCAGAAAATTTTACAACAGCCCAGCGATCTATCCTCGTTGGTTCCACTAGTTTCTTGAAGAAATAAGTGAATGTCAGAAACAGGATTACCTGATATTTTACATGAGATTCAAACATCTAAACCATCAAGGCATAATGTTGTTAGATGAGCAAAGAGCAATAACAAAACAATACCAATTACATGATATGTCTAGGTGATCAGGATTTTTAGCAAAGCATTCAAAACCAATTATATGATATGGCTACTCAGAATGGTTCTATCAAAAGCCAAATGTAAGGATTTCCTTCAGGCCCTTTCATTTGACATTTAATAAAATGCACTTAGGTAGTCATATATGTGACAAGAACAAATACTTAGTATCAGTGGAATTAATTAATTAGTCATTAGTTGGTGATTATTCGAGGGTGGAAAAAGCCTCTTGCAAAATGCAAGTTAAGACTGCATACTATAGACACTTTGTGGTCCACCCCTTCTCAGGTCTCTGCATATACCGGAGCTTCGTGCACCAAGCTGTCCTTTCTTTAATTGGTAATTATTGTAAATATGCACATCAGAGTTCCTTGGATCAAGTTTATCTTCGATAAAGAATTTTATCCTATAATCAATCGAGCCATAAAAGAATTACCAAAAAAAATGTATTTCAACAATGGCATATAACCAACCATATGATGTAGACATTTTATTCCTAGAACCACTATCATAGCTAAACCATGGCCCAAATCACAACAATCAGGTGGAATAAACAACCCAACTTGAGAATTTATGCATATTGAAGGCATATTGGTCAACCTCCCAAAAAAGACTCCACCGTGATTGGAATCACCATATGTCCGAGACAGTAACACAACCAATTTTCCTGGGAAAGAATATGTCGTTGGGAAGATAATTTTCCCTTCCATTGAAATGAGGACATCAAACTGGAGATAACAAGGTCTCCCAAGGTTAAGAAACCACCATATCATATATTAAGAAACCAGTATTAGCTTCAAATTCAAGATTTGGTGCATTTATAAATGTTAAAAAACTTACTCTTGTACAAAACTACAGAAAAGGTACTCAGGCAAGTTCATGATTGAAACAGTTGACTTTTCATCAACTCTAGGAGAGTCATAGGACTCGTCATTAACTTGGTAGAGCAAAAAGCAAACCCGTACAATAACTTAACCAAAGTAAAACTGAAAAGATTTGGAGCATCCATGATTGACTTGTGGAATTCACTCCATTTATAGCAAAAATGCACCAGAACCATGGATCCACATCAACAAACTGTGTAATCTACTTACAACTAGGTAACTAGAGTTGAAATCCATAACAAGGAGAAGTTCACCAAATGAAATTCATCAGCAGATTACCTTATTGTTGAAATTCCAGCGCCCATTTCTAGGAAAGAGATCTTCTCCATTACCTACTCTTAGCTGTAGTGTAATAAACAGAAGGAGGAAGTTAAACAGCAAGATCTAACAACAACAATGATTTTGACGGCACTAGAGGAGAGATGATGAAAGAAGAAACCAAAAGAGAGCAAGACACTGAAATGAAACAAATGAAAACCTTCGGAGCTGATAGAATGCGGCCATCTACTTGAGTAAACTGAGTATTAATTGAAACACCACAAGCATGTAACATTGGGTCAGCATTATAGTTGCTAGTTTTCAGCACCTGTAACAAAGCCATTGCAATAACCAGGACACTCAAGGCCATCAAAATATATCTACTAGGTCATAGAAATAAGAGGAAGCGAAAAAAAAAAACTTACATCTGTTAAAACCCTCATTCTTTCTTGGGGCTTCTGCCTAGATTTTCCAACAAGAGACGATCTCTGGAAAGTGGACAAAGCCTTTGTGTATCGTTGCAGGGAAACTAATGAACACAGCTAGGAGATGCACCAGGAGTAACCAATCAATTATAAAATCTAGAAGAAAGCATGGCTGCTGATTTCAACAGGAAGAATTAATCCGTGCAAGTCCAGAGGAAAGCAAGGCAGCTGCTTAACTGAAAATTATGTTGCTTACCTCCAGCGGGAAATATGTTGGACGCTTAGGTTTGCCAACATTGATGCATGGATAATCTCCAGAATAATTTAATTCTATGTTGTGATGCTTAAGAAAATACTCATAAACTGTCACCTCGACAGTTTGGACTTCTCCACCATTACCTTTTCTCTGCTTTAAAGTGAATCTAGAATAATTAACACATCAAAGGAAACGAGAATAAGAAGCAAGGATGGAAGGAAATGCAATCAATGTGTCAAATGTCCTAAATTTATAAACTAACCACTGATAGAATATAGAGTGCACTTGGTAGTAAAAGCTACGGAGATGGTTGTTATATATATTATACAGTGAGGACTAGGAAACCACAAAGATAGCAGCGAAAGCTTACAGTTGCTGATTGCAAGGCAACTCACTCAACCCTACAATTTTAAATTCTGTGTTTGAGGGTTTGGTCGTCACCCTCAAGCTTTTCAGCATACGTTTAGCCTGTTAACAATTCCAATCAACCAACAACTTCAAACCATTGAGACAAAAAGGTTCCAGAGATAGTGCAAAGTTAAGCATAAACTTGCTTACTTTTGACCAGTCAATATCATTTGGATGCCTCACATTTTGGTTGGCCAATAAAAAATCAACTACTGGCCCAGGTTTGACTATCATTGTCGTGGACACATCTGTAGTTGATAGTAGGAAATGCAGATGAGCAAATATGGAAGGCCCACACATCAAGAGGATGCATCTGTATGTAAAATATTATATTTACAGCTGGAATAACATACCAATATTCAGAGATAAGCCCCCTTGCGTGGTGCGAAAACTAGAGTGGAAGCCACGACAACCAGACACTCCATGACCTAGATCTGTGAAGTTTTGAGGGTCATTGTTGAAAAATGATTGCCGAACAAGAAGGCATCCCCTGCAGAAACAGTAAAGTTAATAAACATTTAAAAAAGCCAAGATCACCAAATTGTCTAGGTTGAAGCTACTTACTGATTCGCAGCATGCTGCCTCAATATGATATCAAGCACTCTTAATGCCTCCTGTGAGTTATCTGAATCATTACCACGTAAAGCGTTTGCAATTGATTGCACTAGGATTTTAGCTGCAAAACTGATCTCCACCTTGAAGGTTTTTGACCGATATAGCCGTCTCTGCCTTTTCCTATCTCCCTCCCCAGGACTGTCACTTCCTCCAGGAATACCTTTTGTAGCAATCCTGTGAACACAAAAAACAATAAAGTAAGAATGACTTGACCAAAACTAACCTGTTAGAGGAACATAACTACATAAGACAAACAATTCATGCATCCTTACCTGTTGGGGGAAACATCTTCCAGAACAACCGAGAATTCAAAGTTGTTCTGGGGAAGAGCACCTATGGTAAATAAAGCCTTCTCGCCATCATAAGCGAAATCCTTGCCAGACAGCTCTGTTCCATAAGTTTGGTGGACTCTATCAATTACTCTTCTTCCAATAACCTTCCCACCTATTGGTTTCCCATCTTCATGGAATAGGGAAACCTGATAACAACGTAAAGCAGATATAAGTATGAGCAACTAAGTAAATGGGAAGGAGCTAATCTTTCGTCGACACTAAAGATCTTAAAAGGAAAGGCAGTAGAAGAAGCACTGACATACACTGTAGTGGAAGAAATAACCATCGCCTTTGGTAGCAGTATTAACTCTAAAGTGGTTAGTTAGCAATGGTATTGCATTCCCTATGCGTCCAAACCCAGCCCTCACAATTGGGGTTCGTTTGAGCTTCATCTGAGCTACTTGTCTCTGTGATTCTACACTTTGTTCCTTTGCTGCTTTGATAGGAACTACATTTGGAGGTTCAACAGGAGGGGGGGGAGGCAAAGACTCTGTTGCCTCTGCCTTTGACGTCTCTGATGGATTTATCCCTTAATATTAAACAAGAAATACAAATATAGTCAGAACAGAATTGGAAACACAGAAAATTGCATCAAAGTCAATAAACAGATTGAATACATTAACAGATCAACATGCTCCCAAGGATTCCCACAATCAAATTATGATACCATTAAAAGAGAAAAATAATATCTTCTCAAGAATTGAGGGCCTGATTGGCAGATTGTATATAATCCAGTTTTTTGGATCATGCACAATTATTCCTTCTGAAATCAGAATGGAATAGTCCAGCATAACCCCATATGTAGGATTACATAAAGCACGCCAATCTGGCCTTGAGATAACAATAAAATATGAACCAGAAAGAACTGAAACACATAGCACAAAGTACCCAGTTCAACAGCCATTAATAGCACAAGCTAAGGCTAGTTAACTTAAATATGCTTTCTTAATGTTTAACGCAAAGACAAATCCTGTATTCTAGATTGTACATTTGTAGTAAGGATTTTGCATTCTCAATGAACTGATAATACCAGATTCGGACGAATAACAATCCCATACAAACAATAACACAACTGTTTATAAGAAGAAAAAAAGGATAATAATAATAATAATAACAGTAACAATAATAATATTAAGGGAATAAAAATGTTCAAATGAATCTACTAACAGAAACAGTGACAACATCTCTCAAAACAACAATGCTTCTACTGCAATTCAGTAAATCAACAGGGCATAACAAAACCTCCAACATATGGCAGAGCAAAAACAGCAAGTGATTCCTAATCTAGAATAGGGCAGCCCCGGTGCATGAAGCTCCCGCCTATGCGGGGTCCGGAGAAGGGGCGGACCATAAGAGCCTAAAGTACACAACCTTACCTTACATTTTGTAAGAAACTGTTTCCACGCCTTGAACCTGTGACCTTGAGGTCACAAGATCACAACTTTTACCAGTGCGCCAAGGCCCCCCCTCATTCCTAATCTAGATTAACAAAAATAGAATACAAAAGCATATAACCACACACAAAAATAAAATGAAATAAACCGAAGTCTGTGTTGGGTTGGACCTGCATGTGGTACATACCCATTCGAGGAAACGTAACAACAATAGGAAATTGTTAGGATAAGTTTGAAATATGATAAGGATTGATTAGGATAAAGATTATCAAGATAATAATCAATCATATAAGAGTTCATCTATATCCATGTAAAGAAAATCCTATATATATATATATATATATATATGATGTTAGGATTTGGTGTGTGAAGGTGTGAGATAATTTGAGCTTAGAAAAAAAGAGAAAGGCTGGAGTAGGCTCCCTTCCTCCTCCTCATCCATGTAATTTGATCAGAACATAATGAAATCCTCCTATTTAGTGAATGCAGGCTGAGTTTAGCCGAACCACGTAAATCTCCTTGTCTCCTTTTGTGTGTGTGATTGAATTGATCCTGATCGCCAGATCTATAAAATCTGGTACAACAAAGTAGTATTAGAGCCTTTGAGCAGTAATGCCAGTTCAGTCCACGAATCAACGCTTGAATGATGGTTTGTTGAGATGTCCCAGGTTGGAGGTTGCTGTCGTGGCTCTTGGCCCAGCATCATGGTTTGTGGATTGATCAAGCGAAAGGCATCAATCACTACCTTCCTTTTAACACTCTAAATGGGGCCCACCAACTCTGCTGTATTTATGTCAACCCCAGAAAGCCAACAGCCAACAGCCAAAGCCAGGGTGAGAATGGTACCTTCCAACCACATCTCTGGTCTGCCAGTTTGTTTGAGCATATGGAGCATGTTGGTCTAGAAGACAGGATCGACGGCCTCGACGCTGACCCGTGAAGCCAGGGTGAGAATGGTACCATCCAACCACATCTCTGGTCTGCCAGTTTGTTTGAGCCAGTTTGTTTGAGCATATGGAGCATGTTGGTCTAGAAGACAGGATCGACGGCCTCGACGCTGACCCGTGTACCACTCTGCGGCATAGCGAAAATATCCACAACACGAACCGTATACTCGTCAACGAACTCACCCAGCATCAAACCCATGACTTCCATTGGAAACCCAGCTCTTCCGTGTTTGAGCATCTTGAGGAGGGCCAGGGAGGCGATGTAAACCTGCTCCGAGGAATCAAGGACCAGAGAATCTGGAGGCGTGTCCGGCTACACGAAATACATGACAGAGGTGGAACATAAAGGAGATGAAAAGGCGATGGAAGTATGCGCAATGATGGAATCTGTTAAGAAATGCATTTTGACGTCCTCCCTCTTGACGTGTGTGTGGAGGAACAACCAAAATCTCCCTCCCATCCTCGATGAAACTTGCTGGACTGGTGAAACCATCTGCCCCCAAAAGAAGTTGTGGTTTGCTTTGGGAAAGGCAAAGGCTTGAGAAAGGCAAGGGAGGTGAGGTCGTAGCTATTGGACATTCTAAAGACCCTGAAAACCCCATTTCACCTCATGCGGACCAGACTGGGATGTGGTGAGAAAGGCGAACTATTCTGCTTACTTCAACAATGCTGCTAGACTTAAAGGTGTTGGAGAGTATGTCAATTGCCGGAATGGGATGCTGTGCCATTTGCATCCGACCAGTGTTCTTTATGGTCTTGGTTACACAACAAACTATGTTGTATATCATGAGCTGATTCTGACCACAAAGGAGTACATGCAGTGTGCAACTGCTTATGAGCCTCAGTGGCTGGCTGAACTGCGGCTAATGTTCCTTTCAGTGAAGGAGTCAGATACTTCGATGTTGGAGCACAAAAAAGAAACAGAAAGAAGAAAAGACTGATGAAAGAGGAGATGGAAAATCTGAGGAAGATGCAAGTAGAAGCTGAGAGAGAAAAAAAGAATAAAAAAAAAGGTTTTACACCCTAGAAATTGATACGAGCACCCGTCTCATGAAAAAATTCTATACCTCATTTTTTATAATGATACATCTTGCGAATAAAATCAGCACTCTATAAAATTGATAACGACACCTCTATTCAAGAAATGTATATTAGTGAGTTGACTCGGTGACAACTGATGAATGGTTTGGTAACAGCTAAGAGCGAATTCGGTAAACAAGAGCAAAAAGTAAACACAGTAACTACTGTGACTAGACTCAGCAACCATGAGTGGGGCTGACTCGAAAACAATAACGAGATGACTCAGAAACAGTATAGGAGGACTTGGTGATAGTGGTAGGATAGCTCAGTGAATAATGGTGAGATGACTCAATGAAAATGGCCTGTAATTCAAGGAGACTCGGTGACCATTTTGAGCGGACCTGGAGACCATTTTAAGTAAATGTGATCATTCCGAGTGATATTTATGAGTATTTAACCAAGGTGGGTGTAAGACACTAGCAAGCTTTTAGGCGGCAAACTTTTAGATGCCTATAATACATTTGATGGCTTATTAGCACTTAAACTCAGTAGAGAGTATTGAACAGGAAGAGCAACAACCTTTTTAGGAGAAGCCACAGATACACGTAGATTGTTGATGAAGTTGTTGGAAAGCGTAGACAATTATAGGATGGAGAGTTAGCCGAAAGAAATACTTGTAATTTGGAGCAGCTGAATCAAATTGAAAGTATTTAGTGCATCTTTCTTCCATGGGCATAGAGGGGGAGATTGTTGGGGTAGATTTACATGTGGTCTATAACTATGTAAGGAAACCTAGCAACTATAGAAAACTGTCAAGATAAGTTTCAAATATGATAAGGATCAAACGGGATAATGATTGATCAAGATAAGGATCATCAAGATAAGAATCAATTAGATAAGAACCATCTATATTCACGCGAGAAAAATACTATATATATGTGTGCGTCTAATGTTAGGATTTGGTGTGTGAGGGGTAAGAGAATTTGTACTTAGAGAAAGACAATATTACCCCCTATTAAGCTTCTGAATTACCGTAGTTTGTGATGAAAGCACAAAGCCGAAAAGTCCTTTCCGTAAACATACGATGCCCGGGAGCTGTGGGCAACGTCACCTTCACGAGTTTCGAGGGAACAATGATTGCGTGGGGAGTACGGACAGCCAGCTCAACTAATTTTAGTACGGACCAATCTTTTCATTACTTTTTCTTTTTTCTTCTTCTCAAATAGTCCGACGTACACGCTCAGAAGGAAAGAAAGGTTCACGTGCCCATTTTTATGGCATAATATCATTATATTATAAATAACATAGATAAGTAATAATTCAAATTTTATATCCATTGAATAATTGTAGCGTACATTTTTTTATTAATTTTTAAAAGACTCAAAACAAATAATTAAATTATTTCATTGCATTCATTTCACATGGATGACTTAATTTTGGCATCTTATAGATGAAGGATTTAGATCTAAAAAAATAAATATTTTGGAACTATTTGGTGAATAAAAAAATTTAAGGACGACTAGCATTTTTAATTAGAGTTAACACCTTTAACTAGAGCTTGAAGAGTACTAATATTTTTGTTTGGGTAATTGCCACTAATTTTATTAAAACTTTTCTTGTTCTCTCCAATAAACATGCACAATCTAATGAATTTTCAAAATATCATATATCATAATTTGGTTTTTAGACAAGAATGTGCAAATTATTTGGAAAAAGTTGTAGACGCAGCCCTAGATAATTTAAAAAAGAAAAAGAAAAAGTCATTTATCATATTCGGTATACAAAAATTAGTGATAATCTATGAGAAATCAAAATATGTAATTATGACCAATTATTTTGGATCTTTGGAAATTTTAATAAAAATGAATAGCTATAATATCTCTTTAAAAAAATAGGTAAATGCATCCAATGAGCATGAAATTTGTTATGTAGCTTGTCAAGGACCTTGCCTTGAACATAATTATTGGCTTAGATTTATAGAAAATTATCACCAAGAGAAAAAAAAAAAAACCCACAATCTACCTCTTTGGGCTCTGTGACTATTATTTTTATTGAGACTGGCTTTGAGATGTTAGTGGCGTTAAAGAATGGAAATTCTTGCTAAGATTTTTTTTATATTTATAAATCTAATAAAAAGTTAATGCATTTTGATTATCCTAAATACTTGTTTTGGTCTTCGAAAAAATTAATAAAAATACAAGATCCTGATTTGATAGGCAAAGAAATTGTAGGCTAAAGGCATCACATGGGCATGAAATTTGATAAGAACTTTATTTTACCCATTCCAAGCCAAAATTTACTTGTTAAATTCCAACCCATTTAAAAGGCAGCCCCAGTGCACGAGGCACCCGCCTATGTGGGGTCTAGGAAAAGGGCAAACTAAGGGACTAAAGTACACAGACTTACCTTACATTTTGCAAGAGGTTGTTTCTACACCTTTGAACTTGTGACCTCAAGGTCACACGACAACAACTTTTACTGTTGCGCCAAGGCTCCCCTTCATTCCAACCTATTTGCACGAGATTATTTATAAATAAGTGGCTTGTTATGGACCATTAGCCAAGAGAAGGCTAATACTTTTGCTTCGTGGAATATTGGGGGATAGTTGGATCAGTGCACTTATACTTCAATTATCCCCTGTCCCCTCAAGCAAGAGCAAGATAAGAGGGTTAAAAAGTGGGCTACTAGTGGAGTTGATTGATGTAAGATGATCCAACAAGCTAGCTTGTGCTATATTCTCTTATTCCTTTTTTGCCCTTCAAGAACCATGAATGTCCATATAAGTGGGTATAAGGAAATAGCCTTAAGTCATCTACCTCTTTAAGGTATAATCATTTACCTTTTTTATATTATAATATAAATATAATTACATATATCTGATATCTTTTAAAATTTAACCATTTCAATTTTAGATTGGACATTATGAAAAACAGAAACCTTGTCATGCACTAACATAATGTTTTATTAAAATACCTTTTTGCTTGCAAAATACATAACTTTTTCATCTAAATTTTAATTTAAGCATTCTTAGTATTGCGTTTTCAATTATTGAAATTTTAAGATCCAATTAGTTGTCTCTTAAAAGGTAAATTTAGTAAAACTTAAAGTACAAAATTTTAAATTTGCATTTTATTCAAAAATAACTTAAATATTATATGAAATGTAATTTAAAATTTCAGGTTGTTATATTTAGTCAATAAGGCGCCTCTCCTCGTTACATTTGGTTGGAGATTCAAGGTGGCAATTTCATCAAAATTTTAATTTTTGTTTCATACTCGTCTCAAAGCTTGGCCATTATGTATTGGCGGCCTAGAGCATATAGCTTATGTAATTGGTACAAACATATATATACATATATGTGTATATAATATTTCTTTAATTTTAACAAAAAATACATTTATCTCCTTTGCCCGGCATGGACTTGTATTGGTTGATAATTGACCGAGCTGTGTTTATGTACTGCTTTCTTGGCCGAGACTGATCAGAGGCTTAGAATCAAGCAAAGGTGGATACCTTTTTTGTATAAATCATCCACAGGAAGTTCTACCAAATAAACGGCCCAGATCATTGAAACAATGGGCCCACTAGTGTAAAACCCGCTATTATTTTCATATGAAAATACGCGCTTCCGTCAATGAGAATTCCTATCTTTCTGTGGCCCGCGAGTCCGAAGCTGCGCGGGCTACTGAAATTTTGAAGGAACTACTTTGAGGACACCCTAATTCCAGTCTCCTCCGGATCTTCTCGCACTTGCCGTGCGTAATGTGGAACGTGGATTCAAGCTAACTGCTTTTCCTGTTCTTCATGGCTGCTGTTCTACACAAACTCCTCAGAAAACCTTCTTCCTTGAGAGTAATCACAGGCTTCAACAATCTTCGTCCATCAAACCTCTTAAACCCCTTCCTTTCTCATGAAAATCCAGATGCTAAAATCAACCCAGATGAGCAAAGGCCAGTAGTTCCTCTGTTCGGTTTTCCGGTTGCAGAGAAGGACCCTTTGCAGTTTTATCCAAGTTTCCCATATGGGTATAGTTTGAAACCGATTTTTCCGTCTGGGTTTGAGAAATCTGAAGCTGAGGAGGTTGATGATGGACGTATGGTGTGGGCGGATAGTGTGAAGAAGAAGAGGAAGAGGAAAATGAACAAGCACAAGTACCAAAAGTTGAGGAAGAAGCTTCGGCGGAAGACTAAGGTTTAATTCCAGGAGGTTCTTTTGGGGGAGGTTTTGGTTTTGCTTCTTCTTATCCTCCCTGCCCTCTTTTTTCATCCAAAAATGGTTGCATTCTGAAGGGGGAAATATGAGGATTTTCTTAATTTTTGAGTGATCAGAGCATGATTTGTGGAAGTAGAGAGCATCAACAACATTTTGAGAACTGATGTTAGTGGGCATTTCAGCTTTTAATGTTGTGATGGGTCAGTTAAGGATATCAAAGATAAATAATGAATACCATTCTTAATCAGGTTAGCTTTGATTTATTCAATGTGCTTTCTGTGTTTGTCTCAAGTTATGAATAGATTAACTACAAACTGAAGAATGGAATGAATACCCTGGTTTTTTTGTGTTTATGTACTTAGATGGTCATAGTCTGTGTGTAGTATTATATGCATGCGCAACTCTCATTCTATGCATGAGTTGTTATCCATGCAGTTATGCTTGTATCTTTAAAATTTAGGCTGTAGGCATTTACACATAACGAGGACAAATTTTGTACTTGGACTCACTTTGGTATGTTGTTGGTAAGGTTTTCAGCTTGTGCATATGTACAGCTCCATGGAAATGTCTCGAGGCCTTCTTTATGCTGATCACGGAAATGTGATTATAATATCTTAATTTCGAACAGAGAATTATTAGTTTCTTGCTTCTGGGTTAAGAACATCGTTCCATGTTTAGAAAAACTTGTTGTCTGAGTTTTTTCTTTGCTTTCTCTCTGCAGTTTCCTTCTGGGCAACAGAGTTTAAGTAATTTGAGCTAACTTTGATTATGAGAGGGGCAAATTGCTGTTCTGGTAGTCTCTGAGATAGCAAAGGAAATCACTTCAGAATGGAGTATTAGACGGATGTGTTATTTAATGCGAGTAAAAGGGAAAGTGGAGTTATTCTTTCTGGATCTGGATTTCTATATCTCATTCTTTCTTCAAGATGTGATCCAACTTTGTATTATGGTCTAGATTAGATATGTTATGTTCTCCATTGGATTGGTGCTAGCTATTAGGTTGGTAAAGACCAGATTCTAGTTTGCTAATTACAGTCATTTGGATCTTTTAAACAGGAGGAATAGCATCTACTGATGTGTTGCCCTTTTACTCTTTTCTCATTTTTTCTTTTAATCTAGTTGAATGCTCCTGAGCACTTCTTCCCTTTGGGATTGCTTCTTATCACAGTTGTACAGAAGCTAGATGCCACCCCCTCTCTCTCTCCCTTCCCCTTTCCTCCATCAGTCCCTCTTTCTCTACAGAGCATGATAGTACTAGATCAAATAGTTTTTCTCTATACACTACAGACTTGACATTGGGAGTTACTGTTTTAATTGATCTGTGTCTTTTCTGGACCAACTGCATAGACTTGACACGAGTGCAAGAATGCTCATCGATAATGCTTGAGCCAAATGAAAGAAAATAGAATCCATCTGGATTATGCTTAAGAAAACAAAGCCATGTGATAGTACTTGTAATCATTAAAAAAAAACTTACAAAACATTGAGAACAAGGAGGGAAGCAACTAGGCAACAAGCTACTTTGAGTACTATGAGGAAAGCAAGTGGGAAGGACCTTACATATTGTGTAGAAGACTCCTCAGTTAATGCTCAATTGCTGCTGAGTTGGCTCTTTTTCTTTGCAAAAATTCCTGGTCCAAATTCAAGTTTCATGTGGGTAGGTTGAGTTGGCTGAGTACGCATGCCTCTGGATCAACCGTGTTTGCCATGGCCTCTTTTTTGGTTTGCATTCCATGTCTTGCTACACTGTCCTACACATCACAACCTGGCAGGACCTTTCTCCCTCCTTATATTCCAACGTTGTAAAGGTTTGCAAACTTGTTTGGGCAATGAAAAGCTTAACTTACAAGACCAAGAAACTCAAAACAATTGTGATAGCCCTATTAATTTTTGTGACTTTTCTCCTTTGGATGTCATGGTTAAGCTTCCACGTTTTTCCTATTTCTTCTTTTATTTGAGCTATGCTTTTTCCTTCTGATACGTTGAGTACTTACATTTTCACCGCATTTCTTGATCTGCATAAAAGTGGTGTGACATGATTAAGGGCTCGGCATATACTGCTTGGTTAATTTACCAGAGAGATTTAAGCGTTAGATGTTTTCCTCAGCTTTGATGGTTGAACTATTCTATGAATGGTATGATCCTGTGAGTGGATTTATTCAGGGAAGCTTATACTTTCCACCACCATTTGTCTTTGTGTCCACCCCTTAATCTACTTTAAATACCTCAGCAGTTGGATTCTTACAACCTGTGTCTACTAGTCATTGATCTATCTCCTTTTGCAGGTTGCTTTTCTTCTCTTTAAGCTTCTTGAGTTTTCATCACTACTTTGCTTCCAAAAAAACGTCAATGTGGGTTGTCTAGGCCCTACTCTTGCTTGCTGCTTTCATCACTCTATATACATCATTCTCTATATTCCTTCGTCTATTTGGACTCTGTCTTTCTCTTCATCAAGGCAGTGGTGAAACGGGATAGTTGCTTCAGTTTCTCATGCTCCCACCTTCTTAGTTGTCCTTGTTAGGACCCCTCAATGGGAATGTTGACTTCGCCACTGCAGACCATCATTTGGGTTACCCAGAATTTATACCAGCAAGGTTATTGCCTTTGCTTTTGAGTTTAGTCTCTTCAATGGGTTCTGTAAGGGGGCTGATAAGTTGTTATTGATGGATTCTAGGTGGATTGCGTAGTAGTAGCTAGGTGATCTTTTTCTGATGCCGAATTTGGGGGAAATGCGTGGTTTGTTTGTGTTGTGGATCCCTCCCAAGGGTGGAAAGAACATACTGCTGCACCATTTCTCATAAGCAGCTTTAGTAGATACAATAGTACTCGCTGATTTCAATATGTACACATGTTCAACCCACACGAGATAGATAGATTCTTGAATAACTGACTGGCGTGACTAGATGTCAGTCATTAGATCAAAGGCTGGAGCAATGAAATATAAGACTTGGAAGTATGAGCTTTCTTACTTAGCAATATCACATTCTGGAATATTCAGGGTTAGAAAGTGAACCTTTGAAGCTATATCTCCCAGTTTTAGGGTTTTGGATTGAAAATAAATGAAACAAGAGGGATGGACTGAAAAAAAGAGAATTATGAGATCAGGGAAGTACAAGATGATAGCTAGAAAACCTTGTTTCTGGAAGAGAAAGTTGGGGAAGAAAATATTCCATGAGTAGGAAGAACCAAAAAGAAGGATTCCAGAAGCAAAAAGAGAATAGTGAGGACTTGCATTAACAAAGCAAAGTTTTCAATTTCAAGGTTCGAAGAAAATGATCAACTTTCATACTTAAAGATTTTCTAGTTTATATTACATGCTGAAGGTTTTTAATCGAGATAGAGGGAGGGAGAATTTCATGGCAAGATTTAGCGGAGCTTTTTGACTTATATGGAGCCTTTATACCATATATAGAATTCAAAATGTCAAGCAAGATAAAGAGAGGGAGGATCTTGCCATAAGATTTAGTTGAGCTTTTTTATTTATATGGAGCTCTTATCCTATATATGGAATTCAACATGTCAAGCATAAGATGCCTTTGGATAATAATGAATAGCACTTCCTAAAATATTGCTTATCTGTAACTTCAACTTGGATCACGTGCAACAGGCTGCCATATGATTGCAATACAACGAATTTTTGAATCACTTCTTACTCTGAGGTGGAGATTTGATTGTTGGTGCCTTAGAAAATTGGGGCCCAACAGGAAGTGGGAATGTCATTACCAACCACGAAGCAGTTGTGATGTTGAGGGGAATTCCCTCAATCTGATTATTTGGACTAAATTTAGATGAATTTTTCATATCATATAAGTAGAGGATGGAGGAACTCTGATTTGTGGCTAGCTATCTTGTTAGTCATGTGGGAATACTCCCATTCCTGACATGATATGCCTATGAGGCATCTCGTCTTCCTCGTAGAGTATTGATATTGATGCTTGTATTGTGCTGCTGCAATATTTTACATTTGTGCTTTTGACTAGCTCAAGTACAGTTTGTTCCTATTTAGTTGCTATCTTTTCTTAATTCTCGCTAGCATTCCAAGAGAATAAGAAAAAGGAACAAAGCGAAGCCAACTAGAGTCACTCCATATGCCACATCAAGTTGTCAAAGACTTGAAAGATTTTTTGATTAATTATGTGTGTTTTAAAGCATGGCAGAAGACTAAAAATAACTAAAACTTTGAACAATATAAGAATGCCAACAAGGTTGCTAAGAGAGAAGTGAGGCTAAATTCAAGCTATATGATGATCTCTATAATAGATTGGGATTAAGAGAAGGTGAGAAAGATGTTTATAAACTCGCAAAAGTAAGAAAACAAAAGAGTAGGGACTTAGACCACGTTAAGTATGTTAGAAGTAATGATGAAAGGGTACTAGTCAAAGATGTCGAGATCAAATAAAGGTAGGAAAGTTCCTTTTAAAAATTGATAAATGACAATTACCTTGAGGATATAGGGATTGAAAGAACTGTTAGCCCAAATAACATTGGACATTATAGATACAACGACAGGATTAGAATACCTAAAGTGATAGAAGCCTTGAAAAAGATGAAATCAGGAGAGGCTCTAGGGCGTGATGGTATCAAATAGTAGTTTGGTTGACAAAGTTGTTTAACAAGATTATAAAATTGAAGAAAATGCCAGATGAATGAAGGAAGAGCTCTTGTGCCAATTTATAAGAATAAAGGAGAGATATAGAGTTGCACTAATTATCAGGGGATCAAACCTATGAGCTGTACGATGAAACTTTTTGAAAGAGGGATTGAGAAGAGGTTACAACATGAGACAAGTGTATTGGAGAATGGTTTTATGCTTGGAGGTCTACTATGAAAGCTATTTTCTTGCTTAAAACAATTGATAGAGAAATATAGGGAGAGGAGGAAAGGCATTCACATGGTATTTATTGACTTAGAAAAAGCCTATGATGGCCCCCCAGAGAGTTAATATGATGGGCGTTTGGTGAGAAAGAGGTTTCACGGGAGTACATAGATATAATTAAGGATATGTAAGATAGGGCGCTAACAAATGTTAAGACTACTGACAGAGAGACTAGTGATTTTCCTATCACTATAGGATTGCACCAAGGATCAACATTGAGCCCTTATATTTTCAAGTTGGTTATGGATGAATTAACAAAACATCTGCATGAGGAGATTCTATAGTGCATGTTATTTGCAGATGATACAGTTTTGATTGATAAGGTAAGGGAGTGCATAAACACAAACTAGAGTTATAGAGAGATGCATTAGAATCTAAAAGATTTAAAATTACTCGAATTAAGACAGAGTATATAGAATGCAAATTTAGCAAAGGAGATGAGCAGGAGTGGAGCACTTGCAAAGATTGATAGCCAAGAAGTTCCTCTAAAAGAACACTTCCAATGCTTGGGATCGATAATTCATAAGAATGGGGAGATTGAGAGGGAGGTTACTCAGAGAATCCAAATGTGTTGGAACAAATGGAAATGTGCTTTTGCATTTCTGTGTCATCGGCAAGTGCCACTCAAACTAAGAGAAAAATTCTATGAGATCACTATAAGGCTGGCTATGCTCTATGGATCAGAATAGTGTGTGGTTATGTAACATCCCTAATTTTTAAACCCCAATTTAAGTGAATTTTAAAAAATATTAAATTGGGATAAAAAAGAAAATAGTGAAAATTTATATTTTTAGAGTTTTATGAGTGAAAAACCTAATAGACATTAAATCAAGTATTTAAACTTCCGTTATTGGATTATACTCGGAAAAAACGATTCCAACGACACAAATTTTAGTGAAATTGGAGTCCAAATGGCAAAGATATGAAAATTTGAACATAAAGTACAAAAAAAAAAATCAAATATCAAAAGGGATGTGCTGTTTGATAATAGCACACCCCCTTTTTGTTAGGTGACGATTGTCACCCGATGCTACTCGAGAGAGGAGAAAGAGAAGGAGAGGAGAGAGAGAGAGACAGTCGCTGGCGGCTGCATGGAACACCGGCGAGGGGAAGAAAAATGGCAATTTCAAGGGCCAAATTTGCAGGGAGCCGTCCCAAAAAAAAAAAAAAAAAAAGACTGCTGGGATGAGTGATCTGAACCAATCATTTTATTCTTCATAATCCCATGATCAAAAGGCCTCAAGAATCACCGCGATCGGGCAAGTAACGAGGGAGAATCAAGCCATTGAGGATGGCGTCGTTGAGTGATAGAAATCCAGCAACTTACAATTATTTTTCACATTTTTCGGCATCAAACGACGTTATATTGCCACAAAATTTCAAGGAAGTAAAGGTGAGACCTTGATCTACAACTCCTTTTGAGAAATTTTAGATCCGATGAGAAGTGGACCATCAATGGCGATTGCATCGGTCACCTTCTCTGACGACGGTTGATCAATGTCAATGACTCTATGGAATGTAATGAAAATCATGTCAAAGGCGTATTTTAGTGTGATCTACACCCTGGAAAGGTCAGATCTTTGATCAAGGATCATTTGACCGTGCAATTGGAATGCTAGTCAGATCAAGAATTCATGAGGTGCGATTTTAAGATCTGAACCATTCATTGCAATTCTTGTGACTTGTAGATCAAGATCCATGTGAGGTATACTGGATCTGAGATATTTGTGAGACGATCTAGCCTATCTTGATCAACAGTTGAGATCAATCGATGATTATTGTATGGAATTAGATCGAGTTTGATGATCCATTCCGTTCAAATGGATCATTGACATTATATGAATAAAATTATTGATTTATTCTTTCATCTGGGATTATCAAGTGGAGAAATGTCATCGGATCAGTATGGACATCTTTTATCAGTCACATTCGAGGGTGTGGAATTGGATCGAGTTTGATGATCTATTTTGTTCAAATGAATCATTGACATTATATGAATAAAATTATTGATTTATTCATTGATCTGGGATAATCAGGTGGAGAAATGTCATCAGATCGGCATGGACATCTTTGATTAGGCACTTTCAAGGCTATCGATTGATCTCAGTCATTGATCAAGATTGGCTAAATTGTCTCACAAATATCTCAAATCCAATATACCTCACATGGATATTGATCTACTCGTCACAAGGATCGTGATGAATCATTCAGATCTTAAAATCGCACCTTACGGATTCTCGATCTGACTTACATTCAAATTGGACGGTCAGATGATTCCCGATCAAAGATATGACCTTTTCACAGTGTAGATCACACCAAAATACACCTAGGGCATGATTTCATTACATTTTATAGAGTCACGGACATTGGTCAGCAGTCGTCGGAGAAGGTGATTGGCGCAATGGCCATCGATGGCTCATTTCTCATCAAATCTAAAATTCCTCAAAAGAGGTTATAGATTAGGGTCTCACCTTCGCTCCCCTGAAATTTGGTGGCGATTTGACGTTGTTTGATGCCAGAAAATGTGAAAAACAGTTGCCAATTACAGGATTTCTACCACTCGCCGATGTCATCTTCAACGGCTCTATTCTCCCTCGTCACTTGTTTGACCGCAATGATTCTTAAGGCCTTTTGATCGTGAGATTATGAAGAATAAAATGATCGGCTCGGATCACTCATCTGAGTCATCATTTTTTTTTTTGTTGCTCCTAGCAAATTAGGCCTGTGAAATTGCCATTTTTTTCCCCTCTCACTGGTGTTTCATGCAGTCACCGGCGTCCACACCATTGCCTGCGATTCTCTCTCTCTCTCTCTCTCTATCAGGTTTTTCACTCATAAAACACTAAAAATATAAATTTTCACTATTTTCTTTTTATTTCAATTTAATATTTTTCAAAATTCACTCAAATTGGGATTTAAAAATTAGGGATGTTACAAGTTAAGGAACAACATGTACATAGGATGAGCTTCGCTGAAATACTGGTGTTAAGATGGGTGAGTGGCAAGACAAGAAAGGATATAATTAGAAATGAAAATGTTAGAGGAAACTTATGAGTGGCACCAATAGGTAACAACATGAGGAAGATTTGATTTAGATGATTTGGACATGTCTAACAAAGATTGAAAATAGCACTGGTTAGAAGGAATGAGACAATCTAAATGGAAGGTTCTAAAAGGGTAAGAGGAAGGCCCAAAGGAACATGTATAAAAGTGGTGAGAAAATATTTAAAAACTTTATGACTAAATGAAGCCACGAAACTTAATAGAGGGGAATGGAGGAACAAGATTCATGTGATAGACCCCTGATTGGGACAAGGTCTTGATGATGACGAATGATAGAAAATCTTTGAAAAATGATATCTTATCTTTTGAGTTCACATAGAGGAATCAAATCAAGGCAACAGTCATACCTGCTTATGTTCTCCATATTTTTGCTAGAGACTCTGAAGTTAGTAGTCCCTTATCGTGTTATTGTTTAGGGCATTTATGTATGTGTTAGTGTGAACATGGGGTTTCGAAACAAGGAAGCTACTTCAATATTACTAAGGGATACTGACAAGTAATAAGGATTTTAGGGGCTTTAGGCCTTAGAATAAGATAGGGGAGGCCTCCAATCTCGCTAACCCTATTAGTAAGTGGAGTTGGCAAGTAAACCAACATTTGAGGAGCAAACCATAAGAATGAAAGATGAGAGTTAGTACCACCACTTGCTCACTAAAACATAGCTGGGTGAAGGTGGATCCAAAAGATGAAACACGAGGCAAATAGGACTATTGCTTGGCACAAGGGCTTGGTTGGTGGGAAAGGGTTGCAACCAAGAATATGGATGGATTATGGAGAAATGTTTAGTACAGTGTAAAAACTGGAAATATACAACCATTATGGCGCAAGGCATGGTGGAAAGCTTTCCATAGAGTGAGACTCTTATGGGATTGCTTGGCTGATGTTGTAACCGTCCAGTTCTTTGGTGGTTATTACATATTACTGATGGGATATTTGAACTTCTATGATAATTAATGTTTTATGTTCTTGTTCTAATGAAAAAATATGTAACTGTTATTAGCAAAGGGGAGCGAAATGGTTATTTTCAAGCTTTGAAATTTTTGCTTTGGATTTAATTCTTCCTTTTTCTTTGTAAAATTGTCACTTATTCCTATCTAGAAAATAAGAGAACTTGAAGAATTGGCTAAATCAATCATTGACTCAACCTACTTATTGTCTTGGCTGCAGAGTAAGTTATTTCCCCAGTTTGGCTGAATACTGTTTGTTCAGATGTGTTATAGTAGAATAGTCTGGAATTCAAAATTCTGTATCCAATAAATTTTTTTTAATATAGCAACATTCTCTTAATATTCCCCCTCTGGTTGGGTGGGAAACTTGATGAACATCTACGTGCATATAAGCTGTCGTTGAAACTCATCCTTAGAAAGAGCTTTTATGAGAGCATTAAAGTTCAAGTGTCTCCCAAATCCCATTTCTTACCACCGAAAATAATGGTTTATTGTTAGCTATATTCTGAAAGAAACTTTTGCCCTTTGTCAAGCTGAGATCACTATTGCCAACTTGTGCCCTAATTCTAAACACAAGTCTTAACATTTAAGAATGTCTATGACTTGCTAAGCTCATGCAAAAATTGATTGATTAACAGTTCTGTATATTTGCATTGTAATGCAAGCGAATCTCCATGATTCAGACTCCTGTATACAATGCTATGATATTTGTCCAATTACTTCTGGGCTATGTTTTTCTAAGATTTTGTAATTGATGAAGCAAACAAACCAATCGGCTGCTCAAATTTCTGTCCACCAGAAAACAAATGGAATGACCATGCAAAGAACAGAAGGGTTATTGTAACTGAGAAGGCTTGGGGAAAGCAAGTCAAAGCTAAAACTTGCAGGTCATACACAACTGAACTAACACTCTTCGTGTGCCTTATAGGTCATAGGTCTTTTAGGTAAGTCCTGTTCTTCTATTCCTTTCACCCCATTTCTTCCTTTCTCAAACTTGCATGAAGGGAAGGATGATCCTGGATCTGTTTCTCGTCCATAGCCAGTCACCTTTCTGATAGAGAAGGAAGGACACTTATTCCAGAGTTTCATATGGAAGGCATGAACATCTGTTACTTAATCCAACTTGCCGGTAGTAGTTCAACTCTGCAAACTGTTGGTAGTGACTAGGAATTTCGGCTGCTGTTGTCAAAGATGATATGGATTTCATGTATGCCTCTTCCTGTGGTCAATGCCTAGCTGTTAATTTTGGGATAGAAATCATAGAACCATTGGATCGTCGATGAAAATGTATTTGAAAAACTTTACGTGGATATTCCTCGTATTTTCCATCAGGAGATATCAGAGTTTCTGTTTCGTGCCTATGCAATGACATTATGTTGGATTAGACTAGCATACTTCTTGATTGAATTTAGTTTACTAAAGCGATATAACCAGCAGAATAATTCAAACATTTGCTGATGCTTCTGCAACCAGAAACCTCCTCCTTTATTGCTGTAATGAACACATGGACAAATTATTTTGGAGATGTTTCTTTTGATGACAACTGGAGATATCTCTATGCTATATATTTGACATAAGAGATATTAACAAAGTAGATCCTTTTGGCATGTAAGTAGCTGTAAGTAAAGGAGGGTTTATGTGGGAAAAACCATGTTCTTATTCTTCAAGAGTTGCATTAAGGTATGCTATTATATTTCCATGTGTAGCTACGACCATTTATCAGTTGCTGCTGGAGAGAGGATCACACCTTTACCCTGTGGCACACTCCCTAGTGAACTTCCAATTCCTACCACTGAGATTATAGATCATGAATGCTGAAATTGGTTTTAGTAATTTGATGTGGAACTGATAAAGAAAAGCTCAGCTAGAGTCCATGAATGATATGTTGCCTAGTTTTCATAAAGGAAAAAAGAGAGAACACGGTACTTGAACTGACGTCTGGTGCATCTATTGGTTTTCTCCTATATTCCAATGAGGTCTTCTGAACTGAGAAGATGAACTTCATGGAAAAAGAAAAAGAAATGGAAACTTGGAGTGATGCTTATATATGATCTACCAATGAACCAACTACCAGGTTTTTTTCTCTGTAGGTAGTCCCTGAAAGAGTGTACCGAAGCAAATGATGGAGTCCCAGACTTTAAGCAGATTTGGGAACCACAGCCATCAGAACAGTATGGCACGATTAAATGAACATGCCCTGAGGGATCTGAAATGTGCAACCCTTATGTTTTTGGTAAATTCAGTAACATAAACCTTCTAGAACACAATGATACTGATTTTGAGTGGTGTTGTAAAACAAAATAGTCAGTCTATAATGTCTAGGATGATTACACATAACATGATTCGTGAATCTAAGATTTCATGAGTGATGGGAAGATAAATAAACAGCAGAGAAACATTAATGCATATCTTTTCCTTTATTTCATCCTTGTTTCTTCACCTTAATGATTGATCAGATCAGCACCCTTGGTTTCACCACAACCGGATGAGTTGGACTCCTCTGCGTAGCTCAAGAGTGTTGACTGTTTTGGTGTATTTGCAAAACAGGACAACTGGATAAATTCTATAAAGCTATGTTGGAATATGGGTTTGTGAACAGTCAAGTTGACAGCTGCCTATATCTTAAGATCAGTGGGAGCTAACTGATTTTGACACTTACGTCAATTATATATTACTGGTAGAGAATGAGTTAATGCACATTAAGGAAATTAACAGTTTGTTGTTACCAGAAGCACAATCTGGGTTCAGTACTGAAGCAGTCAAAGAAAAAGTGCAACGAAAGGGATGTCTTTTATTGTCAAAGAAGTTAGGCTTGATGGGTCGAAGTGTCCTACAAATGACCAGGCAAGGCGGAAATGCAGGAAATTCCTCTGTTCTTGAGTGTTTGGAAGCTATATGCTTGCCATGGCATGTATACTAGGATAAACTTCTGTTTTGGTATTAAAGCTGGTCTGATTTCCGAAATGTGGCACCATGACCATTGGCATTCAATTTATAAATTGAGATGATTGTGAACTTGCTGCAATTAATTTTGATTCTCATTCTCTTGACACTTGATTGGCAGCCCACTGGTTTTGAAAATCTTTTGTAACTTGATTCAAAACCTAAACTTAATCATTTTATAGGCCAACTGAGAGGTTGTTAGGCAAGTGACCCAATAAGACAATTAGCTTAGTTTTGTTTTGATAATGAGAATCATTACTAACGCAGTTTCGGTTTAATACTTGAGATCTGGTTTGAGGAGTGATTATACTGATGCCAATATAAATATGAAGCTAATGGTATGTGTAAGTTGAACATTAACTGCAAACAGCTGTTAGATATGTGAGTAACCAGTTCATGAAAATAAAATTACAAAAATCTGGCTTAGTGCCCATTTGATGTGAGCTTTGGTGCAAGCATTTATCATCTCTCTCTCTCTCTCTCATATACCCAAACAGAGTCAACCATGCGGCTTTCAACTTGCTTATAGATGTTGAGCATAGGCTGTAAAGCTCAGTCAAGCCATCCATCACCCAAAATAGCAAGCGCAAGCTTTCTCCAATTTGCCATGCTTTCTTGGATATGGTCCCTGCATACTTGGGCCATTCACCAAAATCGACCCACACGACCCAAGTGCATAATAGACTTTCTGTCTACAAGATCAAGTTGCCAACTTGCACACCCAATTGCTCCTTTTCTTCTTCCAACGCTACTCCTAGCCATGAAAGCAGAGCTGATGCAACTTTCTATCAATACTATATTTTACTATATTATGATATTACTTTATTTTATTCCATTCTCTTGTATTCTTCTCTTTGTATGTATGGATACCAACATTTGTTGATAATAATACAGAAAAATGCTGTAATTTTTCCGTCCATCTTTAGCCTTTCTTTTATCGTTTTGTCCATTAAATGACATGAACCTGGTCATCTGTAATCCCTGCAACTTGGAGAGGAAAAGAAGCCTTTTAGCTGTAGGATGGTATACGCCAATCTTGAGATATAGCCTGGAAAAAAGAAGGTGGGATTTCTCGCAAGATGGTTGAGTTCTTGAGGAAATTTTAAAGTTTTTTGTTTGCTGTTGCTGGTGATGTGGAATGCTTTTGATTATTTTCTTAGTTTATTTGTTAGATCTTGCTTTCTGCTTTGAGAAAGATTTGTGGGTAAGGTGGGGCCTCATTTAAATATGGGGGGAGTGCTTGTGCTGGAATTGGTTGGGTGCACCTGTGACTGATCTTGACAATGCAGTTGTTGGGTCTACTGTTTTGGATTTCAATTGGCCTGCAAATCAGAGTAAGAGAATTATTCCAACTGTCTGGTCAAGGCTGGAAAGCTTGAGATATAGTTGAGAAACATGTAGCCATGGTTCAGATTTGTTGCAAAATCATGCTGGGAGTTCTAAATCTTACATCAAGTCCCCATTATTCCTGCGCAGATGTCTCTTTTTCACAATACAGCTTAGGAACAGGAGCAAGTAAATTAAGGAATTCCTCAATAAACTGGGGATTATTATGTCTAGGTAACATCTTCCTAAAAGATGAAGACTTTTGAATAATGAAGAAAGTAGTGGCCAACTGAACATAGAACAAGACAAATGGAGGAGATGGGGAAAATATCCAGGTCTAAGGTCAGCACAAGTCCTTGTCGCATTTAGAAAGTAAGGAAAGCCAAGTCTCAAAGGAGGAACTAAAGTTGCAGAGAATGGTGACATAATGAGAAAGGAAACAACAAGGAGACATTGCAGGTGACACAAAGCGTGTGGGGCCGAATGGTTGCTGATCCAAACAGTTTTTGGTGCATGGCCTATCTGGAGTGTGACCAAGGTTACTGTCACAGAATGCATGGGCTGCACAAAGGCCCTAACTAGCCCAATGCACAAGCTCCCAAACATGCAGGTACTGAAAAAGAGGCGGACCAGAAATGGTGTAATAGTACACAACCTAACCTTGTATATTTTGCAAGAGGCCGTTTTCACGCCTTGAACCTGTAACTTTTGGTCACACGGCAACAACCCCACTGTTACGCCAAGGCTCAGAAATCAGAGGTTGAAGGACAAATCCAGGTTGATCCGAACATTTCTTTTCAAGGTAAATTATCCTATAATAATGTTATTTTGTTTGCAAGATATCTAAGACCGGAGCAATGAGATGAACTAGTCCAATCATCCAAAGGTAAATCCCATTCATGCAAAAGTGAGAAAAGCTTCTAGACAACTGTTCTGTAGGCCCCTGGGCCCATCATTCCTCCAAAAGAAATAGGAGGATAATATGATCAGCGTGGGCAGGCCCAGTGCACGAAGCTCCTGCCTATGGTGTATCCGGGGAAGGGGCGAAACGCGAGGGTCTATAGGAGGATAATATGATCACCGTACTGTGATCAAAAGAGAACTTCCTGAAAACAAAGTAGAAACGTTGTGAAGAACAATGCTGGAAGTAAACATTCTGTCTACATGATGGAGTTTTTCATAAAGAGATGCTTGTATTCCTCTCTTTCTTTAGTAGAATAGGAAATAAAAAGGGCGGCCCCGGTGCACGAAGCTCTCGTCTATGCAGGATTCGGGTAAGGAATGGACCACAAGGGCCTATAGTAGGCAGCCTTATCTTGCATTTTATAAGAGGTTGATTCCATGCCTTGAACTTGTGACCTCAAGATCACGTGACTACAACTTTTATAGTTACGCCAAGCTTGCTTCTACCAGAATAGGAAATGAGATCCAAAATTCTTTCTCAATGGTAAATGCTTTATTAAGTAAAAAAATACTGGAAAGCTGAGATTGCCTGAAGAGCAAATCATCCTGGCCATTGGTTGGCTTGCTGATCATTAACCAACTCATCGGTCTCGATTTATTTCAATATGGCTAACAATTTAACCCACTTGATGGACTCAAATATTAAATGTTAAACAAAGAATATTGGTAATGGGCATAACTAATTAAAGCAAAAACACTTGGATTTTATTTAATACATTTGCATGGTCCCCCAAAAAAAGAAAAGAAAAGAAAAGTACCATGCAAGGAGAAGGACCATGATAATAAAAAAAGGGTCATACCTATAGCTTTTTTTCATTAGCCCCTCACTAAATGGTACGGTACGTACGACTACAATTTTAGTGGCCTCAGATATTTTGATATTTCGAATTGTTTACATTGCTGCCCATGACTTAGATGGATCATGCTTCATAATTTCTACCGTCTATTTTACAACTCAAGAAAATAATACATAGCGTCATCTAATGGATGAGATTTTCGGAGCAAGCCCATCAAAGTCAAGGGCAACATTGTGAAAGATTTAAATCTCTGGCAAGACTTAAAACTGCTTGTACAAATTAGCGAGGGTCTTATGAAATAAAAATAAATAAGAGGAGCATGTATCACTTTCCTAAAATAATAATACAAACAAGGTTTTATAAATAGGCAATTCTGGTACACGAAGCTACCGCGTATGCAGAGTCGAGGAAAAGGATGGACGACAAACGAGGGCTTATAAATCTTTTATTTATTTTGTTCTCCTTTTCAGCTTCATGGACTTTTCACAAACAAGCCCTAATAATTGCACCTACCAAGGCAACTACTAGAATTACAAAAAAAAGTTAATGTAATATTTACTAACCTGGCTCATAACTCAGCCGAGTCAAAGTAATTTAACTCGACACCTCCTTACATTTAAGAGAAAACTAAGCTATGGACTCCAATACCCAAAACCACTGAGTGAACTTGAAACTCGCCAAAGTTGACTTGACTGGTCAAAACTCCATAATTTACATCCTACTCTAGCTGTCATGTTATTGTTTTTTGGTCAAACTTTGCTTTCTTAGTTGATGTACTGCTATATCTAACCAAGAAAGTGCTATAATGAAAAGATAGAATTGCTGTTTAGCTAGGTATAGATAACAAGGCATGGAATATATATGGTGGGCTACAACAATGGTTAAAGAGCCCAACATCGTTAGGTTAAAAGATAATTAAGCATGGCATGACATTGTTAGGATCTCATAGAGACCTTTATGACCCTATCCTATAAATAGACTTTTATAAGCCTCTAAAATCTCTTTCACGCCATGACCAATGCCCCAGTTGGTCTTATACATGTGAGCCAACCTTCATAATTAAATGCCATCACTATATGGTTAGATCTTATTGTAAAAAGACCTATTACTGGATAATTCATGGGTAGAGCACTGTACAAGTTACCAATAACATTGATTAAATGAGGTAAGGGCTCCGGTGTATGAAGAGGACCTCGCTGTTTAAGAAGTAATCATAGAAAGTGCTATAATGGAAAGGTAGAATTGCGATTATTGCTGCTGTACCTTTCTATGCATTTGAAAGTTGTACTCTTCTCTCTGGTGTATGAGATATGATCACCATTGTCTAATATCAAGATATCAATGCTCAAACAGATGATGAGGCGAAGTTAACATCCAGATTTTATTTTGAGAAATCTAAGACTCGAAAGCTACGACTCTTACGATAGCTGAAGGTAGATGGACAAAAAATAATTGTCCAAAAGTCACTAAATCAAGAACCTTCTTCGTTCATCGTGAAGAAAATATTAATCTGGTGAGCAATTCACGAGTAAAATAATAGTAAGAAGAACTGTGTAACTTTGTTCAATTAAAAACTGAAACTATCTTTGAGATCATTTCTTTCCTTTTTCAATTTCTAAATTCCTATTAACCTCTTAGGTTCCACCTTCAGTTCCATCCTTGTAGCTACATAAAGAAGGAACCTTTGAATCGAATGCAGCAATGGTTGCACCGTGAATATTGATTGTTCAAACTATTTTTCTCTCTCTTTCATTGAATACTATCTACTACTATACTGCCAATCAGTTACTTGAAATGAAAGGATTAAAAAAAAAAATCCTTTCTACAACCATAAGAAAGGATTTTTAGATTTTGCATCTAATTAAGTTATAGGAATATGATTATCTTTTCAATGAATATTAGAATCCGTAGACTCATGGATTACTTGGAGAGAGAGAGAGAGAGCCTTAAAATAAGTGATGGCACCTAATCAGTTGTCTTTATTGGCCTCAAACCCAATTGTCCATGTAGTTGGACTACTAAACTAAGCACTCACTTGATATTTAAGGAAGCCGGATGCTTTCTGGGCCCACATGAGAAAGAAAATCTGCATGTGGATCCACACATCAAAGTAGATAACACTCAACGTATAATCCAATAAAGATTAAAGAGTCTACTTTTTCTTAACAAAGCCTACACATGTTCTATGAATGAAGGCCCTAGAATCATCCAATAAAAGAAAAATTAGAATCATTGGGACAGACTTGTCAGGGGCTGTTAGATTAACAAATTTGATTACTTGAGAAATGAGGTGAGTGATGTACCATGATTCAAGAAACTCATAAAGGGTAGCAGCCTGGGGAAGAGGCAGACCACAGGAGTCTATAATAGACAGTCTTATCTTGCATTTTGCAAGACGCTGATTCCACGCCTTGAACTCGTAACCTCAAGATCACATGAGACAACTTTTACCGTTGCGCTATAAGATGGTAAAAATCTCCTTCTGTGAAAGAGGAAGAGCTCTTTTGTGCTCTCACTTTATGACCATTTGAAATACTGTACCATAACTATGTCTAGGTTTAAGAAGCTTCTCCATAAAAGGGCAGCCCCGGTGCACCAAGCTCCCGTATATGCGGGGTCTGGGGAAGGGGGCAGACTACATGGGCCTAAAGTACACAGCCTTATCTTGTATTTTGCAATAGATTGTTTCCACGCCTTAAACCCATAACCTCAAGGTCACACGACGACAATTTTTACCATTGCGCGAAGGCTCCTCTTCTAAGAAGCTTCTCCATGCTCACTATTAATTAAATTCTTTCAATCTTGTGCATCACATGTGGCCCCATAAGTTCTGGCTTGCCCATCTCCTAGCTTTTTCAGAAGCTTATAATGGGACAGAGAGAAACTTTCAGATGGGAAAATGTTGCATTGGCAAGATCATCATTTTTTTATTGGTAAGAAGAGACACAAAAATGTGTCTTGCAAGCATCGCCCCCTTTTGATTCAGACAAAATAGAAGCTATTTCCATTAAAATAGTCTGGACTTGACTTTAACCCCTTGATTACTAGACAAATGAGAAGAGCCAGAAAGGAGTATACACAGTAAGTAAACTTATTTTATTGCAAATGGCCATATAAGTACTGGTTTTTATAGTGGGTCTGGTTCTATTGATTGGTTGATTATTATAAGAGATTGGAAGAGTGCAAGGAAATGCCCACATGCATGCGCTCTTGGGTCTGATTAGATCCTGAAAAATAAATTATATGCCGCCGTTAGGTTTGAGGAAGACTGCAGAAGGTACGCTGCTCCTACGTTACCAACTAAGTTTACGTCCAAACTGAGTTGTCAATTACTGTAGTCCAACCAATGTAGCGATGGCGACTCAGTCTCACACGCCACTGCCATGCCGGAAGTTATTTAGATTTATATATATTTAGCAGCTGTGAGTTGTGTCAAGGTTCAGGGTTCAAGGCGTGGAATCAGCCTTGGTGCAACGGGAAAAGTTGTTGTCATGTGACCTTGAAGTCACGGGTCCAAGAGGTGGAATCAACCTCTTGTAAAAATGCAAGGTAAGGCTGCCTACTTTAGGCCATTGTGTTCCGCCCCTTCTTCGGACCCTGCATAGGCGGGAGCTTCGTGCATCAAGGCTGCCCTTTTTCAGCTGTGAGTCATGTCACCTTGTGGTTACGGGCTGCAAGGCGTGTAAATAGCCTCTTGCAAAATGCAAAGTAAGACTGCGTGCTATTAACCCTTGTAGTCCGTCCCTTTCCCGAACCCTGCATATGCCAGAGCTTCTTGCACTCGGGCTGTCTTTTTTTAGATGGAATTCAACATAGAATTGAATTCTATTTTGAATGACTCTACTGAAAGTTCACGGGGAGAAAGCCAATTATCAAAAAATTTAGATTCTTGGTAGACTGTGTAAGAAAGGGAGCCTCTTGAAAAAATGCAAGATAAAACTGCATGTTGTATAGATTTTGTGGCTCGGCCCTTTCCTGGACTTAGTGTATGCAGGAGCTTAGTCCACCAGCAGCCGTTTTTAGGTAGAGTATGTGTAAGTGGAATCTAATGCGATGGATTTCACCCACAAACTGAATGGAAGAGCCTGTTCTCTACAAGGGTGGAATCTGTTGAGTTAGTAGACATAGAATCATAGTTTAAAAACTCAAAAATCGACCAATGTTTAGTTTGATTTCTAAACATTTTCACCTTCGATTACAA
This sequence comes from Warburgia ugandensis, assembly GCA_035236585.1. NCBI lineage: Eukaryota > Viridiplantae > Streptophyta > Magnoliopsida > Canellales > Canellaceae > Warburgia > Warburgia ugandensis. The sequence goes on from CP141130.1 coordinate 79,727,657, forward strand.
CTAACTGCTAGGTGGGTTAGTTTTGACTTTGGCATTCTTATTTGGGAGGTCTTGCATTCGTATCCCGACGAGTTACCGGCAAGTAAACTCAATTTGCTACCCAGTCGAGTAATTTGGACGAGTTTTCCAACCCAACTCACGAGTTTTAGAACTATATGCAAAAGTGGGGAACCAAAGACAACTTACCATGTGATCACCCCCTACAAAAGCATCTCTCCAACCAAATCACGATTGACGCCCTGCCATCACCCTTGCACCCTTACTTGTCTTAACTGAATACAAGTAGTAGCATTTTGGTGCAAATATTTTCTGCTTTGTAATTAATCAGTAGAATATTGCAATGGTAAAGTTGTCGTCATGTGATCATGAGGTCACGGATTTAAGGCATGAAAACAGTCTCTTACAAAAATATAAAATTAAGCTGCATACTGTAGACCCTTGTGGTCTGCTGCTTCCCCAAACCCCACGTGAATGAGAGCTTCGTGCACAGCGACTGTGCCCTTTAGACATTGCAACATGTCTCTTACAGGGAGAAATGCTGCAAAACATTGTCTAGTTGGCGACAGCCGAAGGGCAAGTGGGCAATTAAAGGGCTCAAGTGGGTAAGCTTACACCATCATTGACTTCGAGTTTCCAAGTGGCCAAAAATGAGGCTGACGCTATACCCAACTGTGATGGGTTTTTATATCAATCCATTGGGCTGCCAAATGTGAAGCGAAAACCCAACAAATATATTTTAGCTTCCTGGAACTGGTCAGTCCCCCCCCCCCTGTCAATTTCGTTTCGTCGTCCTCGTCGTCAAAGCCTTATCCAGATTAAGGGTCGGCTATACGAATCATATTCCATTTTTTCTTGTTTTATTTAGTATAAAAGTTTTTATATCTTTTTTCCACCATCTCTATCCACGTCGTTTTGGTCCTTTTCTTTGTGTTTTTAGGTCCTTCAATTTGGATTCACTCACTCCTCTTAGCTGGTGCAGTTTTTTCTTTTTTTACCTTTGTTCCGTTGTCTAAACCATCTAAGTCTACCCACCTGCATCTTGTTACTTATTGATGCTACGCCTAAGTTTTTCTTAATATTTTTATTTTTATTTTTAATTATATATATATATATTGTCTTGATATTAATCCATCTCAGTAGGAACCATCAAAGAAACTGGCTGGAGCATGCACATGGAATTAGGACCGTTGATCTTGTAGATCATCAAGATAACCTTATCAAGGAGCCATTGATCAGAAAGCTATATTGGTGATTGTTTGTTAGATCGACGGATATAATGTGTTCACATGGTAGAAGTGGGCCAAGAGAGGGATAACAGGCAAGAGCCCAAGAGCAACCCACCTTTTAGGCACTTTTTCCTTTTATTATGGCTCCCATCCGTCCCTTCATTTGAATTTGTATGGTTGGATGACGTCGGCTCCCTTTTTGACCAAAATTTGAGGCATATGTTAGGGACATAACTGAAGTCAAAACTTGACTTGGCACCCACCTTTTTTGTCCTTTTCAGTATTTTCAGATTAACAATTTTTGCAGAAATCATTAAAATTAAGATCAGCTAAAAGTGCATGTGGGGCCTTCTACTTGGTCACAGAAACAGTTCATCTTGTGGTTCTCATCTTCTTAATTGGATGATCCTCACCATACAAGGGAGAGTTGGTAACGGCTAAAACGTGTTAAGATGGATGCGATTTTGTGGGTACCATGACCGTTTCAATACAAGTATTGAGAGAAAATACCCCCCAAAATTACAAAGTGGCCCCAATTACAGTTGATCTAAGCCATCCAGCCATCAAGATGATCCAGATGTGAAAAACAAACCCGCACCAAATTCCAAAATAAAATAAAATAATAACAATAAAAATCTGCCTCCGATCAAGGAGAGATTTTACCATTTTCTTTTCTTTTTCTTTTTTTAAATTTATTTACACTCAGAGTTTCCATCCGAGAAATTCCAAGGATGGAGACTCCTTCAGATTCGAAACTGAGACCTGCCATACTTTGATCTCACCGTCCAAACTCCCACTGCAAACCGTAAAACCGCCGGAGTTTTCGTCTCTGCGGGCCACCAAAGACTTCACAGGTCTCTCGTGTCCTTCCAAACAAGCCAAACAACCATACCTGTGGTCCACACTACTTCTTCTCCAGATCCTCACCGTCCGATCAGCAGATCCACTAAATAGAAAATCAGAGACATTAATCAAGCACAAAATCGCGCGGCTGTGGCCTCTCAGTGCACCCGTAACCGTCATATGATTCGCACTATCCTCCCTCTCCCAAACTAAAATCGAACGGTCACAAGCGCCCGAATACAAGACTGATTCATCAGAACTCAATGCAAGCGCATTGACGGCAGATTTATGCTTGGCCAATGTGGCAATCAAGGAATGCTTCTTCTGCTTCTTATCACCGTCCATTCTCCGTCCCCACACTCTAATCCGACCATCCGCGGATCCCGTATAAACAGTTCCGTCGCCGGAGACGCAGACGGCATTGATCGCATCTTCGTGCGCATTATTGACGGACTCGATGCAACGTAGATCGGAAATCCGCCATATTTTCAGGCTCTTATCCCAGGAAACCGAGTAGAGGAAACCGTGATTAACGGCGATGGAGGAGACGGCGTCAGCATGTTCGATCCAGAGGCGTTTCCGGTGACGTCTGATTCGAACGTAGTTATTAGGGAAGGGGAAACGGCGGATACGGTCGCTGACTGTTGGGAGTGACGTGATCAGTTTGTAACCGTTAAATTGTGGGTTCGTTTTCCAGATTCGAATCTTGCAGTCTTGATGAGCGGTGAGGAATTTTCCGTCAGAGAAGGCGAGAGATTTGACGGCACCGTCGCCGGAATTGTTGAAAGAATCGATTTGGCTCAAACTGGTTAGATTCCAGATGTGGATTTGGTTGCCGGAGGCGGAGTAGAGGAGGTCGTGATTGAGGGAGAGAGAGGTGACGGGGGAGTTCGGGTGCGGTTTGAAGGAGGAAAGGAGAAGGTGGGAGGATATTAGGGGCGTGTCCAGAGGAGAATTGGGGGTTATTTTCTGGAGGGAGGGGACGGAGGGGAGAGTTTGGAGGGAGAGGTTGGATTGGAGGCTGCTAGTGCTGGTTCTGTCGGAAGGAGAGGAGGATTGAGAATCGGAGCTGCTGGACGAGTCAAAATTCATCTGGTGGGTTTCTTGAGGTGCATTTGGACGTTTTGGGGTGATTGTGGAACCGTTGATTGACATGCAGGAGGCGGTGGAGCTGCTGCTTAGCCATGATCCAACGGCCATAGCTAGTGAAGAAGAAGAAGAAGAAGAAGAAGAACAAAATGCGAGAGAGAAAGAAGGAGAAGAAGAAATCTTTGGAGAGAGAGAGAGAGAGGAAGGAGTAGAACGCAAGGAGGAGGAGGAGAAGAAGAGGAAGAAGAGAGAGACTTCGGTCTGCGGGAGTTTTTTGCAAGGAAAGACGGTGTTTTATGCGCCTGTGGAAGGTGGTGTGGAAGTGGGGCCACGTGGCAGGTTGGGGGAGTGGGGAAGGACAGGTCCTAGGTTAAGGACGATATTTGCAGACCATTTTTGCTCTTTCAGTTTCGGACTTATGAGAAATTCAATTTCTCGGATATTTCTCATCTATCGAGAAAGCAGGATTCTTTATGTAATACATCTTGGGACCCACTAAGTTAACAAAATAATGTTCAAAACTTAAATAAATGCTGCGTTGGTTCAAATTGCATGATTTTCTGATTTTAGACATCCGATGGGGGAGAACTGAGATGAACGGTTTGGATCAGCCATAGATGTGACCGTTCATGCAAAAATGGGGCACAACATGTCAACCTAAAATAATCAGCCCATATTAATTAACAAAAGATACTACACGCCCTTTTCAGGCTTTTTCTTCAGATGATCCGTTATCCATTGGGCTGGGTCAATTTTCCGCGATGTAGAGTTTGATTGGATTTGATCATAGTGGCACTTGCGCGATCAATGGTCCAAATTGAGTGCAACACAATAATCTATCTCGATCATCGGTTTATATAACGCGATTAAGTTTCATCAATTATCATAGCCCACTTAATTATTGGATTAATTGGTGAGAAATTCAGCCATCAATTTGATTGCTGGATAGATTGTTCCGGAGTAATACCTCGTCTCGGGTAGCCCTTGTATTAGAATAATAGCTGAGATATACCATGGGTTAAGCAAGCCAAGCCGGTGCATGGACGGTTCTGATTCTGTTTCCTCTTAAGCCAAGTTTTCTGTTCCAGAATAAGGAAATCCCTGACTGGAAACTTCCAGTACAGGACCAGCCATGCTAAAACCGGAAAAGTGCCCATAAAATGGACCATCACAATCCCTGAAAAGCTACTCTTTATGTCACCAACGCTTCTGAGAAGATCTTAATCCATGCCAAAAGTGAAGGACAAAGAATCAGAAGAAAACCTAGCATGGAAGGGATGAACTCAAAATATGCAAACACAAAGGCCCAATTGGTCCAAAAGGTAAAGGGCAGCCCCTGCACACGAAGCTCCCGCCTATGCAGAGTCTGGAAAAAGGGCGGATCACAAATGCCTATATACACCTAAATTTAAAGTGTAATTAATAGAGGGTCATCCTCCCTACTCCTTCAAACTCTTTTTACTGGGTAAAGGGAAAGCAAGGTTCGATGGGCAGGATAAGATCAATATATACACATCCTTATCTAATGAAAGCTAAGTAAATATATCTTCTTAATCTGGATAGCATTTTCATCAAGAAAAAGTGAACTCTCGTGCATAAATATCTTCTTTAATCCTTGTTTAATGTAACACAATTACCTTTAGTGAGATAAGCAAATATCAGCCCTTTCGTCACAATGAAAGTAGCCTCAAATTATTTTTTAAACGGCCCAAAAAGGATAAGTAACTTGTAATTTTTTAAGCAATTCTCTTCCTGTAATTTGGCTCAATTATATATCTATATATACGTGTGTGTGTGTGTATATATGTGTGTGTGTTTCATGTAATGCAATTACAGAAGGAGAGCCTTGGTGCAACGGTAAAAGTTGTCGTCGTGTGACCTTGAGGTCATGGGTTTAAGGTGTGGAAACAGCTCATTGCAAAATACAAGATAAGGCTGTGTACTTTAGGCCCTTGTAGTCCGCCCCTTCCCCGGACCCCGCATAGGCAAGAGCTTCGTACACTAGGACTACCCCTTGTGTGATTCAATTATGATTTGTTAAAGGGTACACTTTTAATTATTGATCATCATATGAGAAGCCACCTACTCTGCAAATATTAAAGCAGAAGAGAGTCTATAGCCTACATGGGTTGGATGGTATCAAAGAAGCAACTATTGGCTAAAGCTGTGTTTTCAGTTACTAAAATAAAATTTCTCTATGATAGCAATCACCACCCTAGTCAACATGAAATTTAATCAGGCGTTTAACCATGGTTTAATTGGTTGGCGATCAGCACCATTGATTGGCTATGAATCAAGTAGGATGAATACAATTGGTCTGAATTCTAAGACGATTAGAGATCCCATCAACAAGATTAAAGCAGCAAATTGTCAGTAGCTTTGACTCAACTGCTTCTAAGAAGGGTCTAGGATCATCCATTTATGATACAGTCTGAAGCTAAACTCAACTACATTTATGGAGAATGAGATCAATGGTTTGATCTCTTGTCATCTGACTTGAACCCTGTCAAATTCAGAGATAGAAATGATCCATTTCATCAATTATCAATTGCAAACAAATCTAGGGTACTTTTAATCCAACAAAACCTATCCCTAAAGTGAATCATGTCACCTCATCAGGTGCTAAAAACATCACTTCCTGTTTAATATTCATTGAATAGATTCCTTTACCTTTAATATGGTGATGACAATTTAAAATTTACCATTCATAGGGTGCCTTGGGGCAACGGTAAAAGTTGTCGTCATGTAACCTTGAGGTCACGGGTTCAAGGTGTGGAATCAGCCTCTTGCAAAATGCAAGGTAAGGCTGCCTACTATAAGCTCTTATGGTCCGCCCCTTCCCCGGACCCTCCCTTCCCCGGACCCTGCATAGGCGGGAGCTTTGTGCACTAGGACTGCCCTGTTTTTATATCATAAATGACTCACATGAAACAGACAACAAGGGCCGATATCTCCCAAGTACTCTCTCCTCTATAGAAGTAAAAGGGAGGGGCATTTCCCAGTGCATCAAGCTTCCGTATATTCAGGGTCTAAGGAAGGGGCGGACCACAAGCGTCAATAGTACATAGCCTTACTTTGTATTTTGCAAGAGGCTGTTTGTACATCTTAAACCTGTGACTTCAAAGTCACAAGACAACAACTCTACATTGCGCAAGGCTCCCCTTCTTCCTAGTGGTTATGGGTGATGATTAAATGAGGCCGGTTGTGAAGGACAAGTGCTACCAAGGGGCTGGCCCGGCTGGCTTAGGTCTAATTGAAACCAGTCTAGCATTGTGGTTCATCGAGCTAAGTTTTGTTGGTTGTTTGTTCTGACTCCCAACGTGTGCACCATGGGCCAGAGAACTGCAGTGTACCGCCTAACTAATCCAACATCAGGCCCAAGTGTAATCTCTTAGAAGAACAAGTGAAAAAGAGCATTCTTTCACTTTCATAAAAAGCACTTAGTGCCGGTTTGGTTATTGGCAGGAAATAGACACAAATTGATTTCTACAGGAAAAAAGAATTAAAAAAAGACAGTCTGGTGCACGAAACTTTCCCGTATATAGAATTTAGAGAAGGGGCAGATTACAAATGGTATATAGTACGCAGCCTTATCTTCTATTTTTATAAGAGACTATTTTCACGTCTCAAACTCCCGACCTCTATGCCACACGACGATAATCTACCGTTGCGACAAGATGCTCCTTCAAGAAAAAGGAATTCATTCTGACCCAAAAATCTTGAGCTCAGTCTCTTGGTTCAAGTTTGGCTGGAAGAGAGATCATTTCATCAATGACATGCCCTAATGCGTTCTCTAGCCGAGATATCTTGTTGACATGGGCCTTGGTCCACTTTGCTAAATGATAGTGCCAGTTTGGTTGCTCGTAGATTATACAATTTGATTGACTACTGATTAAATGTCATGCATGTAAACCACACAGCACCATATTGATTTAGCATTTTCTGTGCAAGTTGACACATCGATCCCGTGGACCACCCAGGTAAATGGTTCCCTACCAAATGGACAAGGTCAATCACCATGAAGATGACTCATATATAACTAAAATTGATCATCATTTTGAAGCATTGTCCCAATAAAAAGTCCAATTAATTTGCTATGTTAAAGATACCATAAATTATAAAATGGACGATGAAGCTTTTAACCATTCATTTTATAATTCACGAAAATAGCGGCTAGGATCATCCAATGGATGAAAATTTTGGTACATGAAAAATCTATGTCAAGCGCACGTTGTGAAAACCCAGATCTTCATAAATCTGAGAGCACGGAGAGGGTCCAATCATCGAATGCTTGGACCGTGGAGAAATGATCTATATAAGATGAGCACTGGCTTTCTAGTGTACGTGGCGATGCAAGAAGGAACTCTCCTGTGCAAGGTCATGGGCTATAACGGTGCTCGTGAGCTTGTGCGCTCGCTTTAGGGTTATTCATTAAAAACCCTGCTTGCACAACAAAAAATAGAATAATCTATATAGGATACATTGTAGCAGATGAACGGTTTGGATCAATAAAAGTCTAGATACTGAGGAAACACTAGATAATTCGTTTAGAATTTATGATCTGAGTTTCTAAGCAGCTACTAAATGATCAGATCCATAGAAATGATTAAAAGACAAATTATGAACGTTAAACTCATCAATCATTTAACATAACTTTAGTAAACAGTTAAATCTCAAAAGCTGGAATAGCTCAGTTGGTTAGAGCGTGTGGCTGTTAACCACAAGGTCGGAGGTTCAAGCCCTCCTTCTAGCGAGAAATTTCTTTGCAGGGATAGCTCAGTTGGGAGAGCGTCAGACTGAAGGTCGCGTGTTCGATCCACGCTCACCGCATTTTTTGACCTTTTTTGTGTTAAATTTTTACCCTTCAATTTTCACATACGGCCTCATTGAATGTTAACTTGAGGATAACTAAGAAGAATAGTGTCGGTGTGTACGAAACTCTTGCCTATCCGGAGTTCGGGGATGGAATAGACTACAAGAGTCTATAATATGCAGTTTTACTTTGTATTTTTGCACGAAATTATTTTCACGTGTTAAATCCCTAACCTTAAAGTCACATGACAACAACCTCTTTGACGTGGGATGGGTCAATTAGCCAAAGCCTATGGGTCCAATTGACGAAGGCTTGGTTGAATTTTCCCTTGTCAACCATGATACGGAGCTTTAGAAGTGCTAGTCAGGCCGAGTTTTTGGCCTGTGGTTTCCCAATAAAATTTCATCAAACAGATGACTGGAATCATTAGCGGAGGACTTGTTGTCAGTGGAGTTTACATGGAGGGGGGTGTTCACATGGTCGCATAACAAGTCCTTGTACTTTCGCACCCACAAAAGCCGTATGGAAACTCTTTTCGGTGATGAAATCCATGGGGGAGTGAGCCCGAGGAGGAAAGAGCTCTGCAAGCAATCTCCATTAAAAATGTATTAGTTTACATCCGCCAGCTTTTAAGGCGCAATCTCCTCATGGATGCCAGAACATTTCCACCTTGATCTGCTAATGCAGCCATGGAATGTCCTCCTAGCTTTAAACATGCATGATGAAGCCACTTTTATTACAAAGAAAATGAAAAATGGCACCCTCGAAGAAGAACGTTGTGGGTCACATTCTTGAATATTGTTAAGAATCTTTTGAGATCAAAGCTCTCTCTCTCTCTCTCTCTCTCTCTCTCTCTCTCTCTCTCTCTCTCTCTCTCTCTCTCTCTCTCTCTCTCTCTCATGAATATGTGGACTTTCCCATTTGACTAGTACTAAAGAATATGTAGTTATCATTTCCCTTTTATTAGTGTAGGATAAACAAGTTTATATATAGAACTTTGGCCAATAAATTAGTACATCCTGTGAAGCCTCGAGGCATAAATCCCAGGATGGGTGAGGTACTGAGAATTAGTCCCACATTGCCTGTGAAGAGAAAACTGAGTGGTTTATAAGAGTTTGGGAAACTTTCCTAGCAACGAAGCTTTTTAAGGGAAAAGCCTGAAAAGGGAGATGACCTAGGGACCCATAAATAGGAGACAGCTCAGGGACCCAAGTAGAGTGAGGGATCTAGAGAGAACAAAACCTTGAGGGCTAGGCCCAAAGAGGACAATATCGTCTACTGTGCACTATGATATGCATGAACGAGGCATTTTTCCATAAGAGAGGAACAAAACCGTGATGCTGTATGGGCAGCTAAAGCTGACAATATCGTTGCTGTAAGACCTGTGGCTGTTACGTATCCATTTAGGGGCTTTTAAAAGCCTAGAAGTGATTGGTGGCCAAAACTTAGCTGACACAAACCACACATCTTCGAGATAAAGCATGCACAAAAAAACATTTGTATCCCAACTATTATTGTGAAACAATTTGGATGACTTAGAAATTTTGAGAAAAATGAGTCAGTCTCAGTGGATTCATAATGAAGATCATCGAGGAGAGGATCTTTCTTTCTTTTTTCCTATTTTGAGTAGCCAAACTGGGTTTTTGTGGATAAACCATAACTCATTAGTGCCTCAAATTCATGATCTAAGCACAAAAAGAGGCATCACTTGGGGAGATCTTTCGTTGGTGTAACATATCTACAATATGGCATGAAAGATTAATATTTTGGATCCACAAGTATCCAGGCCCTCAATCATACATCATAAGGGAACGAACGATCTACATACCAGGACTTGCAACAAGCGTAGTGTTGTGAGGGATCCTGATATGTAGATGTTAGGATCTACATCTTTAGAGAATTAATTGATATCAAAGAGATACAAATATGCTTATATAGAAGTGAAATTTTGATAAACACCAAAGATAATATAGATTTGTTTAGTCGATAATTTCTCTAATAAATCTTATCTGATAATAGTAGATCCCAAAATATAAAAAGAAAAACATCTCTCAAATGTGAAGATGTTTCATAGCATCTTGGTGGGCAAAATGGTTCAATGTGACCCATCATACGATCCATTATATAAACCAGTAAATGTTCTTTTCTATTATGAATAACAATAGTATGGCTGATCATTGTGGGTATAATGGTAGATGCCCAGGATTGGAACAAAAGGAATTTTATTTTTTTTAGTGAATGTGCCATAGTTGTTCAATCCTCCGTTTGTTTGCCCACTTCTTTTTTCTTTTTTTTTTTTTTCTTTCTTTCTTATTTACAGAGACGACAAATAAAAATGTTATTACATTTATTCATTTTCCTACTTCTTCTAATTGTAAGATAACCTCAAGGGGCTGTGGGTTTTTTTTTCCTAATTGGGCCCTGAAGTGAGTTGCAAACTTCTTTTCTTCCAAGTCCCTTGAAATTGCACAAGAATTTTCTGACCAAAGGCCTCTAATCAATTTTAAATCATGCCCTTCATCTTACAAAGTGATATTTACATTATCCATCGAACTTGGTTCTTAGATCATCATGCCATCAGATCAAGATCTGTTAAGCTAAGAGACCAACAAAAATATTCACACACACAAAGACATATTAGAATTTACGTGGTTCGGTCAATTCAGCCTACGTCTACGAGAAGAGGGAGAGAAAACTTCACTAGGAAGGGAATATGAATACAATTTCGGTTCTGACTCTAATTTATAGGAGTCCAGGGAATTAAAATATCTGATTTTTCTCCAATCTGCCCCTAATTTTCAGATCTTCAATTTTTTTTAAGAATTTTCAAATCAGTCTCAATCAATCTTTAATTTATCCTGATTGATTATGACGATCTTCTTATTTTAGCAGGTCTGATCGAGTGGGAACATGACTTTCATTTGAGGAAGGACCTTATCAAGATCTACTTGTGATGTTCAAAGGTCTAACAATCTCCCACTCCTACACCAGGCCGACGATCGGTTTTCCAACGGTTGATTGGATAGAGATGGAAAGCCGATAGATGTAAGATCCAACAAGCATGCTGCCTATAGTAATCAATGGGAAGTACAGTATTTATCATTGGTCTCTTGGAGGAGGAATTATCCTTCGAAAGATGGTCAATAAGTAGCGACTAAGACAAGGCAAGGGTCGACGGATGATGTGACCAACATTCTTCCACATTCATTGACCCAGAACCACTGGCCTCTATCACCTGGCCTTCATTCTTTCATTCCAGAGAGAGAGCATGCAAAGTACCCATTACATTAAGGGCAGGCTTGGTGCATGAAGTTCCCGCTTATGCGGGGTTTGGAGAAGGGGCATGCCACAATGGTTTAAAGTAGGCAGCCTTGTCTTGCATTTTTGCAAGAGGCTGATTCTACGCCTTGAAGCTGTGACCTCAAGGTCACATGATGAGAACTTTTACTGTTGCGCCAAGGCTCCCCTTCACAAGTACCCATTACATACATTGGCATAAATCTGTAACTAAACATGGGTTATTTGGAATCTTTGCATGCCTAAGCAGTGCTGTTATGATTGATGCCCAGCGGGCAGAAATGTGAAATGGGAACCACTAGTTCATTGATCAAAGTTACCTATTTGTTAGGCATTTGTAGATAAAAGTGTCTCTCATTGAAAAATTCTCTATTTCTGATCTACAGATGCTTTGGTTGGTTGACTGGGGTTGAATTATTGTGCATAGACAGGATTGAAGTTTTATCAGGCTTTGCCTAAAAAAAAAGCAGCCCTTTAGCACAAGGCCATTTTAACGCTTTGAACCCATAACTTCAAGGTCACGTAATGACAACTTTTACTGTTGCACCAAGGTTCCCCTTCTTTTATCAAGCCTTGCGTGTGGTAGCAAAAGTTCTCTCGAAAGCTCCTATATCTTTTGATGGATAGATGCTTTTCTTGATGGACAAGGACTACCATTTTATTATTCTCGTAAGTGTCTATTTATGTACCACAAGAGAGAGAGAGAGTTTTGGATGTTGCCTGAAATGCATCTCAAAATGTGGACGTGGGCCCAATTTAGTGATCTAAGCTATTCATCAAGTTCATATTATCTACCCAACAAGCCTTCTTTTAAAGTTAGACACGCACATCCCATGTATAATCTTGAACCTTTGTCACCTAGGTGAGAGACTCTTCTTATGCCACCTGGCTAAAAGGCTCTAGTACAGCCTAATACACAAAAACAGCCCTAATCAATTGAATGGGTTGAATCTCATTGTATAATTTAGAGAGAGAGAGAGATGATGCAAACAGTTGCATGGATGTTGGATGACATGCATCTCAAATAGTGCATATGGACTCATTTTTGGTGATCTTGACCATTCATCAGGTTCATACTATCTTAGATGGTCTATGTCTCAAAATTTCATCTACTGGACAGCCATAAAATCCTGGTTTTGGAACTCTGAGGGTGCAACCTCAGAAAGACTAAAATCAATGTTTCAGGGTCATAACCATTAGACGAGATTTTTGGAACTTTGGCCATCTAAGATAGCCCGAATTAGTTGGACGGGTTGAATGATGTTAAATTCAGAGGAAAATAGGGCTCATAAATTTTTGTTATAAGAGTAAATTAAATGATGTAATAGGTTGCATGGATGTTGCAAGAAATGCATATAAAAAAGTTTACGAGGGTCCTTATTTAGTGATATAAGCATTTATAGGTTCATACATCTCACATGATCTATGTCTCAAAAATCTCATCTAATAACCTTAGAAAGCTTGGAAACCAATATTTCAAGATCATATCTATTAGATGACATGTTTGAGATCCAGACACTCTGAGATAGTTCTAATTAGATAAACGGGTCAGATCACTGAAAAAACTGAGAAAAATAGAGACTAATATTTTTTTAGATGTATTTAGGACAACCAATCTCATCTATAATTTGGAGAGAGAGAGAGAGAGATCCATTCCACCCATCAAAAGGGTACCATCTTTCACCAGTTTTTAAAGTAATCCATTATGTTAATCATATTCATTGCCCCCGAGATGGACGGTGCCAAATATCTCTTCTTTTGGGGTCCTCCAAGGCCCCACTCCATACCTTTTGTCGTTGAAAAATGGCTGGTGCTTTAAAGAAAGAGAGTTTTTCCATTATCACTATCCATTTTCCAACCACGTGGCCGCTGATAGGTCCAAAAAAAATGAGATTTTTGGTATTTCTCATTTTGAGAGCCTGCAAATTCAATGAGAGAGATGAACTGATTGGATCACTCAAATTTTGGTATGAGGAGAGCTCATGCAATGAGAGAGAAAGGGCAGTCCAGTGCACGAAGCTCCTGTATATACAAGTCTAGGAAAGAAGTGGTCATAAGAATTAATAGTATGTAGTCTTATCTTGCAGCTTACAAAAGGCTATTTTCATGTTTTGAATATGTGATTCACACAACAGTACCCAAAATAAGAGAGAAAGAGAGAGAATGCTCACAAATCCATGTAAAAGTTGATCCTCCATCCATCCATGCATATAGCAGGCAAGCATTTGGCTTGCATCCTTACTCCCATGGTCTTTCTTGGAAATTTTTTTTTTTTTTTTTTCCAATATGCTGATCAGTCAAATTTCTCTTTATTTTCCTCCAATTAAATAATCATACAGTCTCTTGTGCTTAGTTATTTACTGTCTCTAATTATTTTATTATTTCCAAAATATAATAACCTATAACTTATATTAGATCTCCTTTGCTTGAGGTTGACACAGTCAAGAATTTCTCTTCTTAATCCATGCGTTGTTTTCTTATAGGAAGATCCTTTGTAGTATTTGTGCCTTTAAACCAGCACACGTTGCCATTCTCGTTGAGGGGCCTGTCCTTTCCCTATGCAGCATGGCTCCCACGTAGCATGGAAAACGTCTAAACAGACACGTTAACCTTGACAGGGAAAGTGCCCAAATAATTGAAGTTTTCTTGTGAAGACTTCTAACATGAGGTCTGGACCCACTGGTTCATGAACCAATTCTGTAGCTCTTTTAGCCCTTTGTGGTGGCTTGCTAGCTGGAAAGAATACGAACAAGCATAGGAATTGCAGAAAATTTTGAGCTTAAGAAAATGGGTTCTAGGGTCTGAAAGGTTCATCTGCTTGGCCTGAGATTGATGGATCATGCTTCAAATTCTCCAGCAATGGGAGATCTCAACGCTACATGTCGATCGGATCGGTTTATTTAATACTTATTTGTGTACATGTAGGACTTGGATCAATGAACTGGGAGAAAGCTGAAAGGGATACCATATTATATATTCTTGGAAATTGTAGTTGGATGGAGTAATTTCTCAATGCAATATCTGTTTCTTAGAAGCAAACTGAAGTTCTTTAGTTGATAAAAGCTGAGTTGAGATGATCCAAATTTGACATGAGATGAAGAGAGATGACTGAAAAAATTTATCTTAACATTGAGTTAAGATGAGATGGCTTTCATCTCAACTCATCTCGAGCACCACTAACAATGAGATGAGGAGATATCTCACCATCTCATCTCAAGTACCACTAACAATGATGGGGCCCATCTCATCTCATCTGATTTTACTCCATCTCAAGCCCCACTCACCCCCTATTTGGTAGTTTGTGCATGTGAGGCTGATATCTGTACTGAAACTTGCTGTATGTTGTATAAGTTGTTACTCTCTAGTCCTGGTTGGTGGACTATCTACTTGTATTGGGCCATACCAGGAAGTCAAATTTTATGCAGGGGTCGTGCATGCTCTCCAACAATTATATGGTCAAACCTATTCAAGAACTGGCCTAACAGATTGTGACTCTGCTGCAAAATATGGGTTGCACTTTATAATTTCTTTCTTCTATTTTATTATTTTTTGTTTATTTTATTATTTTTTTGTAAAATGACTTTACTATTCTTTTTTGGAATATATTCTACTTGTTTATTTTGATAATGACAGTTTTTACTTTGTTAATCATATTTTTTTGACTGTATATATTTAATGATTGCCGCTTTGGTAGTTTATCAGGAATATTGGAAGGGCAGCCACGTGATGGATGTATCAGAGGCTGGAAATACCAGTGGAAGGAACTTATTTGATCATCAAAATCGGTGATTCAATAAGCCTTACTATGATTACTATACAACAAAATTATCCCTTGATGAGCCTTTGATTCATGGAGGCTCTGTTGATGGATGCAGATAATTGTCTTCTGATTTTTTATTATTTATTTTTGGCTACAATTTTTGCATGAAGTTGTATTAAGGTGGATGACTCATCTAAACCACAAATTACCAGATAAATGGTTCAGATAATTAAACAAATAGCTTCTTCCCGCCCATATTCTTTCAAAAAGAGTGCATAAACATCTATCATATATTAGATTATAGATCATTTAGGAAAGTGAAAACAACGGGGGTATTATTTTTCCTTCTTCTTTTTTTTTTTTTTTTTCTTTCTTTTCCTCTTTTAGAGAGAAGTACATTTCTCATTCATATTTCTAATCACTTTTCAAAAAATGACGCAGGTCTAATGTTAGTAAATTCAATGGTAAATTCAAAGAGGAGTAGATTAGGGACCATATTTTATAGGTCCTATTTATATGTTATTTGACTCGTTTATTTTGCTGCTCTAGATTTAGATGTCTTGTGAATAAAAAAAGTATGTGTTTAGATGATTTTAGCCTCTAAAATTCTCTATTTTTATAAAAAAAATTAAATTATTTATTTCTAAGCAAAACATTTATATGTTTTTTAGGTAGTAAAATTATTCAAATTACATGATTTTTTTTTTTTTTAAATGTCTTATGCGTTTAATCGTAGAGAAAGGGTATGAACAAGTCCGAAAAAACCATTAACTAAACCAAACCAAACCAAATAATCACGCCCCCAAAAAGATTTTTCTTTCTCCTCTCTCTCCCTCTGGAAAAGTAACTCAGTCCTCACACGGCCACCAGCAGAAAGAACGAAAGAAGCAGAACTCTTCGGAACAACTTATGGGTTTTGTTCTTCTACTTCTGAAGTGAACTGGGTCGATCAGAATTGGTTTAGAAATGGGGGGAGTAACTTCATCAATGGCTGCAAAGTTTGCATTTTTTCCGCCCAACCCTCCTTCTTACAAGCTGATACATGATGAAGTAACGGGTCTGTTAACACTAAGCTGTTTTCCACACCGGGAAAACGTTGATGTTTTCAAATTGCCTACTCGACGTGGCACTGAGATCGTGGCCATCTATGTTCGCAACCCCATGGCCACTTCCACACTTCTCTATTCTCATGGAAACGCTGCAGATCTTGGCCAGATGTACGAGCTTTTCATTGAATTGAGCATCCATCTACGAGTAAATCTCATGGGGTATGTTTCTCTCTCTCTCTCTCTCTCTCTCTGGGTCATTTTTATTAAGTTTGCAGATATGGTTATTGAATATGTGGGCTTTACGTTTCTGAGTTCTGCACAGTTTGTATTCTTGGCTAAATTTAGTTTCATATCTGGGTTTCTCCTGAAGATCAGTATGATTGATGGTGCTTTGGTGTGCTTGATTGGTATCTGGGTTTTAATTAAAATGATGTTTTGATGAAAGGGTTATTGAGAATTATGTTAAATATGTCTCTTTGGAGTTGGAAGTCTTTGGCTAGTTTAGTACTTAGCTGTTGATATTCTTTAGATCTTGTTCCTTTTTGCGTCAGTTTTGGTTGTTTTAGAGCTGCGTGAATGCTTAGTATCTGTTGTTATTGAAAATGATGTTTTATGGGAGATAGATGGAGTATTTAGTGAATTGAGCTGGAATTCATTGTCATCCGTGGCTAAATTAGTTGATCTGTGGGGTGAAAGATTAAAGACTGACGAAAACGAGTTGTCAACGGATGGTCTTCACTAACAGCAAATGATTCTAACATAATTAATTACTTATATCGGTAAGTATTTATTTTGGTGCATGGTCCTTATCCTAAATTAATGTCTCGTGATACACATTTAGGACTAGAATTTATTTGTTGCTTAAGGTAGAAAATAAAGCTCAGGGGTGATCTTGAGCGTCTCCATTTTGGTCTGTTGTCTCTTCGATTCAGGACATTTCATCACTTTGGTGGATTGCTTAGTTTGGTAGATGGCTTGGGGAGGACAATGGTTTTCCCATCACAGCGGTTAGAGGATTTTGTGAATTTTTTTTTGTCCAGATAAAAAAGTACTAGAAGAAGAAGATAGGTGATGAAAGATCACCTTTTTGTGTTTCTTTCTTTAGAATCAGAAGACTGCATTCTCATTTTGGTCGTTCAGTTTTGCTCAGGTTACTCTGAGATTGTTTTGGCAGAAACATGGGGAATATGGTGAACTCAGCTGTAGACTGATTAAAAATTTACCCATTTTCAGATGCTTGGTTACGTTCATTTATACTGTTAATATGTTGCGTATTTATTTCTTCTTTTGATTGAAGATTATTTCGTGGTAGATTGTCAAAATTCAGGGAAACACTGCTACATCCATTTCTGGCAAATTTAGTAATAAGAGAATTTTAAGCAATCTTTTGATCACTTCAGTTTCCAGACTAGCCAATGCAAAGCATACAAATCATATTCCATTGTTGACACCGGTTTCTTTCATATCATTTTCATAGGCATTACGAGATTTATAGATGGAAATTAGACATGTGTTCAATTACATGCTTCTTGAGAAAATGTTTTCCAGTGCAGTGGCGCAAGAAGAGGCTCACCTGTGGTGGCTCGTAGGTCACAGGTTCGGTGTGCATGTATGTTTAACATTGAAAAAGATTGCATCATGCTTCTTGTTACATGGTGGATAACGTTCTGTTCTTTGTAGTTCCTTGAATGATTGTGAAATGCCCCTATTTGGGATTTGCCATTTGGGGGAGCCCAACTGCAACGGCTACAGTTATCTCCTTTCATACTTGTGGTGCAAGCCTGTTGCTTGATGATCACCTTTTGAGGTTTCATATCTGGTTATCTCATTTTTATGCAAGCTTTATGTGTTGATTCTACCATTGGCTTGTGGCTAGTTTGAATGCTTTAGTTAGTATTGTTTGAAATCTCTAATGTTCATTTTCATTGAGATGATAAAAGACATCATTACCCTCTTCTTGTGTTACGTAACATGGTAATTCTGGAAAGTTTTGGTCTAAGTAATACTTCTAGTATGATCTGCACTGTGGAAGCCCAATTTGTTTGCATTTTCTTTGCATTGGTGTCCATCAGTGTGTCCTTGGGTCTATCAATATGGTAGAAATGCATCCAAAGTATTATCTCTTATCCCCATCCCTTCCTCACTTAAGGACAAAAAGATTAGGTGCTCAACCTGAACTTATTGAGATACTCAGTGTCATTAAAATGCACCATTTTTTGCTGCTGCCACTTGTTCTTTTGAATGGTAAGACTTAGTAATTTGGTGATAATACGAGATAAGCAATAATAGCTCCTTAATAAAGGAGACATTGTCCTATGTACAAAGATCTGCCTGATCAACTTCTTGCCTTTCTTGTCAGATACTGCTTACGGTCATGGTACTTTCTCACTTTAGATCTTTGTATGTATGTCTGATGTTGATTGGATTTACACGGTCATATGTTTGATGGGATGTGAACCACATGAAAATTGAAAGATACTAGTAGTTTGTTAATTTCTTTTGGCTGGAAATGTTAGACTCCCTTCTTGGAGTTGTATCTGGAAACTTAATCTATATCAGACCAGATTATTCTGTGAATTTAAATGATAGCAATTTAGAAAGGACTTTGAATTTATATCATATAATAAAAAGGAAAAAGATGCCTGAAGGTTCTAAGACAGCCTCTATAACAACAAAGACTATAATGGCTTTAACAACAAGTCATCATAATAAGATTATTAAATATGATAAAGATTTTATTACGATTCCAAATGAATATAAACAGATATCAGAATATATTCCAACTAGGATGCTCTCAGAAGGAGATATAACCATACCTCAGGATATAGAGATCGATCTATAGAATACTAATTAAATCCTAAAAATTATAATCATTTACATACTTACTCTGGATTTGCTACTGAACCTATAAAATATCAAACTTTTGAATTATTAGGTCAGAAATGCACATGTTACAAAATTTTAACAAAAAATCCTAATTTAACATTATTAGTTATAACACATGGGCTACTAATTAGGTACTTTTGATACAAATTTGAACACTTATTACACTCAATTAGTATTTTTTCAATTCCGAGTAAAACATGTGAAAAATCATGAAAACAAAAGTGGTTTCCATTTTCGTAGGTACTTATGATTACATTTAGCATATGCAAAAGTGGTTACCCCTAGTGGACGACTTAAGCTTCGTGAGGGTTTGAAGTGAATATACCCACAAAATTCAATAAGGCTGTGTTTTGATCTTCTCTTAAAGAATTCTCATCCTTTAGCACTCTACTTGCTTTAACAACTTAATAAGAATGAATGAAAAATCTACAAATTTCCCACATACCAAAACCATTTTATTACAGTTTAATCTCAGGCTACAATGTGTGTATAGGCTACATATGTCAGGATTTGTAAATAGTTATGCTTACTGCTCCTTTGGAAAGATGTCTTGACCTCAAATTCTCACTCGTATATACTCAGAAATAAAGCTCTTAGAGAAATGGGGTCAAACAAAATTCTCTCACTATGTGACCAAATCCAAAGATACTAATAGTTCACATACTCTTTTAAGCACTAGTGAGACAAAGAAATGTGATCCCTAAGAGAAGATGCCATTACCAAGACTAGTAGGGTAGTTCACTATAATTCTTTCCTATTTATATCCTTATTAAGGCTATCTTCCATTTTAAGATCAAAAGTCTCTAGATAGGATGAAATGTAGGCTTAGGATAGGTTCTGAAAGGAAGGGTATAAGAATTCAAAGTTTCAAATCTGAGTAGAGGTCTTCAACTATTGGTTGGGAAACTTTTCTTTTGATTGTATTGAAGTAAATATCTCTTATGTATTTTCCTTTCTATTTTCTTCATAACTTTTTCTTTTTCTGATACTTTTTCACTTTTCCTTGGATTTCTAAGAAGGAATACATTTCTTTGTACATATGATATTTTTCACTTCTTTAACTTTTATCCTTTTTCTACTTCTTCTACCATCCCTACTCATTTTTGAAGTACAGGTAATGGATATTCTCACTGGGGCCTCTTTGGGTTAAGATAAATGAGGTTTAAGAAAAAAAAACTTTTCAAAAAGGCTCAATGGTCTAATTCGTGGTATATGGTAGGCTTTATATCTCTGAACTACAAAAAGAATGGCCTATATCATTTTTTAGGTTTCTTAAAACTTATCTAAGTCAATACATATTCATGAAACAAAGTAAGTACTCCTTTTAGTTGTTGGCTATTTTGACCAACACAAAGATTTTGGGATCTTTCAAAATTGATGATCCCTAAAGAAAGTATGGAATTACATATAACCCTCAGAAAGATGATGATCTCTAATACTCACTGGGTATATAGATCTTTACTGCTTTTCTTAAGGTCTCTTAGTCATAAACATCTATTTGTCTATACTTATGCACTATAAGTGTATTCCGAGATTTAACTTTTATAAACACTTCAAGATATGAATCAAATGCAGAATTAACCATATGCATTTCTATTAAGAAGTTTAAAGTAGTGGAAATACTAAATTTCGAAAAGTCCATTTCTCATTACAGTAGAAAAACTTGATTCCTTTTTTTTTTTTAATATGAAGAAAACTAGATATCTCATGTATGTCTACACCTCCCAAACTAAATGAAACATTGTCTCGAATGTTTTGAAATATAGGACACTAAATGATAAATGGGTAATGTAGAACAATGAGACTTTAAAAATCTTAGGTTGCCTCCCAGTGAGCGTTAAGTTTTATGTCTTTAGGCAGATATATCCTATAATTACTCTACTCTAACCTAGTTCTAGACCTAACTAGTTAACCTAATTTTTTCTAACTTTAATAATGAAATGGGAAAATTTTTCATGCCACTTCAAAATCTCACAGTAGTCTATATATATTTTTCACATTGAAAACATTGGTAGTGATAACATTATGACATAGTAGACCATCATAATTTTGGATTTGGCAGAAGCACATTGAAATTCATGATCCTCCATTTTTAAAATTTCATGGTAGTTAATAAATATCCTCCACCTTGAAATATGAGGCAGTGGTAACTTGATAGCATAAAAGACGACTGTAAAGTTTGTTGGACCATATTGAAATGAATGGTCCCCTTGTTCAACAAATTGAGGGATAATGAGGCATGTAATAATTAATACATGTTTTTTGTCCTTCTCCCTTACGTTTTCCTGAAACTAGGTTATAAGTTGACTTAGTACTTGTCTAAAAGGTTGTTCTTGATCTAATGGAGGCAAGGATATGGTGGGACTAAAACCCTTCGTGTCTTCTAATGTGCACCCTAGAGTTGTATGATTTAGGGTCAGTACATCAATGGACTCTTCTTCTTCCTGTTCTTCAGACACAAGTAAGGTTTTAGGTGGACTTATATTGCTATCTAGAGTTTGATCAAATAAGGTTTGTAAGTCCTAGTTGGGTACTTCTTCTATACTGTGAGGCTCAATTTGTATTTCAGGCTCTATAAGTGGTTCTAGTCGGTCTTGCCATTGAGAAGTGTCTACTAAAGGCTCAGTGTCTAAATATTCATTCTCATCATCAATGGATGTCTCATCATCATAATTATAAAAAGTAGGACATGACTTAAATAGATATAAGTCCGAAGTTTGCAAGGATGATTGAGGACTTTGTGGCTCAGAATGATCATAAGATATGCCCATTCTAGTATCAATAATAATGGGCAAGGATGGTTGAACGGTTTTTTCACTCCCATCCTCATTTGTTTCATTTCCTTAATGGCTTTTTGAGTTGATTCCATATTTGTCGTAAAGGTTTCTTCAAATGATTATTTACTCTATTATGGAGGAAACAACTCGTATGGCCTTGAGATATTGGGAAAGGATTGATCAGGTTGGAACCATGATGGTTCTCCCTGATATGGTTGATATTCTTAAGACCATGGTTGTTTATGATACCTAGCCCATCCATTATAGTCTTGATATTCTATCTTAGTATAATAATAATTGCTAGGTTTAGAGAATGCAGTCTGTGCATTCACTGGTTCCGAATAATATCCATTGTAGGTGGAGCATAATGCCTATGAAGTAGTGGGATATTGTGGGTTAGAATAGGTGTAGGAATTGTTGTACTGAGCCTGTTGATATGATAATAATTCTCGTACTGAGATTGTTGATATGACTCAATATAGGAATTATCATACGGAAGTTGTTTTGCCTTAGTTTCTTGCTTAGAAGAAATTAACCTATTCATTAGACTTTCCATACTATCCAATCAACTATCAATTGCATTGGATTGCCTCTGTGTCATACACATCAAGTAATGGCTTAGGAGTGAAATAGTATGAAAGTGGTGATTTTGCATCCCTTGTTTAGTAGGCTAGTTCATGCAACTTTACATATAATGAAACAAATCGTTGAATACAATGAGTACTTTTTTTTTTTTTTAATGTAAATTTAATGAAAAATCCTAACTAAATGATGCATCCCAACTAACTTAACTATAAATGATGGGCAATCAATCCCTAACAATCCACTAATGAGTTGAATTATTGATCTTTGATAATGTGTAGGGTGGTAGCTTTTAGACCTAAATCTAGATAGCCGCTCCTTTTGTCCAAGCTAAATTATTGCTTACCAATTAGATTCTACTCTAAAATGGTCAATACACTTCTCATGGTAGGAGTTGTTTAGACCTCAAAAACCACCTTTAAGAAAAGGTAAAGGAAAATCGTTTGAATTTTGGATATCCATTATAACAATGATGCTCAGAAGCCATTAGAGTTACAATAGATCTCCTCCTTCTAAAAGGTTCCTACAAGCTCAAAACCTTAAGTCTACTAGGAATTGATTTGATTACCTAGGTGGGCCAAGCATCTGGTGATAAAATCTAGTTCTTATCTTATGAGGGTTCCTGTGGGACCCATATTAACATTATTTTCCATCCACCATAAAGCAATAGACGTGCAATACAAGTACAAGAAAGCAAAATAATGTAACTTATATGCTATCCAACGAAGAGTTAGATAGGTGCTATTTAATGCAACAACCCTAACTAAAGATGCAACAAATGAGATGGATGACCCTATACTATACGAATTATTCTACCAACCAAATGTAAAGTTATACTAAATGCAATTATACTAAGAAAATAAAAAGAAGGTGAAAGAAATAGACAGTAGGGTTTTTGATGAAGATTGAATGTAGGATTCCATGCCACACACTTGCCTGTTTTATCACAACACATTTAAAATTGAAATAAAGAAATTGTAAGTTGCAAAGGGGCCTCACTACAAGTTCACTAAAAAAAGAGAGGAAAAAGTAGTAATCTAGAAGAGCAATAAAAGTTGATGAAGCTTTAGCCCACAGGATCGCAGCTACTCCTTTGCCAAATTTCTCTCACACAAAACAAGTAAGTTGTATCAATTTATGAGGAATTAGCAAAATATGGAGATATAATGCAAAAATTCTAAGTTAATGCAACCTACAATTAGGATTAAAGATAGACAATCTAGATAAAGATCCTACCACAAATCCATTGCGATTCCCTGACAACAGTTCCAAAACTTTGGTGTAGCTTTAAATTTACTTTCAATGGCACGAATCAATGTGGTATTTTCATGCAAACAAAGTCAGTCCCACAAGGAATCTCATAGATTTTCAATGAATTGGATTCTATTTAGATCAATTAACTTTAGCCAAAGAGATACATATGTGATTAACCTAGGAAATTAAAACAAACTAAGAAGGAAACATGCTTGAAATTAGAAACTACAATTAAAAGAAACATTTTAAAAACTAAAGCTAAAGAATTTGAATGGAAACTTACCTAACTAGCATGCAAGAAATTAAAGGAAACTAATGCTAAATTAGAATGAATCAAATTAGGCAACTAATCTTAAGGAAACTACTATAATGGAAACTTCTCTAAATTAACACTTTCCTAAACTAGAATTAGAAACTTTCTAAAGCCAAATTAGGAAATTTTCTAACAATAAACTAACATGTAAAAATAAGTAGCCAATGAGATCTAACTAGATTTAATGAGAAATTAGAAATATGCATGCATGTGTGGAAACTACAATTAAGGAGACTTTCTAAATCCTAAAACTTCCTAAAGATGGAACTTTACAAAAATAAAAAAGGAAACTATATAAACCTAAAATAAGCTGCAAAAAATGGATTAACTACTACTAAAACTAAATTAAGCAAGTGAATGAAGCAAGAATCAAAAGTGAATCACCATATGTACTAGCGCATGATCAATGGACTGTGCTCATGGTTTATAGGGGAAAAATTTACCAAATTTGACCCTTTTAATGCAAACAAACATGCAACCTAAGCTAGGCACTAAATAAATAACCTATAAAGCTAAATGGCTTCCTAAGGATTCAAGAGAATAAAATGTTTATATCGCTGGAAACAAAACACAAAGTTTAAGGAGAGAAATTTCCAGATTTCAAGTACTTAAGAACATTAACCAAATCAAGTATAAGAAAGCAATTAAAACCACAAATTTTATTCAAAGAAACAACCCAAATTCAAAGTACTTTGATGAAAGAAATATTTTGTAATAATAATTCCAACAAAACTTTATTGATTGACTTCCCAATTACACCAAAATTATGAAATTCTGGAATTTGTGCACTGTTCAAGCTTGCAAAACTATATCTTAACTATAAAAAACTTCAAACAAGCTGGAATTCAAGAGGAGATTTCTAAGTTCTAAGTTAGTTATTCTCTTAGCTTTTACTACTAGAGAATATCTAACTTAAATCTTGGTTGAATAACAAAGAAAAACTAAATAATTGAAGCAAGAAAAGAGGGGGATTGAAGGATGGGAAGTTTGCATCTACTCTAAGGAACAAAACAAGAAAAACTTAGAGCAATGAAACAAAATCAAAACAAGTAAATTACTAACTTGAATTGGAGTGAAATTAACTAAGACAATAACTAGAAAACCAAAGGAAGAAAAGAATCAAAGAAGTCCCAAAGTCCAGCAGCGGCAAAGCACCAAAGGAGATCTTGATTTCAAGGTGTCTCACCCACCTCTACTTGGAAAATTCATATGAACCATGGGCTATAATTAGATGAGTGGGCTCCTAAATTGTCCAAAGAGATAATAAATGCAAGGATTTTACTGCCTTACGGAATATTTGCTAACATTATGAGGAACATGGAAGACTAGACGCTTGTTAAGGGTGGTGCTGCAACAGCCAACATCTTACAAGATGGTTATGAAGTATGAAGCATAAAATTTTTTTAGGTGCCTTCGGACCTACTCTTTATGTTAAATTTTGACCTGAATAAGTAAGAGAATGTTGCTTGTGCCTTTTCAGGTTAATGAATACTAAATGAGTTAGAATTTGTTTGGTTAGATTGTCAGTGTCTTCAGATTTGGTTATCCTATGTTTGTAAGGCCTGTGTTCTTGTTTATGTTAATAATTTGTTTCGTTTCAGCCTTGATGTTGAATATTCTTCATGACATACCACTCATCATTAAACAGTCACATGGTATTCTCATAGTCTGATCATTCCAGCTTAGATGTTTCTGAAATGTATTTCTAACTTGAACTTTTCATCATTGTAAGATGGTATTCCTTTGTAGAATATTTTCCAGGATTTTGGTATTTCCCTCCATTTTAGTGACAATGGAGCCTTAGATTGTTCTATAATGTTTCTGTTTGAGCGAAGATTCAAAATTTGTTTTGTTGATTTTAAAAGTTCTACATGTTGCTATGCCTCAGAAACTGTCAGGGGCCCGATTTTCATCTGCTGCTTGCCTTGTTAACTTGTCTTTGGTCCTATTAAGCTGATGTGGAACTTCTTTTTAATATGCACGAGTTATGTGGAACTTTACATCAAACTTTGACTCGACCCTGCCAACTTGGTTTTAGCTCAGGTTACTTCATGTTTTACGAGCAACTTCTGAGCATTTCCTTTGTTAGTGCTTGGCCTATTAATTGCTGTCTTGGACTTGGTTAGTATGATTGTCTGTGAGTTGCTACTATCAAACTGTTTCTTGAGGGCTGTTTAAAATTCTTCATTTTCCATGAACTTCCATGCATTTTGAAACAAGTTACATCTTTGAGTGCTAAGATCACCTGGCCACTTCAACTACTGTTGATTATTTTGAATCTTTCCTCAATAAAATTTCTGCTGAAATATGAATTGGCAGTGTGATTCTGTTCTACTTGCAAAATTTTTGTTTCTGTCAATGTGCATTTACTTGGGTTTACTATGATACTAAAATATGCAGTAATTGTGTCCTATGTAATGTCCACACAAATGTGCATGCTGTTGTTGGATATGCACGAAGTTGATGATCTGGCATGCCATATGATGTGATGTCAAAGCATCTGTTATGATATAGGTATTAATTGCCCATGACATGTAAAGATTGAAAACTGACTAGAGTATCTCCAGATGCTTGGTAACATGGTTGCAGTGCAATGTTAAGCATAAAATCATGTAGCAGTGATAACTGATTCTCCTGTGCAGTTGACCAGTGTGGTACAATCTAGATCCACTTGCCTGGGGGGTGCAACTTTGTCTTGACTGGTAGTTTGTAGTCTGTATGCTAGGAGCAGGTTACTGTAGGCAACATGACATCACCTGGTTGAAATACACTTTCTCATCTCGTAATTAGACACTCCATCTGTTTTGACTATGAATATCACTATTTGCAAATGATACACATGTATTTCACAAAGTACAAACTATAAATACACATGAGGTATATGTATCTAAATCACTAAAGTTAATAATCCTCTGTTCTCCTTCCACTCTTCCATCTTGAGCCCTTGGCTGTGGAAACCAAAGTAAATGCAGTTTTCTTAAATTGAAATATTGTTGATTTTCTTGAAGAAAAGATATTGATTGAAATATTTTTGTTAACCAGATTAAACCATATATCCACATTTTTATCTGCACTTCTAAGTTTTAGTTTTGACACAAATTCAATTTCATCTAGGTATGATTATTCCGGATACGGGCAATCAACTGGAAAGGTTAGTTGCTATTATGCTTTAAAATTAGTTCAATTAAAATCTTATGTTTCATTGACCATATGCTGTAAAACGATTTTGTTAGAATATGACATTTCAAGTTCATATACTTTCTCCTGCAGCCAAGTGAGCAGAACACATACGCAGATATTGAGGCTGCTTACAAGTGCCTCGAGGAGAACTATGGAGCCAAAGAAGAAGATGTTATTCTTTATGGTCAGTCTGTTGGTAGTGGCCCAACTTTGGACCTGGCACCTCGGTTACCTCGGTTAAGAGCAGTGATTCTGCACAGCCCAATACTTTCAGGCTTGAGAGTCATGTATCCTGTGAAACGTTCATACTGGTTTGACATCTATAAGGTTAGATTCTTATTCTCCGTAATACTGGTGGTTGTTACTTTTCTTCAGTTTTGTCTGGCTGCTTGTGTGTTTTCTAATTTTTTTACATTGGACTTTATGCAGAATATTGACAAAATACCATTGGTAAATTGTCCTGTACTGATCATTCATGTAAGTATTTCCATCTTATTTTTCTGGCTTTATTTTGAATGGCCTGAAATGCTTACCATTCTAGCATAGTTTTTGCAAGGGGTGTTAACTGGAGACACACCTAATTTTTTCAGTTTAAAAAATCAATGCTTGTAATTTTCAAGCCGATGAAACATAGGGTAAGATCATCAAATTAGCATGATTTATGTTGTGTAGGTAATCTAATGGAGGCTGAACAAGATAAATGGCTTTGATCTTCTAGAAAACACACCTTAATCACGAGAAAAGAGGTGTCTCCCAAGGACATTCCTTTTAGGCATATCTACTTATTTCCTCAGATATATCTTGCATCTACACATTCTTTACCACCTACTTTTTTTGATTTCCATTCTTTAATAACCATTCCTCATATTTGTAATATACATCTCTTATGGTGTCTATTTACTAATCCTAGGCAGAAACCGTCTTCCATTCACTTTCTAGACTGTTGTGTAAAAGTGAACCTTTAGCATGCTCTTTGGTATATGTGTATATATAGTGTATCGGAGAACCAGTTTGGTTTCATGTTTGGGAGATCTACGATGGAAGCTATTTCTTGCTTAGACAATTGATAGAGAAATATAGGCAGATGAGGAAGGACCTTCATGTGGTCTTTATTGACTTAGGAAAAGTTTGTAATAGATCCCTAGAGAGTTAATATTGTAGGCGTTGGGTGAGAAAGGGATTTCACGGGGGTATGTAGACATAATTAAGGATATATATGAGGGAGTGGTAACAATTGTTAAGATCATTAGTGGAGAGACCGGTGATTTTCCTATCACTATAGAATTGCATAAAGGATCGGCATTGAGCCCGTACATTTTCACATTGGTTATAGATGGGTTAATAAAACATTTGCACTAGGAGATTCCATTGTACATATTATTTGTAGATGATTCAATTTTGATTGATAAGATGAGGGAGGGCGTAAACACATGGTTGGAGTTATGGAGAGATGCACTAGAATCTAAAGGATTTAAAATTTGCAGAACTAAGATTGAGTATATGGAATGCAATTTTAGCAAGGAGAGGAGCGTGAGTGAAGCACCAGTAAAGATTGATAACCGAGAAGTTTCCCTTAAAGAACACTTGGGATTGACAATTCATGAGAGCAAAGAGATTGAGTGGGAGGTCACTTAAACTGAAAGAAAAATTCTATAAGATGGCTGTGAGGTCGGCAATGCTTTCTAGATCAGAGTGTTGGGCAGTTAAGAGACAACATATATATAGGATGAGCGTCGCGTAAATGTGGATGTTGAGATGGATGAGTGGCAAGATAAGAAAGGGTAGAATTAGAAATGAAAACATTAGAGGAAACTTACAAGTAGCAACAATAGGTAACAAGATGAGAGAGATTATACTTAGTTTGGACAAGCCCAAAGGAGACCAAAAAGACACCGGCTAGGTGTGAGGCGACCCCAGTCAAAGGTTCTAAAAGGGCAAGGGAAATCTGTCACAGCCCCGTCGGGCCCCCAGCAAGGATATTGTCCCGTGCGCACGCGCACGGGTTTTGGTCCTTCCCCCGCGTCCAGGGGAAAACGCGTCCTTGCTGTGAAGGGAGAACCCCCCCTTATAACCAGGCCCCATCACCCCCCCTAGCCGATGTGGGACTAACTCTCCTGCGTCCCGCCCTCAGACCATCTTGGGTCCCCTCACAAGGCCAACCCTCAGGCCATCTTGGCACGGTAGCCATCTCTCGCCTACAGGACACACGCCCCCGTGTGTCACCACACGAGCGACGGTGCGGCTAGCCACCCACCCTCGGGGTCAGGGTTTGGCTCTGATACCATTTTGTCACAGCCCCGTCGGGCCCCCAGCAAGGATATTGTCCCGTGCGCACGCGCACGGGTTTTGGTCCTTCCCCCGCGTCCAGGGGAAAACGCGTCCTTGCTGTGAAGGGAGAACCCCCCCTTATAACCAGGCTCCATCACCCCCCCTAGCCGATGTGGGACTAACTCTCCTGCGTCCCGCCCTCAGACCATCTTGGGTCCCCTCACAAGGCCAACCCTCAGGCCATCTTGGCACGGTAGCCATCTCCCGCCTACGGTGTGTTACCACACGAGCGACGGTGCGGCTAGCCACCCACCCTCGGGGTCGGGGTTTGGCTCTGATACCGTTTTGTCACAGCCCCGTCGGGCCCCCAGCAAGGATATCTTGGCACTGTAGCCATCTCCAGCCTACGGGACATACGCCCCCGTGTGTCACCACACGAGCGACGGTGCGGCTAGCCACCTACCCTCGGGGTCGGGGTTTGGCTATGATACCATTTTGTCACAGCCCCGTCGGGCCCCCAGCAAGGATATTGTCCCGTGCGCACGCGCACGGGTTTTGGTCCTTCCCCCGCATCCAGGGGAAAACGCGTCCTTGCTGTGAAGGGAGAACGCCCCCTTATAGGGGAAAGACCAAAACCCGTGCGCGTGCGCACGGGACAATATCCTTGCTGGGGGCCCGACGGGGTTGTGACAAAATGGTATCAGAGCCAAACCCCGACCCCGAGGGTGGATGGCTATCCGCACCGTCGCTCGTGTGGTGACACACGGGGGCGTGTGTCCCGTAGGCGAGAGATGGCTACCGTGCCAAGATGGCCTGAGGGTTGGCCTTGTGAGGGGACCCAAGATGGTCTGAGGACGGGACGCAGGAGAGTTAGTCCCACATCGGCTAGGGGGGGTGATGGGGCCTGGTTATAAGGGGGGGTTCTCCCTTCACAGCAAGAACGCGTTTTCCCCTGGATGCGGGGGAAGGACCAAAACCCGTGCACATGCGCACGGGATCTGAGGGCGGGATGCAGGAGAGTTAGTCCCACATCGGCTAGGGGGGTGATGGGCCTGGTTATAAGGGGGGGTTCTCCCTTCACAGCAAGGACGCGTTTTCCCCTAGACGCGGGGGAAGGACCAAAACCCGTGCGCGTGCGCACGGGACAATATCCTTGCTGGGGGCCCGACGGGGCTGTGACAAAATCCCAAAAGAACATGGATAGAAATGAGGAGAAAAGATTTAAACACATTGGAACTAAATGAAGCAATTGCACTTAAATAGAGAGGAATAGAGGAACATGATTCATGTGACCGACCCCTAATTGGGATAAAGTCTTGATGATGATAGCTATATAGTTGAAGGCACAACTAGTCGCTAGGCCCAAAAAGTCACTGCTTGCAACTCAAGTCTGGGTAGGTGCAAGCGACATAAGTCGCACTGCGACGAGTCAAACGCCTGGTTGCGCCTTGCTCCTAATGCGCTCTCGATTCTAGGCACAACGTAAGTGAAATAAAGCCCTACTTTTTCATTGTTTTTTCCTTTCTTCTTTTCCCGCATTCCACTGCTTCCTTCTTGCAAGAGTACTGAACGAGTGATCTTCCATCATTGATTGAGCCCATTTCAAGTGATTGAGGTAAGATTCTAACTTTTATTTGTTTTCTTTTTTAGTTATTTTTGTAAAAATGCGGTAAAAACAGTACCTTTTTTCAGTTTCACGCGTAATGGTTCATTTTTCTTTGAAATCCCAACATATCTACACTCTAAAGCTAAAAACGAAAACTCCATTTCATTCTTTCCATCTATTTTCATTGATTTAATGTGTTATGCACTGTTTTTGTAGTTTTTTTACCCAAAATGTAAAATACTTCAGTAATTTGTATTTTTTGGTTTTTTTCAAGCAAATATCCATATTCTCACCATTATAATGCTAAAAACGACTGACCCATTAACTCCATTGACAGTTTTTGTTACTGTCTTTTTTTTCCCCCATCATTTTTCACTAAAAACAGTGAAAAACAGTACGATTATATATATATATATTATTTTTGTTGCAAATGTGTAAATGTTACCATAAGAATGCTAAAAGCAACTTACCAATGGAATTTTTTGATTTTTTCTTTTTTTTTTTTTTACTAAAAACTGTAATTTTTTAATTTGTTTTTGCAGCAAATGTGTAAATGTCACTCATTTGACAAGCATTTGTTCATATCTTTATATTTCTATGTTTTTTATTTTTTGGTTTTATTTCGAATTTTTTCTTTTCTAAAAATTTAAATCACTTAATTTTGCGCCTTGACACCTAGTTGCGCTACTAGGCGCACCTAGTCCCTCTAGGTGCAAGTCGCACCCCTTGCTCCTGCGACTGCATAGGATGATAGAGAACCTTGTAAGTTAAGTTTTTGCATACATGTAGAGTTGTAAACAGTTCCAGGTCGCTGTAGCAGCTTGGTAATTGTTGTCTGTTGATCACTGTAGTCATAGCTGTAAAATGACACATACCTATAGAGGAAATATGCTGACTGTCTCTGTATTAGACTATCAAGAGCAGCAAATACTCCTATTGCTCGTGAACAATGTGGTGACCATAAGCATCACATCATGAACTCAGTTTGTATTATCATTCTTACAATCATCCTGATATCTCATACTTCACCGACCATTTATAATCAGAGTAGTCATCATTTTCATGATTAGCCATGATATCCTGAATCATCTACCTTGTCCTGGCCATTATCATCATCTTTATTGGATATCCAAATAAGTTGGTCTCAAGCTATTGTGCACTTAAACTAATTTTTCCATCTTTCCACTGGAAGCTTAGTCCTCTCCTTTTTATGAATGTGGACTAATACACGTCAGCTTCTCTACCACCAAGATGATGACCTACATCAGTCTGCTGCATACAAGTACCCCTATTTGTAACTTTGTCTGCATGTTGCCACAAAATTCACTTTTACTATTACTTGATTTTTATTTTCAGGAAGTGTTTGATAGAAAATGGACATTATAATGTAGGAAACCTGAAAAAGAAGTTACCTGTCCTGCTGTAGTTAGGATTCCAATGTACTTTCAGCACTAAAATTTGCAATATCAATTTGAAACTCTTCCATCTAATAGATGATAAGAACATTTTGTTACTCTTACCATGTATGAGTGTAGATAATCAGTGTACAACAACTTGCGATTAATTGATACATATTTTTAATGGAACTTGTGCTTTGATTCATGTCTTTGCATTCAGCTGTATTAGTGCATGCTTCTTTCAGCCCTTCCACGATCTCAGGGTGTTTTATCTTGTCACTTGATTGGAAAATTGAATTTTTTCAAGTTACCTCTAATTTGAGTCAGGTTTTTCTTCTTTAGTCTTTTCTTCATTGTTGTTTCTACACTATCTTCATCATGGCATGAGTATGAACTGGTTTAAAGTTGCATTCTTGTGAGACCCTCATGATTACTAAATGAATGAGAATTCCCCATCAGATTCAATATCTTGTGTCTGTTCCCATGAATAACCAACTGCAACCCAAAGCTGCTGAACCTCCATCAATCTAACATCAGGGTTTTACTGGTAGGTCTGCAGTCTATAATAGATTTACATGGTTGTATTGAGCTCTGACTGGTGCTTGAGTATGCACATTGTCAAATCTCGTAGAGTATGCATTTTTCTATCTTGCAATTCCTTTGTGAATGTAATCATATCTGTCATTCCTCACTAGTCGGACTGTTAGGCACATTGCTGTGGAACTGATTATGCTGGTGCTTAAATTGATCAATCCCTCTACTAGTAATTTTTACAGAATATATAGAATGTACTTTGTTACTCATAGGTAAATTTGTCAGTATTGCTTATGGGAGACATGGAAGCACTATTAATTTTGTGGAATGTTTGTTACTATCGTAACCCATGCGAATAGTTTCAGTGTATGACAAATGAATTATGATGCTTTCATCTAGTTGGGATAAGTATAATCAAGCTCTTGGTGACAATAATGATTTCATACTTCTGGAGGCCAAGGTGGTTTTTTTTCTGAGCGAGATCTATTGCATTCGTTAAGTGGTAGGTGTGTAAATGGGGCAAACTGAATCAACAGCTTCATTCTCTAGCCATTTCAAACTAATACTATTAATGAGCATGCTTAGAGATATGCTAAATTGCTGTGTTGTAAATAAACCTGGCACACCATACACATGGGCTTAGCTGCATCGGTGTTTGATATGGACTCATTACTTGTATGAGCTATTGGTGTGTTTGTCATGCTTTATTGATAAACCCATTGGTCCATTCAAAAGCACCTTGATTTTTGACCCAAAAAATGCCATTTTTATTGACAACCCAAGTTCAGATTGGATGATATAGGTGGGAGTGGTTGTCAAATTGTCATCCACAAATCAACTAGCACTGTTAGTGAAGTACCATGTGCAGTGCAGGCTAAAACTAAAGGAAATCACAAGATGTACTTATACTTCTACCGGTCATGACTTGTATGAGTTATTGGCGTGTTTGTCATGCTTCATTGATAAACCCATTGGTCCGTTCAAAAGCACTGTGATTTTTTATCCAAAAAATGCCATTTTGATTGACAACCCAAGTTCAGATTGGATGATATAGGTGGGAGTGGTTGTCAACTAGCACTGTTAGTAAAGTACCATGTGCAGTGCAGGCTAAAACCAAAGGAAATCACAAGATGTACTTGTACTTCTACCGGTTGGCTCCATTGATCTCAGATCTCATGGCCAAAACTGGTTCACTCATTGCTTCTGCTAGTAGAACATAAGTTGTAATTCAAGTACCTTAATCATTTAATCTTGCATTATGTTATGTTTAAGTTGTAAACACCTCAAGAATTCCATCATCTGAATAAGTCAAACATGTTTTTCTCTCTCCTTGTCACTCTTCTTCTTCTTTTATTACTAATACAACTGCTGCTGCTGCTAGCTACTTTCGTGGACTATCGTTGTATATTTTGAGTACATCTAGGTTGTTGAGGAATACTTGCCATACTTGTATTTGTGATTGTTTTCAGTTAAAACAATGTGGAGCTCTATCATATGTCGGCTAGTCCTGCATCACCCAATTTTGCTTTTTCCTGTTTACTATAGATATTTTTCTTCGTGAGGATATTGTTTTGAAATTTGATGACCTGTGATATTCATGTAACTATGCAGGGAACCTCTGATGAAGTTGTAGACTGCTCCCATGGAAAGCAGCTCTGGGAGCTGTGCAAAGAGAAGTATGAACCACTATGGCTTAAAGGAGGAAACCACTGTGACTTGGAGCTTTTCCCAGAGTACTTAAGGCATCTCAAGAAGTTCATATCAACAGTTGTAAAATCACCTTCCCAGAGGTACAGTTCAAGGCGTAGCACAGACCGATTTGAACCTTCTAGGCGCAGCACTGACTGTTTTGAGGCATCAAGGAAGAGCACCGACCGAAGAGAGAAGCCAAGGCCTAGCACAGACAGACACGAAAAGCTGAGGACCAATGACTTCAAATCAAGCAATGTTGACAAGTTAGAAAAATTAAGAATCTCCTTTGACCAAATGGAGAAATCTCGGAGAAGTGTAGACTGCCACGAGAAGTCCAGGAAGAGCACTGATCATCAGTTGGAGAGAGCAAGGAAGAGTGTTGATCGATTGGATAGAATATGGGCAGGGTAAAGCCTCAGCAATCTGATGTAAAATTCATGAACAAGTGTGGAGGGGGGGAATTTGTTTATGTTTTACAGTCATAGTTTGTTTGTGAAAGTCCCATCAACTGTTGGATGAAATGAGGAAGGGTTTGTTGATATCAGGTTATTTATATATTGTGGTATTTTCTTTGTCCTTGCTTGATGAAAACATTCTGACAGAACTTGTGGTAATAATTTCTCAATGTCTAGCACATGAATCCCAAAACTTTCTTGTCTTGCTAATCTTCCAAAGCAATATTATTTTGTCAATAATTAGATCAATATCTCTTCCCTGATACCATTTTGACAGGCTTTACACCTCACATATTTCACATATTTTCACTTAACGAGCCATAACATTTCATTCCAGAATTACATTTCTGCAGTAAGAATGTCCCATGTGGAGACCAATATCAAATGCTTGAATACAAGCCTAATGGCAATTATCTGAATAGTGGAACTCTCTTGGTCATCTTTGGAACAGTCAAAACTGTCGTCTTCTTACACCAGTAAGATATGGAAAAAGTTAAAACCTGTAGTTTCTTCCCTGGACATTTTATATTTCTTACGTCAACACAACTGTTTCTATTTTTGGATCAGTGTTAATGCTGCTGTTTACGATTTCGAATGGAAATGCCTATGGAAAATGAAACCTCATACTTTCGCACATTGAATTCTTCTACGTGCAAATACTTTCTTATCAATTCAGTTCTTTATTGATCCTACGCTACGTAAGGCGAGTTCCTGCCTTGCTGATGTTTCACCAAGGTGTAGTAGGCTCCATGTATAGCGAGTAGATCAGAGTGTGATCCTTTCTCCACAATTCTTCCATTCTTTATCACTGCTATTACTTCTGCCTTCTGAATTGTGGTTAGTCGATGTGCTATGACGACACATGTTCTACCCACCATCATCTTATCTAGAGCTTCTTGAACTAGGCTCTCTGATACTGTATCAAGTGCACTGGTCGCCTCGTCCAAAAGAAGAATAGCAGGCTTCTTCAACATGGCCCGAGCAAGTGCAATCCTTTGCTTCTGACCACCTGATAGCTGAGCCCCTCTTTCCCCACAGTATGTTCTATATCCATCCTTCATGGAGCTGCAACCATCAACAAATTAATTAATAAGCCATAGATAATATGTGATTCTGAATGATTTTTTAATGTAGAAAGGAGAAGGCTATCCATGGCATTAGTTTGAGATATACCTTATGAATTGATGAGCATTTGCAAGAACTGCAGCCTCCCTTATCTCAGCTTCAGTAGCATTCTCTTTTCCATATGTTATATTCTCATATATGGTACCTGCAAATAGAGTGGGTTCTTGACTGACCAATGCAATGTGGGACCTCAAAGATCTTAAATTGTAACTCTTGATGTCTTGTCCATCAATTTCAACTGATCCCTTCGATGGGTCATAGAATCTCTCAATCAGCCCAATGATTGTAGATTTACCAGATCCACTCTGGCCGACTAGTGCGACCATTTTTCCAGCTTCAATCTTGATGCTTAGACCTCTGAAGATCATCTGTTCTGGCCTAGCCGGATAAGAAAAGAACACACTTTTGAGGTCAATATGACCCTTTATCTTTCTAGCCTTGGTGCCCTCCGGATTGTCAGGTTCAATTTTGCTTTGCCTATCCAGAATTGCAAAAACTGACTTCACGGCATTGCTGCCCTTGGCTAGATCAGAACTCATCATCCCTGCATCTGCAATTAGTTTAGCTGTGCTCATCAAGAGGAAGAATACCTGAAAAACTTGTTTCGATTTTGCTTGTCCACGAATCTGTAGCCTCCCTCCATACCAAAATGTTAATGCTATGGCTGCTGTAGTGAGGAACTGCGAAACAAAGAGGCCAAGACCGGCAAACAAGGAATGCTTTTTGTTTTGTTTTCTAGGGCCTGCTTGAGAATTTTCATAGAGGCTTAATATCCTTTCTTGCGAAGAATATGCAGTGATTGTCCTGTGGTTGACCACAGCTTCACTTGCCAACTGACTGCCTTCACTTTGTGCTTGCTTGGATTTGTCAGACATGCTGTTCATAAGCATACCCCTAGAATAGAAGCTGCCTACGATGAATGGTTGCACTGCTATCATAACAATTGATAGCCTCCAAGTGGTCACTAGTGCTAATGTGAAGGCAGAGGAAGCTGTAGTGAAGACTTGAAGTAGCAACGATAGACGATCTCCAACAAGGGACCGAACTATGTTGGCTTCGATGGCTAGCCTTGCGGCTATTGCAGCACTTGTATTTTCATCTAGATCAAACCAGCCAATCTCGAACTCAAGCATTTTCTCAAGCATTCTCTCCCTTACCCTTTTGGTTAACCGTTCACCCATGATTGCAAAGTTGTAATGCTGGATGATATTGGAGAAGAGTGTGATCAGTGCTAGGGACAAGAAGATTATGCAATATAGTTTGGTCTTTGATCTGATAAGGTCGTTGTCGTCGAGGAAGTAATTTGATAGAGCTGATCCCAAGGAGTAGGAATGTATGGTCTGAACTGCTCCAAAGGTGATAGCACCCAAGCACCCCAATAGAGCTCTCTTCCATTCAGGTGAGTTCATTTTCAGCAAACGCCATTGAGAAGAAGGGTAATAGTGCTTATCATCTTCTTCATCAAGGTCATAGTAGTTTTGACTTCGAACAAATGACTGTATTGGGCTGCTATACCTGCTTGACAGTGCACTGCTAGGACTCATCATGTTCATCATATTATGATAGCTCATCATGTCCGTTATATTATTTTTGTTGCTTTGTCCTGGTAGAGCATGATAGGAACTAGGCTCTTCATTTTTGATTGTTGACTGTTGCATTTTCACCATTGAAGCATAGGCTCCACCCTCTCCATCATTCATTTGAGTGAGCTGATCATGAGAACCCAATTCAACAACTTTCCCCGATTGAACAACTGCTATCGTATTAGCTTTACGGAGTGTGGTGAGACGATGGGCAATTATTATAGTCGTTCTTCCAATTGAGGCTTGATCCAAAGCTTCCTGTACAACTCTTTCAGAATCTGCATCTAATGCACTGGTAGCTTCATCTAGCAACAATATTTTTGGGTCTTTGAGTATCGCCCTTGCAATAGCAATCCTTTGCTTTTGGCCTCCAGACATCTGAGCTCCAAACTGTCCAACCTGTGGAAACATTTGTTGAATAAAAAGGCTGTAGTTCATTTAACTGTCAACAATGAACCAATGCCTTTTAGTGCACTCGATGGTGCAAGGAGTCTCTCAACTGCGAGGAGCACGGTTCGAGGCTGTGCGTGTGTGTACGATTTTCATAAGAGAAGAAAAAAAGAACCAATAAGATGGAGGGTCAGAAATTGAATCACTTACATGAGTTTCATATCCATCGGGTAGTTTAACAATGAAATTGTGTGCATTAGCAGCTCTTGCTGCACTAATAACAAGGTCCAGTGAGGCTGTTTCATTGCCAAACAGGATATTCTCTCTAATGGAGGTTGCGAAAAGGATTGGCTCCTGGTTAACAAGACCCATTTGAGATCTCAACCACTTGAGCTGAAGTCCTTTGATGTTCTTCCTATCTATCAGAATTTGTCCTTTGATAGGATCATAAAATCTTTCAAGCAAGGAGATGACTGTTGATTTACCAGAGCCACTACCTCCAACGAGTCCTATTGTCGTTCCAGCCATAACCTGAAGACTAAACCCTTGTAGAATGGGGGAATTCTGCCTTGACGGGTATGCAAACTCAACATTTTTAAATTCAATCTCCCCTCTTACATGGTCGAGAATCTGGCCTCTTTCATCTTCAAAATCAATGGGAGGAAGCCTATGAATCATCTCAAATATTCTTGAAGCACCAGCTACTGCCTCTGAGAAAGAATTAAGATTTGGAAGTGCAGTCATAATGCCCCTGGTCCGTCATTGAACAACAGAATTAGATCCCAGCTCCAACTTAGCTACAATGCAGAATTCATCTTTCAACATCTTAAAACCATGTTTCTCAGTAAGAAGAAAAAAAGTAGGATCAACTCACAGTCCTCCTAAGATAACACAGATGCCACCAATGAAAACATTGCCCCCTTTAGCTCCCATCTCAGTCACTAAAACACTACCAACCCAAGCCTGATGAGTCCAAACACCGAATACCATACCAAAGCTCCCGATTGCCAATCCCTTCAGAAGTCCTTGTTTTATGCCGAGCTTTGTGCTTTGCTCTAGTGCTTGACTGAATCTCTCTAATGCCCGGCTCTCTCCAACGTATGAAACCACTGTTCTAATTGATGAAACAGCCTGCTCTGCTATTCCACCCGCCACTCCATAAACCTCTTTAGCCTTCATAGCCGTGTCCATCATAAGCTTCCCACATATGACCCCAGGAACAATGTAAGTTAGTGAGAAAGGAAGAGCTGTCAATGCCAATCTCCATGATAGTAGAAAAGCGACGACGAGGGAGAAGATAAAGGTGGAGAAGTTGGCAAGGAAGTTGGGTATCTGCACAACAAACTTTAATCATTTTCTGGTTCTTCAAATGCAAATGAGTTTCTGCAGAGTGTTGAGGATGTTTGCCTCATATATTTTTGGCGTGAGTCACATTCCAACTTCAAAGGATCCGCATAATCCAACAAGTGTCCACAAAATTTTTGAGATAAATGGAAAATTCCATATTAAATACAAATTTTAGGAGTATAACTTCTAGATATTTTATCTAATTGTTAGCAAATATCAAGAGTAATTTAGAATCACATCAGTGAAAGGGTGCCCAACCCCCTCTCCGTGCTTTCCCGCTTTCTAAATTGAAGAAGCTTATGTAATTATATATCGTAAATACATGAACTTCAAAGAAAAACAGACTTGGAATTTTTCCTTCTTTTATCGAAGTGCTTCAAGTATATTTTTGATATTTTCAAATCTTTCCTAACTCGTTCCTGGATTTGAGCTTTGTAACAAGGGGGTGTTTGCCAAGGAGATAACTGTCCACGGCCAGCTATTCTATCCCTTGTTATTGGATGTTCCAAGCCAGGAATGGATTACAAGTCTAAGAAAAGGTTTTCCCATTTGTAAGGTAACACATGAAAAGCTGAAGGACTACCTTCTCGGCCATAACATCGTGAATTATATGAGTGTCGGAGGAAATGGTAGATACGACTTCGTACGTGGTTGAAGTGGCTGAGTTGGTGTCGAAGAAACCTACGTCTTGCCGGAGAACGGACTTCAGATACAGCATTCGCATCCGAGAAACCTGTCTCTCAGCAGTTCTTGCCCAACAAACACCCTCTGCATACAGATGAAGCAAGGACATCACCCATCCATGGAAGTGTCATTGCACATACTGCACCCAATCAGATAAGTAGTAACGCTACAAGTGCAAGTCTCCATCCCAGTAGCATAAGAAAGCGCCCCACCACAGGGTTGCAGGTTTCAGTTGGCTTAGCAAGTTCAACCCCCATCATCCAATGTAGATGTGAAGAGTAGTATACATGCAGACTTAGAAAGTTCATGCAACGAAAAAATTTTAAGTACTACCTCAAGGAACAAGGAACAAAGAGGAAGTTGAACAGTCACTGAATTGCATATTTACTATTCCTTTCATTCATAGAGGGCAGTCCCCCAGGATATGCTGGGTCTAGGGAAGGGGATGACACAAGAGTCAATAGTACGTAGCCTTAACTTGCATTTTGCAAGAGATTGTTTCCACACCTTGATCCCATGACCTCAAGTTCACACGACGATAATTCTACCGTTGCCCCAAAGGCTCTCCTTCTCTTCCTTGCCATATCATGTTTTATTTTGCAACTATAATTTATATTTTACGAGCTCGATGAAGTCACTTCCCTAACCCACTCAAATCAGAAGATTCAAATCATCGACATCGTGGCGAGTTTCGAGTTGTTTCAAGAATTGCTTTGTATAAATTTAAAGAGAACACACTTACCAATGAACGCAGAAATTCCGACGCCTGTAGCCACGCAAAGCAACTTGATCGCATTCTGCAAAATTCGACACGAGATTACTTATGAAAAGGATAGCCTGAGTATCATTTCTCAAAATTTTGTAAGTGATGAGAATGCATAGTTTGTGACATGTTTGAAGATTTCGCTTCGGTTCATAACTTTGTTCCTGATTACCTTACATTGTTGCATGGTTTAAAAAAAGGGCAGGCCTCGTGCACGAAGTTCTCACATATGTAGGGTGCGGGGAAGGGCCGGATTACAAGGGTCAATAGTGTGCAACCTTACCTTGCATTTTGCAAGAGACTGTTTCCACACCTTGAACCCATAACCTCAAGGTGACAAGCCAACAACTCTATCATTGCACCTAAGCTCCCCTTCCATTGCACGGCTTAAAAAGACACTATCATTATAGTATCAAGGCCCTTGGATCGGCTAGAATCCGGTTGATTGCCTTGGGATCGGCTGATCAACTATCAAACTGATTTAAGTTGGGTTAGAATCTTTTGAACTCATGGGAACGGATTATATATTTGGAGGTTCTAAATATATGGTGATCCAGATTCAAAACCATTGATCATGTGGCAGCATATCATCATTCTTTCTTAACATGCATAACTAATCCTAGATTAATTAAATTAGACTAACCTCGTTCACTACATGGTAGGTTAAGCCGCCACCTTTTGCTCCATAGACATTTACCATACCGCTGAGAATCCACATGTTAAGAGGGCTCATTAGTCCGTCTCCGATGCTCCCCAAGGTTCCGAAGAAGATCAGCCACTTATCGATCCGATCGGCATATCGGAAAAGCTGAAACAGTGTCACAGATCCCTTCTTCTCTACCTCCTCCTTGTCCATTTTGATTAAGTGCTGCTAGAAAGCTAGAGGAATCCTCTTGCTTGTTGTATGAAGGGAAAAACAGCTCAAACTCAGCGCCATTTATTGTCAATTCCATCTTATCTTTTACACAATTCATGCTTGTGATGTGGGCTGCCAAATGGATGGAGAGTAAGTTATGTTGCCGGCATTTTCGAGGAAGCCTTCATACAAAGACCAATACTTGGAATCTGAAGATTCGTTCTTGTTGTATTTGACCAAGCCTCAGCATGTATTATGATTCGTTGTGCTAAAAACAAGAGCAATGGAGGATTCTGAATGATTTTTTAATGGTGGTTTTGTACCAATTGTTGGCGTTTGTACTCTTGCTTGTATGATAACAACATGAAGAAAATGTACAACTACTGTACTTATCTCTGTATCCTTCCAACTAATCTTTCTGCGCTACTGCTAGCAATTAGCCAAAGCCAGTATGGCAAGACGCACTTGATTAAACTCTCTCTCTTTCTCTGGGAGTTGGAAAATACCAGGACTCTAATATATTTGATGGTCGAGACCATGGTATGGACATGTTTTTCTCCATGTGGGCCTATATTCTGGAAAACCAGGACTGTCCGTAATGTTGCTAATGACTTAAATGGTTAAAAAAAGAAAAGAAAGGGCAGCCCCATGCATGAAGTTCTTGTATATACTGGGTCCGTAAAAGAGGCAGATCACAAGAGGTCTATGGTATACAATCTTACCTTGCATTTTTGAAAGTCTGTTTCCTGTCTCAAACCTGTAACTTCCAAGTAACACGGTAACAATTCAACCGTCAGCCAAGGCTCCTATTATAATAACTTAAATGGTTCACAATTCATCTGTGCTCCCAGCTTGTGAATGGTCAGTTCATTAACCTGCGAGATTTAAATGATCTAGACAAAATAACAACCATCAGTAATCGCCAACAGGAAAGCCAGTCACAAAGGACCAAAAAAAATAGGAGTACAAAAACAAAGAGATGCTATTCGGATTGAGTCTGGGAATGGGTCCTGATCTCTCTATCTAGACTTCATCTTTGGATAATCTCACTCATTCATCTTCTTCACCTTTCTGATTTAGGCAACCTGCAAAAAAACTCATGTGCCAATGCTTCTAGCTATTAATTTTCTTAGTTGCAGTTTTTTTTATCCTGATTATTGACATTACTAGATAAAGACAAACTCCAAGCTAGAAGCAACCTCAGATTTGAGAGCAACATGAATTGGTCAGCTCATACAAAGATACAAAGATGGAAGTCGGCCCTAGGTATCGTTCCGAAAACAAATGCAAGGACATCATCGTAAAACCAGCATATCATTGACATATATATAGAGAGATTCTAGGCAACTGGAGAAACGGAAAAACTTTTGCATTATGTTTTGGTTAGGGTGTGCCAGGCACATGCAGTAGTGCAAGGCATGGGCGACGCTTGAGAGCCCAGTAGCAAGCCACTGCAGTGACCCTCCCCCACAAGAAATTAGATTAATATCATGTGACCCGATGGGCCACGTATCAGATATTAAACTGATAAGAACAGATACTACACTTGATCTTAGCCAAAAGGCCGAGAAAGGTATGATTTGAGATACTGCCTTTGCTTCATTATATACTCTACATCCGTTGCCTCTTTGTCCTTTCCTCCAGTGTGGGACTAAACATAAGACCAAAGGCACCCCTTTGTGCTAGTACCAGATAACCGATCATGTACCTAATAAATGGTGCTGATCAACTATAGGTGGACCATATTAAGAGTTGCTTCCTTAGTTAATAACTTTTCTCTAGTGATACCAACCGTTCATTTGTTGATTCTGCTTAGTCATGGACAGGAAAATTGATCGTCACATGATCCTAGACTTGGATATTGTCAAATTATTCATACCGTAAGAAAAGAACGGTTCAAGATCTTCGATGAATGACACTGCACAGGAAGTGTTTGATATAACAATCTTTTGGTATATGTCTC
This sequence comes from Warburgia ugandensis, assembly GCA_035236585.1. Taxonomy (NCBI): domain Eukaryota; kingdom Viridiplantae; phylum Streptophyta; class Magnoliopsida; order Canellales; family Canellaceae; genus Warburgia; species Warburgia ugandensis. Next base: position 79,771,389 of record CP141130.1, read on the forward strand.
ATTCAACATTGACTACTGCTGTGGTTATTTTGTTGACCACAGTGTATGACAAAATTGTAATCCCCCATACCCGTTAGTGCAAACCTCATTCATTTGTAGTGCTGGTTTCTGCTTGGGTGATTGCTTTCTGCTTCTCACTTTTCATGTTCTCCATCAATTCTAAGCTACCTTAGGTGAGTTACTGCCTTGCTGATGTTTGGTTATGGAGCAGTAGGTTCCACGGAGATCCAGCGAGTAGATTGGAATGTGATCCAAGGAAAAGACGAAAAGGACGTTGATATAAATGGTAAGAAAAAATTTAAAAATTTTCCAACTAAACGAGGCTACAACACTTGATAGAAGAGAATAAGGAACAAGATTCGTATAACGGATCCTAATCGGGACAAGGCTTTGATGATGACGATTGTGATGAGCTACCGCAACGGATATTCAGCCCACCATCATCTTAGCCAAAGCTTCTTGGACTAAGCTCTCTGGTACCACATCAAGTGCACTAGTCGCCTCATTCAAGAGAAGAATTGCAGGTTTTTCATCAACCAATATCCATTCTTCAGGGTGCTACAATCATCAACCAATACATTGATAAGCCAGACATGGTGTTACAGGTGCTTAACTCTCCCTCTCAATCGTATGATAGTCGAGAGTAGAGGAGTCAATTTTTGCCCCTAACTTCTATACCAGCTGTGACCCGCATTTATATACCCAGGTCACGGGTTGATTGCTGGTGGCTCGTTTCGTTTGACCAGCAACCGCAATGACCCCTCATGGCTCGCCCATTGGACACCTAGGCTCACATATGGTCCTCAAAGTATGGCCAGATGTTGGCAGCCTAACAATGAGTTTGTTCCTATATAATTTGGTTTACCTGAAGGGAAGCCTTGGCTCAACGATAGAATTGTCGTTGTGTGACCTTGAGGTTACAGGTTCGAGGAGTGGAAACAGCCTCTTGCAAAATGCAAGCTAAGGCCGCATACTAATAAGTTAATAAGCCTTGTGGTCTGTCCTTTCCCTGATCCTACATATGCGGAAGTTTTGTACACCTGGCAGCCCTAATTTGGTTTACATGTAGCCTAGACATTAACCCTTAATAGTTTATTATGTGTAGCCGCATCTCTTGTGCATATAATTTTATATTAACTGCCAATTGCAGGTTCGAGTTGCCGTTTTTCCGAAGTATTATATATGAACTCATGTCTAACGTATGCACACTTTACCCATCAGATAATTAGCACATGAGCCAAGTACGTATGTGGAACATCCTTGGTTGGAGAAGACAAATTAGCTAGGATGAATCACGTACTCACAATGGCAAACGGATACGTGCCAGCTTTGTAAAGTGAATCAAAACCACACATTCCGTATTCCAAAATAATAATCATGTACTTAATTAGCGGCTAATACACTGAACCAGCAAAGGAATCATGTAAATGAATGTCTAGTTCTACGCATACTTAAGACGCTAGCATATGGCAATCCGGCTCCTAGATAAGCTTCAAAGACTTAGAAATTAAGATTTGGTTGGGGTGCGCCAGGCCCGTGCAGTAGTGCAGCGCATGGGCTACGCTTGAAGACCACAATAGCAAGCTATTGCTGTGAGCCCTCCACCACAAGAAATTAGATTAATATCATGTGACCCCATGGGCCACGTATCAGATATTAAACTGATAAGAACAGATACTACACTTGATCTTAGCCAAAAGGCCGAGAAAGGTATGCTTTTCAAGCAGGTTTCTGCTTCATTATATATGAGGATTCTGTCGGTCTGTTTATTGACCCCCAGCGATGTGGGACTAAACATAAGACCAAAGGGAAAGTGCTCAAGCACGCGTTGGCGGATGTTTGGTTCATATGTAATCAATCCAAACTGTCACTCTCGTACCCACCAAATAAATGGTGCTGATCAACTAAGTTGGGATCACAAGGGGACACTCTATCCTAAAGCATAAGCCAGGGCCCACAAATCACTTGATCTGGAAGGCTTCTTTTACCTTGCCTTTGGCTTATAGTTCATTATTAAGAGAATGAATGCATAAGCAAAGGTTTTGTGTGTTTATTATTATTATTACTATTAACATGAAATTACCAATCTTATGGGTTGGATATTTGTATTCATTTTCTCTTGATTAATAAAAAATCCTATAGGAGAAAAAATATATTATTTTCTTTATGTTTTTACTTATTAAAATCGTATGAAATTGAGCATTTTAACTCGTACAAGAAAATCTCCTTGCTCACTGAATTTCCTAGAGAAGTGATGCATTTCCATCCCCTTCTATGTTCCACAATTAGATGTCTTTCAAGTTTGGTGAATGAAATCGTCTATAGCTAATGCATTTGTCATTTATATCATTGTTGAAGGGAAGCCTTGGCGCAACGATAGAGTCATCGTCGTGTGATCTGGAGGTCATAGGTTAGAGGCATAGAAATAACTTCTCGCAAAAAATGCAACTCCAAGAATTCATGACCTGCTTAGAAAAAGCTTTCCATTATCATTCAATGACACAGCCTCCCTTGGCTCTTCTACTTTCTGGGATCCCTTTCATTTGAAGCTCTAATAAGATATCAAGAGGGCTATCAAAATCAAGTGCGAAGCAATTGCCCCCTATTTATAAAGCACCTCTCTTTCTATTAGGGGGTTGAGGTGAGAAATAACTTGATGAACCATTCCATTCACTATGCACCCGGCCAATTTACTTGCTCAAACCCTCTTCTTAGTCCTTTTTAATAAAGTACTTGCTTCAAAACCTTTACTCATAAAGCATCGTTCTCCCAAAAAGCTCTACTAGCCCCTGCCATGCCCTATTAGTATTAGTAAGTTACATAGTTCTTCTTACTATTATTTTACGCATGAATTGCTCACCAAATCTATTAATTTGTAATGCCGAGATCGGAAGATATCACAAATGATAAATCTATTCTTTTTTTTTCTACCTCTGAAAAATAACACTCTAAATCATCTAATTATAATAAAATATATGATCAACTAACATTTTATCGAATTTGAAAAGGATCTTATGTTCACAAGTGGAAACTTTTAGATGGATGGCTCTCATGTCAAGATCATCAACCATTACTTGAAGGTGAGAGAGGAGCCCACAACCCTCACCTTTTGATAATCCAATCTGTTGATTTTAACGGTCTTACTAATTACAACAGATCAGCCATATCTCAAAGATCACACAGTTCGAATGATCCCATTGAGTTCTAAGATGGACTGCAGTGAAATCGACGGTACACAAATCAGCTCAGAACAATCAAAGGCAGAATCATCAAACGCATGCTAGTGTTAAGGTAGGGCCTTTTTAAGGCAAGACGGTTAAGTTGAACGGTTGAGATCATTCAAAAAAGTTGGCCCCACTTGTAAGTTTACCAGAGCGTGGCAGTCGCCTAAAGGGGTGGGAATATCATTTTCCATTTATGATTAAATGTTTTAACGGTTTGGCTTGAAACTGCAATTAGGGTTTCCGTCAAACCCTAGGGTTTTTGGCGGGTTCTTTCCATACGTGTTTTACTACAACTAGGACTCTTTGTCGGCAAACTCAAACCCTAGGGTTTTAAGTAGACTGCTAGTAGGAGTTTTCCATTGGACGAGAAATCGCGTTTGGGTATTCTGCTTTCTCTGGATCTGTATTTTTTCCAACGTTGACAGAGATAGTAGGCTTCTTGCTGGTCTCAAGTTCCTTCTGGTTCTTCTTAATTCTTGCTGGAATTAGGGTTTCTTCCCTTTTATTCTTCATCTACATTGCGGTTAGACCTGAAATTGGGGTTTGCTTTCTGCCCAAAATCTTCATCTGGGTTTGTATTCGTACTTCTGATTCTTTGTTCTAATCTTGATTTTGGTTTTACTGTTAATTCCTATTATTCGTTCAAGTATGAGCGCTTCTACTCCTCCTACTCCACATTTTTCTCCTCAATTTGAGGATGAAACTATTGGATATTGGCCAAGAAACGTTGTTGAACATGACGAATTCCCCCCTTTGAAGAAACCCAGAAGTTTAGAAGATGTTTCTGTGAATCCAACCCATAACCCACCGTCAAATCCGATTCTGCCAGTGCCCCCAATAAACCCTCCAATCAGCAAAGGCATAAGCAGAATGTTTTTCAAAACTAAGTTGTGTGCAAAGTTCAAATTAGGTACTTGTCCTTATGGAAGTAACTGCAACTTTGCTCATGGTACGGAAGAGATTCGAAAACCGCCTCCCAATTGGCAGGAAATTGTAGCAGCTCATGAGGATGATAGGGGGATTGGAAATTGGGCTGAGCAATTGAGAATCAATAAGTTTAGGTTATGTAGGAAATACTATAATGGGGAAGGGTGTCCTTATGGGGATAAGTGTAATTTTGTACATGAAGATCCGGAGAGGTTTAGAGAGAGTGCGGTGATCAGCATTGGCACTACTACACCGAGCAATGGGAGTGGTTCAGAGCAAATTCAGAATAACGCGTTTGTGAATTCTAATGGGGATGGTAATGGAGTAAACCAGAAGCCTGCATATTGGAAGACTAAAATGTGTCACAAGTGGGAGACTACAGGTTTTTGTCCTTTTGGGGAGAAGTGTCATTTTGCTCATGGATTAACAGAACTTCAGAGGTCTGGGGGATGCCAAATTGAAACAGAGAATGGCAATGCAACTGCAGTTACCTTTAGAAAGCATCCTACTAATTCTGCAAGTGATATCGCACAAAGTAAGACGACTCCATCCTGTAAGCAACAAGTGCTGGAGAAAAGATGCCTCCTGAAATGGAAAGGCCCAGAGAAGATCAGTCGTATCTATGCCGACTGGATAGACGACATGCCCCTTTTCCATAGCTCACCCAGCAAAGTTGAAAGCTGATTTTGAATTCTTTTTTGCGAATTATGGAGAAAGAAAGCTCCTAAGTTTTGTCACCATTTTTTGTTCGACTAGAAGTTTGCAATGATGTTTGGTTCACCATATTATGATGTTCTGGGCTGTCAACAATTTCAGCCATAACCAGAGGGATGAGGTTGCAGCCTTTCTTGATCTGGATTATTGGTTTTATTGATATATAACAATGCGTTCTTGTTTCTGCTCTCAAATATGGTCCGATATGCTGTGTCTTGGATCATGTAGAAAGAAAGGAACATGTTCTTAAGGAGAGACTCTTAGATTATTCTCAAGGGACATGATAGGAGTTTTAATATTGGGCCGCAGTGTATCCTTATGGTAGATTCGCAAACTGCTGCTTTCTTTTTACATTCCATATTATCATTTCAGGAAAAATAAACTACTAAAGGACAAAGGAAGAGGGAAACATGTCAGCCATAACTGATGAGAGCTGAAATTACATTGTTGCACATGATAGTCATAAAAATATTCAGATACAAGACATCTCATATAATTGAGAAGATCCTTTTGGATTGATCTGTGGAGAAACTTTAAGCTTTCAGGGCTTTGATTGCTGAAACTCCAAAGCCATTGCTGTCATTCTTTTGTTTCAGCAACTCTCGGTATCATGAGCCCCAATGAAGGGGATAACTAGGGTGATAATAAGATATTCTGATTAAATATACAGAAATAAAAAAATCCTTAAACCATGCATGTTTTCCTAAGGAACAATAAACATGTTCTGTTATTGTCTTTTACTTCTCTAAAAAGTGGACTAAATGTATCTATTCATTTTGATGTTCTCGTTATATGACTAGTGAACTGACGATAGAGAATGAAGTAAATTTTACAGAATCCTAGGTTATCAAGTAGATGGTAGATTCCCATTCCCATGAGTACAGGAGACTGCTGACTGCTTGATAGAATGTCAAAGAGGTTAAAACCTCACCATCAGATTTGAAATTCACGAATGTGTTGGGATATGTTTGTGAAACCTTACTGAAAATGAGTCTGCTGATGGCAGGTTGTTACATTGTGGTACTTTCTTGGTCTGTGATTGATGAAAATGTTATGAAAAAATCGCATGATACAGTTATTCCATATCTAGAGGTGATGTCATTTTTCAACTTACAGGTCAGAAGACTGCACAAAATGTCGTAGTTTACATTTTCAGATCTCATGATACAGTTGCTCCATGTCTAGGGGGTGATGTCATTTTTCAGCTTACTGGTCAGAAGACTAGACAAAATGACGTCATTTACATTTTCAGATAAAAATGCCTGTATAATTGATGCTTATTACATTTATGTTGTTGCGTATTCCCTGAGAATGATACTTTCTCCTTCTTGGTTCAGTTTCGTTGATTCTATGCTATGTAACGCCTTGCTGAAGTTTGACCAGGGAGTAGTAGGTGCCATGGTGTCCTCTAGGAAGTAAATTCGAGTGTCATCCTTGTTCTACAATCCTTCTGTCTTGTACCATGGTTATAGTTTCTGCCTTTCGTATTGTAGTGAGTCAATGAGCTACTACCACACATGTTCTACCCTGCATCATCTTATCCAAAGCTTCTTGAACTAATGTCTCTGAAACTGTACCAAGTGCCCTGGTTGCCTCATCCAACAACAGAATTGCAGGCTTCTTCAGTATAGCTCCAGCAAGTGCAATCCTTTGCTTTTGATCAGCTGATAGTTGAACTCCTCTTTATCCACAGTATGTTTCATATCCATCCTTCATGGAGCTGCAATTCGTCAACCAGTCAAGAAAGAACCACAGCCTCGCTTACCTCAGCTTCAGTAGCATTATCCTTCCCGTATGTTATGTTCTCACATATGGTACCTACAAAAAGAGTAGGCTCTTGGATGACCAATGCAATATGTGAATGCAGAAATCTCAAGATTTAACTCTTGATGACTTGCCTGTCAATTTCTACAGATCCCTTCAGTGGATTGTAGAATTTCCTCAATCAGCCCAATAATTGTTGATTTCCTAGAGCTCCTCTTGCCGACCAGTGCTACTGTTTTTCCGGCTTCAATCTTGATACTTAGACTTTTGAAAATCATTTGATTGGGCCTCTCTGGGTAAGAAAAGAAAACATTCTTGAGCTCAATGTGGCCCATTATCATCTTTCTAGTTTTGGTGCCCTCAGGGTCAGCCTCAATTTTCATTTGTCCATCTAGGATTGCAAAAACTGATTTGATGGCATTACTACCCATGTCTAGATCATTGCTCATCATTCCTGCATCTGCTGATTAATAGGATAAAGGCTGGGAAAATCTGCTTTGGGTTTACTTTTCCTTCTAGCATTAGCCTCCCTCCATACCAGAAGGTTAACACAATGCCCTCTGTAGCAAGGAACTGGGATGCAAAGAGACCAAGACCAGCAAACCAGGACTACTTTAGGCTTTGTTTTGGAGGGCCTTTCAGTGCACCTTCATGTAGGCCTAGTATCCTTTTCTGTGAAGAATATGCAGTAATGGTCTTGTAGTTCACCATTGCTTCACTTTCCATTTGACTACATCCAATGTGTACTTTCGTGGTTTCTTCGACATGTTGCTCATCAGGACACCCCTTGCATAAAAGCTGCCCAGTATGAGAGGTTGTGTTGCTAAAATCGCTATTGATAGTTTCCACGTTGTCACTAATGATAATATAAATGCAGATGACACTGTAGCAAGACCTGAAGTAGCGATGATGCATGGTCTCCAACAAGGGATCGAACTGCATTGGCTTCGATGGCTACTCTTACACAGATTGCAGCACTTGTAATTTTCATCTAGATAAAAAACCATCCATTCTTGAATGTCAGTATTTTTGCAAGCATTTGTTCCCTTGCCCATTTGGTTAAGCTTTCTTCCAGGATTGCACAGTTATAATGTTGGATGATATTTGGCCAAGAGGGTGATCGATGCTAAACCCAAGAAGACTAAGCAATATAATTTGGCCTTTGATCTGATGAGGTCATTATCGAGGAACTTAACTGAGAAAACCAAGCCTAAGCAATAAGAGAATATGGTATTAACTGCACGAAAGCTAATGGCACTCAAAGACCCAATCAGTGCTCTCTTCCACTCTGGTGATTTCATTTTCAGTGCATGCCATTGAGAAGGGTCAGAGTACTGCTGTTCAGCATTTTCCTCATTGGGGTCATAGAAATTTCAACTCTGAACAAAAGACTGTTGGGCTCCTATGCCTGCTTGACGTTGCACTAGGATTCATGATATTACTCATATTATGATAACTCATCATGTCTATCATATTGTTGTTTTTTCTTTCTCCTTGTGGAGAACGATAACAACTAGGATTTTCATTTTTCATGGTTGATTGTTGCATTTTCACCATTCTAACATGGGCTCCCCCTTCTCCGCCATTCATATTTATTAGCTGATTGTGGAACCTGATTCAGCCACTTTACCCGAATGAATGACCATTATCAGATTGGTGTTAAGGAGTGTGGAGAGGTGATGGGCAATTATCATGGTTGTTCTTCCAATTGAGGCCTTATCTAGTGCCTCCTGTACAACTCTTTCAGACTCTGCATCTAATGCACTGGTAGCTTCATTGCTATTCTTTGCTTTTGCCCTCCAGACATCTGAGTTCCAAATTGACCAACCGGTTAAAACATGTAAGGTAGTTTGCTGAATCAGTAGAATGCCCATCGAAGTTGTTCTGTTTATTATCAACAGAGAACTTGTAGAGTGGATGCAGGCTGCAAGATCACTATTGAAATTGTGGGCATTGGCGGCCTTTGCTGGTGTGATATCTAAGTCCATAACTTCCTCATTACCAAGCAATATATTCTCCTTACTAGAGGTCACAAAGAGGGCTGGCTCTTGGCGAACCAAGCCATTCTGCTATCTGAACCACTTCAGCTGAAGTAACTTGATGTTCTTTCCATCCAGTAAAATGTGTCCTTCGACAGGATCATAGAACCTTTCGAGTAACAAGATAACTGTAGATATACCAGAAGCACTACCTCAACCAGGCCTTCTGTTGTACCAGCTCTCACTCGAAGACTAGCCTTGCAAAATGAGGGAATCAGGTCGCAATGGGTAAGTGAAATAAATGAGCTTAAATTCGATCTCTCCAGTTGCATTTCTAGAATCACTCTTTTTTTTGTTTTTGTCAGAATCAATTGCAGGAAGCCCATCCAGTTACATTTCTAGAATCACTCTTTTTTCTTTGTCAGAATCAATTGCAGGAAGCCTATCAATCATCTCAAATATTCTTGAAGCGCTTGCTGCTGCCTCCTATGAGGAAGTGAGATTTGGAAGTGTACTCATAAGAGACCTGCCACATCATTAAACAAAAGAATGAGCCCCAGATTTTGACGTTGATGATAATTCAAAACTCAATTATTAGCACATTAAAATCATGTTTTCTGTTTTTTTTTTCTCTCTAAATTTTGAGGAGTTTTCTGAAGGTGAACAACCCATTTATATATTTATAAAATCATACTAAAAGCAGTAAGAACACTTGAAAACACACTTTTGGAAAGATATTGATTCCTTTCAACTTCCATTAATTATTGTAGTACTTGGCATCATGAAAATGATTGTAGCAAAAGTTTGTTCACATCCTTATTAATGTTAATAGGTAACAGTTTTGCTGAATCGGCTGCATACCTACCATAATGAATTTTTCTTTTTTTTTTATGCATTTCTTGATAATTGTTAAATTGGAACCATCTTACTTGAAATGAATGGACGAAAAGGACATTTTTAAACACAATCAGTTAGCTATCATCACCTCCTAGAATTCATGAAATACAGAAGAAAGAACACTTGTAAAATGAGTAACAGAAACACCTCCAAAGATAATGCAGACACCACAAAATAACACGTTGCCACCTTTAGCTCCCACCTCTGTTACTAAAATAGTACCAACCCAAGCTTGATGGGACCAAACAGCAAAGGCCATTCCAAAGCTTCCGATTGCCAATCCCTTCAGAAGTCCTTGTTTTATCCTGAGCTTTGTAGCCTGCTCAAGAGCATTGCTAAACCTCTCCACCATCCGATGCTCCCCAACATATGAAACCACTGTTCTAATTGATGAAATGGCTTGCTCGGCTATTCCACCTGCAAGTCCATGGACTTCTAGCCTTCATAGCTGTGTCCATCATATGCTTCCCACATATGGCTCCCGGTACAAATGTAGATTAGAAGAAAGGGATGAGCAGACAAGGCAACCTCCATGATAGTAGAAGGCAACAAAGAGGGAGAAGAAAAATATGCACAAGTTGGCAATAATATTGGGTATCTGCATCGCAAAAATGACAGTTTTCTAGCTCATCAAATAGAGAAAAAAGGGCAGCCCGGTGCACAAAGCTCCTGTATGCAAGGCACAGTAAGAGGCAAATCACAATATGCAGCCTTACTTTGCATTTTTACAAAGAGGCTGTTTTCATGCCTCAAAACACATGGCCTCCAAGTCACACAATGACAACTCTACAATTCGCTAAAGGCTCCCCTTCAGCTCATCAAATAGAGAGAACATTAATTTTCATTTTTCAGTAGCACATGCTTAGTACATGAAGGGGAGCCTTAGTGCAATAGTAAAGTTGTCGTCATGTGACATTGAGGTCACCGGTTCAAGGCATAGAAACAAGCTCTTACAAAAATATAAGGTAAGGCTGCGCACTATAGACCCTTATGTCATTCCTTCCCCAAACCCCACATAAGCGCGAGCTTCATGCACTGGGCTGCCCTTTTATATGCTTAGTATGTATTCAAATCTGCCAATTCCCATGGGCACCATACCTTTTATTGTGGGATTCACACTAGTTCATGACTACATTCAAAACTCGAGTGTACCATAATTTTTATTTTGCAAATGAGCATAGTATGGTATTACAAAATTCTCCAAATAATTGAAGAACTCTTCAAAAAGTCGAAGTTGGATGCTCTGCTTTAAGCTTGAGAAAATTCTCAATGGTTAAACAATTATCCTATTTTCCAGATTAAATGGCAGTTTTCCCAAAAAACACGAATTTCATGCATGGTCATCAAAATTTCAATTATTTTTAAATCTTTTCAGGAATCAAAACTATTAAATAAAAACATTGTGGTGAAAATTGAAATCACTTCCTAAGCTACATAGTGTGACACCATGCCTTTAGTCATTTTGCAAACGTTTCTTATGTTTTACTCCGTACGGGAAATGCAATGTTAAAAATGAAAGACGTATTTTGTCCAATTTCTTCGCAAACTGTTCCAAGTAGTTTATGAAAATTCCAACCATTTCTCTGCAGTTCATGCCTGAGAACAGACTTAAGGTATGACATCTGCATTCGTGAAGCTTGTCTCTCTGCAGCTCGTCCTGCACAGATCCTCTGCACAATGACAAACCACGGGAACTATCTATATGCCTAGTAAGAGCAAAGATGCTTTGTTACTATCACAGTGAATACCAGGGAACAAGAAGAGGAGCGAAGAAAAGTTTGAAGTCTGATCTATTCATCACTTGACTGATTCTAAAGGCAGCTCTGGTGCATGAAGCTCCCACTTATGTGGGGTTTGGGGAAGGGAAGGACCACAAGGCCTATAGTACACGGCTTTACCTTGTATGTTTTGCAAAAGGCTCCCTTTACACCTTGAACCTGTGACCTCAAGGTCACACGACGACAACTTTTACTGTTGTGCCAAGGCTCCCCTTCATCACCTGACTGATTCTGCTTTTCTTTAATTCATGTCATGTTTTCATTTTGCAGATGATATCGAATTGCAAGCTTTGGATGTCTACTAGTTCAAGAATCCATGTGGATTGGATGAGTTTAGCATCTGAAAAATTGCATTTTCAGAACACTTGTAATGTGCGGTTAGGACAACAGTACAAACTACCGCACATTCAACGGCGAAAGACACCGTTTGCGGATGCTAGAATGGTCAAATCTTTATAACTTTCGGTGTACTAGTTATCCAGAGCAAGAGAAATCAGTTGAACGGGTGTGATCAATTATATGGTACAATGGTCCTTCTGTCTCTGTTAGACACCTTTCTAGTACATGTTTAAGCTTTAAGAAATTATAACAGACTTAAGTAGCTAACTCCAGAAAATATAGTTTAAAAACTCAAAAACTCAACTAGACTCGACTCATTAATCGGGCAAGTTAGTTAAATTAGAATGACAAAGAGTACTCTAGTGGGACTTTGATAATAATTTGTTAATTTAGACTTATAAATAAAGCTAGTAGTGTAGTTGGTTAGGATGAGAAATAGTTATTTAGGAGGTCTTGCATTCAAATACCAGCCTAACTTAATTATTCTTGCTATAGAGTAAGTTGACTCGTCGAGTGACTCAATTTGCTATGACTCTATTAACTCAAACGAGTTATGCTGGTCAACTTGCGAGTTTAGAAACTAGCCAGAAGGTATAAATTCTAGAATGTCATTGTGGAGTGTGGAGCAATGGATATTTCCTTTACTTTGATACTCTGAGATCAAGATACGCTAACAGGTTACAAGGTGGACAAAGAGATGTTCAAGAATGGTTTTCATCTGCTTGCCAATGAAACTAGCAACGGAAAGGACAGCTAATGCGTTCCACTTATTGAACACAGTCTATGATCGGTCTGTGACCCCTAGATGTCGAAGGCATCCTTGTGGTGAGCTCATAGTTCCTACACCCATGCCTATACCCGCATAGACCAGCTTCAGTGCATTCTGCAAAATGGATGTAGATTGTCCAAAGATTCTTCATGGACAAGCAAGTCAATTTAACTGAGATGGTCATGATGCAGACCATCTATCACCGATCCATTGGTTGCTCATATGCGTCTACTTGGTAGCTATTCATTCACGATGGTTCAATGATCCTAGATCCATGAACAACACTGATTCAAAGCAGTATATTCCAGGGCCTGATCGGCTGGGCTTCTCTAATCCTGTCTATATATGATTAGATGGAGTTTATGATATCATCGGGTTTAATCACATGAACCGAGTATATAAATTATAAGACTTCACAATCGGGCCTCCAATCTCTGCTAGGAGGGTTCTTCTACAACCCTTCGTTTTCTAGACAAGTTCTCCAAACGGGCTCAGCAAAGGTTAACGAAATCGAATGTAATTACCACCAATTAGGGTCTTTTCCAATGCCCTGTTATTACACAAGGATTATAAAACATTGCCATAGCATATCTTCGGGCCTTTAATAATATATTTCTGCAATGTGGAGATTTAGACAGGCAGGAAGAGCCATGCATGTTAGGCTCATTGTTATTTCATGCATGAATTGGTTCAGCCCATGATAGTTGTGTCACTTATGGTACTTTGAATCTTCGTCTTCAATCCATAGGATCACTCTAAGGTTTGATAAGGTTATGATCAATGGCGTATGATTATCTGATAAACAATCAGACCAGTTACTATGAGTTGAATCAGTATGGGCCCAGTAGATAAGTGGAGTACATCACTAATAGGTAGCAAAAAGTATGGTTGGTCATATGGATTCCCGGAAAACCAATGAACCTACAGCTAACAAATACACTACATTAACTTTGGTCAGTTTGCTGGGAGTCCACAAGTGAAGAGGGCTCCCCAATCCATCTCCAGTGCTCCCAACGACCCCAAAAAGGCAACTACTTGTTGATCTGATAGTCATATCAAAAAGTTGAAAAGGTGACAAAATTTCCTTCTTTTCTATTTTCAGTGAGTGCAGTAAGCAAGCAAGAAAATGTATAATTCCTCTCTCTCTCTCTCTCTCTCTCTCTCTTGATACGTAAAGAATTGTTTGACACCGCACTTGGCTACCAAAAGAGGAAAGAATGATTCCTCTTGCTTCTGTTATGGTGGATAGAACGCCTTCACCAGTCAATAATCCATCTTAGCTGTTGTATAGTAGTGAGCTTCCACTGCCAAATGGATGGAGAGTAAGTTATGTTGCCAGCATTCCGAGAAATCTTTGATAAATGACTAAGCACTTGGGTTTGCATCTTTCTTCTTGTTGTTATGGTATAAGAAATGGTTAATGTAAATCATGATTGGTTCTATAGTACAAACAACCGGAAAAGGAAAGTTAGTTAATGATCTTTTAATGTTCGTTTGGACATACCATTGGCGTTTATAATCTTAGTTATCCCATGGGATCTAAAGCTTGATAAGGTCCATCCCCATATATGGAAGTCGGTGAACCGACTGGATCAGACCTGCCAAAAATAAGAAGTCGTCAGAATCAATCAGGATAAAATAAAAAATTGATTGAAACTAATTTGGAAATTCTGAAAAATTCAGGATCTGAAATTAGGGGCAGATTGGAGAAAAATCAGGATTTGTTGTAATCATTCCAGTCCATTCTTCTTATAGTAAAATTATTCTCTCCCTCTTCCCGTGGATGTAGGCCAAATTGGCTAAAAAACGTAAATCTGGTCTTGTTTGTGTGTGTGAATGCTTTTTTAGTTCCTTAACCCAACAAAACTATGTCCAACGATGTCTCTATCTATGTATGGAGTTTCTATACTGGCAGCACTACAACTTTACTCAATCAAGCGAGAGCACCGGGGGACCTGAATATTGGGTGATCGATGCCGTTTATCTCCAAGTCATCTTCATTAGATAGGCATGCAGTTAAAAATCCTCTAAACTAGATTTCTAATGCCTAAGACTTGTCGTATGTTGTATCTACGATGGCCTAGAATTGGTTCATAAGTCCAAACGCATTTTTAAGTGGCAACGTTTCCTAAGGATCTAGAGGGCCGACAGTGCAACAATGTAAGGAAGTGACAGTGGATGCAAAACAAAAGGGGTGAGGACGTAGATTTCTTCAATGATTCTAGCTGTCCCATTTTAGCATTTTCTTTTGTACGTGCATGGCTATTTTACTTGGTCAAGTCAAGTTGTTCGACAAGGTGTGCTTCCCATTTCTCAAGCTTCTGTTTATCTTTTCTTTGGAATGAAGATAGAAAAGACAAGAAACAGTTCGTGTTTTTAGTGTTGATACCATGGAGGAATTTTGACAGGTTTTTCAAGCAGGAGCTTTGGATTATTTGTAACCAGTACAAATGTAAGCGAGAGAGAGAGAGAGAGTAAATGCAAGGAATATCACCTTTCCTGTTTGTTCCTATTTGTAGAAAGAGGAAGAATGTCATGCTTAGAGGGATTAAATATCTAGGAACTTCTACTGGGCTTTTCTGGCATAGGACAATAAAGCAGTGACAAAGTTAATCACGAATAGTGATCTTATCCCTTTGAAACTGTGTTCTCAAATCATTTTATCTATGTTCTGGGGCCGCAAACAGGCCCATTGGTTTCAAAAAATGTCTCCTCAAATTGATTAAAGAATCCTGTTTGGTGGTAAATTAGCACCCTTCGTTGATTTCTTGGTAGTTTCCTGTGCTATTGATTTTCAGTCTCTTCAGAGGTGTCTATCAAACAGTCTACTTTCTTCAATTGGCACTTGAGAGAGTACCATGGTTCTTCCAGTACTTTCATTGGTTTCTTCTGAGAGGTGCAACTGATTAAAGGGGCAGCCCCGGTGCACGAAGCTCCTGCCTATGCGGGGTCCGGGGAAGGGGTGGACCACAAGGGCCTAAAGTACACAGCCTTACCTTGCATTTTGCAAGAGGCTGTTTCCTCGCCTTGAACACGTGACCTTAATGTCACATGATGACAACTTTTACCGTTACTCCAAGGCTTCCCTTCTAGAGGTGCAACTGATTGATAAGAAGAAATACTTGCAGAGAATCAACATAAAGACCGCCTACCGGCAAAAAATATTCCACCAAAACAGAAGCAGAATCCCATATAAATGAAAGACCCAGAGGCTGAAAGCAGATGCAAACTAAGAAAGAAACCTCCTTGGCAATAGAAGGAAGAAAGAACAGAAACAAGGAGCAAGCTTCAACGGTTTCTCCAATAAAGTGATGGTTAACGGCATGATAAACAAGACCACCGCAGTGGATATAGCTAGGAATTTGCACGAACCTGCGTGATAGAGATATGGGAACTTATATCTGCCTTTCAGCCTATCAAAAACAAATGACTTCCAGTCAAGTTTTGTACATAGAGGCATTACCTTTTCCTCTCCATATTTCTCATTGAAATTTTCATTTGCTTCAAGCAGAGCAACAGATTTATTTGCTTTCAAGCATCTTAAAAATGTTAGGATAGGCCAGCATATTTACTTTGTGAAATGAAGATTCTATACTCTCCTTGGTTTTCATTGGTTCTTGAAGGGCTGTCTGTTACAGAAAAAGCTATCTATCGGTAAGATTTTCCATATTATTTTTGCTATTCAATGTACGTGAACAGGGATAAGAATATGAAAACTGTGGAAAAGATCATCACCTTAATAAGCCAATATATGTAAAAGTTTAATCATGAATGCCTATCCCTGTGCCAAATAGCCCCAAACGCAGAAACCAATCTAATTCATTTTATTGTATTAATTAATCATATCACTTAAATTCTGATTCAGATATGTAATCATTATCATCATCATCTAGACCTTATCTCCATTAGGGGTCGGTCACATGAATCTTGTTCCTCCATTCCCCTAATAAAGTTTCATGGCTTCATTTAGTCCCAAAGCTTTTAAATATTTTCTCACCACTTCTATGTAATAATGTAACACCCCGGGTTTTTAAGACATTTTTTTTTTAAATTTAAATAAGAGCATTTGGGATCCCATGAGAAAAGATTTATTTAACATTTTACCAAACATATCTTAAAACTCCGGGTGTTAATTTTTCCTTTCTCAAAATGGCGTACATGTAATTTAAACACAAATAAATGATCCGCGTATAAATCAACGTCAAATAAATAGGCGCCTTTATTTTAAATCAAATAAACATCCAAAAGACAATAATAATATGGCCCAGGGTCTATCCATCATAACATCCCATATAAATGTCCAATATATGTCCAAAGATCTAAATCACATCCAAATATAAAGTATGCAGTCCATAATAAAATTCAAATAATAATCCACTCTAATGACTCACATTACTTTCTAAAACTATAGGAAACTAGTCTTCGGCGGCTCTCAAGGTTTATCAACCGCTTTTCCTTTCACGGTGTCGCTCGAGATCTAAGGCATTGCAAAACAAAGCAATGCCTCAAAGAAGCTATCGCTTGTGTAGGTACATAGACAATTAATGTAATAAATGCTAGAAATAATGAACAACATTGATGAAAAGTCTAACATTTATGGAAATAGTGATATCATAATGCCATGTTCAAATAAATGCCAATTTATTCCATATGCTAAAACATGAAATTCACGGAGTTAAAACATGACATGAATCAATAAATGGAGCATACAACAAGAATAAGGGCACCCTAAGGTAATGGGTCCCACCACATCGCACTAACATCACGATCGGGAGTACACATAGTCAACCTACGAGTGTCGTCACACCGGGCATACCATCTATAACCATGCTCATCATACATGCACACATAACAAGAATATGGGCCATCATGCTGCAGTGGCAACCCTCCATGGGTATCAACCACCGCCGCTCCCCGTCGACACCATAACGGGAGACTTAGCGTCTGTCCCCATGGAAAGGCTCGGGCCCAGGTAGTGTGGACTATCCATGTTACCAAACCCCTACCGAATGCCATCTATGGGCGGTGTCTATCATATCACAAACTCATCACATCATAATCTCGGAAGGTGGGTGGCGGCCACTATCCCTCCTAGCATGACGCCCACCGGGCGAGAGCACCCGTCATCAAATATAAAACACGGAAATCATATGTATATGCTAAAACTCAAGAGCACTTATAGCTTGCAATCCCCAAGACATGCCCCTCATCACAGGGTTAGCCTTATCAAAGGACCGGTAATAAGCCTCTATTCTCATTTCCATGTAAATCCATGCATTTTCTATATATATAATCAGAAATAAGTCTCTAAGTAAGCATAACAAATTAACGTCATACTTGTAAAAGCATTTGAAATAAGTTTATTCAGTAAAAGATTATAATTTGGAATAACCATCCTGTACGCAATGTAGCATGAAATCCACGGTAAATAATAATTGCATTTTAAAACACAATCACACATGATGCTATGTTTAAACATGGTTTAAAAATCAAGGCAAAACATTAGTTGTCGTCACCTACCTCAGTGTGAGACCACTAGCTTGCTAATAACTCCCTTTAACTGGTATATTCACGTGCACCTGTACATGTCACATCACTATTTTAAAATTTTTCTAAAGAAAAAGTGGTCATTTCTAAGTTTTTAAGTTAAAACTAGGTCCGTGTCGTCAATACGGTTACAACGCATCTTTCGGATCATGATTTGGACTCCCCTAGCTCCCAAAAATCAATTTTAAGTGAAAATACTTCATAAATTAATATTTATTAATTTATAGGGTGTTTGGCGGGTGCACTGGTTTACACCAGCGGCCCTGCTTTACACCGGGTTACACCGGCGCCCAGTGTACACTAGGTTACACCGGCAGCCCCGGTTTACACCGGGTTACACCGGCACCCAGTTTACACTGGGTTACACGGGCAGCCCGGTTTACACCGGTTTACACGGGCGACAGAGCGGCGCTGAGAAGACGGCCAGGCTTAGGTCATCTCCGGTGACCCTACAGGTGTCCAAATCACTTGGTTTTTGAGCCATTTTATTCCAAATTTTGTCTAGTTTCCATTTCTATCATCCTTTTCCATTGATTTCTCCAAAAACCATGTTTTTTAAACGGTTTTTCCCAAGTTCCTAAAAACATCCATAGGTACTGGTTTTTGGATTTTCTGGAGAAATCCACCGTTGGATCACTCCCAAATTTAAAGGGTTTGCTCTTGGGTCTCTTGTGCACTAGTTGGACGGTGCGATTTCCAAACAGACAAGGTTTGATCCGTGAAATCACACTCCAACGATGGCGTGCACACAGGTTCCTAAAAAATCCGATTTTTTTCCTAATTTTTTTTTTTCATGGTTTTCTAATTAGTTTTCTAATTAATAAATACAGAAAAACATGGATTTGAGGCTTACCTTGTGCCTGGCTGGTGTTGCTCGTGTTGCCGGGGCTCCACTCGCCGGAAAATCCAAGTTTTGCAGGGCTAGGGTTTTGCGTAAATACTCAGAGAAAACGCTCCAAGTGGAGCGTTTTAGCAACCTAGGGAGGGTAGATATAGGCCTAGAGTCCCAGGGGAAGAGAACCTCTTCCATTCACGCCTCTTCCCATGGCTTCTCCGGCGATTTTGCCGGATCTGGGTACAGACGTGTGGAAGACGGGGGTGCCAGTATCAATTTGGACCCACATGTCAATACGTCTCTATCAAATGACCAATTTGCCCTTCTAACTTTGACGGCTCATAACTCCCTCGTTTGAGCTCCGTTTCTCGCGTTCTTGGTGGCGTTGGATTCGTATCGACGAGCACTTTCTAATTATTATATTTTCAGGAAATAATTTCATCCATAAATTTTTATTTTAATTTATTTAATAATTTCCTATTTTTATCTTAAAAATTAAGGATATTACATTCTTCCCTCCTTATAAAAATTTCGTCTTCGAAATTTAGCTACATACCTCTATGTAAATAACTCTGGATGGATCTTTCGCATATCCTCCTCAGTCTCCCAGGTAGTCTCCTGTACTGAATGATCTTTGCCAAAGGACTTTGACCAAGGCAATGGTCTTATTCCTTAACTCCTTGACTCTTGTATCTAAGACGCGCACTGGTCTCTCCTCAAATGTCATGTCTGCCTGTAGATCTCCTGGGATCTGCTCCAATACATGTGAGGGATCTGGCACGTATTTCCTCAGCATAGACACGTGAAAGATGTCATGCACATTTGCTAGCTGTGGTGGTAAGGCTAGCTGGTATGCCACTGACCCAACTCGTCGTAAGATCTCGAAAGGTCCAATATACCTGGGACTAAGCTTTCCTTTATTTCCAAACCTCAACACCCCTTTCATAGGAGAAACTTTCAAGAATACATGCTCGCCCTCAAAGAACTCTAAGTCCTTTCGCCTCTTGTCTGCATAACTTTTCATCGTCGACCGTGAGTACGTCAGTAACCTCTTCCGAATGAGTTGGACTTTCTCTGCACATTCTTCCACTAACTCAGATTTCACCACGCGTCTTTCTCCTACATCACTCCAACATAAAGGTGGCCGACAAGGTCTGCCATAAAGTGCCTCATATGGAGCCATCCCAATACTAGCGTGATGACTATTATTATAAGCAAATTCCACCAAAGGTAAATGATCTTCCCGACTACCCTTCCAATCCATAACACGGGCTCGTAGCATATCCTCAATAGTACGGATGGTCCTCTCGCTCCGTCCGTACGTACGAGGATGGAATCTTGTGCTAAATTTCGATCTCGACCCTAATGCCTCTTGCACGCTCTTTCAGTATTTTGAGGTAAATCGCATATCTCGATCCGATATAATTGTCAAGGGAACGCCATGTAGACTGACGATCTCCTTAACATATAATTTCGCTAAGCTATCCACGGTTTGATTTTGTCTGATAGGAAGGAAATGAGCAGACTTTGTCAACCTGTCCACAACGACCCATATCATGTCGTGGCCGCTAGCGGTCCTCGGAAGACCCAGAACGAAGTCCATGGTAATATGGTCCCACTTCCACTCTGGAAGGTCCAGTGTCTGAAGTAGTCCTGATGGACGCTGATGCTCAGCCTTGACCTGCTGACAAGTCAAACATCGTGCAACACACTCTCCAACATCCTTTTTCATACCATTCCACCAGAAATGCCTCTTGAGATCCTGATACATCTTCGTACCCCCAGGATGAATTGTGTAAGGGGATTGATGTGCTTCTTGAAGTAACTCGCGCTTCAATTCGTCATCTGCTGGTACTACCAACCTTCCTTTAAATCTAACTCCTCCATCTGGTCCCCTCGAAAAATCTGTCTTATCTGTCAGATCCTGTGTTTCCTTGTCTTTGCCCTGTGCCTCTAAGATCCTGTCAAAGAACTTAGACCGAGTCGTCAAATTGGCAATCATCACACCTGCCTTCCTGCTCAGGGCATCTGCAACGACGTTAGCCTTCCCAGGATGGTACTGTATGGTGAAGTCGAAGTCCTTGAGATACTCCATCCATCTGCGCTGCCTCATATTCAATTCACTCTGAGTAAAGAAGTACTTGAGGCTCTTGTGATTAGTGAATACCTCAAATCTCTCACCATAAAGATAATGTCTCCAGGACTTCAACGCAAATACCACGGCTGCTAATTCCAGGTCATGTGTTGGGTAATTTACCTCATGTGTCTTCAACTGTCTAGACGCATAGGCAATTACCTTCCCATGTTGCATCAACACTACTCCTAATCCCTTGCCAGAGGCGTCACAATAAACTACATAACCGCCTGCCCCAGATGGTAAGGTCAATACCGGAGCAGTAGTAAGTCTCCTCTTGAGCTCTTGGAAGCTCTCCTCGCAAGCCTCGGTCCATACAAATTGAGTGTCTTTCCTAGTCAGGGTGGTCAATGGTAATGCGATCTTAGAGAATCCCTCTATAAAACGACGATAATACCCTGCCAAACCGAGAACACTGCGTATCTCGATCCTTTGTCTTGGGCCTCTCCCGGTGTAGTACGCCTCTACCTTTGTTGAATCCACGGCCACACCAACCTTAGATATGACGTGGCATAAGAAATGCAACTGGTCTAGCCAAAAATCACACTTACTGAACTTGGCATACAACTGATGTCGACGAAGTGTGTCTAATACCGTGTGGAGATGCTCTCTATGTGTCTCATGACTAGGCGAATAAATCAAGATGTCATCCACAAATACAATCACGAACTTATCCAAATAAGCTCGAAAAACACGGTTCATTAGATCCATGAACACTGCAGGTGCGTTCGTCAATCCAAACGGCATCACTAGGAACTCATAATGACCATAACGACTCCTAAAGGCAGTCTTTGAGATATCCTCTTCTCTAACCCTCAGCTGATGATACCCTGACCTCAGATCTATCTTGGAGAACACTTGTGCCGATTGGAGCTGATCAAATAAATCATCTATGCGTGGCAAAGGGTATCGGTTCTTTATAGTAACACCATTCAACAACCGATAATCAATGCATAGTCTCAGTGATCCATCCTTTTTCTTCACGAAAAGGACTGGTGCTCCCCATGGTGATCCACTCGGCCTGATAAAGCCCTTATCTAGTAACTCTTGCAATTGTACCTGAAGTTCTCTCAACTCTGCTGGAGCCATCCTATATGGTGCCTTAGAGATAGGCGATATACCTGGCACCAAGTCAATGGTGAAGTCAATCTCCCTACTTTGCGGCAATCCTGGTAATTCCTCAGGAAATACGTCAGCAAAATCACGGACAACATCAATCTCGTCAAGCTGTGGCTGCTCCTTTTCCTCAACAGTCACATATGCGAGGAATGCGTTACACCCTCGTGCATAAAATCGTGCCGCCTTCATAGCAGAAATGATGCATGTAACTGCCTGATCTTTCCTACCCTGGAACACTATTTCTGGTTGCCCAGGTATAAGAAAAGTGACTCGCTTCTTTCGGCAGTCTACCATAGCACCATAGTTGGCTAACCAATCCATCCCAAGAATAACATCATAGTCTACCATGTCTAATAAGATGAAGTCTGTGTCCATACTCACGCTCGATATCTCTACGGGTATATCTCTAATATATTACGTAGTCTCTATTGTCTCTCCCACAGGTGTCATAATATCTAATCCAAATGCTAGTTTGTGTACACATACATCAAGGCAAGATGCAAAAATACATGATATAAAAGAGTGTGTAGACCCTGTGTCAAAAAGAACTTTGGCATGTCTATCTGAGACTAGAAGAGTACCTTCTACGACCTGGTGTGATGCCTGTGCCTGTCCTGATGAGATGGCAAATACTCGTCCCTGGCTACGTGGCGCGTTAGTTGCCTCTGCTCCCATCTCTGAATGTCTCTGGCCCTTAGGGCAGTCCTTAATGAAATGGCCAACGTCTCCACAGTTGAAACACCTGTATGGCTGTCTCTGGTAAGGTGTATAGGGCTGTCTCTGTGGTTGGGGCTGCCTCTGCTGCTGTGGTCGGTCGAATCTATTACACCCTCGCCCAGGGTGCCAACCCTTGCACCTATCACATCTCTTCCTCTCAGCGTCTCTCTTAAATTTGGCCTGTGGTGGATGACCTGATGCCCCATGAGTCTGCATAGCACCAAATGGCCGCTTGCCCTTAAAGGGCTGGAACGCACTCCCTCTAGTCCTGAGAGAGTTCTTCTCATGCATGGACGCCATGTCCGCAGCATCTCGCACAGAAGTGGGTCGTGAAGAAATCACTCGATCTCTCAGCCAAGGAGTCAACCCATCCACAAATCTGTCAGTTGCCTCTGTGTCTGAGGCCAGTGCGTGAGGTGCAAATCTCCTCAGTCGTGTAAATCGGTTCGGGTGCTGGCCGAACCGTCATATCTCTCTCGCTCCAGGTGGCAAACTCCTTCTTCATGGACCGCAATGCATGAGGTGGAAAATGCGAGTGTCGAAAGCTTGTTTAAAGGCTGCCCATGTCATCGTCTCGGTCGGATCTGGTCGGGTGAGTGTGAAAGTCTGCCACCAGAAGCCGGCCTCACCTTTCAGCAGGTAGGAGGCTACTCTAACTTGATCATTTGGTGAGATCTTCATAGCGTCGAATGTCCTCTCCGCCTCAAATAACCATCGCTCAGCCTCCTCTGTGTTACCATCGCCATAAAAGGGTTTCACCATCTTTTGAAACCTCTCCAATAATTTGTCAGTCTTCTTAGAGTCACTCGTAGCATCGCCCTCCGTGGCTCTAAGTACTGATGGTTCCTGTATTGGTTGTGAGGACTGAACTGACGAAACCATGGGTGCCACTTTAGGTGGTGGAATAGGGCTAGGGTTAGCTGCGTCAACAGCTGTCCTAACTTGCTGCTGTATAAGTGGTACGAGTCCTGACATTAACCGATTCAATAACTCGGCATCTCGATCCCCTTGATCAGTGGACTCAGCAGGTGGAGCCACGGGTGTAGCAGGGGTAGACCTTGTCCTTCTCCGAGGAGCCATCTGTCAAAATTTTACAAGTCACTAAGTGTAAGTTCCTCTCTCATAGTTTCTCTCTCTACAACTATTATGGACTGTTATTCACATATAAATGGACATTCACAAGGATTATGATGGACTAGACTGGGCTCTGATACCAACTTTGTAACACCCCGGGTTTTTAAGACATTTTTTTTTAAAATTTAAATAAGAGCATTTGGGATCCCATGAGAAAAGATTTATTTAACATTTTACCAAACATATCTTAAAACTCCGGGTGTTAATTTTTCCTTTCTCAAAATGGCGTACATGTAATTTAAACACAAATAAATGATCCGCGTATAAATCAACGTCAAATAAATAGGCGCCTTTATTTTAAATCAAATAAACATCCAAAAGACAA
Source organism: Warburgia ugandensis (assembly GCA_035236585.1). Classification (NCBI taxonomy): domain Eukaryota; kingdom Viridiplantae; phylum Streptophyta; class Magnoliopsida; order Canellales; family Canellaceae; genus Warburgia; species Warburgia ugandensis. The sequence continues at coordinate 79,795,591 of CP141130.1, forward strand.
TAATAATATGGCCCAGGGTCTATCCATCATAACATCCCATATAAATGTCCAATATATGTCCAAAGATCTAAATCACATCCAAATATAAAGTATGCAGTCCATAATAAAATTCAAATAATAATCCACTCTAATGACTCACATTACTTTCTAAAACTATAGGGAAACTAGTCTTCAGCAGCTCTCAAGGTTTATCAACCGCTTTTCCTTTCTGGTGTCGCGCTCGAGATCTAAGGCATTGCAAAACAAAGCAATGCCTCGAAGCTATCGCTTGTGTAGGTACATAGACAATTAATGTAATAAATGCAGAAATAATGAACAACATTGATGAAAAGTCTAACATTTATGGAAATAGTGATATCATAATGCCATGTTCAAATAAATGCCAATTTATTCCATATGCTAAAACATGAAATTCACGGAGTTAAAACATGACATGAATCAATAAATGGAGCATACAACAAGAATAAGGGCACCCTAAGGTAATGGGTCCCACCACATCGCACTAACATCACGATCGGGAGTACACATAGTCAACCTACGAGTGTCGTCACACCTGTGCATACCATCTATAACCATGCTCATCATACATGCACACATAACAAGAATATGGGCCATCATGCTGCAGTGGCAACCCTCCATGGGTATCAACCACCGCCGCTCCCCGTCGACACCATAACGGGAGACTTAGCGTCTGTCCCCATGGAAAGGCTCAGACCGGTAGTGTGGACTATCCATGTTACCAAACCCCTACCGAATGTCATCTATGGGCAGGTGTCTATCATATCACAAACTCATCACATCATAATCTCGGAAGGTGGGTGGCCGGCCCTATCCCTCCTAGCATGACGCCCACCGGGCGAGAGCACCCGTCATCAAATATAAAACACGGAAATCATATGTATATGCTAAAACTCAAGAGCACTTATAGCTTGCAATCCCCAAGACATGCCCCTCATCCTGGGGTTAGCTTTATCAAAGGACCTCCTAATAAGCCTCTATTCTCATTTCCATGTAAATCCATGCATTTTCTATATATATAATCAGAAATAAGTCTCTAAGTAAGCATAACAAATTAACGTCATACTTGTAAAAGCATTTGAAATAAGTTTATTCAGTAAAAGATTACAATTTGGAATAACCATCCTGTACGCAATGTAGCATGAAATCCACGGTAAATAATAATTGCATTTTAAAACACAATCACACATGATGCTATGTTTAAACATGGTTTAAAAATCAAGGCAAAACATTAGTTGTCGTCACCTACCTCAGTGTGAGACCACTAGCTTGTTAATAACTCCCTTTAACTGGTATATTCACGTGCACCTGTACATGTCACATCACTATTTTAAAATTTTTCTAAAGAAAAAGTGGTCATTTCTAAGTTTTTAAGTTAAAACTAGGTCCGTGTCGTCAATACGGTTACAACGCATCTTTCGGATCATGATTTGGACTCCCCTAGCTCCCAAAAATCAATTTTAAGTGAAAATACTTCATAAATTAATATTTATTAATTTATAGGGTGTTTGGCGGGTGCACTGGTTTACACCAGCGGCCCTGCTTTACACCGGGTTACACCGGCGCCCAGTGTACACTGGGTTACACCGGCAGCCCCGGTTTACACCGGGTTACACCGGCACCCAGTTTACACTGGGTTACACGGGCAGCCCGGTTTACACCGGTTTACACGGGCGACGCGGAAACTGGCGCCTGAGAAGACGACCGGCTTCCGGTCATCTCCGGTGACCCTACAGGTGTCCAAATCACTTGGTTTTTGAGCCATTTTATTCCAAATTTTGTCTAGTTTCCATTTCTATCATCCTTTTCCATTGATTTCTCCAAAAACCATGTTTTTTAAACGGTTTTTCCCAAGTTCCTAAAAACATCCATAGGTACTGGTTTTTGGATTTTCTGGAGAAATCCACCGTTGGATCACTCCCAAATTTAAAGGGTTTGCTCTTGGGTCTCTTGTGCACTAGTTGGACGGTGCGATTTCCAAACAGACAAGGTTTGATCCGTGAAATCACACTCCAACAGTAGCGTGCACACAGGTTCCTAAAAAATCCGATTTTTTTCCTAATTTTTTTTTTTCATGTTTTTCTAATTAGTTTTCTAATTAATAAATATAGAAAAAACATGGATTTGAGGCTTACCTTGTGCCTGGCTGGTGTTGCTCGTGTTGCCGGGGCTCCACTCGCCGGAAAATCCAAGTTTTGCAGGGCTAGGGTTTTGCGTAAATACTCAGAGAAAACGCTCCAAGTGGAGCGTTTTAGCAACCTGGGGAGGGTAGATATAGGCCTAGAGTCCCAGGGGAAGAGAACCTCTTCCATTCACGCCTCTTCCCATGGCTTCTCCGGCGATTTTGCCGGATCTGGGTACAGACGTGTGGAAGACGGGGGTGCCAGTATCAATTTGGACCCCTGTCTAATACGTCTCTATCAAATGACCAATTTGCCCTTCTAACTTTGACGGCTCATAACTCCCTCGTTTGAGCTCCGTTTCTCGCGTTCTTGGTGGCGTTGGATTCGTATCGACGAGCACTTTCTAATTATTATGTTTTCAGGAAAGAATTTCATCCATAAATTTTTATTTTAATTTATTTAATAATTTCCTATTTTTATCTTAAAAATTAAGGATATTACAAATAATAAAAAAATAAATCCTCTATCAATCATTATCTGGGACAGAACTATAGTAGCCCTGACTCCTGACTCTAAAAGAGCTGCCAATACTTAGCTTAATTGTTGTTTCGTAGCAGAACTGGAGCAGTTCTGCCCAGATTTCATGGTTCCACATTTGTTAGTATTTTGGTGAGAACAGATCCCATTTCAACTGATTTGTTTCAATATCTAAATCCTACCTTAACTAGTTTCACATTCATCCAAATCATATCTGAACATCCAAGTTCATAATTCAGAGCTCAATTTTGAAAACTGACCTCCTTGTACAAATGTGAGAACTTCGAAATTGTTGAATGGCAGGGAAAACTCACCCGGCTGAAAATCATTTCATAAAATTGTTATATGAACAAAAATCTGCATTATTCTGCTACTAGGTACTTTACTTTTTAACAGGAACAAGAATGCTTTTGGTTTCTGATCAACAATCTGACACAAAGTGCTGCTTCGAACAAATCTAATGCTCACTGATCCTAACGTCTGTAAGGTGAGTTATTGCCTTGCTGGAGTTTGATCAAGGAATAGTAGGCACCATGGCGTCCTGCAGCAAGTAGATCGGAGTGTGATCCTTGTTCCACAATCTTTCCATTCTTTATCACAGCTATTGTTTCTGCCTTCTGAATTGTGGTTAGTCGATGAGCTACAACCACACATGTTCTATCCGCCACCATCTTATCTAGAGCATCTTGAACTAAGCTCTCTGATACAGTATCGAGTGCACTGGTTGCTTCATCCAAAAGTAGAATTGCAGCCTTCTTCAGTATCGCTCGAGCAATTGCAATCCTCTGCTTCTGACCACCTGATAGCTGAACCCCTCTTTCTCCGCACTGTGTGTCATACCCATCCTTCATGGAGCTGCAATTGTCATCAATAAGGTCAAACTACAACATAGAAATATCTTCCTTGAAGGATTTATTGAACGTAAAATGGGAAAAAAGAATGGTGGGCATTGGTCAGATAATTATACCTTATGAATTGATGAGCATTAGCCAGGCCTGCAGCCTCCATTATCTCAGCTTCGGTAGCATTTTCCTTTCCATATGCTATGTTCTCACGGATTGTGCCACCAAAAAGAGTAGGTTCCTGACTGACCAGCGCAATTTGCGACCTTAGGTGTCTCAAGTTGTAATTTTTGATGTCTTTTCCATCAATTTCTACAGATCCATGCATTGGGTCATAGAATCTCTCAATCAATCCAATGATAGTAGATTTACCAGATCCACTCTGGCCTACCAATGCTACTGTTTTTCCCGCTTCTATCTTGATGCTTAGACCTCTGAAGATCATTTGATCAGGCCTTGCCGGATAAGCAAAGAACACGTTCTTTAGCTCAACGCGACCCTTAATCTTTTTCGGTTTGATGGCACCAGGATCATCAGGCTCAATTTCACTTTGCCTGTCTAGGATTGCAAAAACTGATTTGACAGCACCACTGCCCTTGGCTAGATCGGAACTCATGGTCCCTGCATCTGCAATTAGTTTACCTGTGCTCATCAAGAGGAAGAAGGCTTGGAAGACATGTTTTGGACTAGCTAATCCTTCAATCATTAGCCTTCCTCCATACCAAAAAGCCAATGCCATGCTGCCTGTTGTCAGAAACTGAGAAACAAACAAGCCAAGTCCAGCAAACCAAGACTGTTTGATGCTCTCCCTTCGGGGGACTTTCAGAGCACCTTCGTAAAGGGTTAGTATTCTTTCCTGTGAGGAAAAAGCAGTGATAGTCCTGTGATTCACCACAGCTTCACTTGCCAATTGACTGCCTTGGGTTTGTGCTTTCTTTGCTTTCGCAGACAAGCTTGTCATCAAAACACCCCTTGAATACAAGCTGCCTATGAGTAAAGGCTGTGCTGCTATCATCACAATTGATAGCCTCCAGGTGATCACTAGTGCCAATGTGAATGCGGAGGCAGCTGTAATGAATACCTGAAGCAGTAATGATATGCGATCGCCAACAAGTGATCGAACTGTACTAGCGTCAGCTGCTAACCTTGCACAGATTGCAGAACTCGAATTTTCATCTTGATCAAACCATGCTATCTCGAATTTTAATATTTTCTCCAACATTTTTTCTCTTATCCTTTTGGTTAAGCGTTCTCCCATGATTGCAAAGTTGTAATGCTGGATGATGTTGCCAAAGAGGGTGATGAATCCCAAAGATAAAAAGATGTAGCAATAGACTTTGATCTTTGATCTGATGAGATCATTATCGTCAAGGAAGTAAACTGAGAGAGCTGAACCCAAGCAGTAGGAGTGTACTGTTTGAACTGCTCCAAAGCTAGCAGCACCCAAGCATCCCATTACAGCATTCTTCCACTCGGGTCCATTCATTTTGAGCAAGCGCCATTGGGAAGGAGAAGAAGGAGAGTGCGTCTTCTCATTTACTTCATTTGGTTCAATGTATTGACTTTGGACAAATGATAGTCCAGGGCTGCTATACCTGCTTGATATCGGACTCATCATGTTCATCATATTGTAGTAACTCATCATGTTGACCATGTTTTGGTCATTAGTTTGTCCTGGTGGTGGATGGTAAGAATTGGGTTCTTCAGTTTTTGTGGTTGACTGTAGTTTCAACATTGAAGCGTAGGCTCCACCTTCTCCATCTTTCATTTGGGTGAGATCATCATGCGTGCCTGATTCAACAACTTTCCCTGATTGAACCACTGCTATCATATCAGCTTTACGAAGCGTGGTGAGACGATGAGCAATTATTATTGTTGTTCTTCCAATGGAGGCCTGATCCAGTGCATCTTGAACAAGTCTTTCAGATTGTGCATCTAATGCACTAGTAGCTTCATCTAGCAGTAATATTCTGGGATCTTTAAGGATTGCTCTAGCAATTGCAATCCTTTGCTTTTGGCCCCCAGACATCTGCGTTCCAAATTGACCAACCTGAGGAAAAGTACAACATCATGAGTAGAATCAGTAAAAGGAATTCATTAGCAAACTCTAATTTGTTGAGAAGTAGCAACTGAATTATTAAATAGAGGAATATGAATTCAAACTACTTACTTGAGTTTCATATCCATCAGGCAATTTGACTATGAAATCATGCGCATTTGCAGCCTTTGCTGCGCTAACAACAAGATCCATTGAAGCTGTTTCATTACCGAACAATATATTCTCTCTAATAGAGGTTGCAAAAAGGACGGGCTCCTGGCTAACTAAACCCAACTGAGATCTCAACCACTTCAACTGAAGTCTCTTGGTGTTCTTTCCATCCAACCGAATCTCTCCTTTGACGGGATCGTAAAACCTTTCAAGTAAGGAGATGATTGTGGATTTACCAGAACCACTACTTCCAACTAGGCCAACTGTCATACCAGCCCTCACCTTGAGATTGAGGCCTTGTAGAACAGGGGAATCTAGTCTTGATGGGTAAGTGAAGTGAACTTCCTTAAATTCAATGTCTCCTCTCACATTTTGCAAAATCATTCCTTTTTCATCTTCCAAGTCAATGGCTGGAATCCTATCGACCATCTCAAATATTCGTGAAGCAGCAGCTACTGCCTCTGAGAAAGAACCAAGATTTGGCAGTGCACTCATAATTGCCCTGAAGATCAATTAGGAAGACGTGAACTCCAAATTGAAACATAACCATTGGTGCAAAATCAGCGTTTTCCAATTTAAACCATGGGTTTGATTATCAAAAAGTTAAGGTGGTTCTTTATTGGGTTCAAAAACACGATATGTGGTGTCTAAGCTTGCTGATTACTCTGTCTGATATTGATTACGTTTGTGCAATTTTGGATCAAAAGAAATCATGTTGGTGAAAAGCAATGTGCTTTAAAGTATAGCCCACATAGGGGAAGTTTCGAATTGAGGAGTTAACAGCTGACGACTTTGCAGAATAGGCTACATTCATGATGATGGATTTAATGACGGTCTACCAATAGATTTTCCAATGTCTAACAAACTATGCATATTAACTTGACAAAAGAAATTAAAACGAACAGTTTCTCCAATGTGAAGATCAAGCCACCATCACTTTCCAGTCACTAAGTTAACTAAAATGAAATACAAGAAGAAGAGAAAACTCACAATCCTCCATAGATGACACAGATGCCGGATATGAAAACATCTCCGCCTTTAGCTCCTGTTTCAGTCACCAAAATTGTACCAACCCAAGCCTGATGAGACCAAATGGAGAAGACCATTCCGAAGCTCCCTATTGCTAATCCTTTCATTATTCCTAACTTTATGCCAAGCTTCTTGCTCGGTTCAAGTGCCTTACTAAACTTTTCCAACATCCGAGCCTCTCCAACATATGAAAGAACGGTTCTTACTGCTGAGACTGCCTGCTCCGCAATCCCACCTGCAACTCCATATGTGGCCTGACTCTTCATTGCGATGTCCATCATAAGCTTTCCGCATATGACTCCTGGGACAATGTAAGTGAGGTTGAAGGGAAGGGCAGCCAAGGCTAGTTTCCACGACAACAGAAAAGCAACAAGTAGAGAGAAGATAAAGCTGGATAAGTTGGCAATGAAGTTGGGAATCTGCATAAGAAGAAATATAGTGCAGCTCTCGATCAGATACGTAGTCTATCCAATTTGCACCACATTTATCTTCACTAGTTTAGTGGTTCTTATATACAGCACACTGTAATTTGATTGAATGAAACTAATACTACTAACTTTTCTAGCATCATAAGGTCCCTCCGTTTACCGTGCTTATTCGTCATTAGGCTTATTTGTATCACTTGAACAAGCAGTAACTGATCCTAACACACATTACTGTAACAGGAGGAAGATGAGAAGAACAACATCAAGATACCTTCTCTCCCAGAATGTTTTGGATTGCATCAGCGTCAGAGGAGATGGCAGTTACCACTTCATATGTTGTTGAAGTAGCAGCATTGGTATCAAAGAAACCTACATCTTGTCGTAGAACGGACTTGAGATAGTTCATTCGCAAGCGAGAAGTCTGCCTTTCTGCTGTTCTTGTCCAGCAAACACCCTCTGTAACATATGTTATATTCGCTTCAGCTACGTATAGGAAATCGTGGCATAATACATCCATGGCTTTAGTGTGGAGAAAATAAGGTAACTTACCAATAAAAGCAGAAACAGCAACGCCAATGGCTACATACAACAACTTCAGTGCATTCTGCAGCAGAAACAGTGGATGAGAAAGTTCCATACAAGCACTTTACAAATTACTTTGGATGGTCACAGCGCAACAAGGTGATGATTTTGTTTAGGTTGCTTCCTGCTGAGGATATGTTTGGCATGGGGATAACAATTCATGGATTAGCTTATGCATGGAGAGTGATCTTATCTGCTGCTGTTGACAAGCCTAAAAGGAGGAACATATTATTCATGCATAGAATAAAAAACCATCTTGGATTGTTTGTTCTTCAGTAATTTTCTGTGTCCTGCAAATAACAGGAGAGAAAATCAGTAGAAATGATAACTCAATTCAGGGATCGTTATTCCCATGCCAAACGGCCCCCAAAGAGTTTAATCCATCTCTATCATTCCAGCATATATGGCTGGTGATACTCGATAGTACTTGATACGACCAATATAGTGATCATTTAGTGACTATTTGATTATAGGATAAGCCATCCTTGATTCCAGAACACAAGTTATCCAATATTTGTCACCCAACAAAGTCCCCAACAAAATTTATCTTAGATTAGTATTTTATCCTAGAAAACACAAGGATAATTATTTACCCAGCCAAAAGATGGAATTACTCTGTTTTTAACTACAAACTAGTGCAGTGTTAATTTTTATGAAAACATCTAAATATTAATTTAATTTTCAAACTCTTGTGTCCTAATAAAAGGACCCCGCTGACTGGAAATGCAAAATACCGGTGGTTTCATTTGCATTGCGGCCTACTATAGAATGCCAACAAGGCAAAAAACTCTGTTGCTTGGTTCTAATTAATCTCCCCATGGAATCCTTAGAAAGGTAAAGTAAATCAATTTTTGGATAATCGAACAAGTGGTCCACTTCTTATCTTTAGTAGTTCGTATTTTTCTTCTGAAAGATGTGTTCATCCATCATGTGGGCAGGCAGAAATAGAAGTGGGGCCTCCTTAGATTTCTTAAAATGTCACGCATCCATCACATAACAGCTCTTAAAAACTGAACAACCAAAATCACATTAGCTAATTAAACAAACCTTGTCCACCAGATGGTTATCGAAACTGCTATTCGCTTCCCCATAAGTGTTGATCAAATCAGCAATGATATACATGTTAAGAGGATTGATCAATCCATCTCCAATGCTCCCTAAGAATCCAAAGAACAGCAACAATTTATCGATCATATCGGCGTACCGGAAGACATGAAAAAACGACTTTTGTTCTTGCTTCTCCGGCTGCTTCTTTACCTCCCCCATCTTGTTTAAGTGTATTTTACACCCTAAACAAGAGAATAGCTTTGGTTCATCCCCCATCTTGGCCTTTATAAACTTTCATGTTAGGGAGATTAGTATCTGGCCAAATTGTATATGGATGAGAGAAAAAGTTGTGTTTGCCGGCATTCCTTCATGACTTGTTCTAATATTCCAAGCAAGCTGTCGGGGGGCTTATAAGCACTTGAGATTTGCACCTTCATTTGTGTTGTAGTTTAACCAATTGGTTATGTAAATTATGCTTTGGTTCTCACTATCAAACAAGAGGTGTGGAGAGTCCCTTAATGGTTATCTTATATGGTGGATTATGACTGATGGTCGGCTCTTATACATTTCAATAGCCGGAACAAGGTTTGAATGAAATGGTATGATACGCAAACACTAGGAAAGGATCATCGACGGCATCAAGATGGCTAATGACAGTGATTCTCATCGATGAATAAGGTACATACTTTATTGGCAATTATTCCATGTGTTTCGGTATGGCGTCTCCTTAAATAAGACTATGACAAAACATTAGACTTACTATTGAGAAGTCATTACCATGGAAAAATTCAGCTTCTAAGCTATGGACTGAAAAAAAGGGGCAGCCTAAGGCACGAAGATCTAGCATATGGAGGGTTCGAGGAAGGGGCAGACCAAAAGGGTCTATGGTATGGAGCCTTACCTTGTATTTTTTGCAAGAGGATATTTCTCTGTCTCCAACCTATGACCTCAAAGTCACATGAGAGCAACTTCTACAGTTGCATCAAGGCTTTCTTTCTCATTCTAGGTTATGGACTAGTATCAACAAATTAAATGAGCCACATGGTTGTGGCTATACCAAATGAATAACCCGTTTGCAAGATATAAACCAATAAAAATCAATGGATGAATGGAATCTACTACCATTGGTTGAATTTTGAGGGGGCATTTCTTTTGGTAATTCGAGTCTCGCTAGGATTGATGAGATGATTAGAAGTGTTCTAGCATAATCCTATTTGGCAATTAACCCGCATAAAGGTGATCATCGATGCTTAACTCCACTAATTGGCTCGTCTTCACCATGTATGTGCCATTTTTCTTAGTGGAGTCTATAAATAATGGACAAGCCAGTGGCCAAGATTCACTATCTCCCAGACTATAACTATCTAATCGCTGTTGTTAATCTGCTCCCTAGTGATCTAAAGAAGGTAGGTTATGTTTGAAAACTAAAAGGGTCATAGAGCTTGGAAACTTGATAATTTTGGGGCTTAGAACTTGTCAATTCTGACTTAAGACCATACAATATATAGAGTTTGGGAACTTGCTAGTTTCCAAGTTCAAAATTAGGTAGGCAGACCTCTCTTGCCTACGACAAACTGCCTCCAAAATCAAGAATTCCTTTTTCCATAGAAATCAATTTCCATCTATTTCTTTCTAACCTAACAGACACTAAAGGGAATGATATAAAAAATCAAGATAATTCATGGTTAACTAAATTATGGGCATCATATTAGTGAATTAAAATTAATTTTCAATCAACTAGAAAGCCATCTTATTGTAATTCCCTAGGTCTGTCCCATAGCAAGGAGCTAATATCCATGTCCTCATTTAGGTATTATATATTGTTCAGGATAATTCAAAATTAAATTTATTTTTAAATTTAATTTCGCTATCAATTGCTTGAAAACATGGTTTTTCTTGAATATAACATTTTCCAAGAGAAAGAAATGCAATTTAGCTAGAGGTTGCTAGAAAATATGGTTTCCTGCAAAATTCAACATCATCAATTTTGTTAATCTCTAACAATCACATTATGAGAATTTTTATTAAGAAACCCTTTTTATGGGCTTATATGGATTTGAAAACAATCTTCGTCAAATCATGCCTATGACGGAGAATAGTGGGTGGGAAAAAATTGAAGAGAAGAAATGGGTTTGTCAATCTAAGGTTCTTTAGACAAGAAGGGGATGAAGAAATAAGGATCCTATTCTAGGGTTCTTTGGTGAATAAAATTTTGAAATTCTATGTAAAAACATCGAAGAAGACAATAAAAGAACACAAATTTGGAGAGCAATGCATAGTAGATTTTGTATGCCATATAAAGAATTTTAAAATGGGCTTAAAACCAGGGGTTTTTGGGTTGTAGGCTTCTTCATTGAGCAAAAAAATAGGGACACGTATGCAAAACTAGCAAAGAAGAAGATAGAATCCCCTATTTTCATGGTTGTAGGTGTCTCTTTTCTTTTTGTAGGACCATGTATTTCTATTTTCTATTTATTTTCCACCTCTAATTCCTTGTCTTGCAGACACTAATCTTTCCTTCCATTGTGATCATTGTGTTGATAGCTTATTAACTACAACCATTTTACTTGCTCGTTGTAACCTATTCATTGGCTATTGTAACTCATTCTATTTAGAATCTAGCAAAGCAAAATTATGTTCTACTTGATATATTCTCTATTTGGAGAATTGTTCAAAGATTTAGGCAAAAGAGGTGCTTGGTTCTTGCATGCATCAAATGCTAGTGTGTTGATAAACCTGCCTAGAGATGTAAGCTATCTTCTTTTATTAGTTTTAGACTACACATATATAGTTTCCTAGTCTAATCTCAACAGTTAAGAGAGTATGCATTAGTTGTTTTGTGAGGCACTAATTCTAAAGAAGTCATAAGTTTTATTTGATTTGTTATTGGAGAATAAACAATTCCTTTCAAAGGACAATAAGCTCAGTGCACCTTATGTGCATCCTAACTTAAGATAACATTAAGTTCTAGTATAACACATGCATGATAACATTGTTTACCCAAAGTGCATTTGCAGAAAGTAAGTAAAGTGAATCAATTGGCTTAACAACTAAGAATGGGCATATACTCTATAATCTCGACCTAGTTGAACTTGCTGCCCCATTAGAGCTTGATCTGCTCTGTCTTTATTGATTTCTTTTATATTACAAATAACATATAAGAACAACGAAAGCATTTTTTATATATAAAGCTGGCCTATCAAAAGAGAGTCATTGATTTCCCAATAGGTTTTAAACAATTAGGAGCTATTATGATAAATGGTTGATTAGTAAGAACGTGTTCTATTGGTTTTGAAGCCTACTTATTGTGAGAGTTCCCTCTTTCTATTCCATGATTCTAAGGTCCTGAAGAAGTTGATCATGTCTTATATTAGCTAAATTTTGAAAATGACTACAAATCAATGTGGTGAAAGAGCTTACATTCAATTTTCTATTTTTGGTTCTCATAAGTCGCTTGCATCTTATATTAGCTAAGCTTAGAAAGTGGCTACATATCAATGTGGTAAAGGGGCTTAGATTCAATCTTTCACTTCAAGTTTGATCAAATGGTAGTTGATCAAATAGCTACACCCACGAAGTATGTCTTATCTTAGCTACATTGGCAAATCATTTTGTAGTAAAGGATACTGTATCTATTTTCATAGGGAATTTACCAAAACTACGAACTTTGGAGTCATGTGTACTTGAAGACAAATAATAAAAAATGGTTTTCAAAATTGTAGGAGGATGCTTTTGGTAAAAGTTGGATATTGTCACAAGAAATACAAGAATCGAGATGATCAGAGCCATATGAGATGAGATGTGGTTGCAAGGCAATGATATATTTGAAAAGGATCCAAATTAGGGAGGAGAGATGGGTGGACACCAATTTGGGAAAGAGCTCACCCATGGACTATCTTCCTAACCAAAATTTGTAGATTCTCAAGTTTTAGGGAGAAGTTTGGAGTTGTATGTGCTAAACTTGGTAATCTAAATGAGGTGGTCCAAAATAGTATTGGAGGCATTAGAAATAAAAAAATTCAGAAGGAAGGACTTGGACAATTATATTAACTAAAGATGTATTATTGTAACTAGATGCAAATGCAGAAATTATGGAGGATAATCACAATGCTATAATAGTTGGAGACTACATCATGGATATGTAGAAAGAAAACCTCAACTTCTTTCATAATACAACTAGATCGTGCACCCTGTTTGAGCCATTTCTTTTGATAGAAGCATAGTCAATTTGGTCATGCATGTGCTTTGGAGATGTTGTGAGCTTTCACATGACACATTGCATAAACAAGCATAACATGTCATTTGGCATATTGATAGGAGTTAAATACCATCATCACCTAACAACTATGTTTAAAGTCACTTGTTGATAAGACAAATGAGTTGTTCTATTCGTAGTGTGATAACTTTCTTTAGACCATGAAAGAAAAGGCTCCATGGGTTATTATTATGGTTTAGGATCAGGGAATGACAAATGCTAAGGTTTTGCCAAACAATGTGATATCTATGTAGTTGGTGCATTTTGATGAAAATTATAGAGAAAATAAATACTACTCTTTTGGAGAAAATGGATTTTAAAAGATATTTTAGGAATTGTCACACACATATTAAAACAATTATAGAGTATGAGGTGGAGTGGAACAAGCTCATAACTAAATACAACCTGAGAGAGCATGTTCATTTGAATACTTTGTACGAGATCTGCATCAATGAGTGAACCCTTACAAAAAGAGATTTTTCATCGTTGAAATATCTACAATTCAAAGAAGTAAAAGCATTAGTCGGTTGTATGATAGATTTCTGGTAAGAAGGATGAGAATGGGGGATTTTATTAAGTGATATGACCTAAAGCTAGATTTAGATATGACTATGAGATTATGATAATTTGAAATTCTTGGATGGAAGAGTGTTATGAGATATGATCCATCAATGCAAATGCTACTTATCATACCTTCATTTCTATTGGAAATATAGAGAACTTGCATAAAATTTAAATATGATGATGTAACACCCTCGGTTTTTAAGACATTTTTATTTATTTATAATAATAGCATTTTTAATAAGAGCATTTGGGATCCCATAAGAAAAGTTTTATTTATCATTTTACTAAAACATCTCTTAAAAACTCTGAGTATTATTTTTCCTTTCTCAAAATGTCACATATATAATTTAAAACACATAAAATTTTATGATAATACATTTAAACCAATACTCATATCAATCAACGTCAAATGAATCGGCGCCTTTATTTTGAATCAAATAAACATCCAAACACAATAATAATATGGCCTAGGGTCTATCCATCATAACATCCCATAAAAATGTCCAACATATGTCTAAACATCTCAATCAAATCCATAAAATAAAAGTATACAGTCCATAATTAAATTCAAATGGTAGTCCTATTTATTAACTCACGTCACAGTCTAAAATTCTAAGTAAAAGGATCTCTTGCAGCTCTCACGGTTTCTCAACGGTCTTACCTTTCCTGTTATCGTGCTCGAGATCTAAGGCATTGCAAAACAAAGCAATGCCTCAGCAAGCTATCACTTATGTAGGTACATAGACAATTAATGTAATAAAATGAAATAAATGAATAACAGTACTGATAAAATAAAAAGTCTATCATCTATGAAGATAGAAGTATCATAAGTCATGCCAAATGCCAATTTATCCTATATACTAAGACATGCATTTCACGGAGTTAAAACATGACATGAATCAATGTAAATGAGCATACATTAAGAATAAGGGCACCCTAAGGTAATGAGTTCTACAACATCGCACTAATATCACTGATCATGAGTACTCATAGCCAACCTCTGAGTGTCGTCACACCCAGGCATACCATCTTATCACCATGCTTATCATGCAAGCACACATAATAAGAGTATGGACTGTCATACCGCAGTGGCAACCCTCCATGGGTCTCAACCACCACCGCTCCCCGTCGACACCATAATGGGAGACTTAGCGTCTATCCCCATGGAAAGGCCCAGACCAGTAGTGTGGACTATCCATATTACCAAACCCCTACCAAATGCCATCTATGGGCATGTGTCTATCATATCACAATATCATCACATCACAATCTCGAAGGGTGGGTGACCGGCCCTATCCCTCCTAGCATGACCCCCACCAGGTGAAAGCACCCGTCATAAAACATAGAAATACAGAAACCATGTGTATGCCAAAACCCAAGAGCACTCGTAGCTCGAAATCCCCAAGGCACGCCCCTCATCCCGGAGTTAGCCTCTAAAAGGACCAGCTAACAAGCCTCTATTCTTATTTTCATGCAAATCCATACATTTCAAATATATAATAAGAAAGAAGTCTCTATTTAAGCATAAATAAATAATATCGTGCTCATAAAAACATTTGTCATGGGTTTATTCAATAAAAGATTTCAATTTGTAATAATCATAATGTACTCTAAGTCTCATGAAATCAACAGCTAATAATAAATGCAATTTAAAACACAATCACTCATGACACTATGTTTATGCATGGTTTTAAAATCAAGGTAAAGCATTAATTATTGTCACCTACCTTAACGTGAGATCACTTAGCTTGCTAATAAATCCTCTTAACTGGTATGTTCAAGTACACATGTCCATGTCACATCACTATTTTAAAAAATTTCTAAATTAAAAGTGGTCATTTATAAGTTTTTAAGCTAAAACTAGGTCTGCATCATTGCAAGGGAAGTCGTCAGCACTATTATCAACAGCCCAGTACCCTTCCCCCAAGCTATGTGGGACTAACTCTCAGTCTCTCACCCTTCCCCATAGATACCGGTACCTCAGGGCTTCACCTCTCCCCCTTAGGGGACACACGTCCCCGCGTGTCTTACCACACGCGAGCGCCCACGTGCGGTTACCCACCCACACCGGGTCAGGGTCTGACTCTGATACCACTCTTATAACAGCTCAAGAGCTCACCCACTGCAACGATATTGTCCGTGCCAGAGTACCCATACACCCTGCACGATTTTGATCTTCCCCCTTAAGGGAAAACGCGTAGTTGATATGGTCACAACGCCTCTTTCAGATTATGATTTGAACTCCTATAACTCCCAAAAATCAAGTTTTAAGTGCATATATACGTAAAATGGGGCTTGACCGACCATCATAAGTGGTTTGCACTAGCAGCACCCTTTTTATATCAGTTTATACCAGCTTACTCAGGCGCCACGGGAACGCACGCATGCGCGATGCTCATTCGGGACGTGCCGTGTGCGTCTCTGCTTGGGGGACGCACGGGGCCGCGTCCCGCACGCTGGGCGATGAAGACTTGTCGGTGCTCCCGTATGACGGACACCGTGTGCGAGCGAAGGCAGGCGTCCGTCATGCATTCTTGGGGTGCGTTCTAGAGTTAGCGCAGGGTGCCGACGCCCTTGACGTCGTCGGAGAAGACGACCGTGTTCCAGTCCTCTCTGGCAAGCCTATAGGTGTCCAAATCACATGGTTTTTAAGGCATTTTGTTCGAAATTTTGTCTAGTTTCCATTTATATCATCCCTTTGCATTGATTTCTCCAAAAACTATGGTTTTTATACAATTTTCTTCACATTCCTAAATTTCCCCATAGGTACTGTCTTTCACGTTTTTTTGGAGAAACCAGCCATTGGATCTCTCCCAAATTTAAAGGGTTTGTCCTTGGGTCTATCATGCACTATATGGACGGTCTAATTTGCAAATAAATGTGGTTTCATCCATGAAATCATACCCCAACAATAGCGTGCACAAGGTTCCCAGGAAAAAAATTGTTTTTCCTGGATTTCCTGATTTCCATGCGTTTTCCCTTGTTATTTCCTTACACATGTAACATGAAAAGAGAAGGTTTATGGCTTACCTCTAACGCTGAGTTGCTTGATGTTTACAGGAGCCCTACTAGCCGAAAAAATGTGGATTTACAAAGGCAAGGGTTTAGGAGAAACAATGGCGCGATGATGAGAGATTAGAGTCTGATTGAGGAGCAGACTAGATTAGGAAGTTGTGTTTGGGAATAAGGAATGAAGCTCTTCCCTTATTATGCCTCCTCTCAGACAATTTCTCTGGCGAAATCATCGGATTTGATAGAGGTAAGGTAGACAGGGGTGCCAATATCAATTTAGGCCCTTGTGTTTTTTGCTCTGCCAAATTACCAAACTGCCCTTAAACTTCAACAATTCATAACTTCTTCGTTTGAGCTCCATTTTTTGCGTTCTTTATGTCGTTTGAAAGCTATCAATGAGTACTTTCTAATTTTTAAGTTTTTAGGACCAAATTCCATGTATATAATTTTTAATTTAATTTCTCTAATAATTTACTAATTTGAGCTAAAATTGAGGATATTACAGATGATCCTTAACATAGAGGCATGCTTATAACATATTCTTGAACATAGTTAAAGTCTTCCAATGAGTGCAAAAGATATAATAGCTCTATCTCTAAGATTCAACTAAGCCAGACTTAATATGTACTTAAACTGATTTACACGATTAGAAATGATATGTACTTTAGTCTCTTAAATTTGAATGCCATAAATAATCTTGTAAATAAAATTTTATTCTGAATCCTAATAAATATGAATTATACACCAACACTCATGATTATGGATATGGATTGCAAAATGTGCACCTAGCTAGTAAATATCCAATATTTTTCATATAAGCTAAAGAGATGTCAAACTTGAGGTTCAAAATGTGTACCTAATAAACCTTTAAAACCTAACACATAGAAGGGATTATGGCCATGAACTAGAAAATGCACATCTAATAAGTATCCAATAAACTTCAAATAAGATAAAGAGGTGTCAAACTTGGGTGCAAGATGCCTGCCCAAGAAACCTCTAAAGCCCAACATCCAAACAAAACATAAAGAGATGTCAAACTTAGGCTGTAAAATGGATGCCCAATAAGCCTCTAAAGCCTAACAACAAGAAGAGAATAGAATAAGGGGGGTTTATTTAACGGCATATGTTCGGCATTTCTAAGATATAATGGCATATCTCATAAATGTAACTTATTTAACTACGATATCTTAGGCATATGTGAGATATCATGTTTATCTAACTGCGATATGTTAGGCATATATGAGATATCATATTTATTTAACTGCAATAACTTTGACATATATGAGATATCATGTTTATTTAACTACGATATTGTAGGCATATCTGAGATATCATGTTTATTTAACGTTATATGCTTGATATGTTTGGTGTAATTGGAGATATGCCAAATCTTGTTCCAGTGTAAAATTTACTCCTTTCTAGAGAGAGAAAATTCAAATTAAAAACATAATTTTTTAGAGAGAGAAATAGGGTGTCATTTTCTTCATCCCCCTTCTCTTTTCTCCTTCTCCCTCGCATAGTCCCTCTCTTCCCATCTTTACTTGTAACGACCCGGGTTTTCTCATGCATTTTTAAATACAATACCTAATTTTCTAAGGCGGGATGCATCCCTATTTGAAAACCATGCAATGCAGCGGAAAACCTTTAGTTTTAAACTCATTTTTGAAAACCCCGAGTGTCATTTGCCTTCACAACAACCAAAGTGGTTTTTGAAAAACTTCAAAAATCATAAATATTTTTTCCCAGGTCTTTCCAGTCACAACACACAGCCCAACTGTAATTAAATACAACTTCATGTCCAAAGGGTTGAGAGTTTACTTACATGTATAACTTTCTTCTTTTTGATTCACTTGCTCATAGCACTAATATCTCCTGAGACGTCTTCTATTTATGAGTGAAACTATCTTGAAAAATGTTAAGGATAGGGTGAGTATATACTATACTCAGTAGGAGTCTATCACTACTAGTTTTATAATGCATGCGATGTTTTAAAATCATATGCTCTTTCCAAAACATGTGCATGTCTGAATTCTCAAGTTCGATATCGACATCAAAATCCATTGTCAAACTGAAATACTAACAACCTAAAGGATCATATAATCCAAAATCAAAAGTATCATATACATATATATATCATAACATCATGATATGCATAAAATGCTTCATGGAATCCAACTCATGGATCTCTAGTATGGTATGGTCGACCAACCTCATATCATGCCATCTGCAATGCACATAAATCATCAAACCATAGGGTCTACTATGCCCACGACCTCCTCGCCGTGTGGTCCCCGGTACCTGAGGACGCTCGGTCATAGCCTCCACGGGGCCTATGACACGTCAACCCAGTGCCGTGACACTAGTGGTAGCCCCTTGTACCACATGCAGTCGACATAGGGACTTGCCTCTTTTTGGGCGTGGTACCCATCCACCTAATAGTGGTAGAGGCTGGGTGGCCAACCCAGACCCCTCGGCATAGCACTCTCGGGCTTTCTAGCTCAAATCACATAAGATCAAATAAGCCAAAACCTCTTTTCAAAACCTATCCTCTTTGGGTCCCTCACAACTACCTAGCCCTCGGCACTTCAGCGTCTTTTGGCAACCCTCAAGGACATGCGATTTATGCAAGAACTTAATGCTCACAAATCGTGCAATGTATGCAATAGTTTGCAAAACATGTATGTGCATAATGTATATGTAATCATTTACAAAACATGTCTATGTACAAAGCATTTATCACATGCATGCTAAATTAAGTCATGCTAAACAAGTCGTATACTTAAAACATATGTTTCCAAAGCAATAATAGTTCTTTTAAAATAATCTAATAGTGATAGAGCACCTACCTGGCTATGTCGTGCTAACCCTTTTGTCCTCGGATGCTCCTGATCATGGTTTGGGGAATCAAGATTAGTTTGGCCTATCTTTTATAGGTTTTAGAGTAATTGGTATTTTTACTTAGGCATTAGGGGTCCATCCCTATGCCTATGGGTGTCCTAAGGTCCTAATTGGGCCTTGGTATCCTCAGTTTTCCAATGTTCTAGTGGCCACGCGCCACTATCCTATTCTAAGGGTCATGCCCACCTTTGATTAGGCCTTGATCAGGGATTTTATACTTTGGATGTGTCCGCGCCATCGACACGGACACAACGCCTTTTGCGGCGCCTCAATCGGAGCTCTAGATCTCAAGTTATAAGCATTTTAGTGTCGTACGTACATAGGAGTCTTAAAAATAAAAAGACAGAATGCTAGGGCGCTGTGCGTCTGCAACGTGCGCCTCGGCTTCCTTAAGGAACCAAAAAAACGATGCATTGCTAGCGCGCTGTGCGTTTGCGGAGTGCGCCTTAGCGAACGCATCTGCAAACGCATTTGATGCGTCACGTTCCGACTGGAACGTCTTCGTCGACTGGGGGACCCGGGCATCCTCAGGACACCCTTGTCGAACCAGTGCAGCCCAGGGGACGTCCCTGGGTCCTTGGTGGCTTTCCCGGGCTCCGTTTTGCATGGTTTTTCATGCAAAAACCTAGGGAAATTAATCTTGGAACTATGGTGGAGATGGGTTTTGAGGGATTTTGGGCGTACCTGGCTCGTTGCTAGGTTTTTCTCCTTTTTTTTCTTCTAGGGCACTGCTCCCCAACGGTTTTTCCTCAACGTTTTGTGCTGCCATTAGAGGCGTCCAAGAGCTCTATTTATAGAGCTAAGAGAGGGTTCTGGAGGGGGCTCTCACCGCCTTTGAATGGCGGTGGAGAAACCTCCAGAATGATAGTGATTTCTCCTCCAATCACCGCCGTTCTAGAACTCTCTAGGAGGTGGAAGATGAAGGGTGCCCGTATCAAAACAGGCCCCTGTGTTTTGCAGTTAAATCTGTTTTTGTTAAAATTATAGTTTTGTCCCTAAACTTCAAAGGGTCAGAACTTGCTCATTTTAACTCCGTTTTGGGTGATTTTGGTCTTGTTGGATTCCTTTTTCCGAGACGCATCTAATGGTACTATTTTCAGGACCAAGTTTCTGGGTTCAGTCAAGGTGACTAGTGAAATGACCAAAATGCCCTTATCTTCAAAATTGAACTTTTCATGGGATTTTAATATTACAAAAATTGGGGTCATTACATTACTGCACCCTTTCCACTGGTTCTCTCTCTATTAGAGAACCTTCACCATCTCTACCTCTTTGATTCTCCCTCTGATTCACCTGTCTGAGACAGACACCTACCAGCCCTCTCTCTCCTTTCCTTTGTCACCACAGCTGGCACTTTCCCCTTATGTTTCTCTCGCTCTCTCGCTCATGTCCTCCCCTCTGCCCCTCACCTCCTCTATCTGCCAACCACCAGACAACCCTATCACGTGAGCAAAACTACACCAGCTTTGCCACACAGCCCTCTTCTATTTTCTCACCCTCTATCTTTATTCTTCTCTTTGTTGCTGTAGAATAGGTAATCGACCGGTATATTCTCTGTCACCAGTGGACTCCATTGACCTAGACCATCAAGCAGAGGAGAAAACCAGTTTGACGCAGTGCCCTATTGGAATCCTTGTTGGATTTTGATGAGGGAAGGACCGCATTGACTGTTGAGGAAGGTGGAGTGCTAATTGTAGTTGAAGTGCTCAAAGATGGATCACTTAAAAGTCGAGAACATGCAGTTGGTGTGCTTCTAATGATGTGTGATAGTGATAGATGTAGGTATAACAAAGCAATTCTCAAGTAAGGAGTCATTCCTGGACTACTTGAGCTCACCATTCAAGGTACGCCCAAGTGTCAGTTCAAAGCTCGGACACTTCTACAATTATTGAGGAAGTCCACGTATCGAAGGTCAGAATTCCAGGCCGATACTCTAGAAAACATTGTCAATAACATAGTCTCTTAGATTGACTGGGATGATCGCTGTGAGAAAGCAAAGAAGATGCTGGCTGAGATGGTACAGGTTCGTATGGAACATAGCTTGAGACATTTATAGCAAAGAGCTCTGGTGTGCACTCCAACTGAGTTGCCTGTTGCAAATTGTGCCTCAGAAGTCCCTTCAAAATAATTGTTTGGTGTAAAGGGTTGTTTTTACAGTGCTTGGGATATCAATTTTCCATCTAAGAATAAGATAGAAGTATATGTCAGTCCAGGACTTGGCGATATCAAGTGACTGGTAAGTGTTGATGTTCTTTACATTACTTACCGTGTACTGCTTAGTGAGAATGTAAAATAAATTGTATCATAATCTTGTCCATCAATCTTTGAAACTCTATAAGTTGGGAACTATGTAATACATAGAATAAGAAAAGTAGGAATTATACTTGGTTTCATCCTCTGGAGTGCATTACTTTGCTCTCAATCAAACCTGTTGCAATCAAAGGGTTCAATCCTTTAAGAAAAAATGAAATAGGAAAAGAAAGAGTGCAATTCAATGTTGGTTGGTGCAAACCATCGTAACCACTCTTAAATTGCCAAAAAGCTGATTAGACCTCTTGACCTACATTTGAAGGCCACGGACTTTGGTTGTTGGAAATCCGGAGTCCTCTCATTGCTTGGTGAAACCTTGGTTGTTTGTTAAATAATCTGAAAATTAAACTTTCTTTGCTACTAAGTATGGAAAATCTCTTAAGATATCACCAAAGATAAAACAT
This sequence comes from Warburgia ugandensis, assembly GCA_035236585.1. NCBI lineage: Eukaryota > Viridiplantae > Streptophyta > Magnoliopsida > Canellales > Canellaceae > Warburgia > Warburgia ugandensis. Next base: position 79,817,846 of record CP141130.1, read on the forward strand.
ATGACATAACACCAAAGGTAACACAGAACATATGTCACATATTCCAGATATCACAGAACATATGACACATATCTCAGATATCACAGGAGATATCATAGGAGATGTGCCAATAGAAATACCAAACATATGAGGTTAAATAAACCCCCCTAATGCACATAGATGGAAAACTCTAGGGGAGAGAGAGAGAGAGAGAGAGAGAGAGAGAGAGAGAGAGAGAGAGAGAGAGAGAGAGAGAGAGAGAGAGAGAGAGAGAGAGAGAGAGAGAGAGAGAGAGAGAATGCTTCAACTCAATGAATTCTAGAAAGTTAGAAACTAAAAACCATTGAGAGAAGACATACAAGGAATGAACGAGGGGTCACCCACTTGTGTTTTTAAGCTAAAACAACTCAAAAATAGCATTTCCCCACTTGTTTCAAATAAGAAATAAAATAGCAATGCAAAAATGAGTGAGGAAATCTTTCTTTTCAACAAGTCAAGGAACCACCTTTTATGAAACCATGATAGACACTCCATGATTAGATTTATCAAGATGGTTTGAGTTGCCTCTACAACAATGAGCTCAACCTTTTGTGCTTCTCTCATGATCTTATCAAACACAGATTTCTATCTAGTAGATGTTATTCAAGAACTTAAAATAGTTTTTTATGAGTTTAAGTAAAACAAGGAAAATTGTAAAGATAGTAATTGAAACAAAAGAAAATTTAGGCATTCAACAAGAATTGTGCATCAGAGAAAGTAAACAAAGTCTTGAACTTCATCATAATGTATACAATTTAGGAAATATTAGGGCAACAAGTGAACTGAGTCTTGAATTCTTGCCTTGAAGGAAGAATTGTGACATGCACTTGTGTTAAGGAGATAATTGTACTTTATATGGGCGCTTTTACTAATGGCCATGGATAATTCTGTAATTCACCAAGTGCTTTAGTGACTAACCTAAGCCACGTAGGATGATGGCCAACCTTTACACCTAGAATAGGGGGATCCATTCCTCAATAATACAATTTACACTTTAAACACAATAGGAAGGGAAAATAAAATAATTACAATGCATCCAAATAGATCCAAATAGCTTGTTAGTCCCATGCAACCTTGTCAATGATAGTAGTAGGGTTGCCACTACTGGTCAAACAAAGGTCTTTAAGCACATTCGCCTTGATGTTATATCCATTAGCTCTCTCTTATGACAGGTCTAGATAAATTTGGCCTAGATAAGTGGTATGTCTACCAAAGGCATCTTGGCCAATCCAAGGAGTCTAGCTCTAAATTAAAGCCCTTACTAAATAGCTAATATCTAAGGTATCAAGTTGAGCCTAGTCCTCAATAGAACTTAGCTCTTATATCAAGGTCTCTAAAAGGAGCCCATTAGTTTGTCGGTTATGGAGGTTTTCACACTCCACCAATCAAAAGTCTGCTTATAGAAAATTCTCATATGAATGGTTATTTATGAGATTGCCACTTAGGGCTTCAAAATTTTGCCAAATCACCCATTGGGTGATAGTCCATGCTATCATTGACTTAATTCATTCCAAGTCATAAAACCAGCAATGCAAAATCATTAAAGATAGCTACTAGTTCTTCAAAAAACTATTTAGTGTTTTCCAATTGGATTAATTTCTCACCTTCAATATGTAAGTGCAAAATCATGTCTTGCATTAGACCACCATTTACTTGTACTACTTTAGTTGTATAAATAGGCTCTCAATTATGCTTTAGTACCATGCATGTAACAATCAAGGTATCTATCATAAGTTAAATTGACTAAATTCTTTGAGAATCTTTTCCAATTAATTAAATAGTGTAAGAACTAGTTATTATCTTCCTTGATAATATTGATTCCTGTATTCACATTAGTTGTCCCTTTATCCATATATCAAACTATTCTATATCAAATCCTTCCCAAGGATTAAGATCCATCCCATAGGGTCACAAGCTATTATACCTCATGTATACTTAAGTTCTTCCACCATTTGGTTTGTTGTAGTGGATATGGTCACATGTCCTAGCTTTTCGAGCTTCTACCTTGGAGTGTATTTGTAACGACTGGGGTCTACTTACAGTAACAATATTGTCCGCTTTCTACTAACGGTGCCCATACACCGCCAGCAGTCACGGCTTTGTTCTTCCCCCGTAAGGGAAAATGTGTTGTTACTTTGAGAGACCACCAACCCTTTATCAACAGCCCAGACACTTTCCCCCTAGTGATGTGGGACTAACTCTTAGTCCCTCACCCCAGCCTATAAGCCTGCCAGCCCTCTTGGCCCGCCCTCATCGGCTTAAGGCTTCACTTCTCCCCCTTAGGGGACACGTGTCACCGTGTGTTTGCCTCCGTTGGCGATCTGACCGCAGCAGCCCACGTGCATCTAGCCAGCTATACCAGGTCAGGGTCTGGCTCTGATACCACTGTAACGACCAGGGTCTACCCACAGTAACAATATTGTCCGCTTTCTACTAACGGTGCCCATACACCGCTAGCAGTCATAGCTTTGTTCTTTCCCCGTAAGGGAAAATGCGTTGTTACTTTGAGAGACCACCAACCCTTTATCAATAGCCCAAACACTTTCCCTCTAGCAATGTGGGACTAACTTTCAGTCCCTCACCCCAACCTAGAAGCCTGCTAGCCCTCTTAACCCGTAGAAAAAGGAAATGTTATATGAAAGAATTCTGGAATAAAGCAAGGAAATTTTCTTAGTTCGAGTACTAAGGACTACACTCATTTAGAAGTGGTTTAAGAATTTGTGGAATTTCGAGGGCAAAATTCTTTTAAGGGGGTAATGATGTAATGCCTCAAATTTTGAAGCCCTTTTGTAAAAATGATTTATTTTGAAAGTCAATATATATGTTTAGATGTTTAATATTAATAAAAATATAAAACAAAAGAATTTGTGAGAAAAATTAGTACCATTAGATTCTACACTTAAAATGGAATCCACCACCTTAAAGAACGTTGAAAACGGAGTTCATATGACCAAGTTATGACCTTTTGAAGATAAAAGGGCATTTTTGTAAAATACAATTAAAACAGAATGACCCAAAAACGCAGGGGGCCATTTTACTAACGGCACCCCCAAGGTCGTCTTCCTCCTCCAGCCACCTACTTTCCAACATCGCCTCTATAAGGCGGCAACAATGGCGGCACCGCCTTCGCGAGGCCATAAAGCCCGCGTTCCCCTCCTCCCCAATCATCCTCTTCTCCTCATTCTTTTCTTCTTCTCCGGCTGCTACAGTATAGGGTTTCTAGCAAAATCGAAAAAATCTCTTTCTGTTCTCTGCAAATTCCGACACTGGCCCAAGTCTTTTCTTCAGGCAGGCCATTCCCCTCTCTCCTTTCTTCTCCATTTGTTTTCCCTAGTCTCACCGGAAGTTGGGGTTTTCCCCCTTCTTCATGGTTTCCGGTGACCTAGGGTTTCAGAGCGGAAAAGGCCGCACCTCTGGCGATGGGTCCCCCCATAGACTACCCAGGTAAGCCCCTCTTTCCCCTCTCTCTGTTTTTCCCTTCTTTCAGGTCGGATCCGGGCGTTTCCCTACAGGAGAACACCCCAGGAAAAGATGGGTTCCTCCTGGTTCCACGCAAACCAGGCGTCCCAAGGGCGTGGTGCACAACACATGCCCGGGGCACGGTCCCTGGCTCGGCCTTCGGGTGCGAGTGACATGGGGCATGGGTCCTGGCTCGACCAAGATGCATGAGGTGCCCTAGGAGCTGAGACACGCCGTGCTGCACCAAAGACGCATCCGCGCGACGCTATCCAAGATGCTCGCCATAGCGCGTCGTTTGGGCATGCGAACACGGTCCCTGGCGCAGCCTTCGGATGAGCACAATGTGCGGGTGCGGGTCCTGCTTCGACCAGGGCACGCGAGCGTCCTGGGAACCATGACACGCAAGCCCTAATTGGACAAGTCTGGTTCGTTTGTGACTTTGAGACACAAAAAAATGCAATTACAGGAGCTGTAGGACTTCGATTGACGATCAGAAAGAACCATTGCATCTGTATTGACTACACGAACCTAATTAGTCAATAATATTTAGGATCAAGAAAATATTTAGGGTGACTATAGCTTAAAAACTATAAAGATCTTATGAATGTAGGAGATCAACCATAATCAGACCAAATGGACTCATCTAATAGAGGCCTTAGGTCATTCTTAGGCCAAGAATGTCATGGATCGACCCCTAGAAACTCATGAATCATATAGATCTAGCCATTGCCCTATGAATCAAGAACTAATGTTAGGATCTTATGTCTGAACGACATCCAAGGCTTCAGAACTCCACCAAGTTACTTTAGGGTTCGAATTGAGGAAAGACACGAGCTAAGTAATGACATTCAAGGTAGGTAGTCTGATACTGCTACATTTTTAATGCATTTCCAAATATACTTGATAAGTAGGTAGTATGATCCTACTAAGTTTTTAAAACGCATCTTAAACTCGGACTTGCTTTATTATCGTGGTTAGCATGTTTTTGAGATATGATATGCAACCTTGTCTTCATGATTTTGAGATATAATGTTCTTATACCAGCATGCGGAAATGTCTTCATATTTTATGGCTTTGAATGCGATACTAGCATGAATAGATTTTATGTATTGCTCGCATATTTTGAAAATAATTGCATTGAGATTATTTGGATTATTGCCTATCCTCGAAGGGTTGCCAAAAGACATTGGAGTGCCCAAAAGACGCTGGCCAGGCAGTGTGAGGGACCCAAAGTGGACATGATTTATATATATTTTACGAGTTGATAAGCTTGGTGGGCACTATGCTAAAAGGAGGTGCGGGGTTGGCCTCCCGACCTCTACCACCAAAAGGGTGGATGGTATCACTGCCAAAAAGGCATTGTCCCTTCCCTGACTGCTATGGTAAATAGGGACGACCACTGGAGGTGTTCACGGTACCCTTTCGGGTACATCCACAGTCGCCGTGGAGGTTATGGTGGATTCCAACTGTATGCTGAGTATGAGCGTAGTTGCCCTATGAGTTCAGTGTGATTGATATGTATATATCATTGAGATGGTCATAAACGAGTACTCGTGACCAGTTGGTCTGACTTGTATGCCGAGAGACTCATATGCATGATATTAGCATATGCTTAAACGATGACTATTTTAAGAGTTTCATGATTATTATATTTGATTCGCTGGTTTGATGCATTTGCCGAGATCTTCGTATATGATCTATTGATTTCTATTTTATGATATTAATCATATTTATCGATTGAATACTAAAGTATGAGAAAGGATCCCATGATTGAAATTGCATCAATAAGCTTATTTTTTATGCATAATTATGTATGCGTACACAAAATGGAATCACTAATGTTTTACATGGAAAAGCTCTTTGCATTATGCATGTTACATGCCGTGCTTTCAAAATAGTAGTATCAGATCATCTACTGGGTATAAGAAATACTTACCCAAATATATTATTTTTCCAGATTTGCTCCACATGAGAGTAGAACAAGCATCAGAAAATGTTAGTACTACAATCAAGTAAAGCAAGAAGGTAAGTAAACACTCGACCTTCTGGACATGTATTTATATTTATTTACAATTGGGATGTGAGCTGTGATTGGATGACCTGGGAAGACATTTATGATTACAGTAAGTTTCAAAAACTACTTTAGTTGTTGTGAAAGCAAATGACACTCTGGGTTTTCAAAATGAGTTTAAAACAAAAGATTTTTTCGATGCATTACATTGTTTTTATGAAATGGTTTTCAAATAGGGATGCATCCCGCTCTAGGAATTAGATATTGCATTTAAAAATGAATGGGAAAACCCAGGTCGTCACAGTATTTAGTTCTCTTGCTTACATAATTTGCTAATATGAAATATCCCTTCACATATGTCTTTATAGACTTTGTCCATAGATGCCATCTGAATAGCACAAATCTTTCAGTAATGTTGGCCAAATAATTAATACTTATTTGTTAACACTTGTATTTATTTGTTTGAATCCCAAATAATTAATACTTATTTGTTAACACTTGTATTTATTTGTTTGAATCCCAATAACCAATAGCCAATAGACTCATTAATAGTATCATAGTAGACTTAACTTACAGCTAATAATTATACTGTAAAGCTAAAACCATCTTTGTAGTAACTTTTGCACATTTATAGGGAATATTTATTATAGTACAAGAAACTAACTTTTGCTTTCCTTGTTTTTGGGAAAGTGATATAAAAGGCTCCCTACATTTGATGAATTAGCCCCTACTAATATTTTGGATGGCTATAATTTTATGTGGGCTTAGCTTTGTGAAGATTCATTTGCATGATGGGACCTACTTTGGTTGATCAAACCCATCTATTTGATTTCCCTAGCTTTAGATATCTTATGCATGACATATCAAAGTGATTATGGACCATTTTTTTAAAAATGTTTCCCACCGTTTGTGTTGTAATCAAAAGTACATTTTTTAAGACTTAAAGCTCATTCAATCCTCACAGTTTTTGGAGCAATAGTTATCCAAGGTTAGACAAATCAGATGGATAGATCAACCACAGGTAGAGCCCATCATACAAATTACCAATTCATTATATAAACAAATGCTCACGATTACTCTATGTAAATTAGTGTCTATTTAAATAATTTTTAATATTTTTATTTATCAATCAATATACCAAGAGAGACTAAGAGACAAAGTAATCAAGTTTCTATAGCATATATATATATATATATATATATATATATATATATATATATATATATATATATATATATATAAGTTACCAAACATCATTATGTGTTTCAACATCAAATAAACAGATATTATAAACAGCCTTTACCAAGCGGCACTCTTATTTTCAAAAACAGAAATCACGTAACAGCTTATAGAAAATAACTGTTGCCAATCACTACCTAAATGCTATGGATGAGTATAACTCAAGTTGGTCCAGATTTGTGAAGACCCAAATCATTCATGGTATTGACCTTAAGTTTACGGGTCATGCTTCAAAGTTCTCATCCATTAAATGATCTTATCTACTGTTTTCTCAAGTTTGCAAAATGGCAGTAAAACAATACTCTCTACTTAACAAATAAAAGCAGCAGTTGCTCCGATCATTCAAGTTTGGAGCCCATCGATGCACAACATTGTGAACGATTTAAATCTTTAGTAATCTGGTTCACCTTGAGTAACAGGAAAAAACTAATATCATTCTTCTTTCAGGTAAATGGTTGGACCCATATATGTGAGATCAACGTGATCTTACCCATTTTAGTTGGGCCAACCACTAGAAATTGATAACCCACGATGCAATTCCTAGGCTGGCATCAAATATGCTTAGAAGTTAGGACTCTTTCATGGGTTCAAACTTGTGTCCATAGTATCTCAGCGATAGGATCCGTCCAACGAACAAGTCTGCTAATCTTGTGTTCAATAGTTTGAATCATGTAGCTAAGATCGTGTGGTCAATAGCTTCAAATAGTATGCTGGCTAAAATACTTCCAGTGGCAATTGTGGTACTTAGGTTGATCAAGAAGGAAGTGTGAATTAAGATCAGATTCCATGGTAGCCCATCCAGTAGAATGATATAGGCTTCATAATTTGCGTGAACATGTCAGAATTACGATATTGGCTGGCACTTTCTTGATGGTTCGTTCCAATTGAAATTTGAGGTAGGTGAAAGATGGTGTTCAAGATATCTTACGAAGACTTTCATTAGATTTTCTATTTGGGAGCCGCCTTGTAGTTGATTAATGTCCCATCTCTTTGCTTGCCTTGATCTGTCTTTATTAGACACTGAATGTCTGTTAAGTTAGCAAGGTAAAGGGCAGCCCCAGTGCACGAAGCTCCCGCTATGCAGGTCCAGGAAAAGAGCAGACCACAAAGGTCTATATTATACAGTCTTACCTAGCATTTTTGTAAGAAGCTGTTTCTACGACTTGAACACGTGATCTCAAGGCCACATGACGACAACTTTGCTGTTGTGCCAAGACTTTCCTTCTTAAGTTAGCAAGGTAGAACTAGGAAATGGACCCCTGTGCTAAATTGGCTGTCTACACTCGCAACCAAAAGACCAGATAAAATAGCTCTGGTCTCACCCGTTGTAACTGTGATGCGAAATGAACCAAGTCGATCTCACTTTTCTTTTCTTTTCTTTTCGTTTTTTATGGGTGAAAGCCATTTCACGTATTCGGAGGAAGCACGTTTATGGTGGTTCACACTTCAGACGAAAGACAATATGTCAATTTAGATGTCTCATGCTCAACATCAGTGGCAGAAGAATAAACCAGTTTTCTGTGGACTTATTTTTCTTGAAAACTACAATGCTATTACAGGTCTTCAAAATAATCTGACTTGAGATGAGATGATATGAGCCATATCACAGTTACTGGCACTTGAGCTGAGATGTAATATCTCATCATCTCAATGTTAGTTAGTGGTGGTTGAGATAAGATAAGATGAAAGACATCTAATCCCAGTTCAGTTTAGTGGTGCTTTATATGATCTGAGATGAGACGAAAACCATCTCATTCCAGCTCACCATTAATGGTTTTTGAGATGAGATGAGATGAAGGTCAACTTGTCCCAACTCACTATCAGTGGTGCCTAAGATGAAATGAAAAATCCCAATCTCATCTCAACTCACTATCATTGGTTTGCATATTACATCTATCTCAACCCATCCAGTTTCATTCCTAGTATAAAAGAAGGTAATTTCTTCTCATCCCTACTATATTTTGCTTGAAACAGAAATGAACCATATCATGTCATCTCAACACCTGTCCTCCAACTCAACTCATCTCAATCTATCCTCTCCTCATTTCAACCCGCTTAAGCATAATTTTCAGTCAGCTTACTTGACGGCATGCCAAATTTAGATCATCTTAACCCAACTCAAGCCCAACCTCATCTCATGTCATCTCTCGAGCACCACTAACACCATGTATTACATTCGACTTTGATTTGCTTATTATATTTTCATTTGCCAAAGATAAAACAGTGCACCTTGCAAGTCATACACCAGACTTGAATCCCACCCTATTAGAATATTTTACAACCGTTAAAAGAAACAAAATATTTTTGTATTATTATTTTATTTTTAGAATGGTGAATGCACCCACACCCTTTGGAATTTCAAACTCATGACCTTCGCGAGCGAGATTGACTCTTTGCACCATTGAGCCACACTCAAAAAAGGCAGCCCCGTTGCACAAAGCTTCCGCCTATGCAGGGTCCAGGAAAGGGGCAGACCACAAGAGTCTATTGTACGCAGCCTTACCTTGCATTTTGCTAGAGACTATTTCTATGCCTTGAACCCACAACCTCAAGGTCATATGATGACAATTTTTACCGTTGTGCCAAGACTCCCTTTCTAACACTGAGCCACACTCACTCACCCTATAATGTTTATTATTTAGGATGGTGAAGAATTGTATGACCAATCCAACTAGCAGATAAATTGGATGATTGAATCAGTTTCGATCCAAACGATAGAACTACTGTATCCCAAGCCCAACTATCTCACGCATAAACTGTCTCCAACTTTTGGAGCAGTCTACTTACAGTGTAGAATACAGATGCCAGATCTCAATGGCAAAGACTTTGAGACATGGACTTCTCATCATGGGTCCCAGTAGATGAACAGCATCAAGCCATGGAAAACAAAGGCATTTGGGAGCACATAATTTTTTCTTCGTGCAAAAAAGGGCAGCCCTGGTACACGAAGCTCCTGCCTATGCAGGATCCAGAGAAGAGGTAGACCACAAGGGCTCATAGTACGTAGCCTTACCTTGCATTTTTACAAAAGGCTGTTTCCACATTTTGAACCCTTGACGTCAAAGTCACATAATGACAACTTTTACCATTACGCCAGAGCTCCCCTTCTTAGTGCGAATACAATAAAATGCCACAATGAAAACATTACTCTGGAGTACATCCAGTCATGTCTTTCTGAAGGAACTTGATATTCAAGAACGTTATTCAACCTATCAAACTTTCATTTAGAAGTCAAGACCAGATCAGAACCAAAACCAAGTAAATATTACTCAATTTTGGATGCTTCCATAAATATCAGTCACATGACCTATCCCGCTACTTATTGGTAGGAGATGCACATCAATGAACCCAAACCAAAGTTTTTGAGGGTAAAAAATGAGTGCAAAACTGAAAACAACCCAAACTGATTCCTGAGAGATAAATATACTGCGAAATCGCTCGTAAAATTCTCTGATGCATTGTGAAGAATAGAGTCTTGCAGTTTACACAAGTGACAGATCTCCGGCAGGGACCGATCTCTTGACCAATTTAGCCCAAGACTCATTAGTCTCCACGATAACCTTTAGGGCATACTCCTGTTCATGAAGGAAATAGTTTTAACACAAAATAAGTATAATGAGTTGATATTAAAGGGCAAAAACAGCAACCAGCGATACTGGTCACAATGACAGTAATGTTGAAATTTGAAGTGAGAGAAAGGAGCACTTGAAAGCCATCAACATAGAGTGAATTAACAAGAGTGAAGCCAGAATCAAATGAATAGAGTGATGTCCCTATATTATCTATATGCATATAATGAACTTAATAAGTATCCAAAAACCAAATGGTGGAACTTAAAAGGAGAGAAAATAACCTCATTCACAAATAAGTTGATTGTTGAAAGAAACTGGAATTATAAAACAGAAGTAAACACCATTTGAATTAACATAGCTGAATCCATTAAGAAAGTGGCAAAAGATGTCTTAGGAGTATCTACAGATAAAAGGCAATTAGTAAAAGAAACATGGTGATGGGGTAAAACAGTACAAAAAGTTATTAAAGAAAAACAAATATGTTTTAAAGCATCGCAGAAGACTAGAAATAATGAAAACTATGAACAGTATAAGAATGCTAAAAAGGTTACTAAGAGAATAGTAAGTGAGGCTAAACTTAAGGTATATGATGACCTTTGTAATAGACTAAGAACAAGAGAAGATGTATTTAAACTTGCAAAAATAAGAGAACAGATGGATAAGGACTTAGATCATATTAAGTGCATTAGAAGTGATGATCAAAGAATACTAGTCAAAGATGACGAGATCAAACAAAGATGGAAAACTTACTTTCAAAAATTGTTAAATGACAATGGCTCTGAGAATATAGGGATTGAAAATATTGTAAACTTAAATAACATTGGACATTATAGATGTGAACATACGATTAGACCTGAAGTGAAAGAGGCCTTGAAAAAGATGAAATCAGGAAAGACCATGGGGCCTGATGGTGTGCTAATAGAGGTTTAGAAGCATATGGGAGGTACTGGGGTAGTTTGGTTGACCAAGTTGTTTAACAAGATTATAAAATCAAGGAAAATGCATAATGAATGGAGAAAAAGCTCTATTGTACCAATTTATAAGAATAAAGGAGACATACAGAGCTGCACTAATTATCAAATGATCAAACTTATGAGCCACACTATGAAACTTTTTGAAAGAGTGATTGAGAAGAGGCTACAACATGAGACAAGTGTATTAGAGAATCAATTTGGTTTAATGCCTGGGGTGTCTACCATGGAGGCTATTTTCATACTTAGACAATTAATAGAGAAATATACAGAGAGGAGAAAAGACCTCCACATGGTCTTTATCAACTTAAAGAAAGCTTATGATAGTTCCTAGAGAGTTAATATGAAGGGTATTGAGGGAGAAAGGGGTTTCATAGGGGTATATAGACATAATTAAAGATACGTATGAGGGTGCATTAACAAATGTTAAGACCACTAGGGGCGAGACTGGTAATTTTCTTGTCACTGTAGGATTGCATCAAGGATCATCATTGAGCCCATACCTTTATACGTTGGTTATGGATGATTTAACAAAACATCGTGCTATTTGCAGATAATATAGTCTTACTTGATGAGATAAGGGAGGGCATAGACACAAAGCTAGAGTTATGAATAGAAACATTAAAATCTAAGGGATTTAAAATCCGTCGAACTAAGATAGCATATATAAAATGCAATTTTAGTAAGGAGTGGAACACCAGTTAAGATTGATAACTAAGAAGTTCCTACAAAAGACCATTTTCGGTATTTAGGATCAATTATTCATGAGAGTAGAGAGATTGAGAGAGAGGTTACATAGAGAATCCAAGTAGGTTGGAACAAATGGAGATGTGCATTTGGAGTTTTGTGTGATAGGCGGATGCCACTCAAACTAAAAGAAAATTTCTATGGGATAGTCATGAGGCTGGTCATGCTCTGTGGATCAAAGTGTTGGTTAGTTAAGGAACATTATGTTCATAGGATGAGCGTCGTAGAAATGAGGATGTTGAGATGGATGAGTGGCAAGATAAGAAAGGATAGAATTAGGATGAAGATATTAGAGGAAACTTAGGGGTAGCACTAATAAAGTAACAAGATGACGGAGAATTAGGCTTCGATAGTTTGGACATGTCCAAAGGAGACTGAAAACGGCACCGGTTAAAAGGAGTGAGGCAATCTAAGTAGAAGATTCTAAAAGGGCAAGGGAAAGGCCCCAAAGAACGTAGACAGAACTGGTAAGAAAAGATTTAAAAACTGTGGAACTAAATGAAGCCATGGCACTTAATAGAAAGAAATTGGGGAATAAGATTCATGTGCCCGACCCCTAATTGGGATAAGGTCTTGATGATGATGATGATGATGATGATGATGATGTCATTAAAGTCCTAGCTCACCCATGATACAGATTTCTGAAATTTGGTTGTCATTTTTCTAAGAAAGAGCAGCTAAGCAGATATTTAAGGCTGTTTCCTAATCCGACAACAAAGGTTGAGAAAGCTCTAACATCAGATGACAAGCAATCTGAACAGAATAATTCTTCTCTGGTTATGAATCAAGAATATACCTACCTTTCTACTCTTGGAAGCACATATGCCGCTTGAAATTGTTAAATTATAGACCTCTAGTCAAGGATTTACTAGATAGGATAATAAACCAAATTTTTACAACTGACAAAATATGATGCAATGAGGAAGAAACTTGGAAACCCATATGGATCACCTTCCCAGACAAATGCAGTGCATCACCACAATTAAAACCTCAAATAAGTTTCAGAAACTAAACAAAGGTACCTTATCTGCAGCCTTGTTGCCAAGACCAAATTTATTAGCAGGCTTTCCGTCTGGAATCTTGTAATCCCTGAACCAGTCCCTTATAGCGGTGAGAGTTCCCTGAATCAATGCAAATAGTACCATTAAAACAAAAGCCAGAATAAATTACAGGCTGCAACTGTAAACCTCAATATATAACCTTTCTTCAATAACACACTATTTTTGTTTAATAAGCTGTTTAAAGCTATCCAAGCTAATGCTCAACTTCCCTGAGTCAATAAGGTATTACTTAGACCAAGTTAATTTCTGGTCTTGAGTTTTTGCCTTACCTACTGCCCTCACAGAATACAACTCATGTAAATTGTCCGAGTCTTGCAAGAGTTCAAAACATTTTGGCAATATGGTGGTTTTCTGGTCCATATGCCCACTCTATGAAACATTTAGTTAGTTACTTCGAAAGATGTTGGAACTATTATAGGCATACAATCTGACAACAGCTCCATTTGACATAACTATTGTTATGATCACAAGTCAACATCATCATCATCATCTAGCCTTATCCCGACTAGGAGTCGGACACATGAATCTTGTTCCTCCATTCCCCTCTATTAAGTGTCATGGCTTCATTTAATCCAAAAAAATTTAAATTTTTTCTCATCACTTCAACCCACATTCTTTTGGGCCTTCCTATAGCCCTTTTAGAGCCTTCAACTTGGATTGACTCACTCCTTCTAACTGGTGCTGCTTTCATCTTCGTTGGACATGTCCACACCATCTAAGTTTACCCTCCTTCATCTTTACCTATTAGTACTACTCCTAAATTTCCTCTAATGTTTTCATTTCTAATTTTATCCTTTCTTGTCTTGCCACTCATCCAGTCAATATGAGTTCCAAATACTGAAACTTTAATAGGTTCTATATATTTCATTGTCTATGGATAAATTTGAGGGAGAGCATTAATAAGACTACAAATTTAAGATTTTCAAGAAATATTCTAACATGTAGCAGGCGTGGCCACCAACAGCCCAAATGAACTTATAACTCTGTTTTCTAATGGCCAAAAGAGTGGTATGTTCTTTACTTTTTGGCCTTCATGAGAATTAAATATATTCATATGAGAAGGTCTCAAGATTAATAATTTCCGATAAGTTCTGTGAACCAAAATGAATGTCTCAGGTCATGAGGACAAGAAACCAAAAAAACTCGTACAAATGTATGTCCATATTCTCCAAACATTTCAATGCTGCCCTTTGGAACATAATGAATGGTTTTATTTGTTCAGCTGTATAATAAAAATGTGAATTTCGTTTTATTTGGAATGGAAAGGATAATGAAAACTTGATAGGAATACATAAATTAGAATCAAGGATAAGTAAATTAGAACCAACTTATCAGAGTTTATAGAGTAATGCCAAGAAGAAAAGGCACAATAGCTTTACATCCCTACCAAATCTCAACAAGGAACAAACGAACCTACAGAACCCTGAGATAATGCATCAACTGTGAATAACAGTTAATCTTGAGAAAGGCCTTCTAGCAAAGAAGGAGCCTTTCTTGCAGAGGTCACAGGTTCAACATTTAAAAGAAAACTGTTAGTCAATCTTGGAAGGAGTTCAATAATAGCTTAGTTTTTTGCATTTAATTTCCCTAAATTGGTAAAGATCATAGCCATACCAAATAATATCCTGTTGATATTAGGCAATTCTAACATTTCCATCGGTACATATATCCAACATTTGAAAAGAAAAAACCAATAGTCAATCTTGCAAAGGAGTTCAATAATAGTTTAGTTTTTTGCATCTGGCCTATATTGGTACAGTTCATAACTATACCAACTAACCAACGGTAACATTTCCATGAGTTAGAACATTTGCTAGTGGTTTATATGGTAACATGGTACACGTGAAGGGTAGTAGGGTACTTTAGCTTCCCTAAGAATATTGAGAAAGGAACCACAAAATATACATAACAGGATATCTTACTTCTGTAGATATTTCAGGAAAAGTTGTAATGCTGACAATAAAGGGCAGCCCCGGTGCACAATAAAGTTGTAATGCATTCATGACTGACACAATAAATATGAAAGGCAGGTGCTTAGTCAAGATGTCTTTTTGAGGCAGCATCCTAACCTCACAGAAAATCAACCAGTGATCCAGCACATCAGTGCATTCATGGCATACATGGCAATTCCAAGCACAGCAATCAAAAGGCTGGAGACCCACACCTGAAAATCTATTCACTTATGAAGTTCTAACCTTCCAAATCAACCACTGGTTTTGTTATCTTTAACCAGATTCTCAAGTTACTCCTTATACAATAAATAAGGAGCATGAGTTGACTTCCTCAGTTCTTTCACAGCAACTTCTGAGCTCTTCCAATTAAAAACAAAAAGAAACAAATTCTGAGAACCTTATTCATGTTAGAGGAATGCTAAACCAAAGGGCCCCATAAGCATATGGACTCAAAGAGCACCAACTTTTTGTATGAAAGGGAGCCCACCTTCCAACGCTCTGACTCTAGTACTTAATTGGGCCTGCTATGGACATCTTGTAAACAAAAATAGAAAAAGATCAGCATCATAAAAAGTCATGTGTTTGGTCCTTTAATTTAGAATAAGGTTTATATAAAGTTCTAACCCATACTTTTCCAATAAAATGTACAACATTTAAGATACTAGAATCATCCAATTTCCATGATTTTTCAGAAACTAGACATTCAAAACTGGGACAAATATATCTAAAGGTGGGCCCCCTCTTCATGCAGAAAAGATGGAGCCCTTTTAAGTTCAGGCTTGATCTATGAACACTACACGTTCTAGATACAACACAGATATGAGCCTTTGGCCCTGCAGCTCCTTAAAAACCAAACATGGGCACATGGGAAATGAATAAATAAAAACTGAAGCTAAATTTAACAAAATCAAGAGAAGAAGCCAAGTAAAATGCAGCAGCTCCATTGAAAGTTATAATGAGAGTCCAAACCCCCACATGAAAGGCTGTTTTTTGGTTGGAGATAGTATGTTTGGAAGCGTCCATGCAAGTATTAACACAGGAGTCATGTACTGAATGGATATGAGAATGAAACACAAGGTGTCAAGTGCTCAACAGCTCTTTGGTTTAGCATTCCTCCTCGTATTATCTACTGTTATAGTTTGGCTATTTTCCATCTGTAGTGCTAGCTCAGCAGTGATGTACTTAAATTTCTGCATGGAAGGCCATCTTGATAGTGAGAAAATATCCAAAAGTTGAGAAAAAGAATCATGTACATGCTATAGTGTCTTTTGTATTTTGTCTTAAATTCTGAATTCCAACTACTGTTGCATTCATTCATTTCCATTTCATAAAACCAAGGAACATCTTTTTTGTTTCTTTCTAATTAAAGCACCCATTCGCTAGAATTTCACCTCTGGGTACCCTGATATATGTAAAGTACAATGAGGGGTCAAATATAACTTCCAAATGGGAGGATGCAAAATAAAATTAATCATGAAACACATTATAGATGTCAGTGGTTCTAAACACGAAACTTTGCTCTCTTATCAGTCATCACGAAAGCTTTAAGGCATCTATACATCTCAGGTTCCATATTATAGCAACTTACAAAGATAAAGCAAGAGTAAAATAATCAAGACAGCCATCAACATATGAAACTGACAATTATGACCACTATAAATGAATGGTTGCAAAGAGATATGCATTTTGTCATTTCATAACTTTTCTCACGAAATCTCTCTAACCTAATCAAGTGCATGTCCCCTATGACAAAGGAACCAGTTTACAGACTGCCAATCTTTATGTCCAGTGTTTCTACTATTACTGCTTCTAGCACATCACAAGGAAAGGCATCTGTTTATGGATACAAATGAAAATAAGAAATCCAATATTTCTACCACAACAAAATGAAAGTTTGCACAATATGTTACAGGGGAGTGTAGATGTCACAGTGATACTACAACCAACTGGCTAGATGTGATAAAGCTAAAGAGTATAGAATGATACCGGGAAATGTTTCTCGACGTCATTTACATCATCGATAAGTGATGCCCTAGGATCATCTAGTGAAATTGCAACTATTTTCCAGTCAAGCTCTCCCTCATCTATCATCGCCAGAGCAGCCAATGGCTTGACTCTGAGAATCTGACCAATCTTACCCTGGGCTTCACCTATCTCAACAACATCAACTACAAAGGACAAAGAACCAAAAAAGTTTAATTTTAGTGATTAAACGCAATTTCTTTCACCAAATAATTTGACATGATGTCAAATAAGTAGTCACAGCCCAAAAGGCGAAAGTACTAACAGACCTGGATCATTATCACCAAATGCCCCTTCAACTTCTGAATTAGCGTGAGATGGATCTTCCCATGTCTGCGGAAGCAAACCGTAGTTCCAATTTATGTTGTAGCTGAGAATAACATAAAGGAAAGGATCAATCAACACAAACTGGCAAAGCATAGGAGCATTTAAGTGCTGATCCAAGAAGTCAATTTACTCTAAAGATTACATGTACAAGTAAATTCATGCGCTGGACAGACACTAACAAGCTACCTGTCAAAAGGTACTGTGGGGTGCTGAATATGAAAAAACAGCCTCTCTTAGAAGAACATAATCCCATCAAACAAACAGTATGGGCAGCCAAAGAGTTCTTAATCTCTTATATAATCAAGAAGAATGCAAAAATAGTCCATACATCTATCTAATGATGGACATTTACATCTGTCCCCAATTACTCAGAATCAGGTTGAGCCAGTACCCAACAAATCCATTTTTGGCAGCTTATCATTTTCCAAAGGTCCAAAGTTTTGGATTAAACCACTCAAAAGAAACAAGGTGATGAAAATATGGAACGAAAGCCAGTTGTCTCTATTACTTGAAATGTTCTTTGACTGGTGTTACGACCAATTCTGTAGAAGTCTCTAGTACTAGCGACTTCTCAAGCATTCTCAGAATTTTCCAAGGTTATCACATTACATGCAGATTTTAGAAATGTAAAATCACTCCTACACATAGTTCGTTGGAATTAATATCTGGTTGTTTTAGTAATAGGACCTCATTTTTATTTCACATTTGTTATTAGTCACTAAAGAGAAGGGGAGCCTTGGCGAAATGGTTGAGTTGTCACCGTGTGACCTGGAGGTCACAGATTCAAGGCGTGGAAACACCCTCTTACAAAATGCAAGGTATGGATACCTACTATAGGCCCTTTGTGGTCCTCCCCTTCCTCGGACCCCGCATATTTGGGAACTTCATGCACCGGGCTTCCCTTTTTATTTATAATTAGTCACTAAAGAGTGTTAGAATTCCCTAAAGCACTATCACAGCCAACCAAACAATTATTTGCAGAATGAGGATTTTCATTATATAAACAAAAGTGCATATCGCCTCATCTAAATAAAGGACTATGTCAAACAACTTATTTTTGAACACCTGTTTCCAAGAGGTTGAGTTTTCCCAGGCCTCTAACAGCTTGTTTTCTCTTTTGAATGATGAAGGAATTCAGTATAAGACCCAGATAGAAAAGGATGATCAAGGAGAACCTCACATATCTTGTCAATTCAGCCAACAAATAGAGCTAGAAGTCCCCAAGTCATTTAAACTGTTTAACTCTTCTGGAATACCAATCCCTTTCGATCATTGACTCACATAATAATGATCATCAAGTGGTATAACAAGCAGAAAAACATACGGATAGTATCGTAGCTTTCCCTTCTTCGTGTCCTGCTTTATGGGAGTGTATGGCTCTTTAGTAGCAACCTCCATCTTTGCACTGCTTTCTTTTGGTATTTCAACAATAAAGTTAAAGGCACCATCCCCTAGTTGCAGTGGAATATCATGCCAAGGTGAAACCTGCAAACTCATGGAACTTTTAAGAATGAATATATCTTGCCTACAAATTTTAGATACACTGCTTCAATAGAAATATGGACAGAGAAACTTTCCTACAGTTTATTGATGCATTGTGTGTGTGTGTCAAAAAGATAAGCACTAAGCAGACTCGTGATGTCCTGATCAAGACGAAACATAATGCATTGTGTGTGTGTGTGTGTGTCAGAAAGAGCTTAACGTTAAGCACAAAGCAGACTCATGATGTCCTGATCAAGACAAAACATAATGAATTGTGTGTGTGTGTGTGTGTGTGTCAGAAAGAGCTTAGCGTTAAGCACTAAGCAGACTCATGATGTCCTGATCGAGACAAAACATAATGCATTGTGTGTGTGTGTGTGTGTGTGTGTGTGTGTGTCAAAAAGAGCTTAACGTTAAGCACTACGCAGACTCATGATGTCCTGGTCAGAAAGAGCTTAATGTTAAGCACTAAGCGTGTGTGTGTGTCAGAAAGAGCTTAACGTTAAGCACTAAGCGTGTGTGTGTGTGTGCGCGCACGCGTGCGCATTTAACATTTGAAAACACAAGACTTGCAAAGGAGTTTAGATCCAGCTACACTGCAGTTCTCAAATTTGAAAACGCAAGACTTGCAAAAGATGCACAGGTAAAAATACATTTCTCACAGAAAACAAGTAATTCTGTAAAGAGACCAAATCAAGTGACTTATTAGAGTTCCTTATAACCCTTCAGCATACTTGGAGTTAAGTTGTCCCCTTAAGATAGGTGCAAGAGGAAAAGAATTGACTACAAGTGCATACATACGTGGGCTTGGTACTTCGATACAATAAAACATTACAAATCTCTGATGCCTAGAATGTGACAACCGAATACATCAAGAACTGTTTAATATCCAGATTAAGGTGCAGTAACTCCTAGATAGGAGGCAAGAATAAATCATCAATGGGGTTGATTCAATGATCAAGAATCAACAGCATGAAATTTGTGAATGCCAATGAAGAACATCTATACAAAACTAATCCAACATCAAGGAGCTCTTGTAAAACCATACAAAGCTTAAATAGCTGTGGAGGAAAATGAGCCAAATGTACATGGCTAAAGAGAGCCTCACAATATCTTGTTATGTAGAACACACTGAGAACAAATTTCCCTTCCTCAATGTCCCTTCATCTAGATGACAAACCATTGTGTAGAAGATATAGAATAAGTGTACATTGTCCTGCTAAAATCTCAGTGAAGTGGGAACTGTAACATTCCAAATATATACCCAACCATACTGATTCTGCAAAGCCCTAGCATTTTCTCATAGAGGAATAGACTAGTTCAGTAAAATCATTTTATCCAAGAGGCAAAACTTGGGTTAAATGTTACAGAACTGCATCTTGGGTAGAAGATAAAGTAACAAACCATGCACAATGTACAGAAGCAAGTGATTCAAATAAACAGAAATACAACAAGTTAGCTGGAAGGTGGCAGCTGAAATCATGGTTAGCTAGTTCACCTTAACACATTGCAAATTAGACATAGGTTTTTGGGGATAAACTAGACAATTAGGAAATGGTTCCCACCTTCATATTTTCACTAACAAATGCTGCATTGCAAATCTCTAATACTTAAACAAACTAACCAAGAATAGGTTGCTAATGTTGAAATCACTTTTGAATCTACGTAGTAACTTAAGCGTCATGGCCAATATAAATTTACAAAACAATGGATATGCCTGAGAAATATGGTTTGACAAAGAATTAAAATTGGTTAAGTATCTGCCTGCGAAACACAAGATCCACATAACTGATGATCATGGCAGACCTTTACCTAGGTTTTGTATTCACAACCCATCATTTTATAAATTTAGAAACTTTGATATTCATATGAGTTATCTAAAAGTTAGTATTTTCCATTTTTTTATGTAAGGAGCACTAACAATTGTTTAAGAGACAAGAAGCTCTCTCATGATTCCAGGAGTTTGTGTCGGCAAATGAATCGCATTATGTCTTGCAATAGAATAGTGCAGGGAACATTTCGTTATTATTTGAGCACACTAATTTGTTATATCATTAAAAAAACAGGAACTGCATGTCCACATTCAGACATGGAACCAACCTATCCTACAGCTACATTGATCATAGTTTAAATTTCAAGGCACCCATAGGGATTCCGAAAATGCCTGGCCAACTCAACCCGTCAACCTCGAGCCTCAAAGTCCAAAGTTTACCTGAATTTTAAGTGAGAGTCAGCTTAGTTCTAAATCAACAAGAATAAATGTTCAAGATCAGATCTTCTTAGAGACCCTAAGTAGCATCAGAAAAACAAAGCTGGAGCTTTTACCTCAAGATGAAAATTTAGAATTTGGAAATGTTCACTCTATAGGAGAGAATGAATATAATGATATAGAGAAACCTGGTCAATAAATGATCAAATAAGTCTTAGTGAACCACTGCAGGCCAGAATGCATATGTTTCCTGAATTCAGGTTCCTAAAATCCGGACTGGGAGGTTTGATATAGACTAGGATTTTATCAATTGGCTTTATCGACAAATCTTGAATAAGCAAAAGTTGTTTGCATCATATAACCATATCATCCATGTAATGAAAGTGCATGTATAAGACAATAATCACTTTATTTGAAAAGAGTTGAATAAAGCACCAAACTCTTCACTCTTTAGTTTATGCCTTTACCTCAAAGCTCCCAAGTCATTAGAACACCAATTTGGTTCTGAGATTACCAAAAGCAAAAAAAATAATTCATAATACTATAGCAAACATGACAAAAGCGATGAGTATTCAGGAGCACCAAATGTAGTAGACACTTTGTTCATTAAGTAAAGGATGGATGAGTATCCAAGTGGAAGTTGGCTAACCAAAAGACAAACAGTACTAATTTAGCCAGACCACTAAAACACAGAATTGCGCTGTGATAATCGGTGATCGAGGCCATTCATATTCTGGACCAGTCTAAGATGGGTCATGCCCCACATCCATCAAACAATACTAACCCTCTGCTTGTTAATGTATACCATTGCTTCTGACGATTCCGTATAGTACAGTTCACATAACGTGCAACAAGAATCATTTAAAGGAGCAGATCTCCCGGGCATGACATATTTAAACTGAGGCACAGAAGATGAAAGGTTCCGATCATAGAAAATATGGGCTCAACTTGTGCTTCTAAGCTGACTTAAGCTATACGATGTGGCGACTACCGAGATAGAACCTCTTGCAACAATGTATATTTGTGTGTGTGTGTGTGTGTGTGTGTGTAAGAGGGAGAGGCGAAAGGGTCCTTGGAATGACTGAATTTACAAATTCTAGTCAATCCAAGCTCACTTTATCCTCGTGAAAGTGGAGACAACGATAATTCAAGAAGAACCCAAAGAGAACACAAGGAAGAGGAGAAAAAGAAAGGAGAGAAGCATAAACGATTACAGTATTTACCGTCAGGAGACACACAAACATACATGAAAATAACGGAAGACCCATAATTACAGAAGTGAACGAGAGAAAGAAACTGACCTTTTTGCATGAATTGTCGACGAAAAAAACTCTGTAATCAAGAGTTTCAGGCTGCCCCTCTTCTTTGATGTGTACTTCAGGCTTGTAGAGTGCTCTGCAAGTGAAATTCCTTCTGGGTTTGGTGAAATGGAGTGCCTTTTGTTTCAAGGAGAAGGGCTTCTTGAGAAAAATGCTGCCATGAAAACCCTGAAGTGCTCCTGCTGCTAAGACCCTCGCGGCTGCCATTATTGTGCAGGAAATCCAGGTAGCGAATATGCCGAGAAGCTTGGATCTTTATGACTCTCTCTCTCTCTCTTATTTTGCTTGGGGCCTTCTCTTTAGTTCCACCGAACATGGTAATGGGAGTGCTGTTTTGGATTGGAATTTAGATGGGCCCACGAGATCAACCACTCAGCCACGTAGCACAAGAGGTCTAGACAAAGTGGGACCTTCATTAGAGATGAGACATAGGCTGAAATCCGGCGTCCCAAAAATTTGCTGGATCCTACTGAGATCATCCTACCCACTCACATCTCATGATATCACAATTCCCTATCTAATGCATTGAAGAAACAAATGTCTAAAGTCTAATCTCCAATGAATCCAACTCACAACTTCTTGATCTACCGGTCAGAGGAGCTAGTCAGATCGTGCAAAGGTGTAGAATTGGTGAAATTTGGACCCAATGCAGAACTTCTCAAGTTTTCTGAGGGAATGCAGTGGATTCTTTCATGGGAAGGACGACTATTGATTAGTTTGTCCATGTTTTTCTCTAATTACTAGCTCAGCCGGTCTCTGTCCCCACCTTCTCTCCTTTCCTACTCCACTTCACATGTTTCGCTTCCCCTTTCACTCCCGTGTTTGGTGTTTTTAGGTGAGAGTCACATGCTCCATGCATGCTTCATGGTGCCATGATCAATCTAGATTGTTCACTTGGTAGCCATAGTCTTTGATTGTTATGCTTAATCCGTCATCTAGTCTAGTTTTAAAACGTAGAAAATGAGGACTAAGGATACCAAGGTATTCATGCCTTCCTCTAACAAGAAGTTTTTCTTTTGATAAAGTGCCAATCTAAGGCTCCAACAAGTGAAGTGAGTAGTATCAAAGGTTCAAGATCCTATTGGTTGAGGCCAACCATGTTTTTCTTTTGTTGTTGATATCTCCACACTCCTTTCTAAAAGGCACACGCCCAACCCCTTTAGTCACAGGCTAGAACCCTAAATGAGCCTACCTTTTGCAAGATCCAAACCCTCCACAATCTTGTTTAGATAATTTTAACATATGCTTGTTTAAGTTGAAAACTGACATGAGAATTATTTATAGTGACTAAAGGGCAGCCCTAGTGCATGAAACTCTCGTGTACGTAGGGTCCAGGGAAGGGGCGAACTACAAGGGTCAATAGTACAAAACCTTAACTTACATTTTGCAAGAGGCTGCTTCCACGCCTTAAACCCGTGACATCAAGATCACACAACGACAACTCTACTGTTGCGCCAAGGCTACCCTTGTAGGAGGTGACACAGGAATTGTGTATAGTGACTAAGAATAAAAAAATGAACGAGACTTTCAAGTTTCAATGCATAAGTCATATAGGAGGTGAATTAGATTGTGAACAGATCTTCCAATAAGTGGCCTTTGTTCGAGTTTTTGTGCTGCCAAATAGTGAGATGGGGGTGTAGATGTCATGCGTCAAAATAAAATAAGTAGTGTTTTGAAGAACAAGTCTCTTATGAGCTTAAACCACCTTTTTATCACCTTATACAAAAAAACAAGAATTGTTTTACTTGTTAATTATTTATTGACTTGATGCACCAAACTAGTGAGGTTGGAATGATGTTGATCAATAAGTAACTCTTTTTAAGCTAATGATCTGTGCCATTATACAGAGCAAATACCCCTCCTACTTTTAAGGGAGCAGCATTAATTCTAAGTGGCAAGTTTAGGAAATTCAACAAAACTAAAATATATATACATTAGCCTTTTATTGTGTGTAATTCAAATATGTTTTCTTTCTCATACATCACTTATAGAATTCAATTTGAATACATATACGAAGCCTTCTTAGGTTTAGGGTTTTGATAACTATCTCTCACTACACAACATGAGAGGAAAGGGTATTTTTCAGAACCGTTATCCACTTCCTTAATTCCTTATTCCTTACAGGGGTTATTCAACATATATGTACCTTACAGTTTGTCATGTTACAAACTTTATAAATGTTAGCAGGTTATAAGTAACTTTTGTATCTATGTAGCCAATATCTATATAGTTTGCCTAGATATAAAATTTTGTCCTTTTTTTCATCTAGACAACATTCATAACTTGCCAAGCTATAAATTTTTTTTATCTTTTTCTAACATTCAAATACTAATAAAATATATTTTTACCAATAAAATAATGTTAGGTACACTTACAGAAATAATAGATAAATACAATGGGCCCATTGTGGGTAGGCTAAATATGCATGTGGCCTCATTTAAATAAAGCTCAAATTTCTGATTATTGGCTTTAAAAAGCATCATATATTTAGTCTAGTCTAAAATAAAAGGGCAGCCTAGTGCACGAAGCTCCCGTGTATGTGAGATCTAGGGAAGGGGCAAATAGTCTAACCTATAGATACATAAACTTATAATTATACGTATGTGGGTCCATCATTAACAAAATCATAACTATACTTGCATATGCGCCCACCAATACATACACAACACTTGTAACTATACCTATTTATAGGCCAACTCATGTTTATGTGAAGGGGTACCTTAGCGCAACGGTAGAGTTGTTATCATGTGAGCTAGAGGTTGCAGGTTTAAAATATGGAAACATCCTCTTGCAAAAATGCAAGGTAAGGCTACATATTATAGACCTTTGAAGCCCGCCCTTCATTGTATGTATGTATGTATATATGTAGATATCTACATATATATATATATATATATATCGGTGTATGTGTGTGTGTGGGTGGGTGGGTGGGTGGGTGTGTAAACTTGGATGATATACAATGTCAAGCAGTGGTCTTATGATCATAATATTTTTTTGGAAGTTAGACAAACACACTCTCAAGCACAGCCTCAAACCCTATCACCAAAGTGAGAGACTCCTCATGCCAATAACTAGAAGGCTTTGAAAGCAATAGTCTTATGCTCATAATATATGATGTCACAATAATAAATGAAAAAGTAAAAATCATACCATATATTGATTCTCACAAAATCAATTTTTAGAGAAGTGGATTAACCGTTAAGATTTGATTTCTAAGGATCAACAATCCCTACATTTACATGTAGTAAACTTGCGGTTTGGTATTTTAAATCAATGGCTAGACATAATAATTAATTAATCTTTATGAATAATTCATAGTATGGCACACCAAAAGAATACATCTAGATCATCTAAGAGCATATTGTATAAGAGTTGGACCAGTACATTAATGTTTTGGATCATATCAAATAGCTAGCCTTACATGGACTTTTGCCCAAGATTACCAAGGACATACTTGTGTAGCTCACAGACATGTGGGGCTTAAAATTTTAGTGATACAAACTGTTCAACTATTTGCATTACTAATACTTTAAGCCATCTGGACCATTAGTACGTAGACAATCAAATAATATTAAGAGAGAGAAATAGGAAATAATTATACCGTAAGCCCATAAAATGTATAGCTTGACAAAAAAGAAGTGTTCACGTGAATTTTGCCAAACCTCAAATATGCTAAACTTTATACTAGGAATGGGGTCTTGAATCTTCTTAAGAATCTTGACCTTCAAAACTTGTATTAATTGAATAACATAGAGCTTGAAGCTATAAAGTTAAAGCATCCTTACATTTACAACAAAAAACATATAGTTCGGAATCTACAAATTTGAAGCTCCTCAACGTTTATGTTCAATAGCATGTATCTCTTCAAGATGCATGTAACTTGGCAAGTTATAAGATACATCCACATTGAATAGTGGTCATTAGTAAAATGGAACATGGCCAACAAATGTCAAGTGTAGTTGGCCACGAATAACTCAATATCTCCCTTGGAATGTACTTGGTCATATGTTCGAGTCACTGCTCACCTCTTTGACTAGGGATTAGATTTTAGAGTTTGCGTGAGTTATTTGCTTTATAATTCTTCAATAAATAAATAAATAAGGAACATAGTAATGCATGTACACACACATAATAAAATTTTCAAAGCATGGTTTATCCATCTAAGAAATGTTCTCGTAGATAAACGGTTGAGATATGACAAACAATGAAGAAAATGGCCCAACAAGGAAAAAATTTAGGGATTAACTTTAACATTACATATAGAGTAACATTAAAGAGACTAAGTTGTGGAGCTACGTACCTAAATTTTGCTTATAGTAAGTAGGATTGTAGAATATAGAGAAGGATAGTGATATGTGCCCTTTTATCTTCATGAGCCCCTCACTAAATAATAAGAGTGGATATAACTCTAAAGATGCCTAAGTTTTTAAAAATCCGAACCATTCATAATGTTACCTTTAACTTAGGTGTCATGCTCTAGAATTCTCAACCATTGGATAATCCTACCAACTCCTACTTTAAGTTATAAAAAAGATAGTGAAACTCTTTACCATATATTTTCTAATTCATGAAAACAATAACTAGGACCATCCAATGAATAAGAATTTCAAAACATGGCCAATCTAAGGACAATATTGTGAATGATTAGGAGCTTCAAAAATCTCGGCCTACCTAGAATTATAACCATTCTTACCATTTAGTGAGGGGCTCATGATGAAAAAAGATTGTTCATTATGGCTTCAATGGCAAATGCTATTCTATTGATGTGGCAATAAAAGTTTAACTTAGGATAGAGATAAAAGTGTAACTTAATAAAACATTCTTATCTCTCTCATAACTTAGACTTTTATTGCCAAGTAGAAAAGCATGATCTGTCATGGCAATTGCAATGAATAGCTACAATATGCACACAATGATATAATCGTGATGAGACCAGTTGAATCATATAATTTAGAGAGAGAGAAAATAATATTAAAATAGAATGGTAACCTATTCTAAGTAGTTCATTCTACAAAGATAGAGAGATAGCACGAGGAAAAGAAGGAGACCTTAATCATTAACTCTTAGATACTGATATCAATATTGAAAATTTGAAATGAATAGAGAAGATTGTTTAGAGAGAAAAAGGAGTTATTGTAATATGCACTTATGGAAAACCTTTTTATTTTTTATTTACTAAAATTTACTAAAATAAAGAATGCAAAAATCATGTAGTGATGTATAAGCCCCTTGTTTTTCCTCCTAAGCCCCTCACTAAATTATATGAATGGCTATAATTGTACTTGGGCTTGATTTTTAAGATCCACATTGTTGAAAATGCTGATTTATCGTCCAAAACTTACATTCATTGGAAGATCCCTAGAAACTACTACATTTATTTATAAAATGGATGGTGAAACTTCTTACTGTCCATTTTACAACTCAAGCAAATAGTAGGTTGGATCACCCAATGGGTGAGAATTTCGGAACATGGTCCATCCAAGTCAGGAAAACACTGTAAATGAGCCGACTCTTAAAAAATCTAGGCACACCAAGATTTATAGTCATTCATACAATTTAGTGAGGGTCTCATCAGGAAAGCATAGTGTAATAACCTGAATTTTTAAGTCCTATTTTAGAAATTAGAATATTGAAAGAGAGATTTTATAGAAATCAAATTTGGTGGAAATATCCCATAATTAGATTCTACTCAAAAATTGAAATCCAATGATATAAAGAATGCTGGAAACGAAGATCAAATGACAAAGTTATGGACGTTGATTGAGGGCATTTTAGTAATTTTAAATCCAAAAAGGAAAAGAGTTGGAAAACGCAAGTGGTCATTTTGATAATGACACCCCCTTCATCACTGCCGCGTCACCCGCATCTGCGCTGACCCCATTTTTTCGGTCAGCCCCTGTGGTGCCGGGAGAAATGGCAGCACCGCCAAGGAGAGCAGCGTGCCACCGTCTTCAAAAGGGTTATAAAACTGGGTTATAAAACCCCTTCTCCTCTGGCTACCAGGAATAACTCTAGCTACCCCTATTCTCTGTGTTTTACGTCAACATAGGGTTCTAGCAAAAGCTTCATAAAAAAACCCCTTTTTCCCGCGTTTTCTAGCATCGGTCCCAAACTTTTCCTTCTCTTTTCCCTTCGTTTCTTCTCTTTTCCTTTCTCCTCCGCCAACTACTATTATTTTCCCTGTCTCCGGCAAATTGGGTTTCCCCTGGTTTGTACGTTCTCCAACGACCTGAGTTTTTCCAGTGGTGGAGAGTAAACCACACCATCGGAAAACCCATCTAACCCTCTGGAGCATAATCAAGTAAATCCTTTCCTTTTCCCCCATACCATTTCCTTTTTCGTGTCAAGATAAGCTTAGATCCATACCAAATCTACTCTCATCGGCTGGACATTGCCGGTGAAAACAAATCCATTGGATCTGATCTGGAAAGCTAGTAAGGACCTCTCGGATGGATGATTCGAGCTGTCCAATGAGTCTGTGGGACCCGAAAACCCTAAAAAACTTAAGATAGTGGAAACACTGAGGCATCTTGGATGTTGATAAGGGACCAAGGTTATTGGACGGTTCAAATTGGATTGTCTCATCATGTCGACCTGATCAGGTACCCGAGACGCACATGCATAACGCACAACTAGAACGTGCGCTCTGGAGCGTCCTTCGACACATGCGGGCATACGGGTGCAGTCTCAGTTCAACCAGGATGCAGCCACGCCCTAGGAACTATGACAACGGGCCCATCTTATCTCGTTCTGGATCTAGAGATCAAATCTGGATCATTTATTTGATCTAAAAACTAAAATTGCAATTAAGAAAGCTATATAACTCTGATTGATGATCTAAAAAGCCTGTTGCTTTCGTCTTGACGATGCGGACCTAATAATATAATAAAATTTAGGATCAAAGAACTATTTAATGTAACCATAGCCTAAAAACCATAGAGATCACATAGATCTATGAGATCAAAGATGATCAGATCTCATAAATTGATCTTTTGGATGTATTAGGAGAACAATATGCCATGATCAACCTTAAGCAACATACATCATCCTTTGAATTGTAGATCTGATCGTTCAAATCAAATGCGATTCCGATCTAAACATTAGGACAAGCAATTTATGAGATTAGACCATTCAATAACAAGATCTTGATGACATAAAAGTTATCGAAGGTAATCTAATCATTAAACATTGGATCTATAGGTGAGATCTAGCCTAGAAACATACTAATCAATGATCTATAGCCTTAAAGGATAGATCTAGCCATTGTTCTATAAATCTAACTAATGATTTATAAAGAATAAAAATAATACTTTGATTCTTATTCCCAAATAATATCCAGGACCTCACAAAGGTGATCCAGGATTAGAATTGAAGAAAAATGGGATCCAAGTGACATCATTGAGGTAGGTTGTGAAAACCCCAATTTTTTTTGGAATTAATTAGAATTTTTATGAAAATCGAAGTGAAATATTATATTTAATATAATATTACTTTTTTAGAAAAAAAAAAAATCAAGTCTTGAAACATAGATATTTGAAATCATATTGGAAAAACCAGTTAGAATGATTGTAAGAACACTGAAATCTGAGCTCGAGGTGAAATATCCCTATTTTTCTTGATTTTTGTGAATTTATATTTACCCATATGGGTAAAATAGTCATTTTACTTTTGTGTGGGGCTCACAAAAGTTAGCTGAGCTGGGGTATAGATAGTACAAGGAATATCAAGAATGAAAAATAAACATGATGATGAATCTCTTTTGATTTTAATAAGAAAAGAATAAAAATTATTTTTTAAGAAATAATATAAATTAAATTAAATTAATTCAAAAACAACTATATAAATACCCCTCCCACCATTCACATGAAATTTCAGATCACTAGACTCTCTCTCTCTCTCTCTCTCTCTCTCTCTCTCTCTCTCTCTCTCTCTCTCTCTCTCTTTTCTTTTCTTTTTCTTTTTCCTTTTCTTTTCTCTCTCCTCCTCCCTTTACAGCTGCAAAGCACATCTGCGGGCACACCGAGGGGAATATTCCCCCCATCTGTTGGGTGCATCTGCAAACGTGTCGTCCTCAATAAGACTAAGGTTTTGGCCTGGAAACCCTTATCCAATTAAGCATTCCATTACAACAGTTGGATTCAAATCTCCACCATTGGATCGATTTGGGATGACCTGATCTATAAAAGCCCCAAGATTTCAAATTGATTAGGGGTGTATTCACTGATGAAATCACCAGAAAATAGCAACTCCAGCATCTTTATATTTTCTGGCGTGGATCTCTTTTTTTTCCAACTATATTCTTCAATTCTGGACACTTTAGGTAGGTTTCTTATCCTCCACTCTATCTATTCCATTAGTTTTTAGAGCAAGAAGATCATCAGACTGAATTCTTGCCTAGATTTCTCCAGTGTATCTAGTACCAGTGATCTAGCCTGAAAACACCGGTGAAATGTGATTTTTTGGAGATTTTGAGCTGTTGGATGGATTCTTGGGGTACAAAGTGCTTCTAGATTTGTGAGATCGGGGGAAAAGTTGATCCGACAGTCCAGATTGAACTGTCTCAACTGATTCCCTTTGATCAAATCCTAGGATGCCGCAGGGTAACGCACATGAAAAAGGACCCTGTAGGAGTGTCTTTGGCGCGCCCTCTGCGTGCGATGCGAGGGGTCTCCGCCTAACTAATCTGAAACTTCAAATCTTAATTCAGAACTCATTTTAACTCCAAATCAAAATCGAAAAGAAGCTTTGAATTCCTGGTGAAGAGTAGAATCTAATGGAAATATAAATTTTAAGTATTATATTCACTATAAATTTCTATAAATCACAAAGTGGTACTAGTTCCAAAGATTAGTCAAAGCAGATATGATCAGACCTTAGAATTCTGATCCATTAGTGACATAATGATGTGATAACTTGAATAAATGGACTAGATGTAATTGATTTGGAAGATATTAAGATCTTGACTATTAAAAGTAATAAAATCCTTGAAAATATATAATAATCTCTTTGATCAGATTAAAAATACATAATAATCTTCTCATTTACAATAAATAGAGTATATTTAATGTAGAAGATATATATATTTTACACATGATCTTATTCTGATAACTATAGATTGATTATAATTACCTTAGAATTGTTTATAAATTAACAAATGATGTTGAAATAAATACAAAGTGATTAACTAAGTA
This sequence comes from Warburgia ugandensis, assembly GCA_035236585.1. NCBI lineage: Eukaryota > Viridiplantae > Streptophyta > Magnoliopsida > Canellales > Canellaceae > Warburgia > Warburgia ugandensis. Next base: position 79,849,426 of record CP141130.1, read on the forward strand.
ATTATGAAATTACTTAAGACAACAAATGATGTTGAAATAAATACAAAGTGATTAATTAAATAATTATGAAATTACTTAATGGGTAGAATGAAAAATTTTGAACTACATAAGTTGGACCCAATGGAGGCTTGTGATTTTGTTTTAAGACAAGCTTATGCCTGGAGATGCCAATGCTAGGAGAGTTATGAGGGTATGACCACATACTCTCTAAAACTGATTATGATGATGATACGGTGCCCAAAGAGAGGCAAAATGTTGGGTGGGGCAATTATGGGAAGGCCGCCACTCTGATAGCCATGGTTCCCCCATACAAACATGGATTTGTATTTTCCACAGTGGTATTAGTAGAGTATTAAGTAGTTTTTTGGGCGCGCTGTACGGATTGAGACTGCAAGCATGGTAATCCTTGATTATTTTGCATTATGATGCAATTGACTATGGCATAATAAGATGCCTTATGTTATGGTATAATGAGATGCCTTATGTTATGGTATGATGAGACGATGTTATATTGGAGGATAATTCCCAATATAGTATGATTAAATATTAACACCTAGTGTTAATATTTAAATCAATTTGAAAATGAGATATTATTGATGATATTGACTATATTCACGATTTTAAATGATTTTATTTATATGTAGTATATACATATAATTCATATGAAGAGTATGTAATGACTATATGGGCGTGTATGTAAACCACTGGATCGATCCTGATTTTAATAAAAGTATTTCTATTGTTATTCAATGGAAGTTTTATTTTACACAAAAATCCATGGATGATAAGTAATTTGAGGTGACACTCGAGTTTTTGACAAATCAATTTCAAAGAAAATATGTTTTCGCTATTTATATTTTAAACTTTTTCAAAATCAGGGCCCTACCTTTGCAAATATTTATGAAAATGTGTTTTAAAAACCTGGGTCATCACATAGGTAATCTAATGCTACTAAGTTTTCAAATGCATTCCAAAATCTAAATGAATTAGTTGACTCTATTATCATGTTTAGTATGCTTTTTGAGAAATGATATTATTATAATGAGCATGTGGATTGTCCTAATGATTTATGATCTTGAATGCGATTGCTTGCATATTTCATGGACAGTTTTTATATATGCATTACTCGCATGTTTTGAAACTAGTTGCATAAATTGCATGATTTATGATTATTGAGATTTGGAATATATGTATATATATATATATATTCGGGCTAATGAGCCTAGTGGGCACTATGTTGAGATGTTGTTTATGTATGGGGTGGGCCTCTCGGCCTTTAACCACCAAAGGTGGTAAGTATCATTGCCCAAAGTGGCATCGTCTCTTCCTCGACTTATATGATAAATAGGGATGACCATTGGAAGTATTCACGACACCCTTTTTGAGGACATATCCCTAGTCACTATGGAGGCTATTGTGAGCATGGTCTCTAGATACTGGAGCCACACAATTTCAGGATAGGTTCTGGTCGTGAGCATAGTGAGCCTTATGATTTTGATTTTGATATTGATATTGATATGCATATTGCATTGAGATGGTAGTTCACGAGTACTCGTGACCAGTCAACTTGATGTGTTCGTCGAGATACCCACATACATGATATTTATAATGGGTTTGAGATGCTATCATCTATTTTGACCGATTACTACTTTAAGAATTTCATAATAATTATTATTTTATGAATCATTGACTTTGACTAGTCAGCTTGATGTGTTCGCTGAGATTTTAGTACATGGATTGATTGATTACTACTCTATGATTTTTGTAATATTTATATTGTTGATTATTGGATTTCGATAAAAGATTTCATGGTTGAAAATGTGTAAATGAGCTTATGATTTATGCATAAATATGCACGTTTACATAAAAAGGAATTACATGATTTTTACATGGAAAGCACCTCTTGAAATTATGCATGCTGTATGCAGTGTTTTCAAAATAGTAGTATCAGATCACCTACTGAGTATGAGGAATACTCACTCAAATATATTATTTTTACAGATTAGCTCTAATAGGATTAGAAGAAGCATCAAGAACTATTAGTGTTGTAATCCAGTGAATGAAGATAAAGACAAGAATGAATGTAAGTATATGACCTATCCTTTGAACATGTATATGTAATTATCACAGTTGGGCTATGAGCTATGACTGGATAAATCTAGGATGCATATATGTTCGTCTTAATTTTAAAAATTACTTTGTTCACCTTGAAAGCAAATGACACTAGGGGTTTTCAAAATGAATTTAAAATAAAAGATTTTTTCTGCTACATTGCATTTACTTTTATAAAAAGTGTTTTCAAACAGGGATATTCTGCATTAGGAATTAGTTTTGCATTTAAAAATGCATGTGAAAACCTGGGTCATCACACACGGGGCATATATCATTACCCTAAAAATAACACTTAGTTAGAGAGAGAGAGAGAGAGAGAGAGAGAGAGAGAGAGAGAGAGAGAGAGAGAGAGAGAGATGAGAGCTTATCACAAAAGAATAAATTCATGTTTCTTAAAAAAACTATGAAAAGACTTAGAAGAAAATAAAATTGAATTTTTTATTTTTAGTATAAAATTTTATCCTTCCATTATTACTTTCATGCTTTATAATCATGTTTCAAAAAAATAAAAGAAAGAAAGAAAAGAAAAGAGGTATTTCCCATTATCTAGCTTAGTATATTCTCTTTCATTAGTATAACAGTTAAAAAAAAGAAAAAGATTATACTTCTAGTGTTTCTAGTGTTGTCTAAGACATCTTTTTAAAATGTATTCCTTGCTTATCGAGAAGATCACTTTGATGTTTGTAGTTTTCTTTGAATAATTTTCTAGCACTTATAAATTTTTTCAACTTCTAGTTTTGATTCATCGCATGTTTTATGATGCTTTTTCTAATCTCTAGGTTCTTGATTTCATCTTTTCTTTTAAATTGATATTTGTACTTTTCAAGTGTTATTTAAATATTTCCCTTGTTTCTAGCAAGATCGTAAAAAAAAAAAAAAAAAAAGTGTGTGTTCTAGCATTTTTTCAATTTTTAGGTAGTTTCTAGCTTCTAATTTTTTATTTCTAGGAAAGGGCATGCAGCTAGTTTTCTAATTTTCATATTTCTAAAGTTTATTGCATTCTCAATTTGTTTTGCCTCTAATTGTTTTCTTCTAAGGATATGTTGCTAGCCTTTTAGCTTTGGTTCTTTATGTTCTATATGTCAACTTCTAAGTGTTTGCCATGGTATTTATAGTTACTATACTAATACATAATCATGATCTTTAGCTTAATCTATGCTTCATGATTGGTTTTTGTTACATTCCATAATTTGGTTCATTTCATGATTCATGCTTACTTTGTGTTTATGGTCATACTTAATTTCTTTTTATAACATGTCTCTAGCTTTGTTCCATGCTTCATGCTCAATTTCTTGGTTCCATCTATTTTGGTTCATTCTCTGTGTGAAAACCCCAATTTTTTTTTGAATTATTTGAAATTAATTGCAATTTTTTATGAAAATTGAGGTGGAATATTATATGCAATATAATATATATTTTTTTAGAAAAAGAATCAAGTCTTGAAACATAGATATTTGGAATCATATTCAAAAAATTGGTTAGAATGATTGTAAGCATACTGAAATCTGAGTTCGAGTGAAAAATTCCTATTTTTCTTAATTTTTATAATTTTACATTTACCCAAAGGGGTAAAATGGTCATATCACTTTTGTGTGGGGTCCACAAAAGTTAGTTGAGCTAGGGGACATCCAGCACAAGGAATATCAATGATAAAGAACAAACATGATTAGGAATCTCTTTTGATTTTAATAAGAAAATAATAAAAATTAAAATTTTTAAGAAATAAAAAAATTAATTAAAATAATTCAAAAATAGTCCTTTAAATACCACTCCCACAATTCACACGAAATTCCAGATCCCTAGACTCTCTCTCACTCTCCCTCTCCCTCTCCCTCTCTCTCTTTCCTCCTCTTTCTCCTTCTCTTTCTTTTTCTTTTCTTTTTCACTTTCCAGCCATAGCAGCGGTCCCCACAAGTGCCCAGCACGGGAACCAACCTATGCCAGGATGGAAAGTCGGGGGACCCACCTTCCACCCTACCCCTATGACGAACATGCCGGCTAGGGTTTTTCCCCAACCCGACAATTTCACCGTGGAACTCCTATCTCCGGAAAAAATCACCGAAACTGGAACCCATATTTCGATTCTTCTTACCTTCTTCTTCAAAACCCTCCCCATTTCTTCTCCAGCTCTGGCAAACGACCCAACTATAGTGATTTACTAGTGAGCATAGACAACAGTCTGTACCCACCAAAATCTTTTCTCTTCGACTTTAATCTCTACTCCAAACAGGATCCAGGTAGGTTCCCTCCTTTTTCCATCTATTTTTTGGCCAAAACAAGTAAGAATCACCAGTGAATCTGTTCCACCGGTGAAACAGATCTAGTGACCTAGGTGGAAATCACCACTAAATTGATCAGATGTTGGAATTTTGAACCGTTAGGTTAGTTCAGAGGGTCCTAAAACCATAGGATGTGAGATCACAGATCCATTTCCATGTGATATGGATGTAGATCTGGTTGACTGTTGATCTGACGATCCATATCAGACCATCTCAATAGATCTCCAGAGATCTGACTCCGAGACGCACTCCGCGAGATACACAAAGCGATCTCACCATGGGCGCGCCTCCATGTGTGCTCATGTGTGCGTAGCGTCGCGTCTAGATGCAATCTGAACCGTCTAAAATTTTAACTGAAATCTTGTTTTTGCAATTTAGAGCTCATTTTAACTATCAATCAAGATCGAAAAGAAGCTCTGAATTCCTGGTGAAGAGTAGGATCTAATGAAAATATAAAATTTAAGTTTTATTCACTATAAATTTTTGTAAATCCCAAAAAGTGATACTAATTCCCATGATCAGTCAAATCTGACATGATCATATCTTAGGATTCTGATCCAATAGTGACCTAATGATGTAATAACTTAAATAAATAGATTGGATGTGACTGATTTGGCAGATCTTAAGATCTTGACCATTAAAAGTAACAAAATCCTTGAAAATACATAATAATCTCTTTGATCAGATTGATTAAGGATGATTAAAAACTATGAACTATTATAGATGATGATCTAATGATAAGATCAAGAGAAATGAATGGCCTGATGTAGCTAATTTGGGATAGATTGAGATCTATGCCCTTAATTTTGATAAAATGACTAAAGATCTTATTGATCGGTTGGATCAAGAAAGATCAGATCATATGATGAGATGTATCAATGATCTAGAGATGTGATTATATGAGATGATGTAAAAAATATGAAAGATCAAGATCTAGGCTCGTGATGGGATGAAAACCCTAGATCTAATGAATATAAAACAAAGAGGATCATGATGAAACATACATGTGTGCATTTGAATTATGAATATTGTTGTAAATGTATTTTATTTGCTTAGTATGTTTAATTATTAAATTTATTTATTTACGCTTTAATGTTCATGTTATGTAAATTACATAGAAAACTTAATTAATTGAAAAATAGATATTAATGGACATTTACAATAAATAGAGGATATGAACTTAATGATAGTAAGGGCTATAGTTAGTAGGACAATATAAGGAATATCATTTTCTTGGCCCAAATTAGGAGAATAATAAACCCCATCAATGACATTTTAAATGTTCATGGACATTAATTAAAATCAAGTAGCAAGAGTACTTAAGGTATACGAGCTCATAGGAACCTTATATAAAAATTTGAGCTAAGGTTACTCCAGTGAATGCTGAACATGGTGGTTAAGGGGGTTCTCTAATAGAGCCTCGCTCTTTCTCCACCTTCTGGTAACGTTTATTGAGGTTTAGACACCTCCTTACATGAGAATTGAATTAACCACTCTGTGAGCAGCTTTTAGCTGGTAAACCTTAATCAATAGAAAATAAGAGGAGCTGTCTAGAATTAGGAGTGCATAAATTATCTTCAACCAGTAAAACATTAACTGGTTGAATAATAATAAGATCATAAAAGGATAGTAAAATATATAATCATAATAAAAATAATAATTAAGATAATCAAAGATCAAACAAGATCCATAAGGAGATCTTGAATGATCAAGAATAATAAGAATCATAATATTGTGTTAGTATGTATGTTTTTGAATTAGTATAAATATTAGATTTAAATATAGATAAATAGATTAGACCATTGATCAATATGATCCAAGGAAAAAGATCCAAATCATCCTATGTAAGGATGATCAAAAGAACCATTAGAAAGTATAAATAAGTTAAGGAATGATTGTATACATATGATTTGATAGATACTATGAAGGATATGATGATCAAGATGGATGGAAAGTTGGATTGTTGAAAGTAAAGGTAGGTGGACCTTAAGAGTATATTCAATGTAGAAGATGCATGTATTTTACACATGATCTTATCCTGATAACTATAGATTGATTATAATTACCTTAGAATTGTTTATGAATCAACAAATGATGTTGAAATGAATACAAAGTGATTGATTAAGTAATTATGAAATTACTTAATGGGTAGAATGAGAAGATTTGAACTACATAAGTTGGACCCCCAAATCTTAAGGAAAGAAGTTATAGGCATGTCCTATTATAACCATACACATAGTTTATAAGTATTGAAGTATTATTTTTCATACAAAAATGGAAGCTTGTGATTTTGTTTTAAGACAGGCTTATGCCTGGGGATGCTAATGCTAGGAACGTTATAAGGGTTTGGCCACTTGCTCTAAAACTGATTATGATAATGATATCATGTCCAAAGAGAGGCAAAATGTTGAGTGGGGCAATTATGGGAAGGCTGTCACTCTGACAGCCATAGTTCCCCCCATACGAATATGGATTTGTATTTTCCATCATGGTATAGTGGAGTATTAAGTAGTTATTTGGGCGTGCTGTATGGATTGAGACTGCAAGCATGGTAGTCTTTAATTATTTTGCATTATGATGCAATTGATTATAACATAATGAGAGGCCTTATATTATGGCATAATGAGATGCCTTATGTTATGACATAGTGAGATGCCTTATGTTATGGCATGAAGAGATGCTCGGTAAAAGTTATTATTGATGTTATATTGGCCGATGATTCCCAATGTAGTATGATTAAATATTAACACCTAGTGCTAATATTGAAATTAGTTTGGAAATGAGATATTATTGATGATATTGACTATATTCATGATTTTAAATGGTTTTATTTATATGTAGTATATGCATATAATTCATATGAAAAGTGAAGGATAAAATGGTTATCCAATGTATAAATTGATTTATATCATGAATATAAAGAACTGTTGATTTTAAGATACATTGATTATATTTTCTTAAATTCCCTACCAAGCATAGCTTGCTGAGGTATTATAAATGTTTGAATGTTTACAATATCTCATATGCAGTTAGGGAAGATTGAAAGCACAAGACTTGAGGACAATCATCACTGAACTACTGCTCAGGGTATTTACTTTGAGGAAGATTGTATTGATTGTTTTGTAAATTGGGATTGTAATATTTGGACAATGTATGTAATAACTACCGGGGTTGTGTATGTGAACCGTTGGATTGATCCTGATTTTAATAAAAGTATTTTTATTGTTATTCAATGAAAATTTTATTTTATACAAAAATCTATGTATGATAAGTAAATTTGAGGTGACACTCGGGTTTTTGACAAATCAATTTCAAAGAAAATATTTTTCGTTGTTTGTATTTTAAATTTTTTCAAAATCAGGGCCCTACCTTTGAAAATATTTACGAAAATGTATTTTAAAAACCTGGGTCGTCACACTCTATAGTTTAAATGTCTAACAAAGTGCATGCATGACTTAATCTACTTCTTTCATGATTAAAATTGTGACTTTTAAACTTTAGAACCAAAGAATGGTTAAACCAAAAATAGCTAGTGTCATGAATATAGAAAGTCAAGGGAGCCAAATTTGCTTGCACTCTTGTCCATCTTCAACTTTGGAGATGCTAAACCATATAATCTTTGGTATAGTAAACCTCTTTAGGTCTTTGGGACCAAAGTCGCATTTTACCTTATATTGCATTTCCACTCTCATAATCTATTTAGATTCACATGAACATAGGGTAAAAACTTTATAAAAATCATTAGAAAAGTTCAAGAAAATTATAATAATTCCCTTATCCTGGTTAGCCTAATTCAATCCAAAATTATTCTCATCTTTCATAAGCACTTAATAATCATTCAAACGCACACTAATCTTTCAAACTTAGGATAAACCTTTTTTTCCACTCCACCTTTTTCCTTGAGCCCTTTAGTGCTTAGATAAAATCTTCATATTGGCTTTGAGTCGCTCAACTAATTTAGCCATTTGCTTGGCATGCAATTTTTTTATTCTTTCTTCATCAGTGACCACAATAGTGTAGGCTTTATCAAGAGCATTCTCACGCTCCAAAAATCACCTCAAATGCAATTCATATAAAGGAAATTTTATTGTATATAGGGAGAAATGGTGGAAAATGATAGAATAGGCCAATACAAATCAAGAGAAACTCTGCTTTCAAGAAAAAATCATTAGAAACCTATAGAATTTTGTTATCAATGATATTAGGAAGAATATACCTGTGTTAAACAGTTGAAAAAAACAAAGTAATAGAAAGAAAGGAACCTCTTTGAGGAATCAAATATTCTTGCCAAATTGCAGTTTGTATTTTCTCTCACGTTCTCTCACCAAAAGGCTATTAGACGTATTTATATACGGCCCATCGCAATATTAAGGCTCTGTTTAGCAGCGAGCCACTATAGTTTGGGTTCGATCCGCATGTGGCTCCTAAAGTTTCATTTGTTTGTAAGTAGTTCTCAGTCTTTCGATTTTGTTTGCCTGTAAGCCCTTCAAATGAAAATCTCTCCTTAAAACGTTAAGTAGAGAGCAAATTTGTCTTTTCAAATGCTTCATCCTTTTTTTTTAGATCAACAACGACGACCAGAAACATCTTCTTCGTCTCTGCAGGTACGAAAGATGGAAACAAGACCATTAGAAATATGACTAAGGTCAAGGAAGTGGAAAAAGACCCAGAAATTCCCTGAGCTAACAACTCGAGCTAACAGTAGCTAGAGTATTTGTATTTTGGTAGCAGTAATTTATGGAGAAAAATAGGAACACCGGACTGATGCTTTCTTACTTCTTCCCGATATGCAGCCTCTGACTTTCTATTCCCATTGGGCGTGCTCGCCCAAATTCCATACTTTATACTTTTGCTGGTATTATCTCCACTGTACGATTTGATTATAAAAAAATTTCCATCCTTGCAATCACTCACAAAGCCCGGCTGATTATGTAACTCAGTCTTAACTTCAGGAGCAAATGTGCCATTTTTGCTGTCAACTGAGAAATTATGTTCTGGCTTTGGCCTCGAAGCCTCTATTTTTTTTTGCTTTGCTCAAGATATCTAGTCTACCATAAACAACTGCATAAAGAACTACTACCTCGACCTCGCTGTCTGCCCTCATCAAATGAGATCAAGGCCTTCCAGCATTATGATCACTTGCTTAATCGAACAGTAACGATGAGAAATGCCTTCTTTGATTAAAAGAAGAAGAAGAAGCATTTGAAAAATATAAAATGAATCAAGGAGAGATTTCCATACCAAGGGCTTATTGGTGAACAGAAACGGAAATATAATTGCTAATTTTGAAAAATGAAACTTTAAGGGCCATGTGTGAACCAAAAACTACAGGAACTGAACGCAAACCAGAGCCCAATATCAACTAAGTCAAAACAAATTGACAAACTATCCCATTGGTCCAAAATAAGGAAAAAAAAAAATGAAGACGTGGCTGGATACACGTTGGGAAACAAGCGTATGGAATGTATCATGTCATCGTCATCATTATCAAGACCTTATCGTAATAAGGAGTCGGCCACATGAATCTTGTTCCTCCATTCCTCTCTATTAAGTATGATGGCTTCATTTAGTCTCAAAGTTTTTAAATCTTTCCTCATCACTTCTATCCACATTCTTTTGGGCCTTCCCCTTGCCCTTTTAGAACCTTCTACTTGTATTGCCTCACTCCTTTTAACCGGTGCCATTGTTGGTCTCCTTTGAATATGCTCAAACCATCTAAGTCTAATCTCCCTCATCTTGTTACCTATTGGTGTTACCCCTAAATTTTCTCTAATATTTTCATTTTTAATTCTATCCTTTCTTGTCTTACCACTCATCCATCTCAACATTCTCATTTCTGCGACGCTTATCCTATGAGCATGATATTCTTTAACTGCCCAACACTCTGATCCATAGAGCATGGCCAGCCTTATGGCCATCCTATAGCATTTTTCTTTTAATTTGAGTGGCACTCGCCGATCACACAAAACTCTAGATGCACATCTCCATTTGTTCCAACCCGCTTGGATTCTCTGGGTAACCTCTCTCTCAAGCTATCCACTCTCATGAATAATTGATCTTAAGTACCGAAAGTGGTCTTTTATGGGGACTTCTTGGTTATCAATCTTGATTGGTATTCCACTCCTACTCCTATCCTTGCTACCATTGCATTCCATATATACTGTCTTAGTTTGGCTAATTTTAAATCCTTTAGATTCTAATGCTTCTCTCCATAACTTTAGCTTTATATTTACACCATCTCTTGTATCATCAAGTAAGACTATATCATCTGCAAATAGCATGCACTAGGAAATCTCCTCGTGCAAATGTTTTGGTAACTCATCCTTAATCAATGTATAAAGGTATGGGCTCAATGCCGATCCTTGGTGCAATCTTACAGTGACAGAAAAATCTCCAGTCTCGCCACTAGTGGTCTTAACATTTATTACCGCTCCCTTATACATATCTTTAATTATATCTATATACCCCTGCAAAACTCCTTTATCGCCTAACACCCTCCATATTAACTCTCTAGGGATTCTATCATAAGCTTTCTATAAGTTGACAAAGACCATGTGGAGGTCTTTCCTCCTCTCCTTAGATTCTTTACTAATTGTCTTAGTAAGAAAATAGCTTCTATGATAAACCTCCCAAGCATGAAACCAAACAGATTCTCCAATACACTTATTTCATGTCTTAGCCTCTTTTCAATCACTCTTTCAAAAAGTTTCATAGTGTGGCTCATAAGTTTGATCCTCAATAATTAGTGCAGCTCTGTATGTCTCCTTTATTCATATAATTTAGTACAATAAAGCTTTTCCTCCACTTATAAATTAGAATGTATCATGTCTCCTATATAATTCTAAAATTCTAAGTAAGCCCAGGTGCACAAAGCTTCCCCATATGTAGGGTCCAGAGAAGGAGGTTGCTCTGAAGGTAGGATAACAAAAGAGAAGCTACTTATGGATTTACATTTCATTTCAGATTTTAAAGTGAATGTTACTTTCTTAATGTCTCTAGCAACTTAAATATTTGAGTTAGTTGGAATTTCATGAGATTATTTAGATTTTTCTTGTTGGTATGATATAAGGAGAATGGTTTGATCTAAGGGTGTAGGTATCGCGATTGTAAGTAGCTTATAGCATTGTAGTAGCATTTATCTTTTGAATAAGTATCTTGATCATGTTCAGCTTTGTAGAGGGAAAAGCCTTGGCCAGAGAGCTTTCGACATGTAGATTTTAGGTGTATGACATATTATTAGCAAATTCCTTGAATATTCATTGGCTTAATGGCTCTTTCAATTTTGCAACTTACATAAACATGCATGCACAAACCCTAACGTTGGTCACCCATATGAGAGACTCCTTGTGCCACCGTGCTAGAAGGCATTGTCGAACATGACTTTATTGTCATTTAATTGTAATTTCCTATCTTGTTAGTTGATGCATTAATGCGCCAAAGGCCTTGAAGCTCAGTGATTGGTAGAAGGTTGTAAGTTCAAGGTTGGCACTCTCCATTCTGGTAGGAGCTGAATAATAGATAAGGAAAGTGTGTGAATGGGTGTACATTACAAGTTCTATGCTTTGTGGATTGACGCATTCTATGCATCAAGGTCCTTGTACCATTATTTTTCTAACTTTTTGAGCTGCCCATTTCACGCCAAAGAACAACAAAGGCTACAATCATCCAATACAGAAGATTTTGAAGCTTGGCTTATCTAAGACACGTCTCAGCCGAATCAAACAGTTTGCATTACCAAAATGATGGAGCCAACTTTCCGTGATGATGAGTGCCCTTGTCTCTCAATGTATCTTTTCAGAAAATCCAATGTAAATCATTGTACTTCTTGTTAGCTAGACGATAGCTCTACCATTGTGCCAAGGCTCCCTTTCCAGGTCCGTGGAAGAGGCAGATCATAGTAAATAGTACACAGCCTTACCTTACATTTTACAAGAGGCTGTTTTCACACCTTGAAGTAAAAAGAAATGGAATGTGCCGTGATTTATGAAATGACTCACCCAAATTATAGGAGACTGGTCTGATTGACAGCGAACTTTTGAGTCTTCCTTGGAAGCTAATATCAAAGTAAACCATGGCATCGAAATGAAATCCATTTTACTTTTCTTGAGACAACATCTCTATCCATTTAGGGTCATTTCACTCTATAATCGTTGCTTAAGGTAGTCAAACTAGTAGCAATTCACATGCCTTTCTTGGTGTTACATATTGGGTTCTGGTATTTCACTTGGTCTACATTCAACATGTAGAAGTCCATTAGTTGGATGGTTAAGATCATCTAATCATATGATATCAATATATGATCAACGTCACATGGTACCCATTAGACCAGCATGATCCATCATGCGTTACCATCAAAATCAAACATCAAGATAATTTTCACCTTAAACCACGATCAAATTTGCTTCACTCCGTTTGAAACTAAATACTTAAAGAATATAATTACTCAGAATCACACCGGTTATCAAGAAAAAGTGATCAGATAGCTAATTAGCCTCAAGCAAATCAATCTGCACTCCACCAACAGTTACTTCTCCATGACGTGGGAGCAATGTCACGACTAGCTTCCCGGTAGCGTCGGCATTTAGATCTTCCACCACACTGGTGATCCCAAGCTTAAGGTTCATCTTCTTCGCCCTGGCATCATCATGCTTCTTGTGAGAGTGCTTATGATGAGGCAGCTTTGTAAAACTTCCAGCAAAGTCCCCATAATCTGGACCTGCAAATTCGCCATATGGAACTGCAACATAGACATCGAGCCTGGCAGGCCCATCTTGAGCGACTTGGATGTCATTGATAATCAGGACTTCGACCTCTTCATCCTTCTCGGCCTTAATACGAGATGTCTTGGGCCGGCTCACTAAGGCTCGTATGGGTGCATCAAGTACTCGGGGCTCGGTACCGAACTCAGACACTGGGACCATCGAGAATGAACGCTTGGATCTAGTCTTAGCTGCCGGTCGTCTTGGAGGTTTGCTAGTCATCCATGGGATTGGAACTTCTTCATAGGTGTAGCCGAATTTAAGAGCATTGAGGGAGTCCTTCACCTGTTTTCATCAAAGACAAAACAATAATTAATTACAACTTATTGCAATCAAATTGTTTTATTAAACTTTCTTATTCTTACACTAACATGCTTCTTGATTTACGGAGGAATGTACAATTTAGAGGGCACCCCGGTGCACAAAGCTCTCATATATGCAAGCTCCAAGGGAGTGGACCACAGAGCCTATAATATGCAGCCTTGCATTTATGCAAGACGCTTTTTCTACAACGACAACTCCACCGTATGGAAAAAAATTATCAGGATATAGTTCTATCATTCTAGAACAGTAATTTCGGTTCATCTCGCCGTCCATTTTCCTGTAATTAAGACTACAATTTTCAGATGATTGAATCATCCCATCTGCCTTTTTTGGTACTGCTGTACATTCAGAACCAGATCAATCAGACGAGCAGTCTGATGATCGGTCTGATAATCCAGCCATGGGCCCTTCATGCAAAAATGTGTGCCCTGGTGACTTGCCATATTTTCGCCAATGTGATGGCATTTCTCTTACTTACGTATCCAGACACAATCATTATAATTCTTCATCATCACCCTCGTCAAGACTTTATCGTTATGAGGGTCGGCCACATAGTCATTATAGTTACTTGGAAATTAACGAGACAGCCGCTACATCAATCTATAACAGGAAGTTATGTTATAGGTAATCAAGCATGCTACGAACCTTGACTTTAACCACCTTCCGGTTCTCATCGTAGAAGATGAAGGAAGCATCTAACCAGTCTTTATCATCAAATTCCACTTTGTTTCCTCTGTAAGTTCTGTAGAGGTGCCACAGGCGATCCACATTGCAATGGTGTGAATAGAAGATGATATCACGTGCCGCAGTGGTGAAGTTGCCCATGTCAAAGTGAGGATCCTCTGGTAAACCAGCCCACATGTGCATCACATTGTGTAAACTCTCCATCCTACCAGAGGAACTAGAAGAATCCCCTGCCCTAAGGGGTTGCCCCATGAAAAGCTCAGCCCGGGGCAAGCTATCCTTGAAAATCTTGTGCAATTCAAGAAGGTTACCTGCAATCACATCCTCGGGGGTACCCGCACTACTAGGATTCGTATAGCTGAACTTGTAGTCCAGCAATCCAGTGATGTGATCAGGGTTACGGTTCGGGTTGTAGAGAGGTGAGGTAGGCACGGTATAGGACGGAGGCATATACATTCCTTCTGGTGTGTCGTAATTCCAAAAAGGAAAGGCAAAAGTCTCGTCTCCAATCAGCTTCCCGAGGATCCTCTCGTAGAAGTAGAGGTAGTATCGATGCCACGGTAGGAAGAGCCAGCTAAAGTGGACCTGGAGTGGGATCTCAAACCCGAGTTGGTTATAGGCACCATTGCAATAGGCACAATGAATTTGTGCCTGGCGCATAAAGTTCCAAGGATCATCTTTGTCGAGATTCTTCATCTTAGTGATGACCAACTCGAACTTTTCCAGATCCTCCCGGGTTAACAGGTGGGCTGGCTTCCTCACACGGAGGGGCATTTTGGTTGGAAATTTGTAGTCGGTGATGTCGACTGGAAGGTCATAAGGTGGGCAGCATTCCATTGTGACGGGTGTTCCATCATCTAGTTGGTATGAAGCAGAATGGCACTTGTTTAGATCGGGGGGTTGAATGGGATTCCCTACGGCTATTTGTTTGCTGCCGAGGCCAGCTGCACCATAGAGCCCTCCTAAGGTGAGAAGGACGTTTCGACGATCAATTTTCATCGGAGATCTTCGGCTATCGGCACCTTCATCAGTATTACTGGTAATGCATTTAATGTTGCTACTCGCTCTTTGGTTTTGGCGAGAAGCTGCAGTGGTGGTGGTGGTAGTAAGAGTGGTGGCTGATTGGAGGGACATGACTGTCGAAATAGACATGGCTGTTGCTACGATGGCCAGTGAAAGGATTAGGGATTAGTTTATATAAACGTTTTTCGGCACATCTCGACAGGTGCACTCAGGACTTCATTTTATACGGTTTCTGCTTATTTTAATCATCACATTTCTGTCGTCGCTCTTCCGTTTCCAAGAGAAATTCGTTCTCTCTTCTAATCTGACTAGAGATCGATGTCTGACTAGACATCTTTTTGCTTTCAAGAGGCTGTTTTTACGCCCCCGAGCATCTATGCTCGCCATTCTGAAAAAAAAAAAACAGATGCAAGAAACTAAAGTGAAAAAAGTGTATACGAGCCGACCAAAAATATCTACCGACAGCTTCTAATAGCAAAAGTTCTACCGGTCCAGATGTAGCGAAGGATGAGGCAGCACAGCTGTGCTCCTGAACGTCCGAAAGTTTTGCCAATTTTTCACTAGTATTGTTCTAATAACTTCAATAGTTAGATCACTTGGGCGAGGAAGGTTTTTAGATAGTAGGCATCAAATTGTTAAGATCATTTCAGCTTAGGTTTTCGAACGGTTCACTTATTATGGCTAAAATCACATGAATGAGGCGGCTCTTGGTATATTTTCTCTGAATGGCCAAGATCACTCGACTTAGGAGGTTTCTGGATTATATATGTTGCTTGAAGGAGGTTTCGGGACTGAGGTTAAGAAATAAACTTAGACTCTAAATTTTCTCTCTTTCCCTTTTTGGATTCTTTTATTCTACTAGGAAACTTTTCTTTTTGTATTAGGAAGTTTTCTTAGAACTTGTAGCTGTAATATATTGTAAATCTTAATTGTTTTCTATAATGAATATTCTACAACCTATAGGGTACACACCAGTTCTCCAAAATCTATTATCTCTCTCTTGCTTCTTCTTCTTTTGATTCTTATTTGACTTCTTTTGTGGTACTAGAGAAAAACCAGCCCTATATGATTTTCTCTTGTATCCTCTTCCTTGTTTGGCCGACCCCTATTGGGATAAGGTCTTGATGATGATGATCCTTTTTCTTGTTTCTTTAGCACTTTTATGGACCTTTATACTTTTTAGCCATATATTAGTCATATAATGTCAGATTGTGGTGATTTTTAGTTCTTAAAAAGACATTCTTGTGTTCTAACTTCTATGCATTATAGTTGCACTAGTGAACCCCAATTGTCTTCTAGGAGTCTATCCAACAAGTTGGACCTATACTAGAGCTTTCAACATATATAGTAGGAGAGGATTAATTGGGTCTCATTTCTTATTCAGTTGAAGATTGAAAATCCATTACAACCTAATCATGATTCTGAATTCTATAAGAAAAGAAAAGAAAAGGTCTATTGGCCCATGAAGAGCGCCATAGGTAGTAGACACTCAAAAGCATGTGAAGAAAAACATGCCAACTTTTCATACATAGTAAAAGCTTTTTCATAAATCCATGCCATCTATCATGTTTGGAATGACTTTGATAGGCTAATTAAAATTTTCAAGGACGTTGGGCTTTTTTATTTAGGTTAAAAAATTATCTTCAATTACATTAAAAAAATTTAAAAATCAGAATAAGTGGTTAGAATCATCCAAATTCATTCATTGGATGTGGGTTACCTAATTAATATTTTACCTAAAATTTGATGACTTAGGAACTAATCATCCCAACCTAATAGCAACATCACAAAGTGTAACAAAATTGGAATTCCCAATCTCCTTCTCAATTGGGGACTATTTTCGGTTTACAAAAACCTTAAATTCCATTCCTCCTTCACTTTAATACTCAATAACCTTTTCATGGAATTCCTTTTGTTATCGAAGGTTTTTGTTGTCACAAAATGACTAAGTCATATTTTTACTATCTTGTTATGTAAGGTTTGTATGCTATGATCACAAAAGTAATTTATTTTTTATTTTGTTAGAAAGGTATTAAGTTTTATAAATTAGATAACTAACACATAATAAGTCTAGGCATAGAAGTGCCATCAAAATCTTGCAAAAATAAAAATGAATTTACTTATTTAAATGTCATATGATAACTTTGGCATTTCTAATAAGGAGAATTACTTTTATCAAGTTTGTGATAAGTAATTTACCAATTTATATCTCTGTCCTAATGTTCATCTAACATTCCAAAGGAAGATTGAAAAAGCACAAAGGAACTTTCTTTGGTCAAGAAACAAAGATATATGTGCATACCACCTGTTTCTTTGCTATAATTTCTAAAAACCAAAAGAACTTAGATAATTGAGTACTAAGAAGATCACTTACACAAATGACATACTTATGAAGTGGCTATGGAGAGTGATGATGGAATAACAAGGATTATGGAGTCCATTGTTGCTAAATATGGAGCTACTTTGGCAAGATGGGCAAGACAAAAAGCATCAAATAGAAAAGGGTCTCACATTTGGTGTAACATTGCCAAGTTATTGGACACTTTCTATGAGGGCATTAATACAAGGTGAAATTCCGAGGCATATATTAAATTCTTGTCCCAACCATGGTGTTCTGGTGAATCTCTACTAAAACTTTTCCTTGTACTATTCTAGGCCTTTAACAAGAAGCAGACATCAGTCTTTGAGGTTTAATCTCATAGCAATGAGGAATTACTTTGCTATTCTCAAGGTAGAAATAGATTCAACACCATGGAGGCTACATATTAAGAAAATCTCATTTCTTTACTTTGTAAAGGATTCAATAGACCTCATCAAGAAGATCAACCCATCTTTTGATAAAGCTTATGCAATATCCTCAAGTATAATCCTAGGTTCATGTTGTTTAGAACCTTTGAGCTCCTCCAATGGCAATCTCATCTTCTTTGTGTGTTGAACAATATTCCTATGCAGGATGACCTACAAAGAAGAAATGAGTATGGCCAACAAATGGATACTTTGTAAAGAAGATGAAGAAGCAACAATTTATCTTCTTCATAGCATAGAAACATAGAAATTTTAGTCTAAGGTTTTTTAAAGATTTAGTATGAACTAGGTGTGCCCTTAGAATCTTCTCTTGTATGGAATTTCTTTAAAGTTACCAAGAGAAAGAAATTTTTTGGAAACACTTCTTTCTAGTTTTTGTCTAGTTCATTTGTGGAGAGAGAGAGAGAGAGAGAGAGAGAGAGAGAGAGAGAGAGAGAGAGAGAGAGAGAGAGAGAGAGAGAGAGAGAGAGAGAGAGAGAGAGTCTTCAGTGAATCCTCATGCTCTCTCAATTGATACTGGGAAAAGATCTTAAGTATTGATTATGCTAGTTAGTCACCCTAAGAGAATTTCATCGTATCTCACTTCATTGGCTTACAAGAAATAGGATAAAGTTTGTTTGGACATGTCTTACAGACAAGTGGTGAAATTAAGATGGAACTCATATTTGTCAAACACCTTTAAGTTAAATTTTGATCAAGCCTCAATAGGAAATCTATTTAATGTGGGATTGGTCACTTAATCAAGGCATTTCTTTTATGGTCTATTTAGATTCCACAAGAGTAGCAATACATAAAGGGTAGAAATTTGCCACCAAAATCCCTTTCAGCCTATCTTTGAAGAAAACTCTAAAAGATTATCTTAAGGCTACGTAGTTACGCAAAACTTCCATGGAGTTTTGACAATTTGATCACTCATATCTGGGAATAATGGGCTGAAAGTCATCTAGTTAGTTTCAACCACACTAAAATATCAACCAATGAAGAAGGAATCAATTCACATTGACATTTGATCTATGCTGACTAAAAGATGCTTAATTTTTATCAATCTTGATCTTATTGTGATTATACACTTTACCTTTTGAAAAAATAAAATAAAAATGACTTTGTTACCCTATAGTTGTCATGCAATCTCTCAAAAGGGTCTACATCTATTGGTTTAACACATAAAGCCATAAACTTGCCCACTTGCACTTCTACAATCCAAAGATGGATGGACTATACTAAATTGGTGATGGAATGTGGTGACATGCCTAAAATATGGCAATTTTGAAGGGTATAATTAAAATTCTAAGAATTATATGACATTAAATAACGACAATGATTTATCTTTCAATCAAAATTTCAAACTTATTTCCTTTCAGTTTCTAATTTTAATCTCTTTCAATGTTGGTTTTTTTGTCTTGTTTTATCAAATTATTCATAACTTAATAAAAAGATCTAAAACCGAGATGGAATTTTGAGTTTAAGAATAAAAATTTGCAAAATCTAGATAAATTTCATCTCAGAATCATTGAAGGATAGTCTCAAAATCTCACAACACCTAATAATTCTTTCTACATATAATTTGTTTAAAAAATCTCAAAAATTATAGATTTGAAGTTTGAGTTCAAATTAAAAGCTTCATATGGGTTTCCCTCTATCTTTTTCTTTTACCTATTAGTTAGTTTATATTACAAAGTCAACCAAGCCTAAGCAGCATGCAAACTAAACAATTTACTAATTATAGGGATAATGAAGACCAAAACTTGCATGGTTTTATTTGCATTGGCACCAACCATGGCATCAAATCTCTATTATAAACATATAAAAGGCCATGTCATTTATTAGGATGTTGTTGAACAAGCCTCTAGCCAACAAGAAATGAGAGAACATTCAAGGTAACCCTACTTTGAAATACTTTGATATTGCTTCTGGATCAAAATGAGTCATCTTGTTACCTTCCTCCCAAGAAAATGTATGGTGGACTCACTAATTAGATGTGAGACCCTCCCAAGAAAATTGCTCGCACTTTCACTATTGATTTTCGATGACGTTGATCTATCTTTTGAAAGAAAGATGTATAGTGGCAAAACCATGAAGTCAAAGTACACTTTCAATTGAACAAAAGACCAACAACAATCTGGAGAGAATCAAAAGTAATGTTCTCATAGGGCAAACCATGAGATCCTTGCAATCAAAGATAAAAGAAAAAAAAAGAGTTTCTCATCTAGTTGGGAGGTGAGGTTATAAAGAAGAAGAAGAAGAAGAAGAGGGGATAATAGATATTGGCGGTCTCTTTTTTCTCTTTCTTTATTTTTTATTTCTAAAATAAAATATTTTAATTTTTATTATACTCCTAAAAAAGTACATGTAAATGGTGTTCAGATACTGTAATTAAATGAGAGAGGAGAGGCCTTATGAATAGACTGGCCCTTGTGAGTTTTTTCTTTTCTTTCTCCCCAAGTCTTTCTTATTAGGTCAATACGAAGAAATAATGCCTCTACCAATGGAACATGGCTCATATTTACAATTGTAAAATATTTCACTAAATTGGCCCTAATTGTTAAACATGACCTATTAATAATTCCAATGAGTCTGATTAATTTCAAACTTTGAATTAAATAATGCACACGAATAATTATAATGGGCCTAATTAATCTTAAACCTAGTTATGTATTAGAAAGCAATAGTTGTTCAATTGGACCTACTAATAATGTTAATGAGCATAATCAAATCCTGAATTAAATAATGCATCCTGATAACTATAATAAGCCTAATTTATATCAAATCTAGTTAAATTCTAGTGGCCATGGTTGTTAAATTGGACATAATAATACTACTAATGGGTCTAATAAATTAATCACAAATATCCGATTAAATAATGCCTACTAATAATGGTAATATACTTAATTAGCCCCAAACATATTTAAATTCTAGTACACATTAGTTATTAAATTGGACCTACTAATAATACTAATGGGTGAAAATATGACTTAGGTTTATTAGATTTTTTGTTAAAAGAGAGAAAATAGACCACACAAATCTCAAACATTATAAAAACCAATGTCTCCATATGTACAATGAGATGTCCAAAAATGCCCCATTTTTCGTAAGTTTTTAATTTTTTCATTGCCTAGATATCCATAGTAAGATGTCTAGACATATATAGACACTGCTTACTAATATGTACATTCTTTGTCCAAAAGTAACATCTTTAATTACTAACATGGAGCTTTGACAGATGTATTGAATTAATATTTTGTTTTTACTTTTCTTATGATTCTCAATCACATTCTCATAGAATCATGGCCATCTTACTAAGGATACAGTTATTGTCTCATGATTTAGTTATCAAATCTTGTCATCATATGACTTATTTGACTATAAATACCCTATAGTATATAATTGGCATATGATAAAAGAGAAATGTACTCTTTATTAATAAAGTGAAAATAAACATTACATATATCGAACCAAGACTAGTTGACAATATTGGCAAAAGATTTTCTCTTTTGTTCATAATTACACTCACAACTGATCTTGCTGATTTTGGCAGAAGGAAAGTCAATATTCCTATAATATACATTGGGCGTTATCATTCTCCAAATATTCCATGGTAACTTTCGTTTATGATGATCCATGCTATATCTTTTTTGAAAAATAAAGAGCTATGACATGGATTAGCCACGACCAAACATTACGATGATCGCATAAGTCCATCCACTAACGAAATTTTCTAGATGATGTCAGGGTACATTCTTATTATGAGAAGACCTATTATAAGGCTATATAGGTGGACACACCCCGTCAATCTTTTGCTTTAAAAAGTCCAACTTGTACCTAGAGGGCCACCTAATCTACTATTCCAAGCATAAAAAAGAAGATAATTTTGATAGGGTTCATAAAATAATAGATGATTAATTGCATATTTTTTGCTTACATGGTATTCATATTTGTGGAGTGCAGTTATAGGGTTTCTACGAGATCCCAGTAAGTTCCAAAGATTAAGGAATGATTACAAATAGTTAGAAATCAATGAAGAGGTTGATTAAAGATTGTCGTTACTGATCATAATAAGGGGGAGGTTATCTCTAGGAAGAGTCAACAGATGAGTTGTCAAGAGTGTCTTATGTCGATGGTGTCCCGTCATGTGGAGTGATCCATGACAGACGCATAGCTTGGATTAAAGACATTGAAAGCAGCCCTACCACAGAGGTGGGCCAATACATCAGCAATTAGACCAATAGAGACATAATGGACAGCTTGGCAATTTTTTATTGCATGTTGTAAAAGTCAATCTCAATGCGCTTTGCCGTGAGACAAGTGGCACCCACATTGTTGCACCAGATAATTGAAGGGCTAGGAAAATAGAGTCCTAGTTCCATACGTGGGTCCTCTAACAAAGCAACTGTAGCAGCTGTAATTGCAAGGCCCTATACTTGCCTACGTCCATGATCGTGCCGCATACATCATCTTAAAGAACTCCTAAAGATAACAACGAGCACAAAAATACAGCAAAATCAAGGAAGAATTTGGCATCTTTTGATGAGTCGGCCATCCGAGAAGGCTGAGATTAAGATGTTGGACGTCTTGCTAATTAACTTAACCTTAGGAAGTAGTTTGCTTTAGGTACTTCAAGAGTCGTAACAACAGCCTAATGAGAACACCTTAGATTGTGTAGATAAATGACAAACTTTATCACCAGGAAATGTAATGTCTAGGAGCATCAATATCAGATATTAGAGGGCTCCGAAAAATGCTTCAATAATTTCAGTTCCTTCAGATCAGTAGATAAAAAGAAACGTGTCGGATTTAGAGCCCTTAATCCGTGTCAAGAGAAATGAGTAACTTGACTGAAGCAGGCCTGCGGGGCCTGCTTAAGCCTTAAGCACTTGAAGGGATTATAGAAGGTATATATGATCAGGTGTGTGACCTCAAGGTCACAGATTCAAAGCATAGAAACAGCCTCTTGCAAAATGCAAAGTGAGACTGCATACTATTGACCCTTGTTGTCCGTCCCTTTCCGAACCCTGCATACACAAGAACTTTCTGCACTGAGACTACCCTTTATACATCATCAGGCCTCGATGGATCTTTTACCATCACACTTTGTGTTTCCGTTGTATAGAGGGTTACCAGATTTATAAGATCACAGTAAATCTCATGGATTAGGTAGTGATTACAATAAGTCACAAATCAATCAAGAGATTTATTAAAGGCCATCGTAATTGAGGAGAATATGAAGAAGGTTACATCTTGACAGATTTGGCCGATTAGCTGTTGCTATACTTGGAACTGTTGAGTGTCTTTATCTCTATCAGTTCAGACCTAGAAACTAGAAGAGATCAAGGAAATGGTCTCTGGCTGATTCACAGTGGAGATGGTCGTTTCTGATATTTACTGCACTTATCTTTACGAAAAGCGCCAAACAGTACAAGAAACTAAGGGGGCAGAATGGCATCAATGGCATCGACCTTTATGATCATGAGCCGTGCAAAAGCCGCATGTTCCCATTGAGGCTCTCTGCCACGGGGATAACATACTCGAGCGAACAGGTAAATATGGCAGACTGGCTAGCAGTTCGTGAAGGAATTAAATTGTACCAAAATTTATCTATCTCAAAACTCGTTGTAAAGGATAACTTGTTGCAGTCATCAACTCGTTGAAGAATCAGACCAGCAGATTGTGCAAGAAATTGTTGTAGACAGTGGAGAAAGACAAAGCCAAAGAGAGTAAGAGCTAAAGGATAATGAGATATCTTCCAAAGAAAAATGCACTGTTCGATACATTACATTATTGAATGAATTGACATGCCTTTTATAGGCTTTCAAGAGTAGTTAACTTTCCTAGTTTTTCTAAAGCATGATTTACACCACTCCTTTACGAGCCCTACAAAATAACAACTAAGCTTAGAAGTAAACAACTGAACTGAACCTAAATAACTAAAAAGACTATTTTGAATCATTCTTCAACAGAAATCTTGTCAATCTGTTTGCACTTGCTGTTCCATTTAGCAACTTTTGAAGGAAAGGATTGGCAGACAAGTAGTAAACCTAGCAGTTTCTGCCATGTTATATCTTCTGTAAGTTTCTAATTTAATTTTGTTGCTTTTGACGTCTCCAAGATCATATGGGAAGATTTTGGAGGCACTGCTGTGTGGGCACAGCAGCCATGTAAAAACCCGTGCTCTTGTACGAAGGAGCGAACCTTTGGGTGATCCCACCCATTCATCTATTTTTCTTCAACTTGGATGACTGTTAGCGCAAAAACTGTGAGGATTGGATGATCTAGCTTCGAAATTATGAACTTAGATCACAGGACGCAGACGAGTACAACTCAGAACGTGTAAAAGAAAATTTACCTAATCCCACTAATAATATATAGAACTAGTAATAATTAGAAGCAAATTGACCTGCCCTCTTGCTGAAATCATTCAACCAAGAAATGATATTAAAATGAGACGCCCTAATCAGAATATTATTCCTTATTAATACTTGGTACTACAATAACATCCCAGCTTTTGGTTCCTTCTTCTGAGTCATTGGATTCGTTTGTTGACTTAAGTAAACAAGGCACAGTTTGAGATTGAAGCTCCCAATAACAGTGAGAATGCAACTGTGCATGGATGTTTAAGTTACTGCTACCTGTATCACACAACAACAGATTCTCATGTAGCTCATTTGCCACATGGAGAGCGACTTTTTCCGAGGATCTATCTGATCCCATTAGCTTTCGGTCGCCTTCAGTCAATAAAAGTTTTGTCTTCTTCTAATACAAAATCAGATCTCTGTGCAAGCAGCAGACAGTTTACATTGTATATTTAGGTGAAGTTACCCCCGTTAATCACGGGGAGAGACAGCAAGGGTGACCTAAACTGTACTCGTGGTTGTTCTTTAAAAGGGATAGCCTCGGTGCATGAAGCTCCCGTCATATGCGGGTCTGAGGAAAGGCAGACTATAAGGATCAACGGTATACAGCTTAGTTGTTGTTGTTCTTTGAAAATAAAACAATAAGTTCTTTTGCCTGTTTATAAAGCATTTAGTAAGAAGTACTGGTCCTGTATAGGACTCATCGTAGTAAAGTAAAGATGGGCATCCCCACTTTACAAGGATGGCCCTTCTTATGGTCGATCCAAACCGTCCATGGATACCCACCAATGCTAGATCTCGAATGGCCAAAAAGTGCTTTATTTATCCATAAAGGAAGTCCTTTTTTTTATATCAACAACTAGGCCACATTCGATTGGAAGTAAGATTTTCCAGTTGGCCGGCATGATTTTCAACCAGGTCTCTGGGGATCCAATTGAGTCCTATGAGAGGGAAGGTCTGGATCATTCGTTGTCAGGGCCCATCTGTAGGAGTGCCTCATTGTATTACAATGACACCACGCCTAATGAAGCATTCATCTTTGTTTTGTAGCTCCATGTTGTTGATTACCGGGTCAAACTTTGCTTCCTCTAGACAAAAATAATAATAATTTCAGCACTAAACTACATTATTTACCAACCTAATTTGGCGCAATTTAATTGATTTTCTTAAACCCTGGCAGATGACAACGATTAATAACTTGAATAAAATAATGCTAGCCCAAGTTTGGACTCGATTTCCCATATATAGCCCATATCAAATGTGACAGTAGAGATGGTAATTGGCCGGAGTTCAATCCCATTGTCACCGGACCGAACCAGTGACTTATCATCTAGCATCAAAGAATTTATTGTTTGAATATTCAAATTATTAGAATAAGAATTGGCACAAAGAAAACTTTTTCATGTATCCATTGAATCTTCAAATACTAAATTCTCTTGAGTAATTGAAAATTTCTTCAAAAGATTTGATTAGCAAATTACAAGTCCTTAATTGAATAAATTTGGCAAAAATTAGATAATTCAAAAATGTTTTTCCATGTTTAATTGTTGTTATTTTTTACTTTTAAAACTATATTTTCCACACGTCACTTAGTATTTCCAAGAGGCCTGATCAACCAAACGGGGCACCCATTATGAAAAAGTTGGTTTAGGGTCACAAACATTTTTTAGATTTTTGGTTATATTGAGCACGTTCATGAGACTTATTTATTCTTTTCCAAACGTCTAAAAAATCCTGAAAATTATAAAACATGCATACCAAAAGGACAGCTTTTAATCCGAATTTCTTTCTTTTGAAGGGCTAAAATGTGAAAAAACAGAAATCAAAGCATGTTGATTATTTCATATGAGAGTATCCATGGACCACTTTTCCGCACCTCTCCTTCGCATGATCCGGCTCATCAATGTGATTTTTCCAGCTTTGGATGTTTCCTGGGTGACAAGGCATGTAGAATAGATGATTAAAGAGTCTAAAAAGTTATACTTGAAAATGGATGGATTAAAAACTCCGATTAGAATAATCCAATCCACTTGTTTTTAATCTAAGTAGGCATCAAAAGCTGGAGCAATAATCAATCATTCGGATCATGCAAAGGTGGCTTCCAGCAAAAGTGATTCATGCCAATCTGGTAAGCTTATTTCTGAAAAATATTGTTTGGTAAGTGAATTTGGTTCTGTGGATCTTTGTTTATTCTAAAAGTCTATTCAATCAAATATCAGGATTGTTAGATCAACATAATCTTTGGGCCATGAGAGATCGAACATATGAGCATAGGCAGTTCAGTCCTCTAATGGGTATGTTTGCAACCATTTGCACCATTGGGTCACAATCAGGTCATGCCCTAGTTAGAGTCATATTGTGACATGCTCTGCCAGGCCATGACCCGATATGCACCCATCTCCATCTTTCTTGAGTAGCCTTGATCATACTTACATTTTCTCACGATGGTTCGGAAAGTGACCACCATTTAGATCCTAACTGGGTCTAGGGATTAGAGGTTTTCATGGTTTTTTTCAGATTTTGGCCAAAAACCGCATTAATGGTTTTTGATATTGGAAAATATGGTCAAATTTCTATGTTAGACTAGACATTTGCTACTACGAATGAAGGACCAATGACAATCTTGGAGGAGGAGGATTGAATTATCGAATGATGACGAGATAGGCAACGAGACAAAGCCCAAAGGGGAGAGTACTTGGACAATTCACTTTAAGTACAAGGAAGTCCACTGGGAGGAATTCCTCAGGGCGTATTATGATTTTTCACTGAGGTGGTAGATCAAAGCAATTGCAGCGAAGAACTGATCTGAAATGAAACTTCGTCATGGGTTTTACAGATTTGACTTCCGTGAAACACCATATTAGTGATTTGAAAGCTGAAAAACCAGGAAAAACCTTAGGCAATGGAGATTAAGATGGTTGATAGAGTAAAAGAATCTGTTTTCTAGTAAAAGAAAAACCACTGAAAAAGAAAAAAGAAGCTAGAGTTATATTGGTAGTAAACAGCCCTAAAGGCCCCCTTTATGCTAATCAAGGTGAAGAACAATTGAGGAGTGCCATTATCAAGCATTGGATTATGAACTTATTTTCACTCCTTGGACTACAATTTTTACCCTATGCTGTTTGTCTTTTTTTGAATAAAAGATGGACATAAACATCGAGTTCAATCTTTACCATAATACTGGCTGGGAAGTTCATTTTGGGCCCTGCTTGTTATGACTCAAACCTAATCTGGTGGACTCCATCTTATGTAGGCCATACCTTGAGGATCATGTAATCTTAGATCCTAACCTTTTGATTAATCAAAATGTTTAGGGAATGGCTCAAGGATGAATAATTTGAATGATCAACCATGTGGGTCCAACACATGTCATTATAGTACACCCGTCTTATGATATAAATTAGTTGGACGTTGAATATTATGGGTATTTGGCGTAATTTAAAATTTCAAGCCGTAAAACAATTTTCACGAAGAATTCTTTTTTCATGAAAATCAATTGCCGTCCATTTTCGGCCAACCGAGCAGGCTCTAAGAGTTTGACCTTTTACCAAGTGTTGATATTGAGCCTTCTAGGTGAGATCAGGTCATCTTCACCGTTGGCTTTACTGGTGCGGACAAGTCAATCCCAAATCTTTCCTGCAAATGAGCTGCCTTTCCATGGGTCTGAGCCAAATACTAGTGCAGTATAAAATGACTCACAGACAAGGTCTCTTCTCCAAGGAGATCTATGATGAGAAGACATTGGATGCTTAATTTTGACGTAGTCTTGGCAATATTTAATGTTCTTATATGCGATTAAAAAACCCGGGAAGTATATGCATGAAAAACATGTTAAATCCATAATATATAGTTAGTTCTTTTAATAATTCTTTCATAGAAAAATGTCAAAATCATAATATTGGTAGGCTCATTCTTACCACCTTGTAAAACTACATTTGCAAGGAGGCTGATGCAGTCTTTTCCACATGCCTAAAGCAAAAGGGCCCAAAAAGGACAAAGGCAAAGGGCCTAAAAGAAGAGCACCCAAAAAATAACCCAAAACAAAAACGCCACAACAAGATCCAAAGGAAAAGCCCACAAGAAAAAGGGTCAGAAGAAAAACTCCAAAAAAGTCCAATGACAGGCCCCAATAACAAGCCCAAACCCAAATGAAAACTTAGAACGAAATCCCATTTTACTATAATACTCAATTCATTTTAAGTAGGCCAACTTTAATTCTATTATTATTATTTAAAATTCTATAAAATTTCAAGAAATACCATTAAAATGTAAGGAAACCATATCATGATATGCCCCAAGAAGGGAGAATTAGATGAACTAATAGCATTACTAAACAAGCATGGTGCTACCTACGAAGGCTAATGTGAATATTTGGTTTAGCAAGATACGGGTTAAGGAAAAGAAGGAGAAAAGAAAAGAGGATATGAAGATGGCGTAGATAGTGAGAGCGAGTAAGAATGAGTTGGGTGTGAGCTTTGCTGGGTCAACTCAGAGAGCTAGACTTTTAGAGGCATAAAAGCCAAAGATCAAAATCAGTTTTGATGAAAACAACATGATTTGTGTGAAGTTCAACCACAACCTTGATCGGATCTTTTCTCTTATGAATCAACTCCTATTATTTGAGTATTTTTTACTTCTAGGATGAGCGGAGGTTGAGATAGGAGAGTGGTAAGACAAAAAGAATAGAATTAGAAATGAAAACATTAGAGAAACTTAGAAGTAGCACCAATATATAATAAGATGAGGAAAATTAAACTTAGATGATTTAGACATATCCAACAAAAACCAAAAAGGGCATTGGTTAAAAGGAGTAAGACAATACAAGTCAAAGGTTCTCAAAGGGCAAGGGGAAGGCTCAAAAGAAGGTGAATAGAAATGGTGAGAAAAGATTTAAAAGTTTTAATACTAAATAAAACTATGACACTTAACAGAGGGGAATGGAGGAACAAGATTCATATGACCGACCTCTAATTGGGATAAGGTATTGATGATGATGATGATTTTTTTTAACTGTTTATCCTTTTATTTCTTAGATTTTCAGGGCATTTAGTTATTCAAAATTGACATGGGATATGACATACATGTTTGTGGCCAGTTTCCATGGAGTATTCTATCCAAGGAACATTTGCATAGCAAAAAACCATTAATAAAAAGAAAAAATACATGTGGACCAGACCCTACTCTTTTGACGATCCTTACCATTCATCTAGTATTGAGGAATCCTCCATAAAACTTTTTCAATATTGAAGGAGTCCGAGTGTTTGATGTTTAAACAATTGATTAGACCTGCTCTTTCACTTGTAACCACTTGTTCAAAGGCCAGAAGCAAGCCTAGGAGTTGTAGGATTGGTTCAAATCTTAGTGCTTGTCTCATCCATAGCATGTGCCTACTTTATGTGCCCCTCTTTATATGGTAAATGTGCATGTAACTTGCTACACTAATTTGTACAAAACCTAGACATTCCATTTTTTTCCCCCTAAAAAAAGAGGTAATTTTATTGATGGAGCACCTATGGTTTTGTACACAATGTTTTGCATAATAAATTGAGTGTTAGCTATGTGAAAAAATTGGTGTATATTCATTCTAACTTGAGGCTGATTTCTAGGTATAAATTTGTATCATTTAGTTATTTATTAATTTTTGAATGCATATTGAGCTTATGGTAACTAATTTTAATATTTGCATGTTTTATGCATGAGAAGGCTAGTTATGATTTAAGGTTCTATAAGAAATGGGACATCAATCTTGAGCTCCCAATAGGAGAAGAGGATGTCATTGCATTAGAAAAGATTGAGATAGGAGGGGCTTCGTAAGGAATAATGACAGCCTATGCCTCCAACTAATTCTAGGCCTCCATTGCATCTATTGAGTATTCAAAATGAGGCATCTACCGGTAGTAAGGATACCACTAATAGACCTAATAGATATAATGGTGTTAGACAATCTCAACTATCTTTTACTCATAATTAAAAGGACAGTGAAGGTACAACTGCATAGCTAATGCATATTAAATTTCTGTTTCAAACTTAGAAATTATTTTACTTCTAACATCATGCTTTAATTAAATTTTGTATAGGTCCATCTTATCATAGGAATAAGATAAGTGGAAAACTTTTGACTAGAACAATAACTGAAGTTTTTTTAACATAGGTTTTTGAAGAATAACATATATGAATATTAGTTTATTGAACTATGAAATATTTTAACTTTTAAGATATTTTTGAAGAATAACATATATGAATATTAGTTTATTGAACTATGAAATGTTTCAACTTTTAAGATATTATCTATTGTTGACTGATGAAATGATTTCTCAGTCATAATTAGTTAGATATGAATCTTCTTACTATCCCTAAATGTCATCTACAATTCTACTCTCTTTCTCACCATATTAGTTTACTTTGCTATTGATACTTTATACTTGATAGTATACTTCTTAGAATCTATACATTATATATAGTGATTGAATTATATGATAATTGAATTTTTGTTGAATTGCAGATCATTCTCTTCTTATGATATCATTTCAGTAATACTAGGTTGAGAACTTCTTGTGATGTAATTATTTTGTATTTTAAATAAAAAATAGTTGTAGTGATTATGTGATTTCCTATATTTTTTATTCACTTAACAAATCTGATTTTTTTGTTTCTATGTAAATTTTTGGAATTTGGGTAATTTTTTTGTACTACTCCCTTACGGATTCTACTCTCTAGAAGTAGAAGTCACCACAAGTTACCAATTCTTGCTTCTGCTTTCGATACCACTTTTTGACCTTTCAACCTCGGTATGAGCCATTATTTATTTTTGTAGGTACAAGCCAATAACTTAAGGGGAGCCTTGACGCAACGATAGAGTTGTCGTCGTGTGACATTGAGGTCACTGGTTCAAATTGTAGAAATAGTCCCTTGCAAATGCAAGGTAAGGCTGCATACTATTGACGGTTGTGGTTTGCCACTTCCCCAGACCTTCGTGCATTGGGGCTATCCTTTTTACAATCCAACAATTACAAAACAAATCACTTATACTCTCTCTCTCTCTCTCTCTCTCTCTCTCTCTCTCTCTCTCTCTCTCTCTCTCTCTCTCTCTCTCTCGCACACTCACACACGCACGCACGCGCACACACACACTCTTAAATCTAATTCCCAGCCAAAGGTGAATATGACGACTGAAATACATGATCAAGAAAATTTATAAAATGTTAAGTTGTCTGCAACCAATTGTACCAGAAATTTGTTAAAAACACTTGTTTACTAGACCCTATCGTGGATGATCATATTTATTGTCATTTTGAGGTGAAAAATCGGATTCGGATGTTAACATCATCCACTTGGAGAAAATTTTCACGCAACATTCCTGCCGACTGAGTGGATTAGATCATTTCTTTCAGTTTTGCACGTAACATGCCTACTAGTCCAGTCATTTCTCTCTTCAGCTCAACCTTGTCACAAGGGGGTTCCTCATGGTATTCGTCTGTGTGTATCAGTGTAGAGATCTACAGCTGCTCAAAGTACATGTAAATTCAGACGTTTGGTCATCGAAGCCGTTCATTTTATTAGCGCCATCTTAGATAGGTCACATATCAAAAGGGCAGATAGGGCAGCACAGGTGCAGAAGCTCCTGCGTATGCAGGGCCTGTGGAAGGGACAGATTACAAGCATCAACAGTACGCAGCTTTACCTTGTATTTTGCAAGAGGCTATTTCACGCCTTGAACCCATAACCTCAAGGTGATGACAACTTTACTGTTGCACAAGGGTTCAAACAGTTAAAAACAGATCCCCCAATTGACATCATCTAGTGGATAAAGGTAACGCTGCCCTGGAAGATGAACAGTTTTGATTACCATCCATCTGTGCACAATCACTGTTTAAACTTGAGCTCTGATCTACGCGCTCGAACAGCATATGCCAGGAAATACGCCCAGCCATTTAGTAAGGAGTAAGGAGTAAGGGCACCCCTTATAGTCAGGCAAATCGGCCTTATAAACTTCCTGAAGTCAGTGGAAGCGGGGGAAAACAGGATATAAAATCGGAGCGAGTTTCAGCGAAAGACAGAAGAAATGGTGCGGGTGGCAACATATTTCGCGATGACTTTTGGAGCTTTTCTATCCTGGCAGACGATGGAAAAGCTTCATGTCTGGATTGCCCTCCACCAAGACGAAAAGGTAGGCTCTAAATTGTGTTCCACCAACTCGTTGATCGATCTGAACTTGCTTTTCTATTCTTTCGTTGTTTTTACTGTTTCATTTGGGTGATTATTTGCAGTTTGAACTATGATCTAGCTGTTGATTTTAGTTCTTAGTGTTTGAAGCAAACTGAGGAAAACCCCCTTTTGGGAAATTCTGGGTAAGACTTATGTTCACCTATACCAGTAGTTTTGACTGGTTAGACTGTAGTGAGGTCCCGAAAATGTTCTTAGCTAGAGAGAAATCTCTTTGCCAATGGTGGAAGATGAGGCAGTAAGGGGAGGCCATTCAAATGCACTGTCTGATTGTTAGTCTACGGTGTGAGTGTGAATTAATATTATTCTGAATGTTCGTTGCTATGGTGGGATGCCCCTTCGTTCCAGTCAATTGCTAAAAGGAATGGCTGGTTTGAATCCCTTCGAGTTGTATGTGAGGAGACTTTCCTTTGCTGGACTTGGGCGTTCAAGTGGATTCTCAGATCTTGAATGCATTATCTTCCCCAGCATTGGAGCACGCTTTATAGAGAATATAGGGAGAATTAGAATACTGTCCATTTGAAATTGTAAGGGGCAGCAATAGTTTAAAACTATAATTCATTTGAGAACTAGTGGTTGTTAGATTATAATATCGAAGCATGGTTGATCCTAGTGTTTGTTAAGATGCCTTTGGTTCATGGTTGTTGATGAATGTTCATGGGGAAGAAGATGATTTATTATCAATGAAGTAGAGCCTTCTTACAAATTCTGTGCTAGATTTCCTCCAACTACCTAATAATAGATGGACATAGTCAGAGAATGTTTTGGTATCCTTGAAATCCTAACAACTTTAAAGAATAATTATTATCATAGTGTTAGATACTCAAACTTGGAGAGTTCTTTCGCTTTTTTGCTTTTGTTACCTATTATGTCTTTGTCAGAACAAACAATGATGCAGTCACTTTTACCAAAATTGTGCAAATTGAAACAGTAATATCCAAATCTTCTTCGGCTCTGCAGGCACGGAAGATGGAAACAAGACCATTAGAAATATGACTAAAGTCAAGGAAGTGGAAAAAGACCCAGAAATTCCCTGAGCTAACAACTCGAGGTAACAGTAGCTAGAGTATTTGCATTTTTGTAGCAGTAATTTATGGAGAAAAATAGGAACACCGGACAGATGCTTTCTTACTTCTTCCCGATATACAGCCTCTGCCTTTCTATTCCCATTGGGCTTGCTGCCCAAATTCCACACTTTATATTTTTGCCGGCATTATCTTCACTGTATGATTTGATTATAAAAAAATTTCCATCCTTGCAATCACTCACAAAGCCCGGCTGATTTTGTAACTCAGTCTTAACTTCGGGAGCAAATGTGCCATTTTTGCTGTCAACTGAGAAATTATGTTCTGGCTTTGGCCTCAAAGCGACCTCTATTTTTTTTTGCTTTGCTCAAGATATCTGTAACAGACAGGGGACCTCACTCAGCAACGATATTGTCCTGGCTTACTCGGGTTTTGTTCTTCCCCCTTAGGGAAAAAGGCCTCGTTGGTGGATCCAATATTGTCCTCTTTGGATCCCTCAACTTATCTTGGGCTACCTCAACCTATCTTGAGGCATCCCCTTCAAGGTATCTTGGCCCACCCTCAAGGTTTTGTTCCCTACAGAGCAACGCTCCTCAGGAGGCCTTGTTCTGTGTATCAAAGTGGCACAGTGAAGCCGATATTGTCCTCTCTGGGTCCCTCAGCCTATTTTGGGCTACCTCAACTTATCTTGGGGTATCCCCCTCAAGGTATCTTGGTCCACCCTGTAACACTCCGGATTTTTAAGACATTTTTTTTTTTTTTTTTTTTATAAGAGCGTTTGGGATCTCATGAGAAAAGCTTTATTTAACATTTTACTAAAACCTATCTTAAAAACTCCAGGTGTTAGTTTTCCTTTCTCAAAATGACATACATGTAAATTAAATAATCCTCGTATAAATCAATGTCAAATAAATCAGCGCCTTTATTTTAAATCAAATAAATGTCTAAAACACAATAATAATATGGCCCACGGTCTATCCATCATAACATCCCATATAAATGTCCAACATATGTCCAAAAATCCAAATCACATCCAAATATAAAGTATACAGTCCATAATAAAATTCAAATGATAATCCTCTGTAATGACTCACATTACTGTCTAAAACTATAGGGAAAACTAGTCTTCAGTAGCTCTCAAGGTTTATCAATCGCTTTTCCTTTCCTGGTGTCGCGCTCGAGATCTAAGGCATTGCAAAACAAAGCAATGCCTCAGCAAGCTATCGCTTGTGTAGGTACATAGACAATTAATGTAATAAATAAAAGAAATAATATACAGCATTGATGAAAAGTCTAACATTTATGAAAATAGTGATATCATAATGCCATATTCAAATAAATGCCAATTTATTCCATATGCTGAAATATGAAATTCACGGAGTTAAAACATGACATGAATCAATAAAATGGAGCAAACGACAAGAATCAGGGTACTCTAAGGTAATGGGTCCCACCACATCTCACTAACATCCCTGATCAGGAGTACACATAGTCAACCTCTGAGTGTCGTCACACCCAGGCATACCATCCATAACCATGCTCATCATACATGCACACATAATAAGAATATGGGCCATCATGCTGTAGTGGCAACCCTCCATGGGTATCAACCACCGCCGCTCTTCGTCGACACCATAACGGGAGACTTAGCGTCTATCCCCATGGAAAGGCTCAGACCGGTAGTGTGAACTATCCATGTTACCAAACCCCTACCGAATGCCATCTATGGGCAGGTGTCTATCATATCACAAAATCATCACATCATAATCTCGGAAGGTGGGTGGCCGGCTCTATCCCTCCTAGCATGACGCCCACCGGGCGAGGGCACCCGTCATCAAATATAAAACACGAAAATCATATGTATATGCTAAAACTCAAGAGCACTTATAGCTTGAAATCCTCAAGACATGCCCCTCATCCTGGGGCCAGCCTATAAAAGGACTAGCTAATAAGCCTCTATTTTCATTTCCATGTAATCAATGCATTTTCTATATATATAATAAGAAATAAGTCTCTAATTAAGCATAACTAATTAACATCATGTTTGTAAAAGCATTTTAAATAAGTTTATTCAGTAAAAGATTTCATTTTGGAATAACCATCTTGTATTCAATGTCGCGTGAAATACACGGTAATTAAGAATTTCAAATTTAAAACAAGATCACACATGATGCTATGTTTAAACATGGTTTAAAAATCAAGGCAAAACATTAGTTGTTGTCACCTACCTCAGTGTGAGACCACTAGCTTGCTAATAACTCCCTTTAACTGGTATATTCAAGTGTACCTGTACATGTCACATCACTATTTTAATATTTTTCTAAAGAAAAAGTTGTCATTTCTAAATTTTTAAGTTAAAACTAGGTCCGCGTCATCAATACGGTCACAACGCCTCTTTCGGATCGTGATTTGGACCTCTCTAGCTCCACGAAATCAAGTTTTAGTGAAAACTACCCTCAAATGGGGCCTGCCGGACCACGATAAGGTGATTTATACCGACGGCACCCTTTTCCGCAGGTTTACACCGGCTTAAACAGGCGCCACGAAGACGCACTGACACCCAGACGCCGCACGGGACGCGCAGCGTCCCGGCCCCACCGCGACTGCCAGTTGGCGCCTTCCCGCACGCGCGTGACGACGACGTCGTGTGACGTTGTCCCTCGTGTGTCCCCGAGTGCATCCTAGCGTCAGCGCTAGGGCGCCGACACCGTTGACGACGCCGGAGAAGACGACCAGATTCCGATCGTCTCCGACGGAGCTACAGAGCTCCGTTTTGCGTGATTTTTGCTCCATTTTCTTCAAAATTCTCTCTAGAATCCATTTATGCCCTCCTTTTTCACTGATTTTGTCAAAAACCATAGTTTTTAAATAATTTTTTCCAGGTTCCTAAAATCATCCCTAGGTACTGGTTTTTACGTTTTCTGGAGAAATCCACCGTTGGATCACTCCCAAATTTAAAGGGTTTGCTCTTGGGTCTCTTGTGCACTAGTTGGACGGTGCGATTTCCAAACGGATGAGGTTTGATCTGTGAAATCACGTTCCAACAGTAGCGTGCACACAGGTTCCTAAAAATATCCAATTTTTTTCCTAATTTTTAAATTCTTTTCTAATTAATAAATACATAAAAACATAGATTTGAGGCTTACCTCACGCCTGGCTGGGGTTGCTCGTGTTGCCGGGGTTTTACTCATCGAAAAACTCAAACCTTGCAAAGCTAGGGTTCTGAGCTAAAAATCCCAGAGGAACGCTCAAAGTGGAGCGTTTTGGCTCCTAAGGATGATCAGATATAGAGTTTAGAGTCTTGGGGAAGAGAAACTCTTCCCCACACGTCTCTTCCCACGTCTCTCCGGCGATTTTGCTAACATTGGTAGAGACGTGTTGAAGACAGGGGTGCCATTATCAATTTGGACCCCTGTCTAACACGTCTCTATCAAATGACCAATTTGCCCCTTTCCACTTTGATGGCTCATAACTCCCTCGTTTGAGCTCCATTTTTCGCGTTCTTGGTGGTGTTGGACTCGTATCGACGAGCACTTTCTAATTCTTATGTTTTTAGGAAAAATTTCCATCTATAAATTTTTATTTTTATTTATTTAAAAATTTCCTATTTTATCCTAAAAATTAAGGATATTACAACCCTCAAGGCATTGTTGATGTTTTCCGCAAGTGCACGAGCTATTGTAGTATAGCTATGCAAATATGGGTCGAGCCCATATTTGTACAATAAGTTTTGGGGCATCCCCCTTAAGGTATCTTGGCCCACCCACAAAGCATTATTGATGTTTTCTGCAAGTGCATGGGCTATTGTAGTATAGCTATACAAATATGGGTCGAACCCATAGGGACTCGCTTTAAGTGAAGTTTTAATAAAATTTAATTATTTAAAACTTAAAGAAAATAACAAAACTAACCTAACTATTCAAATTTATTCAAATGATGCTCTTTACATAACTTTCAATTCCAGAAAACATAAACTAAAACTAATCAAACATCCATGAATCATACTGTCCGTGGATAGCGTTGTCCATAGATAACACTATCAAAAGATGGATAAAATAAAGCTTAAATGAAACAGGGACATAGATGTAAATAAAGTGGGTATACATATGTAATTAAACAGGGGACGCAGATGTAATTAATGAAAATGAACAGAAATGTCATTGCATTTAAATAGGAAGGGCAAAAATGTAATTTTATTCAAAAATATGGTTTTTAACAAAAACCAGATGAAAACCCAACGAAGAAGATGACCAATGAATAGAGGAGATGGATCCTCTACGCAGGAGGAAAACCCAGTTCGGGTTTCCTTCTTCGAGACGTCCAAAGACTGTGGAATGCTCGGATTTGGACTGGGTGTCTGTGGTGAGAAGGGCACTTGGTCTGGTTGTTGCACAGTCAAGCTAGACTCGCCCGACTTGCTCCTAGCCTGGGGAAGCTCTTCCGGTGAGAGAAAAAAAAACGACGCCCTTACTAGGCGTCGTCTGGTTCAGGGCAAATAGGATATGGCCTGTGGGAGTTCCGTGCCGATGAGGGGTTGTGAGTGTTGATGACTCGCTCGTGCCTGACCTGTGAAGATGGACGGCTGGTGTTGAGGTGTGACAGAAGGTGGGTTGAACGAGAGAAAAAAGACGCCTTTGGTCTGGGCGTTGTCTGGAACAAAGCCGGCTCTTGCCTGGCTATGTGAAGGTTGATGAAGAGGGCTTTGGAAACGGGCTGGGTGTGATGAGTGAAAGAGATGGTAGAGGTGTGGAAAACGTAGTTAAGAAGGGAAGAAGCTAGTAGGAAAGGTAAGGATGGTGCCTTAAACAAATGGAAAGCTAGATGTTGAAGAGGAATAGATGGTTGTGAATGTGAAATAAGCAAGAGAACTCTAAACAACAAGGAAAAGAAAGTGACAGGTAAAACAACTAAAAGAACTCCAAAAACTCCAAACTCTCCAAAAAAAACTCCCTCTCCCCCATACGGTTTCCCCTCTTTATAGCTTTTGCATCTCCTTGTTTTTCTCCACTCCTTTATCTTCCTCAATTCCTTCCTTGAAGAGATAACTTTCTTTTAGGAAACTTTATCCTCTCCCAATTTAGGACTCTTCTCATTAGTAATTCTTTTCCAATTTGCACTCTTCTTGTCTTGATCTGCACCGTTGATCATTGATCTGAGCCATCCAACCCTCCTTTAGTTGATCTGCAAAAATAAAGACTAAATTAGAATAATCAAACCGTACATTAATCCTTTAATAAGCTCGAATGATCATCTAACCGTTGATTAAGGTCTAAACGGTTAATCAAGCTAAAATTTTAAATTTGAACGATTAGATGATCTAATTGAATATTAAACTAGGGGTCTTTTAGTCAAAAATGAACACTTAATAGGCATCTTAGCCACCCTCAAGGTTTTGTTTCCTATGGAGCAATGCTCCTCAGGAGGCCTCGTTACTGGCAAAGTCCACGCGCACCCTTATCAACAACCCAGTCTCTCCTCCCTAGGTAATGTGGGACTAACTCTCAGTACCTCCCCACCCTGGTTCCCTCAGACCATCTTGGGCTATTGCCTCAGACTATCTTGGGCACCCATACACCCTCAAGCCATCTTGGCGCACCCTCAGACTGGGCTGTTGATAAGGGTACGGGTGGACTTTGCCACTAACGAGGCCTTTTCTCCTAAGGGAGAAGAACAAAACCCGGGTAAGCCAGGACAATATCGTTGCTAGGTGAGGTCCCCCGTCTGTTACAATGGTATCAGAGCCAATTCCCCTCGTGATGGGGTGGGCTAGCCGCATGCGTGGATGTGTGTCCCTAAAGGGGGAAAGGTGAACCCATAGGGATTGGCCAAGATGGCTTGAGAGTGTATGAGCGTCCAAGATAGTCTGAGGCAATAGCCCAAGATGGTTTGAGGGAACCAGGGTGGGGAGGTACTGAGAGTTAGGAGACTGGGCTGTTGATAAGGGTGCGGATGGACTTTGCCAGTAACGAGGCCTTTTCCCCTAAGGGGGAAGAACAAAACTCGGGCAAGCTGGGACAATATCGTTGTTGGATGGGGTCCCCCCTCTGTTACAATATCTAGTCTACCATAAGCAACTGCATAAAGAACTACTGCCTTGACCTCGCCGTCTGCCCTCATCAAATGAGATCAAGGCCTTCCGGCATTACGATCACTTGCTTAATCGAACAGCAACGATGAGAAATGCCTTACTTTGATTAAAAGAAGAAGAAGCAGCATTTGAAAAATATGAAATGAATCAAGGAGAGATTTCCATACCAAGGGCTCATTGGGGAAGAGAAACGGAAATATAATAGCTACTTTTGAAAAATGAAACATTAAGGGCCATGTGCGAACCAAAAACTACAGGAACTGTACGCAAACCAGAGCCCAATATCAGCTAAGTCAAAACAAAATGACAAACTATCCCATTGGTCCAAAATAAGGAAAAAATATATGAAGACGTGGCTGGATACACGTTGGGAAACAGGCGTATGGAATGTATCATGTCTCCTATATAAGTCTAAAATTCTAAGTAAGCCCCGGTGCACAAAGCTTTCCTGCAGGGTTCAGAGAAGGGGTGGACCACAAGGGTAAATATTACGAAGTCTTATCTTACATTTTGAAAGAGGCTGTTTCCATGCCTTGAACTTGTGACCTCAAGGTCACAAGACGACAACTCTGTCATTGCGCCAAGGCTCCCCTTCCAGGTACTAGGAAGAGGCGGACCACAACAGTAAATAGTACACAGCCTTACCTTGCATTTTACAAGAGGCTGTTTTCACATCTTAAGGTAAAAAGAAAAAGGAATGTGCCGTGATTTATGAAATCACTCACCCAAATTATAGGAGACTGGTCTGATTGACAGCGGACGTTTGAGTCTTCCTTGGAAGCTAATATCAAAGTAAACCATGGCATCGGAATGAAATCCATTTTACTTTTCGTGTGACAACATCTCTATCCATTTAGGGTCATTTCACTCTATAATCGTTGCTTAAGGCAGTCAAGCTAGTAGCAATTCACATGCCTTTCTTGGTGTTATATATTGGGTTCTGGTATTTCCATTATTTATTTTTTTCATTGCAAGTCTTTTTCTTGCACGTTTTCTGTCTTATTGTCCTTATCACAAACCATACGTCACACAAAATGCATGCCCTTTGTCTAAAGGGTAAGTTAAACACCAATCAAATGAAAATTTACAAATATTATATATTGATGGCACAGATTCCGCATAAGTATGACATCATTCTCAACTCCACCTTTCATATTCATAGTTCTTCACTTGGTCTACATTCAAGATGTAGAAGTCCATTAGTTGGATGGTTAAGATCATCTAATCATATGATATCAATATATGATCAACGTCACATGGTACCCATTAGACCAGCATGATCCATCATGTGTTACCATCAAAATCAAACATCAAGATAATTTCACCTTAAACCAAGATCAAATTTGCTTCACTCCTTTTGAAACTAAATACTTAAAGATACAATTACTGAGCATGAAATGAGCCTTTATTTGCTTAGAATCACACAGGTTATCAAGAAAAAGTGATCAGATAGCTAATTGGCCTCAACTAAATCAATCTGCACGCCACCAACAGTTACTTCTCCATGACGTGGGAGCAATGTCACGACTAGCTTTCCGGCAGCGTCGGCATTTAGATCTTCCACCACACTGGTGATCCCAAGCTTAAGGTTCATCTTCTTCGCCTTGGCATCATCATGCTTCTTGTGAGAGTGCTTATGATGAGGCAGCTTTGTAAAACTTCCAGCAAAGTCCCCATAATCTGGACCTGCAAATTCGCCATATGGAACTGAAACATAGACATCGAACCTGGCAGGCCCATCTTGAGCGACTTGGATGTCATTGATAATCAGGACTTCGACCTCTTCATCCTTCTCGGCCTTAATACGAGATGTCTTGGGCCGGCTCACTAAGGCTCGTATGGGTGCATCAAGTACACGGGGCTCAGTACCGAACTCAGACACTGGGATCATCGAGAATGAACGCTTGGATCTAGTCTTAGCTGCCGGCCGTTTTGGAGGTTTGCTAGTCATCCATAGGATTGGAACGTCTTCATAGGTATAGCCGAATTTAAGAGCATTGAGGGAGTCCTTCACCTGTTTTCATCAAAGACAAAACAATAATTAATTACAACTTATTGCAATCAAATTGTTTTATTAAACTTTCTTATTCTTACACTAACATGCTTCTTGAGTTACGGAGGAATGTACAATTTAGAGGGCACCTCGGTGCACAAAGTTCTCATATGTGCAAGCTCCAAGAAAGGAGTGGACCACAGAGCCTATAATATGCAGCCTTGCATTTATGGAAGAGGCTTTTTCTACAACGACAACTCACCGTATGGAAAAAAATTATCAGGATATGGTTCTATCATTCTAGGACAGTAATTTCGGTTCATCTCGCCGTCCATTTTCCTGTAATTAAGACTACAATTTTCAGATGATTGAATCATCCCATCTGCCTTTTTTGGTACTGCTGTACATTCAGAACCAGATCAATCAGACGAGCAGTCTGATGATCGGTCTGATTATCCAGCATGGGCCCTTCATGCAAAAATGTGTGCCCTCGGAACTTGCCATATTTTCGCCAATGTGATGGCATTTCTCTTACTTACGTATCCAGACACAATCATTATAGGTCATCATCATCACCCTCGTCAAGACTCTATCGCTATGAGGGTCGGCCACACAGTCATTATAGTTACTTGGAAATTAACGAGACAGCCGCTAAATCAATCTATAACAGGAAGTTATGCTTTAGGTAATCAAGCATGCTACGAACCTTGACTTTAACCACCTTCCGGTTCTCATCGTAGAAGATGAAGGAAGCATCTAACCAGTCTTTATCATCAAATTCCACTTTGTTTCCTCTGTAAGTTCTGTAGAGGTGCCACAGGCGATCCACATTGCAATGGTGTGAATAGAAGATGATATCACGTGCCGCAGTGGCGAAGTTGCCCATGTCAAAGTGAGGATCCTCTGGTAAACCAGCCCACATGTGCATCACATTGTGTAAACTCTCCATCCTACCAGAAGAACTAGAAGAATCCCCAGCCTTAAGGGGTTGCCCCATGAAAAGCTCAGCCCTGGGCAAGCTATCCTTGAAAATCTTGTGCAATTCATGAAGGTTACCTGCAATCACATCCTCGGGGGTACCCCCACCACTAGGATTCGTATAACTGTACTTGTAGTCCAGCAATGCAGTGATGTGATCAGGGTTACGGTTCGAGTTGTAGAGAGGTGAGGTAGGCACGGTATAGGACGGAGGCATATACATTCCTTCTGGTGTGTCGTAATTCCAAAAAGGAAAGGCAAAAGTCTCATCTCCAATCAGCTTCCCGAGGATCCTCTCGTAGAAGTAGAGGTAGTATCGATGCCACGGTAGGAAGAGCCAGCTAAAGTGGACCTGGAGTGGGATCTCAAACCCGAGTTGGTTGTAGGCACCATTGCAATAGGCACAATGTATTTGTGCCTGGCGCATAAAGTTCCAAGGATCATCTTTGTCGAGATTCTTCATCTTAGTGATGGCCAACTCAAATTTTTCCAGATCCTCCTGGGTTAACAGGTGGGCTGGCTTCCTCACACGGAGGGGCATTTTGGTTGGAAATTTGTAGTCGGTGATGTCGACTGGAAGGTCATAAGGTGGGCAGCATTCCATTGTGACGGGTGTTCCATCATCTAGTTGGTATGAAGCAGAATGGCACTTGTTTAGATCGGGGGGTTGAATGGGATTCCCTACGGCTA
The DNA here is from genome assembly GCA_035236585.1 of Warburgia ugandensis. Classification (NCBI taxonomy): domain Eukaryota; kingdom Viridiplantae; phylum Streptophyta; class Magnoliopsida; order Canellales; family Canellaceae; genus Warburgia; species Warburgia ugandensis. The sequence goes on from CP141130.1 coordinate 79,892,756, forward strand.
TTTGTTTGCTGCCGAGGCCAGCTGCACCATATAGCCCTCCTAAGGTGAGAAGGACGTTGCGACGATCAATTTTCATCGGAGATCTTCGGCTATCTGCACCTTCATCAGTATTACAGTTAATGCATTTAATGTTGCTACTCGCTCTTTGGTTTTGGCGAGAAGCTGCAGTGGTGTTGGTGGCGGCGGTAAGAGTGGTGGCTGATTGGAGGGACATGTTTGTCGAAGTAGCCATGGCTGTTGCTACGATGGCCAGCGAAGGGATTAGGGATTAGTTTATATAAACGTTTTTCGGCAGATCTCGACAGTTGCACTCAGGACTTCATTTTATAAGGTTTCTGCTTTTTTTAATCATCACGTTTCTCTCATGGCACTTCCTTTCCCAAGAAAAATTCATTCTCTGTTCTAATCTGATTAGATATCGATGTTAGACATTTAAATACATGGGTTGCAGGTATTCACGGACGGATCACAAGGTAAATAGTATATAATTTTACTTTGTATTTTACAAGAAGCTAATTTTATACTCCGAGCATTTATACTCGTCATACTTTTTCAAATACGGGTCAATGAATAGAAAAGCAAACAGATGCAAGAAAGTAAAGTGAAGAAATTGTGCACAAATCTTGCCAACCAAAAATATCTACCGACATCTTCTAATTGCAAAAAATTCTACCGATCCAGATGTAGTGACGGATGAGGTAGCACAGCTGTGCTCCTGACCGTCCGAAAGTTTTGCCAAATTTTCACTAGTATTGTTCTAATAACTTCAATAGTTAGATCACTCTGGCGTGGAAGGTTTTTAGATAGTAGGCATCAAATTGTTAAGATCATTTCAGCTTAGGTTTTCGAACGGTTCACTTATTATGGCTAAAATCACATGAATGAGGCGGCTCTTGGCATATTTCCTCTGAATGGCCAAGATCACTCGACTTAGGAGGTTTCTAGATTATATATGTTGCTTGAAGGAGGTTTCGGGACTGAGGTTAAGAAATAAACTTAGACTCTAAATTTTCTCTCTTTCCCTTTTTGGATTCTTTTATTCTACTAGGAAACTTTTTATTTTTGTATTAGGAAGTTTTCTTAGAACTTGTAGCTGTAATATCTTGAAAATCTTAATTGTTATCTATAATGAATATTCTACCACCTATAGAGCACACACCAGTTCTACGAAGTCTATTATCTCTCTCTTGCTTCTTCTTCTTCTGATTCTTATTTGGCTTCTTTTGTGGTACTAGAGAAAAACCAGCCCTATATGATTTTCTCTTGTATCCTCTTTCTTGTTTGGCCAACCCCTATTGGGATAAGGTCTTGATGATGATGATCCTCTTTCTTGTTTTTTTAGCACTTTTATGGGCGTTTATACTTTTTAGCCATATATTAGTCATATAATCTCATATCGTAGTGATTTTTAGTTCTTAAAAAGGTATTCTTGTGTTCTAACTTCTATGCATTATAGTTGCACTAGTGAACCCCAGTTGTCATGAGTCTAGGAGTCTATCCAACAAGTTGGACCTATACTAGAGCTTTCAACATATGTAGTAGGAGAGGATTAATTGGGTCTCATTTCTTATTCAGTTGAAGATTGAAAATCCATTACTACCCAATCAGGATTCTGAATTTTATAAGACAAGAAAAGAAAAGGTCTATTGGCTAATGAAGAGCCCCATAGGTAGTAGACACTCAAAAGCATGTGAAAAAAAACATGCCAACTTTTCATACACAGTAAAAGTTTTTTCATAAATCCATGCCATCTATCATGCTTGGAATGACTTCAATAGGCTAATTAAAATTTTCAAGGACATTGGGCTCTTTTATTTAGGTTGAAAAATGATCATCAATTATATTAAAAAAATTTTAAAAATCAGAATAAGTGGTTATAATCATCCAAATTCATTCATTAGACGTGGGTTACCTAATTAATATTTGTACCCAAAATTTGATGACTTAGGAACTAATCATCCCAACCTAATAGCAACACCACAATTTGACAGGTGTAACAAATTTGGAATTCCTAGTCTCCTTCTCAATTGGGGACTATTTTTGGTTTACAAAAACCTTAAATTCCATTCCTCCTTCACTCTAATACTCAATTACCTTTTCATGGAATTCCTTTTGTTACCGAAGGTTTTTGTTGTCATATAATGACTAACTCATATTCTTACTATCTTGTTATGTAAGGTTTGTATGCTATGATCACAAAAGTAATTTATTTTTTATTTTGTTAGAAAGGTATTAAGTTTTATAAATTAGATAACTATTACATAATAAGTCTAGGCATAGAAGTGCCATCAAAATCCTACATAAATAAAAATGAATTTACTTATTTAAATGTCATATGATAACTTTGGCATTTCTAATAAGTAGAATTACTTTTATCAAGTTTGTGATGAGTAATTTACCAATTTATATCTCTATTCTAATGTTCATCTAACATTCCAAAGGAAGATTGAAAAAGCACAAAGGAACTTTCTTTTGTCAAGAAACAAACATATATGTGCATAGCACTTGTTTCTTTGTAATAATTTCTAAAAACTAAAAGAACTTAGATAATTAAGTACTAGGAAGATCACTTACAAAAATGGCATACTTATGAAGTGGCTATGGAGAGTGATGATGGAATAACAAGGATTATGGAGTCCATTGTTGCTAAATATGGAGCTACTTTGGCAAGATGGGCAAGACAAAGCATCAAATAGAAAAAGGTCTCACATTTGGTGTAACATTGCCAACTTATTGGACACTTTTTGTGAAGGCATTAGATACAAGGTGAAATTATGAGGTATATATTAAATTCTTGTCTCAACCATGGTGTTCTAGTGAATCTCTACTACAACTTTTCTTAGTACTATTCTAGGCCTTTAACAATAAGTAGACATCAGTCTTCGAGGTTTAATCTCATAGCAATGAGAAATTACTTTGCTATTCTCAAGGTAGAAATAGATTCAACACCATGGAGGCTACATATTAAGAGATTCTCATTTCTTTACTTTGTAAAGGATTCATTAGACCTCATCAAGGAGATCAACAAATCTTTGGATAAAGCTTATGCAATACCCTCAAGTATAATCCTAGGTTCATGTTGTTTAGAACCTTTGAGCTCCTCCAATAGCAATCTCATCCCCTTTGCGTGTTGAACAATATTCCTATACAGGATGGCCTACAAAGAAGAAGTGAGTATGGCCAACAAATGGATACTTTGTAAATAAGATGAAGAAGCAACAGTTTATCTTCTTCATGGCATAGAAACATAGAAATTTTAGACTAAGGTTTTTTAAAGAATTAGTATGAACTAGGTGTGCCCTTAGAATCTTCTCTTGTATGGAATTTCTTTAAAGTTGCTAAGAGAAAGAAATTTTTCGGTATCACTTCTTTCTAGTTGTTTTCTCGTTCATTTGTAGAGAGAGAGTCTGCAGTGAAGCCTCATGCTCTCTCGAATGATAATGGGAAAAGATCTTAAGTATTGATTATGCTAGTTAGTCACCTTAAGAGAATTTCATCGTATCTCACTTTATTGGCTTACAAGAAATAGGATGAAGTTTGTTAAGACATCTCTTACAGACAAGTGGTGAAATTAAGATGGAACTCATATTTATCAAACACCTTTAAGTTAAATTATGATCAAGCCTCAATAGGAAATCTATTCACTTTGGGATTGGTGACTTAATCAAGGCATTTCTTTTATGGTCTATTTAGATTCTGCAAGAGTAGCAATACATAAAGGGTAGAAATTTGCCACCAAAATCCTTTTAGCCTATCATCTTTGAAGAAAACTCTAAAAGATTATCTGAAGGCTACATAGTTATGCAAAACTTCCATGAAGTTTTGACAATTTGATCCCTCATATATGGGAATAATGGGCTGAAGGCCATCTAGTTAGTTTCAACCACACTAAAATATCAACCAATGAAGAAGGAATCAATTCCCATTGACATTTGATCTATGCTAACTAAAAGATGCTTAATTTTTATCAATCTTGATCTTATTGTGATCATACACTTTACCTTTTGAAAAAAAATAAAAATAAAAAATCACTTTGTTAACCTATAGTTGTCATGTGATCTCTCAAAAGGGCCTACATCTATTGGGTTAACACATAAAGCAGTAAACTTGTCCACTTGCACTTCTACAATCCAAAAAATTGATGGACTATACTAAATTGGTGATGGAATGTGATGACATGCTTAAAATATGGCAATTTTGAAGGGTATAATTAAAATTCTTAGAATTATATGACATTAAATAACAATAATGATTTATCTTTCAATCAAAATTTCAAAATTATTTCCTTTTAGTTTCTAATTTTAATCTCTTTCGATGTTGGTTTTTTGGTCTTGTTTTATCAAATTATTCATAACTTAATAAAAATATCTGAAATTGAGATGGAATTTTGAGTTTAAGAATAAAAATTTGCAAAATCTAGATAAATTTCATCTCAAAATCATTGAAGGATAGTCACAAAATCTCACAACACCTAATAAAATTTTTTATATATAATTTATTTAAAAAGTCTCAAAAATTATAGAATTGAAGTTTGAGTTCAAATTAGAAGCTTCATATGGGTTTCCCTCTATCTTTCTCTTTCACCTATTAGTTAGTTTACATTACAAAGTTAACAAAGCCTAGGCAGCAAGCAAACTAAACTATTTACTAATTATAGGGATAATGAAGACCAAAACTTGTATGGTTTTATTTGCACTGGTACCAACCATGGCATCAAATCTCTATTATGAACATATAAAAGGATGTGTCATTTATTAAAATGTTCGTGAACAATCCTCTAGCCAACAAGAAATGAGAGAACATTCAAGGTAACTCTTCTTTGAAATACTTTGATATTGCTTCTGGATCAGAATGAGTCATCTTGTTACCTTCCTACCAAGAAAATGTATGGTGGACTCACTAATCAGATGTGAGCGGCTCCTTAAGAAAATTGCTTGTACTTTCACTCTTGATTTTTCACAATTGATGATGCTGCTCTATTTTTTGAAAGAAAGATGTGTAGTGGCAAAACCATGAGGTCAAAGTATACTTTCAATTGAACAAAAGACCAACAACAATCTGGAGAGAATCAAAAGTAATGTTCTCATAGGGCAAACCATGAGATCCTTGCAATCAAAGATTAAAAAAACAAAAAAAAAGAGTTTCTCATCTAGTTGGTAGGTGAGGTTATAAAGAAGAAGAAGAAGAGGGGGAGAATTGATATTGGTGGTCTCTTTTTTCTATTTCTTTATTTTTTATTTCTAAAATAAAATATTTTAATTTTTGTTATACTCCTAAAAAAGTACATGCAAATGGTGTTTAGATACTCTAATTGAATGAGAGTGGAGAGGCCTTATATATGGACTGCCACTCATGAGTTTTGTTTTTTTTTTTTTCTCCCCAAGTCTTTCTTATTAGGTCAATATGAAGAAATAATGCCTCTACCAATGGAACATGGCTCATATTTACAATTGTAAAATATTTCACTAAATTGGCCCTAATTGTTAAACATTACCTATTAATGATGCCATTGAGTCTGATTAATCTCAAACTTTGAATTAAATAATGCACCCTAATAATTATAATGGCCTAATTAATCTTAAACCTAGTTATCTATTAGAAAGCAATTGTTGTTAAATTGGACCTACTAATAATGTTAATGAGCATAATCAAATCCTGGATGAAATAATGCATGCTGATAACTATAATAAGCCTAATTTATATCAAATCTAGTTAAATTCTAGTGGTGATGGTTGTTAAATTGGACATAATACTACTACTAATGGGTCTAATAAATTAATCACAAATCCTAGATTAAATAATGCCTACTAATAATGGTAATATACTTAATTAGTCCCAAACATATTTAAATTCTAGTAGGCATTAGTTATTAAATTGGACCTACTAATAATACTAATGGGTGAAAATATGACTTAGGTTTATTAGATCTTTTGTTAAAAGAGAGAAACGAGACACACAAATCTCAAACATTATAAAAACCACATGTCTCCGTATGGACAATGAGATGTCCAAGAATGCCCCATTTTTCTTAAGTTTTTAATTTTTTCATTGCCTAGATATCCATAGTAAGATGTCTAGACATCTATAGACATTGCTTACTAATATGCACATTCTTTGTCCAAAAGTAACATCTTAAATTACTAAGATGGAGCTTTGACAGATGTATTGAATTAATATTTTGTTTCTACTTTTCTTAGGATTGTCAATCACATTCTCATAGAATCCTAGCCATCTTACTAAGGATACAATACCGTCTCATGATTAAGTTATCCAATCTTGTCATCATATGACTTATCTGACTATAAATACCCTATAGTATATAATTGGCATGTGATAAAAGAGAAATGTTGTGGCGACCCAGGTTTTTATAACACATTTTATAATACATTTTGTAAAGATAGGGCCCTTAGAGTAAAAAATTTTCGCAAACCAAAGCAGCGGAAATTGTTTTCTTTAGAATTTGTTTTGTAAAACCTAAGTCACCACTTCATACATAATATAAGTAGAATTTTATATAAGATAAAATTCCATTGAAGGAATATACTTTTATTAAACTTCAGGATCCATCCAGTGGTTCACAGTACACAGCCCATTGTATCCTTACAATACTTGTCCAAATATACAATCCAAATTACAAAGTTCAAAATTCAATACATGTTCTAATACAATGTTTCGAGGGATATACCCTGATTACTTATTCTTCAATTGTTCTTCAAGTCTTGAGCTCCTAAGTCTCCTTCTCTGTATCTGAGATATTGTAAACATTCGAACATTTACAATATCTCAGCAAGCTATGCTTGGTAGGGGATAAGAATGTAAGTTATTGACAGTATAATCTCAATATTCAAGTATCCCATAATTCGTTCTATCATAAACACATTCATTAATAACTATTAATTATAAGGACATCTCATTTCCTTGTCATTTGTGTTCACTTTTATACATACATATTGTATAAGGACAAATCCATTAAAAATGTAAAAATAATCAAGCATCATTTCTATACAAAGCTGAACAACTCTTTTCATTATAAGAGATTTGTATTTCAGCCAAGCATTATACAGGGAATTTCCCTTCTTGGGAAAAATATTGGTAATATACAATTACCTGACATTTCATCATGTCATCCCTTAAGGCATTTCACTATGCCAATTTCATATGCATTATAGTGCAAAATAATCAAGGACTACTATGCTTGCAGTCTGATCCGTATAGCGCGCCCGGATAACTGTTCAATAATCCACTTATACCATTCTCAGTGGAAATTACAATATCCATGTCCATATGGGAGGACCATGGCTGTCACAGTGGTGGCCTTCCCATAATTGCCCCACCCGACTTTTAGCCTTTCTTAGGCTTGGTATTCAATATCATCAAGTTTCAGAGAGTGGGTGGCCAAACCCTCTTAACTCTCCTAGCATAGCATCCCTGTGCTTATGCCTCGTTTAAAACAAAACCACAAGCCTCCAAGCTTGTATGTAAAATAATACTTATACATATCGGACTATCTCATACGTTTATCTAGGACTTGGAATATTTTCTACTTTCCTATTCACTTAGGGTTGTTCTCAATTCTCAACTTGACCATTTAATACTTATTTTCCTCATCATTTGGTTGGATCATATTTCAATTTGAGGTATTTACCTTAATATATTGGTATCATACATGTCAATACTTCAAAACATAAGATCATGTATTAGACATGTATCTTCATGTAAAGGCATTCTTAATAATCCACCTACCTCAATAAGGTATTCTTACTCCTTGAAATCTTCCATAGTCTCGATCAACATATATCTGTCAAATCATATGTATAATGTCATTTTTGTAATCAAGGGTACATACTACATGGTCTTTTGATCATCCTTATGTAGGATGATCTGAATCTTTCTTTCTTGAATATCCTATATCCATGGGTTTAATATCATCTATACAAATACTATCTATATCATACATAACAATCTAATTTACATAGATGTTTCTTTTTCCTTATTGTTTTTGATCATACAAGATCTCATCTTGTTTGATCATCCTTATCTCACTTACTATTTTTATTAGGGTTAGATAATTTGCTATCTTTTTATGTTCTTATTATTATTCAACCAGTTAGTGTCTTACTTGGTTGAAGATAATTTATTTCTTCCTATCACTAGACAACTCCTCCTTATTTCAGGATGACCAATACTTACCAGTTAAAGTCTGCTCAAAAAGTGGTTAATACAACCCTCATGTAAGGAGGCGTTTAGACCTTTCTTACGTCAATGGGAGGTGAGGGAAAAGCACTTGGCTCTTGTATACCCCCTATAACCACAATGTCCAGAGTCCACTTGAGTGGTACTAGCTCAACCTTTGACAAGGTTCCTATGAGCTCTTTACCTTAAGTCCCTTCTCTAATTGATTTTAATTAATTTCCATGGATATGCACAATGTCATCCATGGATGTTCATTATTTTCCTATTTTGGGCCAAGGAAATGATAAATCATTCCTTATATTGTCCTACTAACTATAGCCCTTACTAAGTTAAAATCATTCATTCATCTTAGTTGTCCATGAATTTCTATATTTCATTAGTTTACATTTTTGGTTATTTATGCTCCTTATATCTTAACAATTACTTAACAATTGAATTAAATTTGACAATAAGTAAATCATCAACTTGAAAGCATAAATCAAATATAAATTTAACAACTATATACTAACATTCTTCCTATGAATATAACTTAAGCTAGTGAAATAAAACTAACATGATCCTAAGTTATGAAACACATCTTCTATCATAATGAAATCATGTTTAAATCCTAATTTACACTAACATGATCCTAAGATAATCCAATCTACTAACAAATTACTCATTTAGGGCATATCATACTAAAATTTAAAGATTACACTATCATGCTTTCTAACTTAGAACATAAATCACATTTACACTTCTATATCCAATAAAAGACAATTAAAACTTAAAACATAAATCACATTTAAACTTATATATCCAATAAAAGACAATTAAACTAATTTTATTAAGATTATTATAAACCTTTAAATATGATCCAACCATTAGATCTTAGGTGTTTTCCTTTAGATTAAGGGTTTTAATTACCTTTAGGGCTTTTAATCCATTAAGATCCAAAAATCACATCCACTTGATTTTGTCATATTTCATCCAGGATCTAACTGGATTCCATCATAATATCATTCCTTTAATCCATCCCATGGATCTGATCATACTTGATCTCATTGATCAAGTGGGTCCCTTTGTATTTTTTTTATTTTTATTTTAGGGTTTTTCTACCATAAAGGGTAGATCCCCTATTTTATCCAAGATCTGTCCAAATTAACCATAGATATTACTTTATTATATTATTATATCATCACTAAAATAAATTTTCAAGATCTGATCACCTCAGATCTTGAAGATCTTAGAAATTGGACACTTATTTCCAAAATATAGAAAAATACAGAAATAAATTTTAGAAATTTTATGACTTCAATAGAAACTAGACATTACAAGCTTTCTATAGCTTCTTTCGGATCTCAATTTGGAGTTCATATGACTCCACAATCTTAAATTGAAGTTTTCAGCCATTCCTAGGGTCTAGATTTGATCTGGGCCCACCAGAATTAATCTCTCTCAATTGAGGGTCCAAACCTTGTTAGATTTTCTTGAAAATTGTACCCTAGGGGTTTTTGACCCTTCTGGATTGATTGGAAAGCTCAGAATTTCCATCTGAGCTATCTATCACCATAAATTGAAGGGGCTGGTATTTACTTTCTTTTTACCATTTTTCATTCAAATTAAATTACAGATAAATAAAAATTACACTAAAACATAATAAATATGAATGGGAAGTAATTCCACCTACCTGATTGGAGAAAAACAATATAATTGATGCCCAATTTGAGAGAATTACCGGTTGATGATAATATAGCCCGATTATCCACCTTTTTGTGATTTTCTGTTGTTGGAACCGTTGGATCTTGAAATTGATTTGGGGATTTTGTATATACTGTAGTATAGGATGTTATGGACGGTGGAATTGATGAGATTCTTCCTGGAACGGAGTGCTTAATTGAATTTAGGTCTCTTGTTCCAATTAGAAAGAGGAGAGAGAAATAAGGAAAAGAGAGTTTGGGGAGGGATGAAGGGGAATTTGGGGCTGAAATTCCAGGGAAGGTTTGGAAATTTCGTGGTTAAGGTTGTGAAAATTTTTGGGACATATTTATAGCCAAATTTGAATTTTTTTATCATTTCTTTTGATAAGATATTTTATTACTTTAGAATTTTTAATTACTAATGCATTCTCCATTCCCACTACAATCTCCACTACAATCTCCACTACCAGCAATAATGCACTGAGCAATTATTGGTGCTTCTAGAACGTTGGCCCACTTTGTGGGCCCCACTTTTATGTGAAAAGACCTTTTTGCCCTTTTTAACTCTAAAATTGGAGAATAATAGGCAATATTTGTCCGAACTCAGAATTGAGCGTACTTAGTGGCGTTGGAATCGTATTTCTAAGTACTTCATGAATATTGAGGTCTTATTTCTTGGATATGGGATATGGGTAAAATTACCATTTTACCCCCAAATGGAAAAATTAAGGAATTTTCATTTTAACTCAGAATTGAACGTACTTAATGTTGTTTCGATCAGTTTTCCAAGTACATCCATAATTTCTATTTTTTTTAATTTTTAATTTAATCTCTATAAAAAGAGAATTTTCAATAACCTAATATTCCAGCCCAGAATTTCTAAAAATTCAAACTTTATTAATTTTCCTTAATAATTTACAAAAATTCGGGGTCATTACAAATGTACTCCTTATTAATAAAGTGAGAATAAATATTACATAAATCCAACCAAGACTAGTTGATAATATTGGCAAAAGATTTTCTCTTTTGTTCATAATTGCACTCACAACTAATCTTGTTGATTTTGGCAGAAGGAAAGTCAATATTCCTATAATATACATTGGGCGTTATCATTCTGCAAATACTCCATGGTAACTTTCGTTTATGATGATCCAAGCTATATCATTTTAAAAAATAAAGAGCTATGACATGGATTAGCCACGACCAAACATTACGATGATGGCAAAGTCCATCCGCCAACGAAAATTTCTAGATGAAGTCATGGTACATTATTATTATGAGAAGACCTATTATAAAGCTATATATGTGGACACACCCCGTCAATCTTTTGCTTTAAAAAGTCCAACTTGTACCTAGAGGGCCACCTAATATACTTTTCCAAGCATAAAAAAGAAGATAATCTTGATAGGGTTCATAAACTAATAGATGATTAATTGCAGATTTTTTGCTTACATGGTATTCGTATTTGTGGAGTGCAGTTATAGGGTTTCTACGAGAACACAGTGTGTTCCAAAGATTAAGGTAAAGTTACAAATAGTTAGAAATCAATGAAGAGGTTGATTAAAGATTGTCGTTACTGATCATAATAAGAGGGAGGTTATCTATTGGAAGAGTCAACAGATGAGTTGTCAAGAGTATCTTATCTCGATGATGTCCCGTCATGTTGAGTGATCCATGACAGACGCATAGCTTGGATTAAAGACATTGAAAGCAGCCCTACGACAGAGGCTGGCCAATACATCAGCAATTAGACCAATAGAGACATAATGGACAGCTTGGCAATTTTTTATTGCGTGTAGTGAAAATCAATCTCAATGTGCTTTGCATGAATGAAATATGGGATTTGCCGTGAGACAAGTGGCATCCACATTGTTGCACCAGATAATTGAAGGGCTAGGAAAATACAATCCTAGTTCCATAACTGAGCGAACAGGTAAATATGGCAGACTGGCTAGCAGTTCGTGAAGGAATTAAATTGTACCAAAATTTATCTATCTCAAAACTCATTGTAAAGGATAACTTGTTGCAGTCATCAACTCGTTGAAGAATCAGACCAGCAGAGCTAAAGGATAATGAGATATCTTTCAAAGAGAAGATGCACTGTTCGATACATTACATTATTGAATGAATTGACATGCCTTTTATAGGCTTTCAAGAGTAGTTAACTTTTCTAGTTTTTCTGAAGCATGATTTACACCACTCCTTTACGAGCACTACAAAATAACAACTAAGTTTAGAAGCAAACAACTGAACTTAACCTCAATAACTAAAAAGACTATTTTGAATGATTCTTCAACAGAAATCTTGTCAATCTGTTTGCACTTGCTATTCCATTTGGCAACTTTTGAAGAAAAGGATTGGCAGACAAGTCGTAAACCTAGCAGTTTCTGCCATGTTATATCTTTTGTAAGGTTCTAATTTAATTTTGTTGCTTTTGACGTCTCCAAGATCATATGGGAAGATTTTGGAGGCACTGCTGTGTGGGCACAGTTGCCATGTAACAACCCGTGCTCTTGCACGAAGGAGCGAAGCTTTGGATGATCCCACCCATGCATCTGTTTTTCTTCAACTTGGATGACTGTTAGCGCAAAAACTGTGAGGATTGGATGATCTAGCTTCGAAATTATGAACTTAGATCACAGGACGCAGACGAGTACAACTCAGAACGTGTAAACGAAAATTTACCTAGTCCCACTAATAATATATAGAACTAGTAATAATTAGAAGCAAATGGACCTGCCCTCGTGCTTAAATCATTCAACCAATAAATGATATTAAAATGAGACGCCCTAATCAGAATATTATTCCTTATTAATACTTGATACTACAAGAGCATCCCAGCTTTTGGATCCTTCTTCTGAGTCATTGTATTCATTTGTGGACTTAAGTAAACAAGACACAGTTTGAGATTGAAGCTCCCAATAACAATGAGAATGCAACTGTGCATGGATAATTTTGTTTAAGTTATTGCTACCCGTATCACACAACAACAGCTTCTCATGCAACTCATTTGCCACATGGAGAGCGACTTTTTCCGAGGATCTATCTGATTCCAATAGCTTTCGGTGGCCTTCAGTCAATAAAAGTTTTGTCTTCTTCTAATACAAAATCAGATCTCTGTACAAGCAGCAGACAGTTTACATTGCATATTTAGGTGAAGTTACCACCGTGAATCACGTGGAGAGTGACCTAAACTGTACTCATGCTTGATAGTCCCGGTGCATGAAACTCCCCGCATATGCTGGTGAACCGTAAGGGTCAACAGCTTGGTTGTTGTTCTTTGAAAACAAAACAATAAGTTCTTCTGCCTGTTTATAAAGCATTTAGTAAGAAGTACTGGTCCTGTATAGGACTCATCGTAGTAAAGATGGGCATCCCCACTTTACAAGGTTGGCCCTTCTTATGGTCGATCCAAACCGTCCATGGGATACCCACCAATGCTAGATCTCGAATGGCCAAAAAGTGCTTTATTTATCCATAAAGGAAGTTCTTTTTTATCAACAACTAGGCCACATTCGATTGGAAGTAAGATTTTCCAGTTGGCCGGCATGATTTTCAACCAGGTCTCTGGGGATCCAATCGAGCCCTATCAGAGGAAAGGTCTGGATCATTCGTTGTCAGGGCCCATCTGTAGGAGTGCATCATTGTATTACAATGACACCACGCCTACTGAAGCAATCATCTTTGTTTTGTAGCTCCATGTTGTTGATTACCGGGTCAAACTTTGCTTCCTCTGGACAACAAAAAATAATTTCAGCAATAAACTACATTATTTACCAACCTAGTTTGGCGCAATTTAATTGATTTTCTTAAACCGAGGGAGATGACAACGGTTAATAACTTGAATAAAATAATGCTAGCCCAAGTTTGGACTCGATTTCCCATATATAACCCATATCATATGTGACAGTAGAGATGGAAATTGGCCGGAGTTCAACCCCATCGTCGCCGGACCGAACCAGTGACTTATCATCTAGCATCAAAGAATTTATTGTTTGAATATTCAAATTATTAGAATAAGAATTGGCACAAAGAAAGCTTTTTCATGTATCCATTGAATCTTCAAATACTAAATTCTCTTGAGTAATCGAAAATTTCTTCAAAAGATTTGATTAGCAAATTACAAGTCCTTAATTGAATAAATTTGGCAAAAATTAGATAATTCAAAAATGTTTTTCCATGTTTAATTGTTGTTATTTTTTACATTTAAAACTATATTTTCCACACTTCACTTAGAGGCCCGATCAACCAATCGGGGCACCCATTATGAAAAAGTTGGTTTAGGGTCACGGACATTTTTAGATTTTTGGTTATATTGCGCAGGTTGATGAGACTTATTTATTCTTTTCCAAACGTCTAAAAAATCCTGAAAATTATAAAACATGCAGACCAAAAGGACTCCATCTTATGTAGGGCATACTTTGAGGGTCATGTAATCTTAGATCCTAACCTTTTGATTGATCAAAATGTTTAGGGTATGGCTCAAGGATGAATAATTTGAATGATCAACCATTTGGATCCAACACATGTCCTTATAGTACACCCGTCTTATGATATAAATTAGTTGGACGTTGAAGATTGTGGGTATTTGGCGTAATTTAAAATTTCAAGGCGTAAAACAATTTTCACGAAGAATTCTTTTTTCATGAAAATCAATTGCAATCCATTTTCGGCCAACCAAGCGGGCCCTAAGAGTTTGACCTTTTACCAATTGTTAATCTTGAGCCTTCTGGGTGTGATCAGGTCATCTTCACCGTTGGCTTTACTGGTGTGGGCAAGTCAATCCCAAGTCTTTCCTACAAATGAGCTGCCTTTTCATGGGTCTGAGCCAAATACTAGTGCAGTATAAAATGACTCACAGGCAAGGTCTCTTCTCCAAGGAGATCTATGATGAGAAGACATTGGATGCTTAATTTTGACGTAGTCCTGGCAATATTTAATGTTCTTATATGCTATTAAAAAACCCGGGAAGTATATGCATGAAAAACATGTTAAATCCATAATATATAGTTAGTTCTTTTAATAATTCTTTCATAGAAAAATGTCAAAATCATAATAAGAGTAGGCTCATTCTTACCACCTTGTAAAACTACATTTGCAAGGAGGCTGATGCAGTCTTTTCCACATGCCTAAAGGAAAAGGGCCCAAAAAGGACAAAGGCCAAGGGCCTAAATGAAGAACACCCAAAAAATAACCCAAAACAAAAACGCCACAAAAAGATCCAAAAGAAAAGCCCACAAGAAAAATGGCCAAAAGAAAAACTCCAAAAAATCCAATGACAGGCCCCAATAACAAGCCCAAACCCAAATGAAAACTTAGAACAAAAGCCCATTTTACTATAATACTCTATTCATTTTAAGTAGGCCAACTTTAATTCTATTATTATTATTTAAAATTCTATAAAATTTCAATAAATACTATTAATATGCAAGGGAACCAGATCAATATATGCCCCAAGAAGGGAGAATTAAATGAAGTAATAGCATTACTAAACAAGCATGGTGCTAGCTAAGAAGGCTAATGTGAGTATTTGGTTTAGCAAGAGAAGGGTTAAGGAAAAGAAGGAGAAAAGAAAAGTGGATATGAAAAACATGAAAGGAAGAATTTCTGAGAGTCACATCTCACCTTGAACTGACGGAAGATGGCATAGATAGTGAGAGCGAGTAAGAATGAGTTGGGTATGAGCTCTGCTGGGTCAACTCAGAGAGCCAGATTTCTAGAGGCATGAAAGCCAAAGATCAAAATCAGTTTTGATGAAAACAACATGATTTGTGTGAAGTTCAACCACAACCTTGATCGGATATTATTTAGTTTGCATTCTTTTCTCTTATGAATCAGCTCCTATTATTTGAGTGTTTTTTTGTTCTAAGATTAGTGAAGGTTGAGATAGGAGAGTTGTAAGACAAAAAAGAATAGAATTAAAAATGAAAACATTAAAGGAAACTTAGAAGTAACACTAATATGTAATAGGATGAGGGAGCTTAGAGTTAGATGATTTAGACATTTCTAACAAAAACCAAAAAGGGCATTGGTTACAAGGAGTAAGACAATCCAAGTCAAAGGTTCTCAAATGGCAAGGGGAAGGCTTGAAAGAACATGAATAGAAATGGTGAGAAAAGATTTAAAAATTTTAAAACTAAATAAAACTAGGACACTTAATAGAGGGGAATGGAAGAACAAGATTCATGTGACTGACCTCTAATTGGGATAAGGTATTGATAATGATGATGATGATTTCTTTTAACTATTTAACCTTTTATTTCTTAGATTTTCAGGGCATTTAGTTATTCAAAATTGACGTGGAATATGATATACATGGTTGTGGCCAGTTTCAACAAAGTATTCTATCCAAGGAACATTTGCATAACAAAAAACCATTAATAAAAAGAAAAAATATGGACCGGACCCTACTCATTTGATGATCCTTACCATTCATCTAGTATTGTGGAAACTTTTTCAATATTGAAGGAGTTAGAGTGTTTGATGTTTAAATAGTTGATTAGACATGCTCTTTCACTTGTAATCACTTGTTTAAAGGCCAAAAACAAGCCTAGGAATTGTAGGATTAGTTCAAATCTTAGTGCTTGTCTCATCCATAGCATGGGCCTACTTTATGTGCCCCTCTTTATATGGTAAATGTGCATGTAACTTGCTACACTAATTTTTACAAAACTTAGACATTCCATTTTTTTCCCCTAAAAATTTAGGTAATTTTATTGATGGAGCACCTATGGTTTTGTACACAATGTTTTGCATAATAATTTGAGTTTTAGCTATGTAAAAAAATTGGTGTATATTCATTCTAACTTGAGGCTGATTTCCAAGTATAAATTTGTATCATTTAGTTATTTATTAATTTTTGAATGCATATTGAGCTTATGGTAACTAATTTTAATATTTGCATGTTTTATGCATGAGAAGGCTAGTTATGATTTAAGGTTGTATAAGAAATGGGACATCAATCTTGAGTTCCCAACAGGAGAAGAGGATGGCATTGCATTAGAAGAGATTGAGATAGGAGGGGCTTCATAAGGAATGATGACGGCCTATGCCTCCAACTAATTCTAGGCCTCCATTGCATCTGTTGAGTATTCAAAATGAGGCATCTACAGGTAGTAGGAATACCACTAATAGACCTAATAGATATAATGGTGTTAGACAAACTCAACTATCTTTTACTCCTAATTAAAAGGATAGTGAAGGTACAACTTCATAGCTAATACATATTAAATTTCTACTTCGAACTTATAAATTATTTTGCAGATGATATAGTCTTACTTGATGAGACAAGGGAGGGTGTAAACATAAAGCTAGAGTTATGGAGAGAAGCATTAGAATATGAAGGATTTAAAATTAGCCGAACTAAGACAGAATATATGGAACGTAATTTTAGCAAGGAGAGTATGAGTGGAACACCAGTCAAGATTGATAACCAAGAAGTCCCCATGAAAGACCTCTTTCGGTACTTAGGATCATTGATCCATGAGAGTGGAGAGATTGAGAGGGAAGTTACGCAGAGAATACAAGCAAGTTGGAACAAATGGAGATGTGCATCTTGAGTTTTATGTGATTGGCGGGTGCCAATCAAACTAAAAGGAAAATTCTATAAGATAGCTATAAGGCCGGCCATGCTCTATGGATCAAAGTGTTGGCCAATTAATGATACTCATAGGATGAGCGTCGTAGAAATGAAGATGTTGAGATAGATAAGTGGTAAGACAAGAAAGGACAGAATTAGAAATGAAAATATTAGAGAAAATTTAGGGGTAGCAACAATAGGTAATAAGATGAGGGAGATTAGACTTAGATGGTTTGAACATGTCCAAATGAGATCAACAATAGCACCAGTTAGAAGGAGTGAGGCAATACAAGTAGAAGGTTCTAAAAGGGCAAGGGGAAGGCCCAAAAGAACGTGGATAGAAGTGGTGAGGAAAGATTTAAAAACATTGGGACTAAATAAAACTATGGTATTTAATAGAGTGGAATTGAGGAATAAGATTCATGTAGCCGACCCGTAATTGGGATAAGGTCTTGATGATGATGATGATGATGATGATGATGATGAAACTTAGAAATTATTTTACTTCTAACATCATGCTTTAATTAAATTTTGTATAGGTCCATCTTATCATAGGAATAAGATAAGAGGAAAACTATTGACTAGAACAATAAGTGAAGTTTTTTTAACATAGATTTTTGAAGAATAACATATATGAATATTAGTTTATTGAACTATGAAATATTTTAACTTTTAAGATATTTTTGAAGAATAACATATATGAATATTAGTTTATTGAACTATGAAATATTTCAACTTTTAAGATATTTTTGAAGAATAGCATATATGAATATTAGTTTATTGAACTATGAAATGTTTCAACTTTTAAGATATTATGTGTTGTTGACTGATGAAATGATTTCTCGGTCATAATTTGTTAGATATGAATCTTCTTACTATCCCTAAATGTCATATACAATTCTACTCTGTTTCTCACCATATTAGTTTACTTTGCTATTGATACTTGATACTTGATACTTGATAGTATACTTCTTAGAATCTATACATTATATATAGTGATTGAATTATATGATAATTGAATTTTTGTTGAATTGCAGATCATTCTCTTCTTATGATATCATTTCAGTAATACTAGGTTGAGAACTTCTTGTGATGTAATTATTTTGTATTTTAAATAAAAAATAGTTGTAGTGATTATGTGATTTCCTATATTTTTTATTCACTTAACAAATCTGATTTTTTTGTTTCTATGAAAATTTTTGGAATTTGGGTAATTTTTTTGTACTACTCCCTTACCACTTCTACTCTCTAGAAGTAGAAGCCACCACAAGTTACCAATTCTTGCTTCTGCTTCCGATACCACTTTTTGACCTTTCAACCTTGGTATGAACCATTGTTTATTTTTGTAGGTACAAGCTAACAACTTAAGGGGAGCCTTGGCACAACAATAGAGTTGTCGTTGTGTGACCTTGAGGTCACGGGTTTAAAGTGTCGAAAAAGTCCCTAGCAAATGCAAGGCAAGATTGCATACTATTGACGGTTGTGGTCTGCCCCTTCCCCAGACCTTCGTGCATTGGGGCTGTCCTTTTTACAAGCCAACAATTACAAAACAAATCACTTATACTGTCTCTCTCTCACACTCTTAAATCTAATTCCCAAGACGACTCAAACACATGATCAAGAAAATCTATAAAATGTTAAGTTGTCTGCAACCAATTGCGCCAGAAATTTATTAAAAAACACTTGTTTACTAGACCCTATCTTGGATGATCATATTTATTGCCATTTTGAGGTGAAAAATTGGATTCAGATGTTAACATCATCCACTTGGAGAAATTTTTCACGTAACATCCCTGCCAACTGAGTGGATTAGATCATTTCTTTCAGTTTTGCACATAACATGCCTACTAATCCAGTCATTTCTCTCTCTTCAGCTCAACCTGCTCGCAAGGGGGTACCTCATGGTATTCGTCTGTGTATATCAGAGTAGAGATCTACAGCTGCACAAAGTACATGTAGATTTAGACGTTTGATCATCGAAGCCGTTCATTTTATTAGCCCCATCTTAGATAGGCCACATATCAAAAGGGCAGATAGGGCAGCCCAGGTGCAGAACCTCCTGCATATGCTGAGTCTGAGGAAGGGGCAGATCACAAGCATCAACAGCATGCAGCTTTACCTTGTACTTTGCAAGAGGCTATTTCCAACAATTTTACTGTTGTACAAGGCTTCCCTTCTAAACAGTTAAAAACAGATCCCACAATTGACATCATCTAGTGGATAAAGGTAACGCTGCCCTGGAAGATGAACAGTTTTGATTACCATCCATCTGTGCACAACCACCGTTTTAACTTGTGCTCTGATCTACGCGCTCGAATAGCATATACCAGGAAATGCGCCCAGCCATTTAGTAAGGAGTAAGGGGGCACCCCTTATAGTCAGGCAAGTCGGCCTTATAAACTTCCTGAAGTCAGTGGAAGCGGGGGAAAACAGGATATAAAATCGGAGTGAGATTCAGCGAAAGACAGAAGAAATGGTGCGCGTGGCAACGTATTTCGCGATGACTTTTGGAGCTTTTCTATTCTGGCAGACGATGGACAAGCTTCATGTCTGGATTGCCCTCCACCAAGACGAAAAGGTAGGCTCTAAATTGTATTCCACCAACTCGTTGATCGATCTGAACTTGCTTTTCTATTCTTTCGTTGTTTTTACTGTTTCATTTGGGTGGTTATTTGCAGTTTGAACTATGATCTAGCTGTTGATTTTAGTTCTTAGTGTTTGAAGCAAACTGAGGAAAACCCCCTTTTGGGAAATTCTGGGTAAGACTTATGTTCACCTATACCAGTAGTTTTGACTGGTTAGTTGTAGTGAGGTCCCGAAAATGTTCTTAGCTAGAGAGAAATCTCTTTGCCAATCGTGGAAGATGAGACAGTAAGGGGAGGCCATTCAAATGCACTGTCTGATTGTTAGTCTACGGTGTGAGTGTGAATTAATGTTATTCTGAATGTTCGTTGCTATGGTGGGATGCCCCTTCGTTCCAGTCAATTGCTAAAAGGAATGGCTGGTTTGAATCCCTTCGAGTTGTATGTGAGGAGACTTTCCTTTGCTGGACTTGGGTGTTCAAGTGAATTCTTAGACCTTGAATGTATTATCTGCCCCAGCATTGGAGCACGCTTTATAGAGAATATAGGGAGAATTAAAATACTGTCCATTTGAAATTGTAAGGGGCAACAATAGTTTAAAACTATAGTTCATTTGAGAACTAGTGGTTGTTAAATTATAATATCGAAGCATGGTTGATCCTAGTGTTTGTCAAGTTGCCTTTGGTTCATGGTTGTTGATGAATGTTCATGGGGAAGAAGATGATTTATTATAAATGAAGTAGAGCCTTCTTACAAATTCTGTGCTAGATTTCCTCTAACTACCTAATAATAGAGGGACATAGTCAGCGAATGTTTTGGTATCCTTGAAATCCTAACAACTTTAAAGAATAATTATTATCATAGTGTTAGATACTCAAACTTGGAGAGTTCTTTCTCTTTTTTTCTTTTGTTACCTATTATGTCTTTGTCAGAACAAACAATGATGCAGTTACTTTGACCCAAATTGTGCAAATTGAAACAGTAATATCCAAATAGGCAATCACAAAATACAAAGGGAAGTCACAGCTCATTCCTTTTGTTAGCATCTGAATTCCAAATGAAGATAAGAAACTTGAAGTGATGTTCAAGAAGCATGTAAAAGAGCTAATCGGGTTGTAGGATATTTGGGATGGAACAAGTGATTATGGGATTCATTTGAAATTCTCGCTTTATTACATCTTGAATTTTGATGAACCTGGTTTCACTTTCAACAATTCATGAGCCCTTCGCAAGATCAGGGCTTTACCAACTGATTTATACCCTTAGAGCCAATTGAAGGTGACACGAAGGACTTAAGTGCTTCTTTTAGTTCTTTTTGATGGATAGTAGGGTTGAAACAAGTAAATGGAGCCCTAAACTAGCTGCTTCTTGTGAGGGGTAAAGACATAGCAAATTCAAATCCAAGCAGCGATGCCTTGTAATCGATCTGATCCACAAGTGTCCAAGTATGGCATGAGATATTAGAAATCCAGTTGTCAAATTATGTGAATCACCTTCTTATATCAGCTTTCCACAACAATAAGAAGGGGAGAAGCTTTGGAGTACAAAAGAACCTTCAGTTTATTCATGCCCTTCAAATGCCCCTGTAGACCAATATTTACACCCTCATGATCTCTGAAAGCTCCATCAGTCCTCATGAAGTATGGACTACGAGAAGACAAGTCATCATAAGCTTTATCCTAGCAAACTAAAGACCGTTCTTTTGCAGTAATGTGGGTCAAGACTCCGTTATGAATAATAGATCCTAACTATTGGCCACCAATAAAATTTGCAGGACCAATACCTGCTCAAGCTCTGGGTCAATTTAACTCTGGTTGCTACTACAGTTTCCATTGCAAAGGGCATGTTTGTGCTATTCTGAGATAGTTCCCAGGTTGTGGAGAGGCTCAAAATCAAACAAAAAATTTTATGAGTGAGAAGGAAATCAGCAAGTTGTCCTGCTAAACTTAGCTAGAGTCCAATCGCCACAAAGAAAGCAACATTGGATGCCTAGAGCTACCTTTTTTTTTTTTTGGATGAAGAGTCAGTGGACATATGTTGTTTTTCAATTCCTATACATCATTGCCTGTTAGGCATTTATTCAGTTGCACAAATGTCGTCCTATACTATCTCAATCATATTTGCACCTGCAATGCAATCAAAAGCCACATCTCTAGGAGTACCTTGAGAATGAGCATGACTTATCTCCAACAAGGTCATCTCCACATTCTTCCTGTCCCCCAAAAACCCATCCAAAAAAAGGGAAAAATGCTGCAGCATCAACTAACCAATAACGTCCCATCAGAGTGATGATCCAATCTCCCTTATCCTCCCCACCCCATTCTCATTTGTTGAATCTGAAAGATAAGCAGACAGTTTTCAAACTTGTCCTTCTAAGACTCCATGGGGAAGTTGGAGATTTGACCACTTCTGAAGCCCTCCACACTAATTGTTATAAAATAACATGTTTCATTTCTGTAACCCTAACAAAGAATGGTGAAGACAACTTTAACATACCTGACTCAACAAGATGGGAAGGGATATATTGTCTTTTGCTATTGCAGAAATAGCTGAATATGTCTTTATAGAGTTGACTAGTTTTCTCAACAATTGACGTCAATGCTGCTTTCAGCCATTTGAACTTGTTTGTAGATTGATTCTAGTTGTTGTCAAGGATTACTGGGGTTCCTAATGGTATGCCTTGATTGATTCTAGTCATGTTTGGGCCTTGTCTTGTGTTCAAGCCTAGGTTTCCTAGGGCTTTTACTGAATATTCCTCAATATGATTTAGATATCTTGCCAAAATTTTCAAGGCCGTTTATATATCAGGCCAAGTTTAGAAAACTGTTATGCAGCTTGGACCTGGTATATTGGCAAGACAGTTGATGGGGAAGATCTTGATAGTCACAGAGTGGGCTTTTAGGAAACATTGGATGTAGTAATATATGTTAAATGTCGTTGGAGGGGCTTTTGCAAATAGCATTGGCAATGTAAAGGGAACAATGTAGCCGACATTGTTAGTGGAGTTTTTGTTTGCATGCTACAGCTGAAAGCAGTGAAGGAATGTTGCCTCTGTGATAACACCATGTCAGTTGATGTAAGATAACTATCCTTTTACTTTTGTCTAGTCCTTTGATTTTTGGCAGATGAGGACAACGAGGGGATAAAGGTATTTGCTATCCCTGGGCTGCTTAGAAAATTAAACATGTCAGGGTGCTTGGGGCATTTTATCCTCAATCATTCTAACGAAAGAGGAGCATGGTTATCAGTCTCAGTGAGCACCTTGACAGTATTCAGAAAAGCTGCCTAGTGATTCTGGACCAACAAGCACTCTGGCACAAAGATAATTGATATTTGTTTATTGAACCATGCAATTTTCCATTTTCTTTTTATCTTTTATCTAGCTAGAACTTATTGAGATAACAGCATACTTCTTGGGATTTCAAAACTTAACAAACTTGGATTTCCTAATTATTAGATTGAATATTTCTAAATTTATTCCTCGGAATGTATTAGAATCTCAAAGTTTGTTTTTATAATAAAATAGTGAAGGAGCTAAAAATTATTCTGGATTGCTCCTTTATAGAAAAGTAATGTAGTTTCTATACTATCAAACCTGCTGATAGTTCTTAGGTTTCGAATGAGCTTCACTGGTAGTTATGTGTACAAGAATTTTCTAACATATTATACATCATTGTATCGTTAGCTAAATAAGTCTTTGGTTGGTTCATCACACTGGACCTCCTTAGTTCTTGCAAGAAGTGTGTGCCAATAACTGATTTTTTCTTGGTCATCGTATAGCAATTGATCGTTTTTTGTTAGTGTGTTATTATAACTTTTTTGGGACAACAACTGAGGCATAATACAACAGAAAGAAATTACAGAAGATTGGTTCCCACTTAACAAAGTTCTATCAGCCTCTTCTAATAGCTTGCCGACTGGACCTTTGCATTTCTATTACAATATGAAGAAAGGAAATACTGGGACCTCTATGTGGTGGTAATAAACTGCCTGTTAATTTGAGCAAATCTCCAGGATCCTGAATCACCTATTATCTGCACTTAAGCATGTTTGTCTCGTTATCCTGCTGCCTCCTACATCTGCCGACTTCATAGTTTGCTTATGGAGAATAGAGGAAAGTAGTATTGCAAAGCTGAAATAGACACCACCTCCCCCTGATTCAGTGGGTTCACCTGATGAATGCCACCTATAATGCTGAATGTGCCTCGTCAGCCTCAGTTCCTATTTGGATTCCCTAGCATATTTGCTTTTTGGCATCTGGCTAGCAGGTCTCAAGATTCATAACCCATAAAAGAGTTGCTTCTGTCTGATTCAAGACTTGGAAACTAAAGGGCCCCACAAGAAAACTTTACTATGCCTCACTTGTTTAGTGTTTCCTCCCTCCCACATCCAGCTGGTTCTTATCTCCCTATATACAGTCCAGGTTGAATTAATAACACCGGCGAGGAGAAATCCATCAGTTCGTTCATTCATTGGCTGGATGGCTGCTGACTATGATTTCATTTTTTAGCACTTTTTCATTTAATTTATCAAGCTTAGTTTAGTAGTTACTTTATTTTAGTTTTTGGACGTGTTTTTCTAGTTTCTTTTGTGATAGTTCTAGTCTAGAATTCCATAATTTTTAGGATGTGTGGGTCTTTCCTACTTTGATGAGATCTTGCATGAATAAGTTCCAAAATTCTTTTCCAATATATTCCCCTTTCAATTAATCATCCTTCAATGTTCGATGCCCTTTGATATTCCTCCCTTCCAAATCTTCTACAGTACCAGCAAAAGGCTCCATGAACCGGTAAAGGTGACCTTTAGCTTTAGACCCAAAAATGGCATAGTTGGAGGCTCAAAGTTTGAGTTAGGAAAGCCGGTTAAGACCGAACTATGGAACACTTGGCGCACCTTTAAAGTGCCAGGACATGTAACCCCATAATAGATGGCACCCAACTGACGCTGGTGCAAATCAGGTACCACTGCATCTGCCCTTCCACAAAGTGTGTCACTCGGACTGCACAACATAGAAAATTTTGTGGTACCAGCAGCACCATTTTTTTTTTTTTCCTCAAGTTAGAACTATTTCTCTTGTTTGCCTTTTTATGCTTTGTAGTTACAGTTTCCATTTCACTTGTCCTACTCATTTACGGTTCCTTGTTTTCATCATTTCAGCAAGAAAGAATGTAAAGGGAAATGGAGATCAAGCGTGTCAGAGAAGAGTTACTGGCACAGGCCAAACAAAGGGATTCTCTTGCGTGACCTTCACATATTGTGTGGACCTGTCTGTGATCTCCTATTTTGTGCTTCTCTTCTTTACTTTGATGCCAAAAGATTCTCGGAAAGCATAATCACAAAAATATAGAACTCGATGCTTTAACAAGCACGGATATGTTATCATCTCTCTTCTAGGAACTGCTCTGTGATTGTAATCGCTGTTGAGATGTGTGATTGTTACATGTAGTGCATTGTTCGGGATAAGGTGTTGATGACGATGATGATAGTAATTTCTACCCTTATAAACTCACACACCTACTCACGGCACACTCACACCTGTTCTTGGGATGGCCGCTTACCTCATGAACCCGCAATGTAATCTATATGCAGGAGAAATGCCTCTCGTCTGTCATCAACCGCGCTAGTTGGCTTTTTGGCTTTGCTTGTGTTAGTCCTTTGATTAGATCATTGTACTATTTGAACCCCTCGTGCACAGGCATAACATTTGAACCCAGGATCAATAAGATCACGAGTCAAAAGGGTAGTGTTTCAATAGCAATCAGTGGGTGTGCGTTTCTACCGAGTTTATCTAGAAATATAATTTTTCCTGGAAATTACTTGCATTCCTTTATGACATTATGCTCTTTTTGAGAAATCTAATGGCAAAAATATAGCTATCTGCGGAAAAACTAATCCAACATAGCCAATTCCCGTTCCCAACAGGCCCTAAAGGAATGTGGAATTCGTGGGTTGTTCTTTGCTCCTTCCAATGCCAATGAGGTCTTGGAGTCTCATAGGGCATTGTCGCTGTTTTTGGCTCTTTTATATGAATCCTTGTCCCTTGCACTGGTTATTGACCCTTCTGATCCGCCTCTTCCCTGGACCTCATATACGCAGGACCTTCATGCCCCAGGGCTGTCTTTTTTTTCTTTAGTGTGAGAGTTCAATTCTCACCTGCAGGACTACTTTTCTTACGAGATAGGAATTGAATTCTCCCCCATAAATTTCCATTTTAAGAAATCTTGGAGTCGTTTCATGTAGGATGGTAGTTGCCACATTGCTTCCACTTCTTCCATAAGATAACACATAATAATTAACTAGCGAAGTGAGAACAGTAGGCGAGTAGCTGAAAATGACAACTTCATCATAAGAAGTTGGAAAATATATGCGTTCGAGGTTGTCCATTAGTCCAACCACCACCAAGCTGGATATGAGATTGGCAGATGAGATGAAACTTATTAGAAGGAAAAAAATGAAATTAGTAGCTACAGCTGGCCCTACTAGAGGGAACCTAGAGGCAGCATCGATTTTTTACTAATTTTGTGTTCTCCGACTTGCAAAGAAAACAGCTTTGGATGGTTTAACCTGAGAGGATATAGATAGCTGTTCCTGGTCAATTCCTCCTTTTTCCAGTATGATCTTTTGGTTGATATGGCTTTCTGTCAAAACTTTTCAATACTTCCTATAGAAATATTGGCTGCTTTCTAGACTTCTCTCCTTAAAGTTAATTATTAGTGGGAATTGTAAAAGCCAAAGAGAACTCTTATGTAAAACAGATTTTTAGCTCAGAAGTATTGGATAATCAATAGGAGGCTGGATAATCCTTTCCAAATTCTGATCAAATGAAATAATCTCAATTAGTTGTTACCTGTTTTGATCTGGGGATCAATTAGTTAATATCTCCTCTTCTTGCTGTTTCCCTTTTCATAACCAGAACCTCAACAGTCATGTCAAGGCAAATACGCATTGATGAAAAGCTAATTTCATCTTTTCACTTGAACCCCCTTTCAGTAAGTAATCAGAACATAACCCTGGCAATGTAAGATTGGTAAATTCACTATTACCGATTAGGTAGTCACCTGGTAATATGGGAAGATATCAACATTCAAAAAATGGAAGAATGAAATAATGTAGGAAGCTATGCAGAACAGCATACATCTTCATAAACAGTATAGATGCTTTTTCTTTTCTTAGCAAGTGACAATTGCAACAACAACAATCTAGCCAGTCCATTCCTCACCTACTGGTAATGTCATTTGTCAGTTTCAACAATGATCATCATCATCTAGGCCTTATCCTGATTTGGGGTCGGCCCAGTTTCAACAATGATAATGACACAAATGCTATGGAGGCAGCAGTTCAGAGATGGCTCGGGTTCTGAAATATGAAACAATAGTCAAGTCAGAAAATTCATAAGAAACTGAAGGGAAAGCAAACATACAAAAGAATAAATACCGTAATAATAATAAGACTAAACAATATAAGATTTACAGACTAGGGAAGTTATCAGAATACGAAAAAGAATAGGAATTAACTAAACAGAAATACTCTCTAGAATTATAAATTTGTTCTACTTGTTGGCAGGTGAACAAAGATAGAATCTGAACAAAACGACTGTAATCCAAACAGCTGGTTGACTGCATGTTGCAGGTGTTAGAAAGGATAAATCAAATTCTGTAAAAAATTCAATCAATTCAATTTTCTATAGGGGGAATATGTTGATCACCAAAGTAAAAAATTAGTTCTTGATAAAGCTCTCTGTAGTATGTATGAAAGTATAAGAACAGGGGGATGTTCTGGTGGTATATCTTTCTTTTGTATCCATATGGTAAGCATATGGGTGACAGCAGAAGAAATTGCATGATCCCTTGACCTGCATGCTGTCAAGCTGGATTATTGACAAAAAGTACTTTACTCAATGTTGCATATCATCAAGAATGGATGTGGAAGTCATAGATGCAAATTTTGGTAAATCAGGATATCACACTGAGTCAAATATTTATGCATGAGCTAGCCAGGATCCGTGAGAAGTCTAGCTAGAAGAGCTGGCATGACATGGAAAGGTCTATGCTAGATAGTTCCTATATATACTATATCTATTTGAGAAGGTGCATGGTACAACATGATCGAATCTGGATAAAGAATTGAAATATTTAGTGCTGGCTTCAAGTTCTCATCTTATAATTCAGATTTTTTCTAGCAGAACAAATTTTGACCATATATAGCTTGTCCTATGCTAAGAAAAAGACAAAATGGGAAAGCTGGAAGAATCTTTACTTTTATTGGAACTACCATTAACAAAATGTTTATGTAGGCCACAAGGTCATAAATAGAGAAGTTGGGATCAAAGATTTAAATCTCCATTTTAACAGTAGAACTTATTCATGTCAAGATAACTGGAGTGAATCATGTTACTTTCAAGACCATGTTAAGCCTGTTCCTTTTTCAGAAGCTATAGAAAAACACATCATACTCACTCCTAAAGAAGAGTATATACTCAGAAGCCAATATGTTGTACAATCATCTCTAAGAAGTTTTAATAGTCACAGGTATTAAATGATATTGTAGAGGAATTAGGTTACATGAAAAACCTAGAGTCAATAATATGCACTCGATAATTCCAATAGAGAACAACAACTGGATAGTGTACATATGGTGTCAAACTATTTGGCTAGATGTGTCTGTTCGATGAATGGATTTTATACTAAACATAGCTTTGGGCGGCATCAGAACTTGGTCACTGTCCTTAAATGACTAAGTTCTTATTAAAGAACAGGTCATAGTAAGGGTTCTTGCACAACTAAATCATAGATCTCTTTGCAATTGGTTCTATTCCAAGTATACGGCTCACCTTCTAAATATGCTGCTTTGGAAACTAATCTGTTTACTCCATCAGCCAATAGATTCCATTCGTACATATTGGGCAAACATGTTACTTCAGAATGGTATTGAAACTATGGTTTACAAAAATATCACTGAAATATGAATGTTGCTGCTGTTTGGAGAAAAGAAGTCAATAAGAAATCATAGTTATCAGTGTATACACCAACAGGTCTACTAATTTCTTATGAAAAGGATATCATTGGTACTTACCAAAGGCATGAACAAGGAGATCTTCTACCATTTCTAGAACTGGAAAGAGTTTGTGTTGACTGATTGGAATACCAAACATGATAAGAGACATTCTATACTTCCTGTAGATGATGGTATGTCAATTTCTAATGGCTCCTAAAGTCGGAAATAATTCTGTAAACTTGCATGATCTACAAAGGTTCCAAAAGATTAAGTCCAAGATAAGCTATTTCCAAGAAGAAATATGACCAATTAAACTGCACATTAATCTGCTAGACTCTAAGACGAGCACAAACTGCAATGTTCTTTGTACCAAAACGATGTTATATTACTTAGTTCTTGATCATTTCAGAATCCTGGAACTGAAAAATAAAAGGATCAGATCCTTACTACAACCTCCGTATGTCTTCGCAAGATTATTTAGATCCAGACATTCAACTGCCATGCCATTCATCTATCCAAATGCAGTCACAAATTTTCATAGTCTCCATAAATACTGGATCCTTCAACAATCTATAAGTTTTTCTACAGAGCCAACTCTTCATAAGGTTCCTTTTCAAATCCTATGCTTAACCAAATTCCAACAACAACAAGAATATATTGGTAGGTTGTTATTAAAGCTAAAATATATAAATACCCTTCACTGGAAAAGGTGAAGCAACATTGATGTGGATGGCCTCCCAAAATCTAAGACTATTACTGATTAGTTATTTCCAATCATAGCTTGCTTTCTCATAGAAGACTAACAAAAGAGTCCAACAAGTTCCTGTATAAAGAACTAGCAACTGGTTGGGCAGTCCAAACAATTTGCTCGGATTGAAAGTAGATGGTATACAGCATGCACGAGATCTTTCAACTACAAGAGAGTAAAGCTTTGGATGGAGTTGTTAATTATCTTACCATCAGCTTATATGTGAATACGATCAGTACTGAAATTTTTTATCATCAAGTGACTGCAGGGATCAAGTAATTAGTTTTTTCTTCTTTGTTTGATTGCTTTTGTTGGCATTTAGAAACTACATAAAAGGTAAAATAAAGTGAGGACTGCCAATACTAAAACAAGGAGGTGATATGTCACTTTCTTTCACATTGTAATTATAATATCTTGACTCTTTCAATTGCTTGGCAACACGTAGACGCTGTAGGTTCCTTTAACAGCTGCTCGGCAACCATCTCGATGCTGCCTAAGAATCCATGGTATGAGATGCCTAGCCAGCTCGATGAGATACTTCCCCGGACCAACAATATTGGTGAAGAGCAATCAAAAGCTAATGAGAAAGCAACTTAAACAGCTCTCAACATGGGAGAACATCTGTCTCCAATATCATTAGGAAATAAGCTTTTGAGATGCCCAACCAAACAAGTTATATTAGCTACTGCTAAATTCCAGTATAAGAAAATTCTCCATGAACTTGATTGTCAACTGATTACATATGCATTTCCAACTACAATAGCTTGATGGTAAACATAAGGCAGACCGAAAAAGAGAAATGTGACCATTCTGGGTGACATAGATATCTTCAGCCGTACACATAAATTCATCCAGCACAAGCCATTGACTGTTCTTCTTCATGAGATGTTTGCACCTCAGCATGGATAATCATGTCCATAATGTTACACTCTGCAATCACTTTATTTTGACGTGGGCCTGACTGTCATTTGTGGTTCATGCCATGGAAGTATAATTGAGTCATTTGAACTTTATTTCTGTGTATCATCTGATATCTAATATCCATGGAGTGACTAAATGGATTAATAGTACTGAGCAGAACCCTCTACCAGAGAGAAATTGGGAGGTTGTTCACTGTACTCGACTATAGCAGATGGCTGAAGGTGGCCAATGCAGATCTCGTGCACGGTTCTGAAAAGTGGGAACAGTTCCAGCCATTGCCGGTTGCTTAGAACCTCATAGACCTCTCGTGCTGTCAACACGCCCTTCACAAACAATATGAAAGGTTAGATATATCAATATGCAGTGAATAGCGAAATGGAACTTCTCTTCCTTTCTCATCCAAAGCTCAGCGTGTACATTTAGTGGTGTTTGCTTTTATCTCTTGGTAGCCAATACTATGTTTTCCTCAATAATTCTTCGTATCTGGCATGTGCAAATTGATGTTCCTTATCTTTCCAAGTTCTGTTTTTTGGTGGCATGCTAGTATGTTTTTTCCTCAATGGTTCACTATCACCATTGACAAGTAATGGCCTGAGCATCTTTCAGAAACTCATACTCTGTCAAGAATCAAAAACTCCCCGAAGTAAGCCAGAGTCTTTTGGGAGTTTGAGCAAGTCAAAGCAGGTTTCAATTGAATTGACTGCCAATACAGTAAGTCAACTCAGGACATGCCAATGATTGACGTGGGAGCTTCTAACTGATGTCTCTGTTGTTAATTATGTTGTTGTTGGCATCTACCTGAAGTTTTTGACCTTGCAATAGCTCTGCTTCAAGCTCATCGAAAGATCTGGCAGCAAGAGTCATAATTAGAGATGTTGAGAGAATGAATAAGAATTTGGATTTCAAACGAACTACAAACCCAGGATAAACCAGAAAAGATCTAGTGAGAAAAGCAAAACCTTTTGCCACCATTCTTTGCAAAAGCCTCTGCTACTTTCCTGTTCCTTCCTCCCACTGTCATAACAAGAACCAGCCATACATTGTGGACGACTATATTCTTGGAAATTCAGAAAGATAAAAAGAAAGTAGAAGAAACTTTTGGTGCTTCCTTACGGCAAGTTGTGATTAGATCAGCCACCCCACAGCTTTCAAAGAAGGTATTGTCTTTAACGGATGAGAACATGAGCTTGGAGAAGGCACGCATCTCTCTCAAACCAATTCTCATTATAGCTGCCTGATGAAAGTGAAAAAGCAGGACTGAAGGGATAAGATGGTATTTAGTTGCAGCACAAAATTATGTCAAGAACATTTCCTATACCTTGGTGTTATTGCCCATCTCCAAGCCATCAACAAAACCTGTTCATTTTTATCTTTTTCAGAATAAATTCTATGATGGCAAAAGAAAATCATCATAGAAGAAAGAATGATCTATTAGTGGACTAGTCTGGTGTTTGACTTCACACCAAAGAGCACTACACAAATCTCCATCTCTGTTACATCAGATGGTGATGTGTACTCAAGATATATCAATGCCAGGACTGAATAAGTATGGGTCAATAAGCTTCCCCAGATTGCATCACCCTATGGAGAATGCCTTATATTCTTTAAGACTGCAAGTCAAGCACCAGTTCATTCCGTGAAGAAAATTAAACTCATAAGAAATAAAAAACCTGCTGCTAATGCAACTACGTTTTTCAGTGTCCCACATAGTTCTACTCCCTCCACATCCTCCACCTGTTCACATGAACATGTCTGTGAGTAAACAAAAATGTCAAGACATGAAATATCATTTCTGTAGTTGCATATAATTCTGCTGTTTTCTCATGGACATCTACTGTTGATCTGCTATACAATTAGAGTAACAACCAAGTATGATAGAGCATCAAAACATTAAACCCAACTCATTCTTTTTCTTGTTTTACATATTGAATACGTGCTCTGCAGTGAGAGCTCATGAAGTGGACAGTCATTTGAACAAAGAGTACTTACATGTTGTTACTTGTATTAATCTCTTGCTTCTTCAATGATCATAATGGTTCTTATTTGAGTAAAGCCCATGCAGCATCAACAAAAATTACAGTTCTGACATATACTAATTCATTGGTGGTCCGGTCAATTATGTTGTATGTGTATTACATTCATAAATAATTCTGATACATTTCCACTGCCCTGGATAGATTTATCTCTACTTTCTGTATAAGCTAATAAACTATGTCCATTACATACATAAATATTTCTGATACATTTTCACTGCACCAGACAGACTTTTCTTTACTTTCCATATGAACCGTGAACTCAGATATAAAACCCTCTAAAATTCCTATGAACTGCAGTAATGTATCCAAGTTTTGGTTTTCTTCTATGTTCGTATTAACCAACAAGACATACTAGTGGGGTCTATAAACTAAGAAGTGAATTTTTATTCTCAAGAAAAAATAAGCTGAACTAGACAATTGGAAGCTAATGAATGATATTTTCAGTACCTTAACTCAGTTTATATATAACACAGTTCAAATAATTTATTTTCGTATGAAAGTTTCCTTGGATGTAAAAGCAAAAGAGAAATATAATGAGGCTGTCTTAAAACTCACAGCAGATACTTGGAAATATGGAGTGCTGAACAATTTAACCCATTTCTCAGCAATCTCCTTATTCGACCTATACCCAACAGTAGCTTCGCTAAATTTCTCCTCCGCTATCTGCATTTCAGTTTTCAATTTAGAGAAACAACTGTATTATTCATACATACATATATACATACATGTATGCGTATAGGACACAAACACAGAGAGGGAGGCAGACTCAAACCTCATTAGCAATGTTTGCACCCATGAGAACACAACAATTTATCCCAAGCTGTTCAGTGATGAGTGAAGAAATCATGCGTGGGCCATCCGTCCTGACCTCCATGCCCTTGATAAGAGAAATGGTCTGAACATCTCCCTTTATCTTCCCCACAAGCCTCTTGCATATGCCCTCCATGAACTGATGTGGAGTTACAAAAACTAACATATTTGCATCTTTCACTGCAAAGGGCCCACGAGAAATGAGAAACAAATGAAAATTCACCAGTTACTCAAATCCACCAAGCAAAGAAATTATAAACAGGGGAGAAGACTACCTGCATGTTCAAGGTCAGGATCTGCAACAACATTCTTTCCAAGCTTTACACCAGGGAGATACTTGACATTCACCTGTTCATCAAAATTTCACACAATTGTTTACATAATTAGAAAGCGATAAATTAATTCTCAAAAAATAAATAATAGAAAGCGATAAATCTATTAGCAGTAAAAGAAAAGGCATCACGTTTGATTTGTTGATGACATCACTGAGTTTCTCACCACCGGGCAAGGTTTCTTCAAAGACCCACATCCTAACTTCATCTGAAATTCATCAAAAAGCACAAAATTTCTATCAACTGTTCATATGGGTCATCTTTTTTTTTATACAGAAAAAACAAAAACAACACCAAAAATCCATGTAGTTAAGATTGGTACTGGGTAAGAAATTTTGAATAGTGACATAGGAATTACCGTGAAATGAAGGGAGCTTGATAGTGTTTGAAGCAACGAGTTTTGCTGCTACGCTGCCCCAATTGCCGCTGCCAACGATAGTTACCTTTGATTTTCTGGTTTCTTCTTCAAGAACAGGAGCCATTGATTGATTAAAAATGGGTGGAAAGAGTGAATTGAAGTCTGGAATTCAAGGAAGGAGGTAGTTGTTTACGGCTAGAGAAAGAAGAGAGACGGACAAGGGAAATATAAGGAAGCGCAGAAGATGGAAAAATGCTCAGGTGGGCGGAGATGGCAGACGGGTTTCGACGCTAACGAAGTGGGTGGCGGGCTGTTCAATGTATTTTGTGGCATTCTCACATAATCTAGGCGTTGGACTCTCTCCTTCCTTCACGTAGACAATGTCATCAAACAGCACTTGGTGATTGCACCGGCCCAGGCAACATAGTTTCGCAAAAGTAAGAGGACGGTGACTGTCACGCTCTTTCGTAACAGGCATGCCAAGGGCCCCATTGGACACGTGGACGTCAGCGAATCCGCTGATCTAATAGATGATCTTGGACCCTTGATACATGGGGTATTTGCTTAGGGTTCTATTGAGTTGTTTGTTGAACTATATCTTGCAAGTGGACTTATTGTCGGCATAAGACCGGAATCATGTGCCAGTTGGAAAGTCCAGACCACACGTTTTGTCCATACGGGCCTGGAGACAGTTACGTCCGTTTTTGTGGCCAAGAAAGTCTGTAGGGAATGGGGCCGTTTGGCACGGAAATAACAAATCATAAATTAAAATTTTTTTTAAACACGCCAATAATGTCTAGTGTAGTTGGTTGCAGATAACTTAGCATCTTCTCTTTAATATGTACAGTTGAAGTTTTGAGTTGTTATTTTCTTTTTTGGCTAGAAATTAGATTTAGGAGTACATGCAAGTGATCTTTAGATTTTCTCTATAATTCTTCGAGTTTACTCAGAAAAGAAAACAAAAAAAGAAGTTAATCTTGAGTACTGATTTGTTTTCCCTCAATTTGCAGCACCAAGTCATGCATCCGAGTACTAAGAAATACACCTTCTCAAGCAAGGAGAGGTACACTTTTTGAGCCTGAATGGGAAATCTAAGCACGGATCCATACAAATGAACTTGCAAATCGCCGACGGCCACGCAGATTTGGTTTCATGCTAAATGAATATTTAATCAGATTTTATATTTATACATAAAAAAACTAATGGCTCACATTTTTTTTTGTCAAAATTCTAGACAAGGCTTTTGGGTTGAAGGTCTAAGAATTTTCAATTTAAGAAAAAAAAATTTTTAATGGGAAGAGCTTATCATTATCAACTAGATTAACGGATTGAATCATGCCAATGTGGTACATATGAGACCCCAAACAATATATTTTCTTGAGCAAGAAAGGCACTTTTCCTAATGTGTTGAAACTCAAGAAAAATGTCAAATAGTAAGCCTACCAACCACGGCACTTACTTAGCAAAGAAGTACACATCAATGAATGCCATATAACACTTCTTTTTTATGGGAACTTATATTTTTGCCGATTACAGATATTCCTATAACTAGAAGTCTCCGTCTATTAAGTTTTATGAGTTGCCATTGGTAGGCCAGCTCTACAAGTTGAAGGAAGTAGCAAGAAACTTGATTTCAGCAATCGTGTACGTCTGGAAAACATTGGTCAACTCCATACTAAAACTCAATTTTGCTTGGAAATTCCGTTTCCTTGTGCTGCTTCCAACCTCACTGGAGACTTCTCAAATTACTCTATAAATTTAGTTATTTATCTTCAATTTTTTATACTACAAGAGAATTAAAAAATAACTGAAATGTTATAAAATCAGAAGCACGTAGGAATTCTTCAGGCCTGGAAAGCTAAAACGTCACGCTAGATATCAACGCAAGTATGCCCATCAGAAGAGTTGTGATGGTTGATAATCTGGATTGAGGTATGCCTGGGGAGGCCTGTAGGGCACGTCCACATTTTCATGGATGGGCACCCACAGTTATCAACCATCAGTTGCATTGGTTCCCTCTTCAATTGATCTGGAACGTCCTTCTAATATGGTATGATATTTCACGCGATTGGAGATCTGACATGAATCTCATGAGATGGTCAGTTTGGACGATTTATGTGAGATGCAACATGTAAGAGTGGGGAGCCTCCTCGTATTATCACGAGGTTGTTTACGCCCTTCTGAAGCATTCCCCTTTGAAGGTTAGAATCGAAAAATCTGCTCCATTTCTACAATCTTAAACTTTGCGTAGCGTCTATGTTTCATCTATGGTATAGCAAGATAGCGCAATGAAGGCAATTTTTGCTGCATGGCCAGTCCAAATGCTGCTTGGAAAATAAATGGTCAGTATCACCAAAATCACCGTAGCTGTAAATAAATCTGTATTTTGAGTTAGCAGCACAAATGACCAAATTCCATACACCAAGACTATCATCCCTTCAGAAAATGGGTCTTAAGTTGGAAGTAACCGTAATAAGTTTTCATGAAACGGAAGATTAGGATCATCCAGTAGTTGAGAAGATTATTGGACAGGTGCCACTTACGGTTAGCTTGGAAGATGAATGCTGCAAAACAATATCTAAAGACAACCAAGTTTTTGAACTAAATCATGTCCTACGAGACCAAAGCATGCATGAACAACATTTCATATACGCACCATAAGAAAAATTATAAATCACTCTCATACATAGAGAATCACCTTACAAATCCGCAAATAAAACGACATAACAATGATACAACGACAAATTCAAAGCCCCTAATACCGATCAAATGCTAAAAGATAACACTAAGTTCTCCTCCCGATGGCCTTCAGAATTGCGTTTGACATGGTAAATTTAGACGCAGTTATATTGCTATGACAGTTCATTAAGTAGAAACCACAAGGGTGCACCATAAAAATTATGGAGTAGGAATGGACTACGGTTTAGATGAACTTGAGGGGATTATGGGCAAGTGAACCTCAGGCAGGGATGGAAGATCAACCTTAGGAAGGGAAGGGATTTCGGGCAAATGAGTCTCAGGCAATTTGGGCACATCAACCTTCGGAACATCCGGCAAATGGGTCTCAGGCAGTTTGGGCACATCAGCCTTGGGAACAGCCGGAATTTCCGGTAAATGGCTCTCAGGCGATTTGGGTACTTCAACTTTTGGAACTTCGGGCAAATGAGGCACTTCTACCTTAGGCAAGCTGGGAAAATGAACTTCAGGCAATGGGGACAGATCGACCTTGGGAAGGGAAGGGATTTCTGGCAAGCTGGGCTTCGGAAGTTCCGGAACCTTGGGTTCAGGAATGTCGAGAAGACTACGAGCAGCAAAACATACTTCACTGCTCAAGAATGTCATGGTAAGGAGAGCTGGTAAGAGAAAGAATCGGTGAGAAGACATGTTTGTATGATGCTAAGCCTTGAAATGGCCTGATCAAGTGAGGCACTTTTAAGTTCAAAGATTAAGAAGTGCAAGCTACAATGAGTAGAAGAGCACACCTTGCCCTTTTGTAAGGGAGTTACGTTGAATGAGTTTTTGCTCTAGTCATGGTTGGTGACTTGTTTATCGAGGGTGCTTGCATAAAACTTCAGAGATAGGTGACTTCCCTAGTTTGTTCACCTTCTTTTCCATGCAGCTATTGGAGATTACAATAAATAAATGGAACTCAGCTTATATCAAAGTAGAGAGAACTTACATGGTCTTACTACCTACAGATGTACCTAAACATGCATAGATGGTTACCAACCATGCATTTTCTAGGATGTATACGTCACGTATAGGTGATAGCCAAAATCATGGATGATCCCAAGGGACTGATTGCATAAATGGGGGATAAAATGTGCCTACGTTGACATAATCACTGCTGCTGATATAGCCAAGCACCAAAAATCTCGTTCCTTCCTGTGATCCCAACGACTTTTAGTCTGGACCAGACAAAATAACTGTAAAAAATCTTGACTGAATGGAGGATTAAGATCACATGCATCCAATGAAGAAGATTATTGGGGCGTTGCTACATTAAGGTTGATCTCATTTTATTTGGTAGCGAGTCATTGGGAATGGCAGCAAGCAGCCACAGTTATATTGGGCTCCATCTTTGGTTGATCTGAACCAACCATCTAATATCACATCCCCAATGACATAGATATCGTGCAGATTGGACAATGTTCGCTTCGAATTAAATGGCTTCTTACTCATTAATACTAAGTAATGCAATTCGTGATATAATAAAAAAGAAGTCTTTTAATTGGAAACATGATCGTTCAATTAGCAATATTCCACGCAAATTGAATATCTAACATGGGTCCTACTCCAATGGAACTGATGATTTATTGAGGATAGAAGTCATATCAATTGGGACGATTATTGGAGCATTGAGTCCTGGCCTCCTACAGTAGTGGTGCAAGGAGGGGCTTCTAGGCTAGGTCACGGGTTTGAGTCTCTTGTTGGTTTGGGTTTATCCATAAAAACCCTCTGGCATACTCAGAAAAAGAGAAAAAACAAAAAATAGAAAGAAAGATTGTTGGGGCATCATCTGTTTAAGGTTAGCTTGAAAAATGAATGCTCTGGATTACCAATGTGCTTTAGACCATTTATTTCCTAAGCATACCAGAAGAGAAACCACGTCTAGAAGTATATAAAGCAAAATGGAAACTTGATTAAATAAGAGCAAAGAGGCATGAGACAAGTCATTTAACATAGTCTGAAATTTCAGAAAAGGTAACAAAGTAAAAGGAAAATGGAGAGAACTTTATATTTAAAATAATGAAGTGAATTATAAGAAGAGCTCATGTTTTACTAATGTTTCTTTATCTTAAATTTCCCCCCTTACTTTGGAGAAAGAGTTACATAGTAATGCTGTCAATTATATAGCAAATATTGCAATACTTTTTTCTTGTCTTTTTTTTTTAAATTCTATTATTAATGGCAATGTAAATATATTTGTTGAAGAAAAAGGAAAAATTAATTACAAGATGGAGAATACAACACAAATATTGTACAATAAGAGGAAAGGACCAAGGGGGTGAGTTGGATGTTTTGCCTTAATTTATCTAAATTCACAAATTTTCAAAAAGAACAGAAATATTAGTAAGAAATTTTTTATTAAGCTGCTTGGCTTCTAAGAAAGAGGGAGCAGGTCAAATCTGCATCTTTGCGCTCGCTAACCCTTTACTTCAAAGGATGGTGGGTCCGATACATGATTGGATAATGACAATTCTTGCACTAATTAGAAGTTACAGTTGTTCTCATTGGGTCTTCATATTTTAGAACTTTTCCATGACGATCACATTGTCAATTTAGTTAAATATATCCTTTTCATATATAAATATATAATCAAATAACTGTTATTAATCCATTGATCTCATATTCTTTTCTACAATCAATTTTTTACTAGTTTCATTGTTGATAATATCCTTTAGATCCGTAGTAGTTCTGTTATGTATAGCAAACATTGCAATCACTTTTTTCATGTCTTGTTTAGATCATTTCATGTATGGCATTGTAAATATATATATATATATATATATATTTTTAAAGGGAATCATCAAGCCTTGTTTAAAATACAAAGTACAATAAATAAATAAAAATCATCAAGCCTTGTTTAAAATTGTTCTTGTTGGGCCTTCATATATTAAAACTTTTTCAAGATGATCACATTGTCAATTTGGTTAAATATATTCTTGTCATGTCATCATCATCATTAAGTCCTTATCCCAATCAGGGGTTAGCCACATGAATCTTGTTTGTCCATTACCCTCTATTAAGTGTCATGGCTTCATTTAGCCCAAAGGTTTTACTTCTTTTCTCACCATTTTCATCCATGTTCCTTTGAGCCTTCACCTTGCCCTTTTAGAAACTTCAACTAGCTAGGATCATCTTACTCCTAATTGATGCCATTTTCAAACTCCGTTGGATATGTCCAAACCATGAAAGTTTAATCTCCTTCATCTTATTACCTATTAGTACTACTTGTAAGTTTCCTCTAATATTTTTATTTCTAATTATATCCTCTCTTGTCTTGCCACTCATCCATTTGAGGATTTGCATTTCGATGACAATCATCTTATGTATATGTTATTCCTTAACTACCCAACACTCTAATTCATAAAGCATTGTTGGATTTGCAACCATCTTATAGAGTTCCTTTCAATTTGAGTGGCACTTGCCAATCGCACAAAACTCTAGAGGTGCATCTTCATTTGTTCCAATCTGCTTGGATTCTATAGGTAACCTTCCTCCTAATCTTTTCTTTCTCATGAATTATTGATCGCCAGTATCGGAAGTAGTCTTTTAGGGGGACTTCTTGGTTATTAAGCTTTATGAGTGTTCTAGTACTTCTCCCCTCCTTGTTAAAATTGCAATTCATATACTTTGTCTTAGTCGGTTCATTTTAAATTCTTTAAATTCTAATGCATCTCTCAATAACTCTAGCTTTATGTTTATGCCCTCCCTTATCTTATCAATCAAAACTATATAATCTGAAAATAAGATGCACCATGGAATCTCTGCATGCAAATGTTGTGTTAACTTATCCACAACTTAACATAAAAAGTTGCAGGCTCAAAGCCAACTCTTGGTGCAATCCTATAGTGATAGGAAAGTTACTGGTTTCTCTATTAGTGGTCCTAACGTTTGTTAACACTCCCTCATACCATATCTTTAATTATGTTTATATACTCACAGTGAAAACCTTTTCTTGACCAACACCCACCACATTAACTCTTTAAGGACCCTATCATAAGATTTTTTTAAGTTAATAAGGACTATGGAGAGGTCCTTCCTCCTCTCCCTATATTTCTCTATCAATTGTCTAAGTAGGAAAATACCTTTCATGGTAGATCTCCCAAGGATTAAACCAAACTAGTTTTTTTATACACTTGTCTTATATCGTAGCTTCTTCTCAATCACTCTTTCAAACAGTTTCATGGTATGGCTCAAAAGTTTGGTCCCTCGATAATTAGTACAACTCTGTATGTCTCATTTGTTCTTATAATTGGTACAATTAAGCTCTTCCTCTATTCATCCAACATTTTCTTCGAATTTAAATCTTATTAAATAATTTTTCTACCAAGCAACTCCAATATCTTCTATATACTTCCAAACCTCTATTGTTATACAATCAAGCTTTAAGGTCTTTCTTGAATTTGTCCTTTTCAAGGATTCTTTCACTTTAGGTATTCTAATCCTACAATTGTATTTATAATGTGCAATAGTATTTGGGTTTATGATACTTCCAATCCATATATTCTCAAGGTAATTATTATTTAGCAATTTTTAAAGTAAATTTCCTACCTTTGTTTGACCTTATCATCTTAACCAGTAGCGTTTGATCTTATCATCTTAATCAGTAGCCTTTAGTTATCACTTCTAAGACACACATGTTCTCTTAATTGACTTTTTGCACTTTTTTACTATACCACCAAGGTTTCTTTATTGGTTGTCTTTTATCTTTAGATATTCCTAGGACATTTTCTACCATTTTCTTAATGGATTTGGCCATATTAGTTCATATGATGTTTTACTTCTATTTCATTGTTATGGTTTCCTTCTACCATTACTTGCTTGTAAATGATGCTATCTTCTCTCCTTTTAAGTTGCACCACTTAGTAGCAATATAACCAAATAGATAAATGAATGTGATAAATGACAACAGTAGGTTTTTTGGAAATGTAAAAAGAAGAAAATTTAGTGTGTGTTAAGAGAGAGAGAGAGAGAGAGAGAGAGAGAGAGAGAGAGAGAGAGAGAGAGAGAGAGAGAGAGAGAGAGAGAGAGAGAGGTTACTGATGGGTACCTTCTCTCTCATGCATGATGGCCTACTCTTTCTATTTTTTGAATGATTCATTCAATTCATCAGATTTTCCATCCTCAAAGGATGGGCAGGTTTCAAAAATCTTATCTTTTGCAAATCCCCAAGATGGTCTTTGTGGTTGGAAAATGGATGGTATTTGAAAGAGAGGGAGTTTTCTATTTTCACAATCCATTTCCCAACTACAAGAGACCTTTGAGAGGTCTCCAAAAGATGAGATTTTTGAGACCCACCCATTTTTAGGGGTGGCAAATCCGATGCATGAAATGAATAGCTAAAAAAAGAAAGAAAGATTGGTTTTGTGTGCATGAAAGAGATTGTCTCCATTGGTACTGTAATGACTCAAAATTTTCAATATTAGTATATCACTTTTGTAACCACAATCAATCATGTTGGTCTTCATGTGCTAGTTAGTTATAGTTTGTTTATTTTTGGACAATTTTGGAGATTAATAGATATTTAATCACATTAATAGGCGGTTGGATGTTTTAGTTTAATTAACCTATGAAATGAAGGACTCTATGAGAAGTATCTATATACTTAGATCTACGCTCGAAATAGAATCCAACGCCTCAAAGAATACTGAAAACGGAATTCGTATGACCAAGTTAGGGTCATTTGAAGATGAAAAGGCATTTGTGTAATTTAGACTTAAAAACGAAAAAGGATAAAAACTCAAGGGGTCGTTTTGATAACGACCCCCCCCCCCCCCCCATGCGTCGTCTTCTTCCTCCAGCCAGGTGGTGCACAGCATCGCCATTCCCCTCCTATAAAATCCCCCACTCCCCCCTTTCCATCACCGTGTTTCATCGGCTCAAATTCGGTTCACGACCATCTCCGACAAGGAGGGTTTCAGCCAATAGTCCAGGCGTGCAACAGGCTCCATCTCGGGTTCCCAGGTACGATCCTCCTCCCTACTTTACTTCTTTCTCTTCCCTCTCCCTTTTCCCCCAGGTCTCGATTGGGTCTGGTAGGTTTTCCAGCCAAAAATTGTCAAATTTTTGGGAAATAAAATAGACGGGTGAAAACCCGTTGAAGACCTAGCATCCTGGGGATGCACGGGCATGACGTGCACTGGTGATGCGCTCCTTGGGGCGGCCGTCATGCGTGCGCCACGTGTGGGCTGGTCCCAGTTTGACCAGGACGTAGGGGGCATCCCGAGAACCTTGACACGCGGGCCCTAAATGGATGATTCTGGTTTGTCTGATTGATTCGTGACACTAAAAACCCAATTAAGGAGGCTATATAGCTCCGATTGACGATCTGAAAGAATATTGTGTTCGTATCGACAACACGGACCTAATGAGACTATAAAAATTAAGATTAGAGAACTACTTTATATGACTATAGCCCAAAAACTACAGAATTCTCATAGATCTACCATGTCAAAGATGATCAGATCTCATGACTTGATCTATTAGAGATGTTAGGGGATTAATAGCTTAGGATTAACCCTAAAGTACATGTATCAATCCTTGAATGATAGATCTGGCCATTCAAATCAAGTACAGACCTATTCTAAGCATTGGGACAGGCGATCTATGAGATCTGACCATTCAATTACATGATCTTGATGACATGAAGTTATTGAAGGCAACCTAACCATTAAACATTATATCTATACGAGAGATCTAGCCTGGAAACGCATTTAAGCAATGACCAATAACTTAAAAGGCAGATCTAGCTGTTAATCTATAAGTCTAAGTAATGATCTATAATGTATGGAAATGATACTTGAATCCTTGCTATCAATTAATATCCAGGGTTTTACAAAAGGACTCAGGGTAGAGTAATGAACAGCGCGATTCAAGGAACATCGAGGTGGGTAGTCTGATACTACTAAGTTTTTAAATGCATCCCAAACTCTAAGTGATTTACTTGATATTATTACCGTATTTCGTATGTTTTTTGAGATATGATGTTCTTATATGAGTATGCAACCTTGTCTTCATGATTTTATGGCCTTGAAGCACTTGAATATATCACCGTACTTAGTATGCTTTTGGGATATGATGTTCTTATACGAGGATGTAGAATTGTCTTCATGATTTATGGCCTTGAATACGATTTCTAGCACGAGCAGATTTTATGCATTGCTCACATATTTAAAAATAAATGCATAAATTGCATGATTTCAATGATTGACATTTGGATTTATTTATATACGCTTTTTTGGCTATTGAGCCTGGTGGGTACAATGCTGAGAAGTTATTATGTAAAGGGTTGGCCTCCTAGCCTCTACCACTAAAAATGTGGATGGTATCGCTGCCAAAAAGGCTTGTCCCTTCCTCAACTATTGTGGTAAACATGGATGACCACTGGAGGTGTTCACGGCACCCTTTTCGAGGACGCCATAGTCGCCATAGAGGCTATGGTAGGTTGGTCTCCAGATACCGAAGCCACACTATTCCAGCTGTGTGCTGATCGTGAGCATAGTTGGCCTTATGATTTCAGTGATATCGATATGCATATAGAATTGAGATGGTCGTAAACGAGTACTCATGACTAGTCAACTTGATGTGTTTGCTGAGAGACCATGTGCATGATACTTATAGTGATGCCAGCATCTGCTTTGAATGATGACTATTTTAAGAGTTTCATGATTATTATATTTTACTCGTTGGT
The DNA here is from genome assembly GCA_035236585.1 of Warburgia ugandensis. Lineage (NCBI taxonomy): Eukaryota > Viridiplantae > Streptophyta > Magnoliopsida > Canellales > Canellaceae > Warburgia > Warburgia ugandensis. The sequence goes on from CP141130.1 coordinate 79,937,405, forward strand.
TTGATATGTTGTCGAGATCTTATTACTTGGATCTATTGATTTCTATTATATGATTTTAGTCATATTTAGAAGACTAGATTTGTGTACGGTTTTTATGGTTAAAATTGCATCGATAAGCTTATGTTTTATGCACAAAGCTGCATGTTTACACAAAAAGGAATCACTAATGTTTTCCATGAAAAGCTCCTTGAATTATGCATGTTGCCTGATGAGTTTTCAAAATAGTAGTATCAGATCACCTATTGAGTATGAGGAATACTCACCCAAAATATATTATTTTTACAGATTAGCTCCAAAAGAATTAAAAGAAATATAAGAAAATGTTAGAACTATGCTCAGAAGAATGAAGAGAAGACAAGTATAAAGATAAGTATATGATCTACCTTTTGGACATGTACCTGTAATTATGGATAGATTTGAAAAATATTTATGATTTTTCTTTATTTTTCAAAATTCCTTGTCCATCTTGAAAGCAAATGACACTCGGGGTTTTCAAAATGAATTTAAAATAAAAGAATTTTTTCACTGCATCGCATTGTTTTTCTAAAAGTGTTTTCAAATAGGAATTGATCCCGCCTTAGGAATTAGTTTTGCATTTAAAAATGCATGCAAAAATCCGAGTCGTCACAAGTACCGAGAGAGAGACCTCTTAGGAGTTGGATTTTCTGAAGAATTTCACTATTTTTGTTGCTAAGATGTGAAGAAGAGGAACGTTGTTGGGAATTGGGAAATTGATGTCCCTTTTTTTGGGAAGTTGATGACCCTTTTTCTGTTACTTTTTCTTTATATTTTTCCTTTTTCGTTAAGATAGGGCAATGTCTCTCTATTTATAAATAAATAACTAAAAATTACTCGGGCTAGAAGAAATAGCAATACCAATTTGGGAATTCTAAAATTTAAGGGAAGACACTTGGATCCACGGACCCATGTTGGCTGGGCTATATATGTGATCATTGTGGTCTAAACATTTCTATACTTTTTATCTTTCTTTTTCTCTCGTGATGAGTAAAGAGTACAAGGCGGCTCCAGGATTTGTATATCCAACAAGAAAGGATGAGATTTGTAACTCCAACATTCAATAACGAAAAAGGATATACTCTGTATGATGAAAAGTCGGAGAAAACAAGACTTTCATGAATATGTGACGTTAATGCACAGCCCGATCTGGCTTATGTTATAAATGAAGTACGTCAATTAGTAGCAAGAACCTATGGATGACGGCCGTCAAGAGGATGTTGCACTATCTTCGACGTACATCATCTATTGAATATTCATCTCCAAGTCCAATCCCCTCCAGATCCATGCCTTTACTAATGCAAAGAGGGTAAGATTAATTGATGATGGACTATCCACTGGTGGGTTCCTTAGTTTCTTGGAACCCATTTTTGAGCAGCGTGGCCCACTTGCCCACCGAATCCTAATATAGAGCACTAGCTGGTTCAATGGACGAGATCATCTGGCTGCAATCTCTATTGCACCAGTTCGGCGTTAAAACTTAAGAGCCCCTAAACCGTGGTGTAATAACCAAGGGACTACAGACCTTACTGCAAATCCGCTGTTTCATGCGCACACAAAAGATACTGAGGTGGACTTTCATTTTTTGGGATCTAATGGCCCCAACCCAAACTATGATTTCTATACACAAAGGATCTGGTTGCTGTTATACTTACGAAGCCATTGTCTACAACCATATTTGAATTTCTTCATGACATGTTGAGACTGATATTACGAGATCACGCAATGAAGACAACATTTTCTGCACAGCCAGTCCAAATACTACCTACAAAATAATGGTCTGGATCACCAAAATAACCGTACTGTGTGTACAAATCTGTATTTTGATTTTGCAGCACAAATAACCACATTTCATACACCAAAATTCTCATCCCTTCAGAAATGGATCTTAATTTGGAAAAGAACCATAATGAGTTTTCATCAAAATGAAAATTGGGATCATCCAGTAGTTGAGAAGATTATTGGACCATCGCCACTTGCGGTTAGCTTGGAAGATGAATGTACAAAACAATATCTAAAGACAAAACCGAGTTTTTTGGACTAAATCATTTACTAAGAAACCAAAGCATGCATGAACAACATTTCATATACGCACCATAAGAAAAATTATAAATCACTCTCTTACACATAGAATCACCTCACAAATCATCAAATAAAGCGACAAAAAATGTTACAATGACAAATTCAAAGCCCCTAATACCGATAAAATGCTAAAAGGTAACACTAAGTTCTCCTCCCGATGGCCTTCAGAATTGAGTTTGACATAATAAATTTAGACGCAGTTATACTGCTGTCCCAGTTCATTGAACAGAAATCACAAGGTTGCACCATGTAAATTATGGAGTAGGAATGGACTACGGTTTAGATGGAATTGTGGGCAAGTGAACCTCAGGCAGTGATGGGAGATCAACCTTAGGAAGGGAAGGGATTTCTGGCAAATGAGTCTTAGGCAATTGGGGCACTTCAACCTTCGGAGCGTCCGGCAAATGGGTCTCAGGCACTTTGGGCACATCAACCTTGGGAAAAGCCGGAATTTCCGGCAAATGGCTCTCAGGCAATTTGGGTATTTCAACTTTTGGAACTTCTGGCAAATGAGGCACTTCTACCATAGGGAAGCTGGGCAAATGAGCTTCAGGCAATGGATGCAAATCGACCTTGGGAAGGGAAGGGAATTCTGGCAAGTTTGGCTTCGGAAGTTCGGAAATCTTGCGTTCAGGAATGTCAACAAGACTTCGAGCAGCAAAACATACTTCAGTGCTCAAGAATGTCATAGTAACGAGCACTGGTAAGAGAAAGAATCTGTGAGAAGACATGTTTCTCTGATGGTAAGCCTTCAATGGCCTGACTAAGTGAGGCACTTCGAAGTTCAAGGACTAGGGAGTACAAGCTGCAATGAGTAGAAGAGCATACCTTACCCTTTTGTAAGGGAGTTACGTTGAATTAGTTATTGCTGGCAGTCAGGGTTGGTGACTTGTTCTTATGTGGGTAGTTGTATAAAACTCTAGAAACGGTGACTTCCCTAGTTTGTTCACCTTCTTATCCACACAGCTAATGCAGATTACCATAAATAAATGGAACTCCTTAGCTTATAACTAACTAGAGAGAAATTATATGGTCTTAGTACCTACAGATACACCTAAAAATGCATAGATGGTTCGTGATACCAACCATGCATTTTCTAGGATGTATCCGTCACGTATAGGTGATACGCCAAAATCATGGATGACCCCAAGGCACTGTTTGCATAATCAGGGTTGAAATTTGCTTCCTACATTGATATAATCCTTTTTGCTCACACAGCCATGCACCAAAAAAACTCGTTCCTGCCAGTGATCCTAACTACTATTAGTCTAGACCAGAGAAAATAACCGTAAAAAATCTTGACTGAATGGAGGATTGAGAAAATATGCATCCAATGAGGAAAATTACTGGGGCATTGCCAATTTAAGATTGATCTAGTTTTATATGGAAGTGAGTGTACAGGTTCAGATTAGGAATGGCAGCAGCAGCTAGTGTTATATTGGGCTCCATCTTTGGTTGATCTGATCCAACCATATATCTAATATCAGATCCCTAATGACATAGATATCGTGCAGATTGGACAATGTTAGCTTTGAATTAAATGGCTTTTTAGTCATCAGTGTTAATGATGGAGACTTAGTATAAGTAGTACAAAAAAGCCTTTTAATTGGAAACATGATCATTCAATTATCAAGTTCCACGCAATCGGATATCTAACATGGGTCCTACTCCTATTAGATAGATGATTTATGGAAGATAGAGATTATATCAATTGGGAAGATTATTGGAGCATTGAGTCCTGGCCTCCTATGGTGCAAGAAGGGGCTTCCAGGCTAGGTCGCCAATTCGAGGGTGTTGTTGGTTTGGGGTTATCTATAAAAACCCGCTGGCATACTCACAACAACAACAACAACTTTAAAAAAAAAAAAGGAAGAGAGAGAGAAGATTGTTGGCGCATTATCTGTTTAAGGTTAGCTTGAAAAGATAAATGCTCTGGATTACCAATGACCTTTAGCCATTTGCTTCCTCTCTCTCTCTCTCTCTCTCTCTCTCTCTCTCTCTCTCTCTCTCTCTCTCTCTCTCTCTCTCTCTCTCTCTCTCTCTCTCTCTCTCTTCTTTTCTTTTTCTTTTTGGAGAAAGAGGCACATAGTAATGCTGTCAATTGTACAGCAGACGTTGCAATTGCCTTTTTTCTGCCTTTAAATTTTTATTTTTATGAATGACATTGAAAATATATTTTAGAAGAAAAAGCAAAAAAAATTTGCCTACGAGTTGGAGAGTACAAAGTACAATAAGAAAATTTTCATTAAGCCTTGTTTACAATTGTTCTGGTTGGGTATCATATTTTAGAACTTTTTCATTATGATCACATTGTCAATTTGGTTAATATTTCCTTTTCGTGTATATTGTCAAATAATCATTGGTCCATTGATCTCTTTTTATATTGTACAATCATTTTTCTACTAGTTTCATTGTTGAGAATACCCTTTAGATCAATAGTAGCAACATAAACAAATAGATTAATGGATGCAAATTTTTTTGGAAAATACGTTTTTGACAGTGTTATAGGAAGAAAATTGTGTGTGTGTGTGTGTGTGTGTGTGTGTGTGAGAGAGAGAGAGAGAGAGAGAGAGAGAGAGAGAGAGAGTTAATAGGAGTTGGATTTTCTAACGAATTTCACTGTCTTTGTTGCTACAGTCTAGAGAAGAGGGACGTTGTTGGGTATTGGAAAGTTGATGTGCCCTTTCTCCGTATGTTTTTCCTTTTTCGTTAAGATAGGGTGACATTAGTTTGTAATTGTCTCTCTTTCCTTTTATCTTTGCTATTAAGGCACACCTAGTTATATATAAAATACTAAAAATTACTATGGGCAGAAGAAATAGTAATCCCGATTGAGGAATTTCTAAAATGCCCATTTTGTCTCCGTGTATGTACAATCATCATGGTCTACACATTTCTCAACTTTTTATCTTTCTTTTTTATAATTAATGCGTTCAAGGAGGCTCTAGAATTGCTATCTCCAACACTCACAAATGAAAAAAGAAATGATAAGATTTGAAACTTCAACATTCAAAAACAAACGGATAAACGTCTGTAAGATGAAAAGTTGGAGAAAACCAAGAGTTTGATGAATATATCATGTTAATGCTACAATTTCGCAAAACAATATCGCTTTGTAAAACCAAGTTATAAAAACATTTATTATCACAAGAAGAGCCTGAATGACGTTACATATACACAACAAGGAAAAATATAAAATCACGCCCTCACAAAGAATAACCTCACAAATACAGCAAATAACTACACGTAACAATGTCACTGCCTTACGCATATAAGAGCTGCACAACGTACATTACATGACACAGCCCGATATAGCTTATACTATGAATGAAGTATGTCGATTCATGCAAGAACCGATGCATGAAGATCGTCAAGAGGATATTGCACTACCTTAGATTGGATATTCATCTCCAAATCCAATCCCCCCCATATCCATGCCTTTAGTGATGCAAACTGGGCAACATTAATCGACGATCCACTGGTGGGCTCCTTAATTTCTTGGAACCCATTCTCATCTCTTGGTTAGCACATAATCTGAGCAGCGTGGCCCACTTGCCCACTGAATCCTAATATAGAGCACTAGCTGGGTCAATGGACGAGATCATCTGGCTGCAATCTCTATTGCACCAGTTCGGCGTTAAAACTTAAGAGCCCCTACATACCTTACTGCCAATCCACTGTTTCATGTGCACACAAAAGATATTGAGGTGGACTTTCATTTTTTGCGATCTAATGGCCCACAAACTATGATTTCTATGCACAAAGGGTCTGGTCGCTGTTATACTTACCAAGCCATTATCTACAGCCATATTTGAATTTCATCATGACATATTAAGACTGATCTCACGAGATCACGCAACGAAGACAACGTTTTCTGCACGGCCAGTCCAAATACAACCTACAAAATAAATGGTCTGGATCACCAAAATAACAGTATCTGTATATAAATCTCTATTTTGATTTAGCGGCACAAATAACAAAATTTCATACACCAAAATTCTCATCCCTTAAGAAATGGAAAAGAACCATAATAAGTTTTCATCGAAATGAAAATTAGGATCATCCAGTTGTTGAGAAGATTATTGGACCATCGCCAATTACGGTTAGCTTGGAAGATGAATGCTACAAAACAATATCTAAAGACAACCAAGTTTTTGGACTTAATCATTTACTACGAAACCAAAGCATGCATGAACAACATTTCGTGTACGCACCATAAGAAACATTATAAATCACTTTCTTACACATAGAATCACCTCACAAATCTTCAAAAAGGCGACATAACAATGTTACAATGAACAAATTCAAAGCCCCTAATACATATCAAATGCTAAAAAGAAACACGAAGTGCTCCTCGAGATGGCCTTCAGAATTGAGTTTGACATAGTAAAATTAGATGCAGTTCTACAGCTGTGGTAGTTTATTGAATAGAAACCACGAGGTTGCACCATATAAAATTATATATGGTCTAGGAATGGACTATGGTTTAGATGGAATTGAGGAGATTGTAGGCAAGTGAACTTCAGGCAGTGATGGGAGGTTAACCTTAGGAAGAGGAGGGATTTCTGGCAAATGAGTCTCAGGCAATTTGGGCACATCAACCTTCGGAACATCCGGCAAATGGGTCTCAGGCAGTTTGGGCACATCAACCTTCAGAACAGCCGGAATTTCCGGTAAATGGCTCTCAGGCAATTTGGGCATTTCAACTTTTGGAACTTCGGGCAAATGAGGCACTTCCACCTTAGGGAAGCTGGGCAAATGAGCTTCAGGCAATGGGTGCAGATCAAACTTGGGAAGGGAAGGAACTTCTGGCAAGTTTGGCTTCGGAAGTTCGGGTATCTTGGGTTCAGGAACGTCAACATGACTTCGAGCAGCAAAACATGCATCAGTGCTCAAGAATGTCATATGAACGAGAACTGGTAAGAGAAACAATCTGAGAGAAGACATATTTCTATGATGGTAAGCCTTCAAATGGCCTGCTTAAGTGAGACACGTCGAAGTTCAAGGACTAGGAAGTGCAAGCTGCAGCGAGTAGAAGAGCACACCTTGCCCTTTTGTAAGGAAGTCGGGTAGAATGAGTTTTTGCTGGCAGTCAGGGTTAGCGACTTGTTTTTCTGCGGTTCTTGCATTTAAATCTATAAATAGGTGACTTCCGTCGTTTGTTCACCTTCTTATCCATACAGCTAATGCAGATTACCATAAATAAATGGAACTGTTAGCTTATATCAAAGTTGAGAGAAATTCTATGGTCTTATTACCTACCGATGTACCTAAACATGCATACATGGTTCGTGATACCAACCATGCATTTTCTAGGATGTATACGTCATGTATAGGTGATACGCCAAAATCATGGATGATTCTAAGGCACCGATTGCATAATCGGCGAAAAAATTTGTTACCTACATTGATTTAATCCTTTCTGCTTACACAGCCAAGCACCAAAAATTTGGTTCCTTCCAGTGATCCTAACAACTATTGTTCTAGACCAGAGGAAATAAACGTAAAACATCTTGACTGAAAGGAGGATTAAGATAGTATGCGTCCAATAAGGAAGATTATTGGGCCATTTCCAAATTAAGGTTGATCTCATTTTATTTGGGAGTGAGTGTACATGTTCTGATTAGGGATGGCGGCGGCGGCCACTGTTATATTGGGCTCCATCTTTGGTTGATCTGAACCAACCATCTAGTATCAGATCCCCGATGACATAGATATCGTGCAGATTAGACAATGTTAGCTTTGAATTAAATGGGTTTTTAGTCATCAATATTAATGATGGAGACTTAGTATAAGTAAAATAATTCGTGCTAGAAAAAAAGAAAGAAAGAAAAAGGCCTTTTAGTTGGAAACACGATCATTCAATTAGCAAGATTTCACCCAATCAGATATCTAACATGGGTCCTACTCCTATTAGATGGATTGATTTATGGAAGATCGATAGAGGTCATATAATTGGAAGGATAATCCGTCTAAGGTTAGCTTGAACAGATGAATGCTCCAGATTACCAATATGCTTTATACCATTTCCTAAGAAGATTAGCCACGTCCAAAAGTATATAAAGCAAAATAGAAACTTGAATAAATTATAAGAGCAAAGACATGAAACAAGTCATTTAACTTATTCTAAAATTTCAGAAAGGCAACAAAGTAAATGGGAAATGGAGAGAAGTTTACATTTTAAAATAATGAGGTGATTTATATGACAAAGCTCATGTTTTACTCTATATGTTTCTTTCTCTATTTTTTTTTTCTTTTTTGGAAAAAGAATTACATAGTAATGTTGTCAATTGCATGTATAGCAAATATTGGGATCCCTTTCAAGTTGTCTTTTATTTATTTTATTTTTTTAATGAATGGCAGTGTAAATATATTTTAGAAGAAAAAGGAAAATTTTAATTTACCTATGAGATGGAGAATACAACACGTATATTGCATGATAAAAAGCGGGCCAAGATTTTGTGTTTGGGGGCGGGGGTTGGGCTTTTTGCCTTTAGAGTGACAATTTTCAATCAGAAAAGCATTAATAAGAAAATTTTCGTTAAGCCTCTACAGTTGCTCTTGTTGACAATATCCCCCATATCCATAGCCTACTCTTCTCATTCTTTGAACGATCAATTCCATTCATCTAATTTGCCTCGCCCAAAGATGGGCGGGTTCCAATAATCTGTTGGAGTTCTCTAATTTTTAAGAGGTCTTCAAATTTTGAGATTCTTGAAACCATCCATCTTTGGAGGTGACAAATCCGATAAATAGAATGGATCATTAAAAAAATGAAAAGAGTGGGTCTTTCTGCACGAGAGAGATAATAAGATTTGGATTTTCTGAAGAATTTTACTATCTTTGTTGCTACATATCCGGAGAAAAGGAACGTTGTTGGGTATTGGAAAGTAGATGGCCAGTTTTTCTGTTACTTTTTCTTCATATTTTTCCTTTGTCGTTAAGATAAGGTGTCATTAGTTTGTAACTGTCTTTCTTTTCCTTCTTCTTTGCTTTTTGGACTCAACTAGTTATGAATAAATAACTAGAAACTAATAGAGTAGAAGCAATAGCCTTGCCGATTTAGGAATTTCTGCGATTTAAGGGAAGACAATTGCATCTGCTGACCCACGATGGCTCCGCTATCTGTACAATGATTGTGATCTACACATTTCTTTACGTTTTTTTCTAGTGATAGTAACGAGTTCAAGGCTCGCGGAAAAGGATAAACGTCTGTATGATAAAAAGATGGAGAAAACCAAGAGTACTTGATGAAATATAACGTTAATGCCACAATCTGGCATAACAATATTGAAAAGCAAAACCAACTTATGGAAATATTAATTATTACAAGAAAAGCCTGGACGTACACTACATGTACACCACAAGGAAATTTATAAAATCACAAACTCACAAAGAATAACCTCACATACCCTGCAAAAAACGCTAAGTAAAAATGCTACTTCCTTAGTTGAATTTATTTAACCGCACATCTTAAGCATTTTTGTTGGCAGATCTTGTGTGATGTCTTATGATATGTGTCATATGTTCTGTGATATTTTTTTATGATATCTGAGATATGTGATATATGTTTTGTGATATTTTTGGTGATATTTGAAATATATTTATACATAGAACCGCAGAAAATATTGTATGGACCCTATAATACATCACACGACACAGCTCGGTGTAGCTTTTGCTATAAATAAAGTATGTCAATTCATGCAAGAACCTATTGATGATCATTTCACGGTCGTCAAGAGGATATTGCACTATCTTGGGAATACATAATGTATTGGATTATTCATCTCCAAATCCAATCACGTCCAGATCCATGCCTGTACTGATGCAAACTGGCAAGATTAATCGATGATGGGAGATCAACTGGTGGGTCCCTGAGTTTCTTCTAACCCAATCTCATCTCTAGGTCAGCACATAAGTAGAGCAGCGGGGTCCACTTGTCCGCTGAGTCTGAATATAAAGCACTAGCAAGTTCAATGGAAGAGAGCATCTGGTTGCAATCTCTATTGCACCGCTTGGGCGTTAAAACTTGGATCCCCCAAAGCTGTGTTGTGATAACTGAGGGGCTACGTACCTTAAATAATGCTTTTGATGAATAAGAACTCCTTTTAACTGCTAAGATGATCATGCAATAGGCATCATATTTCTAGCGATTGGAGATCTGACATGAATCTTCTGAGATGGTCGGTTGGGATGCACCATGCAAGAATGGGCGTGCCTCCTCGTATTATCACGAGGTTACTTAAACCCTACAGAAGCATTCCTCTTTGAAGGTTAGACAAGAAAAGTCTTTTCCATTTCTATAATCCTAACCTTCCGAACTATTGAAGATTTTTACCAAGGCATTCTTGAACTTTCTGGAGCGTCTATTTTTGTCTATGGTATAGCAAGATCATGTAATGAAGACAACTTTTGTTGCATGGCCAGTCCAATTACTACCTTGAAAATAAATGGTCTGGATCATCAAAATCTCTGCAGCTGTATATAAATCTGTATTTTGTTTTAGCAGCACAAATAACAAAAATACCATACAGCAAAATTGTCATCCCTTCAGAAAATGGATCTTAAGTTGGAAAAGAACCCTAATTAGTTTTCATCAAACGGAACATTAGGATCATCCATTAGTTGAGAAGATTATTGGACCATCGCCACTTACGATTAGCTAGGAAGATGAGTGCTGCAAAACAATAACTAAAGACAAAACCAAGGTTTTGGACTAAATCATTTAGTACAAAACCAAAGATGTACTACATTTCATACACGCGCCAAAAGGAAAATTATAAATCAGTCTCTTATAAATAGAATCACCTCACAAATCAACAAATAAAGCGGCATAACAATGTTAAAACGAACAAATTCAAAGCCCCTAATACATATCAAATACTAAAAAGAAACACTAAGTGCTCCTCCAGATGGCCTTCAGAATTGAGTTTGACACAATAAACTTAGATGTAGTTCTACTGCTGTGATAGTTCATTAAACAGAAACCATCAGGTTGCACCATATAAAATTATATATGGACTAGGAATGGACTACGGTTTAGATGGAATAGAGGGGATTTTGGGCAAGTGAACTTCAGGCAGTGATGGAAGGTCAACCTTAGCAAGAGGAGAGATTTCTGGCAAATGGGTCTCAGGCAATGTGGGCACATCAACCTTTGGAACATCCGGTAAATGGGTCTCGGGCAGTTTGGGCACATCAACCTTGGGAACAGCCGGAATTTCCGGTAAATGGCTCTCAGGCAATTTGGGTACTTCAACTTTCGGAACTTCTGGCAAATGAGGCACTTCTACCTTAGGGAAGCTGGGCAAATGAACTTCAGGCAATGGGGGCAGATCGACCTTGGGAAGGGAAGGAACTTCTGGCAAGTTGGGCTTCGGAAGGTCGGGAATCTTGGGTTCAGGAATGTCGAGAAGACTTCGAGAAGCAAAACATACTTCACTGCTCAAGATTGTCATGGTAAGGAGAGCTGGTAAGAGAAAGAATCGGTGAGAAGACATGTTTGTATGATGGTAAGCCTTGAAATGGCCTGATCAAGTGAGGCACTTTTAAGTTCAAAGATTAAGAAGTGCAAGCTACAATGAGTAGAAGAGCACACCTTGCCCTTTTGTAAGGGAGTTACGTTGAATGAGTTTTTGCTCTAGTCATGGTTGGTGACTTGTTTATCGAGGGTAGTTGTGTAAAACTCTAGAGATAGGTGACTTCCCTAGTTCGTTCACCTTCTTATGCATACAGCTAATGTAGATTTCCTTAAATAAATAGAACTCCTTAGTTTATAACAAAGTAGAAAGAAATTATATGTTCTAGAGCTGACAGATGCACCTAAACATGCATAGATGGTTTGTCATACCAACCATGCATGCATTTTCTAGGATATATACGTCACGTATAGGTGATAATCCAAGATCATGGATGGTCCTGAGGCATTGGTTGCGTAATTGGGAATGAAATTTGTTACCTCCATTGATATAATCCCTTCTGCTCATATAGCCAAGCACCAAAATCACCTTCCTTCTAGTGATCCTAACGACTTCTAGTCTAGACCAGAGAAAATAACTGTAAGAATTCTTGACTGAACGGAGGATTAAGATCATATGCGTCCAATGAAGAAGATTATTGGGGCATAGCCAATTTAAGGTTGATCTCATTTTACTTGGGAGTGAGTGTACGTGTTCTTGTGACTGATAGCAGCAAGCAGTCACTGTTATATTAGGCTCCATCTTTGGTTGATTTGAACCAACCATCTAATAGCTGATCCCTAATGACATGGACATCGTGCAGATTGGAAAATGTTAGCTGTGAATTAAATGGGTTTTTAGTAATCAATATGAAGGGCACTTATATTGATCTAAACCATTCAGGGAAAAAGAATTAATGTTCTAATGGCTCCCTTAATAGACCTCTTGTTAGGTCAACTTTTCAGATGTTGTCAATTGTGTTAAAAGGCATTCCTATGCGGAAGAACCCTAGATCCATTTGGACATGCTTTCGGTTGTTTTGTCTACAATCAAAGCGTATGGTCGGATAATAGAACCATCAGATTGGTATTATTTGGTGACTAATGGGAATCCTTCAGATGGATGGTTGAAGTGGGGCCAATGTGAAAATTGGACATACCTCACTGTGCAACGCGCGATAAGGTCCCACCAAACGAAACTCCTTCGAGCTCTTTATATTCGTGGCAATTTTTAGATAGGAAAGAATGCTCCAGTAGCGTGCACCTCAATAATAATACAACAAGGCGCAGCCACTGTTATATTGGTCTCATCTTTGGTTGATCTAAACCATCCATCTAATAGCAGATTTCTCGTGTTATAGATATTGCCCAGATTGTACAATGTTAGCTTTGAATTAAATGTATTTTGAGTAGGGGTGTTAACAAGAACTGAAGAATCAAAGAGAATTAGACCCAAAAACTAGATTCTAGTCCTTTTAGTTAGAGCCTTGGTCAAGTTCCAATTCTTTGCTAATTCTAACTTTATTTCAAAAGAATTGGATCTGGATTGAAAACCAAATCACTATATTATAATAGCATTACTACCTTCTACTCAACTTTGGTTTAATTAAGGATAATTTAGTCTTTAGGTCAATTTTTATAAGACTAAAGATGCCCTCAACATAAAATTGTTGCCAATAAGTTATTGTAGGGTAAATTTGTTGCTTTCACAATTCACTGAATAGAAGGTTTTGCACAACTTAGAGCATTTTATTTGGTCTTTTTGTGTTTCAATTCAAAGAGTGGATATTCTTTTCTATTTTAACCCACATTGCTAGTTCGATTGCTAGAGTTGGTGGCTTATCTTATTAGATTTGATATACTATGCTTAGTTGGATGATGGTACTACCTTAGTTTGTTTATACTTTCTTAATTGACATATAATTATTATGGGTAATTGTAATAGCTTGAGACTAAAGATGCCCTCAACATAAAATTGTTGCCAATAAGTTATTATAGGGTAAATTTGTTGCTTTCACAATTCTCTGAATAGAAGGCTTTGCACAACTCAGAGCTTTTTATTTGGTCTTTTTGTGTCTCAATTCAAAGAGTGGGTATTCTTTTCTGTTTTAACTCACATTGCTAGTTTGATTGCTGGAGTTGGTGGCGTACCTTTATTAGATTTGATGTACTATGCTTAGCTGGATGATGTTATTGCCTTAGTTTGTTTATACTTTCTTAATTGACATATACTTATTATGGTTAATTGTAATAGTTTGTCTTTATTGATATATTCAAGAGTATGAGTTTCTACGTTCGTGTACAATTAAAGAACTAAACTTTAAATTTTGAATTGTTTTGCCTTAAGATTGGTCTGTGACTATGCACGAATGATATCTAGTCTTAAGTAAGCACACACACACAAAAAAAATTAAAAAAAGAGTGTATTAAGTGAGCATGCTTGAAAGCTATATAGATTATTGAATAATTATCATAGATGTGGTACTTTGAATAAATTTACATGTGTAGCCTATGTTATCATGAGACTAATTTTTACCATGATTTGACTTGTATTTTTTTTCTAATTAGTTCCAGAGATAATATATCTCACTAGTATTTTAGGTTGTTACATTAATGCTCATGTTTTAGAGTAACTTAGTATGGTGTGCATCTGTTTTTTTAGGAAGCATGTGCAAGCCCATGAAGTAGTTAACCTCCCATACATATAGGCCTTCTTCAAGGTGAAGAACCATTAACACATAAGGTTATGACAACTAGGTATATTGTGGTTGAAGAGCAAGCAATTATCTTTCTAAAGGTGATTGGATATAATTAGAGATTTAACTCTGTAAGTGATAGCTTATTTAGAGGCAAGTAGTGAATTAGTGAGAGCTTCAATAAAGTTTTGATGTCATAATTTAAATCTTTTCAAAATTCATGGCAACTCCAGACGAGTTTGATTCTCCTGTTATAACAGAGAACCCACAGTTTCATATGTTCTTCCATGTATGATATCGCTTAAACTACTAGTGCGTGATTTCCTTCCTAGAATTAAGTAAGGTTAAGTAATGAACAAGTTTTATGTAATTGTAAAATTGCATTGAGGACTTTTTATGGAACTCTGATTCTTGCGCATATTAGTGGACCTGATTCAACAAGGTGGCAAAATCAAAACATTTTTATGGTACAAAATATTCTTGTACCATGTAATTTTAACATGTAGTTCACTTACATGCTCGCTAGATGGGAAGATTCTGTGCATGATAGTATTGCCCTTAAGAGTGCCTTGTCTAAAGAGAGAAAGCACCTTTTATAGTTACTTAATGTATTTGTTGTAATTTTCAAGCTTGATAATGCACATGTTTTTAAGGAAGATTATAAGCACTTCTCATTGGATTATGAAGGAAAGTATTATCTAGTTGATGTTGGCTATACAAATATGATGAGATTCATTGCCCTTGCCTAGGTGTAAGATTTGACTTGAACAATGGAGAATATTGCTCAAGCACTATAAAATAAGAAATAAATCTCTAAACTTTATCTTGCATCATTAAGAAATTTAACAGAGTGTACATTTGGAGTCCTTAAAGCATGCTTCCCCATTTTAATAGTAACGCTTCATTTCACCATTAAGAAACATATATGAATTATGAGACCTTGTTGTACATTGCATAACTAACTTACAAAAGAATGTACTGATGATATAATAAACTTCACACAATGATCATAAATGCAAGAGCAAGCATATGAGGAAAATGAGGAATTGGATAATGAGGATAGTGATGAAGGATTCATTGATTCAGAAGATGAGAGAGAAGAGGGTATATAATCTATTCTTTTGAGTCAAACTAATGTTGCATTGCATTAAGCAGGTGCTACAGCTCAAAGTAAAATAGTAATAGACTTGTAACATGATTGGAGAATGAATGAAGGGAGATATTAGTTGCTATTAGGTAATGAACTACTATGTGCAGGTTTCTTAGAGAAGCCCATGAATATCTTTTTGTTTTCTCTAACTTATATGTAAATGGATTTTTAGTGGGTTTTTTTGTCCACCTTGTTAATTTCTTGTCAGTTTTGCTTTCTTATTTGCATATTACTAACAAGGAACTTGTTGGAGGAATGAAGTCTAAATTCCTATGTGTGTGTGGTTATGGACCCATGCACCCATGTTGTAGGATTTTATATATTTGTGTTGTACTAGACTCTATTGATTTAGATCTGTCAACTCTAAATGGGGTGTGATGACATTATTCTAGTTGGAAATTTTCTATTATACATGTGATGAGTTTATTTAGATGAGTGATGGATTATTAAAATAGGTTATAACATATTTATATATAACAGAGATTATGTTATTGACTATGGTGCCATAACAAAGTTTAAATTATACTTAATTTATAGACATCCTTCTCTGTGAGATTTTGTATGGAAATGTGCTTAGTAGACCTCATTTCACTCATAGAGAGCAAAAGAAAAAAGAAAAGGCATGTTCCTAGTAAGAGAAATCTCAATTCAATTTCATGTTTTTATTTAATGAAGGTTAGGCTCTTGAAATGTTTTCTTCTTTACTTTAGATTCATGCTCTTTCTTTCTTTTCTCTTTCTTCTAATGATGTTATACCTTTCATTATTTTTTTTTCTTCTTTCTTCCTCAATGGAAGGTTAGGTTTTTAAATGATCAATTGTAGTCTAGTTGGTTAGTTGGTTAGGATACTTGGCTCTTGCCTCAACCAAGAGACCCGATTTCAACTCTAAGAAATTGGACCTCCTTTCTTTTATTGGAGACAAAATCAAGATAGGTATAAATATGTAATATTTATCCATTTGTAAAAAATTTACACATCTTTTATCCCGTGGTTTCTGGCTGTCACACGCCTTCTGGTCAAGCGAGGAAAATGGAATCTGATTGCAAGACTTTTAGAGCGGTAGTTGTACATGTACACAAGCATATTTTTTCCGCCACTGCTTATTTTAGTGGATTTAAAGCCACCCCAAACTATACTCACATTTTCTAGTGGCCATTATTAGCTGCCTCCAAAAAATAAGGAAGCGGCTTTGCCTTCAATGGAGCAGTTTTGCCTGCCATTATATGGGGTTGTCTTTGTAGTGACCAAGAAACATGGATCTCAACAACCAAACTACATATGAATTTGTATATTTATTTACCAACACTAATAAAAAAGGGTTTTTTGTAAAAATGAGATTACATTTTGGCATTTTTACAAACAAAAAAAAAAGTCCTTTTTTTTAGTTTTGTAAATTTGCCATTAAATTTTTATGATGTTTTCAAAATTGTCATTATGTTAATTTTCTATTCTCCTTGCTTGTTAGTTTTTTTCTTCTTCTAAAATTCTAATATTATTCTTCTCTATTTCTCTCTCTTAATATGCTCTAACAGACCTATTACCTTACAAATATAGAAGTGATTAAGTTGTCGACTTTGACCACTGAGTTTAATTACTTTTTAATGAAAAGTTTCAATGAAACTTGGTATCTAACATAATTCGATAACAAGGAATCTAATGATATTGTTAGATTTCAATAAAAATCAATCAATAGTGAGATATTCAATTGCAAATATACCATATTCGCCCAACCTGCATAACACTACTTGTTAAGCTTCTTCAATGAAATTCAATAATTTAAACTTTAATTTCTTACTATACACTTTTTAAAAACTCTTCTTAACACAAGTTAGAACATAATCAATACTTTTGATCAATAAAAAAGATAATAAATTAAATAAAAATTCAAGTTTACAACATAAGCAAAATGTTATTACTATTCACACAAACACTAATGAGTAGCAGATTTTAATCATTTGATGCTTTTTTGAATGAAAATTGGAAATATAAGACTTGGGTCTTCTTCTTCTCAATGTCTTCTATCTAATATGATCAATTTCAAAGATTTTCATTAATTAACAATGTGAAAAATCATGCACAAAGTAATAGAGAAATAGAGAAGGGTAATATTCAAAATTTGAAAAAATTAACAAGAAAGAGGATGTTAAACTATTAGAATAACAAATTTGAAAAGTTAATGAAAATTTAATGGTAAATTTGCAAAACTCAAAAAATGTTAGACTTTTTTGCAAAAATGCCAAATGTAATGCCATTTTTGGAAAAAAACCCATTAAAAAACTTTTGTACCCAACATCTCATCGCATAAGATCATCCTAACAACTTTCATTACTTTCATTCTAGAGTAGAAAATGAATCTTAAGTTCAAAAAGATCCGTAATAAGTTTTCATCAAATTGAAGATTAGGATCATCGATCAAACCATCTATGGTATGCTTGGAAGATGGATGCTCGTAAAATAACATCTAAAGACAAAACAAGTTACTGGACAAAATGTTTTATGCATGAAAAGGTGCAATTTTCTTTACTATGGCCCACACTATTTTCTGCTACTAAATTTAGTATGGATTCAAAATTAGTGTAGTCCATGCTAATACATGTGACTCGTGCAAAATTTTGAATTTCCTATATAGTGTGGTCAACGCTATATGCCATTGACAATGTATGTGACAACCCGGGTTTTTCTAACACTTTCTAAATACAAAAGACCATGACATAACTAGATCGATCTCTACTAAAAATCATTTATGAAGAGTAAACACTAGCGGAAGAATCTTTTCTTTTAAAATTCACTTTGAAAAACTCCAAGTGTCACTTTTCTTTTCTCAAAACAAGGATTCTTGGTGAAATGAGTGCTCATTTCTACAGAAAATTTGGCAAAGTTTCATCTATTTTTCAAACATCTAACATTTAATGCATGTCATTGTGGAGTACTTGATAAGCATTCATCGACATTTTATAACATAAATGGAGACTCTGTCTCCTTTTCATACATCAAAAGAAATAAAACAAATTACATCAAACAAAACAGACCTAGAACTTCCACAGCACAACCCAGCCATATAAGTCTTCCAAACTCTTTTAATTACATACAATGCAATCTCTTTCTTATCGAACACTATAACTTCAATTCAAAAACCAATTCTTACCTATCATTTTCCAAAGCTTCTGTTGGTGTAACAACCAGGGTTTTTATAATGCTTTTTAAATGCAAAAGACGATTATGATGCGAGATCAATCTCTATAAAAAAACATTTTGAAAATCAAATGGCAGTGGACAAACATTATTGTTTTAAGACTCATTTTGAAAGAAAAGAAAACCCCAAGTGTTAATTTTTCTTTTTTTAAAAGGGATTATCGGTGAAATGAGTAATACATTTCTATCGAAAATTCGACAGAGTTTTCTCTGTTTTTCTGATATTAGACATTTAACACATTGTTATTGTAAGGTACCTGATAAACTGTAATAACCCAGATTTTTGTAACACATTTTATAATACATTTTTCAAAGGCAAGGCACCCTTAGTAGTAAAAAAAATTTCTCAAAACAAAGCAGCAAATCTTTAAAACTTGTTTTGAAAAACCCAAGTTATCATTTCATACATAATATAAGTAGAATTTTGTACAAGATAAAATTTTATTGAAGGAATATACTTTTATTAAATTTCAGAATCCATCTAGTGGTTCATAGTAAAGCCCGGGTATCAGTACAATACTTGTCCAAATTACATAATCCAAATTTCAAACCTCATCATACATTAAAAACTCTCAATACAGTACAATACTCTCAAATAAAAATAAAAATACATGTCTTCAAGGGATTTACCTTGATTGATTATTCTTTCAAATTTTCTTAAGTCTTGAGCTCCTAATTTTCCTTCTCTATTTCTGAGATATTGTAAACATTAAAATATTTACAATATCTCAGCAAGCTATGATTGGTAGGGAATTCAAGAAGCATAATAATTTGACAATATAAGCCTAATACTTCATAATCCTATAGGTCATAACATACTCATGAATCAATCTCTTTACTTTGTCATATATGTACATCCTTACACATTCATACGGTATACTGTGTATAGATATATACATTCAGTGAAAAACATGAAAAATAGTTAATGTCTCAAAACATAATCATATCCAGCTTATGCTAAGTTGATAAATCATCCAAACTCTGCTGGAAATACTCCCTCGTTTGGGTAGTGTCGGTAATCCACAATTATCTGGCATCTCATCATGCCATATCATAAGGCATTTCACTATGCCATGCATCATAATACAAAAATACTCAAAGGACTACTATGCTGCAGTCTGATCCGTACTAGAGCTCTCAGAGAGTTGCTTTCATACTTCACAGATACCAAGTGTGGAAAATCATCTACGTCATGTCTATATGGGTAGATAGACCGTCATAGTGGTGGCCTTCCTATATTGCCCCACCTGACATTTTGCCTCTTTGGGCATGGTATCATCATATATATCACATTTCGAAGACCGAGTGGCCAAACCCTACTACTCTTCTAGCATAGCATCCCTAGGCCTATGCTTGTTTAAAACAAAACAACAAGCCTCCATGCTTGTATGTAAAGTAATCTTTTTACTTATTAGACATCTTGTCTATTTATATAATCATCCTCATATTTTGGTATTCTTATATTGAGGATAGGATTTTACTTCTGTAACACCCCGGATTTTTAAGAAATTTTTTTTTTTTTAATGGCAATTTAAATAAGAACATTTGGGATCCCATGAGAAAAGATTTATTTAACATTTTACTAAACCTATCTTAAAACTCCGGGTGTTAATTTTTCCTTTCTCAAAATGACGTATACGTAATTTAAACATAAATAAATGATCCGCGTATAAATCAACGTCAAATAAATAGGCGCCTTTATTTTAAATCAAATAAACATCCAAAAGACAATAATAATATGGCCCAGGGTCTATCCATCATAACATCCCATATAAATGTCCAATATATGTCCAAAGATCTAAATCACATCCAAATATAAAGTATGCAGTCCATAATAAAATTCAAATAATAATCCACTCTAATGACTCACATTACTTTCTAAAACTATAGGGAAACTAGTCTTCAGCAGCTCTCAAGGTTTATCAACCGCTTTTCCTTTCCTGGTGTCGCGCTCGAGATCTAAGGCATTGCAAAACAAAGCAATGCCTCAGCAAGCTATCGCTTGTGTAGGTACATAGACAATTAATGTAATAATTGCAGAAATAATGAACAGCATTGATGAAAAGTCTAACATTTATGAAAATAGTGATATCATAATGCCATGTTCAAATAAATGCCAATTTATTCCATATGCTAAAACATGAAATTCACGGAGTTAAAACATGACATGAATCAATAACATGGAGCATACAACAAGAATAAGGGCACCCTAAGGTAATGGGTCCCACCACATCGCACGAACATCCCTGATCAGGAGTACACATAGTCAACCTCTGAGTGTCGTCACACCTGTGCATACCATCTATAATCATGCTCATCATACATGCACACATAACAAGAATATGGGCCATCATCTTTGCAGTGGCAACCCTCCATGGGTATCAACCACCGCCGCTCCCCGTCGACACCGTAACGGGAGACTTAACGTCTGTCCCCATGGAAAGGCTCAGACCGGTAGTGTGGACTATCCATGTTACCAAACCCCTACCGAATGCCATCTATGGGCAGGTGTCTATCATATCACAAACTCATCACATCATAATCTCGGAAGGTGGGTGGCAGGCCCTATCCCTCCTAGCATGACGCCCAAGGCGAGAGCACCCGTCATCAAATATAAAACACGGAAATCATATGTATATGCTAAAACTCAAGAGCACTTATAGCTTGCAATCCCCAAGACATGCCCCTCATCCTGGGGTTAGCCTATCAAAGGACCAGCTAATAAGCCTCTATTCTCATTTCCATGTAAATCCATGCATTTTCTATATATATAATAAGAAATAAGTCTCTAAGTAAGCATAACAAATTAACATCATGCTTGTAAAAGCATTTGAAATAAGTTTATTCAGTAAAAGATTTCAATTTGGAATAACCATCCTGTACGCAATGTCGCATGAAATCCATGGTAAATAAAAATCGCAATTTAAAACACAATCACACATGATGCTATGTTTAAACATGGTTTAAAATCAAGTCAAAACATTAGTTGTCGTCACCTACCTCAGTGTGAGATCACTAGCTTGCCAATAACTCCCTTTAATTGGTATATTCAAGTGCACCTGTACATGTCACATCACTATTTAAAAAATTTTCTAAATAAAAAGTGGTCATTTCTAAGTTTTTAAGTTAAAACTAGGTCCGCGTCGTCAATACGGTCACAACACCTCTTTCGGATCGTGATTTGGACCTCTCTAGCTCCCAAAAATCAAGTTTTAGTGAAAACTACGCTAAAAGGGGGCCTGCCGGACCACCATAAGGTGGTTTAAACCGGCGGCACCCTTTTCCGCCGGTTTACACCGACGTACACGGGCGCACGAAGACGTACGGCGTCGCAGATGCCGCACGGAACGCGCGCCGCGCGTCTTCGGCACCGTGACGCACGCACGCATGCGTCACGGTCGCCAGGACGCGCCGCGTCCCGGTCCCACCGCGACAACCAACCACTCACGCTCCGCACGCGCGCGGCGCCGCGCACGCGTGCGGCGACGACGTCATGTGACGTCGTCCCTCGGGCGTCAGGGAGTGCGTCTTGGCGTCAGCGCAGGGCGCCGACGCCGTTGACGACGCCGGAGAAGACGACCGGATTCCGGTCGCCTCCGGCAGAGCTACAGAGCTCCGTTTTGCGTGATTTTTGCGCCATTTTCTTCAGAATTCTCTCTAGAATCCATTTATGCCCTCCTTTTTCACTAATTTTCTCAAAAACCATGGTTTTTAAACGATTTTTTTTCCCAAGTTCCTAAAAACCTCCCTAGGTACTGGTTTTTGAGTTTTCTGGGCAATTCCACCGTTGGATCACTCCCAAATTTAAAGGGTATACTCTTGGGTCTCTTGTGCACTAGTTGGACGGTGCGATTTTCAAACGGACAAGTTTTGATCCGTGAAATCACACTCCAACAGTAGCGTGCACACAGGTTCCTAAAAAAATCAGATTTTTTTCCTAATTTTTTTCATGTTTTTCTAATTAGTTTTCTAATTAATAAATACAGAAAATATGGATTTGAGGCTTACCTTGAGCCTGGCTGGTGTTGCTCGTGTTGCCGGGGCTCCACTCGCCGGGAAAATCCAAGTTTTGCAGGGCTAGGGTTTAGCGTAAATACTCAAAGAAAACGCTCCAAGTGGAGCGTTTTGGCAACCTGGGGAGGGTAGATATAGGCCTAGAGTCCCAGGGGAGGAGAACCTCTTCCATTCACGCCTCTTCCCATGGCTTCTCCGGCGATTTTGCCGGATCTGGGTACAGACGTGTGGAAGACGGGGGTGCCAGTATCAATTTGGACCCCTGTCTAATACGTCTCTATCAAATGACTAATTTGCCCTTCCAACTTTGACGGCTCATAACTCCCTCGTTTGAGCTCCGTTTCTCGCGTTCTTGGTGGCGTTGGATTCGTATCGACGAGCACTTTCTAATTATTATGTTTTCAGGAAAGAATTTCATTCATAAATTTTTATTTTAATTTATTTAATAATTTCCTATTTTTATCTTTAAAATTAAGGATATTACAACTTCAAACTTAGGGATCATCATTTATAATGAATGATGCCCATGCTCATACAAGTTTAAGGATCACCATTCTATGATTCCTATGTATTGATTTTATACTTATCAGACAATCTATCTGTTTATCTAGGGCTGGAATACCTTCTAGTTCCTTATTCACTTAGGGTTTTTCTCATTTCTAACTTAACCATTTCATATGTGTTTTGATTGGATCATAAGGATTTTCAATGGGTTTAGTACAAGTATTTATATTATCTTTGTCAACATTTCCAAACATAAGATTATGTATACAACATGTACTTTTCATGCAGATGCCTTCGTAAAATCCTCCTACCTTCAAGTAGTGATTCATCTCTTCAAATCTTCCATGATCCTAATTGACGTATGAAATTTATAAATCCATACATACTGTCAATATTTATACAATCTGAATAATCCTATATTTTTTTTATCATATCTATATTCTTTGTCTAATCTTGTCCTTTGATATAAAGGATCTAGATTTTTGTCCTATCATGATCTATCTTCCTCAAATAGTGTCTATCCTATTGATCAATAGATCTGATGGTTAGAATGATCTTCTAATCTTTCAGATTTAAGTATTTTCTATTCTAAGTCTTTGTGTATTCCTTTCTTTGATCTTAATCTTTCATATATCCTTTGATCAACAATTTATACTTGTTGATAAAGATCAAGGGCTTAGATTTTCTATCATCTAATTCTTCTTTGATCTAAGTTTAGTTATTTGATCATCCCTAAGGAGGATGATCTTGGTTCTCTTCCTTGAATCATAATTGATCAAGAGGTTCGGATCTTCTATTTGATCTAAGTTGTGAGCAATATCTATATACATATATATATCATCATCAAGAATTATTGATGTTTTTTATTGTTCTTAATCATTCAAGATCCTATGGATCTTATTTGATCATCCTTATCTTATTTATAATTTTTATTAGGATTAGATAATCTACTAACCATTTATGCTCTCGTTATTATTATTCAACCATTTAATGTTTTACTGGATAAAGATAACTTATTTCAGCTTAAGTCTAGACTGCTCCTCTTATTTTCAATTGGCTAAGGCTTACTAGCTAAATGGGTGAACACAAAGTGGTTACTTCAATCCTCATGTAAGGAAGCATTTAGATCTCACAAATGTCTACGGAAGGTAGGAGAAGAGTGAGGCTCTATTAGAAAACCCCTTAACCACTATGTTCAACATTCATTAGAGTGACCTTAGCTCAACCTTTCATAAGGTTCCTATGAGCATGTTAACCCTAAGTACTCTTTCTAATTAATTTTAATTTAAGTTCATGAACATTTAAAATATAATTCATGGAGTTTATTTTTCTCCTAGTTTGGGCCAAGGATTTGATCATCCTTATATTGCCCTACTAACTATAGCCCTTACTAATATTAAGTCCAAGTCATTCACTCATCTTAATTGTCTATGAATCTTTATTTCATTAGATTTCATTTTTGGTAATTTATGAATATTGAGACATAACCACTAATTAAACAATTATATCTACTAACTTAAAGACAATTAAGATGCTTATACTATACTTTAACAATTCAAATAATCATACACTTTAAATCATAAGATAATTGTACATCTATATCATTCTAAAGGCATTCATACTCTAATATACTAACATGGATCCTAAGTTATAAAATACATAAAATTTTACTACTAATCTAATAGAATCATGCTTAAACTTCAAATTTAAACTAACATGGCCCTAAGATAATTAAATCTATCAAACTAATATAACAATCTAATAACACATAGAACATAGCATGCTAAAATTTAAGAACTATCATGCTTTATAACACAAATCACATTTACAATACTATTATCAAATAAAAGACAATGAAACTAATTAGATTAAGATTATTAGAAATCTTTATGTTAAGCGTTCAATTTTGGTCAAAATACCCCTAATTTAACGTTCAATTAGATCATCTAACCTTTCATATTTGTAAAATTTAGCTTGATTTTGAATTTAACTCCAG
This sequence comes from Warburgia ugandensis, assembly GCA_035236585.1. NCBI lineage: Eukaryota > Viridiplantae > Streptophyta > Magnoliopsida > Canellales > Canellaceae > Warburgia > Warburgia ugandensis. The sequence goes on from CP141130.1 coordinate 79,962,512, forward strand.
TTGACCACCCAAACCTTAATTTGTCAAAATCAACGGTTAAATGATCATTAGAGCTTATTAAATGACTAATGTACAGTTTAGATGATTTTAATTTAGTCATTTCTTATGCAGATCAACCAAAAGTAGCATGGATGGCTGCGATTAAAAGTTAACAGTGCAAATCATCTTAAAGAAGATTGGATGGACCAGATCACCCATGGAGATAGATGGAATAGTTTCCTAAACAATAATTGAACTTAATGTGGAAATCATGGACAAAATGGAAATAACATGGAGAAGACAACTTTAAAGTTTGGAGGAGTTTCCAAAAGGGGGCACCCAAATTAGCAAGGAATAAGAAGAAAGAGGCATGAAAACCCATTTCTCTCTCTCTCTCACACACGCGCGCTCGTTTGCATCTTTCTCTCTCTCTTATCTTTCCCATCCCCACATCACGCACAACCCCTCCCCCACTCTCTTTCCTCTTCCACTCTCTTTTCTCCTTCTCTCTCTTTCCCTCCTTATTCTTTTCTTTTTCCTTTCTTATTTCTTCTCTCTTTCCTTTCCCTCTCTCTCACGTTGTAACTTACTCTTCTCACGCACAACTCCCTTCTATTCTCCTCTCCCCCTCCTTCTTCTTCCCCTCCATTCTCTCTTCTCTTCTTCTCCTCTCTCCATTCTCACCCTCTTCCCATTCTCTATTCTCTTCTCTCCATTCTCTCATCTCTTCTTCTTCTCTCACAAGCCCTCTTTCCTCTCACGTTCTCTTCTCCTCTCCTTCTCTATTCTCGTTCCTGCCTCTCTTATCCTCTTTCTCTCACAACTCTCCTTCCTCCACCGTATTCTCTCCCCCTCTCTTGCTCTCCACTCTCTCTTCAACTCTTACCTTGGCTAGCCGTAGGAGACAGCCCAGCAGACCTCTCTCTCTCTCTCTCTCTCTCTCTCTCTCTCTCTCTCTCTCTCTCTCTCTCTCTCTCTCTCTCTCTCATGATTTCCCTATCACCATCCCCTGCCGTCAACCCCTCTTCTTCTCTCTCTATTCTACGCTCACCAAGCTCAGTCCTCTTATTTAATTCCTAGATCACTGGTCCATCTCCCTCTCTCTCACGCTCCTCTATTTCGGCGTCGATCACCAATGTTGTCAGTTTTTCTCACCTCCAGATGGTCCAGGAACGGAAACCCAAGTTGGGTTTCCAATTTTTTCCCTTCCCCTCTCCTCCTCTCTTCCCTTTCTTCCTTCTTCTTCTCCCTCCTCTGGCTCTCTTCTTCATCTGGTTTTTTCTTTAAAAATCAGATTTTTAAAGAAATTCTAGTTCTACCATTGGTCATTTAAAGAAATCTCATGTCTGTCCTTTTTTTGTAATTACATCTATGTTCCAGTTTATTCCAGTTTTGTTTTATCCGTCTTTTTCTTATCTAGGAACTACCTAACCCCTACCCGATCAATTAAGGTCTAACCCAATTAACGGGTTAGCCTTAATCAAGCCAAAATCTTCAATTTCTCATTTGTTTCTTTTCGGATTTCAAATTAATTTTACAGTTTCATTCTTAGGATATCCCTAGATCTAATTGACTTTTCTGATCTTCGATCTAAAATCCAAAAAGCAATCTGAGCTGTCCAATCTAAAAATCACAATTTAGCCCAGATCTTAATGATTTTGAAGAATCTGACAAATCCAATTGGTGAATCTCTAATAAAGGACGTGATGGAGACATATATGAAAGCCGATCATCTATCAGATTTAAAGATTTGAAGATTTTGATAGTGATTAATCTAGGGAAGTAATTTTTTCTTGTTATTTGATTTTATTTGTTTTATTTAGGATTTGGAAATTTTGTAATTTTGAGAAGTTGATTAGATCTGAACTTTGATTATCATTTCAATAATTTCAGTAATTTTGAGTGATTTATTTTTAATTTTAGATAATTAAATTTTATTAAAATTCCTACTTTTTAAGTCAAGTCTCCGTGGGATTGACCTGCACTTGCATAAGCTACACTACAATAGCCCGTGCACTTGCGGTTAAATATCAACACTTTACTTATGGTCCAACCATTAGATCTTAGATCTTTTCCTTTTAAATTAAGGTTTTAATTAATTTTAAGGCTTTTACTCCATTAAGGTCCAATATCACATAACTTTATTTTTTGTCATATTCAATCCATGATTTCAATGGATTCCATCATAATATCATTCATTCAATCCATTCCAAGGGTCTGATCATACTTGATCTTTTTGATCAAGTGGGTCCCTTTGTATTTTTAGAATTTTTTTACCATAAAGGGTAGATTCCTCAATTTATCTTAGATATGTCCAAATAAATCATAAATATCACTTGATTTCAATATTATATCATCAATAAATCCCCAAGATTTGATCATCTCATATCTTGAAGATCATGAAAATTAGAAACTTAATTCTTGAAAACAAAAAGTTTCTGGAATGTTTTTATCAATATTATGGTTTCAGAAGAAAATAGACGTTATAAGCTTTCCATAGCTTCTTTTCGACCTCAATTTGAAGTTCAGAGGATTCCACAATTGAACTGTGAAGTTCACAGTCATTCCTAATGTCCAAATTTGATATGGGCCCAGTCGAATGGATGGCCTAGATCAATTCGGCGAAACGGTTGCTACGTGCCTGTCACTGGGATGCACACGTGATGTGTTCCCCTAGGACCGACGTTGTTGTGCGGTCGTTCCATCGAAATGGCGTCACACGCAGTTCGCGTTCTAAAATGCTCCTGTAGGGCACATTTCCGTGCAGCGTTTCACATCTCATCCTGGGAGCCAATCCAATTTGGGAGATCAGACAGTCCATTTTGGACCGTCCAATCAATCCTCTTCAATTTAGGGCTCAAAACTTAATAAAAATTCTTGAAATATCTACCCTAGTTTTGGACCATTTTGGATTGATTGGACGGCTCAGATTTTTCATCTGAGCCCTCCATCATCTAGAATTGAAGGGTTTTGGTCCTTACTTTATTTTTATAAATTTTAACCTAAAACTAATTTTAAAAAAATAAAAATAAAATAAAATGACATGACATGACATGAAATAAGTATAAGAAGTGTTTCCACATACCTGATTGAGAAAGAACATAGATTTGAAGCCCAATTTGAAATAAATACCCTTTGATAATAAGATAGCTTGATAGTCGCTTGTTTTGTGATTTCCCGTTGATTGCATCATTAGATTTTGAAATTGATTTGGGGGTTTTGTAGATTAGATAGTCTAGAATTGTATGGACGGTGAATTTATGAGATTCAATTTAGGACAGAGTGTTTAATTGAATTTAGGTCTCTTGTTCCAATTAGAGAGAGGAGAGAGAAAGTGCAAAGAAGGGAGATTTTTGGGAGTTTTGGAACTTCAGGAAGGAATCTAGATCTGGTTTTTAAAGTAAGCAAAATGATTTCATGGGAATTTTAAGAAACAATTTTGGAGGATTTTTGGAGGTGTATTTATGGATGTTTTTGAATTTTTCATAATTGCTTGTAATAATCATGTTTCAATTCTTTTTAATATTAAATTAACATTAGATCCTCTACTACCACCTCCTTCTCCATTAGCAACTGGTAGTAGTTTGACCACTCATTACATGTTTTCTGGCCGTTGGATTTGTTTGTGGGCCCACAGGGGTGTGAAAGGACCATTTTGCTCTTTTATGAAGAAAAATTCATTTTATTCTCCCAAACTTGGAATTGAGCGTACTTAGTGGCGTTGGATTCGTATTTCCGAGTACTTTCTAAATATTGATGTCTTAGATCTCGATTATGGGTAAAATTATCATTTTACCCTTTTATTCATAAAAATAAAGAAATTAGGAATTTTTCATTTTTACTCGGAATTGAACGTACTTAGTGTCATTTTGATCGGTTATGTGTAGAACATGTATCAAATAATACTTCGGTAGGTCTATCATAAATGTGAAGTGTACCTTCCATTACGGTGTTGGATGCCTGGGCTTGGCCTAAAGTAATGGCAAACACTCATCCTTGGCTGCACTAAATCTGTTCTCCTTTATGCTCTTCCTCTTTCTTCTTCTTAGGACAATGAGTGGCTATGTGTCCAACCTCTCCACAGATGAAGCATTTGAAGTAAGGTGTGTATGGCTTGCCTGGATGATACTTTCTACATCGAGGACAAGTTCTAGCTTCCAGTACTCTGTCTCTATTATCAAATTGTCGCTTGAATGGGTATTGGGGTCGAGAAGACTGAATGGGCCTCTTGCCTTTGTTGAACCACCCATTGGTGCTAGTATTTTTCTCCTTTTCTTTTCTGTCCACCTAAGGCCTCTAATAATCTTTCTCATAAATAGATGCCATTTCCACCACATTAGCCATGGTGGTTAATTGGAACCCAATAACCTTATTTCTCAGCCCAGGAGTCAACCATCAATAAACTTCTCTGCTGCACTCTCTTCTGTGGCACAAATAGTGGGTACAAACATTCAAAGACTTATAAACTTGTTTTCATATTGGTTTATGAATAGACTTGCCCGTTTCAAACTCATGAACTCCTTCTCTTTCTACTTTCTCATGTATTGTGGAAAGTATTTCTCATTAAACACGGTCATGAAATCCTCCCATAGAATAGTCTCACCCTCCTTAAAGTATGTCCTTTTTGCCGTCTCCCACCAAAAGTCTACTTCACCTTTCAAAACAAAAGTTGTCATAACAACTTTTCTTTCCTCAGGAATCTTCATAGCTTTGAACAACTTCTCAATATTGTGTATCCATTTTTCTATTGCGTCTGACTCCTCCTCACCAGAGAATGACGGAGCCATCTTCTGAAATTGCTCAAGCTGGGCCTCCGTTCGGTCAACAACCCTCTCTGGTGACGTTGCCCTTGCCACAAGTACTTGTGCTTGATTATTCGTGATATGTTCCATCCTTTGCATAAATGACTGAAAAGCTTCAGCCATGCTATATCCATATTCAGAAGAACTAGTAGAGGGATTAGTGGTTCTTGGAGATGCACCTCTTCTCCTCCTAGGAGGCATCTGTTTTATCAAGAGTCATTTGATTCGTTTGAGTGCACTTATCATGCTAGTTTAAATTTTTTCCTAATTATGTAAACTACTCTTATTCATAACTTGACTGTGAATGGGTTGAACTTGGGCTTTGATACCAATTGTAATGACCCGGGTTTTTATAATGCTTTTTAAATGCAAAAGATGATTATGATGCGAGATCGATCTTTATAAAAAACATTTTGAAAACCAAATGACATCGGATAAACATTATTGTTTTAAGACTCATTCTAAAAATAAAAAAAAACCCTGAGTGTTAATTTTTCTTTTCTTAAAAGGGATTATTGATGAAATGAGCACTACATTTCAACCGAAAATCTGGTAGAGTTTCCTCTGTTTTTCTGACATTAGACATTTAACGCATGTCATTGCGAGGTACCTGATAAACATACATTTAATAGTTTTAAGAAATAAACAAGATTTAATATGGTCTAGCCCCAAGACTTGCCAATCACTTTCCAAGTTATAAAAATATACATTTCAAGTTTATTACATAACATTTGCACACAACTTACTACAAATTCTATGAATCATATTAAATCTATTATCTTTTTCTTATCCTAAAAAACACTGAACTTGCTATTGCTTCTACTTATCCTACCTGCAATGATCTATAATAAAGATAGTAGGTTGAGTATTCCACATACTCAGTAGGAAATCTAACACTACCAAAACCAAAAACATGGCATAGAGCATAGATGTAAGTTTAATAATAGGTTTTTCATGTGATAGGAAAACATATGACAACCTTACCTAGGCTGTCTCATGCAATGCATCAACAACACTCAATTACATATTTACCTTTTACATGTAGCTAAATTCAACAAAGGAAATCATCGACTAACTGCACAACATACTAACTTCAAAATGGTTAAAGTAGTAATCTATCAAATCTCTTGTCAATCATTCTCATTCCTTCTGCAGATATCATACATATAGGAAACTTGGCCATATATTAGCCATCTTGGTCACGAGTACTCATCTAAAGACCACAATCTCACTCCCATGTGGGGTTACAAAATAGAAAGCGCATGGACCACTATGCTCACGATTAGATCACTAAATCGTGTCTCTCCGGTATTTAGAGAATAGCCACCGCAGCCTCCACAGCGACTATGGATATGTCTCGAAAGGGTGTCGTGACCACCTTCAATGGTTGTTCCTACCACAACAGTCGAGAAAAACGATCCCAATTGGGCATGGATACCTCCCACCTTTGGTGGTAAGAGGCCGGGAGGCCAACTAATACAACCTCTTAGCATATTAACCATTAAGCCTATTAGCCCAACAAATACTAAATTTATATAGTTATTGCAACACAACATCATACCACTTTGCAATATTCCATGTGTTCCAAATTATGCCATTTAGGAAATCCATCTCAAATCATAGAAATAAATGCATACATGAAGTTGTCCTTTCCAATTACAACATAACAATTGAACATGTAAGATATTAATAATAAAACTTTCAATTTTGCAATATGAGTCATGGAGCCAAGTTTTCAAGTTAGTTAAAAGAACACCTTATGCACAATTGTTTTTAAAGTACAAAGAAACACCAGTTCATCATTAAATCATGCATGCTAACATTATATACATGAAAATTCACACATAAATACATTCTAAACTTGAAATAATACTAATGATAGTTTCAACTTGAAATTCATTTGAAAACTTAGTAGTATCCGATCACCTACCTCTTATGAAGGTTCTCCTTTCTTTCAAGCTTCCGCAGTCATCCTCAATGATAGAATTGACTGCACCTCACTCTACTCAATGCCTAATCCCAAGGTATTTATGGTTAGTTCTCATTTCCATACAATCTGCAAACACATAACTTAAGATTTCATCCTTTTCAAGGTTAAAGGGTCTAGATCAGCTCAGGATCATGGAACCCTTAGGTTTTAGATCCGTCCTTGATCCTAGGCTATAAGTTTGAATCACTTATAATGCCCTACCATCCTTTTCAATTTCTAGTAATACACCTGGTTGCAAGTCATTGTTCATTTAAACTAGCATTTTACAACATCCAATCTTTGTTTTTGTTGTTGCCTAAGTTAAATCATCTAAACACTTCCTCACCTAACTTGATTTGGTCTATTAATCTTCTAGTCCCTTTGAGATCTAAGGATCTCTTCTATTTGCACATACTAATTATGTTCTATGGATGATCATTAGTTTACCATCGAGAACAATATTAGGCCCTATGATTTCCTGTTCAACCTCTTCTCTAGCCACTTAAGGGTCTAAAGTATCCTAATTCTAATTTTTCTCTACCCTTAACCACTTTTAATGATGGAATTTGAGTATGTTTTCGTGGTTAGTTGTTTATAATGAATTTCTATAAATTTGGATAATCAAGTCAGCCTTTTTAAAGATGCTCCTATGGCTGACATTGATTGAAAATGATTGGTTCTCTTTATTTCCTATGATCCAACATTATGAGTCCCTTAGATTTGATTTTCCTAAGGTTATACACATGCAATCTATGTTCTAATCCATCGTAGATCCTACAATTTTTACAAAATTTACAATTTAGGATCTACCAGTTGAATTCTTTTACAATTCAATGGTTGTATCTTCACCATCTGACCTCAGATGGTTGATTTAAGTCCTTGTTCATTCTTCTCCACTAAACATGGACGAGATTGACTGCTGGATCTTACTGTCAGTCCTTGTCCACGTTCATGGATGAGATTGATGACAATTTCCTTGACTGATCAAAATTGTAAGGGTCGGATTACCACTGTTCGGCTCCGATTCGACGATCATAACCGCAAACAAGGTAATCAACGGCCCTAACAGTCTCTATCTGCTACATAGGGATAAGATTTTAGACACGAATCCCCTTTTTGGGTTGATTTCACACTCAAATCAGCACTGTGGATCTATTTAGGTGTTGAATTTGTCCTTGTCCGAGCTCCAGACGGATAATCAGAGCTATAATGAGACTGTCAGAGTTTTCAGGGTTTGTTTCCTTTAATGGACATGATTTTCAGTTTGATCCAGCCATTAGGATCAGATTGTGTACCCTACAATTCCAAAACCCTAGATCTACTAGCATTTACACAAAATCAAAGCAAAACAAGGTTAGGTTTGTGAAAATCTACCTCTATGGTGTCCACAACATCGGACTGTTGCTGAAGAAGACTAGTTTGATGTATTCCAGCAATGCTCCATATGCCCGCAACTACCCCTTTGATTTTCGACATTATTTCTTCTCCGACGGTGCTGGAACCAAAGGAGTTTTGCTCTCCAACTCCTGAAGAGACGATCAGATGGTTGGATCTTTGATCAGGATCATCATTGTGCCAGCGAACTCTATTTCACTTGTGATAAGGGTTTTCTTCTCCACTAGTGAAAAACTAGATTTTCGGCTCTGGCAGTCTCTCTCTCTCTCTCTCTCTCTCTCTCTCTCTCTCTCTCTCTCTCTCTCTCTCTCTCTCTCTCTCTCTCTCTCTCTCTCTCTCTCTCCTTCCTGGCGCCGGGTTCCCATCGCCAGCTGCCTTCTCTCTTTTCTCCCTCTTTTTTTTTCGTTTTTGCTTGGTTACATCAGGCTCTAGAACAGACTCAATGTCTATTTTCGTTCCACTTAGGTTGAGGGGGGGTGCCGTTATCAAATTCGACCCCTCCCTTTAATTACTTTAATATTTCTTTTTCTTTTTCTTAATATAACTAAGCAAGTGATGATGATGTTTTCACCATCATCACACCACCATGGATCTAGTCAATGGTCATGATGGCTACTAATGGTGTTTTCTAAACACCTTATTGTTGGGCCCAGGTTTCTGTAGGCGGGGCCCATTAATGAATTTACAAAAATACCCTTTGCGAGAAAAATCATGGTTTATTCGTCCGAACTTAGATTTTAACGAAATTAGTGTTGTTGGAATCATTATTCCAAGTACAATCAAATTATAGAGGTTTTAACACTCAATTTGATATTCATCAAAACTTCTAAAACTTAAAATTTCAAATTTGTGCACTTTCATTCCATTCAAAATTTCAAAAATACAATAAAAAGCCAAAAAATTTAAGTCGTTACAGCTGGTGCGCTCCATCAGTAAATAGTCCATATTCCTTCGGAGTCCTCTATTTTGAAATAATATCAACATACGAGACCTGCTACAATTCTCTGTATCTGAGGCATTGCAAACCATAGCAATGCCTCAGCAAGCAATCGCTTATGTAAGTGGAATAAAATGCAAATTTTATATAAACACAATCATGATAATTTTATATAAATCACTTTATCCATACTGAATCATGCAAACACAATTTAATTATCAATTAACTTGAATCATTCAACATTCATAAAAATCATGAATCCATGCCAAATGGAAGAAATACCAATGCATCAGTACAAAACACATTCTTTGAAATGCCAAGTAAATAGTCACGTGTCAAAATTACAAGTCGTTTATATTTTCTAATACCAGTCTTCACTCTTATAAGCCATTTCACATATAAACTACCAACACATTGTTGTGTGTATCAGAGTGTATAACAAACAATATTATCATCTTTGGATCCCTTTGCAAGGTCACCTCATTCAGTATCCACCTCACTCAAGACACGTCCTTATGTGTTTCAGGGGGTACACCAAACATTATTATCCTCTTTGGGCCCCTCCAAAAGGTCACCTCATTCGATACCCACCTCACTTGGGATGCATCGATGTGTGTTTCATAGTACACCAAACAATGTTATCCTTTTTGGGCCCCTCCGCAAGGTCACCTCATTTGGTACTATAATGACCTAGGTTTTTATAATGCATTTTTCTAATTCTTTTTGAAATGTTAGGCCTTTAGTTTGCAAAAATATTTAGAAAAAAAACAGTAAAAAATATTTTTCATGAAAAGACCCTTTTAAAAATCCCGAGTGTCATTTATCTTTTCTTAAAAAAAGCTTATCGGTGAAATGAGCGCTACATTTCTACCAAAAATCTGGTAGAGTTTCCTCTGTTTTTCTGACATTAGACATTAAATACATGTCATTACAAAGTACTTGATAAACACAATTTTGATAAATAAAAGGATAAGGGAGACTATGTCTCCATCCCATTACATTTACATACAGAACTTTGTATTTTGAAAATCAAAATTAAATCAAAACCAAAGGAACATCAACGACTTAAAATATACTTGCTAGGATCAATCCAGTCATAACCACACAACCACGACCTTAAGTTACATGTCTACATATCCATAAAGTAAAGTCATATTAGATCAAAATGTTACTTCAATCTACAATTTCAATTAATCATAATGCAAACCTATTTCATATACTTGATTAGTCATCTTGAACTTTCTAACACAAGCCTATGCTTTATTTTCCTTGTTCTATTTCTTCAACCTGAGACATTGTAAACAATTTACAATGTCTTAGCAATCTTGCGCTTGTGTAGGTAGTTTCACATATATTTTACCAAGTTTTTCATGTAATTCTAAATAACAATCTCAAATCCTTTTTCATACAATTTCTAAAGAATATGATAAACAAATCAAAGATAAGAAACATGATTAAAGTCATTTTTCAATCTTTGTTCCACAATTTCATGTTAAAACATTTCAGATAGTATCCATATAAAACATGTACAACTTTAAACATGCTTTTTTCAAATGGCTAAATCATCATAGTAATCTCAAGTAAATTTGTAATATAGAACATATCCCAAAATCACATGTAAACACAACTTGAGAACTATGTGAAAGATCCACTATCTAACTTGATAAATTAAATATCATAAGGCCCTCAAAGTATTAAAGTAGTGATCTATTAAATCGTGAATGTCGACAATCCCAAACCGACAACATCATCACGTGCACATATGCACCCCAGCGAACACATCAGCCGGTTGGTCATGAGTACTCATCTAAAAACTATCATCAAGCCCATCCACGTGGGTCATAAAACAAAAATCCTATGGCACACTATGCTCACGACCAGATCATTAAATCGTGCCTCTTCAGTACTTAGAGAATAGTCACCGCAGCTTCCACGGTGACTACGGATACGTCTTGAAAGGGTGTCGTGACCACCTCCAATGGTCACTCCTACCATAGCAGTCGAGAAAAATGATGCCACTTTGGGCATAGATACCTACCACCTTTAATGGTTAGAGGCCAGGAGGCTACCCCGTATAACCTCTCAACATAGTGCCCACCAGGCTCATTAGCTTGAACCGAGATATATCTCAATCTCAAGTGATCTTAAATCATATAATATACATATCTCATGCAAAATCATGTGTTTCTTTATCTCATCTCAAAACATGGGATTGATGCATTTCAAATATCATCATTTCTTTCAAGAACACTCTGCTACATGTACTAAACCACATCATTTTAGTCTTTCATATAAAAGCATGCATCATGGCTATGAAGATATATATATATATATATATATAGTGCACACACCCCATTTGCAAACATTACATTCTTTACAAGCTTAAAACAAGTAACATGATGAAGTGTAAGTTTCATAATAGTCAAGTAATCTGAAATAGAAAATATAATAAACTAAGATTTGATTATTTAAGATCCCAAGGAAAAATAGATGTTAAAATCACCTACCTCTTAGAGAAAACTCCTAATTTGGCTATGTTCCTTCTTCAATTCGACTTAGATGTCAATCTCCTCTATTGATGTTATGGAGATCTTGTCAATGTTGAATCATATACAATTGGGTACATAAGAATTTTGTTTTAATCAAAGTCTGACGGTTTTGGTCATCATAAACCACTTAACTTTTCACTCACTATCTATTCCATAGAAAAATACATGACCAGGTAGGTCCTAGATCCATCATCCATTACCAATTAGTGATCCATAATTTTAGATTTGCACTTACTATTCACTTAACCCCATTGATAGACAATTCTATATCTGAAGATTTGATCCAATAAATCATGGTAAACTGACTTAGGGTTTCAAGGTCTAATCCTATGTTCTCAATTGTTAATTATAAACTCAAGGCTATGGTCATATAACCAGGGTTCTTGATTTAATTATTATTCCTTAACAATCCACGCTGTTCAAGTGATTGAGTTGGCTATTACAAATTAAAGCTCATTAACTAAAATCCTAGAAGACTATTGGAGTTCTAATCACTTACTAAACAATGTATGTAGTGGCAATTGATGGTCCTCATTCAATCCATTAATTTTCTAATAATTAGTGCCCTAGTCTTTTAAAAGTTCAGAGCATGTTTACTTAATATAGGTCAAGGTACATAACAGTGGTGTTTGATTACCAATCAAACATTGCTAAGTTCCTCTTTCATCACTGTCCGATCGGACGGCTAAGATTATTCGATGGATGTTTATCCAATTTTTACAATTATATCATGTTTAACACAATTCAAGGTTCAAGAATTCATCTGTAGCATCTGATCATTGATCAGACATCACAGGATCCCTATTTGAATAGTGACAGATCAGACGACCTAGATCATCCAATCTGTTTCACTTCAAAATCATACAATTCGAGTCATCCTATCATTTTTAAAGACAGGGAAACTCGATGGCAGCATCTAATTATCAATTAGATGTTGCTAGTCATTGTTTATACAGTAACAGATCGGATGGTCCAATTGTCCGATCTGTTTTCTAGCACAAATTGCCATTTTCAGTCCAATCCGAGCCACAAAAAGTATATGTTTGACTTTTGAGCAGTTGGATCAATGTGGATCAGGCTTCAGGAGTCGGATCACCCTTGTCCGAGCTTCGATCGAATGATCAGAGCCTCAAATGGGTTGATCAACTCTCCTGATTATATTTATTTGTTAAATACAAACAAGATCAATGATTTTGATCTTGTTTTGGTGTGAGTCGGTCAAGCCCTAACTAACAAACCTAGTTTTCCTATTCTACATCTATAAACGGAGAAATCGTGCAAAAACTCACATATATAAATGTCCATGATCTCCAATCGTCACCAGAGAAGATGTGATTTTGTGATTTTTCGACGATGGTTTCATGCAAATAATATTCTTGCTCCAATCCGGTGTTAATCCTCCTCTGATCGTGATGGAACCATAGGGGTTTTGCTATGGACGTAGGGACGCACCAAATGAAAAGTCCGGATATGAGATTAGAGCCACAGTTGTCACCGATGAGCTCTGTCTCTCCAGACAACCTAAAAAACCCTCAACATCTCATTTCTCTGGCAAGGTCTGCATTTTTTCTAGCGTTTAGACTTGTTCCCTCTCTCTTTTCTCTCCTTCCTCTTCCTTTCCTCTCTTTTTCCGCAGTTTCTCCCCCTCATTGGGTTCTTCCCCTTTTTTCCTCGTCTGTTGGGTTTGGGAAGAATAGACCTGATGACAACGTCAAGTACTCTTTAGGGGGGGTGCCCATATCAATTACAGTCCCCCTGTTTAAGGTTTTTTTATTTGTAAAAAATGCCTTTAATATTTAAATCCTCATATTTTCTCTATCCGAACTTCGATTTCAACAAAATTAGTGTCATTTAATTCGTCTTTCCAAGTACAATCCAAATAGGAAGGTATTGGGGTCCAAATTAATGTCATTCAAAAGGTCAATTCAGTTGAACCTAAATATGAAGATTCTCCCATTATATTTATAAAAATTCTATTAATAATCCTTTAAAATAGAATTTAAAAAATAGGATCGTTACAGGTACCCACCTCCCTTGGGCTAACCCCCCAAGGTTTTATTTCCCGCCATAAGGTCACCTCATTCGGTACCCACCTCACTTGGGATGCGTCATGTCATGAACAAACCAATAAATTGAAACATTACAATGTACAACATGTGCATATACATGATCAATTTAATCATGATTCAATATCAGCATGCACACTAAGCTTTTACCTAAACTGAAAAGACATGCTTCAATGCTTGAAACTCATCTACAAATGAATATATAGCAAAAATCTTAGCAATCTTAATTTCACCTACCTCATATGGAGATCTTCAAGTTCTCTGAAGCAAATGATCTATTTAGTTTGTGTACGCGCTCCTGATCAATCATACATTTGTAATAATACAAACATATATTCAGTTATACAATTCTAGGACTTATCTTAACTTTCCTAGCAGTATTTGGCACAAGGCAAAGTGACAGTACTTATTACTGTACTAAAGGTGTTTCATTAGCTATTGGTTGAACTTAATGACAAACAGTTACTAGACTTCCAATCCACACCATTGGCCACGGATTAGCTATCCACCACTCTTCTGAAGTGATTGTAAGTCACTTTTACAGTTCAGTGGTCTTAACCCTTGATTCTTAACCAGATCAACTCTTAAGTTGGAGCAGGGTGTTATTTTCCATACTATAGTCCTTAATACAAATTATAATTGTATTCCTAAATCAAATTGATATAATGAGCATCATGAACAATTCATACCACCCAATTTTTTAAATATATTTATCCAAATTCTACAATTTATATTATATCTAAACTAATTCATGGTTCAGGAGTCTATTCTTGGCATATTATCATTGGTCCAATATCACAAGGTCTTGTTTGAATAGTGATAGATTAGACGGCCTATATCATCTGATCTTTTTCACTTCAAATTAATATAATTTTATTCATCCTATCATTTTTAAGGATAGGGAACTCATCTGTGGTGCTTGATTATCGATCAAACATTGCAAAATTATTGTGTGAACAATACCCGATCGGACGACTGAGATTGTTTGATAGGTTTTTAGCCTAGATATGAAATTTTTGTGTGATTTGAGCTAAATCATGCCCTAAATTACCTATCCCTAAGTTTGGATTAGGAATTGAATGGTTAGATTGTCCATAAAACTAGATCTAGTATAAAAATGCATGGATTTAAAAAAAATTATCAAATCAAAAGTTGGGTTTTATAGATCTTACCCTCTAAATGCATTTCCATGCTTTTCCTCTTTGGAATGAGTTGGATCGGCTCCAATTTGTTGGAAAAACCCTCCAACCTAGGCGTGTGACAATCTCCCCTTCAATCTGGCGTCCAACTCATCTCAAATTTCCACTTGAACTTGGGGGTTTTGGTCGGCTCTCTAAGCTGAACAGAATGACCGACTCAGATCGTCAATCTGAGCAGTCATCTTCTTCGGCAACCCTTCACTGCATTTTTTCTCTTCTTCTCTGGTGTGGGGCTTTTCCAACGTGCAGGTCCTCCTCTCCCTTCTCCTTTTCTCCCTCTTCTTCTTCTCTTTCTTCTTCCTCCTCTCTCTTTCCCTCTCCCCTTTGTAGGGTTTTTTTTTTCTGGTCTGTCGGGTTTTGGGAAGAGCAGACCTGACGACTGTGTTGGGTTCCTTAAGTGGGGCAGGGGGGGGGATTTGTTGCCAATATCAAATCTAGCCCCCTTCTGTTTAGGCATTTTTTCTTCTATCTTATTTTTACAAAATTACCTCTCATATTCAAATACTTATATCTCCTCCATCCGAACTCAGATTTCTACAAACTTGGTATCTTTTGAATTGTCTTTTCGAGTACGATCCAATTATGGAGGTCTCAATGCTAGATTATATATCTATCTGGTTTTTCACTTATAAAACTCCAAAATATGAACTTAATATATTCTTTTCATTCCAATTTAATATTTTTTTAAATTCACTAAAATTGAGATCAAGAAATTAAGGATGTTACAGTGTACCTACCAAGATTATCCTCCCCACCACATTGATGGATCCATTGGATCTAGTTACATCCGCTTGCAGCACCTCGATCCCCATGGGTCATATGAAATTAATTAGGTAACTTAGCTGCCTGATTTGGATGATTAAGCTGCCCATTACTTTTCGGCCTACTATATGGCGCTGATACACAGACGGCAAAAAGTATATACTGGTCCCACACTCTTACTATTTTCTTTGCTAATCCAAACCATTCATCTGCTCATGTGACTCTATATCCCATAAAATCTCCCAGCATCAGATAACCTAAACCACCAAGTAGTCTAAACTTAATGTTTCAACTATTTTCAAACTCTACAAAGTCTAACCCATCCTTTTTTGACAACAAATGTCTATTGTAAACAGCCACAAACAAGACAACATCTCTCTTGGAATACACTTGGTTGTAGGTTTTAGTTACTGTTTTTCTCTTTGGATGGAGTTTATATTTAGGATTTTGTGAGTGAGAATGTAAGGATGATTTGCTCTGTAATTCTTCACTTGTAAAAAAAAGGGAAAATATTCTCCAAGTAATGGTTACATCATTCAAAAAGTCATTCCAAAGAGCATATAATTGGGCGTGGAGCTTGTGGATGGTAGAATTCTAAGGGACTCTAATGTCAATACTCTGTTGATTATGCAGGACCAATAGGACATAGGGATGCAGTAGAAGCTGAAATTATTGCAATAGCCATGGGAATTAAGGAATTGAAAATGTCGAGATTATCTCCTCTAATCATTGGGGAGACTCAAAGAACGCTATCAACGGGCTTAAATGTGAAGGAAAAGCTCTATCGAGATTTTGGCAATATATATATATATATATAAAGAGAGAGAGAGAGAGAGAGAGAGAGAGAGAGAGAGAGAGAGAGAGAGAGAGAGAGAGAGAGAGAGAGAGAGAGAGAGAGAGAGAGAGAGAGAGAGAGAGAGAGAGAGAGAGAGAGAGAGAGACTCACGTGTTCTTAGAACAGTGGAAATTAGATGATGATTAATATTTGACAGTGATGAATTCAGCAGCAATTTTACTAGATGCATAAAGCTTAAGCTCAACTCGATCTTGTATCTCCACTTTGGAGGGAGTTTTGATTGGCTCAATAAAATTCAAATTACTATTCCCCTGAAAAAAAAAGAAAAAAAAAAAAAGAAAAGAAAAGAATATAGTTGGGACATTGTCTCTGTATGCCACCGTGCCACATTCCACAAGATGATGGGCAAACAGCTGACCACATTTGTTATCTTTAGCGAAGAGGAATGGTAAATCAAAGCTCTGGTAACATAGATGATCTCCCTAAATTATTTTAACTTTGGATGTCTCGTAGTAAAAAAAAATCACGCTAATTGGCATGTGATAGGATTATGCTTTTTTTGTTTTTATTCGTTACAAAGTTTCTACTTGTCCATGGAAAGAACTTTAGAATCATTCAATCTGCATGATTTTTATATTGAAATACATCTAAAGCCAAAGCAATTAAAAGAAATAGATAGATCATCTATAGCTGGACCCCTTCCTGCAAAAGGTTGGAGAGCTTTGACCCCATATATTTATCAGCCCGTTGATTTGGCAATCCTCGTTGTTGAATGGGAAGCCACATTTACTTTTGGCTGGGATGTGAACAGCAAACGTTCTAAAGCAGCCAATCACCATAATTTCTGAACACGGCACCTGATCATCGTACACAAGCCACGTGTAGGGTGGAGATGGCTTCAAAAGGAATTTCCTCGACAATGAGATGCAGATTTCTGGTTCTCAACAAAAGACATAGGCCGTTACATGGGTTTGAAGTTACTTGCTGAATATCGTGTTTAAAAAGCCCAAAATGCGTAACAATTTCGCCATCTCTACGTCTTGTAACGTGTTCGGCATGGTCATATGACACTCTTTCCCGTCTCTCCACAAATATACAAACCCATATCTCCAAGCAATACCACCTTAGCCACCAAAAGCACTTCCTTTTCCCCCATTTTCCTCACTTCAGACCTATATAAGTCTCTTACCTTCCATTGCCATAGAGGAAAAATAAGGTCCAATTATTGTTCCAGCCTCCTCATTTAAAATCTCTTGTTTGCGTCTTGGAATTGGTTTCTTATCCTCGATTTGTTGGTTTTTCTCCTCTCTTTATATACCCATCTATCTTTCCCTTGCTTAGTACAATGGAGAAGTTATTTGTTCTAGCTCTCTCTTTGTTCGTGGTCCTTTCTGCTAGTGTAGAAAGCTTTGAGTTTTCTGCAAAAGATTTGGCCTCTGAGGAGAGTCTTTGGGATTTGTATGAGAGATGGCGTAGCCATCATACTGTTTCTAGGGACCTTGATGAGAAGCACAAGCGTTTCAATGTGTTTAAGGAGAACGCGAAGTATATTCACGAGTTCAATAAGAAGGATGCACCATACAAGTTGAAGCTGAACAAGTTTGGGGATATGACTAAACATGAATTCAGGAAATATTATGGTGGATCGAAACCGATTCATCACCACAGGATGTTGAGAGGGAACAAGCGTGGGAGTGGCAGTTTCATGTTCGATAAGGTGACCAGTCTTCCGGCTTCCGTCGACTGGAGGAAGAAGGGCGCCGTTACGGACGTAAAGGATCAAGGACAATGTGGTAAGAAAGATGAAACTAATATAATTAAGAATGATCTTATTTGGTCTATCTCTTAACTCCATTTTCCGATTCAGCAAGCTTAAAACTTTATAGGTGAGCCACAAACCTAAGTAGTTTCATCTGATTCCAACCTATAAAAAGTCTTAAGCTGATTGTATCAGTGCTTTCTTTTGCCATTTTTTTCCTGAATACCATGTTTTTCGGATAGAATTCTTTGAGAAATTTATGGGTATGTTTCCTTGCCTGATCATGGTACAGGAAGCTGTTGGGCTTTCTCAACTGTTGTGGCTGTCGAGGGTATCAACCAGATCAGGACCAAGGAATTGGTCTCGTTATCAGAGCAAGAGCTAATAGACTGCGACAACGGCGATAACCAAGGGTGTAATGGAGGGCTAATGGAGTACGCATTCGAATACATCAAGAAAAATGGAGGGATAACGACAGATGAGAACTATCCTTATACTGCTGAAGATGGGTCATGCATTGCATCAAAGGTGGATTAGTTTGGAATTATATATATATATGTGTGTGTGTGTGTTTATACAGTGTAGGTATATTTGAGCCTAATGGGAGTCTTTCTCTATCTTTTGCAGGAGAATTCTCATGTTGTCATGATAGATGGACATGAGAATGTGCCTGAAAGTGATGAGGACGCTTTGATGAAAGCTGTCGCTAATCAGCCTGTATCAGTGGCGATTGATGCTGGCAGTTCTGATTTTCAGTTTTACTCTGAGGTAAGTGTTGTCATTGTGTGACTTTGAGGTCATGGGTTCAAGGCATTTGAACAGCCTCTTGCAAAATGCAATATAAGGCTGCGTACTATTGACCCTTGTGGTCTGCCCCTTCCCTGGACCCCGCCTAGGCAGGAACTTTGTACACGAGGCTGCCCTTCACTCTGAGGCGAGTGTTTACAGAACATAAAGTTGTAAAAAGCCCAAATTAAAACAAAACTGAAAATAGGTGATAACTTCCATCAATTGCATCCGATGACAGCAAATGTGCCATGAACAACTATTGGTTTCAGTGGAAAGCATTAACATAATTTTCACTAAATCAAACTATTTAACGATCAATTATCCTCTAAATCGAATCATTTGATGATCGCAGGGTGTCTTCACCGGATCCTGTGGCACAGATCTGGATCATGGAGTGGCCATTGTAGGGTATGGAACTACTTCTGATGGGACTAAGTACTGGATCGTGAAGAATTCATGGGGAGGTGAATGGGGAGAGAAAGGTTACATAAGGATGGCCCGTGGCGTTGATGCCAAAGAGGGCATCTGTGGTATTGCTATGGAGGCTTCTTATCCCATCAAGTCTTCTCCAAATCCTACCAAGGACGAGCTCTAGAGAGGATCCCTACGCCATTTCTAATTCCTAGTCCGCTGTTGTGTTGCACTGCTCCTCTCATAATGCATACTATGTTTTAGTGTTTAAAAAAAAAAATACTGCTTTGATATTACACTTTGTAATTGAAGAATTTCTTTATATCATGGCATTCAATTTAGTTTAAGTTGTCTCTTAGTTCTTACCCAAGAGTGTCCAAATGGCAATGGCATAGAAGAGCACAGTTTCATTTGGTTGTTATATGATGGATGCACAGATTGCACCAAAGCCTTCTAGTACACCGGAGCAAGGAGACAATTCCAAGCCTCTGATTTATGGCCTTAGGGTAGACCATTAGTTAAGAAAATAATTTAAGAAAAGCAGCAGTGATCGACATTCAACCACAAATTATTCAGAAATCAAAGGCTTAACATCTAACAAACACGTAGAGAAATCAAAGGTGATAACTGCAGGCCCTTTGTTCACAAAATAGGACTGGATCTTTAATTTAATGATTTCCTTGTTGGATTTTCACAGCGTTTTCAATTTATAACAGCCTGTAACAAATAATCTCAAAAAGCATAACGCAATCACTTGTATTATCTCCCTCAAGAAAAAGCTGTGCACGCATCTTTGGTTTCAGATGGACACAGGATTGTCTAGATGATAGTATGAAAACCATTAAGGCTATTCCCTAGTGTTTAATTAACACTTCACATCAGATGCTTGCTTTTACCCTTATTTATTCCATGAGGACCAATCTGGAGTATCAATTCCTGTAATTTGTGGCCTGAAATTTTCAAACTGGCCAAATTATTCAAATGATCCACTGGCTTCTACCCAAAATTTTGGTATCATTTTCACATACCTTTCATTTTCACTTGAAAGGCCAAGCAACTTACATGAATTCCCCTACTAATTCTAGCTGGATGCTCCTTTTAGAACGTAGCTAAATTCTATCAAATTTCTGTAAAAGATCCTCAAAGTCTTCAAGAAATACTCAAGCTCCACCCTCACTCTATCTATGACTTTCTTCACACTCTAAAACAGCTATCTGATCTTTATCATCCCTTATCCAAAGTAGACGAAGGGAAGGCTTTCCTTCTTGAACCTCAATGACGAAGACTTCATTAGATCTCTGTATCTTCATCTAGAAAGCCCCATTTTCAGAGATAAATCATCCAACACCGGATAAGAATTAGGTTACTAAAATGGATCCTTTGTCCTGCGAGGATGCATCTTTTACTATGAATAGAATAACTTAAAAAAGGTTCGGAATGTTGGATGTTGGCTTTGCTAAGCTTTCACCCATAACTATGACGTGTGAGGGAAATAAGAAGAGAAAGCACTAATAAAAGAAGAAGAAAAAAAATCACTCAAATTCACTTGAGAACAATTACAAATACAAGGTTACTACGTTTACAAGACTTACTCTCTTACACTCTCACTCACCTCTCTCTTCTTTCTCACTTGCTTACAAATGAGGATGTCACCTTTATTTATACTTGTCCTTCACCTACCACCTCCTTAATGTGTGGTGGAGATTATTCCAAGTGTCTTTAATCTAATAATTAATACCTTTCTAGAAATTACAACTTGAATCTTCCATACAAATATTTATCGTAGATATTTCTAAAGATTAATGTAGATTTGTTGACTTTTATACTCTTTATATAACACAAGCCTTCAAAATTATGGGCCTTTGGTGTAAAACTTAGGGCCAAGCCCATAATCGCAAGAAAAAGGATAAGATGGGCCTACCCATGTCATCGGGCCCACCCATGTGACTGGGCCCACATATATGCTTTTGGTTTACTTTCAACACGGAAAGAGCAAAATACTTGCATCGATACTACAATTATTTCTCCTCTGAGAAAGCTCAGGAATACTTTGTGTGAAAATCACATTTTCCTTACAAGTCACCTTCTAATCATGTTAAATTTTCACATTAAAAAAAAAGTAATTTTCTTTGAATGTAACTGCCTTCAATAATCTAAGGATGATCCAATTCCACAGCTTCTTCTGCCATCTCGTGCTTTCTGTTTAATAGGCCAAGATCATTTCTTCTTTATTACAGTGTTCATTGTAAACTACTGAATATGATAATTAAATTAATGTGTAGGCCAACCAATTTTAAAGATACCCATGCTACTTTGATGCAGGTCAAGACTCAAGACTTTGGTTTGTTTTGGACCGTCAATTACATGTAAAACACTAATCATTTCCCAAAAAGGAAAAAGAAAATTAGAGCTCGTGTGCACGGGAAGGGACCTGCTTTCCTATACACAAGTGAAGGAAACAACAAAGATGATGTGGATTGAAAAGAGGCAAAGGGAGACAACTAAGCGGTCAGCCTGCTGATTTTTTGCCACGCGTGTGTATTCCCTCCGAAGAACATTTAGAGGTATCCATCAAGCAACAAAAAGACCTACACGAAGGGATTGGTGAAAGGAGGAGATGGCCAATGGTATGTGCACAAAGGATGAGATAAAGGGAACGTAGAATAATCATCAAGCAACAAAGCTTAGCCATATGGTTAAGGGAATTGAGGAGCCGGGAGGGTGGGGTGGGGGGAACAGATTGGTTACGGCTGCAAGGGATCGAGACTGAGTCTGGAAGAGTTAAACCTTTTCCTTGAACCTCCCTCGCGTGGAAATGGAGTGAACATGTACTAGTTTGAGTTGTTAGGAATGGGAATGCAACGCAAGGATGAGATGAACATCCTTGACTCGCCACGTACATGAGCCATTCGAAGGAGGGGCCTGCCCCATTTTTATTTTCCGAGACATATGATGTGCCTCCATCATATACAATTATAACCTTTTTACCTATAAAAAGAAAGAAAGGGAAGTAATATTCTTAAGACCCTTTAAGACTAGCAAACCCAACCCAACGGAGATGTAGAAATCTCATTTCCAAAAAATCAAGCTGGATCTTCTATTTAGACTCCAACCAACTGTCAGGACCCCAATCCCCAAGGCCGCGATTAGGCTTAATCAAGCCTAACGATTGGCCTAGTTAGGCCTACGTGGCCTTCATTTTCTTTTCTTTTTTCTTTTTTTTTTCACAACAGGAGTATTGAGAGAGCTAAGTGCTCTTGTCCTATGCACTTAGGCGCTTGATTGATAAAATATTCTACTCTTATTAACTACCAAGTTCTGCCAAAATTTTGGCAGAGTCTTCCCTATTTTTCGGACTTATGCATTTAACGCATGCAGTGCGGTTTACCTAATAGACAACACAACAATTATAAATCCTTTAAGGGAGACTCTGTCTCCATACTATCTAATATGATGCATTACTAACACCTGCTTACCAACTAGGAGTTTAAGTGAGTCTCATACATGCCCTATCAAATAAAATAAAACCCATAGGATGCATAAGGATCATGGTAAACAATGAGATATGACTCGTTTTCAGCATTAGCACATATATACATGTATATATGTACAACTCAAAATTTAACATCTTCAATCAAGCCTTCTTCAATTCACTCAACCACCTTTCTCTTATCTACTTAACTGGTACCTGCAAAATAATAAGGTGAGCTGCGAAGCCCAGTAAGGGAAAAGAACTAAACCCATGCATGTCCAAAAATTCTCGTTGCTACGCTTAAAAACACATTCAATATAACATGGGCATTCATTTCCATTAGTTAGCATGTGCTATCAAGTAAGGCCTATGGTTATTAGAGCAGAATTACATGTTTTTTTTCCAAATTCAAATATGATGCAACAACCATAGCATGCAAACAAGCACATCCCATAAGGATTTCCCATTCATGTCCAACCACAGGACATTCAATAGATGAGTAACTAAGTCATGAACCTCATTCTAAGGTTAAATGCAATTCATAAGTGTTACATCTAACAAAGCTGCATACTCATTAATGATTTTCCTCAGTAATATTAAACATGCCTAGTATTACACCAGGATCCAATAGTCATCTCCCTCAAGGATTACCATCTTGGGCGGCCCACTATGGGTATCATCATTAAGGCAGCCAAACCCTCAGGATTTACCATCTTGGGCAGCGCCAAAGTCAGGTTCCCTCAGGATTTACCATCTTGGGTGGCTCCACCTTAGCCGAAATCAACCAGGCAGCCCTTTCCCTCAGGGTTTACCATCTTTGATAACTCAATATGCCAGCTCATCCCTCAGGGTTTACCATCTTAGGCGGCTCCACCGTGATCCCAAAAGACCAGGCAGCCCTTTCCCTCAGGAATTACCATCTTGGGAGGCTTAATACCTGACAGCTCATCCCTCAAGGTTTACCATCTTGGGAGGCTCAATACCTAACAATCCATTCCTCAAGATTTACCATATTGGGTGGCTTCACCTTAGTTGCAAGCGACCAGGTAGCCCTTTCCCTCAGGGTTTACCGTCTTAGAAGGCGTCATTTTAGCTTACTGGGCGGCCCTCAGGGCTTAATATCTTAGGCTTGACCATTTTATAACAGTTTGCATCATTATAATAGTTAAGCATAGTAAATCAGACTATAGCATGACCATTTCAATAAGAAATTACAATTTCTATCATCCATTCAACCAAGGTGACAATATATTCATTTTACACATGTATAAAGTTAATTTCAAGAGAACATAACAACAAGAATTTAAGGAATGAAAGGGTTTTGGGTCCTTACCTGCTCTCAAAGTACAACTTAAAGTTCTACGACTAAAACCGTTCATACTGCTCTCAAACTTCTGCAACAAATACAAGTTCTAAGTAAATTTCAGAATTTCATGCCATTTTCTAAAATCACTTCTAGCTCTACATTCACTATATTCTTAATCTAACCTCATATATCTATATCAAGGATTTGCGCACCAATTGGTCTCTATCCAATTGGATCAGTACCATTGGTCTTACATCGATGGTCTAGATCAGCACGTACCTCTAAAAACTTCAATTTTCAATATTTTAAGTAAGTTATTTCACAATTCTATGCTTTTAACCATGATTCAGGGCCTGATCTCCTTTCCTGACCTCCGATATTGGCTTATCGAGTATTGGACAGCCAGATGAGGTCTTCCATCAATTTATTCATAATTGGTTAGCCGTTTCTATGATAATTCATTACTAATGGTTACTTGGAGTTATATTTGACATGAATTTACCTCCCGATCACATTTTTTTCGGTCAGATGTTAAAGTCTCAAATTTTCCCTACGCACAACCAAGCTTGTGATCACAATTTCGTGGACTAATTGATTCCCGATCGACGATCCGTCTTCACGGCTGAAAAGATCACATGCGATTTGTCCATATCTAAAAAAAAATTATTTTTCACATTTTTTAGGGGTCGCCGGAAAATATCGATGTCGCTGGAGAAGATGACCAGATTCCGGTTGTCGCCGGCGACACAGGTGACTTCATTTTTCAGTAAAATTTAATTTGAATGCTTGAAATTTCCTGATTTTTTGTTTTCTAATGTTTTCCCCTTTTGATTTTTGCTAAAACTATAATTTTTTGCTGGATTTTTCAAGGGTTTTTGAACTTACCCTAGGTACTGATTTTTGCAATTTTTGGTGTTGTTTCTTGCGGGATCTTCATGAAACCAAAGGGGTTTCACTTTGAAACGTCTAGGGAACAAGGTGAACGGGTCGATTTTCAATCCAAATCCCGTTTCTCTCCCTGTATACCCTGATTCCAACGAATTTCTCACCGTCCCAGCTCGTCGGAAAACGGTAATGTGCATGCAAGGGAAATGGGAAATGGAGAAGAATAGAAGGGTGGGAGGCTTACTTGGGTTGAGCTTGCAGCTAGCGCGACTTGAAGATGCTAACCCAACTCCTCGTCGTAGGTGAAACCTAGGTTGTGTCTTGCAGGTGAGGATGGAGGTGGAGGAAACGAGAGATGGGGAGGTGCGTGAGAGCTGCGCAGGGTTGACCGGAAGAGGGGGAGAATAAGGGAAATGGGGGTAAGAGGGTTGCCGGGAAAAATGGGGTGAAAGGGGAGGGGGTTGCTGGCTTTGGCTTCCTCCTCCCTATTTCCTGTGTTGCAGACACGTGGGAGTAGAGCTCCACGCGGTGAGTTCCACTCCCGTATGTAGAGCTCCTCCCACGTGGCCCCTTGGCTTACACGCATTAAAGGGGGGGTGCCATTATCATTCTGGACCCCCTCTACCTCAATGGTAAAATCCCTGGGTCTGTTGCTCTCGATCTCCATTTCGCGTGTTCTTGGTGTCGTTGGAAAGCTCTCTCCGAGCACAATCTGATGAATGACTTTGCATCATTGATTTCTAATGTTCTTGATTTTTTTACGTTTTAATCCACTATTTAGGACATGAGTGTGACACCAACCATATGAAGAAGGAAACTATAACTAATTAGACTGTGAGTAATCCAATGACAACATCGACATAAGAAAAAAAAGTGAGATAGGTGGATGGAAGCAAGTTGGTGCTAACTCTGCATCCGCGGCTATTTCGGCAGCATCATTCCAGTGCTTTTCCTATACCCTCACCTATCTATACGGAGTGAAAATAGTGAGAAAGGTCATAGTTCAACCAAAAAGCTGAAAAGGCCCCTCTTTGTTTATTGTGCACAGCCCCCGAACTTTATTTGGGCTTTTGTAGTATTTTCACCAGAGGAGTCCACCTTGATAATATGAATCATTCATATCAAAACCTAGATGAGCTTTAACCTGAAATTCATATAGTTTGGACGAGCCTTGCAAATTTTTTTCTAAGTTATATTGAGTTCCAAATTTAATGTCAATAAAACCAACGAGACTCAAAACAGCTTTAAAAAATCAATGATAAGATCTTCCTTAATAAACAACTTGTAGGACATCATTCATCTAAGATGGTTAAGATAATGATTTAGATCAATCTAAAAGGTGGTCCCACTTGTAGTTTTACGACAAACCCAAATCAAGGTTTGACAATAATCCAAAATAGGTGTGAGAATGACCCTAACCCAAGGTGTTCCCAATTATGTTCAATAGATGTAGGATTACCAAAAATTTCACCCAACTGGTACCGTAAGGCAGGTCCCTCGCATTGAAGTGTCGATGGTACCTAACAAAGATTTCATTTTTTGTTATTTACCTCTTTTCAAAAACAATAAATAAATAAATAATTCTAATTTATTAACACCATGCACCCATACTTCAAGGGAAGGAGCCCACCTTAGAGGGTCCCAGTTGGTTAAGATTTTGGTATGCTTTTTAAACTTGGGTGAGAGAGAATTCGATATGCATGATAGATCACTCAAAAAATGAACAACAGTAAAGCCAACGATACTGAAAACAGCTCAAAAAAATCAATTGTAAGATCTACCTCAGTTAATAATTTTCACTACATGGCTTATCTAAGATGGTTAAGATGAACGGTTTAGATCTTTCAGAAAGGTGGCATTACTTGTGGTTTTGCCCCAATACCCAATCAAGGTACGGCACCAGTCCAAAATAGTGTTGATGGGCAGGAATTTTAGTGCACGACCTAAATAAGGGAGGCCGGAGGAGATGAATGGCTCAATTCATCTAAAACTGGCATCTATTGGGTTGCCTCTTTTCCAGCGTCCTTTTTTCAAAGTCATGCTAAAAGAATTCTAATTTTGTACTGGATACATTCATAGTTACGAAGTTTGAAGTTGAGAAAAAGGTTGGAAATTGAAAAATTCAAAACTCCTGGAAAATGCCAAGAGAATGTTAGGAAAAAGGCGGCAAAATTTTAAAATTATAAAAATAGAAGAACAAGAAATATCAACTCATTCAACAACTTCCTTTGTATAAAGTTATATTACCATAGACAAAATACAACATCATTATCTTGATAAGAACTATATTATTATATGCAAATTCAAGCTAGGATTGAAATGTTAGAAAAAGTTAGAAAGAAAATTTATAAAAATGAAATGAAAAGAAAGAGACGTAAAAATTAGAGGGTTTTTTTTTTTTTTTTTAAATTTATAAGAAGGGTTTTAAATGAAAGAAATTGAAAAACTTAAAAAAGAGTTTATTTGAAAAGTTGGATCTTTAGGCGGGTTTATTTAACCGCACATCTTGGGTGTTTCTATTGGCATATCTTTTGTGATGTCCATTGTGATATCTAATATATGTATCATATGTTTTATGATATATGGGATATGTGAGATATGTTCTGTGATATCTCTTATGATATTTTTTATGATATCTAAAATATACAAAATGAGAGATATTTTATAATAAAAATAATGCATCAACCAATCAAAATGCAATGACCTTCAAAGGAGGGTAAATCAGAGCCATTGATATGGATAGAAAATCATCAAATTCTCATCAACCTCAATGGACGGCCAGCACAAGATTTAAATCCGCACCGACCATTCATATGTTTTAGGTGGGTTTAAGTAACTTCTGTTCAAGTTTACTTTAGGTGGGACCATTTATGAAGAATTTGATTCATTCTATGTACTTTGATTAGCAATTTGAAGGCCATCTAATTTTCTTTATTAACAGCATAAATATTAAGCATCACTAACTACAATCTAGGTTTATTTACAACTCTTGAGGTATAGTGGGTCCAGAATCATGGTGATCTAAATCGTCACCAGCTGCAAAACTATACCAAAATACATTTAATCAAGTGGTCAGGATCCACCATTGAGGGTCTTCCAATCCAGCCTAGTTTATTTGTAGGTTTTCATAGCTCTCCATTATGTCATGTCCAAATCATTGACTTGGGTTGGTTGGTGAATGCTTGCAAGCACAGGAGGAATGGTAGGTTGGTGGCCAAAACGGTAACAACATTAGGCAGATTTAGATTGGCCATGTCATAAAATCTGCTCCATTGATGAACATGATCCTGACTTAGTGAACAATCAACGACTTTGAAATGCCAACCAAGAGGAGAAGACCTTGACCAACCTGATGACGATCAGCCAATGGTGACGATGGGACCATCTCCCTTAAACTCTCATCCTAACAAGGTATATTCTAGAGCAGATCAATGGTTTAAAGTTCCTAGAGAAACTTTTTGGTAAACGAATATGTAGGCATCCCAAAGATTCTATTATTAGGAAAGAGCAAGAGAGCTAATACCTAATATGGGCCCACATTAAAGAAAAAATATTACAATTGTCGACACTGGAAACTTCCATTTCTCTCTTAGTCGCAGGATATGGTACTATGCATAGTGCAAGCATTATTCTCTTTTTTAAAGTGAAGACACTCATTTCTTCTCTCTCTCTAAAAATATATGTTTTGAAGTTGATTTTTCTCCCTAAAAATAATGAGAATTAGACTATAAAGAGAGGTTAGCATATCTCTGATAACACCAAACATATTGACTATAATAATGTTAAATAAATCTGATACCCAAAATATCGTAATTAAATAAACTTGATATCTCACGTATGCCTAAGATATCGCAGTTAAATAAATCTAATATCTCACATATGCCCAAAATATTACTGTTAAATAAGCTCAACATTTGAGATATGTCATGATATCTCAAAAATACCCAAAAAATGCAGTTAAATAAATTCCCTTTAATATTTTATATGGCCAAAAAAGGCATAATTCTTTAAACAAAAATAAAAGAAAATTAGAGTTTTTTATAACTATAGGTTCAAGCAAACAGTTACAAAGCGAATCACTGGTAGTCTCTTATAAAAGAAATCCTAAAATCTGAACGCCTTTCAAAGGGTGAAATAATGAGGGAGGGAAGAGGGAAAAAGTAATGAAAGCTTTTGATTTCATTACGGATGCACAAATTATATTTTGAATGTGCAACACGAAAATTTTGGACCTCTTAAACTTGGTCCATCCATTACTTCATGTGGTCTGAAAGTGGGCTTGGGCTATCTGTTTTTGGGCCGCCTCGTTTTATTCGAGAAGGAAGTTGGATCCTTGTTATCTCTTCCGTCGTCCTCACCATGACTTGGAGGTTTGTTAGACTCTGAACGCACATGTGATAGATTACTCTTCCCGTTCTTCGGCCTTGTCGAACCCGCGAATGATCGCCTTCGCTTTGGTCTTTCGGTTGCCATCGGCTGGTTTTGTTTTTCCATAAGCGGTATTCCCAGATAATTTCATGCCTATCGGCTGTCGATCCTCCTCTGCTGGTACTCCCTCACGGAACTGGTATGTGATCGGCAAATATGCCTTCTCATATGAACGGGAGAAATGGCACGCTATGATACTAGAAAAGGATTATAGTGCCAATAAAAATAAACTCATCCACGGTTGTTTCTTCCTCGAGGATCCTCCTTTCTACTTCCATGTTTTCTTATATAAATAGAGGTTACAGCAGAATAACAAGGCAAGTTGAGATGCAACTCAATGAAACGGAAATATATAACCAAAAACTGTGCCAACAAAGATCTAGCCTGCGGACAACTCAACATCTGTTTTGAACTATTTTTTTGTTAGTTTGAGTTTTGAAGAGGAGCTTTAGTGCAATATGAGAGTTGTCGTCGTGTGACCTTGAAGTTACAGGTTCAAGGCATGGAAACAGCCTCTGCAAAATACAAGGTAAGGCTGCGTACTATTAACCCTTGTGGTCCACCCCTTTCCTAGACCCTACATACCCCAGAGCTTTGTGCACCGGGGCTTTCCTTTTAAGTTCGAGTCACCCATGTGACCTTATAGTCACTGCTTCAAGCCGTGGAAACAGCCTCTTACAAATATTGAAAAGTAAAGCTCTGCCCCTTCCCTGAACCCTGCATATGGCAGGAGCTTCATGCATCAGGACTGCCTTTTTTAAGTTCGTCACTTTTTCCTTTAGCTAGAATTAGATTTCGGAGTGTAAGAGAGGGTATGCGAGTGATTTGTCTTGTAATTGTTTGCCAGTACCCAAAAGAAATATAAAAAACTGCAATTAAGTTGAGAGTTTAAACGAGGGACTCTCCCGTTTGTACGCTAGACCACAGCTTCTAGGTCGTGTACCATCTTCCCATTAGGATTGATTATAGGATTTACATGGGTGGGCGAGTGTTTAATATAAATAACTTGCAGACCTAAAGAGACGATGACTACTTGGATACTTCCCTAGTTTTAGAAATAGGTATAGAATTAGGATATGTAGTTTCCTATTCTAGAGGAAGTGTTTAGTTTCCTTATCATTTTTCTTCTTCAATCACAGAATCAAATGGTATCAATGCAATACGAACAACTAACATAATGCGGTCATATATCTTAGGTGGTTCCTTTGTCATAAGCGAATTTATTGTCGTTGCACTCATGAAGGACGGAAAGCGTCGCGCTTAGGAATTAGCTAAAGAAGAAGTTAGCGACAGGAACAAGAAGAAGCGAGAACCACTTCGATGGAGAAATCCATTTTATTACTTACTTTCTTGGAAACTAGGATGGAAAAGCTTCAAATTTGATGATTTATTAAGGAAAGAGTCTCATTAGAATTAGACACTCATAAGCATCTTAAGGAGCAAATGCTATCTTTTCTTAATCATGGTGATTATGTTTTTAGATCTAACCTATTTATCATATTAGAACGATATAAAAAGATTAGAATTCAAATTTCATGACCATGAAATGCTTTTAGGCCGATGTTTCTTTAGATAAAAAAAATTATAATAATTCATTTATATTTAAGTTGACAAAGACCCAAAAAATGGTTAGAATTGTGGCAATGGTTTCTCATAGGTTATCTAAATTCTGTAAGTTGTACATGATTAACAGGATCAGATAAAAAAAAATGCTCTATTCATCCAAACCTTTTTGGGGTAAACAAGAAGCATGGCTGTCTTGCTTAGGGAAGAAGATCCGTGATATTTCTTTTCTTTTATGAGCTTCTTTGTCAATTTACAACATATGCGTGCCAGTACTGATTTTGAGCGTGGGAATATCATGCCCTAAAAATCTAATTTTTGTGCAACACTGATGGACTTTGGGACCAATGTGAATGCTACCAAAACTGTGCCAAGTAAGACCATGGCAAGACCAATAATATGATAAACAAAGCAAAAGAAAGCATACCAAGATGACACAATCTCATATAGCAAGTACAACATGTAATTGCATCTAAGGATAATATATAAAATGGAAGTATCAACTTTGTTTAGTCTTTTATCTAATGAGTTTCTTTAGAAAACTATACTCCCAATAATTTGCATTAGCCAGCAACACTTAGATGCTATATGTTGTCTAATAAAGCTCCAATCTCATTCTTAATTTCAGGCAAGCATGCATACGAAAATACACCACAAATCATCCCTAGTCACCACGTCACTTTCCCGGCACTACAACAAGATCACTCGATCAAAGTGACCACTGACTAGACCGACGTGGTCCACCGCAGAGAAATGATATTTAAAGACGCTCAAAGAAGTCTCCATGGAAAATACACTTTTTTTATTATGATAGGTCTAAAAAAGGTAGTCTCGGTGCACAAAGCTACCGTGTATGCAAGGTATAAAAGGGGCAGATTACAAAGGTTAGTAGTATATAGTTTTATCTTTCATGTTGCAAGAGGTTATTTTCACACCTCGAACTTGTAACCTACGACAACTTTATATTTGCCTCAAAGCTCCCCTTCTTTATTATTACAGGTGTAATCTTTGGAAAATCTAATCCATTAACCTTGTTAGACATCCCTTGATTACCTACACGCTAAAAATCCCGTGGATTGCGATGATAGTCTATGTTTTGTTACAAATTTACAGCCATTGAATCTTAACACTAAAAATACAAAATGCCCTGATTGTCCTGATTTTTGCATATGTGGCTAGCAAAAGGTGTGGCAACTAAGAAGGACGGTTTGGATAAAAAAAAGATAAAATATGTTCCTAGGTAGGTGCCTCTGATGGGGATGCCTTTTTAAGTGTCTGGAAATATCATTTCTCTTTTCTTAACCCCGACGACACTTCCTCGAAGCTCACAGCATTGTGTCACTCCACCTTTTTCCTGCCACGACCTAAACAATGACAAGTGGATCGCAACATTCCGCAGCCATAGTACACCGCAGGACGGGCGGTGGGTCCGCCGTCGCCTGAGTTCAGGGTGGATATCTCACCTGAGAATAATAAACTAGCAAGCAAAGCTTTTCTAGGGGTGGAGTGGCAACATGTTATGTGGTTGTTGGATGCCAAAGGTGGGACACAAATGTGTTTCATGCGCATGGAGACCAATATAGTAAGATCCTCAAAAGGTAAGGAGGGAAAGAAAGGACACATCTTTTTCCAATAGCTTTTGTTTTATAGGTCACGAAGAGGGATTCATGGGAGATATATGGGACCACAAACTGATGTTAAAAGGGTGGGGAACACAACCTAACTTGTAAGTGGAAAAGTTAGGGCTATCTTGGAATTGTATATTATGAAGAATGAAGACAAGGAAAGGGATAGAGAGGAGTGTGTCTCCATGTCTAAATAGATAAAGTAGGGAGTCTACAGTTGAAATAAAGAAATGAGGGGGAAGAATGGGCGGGGCATTGTGTGTTATTTAAGACTTTGGTTGAGAGAGAGAGACGGGTGTGCAAGTAACGAAGGAACTCGTAGATTGAGGGGGCCTTGGAAATCACGTGTCGGAGAAGACTATAGAGACTCTAGAAAGACACCAGCAAACGTGCGTTGGATGTGGATCCACTAATCTGCGGCCCATAATAACTTTGTGGGCTGTCTCCGGTGGATTAGCCTTCTTCCTTATTGAATATGGAGTTGCTCCAGCTAGTAAGTGACCTGGTATGACTTGCCACCGTCAGGCACACCACTTTATGCTAACACCAAGCCTTACTACTTGGTCCCTTATCTGATAAAGGCTAAGGCAGCTCTTGTGAACCTCCTTTTTTTTTTTTTCATTTTTTTCATTTCTCTTTCTAACATTTGGATGAAGAAATTACAGAATCAGTTTTCATTAAAAGCGCTTACAAACTCGAGGAGTACTTAAAAACAAAGGCTTGCGAAACCAAAGGCGGTCCCGGTGCACGAAGCTCCTGCTTACGCGGGGTTTGGAGAAGGGGCAGACTACAAGGGCCTAAAAGTATACAACCTTACCTTGCATTTTGCAAGAGGCTGTTTCCACGCTTTGAATCCATAACCCCAAGGTCACACGACGACAACTTTTACCATTGCGCCAAGGCTCCCTTAAAGTACACATCCTTGCCATGCGAAACCAATGTCTAGTGTTTAATTCTTTAGAAACAAAAAACTGGAACCGTTTTTTACATGAACACTGCAAATGGTGTGTAGTGGTATCTCCCCTTAGAAGGAACCCATTCTTACATGAACAGCAGTAACTTTAAGAGTTTCTTGAATTTCCTTTTATTGTTAAAATCTTTCCTTTGATAAATGATATTAGAGTAAGATGCCCTGCTCGGCAGGAAGTTTTCTGCGAAGTCTTTCGTTGAATCTGTCGTTCTTCAACCTTTTCAAGTGTGGCCTTTCAAGTTTATTTGGTCGTTTTTGGCTCCACCTGAGAGTTCTCTCTTTCTTTTGGTTGGCAGCTCATGACAAGTTCCTGTCAGCTGAGAAACTCCATCTCCAAAAGAGCGGCTGGTAGTTAACGAGTAGATGTCATACGTTCTCAGAAGCTGTCGAAGCCTCTGCCCACATCCTTCTCTCTTGCCCATTAGCGGATAAAGTGTGTTGTTTCCTGAAGCTTTTCAAAATTGCCTGGGTCTAGCTAGCTACAATTAAGGATGTCATCCATCAGTACTCTTTCATTCTGGGCCTCTTGCTTAAGAAGAAACTCTCAGAGGCTACTGTCCTGTTGGTTCTTTGGTCCTGTTGGAAGGAGCGATGCAAGAGATGTTTCATTTCAAAGGAAACTTCTGCCCGTAATTCCCTTTCCTTTTAGATCAAATCTCAAATTATGTGGTGGATTAAAGCCAGTATTCATTGCCCAAACCACTCTCATTATCAGCTCATAACACACTGGAACTTTATTTCTTCTCTTACTTCAGCTTCTACACCTCCCATAGTTAGATGGAAACCACCACCTACTGTATCTTTCAAGCTCAATTTTAATCACACTATGAGATTCGGTTTACCACATTGTTTTGAACTTACCTTTATATAATCAGAATCGTCATCTCATTGGTCTAAGAAATTGTGTGTTGTTAATAAATATATTTAAAATGTTTGTTTTTTAGCATAACTTGTTAGATGCTTTAAAATTAAAAAAAAAAAAAGTTTGTGAGATGTATTTTAATTAGATGTTAAAATCATTCAAATCACATGATTTTTTTGTCTATAAGACATCTATAGATGGAGCAATGGAATGAACAAGTCAAATCATCCAAAGGTGGGTACCATAAAATGTAGTTGCTAAATTGCACCTATAGTTAGGTCAATTGCCATTCCTCTTCTTTTATATCCTTTTACTTTGACAAAAGGGGGACCTCACATGTTTTGTATTTGGTGTAATCATTTGCAACAAAAAGTCCCACATTTGCTAATAAACTAAAACAACAAAAGTCATATTTTCACTTGCATTTTATTCTCCATCAAATCCTAGCCCTCTACTTTTACATAATGGGCCCCTGCTTCAGTTGATTGATCCACAGTTCTAAAACTTGTGAGTCGGCTTGGAACTCAACTCAAGAACAATGAAGTCAACATCAAGTGGACAAAAATTATCAATATAATCATAAATCAATAAAATTTTATTCTAAATCTCTTTTAAGTGCTTTAAAGTTACCCATGAGTGGCTTCAAGTTGAGTGTACTCGTTTGACTTTTGCGTCCATTAAAGTTCTAAGAAGCATGAATTGGAAAATTTAAGCATTGTTTACTGTGGTCCTATGCTTAAACAATGTTTTCAACTATCTACGTCCAAATGACAAAAAACACATTTCTTTCCAATGCTAAAATTCTCTAATTAAAGATTATTGGTAATATTTGGTTGAGGCAAGCTAGAAACTGAAAGGATTTTTTGTTAGATTTTAAATCCAACTCATATATGCCCACATTCCCACATCATATTTTATATTATTATTGTAATAGAAACTAATCCTATATGGAACCCACAAAAGAAGTAATGAGAACATAAAGAAAGAAGCAACCTATTCCTATTAGTTCTAGTATAAGAGTGGCATCATAGGGGAGATTTTTTCCCTAATTAAATTCTCTTATAGTCACCCACACCATGTGGATGTGCTTAATATATATAAGCCTTAATCTTGCAAAAGAGATTGATGATTAGGGTTCCATCAAGCCTTACCTTAAGATTTTGCAAAAAACTAGAAGATCTGTCCATTCAAGGCTTAAAATTAAAAATTCAAGTATTTTGTCAACACCAAACAAATGATCATGGCTGGAGCTAAGTAGTTTATTTGTATTTTATATTTTAGTATGAAACAAATATGGTTAATACTTCCTTCACAATGTTGCCCTTCTCAGGCAATTCCTTGAGAAAGGCATCTCTGGCATTCCTCCCGTTCTTTCTTTTTTGAATGGTGATATGTATTAATCATGGAATTTGATAAATACGTGAGTGATCCAGAGGATCAAAACAAAAGGCCAACATAATAAAAAAGGACAAAAATTCAACAACATTAGCAGATGCTGAGAAATATGTGACAAGAAGAAAAAACCTGGGGAAAAGCCAGCAGAAAGATGTAGCAAAACAAAACCAAGAGGCGTAGAGAAAGCTTAGCCTAGACTAAAAACATATGAAGCATTTACATGAGACTGCACTCTCTGTCCATTCATCTAATTTTCTTCTTTGTCCAAAACTTTTGTCGAGTCATTCTGTTGTACGTTGTCGGCCAAACGATGTTGGGTTGGTTAGCGCAACGAGTGAGCCTAAATCCCAGCATATTGGCAGTTTCTTTGGCTAATTCATCGGCAGCTGAGTTTCCTGTTCTAAAAACATGGGAGAAGGTTATATTCGTATTCAATATCCATGACAGAATTTCCTCCATCTTATTAAGAATTACGGAGGTGGCTGAATACTCCGTTCAGCCCCGACATGATGATAGCAGCATCACCTTCAACTACGAGAAGGCACACGAAGTATTGCTTCCAAGAATTTATTCCATGATAAACAACCATCACTTTTGCCTCAGTAGAGTCAATAATATCAATATAAATCAGCCAGTTCAAACAAAGGTTCTCCCTCATGATTTCTAGGAACTGCCTCGATTAGAGTTGGTCCTGTATACATCTTGTAGTAAACAAATGCAAAACTTCAATTATGTATACTAAATTGAATGCTTATCAAAGGTTAATTTCCTTTCATGATAAAAAAAAAAAAAAAAAAACTAGGTACAATAATAACATACAATACTTGTATCTCATTCTAAATAATTGATGTTATTATATCATAAAATTTTACAAATCTTTTATCATGAATTCATACAAAGAACAATAATAATAATAATAATAATAATAATAAAATCCTACTTGTGGCAACGGGATGGGTTAGGGAAAATTTTCGAGTTGGTCTACCCTTACTAACTTTGGGTTACAATATTGGATTCTAATATTGTTTGGATCAAAATTTTCCTACGTAGCACCAACATACATAGGATTAATTAGGCCCGAGTTGCCAAAAAGATAAAGGACATGTTGCCTTCGCTCTCCCCATGAAGGCCTTTGTTCGTCATGGAAAGAGATTTTAAGAGCAATTGTCCTGTCAAAATATGCAACTTAAATTCAATTGTTACGGACCAAAGGCATGTGACTCCTAAGCACCTCTTGCCTCCAAAACCTTCTCCATTGGATGATCCAAGCATTTAACTTGGGTTAATAAAGATGAATGATAAATAAAAATACCCTTGAATATGCTTGGTTGCATGTTTGGATTGCTCCTTTTCTCATTTGGCTGGGAAATAGATTTATAGGAGAGTCAATTAATTTGCTTTGTAATTCTTAGGTTATAACTGAAAAAGAGAGAGAGGGAAGAACAGAAGCCGATAGAAACACCTCTTTAAGGTGCTTCTATAAAAGTGCCCACTTTGCATAAAGGAGCCCTCTTCATTGCTTGTCCTAGGGGGCGGCAAATCGTGTTCTCGAGTCATGTTCGTATCGTGTCGAGACCAAACACGATATGATTAACAATCGTGTCAAGAAGTTATGACTGAACACAACCTGTTTATTAAATAAGTCAACATGACATAACTATTGTAACATGATTATGTAGATGAGTTGTGTTTGAGTAACACAACATGGCAAGACTATCTATATGGATCATGATTATCTATATACATTATAATATAATTGGGTTAACAGGTCATGGGTCAACACCACCTATTTAATTACGCGAGTCAAACCCATGTCAGTTTCGAGTTACAATAACTAACCTAAACATGACATGATTTTTGGTGTGTCATTTTTAGAATTAATTTGAAAATGACACGAACACGATAAGACTCAACCCAAACCTGCTAAGTTCATATTGAGTTCAAGTCGTACTATCATGTCGTGTTGCCTTTTGTCGTCCATAGCTTGCCTTGGATGGGAATGTTTAACAATACAAAGTGCATGTGCATTTGATATAAACTATACTTTTAAGATCACATAAATTGAAGGAGTATAAACTTTATGTAACAAAAAAAAAGGGAACCCAATTCATGAAGTACTTACTTGTGCAAGGTCTAGGAAAGCAACAAACCAGTCTCTAGTATGTAGCCTTGCCTAGCATTCTATAAGACTTATAGGGTTGCAATTTCACCTTTGCTAAACCCATGCGGCACTTATGCGTAACTTCTTTACAAAGTATAAGTCAGCCTTTAATCTCACTCTCACTTGTTAGGGCTATACTCACTCACCCCCTAAAGCAATGAGATAAACTTAGAAATAAGATTTACTCAAAAAGAACCCGTCATCCTTTACTTGAACTCAATTGAGTTGTTTGATTACAACTGAGCTACTATCTCCTATTTATACTTGCTCTCCTCCATCCATCTCCTTAATTGATGGGTATGATTAATATAAGTGTCAACTATCTAATGGTTGAGGACTGTTTTAAAACTTTCTATAGAAGTTTCTATATAAATATCTAAATTTACCTATTTCTAGATATTTACAATGACTTTTTTAAAAACTTAGAATCAAGCCTTATTTCATGGATCTTTAACACTAGTGTAAATCTCTC
Organism: Warburgia ugandensis; assembly: GCA_035236585.1. Lineage (NCBI taxonomy): Eukaryota > Viridiplantae > Streptophyta > Magnoliopsida > Canellales > Canellaceae > Warburgia > Warburgia ugandensis. Next base: position 80,001,064 of record CP141130.1, read on the forward strand.
AAGACACATTTACAAGCTAAATAGGCTTTCCTTAAAGTTTGTAGGCCTTAGTCACTGGTCTTGTGATGCAAGCCTATGACACCTTGCTTGCCTTGAATGGGACTGTCTAAAAATACAAAGTGCATGTCGATTTGATATAAATTGTACTTTTGAGATCACACAAATTGAATGAGTAAACTTTATGTAACAGAGAAAAAATAAGGAGCCCAATGCATAAAGTACTTTCCTATGCAAAGTCTAAAAAAGAGCAAACTACTCTATAGTACGTATTCTTATATTGTATTTCAAGGTCACAAGAAACTTTATCCAACAGAGTTGGGTAAATTCAACTCCCAAATACAGATTGGATCATTCGACCATTGTGATTTTGTGTCCAAGACATCAGAAGCAGGAGCAATCAGCTAAACGGATGTGATCATTCATAGGTGTGTGGGACCCCTTGTACACTTTAGAAGTGGGGTACGTCAAGAAAAGCACAAAATAGATTTTTGTTGCTATCAAACAACAGGATCTTGATCACTGAATCTGGGCCCACTTGATGTTAGGCAGCCGACCAAAATTTTGTACTTTCTGGTCGGGCGATTACCATATACAGACATCCTTTACAAACCCACTCGCATTACCCTTCTCGTCTTTCAGATTTTTGCGACAGCGAAGGGCGCAGAAAACTCCAGAGACAAAAGAAGAGTGCCGTTATCAAAAGCAAACCCTGCGGATGTTGCTGTTTCCTGTATAAGGGTTGAAAGGACCGTTGCTTGTTGGGAAGTCTGATAGCTGGAGAGGACGGAAGTGGACTTAAACATGCGCCGGCAAATCGTGACCCCTCGATTTGACCTCTTATAATCGATGCCGTAAAACAACTACCTCTCCCCAACAGTGGTTTGTTACTTCCCGGTTTCTTTTAAGTGGTTTCCAAGAAAACGAGAAGAAACAGGTGGACGCTTGATATTTTCTCATTTCAGGTTGTGGGGGTTTCAAAGCGGTATTCCGGCAATGAACGAAGGGGGAATTAGGTTTCAGGGGTTCTTGGATCCCGGAGCGCAGGAATTCCGGCCAGGAAACCCATCGCCGGTGACCCATCTACTGCCACAAATTTACTATTCATATGAGTCGTACCCATCTACGGCAGGAACGCAACTAGTTCAGTTCTACAACGCTACCATGGGTTACCAGAATCCGTCTCCACCGACGTCTGTTAGACCAGCCCCGGTTCCGCCGGTACCGAGCGCCAGGGCGACGCGGGCTTTACTTTTAAGCTCAGTTCCACCGGACGTGACGGAATCGACGGTGAGGAGACAATTGGAAGGGTTTGGGCCAGTACGGGGGGTTCAGATGGAGAGATTCGGAGAAGGGATCGTGACTGTTCATTTCTTTGATTTGAGGAATGCGCAGGCGGCTTTGATGGCGATTCAAGAGCAACATATGAGACAGCAGAGAAGACTGGCTATGCATTATTCAGGCAATGGGGAATTGGGGTTTGGTGGGGAGAATTTGCAGGGTTGTGGGGCGGTATGGGCCCAGTTTGCAGTGCCGGCGGCGACGATTAGTGGGGTCGATGGGGAGAATCAAGGGACAATCGTGGTTTTTAATTTGGATGAGGATGTTTCTTCCAGCAAGTTGAAGGAGATTTTCGAGGCTTTCGGTAGGGAAATCGAACGATACATTTTTCTCTTTCCCTCTCTCTAAGTTTCTTCATCTTCTGCAACGTTTGTAGGTCCTGCTTTGAATTATCTTGCTTCAATCCAGTTTGGGTTTGGTTTATGGGGGGTTTTTGTTTTGGTGACTTCTTCCATTCTCGCACTAAATTAATTCTTCCATGCAGCCGGTTCAGCTAGCTTGTTTGGTGGGGTTTTTTCCTTCCTGGGTTTTACTTACTAACAAGACCTGAGTTTCCAACTCTTTGTCCCTGTGGAGATCTCTCGCAGTATTTCCAGTTTTGGTTGAATTCCATCTTTCATGTTGGTGGCTCATCTGGGTAGTCCGTGTTTGCGTTTTAATGTGCTTTTCCTTTCTGGATTTTACTTCCTAATCTCTCTCTCTCTCGCAACGTTTCCCTGCATTGAATTTCTCCTTACTAGAACTATCACCCCTCCCCCCTCTTTCCCTTGGAACCTTTGCGATTCCTGCATTAAATTTCTTCTTCTTCTCTCCCTTTCACTCTTGCAATTCCTGCATTGAATTTCTTATTTCATGTTTATGCGTGGCTCTCTCTCTCTCGCTCGCAACCTTTGCAATTCCTGCATTGAATTTCTTCTTTCATGTTTATGCGCGGTGGGGCATCTCTCTCTCTCTCTCTCTCTCTCTCTCTCTCTCTCTCTCTCTCTCTCTCTCTCTCTTGGGTCCTGGGTTTCGTTGTTTTTGGACAAGCAAACAGTAAGAGACCTTTGGAACTTTGTTCAGGGCCAGTAGAAGAGAGAAGTCCAGCCGAAGTTTTTTATTCCCTATCACCCTTTTTGTTTCTGGTATATGTCGGGTCCTCTTTTGCCGGTTTCCCATTTACGGATGTTTGGCCAACTCTTATTCGCCAGTTCTTCATTCCATGCACCTCCATCTTCGCCTTCAATTCCTTCCACTAATTTCTTGCTTCAAACGCTCCAAATTTCTGCTAATCTTCCCCTACTTCTCTTTTCAGGGCCTGTGAAAGAGTTAAGAGAGACTCCATCAAAGAAACACCACAGATTCATAGAGTTCTTCGACATTAGAGATGCAGCTCGTGCTCTTACAGAAATGAACGGCAAAGAAATCAATGGAAAGCTAATGAAAATCGAATTTGGCAGACCAGGAAACCAAGGAAAAAGATTTCCTGGCAAAAACACCACCAATTCTTCTTCTTCCTCCTCAAACAATTACAAGAACAGCAATACCAACTGTGTCATAACAAGTCCTAATTTCCCGCCACCACCTCCATTTCCTCCCACATTATACAGTAGCTATCCAAACGCTTCAATGGAATCCTCTCAAACATCAAAGAAGCCTGTGAGAGTTGAGGGTGAACTGGGTTTCGGGTCAAGGAGAAATGAGAGGAAAGGGAGCTGTAATCCATCTTCTAATCAATCTAAGCCGTCGAATCGTCGTTCTTCCAAGAGTCATCATCATCATCATCAGATTCAAAAACCCTTATACACTGATTTCCTCTTTAAAGAAGACTCCATGGGAGAATCAGCATCAACGGATTCCAGAACTACCGTCATGATCAAGAACATACCCAATAAATACAGGTGGGCCTTTTTGTATATAAATTTTTTCAGATTTTTTTTTTCTTGGCTCCTCCTTTATAATTTTCTTCTTATATGTGTTTTTGTTTGTTGCAGTCAGAAGCTACTTCTGAACATGCTTGACAACCACTGCATTCACTGTAACGAGCAGATTGCAGAAGGAGAAGATGAGCCATTGTCTTCCTACGATTTTGTCTATCTACCCATTGATTTCAAGTGAGTGTAAATATCGAAAACCAGTAATAATATAGAATATACACGACTACCGCTAGAGAAAGTCCCATTTTCTTATATTTGATATTTGATGAACTTGCAAGATCAAAGGCCCATCAAAGGAAATCAAAACTCATAAATTAGAAGATCTACCTATTGATTTCAAATGAGTGTAAATATCAAAAGACCAGGCACAATGTACAACATAAACTACTAAAACTAGACAATTTTCACATGATTTTAATGGACATTTTAAAGACAAAACAACCATCAAAGCCCAAAAAATAATAGAAATTTATAAAGAAATTATCTTAATCTTCGATTTTGAGGTGCTTATGATATTTAAGTGATATTTTTAATTGGTTTTTCATAGTAACAAGTGCAATGTTGGATATGGGTTCGTGAATTTAACCTCTCCCAAGGCAGCATGGAGACTCTACAAATCCTTCCATTTACAGCCATGGGAAGTTTTCAATTCCAGAAAGATCGGTGAAGTAACTTACGCTCGTTTACAGGTAATTTCCCATTTATTCCAACACCAATTACTCTCTCTCTCTCTCTCTCTCTCTCTCTCTCTCTCTCTCTAGATTGTATGTGATGTTCATTTCTTTCCATTTTTGTAGGGTTTGGATGCGTTGAAAGAACACTTCAAGAAATCAAAGTTTGCATGCGAAACAGACGAATACCTCCCCGTCGTGTTTTCGCCTCCCCGAGACGGGAAGCAGCTTACGGAGCCAGTAGCCATTGGTGGACATGCTAATAACATCAAGAGGGGTAGCAGAAAAGGCAACAAAACCAACGGAGCAGATTCATCGGTAACAACTGTGGTCGACGGTGATGATCATGGCAATAACAATAATAAGGGTGATGGAAATGAGGGTGGCGATCGTTCACAACTTTCGGAAGTTTTCTTCGGCAGTTGTTCTTTGAGCACTGGTCAAGCTCAGCAGGCCAAGGCTCTGAGCTGTGCAATTTAGCACCCTCTCTCTCTCTCTCTCTCTACATGGCTCTTCATTTCATTTTTCTTTCTTTTTTGGTTATTTGTATTCAAACGTTGCGACATGCAACCACAAGTATCGAGGACTTGATCATGGTTTTATACATCGGAAACATATAGGCATCTTGCGTCGTTCTCTCTCTTCTTTCTCTCTCCGAAAATGGACGGCTCGATCTTGGATTGATGGCCGTTGTCATGTGACAGAGTGAAGAAGAACGATGGCGAGCTACATTGTTGTCCTGGCTTACTTTAGTAATCAAATGAGCCTCCTACTAGGTTGCGCCGGCTGCTGATTCTTCCCCTGTTGTCCACGGCCCTGACACTCTAATATTGACTCAATCTCAGCCGTCCACATTTAGGATTAGGGCTATTTAATGGAGTGTTCACTGTACTGGTGATTGATTGAAGACGACGTAACAGAACGCAAGCGGGGACTCTCCGCATTGTGCTCCAGCCGGCAGTAATCGAGTCCGTGGATGTGGTGGTTCCCATCTCCACGAGCACGATCCTACTTCCAGTGATATGTTGTTAGGCAAATGAATGTGAACAAAATAGTGAGATTTAACTTACGGTTCCGGGGACCCAGATCGTATTTATTGGATGTTGGAATTGTGCTATCAGGATGGGTGATCTACCTGGGAGATCAAATGCACGGTGCCGATCAGTTGTAGGCGGGCCCGTGGATAAAAAGGTCAAAGGAGGAAACGGGGTGGACTGGCAGTAGGGATGATGGAACAGGGAAATATCCGGATCTTTTGGGGTCTCAGACAAACAAAGTAACCTCGGGGAAGGCGGGAGCGTCTCCTAGTGGCTGACAGGTAGGTTGGTGAATGCCACGTATACTGGTTTTTGAGTTTGACCGCGAAGGTACTGCCAGCATGGCAGCTGATCTTTCTCTCTCTTCCACGTTATCATCCATGCTGATAATTTTTTTGTCGCTCACCCATGGCCATAATATATATATCCTGCGCTGCCACCGAATTAAATGCTCCGCGCTCTGGCACCTGCTACGCTGCAACGCCAGCCATTCTTTCTCTCTCTTGTTTGGATGCGATGGTGGGAGAAAACGTTAGCCACCTGCAAGATGCCACGTCAGCATGGACCTTTGAAATAGGTAGTTCTCAACCTCGTATTGTTGGTATCAATGATGACAGCTACTGGTGTGTTGACCATTCATAGCGGACGAAACAAAAGTCTGGGAAGAAAAATAATTCGGGAATCTCGTCTGCTTCATCTGGGGGTGTACTTATCAATTTTCAGTGGCATTTTATGAGTTGTGGATTTGATGTCAACGGCTCGGATGATATGTTTAGCCTCCCGAATGGTGTGGGAGCCATCCGCTGCTTCTGCATTTAAGTAGTAAGATTCTGTAATCTCTGCTTCCAAAGAAGGATTGGTTGATAATTACTCAGCGCTTTGAAGAGCCTGTTGCATTTCTACTTGCCGATGGTGGTTCACTTGTTTCGGATTTTGTTACCCCCATCGTCCTGGTCATCCACGGCCCTAGATTGCGGTACTTTTTGCACGGTGGGACCCACAAACAATTGATCAGACCTTTTATCTGATTTTTAAGCTTAGAATGGATTGGATGATCTGACGATCTAAATAATTTTTCTTTTGAGCATGAGCGTGAAAGTGTGGGAAATCTTGTTTCAGGTCCATATTCAACAAGAACCAGAGTTTTTAGATGTTATATTCATTTAATAACCTTATGTTTGATATACTAGTAATCTAGTGGCATTGAAATTACATGGACGGGTCTGATCAACAATTTGCGAGTTCCATCACGCAAAAGTGCACCCACCATCCCATCGTTCCTTTCTAATTTGAGAGTCCTGATTTGATATTTTGCATTAGTTTGGAGCCCACTTTCATTAGATGCTCTCTCTCTCTCTCTCTCTCTCTCTCTCTCTCTCTCTCTCTCTCTCTCACTAATACAACTATATATATATATATATAGTTGTATTAGTGAGAGAAAATTTTTGACCCATTTTCTCTTAGAGCTTTGTTTTTGTGTGTATACCAGTGAGAATTTGAGTCTCAAAGACTATAAGACCCCGGTGGAATTGAAGGCCCTAAAGACAACAGGGACCCCAAGACATCTCTCCGCTGAAGAAATAAGTATGTTTATTTAGAAGTCCTAACTTATGTAACTTGTACACACACTACACTCTTGAGATATAATGGCCATGGTATGTGGATAACTTGTGGAATTTCTCGTTCATCTTTATTAAGTTATTAAAGCAAGTAGAGTAACTCTGCCAATGCCGGTCCCAAGCCTAGATGAAAAAGGAGGAGGGTCTTGCGTCAGGTGCCAATCGGCAAGGGAAAAGTTGAAGATGATTCTGTTATTTCTTTCTTACAAATGAATATGCATTTGTATATTAGTTTGTGAGGAAGAAATGAAAATCATCTCCAGCTTCTTAAAATACGGCCACCCTTGTGTCAGGTTGCCAGCCGGCAAGGGTTTAGCTGAAGATGATTTTTGTTATTTCTTTTATACTTGCAAATGAATATGCATTTGTATATTAGTTTGTAAAGAAGAAATGAAAATCATTTTCAGTTTTTTAAAACTACGGTAACCCAAACATGACATGAATAAAAAAAAAAAACACTAATTGAGATAACGTCTTGATGATGATGATGATGATGAAAGCAAGTAGAGTGCTAATGAACAAGAATTCTTTGAGATAAAATAAAAGACTTAACCTTATATTTTGCATGTATATTCAATGTAAACCAGCACGAGGCTGAACTTGTCTACTTGTAATAACCTAGACATGGCCATTTTCCATGGAAATGGTTTATTTTTTAGAAAGTTAGATGCGTACACAGTCATGCACAGTCTTAACCTTGGTTACTTAAATGAGACACTCCTTGTGCCAATGCGGTAAGATGCTTTGGTGTTTTCATTGGAATAGTTATTCTAGGATCAATTTATTCAATTTTTACCCAAGGAGTATGATTGTGTTGGATAATTCTTTGGGAAGTCTAGACCTACTTTAGAAGCTTCATAGTCTCCTACTTGCCAACATATGGACCTCAATAATTCATTGTAGACAACTCGGAATTCTTCTGAAATGTGCTTGGTTGTAGGTTTGAGTTGCAACTTGTTTGTTTTGTCGAGATTAGATTTAAGAGTATATGAGTGCGAATATACGAGTGATTTGCTTTAATAATTTTTCTTGTACATAAAAAAATAAAATAAATCTCCGACTCACTTCATACGGGTGTAAAGAGGCAGTAAGGGGCACCACTGTCCGGTTCACAATCATATACTTATGGTACAATCATAGGCCTTATGTTAAAGTATCATCAATGTTCTATGATATTAAATAAATTGGAATTGAATACTTATCTAGATCTTAAATCCCTTGCTTGGACTATAATTTGTTGCAACCTCTAAACATTTCACATTAAAGGTCAACGAAAATGTTAAATAAATGCATATGAAGCCTTTCAAAAATAAATAAATAAATAAACAAAAGAGAAATGATATTCCGACCTTCGTATGGACATTACTTTCATCCATACTAGGTTTGTTTTTTGTTTTTTTTTTAAATTTATAGTTGTAAGGTATTGACTTTAATGTTACAAACCTATAAACATAAGTTATATATATATATATATATATAATTAGTCATTATAAGGGACTGGGGTTATGATTTTCCTAAAGAAAATAAGAGGGTAAATAGATCATTATGAAAAAGTAAAAATAAAATAAGAGGTTATGAATTTGAGTGCACCTGAACAAACACATTTTAACAAGTCCCGTGTGAGTGCATGACTATGGTGTGGAAGAAGTCAATGTTCATTTTTGTCATGCATGGTAATTTAGAAAGATTTAAGCAATTCATCTTGTTCAATGTACAATAAATAGAGAAATTGCAATGAATTAACATATTTAGATAATCAAAGCACTTATTATGAGTCTTTGGGTACCAAAATAAAAATCAATAATTGTAAGTTTCAATGAAAAGATCATCATCATCAAGACCTTATCCCAATTAGGGGTCGGCAGGTTTCAATGAATAAATTTGTCTATCACTCTAGACATGATGAATGGCTTAGATCATCATCCATGGTGATCATCATCATCAAGATTTTATCCCGATTACAGGTCTGTAAGTTTCAATGAAAGGATACATAGGCTAAAAGTACCTAATGGGCATAAAATTTGTCTATCATTCTAAACATGATGAGTAGCTTAGATCACAGTCCATGGTGCACAAATGAGCAGTTGGTTAGGCCCTTACCTGGGGCTTACAACAGGTCTCCGCAAGACACCATACTTGGGAATGAAATCTTACTTTTAGAAGATTATTAATTACGGATCAAGCGCAAAACCAGATGCTGCTAAATTCCATATCTCAAGAACAAGATCATATGAAACCTCGAACCATCAGATGAGTTCTTGGTACTCTCCTTTTATGTTTGTACACAAAGAATCACAGCTTCACATTCAGCCCATTTTTAAAGCTTCGATGATGCTTGGTTCTGAAAAGAAAAGAGCAATCTCTTGGCTCATTCGGCAAAGCAAGCATGCCACCTTTGACAACCTCATACAGAAAGAATGATCCTCGTCAGTGGCTGTCCCTTGCGTCTCCAACATGCAGAATCTACTTCCCATCTACTTCTCACATGCAATTTCTCCTCACAAGTATGGAACCTCATCCTTGACTGGTCTGGTGTTGATTGGGTTATCCGTGCTTCCTTGCTAGGTTTATTCCATCAGTGGAGAATTCGATCTCCATCACAGAAATGAAAACTACCATGGAAATTGTCTCTCGGTGCTAATCTGTGGAACATATGGACTGGACGTAATAGAAGAGTGTTTGACGGTAAGCAATGGTCTTTCAGAAGGGTTGCTTTCAGAAGTAAATGTGATGCAGCCTTCTGGGCCTCTATAGACCCTCTCACTCAAAACTATTCAGTGCAGCAGATTCTGATCAGTGGGAGTCATTTGGGGCTATTGTTGAGTCGAATGTCAAGACTAACCCGAACTGAAGGCTGCCTCCTAATGGATGCCTGAAAATGAACAATGGTGGGCCGAGCCTAGGGATCAATGGGCTAGCGGGTATTGGCCGGGTTATTCATGTAGCTGATCATATGATAATTGTCTAATTCTCCGGCATTATGGGTCAAGTGGATGCTATTACTACTCACCCAACTGTCACAGCAGCCATTCATCATCGAAAGAGATTCGACAAATGCCATGAAATGGATGGAAAATCCAAATGATGTTCCATGGAAGCACGTTTATTATACGATGGACGATGTTGCATGATGCCTGAGAATAGCATCTACAACATTAACCATAAGCTCAAAGGCTGATACAAGGGCCAAAGATGGACTTAACGGTGATCAACTTTAGATCCATTTGTTTGAACAAAATGGAATTGGCTAACTTAGCCTCGTGTACGTGGGTGTGGTTGGTTCATGTTTGTTTTCCTCACTTTTTGATTAGGTGTAGATTCCTGTGCTTCTTTTCTAATGAAAACCACAACCTTTTCAAAAGAAGAAAAAGCTTCGATACACAAAATAAAAAATAAAAAAATCACCATTCATAAAAAAAACTTGGGCATCGATTTCTTCCACACAACCTTGAGAAACTCAACAAATTTCTTGTTATTTTAGGGCTAAGCACCATAAAGTCACTTCTCTATGGAGAAAGGTGGTTTGAATGCTGTATACGACTGTCAGAATGAGATAAGGAGGAAAGGGGAGCCATGGCCCCAGCTAGACCTTGCCTAGTGAAAGAAGCATGTCTTTTAAAATTAGTAAGTTTTTCTCTCTACGTGCAAATCAATAGAAATACCCACAAACAATTATACAGAATGTAATATGTGGAAGTACAAATGAAAGTAAGCCATCAAGATCAGCTGGGCTTTTACGTGGAAAATCTCTCAAGGTGAAGGAAAAAGCTTTGGAACCAAGTCCAGGCAAATCTCCACTAAATATAATGAGAACAGAAAATTTTCTCTTGTAACCCGAGAGGAATCCAAATCTCAAGAGACAACAACCCTTTAAACATTAATAATCAAAGTGTAAATATGTCATAGAAATGTTTCAAACACCACCTTTGAAGAAGCAATAGAGACCAAGAACATGCGTAAAGGACCTAGCTGCCGGGTGAGTAAGCATGCTCAAACATTTAAAAGAGGATTTTCTTCTTCCCTTTTTTGGTTCTTCTTCTTCTTCTCTTTTCCTAAAAGTGGTACCATTCTTTCCTCTCTTTCTCGCTCTCTTCTCTGTCCAAAAGAAGAAATCCCACAAGAGAACCCAGATACAGAAACTTTCTTACTCCTGTTCTATCATTTCTCTTCTTTCCTAGGTCAAAAAGTAAAATGAAAATCCTCGTGCACTCTCCAAATTGCTTGTGAAATCTACCTCCTTATGAGGAACAAAAATCCCAACAGTGTGAATACAAACTATAAGGCTTTCTTTTATAATCCAGTATTCTCTATCTAATGCATCCGTAGAGTACCAAATGGACTTCCCAATCCTCACAGAAACAATGTACACATTTTTTTAGCGATGGCGTAGTAGTATAAGAGGAAGCCTCTATCCCGTTGTCAGGAAGACTAAAGATCAAGTAAAAATACAAAATCAAAGTTTCATTCATATAATTTACGAAAACAAGTTTTAAATCACGTAAAAGAAAAACAGAAATAGCTAAACAACGAGTAGTAAGAGTAGAAGTGGCTCAAGAATGATCTAGTCAAAGTGGTACATTTATTTCCAACATCTCAGTTTCATCACTAAACATAGGCAAAATCTAATGTTTCTAAGTTATATATTTTGACCATATAGAATGGAGTATGTAATGCCTTTTGAGATTATGACTCTAAGTGAAGATAGAAATTTGTATAAATATACGAAGAAGTAAATCATACATACTAATTTCATGTCTACAGATTTTTCTTGTGATTCTCAATGGAACATGCACGAATCAATTACGTTAAATGCATAGTAACATTTGCACTAAATTAAGAATATTTCAAAGGGACGATATATGGACATGTATTTGGGCTCGTGATATGTTCCCCATGAAAAATAGGCAGTACACCATGCAACTCTCTATTTCAAGTTGTATTTTTTTTCATGAGGTAAACAACATAAAATTTTCATTATAATATGTGCTACATTTTACTTATCAAAGGTCACATGGTATCTGCAGGCCCATCATGTACAATGATATAAACCGTAAAAACATGTATGGGCCCGATATTTTATTGATCTAAAATGTCATTATTCTTCATTACTCGTGATTTCAATGGTTATAGATATTCTAAAATGTGGACCCTACTCTTACAAGGTCTATGATTTGAATAGTTTGAATCTTCTCAAATATGGGCCCTTATAATTTTAAGACTACACAACATGGCTACTCTAACTATAATTTTAAGACTCATATAATTAACTAATTTTTGGGTTATAGCCTTTAACTTTCTAAAATATCGGGTTTGTGTATGCTTTTATAATTTAAACAAGTTGTACTCAATGGACTTATATATACTATATGGGGTTTGTTAACTAGAAAATAGCATATGTTACAGTGATCTTTTAAATGGTTTACTTGTTAAAGCTAAAATAGGAAGTTGCATGGTGCCCTGCCTATTTCCAATAGAGTGCATATCACTAGCCAAGCGAACCCAATCTCTAGAATGATCTAAATGTGAGTTAAGTCATGAATCAATCATTTGGTAATTTTAATATCATTGTCTTTTTAAGACCTTGGTTGCATTCTACCATAACCACTATTTAATTCATCCTAAAAACATCTTTACCATATAAACTTCTCTATTGATCTCTTAGCCCAGAAACATTTCTACTTTTCATATTAGAAGCTTCTTTTATTTTGATATTGTCCCCACCTACATAATTTTAAAATGATTTGAGTGGTGGAATCCACTGGAGTCTTTTCCCATCATTTAATCAAAGAAATATGGATCCTTTTACTGGATATTTTGATCTCTAAATTATTATTGGAATGTAGTCTCTTGCACAAACTAATTTTGTGTAAGACCTTATATCAACTTCTTGAAGATAGTTGAAGCTTCCCATCATGTGCAAGATGTTATGAAAACTTTATCTTCGGAATTCAACCAAGCCCAATCCATTATGTACGTTAAATGACTTGCACTATTAAAAAGATATACTTTAGTTTTCAAATTGGAATGACTTAATAAATCTCTTAAAAGTTCAAATTAATGGTTCCAAAAATGGATTTCTTGCCTTAGTGTAAAACCATAACAAGTTCTAAATCTAAGGATAATAGAAACTCATTCAAGAGCCTAGATTTCAAAGATCCCAACACTGATATCTCAAAGAAACGATAGGCACTTGATGAGTAGAGAGATCTACCAAAGGGACCTTCTCATAGTTGAAGAATAGAGATCCACCATAAGGACCTTCCCGTATACGAAGAATAGATATCTACCAAAGGAATCTCTAATTCTTTATTCAAAGGAAGAAGAGAGATCTACCATAGGGATCTCTAATTTCTTAGATAAAAGGAAGTGGAGAGATCTGCCAGAGGAACTTTTTCTAGTTCATAAACCAAGAAAGTCACAAAGAGTGATTTCTAAGAGAGGGAAAAAGAGTGATCTACCAAAAGGCCCTTCACAAATACCTTACTTAGAGGAACAACCAAGAATTCCTAGTAGATAAATTTTCAGAATCCAAAAGAGATTATAGAGAACAAAATTTTGTATATAAGAGAATGGTTTAAGGATGTCCCTTTAATAGGAACCCATGTTCATATTTGGACAGTAAAGAGTGCATGTGTGAAATCAATGCATTTAGTCAATAAGGAGTCCTAATTGAAACCAATGTATCTCATTGAGTCTAGCTAGGAAACCATTGTATGTGAATAGTAAAAAAGTCTAGATGAAAACATTGCGTATAAATAGAAAGAAGTCCAAGTGGGAAGCTAATGTACTTTATTAGATCCCAGTGAAAAACCAGTGTATTTGAGTAGTAAGAAGTTTTGGTTGAAAACCAATATATTTGTACAGTTAGAAGTCCGGGTGGGAAATAGATTTAGTTTCCTTATTCATTTAGTATACAATTTCTAGTTCCTTATTGCATAGAAACTATCTAGCACCTTTTGTGCTTGAATGGATCCCACTATAGTATTTTGACTTGAAACAAATTCTAATGATTATGCTTCCAATTACGTTTATGAGATATTCAATAAATCATGTAATACAACACATTATGAGTTGTCACTCATTCTGCACAATCTTTGAATGGATTTTACATAAGCTAAAGTGGACCTATAATTTTTAAGGAGATTAGCTAGATGGGGTTTGACTATGAATTCCAACAAAAAACCCTACCTGTATTTTTGTTTACTCATAGTTTTCCATATTGTACTTTAATAATTTATAATATTCTAATTATAGTATACTAGCAGTGTACTGAATGTGATATACCAGATTGCTAAAGAGGCCTTATGAAAAAGGATTAATACAAAACAACAATTATAAAACTAAAAGAGTCCAATTACCAAGCAAAGCACTTTTCCAAAGTGTAGATGTAGAGTATTAATTGCTAGTCCCATGCCAAATAGATATTTCATAGCCATATTATAGTTTCAAAAAAAAAAACCACCATTTTCTCTCAAAAACTAAACATTGTTTTTTTTTTATGAAGGGTATTGTGATATCCAATCAATAAAAAAATGGTGTCAATAGAGTGGGTTTGTCATTGTCTGCCAAATTAATGGATTGAATCATGCCAATGTGGCATATGTAGTCCTCACAAAGTATATTTTTGCTTTGAGCAAGCAAGTGCACTTATTAAAAGCATTTTTTAGACTAAAAATGTGTAAAAATCATGTATCAACATGTAGCAAACTATAATGGTCATATTTCTAGCCAAACTATAAAGAATTTGCAAAGCACATGTAGCACAGTGACTATAAGGAGAAAAGGATCTTTCTTTGTTAGAATATTTATAGTATGAAATTCCAAAAGCATGCCTACAATTATATTGAAGTATACATAATATTAGGTTATATTTTGTGATTCTTTGAATCCTAAATGGATTTTAGACAATGTTCAAAAATCTTGTGGTCATGTTCAAATTAGATCCATCTGAAGCCGAAGATTTGGATCCACTCTATCCATCAGATCACAACGTTGGCTCCATGTACTATTTTAATCAGATTGGATCTTTAGGCTCATCAGACTGTCGAGGTCATTGAAAGCCAACAGATGAATGGCTGGTATCATTCAATATGTTGTGCTCTTTTGAAAAGAAAAGAACGCTTATGCTTGGAACCTGTATTGACAGTGAAAATATCTTCCATATACATAAAAAGCCATGGAATGCATCATATCGGCATTGCGTAGAACAAAAGGCCAGCTTAATAGCGTATTACTAAAATTACATGGACAAACCTTGATCAATCAGAAGCCAACTGCTTACAGAAGATGTATAGTAGAGAAAGCTGAACAAATCTAAATGATTGCTCATATTGCAGTCTTCCAGATACATGTAGAGCTACTTGTTCCATTGTCGGCATTGATTTAGTAGGCCTTGTCTTTCTCATATAAATTTATGTGGCCTTTCTATACATTCGCTGTGCACCAAATATCCTGTGTTGGAAGAATGTAAGCCTTTGATTTATGGAGGCATTATTGACGAACTTATAATGCTGTGTTTTATATTTGAACTCTTCAATTTAAAGCAAGAAATTAGAGACAGAATTTTCATATGGAGTTAAATTAGTACATGACTCATCCATGCTATGCCTACTGGACACACACACACACACACACACACACACACACAGAGACTCAAATCTTGGTATTAAATTTGCCTAGCAAGCTTTAGATCCCATTAAAAATGTTGCTTTTCTCCCCCCAAAATGATGTCAAACTACCTGTCGTATCTACAAGTGGAGAGGCAAATAGAACCCAACTTCCATAAAATGTGAGTTCTCCCCCAACTTTGAATATGAAATTCAAAGGGATCAAATAAGAAATGATACTCTAAATCATCTAAAGATAATAAAATATACAATCAACCAACATTTATCAAATTTGAAAAAGAGTTAGAAGAAATGGTTCAATCCTCTTAATTCTCGAATTGAGGTATAAAAAAGGGGGCTGAGTATCTAGCTTTGTGTAATTCTTTCTTTGCAACTATTTTTGTAATAGATTTCATGTCATGCAAGGATAACCAAAATAAAATAAAATTCTATTGATATGAGACAGATAGAAAAAAAGATTAAATGAATAGATGAACTAGCCGGATCTATGAAATTTTGGGATTCCAACCAATCGAATGGTTTTTGTTGGGACTCAACCAACAAACAAGGGGTCAATTTTCAAGACTTCAAACTAAGACTACTTAAGGAGGCCCAAAAGAATAGGAAGAGTCCTTTGTCTTATACACGAGTTAGAATGTAATAGCATAGATATGTTTAAATGGTATACAGACTCAGTTTTATTAAAGGCACTACTTTCTTCAATTTGCTTTCTTCTACTAGCTGTTAAAGGAAAACTAATATGGAGACTGAATAATGTGGCAACCGTTTGCCGTTCCCAGTGTTGCCATGGCAAAACATTGTAGCTAGAAGGTTACCTAGAGGATTATGATCAGTTGCTGGGACAGATTTTTGTGCACTGCTCATACATAACAGACCCACTAAGTCAATAGTTTGGACTGCTAAAATGGGTTTTCCCCCTATGCAAAGTATCTGTACACTAACACTCCAGAAACAGATGGCAGGATTATAAACGTCTTGGTTCAGCTTAAACTGGCTTAGACTAGAAACAAGGGAAGGGAATATCCATGGAGATAATAGGAAGGGGAACAAAGTTGACTGAATCTACATGTGACTTCTCACTTGTCAAACTAAATGATAGTTAAACGAGCAAATTTACACTTACATCTGATTACTGGATTCTAAATTAATTATGGTAATCAATTTACTCTTGGATTTTAGTTTATCTGATTTACTTGGTCCCACAGACTATAGATATGATCCAAACAATTAGACTAAGATCCATTAATCTATTAAGGATGTGAATTTTCTACCAAATAAAGAAGAAAAAATGAATGTATCATACCCTGGAGACCTAGGTTTTTGAATAAGAGAAGGATTCAGTGGTTAATAAATCATTGAGAAAGGGGAGGATTCATTGCTATCTTGAGACACATCTATAACAATCTTAACAATAGCTACAATAATATAAACCCACAACTTCAGCATTATCCACACCAGGATCGAGTAGGGTCAATTGGCTTTAAAATATAATTCTAAGACCTAAGCATGTACATGATCTAGTCGGGGATAGAATTAGCAAAGTAGTAATAGAAAATGGAGACTGTTTAAGATAATAACACAGAGATCTAGCCAAACACAGAGATCTAGCCAAACAGTCGACTTTTTGGACCCATTTGGAGAAATCACGTGCCATTACCTATTTTCCAGTGAAAGGGGAGCCTTTGCGCAATGTTAAAAGTTGTCGTCGTGTGACTTGAGGTCACGGGTTTAAGGCGTGGAAGCAACCTCTTGTAAAAATACAAGGTAAGGCTGCATATTATAAGCTCTTGTGGTCTGCCCCTTCCATTGATCCTGCATAGACGAAAGCTTCATGCACCAATGCTGCCCTTTACCCATTTCCCAGTGAACCTTGAGTAAAAATTTTAAGGATCAAGGATCTACAATCATCTCATCAAACCTGTAGCTTACCAATTAGATGAGTGGATTCAATCATGTCCATATCGTGCGAGTATGGATCCAAGATATAGCTGTTACAGAAACAGCATGACAGCAACCAGGTCTTAAGCTTTTCCCTGTAAAATAACATCCCTTGAATCCCTTTAACAGCAACTGGTGACTAGCTTAGGATTTTAAAAACCCCTTGAAATGGACCAAAGGACCGACAAGGTGTGATTATGGAAGATTAATCTGAAGTTAATTTACCGAGAAGAGACAGCCACCACATTCAAGCCCATAACCTTCTCTATTCTTCATACCATTTCCCCTCCATGCGTTGTGTTTCTTTACTCACCATCTGTTCCTGTTCTTCTCTTTTTCCATGCATTTTTCGCAGCCATCAAGGCAAACCCTTACATAGCTGTACTTTCTATCTAAGCATCTACGTGTTGTTGGCCTTATTATCCTCTTGTTTTTGGCAGGCAAAGGTTGCAATGGACAGTGTGTGCTGTGCTTGCACGAGGCCGACCATCACCTCAATGCCTGTGCTCTTTTTTAAGCCTCTTTTTAGGTAATCTAGGTCACACGGTTGGCCCTTTGGATTTTGAGCATTTTATATTTTGCAGCTATGCAACCTTTGTACGACTTTTTGTCACCTCGGGCAAGGTGGACTTTGACAGTTTGACCCATCTTTTTCCTAAGTGAGAGAAAGTATTGATTGTTGGGAGAGTAGATTGGTGTATATGGTGAGTTCTTCTGATGATCCAAACTGCTTATCTTCTTGATCTTTTCTTTGACAGGCCATGCCCTGAAAATTACATCCATTGGATTATTCTGGCCTTCACTATTATAAGTTGTAAAATGAATAACCAACAGTCACCCACCGATTTCACAGCTCGGAACAGACAAAGCTGGACCGTTCAATATTACCTATCTAGATTGTGGTAAATTAGTAATCTCGTTGAATGTATAAATAAAGGAACAAAAGAGAAGTACGTGAAACATGTGAAATTTTGAGGTGGAAAAGCGAATTTTAGCGGCGGTTGGAATTGCCGCCAAATATCCGTCACAAAAACTTTAACTAGCAGACATTTGCATATAAATCATATAATCGCACATCATGTGCATATGTCACCTATTAAATATGTCAAGAGTATTATCAATAGAGGAATGCTGGTATAAAGCCAGATAGAGCCCCAACAACGGGAAAGAGCCTCTACTTTTCATGATAGACTCCACATACATTGATCCAAGTTGTTCAACATACACACTTAAGTTTAGACATCTCATGATCAAAAAATCATTTTTTAAAAATATTCATGATATAAGATGGTTTTCCATAACTTTCTTATATGAAATTTTTATAAGAAGGTTATGCGAAAACCGTCTTATATTATTATAATATATAAGATAGTTTCTCATAACCATCTTATATAATTTTATATAAGACGGTTGTATTAAAACTGTCTTATAAAGCCCAAATTTTAGCGGTGGTATCTAGCAAGATAGAATCACCATTGCTTGGATGCTAATGACTTTCTGCAAATGATTCCTGAATCATGAGTATCCAAACTTAAGTGTATCAGAGGAACAGCTTGTGTCAATGGTATGTGAGGCCCATCGTGAAAGAGCGGAGGTGCTTCACCATTGCTAGGGTGCTAGCTCGCTTTATACCAGTATTCCTCTCATTAGAATATAATTGTTTAAATTCATTCGTTTTCTCTCACCTTAAAAAGAAAAAGAAAAAGAAAAAGAAATCATTCGTTCTTTCTCTCTTTTAAAGGATATCTATTAATGCACTTTAGATAGAAGACACTCTTTCCATTTTTAAGGAAAGAAAAAGCATTTTCTCTTTAAAACGTACATATTAATGCAGTTTGGGAAAAACCAAAGGTCATTTACCTTTCAAGATGGACGGATTTACAAAATGCAGAACAGGTAAGTTAAAATGAAGAGTGGGATAGCAGGTTTATAAATATCAAGAAATAGAAGGGATAGAGGAGAAATGACTTTTACTCATGGTCTAGGTAATGCATCCTTCACTAGTCACTAATAAGTCTCATGTTAATCTCTGCCTTAACTCTCTTTCTTTCCAACTAACACACTTGTGCGGTGCAAATGGCTACCAATCTGTACTATATAAACACCCCTCATATGATAGTAGAAGGATCTATTTAGTGGGTGTATGACATATATATGGAAAACAGGCGAGAGGGTGTTTTGAGAACAGGCATAACGGTATTTGGGGAAAAGATATTCTGTAGAGAAGGATTAGTCGGCAAAATAAAACTGCTGCTAATGTGAAAATACAATTCTAGTGGGTTCTTACAGGCAAGATATGCCTGCTGCTAAATGTGAAAAAAGGACAACTCCAGTGCAAGAAGCTCTCACTTATGTTAAACGTGAAAATTTACTATTAAATATGTATGTTCTAATATCACATATGCATGTGCACTTCTTCGTGACTAACATATATAAAACGTTTACTAAAACTCCAAAAGAAAAGCTTACACCATGACTAACGACAATTAGAAAGATAGTGTCGAAGGCAATTAGCATGACTAGGCTAGGTATGGCATAAATTTCCCAATGTGTGTGAATTTTTAAATTGTGGTTTTCTTTCCTGGTCTGCTTACATTTTCAACAAAAAACTAAAGAGAGTGAATAATTCGATTATTCTTAACAACGAAGCTTCAACCAAGGAGAATACTTAACCATCTAAGTTCTATTTTGGGCAAATTGTCCTTACTTGAGAGGTTTAGTAGGTGATTTAATTAGGTGATTCTTATACCATAGGGTGTTTGAGCTAGTACTAATTTTTGCATCTACAACTACGCACGTCAGGGTAAGTTCAGGAGTAGGGGTAACATTTGATTCTTGAAGAGCCAAATCAACAGTCTCACATGCGACGTCAGAAACTAATGTTCCAGAGGAAGGCTAAATGGATGCTCCATGGAAGAGAGTACAAGCGAGCACTTTTCGCTGCAGCCCTCTTTTGCTTGATCTAACTCTTTCATATGATGCTCCTGCTTTGATGTCTATTAGGACGAAAAGTGTGTAAATTGGATGATTGTAGCAACTAAAAAGTTGTACTTGGAAACAGAAGGTTTAGAAACTCTGAAGAAACAGCGGTCTAAATTCTATTCCCCGATCAGATCCAATGAGCATGATCTTTAACCATCTAGACAACCACATCTGGGGCAATCAGATGAGGGTTGGATCATGCAAATGTGAGCCACTTTGCAGAAGTCCTCTTATCCTATGAATACTAACGTCAATAGAAAAGAATTTATATGGTTTGGTATTCTCCTTGTTCCACATTATATGGAAGATGTAAAGAGCAAGAGAAAGTTGACATGGACTTGACAGTGTGGGACAACGAGTTAAATTGACTTAACCTGAGTGGGAAACCGAATTGGGTACATTGTATCATTTCTTGTATTTTTTCTTGTGTTTTCGTCCTCTCAATGTAGGCATCTTGCAGATTTGCTCAAATCTTTACGTGCTTTTATGTTCGAAACCTTGAATCTCTAACTGCAATATGCATGTGTGATGTCCATCACCCCTTCTCAGATGTAGGAGAACTACTAAGATGGATATATCAAGGAGTTAGTAATTCATTTGAGTCCAAGTTTGATGAAGAGTCAACAATACAACTAATTCTCTCTCTCTTCTTCTTCTTCTTCTTCTACTTGTGAGAATGTTGAACACACTGACAACCCATGAGTACCTGGAATCTGCAACCTACTAGGTAACATGGGAGAGGCCATTCTTGCGCAACTGTACCAGAAGACATCTGCTCCTGCTACCTCTCTTTACCAGAAGTGTTATCAATTGTGAGCTGCAAGATGTCAGCATTTTGATCGCTGAAGTTCATGATTCTTGAGGATTTTTAACAGTTGCTGCATAATAGTGGTAATCTGACCAAGCAATCATGTTAATTTCGAGCCTGATTTAAACATGTGAAGGAAAGAGAAGCTTTGACAATCATATCTAACAAATTTTTTGTCGACAAAGTGAGGGAGATAGTAATCACTAATTCTATTGCCACATATTCTATGAGAAACCCGAGGGACTCCCTTAGGGGAAGGAAAATTTCTCGTCGAGTGCAACATCCATTTACTCGAAATCTGAGCAACTCGCAAAATCCGTTCTTTAAGAACCAGATAGAATACACTAGCATACAATCATGTTGATGGAAATTGGGTTACTTTATGTATAGCAAACATGTTAGCCTTCCGCAAGTAAATACATTTCCTCCAGTCCAGTGCTGACAAAATTTTCCACCCTGTGGCACTAGAAAATTCTCACATGGAGAAGATCATACTACAATTGTTTTTACAAGGAGATATACTGTGAGGGGTATTCTGCTTTTGTTCTCCCAGTAGTGATGAATTTTTTCTCTTAATCAATAAAACTCTATATTGCCATTACATGAGAGAGAGAGAGAGAGAGAGAGAGAGAGAGAGAGAGAGAGAGAGAGAAGAAAACCAATCCTTCCGCGCCGGATGGGCATTATCTCCCTATACTGAATGGAAGAAAGATCTGTCCTTTTATTCCCCCACCACGGTGAAGCATCACCACTTCCACGTATTGGTCAGCTTCGTGCTCCCAAGCTGAAGGTGTATATAGGATCTACAAGAATACCAGTCTACTAGGCAATTTGCTGGCACACCACAACCTCCCCTTTCAATATATGCCCAAATCTAAAGTACAAAACCTTTCTTTCAAGACTGATATATCATCATCATCATCAAGACTTTATCCCGATTTGGGGTCAATCGAATCTTGTTTCTTCATTCCCCTCTATTAAGTGTCATGATTTATTTAGTCTCAAAGCTTTTAAATCTTTTCTCACCAATTCTATCCACGTTCTTTTAAGCATTCCCCATTCCCTTTCGATACTTTGAGTATCGACTTGGATAGCCTCACTCCTTCTGAGTGGTGCTCTTTTTGGTCTACATTGGACATGGTCAAACCATTTAAGTCTAACCTCTCTCATCTTGTTACCTATTGGTGCTACTCCTAAGTTTTCTCTATTTTTTTTATTTTTAATTATATACTTTCTTATCTTACCACTCATCCATCTCAACATTTGCATTTCAACGACACTAATCATATGTACATGTTATTCCTTAACTGCCCAACACTCTGATCCAAAGAGCATAAGTAACCTTATTGTCATCCTATAGAATTTTTCTTTCAATCTAAGTGGTAATCTCCGATCACACAAAATTTCATAGGTGCATCTCCATTTGTTCCAACTCCCTTTTAACGAATATCCAAACCCTTCTTTACAAGTTTAATTTATTGCTCAGCCTTTAACGCACACAATACATTTTCTCAACCACAAACAAACCCTTTACTGCACATCTCCCACATCTCTATGCCGTTCACTCATTATTCCCTCATTATATTCATATTCACGTGTGTTCTGTACATTATAAATCCCATTAAAAGGGACCCTCAGTTAAACTCACTGACCCGTGAATATAAAAGGGGACTGACTATAGAGGCTTTCCACTCGTGTATTCTTCACCTTAGAAGCAATCAATGGGCATTGGGGTGTTACGTTTATCTTGCCTCCCATCAATGGGTCCTCGAGTGCAAAGTCTATCGTGCCTCCTCAGGCTCCTTTCTACCTTCTCTTCCTCCATTTTTCTCTTGGACAAGGAAGAGATGGCTCTGGCAGACAGCACCTTCCTCACTAGTTGCTTCCACTTCCCATCATCTCCTTTCTTTTTCAGCTGCGTTTGCAACTTGAATTGCCTGTTCATACAATAGCAAAAGAACAAGGTCAGCGGACAATCATCTTGAGAGGAACGGAATAATGTATTTTAGTCATATGCACTGAATGTTCGGTGTAAATGATTCGGATGGTCGCCACACAGTGGTAGACCCATCATCTGCAACTTGATGCCTTAGTTTTGAACTTCTCCCTAGGAACTGAGGCAATCAGAGAGGTTCAAGAAAGTAAAGTAGGTTGTCTGCAATCGAAAGGATCCTTAAATATCACAGTATCACCTTTTGTTTGGTAGCCATGGAAGACAAGATTGCAGTGACCTCACCAAAGAATAAAGGTTTGTGCAGGAATAGCATATGTAGTAAGGTTCCCTTCAATCATCTTCAATCCCTTCTAAATTTCTAAAGCGAATGAAAGCAACACTTCCTGTAAATGAAAACAACGCTTCCTCCAATAGAAGGCCAAGTGATTTTCATCCTTGACAAGACCTGACACCAGCATCTCGTGGACTTTCTTGGCTTAGATTCAGCCCATCCATAGATATTTTGGGATGCCCAAGTCATTTCTTAATATATTTTCAGATATTATGGAAACCTGGGTTAAATTTGCAGTGTAAGGGAGAGTAAGGGCGTATTTAAAAGCTGTCTTGATCCGTGTTGGTTGTCACAGACAATCCATGCACAAATCGTGACCAAATGACTTCTGTACCTACAATTCAATGTGTAAGATTCTAGATATACTAAAAAAAAGGGAAGTTTAAGCTATACCTGCAGATGGGAATTCTGCATGGATCTCCCTCTGGTTGGTCGCAGATGGAGGCATGGAGTCGAAATAGTTGCCACATTCTTTTGCAGTGGGTGCACCCGCCGCGGATTTTCTTTTGGCAAGTGGCAAAGTGCCGGATAAGTAGCTGAAGGTTCTTGCAGGTTTTGAAATTGTTGCAGGGCTTGCTCTTGTTGGGTTCTTTGTCACAGGGGCTTATATCCGTGCATCCTTCTGTGAATATGTGCTGGAGGCAGTCCATTGCTTCACTCAGTTGCAGATATATGCTTTGGTGGTTTTTGTTTCTGAGCCTCCGTCTCTGCCTCTGTAGATGAAGAATAAACAGGATAAGCATTCGTTTTTGACATTCTAAAATAAACTCGTGATATTACCAATCAGACAATAATAAATAAATAAAATGCTACTTGGGACTGTGTGATCACAGGATAAGATGGCCAAGTGGGCTTTGCAAGTGGTGGATCTTTTTTTATGATAATCAGTCAAGTGGTGGTTAACTTGCCAAGTGGTGGTTTAATTTTAGTATTGTTCATCTTTTGATGGTGCAGGAAATAAGGATTAACAACTACCAAAACCGGACAACATAAGCTAAACCACCCAATTGGCACAGAAACTACATCTTCACAAGAAAACCTCATACTTCTAACCTATAAAGCCCTTCTATCAATCTAATTCATAGCCAAATGATGGGCAACAACCCAAACACTGCACCTATCAGAGGATCATAGCCAAGTGAAGAAAACAACCATTAACAACTACCTTGACCGGATAACATAAGCTAAACCACCCAATTGGCAGAGAGAAGTATCTCTTCACAAGACAAGAATAAGAAACCTCAAACATACATTTTTAAAATAGAGAGACATTATTGTTTCGTGCAATTTTCAGCATGACGTTAGGATTGTCAATCGTTCTCAATCGGGATTGAATTCATGTATTTCACAACCTTCACCACTGGATCCCAATGAGTTGAGATCTCAATCCAACAATTGTTTGGATCATGTCCTTGGTGTTTAAATCTAATTCATTCAAAATCGAATCTGATCCAGACCGATATACTATAAACAGGAGAAAATAGAAATACT
This sequence comes from Warburgia ugandensis, assembly GCA_035236585.1. Lineage (NCBI taxonomy): Eukaryota > Viridiplantae > Streptophyta > Magnoliopsida > Canellales > Canellaceae > Warburgia > Warburgia ugandensis. The sequence continues at coordinate 80,025,776 of CP141130.1, forward strand.
GAGTGTCATAGAAGTGAAAGTAGATACTTTCCCTTTTCAACATGTAATGTCTTCTTAGGCAGCTAAAACTGATAAAAAATATTCATTCCATTTGGCCAGACACAATTTAATCGGTTCACACGCCCGTCATCGAGTTCAAAGCTAACCCGATGAGCCATCACCCATCAGAGGATCCAAATGAGACCCCTCAACAAGATACACTAAGAACGTTAATATACTGAGCATTGGTTTGTTATACCGCGTTCCAACTTGTAAGTTCAAACGCGTTTACGCATTCTTGGTTCCGAGTCACCCAAGCAAATACCACAAAAGGACCAAGAAAATACATCTTCACCGTGAAAGTTCTTTTCTATGGCAGTCGGCCACCGACTAGCCACCGCCTATCCGTGGTCCACACCTTAGATAAGTACAAGTGGGTCGAGCTCAGTACGCTTCAGATTGCTCTAGCGCATGGCCTATCTAAGATGGACCCGGAGAACCAACGGTTAATATTGAAGAAAGATGGGTCCCACCAACATTTTTTACCGCCGTAAAGAGAAGGAAAGAAGAGAAAGGATTGAAGATTACCAATTCGGCTTCATCGATGAATTGGAGTAGCTCCAGCTCTAACCAAGGGTCGTGATCTTGCACGAATTTCCAACCTTCGGTCTTTTCGACTTGCTTGAAATCTTTGGAAATCATCTTCATGCATCTCACGTAGAGGGACGATGCATCACACATCCTGGCCAACTGCAGAATATCCACCACATTCTCAACATTCACCACTTCTGCCAGCCTTCTTGTACACATTTGCTTGAGCGATGTTACCAAATACACATGAGACAGAACTAGCAGATGGATCCCATACTTCTCCATGTCTTCATCTAACAATCTGCAGCACACAAAACAGTCCTTTTATCAATTTTAATTCTTTTCTCAGCTGAATATCTTAAGGTAATTAACATTAGAATTTCATTTTATTTAAAGAAATTACTTTTCTTTTTCCTTTTTGCAAACGTGAGGCGAAGGGGACGTTCAAAGACTGATATGGGTAAAAAGGAAAAGCTTTTATTGGGTTCGGCTCGGATGAATTTGAACATACTATCCAGGTGAGTTTGTATATGCATGCAGTAGGACGTAGATACAACAAGCTTGGTTGATCATTTCATACATGAAGGGAATAGAGAAAAAGAAATGAATTTGTTGCGGAAAAAGAGGATTTTTGTCATAAGAAGAATCATTCACTTTTCGTGTAAGGTCGCCCTTTCTTTTAAAAACTCTTTTTTTTTCTTTATTAAATTTTGTTTCCTCCCAGATCTCTGGGTTGAACTAGGGGAGGAGATGCCAGTATCAAATATAATAGAAGGAAGAAACAGCAGCAGTTTTGTAGGTAGAGGCTTTCAAGCCGTTTATGGAATCAACCGACGGCTTGGATCACCAGGTGCTGTTTGACGACAAAGACCGTAGGAACAATCAACCAAAGACGGATTCTTCTTTAGCATAGAAACAGAACAGTCTCCCCTCTCTCTCTCACACACACACGCACACACACCTGGAGGAGTAAAGGTATCGAACAAAGGCGATGACCGCATTGCAGGGTACGCCAAGAATCGGAACAACATCCTCTGATTCGCAGCGACGGCGTGGCTGAATCAGGATATTCTCCAGCACCGGCGAAGCTCTCGCCTATAGTTTCCACCAAAACATCAGAAAAACAGAGAAAACAACCGTCAGATCTCGTCTACGTAATCTCACTCTGCTTAATTCTGTAAAAATTATCCCAATTTTACAAGATCAAGATCACAAACCAGAAAACAAAAACACAATTTCTCAAACAAAAAGCAAAGAAAATTAAGATCTCCGAACAGAGCACAAACAAGTAGGAAAATTTATCCTTCATTTTTATCTTCTCAATTAGAACAACAATCAGATCAGAATGACATTTACAAACACAAAAGAACACAGAAAATCTCAACGAAGTGCTAAGAAACTGTACCAGAAGATCAAGATCGACAAGCCGAGAGCTCAAATGAATGGAATTTGGATCAATGAAGAAAAATATGCATTGATAAGAATCAACTACAACAGATCGAACAGGCTCACTAACTCGAAAATCAAACAGAAATCCTAAGAACAGCTCAGAATCCATGAAAATCCTAAATACAACAGAGAACGCAGAAGATCTCAAACGTAATGCTGAGAAGAAAATACATTCGTATCAAATTCTCGATTCAATCAAAGAAACAGAACAAGCCGAGATGACGTACCAGAACGAAAGAATGTGCAGGAATTCTCAGACCGCCGGAGGTGACGATCCGTACGTCAGCGTCGGAAACTACATCCATGGGAAATACGGCTCGCTTTTCTTCCATTGTATTCGTTTTCTCTTAGTCTACCTCGGGAAGTAGGGGTCCGTATTTATAGTCGAGAGGGTGAAAATATTTATTTTTATTTTTCTGCTATTATCTTAAAAATGAGGTAAAAGAGGATTATGGTTGGGATTTTTATTTTCCTTTTTGGGTTTTTTGTTTTTTTCTGTTTTTATTAATTAGTTGGGTTGGTCTGACGTGGAGGATAAAATGCCCCGTCAGTAAGGAGTAAGGCCGGTTAAAATAAGCGGCTCTTGGTGCGGAGAATCTGCCGCGTGGATTTTGCCACCCTAGATATTTTATCCTGTTTTCTTCACGTTTTTCATTTTTCTCATTCTCACTTCTCGGTTTTTTTCCATTTTTTATCATTTCTATTTCTTTACCTTTTCTGTCAAGATAATTGGGACTTAGATTTTGATGATCTGAACCGTTCATCTTGTTCATCTTTTACTAGATTTGTGAGACAGTAAAATTCATGATCGTTGAATGATATTAGCTATTAAATTTCATATGTTAAAAAACTACTAGTTAGAGGCATCCAATGAGCATGATGTTTTTCCGACAGCCTAAATAGAAAATTTTGAACAAGATGAATAGGTCAGACCATTCAATCAGCAGACTTAGCTAAACAATTCTCATAATAAAATGTAATCCGTTGATTTTTTGTTAGACTATATCTCCTAGATTGGAATTCGATTGGAATGGGACCAAACTTTAGATTTCTCAATGACCTTCTCCCGAGCTATGTCATGTTAAATACTAACGGCCAGGATCTTTTTGGTAATTTTTGTGATTAAGGGCGAGAAAACGACGTGAGATTAATAGTGAGTTTGTGGAAGCCAGGCAGGAGAGTTTGTTTCACCCAAAAAAATATCCATCGTCCAAGTGCTTTTCGTCTGATTTGTGGTGACGAGTTAAGTGGGGCCTACAATGACTTGCATGCACTAACAAACCAGGCAAAATCCTGGCCGTTCAGATTTTGTTGGCTTGTGAAAATCGCACTAGAAAGAAAGAAGATAGGTACGTAGGAAATGGCTAAACTAAATTGAGGCTGTGAGCCCTTCTCTCGCTTTCTGGCAAGAGAAGTGCCACGTGGACTTAACAGACGACTAATACGTGTACACCCGTCCGTTCATTGTCGGTGTCGAATGATCTTAATTTACAGCTTAGTCCACTGATTTTTTTGTTGCGCCAAAGTTCTCCTATATATATATATATATATATATATTGAATTTTATGTGATTAAGAGGTTTCAATTAAATTTAAAAAAAAATCTTATATAATGACTGCAATGGTAGCTATATTTTATTAATCATAATTTTGTGTAATTAATGAACAACATGTACATAAGATAAGCATAATTAAAATGAGGATGATGAGATAGATGAGTAATGAGACAAAAAATAATAAAATTATAAATAAAAATATATTAGAAAACTTAAGAGTAATACTAATAGATAATAAGATGAGAAAGAATAGATTTATATGGTTCTAACATGTTTAACAAAGATAAAAAACGATATCAATTAAAAGGAGTAAACCAATTCAAGTTGAAGCTTCGAAAGAGCAAATGGAAGGCCCAAATGAAAGTATATAAAAGTAGTGAGAAAATAATTAAAAAAATTTGAACTAAACGAGGACATAATTATATATATATGAGAATATTAATTTCAGTAAAAAATTATAGGTGCAAAGTGCAGGTGACATTTGATTAGCCAAGGAAAAGGTTCTAACTGCTATAATCTTTTCTAGCCAATCAAACGTCACCTGCTCCTTACATCTGCATGGAACAATTGAAATTAAAAAAAAAAAAAAAAACACACACACACACACACACACACACACACACACATATATTTCGGGGAGAGGTAATTTCTACAAGGAATTACTGCCGTTTCCTCTAACTTTTTTTCAAGCAATCAAATATCACATGCTCCCTACACCTGCATTAAATAGCTGAAATTAACACATTATACACATACACACATATATAAAGGGAAGCCCCATTGCACGAAGCTGCATTGGGGCTACCCTTTATATATGTGTGTGTGTATGTGAGTAATGTGTTAATTTCAGCTTATGCGGGGTTCGGAGAATGGGTGGACCACAAGGGCATCTTTTAAATATTATTTCTCTATTTGCATGAGAGGATGAAAATTTGCCAGCACAATCTCACATCATTTTTGCAGACTTATTCTAATGCTGGAAGGCTCAGATCTTGACTACTAAGGATAATCTTTATTCTAATGCTGGAAGGCTCAGATCTTGACTACTAAGGATAATCTTGATTACGCCATATTTGGTAAACTATCATCCATTGTTCGCGTTGAGAATAAGCTTGAACACTTTATATCTTTAGAATATTAGCATAACCACTGATTTAATTAAACCTTAATTACCTTGTAGGATAAAAAAGGCAGTCTCGGTGCACGAAGCTCCCGCCTATGGGGGGTCCGAGGAAGGGGCGGACTACAAGGGCCTATAGTAGACAGCCTTATCTTGCATTTTGCAATAGGCTGATTCCATGCCTTGTACCTGTAACCTCAAGGTCACATGACGACAACTTTTACCATTACGCCAAAGCTCCCCTTCGAAATCAATATACAAAGCTCCCGCTTATGCGAGGTCCGGGAAAAGGGCAGGCTACAATGGCCTAAAATAGGCAGCCTTAACTTGTATTTTTGCAAAAGGCTAATTTCACGCCTTGAACCTGTGACCTCAAGGTCACATGGCAACAACTTTTACCTTGTAGGATCAATTGCCAATATACAACATCAACTGCAGATACATTCTACAATTTGGGACTCAAACTCTAAAGACAAAAGAAAATTAATTTCTTTTTTTTATTATCTTTGGTATAATTTAATTTGAAGCATAAAATACTTTCTACGGATAATTTTTTTTTCTGTGAACTTATATTTCTGCCCATTTTCTACCAACCGGCTCTAATTAACCAGAAAAATGTAAGAAGAAGCTGATTTCACTTTATTACTGTTGCACGGAATGTGATTCTACAACGTGAGAATTCATTTCCAGGTGAAGTAGGTGAAAGCCACCCACAATTTTCTTTTCTTTAGTAGATTGATAGAGATGAACATTGAAGAGGAACCTTAGTGCAATGGTAAAAGTGACCTTAAGGTCACATGTTTAAGACATGAAAATAGTTTCTTGTAAAAATATAATATAAAGCTGCCTACTATAAGTTCTTGTGGTCCGCCTCTTCTCTAAACCTTACATAGCCTGGACCTTCGTACACCAGGCTGCCCCGTTCACAGAGATAAACATTAGACGGCCCCCGGCCACCAAGACTATTTTTTATTACAAAGTTACGACATACCTCTAAATGGAAGGAATATGCTCTCCCACCAGCCATGGGATGACACGATTGCTTGTTAAGGTGCGTGTGACGGTAGCATATTTGTTTATTTATTTATTACGTTGTAATCAATGAACCGCCCGAGCCCATCTTATGATGCATGCAAAGAGGTCCAACTTATGTTTGACGCAGCCAAATAGCAACAGAAACATTCTTTTATGGGCTATTAAGATTCTAGGATTGGCAATGTACCATAAAGATCAACGGTGGGGGGGGGGGTAGGATTGGCAATGTACCATAAAGATCAACGGTGGGGGGGGTCCACAATCTCAGTGGTGGTGTGAATCCCACGCTAAATCATGCCTTACTGACCAAAGTGTCTTTATTTTCGCGTGGGCGGATGGGTCTATTGGGTGGGCCCTATCATTATTATGCACACAATTCATCTGCTAGGTCCCACAAATGAATTGACCGTGGTCCAGAAACCTTGGGCCGGTTCATATAATCATTTACTATGACTGGCCTCTTAAGATAATCGAACCAAGACTCTTTTAGTCGACCATTAATTAATATAGATTTGCACGAATCAGATAGGAATGTGGCCACCTTACGATTTATTTCAAATTTTCGCAGGCTCCGATTTTGTACCTCAGACTTTAAACGCTATGATCATCGACGGGAATCCAGGCCAGCCCGATCCAATTAAGATGAAACCCAGATAATGAACGGTTAGATGGCTCAATTAGTACTTTGAGCCAACGGTAGGATATTGACTAGGAATGGATGAATACGTAACTCATTGCGTAAGAATCCAACCACGAGGAAAACGTTTTGGTTTAATGGAAGCGATCTTCCAATAATCTTGTAAACCAATTACGTTTATGTATTTCTTTATCTGCCGTAGAATATTCATTGAAAGGTGCGTGATGAATCGAAGGTTTGGGATCATCCCATCGTGGTGGGGCCCAATAAGTCGCTGCTAGGAAGGAGACTTGACTTTGACGCATCTTGCACCACTGCTTTGTGGGACCTCAGAGTCCGCAATTACAGGGATTGTATGGCCCACTAACATGCTGGACACAAAATGAACGGTCAATGTGTGGGCCTCATGGCACCATCAATCAAGGAAAAATCCGCTCCGCACGTCTTCTTAATGGCAGATGTACATGTTAATTAATATCAAATAAACGTGCTCGTTAGGAACTACTAAATGATTTTTTATTTTTTTTTTTCTGAAAGCAGTTTAAACACATCTTAAAGAAATTCTGACCATTGGTTGTAATAGTTCATGGATTCTGTACAATCATAGCGACTCAAACGTAAAACCTACCCACAAGTTTAGGGAGCTTCTAAAAAATGGAGAAATGCGGTAGTGGAGCACAGGGTGTAGAAGCCCACTTTTGCACGTAGGGACCCACCATTAGATGATCCGAACCGTTCATTTAATTGTTCTGGCTTTGGATGTCTAATCATCTAAAACACATGCAGAATAGGTGATTTTTAACGTCTTAAAGACTTTGTTTTTGGTCATTGAGTCTATATTATAGAACTTAGCATATTTTAGAATTATTCTTCTTCTTTTTTATCCACGACAGTAATAAGATGAACAGTTCAAATCATCCAATCCTATGCTCTTTATGAGAACACGTCGCAACTTCAGAGCGTCACGTTCTACTACAGCATACCTCAATTTACATCATGATAGAGATTGCTAATTCGTAGATACAATGGACCTCTATCTTTCTGTAGATTTTGTCACGATCGATCATTTCGTTGCTATCCTACTAGGGAGGTGTAGGTATGTGTTATGTGCATTAGGGGTCCACAACATATACCATCGTAAGGCTGGGCCATAAGATTTTCTTTTAATTTTAAGCAATTTTTAATTATTTATGGTCGATAGCAATATGGCAGTACCACTTATCTAGGACCACGTATTCTTTGAGGCTGTTTACACATCGATTAAAAAGCACGAGGCTTAATGATCCGTCGGGCTGCATAAAGAAAATTAAAAAATTGTAACAATTTAAATATAATATAAATAATGAATGAGGTTAAAGTCGCTTATAGACATGTGGAGTTATGTTACCGCTTGGCATGACTAATCACTTTGGCAAGATACGATGGTGCACGTGATGCAAAGAAGAAAATTTGATCAGGCTTAGTAGTCCAGTGTTGCGAAGCCTTGGATTCTTAACTAGGGTCACCTTGAAGCAAGTGTAAGGATATTACTACAAAGCAAATAATGGTCTGCACAACTTTCGGAGACTACGAAGGTTGCACCTACTCGTGCTTGTCAATGGCTGGTTGGTCTCTTAAATTGGAATCATTCCTCTATTATTCTTTCTGGGGAGGGTCGAGTTGGGATAGTACAGGTCAAATCAAATTTGGATATATAAAGGTTACACCTACTCAGCTCACAGAGTGGTATCTACTAGTCTAATGGCCTGTCGATGTCTAATTGTGAAGCTTTTATGAGGTATTATCTAAAACAGTAAGTTAAAGGTGAGGTTAATCGAAAATAGCTTAATCTACTAGGAAAGTAGGATATACCATTACACTTTATACATACGATGATGGTTGCATTTGCTGCTGCTTGTTATAAGTCATGGTATGTGGCGGTTCATGGGGTCTAGTTGCCAGCTCTTGTTGTTCTTTTACCTAGTTTATGAGTCTATATGTGCTCAAGGAATTTGAGGAGAGGATAGAGAGAGAGTTAGAGGAGTGGTGGCAAAACTCTTGATTGATCAACGCAAGTGAACTATGCTTAAATGATTTATAATAACTTGGCCGGTTCTTCGTTCAGCCCACAGCTCATTTCAAAATAGATTTCTTTTTCTTTTTTTCTTTTCTTTTTTTGTGGGAAAGTTTTTTCAAATAGAATTTAAGTAAAGGAGATATAAGTTTGTAATCAATTTTAATGTTCAATTAGTCAATTTTATACATAAAGGGCAGCCTCTATGCACAAAGCTCTTGTGCATGCGGGGTTCGGGGAAGGGGCTGACCACAAGGGTCAATAGTACGCAGCCTTACTTTTGCATTTTGCAAGAGAATGTTTCCACATCTTAAAACCATAACCTCAAGCTCACACGACGACAACTCCATTTGGTGCCAAATATCGTTGAACGGCAACTCGCCAGCATTCGCTCTAGCTAACCATTGCCTATCAGAGATTGTCGATTTCTCGAAAGAGATTGTAGCAAATGAATCGTCCTTGTTTTAATGTACTCCTTGATTCCTCTCCAACCAAATAGTCCATACTGCTGCAAGGGGACCACGCATGAACCAAACTGTTCTTCCCCTCATTCCACATTCAGACCAAGCAAAAAATCCCACACTAATCTTCTCTTATCATGCATCTCAAAACGTATCATCAACCATCCAAGACCGGATTGTCCACTTATTGGAGACTTGACAATCTCTTAACCACTTGGCTGCACAGTGCACACTTGGCCAAGTTAGCTTGAAGGCGATTTTTTGGCTTTTGTATGTAGACACAAGTACGGACTCATTTCGGTCAATAAGGCTCTGATACTATGTTCAATTACTGTTTCACCGAAAAGTTTGTGATGATAAGAAGTGGGCCAACAATAGTTATCAATATAACACGCCCTCGCTTGATTTTTTGAGACCCTTGCTTGTGGATCATTAATATGGGGTTTGCAAGATTTGAACTCATTGGCCTCTCTGTCAGTAAGGCTCTCATATCATGTCCGATCATCATTCAACCTAAAAGATTAAACTAATAGGAAGTGGGCTAACAATATTTTTATGCCTAATATCTATAATCAGCTTAAACTTTTAAGTCAAATAGCAATTCATGCAAAATACAAGTGCACACTTGAATTTATCATTCATCTATTGCTTGTGGTTGATAGGAGCCGAGAAAGTTTGAGACCGACAGGTTCAGCGAAAATTGATTTCCACAGGTTGCATGAGATTATTGCCGTTCGTTTCCTACCAACCAAACAGAAGGAACTTCGATGAAAAAGATCAGCCAAAAGTAGGTTTCCATGAAAGAGAGGTAGTCCTGTATAGAGTGAATCATTAAGTAGACTCTAGATGTTTCCAACTTGTCTGTTATTATATCTTTTGAGGGCAGATCATAGATCAGCCAACCTTCGTGGACCAACCATTCCTCCATACCACTTCCATCGCTTTCCTCTACGTCAAAGTTCAGGGACTTGCACGTTAATCTAGAAGTTTGGTTAGCCAAATGGATTATCTTCTGGACAACATCTTTAGATAGGCCATGCTATGCGCCAATAATCTTCTCCATGGGATGATCTCTATCATTATTATTCTGGAGAGCAAAATAGATGACTTTGATCTGGACTTATAACTCGGAGATCTATTAAGATCATCCAATTCATGAGTAGACACGGGGTCTACAATGAACAGGTTGGGTCCCCTACCATGTAGAGGTAGCGGGCCAAACCGTGTGGAGCTCTTCAACCCAGCCTTGGGTTGCAGGTCCTCCCGCACTGTTAGACCTAGTAGGAAGCGTGTGCATAGAAATTTCCATTACCCGAAAAAAAAGAAAAAAATTCCTTGCACATTTTGATTCATGGCATGACAAGTTTTCAATCAGAAACTGTTATTGATTGTATATTCTTAACGTTTTCATTTCTCAACAAAAAAGAGAGAAAAAATAATTAACATTTTTTCTTATTTCTAGCATTTTTTACAGTAGCATATAAGTAGAAATTACTTTCTTGGTATAATTTAGAAGTTGTTTACTTTATCCAACATGATTTGGGTGTTAGAAGGAGCCGTTTGGCTTCCTTTCCCTTCTCTGCCTTCCCCTCAAATTACCATTCAGAAAATTATATAATAATAATAATTCCCTGGGTCAAATTTACTTCATTGAGAGATTCTCCATCTCTAAAGATTCCATGCAAATGACTCCTTTCCCTTTCCAAATATCTTTCATTCCTGGCAACCAGATACTCCACGTTTCATTGTGAATAGATCATGCCTGTACGTTCTTAACACGGTGTTAGAGGTGCTTGAAATGAAATAAGCTAACTTGAGATGACATGACATGAGATTAGGCCTGAGATGATTTAAGGTAGGTTAATGTGACCTAGGTTTGGCATAAGTCGACTGAAAATATCATTTCAAGTTGTTTGGAGGATAGTTCATTCTTCACTCTCTTGCTATTACCTGCAGGGAGAGGGCAACCAAAGTGCATATTATCATATAGAAACAAAAGAATTGAGATGAGTTGGAAGGGATGGTTGAGCTGATATGCTATGGCTCATTTTTATCTCACGTAAAAAATGCAGAGGTGGGGCTAAATTTTGGGAGAAGAGATGGCTCTCTTTGAAGGGAGCCTTGGCACAATAGGAGAGTTATCGTCATGTGACCTTGAGGTCAAGGGTTCAAGACGTGAAAACTGTCTCTTGCAAAATGCAAGATAAGGCTGCGTGCTATTGACCCTTGTGGTCCTCCCCTTTCCCAGACCCCGCATATGCAGGAGCTTCATGCACCTATGCTGCCCTTTTGGATGGCTCTTTTATGAGATCAGATGGTTCTTGAGAGAAAAATGATATGCAGATCACTAAAAGTGAGCTGAGATGAGACTAAGATTTCTCATCTCATCTATCTTTACCATAAAAGATAGTCTTAGGCAGTCATTAGATAATCCTAACCATTTGTTCACTGATCGACAAATGAACAGTTGAAATTTAAAAACTAAAGTCCAAAAGAGTTTAGATACAGGAGCCAAGATTCCTCCTGTCGAAAATTAATGAACTCCCATATCAATATTATCTTTCAGCCTGAATATCATTCCCTGAATGGAGCCTAGTAAATGGAAGTTCATAACGTAGGATTTTTTCCGGTCAAAATCAAAGAGGCCAAACCGACACATCCTGAAAATCGAAGGAGTTGTCACATGAAAATGATTCATTAAGTTAATATCTCTATCTTGAGATTTGTTGTGGCTGAAATGTGGTTTCACACAAAAATCGCGTCAAGGTTGACGAGATATTCTCAACTTTCACTTCCATGAAAATACTTTACAACTTCACCCTTTTGCTGGTGTCACTTATCATATGATTTGGATCTTGATAATAGCATCCATAATTTAGGCACTTTTAGCTATGCCAATTATTTTTGTTTGATTTCTACATGGGTATTTTTGAAGATCTATGAGATAGGAGTGTATACTAATCTATCCTATAAACTCGACTCCGTACTAGCAAGAATGGACAAGTACAATAGTAGAGTGAACAAGCTTGAAACTATGTTTCAATCTTTTATACATGCTTCATCCATTAAACCTCTACAAGAGGTTTGTGCTATATATTGTAGCCCATCCCATATAAAGACGTATTGTCCATCAAATAGAGTGTTGAACGATTTTCTTGTTGAGCAAGCGAATGCGTTAAATGCATATAGCCAACGTAGCAACAATCCATATTCTAAGACCTACAACCTAGATAGGCTAAGCATCCCAACTTTTCCTGGTTGAAGAATAACTATCAAGAGAGACCATCTGTAAACCCCTACCCAAAACTTTTCTCCTAAAGCTACAATTTCTCAGCCTCCACTTGGCTTCCAACAACCTCTGCAAAAAAAGAAACCATCTTTTGAGAAAACATTTAGACCATTCTTGAAATTTTTTTAAAAGAAAATGTGTGTGTGTGTGTGTGTGTGTGTGTGTGTGTGTGAGAGAGAGAGAGAGAGAGAGAGAGGAAAAGGAAAAATGATCGGACAAAGAAAAGAATAGAAATATTCTAACTTAAGCATATACAAAAGTAGATATGGTATTCAAGAAGTGTTCTCTACGTATCTCTTGATAGGGATTTTCATCAAATTTTTTAAGTCTCAGATGAATTTCTCATTGGTATTTTAGGAGTTTCTCAAACGTATTGAATGAGTTTCACATTATTTTAGGGATGGTTTCGCATTGGTACATGAAACAAGTTCTTGGAAAAATGACTTTTACATGCACTATTAAGGTATTTGGTAACCTTGATCTAAACATTTCCACTTCTCCTTTTTAATTAGTTTGTAAGTGAAAGCTAATGTACGTAATGCCTCAAGGCAGTTTGTTTCACGAGGGTCCAACCTTTTAGAATATAAATCGTTTATATTAATGGTCTTCTCATAGAAAAGCCTTGCAATAAAATAACAATAACTAGAGTAAAAATTTATGAACAACTAAAAAAGATCAATGGCATAATCATCCAATTTATTTTTTCTATTTCTACTCGGATACATTTGGTAAAATTGGAACAAAATAGAGAAAATTAGCATAACCAGGCACATGGATGACGTGCATAAATAAAAAAAGGTATGTGATTTTTGGGACATGACCATTTATCTCCAGCAAGTTAAAATGAATGATTACAAATATCAAAGACGTCAGATCCTTCCATAAAAGTGCCACAAATTTTCAATTGAGGCTGTGGCAATAGTCGTAAAGAGGTGTGAAATTATCATTTCTCTTTCCAAAAGGATAGATAATTTTCTTACACAGTCAATGGTATGAAGTGTTATCAATTGACTGCACAAACAAATTTGTGGTGGAAGAAGCTTAGCAAAGAGTAATTTGACGGTAATCAAGTAGATAGAAAAAAAATCCAATGAAGAGGACCTTCTTGTGATTGATGTTGACGATTCTAATCCTTGATAGCCAATTAATTTGCTCAATAATTCACATACCTTTTTTTTTTCTTTTGAAGGAAGTAAATCTTTACTGATGAGGGAGAGAATAGCAAACAAAAAATAAAAATAAAAAATAGCAAACACTGATACTATTGGTCAATAAGAGTGGGCAGATGTTGATGTTTAACCGCAAGTGCACGAGTTATTGTAGTGTAGCTTATGCAAGTACGGGTGGGTCAATCCCACGAAGACTTGACTTAAAAAGTAGGAATTTTAATAAAATTTAATTATCTAAAATTAAAAAAAATCACTAAAAATCACTGAAATTATTGAATTTATAATCAAAGATCATGTCCAATAGATTTACATAATTTTCAGTTCCTAAAGAAAACAAACAACATCAAATAACAAGAAAAAACTACTTCCCTAGATCAATCTCTATCAAAATCTTTAAGTCTGGTAGTCTAAAAGTTGATCCGACTTTTCAAATGTCTTAATCACATCCTTGATTAGTGATCCACTGGTTAGATTTGATAGATTCTTCAAAATGATCAAGATCTGGGCTAATTTGTATTTTTGATATTTGGACGACTCATATTGATTTTTGGATTTCATATTGAAGATCGGAGACGTTGATTATCTCTAAGGATTTCCTAATATTGACTATGTAAAAATTATTTGAATTCAAATGAGAAACGAATGAGAAATTGTGGATTCTTGGTTGATTAAGGCTAACCCGTTGATTGGTTAGGCCTTAATTGATCTGGTAGAGATTAGACAGTTCCTGGATAAGAAAAATACGGATAAAACAAAATCAGGATAAACTAAGACACAGATGGAATTAAAAAGCAAACACAGATGTAATTAACCAGGAAGAACAGAATTGTAATTGCTTTTAAATAGGGAGGCAAAACTGGAATTTAGTAAAAAAATCGGGTGTGTGTTTAGAAAAACTAGACGAAGGCAGTCTTGGGACGAACGGAGAAGAAGAGAGATGGGGTGTGCAATGCTGGAAGAAAGAGAAGAGATGGTTAGAACGGAGAAGGAGAGGATAAGAACGTGAGAGAAGGAGAAGAGATAGAGGGGAGAAGAAAGAGTGGGGAAGAATAGAGGAGAATATAAAAGAGAATGGGAAGAGGGGGAGAGGAAGAGGAAGAGGAAGAAGAGAAGAGAAGAGAAGAGGAGGAAGAAAAGTGGGATGTGTGAATGAGAAAGGGAAAAGGAGAGAAGCAAAAAGGAGAAAAATAAGGATGGAAAGAGAAAAGAAAGGAAAGAGGGAGTGGGAAAGGAAAGAAAAATAAAGGAAAAAGAGAAAAAGGAGAAGGAAAAGAAAGAAGTGGGGGAGGGGTTTCTTTTTTGTCCATAATTTCCAATTGAGCTCCTTTATTGTTTAGAAAATTATTTCATCCATCTTCATGGGTGATCTGATCCATCCATTGCACTTTAAGATGATCTGCACCGTTAACTTTTAATTGTATCCATCAACACCTCTTTTGGTTAATCTGCAAAAGAAAAGATTAAATCAGAATCATCTAAACTGTATATTAATCATCTAATGAGCTCTAATGATCATCTGACTGTTGATTTTAAAAAATTAAGATTTGGATGGTCAATTGGAGTTAAATTCAAAATCAAGTTAAGTTTTGCAAAATTGAACGGTTAGATGATCTAATTGAATGCTAAATTAGGGGTATTTTGACCAAAATTAAACACTTAACAAGAGAAGAGCCAACATTTCAAATAAGGTGGGCTAATGGGTCAAGCATTCATCCAGATTTTTCTCCATTCTTCATTGATGGTGCCTAACTTAAGCTGGATTGTCAAAAGGAGATGCCCAATTCCACCAACGCATATGAACCTAATCTTTACCAACCACACTTTTTGGGACTTATAAATAAGACCCCCTCTTCTCATTTGTTATCATCCAAAGGCAGTAGAGTACAACTGCAGAGATAGATAGAAAGAGCTCAGTTTAGAACTTGAGAGCACAGAGAGGAGGAATTGTAAGAGAGAAATACAATGTGTGAGAAAAGAAGCAGTAGCCTCCTCCATTGTAACTTATCAATCTTATAGTAAAGAAGCTGCAACAGCCCGTGGACATAGACAAGTTTGTGTTGAACCACGTAAAACTCCAGTGTTCTCTATATGTGTGTGATCCTTTTACTCCAACAACTGGTATCAGAGCCCGATAGCAGTCACCGAAGCTATTTGAATCCAACCGCGGTGATAGAATTTGCTAATTCTGTCTCAGTATGAGTTCTCCTTTGATAGGGCTTTAGATAAAGAGAAGATAGAAAAGTTCGATGACACCAATTTCAGTTTCTGGAAGATGCAAATTGAAGACTACCTATATCAGAAGGATATTCACTTGCCATTGGAAAGAAAGCCAAAAGGCATGGATATTTTTGAGTGGACGTTGCTTGATTGAAAAGCACTTGGCACCATAAGATTGACATTATCAAAGTCCGTGGCATTCAAAATAAAAAACGAGAAGACCACCACATCTCTTATGGCAGCCCTATCAAGCATGTATGAATAGCTGTCTGCAGCAAATAAGGTACATTTGATCAAACGACTCTTTAATTTGCAAATGCCTAAAGGTGGGAGTTTTAGAAGGCACATGAACAATTTCAATGAAGTGACTGATCAACTAGCTTCAATTGAGATCACTTTCAGTGATGAAATCTGTGCTTTGCTAATTCTTAGCCAGTCGCCAAAAAGTTGGAAAGGCATAGTTACTACAATCAGTAGTTCCATAGGAAACTCAAAATTAAAATTTGACGAGGTTGTTAGCATGATTTTGACAGAAGAAATTAGGATGCAGTCATGTGAACCTTCCAGTTTAGGGTTAGCTTTGAACATTGACAGCAGAAGCAAAAGTTCTAAAAGAGGAAATGGTTATGATAGATCACATAGCCGCAACAAAACAAAGAGCAAGGGGCCTCAATCCAAAAATTCCAATAGATCCCAGAACTTGAAAAATATAGAGTGTTGGAATTGTAGGAAGATAGGACACTACAAAAATCAATGCAAGTGTCCAAAGAAAGAGACAAAGGTAAAGGTAGAGGCAAATGTTACTTCCACCGTTGGAGGAGATGATGCGTTGATACGCTCTTTGGAAAGCAAATAAGCATCTTGGGTGTTAGACTTTGGAGCATCGTTCCATGTTACTTCATAGAAAGAACTCTTTGAGAGGTATATCCTTGGAAACATTGGAAGGTATACCTTGGTGATGACCAACCTTGTGCCATTGTTGGTAAAGGTATTGTGAAGATTAAGTTGGTCTATATGGGAGTTGAAGGATGTTAGGCATATTCCCGACCTAAGAAAGAACTTAATCTCAGTAGGGCAGTTGGTTAGTGAAGGCTACACCACGATCTTTCTTAGTGATGATTAGAAGATTTCAAAAGGTGCAATGACGATTGCTCGAGGTAAGAAGAGAGGCACTCTTTATATGACAACACAGGAGTGCTTTTCTATTGCAGTTGCAGCAGGAAACGAAAATCCCAATCTATGGCACTAGAGACTCTACCACATGAGTGAGAAAGGGATGAAGATTATGCACTCAAAGGGAAAACTTCTAGGTCTACAGTTAGTAGAGATTGACAAGTGTGAAGATTACATACTTCGAAAGCAAAAGAGGGTTAGCTTTCAGACAAGTGGCAGAACCCAAAAGAATGATAGGCTAGAGCTTGATCACTCTGATGTTTGGGGACCAACGACCGTCTCATCCATTGGTGGGAAACACTACTTTGTGACTTTCATTGATGATTACTCTAGAAAGGTATGGGTTTACTTTTTAAAGCATAAGTATGAAGTGTTTGACACTTTCAGGAGATGGAAAGCTATGGTTGAAAATGAGACAGGTCTGAAGATCAAAAAGCTTAGAACCGATGATGGTGGCAAATATGAAGACACCAGATTCAAGAAGTTCTGCTATGAGCACAGGATCAAAATGGAAAGAACTGCGCCAGGTACACCTCAACACAATGGTGTAGCTAAGCGTATGAACCTAACGTTGACAGAAAGAGCCACAAGCATTCATATACAATCAGGTCTACCAAAGCAATTTTGGGCAGAAGCAGTCAACACAGCAGCTTACATGATCAATCAAGGCCCATCGGTTCCATTGGAACACAAAATACCAGAGGAGGTATGGAGCGGAAAAGAGGTAAAACTCTCACATCTAAGAGTTTTTTGCTTTTTAGCATACATGCATATCAGTGATCAAGGCAGAAATAAGCTTGATCCCAAATCTAAGAAATGCACCTTCATCAGCTATGGCGAGGATGAGTTTAGCTACCGCATTTGGGATGAAGAAAACAAGAAGGTAATCCGTAGCAGAGATGCGATCTTCAACGAAAAGGTGATGTACAAAGAAAAGAACATCACATATCACAATGACTCAGTAGAGAGTGATTTTGAATATGTGGACATTGATGATATTTCATAATCTCCAACAACAGAAGATAATCCTATAGAGTTCTATTCAGAAGAGCCTGTGGCACAAAGCAATATTCAAGAGAACGATGCACTGCAATCACCTGCTGCATCCCCACAACCTAGGAGATTAGAATGGCCTCATGTACCTAACAGAAAGTACATGAACAATGTGCCATAATCATCTGCTGCAGCTTCACAACTTAGAAAATCAGAACAACCTCATGTACTTCTCATGTACCCAATAGAAAGTACATGAATTATCTGCTTCTTTCAAATGGAGGATAACCTAAGTACTATGATGAAGCATGTCAGGTAGATGATGCTAGCCAGTGGGAGCTAGCCATGAAAGACAAGATGAAGTCTCTCACCTCCAACGGGACTTCGGACTTAGTCGAGTTACCTAAGGGGAAAAAGGCACTTCACAACAAATGGGTGTACATAACCAAAAAGGAGAATGACGGTTCAAAGAGGTACAAAGCTAGTCTAGTAGCCAAAGGAGTCTAGCAAAAGGAAAGAATTGACTACACAAACATTTTTTCTCCAGTTGTAAAGCTTACAACCATCAAATCGATGCTGAGTATAGTTGCAGCAGAAAATATTCATCTAAAGCAACTAGATGCAAAGACTGCATTTCTTCACGATGACTTAAAAGAAGAAATATACATGTACCATCCTGAAGGATTCTTAGTAGAAGCCAAAGAGGATCATGTTTGCCAACTAAAGAAAATATTGTATGGGTTGAAACAAGCTTCAAGGCAGTGGTACAGAAAGTTCGGTCAGTTCATGCGCAAGAATAGTTTTCAGATGTGTAATGCTAATCATTGTTGTTATGTTAAGAGGTACAAGTCAAGTTATATCATACTGCTCCTTTATATTGATGACATGTTAGTTGCAGGCTCTAATATGGCCGATATCAAAAATTTTAAGCAACAATTGTCGAAGGAATTTGAAATGAAAGACTTAGGCCCTGCAAATCAGATTCTCGAGATGAGGATCACCAGAGATAAGCAACAAGGAATATTGCAGTTATCTTATGTAGAGTATATTAATCATGGTCTACAGAGATTCTCCATGGATAAAGCCAAGCTAGTGTCCTCACCCTTGGCAAATCATTTTCATCTATCCAAGGAATAGTCTTCCAAAACAAATGATGAGAAAAACTTCATGGTAAAGTTTCCTTATGCCTCAGCCATTGGAAGTCTCATGTATGCCATGGTTTGCACTAGGCTAGACATTGGGCAAGCAGTGGGAGTCATCAGCAGATTCAAGTCAAATCCAGGGAAGTCTCATTGGGAAGCAGTGAGGTGGATTTTATGGTACTTACAAGGCATAGTTGACAAGTGCTTAACATATTGGAAATCAAATTTGAAGATTCAAGGTTTTGTAGATGCTAATTTTGCTAGTGATTTGATGGCAGAAGAAGCAGCACTGGTTATGTGTTTACAGTTGGTACAACAGTAGTTAGTTGGATGTCACAAGTACAGAGGATTGTTACTCTATCCACTACAAAAGCTGAGTATGTAGCTGTAACAGAAGCCAGTAAGGAAATGATTTAGCTTCCAGGTTTGTTAACTGAGCTGGGATTGAAACAAGAGAAAAATGTTTTTTACAGTGATAGTCAAAGTGCAATTCTTCTTGCAAAGAACTCTGCATACCATGCCAGAACTAAGCATATTAGTGTTCGCTACCACTTCATCATATCTCTATTGGAGGATGAAGTCTTAGACTTAAAAAAGATCCCAGGCAATAAGAATCTAGCAAATATGTTAACAAAGATGATGATTGTCGACAAACTGAAGCTATGTTCAACTTCAGTTGGCCTCCAAGAATGATGACACCAGAAAGAGCTGCTGCAGTGATCGAGGTGTAAAGACAAATTGAAATCAATCTTCAAGTGGGAAATTGTTGGTCAATAAGAGTGGGCAAACAAGACAACATTTCAAATGAGGTGGGTTGATGGGTCAAGCAACCATCCAGATTTTTTCTCATTTCTTCATTGACGGTGCCTAACTTAGGCTGGATTGTCAAAAAGAGGTGCCCAATTCCACCAACCCATATGAACCTAATCTTTACCAACCCCACTTTTTGGAGCTTATAAATAAGACCCCCTCTTCTCATTTGTAATCATTCAAAGGCAGTAGAGTACAACTGCAGAGATAGATAAAAAGAGCTTAGTTTAGAGTTTGAGAGAGAGAGAGAGAGAGAGAGAGAGAGAGAGAGAGAGAGAGAGAGAGAGAGAGAGAGAGAGAGAGAGAGAGAGAGAGAGAGAGAGAAAAGAGGGAGTAGCCTCCTCCATTGTAACTTATCAATCTCATAGTAAAGAAGCTGCAGCAGCCCGTGGACGTAGACAAGTTTGTGTCGAACCACATAAAACTTCGGTGTTCTCTATATGTGTATGATCCTTTTGCTCCAACACATACAAGAGGAAAGGTTGTAGAAGTGCTCATTTTTCGTGTTACTACCTTGGCCTACCCTTAACTGTTGAAAGGCTAAGCGTTAGCCATTAGGAGCTGGTAGCACAAAGAATCCAATCTAATTGAGCTTGCTAATTGGAAAAGGAGAATCCTTTCATAAGGTGATATCTTACGCTCATCAAGGCATCCATGGCTAATCCTTCAGTGCTAATTACAAGTTCTAAATATAATGTAAAATTGCAAAGAGACTTCTTAAACCTGCAACGATATCATCCTAAAGACGCATGCAACGGGAAGAAGTGGCATTTAGAAGTTTTGCTGACTTTACATTCAAGTTTCGGCATAACATAGCTTGCATTGTCTTTTCGCACTTAGGTGTATAGTGTGCTGTTGGTAGTGATTTTACTATGGTGCTACAAATTCAAAAGCTGATCCTAAGTAATCGTTGTTGTTCATTGGAGTCCAAAGGAACCACTTCATTAGGATTAGGGAATTGCTGTGAACGGAATTATTTGATAAATCTCTCACCTACATAAATTAATCCCAAGAGGACAGAATGGGCCTAGCATCTATTATCTTTGCATGAAAGAAGGGGAAAATCTGAACCATCTTTTTCTATCCTGCCCCTTTGTGTACAAGTCTGGAACAGTATTCTATACAAGTTTAGCGTGAGGGGGTCACTATCAGACAAATTTGAAAACCTTGCACTGCAATACTGAGGTCCGAAGTAGAATATAAGGAGCAAGATTTTATGAAACTTATCTTTCATCCCTACTACACAAGGTGCTTTTAAAGTCAGTTAAAAGTGATAATAGAAGTCGCTTAATAAACGACTTCTATCAAGCCAACTTAGAAAATCAATAACTTTTAAAGTTGTTTAAGCAAACTACTTTAAAAATCAAGGATCTTTGAAGTTGTTTAGGACTAAATGATTTCAAATGTTTGTGACTTTTGAAGTCGTTTATTTCTAACCAACTTATAAAATATTTACAAAGTCAGCAGTGAATATAACGATTTCTTTGTGCCAACTTTTAAAGCCTCGTGTGTAGTAGTGCTTGGTACTATGTGGATTATTTGGTGGAAGAAGAATCGGGTTTGTTTTAACCACAAAGTAAGATTTGAAGAGGTTTTCTTTTCCTACATTCAAGAACAACTAATAATCTTTCGGATGAGTTGGCCAAGGAAAGTGTTGCACTTATTCTATTAGGATGAGATGGCCTTAAGATCGGTTACTTCATCTCAAGATTGATACTCTTGAGCATGTAGGCCATACCATGTACCTTCAGTTTTTAGTCTTTTGGAAATAATGTACTGTCAATCACCTCTATCTGTTTTGTACTCACCACAAGAGGGCTATTCTCCCTCTATCTGTTTTGTCGTCATGCTTGATAGTACAAATAGTGTCACTACATTTGAAGCCAGCAATGTTAGCCCTTCGCCAACAAATGAGCATATATATTGAGACAATCACTCAATGCTTCTTGTATCTTCTTTTAGTGACTTCAAGTTTTGATGGATTGCACTTTAAAAGTAGGAAAATGATTAATTAGCTCCCATAATCTTCTAAATGACCCCATTCAGAAAGTTTATTTGTTTATGAAGCACCAAAATGATTTCTTCTACTTGGAATGTCATTTCATCATTTTCAATCCCAGAGATTGTAAAATATAACCACACTAATGGTAGAATTATGATCTTAAAAGATGAACAAGGTAAATAAATATTGTCTGTGTTTATTCTAATAGACATTGTTTGTGTTTAGTTTGAGAATTTGTTTTCTTCTTTCCTTTTTTTTTTGGGTTCTCACTTGTTTTTAAAGCATGAAGGAGAGCATTAACGCAATGGTAAAAATTGTCGTCGTGTAACCTTGGCATTACGAGTTCAAACCGTAAAAATAGCCTCCTGTAAAAATACAAGGTAAAGTTCCATAATATAAACCCCTACGGTCCCACCTTTTACCAAACTTACGTGAATGGAAACTTTGTGCAGCGAGGCTGACCTTTACTTGTTTTCAAAACATCTTGCATTAATTACTCTGAGGCATATGTACCTCTCTTAATGGATAAGAATAGGCTCTGAGCCAGAATCCGCCGTATCCGTTGTCTCGAGATCTTCCCTTTTGGAGAAGCAATTAGCACATAGCATATCAGTACACGTCTCCCTTCTTTCCCAAACACAAAGCTAAAAGGCAAAATCCACGATCCCCTACCTAGTCTATACATAGTCAACAAGAAGAAGTGTTTTACCCACTTAAATAAACAGAAGAAGAAGAAGAAGAAGCCGCATGCCTCTTTTTAGGAAGAAGTCATAGTTACATTATCTTCTGGGAATGCTAGAGTAGAGCGCAGCAGCACCAAAGTAATGGCGCAACTCTTTTACCTTTTCATGATGGCCTACATATCATTGAACAATGCCAGATCTCTGACATGCCTAGCTTTGGATACTTAATGGCCCGAAAATCATGCCAAAAAGGCACTTCTTGTATACATAATATGGGCATTATGTATATTTTCAAAGGGAGGCGAGTCAGATGAATGGTATCAATATGAGACTCATCACAGAAAAGTCACAGAAAAATGAAGTTGCACCACTAAAGTGGGGTTGTCCTGCTGTACTATAGCTCCTTTTTCTTAGTTAGGGAACATTATTGAAGGCCTCTTTTACTCAGTCCAACTTTCTATAGCCATGGGAGATTATTTCTATATTCTTTTATGTTTTGATAATAGCAATCCTCTTTTTATTTTACACTTTCTAGGCTGATGGTTGATGCCTTTTGGGGGGATGAACCTCCTAGCCAGCATATTTCCTAATGGAAACATGAATGTCGATATCATCTCGTCTAGTTTTGTTCATTGTATGCGAGCATTTGGTTGTGGGTGTGGGGTTGGCTGGTGTACTCTTTTCCCAAGTTGGCTCCTTCGGAATGTGTAAAAGGCCCCAAAAGAATTCTCATGTGGAATCCTCTTTCGGCCTCCATTCCCTACCCTCTTTATAAGAATTTGCCTGGGGAAATGAAACCAAAGGAGAGCTTTGCTCTCTACCGTAAGCTTTACTGTATAGTTTACATTAGGACCACACCTTCTAGACTCACATAATTGATGTCTCATTTCTGATCTCTGGCTGCTAGTGGCACATGTACAAGGAAGGAGGTGGGGAGGGAATGTGTCGAAAAGAGTATTTTGATATATATTTTTATCATTCAACCCACGGATTTTACACAGTTACAGTCATTCACAGCGTCTTTACGTTGGCGTTTAACGCCTACCCCCACAGCATCCTCTCATAAAAATGACCACAAGAAAGGAGCATTGGGATTCTTTTCATGGCTCAGGTCCTGTTGGGACGCCATTGTCTCTAGCCAATCCACCTTTCGGTTCCTTTTGCCTCTCTGAACACGTTTTTTATCTTCACCATTAGATCCGTCAGGTTCCAGTTTAGATGGATTTGGATCACTTATCTAGAGTCCCCTGTCACCTGTTATTTGTCGAATTTAAGATCAATAGCTGAGTCAATTCCTCTCCATTCAGCATAACTATTAGAATGTTCGCCCAAAAGTTTAGAAAATGCTGCAATAAGAAATGAACCAGACAGTCTCTAAGAACGCCACCAGCACCTGAAAGGCCTTATTAGCCAGAGCTGATCCGTCAAAGCTTATTTGGACAAAGCCTTCGGAGGCTGGATCCCATTTTTACGTTTAAATATGACTGCACAACTGTTTTTACTGTTCATGTCTTCAAAACTGTAGAATATGAAGATGTCTCGATATGAAGCAAGAAGCTGGTTGCACTTGGTTTGCTTGCTCAGTAGTCAAAACCACGGATGTAATCCAAATTGAAGAGAGGGTTTGTTGCTGTCCTGCATTCCTGGCCATAGAATTGGGAGTAACGATTCTATAGTTGGAAGGTTAGCCATGCTTTGACAGCTTCAGTAATAACATATTACAGGAATGCCCAAAACAATACAAAGTCTAGCTCAAAGAGGCTTAACCTGACAACAATCAAGCAATATATGATATGATATTTCTGCTTGTTCCAGAGAGAAGGGACGGATGTTGGGATAGTGGTCATTCCGATGAAAATAAGAGCTTGTTGGCAATGAACCGAGAAGAAGAGTCCATAGAAAATGTTTCCCAACCACATGACTGTGCTATTGATTCACAGCAGAATTTTGAGCTACTTTGATAGCTAATTTAATAGAAACTAATTCACCAATAGGGTAGATCCATTTCAGTTCATCGGTTTCGTTAGCATAAGGTTGTATGGCTAAAATCTCTTCCACATTTAGGATTTCAACCTTACATTTTCTGAAAGTTTCATAAGGAATATGTATCGACGATGGAATGAACTTTAGCCTCAAGTCATTTCCTCGAGGGGGAGCATTTTCGAACAATTCAGCCAAGGTAGAAGCTGAGACCTAAGGATCCCACCATAATTTTACAATTTTCCAGACCCATGCCTTCCCTGTTAAGTAGTAGAGCGTGGGTTGCTTTACATACAGTATTGACCATGGGACCGAAGATAGATATGTCATCTTTAAGCATATGGTTTATAACAGAAGCTATCACGAAATTTTTTGAGGAACAGGGATTAAAATATATTGTTGTACTCTTTGTTTTGGAGCTCTTATATGCTATGTATTTGAGGGTGTAGATCAGTTCAAAATAACTATGGGTGTATTCAATTGGTCATCCACACTGCTTATCTTTTGGGCTACATCTTAGATAGGAGATCACCAGAACCATCAAACGTGATCGTAGGGAAAAAGGAGAAGCCCCAAAAACTTCAAGAGAAACATGTAATAAAATCTCTGCAGATCTGATCGGCAGATCTGATGTGTAAGATTATCCATGAGAGAAGATTTTTTAGTGTATTTGTACTCAACAAGTGGCATAAGATAGAATAGTTTAGATCACCAATCATATGTACTTTAAATATACCTTTTTGATGTGTAGTTTGCTTCAATCTATATATAGGGTCCCAGTAGGTGTCGATGCTAGGGAGCGTGTGAAGAATTCCATGCCCTATTTTCATGCATAATGAAACTTTTTTTATATATTTAATTAATTTATCACATTTAGAATGGCTTACGTGTACATAGGAGAGAGGTCAAATTTCATATCCATTAGATGCCTTTAACCTAAGTTCTTTGAATAAAAATTATGAGCATCCACTTTATCAATTTTTTCAAAGACTTAAAGCAAGTAGTTAGAATCATCCAAATGCATTGATTTCTAACTGGTTACTTATTTTTTGTATGGAGAACATGAAGAACAACTTAGATCTACCCCAGAAAAAATTTGTCATGCATGAAAAAGGATAGCGTGGACTTCTTCACATGCTCTTGAAGACTCCTACAAGTTTTATATGCCAAACATCGCAGCAGAACCTGTTTTGAATTCTCACCATGAAGAAAACAGCTTCTGAAGGAATGAGACCCTCATTTTGGTGTTTAGTGACTGATCATTTCAATACTGTAATTCTTTGCAGTGATGTTACCATTGAACCCTTTCCTTCCTACCTCCAAGATGGAAGATCAAAAAATTTTGTTGGCATTTGTAGAAAGTTGGTGAAGGGGAGCCTTGGAGTAACAGTAAAGTTTTTATCATGTGACCTTGAGGTCACGGGTTTAAGGCGTGAAAATAGCCTCTTGCAAGATGCAAGATAAGGCTGCGTACTATTAACCCTTGTGAAACACCCCTTTTCCAGACCCCACATACACGGGAGCTTCGTACACCGGGCCTGCCCGGGCCTGCCCCTTTTATTTGTAGGAAGTTGGTGCTATGATTCTAAGTGGGGCACGACCAATGGCATGGGACATTGGTATGAGGAGTTTGACTGGAAGCATTCTATCAATCCCGGGACTTTTGGCCTAGTGGTCGGTCCCTTGAGTGTCACTTCGGCACCTCCACAGTCCACTTCCTAATTTTATGCAGGAGACACTCCTTTCCTTCCGAATAGGATCAGATTTTCGGTGCCATACTACATAATCTAATGAAAGAGGTAAGAAAAAAGGATCGAAACAAAACCCAAAGGTTCCACCAGGCACCAGTGGAAAAGCCAACAACGCTTGCAAGCCTGATTGCCTGACCACCTAGCTAGTCATGCAAAGAAGAGTGTTAATCTGAAAACAAAGATGTTGAACCATACCTATGATTTCAATTACATAAACCAGATGATCTCTAACTGTTCTCAAAAACTTGTGACAGTCACAGAATTGAAGAGAGAGAGAGAGAGAGAGAGAGAGAGAGAGAGAGAGAGAGAGAGAGAGAGAGAGAGAGAGAGAGAGAGAGAGAGAGAGAGAGTATTCATGGATCCAACTTATTATGAACAGGTCGCCTCCTCTTGGCCGGAGAATAATCTTCCGACGACCAAACCGGCATTGCTTCATTTGTGCCTAAGTGTTTCCTTCCTGTTGGTAGCCTCTGTCCCTGCAATCCCATTGCACCTTCTGCATGGCATTAGGAATATGGTAAGCATCAAACAAGTGCATTAGCCAAAAACACTGCATTTAGATTACATGGAAAGGCAGTTTACCTACTGCTGGTTGTTGGTGAAGCAAGGGAAGGCTCATAAGCACCATAATCACCATCACCACCTCCATTCGTGCTTTAACCACCACAGTCAAACTGGTCTCTACCCATTGCCGTGGCTCCTTGTCCCGCTCTTAAAACCGCTCCGCTGCCACTTGCCATCCCTCTTACGGTTGCAAAGTCCAAGAAAAGATTTGACCAGCTTTGGAACTTAGATGATCTCGATAAGATTTGTCTCATGTGACTACAACTAGTGGCTTGCATGATATGCTTGCATACTTTATTCGACCTTCATGGGGATTCATAAATAAGTAGTCCAAACCTCTTAATAGCAGACATCCTCTTCAGAGATATAAGTATTTCCACTTCCTTCTCTTGATAATGACTTCTCTATTTGAATTACCTTCATCTTGCAATTTTAGTAATTGGATTCTTAAAGCTAGATTGGTGGATGGGGCCATCACTAGGGGTAACATGCAAAGCAAACAGATATTGTTGGATACATCAAACCCTATTACAAGTTGATCATCAGCTAGTCCCCTAGTGCCAATCCATAACGTCTGGAGTATAACATTAAATATAGAGAAATGCCAGGTCGAACATCTATAGAGAGATATGCTAGGTCGAACATCTATAGGGAACTTACGAAAAAGTCAAAGTGAGACTTCTCTTATCATCTCAAGCTCCATTAACAGTGGCTGGAATGAGATGACTTTCATCTCAAGCAGCAGTAACAGTGAACTAATATGAGATAATTATCACATCAACTACCACCAACAGTGACATGGTACACATAAGCCAACATATCCAGCGGTTAAGCAAAGGCGCAACGTAGGGAGCTTGCATGTTGAGGGGAGTGTCCTAGGGTCACGTTTATCAAGGGTGTTCATTGAAAGAAGGGGATGTCTCAAAGATATATGTACCGAAAGGGCATAAATATAAAGATTAATTGGGTGTGTCAGTTATCAGTTCAAAAAAAAAAAAAAAAGCGGCATGTTCAATCTCATCTCGAGACAGCTTACTCCATTTGAAGCACCACTAATAAACTGTTAATTATATACTAGAATGAACTTTTTGTGCCTAATCTGTCCTGGTGCACAAAGCTCTCGCTTATGCGGGGTCTGAGGAAGGGGCGGACCACAAGGGCCTATAGTAAGCAGCCTTACCTTGTATTTTTTAAGAGGCTGATTCCACACTTTGAACCCGTGACCTCAAGGTCACATGATGACAACTTTTTGTGTTGAATCTGCATATGTAAATCGGAAAGGGATTTACACGTAGCTTAAGGACATCCGAGGTACAGGCATTGCTCATCTTCCAGCTGACATCCAAATTGGCTATGCACCAAAAAACTTCACCAGTGAATGATCCTAACTAAACATTTATTATGAAGTGGTGAGAATTCCGAGCACAGTTAGTTGGAAACAACAGTACGTAGTTAGATCTTAAGCAAGCCGATTGGAGAAGATCTTTTTCTCTATTTGCTAACTAGAGCGTGGCTCCGAAGTTGAATTCTATCACGAACCACTGGGACTCCACGTTATCAAGACTCCGTGTTCTTTTAGCTCATATTGTACACGAGCAAACACCATGGATTTTGTACAACGCACTCAACATCTAAAACCTTTAGGCTTTTTTGTTTTATGTTTTTTTAATCTTTTTCCTGCTTATGGAGTACAAGTAAAAGTCCATGCTCAAAGGGGTGGAAAATGTCCATGCCTCATTTTTGTGCTTGGTCAAACACTTTTTGTTAGATGTAAGCCTTTTAACACGTTCGTCATACCAAAGGTAGCTAAGCCATAAAAAATCAATGCATTTGATTAACTAACCATTTCTTTGGGTTCTTTGAAAAAAATTAATGACGTGACTTTTTATGTAAAGAAGCATTGGCTAAAAGCATTCCATGGGCATGAAATTTTGATCTCTAACCTATCTAAGCGATTTCAAAGATGATGAATGACTTAAAGTGCACGAGAGAGGAGCGAGGGCTTCGGTTGTAAACCAAGCATTACAAAGGAAACCACTCACACATTCTCTCCTATATCCATCCATCTCTTCAGGGCGTGGAGAGTTCCAACCTCAAACCCGGACCAAGCGTCAATGGTAGAGGCACGTATTTTTGCCAAACCAATAGACAACTAGACTTTTGACCGGTTTTTTGGCAATTCATTCCTCCCGTGTCTAGTTCTTGTCTGGGTTATTCAAAATTAGCTTGAAGCAACCATAAAGAAAAAATTTATCCATTAAAACAAAATAATAAATTGTTTCTAGTGGGTTTTGGAGGGGTCATTACTAATGACAAGGGTGATTTTATTGTGCAATTCTCGGGTCGTAGGAAGAATGAGATCCGAGGATGCTATGGGTATTTGTAGCCTAATTCGGGATCTTACTTGGGTTGGACCTTAATCCTAGAAGGCGACTCAACAAGCATCATGGCAAGGCTTAGAAATCTGGCTAAGGCTCCACAGCGGTCTGCTAATAATTTTAAAGAAAATCAGTGAGAAGACCGAAGGAACATAAATCTCTTTCAAGCGCATTCCTACAAGTGCTAATGATGTTGCCAATAACCTCGCCAAGAAAGGTGTTAACCACACCGGGATTTCGGTCAGTACCAACCTTCAATCTCTCCAGCATTTGAAGAGAGATTTGCAGTGTAATTTTGCTTGGCCTCACCATGCAGCATGTAATCCTATGATTATAAAC
The DNA here is from genome assembly GCA_035236585.1 of Warburgia ugandensis. Lineage (NCBI taxonomy): Eukaryota > Viridiplantae > Streptophyta > Magnoliopsida > Canellales > Canellaceae > Warburgia > Warburgia ugandensis. Next base: position 80,055,146 of record CP141130.1, read on the forward strand.
CTCTCCTCCTTCACTGTGAATTAGAATTAGGAGCGTGTGTCAGCAAGAGTGTGTTAGTGATTTGCATTCTAATTATTTGCTTGAAAAGAAAATCTCTTCCTTTCTCATTAGGATCCACCTCGTCCCTAGTTCTTTTAATAAAATTTATCTTTTTCTCAAAAAAAATTATATTAAAAACAAATTTACAATTCACTTGAAATTTTATATTAAAAGCAAACAATTGGGTATCTCCCACAGAATACGCTTAGCCGCAAGTTTGAATTGTCACTTTCTCCTTTGACAGGATTTCGATTTAGAGTGAGTGTGTCTCTGCATGTGTGATTTTTTTTTTTCATATGTTTTTTTTTAACTTGTACCACAAAACATGCATTTACGTACTCTGTCAAGGGCTTTTAACTACCCAATGCCATTAGCTTGGTCCCGTGACATGCACATTTGTGTTCATATCTAAGACTGATAAGGTGAGTTCCCAAACAGTTGTTGAAATACATATACACTAGAAAAGACATACATACTTAGCACTACTACGTAGGAGAAAAAGGTTCAGTGAGAAGTGTCCAGTTAGAAAACCTAAGATTATTGAAAATGAAAATTGTAATAGATAATTTTTAAGAGCCAAAATAGAAAGAAAGAAAAAAACTTTGGTTGGTTTTAATAATAAAATGTGCTAGAAAAAATAGGATTGGATAATGTTTAAAAGTTTAGGGTTCTAAAAATATATAACCTTTCAGTAGAGTAAGTCGACATACCTTTTTCACATGCATGTTTAAATTTTTGTTTTGGAAGATATCCAGCTTATCTAAGACATCCCATGCATGATGAATGGCTTAAATCCTTCAAAACATTTCACCATACACGTCAAACAGGGTGTCTAACTTCTTCAGACACACTAGGGCTGAAAAGGAAAATTACCAAAGCCTACATCTTGTCTTTTGAATGGCTAGTGCACTTCAATATACAAACTGGTTGATGGACAAAGCACTAACCAACTAGGCTAAGTGCTCCAAATGGGCAGCACCAGTGGGCACGGAGCTTCCACTTATGCAGGATCCAAGAAAGGGACGGAGCAAAAGGTCAATAGTTCACAGCCTTAGCTTACATTTTGCAATAGGCTATTTCGACGCCTTGAACCCATGACCTCAAGGTCACATGATGACAACTCTACCGTTGTGCCGAGGATCCCCTTCAGACTAAGTGCTCCAAATCTGAACTACAAAATCTTTCAACAAGGACTCTAAAGTTATCCATTAGGGAACATTTTTCAAAATTAGTCTTTTCTGGAAAAGTAACAAAGTGCTACTTAACTTGAACAAAACTTTACTATCTGAATGGATTAATTAGACACATGTTGAATATAAATTCATTGAACCTGGCCCACAGCGACATGTGGCTTCTTAAAGATGGTTTGAGCCTCCAGTACAAGGGATTCCCGGTGGCTTTAGTTCCAGAATTCAAGCAAGCCATAGTCAGTCATATGCCCAAACTAATATATACTCTCAGATTAAGCCAATACTAAGTATCCTCGTAATGAATGCCTTCTGAATGATTAGAAAGGCAAATTTGCCACAGAAAAACAAATCTCCATCTGTCAATCACGAGCTCCAAATATTCTTCAAGAATAAAGAAGTTTGAAATTAAGTTTTAGACTCAACGAGACTAACGAACTTTGATAACCATTCTAGACTTGAAGGCAAGTCTTAGTAATTAACTTAGAACTCAAACTTGAGCCATAGACGAATTAAAAGTCCTTAAAACAGAAACATAAATTCATCACAAAACACTTCTGCTTTAGTATGTGGGAACAAAAATAGAATCCCCAGAAACAGCAAATAGAGCCGCTTCCTACAGTGGGTTTTGCTCGGACAGAAGTACTTAAAGGCTAAAAGAAATGAGATCCTCAGGCAGAGAGGCATTAAATTTACCTAATTGCTAACCTCTCTCCAAAAGCCCACAGAGCTCTCTGCCTTCTAGTTATAGGCAATATCATCCTGGTGGAAGAGAACATAAGAATTGATAGTAATGATTTCAGATGGCAAGCTAGAGCTTCCAGAATCACACGCAATCGACAATCAATGTATAAATTTGCCAAGTCTCGTAAAGCATATAAGATAGTCAAAACTGCAAATGCCATATAACTGCTGCTGCAGTAACTTAAGAACCAGTGAAGACTAAGGCCTTGATTGGCAAGGCTTATATAATCTGGTCTATAGCGTTTTGCCAGATTATTATGGAACAATCTGGCATAATCCAATACACCTATTATATAAGTTTTGCCAGTTGGGCTGTAAATGACATTATCAATCACACAGTGGGTAGTGGATGGATCAAATACAAACATTAAAGCTGTTTTATAGTTGGGTTAACTAAAGTATTAGTCCTCTTAAAGAGATCCAATATAGATAACTTGTAAACTGTGACAGTGGTTAATGTGTCGTTAAATTTTCAGCATCTGAAGATCTCTTGAAAGTGCTTCACAGTCCCTCAATCCTAACAATTTCTATTCAAAGAGGGGTTATGGTTTCTTCAAATGCTGGAAGCATCTTCTATTACTTTTGGTTCCCTGACCTGAATCATTCTATAAATACACAGCTGTGGGAAAAATACAGAAAGATTCATCTAAGTTCTTACTCTACAGATGGTGGGGTGTCAGTTTGTGCAAATATATCCGGAATTCCATCCCATTTCCTTTTCTCCCTGGCCTCCCAATACCCACCCACATACCTATAGCAGTCATCATCATTATCTTTTCTGAACCACCTTGGCTGCCATCCTCTTTCCTGCAGCTTTCTCGCCTGTGGCAGGAATCAAACAAAATTTTCATTGAGCTTGCTCATTATACTTAAAAAATGTTAAACTTTTGAACAGAAGGTTCCATTATCCAGACTTTAAGAGTCTCGGGACCATCTTTATGAGATTGACCTCTTGCACATTGACGGTTCATTAAAATACAAAATAATCAACTTCAACATCTAAAAAACTGTGGAGAGCATTCAAATAAATCAGGTAGCATACTGCTTAAAGAATCAACTCGATGCTTGTATTGCCCGAGCAAACGAGGTTTTTACCAATCCCAGTCTTCAGAATAATTGAGAGCCTAGGGTTCATGTGGCTTGGTTCAACTATTCGTCTGAGTATTTGACTGAGCCAAATCAAGTTGTCTCATTCTCCCCATGACCACTTTATGGTCAGTAACTGTTTTCAGTCATAGAAGGGGAGCCTTGGTGCAACGGTAGAGTTGTCGTTGTGTGACCTTGTGGTCACGGGTTTAAGGTGTGCAAACAGCCACTTGCAAAATGCAAGGTAAGGCTGTGTACTATTGACCCTTGTGGTCTGCCCCTTCCCTGGACCCTGCATATGCAGGGGCATCGTGCACCGGGGCTGCCCTTTTTATCTGTTTTCAGTCATATTCCTACTGTGGGGTCTCATGCAAAGTAAAGCACGAAGCCTTACAATTCATTACATTAGACAAAAGCTCAGAGGCATAACTTAGAGGAACAAACCAAAGCTGACTGTTGGTTATAGACAAAACAATACTATCATGACCCAATGCATGGACCTTAAAACAGACCCAGTAGTTGACAGTTTCCAGAAGACTTTCCTTGGCCGTATGCTCTAACTCCTATTACACAGTACAAGTACGGTAAAAGAAATATCCCTACAGTGAGATTATAAGAATAATTCTTCAGTTGTAACAAACTAGCTCTCTGCAATAAGAATGTGCAAAATAATGATATTTATGTATTATCTTTCTATGATGGGTACCGAGGGTTCGAATCCCTCTTCTCCATTCCCTCGGATCACTTGAGGTTTCTTTTTCAAATTTGAAAAAATCTCAAGCCCTTGTTTTATCATAGTTAAGTGTATGGAATAGAGAAAATCATAGAAATAATGCAGAAACAAAGCAAGGAAAGAGGAAAAATCTCTGGGTTTTATATTCCTCACTCCCAGGATTTCGTCCTGGATCATTAGAAAGGAATCAAAACAATACTATCACAACCCCATGCTGGACCTTAAGACAGACTCAGTAGTTGACAGTTTCCACAAGACTTTCCTTGACCCTATGCTCTAACTCCTCTTACACAGTACAAGTAGGGTAAAAGAAATATTCCTACAGTAAGATTAAAAGAATAATTCTTCAGTTGTAACAAACTAGCTCTCCGCAATAAGAATGTGCAAAATAATGATACTTATGTATTATCTTTCTATGATGGGTAATAGGATTGAAAATTCAAGATAACCTTATTGTACTGGTACTAGGAAAATCTAAGACACACAACATGAGACATCAACAAGCAATCAATTAAATTTCAAAATATCAACATGGTGGAATAGAAGCACTAGGATTTACCTGTCTTTGCGATAGTTCGAGCCTCAGCTTCTCAGCATTTGCCATCTCATATTCACCATTTTCTAGATGTCTCTGGTCTGGTCTGAGCCTAGAGTCAGTTGGAGGCAACTTCTCCAGCAAGCCAGCTGTCAATTCATTTAAGGATATTGCAAAGGGTGTGAGGTTGTATCGTGTTTGAGTGACAGATTTGTCTCGTTCCCACAACAGCACAGCCTCTGACATAGGATCATATCCCTTGGGCTTAGTACTTGGATCTCCCAGCACATAATACATGGCCTCGTCCCACTTCCCCACCAACATTGCTACCTTCTTTCCCGTCCTATTGTCTTGCACAAATCCTTGAACCTGCATGTTTGTAAATAGGTTTGTATAATTATTTGTCAAACCTAGAATGCAAACTAGGGCCATACATATTAGTCAAATGTGATTTGTTTGGAAAGCAGATTGTTATCATTCTCAGTTTTCAACACAATATTTGGTCTCCAGGGGTGGTGTTGTGATGTGGTGTGGAAGTTCCAGCATTAAAAGATAACCATTCGTAGTAAACTCAAGAATGAGCTGCTACAGATTTCATCCAATCATCTACTAATTCTACATTGATATAACCACATCAATTGAAGGCATTAAGTAGTGGAATCAAAATAACTTTGTGAAATGACCAGCACCATAGCTCTATTTTTAGCATGATTCAACCAGGCATTTGTGTTCACATAGCTCACAGGCAAAACGAAGAAAAGAAATTCTTTATGATAAAACTAAAATGTAGAAAAGCATAGTATAATAACTATAGAAACCCCAATTCAATAGGAACTCTGACAGCAATCTACAAGAAAAGAAAGTCACAACTTTCTTATATATCCCAGCCTAGTTCAGCTTCGTCTGTTTTCCCCACAAGCCCAAAAATTCTATTCAGTATAAACACGGTAAACCTAATATAGACTTCAATTGGAAATACCTGAAACCTACATAAATGATAATAAGACCAACTTCCCCATACAAATATAAAACTCAATCAGATAGAAAATGGAAACTTCCAATATTTTCTTGGCATGCAACGTGAATTGGACAAGTCAAACTTAATTCAATTCAACTTGGGAAAACATAAAATCTATATAAATCACAAAGATATCACGTCTTAAGTTACTGTTGAAATCAATGGAATAGAGAAAAACAATTAACATTCTTTGAAATGGCCAAGCTTAAATGCAGAAAAACTCATCCTAAAATTAATTAAAATGACCGTAAGTCCATCCAGAGAAAAGGATGAATGACCGGAGTCCTAAAATTTCAAATTGAACCTGGATGAACATAACTCCACCAATGCCGGTCCCAAGCCCGGATGAAAAAGGAGGAGGGTCTTGTGTCAGGTGCCAGTCAGCAAGGGAGAAGTTGAAGATGATTTTGTTATTTATTTCCTTCTTGCAAATGAATATGCATTTGTATATTAGTTTGCAAGGAAGAAATGAAAATCATCTCCAGTTTCTTAAAATATAGCAACCCTTGCATCAAGTGCCAACCGGCAAGTGAGAAGCTGAAGATGATTTTGTTATTTCTTTCCTCCTTGTAAGGAAGAAATGAAAATTATCTTCAACTTTTTAAAACTATGGCAACCCTAATATGACATGAAACAAAAACTGATATTCCCTCAAGTTAGGGCGTTCCCCATAAGCGACGAGCTACATCGGATCCTGGGTGAGGTGAAAAATGGGCAAGGGTTGCTAAGGCGTTCCCCCAGAAGCAACGCGCTACATCGGATCCCGAGTGTAGTGAAAAATGGGCAAGGGCTGCTAGAGCGTCCCCTCAGAAGTGACGCGCTGCATCAGAACCCAGGTACAGTGACAAGTGGACATGGGTTCACGCCATGGAGATCAAGAAGGACACTGGTAAATAGGATATCTCCAGAGCATAAGATTCGTATTGCCACATAGAATATAGGGACATTAACAGATAAGAGTTTGAAGTTAGTAGACACGATGAAACGTAGGAGAGTCAACATCACTTGTATCTAAGAAACCAAGTGGAAAGGGGCTAAAGCTAGAGAAATCGATGAGTATAAATTACGGTATGTAAAAAAGGATAATAACAAAAATGGGGCAGGAATAATAATGGATAAAGAATTAAAGGATAAAGTTGTAGACATTAAAAGAATTAGTGATAGAATTATTATAATAACTAGGAGAGCAAATCATAAATGATATAAGTGCATACGCACCACAAGGTTAGAAGATATAATCAAGAGACAGTTTTGAGAAGATATGGCGAGAGTCATGCAAGAAATTCCCAACACTGAGGGTATATTTATAGGAACAAACTTAAATTGCCATGTAGGAAAAGAAAAGGAAGGATATGATAGAATACACAGAGGGTATAGTATAGGTAAACGAAATGAGATTGGGGAAACTATCCTCAATTTTGCTTTGTCATATAACCTAGCCATTGCAAATACACTCTTTAAGAAGAGGGATAACACTTAATAACCTTTAAAAGTGGACTTCATAAAAGCCAAATAGACTTCTTTCTATTTAGGAATACTGAACGATCAATGTGTAAAGATTGTAAGGCGATACTCGATGAGAGTTTAATCTCACAACATAGGTTAATGGTTATGGATATCCATATCAAAAGATGGAGGAAAAGAAATGAACTTAATAGGTATCCAAAAACTAAGTAGTGGAACTTAAAAGGAGAGAAAATAACCTCATTCAAAAATAAGTTGATACTAGAAGGAAATTGGAACTATGAAACAGAAGTAAATACCATGTGGATTAATATTGCTGAGTCCATTAAAAAAGTGGTAAAAGATGTCTTAGGAATATCTAAAGGTAAAAGACAATTAGTAAAGGAAACATGGTGGTGGAGTGAAACAGTGCAAAAAGTTACTAAAGAAAAATGGATATGTTTTAAAGCATGGAAAAAGACAAAATAATGAAAACTATGAACAATATAAGAATGCTAAAAATGCTACTAAGAGAACAGTAAGTGAGACTAAACTTAAGGCATATGATGAGCTATATAATAGACTAGGAATAAGAGAATGTGAGAAAGATGTGTTTAAACTTGCAATAGTAAGAGAACAGAAGGGTAAAGACTTAGATCATATTAGGTGCATTAGAAGTGATGATCAAAGGCTATTAGTCAAAGATAATGAGATTAAACAAAGGTGGGAGACATACTTTCAAAAATTGTTATATGACAATGGCTCTGAGAATATAGGGATTGAAAATACTATAAATCTAAATAACATTGGATGTTATAGATATAAACGTAGGATTAGAATACCTGAAGTGAAAGAGGCCTTGAAAAAGATGAAATCAAGAAAGGCCATGGGGCCCGATGGCATACCAATAGAGGTTTGGAAGCATATGGGAGATATTGGGGTATTTTGGTTGATCAAGTTGTTTAACAAGATTATAAAATCAAAGAAAATACTGGATGAGTGGAGGAAAAGCTCTATTGTACCAATTTATAAAAATAAAGGAGACACACAGAGCTGCACTAATTATCGAGGAATCAAACGTATAAGCCACACTATGAAACTTTTTGAAAGAGTGATTGAGAAGAGGCTACGGCATGAGACAAGTGTATCGGAGAATCAGTTTGGTTTTATACCTGGGAGGTCTACAATGGAAGCTATTTTCTTACTAAGACAATTGGTAGAGAAATATAGGGAGAGGAGGAAAGACCTCCACGTGGTCTTTATCGACTTAGAGAAAGCTTATGATAATCTCTAGAGAGTTAATATGGAGGGTGTTGGGCGAGAAAGGGGTTTCACGAGGGTATATAGACATAATTGAAGATATGCATGAGGGAGAGGTAACAAATGTTAAAACCGTTAGTGGCGAGACCGGTAATTTTCATGTCACTGTAGGATTGCACCAAGGATCAGCATTAAGTCCATACCTTTTCATGTTGGTTATGGATGAGTTAACAAAACGTCTGCACAAGGAGATTCCCTGGTTTATGCTATGTGCAGATGATATAGTTTAATTGATGAGGCAAGGGAGGGTGTAAACACAAAGCTAGAGTTATGGAGAGAAGCACTAGAATCTAAAGGGTTTAAAATCAGCAGAACTAAGAATATATGGAATATAATTTTAGCAAGAAGAGTAGGAGTGGAACACCAATCAAGATTGATAACCAAGAAGTCCCTGTAAAATATCACTTTCGGTACTTAAGATCAATGATTCATGAGAGTAGAGAGATTGAGAGGGAGGTTACCCAGAGAATCCACGCGGGTTGGAACAAATGAAGATGTGCATCAAGAATTTTGTGTGACCGGCGGGTGCCGCTCAAACTAAAAGGAAAATTTTATAGGATGGCCATAAGGCCGGCCATGTTCTATGGATTAGAGTGTTGAGCAGTTAAGGAACATCATGCCCATAGGATGAGCGTCGCAGAAATGAGGATGTTGAGATGGATGAGTGGTAAGGTAAGAAAGAATAGAATTAAGAATGAAAATATTAGAGGAAATCTAGGAGTAATACCAATAGGTAACAAGATGAGGAAGACTAGGGTTAGATGGTTTGGACATGTCGAAATGAGACCGAAAATGGCACCTTTTAGAAGGAGTGAGGCAATGCAAGTAAAGGGAAGGCCCAAAAGAATGTGGATAGAAGTGATGAGGAAAGATTTAAAAACTTTAGGACTAAATGAAGCCATGGTACTTAATAAAGAGGAATGGAGGAATAAGATTCATGTGGCCGACCCCATAATTGTGATAATGATGATGATGATGATGATGATGATGATCACCCTGGCCCTGGCCCTGTTTTTTTCTTATATGAAGTTGGTGGATGTCCTCACTTGAACCCTGCAAGCTTTGGTTGTGGAAAAGGTGCACCTTGCCACTAGGTTGGGGGCTTATGCCTTCAACTTAATGAGTTCTTACATGGTGGATGCACATATTTTAAATAGGAAAGTATTGGCAGGGTAAGATACAAGTGAGACCTACTATTTCAGTGATTGCAACCATTTCAATTAATTGAATGTGTGCTCTGGATGAGAGGAGGAATTATATAAAGAGCCCCATGGTAAATGGAAATATATGTTAGGCGAATTGAAATGGGCATCGCGAGCCCAGTTCTTTTTAGGTTTTTCAGAGATCCAAACCATTCATTTGATTTGGCCTACTCCAAATTCTCTAGGTGTGAGGATTCTGACCCAAAACATAACTTTCCAAACCTTGCTTTCCTCCCTATTTTTGGCTGCACAATAGACAGTGCCAAACTAGAAAAGCCCAAACAACACAGAAACTGTCTACTTTACAGCTACATAAGGGTAGCAAAGCAAGGTGTAAATGGTTATCTTTTGGATGAAAGTCCTTATGCCTAGAAAATCTGGGGCAAGCTGAATCAGATGAATGGCTTGAATCATTGAACCACCCAAAACAGTGGGCCAACCACACCCTTTTCAATCCACTTGACTCATACTCCCATTTACTACCAGGAGCATCATATAACTCCTTGGATGAGAGATATATAAAATTATTATTAGTCTCATGATTATAAATGTTTTGATACATGGTGCTTCTAGTAATGAATAAAAACCATTGCCTTTTGGCATTTTTAACCAAGGTTACCAGTGCAGGATGTGGGAAGCAGAAGCAGGGTTCGGGCGATGTTTACTTTTTTTACAGGAAGCAGGGAAGCTGAAAATATATTAAAAAGATTCAAAAATACAGAAATTTTAAAATTTGCAAAATTAACAAAATATTAAAGAATCACTTGATAGCCAAATATAAGCTCATTTTTTAAGAAAACAAACATAACTGCAATACTAATAGAACTACAGATTCACAGTAAGAAACTACAAGATCACAATTCAACATTCACATAAATGACACAACATAACTATAAAACACAAATCATACTTATCAGTCACTCATTTCACTATCAGACTTCAGAACTAGTGACATTGAATTCATCATTTAAACTTATATACAAACTCTAGAAGCCATCATACTTATATAAAATGCATGTATGCATGTATATGTAGAGAGAGAGAGAGAGAGAGAGAGAGAGAGAGAGAGAGAGAGTGACTTGCAAAGAGGAGCTCGAACGAAATGGAGCTCATTGAACAATTGACAGTTTTGGAAAATAGACTAAGAGACATGGAGAAGTAAATCCAATGAAAATCCAAAAGATTGAGTGAAAAACTTGTAGGAAATGGAGGATTTTAGCCAGAGGGGAAGAGGAAACAGGGTTTTTGCCGGAAAGAGCACAAACGGGAGAGGAATCCAATTTTTCTATTTTTCGGAGGGGTGGAATGAATATTTTCACCTCCAAAACTAGTTTCATCAGACAAAATACCATTTTGTTCTTTCTTATTTAGGAAGAAACAATTACGAGTATTTCATAAATAAGCACAAATGCATGGGCATTTCCGTAATGAAAAAGATGTTATTAGGAAGCACCCGAATCCTAAATATGATTTGCCTGAAGCAAAAACAGAGAATCTGGTGACCTTTTTTTAACTGTCATTTTTTGATGGACAGGAATAAGATGTCTAGGATTATCAAGATGGATTCTAAATTGGCATATGGCTCATCCATAACAGAGCCTAGAATATAGATGGATTGGATAATCAAGGAGAATAGGCCCAACTAGTATATGCGCCTGCTTATATTTTACATGCTCATGCACCATATAGAAACTCCAACTTAATACATCCTGGCCTATTGTTGTTGGTACTCCTTAGTACGGCTTCTTTGTGTGTAAGGAATTAATTCATAGTACAGATTAACAAGCAAAAAAGGCAAAATGGAATAAACATCTTGGAAATATGAACCATTAACTATTCCTGGGAAATATGTCACACTTATTTAGGACCTGAAAAGCTGCCAAACACAAACTTTTAAACTCACAAGTTATAACATAGTATAGAAAATACATCATGTAAATGGATTTTATGTGCATGTTCACAAATTTGGTGCAGGGTGGGGTTGTTGGAAGGAGGCTCTTCTGTAGCCTACACTATTTCTATCATGCTAATAGAAACACATCGCACTGAAGAAGTATTCTATCATGCATCTCATGCAGGCTTCTATGTCCAAAGAAAAGCTAATCAGTTTTTCTCACTTAACAACTGCTAAGCAGGATTATTAGCCCATATCAAGCATGATGATATGACAGAACCAGTAGATCATTACATTAACATTTGACTTATAGCAGAATGAAACCTGTTAAGTCAATATTGAAGTCCTGGAGAAACTGGATGGGAGATAGATTTTTAAGGCATATTTACTTGTATTGACATACCTGATGGGGGTTCCGGTCAATGATGGACTGTTCCTTGAACTTGAGCTTGCAGGAGTAATTGCCATCACCTTTGATGCGCATGGTGCCATAGTGGTCGCAGTAGATCTTGCCAAGTATGATGTTGTAGATGGAAGTGGTGACCTTGCTCCATTGAAACGTTTCTCCATCTTCAAACTGGAGGGTGAGAACACCTACAGGATCAAGCTGAATAGATCGACCCCAGAACTTGCCTTTGAGATTGGAGTCCGCCCAGAATTTCCAGCCTCTGCCATCACAGTGACAGGCAACAATCATTGGGTGGTGACTCACCTGCACACACGTCCAAGTTATTACCTTGCAGTCCCAGAAGTAGTGATTAACGGTTCAGGTCCCCCCATAATATAGCTCATGGATGAAGGAGAGGGTACCATGGACAGGTAAAAAGAAGTACTCTACCTTTTCTGAGAAGAAATGAAGACCTTTGTCAGGATAATCAGCCTCATATGTCTCCCCTAGTAATGGGTTAAAAGGCTTGCACTGCCTACCTTCTGTTGAAGCATAGCCAGATACAGCAAAAGCAGCAATGTTTAGAATCCTCATCAAGCTGTTTCCCTGCATCAAATCCAAACCATACATCTGCTGTTATTTAATCTTGTAATATAAGATCCCCAACGCCAAGACTTCAACACTGATAACACCTGCCAGCTACCACTTATAAACATTAATAAGGAATTTACCCACTAAAAGCAATACTGACAGACTGAATATATTAAAAGACTATCTGAGCAATCACAGCAATAATTCCTCCACTCAAGATAAAGGAATTTGTTCACGCAGCAAAACACTCATTTGTTATCATCTGGTGAAATTAGGCCTGCCTGGCCCAGACAGATGTGTTTTGAGCTGCATAACAGTGATCCAGTCTATTGTTTATCCACTGCCTAAGTCTTCAGCCATATGGTCTGTATTCATGCACTAGTCAGGTTTGTTTAGGTGTTTCCTGCATCCCTTGATGATGTGGCTGCTCTGAAGGTTTGAAACTCTTCTACCTATTCCTCATGCCTTTAGTAGCCAGAGTCTGGAAAGAGAGAAAAATTAGAATCTTCGAGAAAGGTAGCTTCTCTAATATATAAAGTAAATCTGTTGTGTCCAAGTGGGCAGTAACACTGAGACAGTTCCATGATTGTTCTGTGCTTCATATTCAAAGATCACAAACTTCTTTGCTTCATCTGATGGACAACAGAGTAGTTATGTATACTGTATGGAAGCAGCCAGAACACAGGTGGATTAAAGTAGACCTCAACAGATCTAGTGTTCTTTCTTGTTTTTCTCCAGAGGCAGCTGAGGTGGAAGGTGTTTCTACAGAGGAAAATGATTGTACTTTGCTGTAAATTTGCCTGGTCCATTTCTGAGGTGAATTCTAATGAAGCAGAAACTCTTGCTATCAAGATCAGATGCTTATACTGGCCCATGCTAATGCTCCTACTCTTTCCATCAAGGGTGACTCCAAGAATGCAACTGACTGGCTTCAGTTCCTATATTGGCTTGTTGGCAATTGTTAGACATAGTTGACGAGATGAATTACTGGCAAGGAAGAGCAGAAACATGATTTAGGGTTCCTGGAATGAGTTTATTTCTTCACAGTCATCAGGCAGTTGCTTCTTGGCAATTTTCTTGGAATCCCTTGAGTTCATGGATGCTTTCCTCCTTACTCTATGGCAGGTGCCTTACCTGTTCATTAGTCACTATTGCCATGCGCTGGTGTTTGTGCTTTGATCACAGATAGTTTCGGGTTATTTGTTCATTCTAACTGCAAGCTTTCGTTCTCATTTTCAAGTTGTAAGTTTTCTCCTTCACAATGAACTCCTAACTTTCAGAGCAGAAAAAGAAATACTGTATATTAAAGGTTCAAAAACATATAAAGGAAAGCATCAACATTGAGTTTAAAATAGGTTCAGATATCATGTTATATGCATTAATAGAGGAATTACTTAGAACATGATCAAATGATTCAGATTCTGTTGATAACAAGTATGCCTAGACATTATGGACAGGAAACATCAATTCGTTTAAATTAAGACATATTGATAATAACTTTTAAGCAACCACTTCTCTACTTTGCTGAATATATAGATAAGGATCAAACCTGCTTGCCCCATTCTAGAGCTCGATCCACTAAATAGGAATACTCTAAATCTTCGAAACACTTCTGCAAGGAAGAAAGTGGCTCATTAAAATAAACAGGGAGACAAACTCCAGATAGGTCCTTGCCAATATTTTCTTTGATTATTGACCACAGTCCGACTGGCTTCTCTTTTTCCTTTGGCTCAGGCAGTTTGTCCCTTCTCTTGACATGGGGATATTCAATTGTTTTAATTCCCACATCAGTCTCATGAATACGTTCAAAAAAGCATGAATCTTTATCATAAGTTAAACCATTGCAACCATTTCCCAATATTTCCCTACTACGGTATGAAGCACTTCTTAGAGATTCTGAAGATAAAAAATCCCTTGTATCAAAAAATATTCCATCATCATCATCTGTTTCTCCGTCAGCTTCATCTTGACTTTCATTATCTGCATCAGAAACACTTGCACTGCCCTCTGACAAGATCGAATAAAAATCTGTACCAAAATGAAAGATGAACAGTTTAAATTAATTAATTAATTATTGGGAGAAGAATTACAAGAAAATTGTGTAAGCAAAGATTCTAAAAAAAAAAAAAAAGGGCAGCCCCGGTGCACGAAGCTCCCGCCTATGCGGGGTCCGGGGAAGGGGCGGGCCACAATGGCCTAAAGTAGGCAGCCTTACCTTGCATTTTTGCAAGAGACTGATTCCACGCCTTGAACCCGTGACCTCAAGGTCACATATCACCACAGAAACCTTTTTACAAGCAATTCTGCTAGCAGAAAAAGACAAATTCCATGCAAGAAATAATGCAAACTATGAAGAATATATCAATTTTATTCCAGGAACCTAAGTATTTTCAGTAGGAAATAAATTAACATAGTAATTATGATATGTCATCCAAACACCGATATTACATGCCCAAAGTGGGGAAAAGATGCCAGTTCACTAGGGAAATAAACCAATTAAGCATAATATTGGAGGCTTAGAACGTAGTACTAACTACTGCAGAAGTATCTTCGGGTGAAGGCACAGAAATGCAAAGAAAATTGATAATCAAGCATACGGCCACAGCTCTCAAGTCTCAACTACTTAAGCAGCCAAGGAATCAAGTCAGGCTTTCATGAGGACACGTTTCAAGATTTCAAAGTTGCAAATAATTCAAGCATATATGCTACAGCTTATGCTCTAATGAACATGTTGGCTCATGTTTAAATGAGTCTGATCAAACTCAAAGTGAAAAGGCCACAGCAAGCTATAACTTGGATGCGAATACCTCCAGCACCAGAAAGGCAGAAGAATTACATGCAGGTAGAGAGATCTAGCATTTATCATCAGTGTCACAATCAGTAGGTGATCTGACACTAATTTCATAAAAACAAATATCAGCTCAACAAAAAATGAGTTGCTAAGACCTGATAAGTAGCATCATGCAATTTTATAGTACAATAAAAATCAAAACATCAAAGTAATGCACACGGCATGCAAATCATTGCAAAATGAGCATCATCTACAATCATTACATCAAAGAATATTCACAAGCCTCACTAACCACTGAATCTTCCATTCACTTGTCCTATATATGATTCCCGCTCCTTTGTTTCATCTACTACAGTAGCTTCCAGTTCTACTTTCTCAGTCTGCAAAGGCAAACACATAAGGACGATATTAGTACTTTTAAGCAGCAAATCTTCCATTCCTTGCTTCATGGACACATCAACATAACAACAGGTTCATGCAAGCCAAATGAAGCGGTTAATTTGCTTTTTCGTGCATGATATCCAATGCAATTTTTAGATCAAATGCACCATACAGAAGAACTGCAGTCCAGTACCATTGGTACTTTAAAACCCTTAAGCCTATTATGAATGAAAATTGACAAAACTAAGATAAATATCACAATATTTGCATTTGCTCCCAATGCAACAGCAGTCATAGAACTGTCGGATCCCATGGTTGGCATCAGTGCAACTACCTGATGAGGATTCTGACCCACGGTAAAGCCAACAATATGCGTGTCAGAAACTAGCCCATCCATACTGGTCCTTAGGCATAATAAATACTAAAGCATCTGAGGGATTTTTCTCTACAACTGGACAACATTAATAAGATTAACATACAGGAGGCTTTTCAAAAAAAGTCAATTTGGAAAAAAGGTAAACTGAAATGTACTCAAAAACACACAAAATGGCAGCTAGAAGACAATAAGAAACAGTTTCTGAGGCACAAGGTACAAAAATATATCTGCAAATAAGAGGACCAGAACACATGACTTGATACTAGTAAAAGATACAAATGATGAATACAGTCTAGCTAACTTCTAGACAAAGAATGTAAACCGACAAATCCATGTGTCCAGTTCTGCTACATGAGGCATTGAAGTATCAGAAAAGATGAATGAAACAAATAGAATACCTCTAGCTGCCTCAATGTGTCAAGCAAGATAAGATGCTTCCTTTGAAGAGAATTCAGCTGGTTTTGTAGCTCAGAAAGCTCAGCTAGCATTATAGATTCACAGTCTTTAACAACTGCTTCACTCAATCCTTCCTGCAGTAATCTGCACCTAAGCTTCTCAGTTGAAACAGTTACATCTTCAGTAGGCACAAGGTCATTGGTTGTCATCACTCGAGGAAAGAGTTCTTTAGCAGCCAATAATGCCTCAATCCATGCACCTCGGTCGTCTCTAGATTCACACCGCAAGTGAAGAGTTTTAGTACCAGTGAAGATGGAAAGTCTTTTGTCATCTGACTTACTTGCACGAACTGAAGAAACCTGAAAAGCAAGCAGAAGTTGAGAATATGAAGGTGGAGAGCTTTAACATCAACTTTCTAAAGCGAAAAAAGTCACAGTTATGTGCAGGATATAAACGATACTTAAAACAAAAATCCACATGGAGTGGTAGTAGCTTAATTAGGAAATTGGTAATAGAAGCAACAAAAAATCTACCACAAATAACACAACTCAGAATGATAGATGGTAACTTATGTGACTAAGAAAAGCTATAATCAAAGGCTTATGCAGCTACAGTTTCATATACTGTTCATTATATAATATCTTTCACACACTCACAAATGATCAATCCAACATTTCTGTTCTATTTTGTTTTGCAAGTTCTCTTTCAAAATTCGTACTTCAAATGATTACTATGTAAAAATTGTGCATAGCTTAGTGATTGACCAATCCCAATATGCATTTGATCTTTTTCTTATATAATAAAGTTGTAGTAAGTGCCTTAGACTCTCATGTACTGACAATGATCTTTTTTTATGGAAATACTGATAACAATCTTGCCAGGGCACAAAAACTACTAAGATAAGGAATTGTGAAACTTTAAACAGATTTAGGCAATATGAAAATTTTAAATAAAAGTAGAATATCTGAAATATCACAAGGTGGACCACTTCTTAGCTTGGATGCCTAAGCCAGGATTTACTATCTGTTACTGCTTCATTTCTATGACTTCTTGTTGCTTGATTTACAAGCTCATGATAAATGACTTAAAGGACAATTTCGTCACTCCACCAAGAAACCCAAACGAGAGAGAGACAGTGTGTGTGTGTGTGTGTGTGTGTGTGTGTGTGACAGTAAAAGATTGATTAAGTTTGTGTTTTTTCTTTTTTTTTTGTGTGCTTGCTTGTTCGCTGTGCGCATGTGTAACTCTGTGTGTATCCGAGAGCATGCATGTGTCAGCGTGTGTGAGCGAGCGAGAGAGAGCGCTTTGAATCTGTCCACAACTAACTACGATGCTCCATATCAGCAAAATAACACGCATTTGACCTGGTAAAATGAGCATAGTTAAAGTCAGAAACGTTTTGCAAAAGCAAATACAACAGATAGGCGTTCATAAAACACTGATCAGGAGCAGAAAAGAACCAATGGAAACCTGAAGCAACAACAATCAAATCAGTAGATAAACTTACAGTTGCAACAAGAACCATTTTCCTTCTAAACACAGAACTCCCTACAACCACCATCACCACTAATCAAAAAAGAAAGGACAAAATAATCTTCCCCAGAACACATTAACCATCTCAATAACAAAAGCAGAGTAGAAAGAAGAAAGATCATACCTTCAAATGTATCTCCCCAAAAGGCTTCCACCGCTTCACTGCCCTTCCATTCCCAGATCTTCCCTTCCTCATATGCCTCAACGAATCCTCCCCAATTACCCTTAACCCTATCTCATTAGCACCACTAACCGAAATCTTATCCGGCCCATGAATCTTATAATACGAAAGTACTCCATCCTGCAACACAAACCACCTCGATCTCCAACCTTTCCCATAATTCACCCATTTATAAAGAATCCCTGCAACACCTCCATTAACAATCCCATTGCTACAACCAGCTTTCGAATCCCTGACCTCCACTATTCCCCCAGCATTATCGTCAGCATCAAGTTTCGTAGCAGAGAGAAAACCAAACTCCGAATCATACCCCGCAGAAGCCTGCATCTGCGAATACTTACTCGATCCAAAACCGACGCTCCTAACAGAAACATCAAACCCTGAAGATTTTGTCGTCTTCAACGAAACAACCGGCAGATTATTACTCCGTTGCTCCCGATCGAGCGAAACCGGAGCAATGCAGCACAGCGGATTCATCTCAAAACACCCAAAACGCAGAAACAAAAAAGATCCAACTGAGAAATCCAGAAACGAAACAAAAGCTCTTAGCGGTCTGCAGTCACGACGACGACACCATTCGCCTCCCAAACGAAGCAGAAGAATCCGAACCAAAACCAGAATTGGAGAAGAAACCTTGCCTGCGGAGGTGGTTTCTGAAAAGCGAAGGCCTAAAATACGCAGGGAGACGTTTGGGATCGGCGGATTTGTGCAGCAGTCGATCGGAGAGGATCGAGTGTGCGAATGGACATTGAAATCTTTCCTGAAATGACATGAGAAGGGATTATGAGGCAGGATTTTGGGGGATTGGGATTCGAGATTTGAGATTTGAGAGGAAGGGGAGTTAAATCTTGGTCTTGCAGTTGCTGGTGGTTGTGGTGGTGGTGGTGGCTGGTAATTAAGCAGAGGCTGGTTGCAGCAGCTGATAAAGAGGGGTGCTCAGCTGCAGGAGCAGATCCATTAAATTCGCTGATCACTCGACTACTATACTATCCCACTGTCCTCTTCCATTCTTGTTCATTTGAATTGGGAGTTTTATTATATGGTGGTATACCGAGTAGATTGGAGCAAATGTGCCCAGAGGTAAATGTACAAGTGGGGCCTTCATAACAGATGATCCTTGCCATCTATCTTCTTTGTTTTGCAGCAAGATGTCATTCATTGCATGATCTTTGATCCTTATATTAGAATTTTTGAGTTGTAATGTATATTTTATGAAATAAAGCCTTGGCGCAACAGCAAAGTTGTCACCTACGCTTTAGAGGTCATGAGTTCAAGACATGAAAATAGCCCTTGCAAACAATGCAAGATAAAATTCCATTGCATGAATCCTTGGTGGTTCGCCCCTTAGATGAACCCTACGTGCACTGGAGCTTTGAATGTAAGAAAACTCCATGGTTGCGATCAATTTTCAGTTAAACCTGGAACAATGGATTTCTTAGGCTTGGATCACCAAAATGGGACCCACTTCTATTTGTCACCCAACCAATGGACAGACATTCCATGGCTACTATATGGTCCGACCATATCAAACACAAGGTATCTAAGGGTATAACCGCAAGTCGAGCCCAAATGTGGAAGATTTGAGCCATTATTTGAACTAGAGCCTTTTAAGACACTACTTGGAAGATGAACGATTGAGATCACCAGAATATGGGTCCCACATTTATTTATAACAAACATGGAACCTGTGGTCTGAAATGGTCAGAAAAACATGGTCGCCAGTACAGTGGGCGAGCCGAGAGCTTAGGTAAGAGGTTCGGCGCAGATTCTGCTTTGGTTTGTGTGTGCAGTTCGTGGTTAGGGACTAAAGTGAGCCCGGAGGGACACGGCGAAACCGTGTGCTAAGCTATTTTTGGTTTCGATTGCGATTTACGCGCTAGTGGTGCTCGTCGATCGACCGAAAGGTGTGAAAATGAAAGCTCCCGGAGATCGAGAACGTGAATGGTGGGACCAACAAAGATTGGACCCACATGCTGGTACGCGTTAACTTTAATGTACGGACGATGCGTGGATCCAATGTGTTCATCTGCGTGGCCTACTGTTTTGATGGGGCCACGTCATCAAGCTTGGAATTGCATTTACCAGACGGACAAATGGCGGGCCCATTAGTCTTGTGGTCCAAATTATCCACCGATTTTGTGGCCTCGATGTATGGTCCACGGCCCAAATAAAATCCTACGTTCACCCATTATCAGCTTCTAATCCTGTTATCTCCGTCCGGAATAAGCCCATTCATTTGGGACCCGACGGACCCATTCTCTTTCCTTATTCAAAGATCAGCCCATTGTATTAATATTTATCAAATATAAATAATCATTTGACCCTAGAACTCACTAGATAACTCAAAAATACATTGGTAGGGGAGCACACACGTGAGAGACAACGAAAGAACGGATAGCTTATTAAGAGCATACTTGGAATTCAAATATCCACTGCAAAGGAAATTTGTCTAAAACTACCTATAGGCAGTAAATTTGGATTCATATATATCCACTGGGGTACTTCATCATACGATTCATAGAAAATTATTTGTCCAAATATCATTATATACATCTAGAAAAGTCGTATGCTTTGGAAGAAGCTTGTACAGTTTGAGAAGAGGTTTGTATTGATCAATAAGATGAATTAAGATGATATTTTGTAGATATGTAACTATCATGAATATATCAACCATTTCTTTCATTTCCGATCGTCTGGTCTGGACAAGGCATTTCCTAATTAACCAAGGCAGCCGTTTGTTGTGCTATCTATGCAATATCCATGCCTCTTGGATCTCTGATTTGTAGTCTTAAATGAGATGATCCGCTAATTCAACGTGAAAATCTGTAATCCGAGTGACAATCTGTCACACAACATGTGGCTCCCACCTCTACATTTAGCCCCTCAATTGTCAAAGGAACACCTTGTAGGTACACTAATAGTCTCATGTCATGTTAGAATTGAGCAAACAAAAGTATAATAGGGCCCACATGTTAATGATCCGATTCTTTTACATGTTACTCTTTTGGGAGATAAATAGTACAGGAAAATTCTTCTTTGTGGGCCCTTAATATCTCCCTCATTTGGGCAGGATTGAATGCAAACTGCTACTTTACTTTTCTAACCAGCTATGCATAGTTGTCTAAGTAAGAATTTTATTTTATTTTTTTATTTTTTTGGTTGGCAATAAAGCAAAAAGAGGAATTCTGAGAGGTTACCCATCCTCGTACTACTCTACCTAAGTACGCATAAATGCAGAGTCATGATAGCATCACTTGCATTAATGTTGGCATGACCACACTCTCAATAGTTAGAAATCTTTCACAAAAGTAAATTTAATAAGCCTTAACTTAGAGGTGTACTTAGAAATAGTTGAAGCCTCTTGAAATTTGCAAGAGATATGATAGTTCTAACTCTCGAATTCAAGATAATCAAACTGAATATATACCTCAACTGATTCACACGATCATAATTTTTTATCAGTACTTTACTCTGCAAATGAGCACCTTCAAATATTTTATCAAAATAATTTGTAAAAATACATATCTCAGTTAGATAGTTAAAGATAGAGATCTTACAAGCTGACAAGATAAACCTCAATCAATCAATAAAAACATAATAAAAGTCTTTAAAGATAAAAATAAGAAAGAAGTTTTAATCAATCAGTCAAGACAATAAAGGTCTTAAAGGACGATAATTAAAGAGAGATTTCGATCAATCAATTAAGACAACAAAGATCTTGAAAGACAACAATAAGAGAAAAGTCTCCATTCAAGATAGTAAAAGTCTTGAAGGATGACAATAAGAGAGAAGCCTCCAACACAACAATTCTCAACTTAGAAAAATAGAGGACAAAATGTATGATATGTTTGGAATGGCCCAACCGTCCCCTTTATATAGGGGAGCCTTGCTTGACCATCAAGCAAGTTTGCTTAATCCTAAATCCTCTCTAAGATAAGTGGTTGGCAAGATGTTATATTTGGACAGAAATAAGTTCAAGCGAGAGATACTATAGATAGATGCAGTTTTCCTTAAAATGATTATTTCCTTTTCATGTTGGATACCAACTCTATTTTACATTGGCATAGATCTAGTTTACTTTTGAGCTTAAATCTTCAATTGCTCCCAGCAAAATATTTTAAACTTAAAACAAATGCTGAAACTCATATCCTTGGAACCTTTTCCTACTGCAAGCCAAAGTATAAAATTTACCATTGGATGGTTAATTATATATTGGGCCTCAAATTCTTGATTAATCCAAATGATCTATCATCCAATCTACATCTTAGATTTGCCATGCCTAAAATCTCATGCATCAAACAAATCATATGCTTGTTTAAGAAAATTTTTGCATTTTCTCCTAGTAAAAATAAAAATTAGGATAATGCCATGTCTCTCTGTGGTTCGCATTTGGTGTTTTTGCAAGCACAGGTAGGCATCATGCGTAATGCAATTGCAGGCCCACCTCTAAGTGCATTTTCTTGATCCATTAATCAAACAAAGTAAGTACAAAAACCCAAAACAGTTAGATGTCTCAAAGGCCTCTCCCCTTCGTTTTGCCAACAAAGAAGTCATCCTTAATGATCTCCCATTCCTTCCCTGTCGAGCTGGTACTCTTCGAAAGCACTAAATATTTGCATTCATCTCTCTCTCTCTCTCTCTCTCATTCATGCACTAAATAGAAATAACAAGTTATATAATGGTAAGATTTTTGGTACATGACCTATTTAGATGGTGGCCAAAAGATATGAGGCCCAGTGTACTATGAGTGAGTCCACTAAACATGTAATTTTGGTTGGGCTGCCACAATATAAGGAGCTAGCTAATAAATGTCGCTTTTCTTCTTGCAATAGGGGACCATGCTCTATGTATAACCTTCAAATGATGCTATTAGGAACATCTCCATTTTCCTATAATTATTCATTGCAATGTTACATCCGAGCACTAGAATATTTCCCTTAAAAGCATTCAAAAATACTTAGCATCACAAAAAAAGCATTGGATGTGGTGATGACTATGCTTTTGTGACAAGAAAAATCAGGCAGATGAAAAAGCATAAAGTGGGGACCGTTTTCCATCAATAGAATCCTTTGATCATCCTAAATCTCTACCCTCTGTTACTGGCCTTCCAGCAAGATGTCCATCATATAGATGGACACTTAAGAAAATTAAAAGCTAGGCCTCCTTACCCATATCTAAGTAGCATCATTTCCTCTTTATCAAATCAACATAAATACCAACTACCTAAAGAGGAATAGTATAACTTCATTCAATAGAAAAGAAAAATAAGAGAACCAAATTAGAAGATTGCAAATTAGCTAAAACTAGCACAAAAAGAGTCCTTGATTGAATGCAGGGCAGGCCCAAGATCTGTAAATGCTAAATGGGGTCTATGAACCAGCAATCTAACAAGGTTAGAATATAATGTCATCCATGTGATCAACCAAATGGTGGGGCCTTGCTTGACATAGTGGGCATCTCATTTTGATGTACAAAATGCAATTTAATACATGATTCATTTGGAGTTTAAAATTTGATGACACTTAAAAGGTTGTTGTGTGATATATTTTTGGAAACTAAGCACAATAAAAGTACAACTTGGGCCAACTTGTTCAATATCTAAATTGTTTACTTCTTAAGGTTGGTTATGGGTGGAGTTTCATAACAGATTTATTTATTTATTTTTTCTGGTAAGGGGTTTCATAACAAATTATCCCCATCGAACCATCTCTCTAATTTGTGGAGGTTTTGATGAGGATTACAACTCTTTTCTTCATCATTGGCTTAAGATTTTTCTGAAGGACACAATTTAACTGATTGAAATGATAGCTTACTTTTTCCTGAGATCTTTTGACGAGAAAATAAATAATTTATTCTTGAAAGAGAAATTTTAGTCCATCTAAGTAGTCGTCTAAGCTTTAAACTAATTCTAAAGATTTGAATCTAAGTTTTTAGCAAATTTTTGGGCACTAAATGTAAACTCTTTCTCATGTGCTCAGTCCCTCTTTCCTGCATTTTTTTTAGTGATCCAATCCATCATCAGATTAGCTACCTCTCCATATGGGATTAATAAAA
The DNA here is from genome assembly GCA_035236585.1 of Warburgia ugandensis. Classification (NCBI taxonomy): domain Eukaryota; kingdom Viridiplantae; phylum Streptophyta; class Magnoliopsida; order Canellales; family Canellaceae; genus Warburgia; species Warburgia ugandensis. The sequence continues at coordinate 80,079,038 of CP141130.1, forward strand.
ATCTCATCTTTGGGGGACCTTTAAATTGCCATTTAGTTAGAAAATAGATGGTGAAAACAAAAAACTCTCTCCTTAAAACACCCTACCTTCTTTACCACAAAAAGCCACCTTAGATGTCCCAAATAGATGAGATGTTAGGTATTACCCCATCTGGGGAGCGACAAATCTGATGAACAGATTGGATCACTAAAACAATGGGAGAAGAGGGCTTAGATCTCTCTCTCTCTCTCTCTCTCTCTCTCTCTCTCTCTCTCTCTCTCTCTCTCTCTCTCTCTCTCTCTCTCTCTCTCTTAATAGCTGGGCATTTCAAGAAAGTTACTATGGAAAGGCTTGAGATCTCAAAATCTGCAAGAAGGAATCATGGTATACTGCACATATGATAACTATCTTGAGATGAAATTGACACGATAGTTGTCCTAACCTTTGAAAATCAATAGTATTTGGATGTTAGTTCAATCAGTTCCTCAAGTTCTATTCCTCCACCTCACACTTAAATATCCATGTACTAGTGGAGGACTCCAAGCCTAATTCTCACATTTTCAAGTGCAATAATGAACCTTTTGGGATTTGGATGTTAGTGGTAACAACCTATAACACAAGCAGCATCTCTTGCTTAGTAGCTTTGTCCACTGTTCACAATTAGAAGGAACTTGATTCTACTTGTAGCCTATTGTGTAGGTCTTAAATGGCCAACATCCATTAAACATAGTAGGCCGTTGAATAGTAAAACTGTTAGAGAGTATATTTGGTCAATAACATGACTACAGGAACCTCATAAGCAAGCCCACCAAATGGATTGTTGAGATGAGCATCCTCATCCTCAGTTCCAATGTGCAACTTGAATGGGTGAGTCAGATTCATGTAAGCCATGCCCCCACAAGGCCAAGTACAACTAACAAACAGTTGCGCTATTAACACAAGTTGCCTCTAGCCTCATTGTACAAACTAAAACCAATTTAAAACTAGCAAGTCCCATAAGATGACATTTCATTAGGACTAAGGAAGTGCATAATTGCTAACAAACACAACAAGGCATCTCCTTTGAAATGTGATTGGTTGCAAGTTCAAGTTGGTAGTAAATTTCTCTTACGTCTAGGAGTTAATATAAGATTAGATTTGGCAAAGTGTGTGAGTAGATTGCTCTGTAATTGTTTGCTTCTACTAAAAAAAAAAGAAAAGGAAGTGCATAATATCTATTATGTTTCTTCTTTTCTTTCTTGGTTCTTTTCGAGGTGCCTCATTGAGGAAGTGACCAACAATATTTATGTCTAACACACCCTCTTATGTGAAAGACCCTTTTTGTGCTCTCACATAGGGACATAAGTGTCGATTCTGCTATTTTGAGTTAGAAATTAATATGGAGGCCTTGGTATTCAAACTCAAAGCCTCCCAACAATTAAGGCTCTAATATCATGTTGGATTATCATTCTAACTAAAAGCTTAAGTTGATAGGAAGTGGGCCAACAATATTTATGTCTGACAATCATAACCCCATCCTAGCTGTCAATTCTTGACTCCTCAAGCCTTATTTCAATTCCCCCAAGATAGGTAAGGTATTGATCCTCACTAAACCTGATCTTGTAGATAACATCTATTAAGCATCAAACTAGAACCATTAAGGTTTCCACTTGATGATCAACAAGTTCAAACATCTCAATCGCACTAACATTTTCTCTCATAGGCTCAAAAAGTTGAGCATCTAGCAAGACTCTGATCATATTATTTGCATACTCGATCAATTTATCTAAGATAGTGCACATTAGATTAATAGCTTTAGTCCTTGATCAATGGTCCCGTCGTGCATCCCTTTTTATCTTATGTGTTTATCTTCCTAGGTCTCTAAATAAGCTCCAAAGTCATAACAATGCAACCATAGTGGATATGATCTGATCTAATCTTACATCCCCAACATGTGACCCCACCAAGACTCATGTTTTCATCGCTTTCTATGCACTTCCTATACAGTTGCCCATTTTGTCAAGGTCTTGTTATGGAAATGCTACAGAGGCATTTGATAGAATAAGAACCAAGGGAGTTTGAGAAAGCTTAGTAGACATGAGGAAGAAAAAGGAAAGTAGGAAGCAGAGTTAGAACTAACAAATTGGTTAATGCAAAAAGGGTTCACCCACCGTGGTGTATGATTGGATCCTTTCTAGTAGGTAAAAGTTCAAGTTCAACAACTCAACTTATGCTCTCTCTCTCTCTCTCTCTCTCTCTCTCTCTCTCTCTCTCTCTCTCTCTCTCTCTCTCTCATTTTTGAGATGAATTGTTTGATTTTATATGGCTGAAATTTCATTGACTTGAGAAACTAGATGCTAAATAGAAGTAGTGGAACTTATGTTTTTATCATTGTTTATGTTTGTTACCCTGACGGGCATGTTTGGTGTCTGCTTAGAGACAAAGAATCCAAGAAATGATAATAATAATGTTAGTTGGGAAAAAAATAAAAGCTTTATCCATACTTCATGGTTGTATAATGGCACATGATCACATTAATGGTAGGATCACATAAATATGAGCCACATCTAAGATATCACAATAATTGATATCAATAGAATAAAAACTATCTTCTGTAGGATGCTCAAGAGGGGTTTATTTTGCTTCTAGATTATTGGCGATGAAGCAATAAATCTTCTATGCTAGGTACAATGCCATGTTGCTGACTGCTAAGGACCCTGTTTTATATAATAGGCTCACATTTGGTTGATCTGACCTATTCATCTAGTTTCTCCCACTTTGTATATCTAAAAGGGCAGCATAGTGCATAAAGCTTTCATGCATGTAGGTCCGAGGAAGGAGCAGAACAGAGAGGGTCTAAAGTTCAAGGAAATTAGACTATTCTGGCATCATCCCAAAATAATGTTCATATGATCATCCAAAACATGCATAGTTAAAAAACGATGTATAAGCAAATATTGATGTTCCACCACTACAATAAAATCTTTCTAAACATAGAATCATCCAATCAAACAGAATTTGGGTTCCCAGATATCCGAAGTTATCATAGAAATCAAATAAATAGGCTAGATCAACCAAGTGGGCTCACTATGTAACTTACCATGAAGAGGTCCAGTGTTGTGGAGTATTCATTCCCCTACCTCATGAATCTTCTGCTCAAAAGATGAGAGATGATTAATGAAGCTTTAATTTCTTAACCCAAGTCCTTTACATCTTAAGCATCTATGGACATCTTGAAGCAAGAAGATGATGAATGCTAGGAAACCTCAAGGAATAAATAGATGATATGGTGTGTACAGATGTTTGTGTGAGGAACTGGCTCATACTCATCCTCCCTTGTTTTGCATTGGTGTGTCTTTCCTTTGCTTTGTTTCAAAATTGAGGTTTCCAACATGCAATTGTTAAGTGTTCAATTTTGGTCAAAATGCTCCTAATTCAGCTATCAAAATTTAGCTTGATTTTGAATTTAGCTCCAACTGACTATCCAAATCTTAATTTGTCAAAATCATCGGTCAGATGATAATTAGAGCTTATTAGATGATTAATGTACGGTTCAGATGATTTTAATTTAGTCTTTTATTTTGCAAATCAATCAAAAGAAGCATGGATGGATCAGATCGAATCTCAATGGTGCAGAACACCCATCAAGAACCAACATGTAAGATGAAAAGGGTTCCTAAAAGGGAATTAATTTTAATTGAAGAATGAAAAATCAATGGAAAAAAGGAAGGCTGCAACAAAACAAGGGAAGTTAGTGGGGAGGTTTCAAATGGGAAAACCAAATTAGAAGTAGAGAAGTTATAAGAGAGAAGAGGCATGCACTGTAGGTCTCTCTCCCATTCCACTCTCTTTTCCTTATTCTTCTCTCTTTCATCTTCTACCCTCTCTTCCCTCTCTCCCTACTCCTACTTTCTCTCCAACCATTCTCTTCTTCTTCTCTTCACGCCCCTTTAGGCTGGACGTAGGAAGGAGGCAGACCACCCCCTTATTCCCTACTCTCTCTCTCTCTCTCTCTCTCTCTCTCTCTCTCTCTCTCTCTCTCTCTCTCTCTCTCCTGTTTTAGAACCCAGAAACCATCGTATGTCCCAAACTTAACGTTGCCAGACTTGTCTCTCTTTCTCTTGTGCTCCTCTGGCATGGAAGCCCTGGTCACGGTATGAAGCTACCTTCCTCTCTTCCCTCTGGTTCCTTCTCTCTTTTCTTTGCAATTGATGCCCAAACAACTCAGCCTAGGTGTCTGCCTTCTTCCTCGTCATCGGACTGCTCAAAGGAAGAAAACCCATATCGGGTTTTCTCCCTTCTCCTCCCCCCTCCTTTCCTCCTCCTCTAGCTCCCTCTTCTCCTCCTTCGGCTTCTTCGTCGTGCTTTTCTTTTGATTTCTTGTTAAAAATTAGTTTTTTATCAAATTTCATTTTTGCCCTTTAAATTCAATTACATTTTTGTTCTCTTTTTATTTAAATTTGTGTCTCATGTTATTCCAGTTCTATTTTATTTGGGTTTTTCTTATCCACGAACAATCCAATCAAGCCAGATTGATTAAGGATTCACCCAATCAACATGTTATCCTTAATCAACCAATAATCATCAATTTCTTCTTTGTTTCTTATCTGATTTCAAATTAAATTTTCAATTTCATTCTTAAGACATCCCTGGACTTAATTAATGTCTCTAATATTCGATCTGAAGTACAAAAATCAATCTGAGTAGTTCAAATCCCAAAATCACAATTTACCTAGATCTCTATGATTTTAAGGAATCTAACAAAATCCGAGTAGTAGATCTCTAATCAAGGACGTGTTGAAGACATTGACAAAGGATGATCAATTCTAAGAATACCATATTTGAAGGTATTAATAGTGATTAAGCTAGGAAAGTAGTTTTTTTCATGTTATTTGATTTATTTTCTTTAATTAGGATTAAAAATTCTGTAATTTTTAGAAGTTGATGAGATCTTAACACTTATTATAATTCCAGTAATTTTTAGTAATTTTTTTATTTTAGATAATTAACTTTTATTAAAATTTCTACTTTTTAAGTCAATTTTCCGTGGGATCGACACATCCTTGCATAAGCTATACTACAATAGCTCGTGCACTTGCAACTAAACATCAATAGCAATATTTTAATTCAATGTACATAATCATTTGTCTAGAAGCTCAATATGGTGAGTGGCATGATAGCTAAGGGTGGCTTGTTGGCAAAAGGATTTTATATAAAAAGATAAAATTAAGAACATAATGATCCAAATAATTTATGCTATTTTTACTAAATTGAATAGAAATTGATTAATTTGGAAATGTATATCTAGACTTAATCATATTAAATGTTCTATTTTAATTAAAATATGATACAAAGGAATTTGAGAGAAAAATCAATAGCATTAGATTCTACGCTCAAAATGAAATCCAACGCCGTAAAGAACACCGAAAACGGAGTTCATATGACTAAGTTATAGACGTTTGAAGATGGAGGGTAGTTTGGTAAATTTAAATTTAAATGCCTAAGGCTATAAAATGCAGGGGGGTTGTTTTGATAACGACACCCCCTACAGGTCATCGTCTTCTTCCTCAGGCCAGGAGGTGCGCAACACCACCATGCCTGTACAGAGTTGCAAAAAATGGCGGCACCGCCATAGGGCAACACCGCCATCATGGGCTATAAAAAGACCTCTTCCCCTTTTCCCCAATCATCCTGCTTTCCCCTCTCTTCTCTGGCTGCTCCTTCTAGGGTTCCGGCAGATCTGGAGAGCGCACAATCTCTGGCGATGGGCACTTTCCCAGACCACCCAGGTAACCCCCTCACTTCCCTTTCTAGTTTCCCTCTTCTCCCAATCTGGATCCCCATCGGATCTGGGTTTTCCTGGCTGGAAAAAGCCAGAGAAAGCTGGGATGAAACCCAGCTTCCTCGGCCAGATGCGTCCAGGGGACACAGCGCGTGATGCACAAGCAGAACGCGCCCCCTGGGGAGATCGTTGAGCGCTCGCGTGGTGTATAGCGCAGTCCCGATTCGACTAGGATGCACAAGTGTCCCGGGAGCCGTGATGCTAGCACCCCACACTGAATGTTGTTGCAGTTCGACTGAGACGCATACGCATCCTGGGAACCGTGACGCACAGGCCTAGTATGGACGAATCTAGTTTGTCTGTGACGTTGCGACACTAAAAATGCAATTACAAGGGATGTAGGACTCCGATTAACGATCCCAAAAAAACTGTTGCGTCCGTATTGACGACGCGGACCTAATGAGACTATAAAAGTTAGGGTTAGAAGCCTATTTGGTATGACTATAGCCTAAACACTATAGATATCGCATATATCTACAGGATTAAAGATAATCAAACTTCATATATTGATTTGTTGGGTCTATTACGAGACCAATGTGCCTAGATCTAGTCTAAGTTACACACGCATCCACCTTAAACTTATAGATCTGACTGTCCAAATTAAGTACAGACATGTTCTAGACATCACTACAGGCAACCTGGGATATCTGACCAGGAGATATGATCGTTCAATTACACAATCTTGATGACATGAAAGAGATTAAAGGAAATCTAATCATTAGATGTTAGAACTATACATAAGATCTAGCCTAAAGATGCACTAAGCAATGACCTAAAAGGCAGACTTAGCCATTAAGCTATAATTCTAATTAGTGGATAGAAAATGATATTTGAATCATTGTTAATCATTAATTTCTAGGGTTTCACAAAAGTGATCCAGGGTCGAGTAGTGAAGGACGCGACTCTAGAGGCATTGAGGTAGGTAGTCTAATACTACTAAATTTTAAAATGCATCTTAAACTCTGACTTGCCTTTATTACCGTGTTAAGCATGCTTTTGAGATAATGTTGTTCTTATACTAGTATGCGGACTTGTCTTCATGTTTTATGGCTTTGAATGTGATATTAGCATGAACTGATTTTATGCACTGCTCGCATGGTTGAAAATAAATGCATAAATTGCATGATTTTGATGATTGAGATTTGGATTTATCTATATATACTTTTTGGGCTATTGAGCCTGGTGGGCACTATGATAAGTAGGTAGATTGTCGAATGAGGCAACCTATGGTAGAAACAAACCTTGAGTTCCAAGCAGGCAAATCGCTGAATGAGGCAGCCTGCGGTGGGAACAAAACATGGAATTCTAGGTAGATCGCCAAATGAGGCAGCCTGCGGAGGAGCATAGTTGGCCTTATGATTTCAGTTCTATTGATATGCATATAGCATTAAGATGGTCATATACGAGTACTCGTGATTAATTGGCTAGATGTGTTCACCAACCCATGGCTTAATATGTTCTATGAGAGACCATGTGCATGATATTTATAGTGATGCTAGCATCTGCTTTGAATGATGACTATTTTAAAAGTTTCATGATTATTATATTTGACTCGTTGATTTAATGTATTTACTGAGATCTTATTACATGGATCTATTGATTTCTACCTTATGATTTTCGATAGTGAATATTAGATTTCGGTAAATGATTTTCATGGTTGAAATTGCATCAATGAGCTTACGTTTTATGCATAAATTTGCACGTTTACACAAAAAGGAAAATCACTGATGTTTTACATGAAAAGCTCCTTGAATTATGCATATTGCATGCCGTATTTTCAAACTAATGGTATCAGATCACCTACTAGGTATGAGGAATACTCACCCAAATATATCATTTTTACAGATAAGGTTCAAATGGATTTGAAGAAGCTTTAGAACATGTTAGTATGAGGATCAAGAGAATAAAGAGAAGATAAGTATCAATGTAAGTATATAATCTCCTCTTTGGACATGTGTCTGTAGTTATTACAATTGGGCTATGCATTGTGACTGGATAGACCTGGAAAAACATTTATGCTTTAAACTGTAAACATTTCATTGTTTATCTTGAAAGTAATGACACTTGAGGTTTTCAAAATGAATTTAAAACAAAAAGGATTTTTCGCTGCATTGCATTATTTTTCAAAATGTTTTCAAATAGGGATCGATCCTACCTTAGGAATTAAATTTGCATTTAAAAATGCATGTGAAAACCCGGGTTGTCACAAAGAAGTTCTTCAAAATTTCTCTAATTGCTTGTATGTTAATGTGCCTATTTGTATAAAGACTTTAACCAATTAGAAAGGCCCTCAACACATACCAATTCTCTTATTTATTGAATAAGACAGAAAAGAAATATAAACATAACCCCTTTATTAAAATGAAAGAAAATAAAAAATAACTTTCAAGACCATGTAAAGTCCTTGCTCTTGAGTCAAACCATAACTATCCTAACAATAGTAAAGGGGTGATCATCCATAGTCTAATTGAACCAATGAAAAAATTGAAATACCATCTTGAGGTACATTAAAAGTTAACTCGAATGATGAATGACCATGTACAACATCTATACATTGAAGGTACAGTTGGTGCTTAAAAGATTGACAGAAGATGTTAAAAAATCTTTAGTTTCATAAAGAAAGCTTTTATTTGAAAGTGATGTTTAGTTATGCTAGACCTATTTTAAGAGCCTCAAAGATGAATAATATGCTTCACTAAGCTAACGACGCCATTGTAATCTTGTCTCTATTAATACTTTTTGGATAAACAAGGTTCATATGATGTACTTTTGATTCTTACTTGTGTTGGCAGGCATTGACACCAAACTTAAAGAAATATTCACAATACATAGTATGTACGTTGCCACAATCCTATTTAAGACAGTAAATGGCATGCTAACAATTAAGGATGAAAAGAACATACTCTATCCCTTTAATACATATAAGAAAGTTAAAAATAAGAAACAAGTTACATTGATATAAGATTAGATAATGTGATTTTGTACTTATATTGATTCAGCCATAGTGGGTAAATCGCTTATGCGTTACAAGTGTTTGAGGTATTTTATGTTAGTAAGAGCATTATCTCTATTCAGCTATTTTAAGATTGACATAAGCTTCTCCTATTGTAGTCACTAACGATGCAATGAAAACTTTACCATATTTTGTAAGGCCCTAGTTGCAACTATAGTTAATGGCAAGACAAGAAAAGTGATACAAATAACTACTTGGATATACAACTATTCTGTGGTGATTGAGTGAATATAAACTAATTCACCTTGGCTAGTGATGGAATTAACATAACGGTCATCAACAACAATGGAAGCAACCATATTGGACTTCATAAATATGATTCAATCAAAGTGGGTAAGTTATTTAGTTTCTTATATATCAATTTACAAGTGTTTGATATTAGTAGTAGCACAGTCATTGTCCAAACTATTGTAACTTTCACACTAATTTCTCATATTGTGATGGTCAAGGATGATAGTGAAAGCTTTACCATATTTCTCAATGTCAAAGTATGGTTTCCAATGTCCTTATGTGGTGATTGAGAAGAATGTGTCATGCATTTCAATGATAATTGAAAACAATAGAAAGATCCATTAAAAAGTTGTTTATTTCACTTAATATCTAAAATATTAAATAATAAGGAGAGCCTTTAGCGCCACAATAGAGCTGTCTTCGTGTGACCTAGAAGTTCCAAGTTCAATGCATAGAAATAGCCTCTCGAAAGAAATGCAAGGTAAGGCTGTGTACTACAGACCATTTGTGACTGCCCCTTCCCATGACCTCTTGTACAAGGGAGCTTTGTGCATCGGGCTACCCTTTATATGAAATATGAAATAAATTACTTACCTCTGGCCATGATAGATGTTGCTATCAAACTTAAATATACAATCTTCATATTTTAATGGAGAAAGCTTAAACACCTTTAGCAAATCCTTATGTAAGGGATGATGGAACTATAAACTATATTTTCTTTGTAAGGATAGGGCTTTCCCCAAAGTCTTTTGTTTTTATATGCATGCTATAATGAAGCATATACATATGGTGTGGTGCAAGACCTTGAGAAATATTACAATAATCACTCACATGATATTACCATTATAACTAGGATCAATAGGAGTACGTTGCTTCAACCACTTGATTTTCTCATTACCACATTAGGTTTTTCAAATAAAGTAAACTTCTAAAATACAAATAAGAAAATATGATATGACATTGTGGGCCACATTAGGAGTTTGATTTAAAAAATCTAACATTCTTTTAATTGGCTTGCATTGACATAAAACTATTTCTTTCAATCAAATTCAAGTAATGAGAGTTAAAAGATGCATGGTCACACATTTAAAATGAAGCTACCTTATTGCACTAGTAATCAAATAAAATATCTTCATTGCAGAAATCATGGTGGTAATTATTCTATTTGAAGAGAATTTCCTTCAATACATATTACTGTGTAATTATTTTCCTTTATAAAGTACTTTATGTGACATAAGTCTTTTTATAATGAGCCAACAAATGCTCACATTTAGGCTATAGCCTTATTTTTAACAAATAGTTAACTTACAAAATCATTATATAATTATTTATTGTAATACTAAAACTCATGGTATCCAAATGCTCAAACAATTACTTTAAAGAGAATGTTGACTAATGAAATCTGATATGATAAAAATGCTCCTTGAACAATTTAGGTAGAAGCCCTTATGTCATAAGATCTGATATCATTAGTTCTATTTTTATGTGCTAAAAAAAACACCTTATCATTCTAAACATTCTCTTATATGTTGATATACTTTTCTTATCGAAGTGAAAAGCACTACAATTGAATCATAACATCGGTAATAATGTATCATTTCTGGCAAGCAAGATGTCATCTATATAAAGAATAATTTTACTCCCACTGACTTTAAGGTATATATACTAATTCATAATATTCTCCATGAAACCGAAGAAGAACCATTAGAGGAAAGCTTGTTTAAGTGTATATGTGTGTGTGAATTTTTCTTAGTCTACAAACCAGTTCTTTAGCTTTATCTAAGCAAAATTCTTCAAGTTGCATCATGTAGACTTCTTCTAGTTCACCATTTAATAAGATTGTTTTCACCTCTATTAATGTAACTCTATATTAAATGAGTTATCAAAGGCACGCTAATTCTTATGGAGTTTTTCTAATATACTAAATAGAAGGTCTCTCAATAGTCAATGTCTTCCCTTTGAGTTAATTTTCTAACTATAAGTAAAGATTTATATCATTTTAAATTTTTGTGTAAGTATTTTTTTATCTTATAGACTAATTTTATAACTAATAGCCTTGGCTCCCTTAAGCCAAGTAACAAGATCACAAATATGATTATCCTTAAAAATATTTTTTCTTCCAACATGACATTATAACACAACTTAGAGTTTTTTCTATTCACAACTCATGAGATAACCTTTAGGATCCTTACCAACGTTATAATGAGACTCTTATAGATAAACTAAAACTTAATAAAATTGCTGATTTTCTTAATGTTAAAGTTCTTTTTTAAGTCCTCTATGTTATGTATTTCTTGTGAATTTGGAACGATACTTGTTCCTCATGAAGTACTTGTTCTTTAGTAAGTACGAGAACCCGTATTTTCTCAAATTATATCACTTAAGGATTTTCACTTTCACTATTGTTGCCAACCTTAAGAAATCTAGCAATCTTTTGTCTCAACAAGTATATAGACAAACATAAATTAAGTATGCCAACCTTCGTTCGTAAAACTTTTAACAAATAAGCCTCATTATAATCCTCATGTGGGCAAGGGCTATAGCATGATAGTAGTTTGGATAATTATCCTTATAATTAAGCTAATTTAGCTATAAGCATTAAAAATGAGAAAATCTTATACATTTGGTATCTAAAATTTTCTCCTTTAGTCAGAATATCATATTCCTCCAATCTGATTAATCTGTGAAGTATTACAACTTTCCTATGGGCCGAGTCATCATCTTTCATAATTAATCACAATTTGATATCATAATAATTATTACTTTCATGCCTTTTTCAAGATGGACATATCATATATCAATCATGTCTTAAATTGTTGTGGCTATTCTCACATAATTTTTGTTACCTCTAATAAGTTATGATATCATGAAACAAGTAGCATGTTTTAATAATATATATATATATCAATCTAATTACATAATTATGCCCAAACATATGGATCCTTTCATAAAATAAAGATGCATGGATCATGTAACAAAATGGTCCTTGTAATTATTTTGTATTTACAAAATTATCCCTAAAAGTAAAATCTAAAATTATAAAAATGACCTTCTAAAATTGTCAGAAGGACTCCTATCAAATTTTGTAAGACTAATATAAAAACTACAAAAACATTTGAGTTGTTTCCATGTGACCTACAGGTCACAAGTTCGAGGCATAGAAACAGCATCTTGCAAAAAATGCAAGATAAGTTTGTGTATTATAGACCCTTTGCCATGTGCCCCTTCCCTCGACCTCGCATACAAGGAAGCTTTTTAAGAGATGTCCTTTTTAAAATATAAAATTTATCAACAAGGGTTCTCTAGAAATTTTGTAATAGATATAAAATTATAGTCATATTTGTGTATGAGTCCTCCATTATTAGTAGGTCCCTACAGAAAATTACAAAATATGCTATTTTATAAGAAAAATATACGTCGAATAATCTTTTTCTTCAATTTTTTCACTCTTTTAAATAACATAAGAGCAATCTCTAAAACATGTATAAATTAAAAATATTTAATATTTGTATACAAGGGATTAACATAAAGCATGATCAAATACATGATTGTTCAATATAAGAAAACAATGAAGACCATAGAGTAAGAAGATTCATGTGTATGATAAAAATATGAATTCCAAGTAATTCAATTTACTTCAAAAATTCAGGATATGGATTTTGTTTATAATCATAATAAAAGTAAATCTTAAACTTTCATACAAAAGTACCAAGTATAATGCATAGAAAACTTAAACCTCACTTTTCTACTCCTAGAAACTAGGGCTTTCATTTTTTTCTTAAAATCGAAAACAAAAATTCATGAAACTTGGTGGAATAATTTAAGAAACACTTAGAGACAAAACCTATAGTTTAAATGTTTTCTTTTATTAGAAAATAAAAATCCTAAATCTAATCTAGATCAATAACTTTTAGAATTTTTTTGTCAAAAATTAGAAAAAAATATCAAATGACCTTAGATATTAATGAGAATTCAGCCATTGGAGTTTTTTTTTTTTTTTGGAAGAAGAAGAAGAAGAAGAATTGTATCACATTCAAAACAAAATTCTAAGCACTCATGGACCAAGGAAAATACAATCAATTGATAGAGCATTTTTCTATTGGAAACGCTATCAAACAAACTTAGAATTGAGTAAAACTTGGTTGGTTGACATCTTATAATGTACTCTATAACCCTTTAAATTTTCATATCAAATTTTAAAAAATTAAAATTTGTGCATGAAACAAATCACGTGTTAAAACTTTACAAGTAATTATTTCAAAATCTTAACCAAATGGATTCAAAAAAAATATGAATACATGATTTCAAGTAGGTTCTGATACCAATTGTTGAAAACTTGTTTATTTCACTTAATATCCTAATGAAATAAACTACTCACCTTTGGCCATGGTAGTATGTTGATATTAAACTTAAATCTCCAATCTTCATTTTTTTATGGAGAAAACTTCTAGCCTTTTAGCAAATCCTTATGGAAGGGATAATAGAACCCTAAACTCTAGTTTCCTTATGATACTAGGGCTTTCTCCAAAGGCTTTTGCCTCCATATAGGTTACTTAAACTACTTGATTATCTCATTAGTGCTTTAGGTTTTTCAAATAAAGTAAACTTCTAAATAGGATGCTTGAATGTGAGCACATCACACATACTTGTGTTGTGCCCCCACTTTATCATGATGTGCCCCACCTTTAGATAATCGGAATGTTTATCTAATTTCTCTAAGTTCATATATCTTAAGTGTTAAACATCACCAAGATTGGATGATTCTAATATCCACAAATGGTATATTCAACTCGTCTATTTTGAGATGTTCTTTGAATTATGTTTATAACCATCTATGTTCATATGAATTAAAATGCAGTTTTTAGTTTTTAAATTCATCTAATCTCACTATTTTAAGACTATTAATCATCTACAATAAGTAACATCATATGATAAGGTTCTGATTATCCAAAGGTGAAGCCAGCAGATAGTGTGGGGATGCATCACTCAAGTGTGTGTAGTGTGCACACCATACAAGTATTCTCCACTTCTAAAGTCGTCGTCGTCGTCGTCATCATCAACACCTTATCCCAATTTGGATCGGCCAAACGAATCTTGTTCTCCCATTCCCTCTATTAACTATCATAGCTTCATTTAGTCCCAAAGTTTTTAAATCTTTCCTCATCACTTCTATCCACGTTCTTTTGAGCCTTCCCCTTGCCCTTTTAGAACCTTCTACTTGTATTGCCTCACTCCTTCTAACTGGTGTCGTTGTTGGTCTCCTTTGAACATGTCCAAACCATCCAAGTCTAATCTCCCTCATCTTGTTACCTATTGGTGTTACCCCTAAATTTTCCTTAATATTTTCATTTCTAATCCTATCCTTTCTTGTCTTACCATTCATCTATCTCAACATCCTCATTTCTGCAATGCTCATCCTATGAGTATGATGTTCCTTAACTGCCCAACACTCTGATCCATAGAGCATGGCCGGCCTTATAGCCATCCTATAGAATTTTTCCTTTAGTTTGAGTGGCACCCACCGATCACATAAAATACCCGATGCACACCTCCATTTGTTGTAATCAACTTGGATTCTCTGGGTAACCTCCCTCTCAATCTCTCCACTCTCATGGATTAATGATCCTAAGTATCGAAAGTGGTCTTTCACGGGGATCTCTTAGTTATCAATCTTGACTGGTGTTCTACTCCTACTCTCCTTGCTAAAATTACATTCCATATATTCTGTCTTAGTTTGGCTATTTTTAAATCCTTCATATTTTAATGCTTCTCTCTATAACTCTAGCATTATGTTTACACCCTCCCTTGTCTCATCAAGTAGGACTATATCATCTACAAATTGCATACACCAAGGAATCTCCTCATGCAGATGTTTTGTTAACTCATCCTTAACTAATGTAAAAAGGTATGGACTCAATGCTGATCCTTGGTGTAATCCAACAATGACAGGAAAATCACCAATCACGCCACTAATGATCTTAACATTTGTTACCACTCCCTCATACATATCTTTAATTATGTCTATATACCCCTGAGAAACTCCTTTACCACCCAACACCCTCCATATTAACTCTCTAAGGACTCTATCATAAGCTTCCTCTAAGTCGATAAAGATCATGTTGAGGTCTTTTCTCCTCTCCTTATATCTTTACTAATTGCCTTAGTAAGAAAATAGCTTCCATGGTAGACCTCCCAGGCATGAAACCAAATTGATTCTCCGATACACTTGTTTCATGCCATAGCCTCTTCTCAATCACTCTTTCAAAAAGTTTCATGGTGTGGCTCATAAGTTTGATCCCTTGATAATTAGTGCAGCTCTGAATGTCTCCTTTATTCTTATAGAATGGTACAATAGAGCTTTTCCTCCACTCATCAAGCATTTTCTTTGATTTTATAATCTTATTAAACAACTTAGTCAACCAAACTACCCCAATATCTCTCATATGCTTCCAAACCTCTATTGGTACACCATCATGCCCCATGGCCTTTCCTGATTTCATCTTTCTTAAGGCCTCTTTTACTTTAGGTATTCTAATCCTACATTCATATCTATAATATCCAATGTTATTTACATTTATAGTATTTTCAATCCCTATATTCTCAAGGCCATTGTCACTTAACAATTTTTGAAAGTATATTTCCCACCTTTGTTTGATCTTATCATCTTTGACTAATACCCTTTGATCATCCCTTCTAATGCACCTAATATACTCTAAGTCCTTACCCTTCTGTTCTCTTACTTTTGCAAGTTTAAACACATCTTTCTCACCTGCTCTTGTTCCTAGTCTATTATAGAGCTCATCATATGCTTTAAGTTTAGCCTCACTTACTATTCTCTTAGCAACCTTTTTAGCATTCTTATATTATTCATAGTTTTCATTATTTCTAATCTTCTACCATGCTTTAAAACGCACTCATTTTTCTTTAATAGCTTTTTGTATTGTTTCATTCCACCACCATGTTTCCTTTGTTAATAGCCTTTTACCTTTAGATACTCCTAAGACATCTTTTGCCACTTTCTTAATAGACTCAACCATATTAGTCCACATGGTATTTATTTTTATTTCATAGTTCCAATTTCCTTCTACCATCAACTTATTTTTGAATGAGGTTATTTTCTCTCCTTTTAAGTCCACCACTTAGTTTTTGGATGTGTCTTAAGTTCAGTTATTTTACTCAATCTTTTGATATGAATATCCATAACCATTAACCAATGTTGTGTGGTTAAACTCTTACCGGGTATCACCTTACAATCCTTGCATATAGATCATTTATTATTCCTAAGTAGAAAAAAGTCTATTTGGCTTTTATGAAGTCCACTTTTAAAGGTTATTAAGTGTTCATCCCTCTTCTTAAAGAGTGTATTTGCAATGAATAGGTTATATGACAAAGCAAAATCAAGGATCTTCTCCCCCATCTCGTTTCGTTCACCTATACTGTACCCTTAGTGTATTCTATCATATCCTTCCTTATCTTTTCCTACATGATCATTTAAGTCTGCTCCTATAAATATCCTCTCAGTGTTGGGAATTTCTTGCATGACTCCTATATCTTCCCAAAACTGTCTCTTAATTATATCTTGTAACCCTACTTGCAGTGCATATGCACTTATAATATTTATAATCTGCTCTCCTAGAATAATTTTTATTATTATAATTCTATCATTGATTCTTTTAACGTCCACAACTTTATCCTTTAATTTCTTATCCACTATTATTCCTACTTCATTTCTGTTATTTTTCTTTCCTACGTAGCATAATTTATACCCATCTATTTCTCTAGTTTTAGCCCCTTTCCACTTGGTTTCTTAGATACAAGCGATGTTGACTCTCCTATGTTTCATCGTGTCTACTAACTCCAAACTCTTACCTATCAGTGTTCATATATTCCATGTAGCAATGCGAGTCTTATGTTCTGGAGATACCCTATTTACTATCGCTTTTCTCGACCTCCATAGTATGAACCTATGTCCACTTTTCACTGCACCTGAGTTCTGATACAGCATGTCGCTTCTGAGGGGATGTTCTAGCAACCCTTGCCCATTTTTCACTACACCCAGGATTAGATGTAGTGCGTCGCTTCTGGGAGAACGCCCTAGCAACCCTTGCCTATTTTTCACTACACCCGAGATCCAATGCAGCACGTCGCTTATGGGGAACGCCCTAGCTTGAGCAAATGCCAGTTTTCGATTCATGTCATGTTGGGGTTGCCATAGTTTTAAAAAGCTGAAGATGATTTTCATTAAACTCATCTTCAGCTTCACCTTTGCCGGCTAGCTACCTAACACAAGGGTGGTCATATTTTAAGAAGCTGGAGATGATTTTCATTTCTTCCTCACAAACTAATATACAAATGCATATTCATTTATAAGAAAGAAATAATAGAATCATCTTCAACTTTCCCCTTGCAGGCTAGCTACCTGATGTAAGAGTGGCCATATTTTAAGAAGTTGCAGATGATTTTTATTTCTTCCTCACAAACTAATATACAAATGCATATTCATTGGTATGAAAGAAATAATAGAATCATCTGAGTTTAATTTAAAAAATCTAACAAGATCATCACTAGCAACGGAAGCAACCAGATTGGACTTCATGAGATGACTCAAGCAGAGTGGGTACATTACTCAGAGTCAATTTACAAGTATTTGAGATGTCTAATATTAGTGCCATTTTCATCATCCTATGGTTTTGATTTTGATATCAACTCCTTAAATTCTGATTGGTAAAGATGACAGTGGAACCTTTACTACAATTTCTAATGATCTTGTTGCTGCTCAAGTTCATGGTGAGATAAGAGTCATTATTGTACCAAAAATGCACAACACCACCGTTTTCATTTGCTAAGCAATGAGATGGCTGATTCCTCTCTATTGATCCAAGAGATGGAAGGGCAGAGACCTTTGGTGTTCCTTCCAGTCAAGAATTGGAACCTCACAATCACTAGTCAATATGCTTTTCTCTCATGCTTTAATGAGTTCTCCTAAGGCTTATAAAGGGACTAATTCCTCTCTTAGACTGTACATCTTATGCCTTCTTCTTCTAGTGTTAGAGTATCCCCTTTGACTGTCTTAAGAGTGTTCTTTTAGAAGTGTCTTAACTGTCTTATAGGGGAATAGGGGAACGGTTATAAGAGTAACTACTATCACATACCCACCCCCGCCCCCCCCTCTCCCAGGGCTATCTTCTAGCTCTGATTCACCACCGGTAACCCCATTTTCCATAACTTTTTTTTCTCTAAAGTACTTCAAATGGGTCGACTGTTACCGTATGGAACCACCATCGCACTATAGCATAGCTGCTGCATTGATGATTCATTGCAAGTCAAACAGACAAGTCTAACCTGCCCCAAGCATTAAGCTCTCGCTCGTGACTTGGGAATGCGCCCAGCAGCGTCCCACCTTCTCCAATACGAGTTATCGTTTAATGCTTTACTGCCGATTACCCCCAGTTCCATTGCACAGGCAGATCAATTTATCACAAGTTCAAGGCATGAAAACAGCCTCTTGCAAAATGCAAAGTAAGATTGCTTGAACATTTTATTAGTCTACGGTTTGGTCAATGGGTTTGATTGGGCTCCGCTTCATTCAAGTTCGTGGAGTAGAGAAGGGTTAGTTCGCCCACATCCCTGCTCGGCATAACGAAAGAATTTTGGTCATTTTGAAAGGGTGTGGGCTTCGACGCCTTGGACCTAAACTAAACGTTGTTGATTTCATTGATCCACAACAAGATCATATCTCGGTTATGGCTCCAATGGATACTGGATGAATCTAACTACTAAATTTGGTACTGTTTGCACATAGCAATATCTTGGAGACAGAAACCCTTTAGCCATTATCAATTATTAGGATAGTCCATTAGCATTGAGGTTAGATAAACTGCAAGCACTGTATGAGCTAGTGGTAGCTCATAAGATCAATGGCACAAAAGAATATGTCCTTAATAATACGCAGTCTTACCTTGCATTTTACAAGAGGCTATTTTCATGCCTCAAACCCATCACCTCAAGCTCACACGACGACAACTCTACGGTTGTGCCAAAATCATGTGATGGTCTATAAATTCAACAGTCTTGAAATATCGTACGTCTGTCAGTGTGGGACAGGAAATTGCATTCATTTAGGGGTAATACAGTTGACAAGCATCCTGACAGAGTGTGTTTCAATTTGTTGCCCCCTGTAATATTGTCAAGCAACATTCAGATATAGAAAACAACAACAGTCCAGGGTTTGGACTAGGAGAACCCTGGCGGGATCTTGAGTTGATACACTAACCTACGACATAACTTTCTTGTGCGTGCCCATTAATTGCTAGACATAGCACTTATGCATTAGGATTGACCAAGAGATAGCCATTAAAAGCATTCACCATAGAAGATGCTCCTTACCTTCATTGTCCCTTCTTCAGCTCCGAAGCCCACCATCAGAATTTGGAACTAAATTTATCTCAGAAGCCACGTTTGATCAATTTCGTACTAAAAATCGCTCACTAAATAGCCACTTTTATCATTTACCTTTATCCTCTTTTATTTCAAGTTTTTAAAGGTTTTTTCTGTTCTTTATATCAGCCACAATTCCTAAAATCTCTCTCTCCAACATTTCTTACTTGTTTTCATGCCTATCTTCATCCATGTTTCCAATGTGATGCTTAGCAAAGCTGCCATCTTTCATGGGTACGCAAAATTGTACCACATTCTTATTGATATTGTTTTGGAGACTCGAATTAAATCTAGATATGTGTTGACTACTGTGCATCCATCCTTGAGTATTAGAAACTTTGCTTTAACCCTGCCATTAACTTAGAAAACCAAAGCTTATACCATCAAAGGGATGTAATCATATGCCTGATATATCTGAGACTAGGCCTAGACATGGTGGTTTAAATCACCGAAATCTGGTCCTGTTGTGCTTTGAGCCGTTGGCTACACTAGTACTCTGTGGCTGGACTGCAATATAAGTTAGAAAGAGTGACACAGTTTAATGGGTCCAGCCATGGCCTTCCAACTGTTGATCACTAGACGAGCGTCCTCATAGACAGTAGTACCAGTGGCGTTTGGAAGGTAAACAATTGCACCGATCAAATGAATACTTCTAACTTTATCCCCAAGAATATTTTGGGTGTTCGATTATCACTATTTTAACCAGCCTGTTGTGGCCCCGGTGGTGAAGCTGGAGGCTACGCGTTGGTGCTGATCTGTTAAGAGCTAGACCGCAAAACCACATTAGTCATCCCATCTCTTCTCCACACTACCACCACGAATAGCCCTTCCCACCAAGCCAAGGAAAGAAGGCAAGGTGCCCTGGGAAAGGCTCCGGTCTTTGGTTGACTCTGTTGCAACCCCAATTTTCTCAAAGATTAGAGATGTAATATACTATGGTAATCTGATGGTAAACTCCTTTATCTCTGAAAGGAAGAGGAGCTACCCTTGTCCGAATCAACGTAACATCTAAACAGACGACCATATGCCACTAAATGACTGCTAGTATGTCTTGGTGCTGATCTGTTAAGAGCTAGGCCGAAGAGGCACATTAGTTATCCCATGTCTTCTCAACACTGCCTCTAAATGACTGCTAACAGAAAGCTCACTGGTATTGCAGCAACCAAATGAACTCAACATTTGCATACATGCATCTACACTAAAATAACCACATAAGCTTTCAGTTTCTGCCATGGTTTTAAGGCAAGGAGGGAAGACTCCCAATCACATTGAATCCCGGCAGAAGAACTGCGAAGCTTTTGTGAACGAGTGAAGAAGAGAACTATCTCAGGGAAAGAAACTAAATAAACAGGCTGGACCACAATCAATTCTGGTTCGACTCAGAGGTCCAGTCCAAGGAAACCACAGTGGTAGTCCAGAGTCACAGTTACCAAATGTAACCCTTTTCCTTGTCAGTCAACGACCAAATGTTACAAATGATCAAACCAACAATCGGTGTACAACAATCGGAGTAAAGTAATCAAGAGCCTAAGAAGAAAACATGGCTTAAAAATGCCAATACGAAATGTTATCCTGTCACTCCAGGAATGTCAGGTTTGACTTCGGGCCGTATGTAGAACTGTATTTCATTTTGTCCAGTAAGTTTTCAAGCAAACCAGTAATCTGGAGTAGATTCACTCAAACATGGTCATCTCTATAGCTGACCACCCCTCAGTGCAAGGACAAGATGAAGAACTGAACCACCCTCAATGTTGTAGTCCTTGGCAGTTTTATCATCAGCAAGCTGCTTACCTGCATAAATAAGCCTGTGCAAGTGCAGAATAAGAAAAATCCAAGACTTGCACATATGATCAGATAAGCTATGACCCGAATGTAAAAGCATTAACAACAGGACACCAAGTCTAAAAAAAATAATTATATCATGGATGCAGCGGCTTCAATTACGTAAGAGGCAAAGTATCTGAAATATGATAATAATAATAATAAAACAGTAATGGACACCAAACCACGTAATCTGATTTTATAACAAGTACTAGTTTACCATTATGTGCAAAACAGAAAAGAATGAAGTCCTGGCTGCCATTAAAATGCTAAGCAAATGCATCTTCCAATATTCCACCTTCTGCACTCAAAAGGAAAGGAGATGATAACATGATAAGAGCCCAAAGAAGGAAGCACCAAATCTTCCATGCCAAGCAAAATTGAGCAACCTTAGCACACATTGTGATTTGGCTAAACATTGGCTATTCATCATCAGACAATTTGCAATAAGATAATTTTAGACTTTCCAGGAAAAATAAAAACAAACATATACAATGGCATAGAGGATATCTTCTCATAGAGATCTTTACGTGTTTAGACAATGGAGGACTTAAAAAAGAAGTTAAGATGATCAGCCCAGCCAGCAGGTATGACCAAGCTTGAACTTGACAGAAGTTGACCTAGGGCATAGCCAAGAGAAGTAGAGATCTTTAAAGCCATTCGTAATATGTTACCTACAAAGCAATGCTTGAGCTCTTTAGCAGACACTAGTAACTGACATGAGCACATGCACATGCCGGAAGAAGGGTTTTGGGCTGGGGGAGGGGAGGGGAGGGGGAGGGGGAGGGGAAGGGGAAGGGAAAGGGGGAGGGGAAGAGGGAGGGGAAGAGGGAAATGTTTTCTTTTTCTTGTGAAAGAGTGACTTTAGCGTTCGCAAACTGCATTGACAGGTAACATTCAGAGAGAGAGTAGAGACTGACTGGATTTAAGCTAAAGATATACTAATCATATACCTCTAAGTTAGTTACTTGTGGGTTGGGGTATCAAATTTCTTAATAGCAGAATCTATTAGAAAGAAATTCTCTAGCATTACTCCACGCCACTGAAGGAATCTGACCTAGCCAGCAAGTGATCCGTCTGCGGCAGAGAACAAGGCAGAAAGTGAGCGTACCTCTGTTTGCTTCTTCTCACAGATGTTTTAAGAATAACTGTAGGTTAGTGGGTACCTAGGCAAACTCTGATTCCATCTGCCCCCCGGCTGGGAAGGCATCTACCTCATCCCAATCACTTGGACACTGATGGGGGGTTATGGTCCTCTCTTTCTTTCTTTTGTACCTATTCCGGGAGTTTTCTTTATAGTATAGTATAGATGTTAGATCTCCTGTGAGATAATGACAGCTAGGCTCTAAAAAACCCAAGTGAGCTACAGAAGAGGATGATGGATCAGGATCTGAGTTCATGGTGTTCATGAAACATTGATCTAGTCAAAGAAAAGGATGTATTCTTTTGATATGTACAGAATAAAGATAATTTAGAAGGTAGATTCCCTTGTCAAGCCTCGATAAAATACAAGCATCAGACGGAAGGTTCTGATTAACTTAGTGAGGTATTATTCATAGAACCTCTCAATAGATTCATATGATATGGGCGATTGCTTCATTGAGGTCTAAATTGCTGAAAGCAAGCAGACCCAACCATTCAGTGCCATGGTGCTTTGGAAAACCACGCACCTTTGACAGCTAGTGCAAAGTTTCAAGCTTCGTAGTTTTGCACTCAGGGCATTTTCGTAGTTTGCTTGCAGCCCGAAATATTAACTTTATATAACTACTGACCTGTTGTGGAAAATTCTGAAAACATATTATCTTATAAGTTTGCTCAGTGTATTAACTTATCACAGCTGCCCAAAGGTGGGACTAGATATGTAGTACTAATTTAGTGTGAGTATTAATTTTGTAAAGGTTTAACTGTATCCAGAAAAGGAGGATCTCAAGGAGAGAACAAACCATTATAGGGATCTCTTTGTGCCGTTGAACCTCATTCTATGGATAACTGAATTCTCAATTCTAATAATAAAATGAGGTCTGTTGTTAAAAGCCTTGTAAAGTTGCCCAAGTTTAAACTCAACCAATTTAATCCTCTACTTGCACAAGTTGACAATGTTTTACCTTGGCAAGTTACCATCCCTACCAAGTCAAACAGAAATTCTTTTGACTCAATTAAACTTTGACCTTTAGCCTGGTTGCTACTTCTCTACACTCAATTGTCTTTCCTCATTTGTCACTTCGCCTTTCCATTCTTCTCTTTGGAATTTTAAGTTTCTAATTCCCAGCAATGAGAGAATGTATACGTAGATTGTGAAACTTCTGATTGAACAAACATAGAAACTATGTCTCCTAGGAACAGTCAAAGATACCAGCTTCCTTTGTAGTGACTTTTCTAATTTATGTGATCCTTCTAGGTCAAAAGTTACACAGCCAGTGCCATATTTTTTACGAATATTGTCGTCATGGTTACACTTAGTGAACAAAGTGTACAAAATTTTCTGTCTTTGAAGTGTTCTGTGAGGAGGCTCAAACTAAATTAATAAAAATTAATCATGTACTATGTTATAGCTTACTCGATTTGAAATTGTGAATCAAACATCTTGTGCTTGTAATTCTGCCATTTCTCAGTATATTATGCTTTAAAGAGAAATACTGTAGTTTCTAACTCAATGCAAAACTTTCATTCACCCCGATTCTTCATCACAGGTCACTCTGCCCACCTGTAAGAATTTGCCCCTTTTTCTGTGTGCATTCTGATTGTTCTACAAAAAAAAGAGGCTTTAACTCCCAACTTGCAATCAGAAATAAGAGAATAAAAATGAAAACCAACAGCATCGGATAATGATTAAAATGTCCCTAAGAGAAGTAATGAAAGATGCAACTAAAGATAATAGATATGGTTAGACAGAGACACAGTGCCAAAAGTAACTGACAAAATGATTAAAAAGATACATATTGCCCAAAAATTTCCCAGGTACCATTGAGCTACACGATATGCAAAGCAAACACTGTAGGATCTCTGACCATTTGCTCATCAATAAATAGGAAAAACCACTGCCTTTCCTCTTTAAAACAAAATGACTTCATCCAACCTTCTTTACTAAGCCACATTCCATTGAATTACATCTGATGGGTTTCGACCATTAGCTCATCAATGAATAGAAAAACCCACTGCCCTGCATCTTTAAAACAAAATGACTTCATCCTCCTTTATTAAGCCCCATTCCTCCCTCCCATGCTTAAAGCTGAAATAGCAAACTTCCTTTCAGAAAAGAGGCCCGGTAGGAGTTGGACACTCTTAAGCATCCAAGAAGTCGATGACCCTTTTTGACATGCATGCCAAATTTTTTTGGAAGATCTAAGCTGTTGACCAAGTTGGGCATATCAAAATAAGGGAACCTATGAGAAATCAACACATTTAGATGATCCTAACCACTTGTTTTAGGTCTTTGAAAAAATTAATGAAATTGGATGGTTTAGATTTCCAACTCAAAGAATCATAGGCTAAAAGAATCCAGTGGGCACAATATTTTATATCTAGCATATCAAAGAATTCCCAACATGATGAACGCGTTAGATCTTTCACAAATTTCACCATGCATGTCAAAAAGGAGTATCAACATCTTTGAATAATCTAATGGATCTGATTCTGAAAATTTAGAAGAAAAAGAATGTATTCTTCTATATTCCTTAGAGAAAAAATTACACTAATATATATAGGGAAGCATGGCAACAAACCTACCATTGAATCCCACGGATTAGACTAAAGGAAATCCCTTAACATAAGGGTCAAACTAGGAATAAAAGGAAAGGAGATTTTCATATTCAAATCTAATCCTAATCTCCATTATTTAAGGAAACAAACTAAGATAAGATCAAAACTAATCCCTAGAAACTAGGAACTAATTTTGAGAGAAAGTTTCCTAACATATCCAACACTCCCCCTCAAGTTGGAGCGTAGATGTCTATCATGCCCAACTTGATGATGAATAACTCATAGTTAGGTTTGAAAAGTCCCTTTGTAAGAATATCAGCTATTTGTTGTGAAGTTGGAACAAATGGCAAGCAAATATCTCCTACTTCAATTTTTTTTTTTATAAAATGCCTGTCAACCTCAATATGCTTTGTTCTATCGTGTTGACCACGATTGTGTGCAATGCTGATAGCCGCCTTGTTGTCACAATACAACTTCATTGGCACGGTCACAGCTCGCTTTAGCTCTTCCAAAACTCGTTTCAGCCATATCATCTCACAGACTCCATGAGCCATTGACCTATATTCTGCTTCTGCACTACTCCTGGCAACAACACTTTGTTTTTTACTTCTCCACGAGTGTTGTTTACTTCTCCACGTCACTAAGTTTTCCCACACAAAGGTACAATAACCCGATGTTGATTTCCTATCAGTGACTGAACCTGCCCAATCTACATGTGTACACCTCAATACTCCGTTGTTCATTTTTCTTGAAAAATAAACCTTTTCCTGGAGAACTCTTCAAGTGCCTCAGAATTCGATACACAGCTTCAAGGTGTTCTTCATGAGGGGAATGCATGAACTGACTCACAAGGCTCACAGCAAAAGCAATATCAAGATGTGTGTGGAACAAGTAAATGAGCTTACCAACCAACCTCTGGCATCGAGATGTGTCCACGGGATCACCTTTACTATATCCAAGTCTTTGGTTGGGATCAATTGGAGTTACTGTAGGACGGCAGCCACTCATTCTCATTTCCTTGAAAAGATCAAGGATGTATTTCCTTTGTGAGACAACAATCCCTTTCTTTGATCGAGCAACCTCCATTCCAAGAAAATATCTCAGTGGTCCCAAGTCCTTAATTTCAAACTCAAATGCAAGACACCTTTTCAACCGTTCCATTTCAGTTGTATCATCCCCAGTTAGGATAATATCGTCCACATACACAATGAGAATAGCTATTCTCCCATCAGTTGAGTGTTTTGTGAAATGGTATGATCAGTTTGCCCTTGAATATATGTCTGACCCTTTACAAACTAAGTAAATCTCTCAAACCAAGCTCTTGGTGACTGTTTCAATCCATATAAGGATTTCTTTAGTTTGCATACTTTTGAGCCAAACTTTCTATAAAAACCCGATGGTGGATCCATGTAGACTTCCTCCTCTAAGTCCCCATTAAGGAACGCATTCTTCACATCCAACTGCTGTAGGGGCCAGTCAAGATTGGCTGCAATTGACAAAAGTACTCTAACAGTGTTCAGTTTGGCAACAGGCGCAAAAATTTCAAGGTAGTCAATACCGTATGTTAGAGTGAAGCTTTTGGCCACCAAACGAGCCTTGTATCGCTCAAGAGATCCATCTGACTTGTATTTGTTTGTGAACATCCATTTGCATCCAACTAGTCTCTTCTCTCTCGGCAAATCAACAACCTCCCACGTTTTATTTTTCTCAAGGGCCTTCATCTCTTCAAGAATAGCCTCCTTCTACTCAAGAATCTGTAAAGCATCCTATATAGTCTTTGGTATTTGCACAGAAGACAATTGTGAAGTAAAGGCAAAGAAAGTAGGGGACAAATTTTTGTAAGAGACAAAATTGGACATGGGATGTTTAGTACTAGCTCTAACACCCTTTCGATTAGCAATAGGAATACTAAGATTAGAAGAGCTGGACTCAAAATGAATAGACTTGGAATTAGGTGAATTTGTTTGCATAGGTTCAGAGGAAGAATTACCTGATGACTCGATAGAGTTTAGATCAGCCTTTAGTTCAAACTCTTGACTTTGCTGAGGAGCATTGGCCTCATTGCCTTGAATTTGGTTCCTCCTTGAGTAGACCAGAGGTTCTTTGGTACCTATTTTTTCATTGCTAGTTTTGTCAAGGTTATGATATGGCTCTATTGGATTCGGACCTAAGTTTTCATCAATTAAAACACAAGGTTCTAGAGGTTTAAAAACATTGGGTCCATCAGGAATCAATGTGGCGGCATTTTCTCTTTGAAAAACATCTAAGTAATCCAAATCTTCCATAGGTGTCTCCCCCTAAAGATGAGTTTCAAAAAATGGTGAAAAACTCAAAAAAAAGTAACATCCATGCTGACAAACAATTTTTTGGAAGTAGGATCAAAACACTTATACCCCTTCTGAGTTGGAGCATAGCCTACAAAAACACACTTTCTAGCTCTAAGATCTAGTTTGCCACAGTTGTGAGCATGAACATGTACAAAGGCAATGCATCCATATACTTTCAATAGTAAGTTCGAGGACAACTTGGATATGGGAAAGTTTTTTTGAAAGACACTTAGGGGAGTTTGAAATTTTAAAATCTTTGTAGGCATTAGATTTATAAGATATGTTGTAAGTATAGCTTCACCCCAGAGATACTTAGGAACTTTATGTGTGATCAATAATGCCCTAGCAACTTCCAAAAGATGCTTGTTTTTTCGCTCAACTACCCCATTTTGTTGGGGTGTGTCAATGCAAGAACTTTGATGTATTACACCTTTTTCTAAGAAAAAATTACCTAGGATCTTATTGAAATATTCCTTGCTATTGTCACTTTGAAAAATCCTTATTTTCTCTTGAAATTGTGTTTCCACCAGGGAAAAAAAAAATTTTGAAAACTTCTTCAACTTCAGAATTTTCTTTTAAAAGGTATAACCAACTTATCCTTGTGCGATCATCAATAAAACTGACAAACCATTTTTTTCCTGAAAGTGTTGAAACCTTATATGGTCCCCATATATCACTATGGATTAACGTAAAAGGTTTTAATGCTTGATATGATCTTGGAGGAAAAAAGACACGGTGGCGCTTGGCTAACTCACATATTTCACATTGAAATGAAGATAGACTTTTACTTTTAAGCAAACTAGGAAACAAGTGTTTTAAAAAATGAAAACTTGGATGGCCTAATCTATAATGCCATAACATAACATTACATTCACTAGAATCAAAAACAAAACAGGTACTTTGAACTTGTCTTCTCAAGTGAGTTCCATCTTCAAGGAAATAGAGACCTTCACTTTCTCTAGCACTTCCAATCATCCTCCCTGAGGCTAGTTCCTGAAACTCACACCAAGAGGGATAGAAATTAGCTTGACACTTGATATCATTGGTTAACTTGCTAATTGACAAAAGGTTGCAAGAAAGGATAGGCACATAAAGAACATTATGCAAAGTTAAGGAAGGTGATATAACAATGGATCCTATCCCAACAATTGCTGAGAGAGATCCATCTGCTATATTGATTTTTTTGTTCCCTGCACATGGATAGTAAGTTCAAAAAAGATTGGAGTAACTTGTCATATAATCAGTTGCTCCTGAATCTATGATCCAAGAGTTGTTTTGGCTGGGATTGACATTAAGAAGGGCAGTAATGAAGTTACCTTTTTGGGCCAAAGAACAAGAGAGGTTAACATTGAATTGTGGAGAATGGAAGAGTTTGTACAAGTGCTCTAGCTGTTCCTTTGTGAATGGAGATATTTCTGAATTGACTTGTTGCCCCTGGTTTTCTTCATGTGAGGTTTGGAATGCCCAGTTGTCGTTTCTAGGTTTCTTCTTCCAATTGGGAGGCTTTCCATGGAGTTTCCAACAAGTTTCCCTTGTGTGCCATGACTTCTTGCAGTGTTCACACCAGGGTTTCTTCCTTCTTTCACCATTGGGATCAGCACTTCTAGAAATAAGGGCAGAATTATCATTTTCCACCACAAATTTGTGTTCCTGGTTGGTTAACATAACCTTCCTCCTGGTTTCTTCTCTTCTAATCTTAGAAAAGGTTTCTCGAAGGGATGGCAGAGGTTTCTTTCCAAGGATCCGACCCCTAACTTCATCCAAATCACGATTGAGGTCAGCCAAGAATAGATACACACGATCATTCTCCTCCTTTATAATTTTTATACTATTGGTAGGACAGTCCCATTCATCATTATAGCACTGTCCAATTCTTGCCATAATGAAACCATCTCATTATAATATATTGTGACTTCCCTTTCTCCTTATTTTGATCGCCACAGTTTTGTTTTTAGACCAAAGATTTGAGATGAGTTTTCTAAGTCAAAATAGGTCTCCCTTACAACCTCCCACACATCTTTTGCAGTGGGGAGAAAAAGATAGGGTTTACCTATGGTCTGCTCCATTGAGTTGATAAGCCAGGCCATGATTAGTGAGTTTTCTGACCTCCATGCACTCATATTCGGATCTCCAGCCTCTGGTTGCTTCACATCTCCTGTCAAATGCCTAAGTTTTCCCTTGCCATCAATCGCCAACTTCACGGATTGAGCCCATTCCAGGTAGTTTTTCCCATTTAACTTGTAAGAAGTTAACTGGAATGAAGTATTCAGAGAAAAGTGGTCTATACCACTATTTGAAATGGCTGTCCCTAATGAGAAACTTCCAGCAGTTGTTTCCAATAAATCAAAGGTTCTTCTAGCCCCAGTCATGGCTGTTTTAGCCATTTAAAAGCAGATTAAGAGCCTAAGCTTTGATACCATGAAAGTTTAGAAGAAAAAGAATGTATTCTTCTATATTCCTTAGAGAAAAAATTACACTAATATATATAGGGAAGCATGGCAATAGACCTGCCATTGAATCCCACGGATTAGGCTACATGAAATCCCTTAACATAAGGGTCAAACTAGGAATAAAAGGAAAGGAGATTTTCATATTAAAATATGATCCTAATCTCCATTATTTATGCAACCAAACTAAGATAAGATCAAAACTAATCCCTAGAAACTAGGAACTAATTTTGAGAGAGTTTCCTAACATATCTGACAAATTCGAATGACTTTCCTTCTCCAATGGCTCCTTATTTGCACAAGATGGTAGAAAAGGGAGAATGAAGGAAAGAGAATTCTATCTTCCTCCCATCCATCCCTCTAAAGAACAAGAACTAAAACAATCAAGAACCAAGAATGAAATGAGAAGAAGAAAATAGGCAAAAAAGTCATTTGCAAGAATGGAAAAGAAAATTTGTAGGTGAGGTTGTTTAAATTCATGAAATTTGATATGGCTTTGTGTTCTTTAGATGATTCATGGTATTAAATTTTGTTTTGACTTCAGTCCATGACCTCTGCTAACACATGCCATGAAGGAATATGCTTGAAAATCAACACAATGAATTGAAAAACTAGGAAGTCTCTTTACAAGACATTCTAGAATTCTAGCAAATTCTAGTTTTTTTTTAAGGCTTTTAGATATTTCTTTAATTTTCAAAAAAAAAAAAAGAAATTTTTAAGTCAATTCCTACACTATGATGAGAATTGGATTTTCTACAGTATAATTTAGATAACTTTGGCTTATTAATAGAATTGAACATGATTAATTTATCACTTTACTCATTTCCTAAAGTATTCCATGAAAGTAAAGTCTCAGATCACATCTATACACACAGTTGCATATACATAGTTTAAATTGATAAGTAGTATAACTTAGAGATCCTGAAGAAATTATGTGGAAACCTATAACCTAAGTAAGTTTTAGAGCCATTCATTCTTTTTGACATGTTATAAATGTTCCTAATTTACTTCAGCGTGCTCAAATTAAAATTTGATCCCATCAACTCTTAAATTTGGCTAATTATCTGAATTATTAGAGTATTACCTTTAAAATTTTAGATGTTTATTAAATCTGAAAGATTATAAGAAACCTAGAAAAAGATTTAGGCCATCCTTGTTGTTAACCTAGAGACATAAAGCCTACCCACAAAAGTAATTTTACCACTAGTTAACCAATTTGAGCTCTGTATAAGCCTTTTCTTTTGTCACCCATATTAGTCCAGTATAAATTATCCACTACCTATCTTCTTCTAAAATAAGTTAAAGATGAATGAAGAAATACCATTAGTTGTACTGAAAGTAGAAAAGTGAATATCAAGAATGAAAATGTTCTTCAAAGAGACTCAAAAGTGTCATAAAAAAAAGTTGGAAGAATGCAAAAAAGTAGACAAAGAAATATTCACTTCAATAAAAGTAATGAAGAATTGTCAACTTTAGTAGAAGACTGCTACTTATTTTTGAAGAATTTTGAATACCCTTTATACCCTTTTCTTTTGTACCCTGTCCTAAGCCTACATTTCATCCCAGTTAAAGACCTATCTATTCTAGGATGAATATAGTCTTGATGAGGATCTGAAAAGATAGGATTTAAAGAGTGGTATTTCTAAAGTTCAAAGGTAATGGCATCCATTCTAAAGGGATAAAAACTAAATTTCTTAATAACTCTCGTTCCTTCATGAATATATGTGAGATAAATTTGCTTTCATTTACTCTGTTCATATATTTAAAAGAGAGATATGATTTGAACCTTTAATCTGAGAGATTATATTTCTGAGTGTAAGTCCATTAGTGAGGATTGAGGTCAAAACATATTTCAGATGAAGTTCAAAAGTTAGAAGTCCACTTAAAAATAAAGATTATTCCATATGTAGACTGTACACACACAGACTCACTATGAGATCTGAGCTCGAATGGAATGTTTTTAGCACATTAGTAGGGTTTTGAATTTTTCATTCATTTTTATTAGTATGTTAAAATTGATAGATTTATTGAAGATAATTCTCTGAGGAAAAAAGTGAAATTGACTTGAAATTAAAATTTTGGAAATTTAAAAATTGATTTTTCGCATGTTTTGCTAGGGACTAGAAAAATGCTGGTTAGGGGTGTATTGAGTGTTCAATTTCAGCCAAAATACCCTTAATCTAGCATCTAATTAGATCATCTAATTAATCAATTTTGAAATTTTGCATTTTAGCTCTCATTGACCATCCAACCGTTTATTTGTAAAATTTAACTGCCAGATGATCATCAGAGGTAATGTACAATTAGATGATTTTAATATAATATTATATTTTGCAGATTAATCAAATTGAAATCAAACAGACCAAATTGAAAAGAAAAAAAAAATTGGTAAGAAAAAAAGTTTGAGATAATCAGGAAATAAAGTTGGATAAGAAAGAAGAGGAGGAGTTTGAATCAAAATCAAACTCCTCTAAATGATCTATAAAAGGGATAGAAGTCTGAAGAAAAAAAAGGTTGGAAGCTGGGAGGCTACTAATGGCACAATTCACTCTCTCTCTCTCTCTCTCTCTCTCTCTCTCTCTCTCTCTCTCTCTCTCTCTCTCTCTCTCTCTCTCTCTCTCTCTCTCTTACTACCCGACACGCACCGGCCAACAGCCCTCTATCACCTGCTGGTGAATCCTCTCTCACTCGCTCCTCCCCCTCTGTTGTCCCTTCTCTTTGGCCAGCATTTCACAGCCACACACAGCACCGCCCTCTACCTACACTCGCAGGCAATTAGAACCCGACACCAAACCACCTGCCTGAAGTAGACAGACCAACTGCACCTCCTCCCCCTTGTTCTTCCCTAGTCCGAATCCAACAACAGCTCTATTTTCGACAAGAACCCCTCTTCTTCACCACTCTCTGTCAGCCAAATCTTTCTCTACTCCACCGACAACACCAGTTGAACCCCAAAACCAGCCATCAACGCCTGAACCACCTGCTTCACCGCGCATCCCGACTAGCAATACCAATCCTATTCCTCCTCTTTCCCTCTCTACCAGTCGGTATATCCATCACTGCTGAAGAAAACCCGGCACGAGTTTCCCCTATTTTCTCCTCCTTTAGCCCAAATCTTCTAAATTTGGGGAAAGCTACTCAATCCAGCCGTTAGATCTTTAATCAAAAGTACCAATGAAAGATTGATGTAGGCCGATAAAAGTTTTTTATATCATATTTGAAGAATTTATCATAATTAAAGTTAGGAAAGTAGATTTTATTTGTTTTTGAGTTAATTTTCTGTCTTTTTAATTTTGAATTTCTGTAATTTTCATTGGTTAAATAGATTTTAGTTTATAATTAATTTTTAGTTAATTTTTGTCATTTCTTTTAATTTGTAGACCATTAAATTTTATTTAAACTCTATCTTTTTTAGTCGAGTCTCCGTGGGATGGACTCGTACTTGCATCAGCTACATTACAACAGTCGGTGCACTTGCAGTAAAACAATCAACAAGTTTTTGAATGAGAGAGAGATAGAAGAGGGAGAGATTCCAACAGCTTTCAACTTCCCACCTCTTTTTCTTCAAACTTCTATCCCTTTTATACATCTTCCAGAGGAGTTTGATTTTGATTCAAACTCTTCTTCTTTCTTATCAAGCTTTATTTCCTGATTATCTCAAAGTTCTTTTCTTTCCATGCAATTTCCTTATTTTCAATCTAATCCGTCTGATTTCAATTTGGCTAATCTACAAAATATAAGAGTAGATTAGAATCATCTAACCGTACTTTACACCTCTGATTAGCTCTGATGACCATCTGACCGTTAAATTTTATAAATCAACGGTTGGATGATCAATAGGATCTAAAACGCAAAATTTTATGTAAAATCTCAAAATTGATTGATTAGATGATCTAATTATATGCTAGATCAAGGGTATTTTGAATGAAATTAAACACTTAACACCCCCTAGCATTTTGCCAGTTTCGAGAAAAACATGACAAAAACTAATTTTCAAATTTTCAAAAATTATTTTCAAGTCAACTCCATTTTTTTCCTCAAAGAATTATCTTCAATAAATCATCAACTTTAGCATACTAATAAAAATGAATGAAGAATTCAAAACCCTACCCATATGCTAAAAACATTCCACTTAAGCTTAAATCTTAGAGTGAGTGTGTGAGTGTATAGTCTACCTATAGAATAATCTTTATGTCTAAGTAGACTTTTAAATTTTGAACTTCATCTGAAATATGCTTTGACCTCAATCGTCACTAATGACATACAATTAGAAATAGAATCTCTCATATAAAGGTTCAAATCATATATCTCTTTTAAATATGTGAGCAAAGTCAATAAAAACAATTTATCTCACATATGTTCATGAAGGAACAAGAGTTATTAAGGAATTTTATTTTTGGATCCCTTTAGAAAGTATAAGATGCCATTACCTTTGAACTTATAGAAATACTACTCTTTAAATCTTATCCATTCATTTCCTCATCAAGACTATATTTCTCCTAAAATCAATAAGTCTTCAATTAGGACGAAACATAGGCTTAGGACTGAGTACTAAAGAAAAGAGTATAAAGGATATTCAAAGTTTCTTCAAAAATAAGTAAAGGTCTTCTAAAGTTGGCAATTCTTCTTTACTTACTAAAGTAAATATTGCTTCTTCTTTTTTATTCTTCAAACTCTTCTTTTTATTTTTTCAACATTTTTGAATCTCTTCGAAGAGCATTTCTTTTCTTGATATTCACTTTTCTACTTTTATTACAAATAAAAAGTATTTCTTAATTCATCTTAAACTTATTTTAGAAGAAGATAGGTAATGAATAATTTATACTGAGTTAAGTAAATGTAATTTGGGTAATAAAAAAAAAGACACATAAATGGCTCAAATTATATCACATATATTCATGAAGGAACAGGAGTTACTAAGGAATTTTATATCTTGATCCCCTTAGAAAGTATAAGATGCCATTACCTTTGAACTTTAAGAAATACTACTCTTTAAATCTTATTCATTCATTTCCACATCAAGATTATATTTCTCCTAAAATCAATAGGTCTTGAATTATGACGAAACAAAGGCTTAGGACTAGGTACTAAAGAAAAGAGTATAAAGGATATTCAAAGTTTCTTCAAAAATAAGTAAAGGTCTTCTAAAGTTGGCAATTCTTCTTTACTAACTAAAGTGAATATTGCTTCTTCCTTTTTATTCTTCAAACTCTTCTTTTCTTTTCTTTTCTTTTCTGTTTTTTTTTTTCAACATTTTTGAATCTCTTTGAAGAACATTTCTCTTCTTGATATTCACTTTTCTACTTTTATTACAACTAAAAAGTATTTCTCAATTCATCTCTAACTTATTTTAGAAGAAGATAGGTAATGAATAATTTATACTAAGTTAATATGGGTGGAAAAAAAAAGACATAATATAGGTGCAAATTAGCTAACTAGTGGTAAAAATACTCTTGTGGGTGGCTTTATGCCTCCAGGTTAATAACAATGATGGCCTAAAGCATTTCTCAGTTTTTTATAATCTATCAGATTCAATTAACTTCCAGAATTTTAAAAGTAATATTCTAATAATTCAAGTAATTAGCCAAATTCAAAAATTGATGGGATCAAATTTTCTTTAAGCACGTTGAAGAAAAATAGAAACATTTATAACCTCTCAAAAAGAATAAATGGCTCTAAAACTTAGGATATAGGTCTCCACTGAATTTCTATAGGACCTCTAAGTTATAATTGCTTATCAATTTAGACTATGTATACGCAACTGTATGAAGGGGAGCCTTGGTGCAGTGGTAAAAGTTGTCATCATGTGACCTTAAGGTCACAGGTTCAAGGCGTGGAAACAGCCTCTTGCAAAAATGCAAGGTTAGGCAGTGTACTATAGGCCCTTGTGGTACCCCCTTCGCCGAACCCAGCATAGGCAGGAGCTTCATGCGCCCAGGCTACCCTATCTGCAACTGCGTGTACAGATATGATTTGAGACTTGGCTTCCACGGAATACTTTAGAAAATGAGTAAAATGATGAACTAATCATGTTTAATTTCATTAATAAGCCAAAGTTGTCTAGACTATACTTTAGAAAATCCAATTTTCATCATATAGTGGGAATTAACCTAAAAAAATTTAATTTTTTTTCAATTCTCTTTTTTTAGAAATCATCTAAAAACCTAAAAAAAAAAACTAGATTTTGGTAGAATTCTACACCCCTCAACCTGAACGAAACATTGTCCTCAATGCTTAAAAAGTATGACCTAAAATGAATATGGGTGATGCAAAAAACTGAGACTTTCTAAAAAAATACTCTGGGTTGCCTCCCAGTGAGTGTTAAGTTTAACATCTTCAGTCAAACATATCCTAATGTACCCTAATCTAGACCTAACTAGTACTAAGTTTTCATAATCCTACAAAAAAATGACAAGATTTCTCACACCACTTCAGAATCTCGCGATGGTCAATATTTTTCCTCCACTATGAAATTTTTGGTGATTGTAGCATTATGACACAGTAGACCACCTCGATTGTAAATTGAGTGCGACCACTCTGATGATCTCCTATCTTCAAAGTTACACGGTAATCAATATAATTTCTCCACCTTGAAAATTTAGCAATGGTATCACTATAATAATGTAAACTACTGCGAAGTTAAATTCTGTTGGACCATATAGAGATGGATGGTCCTTTTCTTTACCAAATTTAGGAATAATATTGACCAATGTATCGTTTTCACCCTTTTCCCTTATATGTTCCTAAATTTGGGGTATAAGCTGACATTGCAGTTCCTTAAAAGGTTGTTCGTGTTTTTCTGAAGGTAAAGATATGGTTTGGCTTAATCTCTGATTATCTTTTAATGTGTATCTTAGAGTTGGTTGATGTAGGTACAATACATCAATGGACTCTCTCTTCCTGTGCTACAAATACATGTAAGATTTCAGGTGGGCCTAAATTATTATCTAATGGGTGTTCAAATAAGGTCTATAGGTCCCATTTAGGTACATATTCTACAGTACAAGGCTCAATTGAAATATTAGGTTGTGCAAGGCGTTCTACTGATGATGGAAGGGGAGATGACTCCCTTGGTGGAAATTTCTCGAAATGAAGTTTTCATTTTTCTGTATCCACGATAGGAACAAAATTAAGGAGGATATTAACTTCCTCTATTAATGCATCATCATTAAACTCATTAAAATAAGCCAAACAGGCCTCAAGTGGGTCTGAAAGGAAGATGATTGAAAATGATATCGCACAACTGAATTTATCATGTTGATACTATGCAAGTCATCAGTAGGTTCACCAAGTTGCTTACCAATGTTGAAGATGTTTAACTCTAATGTCATATTATCAAAGGACAATTTCATCACACCATTTCTCCAGTTAATTAAGGCATTGGATGTAGCCAAAAATGGTCGTCCTAAGATGACTAATATTTCATTCTTCTCATTCCCCATTGCTTGTGTATCTAGAATTAGAAAATTTACAATGAAGAAAAATTGTTTTACCTAGACAAGCATATCTTCTATTACCCCTCTAGATATTTTTCACAAAATAATTAGCTAGCTAGAGTATAGTAGTCATAGGTTTCAGCTCATCCTACCTAATTGCTCGTATACCAAGCATGATAGTAGGTTCACAATAGATCCCAAATCAAGCAAAGCTTAATTAATCTTATAATTTCTCATAATACAAGTAAAAGTGGAGCAACCTAGATCATTGTATTTTGTTGGTGTATGATGTTGAAGAATAGAATAACTTGTTCAGTCAAAACTACCTTCTTTTGAACATTTAGTTTTCTTTTTATGATGCAAAGGTCTTTTAAGAATTTGGCATATGATGGGATTTGTTTTATTGCATCTAAGATCAAGATGTTGATCTTGACTAGCTTGAAAATCTCTAAAATCTCATCATTAAAGGCAGACTTTGGAGCTTGACGCAACATTTGGAGAAATGGAGCAGGGATTGGACATGGTTCAACAGATAGATTGGGGTCCCTTTCTTTAAATTTTTCTTTTTAGTGGGTTTTTCTACCTTATCAGTCTTTGGGGCTCATCTTTTTCAATTATTTTACCACTCTTGAGAATGGTGATAGCCTTAGTTTCCTCCATGGTAGAGCTTGATGATGTATTAAGTGTATTATCGTTAACCATATGCACACCCTTAGAGTTTGCTTGTAGTTGAGTTAGAAACTTTCCTTTTTCCATATTTTGCATCTATTGACTCATCATATTTTTTATTTCATTCATAGCCTAGTTGGTATGTTTTAGTTGAACTTCTAATTGAGACGTTCTTTTCTCCTAGGTTTGAATGTGTTGATTGATATTATCCTCTACAAGCCTTTGGGGCAAGTAAAGTCCAAAAGAAGGAGATTGATGAGTTGGGTATGGGTTGGAGTAAGTAGTCATTGGTTTTGTTGATGAGGCTAGTATAGGCCTGGTTGTGAGACATTAGCAGTTGGTCTATTTCTCCAATTGAAATTTGGATGGTTTCTCCAGTTGGGATTATATGTCTCTGAATATAGGGAGAAGGTCTTTTATAAGTGTTAAGTGCATTAGGCTGATCATGAAGTACCTCTTGCAATGCTGGAATGGTAGGACATTCCCAAGTAAAATGAGCAGTACTTTCACAAATGCTACACACTTGTTCATCCTTATTTTAGTTTTTTTTTTTCATTTCTATAGCCTCTACTTTTCTAGCTAGTGTTGCTACTCTGGCATTAAGTTCATCTTTTTCAAGCATGGCATACATGCCTCCCCCAGTAGATGTGGTAGGGGGGCTTGGGTCTATCTGGATATTCTACTTTTCCGGAATCAGCCCAAGTCTGTGCACTTTCAGCTAGCCATTCCAAATACTCCTCATCTGGTTGTTTGTTCAGAAAGTTACAATTGCACATCATCTCTACAAAGTGGCACATGTCAAAATTAAGTCCTTCACAAAAAAAGCTAATCATGCACTATAGTTCATAGCCATAATGTGGGCATGTAAGTGATAGATCTTTGAACCTTTTCCAGCACTGGAAGAATAATTCTTTATTTTTCTAGGTAAAGTTCATTATCTTACGACAAAGTATATTTGTTTTATATGTAGGGAAAAACTTTTTCAAGAATTCCCTAGTCATTTTACTCGAGGTCCTTATGGAACCTGTTGGCAGTGCATTAAACTACATTTTTGCTTTTTGCTTTAAAGAAAGAAAATAGCTTAAGCCTGACAGTATCTAGACCAACATTTTGTGTTCGTTAGGTACTACATACCTCATCAAACTCTTTAAGATGTAAATAAGGACTCTCACTGTTTAACCTATGAAAGTTGAGAAGTAATTAGATTACTCCCGTTTTTAATTTGTAACGCACCAACATTCTGAGAAAGAATGACACAAGATGGTGTACTGGTGCGTGTAGGCTGAAAGTAATCTCTTAAAGTTCTTGCATGAAGATTTTGATAGATATCACTGTCTCCATGGTCACTCTGTTGGTCTCATTCCCTGTTTCCATTCCTTCTCTAATCTCTTTATGGATGATTATTCCTCCTTGGTGGAGCTTGATATTCATCTTCAATTAGAGGTGGCGGGTTCTCATTCATGATGAGTAGAGGGCTTTGATCATCTCTAACACTACCATGGGATGAGTTACCCCTTAATCGTTGATCAATCATTAGTGGTAATTGATCTGATTGTATGTCTTTTTGGTCGTACTTGACTAACCTCCCAATTTTTTCACGTATCCAAAAGACAAAATAACTAAAAACAAATAAAATCTACATCCCTAGCTTGATTATGATAAAAATGCTTCAAATCTGATGCCAAAAACTTCGATCGGCCTTCATCAAAATTTAGAAGATCTAGGCTAAAGAATGACTTTGGGTTTTGGACGACATAGATCTAATTGCAGGATTTTAGATTGAAGATCAGAATTGATGGATAAGCTAAGAGATGTCCTAATAACAAGACCTGAAAACTAATTCGAATTCCAATGTGAAATAGATCAAGAAATAAAGAAATCTTGTTTGTTAAGCCTAACCGTTGATTAGTTTAAGCTTAATCAAAACAGACTTGAATTATGCAATTCCAAGATAGACAGAACAGAGATAAAGAAAAACTAGAATAAGAATAGGGACACATATGGAATTAAAATGGGGACACATAAAGATTTGTATTTAATGTCTAAAGGGTAAAAACAAAAACAGAGAAATCCAAAGAGGAAGACGACAATGAAAAAGGGGGGAGAAGAGAGGAGATGGAGGGAATAAGAGGAAAAAAGGGGCGAAAACCCGTGTCTGGTTTTCTTTAAAGGTGATGGATATGCCGACTGGTAGAGAGGGAAAGGGGAGGAACATGATCAATGCTCCCAGTTGGGCTGCACAGTGAAGCAGGTGGCTCAGGCATTGGCAGCCGGTTCTAGGGTTCAGGCAGTGCCGCTGGTGGAGCAGAGAAAGACTTGGCTGACAGAGAGTGGTGAAGAAGAGAGATTCTTGTCAGAAACAGAGTTGTTGTCGGATTTGGACTAGGGAAGAACAAGAGGGAGGAGAAGATGCAGCCGGTCTGTCTACCTCAAGCATGTGGTTTGGCGTCGGGCTTTGTTTGCCTACGCAGTGCATTTCAAGTGGAACGAGAGAACGCAAGTGAGTAGGTCCCAGTGCGGGTAGAAGGCGATGCTATGCATGGTTGGCAATGCCAACCAGAGAGAAGGGACAACAGAAGGGGAGGAGCAAGTGAGAGAGGATTCACCTGCCAGTGAGAGAGGGCTGCCGATTGGTGCGTGTCGAGCAATAACAGAGAGAGAGAGAGAGAGAGAGAGAGAGAGAGAGAGAGAGAGAGAGAGAGAGAGAGAGAGAGAGAGAGAGAGAGAGAAAAGAGGGGGAGTTGTGCCACCACCAGCCTCCCAGCTTACAACCTTTTCTTTCTTCAGACTTCAATCCCTTTTATACATCTTCCAGAGGAGTTTGATTTTGATTCAAACTCTTCTTCTTTCTTATCCAACTTTATTTCCTAATTATCTCAAACTTCTTTTCTTTCCAAGCAATTTCTTTCTTTTCAATCTAGTCCCTGTGA
Organism: Warburgia ugandensis; assembly: GCA_035236585.1. NCBI lineage: Eukaryota > Viridiplantae > Streptophyta > Magnoliopsida > Canellales > Canellaceae > Warburgia > Warburgia ugandensis. The sequence continues at coordinate 80,119,848 of CP141130.1, forward strand.
TTTCAATTTGATTAATCTACAAAATATAAGACTATATTAGAATCATCTAATAGTATATTACGCCTCTAATATGCTCTGATGATCATCTAACCGGTAAATTGTACAAATCAATAGTTGGATGGTCAATTAGAGCTAAAATGCAAAATTTCAAAATTAATTGATTAGATGATCTAATTAGATGCTAGATTAAGGGTATTTGGCTGAAATTAAACATTTAACACATTCTTTGTTAAACTTCATCCTACGAAAATGCGATCAACCATATCTCCCCTCTTAATGACCTACATTATCAACAATCGAGATCGCAAAGAATATTCCATTGCAGGCCTAAGAAACTAATTGTTAGGCCCTAGGGGTGGCAATTCGGGTTGGTGGGTCGTGTTTGTGGCAACACGAACACGACCCATTAGAGTTATGGGTCTACACGAACACGACACAATTAATAGTCGTGTCAAAAACCTATGACTCGTACACGACCCGGTTCTTAAAAAAATAACACGACACGACTTGTGTAACACGATTATTGATTGAGTCGTGTTGGATACAAGACACGAAATGACACAACACGACACAATACGACATAACAAGACTCTATTTTCCTATTACGACTTGGTAAAAAAACTGCTCCCAAGTGGATGGAGCCATTGAGCAAACACAACCACAAAACATAGGACAGTTATTTTTCAACCGTCCTATATGATATGGGTTTTATACTTTTATAGGACAATTGTGAAATAACCGTCCTATGTGTTACGTTTTATAGGACGGTTTTGAAATAACCGTCCTATATGTTACGTTTTATAGGACGGTTGTGAAATAACCATCCTATATGTTACGTTTTATAGGACGGTTGTAAAATAACCATCCTATAAAGTGTAAACATAACATATAGGACGGTTATGAGATGAACCGTCCTATATTACATTTGATAGAAGTCCTCCAATGAATCATTCTTCCAAATAAAGACGAAAAAAACAAAAGAGCCCAACATAGATGATTAAGTAAATTGCTACATGGACGACTACTCCGACTCCTATAGATCCAAATCCTCCCATGCCTCTCGTCGTAGCATCAAGATCTTCAACTTCCAAAACCTCGGGCGTCATTATCCTCTCAATGATCAACTAAGCAATCTGATCTCCTTGCTTCACATCAAAATCAACATCAGAATGGTTGAACAAAATCACGCCCACTGAACCTCTATAATCGGCATCAATCACGCCTGCACCCACATCGATCAAATGCTTCCAAGCCAGACCAGATCTCGGCGTTGCAAATAACAAGCTCGTCCATGAGTATATCATCAAATGCATCAAAAGGTTTTCTATTTCGAGTACATACCTATGCGAGCATAAGTTCCTTCGGGTATTCCTATGCTTAAATAGGTAAGAACAATGGCTTTTCCTCTGGCGGGAACGGTTGTTGACGCAGAACTGGAAAATAAACAAACGATGGAAGATTGAGATGGGCATTGCTCAAAATCACTGATACCTAGATGGATTAAAGCATACATTACCTTGAAAGATCATATCCTGCTAAGAGAGGAGAACCTTTTGAAGGCAAACTGGCATTCTCAGAGAGCCTTTTTACCCTCAAAAGAAAGATAAGGTTTGGAGAACCTGCGGATACACCATTTTGTTTGGTTTTCTGAAGTTTTGGGAGGGGTTCGTTGGTTTCAGGGCTTGTGATTTGATCTTATTTTCCCATTTTTGATTGAAAGCACTAAGAATTCAGGGAAAGAAGGGGACGAGTGGAAAATGAAGGCAAGAAGAGAGCCTTTAATAGAGGGAAAATGCGTTGAAGAGGTTGCCGAAATTTGGGCTCCATTTCTTCCCGCAATATTTAAAACGTTTTTCATTTGAAAGGAAAGGGGGAGAAAGTGAATCCACTACAAGGACGAGTAGGCATTATGAAGTGAATCCACTTCAGCAGAAAGTAACATGTAATATTACATAACTAAATGTAATATAAGACAGTTCCAGATGAACCATCCTATATTTTAATATAAGACGGTTTTTAAAGAACTGCCTTATAGACCTGGCTCGTGGTTGTTTGCTATAAGCCTATAACTATAAGTTATAACCTAAGACTTAACTACCCCTACACAGTCTCTAATTTTCTTAACAACCATTTTAAGATTAGCTACGCATTGTCAGTTACAAACTTACAAGTTACACTTAGTAGAAAATTAGTTAACCAAGTTTTGTAACTTGTACAAGTTCGAGTGAAGTGAGAGACTAACTGTCATATATTGTATAAAATTATAAATGCTAATGATTTTCTTATGTTAATTTCACATGTCATCACCAAACACCAATTGATCTAATATATCTCTTTTTCATCAGATTCATGAATATCATGTATCCAACTCATATAACTCAATATTTCTTTCTCATTTCTAACTCCCAATTGATGATAATAGATTGAGAATAACTCATTCATCCATGATCCATTGATCTATCATTCATGTAGAGTAAAATTTAGTAACTCCCTTAGTAATATCATTCAACATTTGTGTTAATTCAACACATAACTCCTATTCTCTATTCTCATTCTCATCTCACCTAAATACCTAATGAGTTAATTACATAACTAATAAATATTCCCTTCGGACCCTTCCTATAATCATTATCCACTAATGAGATAATTGCATAACTCTTTCTATACTCATTTTCAAGCTACTGAGTTAATTACATAACTGTTTCTATTCTCATTCACTCATTCTTACCTAATGAGTTAATTACATGACTCTTTCTTTATTTATCCTGATTCCTCAACAACTTTTGAACTGAGTATGAGTTACTTACATAACTTTGCTTTTTAAGCTGATCCTCAACTGAGATCAGATAAGTTAAATACATAACACTTACTTTACTCATCCTCAACCTCAACAAAACAACTATTGAATTGAGTATGACAATATGAGTTACTTACATAACTTTGTTTAGTTTTTAAGCTGATACTCAATTGAGATGAGTTAATTACATATATGCTCTGTCTTTTTATGTGTGTAGAGCATGGTATAAATGGGCTGAGAGGGAAGGAATTCACCACCCACCAAAACTCAACTGGAAGAAGGCCAAGGTATGGTTTACTAATTATTGATCTTTAGACTCTTTGATATAATTTTAAACCTGAACTTATTGGAAATTATATTTTGAACCTTTTCTATTGTCTTTGGTGGCATTGTTCTGCAGTGCCCTAAACAAAAATCAAACTGGGAGTGAGGATATTATGTTCTTAGATACATGAGAACCCTCATTCGCAATGGAGTTACAATCTCACAATTGAGAAAGGTAACACTTAGACAGTTAGACTTACTGACCAATGTTATTACACTTTTGATTTGTATATTTCCTGACTGAATCCAAGATTAGATGTCTGATCTCTGAACTAAGTTATTATATGTTTCTTGCAGGCAGATTTGGGACCCAAGAGTTACTCCCAGTTGGATTTAGATGATATTAGAATGAAATGGACAAATCATATTATGAATTTTAATTTGCAGTTCAGTGATATAAATGAATGCATATTATCATTCATGTATATACATTTTACTCAAATATGAAACAAAGATCAGTTTATTTCAATGGATGTGTTATGTTTTTCTTTTGATTGAAGTACATTGTTTCAATGTATGTGCTATCTTTGTTTCAATACTGATCTGCCAACTCTATGCAAAGGAGTACAATGGCTACTTTTAGTTACAAAATAAACGATAAAAAATTTGACAATTTATTTTACCAATGAAGAAATCAATGGCTAGAATTATTGAATGGAAGATAATTTTAGAGCACAAAACGTCTAATTCAAGGAAATCCGATCTTTAGGAATCTAGACCCATTTAGAGTTAGCATTTATAGCATTGCTTAGGGACTAATGAGTAAAAATGGGCTAGTATATTACTTTTCTCATTATTATTAATATTTAATGATTGTATAATATTATTATTTTTTAAACTAAAAATATTTTAATTTTAATTTTCGAAAAGGTGGGAAGTGCCGAAGTGGGAACTCAACTAAGGCTAATTTATCCTTTTCTGTTTGGTCTTTTTTCTTGGAATATTTAACGGCTTCCTGGATTTGGGGGAGGTTACATACTACTCATTCATGGGATTTTATGGGTCTTTTGAAAGGCAAAGAGATGGAAATTCCAAGATTTTCTACAAAGAATCAAGACAATGTCATCATTGGTTTCATCAATACAGGTTTGTGGCTGTATTGGGGACTTACTGTAGTGGAATTCATTAAATAGACTAATTACCTATCTGTTTAGTTAATGTTTAGTGTCTTTATGAATATAGGACGGTTCCAGAAGAACCGTCCTATATTCACAAGTAATATAGGACAGTCCTATATTCATAAAGACACTAATGACTAAACATGACGGTTCCAGCAGAACCATCCTATATTACTAATGAATATAGGACGGTTCTAGCAGAACCGTCATAAGTGGATGGCTTCTAAAAAATTTATATATAATGATCAAATAAAAATTGGATCATGAAAACAGTAATTAGATACAATTGGGTACATTGAATTAGACCAAATATATTAGGATCGTTCAGATCAGTGGGACCGTCCTGACTCCTAACCAATTGACACCCTTAAGTTTTAGTGGCTAATTCCTTACCAGCCGCCATGGCCCACATTTTGAGGTTAAAGAGTGGCATCCATTTTTCCAATAATGCAAGTTATTGTGCAAGGTTGGGAAAGGCTATCTCATCTGCTATAAATCTAGATGTAAAATCTACACCAATGAGTTCATTACAAGCCTTTCATCTGATGGGCCCCACGAGATCATTCCAAAAATGTAGGCCCAAGCCAATTGGGATCTCCGTAGAGGTATGACAACCATTCTGGGCACTTGGAAGAGAATTCCACCAGTTTGAGGACAATATCTTTCAGCAGCATAGGATACAATGGAGAAACTAACTGGTTATAGGGCTGATATCAGCTACGTTTGTTTCTCAAGAATTGATCTCAGCCATCACTCAGAGTGAATTGCTGACTTAGACCACCTCAACAGAGATTCCCATATGACGGCCAGTTATCTCACACGGCACAGATGACCAACATATATTTCCCATGTCCAGCTCTCATTCAAATCCATCTTCACCTTACTACATGATAGTCACATAACCTGGATCGGATTGTCTAAGAAAGTAGGATGATGAGCATATATTTTCAGGGGTGGATGGGAGAGGGGAGAAAGGATACTAAACCATTCAATTTCGACCCAGTTCATAATCCAAGAATCTTACTAAGGTGTAACAAGCATTGCCAAAAAATTTGTGGACTGGGACAATGAATGTGAGCAAAAGGAAAAAAATTAAGCACAGATAAAACTGAACTGTCTACAGCTATCTATTGGGAAAATGGATACTGTCACAGCTATGACCCCTTACTTTGATACCTACACGCGGTTTCTCTTTAGTACTCACTGTTGGGCGGACGCGATAGCCGATAGGTTATTACTTGTGAATATAGGACGGTTCCAGCAGAACCGTCCGATATTACTTGTCCTATATTGTTGTGAATATAGGACGGTTCGAGAAAAACCGTCCTATATTACTTGTGAAAAACTTGAATATAGGACGGTTCTAGAATAACCGTCCTATATTACCTGTTGAAGAATATAGGACGGTATATGACGGTTACAGATGAACTGGAAGTTCGGAACCGTCCTATTTTCAACCGTAGGTTAGACGGATCAAGCATCAAGGTGATGAAGATGAATAAATAGGTCGCGTGTCAAGCAGGTCGACACGACAGGTCACATTGATTGACCCGAACATGACACGATTTTTGCCGTGTCAATTTCGGGTTGACCCGAAAATGACACGAACACGATAAGAATCGACCCGAACCCGCTAAATTCGTGTCAGGTTCGAGTCGTGTTATCGTGTCGTGTCATATTTTGCCACCCCTATTAGGCCCAATATCTGATTAGTGGGTGACATCAATAAAAGGTGACCACAAGTCCAGCCAACTCTACTTGACCAGGGCCCACAGTAGCATGTGGATAAAAGAATGGATTTGCTTCAATCGCCTCTTTAGAAAGGAAAAAAGAAGATAGAAATAAATTAAATTAGTAAATAAAATCGAGAAATCAGAAAAAGAAGAACGAAATTAACAACAATCAATACATTCAATGTGAGGATTCAAAACCACTGAAAGGGGGACTAAAAACTAGTGAAATGAGACAACCAAAAGTTGAAGAAACAACATTTTCAGGAGAAATATAGTGAAACTAAAAGAAGAAAAGGGCTCAAAAAGTTGCTAACTTAGCTCAAAGAAGAGGGTGAAGCCCCTACCCAAACGAGAGGTGTAAGAAGACCCACAACTCACCTTTGCCCTAATTCCCTTTCTATACAAGAAAACCAAACGAAAGCAAAACAAACACAATATTTCTGAGGAAAGAAATATATAAAGTTGGCAAAGAATAAATTCTAGGGTTCACTGTTGCTTCAGAGTTCTGGGGTTTGGGCTATGGAAGTCTCTTTCCTTCTTTCTCCCTTCCCTGCTGTCTCATCATGGAGAAAGAGGCACTACAGATTGACGGCAAAGGGGCACTTTCAAAGAGGGAAAAAATTCTATTTCAGCTTTAAGCACTAGCGATAATAATGGAATGGGTTTGATAAAGACGGAAGGACAAAGTCATTTTGTTGTAAAGAAGAAGGGTAGTGTCTTCTCTGTATCTATTAGGAGCAAATGGTCCAAACCTCAACATTTTTTCTTTACGCTTTTGCATACACTCAACTAGCACACAGAAAACTGCACCAGAAACAAGATAAATAAAAAAAGAAGTCGACGACCATGGAAACTATACAACTGCAAAGAAAAACATGCAAAGATAAGAAAGGAATTATTATCACATAGTTAGATCATGATACACATAATTAAAAAAAGATGAGAATAGAATTAAGTGGGGCAAGAAAAGAATTCTGCAGACTCATCTAAAACCAAAAAGTAAAAGGAAGAAAGCTGACACCTTTGTTGCACAGGAGGGATCCCTTCTTTCTCCTCAACTCGCTCCTTAATCCTTTCAATGGTATCTGTAGGTTCAATGTCAATTTCTATCTCCTTCCCGGTTAGTGTCTTCACCTTGATCATTGTCCCACCCCTGAGCCTCAAAACCAGGTGAAGAGTTGACTCCTTCTGGATGTTGTAATCTGCAAGGGTCCTCCCATCTTCCAATTGTTTCCCGGCAAAAATTAGCCGCTGCTGGTCTGGGGGTATGCCCTCTTTATCCTGTAAAACAATCCATTTATTTTCTTAAACAAACTTACAAATAATACCAAAAGCCAGTTACTAAAGGTTTCTTTCATCTTTAGCAATGTCTTCATAACTTGTTAGTCATTATCATAATGATGACGATAGTAAATAACAACAAGAAGTACAAAAAGAAAAGCAATGGAAACCTATCCTTCAGTCGAAAAGATCTTCATTTCAGCGTTCTCATATTTGTTTATCCAATCAATGATCTAAAACTAATTAGCAAAAGAAAGAGAATCATCCACAGTTGGACTGAAGGAGAAAAGAGATAAGAAGAATCAATAAAGCAAGAAAAATCAGTTTTATTCAAATAATCAACAACTAAAAATGTGTTCCTTATTACAGGTTTTCTTTTATAGACTTCTCATAGTATATACTCAACAAACTAGGAAACCTTCTAATTGGCAAAAATTTATACAGAACAATAATTTACAACTTAGGAAACCTTTCAAACCTGCTAGAAACTTTGTAAATCCTTTGTAATTGATATGAAAAACCTCCTAAAATTCTTCTCAAATAAAGTCCAACCCAAGTACCATCTTGTGGAAGTCCGATTCAAAAATGTCTCCACAAAATTCTTCCCTGTTCTTAAGATTAACGTGTTTTCCTGTGAATGTGTTTTCTCTTATCGAAGTCTCATCCTTCCCTTTTTTCTCTGCGTTCTTTCATGCACCTAAAAGACTTATCTTTTTTTCTTTTCTTTGTCACATGAACCTAATTAGAATTAGGAAGCTTAGATTGCTCCTATAAGCCTGAACCTTCAGCTTAGGAGGAGCTAGAATTGCCTTTCCAGAAATGGGAGATCAAAGAAGCAATTTGGTCAATGAGCAATGTTCCAGCTGTAGATCGAGATATTTCTGTTTAACTGTTTTCAAGAGTTCCAGGAGAATAACAGATAGTAAAGCTGATTTGATGGAAGGATGAGCTGAGTGAGTAGCTAAGCCTGTTACTCAATGCAACAATTCAAAAGAGAGGCAGCTGTCGTGATGAAAGATGTTGGCCCATCAGCTTGGGGCAGAGCTGAATGAAAGATTTCAACAGAGCTATCATTTGAGAGGTTAAGGGAGGTTTGGCTCACAATTATTTCATTCAGAAGAGCACTCCATTATGGATTTCTTAGATGGCCTTTGCAGCACATGATCTTACAGAATCAAGCCCTGGGAAAGAAATCAGGAAAGCCACAAACTCCAGATGATGAAGGCTTAGACCTACATTGATTGGTCCTTCATCGATTACATGATGGCAAGATTGGCATTTAGAGTGAATGGAGAGAGTGACGCCTTTGTTAATCACTTCAAACAACGGGATTTCCAAGTGCTTTTCATCACAGAGGTAGACACGTGCCATAACACACCTAAATACATGTATGAATAATCAACTGGCGAAATCATCAGTGCAACAGAATTTCCAATATGTCGAAGTAACAGTCAAGTTTTCACTTTTCTACTGAATGGTAATGGCTTCAAAAACTGGAAAGAAAACAACACAGAAGACGTGAGAAAAACAAGCCAACGAACAATCTGGACTAGACAAAAAGATAAAAACTGCAACAAAATCGAAGCCTTAATGAGTCCTTCAAACACCAAGGAGGTGTTACAACAGACCTTAGCTAACATTTCGGTCTCTCTATTTGCAGATCCACATGTATTGACAACATCCCATCCCTACTACGTTACTACCACATAAGCCTCCTAAAGTGGACCTATAAAACTTCCTTTTGCATCTAACCAATAGAATTTTAAGAATCAAAAGGCAGCCCCGGTGCATGAAGATCCCACCTATGCCGAGTTCAGGGAAGGGGAGGGCCACAAGGCCCTATAGTAGGCAGCCTTACCTTGCATTTTATAAGAGGCAGATTCCACGCCTTGAACCGGTAACCTCAAGGTCACATGACGACAACTTTTACCGTTGCGCTAAGGCTCCCCTTCAGAATTTTAAGAATCACCTACTGTAATGACCCCAATTTTTGTAATATTAAAATCCCATGAAAAATTCAGTTTTGAAGATAAGGGCATTTTGGTCATTTCACTATCCGCCTTTACTGAACCCAGAAACTTGGTCCTGAAAATGGTACCGTTAGATGCGTCTCGGAAAAAGGAATCCAACAAGACCAAAATCACCCAAAACGGAGTTAAAATGAGCAAGTTATGGCCCTTTGAAGTTCAGGGGCAAAACTATAATTTTTACAAAAAACGAATTTACCCTGCAAAAACACAGGGGCCCATTTTGATACGGGCACCCTTCATCTTCAACCTCTAGAGGGTTCTAGAACGGCAGTGATTGGAGGAGAAATCACCGCCATTGTGGAGGTTTCTCCACCGCCATTCAAAGGCGATGAGAGCCCCCTCCAGAACCCTCTCTTAGAGCTCTTGGGCGCCTCTAATGGCAGCCCAAAAGGTTGAAGAAAACCAGTCGTGGAGCAGTGACCTAGAGGGGAAAACAAGGAGAAAAACCCAGCAACGAGCCAGGTATGTCCGAGATCGCTCAAAACCCATCTCCACCATAGTTCCAAGAACAATTTCCCTAGGTTTTTGCATAAAAAACCATGCAAAATGGAGCCCTGGAGACTCACCAAGGACCCAGGGACGTCCCCTGGGTCGCACTGGTTCGGGGTGTCCTGAGGACGCCCCGGTTCCCCAACGAGCAAGACGTTCCAGTCGGAACATCCCACGTCGACGCGATTTGAAAAACCAAACGAGCGCGTCCAGGGACGCGCCCGCAAAAGAGAGAAATAGCAGAAAAACTCAGCGCGTCGCACGCCGCAGACGCGCAGCGTGCTAGCAGTGCGTCGTTTTTTCGTTCCTTAAGGAAGCCGGGGCGCACGACGCAGACGCGCAGCGCCATAGCATTCCGTCTTTTTATTTTTAAGACTCCTATGTACGTGGGACACAAACGCTTATAACTTGAGATCTAGAGCTCCGATTGAGACGCCGCAAAAGGTGTTGTGTCCGTGTCGACGACGCGGACACATCCAAACTATAAAATCCCTAATCAAGGCCCAATCAAAGGTGGGCATGACCCTTAGAATAGGATGGTGGCGCGTGGCCACTATAACTTTGGAAAACTGAGGATACCAAGGCCCAATTAGGACCTTAGGACACCCATAGGTATAGGGATGGACCCCTAATGCCTAAGTAATAAGACCAATTACTCTAAAACCCATAAAAGATAGGCCAGACTAACCCTAATTCCCCAAAACCATGTTCAGGAGCGTCCGAGGACAAAAGGGTTAGCGCAACCTAGTTAGGTAGGTGCTCTATCACTATTAGATTCTTTTAAAAGAACTATTATTGTTTTGGGAACATATGTTTTAAGTATATGACTTGTTTAGCATTACTTAATTCAGCATGCATGTGATAAATACTTTGTACATAGACATGTTTTGTAAATGATTGCATATACATTATGCACATATATGTTTTGCAAACTATTGCATACATTGCACGATTTGTGAGCATTAAGTTCTTGCATAAATTGCATGTCCTTGAGGGTTGCCAAAAGACGCTGCAGTGCCGAGGGCCAGGCAGTTGTGAGGGACCCAAAGAGGACAGGATTTAAAAAGAGGTTTTGGCTTATTTGATCTTATGTGATTTGGGCTAGAAAGCCCATGGGTGCTATGCCGAGGGGTCTGAGTTGGCCACCCGGCCTCTACCACTATTGGGTGGATGGGTACCACGCCCAAAAAGAGGCAAGTCCCTACGTCGACTGCATGTGGTACAGGGGGCTACCACTGGTGTCACGGCACTGGGTTGACGTGTCATAGGCCCCGTGGAGGCTATGACCGAGTGTCCTCAGGTACCCGGGGACCACACGGCGAAGAGGTCGTGGGCATAGTGGACCCTATGGTTTGATGATTTATGTGCATTGCATATGGCATGATATGAGGTTGGTCGACCATACCATACTAGAGATCCATGAGTTGGATTCCATGAAGCATCTTATGCATATCATGATGTTATGATATATATGTATATGATACTTTCGATTTTGGATTATCTGATCCTTTAAGTCGTTAGTATTTCAATTTAACAATGGATTTTAACATCGATGCTGCACTTGAGTATTCAAACATACACATGTTTTGAATGAGCATATGATTTTAAAACATCTCATGCATTATAAAACTAGTAGTGATAGACTCCTACTGAATATAGTATATACTTACCCTATCCTTAACATTTTTCAGGATAATTCTATCTACGAGTAGAGGACATCTATATTAGTGCTACAAGCAAGCGAATAAACTAAGGAGACAACTATACATGTGAGTAAACTCCCTACCCTTTGGACATGTACTTGTATTTAATTACAGTTGGGCTGTGTGTTGTGACTGGATAGACCTGGGGAAAAATACTTATGATTTCTGAAGCTTTTCAAAAACTACTTTGGTTATTATGAAAGCAAATGACAATCGGGGTTTTCAAAATGAGTTTAAAACTAAAAGGTTTTCCGCTGCATTGCATGGTTTTTATAAACTGGTTTTCAAATAGGGATGCATCCTGCCTTAGGAAATTAGATATTGCATTTAAAAATGCATGAGAAAACCCGGGTCGTCAAAACTACATTGACAAAGCTAGTTTGGCCATCTAAATCCTGCGGGCCTGAAAGTTATGATTGAAGATGCAACATCGACTTTTCTTTCTTTCTGTGGCCCTTTTGGAGCCACTCATTCAGGGGGTGGCTCTGGGTTAGGATTAAGCTATAGGCTGGCAGCTTAATCCTAACCCAGAGCCACTCTTTCTGTAGCTTAATCCTAACCCAGAGCCACCCCCTAAATGAGTGGCTCCAAAAGGGCCACAGAAAGAAAGAAAAGTCGATGTTACATGATCTTTAGTCATAACTCTCAGGCCAGCAGGATTTAGATTGCCAAACTAACTTTGTCAATGTCAACTTTATGCTCTCGGCAAGGGAGGAGATCACTTTGGTGGAGGCTTCTGCCCAGCCTTTTTACTTTTGCAAACCTCCTACTATCTTCTAGTCTTACAAGTATTAAAGGGCAGCCCCAATGCACGAAGCTGCCGCCTATGCAGGGTCCGGGGAAGGGGTGGACCACAAGAGCCTAAAGTACACAGCCTTACCTTGCATTTTGCAAGAGGCTGTTTCCACGCCTTGAACTTGTGACCTCAAGGTCACACGACGACAACTTTTACCGTTGCGCCAAGGCTCCCCTTCTAGTCTGACATGTATTGCTGTTGCAAAATATAGTGATGGCACATGAGCAAGCAATGAACTGTTTGCTGTTGAACCAAGAGCAGAAGCAATTAGTGGCTCTAAGAATTTTGCAAATTTGCTTAATCCAAGTAGACCAAAACACCGCCACAAAATAGAAAGCCTTCTCTCATTGGCACACATATCAAAACTCCAGTAAAGCTACAAGCTTTGCAAGAACCTGGGGGATGAAAAGAACCTAGCCCAGTGAAAGGTGCCTCATTCCCCAGTTGAAGTTGCAGGTTCAAGTCTGCTCACCAAAATTCAAAAGAACCCATGCCCCACAAGCCAAAGCTACTAGCCAACAAAAGCATGACCATGATTCATAAGCTGTAACTAGTTCAGACTCAACCAAAGATAGGCTAGCTATATTAGGTGGTCTGATGAAGCTTACTTTCCCTCTATGATACCAAAAGAAAACTTTTCTCGATTGATTCCAACTTGGAAGAGTGTTCAGAAGTGAAGCAGGGACATCACGTACAAAAGCAGGCTATACCAAAAACATAGAAAAAGAGGTCAACTAACACCTAGTGGGTAATGGCTATCTTAACACAAGAAAGGAGCATCTTTTTTGCGTTTTAACTATTCCACAAGTGGTTCTTGTCACTCTTCCTGTGCCTCCACACTTGAAAGCCTAAGTTACCACAAAACTGAGCACCAATGGAACACCCAAAATCTGAGAAAGGTCTATGAGATGATCTCCCTGAAATTTACTCTCAGTGAATGTTTTAGAGAGGCTAATACATTGATCAGATGCTGCATCTAGCACCTAATCACTGCTTTCATATTTCTTGCTTCCTCTTCAGTGTCCCCAACAAGGAGAAAAACTCTACAAGATCAAAGTCATTAACTCACAGGACTGACAGTTGGAATAGTTTGATGCATTTAGAGGCACAGAACACATCCACGCACAGAAGCAAATGACAAACACACAGACATAGAGCAGTCCAATGAAATGAAAATTCTCTTAAATCAAAAAGGTCCAATTATCTATATTATAATAAGTAATAAAATCACCTAATTTAACATTAACCGCCTAAGATGAGAATGGAATGAGCGAGCGGCTAATTTACAAACTTACCAATAAAATAAACAACCAGAGAGCTAACAAGGGACTAATTGAATAGTAACAACAAAGCAGGAGTGTCAAGTAAGTAACTTCTTTATGTGTACAACATCCTATAAAGTAAAAGCACTAACCAACTCAATAAAAATTATGGGCACAGAGGTAACTTCTACAAGTCATGAGGAAACAGATGTTACTTCTTATAAGAAAGAGTATCACCAATTAATTAACTATCAACTCTCAGCTTTTCCCACAAACGTCCAACAATAAAAAGAAACAAATTGCTTTTCTTGTTATAAATTTTATAGTATTATTTCCTGGCCCCTAAATTACTACATTTAAGACTTTCATTGCCACAAACCTTTCTCAGGGAGAAGGAAACATAATTTGTTAGAAATAAGAAAAAGATCTCGTAGCCAAAATTTCCTCTGGGCAGAAAAAATGCAACATGAGATAATTCCCAGAAACTTTCCCATCATGGTTCTCGTTGAATCAGAGATTTACTCATTACGATCAATGAAAAATTGCAGAACAGCATTTGGCCAGATGTCTTCAGCATTTACATTGCCTCGACATTGACCACACCCACAGTTTTCCTCGTATCCTACTCAGCCACTCTATGTCGATGGTTGATAAAAAATTCAAACTGTTCCCAGATACTGATTTTTCCCAGAGGTTAGAACATTATGCATAGAAGTAGGAATCATATCATATTAAAGAACAAGAAGTTAGAACCAAGCCAAACATAAACAAGTCTACTGTGTATTTTTTTTAGGGTTAGTTTCCAAATTTAATATTTTTCGTATGCTTCTTCCGAAGGGTAGAAATTTATGTTTCTCTCTACCATTTAATGCCAAATCAAAATCTAACAAGTAATATCATATTGTGGTCTTAATCCCTTTTTAATCTCCAAATACATTAAGATAACAATAGTGTGCTTTCAAAAACATGGTTCTCCAAATATTATTAAGTGAACACCAGAAGTTACTACGACTCGGACATTGTGCATGTCCAATGATATAGCTGGAGCAGTTCCTTCTGCTGTTTCAAGTTTTTTTACTTACAGTAATTGTGACCGGTATCCATACTTTAACTTTTAGCTATGGTACTTCTGGTTCATATTTCTCCAGCTGGCCATTAATTGTTCTTGGGTTACTAGATTTGGTAAGTATCAAATGGAAATAAGAAAAGTAAAGGAAGATAGAGAGGAATACCATTACCTAAAGAAGCTGTCGTATAAATATTCACTTGGAAAACAAGAACTTATTCTTCCAAACCCTAGTTTTGAATCGAGTCTTGGAATCAAGATTGTACTAGCTAGGCGAAATGGGAGTTTCATGGGGTCATGAATCTTTTCTCTACATCCCTATCAAAAGGAAAGGAGGCTCTTTTTCATTTCATTAGCTATCATAAATGGATCCTTACTTTTTTGGCTTGGATGAGCGTACAAACTGAATCGTCAAAACGTAAGAAAAAGTAGAACAAACAAAACAACACGAGAAAACAGAGGAAGATCAAGAGAACAAAAAAACTCATCAAAGAAGACTACCCTCACTCAGTTCCATCATAGCACAATAAAACATGAATCAAAGAAGAGAAGAAGGTTGGCCTTGTATCAGTCCGCTGTGGGTTATCAACCTACCCTTAGTATAGAAATGGGTTCTTTACAAGAAAGAAGGGATCCATAACTTACATTCAACCAGTTTATGTACGTGCCAACGATTTGACCAACCCTGCTCCAGCTACGACATTTGCAAATTTAGATGCTACTACTCCTCACCTCTTGAGGTTCGTCGCTCCTCTCGTTTGAAATTTCCAATTCAAAGGTTAGTTTCTTGTGATTCTTTTTTCACATGTTTTTCTTTCTTCTCTTGTATCTGTCACATAACTTGAAAAGTTTGCAGAAGCAGCACCCCATAAGTGTTGGCAACTGGCCATACAACATCAGATGTTTGTAAGCATCTTCATGGAGGCTTACTAATGAGCACAACCTCGTATTTTGATTCTCCATCACTGATTATAAACTTTAATGGAAAAAATCAGAGCCACATAGTGTTCAGATGGGTTTGGATCGGTGGAAAGAGTGAGTCCCACTGGTCCTCTTGGCCACTCATGTTTTCCGACTATGCCTCTCAACCATATTAGAGAAGATAAAGTTCGAAAATTTTCCTTTATTTTTCTTCACCTTTCCTTCTACTGGTTTGTCTTTGTCCATTCTTCTTCCCTTTTCCATCTGCACGTATATTGCTAGTGATCTTTGAAAGAAAGTTGCTACCTATAACCCTGGACTCTCAATATAAAAAATAAAAAAACTCCACCACAACAAGAAGCAAATTGCACACACCTTATTCCTGTTTCACCATACAACAACAAACCCTGATTCAGTTATTCCTGAATAAAAATAGCCCAAGGTTTTAGCTCTATTTTACGTATACTTAATCTTACATATGTTTCGTTAACAATCCATGACGAAGTTAATCCATGGTTTGTTATTCTCGTGCCAAACAAACTGCCCCCTTGGATTCTCCTTGCAACCCAGTTTCTTCCTTAATCAAATACAGAAAACGCAAACAAAAACCTTTACCAAGAACACAATCAAACAGAGAAACAACGAAACAAACTCAGAGGCGAATCAGTTCTCTATCAGTCAACAAAACCCCAAATCCTAAAGCCTGAAACCTCAAGCGAAACAATTTCTAGACGCAGGAAGTAAATGAAACTACAAAACGGCACTTCTGAGCACAATAATACAGAGAAAGGAAGGGGAAAATACCTGAATTTTGGCTTTAACGTTATCGATTGTGTCGCTGCTCTCGACTTCGAGAGTAATCGTTTTCCCCGTGAGTGTTTTCACGAAGATCTGCATGGTTTCTTCGCAGAAGAGAAACAGAGAAGAGGTGCTCGGAAGTTCTACGCGACCCAATCTTGTTCGGTAGCCGGAGGATGGGTCCCGATACTCTATTATAGTGTGAAATAATAGGTGACGAATGGTATTGGCACTCCTCCAAGACCAACTGGCTCTGTTGTAGGGAGCCGATCCGAATTGACCTATATGGAACAATGTCAATGATAGGAACTTTACAAAAATCGTCAGAAATTTGTGATTTAAAATTGGTTAGGGTCAGGTAGGTTACCCAAAAATTTGCCCTCAACCACCTCATTGTCATTCCTAAATAGCACTTTGATTGTCTCTTACATGAATATTCTATAAATAATTTATGTTAACATACTAACATAAATTGTTTGTTTATCACTATTATACATAGTTTTTCTTATGTTAATGAAATTAGTTTTTGATGGGCATTCTATCTAGTATATATAGTCAAAATGTTGCTCTTATTTATTGCAAGATGTGCGCCTAAGAGACCCTACCTGAATTGAATTGTAAGAGTAGGTGTTAGGGGCAGGTAAACCCCAGTAATATTAGTGTGAAAAATCTATTAGAAGTCAATCAAGGTTAGCTTAGGGGCAATATAAAAGTATTAGGGCCAAGGGGCAGGGTATGGCAAAAATAGGCAAACTAAAATGAGAAAGTGGGCTTATATTGTGGAGCCTCGAGAAGTTGTGGCTAAAATCATCCACTATATGAGATTTTTGGTGCGTAGACCATGTAAGAAATGGCTAAAATTTTGCATGGTTTCAAATTTTCAATCATTTAGAATTTGAGGTCACTTTAATTTTCCCATCATAGTCGTGAGACTACCAACAAATGTCTAATACAATTGATGGAAGCATGTTATGATATATTAAACAATAGAGTGCTTTCAAGCGTCTTGTTTTATGAGAATTATTCTTCTCCAATCAATAGATTACCTTTTTATTATAATAAATAAATAAAAAGTCTAGTGTAATTGGTGGCAAACAACTCAACATCTCCATGCTTGACATAGATTCAAGTGGCTACTTCCATGGCCAGTTACGAGACTATTTCCATGTTGAAAGAATTATATGTCGGTAGATCTAATCCTTTGACTGCAAAAGATGTTTGTGGGGGTTTACTTTTTGGAGAGACATGACCCTTCCATTTCACAATGTAGCATCATGCATTAAGGAAGATTCATATGGTCCAGTCCTTTCTTATCTTCATAGTCTCCTTTTTCTTTCTACCATGACAAATTGTTAGTTGGCCGACAAAATAGTGTACAAGGACTTACACCACTTGCAAGGAGGGGCCTTGTCTTAAACATTCTCTTACACACTTGGTCCCATCTTAGATTAGGTAGTGTTTCAAAATTCTTCTCTATTGGATGATTTTTGCTTTTAGTAGTCTCAAGTGTCAAGGGGCAACAGAATAAGTTCAATAATAGTATAAAGATCTCGAGCAAATGCATGGTTAGGATTGTCTAATGCATGAACTTTTCGAACATGGCTTGTCTAAGATATGGGCCTCTCTCTCTCTCTCTCTCTCTCTCTTCTACTACTACTTACATTTCCCAAACATTATGAGTGACTGAAAGGACAATAAGTTATTTCCTAATTTAATATAAGAAGCATAAAATTGAAAGTGGCAAAAATGAATGTCTTAGTAGTAAATGATACGTATAGGTGACATAAAGAATTAATTCATCAGGAAAAAGTTTAGAAATAGTGGCATAAAGATCTTGAGCAAACATATGGTTAGATTGTTGGATGCAATTTTGGGCTGTCTAAGATATGGGCTTCCCTCTCCTCCCCTCTTTCCTAGTTCTAGAAGTAAAGATTTCATTTCCAAACATTTCTTGATTATAAAATGAATCAAAGAAAGGATAATAAGTTGTTCCTTGATTAAATATCATAAGCCTGCATATGAAAGTATCAAAAATGGATGTCTTAGTAGTAAAGGATGCACATTTGTGCTATAAAGATCCATTCATAAAATCACTCATGTACAAAGAACTTTTGTTTTTTGTTTTTCTTCTTCTTCTTCTTCTTTTTGTGTGGTCTTTTAGAGGCTGTGTACAAAGATACAAATGAATATTGCATGTTGTTTACACAAGCAACAATGAACGGGCCAAGCTCAAAATATGATGCCATTCCAAATTTCAATTGCTTGGCAATGGATTATTTACATTATGACCAAATTGTTAGTGTATGCCCGCAAAGTAAATAACGAAAAGGAAGAAGTATTACTAAATGTTCCTCCTCTAACTTGAAGGAGGAAAGTTCTAGTTCAAACACCATGGATGTATCACGATCAATAGATCTCTCCATTGAACAATATCATCCGCTAATGCAAGTGAAAGTTAGGATGGTTCTTTGACGAGCCAATCTAGTTGAATTATCACTAAGGTATCTCATATTATCCCATTAGTGGATGTCTAGATGGATGATCATTTCTTACAAATGAAGAGGATTGTTAGTTATTTATATTCTAGAGAGGAATCTACTCTAAGACAAACAGAGAGAGAGAGAGAGAGAGTTATTTGATGCAACCACTCACATCAAAGTTGTTTGAGAGGCATCTTTGAAAAAGGCAAGTTTGGCCCACTTTTGTGTGTTTGTAGTGATATAAGCTGTTCATTTGACTCAAACTATCTAAGACAGCCTAATTACCAATTTTCTCATTTAATGGAATCTAGCAAAAACAACCATAAGAACAATATATCATGCTTCACATTATCTCCCAAAGTTCATGACTTACCTTGACTTCTCTTACAATGATTTTAACTAAAATTCATGATTTTAGCATAACTAGTATGCTGCATATTAATATCATACGAGTGCCAAATAAGCAATCCAGGCAATGAAATACTTCAACTTCGCTACATACTAGCCCTTGTCTTTAACTCTATATTCATGTGGCAAGGGGCGTACTAAAATAAGGCATAATTTTGGCTCAAAGCATTGGAACCCTAACCATCATGTGTGGGGGGAACCATTCATGATCATTTGGATGTTCTCAATTTCATCTTCCTCAAGTCGTATTGGTTTAGCTGATTCAACTCAAGCTAAGGATCTTGCTTTACTCAGGGTTTGAGATTATGGAACATTGTAGTCTCATTGTTGAAGGAGAATCACTAATGTCAACATTGGCTCACCACTTTTGAGATTTCTCTATGGAGTTTCTAGGATTATAGGAAGTGAGGTTGGATTTGCTTAGTCTTCAAATACATATAATCAACTAACTCTGCAGCTGATACACTTGCTAGGATTGGTGTTTCTAGAGAGAATATTGTTGTTGCTTAAACATGATATTTTCATTAATAAATAAAAAAAACCAAGTAGGGATGCCAAACTAGGCCTCTATTATTTTATTTTTTTGAAAAGGTCGTGAATTTAGTCAATTTTGTAGTACCAAAATTAATGAGAATTACATGCTACTCAAAATATAGATAGATGGAGGAAAATGATTCCAGCCCTAAAAAACTCCAATTAAAACACATTGTCAGTTAATTAAGCACCGTTTAACCTTGCCATTATATATTAATTTAAGCAATTGCACTAATCTAATATAATTTCGCAGGAAAGAAATGCACCACTTCCTATTATCGTCATATATACATTGCACATCGCTCCACATTTGGGGCTTAGCTTTAGATGTAAAGAAAGTAGACTACACCAAGAAAAGAAAAACAAGAGAGAGAGAGAGAGAGGCAGACTTGTCGTGTGAAGAGAGAGAAAAGAAGGCTATGATTATGATCTGTTCATGTGTGTTGGTGTTTTGGCGGAATTGAGTTGAAATGGATGGAATCTTTTCCAAGCGAGAAATAGGAATTGGAGGAGGAAGAAGAAGAAGTGCGTTGAGCGGGACTTATCGCTTGGAATTGACGTTGTTGAGTGGGAGTTCTCACCGACCATGAGCTTATCTCTTAAACCCGTCTCGGATCTCAATTGCAGATCCGCCAAACTCACCTTCTCTCATGGATGCCGCTTCTCGTCCTGCTGTAGTTATCGACAATGGTACCGGGTATGCTAATTCATCCTTTATTCTGTCTTTTTTTTCTTCTTTAATTCCCTTTTCTTTTCATATGAATTAGGTTTTGGGTTTGGGCTGTGTTTTGGATTTCGAATTGGGTTTTGCAAATTGAGTTAATTGGTGTTGCAGGAGATTATTATTTTGGGTTTTTGTATTTGAATTGGTTTTTCTGGAACTTGTTTCCAGTTAGGGCTTAGTTTAATGCTTTGCGTTGTAGTTTCTGGGGAGCTATTGAATTTTTGAATTTCCACTATTGATGTTATCTGCAGCTTTAGCAACTTAGATTTGGAGTTCTGGGAATTTGGTAAGTTTGCTTAATTTGACATCCACGAGTAAGATGGAGTCGTTTTCTTTCTCACCATCTTTGTTTATTGGGCATTTGAATGTCATGTAAGGAAGGATATGTTGGTGATATTTAGAGATGTAATTGGATCGAGTTGGTTTCTGTAGCATTTCTAGTTAAGTGGGCTTGTAGTTGGAAATTAAAGGATATCTCTAGGCCTACTCATCATTCCCAGGCTTTACAGAATGGGTGATACTATTGTTGCTCTCCATCTTGTCTTTTCTTTCTTAGATCTTCTCTTCACTTCTATGTTAAAGAGACGAATGTTGTTTTATTTTCCCTCAATCTGATTGATGAAACAGAAAGAATGAAATAGATGGGTGAAAGGAGAAGCACTGAAAGGCGAGGTGGAAGAACAAAGAGAAGGGAAGAAAAGAGAAAAGGACAAAACAAGGAAAAGGAATTATGTCTTGGTTTAGATAAGAGTTGTCTCTCTTGTGTGGGATGATATGCTTTTTTGTTATACTCTTGAAGAAAGAGACATTATCATTTGAGGTTTTCGATTTAGGAAAATCTGATTGCAATCTCCTATTTCTTATAATGCAGGGAAAATATCAGGTAATGCACCAAACACAGAAAGCTTGTTAGAATATTGAAAAATAAGTCAATTACAGAATATAGGAATTGAGTTGGACATACATCTGGAAACATAAAATAAACTGCATTTGACTGGAGCTGATAGTAGACTAAAAATTTAATTGGGAAAACTTCACTGGATATGGGTCATGTCAGCACTCAGCTCAGCCAAATCCGTATATCTATTCCCAAAGTTGCCGAAAACAAGAACAATTGTATCTCATATTATTGCTGGGCCAACTTATTCACGAGTTAATCTGTTTCTGATGCTAATAAGGGCTGCTAGCATGAGACTTAAAATTGAAAGAAAATTGTCATAGGCAGTAGTTATAAAGGGCATCATACCAAATTGCACAATCTTGAGCTTGAACACTAATAGGAGAACAACAGGCAGCATTCCTGCTTCACTTGGATTACAACATCTCTCTCTCGCTCTCTCTCTCTTCATTTTCAGGTAATGTGATTAAAGTAGTAAAAAAGAGAGGGTATTTGCTCATTTTAGAAAGATACAAAGAGGACAAACAAAAATTGGGTGGAAAGCCCAATGCTGTGGGTTTGTAATATTTGCCCCTTTATAAATTGTCACATTTTTGTGCCACCTGGTTTCTGCTCAACCTAAATGGCATCATTAGTTTGTTTTTATATTTTCATCTCTTTGTTTCAGAATACTTTGAACAAATTATTCATCCTTTTGTTTACTGAAGTCCCTATAATTCTAAGCATTGTGATAGTACATCTTTGTATTTGCTTCTGTTGGTTTCAGAGACCAGGCTGTAAATTTTTATCCTAGTTTTTTCTTTGACTCTGTCAAAGTTATTATTAACTTTAGGTATACCAAGATGGGATTCGCCGGCAATGTTGAGCCATGCTTCATTGTTCCAACTGTTGTGGCTGTTAATGAATCCTTCTTGAATCCATCGAGGGGATCTAGTAAGGGAAATTGGTTAGCGCAGCATAGTGCAGGTGTGATGGCTGATCTGGATTTCTCTATTGGAGAAGAGGCTCTGTCGAGGTCCCGGTCAAGCAGCACTTACAATCTCAGCTATCCTATTCATCATGGTCAGGTAAATATTTGCACCATAGAGAAGCATGTGTAATTCATGGAAACTCTCTCAATCTTAGAGCTGGCTTTTTCAGGTGGAGAATTGGGATGCAATGGAGAGATTCTGGCAGCAGAGTATATTCAATTACTTGCGTTGTGACCCAGAGGACCACTATTTCCTTCTGACAGAGAGCCCTCTCACAGCTCCTGAAAATCGAGAATACACTGGAGAAATTATGTTCGAGACATTTAATGCCCCTGGACTTTATATAGCAGTGCAGCCTGTCCTTGCTCTAGCTGCTGGATATACAACTTCAAAGGTTGGTGGTGTTTAGTTTTTAATTTGAGATGGTTCTTCTGAAGAATCTGTACCACTACTGTTGCTGTTGGGTTTAATTTATAATTATTTTCTGTGTGGTAAAAGACTTGTGGAAGTGATTCTTCTAACATAAATGTGCATTGTGATTGCTGAATGGATCCCTTAAAATGCAGCTGGACTGTGATGCTTGCTTTAAATTATATGTGTGTTGCTGATTTCGCCTCATGTTTATATGTCTTTTTGGGAACATGCATAAGGTGGGAATTTTTGTGTCTATGGTTCTAGCTGAATATTCACACTTCACATTCCTTAAGTCCCATATGTCAAGAGATTCCTCGTGCTGGAAGATGTGAGAGTTCGACCACTTTATTCAAGGCAAAATATTTTGTCTCTATCATACAAGTCTTGCCAGAATTTTCTGTATGGCTTTGGTGATTCTTTATTGTATTTGTTTTCATAATTAAGCTGTGTAGCTTCGGTCCATCTATTGGAAATGGCAAATCATGCTATCATCATCTAAGTTCTCATATTGATTTTATTCATTTCATAAAGGAATTTGTTCATATGATCTTCAACTTATGATGGAAACTTACATCAAATGTAGTCCTGAGTATGCATTATAAGGTCAAAGATAGATGGTACTTATTGTTGCGTATTATATCCCATCCTTTTAGTGTCCCTCCACAATTGATCTCTTTCATATACATTAGACAAGTGTCCATTAACTGAGCTAATCAGTCAGAATAGATAGTGCAGCTAATACTAGAACTTCATTGCATAAAGAAAGTTGAACGGCTAGTTTGTTTGCCAAAGTACCTTTACTTTCATATATATAAGCAAGAATATGCAAAATGTACACATGATGCTCCATTTTAGCTATTTGGTTAAATGACCTTTTGTGAAGCCTTGAGGGATGAATCCTAGGATGGGTGAGGTGCTGAGAGTTAGTCCCACATCGCTTAGGGAGAGGTAACTGGGCGATTTATAAGAGTTCGGTAGAAATCTCCTATCAACGAGGCCTTTTCCCATACGGGAGGAACAAAACCGCGAGGCTGTATGGGTAGCCAAAGTGGACAATATCGTTGCTGTGGGATTTCCAGCTGTTACAAATGGTATCAGAGCCAGTTTCCCTCGTGGTGTGGTGGCTAGCTGCATGTGAGCTCCTAGTCATAGTTAGCACGCAGGGGCGCGTGTTCCCTAAGGGGGGAAGATGTGAAGCCTTGAGGGATAAATCCCAGGACGAGTGAGGTATTGAGAGTTAGTCCCACATCGCCTGAGAAGAGTGAACTGGGCGATGTATAAGAGTTTGGTGGAACTCTCCCAGCAACGAGGCATTTTCCCGGCGAGGGAGGAATAAAACCATGAGACTGTATGGGTGGCTAAAGTGGACAATATTGTTGCTGTGAGATCCCCGGCTGTTACACCTTTCTTATCCTCCTTCACTAAACTGCCAACCGGTACCAAAATGTAGTGTAGTTTAAGATGTGCTTTTTTTCCCGTCGAAAGTCTTCGGACGATCTCTCAATCACACAAATTTCATGTCTATTGATGGCTTCACAGAAGATATTACACGTGATAGTGCACATGTCTTGGATGATTGTACAGTTTGGGTGATTATCTAACCCTCTAAACTGACTAGATTAGGAAAGAACCTCTGCCATTTGGAAAACAAGCGCATGATACTTTGTTACCATGCCTGGCACTTGAAATCCTTGTATGACCAGGATATGATAGAAATCTTTGAATTCACTTGCATCATACAGTTCTTGTGATCTTAAAATCCCTCCTTAAGTAGCATACACTGGTTCATCCTTATTGATTTGATGTTAATTGGTTTAAGCTTTGTCTTGGGAGATACCCATAGCCAATCAAACTTCTCCATCTTCCTGCCAAAGCGAGTTGAATCAAGACTATGGTGTGAGAAACCGAAGTATTTTTTCCCTGCATTAGAACTATTGAGTTGCCATCACAGCCAATTCAACCATGTGGCTTAAAGACTTCAAATGTACAATGACATCTGATTGCATATCTATCACAAGATTTAATTAAGAAATTGAGTTATACGTTTCCTTTGACCATCAAACTGTCCATCATTGAAGGACTAGCACTTGCCTTTCTTAACCAATGAATCTGGTGTCCTCACTCTGTGCTGCAACAGCAGAAGAAACATAAGACTGTTCCTCTGTGAGGCTATATGGATGACTTACTAGTGTTTTGGCAGTGGTTCTGAAGAAGTAAAAATCTTTACATAGGAAGATGTTTGAAATGAAAGTCTTCTAATTTCTTTAATCTTTCTTATGAATTCTTGGGAATTGAAGTAGGTAGAGAGAGAGAGAGAGAGAGAGAGAGAGAGAGAGAGAGAGAGAGAGGGCTAACTTCTTATACAAAGTTGATTTGCAAAAGATCTTCTTTCCTTTACAGGTCTCTCTGACAAAGAACTAAGGAGTTGAGATGCCTTTCAACTCTCGAGCTCAATGTTAAGTGTTGCCTGCTCCTTTGGAAGATTCCTCCCTGTTGGGAGCCCTACTTACTAGCTACCTGGGGAAGAGGCAAAAGGGGTATTGATCATATCATGTAAAGGCAATTTCTTATTTGCTTTCCCAGCACCCCAGGGTGGTTGACATGTCTTCTACTTTCTTGGGATGTAAGTTATTTATAAGATAAAATTTCTCTGACTAGAGTTATGGATGCAAGAAAAGGGATTTGCTAGCATCTATAAACATGCCAACAAATGAAAAATAAATATAGGTTTCCGTAGTCAAAGAGACAGAAAAATTCATGCTTGAATGGCCCTCCTTGGAAATCTGTGCCCCCCATATCTTGGCGTGCTTCTTATTTGCTTTCTTTTATCCTGATGATACTTGAGGAGTCCACAAGTGTAAGCTTTTCCTATGCAGTACCGCCTATTGACATGTCAAAAGCATATATGAGAATTAGAGGAACCTTACCAACACATAGGAAGTTGTTTCACTGGGAATATGCAAGGGAAAGCACTTTGCTTGTTTAATGCAGTTGGAGTTTCTGGGAAAAGTGGTCCCTCAGACAAGAGTATCATTCCACTTGTTAGCAGCATCTTTGTCTAACTGAGTTGTCAATTTCATTCCAACGGCATTCCTTTTTCCTTCAGCAATACAATTTTTGCATTTCACGGCTTGTTTTGACACCATTGTTTGTGCTGTTGCAATGAATCCAGTGGATCCTTATGGAGGAGGTCAGGGGTGCACAAAAGGAGTTAGACCTTCAGTGTAACCTTGCGGAAATGCAGTTTGGAAAATTTGCAACAGATTTTTAGAAATTAAGAATTCTTAAACTAGAGAAGAACCATAAATAACACTAAAATTGATACATAACTAATGCAAAACATGAATTTATCAGACATAATATTCATTAATATCATGTTAACACCTGCCTGAAATCACATAATGTAGAGAATAAAGAATACTGACTTGGGATATATCCCAAACGAACATGTTATGGAATAAGCAGAACCACTTAGAACATCTAGAATTGACTGGAGTGCTGGCCAGAATGTTCAAGTACAGCTCATGTTCCAGTTTCCTCAGTTCCTGGAATGGAGAGTGCTGGAAACTTTTTGGAAATGGAATGGAACTTGGAGTTAAAGTCTATAATTTACCTTGATAAGATTATTCCAGTCATCCTTTTGATATAGTTACCTGGGGATGTGCAGTTTGAGCCTTTCAATTTCTCGTTTGTTTAATTTCGAACTATAACTTAAGTCTAAATATGGTATTTTGGCTGCTGCTCTTAAGCTAATTGAATTAAAAATCTTACTTCCTTGTCCTTTTGTTTTACATGAAACCTCTGTTTCTTGTTTGTTTAGTCTGCCAGAAGTTCAATTTTTCCATTTTCTTTTCTTCCACCCGTGTGTATGCCCAAACAGATTCTCAGATAGACAGAGTTGCATTCACACATACTATATTGTATATCATTGTGTATACATACTGTATTCATGTGCATGAAAGGTGCATATGCTTTGCTTGTTGTCTGCATATGTGCAAAATTTGAGGGTTTTCTTCCTGCTTTCAATGGTATGTGTTACAATAACTGCTGGCTGAAGTGCTTTTATTTATAACTGACAATTCTTTATCTCAGTGTGAAATGACAGGCGTTGTAGTTGATGTGGGTGATGGAGCTACTCATGTTGTACCAGTCGCAGATGGCTATGTTATTGGGAGCAGCATTAAGTCTATTCCTATTGCTGGAAAGGACGTTACTCTCTTTATTCAGCAGCTCTTGCGGGTATGGGACACTTGACTTCAATCATTTAAATCTGTAAAGTCACTTTGAATTTTACACTTAAGATATATAGCATGTAAATTGTCTGTATGTTTATGTGGTGGTTTTTGTAGATTTTATATGAAACTGAAATAAGGAATTAGATTTCTGATAATGCTGAAACTGTTGTGGCTACTGCTCCTTGAGGAGGTAGATAGAACTTGTCTCCTGGCTGGTATTAGATCTTCTTGTATGCTGCACTAGAATATGATGTTCGTAAAGTGGCACATGAACCAGTCACATTTCTTTTCTTTGTTAGATAGAGTTTTACTAAATGCTTGGCCTCATTGCTTTGGAGCTGCTCTGGTGGTCTACTTACCCTGAGATTCCAATATCTGTAGCCCAGCCTGGGTGGTTGTTTTTGAATTAAAAAATTATGCAATTTCATGCATCTGGACTTGGGATTGCAGACTCTATGAAGTTGTGAATTTTTAGGTATAGGGTCTTAACAGATTTTTACTTGCATAAGTAGTGGCGGGGCTTCAGGAAGTTGGTTGGGATGTTTTCCTAATTACGACTTTGCAAACAATAAATCCGTTAGCACCCTGTGTGTGTGGTTGTTCTTTTTTTATTCTTCTTTGAGGTTTTTTTTTTTTTTGGGGGGGGGGGGGCGTGGGTCACCTGCTTTTGCTACCACTATTTAGAGTCTGTTTGTCCCTGTGTTGAATAGAGTATTTTCATAAGTTTCCTAAGAACATTGATCACCGAGTTGAGTGTTCTTGTCATGGATAATCTCATGCCTTGGATGTTGGATTAGTAACTGTACAGAATCCCGCTTTCCAGGTGCTAAGATTTTCATGTGTACTCTGATAAAATGAAATTTTGAAGCCTAAGGAAGTATATGGGCCAGAAATCCCTTTGGGAATTATTTTACTGTAATTGCAATCTCAGAGTATTTCTAGATTATATTTTCCGGCTTTTGAGGGTGAGTAGCTCCTATTTGTGATGAGTATCGTTTGGCCTACCATTTCTTCCTTATGTATAGGCACATCTGTGGGTGGTTGGACCTAAGTAGGAATATGACTGTGGTCCATTCTGCAGTGAATCTGGATCTGGAAATTTTTACTATCTTGGACCTGCTGTTGTTGTGATGAGGATGGCTGCTCATAACAGTGCGTGGTTGTAGGTTCATCTAGATTGTTCATCATGATAAATGGCATGACGTTTACATAGTAAAGTGTGTCTTAGCTCATTCAATTACATCGGCTCTCTATAAAAAGCAAACTTAGTTACAAAGTTTGGACAATCTAAGCAAGTCTGGTTCATTCAGGGTGGAGGTACCAGTGAACATGGTACTGTAAAGATCTTCTTCCTTGGTTGTATTTATCAAAATTCATATTAGGTAGATGGCTTCTTATTACTTTCATTTTGGATTGGAAGGAAATTAAAAGAAAAATAAGGATTAAAAGGTTTGAAAATGGTACCTAGCAAATTGTTGGTGACTGTACAAATGTGTGACCTCATTTGCGCTTTTTGCCGGGAAGCACATCAATATTTCATAGATTACGCCATCTTCAAATGGAATCTTTCTTTTTTACCAAATTCAATACAATAAATTACATTTTTATATACAAATGTAGATGGCTTTTGTGGATGCACTAACAATCAGTTATGTTTGGTTTAAAATGATCTATTGCTGGCTTTTATGTGGAAAGGGAGGACGGTAAAAGTGGAAAGAGAGGACAATAAAAACAAAAGTTAATGGGATAAACATCCCCGTTCCTTCTTCTGTACAATCCCTATAAACAGCATTACACTTACCTTACAATTTTTATGTAACAAGCCAAGACCAGCATTCTCAAAATATGAAAGAGCAAAGCAGATTCTTTGGCACTAAAACACGCAAGTCCCGTTGCCTACATAGCAGACAAACAAAAGTGCAGGTGGCTGCAGTATGCAGAAGTTATTCTCAATCTAGGTAAGATTGATGTCAGCAGTCGCCAGGAGAAAACAGTAAACTGGAGAGACTGTAGCTAGCAGTTCTCTTTAGGAATCTTCCATTTGTTGAGATACTCTTCAGTGAATTTCCATCGTCATCATCGTCATCACCTTATCCCGATTAGGGGCCAGCTGCACAAACCTTGTTCCTCCATTCACCTCTAACCACGTCCTTTTGATCCTGCCCCTTGCCCTTTTAGATCCTTCAACTTCGATTGATGTTGTTTTCAGTCTCCGTTGGACATGTCCAAACCATCAAGTCTACCATCCCTCATTTTGTAACCTATTGGTGCTACTCCTAGGTTTCCTTAAATGTTTTCATTTCTAATTCTATTCTTTCTTGTCTTGCTACTCGTCCATCTCAACATCCTCTCTTTAGTGGATTTCCTTCACTTTCCATTTTTCTTCCTCCAATGTTTTTGTCTATGTGAAGGGGAGCCTTGGCGCAATGGTAAAAGTTATCGTCATGTGACCTTGAGGTCATGGGTTCAAGGCGTGGAATCAGCCTCTTGCAAAATGCAAGGTAAGGCTGCCTACTATAGGCCCTTGTGGTCCTCCCCTTCCCCGGACCCCGCATAAGTGGGAGCTTCGTGCACTGGGGCTGCCCTTTCAATGTTTTTGTCTATGTCTTCATCTGAAATACCATATTCTTGCCATTTCTTATTATAGAACCTTAAGTAAGAAGGTATCTGCATGGAAGGCCCTTCTCTTTCCAAAGAATTCATTAGGTTTTTCTGCAATATGTGCTTTGTACTCAAAGAGTTCGAATGTTGCCACACCATTTATTATTGTGGTCATTGGGACACTCATCCCTTTTTTAACTTAAGAGTATGAAATTAATTTCTCAAACTCAGCCATCTGAAGCAATAGAGCATGCACTGCATCTAGAAAATCTCATGATCTGTTCGAAAATAAATAACTCTATTATTGTTTCTTTTGTACACATCCTCTCCAACATGATCTGTTCTATAGATAATTCCATATTCTTGCATTTCCTTAGTGCAAAATGAGGCTGTTTGCCACAGAAGACCCTTCTTTTCTGGAGGATGCTTCAATTGTTTTCTGTGATATAATCTGTGTTACACAGAGAGTGAATGTCGCCATGCCATTTACTATTCTAATCTTTGGGAAATCTTGTTCCAATTTTAACCTGAATCAGAAATTAATTTCTCAAACTCAGACATATAAAGCAATAGAACATGTACAGTAGCTAGAAAATCACGTGTTCTGTTCTGGAGAAAATAACTTAGTTGTTACTTTCTTTGCACACATCTTGACATTTTCTTCATATAGGAAAGGGGAGAGCATATACCACCAGAAGATTCTTTTGAAGTGGCTCGAAAGGTGAAAGAAACGTATTGCTATACTTGTTCAGATATTGTCAAGGTAATTTCTACGTACATGGAGCAACTACTGAAGTGAAGTCCTCCTATTTGCTTGTGTGATATATGCTCTTGCTTTTGTTATTTTCACAGAGTTACCTTCTATTGTTACACCATGCTGTGCTCGTAAAGAAGAAGGATATCCTGATTCTCCACTAAAGATGGTCTATAGTAACTAAAAAGGGCAGCCCAGTGCACAAAGCTCCTGTGTATGCGGTGTCCTGGAAGGGGCGAACCACAAGGGTCTATAGTACGCAGCCTTACCTTGCATTTTGCAAGAGGCTGTTCCACACCTTGAACTCATGCCTCAAGGTCATATGACTACAACTCTACTGTTGCGCCAAGGCTCCCCTTCATGGTCTGTAGTAACTAAAAATTGGAAATTTTGGTCAAATCATTATACCATCTGTGGTGGATATCTGGCACCAAGAAAACACAAATATAATACAAAGGCTGTCAGAATACCTACTTTTTTCTAATGGCTTTCTTAATATTAGTTTGCCTACATTTAGTGTTTCAGACAGTGATTGTATGAAGATTTGTGGTTTGACCTCACAGAATTTCCAGAACAAATCATACTGATCAAAATTTTCTGAACTTAAGACAATTCTGCCCAAGAAATTTCTTCTCATTTTTCTGAATTCCATTTTTGGAAGAGAATGTTCAAATAATTATATCGAACCTGGAATGTAATGGACCATCTTTGTGTATTATTGTTTGTACGATTCTTTCATGTCATGTTGTTTGTTTCCTCCTTTTCTGCTTCTGTTTTGTTTCCTGGGGTAAGCTTGGCACCATTGATGATTCTATTAAGGTTTTAGTTACTGCACGGAAAAAAAAATAAAAAATAAAAAATCACAATGCTACTATAGCCTGCCAAGATATTTATCATGCCAATATAACATTGTAATTATATGGATTGACAAGCCATACATATGATATATCTTGGTCTTACTTATGCCCTTTCTGAATAAAGTTCAGTATAAACTAATACAAATGAAACATTATTCTGCCTTGTTCACCGCAAAACATAATGTGTTCTAGTTCATAGAACCTTTATATAAATTGATGCAATTTAACTCCTCATCTACTAACACTATTTCTCCAAAATATGTTGCTGTTCACTATGTCAGAAATTATATGATCTATGTGCATGTAAATCCAAGAATTACAAACACAAACAAGTATAATTTTGTCCACTGGTTTGGCCATCATAACCACCCATTTGCTGGGTACCATCTTGGATAAGCATGTCAGTGAAATTCATATATATCAAAGAATCATAATCGAATAATTGGTAAAATGTATTTTGTTTCAAAAGTTTCTGAACGATACATTTTCTATCACTGGCTAACAGTTACTTAGGATAAAGCAATCGAAAATCTCTTTGGGGCATGGTCTATCTAATATGGGGCCTGCCTGCAATCATTTGACTGCTGGGTCCACCATGTACCTTCAGCTGCAAGTGTAAACCCTTAGAGTTCCATATGTAGACTCCATGTTAAACCATGGGGAAATAAAATTCGAAGGAAGGCAATATTGAAGAAGAAATGGAGCTTAATTCATTAATAACATGGCTGAATTACAGGGGATCTAGAAATCAATCAAGCAAAAGACAACTAGAACTAGTAGGAAGTAGGAACCGAAGTTCCTCCTCTGCACTTCCCACTCCCTTTTACTTCTTTTTCCTCTCCCTTTCTCCCTTCCTCCCATTCTTCTCTCTCTTTTATCTTCTTTCATTCCCGCCTAGCGCTGTAACCGATTGGCTTAACTGCTTATGTGGTATAGCCTATCCAACTGAATATCTGTATAGCCTAACAGAGTGGATTTTAATTGCTTTTTGTTTTTGGTATATCCTAACTAACTGACTGCATCCCTTATCTTGTTATGTCCTAACCAACTGATTATATCCCTGGATAGTCTTTTGTCAGCTGATCTCCATATCTGTAATTTCTGCCAACAGACTTGTTTATGCTTCTTTTTGCAATTACCTCCTTTTCCTGGAATAAGTCTGGTATATGGGAGGGGTAACATTAACCCCCCCCCCCAAGTAGTTTCACCTTGTCCTCAAGGTGAAAGGAGGGAAATTGAGTGTCCAACACATCATAGAGTTCCCATGTATTGTCACATTCAGGTAGGTGTTGCCATTTTACTAAGACTTCCTTACGACCAGTTGACAATGTCTTGATCTGCTTGATGGATTCTGGATACATCACAAGCTCCAACTCTTTAGTGAGGCCAGTGGGCAGTGGTTGAGGTTGGGCTGAACTAGACAGGGCTGATTTTAGTTTGGAGACGTGGAAAACGGGATGGATTCGAGTAGAGGAGGGTAAGTCAAGGTGGTGGGCGACTTCTCCGATTCGTTCCAAGACAGGGTAAGGATCATAAAACCTGGGGCTAAGTTTTTCATTAGGTCTTTTAGCCAATTTCTTGAACTTAAAGGGTTGTAGTTTTAGGAAGACTAGGTCCCCTGCCTGGAACTGGACGTCCCTGCGGCCCTTATCGGCTTGAGATTTCATTCTGGCCTGTGCTATCAACAGGGAATGTGGTATTGTACCAAAATTCAGCCCAAGGAATCCATTTGGGCCATTGCTTAGGGTGGTGTGATGTGAAGCAGCGCAAGTATGTTTCTAGGCATCGATTGACGACTTCCGTCTGGCCATTTGTTTGTGGACGGTAAGCAGTACTCATCTTCAGCTCAGTCCCAGCCAGCTCGAATAGTTTAGTCCAAAATTGGCTAATAAAGAGGCGGTCCCTGTCGGATACAATGGAGCGTGGGTATCCGTGTAACTGTACTACGTCTTTAACAAAAAGAGTGGCTACCTCCTGAGTAGAAAAAGGATGGCCCAATGGAAGGAAATGGCTATACTTTGAAAGACGGTTGACTACTACCAAAATAGTATCTAGGCCTTGAGATTTGGGTAAGCCACCAATAAAGTCCATGGATAGATCATCCCAGACTTGTTCGGGGATGGGTAACGGCTGAAGAAGACCCCCAGGTTTGAGTGCTTGATACTTATTTCGTTGGCATACTTCACAAGAAGCCACAAATTGCTGAACGTCTTTTTTCATATCCCTCCAGAACACCACACTGAATAGCCTTTTGAATGTTCTAAAGGTGCCTGAATGGCCACCAGTTGGAGTGGAGTGAAATTCCCTGAGTAAGGTGGGAATCCTAACAGAAGTTTTAGGAATAACGAGTCTGCCATAAAAGAGCAAGTGGCCATGCCGTATAGAGAAACCTTTGTGATTGTCTATGCCGACCAGTAGATCCTGTAGGATGGGGCGTAGAGTCTCATCTTGTCTGATGTCATTTGTTATAGTTTGAAATACAGAATGCTGGACGGTTGAAAGAGCCAGGAAGTGAGAGATGTGAGCTAAGTCGGATGGACCCTCAGGTTTTGAGGTGGTGCGTCCATTAGGGTGGCAAGTATCAGGTATTCTGGAAAGTGCGTCGGCTACTTGGTTATGCTTTCCTAGATTGTATTGAATATCAAAGTTGAAACCAAGTAGTTTGATGAGCCATTTCTGCTGCTCACTACTGAGCACGCGTTGGTTCATGAGGAATTGAAGGCTCCGTTGATCTGTCAAGATAGTGAACTTTTGTCCTAACAAATAGTGGCGCCATTTCTGGACAGCTAGGACAACCGCCATGAGTTCCCTTTCGTATACAGACTTGGACTGGGCGCGGGGGGGCGAGTGCTTGGCTGAAGAAGGCAATTGGCCTTCCCTCCTACATGAGGACAACTCCAAGGCCTTTACCTAAAGCATCGGTTTCAAGAATAAAGGGCTTGCTGAAGTTGGGAATAGCCAATACTGGCACCATTGTCATGGCTTGCTTTAGGTCGTCGAAGCTTTTTTGTGCCTCAATGGACCAATGGAAGTTATCCTTCTTGAGAAGACAGGTAAGGGGAGCAGCGATAATTCCGTAGTTCCTCACGAACTTGCGGTAGTAGCCGGTGAGTCCTAAGAAGCCCCTTAATGCTGTAACGTCCTGCGGAGTTGGCCATTTAAGCATACAATCTATCTTTGAGCCATCTGCTGCTACCCCATCTGTTGCTACCCCATGGCCTAAATATTCTAGTTGAGTTTGGGCAAAATAGCATTTATTTTTGTTAACCATTAAGTTGTGAGAGCCCAATAGTTGTAGTATAGTTTCCAAATGCTCTAAATGCAGGTGAATATTAGTGCTATAAACAAGTATGTCGTCAAAGAAAATCAGTACAAACTTACGAAGATAGTGGCGGAAGATATTATTCATCAGAGCTTGAAAAGTGGAGGGGGCATTGGTCAAGCCGAACGGCATGACCAGGAACTCGCAGTGACCCTTGTGCGTCCAGAAAGCTGTCTTGGGAACATCCTCCTCCTTAATGCGAATTTGGTAATACTTGGATTGCAGATCCAATTTAGAGAAGATGGTGGCTCCTCTCAATTCGTCTAATAGCTCATCAATGGTTGGGATGGAAAACTTGTCGAGAATGGTGATTTTGTTGAGAGCGCGATAATCGACGCAGAAGCGCCAAACCCCATCCTTTGTCTTGACTAACAATACTGGGCTGGAATAGGGACCCGTGCTTGGTCGAATAATACCAGCTTCCCATAATTCTTTGATGATCCGCTCAATTTCGTTCTTTTGACTATGCGGTAGCAGTATGGTCTGATATTAGGAGGTGAAGCCTGGTCTTGAACCTTGATGGCGTGATCTTGTGGCCGGTGAACCGGTAGTTGTAGGGGTTGGTCAAATAGATGGGCATACTGGTCCAGGAGCACCCTTAGCTGAGGATGGTCCAGAGGTGGGTGCGGCTCCCTCTCAACATGTAGGCCTTGGTACTCAATCACATAGCTAGCGCCTGAGTTGGGTAGGACTCGCTGAAGGGCTTTGAAAGACATGACAGACGGGGACAAGGACGGGTCACCTTTGAGGGTTACCCTCTTACCCTGTATTATGAACTGCATGGTGAGGTCCCGATAATTGGCAGAAACCTCGCCGAAGGTTCACAACCAAGCCATCCTTAGAACCAGGTCAGTGCCACTCAAATCGAAGGGATGGAAATGGTGCTTGATCATTAACCCAGGGAGGCGCAGAGTGAGATTCCGACAAACCCTGTCACCCTTGATGCAGAATCCGTCTCCCACCTGTACGCCGAAGGGCTTGGTGGTGGTAACTGGGATCTGCAACTCGTCGAACAGTCTCCGAGCTATGAAGTTGTGGGACGCCCCTGTGTCGATGAGAACGACCACCTCCCGATGTGCCAGAGTCCCCTTTAGTTTCATCATGTTGGCAACCGACATCTCGACGAGGGCTTGCATAGACAGCTCCAGTCGGGTTGTCTCTTCCTCAGGTGGGTTGGTCTCCTCTAGGCTTGAACAGGCTAGATCCTCGCAATCTTCTTCCTCTTCTCCGAGAATGAGCAGCTGGAGTTGGCGATTCTTACATCTGTGTCCAGGTGAGTATTTTTCATCGCACCTGAAGCAGAGACCCAAAGACCTTTTGTGTTGTAATTCCTTCTTCGATAGTCGCCAAAAAGAGTCACGCCTAGCTAGAGAAGACTCCCCAGTGCGCGAGGGCCATTCTCCCCGAAACCCTAAATCCCTCGTCTTCTCCGACAGTCTGGTGAAGGGTTGGGTTTGTGAATTACGAAATTGCCCTTGTGGGCTAGACTCGAAGATAGGACCCTTTAGTGAGGGCCCATGATTCCACTGCGACTTAGGTCTAGACCCACTTCTATGCCCATGGGCTCTTACTTGCTCGAGGGCCTTATTCTTTTCTTCGATCTTTTGGGCCAGGTCCATGAGCCTAGCTAGGGAGGCGGGCCGAAACATCTTAACTTCAGTCTTTAACTCGTCCCCAGCCCATTGAGAAAGGTGCCCTTTAGTAGCTCTTCGGGCAGATCCACCAAAGGGCCTGATAGCAATTCAAAGTCCCGGCGGTAGTCTACGACGGAGGTCTGCTGCAGCGACAATAGGGCCTCATAGTCGTCCTCGGACTGGGATGGCCGGAATCTCTGGAGGAGGGCAGTCTGGAAAAACAACCAAGATCGAATCGTCGTTCTAGCATCCGACCATAGAAACTAGTGGAGGGCTTCTCCCTCCAAGCAAATGGATGCCGTCGTCACCTTCTCCCTGTCAGGAAGACGATTCAGTTGGAAGTACCTCTCAGCTCTACACAGCCTATGACACCCCGGGTTTTAACAAACTGTTTCCCATATTTATACGAAAATAGTAATAAAATTTATTGATAGAAAATAGATGGGATTCCAAAACTTAAAACTCATGATTTAAAACTTTTCACAGCGTCAAGAAAAATACCATTAAGAAAACCCCGAGGGTCATTTCACCTCAAAACCCCACTGAAGGACAGAACCAACAATAAACATTTTGAGCATGCTCACAAATTAAAACCACGACGAAATTTTTGCAACTGCAAAGATACATGATAGTGAAAGTTCCAAAGCTCCAAGGTCTGTCCAAGATCACCACGTCATCCATGTATAAACATATAACCACTATATAGTGATATGGGTCTAATCTATCAATATATACGACTAAGGAGAATGCCAAAAAGCCAATACCAGTCTAACAAAAGTACACAACTCTGTCTCTGTATCTGATAGTATCTGTCCTCAAGCCCCCGTCTAGCTCCACTCTAGTCCACCTTCTTCCCTTTCTGACTGTCGCATTCTGAGGCATTGCAAAACAAAGCAATGCCTCAGCAAGCCATGCTTGTGCAGGTGATATACATTCAAGTAAACTCAATAAAAACAAAGCATATGACGCAAGGCATAAAGATCATAAAATGATCAAACATAATATAAAGCCTTAAATCACACAATGAAGGACATACCATGTCCATGCAATAAATAAGATATCATCAACCATGATATCAGGACATGCACAATCCGAGAAAATCTAGAAACACATGAATGTATGTCAAAAGTATCAACATCATATACAGTCAAGCCCTATAAGTGTCTCACATACACTCACGGCAATGTGGGGTCAACTCTTTGTACCATTCGCTTTCACCCTTGCACCCTCACGGCACTCAGGCACTCACGAAAAGTCGCATTATACACCCGCTTTTACCCTTTCACCTTCACGGGCACTCAAGCACTCACGGGGTGAAGAATTGCATCTTACCATAGGATAAATAGTCTCAAATATCAAGTCAGAGCGACTCCCATATGTCAAAAATACCCATAATCAAGTGGATATCAATAAATATATCAAAAACAGCACATGCAATAACCACCCGAAAGATAGCACGCACATGAGGAACTACATGCTGAAATCAATCTCATGCATATGGTAAGGCATAAATCTTATGCCTCAAAAACTCAAATCAGTTGAGAATCATGGAAAATTTGTGAATGAAATCACCTACCTCGGTATCGCACTATCCCAACAAACGTGTAAACGATATCAAGGTGTATGCCCTGATGTACCTGTCATGCCATAAATCATGTCACGGTTAATGCATATAATCAAAATCTAAAGCATGATCATCTATTGATTAGCTTGATTTGAATCATCTAATAGTATTTAATAGTTTTGCTATTAAAAAAGTTACGCCAAACTAGATTTTTGTCTTAAATCTAGGTCCGCCTTGTTGAGACGATCACAATGCCTCTTTCGGATCATGATTTTGGCACTCCCTCGTCCCTGCATTTCCTTCCCATTCCGGTCGCTGTTGCCGGAGACGACGACCGGACTGGTTCGTCGACGACCCTAGGTGCTCCGTTTTTTGTGATTTTTACACCTTTGAGTCCAATTTTTCACATACATTCCATTTACACCCTCCATTTTCACAAAATCCTCCTAAATCTATCGTTTTTTCACGATTTTTGTCTCGTTTTCAAAAACTCCCATAATACGGTTTTTTGGGTTTTCCAGCGTCCCTAGCCATCCGATTGTCACGAAATTTCATGGGTCCTCTCCTCTCCTCATCATACTCAATATGAACGGTCCAAATCTTAATCTGATACTGTCTTATCAAATCTTTTAGTGAAAAACAGTAAAGCATGAATTTTTACAAAAACTATATGTTCACGCCATTTTTTCACCGTTTACAAGTGAATAAACCTTAAAATTTAACTCAAAGAGAAGGGTGGAGTGATTCTACCTCGTTCCCGGTCGTTCAAGGGTGGAGAAATCCGTCTCCACGGTGCGTGACTATCCACGTAAAGTAAAGAGAATTTGAGAGGGAGGAGAGTGCGTTTTGAACACTCTCTCTCTCTCTCTCTCTCTCTCATATGCTTCATTTTCCGTTTTATTTTATTTTATTTTTATTTTTTCTTTATTTCGAAAAATCAAATTTTCCTAATCTATTAATTAGTAAATGTTACACAGCCAACTGTGAGGGTCTTGGCCACTGAAGATCGGGAGATCCAGTCGCCTGGGTTCGATTCTAGGGTTTTCGGGGATCACTGGCGGACCCTGGTTGTCCCCACCCGATGACTCTCCTGCCTCAGATACTCGAGCTCGTCCTCTATCTCCCGCCGGATTCGAGAAGGTTTCCGCACCATCCTACCGTTGCCTCATGAAGGTTCGGATCTCCATGTGGTACTCCCCTATTGCCGTGACGTTGGTTTGCAATCGTCTTAGGTCATCTTTCATGCTCCCCACCTCTGCTCTTACACTTTCCAGTTCTTTCTCCATGGTTTTTGCCTTTTCCGATCTGGTTCTTACCATACCCTAAGAGTCGAACCAGGCTTTTATACCATTGTTAAACCATGGGGAAATAAAATTCGAAGGAAGGCAATATTGAAGAAGAAATGGAGCTCAATTCATTAATAGCATGGCTGAATTACAGGGGATCTAGAAATCAATCAAGCAAAAGACAACTAGAACTAGTAGGAAGTAGGAAGTAGAATTAGGAACCGAAGTTCCTCCTCTGCACTTCCCACTCCCTTTTACTTCTTTTTCCTCTCCCTTCCTCCCCTTCTTCTCTCTTTTATTTTCTTTCATTCCTACCCAGCTCTGTAACCGATTGAACAGCTTAACTGCTTATGTGGTATAGCCTATCCAACTGAATATCTGTATAGCCTAACATATTGGATATTAACTGCTTTTTGTTTTCGGTATATCCTAACTAACTGACTGCATCCCTTATCTTGTTATGTCCTAACCAATGGATTATATCCCTGGATAGTCTTCTGTCAGCTGATCTCCATATCTGTAATTTCTGCCAACAGACATGTTTCTGCTTCTTTTTGCAATTACCTCCTCTTCCTGGAATAAGTCTGGTATATGGGAGGTGTAACACTCCATATAAAAGCTCCTCTAATATTCAGTCCAATTTATATAACTGCAGAACAAATGACAATGTGAATTTTAGTGGTATTACTTATTAAGCTGGAAAATCCTAGGATTTATCTTCTAATTTGTAAGTAATATAATTTACTGAAGCTTGCTGATTCCTCTTCCTTTTATGAGTGCAGGAGTATAATAAGCATGACCGAGAGCCATCTAAGTACATCAAGCAATGGACTGGTATCAAACCAAAGACTGGAGCACCATACTCATGTGACATTGGCTACGAACGCTTTCTTGGTCCTGAGGTTTGGCATATTGTAAATTTGTAATAAATATATAGATATTATATTGCTGGCTTTGATTGGTAATTTTAGCAAGTTTATGTTAGGGTTATTAAGGTAACATATTCGTGTAAGCAAAACTTGTAGCAATTACTATGGTACAATCTGTCATTTGCAGGTTTTCTTTCACCCTGAGATCTACAGCAGTGATTTTTCTACCCCATTGCCAGCTGTTATTGACAAATGCATTCAGTCGGCGCCAATTGACACTAGGAGGGCTCTTTATAAGGTCAATTAGTGAGAATCAAGATGATATTATGTACTTAGTTTCAATTGGTTGTTTTAGTTTCCATCAGTTTCTGATTTGACATCACTATCATAGAATATAGTATTATCTGGAGGATCAACAATGTTCAAGGACTTCAATAGAAGATTGCAGCGGGACTTGAAGAAGATTGTAGATACCAGGCTTGATGCATCTGATGCCCGGCATGGTGGAGACATAAAAGTGAGCAATTTTTTGTTAACTCCTTTAATTTGGTATGTGTGCTCAGCGCTGACTGTTGCTTTGTGATTTCCTCCAGTTGCAGCCAGTAGAAGTCAATGTGGTCAGTCATCCTATCCAGAGGTTTGCAGTTTG
The DNA here is from genome assembly GCA_035236585.1 of Warburgia ugandensis. Lineage (NCBI taxonomy): Eukaryota > Viridiplantae > Streptophyta > Magnoliopsida > Canellales > Canellaceae > Warburgia > Warburgia ugandensis. Next base: position 80,160,366 of record CP141130.1, read on the forward strand.
GTTTGGAGGCTCTGTTCTTGCATCAACACCTGAATTCTATGAGGTATTTCTTTGCATTCAAATGATCAGTTGCTGGTTTTGTGAATAGTCGTACCGATCTGTGCTTTGCAACTTCTCTTCATGACATTAGATAGAACGAAAAGACTAAACTTCCATGGCAACCGTCTTTGATCTATTGAACAAAATGCAAGCTTCTAAAGGTTAAATGTAAATCACGAACCACAACAATTATTCTAAAATTAAAGACCCAAGATAGAACCAGTACTTGATACGGTTGAAGCATAGTAGTCACAATGAAGGCCGACACCCATATAAGAACATCAAGGGAAAGCAAACATCAGAAAGTTATCAAATTGAGGTCCCTACATGCTTTACATTCATGTCCTTATACTCTCTTTACTTGAATTGTTTTGCAGTTCTTTGTGTTCATTTTGCCTTTCCTCTGAAATACTCAGTGCAACCCCAAAGAGTTGCATGATGACTGCCATAATAAGAGATGCTGATATTCCCTAATAAAGCATCTGCCACTCGCTTTCTTTGAGGAACATGCGAGATTGTTGTGGCTGAACATGTGTTCGTCACATATATCTTCATGGAGATCTCTATTATTGATCAAGGAGAGATATTCTTCAACACATTTTACTGAATGCAACTTAACTATCCAGAGTTTCTGCTACCTCAGTTCTCTAATAAGTGCATTATGATGGGTGATTTCATTGAGCCTTTCTCAAAATGGCCACCAGCGAGGGCCATGACTGAGAATTCTTTTATTTTCTTTCTCCAAGGAAGAAATTGAATATAGTCAACTCTAGTCAGGACAAACCCAAATTTTGGTGAAGCATCATATCTCGCATCTGGTTATCATCAACATGTCATGTCTAACCTTAGGTTGGTTTGGCTAAAAACATGGGATTGAACTAGCTCATGGATATGCAGACTTGCAATTAGTAGTTTCCAACCTATTGACTTGTTTTTTAACAAGCTTTCCAGTTTCTTGACCTGGAACTTCCGAATAATGCCCGGCCACAGAAGACCTTTAGCTTTCTCAAGATCCAAAGCAAATTAGACAAGGAAACCACCACCAGTCTTGCGATACTCTTTCTGGCTGTTTTCTTGTTGTCAGCTTGAGTCCTTGTTCATACTGTTCACTGCATTGCTACGGTTTTCATACCTCAAACTTTCTATTAACAACTATTTACTGGTTGCCCATGATTTTATATGGTGTTGGGTTATTCAATCCAGAGGACATTTGTGATAGTTCTGACAACAACTTTTTTGCAGGCTTGCCATACAAAAGCAGAATACGAGGAGTACGGAGCAAGCATATGCCGTACAAATCCTGTCTTCAAAGGGATGTACTGATAAGGAGAACTGTTGTCCTGGTGTACCATCATGACGGGCATTGGCCCTTGGACGTGCCCCGAAAGCATTTGCTGGTTGATCAGAATGTGTCCATGTTCGAAGGGAGATGTATAATACATGGTAGTCTCATCTGTATGAAATGGGTTTGATGTTTTCATTTCCAGCTATTCTTTTAGGGAAATAGGTCTTTTCACCACAGCCAATAGAAGTTGCCATTTGTATACCTGGCAGCAATGTTGGGGATTGGCTAGTCAGGCATTAGCTGAGCTGGGTATTCTTTTAGCATTCAGCCTAGTTGAGTTCAATAACATTTTTTGTAGTGATTATTGTTCCATTAGAGAAGTTATTCCTGATAAAGAGAGCCAAGTGAAGTTTGCTTTCCTTGGTCTTCATTGTTCTGCAGGCAGTATCTTTGAAGCATGGGGAACTATAGGGTGCCACAATACGGTCACCATTTTTTACAATTTTTTTGAAATGCTTATTCAATTAAAAGGGACCATATGATTGGCTGCCACATAGGCTGTATCTTCAAAATTATATATATGTCTAAGAAATGAGTCCTGCTGGGAGCGGACGATCAGATGTATCTCTAGTGATGATATTTTGCAGATCTAAATTGTTCGTCATGTTTAGTGGATGACGATCCTAACAGCTTGTTTGAGTTTTTGAAAGACCGATGGTTATGAATTTTAACTCAAAGAAACATAACCAAGAAGCATCCAAGGGGCAGGAAATTTGGTACGTAGCTTATCTAAGCATTTCAGCACATGATGCGCTTAGATCTACCAAAACTCATCACTAGAGGCAGCTTTACTCTTGTTTAAGAAAGTCTGATCAAAGTTCGGAAACAGCTCCGATAAGGAAAGAAACATGCATGGAATGTGAATTTTAATTCTTAAATTCTGGATTCCTTACTGAATATACAGGAGGCAGACCACAAGGGTCTATAGTATGCAAAAGTATACGTGTAGTTAACAAATTACTCAAGAAACTCATCTTTAATTCAAAATTTTGCATTTTATTTGAAAACACATGAATGGATTTGTTACTACATGTACAAGCATTTTTTAGTGTTTTTTTTTTTTTTAATGAACAGAACTACATAAGCACTTGATAAATTACATAAGGGAGAGTTCACTTTTAATTCAATAAATTTGCATTTAATTAAAAAATGCAAGAATTGTTTCCAGTTTTTGAGAGTTCTTGATGTTCAAATGTTTAGGGAGATCTTAAGACAGTGCTCAAGCTGAGCAGCGTATCAAACCACTGCCTTAGCCATTACTCCTCTTCCCAGCATTTATATCATCATCATCAAAATCATGCGCCTAGGAACCACTAGGGGTGATGATAGCTGGAGCATAAAAGCACCAGGCCACTGAAACAGTACTGTTTCAGTACTTACAACAAAACAATTAAACCATTAAATGCTCAACTCGTACTTACAACAAAACAATTAAACCAACCCGCTTTAGCAGTAAAATTGATCAAGTAACAACGAAAAAGCAGAAAGAAAAAACCTGCATGTCATAAATTGCTCAACCATCGTCGGGACCAATTCCCATCTCTTCATATATCTCACGTTATATGCTAGAAGCCTTCCCTTTGCAAAATTTTCAATTAGGGAGCTCTGTCAAAAGGCTTTGTGTCATTGTAACAAACATCCCACACAGCATCCATGGCATCTTTTGCAGCCGATTCAGAGCAGTATGGGTTAGCAATCACCGACTTCATTACTCTTCTTCGCACGCATTCCTTCAAACAATAGTGTCAAGTCATTAAAACATAGAAGTACAGGTGTTTCATGTGTAAAATAGCAGTTTTCAATTGACTATCTGAAAGATCAAAGCTGCCGTTCCAAAATATTTACTTCTAGCTTTTCATCAGATGACAGGAACAAAGATGCAGGAGATGCAAATTTTACTGCACCCAACAAGAATTAGAGATTCTCTCCATCAAACCTAACAGTGTTAACAAGACAGCCAATCCACATAAGGTCCTAATAATCAATCTTTGACATGGCAGCAGAATATCCATACCCAATCTTTTGAAAGAATGGCATCCTCACTTAAACACAGTTTATAACTGTACTTTCAAGGTCAATGATAGCATTTCCAGTTGGTCTTTCATTGAGTGAATTTCTAAACAAAGGGCAGCCTGGTGCAGGAAGCTCCCGCATATGCAGGGTCCAGGGAAGGGGCAGACTACAAAGGGCCTATAGAAGGCAGCCTTACCTTGATTTTGCAAGAGGCTGTTTCCAAGCCTTGAACCCGTGACCTCCAGGTCACATAGCAATAACTCAACCATTGCGCCAAAGCTCCCCTTCTAATTGAGTGAAATTTCTACTTCAATAAAACAACTATTCGTTAGATATGATGCAAAATTGTCCTGTTTGGTCATTGACCACCAAATGGTGTTGACTAAGACTCCTTTAAACGAGGGACTGGATAACACTTTTACAAACTTAAGTAAGCAATACTCTTATAGTAGAAGGCGAAAAGAAGCCCCTTTGATAGGACCTCAAGATACCACCAGCTTACGGAATTGATGTCCGACCTGCCCATTCTCTGGTGGCTCTAACTCTGGTTCTTTCAGGCAACAGTTTCTGAAGGTTGCCCCCTCCAGAAATCAAGCTTGGAATGTGGATCATGCCTTCTACCAATGTCACGGACTGTACCCATAATACTTGGAATCCTAAGACTACAATGAGCAGCCCAGTATTTGGCGTGCTGATCCAGCAGCCCTGCACCGCCGCCACCAAAAAGAAAAGAAAAAAAACCAAAACATAAACAAAGAATTAGAGCCCTCCTCAGAGGGGACTCAAGTAATACCTCTCAAAACTAACGGCATGTCAGTTGGAGTGGAGGACACCCAGTTTATCTAGCTTGCTTGATCTTGAGTTGACCAGATTTTGCAAGATCTAGCATGAGTTTGAGCTCAAAATCTAGTTTTCAATTAATCTAGCAAGATATATGATAAAATATTTTACTAGATGTCTGAATCATTTTGACTAGAGTTAGAGATAGTCTGACCGAGTTCAACCCAAATTTTATATATTATATTAGACAAAGCCGGCAATAAGAATTAAGGTGACCCACTATTATATAGTAAAATACTGTGACGGGCTGGGCTTTCTTTGAGCCCACACACACACACACACACACAAAAACTTCTATCATTTGGCCCACTTATGAGAGACTGCACATGGGGACTAGCCCTTGTCTTAGCACAAAATCTTCTACAAGCTAGTAATAAGCAATTTAGCTAACTAATATAAGCCACCAATAAACCTACTAGTAAAGATTTCTAGTTTTTCATTAATTGTTTGATACGAACATCACACCAATGGTCATATCAAATAATTGAGAGTGAGAGAGGGAGCAGTTATTATGCAATGCAACCGGTTGTATCAGAGGTATTCCTAAAATTGAAAAATAAACCCTCTTTTTTATGTCTCTTTAGTAATCCAAGATGTTCATTTGATTTTGCCCCATCTCCGATGGCCTAGGTACTAACATCTCATCTCACTTGGATGTCTATAGGTCCTCTATTTTTGGAGTTTTTGAAGTAAAAAAGTAAATTATATTGTGTTTTTGGGGGTTTGCTGTTTTATACCATCTATTTTTGTGCTTCAAAAGCTTAAAAAATGGAGGACTTGGAAGCATCCAACTAATATAAGATTTGGTACCTAGGCAATCTAAGTTGGGCCAAATCGTGTATTGCTAAAAAATTGAAAAGTGGGCCCAGTTTTCAATTTTAGGAATGCCTATGATACATTTGTAGTATAATTAAGAGAGAGAGAGAGAGAGAGAGAGAGAGAGAGAGAGAGAGAGAGAGAGAGAGAGATTCTACCATCGTGCCAACTCTCAAGGCCATGATCTAACCATAAGGTACAAATAGCTTTTTCTCCACATGGTCCCATACTTTGAAAGATCAAGACCATTCATACTATTAGTCATGGGGTAGATGGTTCATGTACCTCTCATCCCTTAGATCACTATAGGTGCTCTTCCTTTTAGTTGTAAAATGGATGGTAATAAGTTCATTACCTGTTTTTCCAGCTAAAAGCAAACTTCACCAAAAAACAAGGGGGGAGTTTTTTTTGGTGTAGTTATGTTTCTAGTTCATGATCCTCATAGCTAAACTCCAAAGTCTAGCTAGGCTGATAAGTAGTCCAATAACAAAGAATTAGGTGGAGTTTCTACAAAATCTTGTAAACTCTAGCTTGACTAACTTGAGTTAGCAAGATAATCGACTAAAATCACATTAGAGTACCAGTGAGTGAGATAGAGTTTCAAGAAAATCAGCTGAACCCTTCATAGACTAACAAGATTTAGCAAGATAAAGAGAAAACTGGTCAAACTTCTAAAAAGTTGTCTAAACTCTTGCTACACTACACCCATGTAATATTTTGATACTTAGTTGAAATCTATAAATGACCAACAAATGCAGAAACGTGCTTGAAATAGAAGGCTAAAGAGGGGGCATAGGGCATTTCCTTTTCTTCAAAAGATAAAACACAAAGGGCCTTTGCTTCTCACCCACCAATCAACATCCAACTCATCTCAACAATAATGCAATACAGGCAACATCAAGAAACGGAATTGTAGATTTTCTAGGGGAATGGTCATACTCTTTGGACCTTCATTCATTTAACCAATGCAAGGGTGTTATGGAAGAAATAGGTGAACCTTAGCTTATGGGAAGTAGAATTGAGCCATTTGGTTTGAAGTATTAGCTGTGCCCTTCCAATAATTTTGAAGTACATATGTTCAAGATAATTCAGTTATAATCTGATTACTTAATGAGTTGATACTGTTAACAATTGCATGCTTCTGATACTACATGTCATCTAACCAGAATAATCAGTTAAATTCATTGCCAAGGTAACCGCATTAAATAGGGTGGTAAGGTATTTGCAGAAGAACTACCAAGTGGGAATGAGAACTAATCACAGGACTTGGTAAGTGGCCCTAGTTTCTTGAAAAACGAGGACAAACATGTGGCCTGGTTATTTGCAAGGATAGAATGTATAGTAGATGTAAGATAAAAGATCTCAATTGAAGAAGATGGTTTACCAAGGTATAATTGGACAATAGTGGAAACTTAAAAGTCAAATCACCTCGTCTCTTCCCATGTTCTTGCTCCAACTATTATGCTGATTAGGTAGGGCTTATCTCATTGTTGAGAAAATATGATCACCAAGGTCTCACTATTTGATGTTGGGTTAGCAACACTGTTCGGAGAAATTCAAGGTTGGTTTGATGCCTTTTGGTTAACTGCTGCTAGTGAAGCTGATGCCATATTAAGAATAATCGATCCTAAAAATCCTGTAGAAACACTGAAACTAACCGCGGGGGGGGGGGTGGGGGGTGGGGATGTCCACTAACAGCAATAATCAAGTTATGAGAGAGATTTCACGTTCTAGAGTAGAGATTTGGGGAGCAGTCTCATGGTTATTGCTAATTTCATGTTAATGACTTTTTCTTTTTTTGACCATTTCCTAATTTCTAAAAGTGAGATTAGAAAATCCAAACTTCATTAGGAACTTGAAGCCAGGGTGACTACAGACCCACTATAGGCTCTCCTTGCATACTACAAAACCAATCTCATCCCCGCTCCAATAAATTTCTGTCTTGTATCTTTCCTATCACAGACATCTCCGGCAAACTATCTAATGGTATGATGTTAGCAACACCAACAAGGTACAAGTAGAACACTTTTTGGTCCATTAACTAGGGCCTCATCACAATGATCTCCAATAGTTACATGTGCCTAATTTGAAGATCCAATAAGAAACTTTTGAAAAATAGCATCAATCTAGCAAAGAAACAGCTTATTTTTTGGGTTTGTCTTGTATACTCTTATTTGAAAGAATCTAAAGGCTACTCTTCTCAACATATTTTTAGAAAATGAGATATTGTCAAAATGAAGTAAGTTTCTACAGTGAACCCTGAATGAACTGTTCAATATTAACCATGATGGCTGTAAGGCAAGCTATGCTCTATTGATCAAAGTGTTGGCAGTTAAGGAACAACATGTACGTAGGAAGAGTGTAGCCAAAATGAGGATGTTGAGATAGATGAGTGGAAAGACAAGAAAGGATAGAATTAGAAATGAAACAATTAGAGGAAACTTAGAAGTAGCACCAATAGGTAACATGATGAGGGAGGGTAGACTTGGATGGTTTAGACATGTCCAATAGAGACCAAAAACGGCACCAGTTAGGAGTGAGTCAATTTAAGTTGAAGGCTCTAAAAGGACAAGGGGAAGGTTCAAAAGAACATGTATAAAAGTGGTGAGAAAAGACCTACTTTTGGACTAAATGAGGCTATGGACTTGATAGAGAAGAATGAAGGAACAAGATTCATGTAGCCGACCCCTAATCAGGATAAGGCTTCCAAGATGATGATGATGGTTCATCTTTGAGAACTTGAACAGGTGGCTTTTGGTAGGAGAGTCATCTTCTGTAACAGCCAGGGGTCTCACAACAATGATATTTTCCCCTTTGGTTGCCCATACAGCCTCACGATTTTGTTCTTCCATTACAGGAAAAGGCCTCGTTGATAAGAGAGTTTCCCAAACTCTTATAAATTATCCAATTCCCTCTCCTCAGGTAATGTGGGACTAACTCTCAGTACCTCACCCGTCCTGGGATTCATCCCTCAAGGCTTCACATCTTCCCCACTTAGGGAACACGCATCCCTGCATAATAGTCACGACTAGGCGCCTGCGTACGGCTAGCCACCACATCACAAGGGGAACTGGCTTTGATACCATTTCTTGATTTGTGCGTGTCATCCTTGCGTAGGGGCCATGCTAATCTTCTCTATATCGTTTCACATCACTTGGGGAGAGGGAACTGGGCAATTTATAAGAGTTTAAGAAACTCTCCTATCAATGAGGCCTTTTCCTGTAATGGAGGAACAAAACCGTGAGGTTGTATGGGCAGCAAAAGCAGACAATATCGTTGATATGAGTCCCCCGATTGTTACAAATGGTATCAGAGCCAGTTCCCTTCAAGGTGTGGTGGCCAACCGTACGCGGATGATTGGTCATAGCTATCATGCAGAGACACGTGTTCCCTAAGGGGGGAATGATGTGAAAGCCTTGAGGGATGAATCCCAGAATGGGTGAGGTACTGAGAGTTAGCGTCACATCACCTTGGGAGAGGGAACTGGGCAATTTATAAGAGTTCGAAAAACTCTCCTATCAAAAAGGCCTTTTCTTGTAATGGAGGAACAAAACTATAAGACTATATAGGCAGCCAAAGTAGATAATATCGTTGTTGTGAGGACCCCAGCTGTTACATCCTATGTAGTTAAAGGCGCGCCTAGGCGCAAGTCGACAGGTAAGTGCCTGGAGAGTGCCAGGAGCAGAGGAAATGAGGCGCAGTCGCCTAGGCACGCGCCTGGGTTCGCCTAGGCGTAGCTTTCAAGCGCGCCCCCGACTCCAGGCACAGACCACTTACTGGTAAGTATAAACCTCATTATTTTTTTTACGTTTTTCACCTTCCAACCCTAATTTCAATCTTCCAACCTAGTGAGAAGGTGAAAACGACCATTCCTCTTCAATCTTTCATAGATCTAAGCAAAAAAAAAGGTATGGATTTACGAATTTTAGCATGTGTATACAGTTTTTGTAAAAAAACGTAAAAACTAGTACCGTTTTTCAAATTTTTTGTTTTTTGTTAACTATTTTCCATAGATCTTGATGGGTTTTAGTTACACATGTACAAGAAAACATTCTATTTGAGTTTTATACTTCTTTACTCTAGATTTGAGTTTGTTTTTAGGTTTTTTACTGTTTTTCCGAAAAAATCAGTTACGAAAATAAAATAAAAAAGTCATTGTTTTTTTGTATTTCTTCATTGAAACGTATTTCTATCCACATATATAGCTTTCCCATGCTTGTGTCTTCATGTGTGATAATTTTTTCATCTTTTTTATGTAATTTAGGGTTATTTTTTTAATTTTTTCGAAAAAAAAAGTTACGAAAATTAGGAAAATTTTGTTCTTTTTTATATTTATTAGTTAATACCTATTCTTATCCACATATATAGCTTACTCATGCTTGTATCTTCATGTATGATGTACTTTTCATGCTTTTTTTTAATTTTTAACATTTTAGCTAATTTTTAATTATGAAAAATATAATTTTGCACCTCAGGCTCTAGGCAAACCCTTTGCACCTCGCGCCTTTAACTACATAGGTTACATCTTCCTTTACTCGAGTCCAGGAGGCATGACAAGCATAAAGGAATAGAAGATGCCATCCTCCTAGCTTCCACCTTTTATTAAGGAAAATGTTCCAGCCACGTAAGACAGAATTCTGCTCACCAAATGATATTTCTTGGGCAAAGAAGAGAACTAGTCTCTGCAATATATCTTAATAGTTTTATTTAGCTAATTGAGATTTTATATTAAGAGTGATTAATTTGAACTATTTTCTTGAAACAGGAATTACTGTCAAGTAGATAAGGCCGGAATAGCATTAACAAATAAAAATATTTACAAAGTATGAAGCACCAGCCCAGAATACAGCAAATCTTGGTTTAAACCCACTTTAGCCATAATTAGTTAGCATGGCTTTGTGATTAGTTCTAACTGAAGGTATTTATTGCAATTAATTATAATAATAACTAGCAGGTCATGCACAGTTCTAGTGGTATACAACACTTCTTGATGAAGTGATCAGAACCACATCCGTACTTGGCATGTTGTGCCTTACCATGTCAAACCATCTACTCTTACTGATATGGCCCAAAAAAACTTGAGCATCTGGCTAACACTGCTTTAGCCTTTTGGCCACAGATTAGTTAGTTTTCTCTACAATTTTGGTTTTCCTTTGGCACTGACACTACCATCTCTTTTTTAGAAATTCAACCTGGTTATGTTATCTTTTCCTCCATTGAAGTTGCCTTTTCATACTAATGAGGGATGTCACCATTGTGAGTTTGCGCAAATGAACTGAGAGAAGAAAGTGAAACAAGAAGAGGACCACCCTAGGAAGACTTACATATTTACACACAAACACATAAACATACATGGCTAGTGTATATTATATGTACCATATAGAGAGAGTCAGTTAATACAGCATCTCTTGTTCTGTGGGCTGATTAGACAGTTCCAACATGGATGTAACTTGTTTCAAGCTTCTCTTTTGCTCCCTTCAAATTTTTCTTGCTAGTCCTCACTCCACGAATCCCATTATGGTTCTACACCCAAAAAGGGGAAAATCTATTAATACAAAGAATCTCCACAACTTTGTCCTAGCCTCTGGAACCCCTGAATCTGGCATGACAGCTCCACTGCACCACGAACCTACATTCATGGTCACCAAAGGTCAATCTCTTGGTATTCCAACAATCCACATTTCGTTAATGCCATGTGCCAGCACATCATTGTTCCGCCCCGAAACAACAAAGAGTCTGCATGCCAGCCACCCAGGAGCTCAAGCCTGCAAACAAGACAGGACTACACCTCACTTCTTGACCACAGCTACTGGTGCTGTGGTTGGTGTCCTCCCATCCCATCATTACCTTGTAACCTTTTGAACATGAACAAAGAGCAGACCAACCTAGATCATGAAATATGGATCTTCTTCCATTGTGGGTCATGCAGATATCATGTCTTTTTTCACTGGCACTGCGGCTACCATTTTTCAATACTTTCCAATCAAAACAACCATGCACAAGTGAGCTGACCATTTGGATGGATAATCCTCCTGCCATATCCCCATACTGACTACACCAAAATTCACGGATCATCTTCCGCAACCAATTCTAACCAGACATCCACGTCACCACACATAACTCAAATCTAAAATGTATTTTGATCATTCAGAAGAACTGAGCAGGGAAACATTAGCCCTTTACTTCTAAGTTTTCTCGTCATTACCTCCACCATTTGTTCACATTTCCAAGGTTTCTCATCAAAACACACTGCACAAACCAGCTCATCAATTTCAAAAAGAAAACTCTAGAGTCAAATCCAGACATTAACCTCTTAAATGAGATCATTATTTTCCACATATGACTTGCCAATACTGTCTGGGCCCCTTTCTCCCTAGAATTTCCCTCAAAAGTTTTGGCTTTTAGCAAGAATAAACAATCTCCTCACCTGCTTCAACTTATACACACTAGCTGAATGAATCAGTTTAGTCAGATGAACCTATAACTTGTCTACGTAGATATAGAAATGCGGCACATGGAGGAAATAGAGGAATAGCTTAGCTTCTATTGTACTTCTCTTAGAGGGGGGAGTCAAACTTCCACCATCTTTTCAGCCAAACCAAAGGAAGAATAATTAAATGTGATCCAGCAGTTGAGGAAGGAGAAATTTCCACCGTACAAATTGTAGAATTTTTTTATAAGATAGACCTTTTTATGTTCAGACACTCTAAGGTTATTTAGTTTGCCACACTTTGTGAGGCTACTGACAATGAAAACGCCAGTCAAGAAAGACTGCTTCCTGCTTTCCTTTAGAAGTTTTTGGAGTATCTCTTTATCTGAATATGAACTTTCACCACAAGAATAACGTTATGTGAGACAATGATGAGAACGAAAGGGAAATATATATCAAGAAATAGATTTGACTCTTATATTAGAAACTTCTAGCCAAAGTAGTAAAACTAAGCAGTCATATAGTACTCCACAAAATCTACTTTATGTCGGAACACTGTGCAAGAACCCAGTGATCCTCTGATGTTCAGAAATTAGCCTTCACATGCAACCAATGATGCTGAATAAGCTGAAGTCACTTCAATTTATAATTATTATAGCAAATAAAGTGAAAATTATTGTTGTCTTCTGTGAGATTCAAGTGAACTTCAAATTTCCATTATAAGCATAATACCAAGTAAAAAAAGGCAGCCCAGTGCATGAAGCTCCTGTGTATGCGGGATCCGGAGAAGGAGGACTGCAAAGGGTCTATAATACGCAGCCTTACCTTGCATTGCAAGAGGCTGTTTTCATGCCTCCAACCCATGACCTCAAGGTCACACAACAACAACTCTATCATTGCACCAAGGCTCCCCTTCTATAAACATAATACCAAGTGAGAACAATAATTTCAAAATTTTGAGACAACAGAAACTCACTTGTTCATGACCTCGCATTTTTACAAATCCTCGCAATAATTCACGTTTGTAGTGACAATCGCCACTTAGATGGCCAGCACGTATCTGAATACATAGGGAAACAATTCATATCAGTAGAGACTCAAAACCAAAACTATGGCTGCAGGAGTTACAATAAAGGAACATAAAAGGGCAGCCTAGTGCACAACGTTCCCGCATATGGAGCGTCCAAGGAAGGGGCAGACAACAAAGGATCTCTAGTACACAGTCTTACCTTGCATTTTTTGTAAGAGGCTATTTCCACGCCTCAAACCCATGACCTCTAGGTCACACGACAACAACTCTACCCGTGACCTCTATGATTACTATGTTTTCTTATAGTTTTTGTTACTATAAAAAACAAAAAACATAAAGAAAAAGGCAGCCCAGTGCATGAAGCGCCCGCTTATGCAGGGTCTGGGAAGGGGGTGGACCACAGAGGGGCTATAGTATGCAGCCTTAGCTAGCATATTTGCAAGAGGCTGTTTCCATGCCTCAAACACATGACCACCAGGTCACACGCTAACAACTCTGCTGTAGCACCATGGCTCCTCTTCATAGTAAGAAAAAAAAGGTAATCATAAATGAATAGACCCAGAATTATGTTTTCAACGAAAGGTTACCTCACTGCAAGCATGATGTGCACAGTTTGCCCAGTCCAAATTTGCAGCCCGACAGTCATCGTACGCATGGATAAGCTCATGGATAACAACTTGGTCTACCTCATCTTGAATATTCATATGATTACTGCATACCAATATCTGCCAATCAACAAACGAATAGTTTTAAATAACAGTGTCTAAGATCAATGACTTGATTTCAGAAAGATAAGGCAAACACTCATTGATCTCCCTCAGCTTCTTCCCTTAATAATTTTGACCATTCCTTATTTCTCAATTCCATTTGAGGATTTAGATCTGTTCCACCCAGAAGTACGATCTGTTCCAGCCAATTGTAGTTGTTTCCGTGTGTTCTTGTTGCTCTGGTAATTCCAGCCATAATAGTGTACAAATTTCAGCAAAACTGAAAACAGTAAAATACTTATTTTTATTAACACTATTTTCTAGAGCTTGGGCATGACCTAGTTGATGTTATTTTTTTACTTTTCTGTCTATCAAAGCTTGAGGCATCATCATTTACCCCATTAGGGGCGACATTGTTTCCTCCAAGGTTGGGATGACTGAAAAGGGTACACATGTAGCAACTTTTCTCTGGAGCAGAAATCAATATGGGCAGAGTACCAGTAATTCCTGTTTCACAAGCTGAGCAGAGATTGACAACTTAATTACACAGAGAAGAACATAAAGGGAAAATGGTTGAATGAAGCTTCCTCCAGACACTTTCCAAATTTCAATTTAAATCATTTAACATCTAGAATAAATTTTCCATCTGCTAATGTCATGGCTCTATACAATATTCCAATTTAGGTTCTCTAGCGACAAAGCCACAGAGGTCTGGACACCCCTCTCAAAAATCCCTCATTTAAGTCATTAATTTAATCTGTGCTTAATTAAAAAAAAGTCCATCATAAGGAGAATAGTTTTCCTCTTGTTCCTATCAAGTGCAGCAATCGAAATGATGTCAGAGTTCTGTTTATTCCATTTACAAGGGGCCACTTTGAGGGTCTAAAGCTTACATGCAGGGAAAAAAGGAGGTTATACATGCCTCAAATAGATTCCACAGCCTTGTTTGGAAGATTTAACAGGGAAATGATTGAAAAAGTGTTGCATAAGTCACCGAGCAGACAAGACGCTACTAGACATTTCTGAAGCAAAAAAACAGAAGGAAGCACCATTTTTCTTGTCTATGAATGATGTTGTTCTTTTGGAAAAGATTTACAAATATAAAGGTGTTGTAAGCCACACTAGATAGCACTTGCAAGTTGAAACTAAGGATCCATATGGACGAAGTACTTCTTTTGGTCTGTGCTTGATCAAACTAAAGAATCGTCATATCTAAAAGAAACCACCCTTCCTCTTCAAGAAACTAGGACACAAATCTCAAACGCATAATCACCAGTGAAAGTTAACCATCATATACAACCTAGTAAACAACCATGTTGACCACAACTCTCACCTCCAACCAATAGCCACGATATCGCCGTCCTTGATACATTTCACCATTGTAAGCTAATCTAGCCCAACCAGCAAACTCAGTTGTTTTGGCTACCAAAATAACTATCTCTCCCTGACTCTGATTTTTCCTCGTCTCAAAGCCTAAAAATTCAAGTTCTTTCAAGGAGACCATCCCCTTCAAATCAGCATCAGTTTTGTCATGAACCCTTTGAGATACCCTCGTCACTTGACATTTCAATTGATATTCAAACTAATGTACTGTTTGTTCGCATTATCGGTAACTATGATCAACCTTCTACCTGTCATTAACAGCCAAACTTCAGCATCTACCACTTCTACATTGATTGGAACTATTAGCCCACAACTGTTCAAGAAGAACAGGGATTTTCTCCGTGACAAGAATCAACAAACTAACACAAGCATCAATTCCAAACTATTTATGCGTCAGAATTCAACTTAGGTTTACTCTAAATGCACTATAACTCAAAACCCAACTAAAAATTTCTCACTTTTGTGAAAATTTCAACTGTTATCAACCACTCAAATCAATACTTAGCAGAAAAAGAGGCACGCACCCCTTCTCCCCGTACATAACCGCCGCTAATCTGCTTGTCGCACTCGACGGCTTTGATGAATTTCTCCCCAATAAAGCACCCAGTTTTCTCCAGATTTTCTTTGAGAAATTTCACGGTCGGACCTGCAAAGAGGGGGCAAATTACAAATGCAAATAGAACCCTGGGATTTAACGCTTAGTTGGGGAATGAGTTACTTCTGAGACTTCTGGAAATCATGTCTTGGCATTCCTCCACCGTTCTTCCGCCATTTGCGTACGGTGAGAAGCCTTTAGAAGCTGAAGTTGTAGACGCTTCCTTTTTCACTCCCTCCGCCATTTCGCTGGCAGAGAGATGATGGCGAAGAAGTTTCTTTCTTCTTCTTATACCTCTTCTTTCTTTTTGGAGCTTGTTTGGCACGGGGATAATATTTCGAGGATTAAGTCATCAATCGATAGTGATCTTAATCGCCGTCCGTGCAGCCCAAAAACATGGATAAAGTTATTCCAACATATATATAATGGGCCTGCCTAAAACGTTACGCTCTTTGTTTTTGCTCAGTGTCGGCTCCATACCGACCGGTATTCCGGGTATATGCCTTACCGGTAGGAAAACGGCAAGGTAAACACCCGGAATACCGGAAATGTTGTATCGGCCGGTATATTTTAGCCGGTTTAAACTTTCAATCTCTTAGAATCATTAGATATATACTCTTCTTTCTGAATTGCTGATCAGTCTAATGGGGGTCTTCTTAGGTCATGATTGTGTTTTTGTTGGCAATGAGTATAGTGTTTGTTCGTGGAGGATTTGAAAGATTGTTGGAACAAAACCTACAAATGAAAGAAGGATAATGTGGCTTGAGAACCCTAAAATGGTTGGATAATAGGTAGTTTTGGGTGAGAAAGGAGACTTTAAGGAGTTTTTTTTTTTCCTTTTTTGGACACACACCCATACACAATCTTGAACCTTGGTTTGGGGCACTTTAAAGAGTTGTGAGATGGTTTTCTATGCATCAACACTTGTTCACTATATTTGGTCATCTAAAATGCCTCTTGTATTTGCTATGTAACTCAAGCATTATTGTGTCTTTCTTGTGAAAAGGATCTTGTTTGACATTTTCACCCTTTTTGCAGGAAGACAAAAAGGTAAAACAAAAGATTTAAGAGTAGAACCTTGGTACAATAGTGCCAATACCATCCTACTCAAGTTAAATTATAAAGAAAGTTCATAGTAGAGTCAATACAAAAGATATTAGTCTTTGACTCTAAGGAAAAATTAGCAAAAGCATCAACAATCCTGTTCCCTTATCCAAATACATGGATTATAGTTGTTCCCTTTCATCTTTCCATTAGATGATTGACCTTCTTCATCCCCACTGTAAAAAAAATATTGTGACATATTCTTCTCCCTCAATGACACATTAGTTTATTAGCAAGCAAAGTCCTTTTATGAGAGCCGACCATATAGCAAGCTTCATCCTCATCATGAACTTTCCTTTTGGTCTCTTATCACTCTTGCCATGTCTCTCCTTAAGTTAAGCATGTAGTTGCCCAATGGTAGGGGTTGCCAAGTGACCCATTTAATTTCATTGT
Organism: Warburgia ugandensis; assembly: GCA_035236585.1. Classification (NCBI taxonomy): domain Eukaryota; kingdom Viridiplantae; phylum Streptophyta; class Magnoliopsida; order Canellales; family Canellaceae; genus Warburgia; species Warburgia ugandensis. The sequence continues at coordinate 80,177,061 of CP141130.1, forward strand.
TTGTGAATGTTGATATTGCTGTGATTCCATCTTCTGAGGATATCCTCTTCCTTGGTCATATAATTATGTCTCATAGTAAGGTTATTAGTAATCTATTACACTGAAGCCCTGAGTTGACCCCGCAATTGGATATGACTGGCTCTACTATTTTGTAAAACTAGTTCATATCTTTCCTTCCAAAGTAACAAAGCGAGAATGAAACAGAAAAGATAATAAAGTCTACCCTTCATAAGAGCACAAGAAAAACAATAATTAATGAAGAGGCAGAGACTACTCTGATCCTGGAATCTAATTTTAAACTCAAAGGTTTGATCCACAAGTGTCTAAGAAATTCACAATTGACAATAGCATGCAAAGGGTTCTCATCAATCATATTGCATCTATAACAACTATTAAGCTGCCCAAATATTTGATCTTGGAATTATGTTTGGGAAAGCAAGGCTAATAAAAGTTAATATCTTTGTTCATTTTCATCTGCCAAATCTTCTCTCAAATATTAACAAAAGCATTACTTTCATTTTTTAGTAAGAAAATAAGTAGACTTAAGTGTAAAATCACTATGTTTCAATAAAAACTAAGTGACGAATCACATGACATTTTTTTTTATGAGTCTAATTTTCAAAATTAATCTAGCAATATCATTTTCCCAACTACTAATAATCTCATCTTGTTTCAAGGTTTTAGTTAATGGGCCAATAATGTTATTTTTGTGATGAGCCAGTCCACGAGGGAGATTAAGATAGAGAGGGAAAGGTTCAACCTAATGGTCAAACCACATTCTACTGTTACTCCCATCTCCCACCTCTCAAATAATTCTTTGTAAAGATTCTCATGAGATTTGGGAATTTTTTCCAAATATAAGAATCTTTAGGCCTAGGTTGGGTGTCAAAGAAGTTCCTCTTGTTCATGTACTTTGTAGTAATGAATATAACCTAAATAGATTGAGGGCAAGCAAGAATCTTCCACCCAAGTTTGACCACAGAGCTTTGATAATCCATTTGAGATCTCATAGCCCAAGATTTCTTCTATTTTTATAGGAGCACACTATCTTCTAATTAAACAAGTTCATTCTAGAATTAGAATGCATATATGTGACGCCCCGGGTTTTCATAACACATTTTAAATCCAAGAGACATTGACTTAGTGAGCTCAATTTCTAATAAAATCATTTTTAAAGTGTAAACAAATGTGGAAGAATCTTTTCTTTTAAATTCGCTTTGAAAAACCCTGTGTCATTTTACTTTTATAAAAAACAAGGATTCTCAGTGAAATGAGAGCTCATTTCTATTGATAATCCGGCAGAGTTTCCTCTGTTTTTCGGACATATAACATTTAACACATGTCATTACGAAGTACCTAATAAACATTTTTGACAATTTTAAAATATAAATGGAGACTCTGTCTCCTTTTCATACATTTGCCCAAATAAAGACAAATCAAAACCAACAAAATCAAAACCATAAACTCCACACCACAACCAAATCCCATAAGTTATCCATCTCTCCAAAATTACATATATATGGCAGTCTCTCTCTCATCTCAAATAAAAAGACTTCAAATATAAACCAATCATTACCTGCCTAAGTCAAGAGCTTTTCGTTGGTGTACTCCTGTCAACAAGCTCCTACTTCTTGGGAATCCTCTGCTTTGAGATATTGTAAACAAATACAATATCTCATCAAACTTGCATTTGTGTAGGTGGAATAAGAAGCAATTATATATATACAAAATCATGATATTCTATATAATTTCACTTGTCCATGCTGAAACATGCAACTAGTATTCAATTATCATTTAGCTTGAAATAATTCGACATTCATCAACATCATAAATTCATGCCAAGATGAAAAAAAAACATCAATGCATTAGTACTAAAACATATTCTTGAAATGCAAGTATGCAATCACATATCAACTCACTAATCATTTTCATTTCCTAATACCAGCCTTTGCTCATATGAGCCATTTCACATTACCAACCACCAATGCGTTGTCGTGTGTATCAAGTACACAACAGACGATATTATCCTCTTTGGCGCAGTGAGTTAGCATAATGGGTTAAACCCAAAGGCACACTAACTCAACGACACGCCTCAAGGCTTTACTCCTGAGAGACCGGTAGCTCGTCCAACCCAAAGGCCCACCCACATCATAACGACCCCTCAAGACACGTCAAACTCGCCAAACAATGGGGCTACAACCCCAGGGACCAGTAGCTCGTCCAGTCAAGAACCGGTAGTTCGTCCAACCCAAAGGCCTGCGCACATCATAACGACCCCTTTCGCTCTTACGAGTCAACTCACAATTTTCTGGTATCAATCTTATGTTTTCTCACATAATTCATAATAATGTATAGCTTTTGCATGAACGGTTTAATCATGGTTAGATTTTATCATGCACATTCGTCTTACCTTTCATATAAATTGCAAATACTTGTTTCAATGCTCAAATTTCATATACAAATACATATATAGCAAAAATCTTAGTAATCTCAATTCCATCTACCTCAAACGGTGCTCTTCTAGGTCACTAATGCGAATACTTTCCTCAATGTGCGTACGAGCTCCCAAATCAATCACGCCTCTGTAAAGTACACGAAAACAAATTCAGATATACGACTTTGGGGCCTCTCTTAGCTTTTTTAGTATCAAAGCTCCTTCTAAGTTAATCATGGACACTAGTCGTCATAAGGCGAAGTGACAGTGCTTAATTCCATGGTAAGGGTGTTTCATCGTAAAATGGTCTCATCTTGAATTTTCCAAGTATCTTAACTTATTAAAGGTTAAGGCACACCATGGTAGTGTCTAACCGCCAATCAAAAGTGTCAGGTCCTTATTTTTCTACTTTCCAATCAAACAATTTAGATTTTGAGATCATTTTCAGTATAAAACTTTCAATTTGTGCCATATCCTATCAATTCTAGTGCTCTAGAACTCGTTTGTGGTGTCTGATCGTCGATCAGACGTCAAAAGGTTACTGTGTGAATAGTACCCAATCGAACGGCTGAGATCGTTCGATCAAAATTCAGTCTAGATCTGACATTTTTGTATGATCAGAGCTACACCATGCACTAAATTACCTATCCTTACACTTGGATTGGGGATTGGACGGTTAGATTATCAGAAATTCTAGATCTAGGGTGAAACACAAGAATTTAGCAAAACACCATAAATCAAAAGTTGGGTTTTGTAGATCTTATCTTCCCCGTGTTCAACCATGTTTTTCCCTCTTTAGAATGGGCTAGATGGCTCCGATTTGCCAGAAAAACCCAAAAAGCCCTAACCCCCCCTTTCCCTGCTCGCCGAAGTGGCAAACTTCTCCGGCGGCTCTCTCCTCCCTCTCTCTCCTTTCCTTCTTCCCTTTCTCTTCTTTCCTTCTTCCCTTTCTCTTCTTCTCTTCTTCTCTTCCCGTTTCTCCCTCTCGTTGGGTTTTTTTGTTTTTTTTTGGTCTGTTGGGTTTTTGGGAATGGGTCTTTTACTGGGGGGTGCCAGTATCAATTCTGCGCCCCCCAACCCCCCCCCCCCCACTTAAGTGTTTTTATTTTATTTTTTTATTACTGTTGTTACAATATATTTTCAAATAGAAACTCTTTGCATTTTCTCAAATTCAGCCACAACTAAAGAGAGAATGGGCATGATAACATCTTTGACAAAGATGTACAAGTTGTAACGGGCTTCACAAAAGTGATCCTACCTGCCCTAGATAAAGTTTTTTTCTTCCATCCATTTCGTCTAGATTGGCTATTATATGTCAGAAAGGAAATGTCTTGCTTGGAAGATTTTCTTTTGATGCAAAGCATACCATGGTACTTATATTTGGAGAAAGAGTTTTTGATATAAAGAATTCTTTGGAGTTTCTTAATATGTCATCTAGATAAGTTAATAGAAATTTTAAGGGACTAACCATGAGACCAAATTCCTTAGCAAAGTTATTCAAGATCTCCTTTATGTTACAACAAATTCCTAAGGCAGCTTTTGCGTAGATGATTAAGTCATCAACAAAGGAGAATTGGGAGATTGTAAGCAGTTCTTATTAATCTTGATGGTCTAAATCTCTCCCTTGGCCATTGTTTCCTTAATATGAAAGATAGAACTTGAGTACAACAAAAATCTATGGAGAGAGAGTGGATCCCCTTGTATAGTTCCTCTCTTAGGGTTAGCTACAATTATAAAAGTTATTCCTTCAGCTCTATAGTTTTTATTTTTTTAAAGTATGCATTTGATTTTTCTCAATTTTGTTACTACAAACTATAGAGATACGAGTATGCACCAGGAACATCTAAACAACAATCTAGGAGAAAGACAACACTACTAATATTTTAGTTTGATAAGAACATAATACAATAATGGATTGTCCCACCGTGTGCTCTCTAGCAGAGCTTCAATGGCTTTTAGACATATAAGAAAGAACAACAGGAAAGAATATTTGCAAAGCAATGAAAATCTTCAATGCACTTGGGAGGCTTGTGGCATGCCACTAGGGGGCGTTGCCCCCTTGGACCCCCACCGGGGCTGCCGCCCCTAGCCCGACTACTAGGGGGCACTGCCCCCCAAACCCCCATTATTCCTTCTTGCAACTATTGTGGTCCCTAATAACCTCATCAACACTAAGTTTGTCATACAAATCTCATACTACTGCGGTACACCAAGTGGTATCTTATTGAGGTGGACATTGTCATATACCAACACAAACCAATATGAGAGTTTATAGCCTTTTGTGTTACCCTCAAAACTTTTAACATATAAAATAGATAATATAGAAGTTTGATCATAGAGCATGGGTCCTTTGTAATAAGTAGTTTTTCTCCCTTCAACAAAGGAATGAATGAAATTAAATGAGATATGGTATATTTATTTTGAAAGTAGTTTGCTTAATAAAAGCAAATGTTCTAAAATAAAGTATGATATTTGAAGAAAAGATATTTGAGGAATGTGATTCATAATTTAATGAGATAATTTTAAATGTATAGGAGTTTAATCTAACTTGAAAGATATTCTCCAATAAATCAAATACTAAAATGGAGATTGGCATTAAAGGAAAACTATTTATATGGCGTGTATATTTGAAGACAAATATAGGAAAATAAAGTTAACAAAACAAGAAACACAAAAACACAAAAAAAAGGGGTACATATCTGGTCAAAATTAGACTACGGGAAATGATATCCCTGCTTCCTCCATTTAACAAATTATGTCCCTATTTGTGGTTTTTTGGGCATTTAAAATTTACTTTTGGATTTTATAGTGTAAAATCAATAATTAAATATACTAAATACTAAAAAAGACAAAATGAACTAGTGTATGTTAAGTGGAGGGGGTGGAAATATCAATTTTCTTAAACTAAATTTATATATAACACAATTAAATACTTCTGCATTGTTAAAGCTAAAAAAATCAATGTTCACTATTGGGCCGTCAATATGCAGCATGAAAGAATTCAAATTCGTAACAATCTAGTTATGCTTGGGCAACTAGGACCTTGAGAGATAGGCAATATCTTACTTAGTCTTTTCTTAAAATAATTATTTGCTAATTGATCAAGAAATAGGACAAACATGGTTAGGAAATGATTCGATAGAGAGTTATTATGGGAGTCAAATTAAGGTGCAAATCAATCATCCAACCCATGAAAAATGATGTAAGCAACTAAATGAGAGAAACTCATATACCAACAAAATAATTCAAAGAAGAAAAGGGCCAAGCAAATCCTAATTAGACTCATTAGAAACATGAATATTATGCTAACATCAATAAAGTGGGACTTTAGTACTTCTAAAAATAGGCAAATACGGTCATTGTAACCAGTGGGCATGGTAAAATCTAGCATAATCTAATAAACATGACTACATAAAAGCGTTACCAAATAGGATAGTTGGTCAAATAGTGGAGCTCATAACTGAGGTTGTGTTTTTGAATCTACATGCTATTAAAAAAATTTAAAACTACCTCTCTATCCATCGCCTAATAGCACGAGTAGTGGCAACCTCATACGCACACGACAAGAGAAGCACCTCTTTTTCCCAAACCACTTGGCTACTAGGCTATTTAGTCATGGTCCATTGACTCAAAGCATAATTTATAATTGTATAATTTTCATCTTTTTTCTTTGAACAGTATAATTTTACACTATCATGAGCCCATGGTTAACGAACAAGTTTAAAGTACTTATGGTTAATTGTGAGCTTCGTAATGTATGTTGAATGTAAGAATGCATTATTTCTCTTCAATATCTCTTCATATTTTGTTTTGCTTTGAGGATATAGGATAGGGGGCAGCCCCCGGTGCACGAAGCTCCCGCCTATGCGGGGTCCAGGGAAGGGGCGGACCACAAGTGCCTAAAGTAGGCAGCTTTACTTTGCATTTTGCAAGAGGCTGTTTCCACGCCTTGAACCCATGACCTCAAGGTCACATGACGACAACTTTTGCCATTGCGTCAAGGCTCCCCTTCTTTTGAGGATATAGGATATTGGAGAGAAATGACGATGCTACCCTAACATAGAACATAACTTAAAATTGTATTTTTTTTTTTCTTTTGTGAGGAATGCTAAATCAAAGCAATGGTAAGTGCTTTTGAGTCAAAGCGCTCCAACTTTTTGCATAAAGGTTTTCGAGTCAAAGTGTTTCAGCTTTTTTGCATGAAGGGACCATCTATAGATGATCTACCTAGTTCATCTAATTTCTTTAGTTTTGGGTATATATTATATGAAAAATCTTAAAGATTAGATGGTTATAACATATAAAGATTTATTCTTCTTGTGGACGGTTTTCAAAAACGAAAAACACCCTCTTGTCAATTTTGTATTATGAGACATCCAAAGGTAAAAAACCAATTAGATAAACTAGGTAAATCATTTATAGGCGAACCCCATCTTGCAAAAAATTAGAGTGCTTTATTTCCAATTCAAGCCCTCACTGTCCTTTGATTTAGCATTCCTCTCTCTCTCTCTTTTGGATTATTCACTTGTATGCTATCATCAGGACATGGTCAAGGTGCAGGTTTAAAGTAATTGTAGTTGTTAATTATGAGCCTCATAATGTATTAGTGAATGTAAGAATGCATTCCTTCTCTTCAACATCTGATCCTATTTAGTTATTGTTTTGGGGATTGAGGATATTGGAGGAAATGATAACGGCACTCCTAACAAGTAATCAAACAAAATTAGCAAGCCAATCATAATCTGAAGGGTAATTTGGTCAGGAGTGAAACCGAAAGATTAGGGACAAATGCGGATTTATCACGTTTAGACAATGTAAGAATCTGGACATGAATTTAGAAGAGGAAGTAAAGGGGTGGAAACAAGTCTCTTATCGATTATAAGATCCTGGCGGCTAAACAAGTACCGGCATCTCCTAATCTGCCAAAAACATCGGATAATCTTCAAATCCCTTGCTTTCTTTATCATCTTACGTTTCCAGGTAAGCATCTCTCTGTAACCATTTTTGCAGATCCCCTTGTTTTTCTTTCATTTAGGTGCAGGATTTGACACTCTGCCTTTATCTGTTTTTATGTTTTGTTTCTGTCTCTATCTTTATTTCAGTAACTTTGTGTTTTTCTCTTCTGGGTAGTAGAAATATTTTTGATTCAAATAATTTCTGAGGCGAGTATTGGAGATTTGCTAGTTTTAATTGTTGGTCGTGTTACTCATGTAAGTGCCTGCATAATCTCTTTTCTAATTTCTCCTGAAAGAGTGTGAAGGTCAAGATTAAGGTGCTTCTCTCTCCATACAGTTCGTATCCCTGTGTTCTTCAGATGGGTTTTTTTGATTTCGTGTGCTTTTCTGTTTTTTGATTAGATGTCGTCGCTTTACCGTTTTCTCATAGCTGGGTATTGTAGATTTCTGTGTTTCCATATATAGTATTATATGTGTTTGTTTGACTTATCTTTGTTCTCATTTACATGGGTTCATGCTAGGACTTTTTTATTTTTATTTTTTGTGGTTTTATTAGGTGGAAATTAGGGATTTCTGTACTTTTTCTTCATTTCAAGTCGAAGTACATGGATCCAATGGGTGAAGAGCAATTAGATTACGAAGATGACGAATACGGTGGCGGTCAGAAAATGCAGTATCAGGGTGGTGGAGCAATCTCTGCCCTAGCTGAAGAGGAACTTGTTGGTGAAGATGATGAGTACGATGATCTGTACAATGATGTCAATGTTGGGGAAGGTTTCAAGCAGTCATTGCACCGAAATGAATTGCCAGTGCAGTTAGCTAATGTAAATGTGGCGCGCCGAGCTCAAAAAATTGGTGGCCCTGGATTGCCGAGCAGCTCACAAGAAGTTAGCATCCCTGGAGTTGGGGTTGAAGGAAAAGAATCGAAAGTTGGGGTTATTGGTTTTTCTGATGCTGATCAGAAAAGGAGCGGCCATTTACTTGGCAAGGCTTTAGAAGGGGGAGCTGGTAATTATCCAGATACAGCTTCCCAGAAAGCTAGGACTGCGGAACTGGGGTCTGAAAGACAGGTAGGAAATTTAGGTTATCAAGGACAGGGATCCATGGCCCCAAAAGTGGGGGTTCATCCTGCTCAGGATCAAGGGAAGTTTGTTGGTGGTCCTTCTTCAATTCCAGATCCAAGCAGCAGTGGTGTTCGAAGTGGTCAGAATGTGACCATTAACCAAACAGCAATGGCTGTTAATCGGCCTATGGTCAATGAAACTGCAAACAGGGCAATATTGGGATCTGTCGATAATGGGACAACTATGCTCTTTGTTGGAGAATTGCATTGGTGGACTACTGATGCTGAGCTAGAGAGTGTTTTGTCTCAGTATGGAAGGGTTAAAGAAATTAAGTTTTTTGATGAGAGAGCAAGTGGAAAATCAAGAGGATACTGCCAGGTTGAGTTCTATGATTCAGCTGCAGCAGCTGCTTGCAAGGAAGCGATGAACGGTCATGTGTTTAATGGACGTGCTTGTGTGGTTGCATTTGCTAATCCGCAGACTATTAAGCAGATGGGTGCTACTTTTCAGAACAAAAACCAAGTTCAGTCACAGGGTCAAGGAAGGAGGGTAATGAACGATGGGGTTGGGAGAGGTGGTGCAATGAATTACCAGGGTGGAGATGGAGGAAGGAACTATGGAAAATCTGGTTGGGGAAGAGGGGGCCAGGGACTAGTAAATAGAGGACAAGGGGGTGGACCAATTAGAGGAAGAGGAGCTGTTGGAGTGAGAGGCATGGTTGGGGCCACAGCAGGGGTTGGAAATGGAGCCACTGCAGGACCCTACAGTCAAGGCTTTGCTGGCCCTGCACTGGGAGGTCCCACTGGAGGAATGATGCATCCACAAAGTATGATGGGTGCAGCTTTTGATCCAACATATATGGGTCGTGGAGGAGGTTATGCTGGCTTTTCAGGGCCTGCATTTCCTGGAATGATGCCTTCATTTCCTGCTGCAGTTGCTCTTCCTGGAGTAGCACCACATGTTAACCCAGCTTTCTTTGCCCAGGGAGTGCCTGCAAATGGAATGGGAATGATGGGTACCAGTGGGATGGAGGGACATCCAGGGATGTGGACAGATCCGAACATGGCTGGATGGGGTGGAGATGAGCATGGGAGAAGGACTAGGGAGTCGAGTTACGGAGGAGATGATGGGGCCTCTGATTATGGTCATGGAGAAGCGGGCCATGAAAGAGGAGGTAGATCAAATGCCTCTAGAGAAAAGGATAGGGCTTCTGAGCGTGACTGGTCTGGTAATTCTGAAAGGAGGCATCGTGACGAGAGGGAACCTGATTGGGACAGGTCTGATAGGGACAGATACAGGGATGAGAAAGAAGGTTACAGGGATCACAGGCAGAGGGAACGTGATTATAACAATGAAGAAGATTGGAATAGAGGACAGCCATCTTCAAGGTCTCGGAGCAAGTTACGAATGATGCAAGAAGAAGATCACAGGTCTCGATCTAGGGATGGGGATTATGGAAAAAGACGTCGCTTACCATCCGAATGAAGCAATCTTGTGTTGTTCAGCGATCCGTTGCAAGATATTTAATGGATCCAACTACTACATTGGGGTTCACATTCCTGGTGGTGGTTGCATCTTTACCATCACTCTAACAGGCATCTGTTAATGCCTGCATGCAGGAGTGCAGCTCCAGGCAAACACGTAAGTTCCATTGTGTTGCGTAAGAGGGAGGACTCTTTCTGCTTTCATATTGCATTTTGCAGGACATAGTTAGATACAAATATTGACAGTTATGTGCTGAAACAATAAGTGGTTATTTCTAACTTCTGGATTTATCCAGAATGGTTGTTATTTTCATCCTGATCTCCTTGTCTTTCCTCTGGTTTTCCTTGCATATATACCTCTTTTTATGAGCTGAGAGCTTTCTGGGGTAGCAATCTGGACAGGCTCTGGTTCATCTTCACTTATTATTGCTTGGATGTGAAATGACTCTGTACCTTTTAGATATTGTTTATGCCTTGTGCCTTAAGCTGAAGCTTTTGGCACAGGTATCTCTTCTTCATACATATTCTCCAGTGTAGAATAGAATCAGTGGTCTTCTTGGTGTTCTTTCTTCTGGCTGCTGTATGTTTTCTCAAACTACTCATAAGAGTTGGGAGTGTCTCCACATCTAGCCTTCAAAATATTATTTATTGTTGGCTATGTAGAAATGTTTGTAACAGGAAAGAAGCAGTAGGGTTTTGTCATTATGTTGTTGATGATACACATTCATGATTGGGGGGCATCAGTCCTGGTGGACGTGGCAGCTCTAGATATGTGTTTATTCTATTATACATTTTTCTGTGATGACTGTGCTGTCTATTGACTCTTTGCTGCATATTGCATTCTGTGTTCAACTGATCACCCTAAACTCATCTAACTTATAGAAAGTCTTATTGTGCAAGCCCTTATATTCAGTTGCTGAAATAGTGATGGTTCATGGAGGAATCTTGAACATAGTTGTTAGCTGTTAATGTTTGCTGCAATCGAAACAAGTGCAAGTGGTTATATAGGTTACTCTTTGGTCAGTGAGATCTAATATGTTGTCCTGCTTAGAGTTCAGTATGCATCAAATGTTATGGTAACTGACATAAGAAACCCCATCAAATGGTAGCAATTTCGTCTACATAATACGTACCATCTGGCTTGAAGTAAAAGCAAACCTTAAGGACATGCCAAGGTGTAGCCATGATTCAGAATATATAAGATGGAATGTGGTTGTCACCTGTTATAGAATATAGTGATTTGATGTTCCTCTGATCATGTAATGTTGCTTGTATGGCTATAATGAGTGACCAAATTGCTTCCCTCTTCCCGAGCGTAATGCCGAAATCTGTGTTTGTGATTGATACCTAATGAGTTAATTCACTGCATAGCACTCGGAAAGGATCTAACTCATTAAGCATTTTCTTCTCTTTCACTGTTGTGTTCAAAATTTGATCTTTATATTTTGCAAAGATTCATTTTCCTCGTGGTAACTAGATAAGGATAACTGCTTTGTTCTTTGGATTTGTATATTCCCCTTGGAGTTTATGTGAACAACTTGTTATCTAGTCCTACTCCCCTATCCTTTATCTGGATGACCTTCCTTCTAATGAGAAAAATATTATTTATTCCTCTGCTGTAGATTGTGTTCCTATTTTTTATGCTATATCATCAAATAATTAATTATAGAAATATGGCTTCTGGAGGAAATCAAAAGTGGCACTAAGTTGCTCCTCGACAAGGAGGTTTTTAGGTAGTAAATAGGTGTGGAGTATTGGAGTCAGACTAGAATGGTGTAATTGACGGATGGCAGGCTTGACTAGTTCCTCAAAGCTAAAACTAGGAGTATTTATGCATTATGAAGAATCTAGGAGCATTTCAAATGTGACTAGGCCTGCAGTCTTGATCATTTTGGTTGCTTTGAGCATGAATCTTCATCAGGTGGGTATACCTTTGTTATGTCAAGTGGGTATAACTTTCTTACATGGTGTCTTGAAGCATTTCTTTTGAATCTGCTCTCATTTCCTTTTAACAGTTGGTTTTGTTTGTCACTTGAGAATGCTCTACCTAGTTTTAGACAAGCACATCATGCTTGGTTTTAAATCTTCGAAGTTGATTTGTTAGATGTTGGATCATTGGACTTCTTTTAATTATTATTTGTCAGTTCAATGTAATTGTTATCATATTACCATTGTTGGGCATGTAGTGCACATGGCAGAAATCTCTGAAAATTGTTGGGCATTCAATTTCATTGGTGTCATCTCTTTTACGATTTTCTCATTTTCAATTGCTATGAGAAAGATGTAGTACACATGGCAGAAATATCTGAAATTGTTGGGCATTCAATTTCATTGGTGTCATCTCTTTTACGATTTTCTCATTTTCAACTGCTATGAGAAAGCATGATTCCCAAAGATTCACCATCGCAATCCTTCTTCTAGTTCTCTTTCGTTCTATTTATTTCCTTAACACCAGTTATAGTAATTATGTCATTCGCATATACTAGAATAAGTAGTGAAACTATCTGAATGTCCCATTATCAAGGACTTTTGCAACTTTTATCCTTTGATGTCTGTTGAGGGCTTGGTGGAGTCTCCCAAAACCATTTTGAGGAGCTTGCTTAGGTCCTTGTATATCTTTGTTTAGTTTGTGTATGAAGTTGCACTATCTTATCTTGCATCCTTTTGCTGTAGCATCTGAACCTCCCCAGTTTAGATGGTTGTCGAAGACAACACTTCCACTACAATTGGGACCTGCGCAATATTTGGTTAATGGTAGCAAATACTTAGTTGTGGTTTTAGCTGAAGATGATTTTTGTTATTTCTTTTATGCTTACAAATGAATATGCATTTGTATATTAGTTTGTAAGGAAGAAATGAAAATCATCTTTAGCTTTTTAAAACTACAGCAACCCAAACATGACATGAATCGAAAACAGATATTCCCTCAAGCTAGGGCGTTCCCCATAAGCAACGAGCTGCATCAGATCCTGGGTACGGTGAAAAATAGGCAAGGGTTGCTAGGGCGTTCTCCCAGAAGCGAGGCGCTACATCGGATTCCAGGTGTAATGAAAAGTGGGCAAGGGCTGCTAGAGCGTTCCCTCAGAAGCGACGCGTTGCATTAGAACCCAGGTGCAGTGAAAAGTGGACATGGGTTCACACCATGGAGGTTGAGAAAGGCGGTAGTAAATAGGGTATCTCCAGAACATAAGATTCACATCGCTACATGGAATATAGGGACATTGACAGGTAAGAGTTTGGAGTTAGTAGATGTAATGAAACGTAGGAGAGTCAACATCGCTTGTATTCAAGAAACCAAGTGGAAAGGGGCTAAAGCTAGAGAAATAGATGGGTATAAATTATGGTACGTAGGAAAGGAAAATAACAGAAATGACGTAGGAATAATAGTGGATAAGGAATTAAAGGATAAAGTTGTGGACGTTAAAAGAATTATTGATAGAATTATAATAATAAAAACTGTTCTAGGAGAGCATATTATAAATGTTATAAGTGCATGCGCACCACAAGTAGGGTTACAAGATATAATCAAGAGACAGTTTTGGGAAGATATGGAGGGAATCATACAAGAAATTCCCAACACTGAGGGGATATTTATAGGAGCAGACTTAAATGGCCATGTAGGAAAAGATAAGGAAGGATATGATAGAATACACGGAGGGTATGGTATAGGTGAACGAAATGAGATAGGGGAGAATATCCTCGATTTTGCTTTGTCATATAACTTGTCCATTGCAAATACATTCTTTAAGAAGAGGGATGAACACTTAATAACCTTGAAAAGTGGACTTCATAAAAGCCAAATAGACTTTTTTCTACTTAGGAATAATGAACGATCTATATGTAAGGATTGTAAGGTGATACCTGGTGAGAGTTTGACCTCACAACATAGGTTAATTGTTATGGATATCCATATTAAAAGATGGAGTAAAAGACTTGAACTTAATACACATCCAAAAACTAAGTGGTGGAACTTAAAAGGAGAGAAAATAACCTCATTCAAAAATAAGTTGATGATAGAAGGAAATTAGAATTATGAAACAGAAGTAAATATCATGGGGACTAATATGGCTGAGTCCATTAAGAAAGTGGCAAAAGATGTCTTAGGAGTATCTAAAGGTAAAAAGCTATTAGTAAAGGAAACATGATGGTTGAGTGAAATAGTGCAAAAAGTTATTAAAGAAAAACGGATGTGTTTTAAAGCTTGGCAGAAGATTAGAAATAATGAAAACTATAAACAATATAAGAATGCTAAAAACGCTGCTAAGAGAATAGTAAGTGAGGCTAAACTTAAAGAATATGATGAGCTCTATAATAAATTAGGAACACGAGAAGGTGAGAAAGATGTGTTTAAACTTATAAAAGTAAGAAAACAGAAGGGTAAGGACTTAAATCATGTTAGGTGTATTAGAAGCGATGATCAAAGGGTATTAGTCAAAGAAGAGGAGATCAAACAAAGGTGGGAAACATACTTTCAAAAATTATTAAATGACAATGGCTCTGAGAATATAGAGATTGAAAATAATATAAATCTAAATAACATTGGATATTATAGATATGAACGTAGGATTAGATTACTTGAAGTAAAAGAGGCATTGAAAAAGATGAAATCAGGAAAGGCCATGGGGCCTGGTGGTGTACCAATAGAGGTTTGGACGGATATGGGAGATATTGGGGTAGTTTGGTTGACCAAGTTGTTTAACAAGATTATAAAATAAAAGAAAATGACTGATGAGTGGAGGAAAAGCTCTATTATACCAATCTATAAGAATAAAGGTGACATTTAGGGCTGCACTAATTATTGAGAGATCAAACTTATGAGCCACACCATGAAACTTTTTGAAAGAGTGATTGAGAAGAGGCTACGACATGAAACAAGTGTATTGGAGAATCAGTTTGGTTTCATGCCTGGGAGGTCTACTATGGAAGCTATTTTCTTACTAAGACAATTAGTAGAGAAATATAGGGAGAGGAGGAAAGACCTACATATGGTCTTTATCTATTTAGAGAAAGCTTATGATAGAGTTCCTAGAGAGTTAATATGGAGGGTGTTGGGTGGTGAGGGGGTTTCTCAGGGGTATATAGATATAATTAAAGATATGTATGAGGGAGCGGTAACAAATGTTAAGACCACTAGTGGCGTGATTGGTGATTTTCTTGTCATTGTAGGATTGCACCAAGGATCGGCATTGAGTCTATACCTCTTCACATTAGTTATGGATGAGTTAACAAAACATTTGCACAAGGAGATTTCCTGGTGCATGCTATTTGCAGATGATATAGTTTTACTTGATGAGACAAGGGAGGGTGTAAACATAAAGCTAGAGTTATGGAGAGAAGCATTAGAATATGAAGGATTTAAAATTAGCCGAACTAAGACAGAATATATGGAATGTAATTTTAGTAAGGAGAGTAGGAGTGGAACACCAGTCAAGATTGATAACCAAGAAGTCCCCGTGAAAGACCTCTTTTGGTACTTAGGATCGTTGATCCATGAGAGTGGAGAGATTGAGAGGGAGGTTACCCAGAGAATCCAAGCGGGTTGGAACAAATGGAGATGTGCATCTGGAGTTTTATGTGATCGGCCGGTGCCACTCAAACTAAAAGGAAAGTTCTATAGGATGGCTATAAGGCCGGCCATGCTCTATGGATTAGAGTGTTGGCCAGTTAAGGAACATGCTACTCATAGGATGAGCCTCGCAGAAATGAGGATGTTGAGATGGATGAGTGGTAAGACAAGAAATGACAGAATTAGAAATGAAAATATTAGAGGAAATTTAGGGGTAGCATCAATAGGTAATAAGATGAGGGAGATTAGACTTAGATGGTTTGGACATGTCCAAAGGAGACCAACAACGGCACCAGTTAGAAGGAGTGAGGCAATACAAGTAGAAGGTTCTAAAAGGGCAAGGGGAAGGCCCAAAAGAACGTGGATAGAAGTGGTGAGGAAAGATTTAAAAATTTTGGGACTAGATGAAACTATGGTATTTAATAGAGTGGAATGGAGGAATAAGATTCATGTGGCCGACCCCTAATTGGGATAAGGTCTTGATGATGATGATGATGATATAACAATACTTTTGCCTGTGAAGGTTTAGAAATAATATCCTAGGTTCTATATTTGTACAGTTCGATCATCTCTTTTGTGATTATTACTTCCCATTACTTTTGTCTATGAAGGGGAGCCTTAGCGCAACGGTAAAAGTTGCCGTCATGTGACCTTGAGGTCACGGGTTCAAGGTGTGGAATCAGCCTCTTGCAAAATGCAAGGTAAGGCTGCCTACTATTGGCCCTTGTGGTCTGCCCCTTCCCAGGACCCTGCATAGGTGGGAGCTTCGTGCACCGGGGCTGCCCTTTATATCTCATTTGAAATTGCTTGGCAAAGGATGAGGATTCACTGGCTGGAGCAGCAAGTTTCTACTTATGTTCATGTTGTGAGTATTAAAAATTTAATAAAGTTGTGTAATCTCTACACAATGGCAGACATTTGAGCGGCAAAAAAGATTCTGTGGTTAAGTGATTTTAGAGATGGCAATCGTTTCCCCCTATAATGGAACTGGCATCATTATAAGAAACATGTTTGAGATTAATGTCATCTTTAAAATGAGAGAGTAGCATATAGTACTGCTATGTTCATTACCTTACCTAATGAGAATTACATGTGACAATCTTGGAAGAAATAGGGAAATGCCTTGGGGCGCGATTATTTACCAATAAAGGTTTGGAAGTATATGAGAGATATTTGAGTAGTTTGGTTGAGAAACTTGTAAAATTGGATTGTAAAATTAAAGAAAATGCCAGATGAATGGAGGAAAAGCTCTATTGTATCAATCTATAAAAATAAAGATGATATACATATTTGCACTAGTTATCATGGGATCAAATTTAGGAGCCATATCATGAAACTTTGGGAAAGAGTGATTGAGAAGAGGCTACAACAAGTGACGAGTGTATTGGAAAACTAGTTTGGTGTTATGCCTGGAAGGTCTACCATAGAAGCTAGTTAGACAATTGATATAAAAATATAGAAAGAGGAGGAAAGACCACCACATGGTCTTTATTGACTTAGAAAAAGCTTATGATAGGGTCCTTAAAGAGTTTATGTGGTGTGTATTAGGCGAAAAAGGTGTTTCACGGGGGTATATAGACATAATTAAGGATATGTACGAGGGAGTAGTAGCAAATGTTAGGTTCACTAGCAGAGACAGCGATGATTTTCCCATCACTATAGGATTACACCAAGGATCGGAATTAAGCACGTAATTTTCACAGTAGTTATCTACCATTCGCTTAGGAAATTTTGTAGTGCTTGTTGTTTATAGATGACGTAGTTTTGATTGACAAGACAAGGGAAGGCGTAAACACAAAGCTAGAGTTGTGGAGAGATGTTATAGAAGGATTTAAAATTAGCTGAACTAAGAAAGAGTATATGGAATGTAATTTTAGTGAGGAGAGGAGTGGGAGTGAAGCACCAGTAAAAATTGATAACTAAGAAGCCCCCCAAATAGACCACTTTGATACTTGGGATTGATAATTCATGAGAGCAAAGAGATTGAGAGGGATGTTACCCAGAGAATTCAAGTAGGTTGGAACAAATGGAGATGTGCTTCTAGAGTTTTGTATGATCGGCTGGTGCCACTCAAATTGAAAGGAAAATTCTATAAGATGACTATAGTGCTGGCTATGCTCTATGGATCAAAGTGTTTGGTAGTTAAGGAATAACATGTACATAGGATGAGCATAGCTGAAATGACAATGTTGAGATAGATGAGTGGGAAGACAAGAAAGGATAGAATTATAAATAAAAACATTAAAGGAAGCTTAGGAGTAGCATCAATAGGTAACAAGATGAGGGAGGGTAGACTTAGTGGTTCGAACATGTCCAATAGAGACTGAAAACAATAGCGGTTAGACGGAGTGAGTCGATTGAAGTCGAAGGCTCTAAAAGGGCAAGGGGAAGGCTTAAAAGGTTGTGGATAGAAGCGGTGAGAAAAGATTTAAACTTTTGGACTAAATGAAGCCATGACACTTGATAGAGGGGAATGGAGGAACAAGATTCATGTAACTGAACCCACATCGGGATAAGGCTTTGATGATAATGGTGATGATGAACCTTGGAAGCTTTTTGTGTTGAAAGATCAAAAGATATAAATAACTCCACTTTCATTGATTGAAAAAGAAGAGTTATCAACACAACTATTGGTGGGAACATAAAGTTCTCCCTTATGACCAAGAGTAGTGAATGAAAGCTGATCGTGACAAATTGTTTGATTATAAGTTTGTCTTGGTCGTGTCATTTAGTCACATATTATGCAAAAGCTATTCTCTAAAAAATTCTTTAAACCAGTTTTATTTATAGACCAAGCTTTCTTCTCTTATGTGTTTGCTTTTTGACAAACTTTATTCATGAAAGTAAAACATAGTGTTAAGCCTATATACTATAATTGCTAGGTTTGTATTATTTTTATTTTAGGTTTAGATGTTGTTCCACTACTTAGTTTGTTTCTTAGACAATTGAAAGTTCAGGGAAGAATATTCCATTGTCAATAAAATTGGTTAAAATATCTGGGTTTTTTAAGATGCTTCTTCGAAGGGTGTGGTCTACATTTCATTTGGCCTCCTTAATCTTGTTATTAATGTGAGACTTGACCCACCCAAAAGAATGTGGGTCTTGTTCTTCATCATTTTTATGTATTAAGCTATTGGCTGTTTAGAATAGGACTTGCTATTTTGCATTTCTTTACCTCTTCTATTTTTTTGGGGCTATACCAGCAAAGAATGGAAGTAATTGTCCCTTTAGGTGTTGGCAGTTCATCTAGTTTGTCTTTGGGTTTTAGTATTTGGGGAATGTATTTGCTATATGAGAACATATGATAGCTTCCATGTGCAGATTACAATAGTTGAATTGCAACTTTATTAATTTATTGGAGTGGTCTCAATTAGCCAAAATGCTTATCATTGGATGTGGGAAGTTAGATTATTTCACTAACCATTGTTGGCATGTTGTGGACGTTAAAAGAATCAGTGATAGAATTACTATAATAAAACTTGTTCTAGGAGAGCAAATCATAATGTTATAAGTGCATACACACCACAAATAAGGTTAGAAGATATAATCAAAAGACAATTTTGGGAAGATATGGAGGGATTCATGCAAGAAATTCTCAACAGTGATACGAGTGGATTTAAATGGCCATGTAGGAAAAGAAAAGAAAGGATATGATAGGATACATAGAGGGTATGATATAGGAGAACGAAATAAGATGAGGGAAACTATCCTCTTTTTTGCTTTGGCATATAACCTGGCCACTGCAAATACATTCTTTAAGAAGAGGAATGAACACTTAATAGCCTTTAAAAGTGGACTCCATAAAACCCAAATAGACTTTTTTCGACTTAGAAATATCGAAAGATCAATGTGTAAGGATTGTAAGGTGATACCTGGTGAGAGTTTAACCTCATAACATAGGTTAATTGTTATGGATATCTATATTAAAAGATGGAAGACAAGAAATGAACTTAATGTGTATTTAAAAACTAAGTGGTGGAACTTAAAAGGAGAGAAAATAACCTCATTTACGAATAAGTTGTGGTAGAAGGAAATAGGAACTATGAAACAGAAGCAAACACCATGTGGACTAATGTGCCTGAGTCCATTAAGAAAGTGACAAAAGATGTCTTAGGAGTAGTTAAAGGTAAAAGACAATTAGAGAAGGAAACATGGTGGTGGAGTGAAACGTGTAGAAAATTATTAAAGAAAAATGGGTGTGTTTTTAAAGCATGTCAGAAGACTAGAAATAATGAAAACTATGAATAGAATAAGAATGCTAAAAAGGTTGCTAAGAGAATAGTAAGTGAGACTAAACTTAAGGCATATGATGACCTCTATAGTAGACTAGGATCTAGAGAAAGTCAGAAAGATGTGTTTAAACTTGCAAAAATAAGAGAATAGAAGGGTAAAGACATAGACTATGTTAGGTGCATTAGAAGTGATGATCAAAGGGTACTAGTCAAAGATGACGAGATCAAGCAAAGGTGGGAAACTTACTTTTAAAAATTGTTAAATGAGAATGGCTCTAAGAATATAGGGATTGAAAATACTATAAGTCTAAATTACATTGGACATTATAGATATGAACGTAGGATTAGAATACCTGAAGTGAAAGAGGCCTTGCAAAAGATGAAATCAAGAAAGGCCATGGGGCCTGATGGTATACCAATAGAGGTTTGGAAGCATATGGGAGATGCTGAAGTAGTTTGGTTGACCAAGTTGTTTAACAAGATTATAAAATCAAAGAAAATGCTTGATGAATGGAGGAAAAGCTCTATTGTACTGATAAAGGAGACATACAAAGCTGCACTAATTATCGAGGGATCAAACTTATGAGCCACATTATGAAACTTTTTTGAAAGATGATTTGATAAGAAGCTACGGCATGAGACAAGTGTATTAGAGAACCAATTTATTTCATGCCTGGAGGTATACCATGGAAGCTATTTTCTTACTAAGACAATTGATAGAGAAATATAGGGAGAGGAGGAAAGACCTCCACATGGTCTTTATTGAATTAGAGAAAGCTTATGACAGAGTCTATAAAGAGTTAATATGGAGGGTGTTGGGGAAGAAAGGGGTTTCACGGTGGTATATAGACACAATTAAAGATATGTATGAGGGAGCAGTAACAAATGTTAAGACCACTAGTGGCGAGATCAGTGATTTTCTTTTCATTGTAGGATTGCACCAAAGATTGGCATTGAGCCCATACCTTTTCATGTTGGTTATGATGAGTTAACAAAACATCTGCACGAGGAGATTGTGTGGTACATGCTATTTGCAAATGATATAGTCTTAATTGATGAGATAAGGGAAGGCGGAAACACAAAGCTAGAGTTATGGAGAGAACAATTAGAATCTAAAGGATTTAAAATCAGCCGAACTAAGAATATATGGAATGCAATTTTAGCAAGGAGAGGAGTAGGAGTGGAATGCTAGTTAAGATTGATAACTAAGAAGTCCTTGTAAAAGACCACTTTCGGTACTTAGGATCAATGATTTATGAGAGCGGAGTAATTGAGAGGGAGGTTATCCAAAGAATCCAAGTGGGTTGGAACAAATGGAGATATCCATCTGGAGTTTTGTATGACCGGCAGGTGCCACTCAAACTAAAAGGAAAATTCTATAGGATGGCCATAAGGCCGGCCATGCTCTATGGATCAAAGTGTTGGGCAGTCAAGAACATTACGTTCATAGGATGAGTGTCGTGGAAATGAGGATGATGAGATGGATGAGTGGCAAGTCAAGAAAGGATAGAATTAGGAATGAAAACATTAGAGGAAACTTAGGGGTAGTACAAACAGGTAACAAGATGAGGGAGATTAGACTTAGATGGTTTGGACATGCCCAAAGGAGACCCAAAACAACACCAGTTAGAAGTGGTGAGGCAATGCAAGTAAAAGGTTCTAAAAGGGCAAGGGGAAGGCCAAAAAGAATGTGGATAGAAGTGGTGAAAAAAGATTTAAAAACTTTGGGACTAAATGAAGCCATGATACTTAATAGAGGGGAATGGAGGAACAAGATTCATGTGGCTGCCTCTAATTGGGATAAGCTCTTAATGATGATGATGATGATGATGATGATGATGATTGTTGGCACGTTGTACCAAAAAAAGGAACAGGAGAATCAGATGGTATTCCTGTGGTTGCTGAAATCTTGAAACCCATATCTTCAGAGGGAGCATGTCTTTACACATACTGTTTGACTCTCCAATTTTTGGGGAAAAATTAGATCATTAGCATTCCAAGGAAGTGTGAAAATGATACAAGAATATCATAAGTTGCTGAAGTGGTAGGGTCTTCAGGCTCCAGGTTGAGCTGAATCAAGAGTATGAAACCAGAGGTTCAGATCCTTTTTTCTTTTCTCTTTTAAAATATGACCTTCAGATCCTTGTAACCGGACTATCCTTTTGTAGCAAGTATCATATATATATATTTGTGCGGAACATACAAAGAAGTCCTCTTTTTTGGACAATGGAAGTGCACTATTTAGTTCAAAGTGAAGAGGGTACAAAGATTGCTATAATGTCCATTTTGACCATCAACCTTTCATCTAAGCAGTGGTTCAAAGTGAAGAGGGTACAAATATTTGCTATAATGTCCATGTTGACCATCAGTCTTTCATCTAAGCAGTGGTTCAAAAGGGTGGAACAAGTGGGAGATAATGAAGAGATCATTTGGGTTCTTGTCTCAGGCAGTGCATTATTCATGGCTGTTACAGTAGTGGATGTGAGAGTGGTCCTTCTCAATTTCCAATAGGAATAATACATGATTTCACCACTTGGCCATGAGTCTTTAGCAAGTGAAGGAAGGGTGTGTGTTCAAGAAATCTGTTGGCTTGACGCAATCGCCAAGAACTTGGTTCAGTAAGTCTGGAAGGTGGTGAAGCAGGTTGGTTGCATAAGATGTATGTCGATATGCTTTTCCTTTAAGTGCATTGAAAATATTATTATTCCTCCCATGGTGTTATAAAATGACTGGGAATGGCCAACCAGTGATGTGAAAGATAAATGATTTTTATCCACTAAATTTGACATAGGAGAACGGGATAGTCTCCTAAGAAGAAATTTTTTATTTGTCAACTGATGTCTTTGCCCTTAGCACATTTGTAGGTTGGCAGTCAAACTTGTTAAAATACCAGTAATCTAAATCACAAGCCAAGAGCATGTTGAGGAGATGTTCTTGCATGCGGAAAAACATTCAAGAAGACTAGAAGTAAGAAGCAATATGCCTGCATACTTGAGGAGCCACTTCATTTGCACTTTTCACCTCTAGGATGAGGGGCGTTTTATTGCTGGAACTTGAAGCAAAATAGAACTGGTCTCCAACAATCAGCTGATCCAAACATTCACCATATATGGATGGTGTCAGATTCTGTGTTAGCAGTTGATGTCATAAATGGGGCTATATATCTTTGAAGAGCTTTAAACATCCTTACTGATATCAGGAAGCTTTTGGAAAGATTTATTTTGCAGAAAGTCACCCGCACATGGGGAGAATCTAATGATGCTGCAGATATTCTATCCAAACGTGATTTTTCTTGCAGGGGACTTAACATTCCCCCATATTCCTTCCCTTTCAATTTGTCAAATGTCATATAAGATGATCATGTGGGGAAGTATACTTGAGATAGTACTCGCCTTCCATTAGTTGGTGCTCCATAACAACCCCACTTTCTAACCCAAAAAAGAGTGGCTTTTTCCTATAATCTAAGCAGTCGTATGACCTTTAAATAAGTTCTGTGCCCTTTTTAAGCCTTTTAAAGAGTCTACAACCTTTTATGCGTACATGTACCTCATTAGTTGTAGCTTAGTCAATTTCCTTATTGTCTTGCCTAAGTTGAAACATGGCCTAAGTGCTATGATTGGTTGTTTCTTATGTAACTGCAGGCTGCTGATATGGATGACCACCTGGTAGCTAGCTAGTTTCTAGATTGAAATCTTTTGGGAGCCATTTGCTGGCCTTTCATTCAACTTTTGTGGGGGTCTTTCAGCTACATGTATCTTGACTCTGTTAATGCCTGTCTTTCTATTTGTTGTTCACATGCTTCACGGTGCTAGTTGGGATCAGAACCTAGTTTTTTGTCCTAGGTGTCATGGGATTATGTTGCCCAGCCTGTAACCAAGGGTTTTGAGATATGGAAGAAACCTGCTTGGCTTGTAGACATTAAGCTCATTTTGGTGAAGACTATGGGGGTTGGCCTGATTCTTGAAGACCTAAGCTCTGGAAGGGTATGGAAGTGCATATGTAAATATCTAGATGCTCTGGAGCATTCTAGGGATAGATCTAGAAGGTAGCAGAACTTGGGATATGTTGTAGGAGGGTTCTCGAAGATGATCTGGACCATTGATTGTATGACACATGTAATGATCCTAGCCATACATTGAGGAGGTGGATGGGGGTGACGAAGTATACATAGGTTAGGCCATTCATTTGTACATCCATCCAAAGTTGTAACCTATCTTGGAGAGTAATAGAGAGCTTCCTTTGGGATCATTTTGAGTGTGCTTCCTTCCCTTCCTCTTGGTGAAGATCTTGGTTCATGCTGACTCAAGGCTAAGGTGATTTACTTGGCACGGGTTCCGCATGGTCGAAGGCATCAGGAAAAGCTAGGGCCGTGACATAGGGCTGTGTTTGCTCTTCAAAGGTGTTTTGGCCTGAGTATTGCAAAATGCCACCTATAAAGATATCCGAAGTTGTCTGACCATCAACTAGTTACAAGGAAAGTAGCGGAGTTAACCCACTCTGTTACTTGTGGAACTCCTAAAGGTGATGTGACTAGAGCATGAGGTTGATAATGGAGTGAAGGAAAATATTTCGTTCCTTTTCATCTTCTATTTCCAGGTCCGGCACCTTATCACTAGGAAGATAGCTATGGCCAGAGTGATTTCAACTTTGAAATCCTCAAATCTGGTGGAGAATTAACTGAGAAGTTCTGTGACCAGATGTTTAACACAAACAATTAAAGAATGTCAGACACAAGAAGCTTACAAGTTTGCAGAGAAGCTTCATTGTGCTAATTTGGTTTTGATGACCTTCTGGCTCCCCCATTATTGTGCCTGAATAGCTGCAGCATCTTCTTTGTGCAACGAAGTTCTGCTTCTTTTATTTGATCCAATTACAGATATAATCGCAAGGGGTATCAATGAGATGGCTGACTTGAGGGTTTCCTTTAACGAGGCTGGCTTTAGAGCAAGATCGTATTAAGGAAGCCTTCTGCAATCTTGGTCCCATTAGTTGCGAATAAGAGTTTCCATTAACAGGATATATCCTCATGGTCTAATTAAGTAGTGGATGGCGTAATCTAATCCGTGGTATTAAACATCAAGTCTGTATTTTAACTTCGTCTTGTTTAGGCGGCCATGTTCTTGGCCTTTTGTTCTTGTGCTCGATATTTCCTGCAGGCTACCTTCTTTCTAATGTCAATATGCCACCGGATGTTTTCTCACTTCCCCAGTTGCGGTGTTGCAATGCAATCTTTGTAGTTTGTGCATTATTCTTTACGGCACAGTGTTTGTGTATAGCTGTATTGTATTCCACTAAGGTATTGTTCAGATGAAGTGTGGAAACTAGCCCATACCAGAATAGTTGAGATCTTGTGGTCTAAGGTTGAAAAAGTTATTGTATAATTAGCATCTTTTTGTCCTTTTTTGTCAAATTGGATTCATTATACTAATGGTTTCCCAGCCATTAGTTTGACAGGATGGTGAGTGGTGGAAAAACTATGGGATTTATCTACTTCTAGTGAACTCTATTATCTATTTTAACATCAGATTTCCTTTTTCACAAAATATAGGGGAGCAGGAAGTGGGTAATCCTTTTTATGTGGCTACTGTTCTGATGCACACTAAATCAACCCAGTTGTTGACATAGCAAGATGTGTTTGGATGGGTGCTTTCACATGATAGATAATATGATGTTTTCTTTCTATTTGCTGCAGTTTCTTTTTGCTATGTAGCAGTAGGGTTGTCCATGTTGTGGCAAGAAAAGTTTGAGATTCTCTCTATTTTCCGCGCATACTTTCAATTTGAGTTGTAATTACACTTTTAATTCTGAGTGATAGGTGTCTTCTTTTATTGTGTGTTGACATTAATTTTAGCAATTTCTAACAATAGGTGATTGCATGATGGACATTCTATGTCAGTTTGGGTCAGCAAAGCACTAAAAAGAGGGTCAAATATCTGTGGCGTGGATGTTCAAGTTCCATGCTGGATCCGCTGCGTCCATCAGCTTTTTCTATAGCAGGCTCATGCTTTATATGTTACCAGATTTTTCTATAGCACTTGTAGAAACATGTAGCAGGCATTTTGTTTTGTATAGGTTCTTCTCTGTCACCAAATGGTCTTGTAAACTTCATTCACTGTCACTTTAGGTTTCTTCACTTGCCAGGCCTTGCCTATCGATCGGATACTCTGTAAATCATTGTAACAAGGGTTTTCCTCTTCATTTGTAATTTGAGGTAATAAAAGATCAATGAAAATAGTCTACTTCGTGCGGTGTAACTTCCTGCAACTACAATTTCGTGTACATTCCCTCAAGATGTAACATTTTGGTTATACTGGGTGCAATTTGTTGTTTGCTCTGCTGCTCTCTTCCATTTCCAACTGCAGTTTAGAAATGGTGCTGGATTTTTCAGAAGCCTGAAGAATAGTCTGTCAGTTCTTACATGCAGTCACATGGATATTTGTGTATATGAGTTGTTATGAGTCTGTTTACCCTGTTGTGGAGGTGAAGAATTTATTACAGTCAATAATGTCTGTAGTGTGTCTGTATTGGGTCTCAACTTGATCTATGTATGGATTGTATTGGTTGGTCAGTGGAAAATAAAATGCAGTTGGTCAATGTTCACCCATGTAAGATAGGTTTAGATTTGTCCTGTATATGTGCACCACGAAGCTTCCAAATTTCAGGGTTTATTCTTGATGAAGGTGCTTAATTCCATCTGTATGTTGTTGTAAAATGTACTGCATGTAAGTTGGTTAAATCAAGTGTACTCATGCCCCTACATCCTTCAATGTGAGCAATATATTCTATATCTACTATTGAGGAGGTTTCCAGCTCCAGCAGGATATCAAGCTCTGAGAATCTTGAGGAAGATGATGAATTCCCTCTGCAGATTGTTTCAACAATCTTTGGTGTTTTCTTCTGTACTTATGTTGTTCTTTGATGTATTTGTTGTTTTTGATCGGGCTGCTGTATTTTGCAAATATGTACGTTTTTCTACAGTCATGTAATGTTGTGTAGATCTGGTGTTAGATGTATTCTTTTCGGGGTTTATTTGGATCGATCTTGTATTATCTGTTCTTAGGCATGATCTTGCGCCTCCATCTGAGTAGATGTGAAACTATTTGAAGAGCTCCTGCAATGCTGTATTGCTTATAATAGTTAATGGAACTGGTGTATTTGGAATTCTGTACATTTTTTGAAGTCATGTTATGCTGATTGAGGTGTGCCGTTCTTACTCTGGCTGCTCGATTGCATCTTGTATTATCAGTGGCATTGATTCAGTTCTTCTTCAACTTGTACGTAACTCAGTAGATAAGATTTGTTCACTGTGTAATGGATGGCCAGCTGTTTATCCTTCTAGTGCTGTAGCCGCATGTTTTGCCAAGGCATGGACAACGCTCTTTTGTTTGTCCTTCTGATCAGCTAACTTCTGGTCCCAGAAGCCACTCGCCAGGAAATGGACTTCTTTGTGATGGTGTCTTTAGTTGTGCATGAGTGTGTGTCCAACTTTTTGTTTGAAAAAAAAAGAAAAAAGGAAAAAAAGAAAGGATTTTAACACTTTGATTTCTTGAATCCACCAGTAAGATTGATCTTTCAGTTCATTGGCCAACTCATAGTAGCCATGGGTCAAGGACATGTAGATTGTCACAGGTACTGCGAGCTTCTGATATATAAATATAGGAATGGTTGTTTTATTAGGCCCATACCTGATCAAGATGATCAAATTACGCCATTCAATTGTCTAATAAGACCTTAGGCATAGTAGAGTCCCCTGTTCATAAAACAAGAAAATCAAAACACAGAAGGTAACAGAAACCTGCTACTGAAACAGCGACAGAACTTCTTTGTTATTCATAAGATAAAGAAAAGGAAATGCACCTGCTACTGAAATAATCCATCCACATAAAGACCCCAATAGCAATGATCATCGTACCTTGTAGGATTTTTCTCTAAAGGCTTGTAAGTTGCACTCCTCTTTCTTGCCAATGCTTCTGCATTCTGATTTGCATACCTTTAGGCTTGAGAAAACTGCAAGTCAATCTGTCTTGCATCCCATTGAATCAATAAAGCAGAAACTAGAATCTCCATGGTGGGTTTCTCTTGTTAGACATTTTTGGAATCTCCCTCTATAATTATGTTTTTAATGTCCTGCAGTTTGCACAGAGCAAATTCCTTGCGCTGCTGCATAATTTCTGTAAGACGAGCATCTGTCATTGGACTTAGTCCAGCATGGTCCAACCAACAAGTACTTGTTTCATATCTAGACAATCCACCCCCCTCTGACAATCCGGGATCTCCAAAGCAGGCCCCATCAAAGTTCAATATGATGAAGTTATGTGGTGGTTGTTTGCAGATTGGCTGAACAATTTGTCTAGTGATCTTGCATGTTTTTTAACTCTTTCCACCATCTGTACATCTCTTCGATGTATTTGTTGCCCAGTAACACACCAAATTCTTGATTTTATGCTTGATTACTGGTATAGTAGTTTGTTTACCTTGGAATCATCTGGAATTACTTCCCACTGCACCGAAAGGTTGCCAATGCTCAGGACAACATCCCAGTTCTAATAGTTTCCTGATTATGGTCGAGAACTCTGGGATTTTAGAAACGGGCCTCTCAGATGTTACGAAAATCTGCTCAAGACGGGCCTCTTCCGTGGTAGCCAGTAGGTCAACGGTTGGGAGGTGCTTGTGAGTCCTGAGTGTGTGTTCAACATAAAAAAGATATCAAAATTTCATAGAAAATCTGAGTACAAAGTGGCCCAATTGTTATCTTTTTCAATTTTACACCATACATTCCTGTTATATTTTGTCACTTTGTACTCTTTAGTATGTAGATTGGAAGCACATTAATGTCTGTGAATGCGTGCGAGGAATGTTAAACTGACCACAAAGGGAGGTTTGTCTTGAAACCATGTCTTTTGGGGCCTACCTTTCTACGATCCCAACCGTTCATGTCCTTGCTCCGATATCAAATGGATAAAAAAAAAAAAAAAAGTGGACTGATTGATTCTTAGGTATAAATTTCAGGTGGTGTTCATAGAAGTTTCTAAATAGTTAGTTTCCAAGCACAACTGATTAGACATCGCGTCAACCAATCGACGTGGTTTTATATCCATTCAAACGTACAACAAGGAGATGAATGGATTAGACCATGCAAAAGTAGGCCTTAAAAAATTGTTGTTGCTGACAAATTCACACCCACACATCCTATCAAGGAGCCCAGAGTAAAGGGTATAAGATATTGATAATATCAAATATTATTCTATTTTAATTCTTGAATTAAACAGCTTAGTTAGATTATTGAAAATATAATTTTAATCTAAGATCTACTTAATAAGGTGTAAAAAAAAGATGAACAGTTTCAAAAATTAAAGATCCATGCCTATAGATAGGAGGAGTCTTCTTAGAGGTTGGTTTGATTTCTAAGTTAGGGTGCCTATGAAAAAGAGAGAGAGAGTGATATTAGAGGTTAATTTCTTTATATATATGAAAGATAAAAAGAAAATTTTATATATCTTGATGGACTAATATAGAAATACTTAACAATTATATTTAATACTAAACTTTTTTGAGCAGGGCATGTGCATATTTAAAGATGAAAATTTCATCTTCGTCTTGTTTTACTTCGATACTAAGGTAGTATGATATGAGCTAAATGTTAGCCATCTCAAATTCTTTTCTCAATACTTTCTTGAAGTCTTCAAGCATTCTTGGATTGCTCTCTATAAAAATCAATTCATCTACGTACAGGCATACGATTAGTAAATCTCCATCTTTGACTTTGATCTAGAGAGCATGCTCATAAGGACATTTTGTAAAGTTGTTTTCTTGAGAGTACATGTTGATTCGACTATTTCATACTACTTCAATTTTAGGACTTTGTCTTCTGGTCTTTTTACCTTATAACCCAATGGTTATTTGATATAAACTTTCTCTTCAAGGAATCCATTTTAAAAAGTAGACTTTATATTTATTTGAAAAATTCTCCACTTGTTTTGTGCTACTAAAGAAATGATTAGTCTTATAGTTTTTAAGCGAGTAGCGTGTCACGGACATGCACTTCAAGGCCCGTGATCAAGGCCTGCGACTCCAAGGGAGGCTTGGTTAGCTCATGGACATGGCCTAAGGTACTTAGGCTTGTTATTGAAGATCTATGGATCAAGGCCTTATAAATATCTAGAAAGAGGGAAACTTAAATATTTGTAGAAACTTCTAGGGAGGTGGATGGAGGGAAATAATTATAAATAGGTGTAAGCTCCTCATTTGTAAGCATATTATATTCCTCAAGTGAAGAATATAGGTTCTATTTGAGTAAGTATCATCTCTTGAGTTCTCTCATTACATTAGTGGGGGAGTGAGTATAGCCCTAGCAAGTGAGAGTGGGGATGGAAGGTTGACTTATGCCTAGCAAGGGAATTGTGCACAAGTGCAGCACAGGTTTAGCAAAGGTAAAATTACGACCCCATGACAATTTGTATTAAACAGGTTGACGTGGGCATTGCTCTATGAGTATTGGGGAAAGCTTCGGGCAACATTATGGCAAGTGAGTCAGGAGTGCCACCATGCCAAGGGAAGTTCAGAAGAATTTGAAGCGGGAGAAGTCCAGAGACCCATTATAGAAGTTGGCTTTGGACGCTCAGGTTTCTACTTTGGATGCGAGGCTAGGTAAGTTAGAACAAACTCGGTCTCATTGTTTGAACAAATTGAGTGCATTCATGGATGCCTTAAAAAGCCTTAAAGACATCAGGCAAAGCATAGTTAAGGTGTCTAAGGTCATAAATGCTAGACCATGGATGAAAGGGGTGCATGTATGTAACGATACTAATTTTTAAATTCTATTTTAAAGGATTATAAATAAAATTTTGATAAACATAAATGGGAGAATTTGGGTTTCACTAAATTTATATTTTGAAAGACATCAAATTAGACCACAATATTTTCATATTTGGATTGTGCTCGAAAAAATAATTTCAACGACATTAAGTTTGCTGAAATTGGAGTTCGACGAATAAGTTGTGATTTTTCTCATCAAGGGTATTTTTTATAATTTCATTAGTGGGCCCTACTTGTAGGAATTTAAGTTTGACAGTGAAGAGGTGATCGAATTTCATTATTAGTCATATCGTCATAATGTTTAGAATAATGGAAAAGCACCGTCATTGTGTATTTAAAATTTTAATAAAAATTAAAGTAAAAGAAATAATTTAAAGGAGAGGCCAAATTTGATACGGGCACCCCCTTTTAACAAAACGAAAAGAAAAAGAAAATTGACAAACCGTTAGGTGAGTGATGCAAAGGGCTTTGGAAGGGACACAATTGACTAATTAAAGAAATAATTTAAAACACGTAAAGGAAGGGCCATGGAAGTCATGCAAGGAAACAAGAGACGGGGGACACGATTGCTTTATTCCCTTGTCTTTTGAAACAGCTGGCTGAATAAAAATAAGATTCAAGTGGCCGACACTGAGATAAGGTCTTGAGTACGACAATGATAAAAAAAATAAAATAGATCGAGATTAGCATCACGGGCATCCTTTCATATTTTCAACAGAACGGTCCAAAAAGTTTTCTCTTCCATTTTTTGTTTGTTTCCTCATGAGAGTTGTAAAGGTTAGAAAAGGGAGGTAAGGTCAAGTAATATGGCTAAACAAAGACTTCTTGGATTGTTTGCGGTAGTGGGTCAGTCATGGATTCTCACAGGCTAAAGTACATACTTATCCCAAAAGATCACTGGTTTGGATCATTTATCATCTGGGCTTCACATGTCCTTTAGGTGCGTGATGCAGATCCACATATATAGTACTGATCCACAGATGACAGGCCAGAACTCGTTGCAACTGGATCTTTCATGTCCTTCTATGAACCCTTCCATTTTACCCCACATACATTTTCCTAGTCTAACCATAAAAATGAGACTAAAATCCAAATAGTATGTGCCGAATTGGTCGAAGTCATGTGTTTGCTCCCCATAGGCCAAGTTCAAATCCCACCCTGCAGACTGACCCGGTTTAATCGAGTCCACATGTGATTTATGGGCCCAAAAAGTGTTTGTCAAGGATGAGTAAAAGCTACAGTTTTCCATCTTCATTTCACAAAAAGGGCAGCCCTGGTGCATGAAGCTTCAGAGTACGTTGGGCCTGGGAAAGGGGCGGACTATAAGGGTCAATAGTATGCAGCTTACCTTGCATTTTGCAGGAGATTATTTTCATGCCTTGAACCCATGACCTCAAGGTTATACGACAACAACTCTACCATTGCGCCAAGACTCTCCTTCCATCTTCTTTTCATATGATGTTGCATTACTATAATCAGTTTAACTAATTACACCAATTGCTATATTGCTCAGTGTTTAACATTTACACATGCGGATTTTAAGCATATATCAAAACATTTAACACGTCCTCATTCAAAAAGTATACAAAATCTTTCATCCACTAGCTTGATAAGCAAGGCTTCAACTATTAAACCCATCCTAAACTTCCTCTCAGATAGGATATTATTCTTGATGGAATATGAAGTTTCATGTAAGAGTCAAACCTGCTTCATTCTTGTGAGATCTTGTTCCCCACATGTCTCTAATTGCAGTCATTTCCACAACAACATCGTCCATCTCTAGTCTTTCTCTTGGCGATTCCTTAGAACATAAGACACCAATCCTGATCACCGCAGCCAAACATTTAGCTGCTCCATCTCCATCTTCCTTTGCAAATAGTCGAGGATCTACAATCTCCAACACCCTATCAGGTAATGCCATCTCAGCAAATATGTGAAGGCTTAGATCATCCTTAAACATGTCATCAGTAGGTCTCTTTCCTGTGAAAATCTCTAACAGAAGAATCCCATAACTGTAAACATCTCCATGTGTAGATGCACTGGCACCCATTCCATATTCTGTCAATCGTACATTTAGCATCTATATTAGAATGTTAAAATTGTAGCTTGATTTTGACGATTGAAAAAGTGGGTCTGTAGATGTATTTTTAGTTGCTAAAATATGCTCATCTATTGGATGACAGCCAAATTCAAGAGTCTTAGTGCGAGGCAACAGAGGTACAAGGCTACACAGGCGGCTAAAAGTACAGAGGAATCCTCGCTTTCTTATTGCTTATCTTAGCCATTACTACAAATTCTGCTGGGCGAGATGGATAGCTCAAAGGTCAAAGTCAAATGTAATGGTGAAAAAAACTTCAAGCAATCCATGTTTTCGTTGTTAGCCTATCTAAATGGGCTTTCCTAGAAGTTATGTCTACTATGCATTATCGGATGAATGATTTGAATCAGCAAAGAGATGGGATGCTATTGTACTTAGTGTCACCCACTAACCCATTTTGTCTAAGAATCACGGTGATATTGACATGATAAAACGGCAGCTCCGGTGCACGAAGCTCCTGCATATGGGGGGTTCGGGGGAGGGGCAAACCACAAGGGTTAATAGTACACAGCCTTACCTTGCATTTTGCA
Organism: Warburgia ugandensis; assembly: GCA_035236585.1. NCBI lineage: Eukaryota > Viridiplantae > Streptophyta > Magnoliopsida > Canellales > Canellaceae > Warburgia > Warburgia ugandensis. The sequence continues at coordinate 80,210,239 of CP141130.1, forward strand.
AGAGGCTGCTTCCCCACCTTGAACCCACAAGCTGAAGGTCACACGATGACAGCTCTACTGTTGCACCAAGGCTCTCCTTTGTGATATTGATACAATGCTATTAAAAATTCTAATCATATCTTATAGAAAAACAGAAGAACAAATTGGTCCTTACCTGGAGCAATGTATCCAATAGATCCCTTTATACTTCTCCAATTGCTTTGACTTTCTTGTGGATTATTGGGTGCTTCGAGAAGGAGCTTTGCCAAACCAAAATCACCAACATGGGCATTCATTTCATCATCAAGAAGAACATTGCTTGGTTTTAGATCACGATGCACTATTGGTCTTTGACAACGGTTGTGAAGATAATCCAATGCAGAAGCCACATCAATCATCATATTTAGCCTTTGAATGAGAGTCAAGCATCCATCTTCACTTGGATGCAGCCAATCCTCCAAACTTCCGTTTGACATATATTCAAACACTAGTGCTTTAAAATCATTCCCTTTAAAATCAATGCTAGAGCAAGAAGTTAAGATCTTAACGAGATTTCGATGCCTAGTGTTTCGCAAGGCTTCACATTCAGCTAAGAAACTTTGAGAAGCTCCCCGTTGTTGAAGATCAAGTACCTTCACTGCGATAATCCTGTCATTGTCATCTAGAATTCCTTTATAAACAGAACCATAATTTCCTGAACCAATCAAATTGGCTAAAGAGAACCCATCGGTCGCTTTTAAGAGCTCCGCATAAGAAACATTCAGACGATGATCTCCCCAGGAAGGTACAAAAACAGGCTTCCTTCTTGATTTTCTTCTCCAGTAAAGTGTAGCTAAGAAACATGAAAGTAAGGCCAAGAATAGGATTGCACTAGCCACTGGGACTATTACTCTTACAATCACAGACCTTTTTTGTTTCCTTGAAGCTTGGTCAGGGCATGTGGGTAGTCGTAATTCTATAATACCTCCACAGAGCTTCCCGTTTCCAAGGACAGATATCCTGCTTATATTTTTGAAAACCCTTTCTCTTGGTACTTCACCATGGAGGTCGTTGAAGGATAGATTTAGATATTGAAGAAATTGGAATGTCTCCAAGTACAGTGGAATCTGGCCGGACAAGTTATTGCGCGAAAGATTTAGTACCTGTAAAGCTCTTAAGTTACTCAGTGAGGGAGGGATGGTACCTTGAAAGAAGTTATCATCCATATAAAGGTATTCCAACTGCCTGCAATTTCCCAAAGTGTTAGGAATTTCACCTATCAACCTGTTCTTGGAGAGATCTAGCCCCCCTAGATTTACCAATTCTCCAACTTCAGACGGCAGAGATGTAAAGGAATTACGTGATAAGTTCAAGTAATTCGACAGAGAAGATAGTCGAACAACTTCTCTGGGTATGGTACCACTGAGGATATTGCTAGAAAGGTCCAACTCTTGCAACTGCCGGCAGTTCCCTAGACTAGAAGGAATGCTTCCAGTTAGATCATTTCCAGGTAGGAGAAGTACGGATAATCGAGTGAGGTTACCAATCGAAGATGGAATTTGACCTGAAAATCTGTTTCTAGACAACTCCATATCCTCTAGCTTGTAAAGATTGCCAATACCCATAGGAAGTGTACCCGTGAACGAGTTATCGCTCATTATTAGCCTGCTTAAGTTGCTGAGATTTTCAATCCCAGTGGGGATGTTTCCATGTAGACGATTGCTTTCAAGTAAAAGCATTGTCAGGCGGGTAGAGAGGTTGGCAATCGAGTTAGGCAAAACCCCGGTGAAACGATTTTCGCCTGCATGAAGAAGTTCTAGATTGGTGCAATTGGTTAAAGATGTCACGAAACTCAGGTCATCGGCAAACTGATTCCCACCCAAGTTTAACCAGACAAGCCCTTGAAAGACCCCAAAATTGATAGGCACAGACCCTCGAAAATTGTTGTAAGCTAGATCAAGTTCAGCAAGTCCCGAAGCATTAGACAATGAAATTGGTATAGGCCCAGTAAGAAAATTTCCTCCCAAATAAAGATTTCGAAGATTCGGGAGAGTAATTCCTATATCTAATGGAAGTTGCCCACGTAGTTGGTTAGTTGCACCAGCAAAAAAGTACATGGAGGTGATGTTGTAAAGTGAAGGAGGAATTACACCTGACAGATTATTTTCTGCTATGACAAGAAATTCCAAGCTCCTCAATCTTCCTAAATCATTTGGAATGTCCCCATGTAGATTATTTCTTCCGACAGAGAGTCGTGTCAGACTGGAAAAGTTTCCAAACCAAGGTGGTATAGTTCCTGTGAGGTTGTTTACACCAAGAAACAATACACTAAGGCTTGATAGGTAACTGAGTTCAATTGGGATTTCCCCAGTAAGCTTGTTTTCATTTAGACGAATTGCGGTAATTCCAGAGCTTAGATTCGTCGGAACTGGTCCTTCGAAAGAATTTGTAGTTAGCATGAGAGAGCGAAGGCGAGAAAGACGGCCGATTTCTTGTGGGATTGGGCCCTGGAAGCCATTGTTTTGAAGGTCTATTGCTGTAAGGAATGAGAGATTAGCAATGTGGGGAGACATACGGCCTACCAAGTTGTGATCTGTGAGGTTCAAGACTGTGACCCTTTGATGGGTGCTACATGTGATTCCTGGCCATTGGCAGAAATGTAGAGAATCATTCCATGAGCTTAAAACATTATGGGGATCTTGGGTTATTTGGTCCTTGAATTGGAGTAAAGAAAGCCGATCGGTTTCATTTGTAGTTGCAGATTCTGATGAATATATGAAGAACAAGAAGATAGATAAAGAGAGAAGGTTGAGATGGAACTGATTTAAGGAAGACATCCTGCAACAGCTCTCCACGTTATAGAGAGAGAGAGAGAGAGAGAGAGAGAGAGAAGATGCTTACCAAACAGCTTCTTCTCTCCTTCTTCCGCTTCTTCTGGATCTGTGCAACTTCCGTTTGTTAGAAGCAACAAGAGTATTTGCATTTATAAGAGTATTTACATCGTCTTGTTCAGCTGTTTTGGGCGATCTAAACCTTTCATCTACTCGATTTTCATGGGAAAAGACTCTAAACGAAGAATTTGTTTGCAGCTTTCAGCTTATGTCGGCAGGTATTTGTCTTTTGTTTGCAAGGTTACCTCATAGATGGTCAGCTTTTGAATTTAGTCTTTTCAGTTCATTTGAGGAGTTCCCATACGTTGGCCCGGATGTTCACAGTTCACGCATTGATGTCAACCCTCCATCAATGCACCAAAAATACATCTGTCTACACGTTGTTATCACTGATTTACAAGCACGTCTTCTTGGCTGCACCGATATTATACACAGTATAAAGGGCAGCCTCGGTGCACGAAGCTTCCGCCTATGCAAGATTTGGAGAAAGGGTAGACCACAAGCAAGTGTGGATCTCTCCACTCTGATTAATTAAGATTTGACAAACTCTGACTGCGAACCTCCTAAGCCATTTTCTCCCACTCCAAGCAAGTGTAGTCATGATCATCTTATGAATGATTTGGATTACCAATTGTTGCTCGCATTTGCAGGTACAGAGTCTACAGACAAAAGGAAAGCCTGCATGGTTGGATATACCTTATCCATTGATGCATATTCCTTTTCTAACAGCAGAATGCTCTATAGAAGTCGCGTACAACTCCTCTACATCTGGTTGGTTACACCCGTTCATCAGATTTTCCTGACTTTCAATGACTATTATGAGGAAGCTTACGCATGTGTAGGATACCATACAGAAAGGGGTGGACCACAAAGGGCCTATACTATGCATCTTTATCTTATATTTTACAATAGGCCGTTTTCACGCCTTCAACTTATGACTGCTAGATCACATGACGACAACTTAACGATTGTGCCAAGACTCTTCTTCTTTCAATCGCTTGAATCTGAGAACATAATATTGATTGGATGATTTAACCATCCACATTTTTGGGTTCATTTCCTCATTCATTGTGAACCGTTATTTAAGTAGTATTTCTGAGCATCCATGTCTCGGTGAACAAAAGTGAACTTTTCAGCTGTATTACTATTTAACATGAAGGGAAGCAAGGTGATGGCTAGATGACTTTGGATTGCAGGTTTCATAATATCAGATCCTTATTGACCAAGAGGTCACGAGTTCGAATCTTGTGAGCTGCATTCAGCCATCTTCTTGTTTCTCTACAGGACCCACCATGTAAAAGTAGAGCGGCTGTGTGACGACTTCCATAATGTAGTACAGGATAGGAGCACTCTTACTAATACGTAATTAATACAAACATGATGGAGAAAGGGAAAGAAAAGCAACAACAACCATAGAGATTTCAAGCAATGGGCCCATCTTACCTTCCTTGTAATCTTTGACCAAAATTAAGATTTAAAATGCCTTAAAAAGGAATTAAGGGTTAACTTGATCAAGGACATGATGAACTAGGTAAATTTCGTGATTGATGGCAAGATTCTCTGGCTGCACAAGTCATAGAGATCCATTTAGTTCGTAGAAATTGCCGTGAACAGACTGACAAGTCCAGTACCGCGGGGAATGGATATCTTATTTGTAAGCTTGGACATGCAAGAACGCACGTCCAATTTGCATTGATATTTGATGCTCTGTGGATGGCCATAAGGCCAGTCATGTTTTATGGTTTAGAGCCTTGGACGGTTAAGGAACATTATATTCAGGAGATGAGCGTTATAAAAATAAGGATGTTGAGATAGATGAATGGCAAGACAAGAAATGATAGAATTAAGAATAAAAATATTAGAAGAACCTTGAGGCTAGTACAAATAGGTAACTAGAGGAGAGAGATTAGACTTGATGGTTTGTACATGTCTAAAGGAGACCCAAAATGACACTCGCCAGAAGGAGTGAGTAATACAAGTAGAAGGTTTTAAAAGGACAAGTAAAGACCTAAAAGAACATGGATAGAAGTGGAGAGAAAAGTTTTAAAAACTTTGAAACTAAATGAAAGAATGATACTTAATAGAGAGGAATGGGAAAACAAAATTCATGTGGTGACACTAATTGACATCAGGTCTCGATAATGACGATGATTTGATGCTACCTTAGAACAAGGTTGATGGATCATGCATGTTTTTGGATTTTCCAACGAAGGTAGGTGAATGGGAACAAGCCATGCGTCTCTTCAGTCGGTCGTTCAAAGCACTCGGTCAAGTCTACATGTTGCAGACACAGCCGAAGTTGAACTTGGTAAAGAGACAGCTGATTCTAACAACCCTCTTTATATCTCTTTCCTTGTTTTCAAGAGGTCTAAATCTTACGGCATTGACTATTTAAAAGTTTGGTCAGGCATGGATGTCCACACGCCAGGTCTATACATGAATCTGGTGATCCAACGGCCCATTTTTTTTCTACAAATCTTGCACTGTTCATGCACCATTAGATGATCCTAAGCGAGGCCAGAAGGTAAGAAAATTCTTAATATCAGGAAGGGGGTTACATCAACCAATGTATTAGATTTCGAGGTATCCATCTCATATCTAAGGTTCAGTCCAAAGGATCAATGGTTGGATCATTAGGGCGGTAGATTTACGAGTATCCGATCAAGGGAGCGCCTGCAGCAACCAGCTGGGACCTACATTAGCTTCGGAAAGCAATGAGTGCGACCTTATCCATATGGCTAACGTGGGGGGTTTGAAGGTGACAGTTAGCTATAAATAGATATCATAATAACGTCGTCTCCTAGCAATCTTTAGCACTGACTTGTTTCGTTCTCGTTCTTCTTTTCTGTCCTGCCATGCAAATGTCAAAGGTTATGCTGATAGATGTCATTTTATTACTAAATGTCCCTTATCCATATGGCTACGGGGGGGGTTTGAAGGTGACAGTTAGCTCTAAATAGATATCATAATAATGTCGTCTCCTAGCAATCTTTCTTGTTTCGTTCTCGTTCTTCTTTTCTGTCCATGCAAATGTCAAAGGTTATGCTGATAGATGTTATTTCATTATTAAATGTGCGATCGTCATGTTTGAAATGTGTTACCATCAATATTATATATATATATATATATATATATTCTGTATTATTATCAACACCTTATTTTAATTTGGATTGCAAAAAGAATTTTGTTCTTTCATTTCCTCTATTAACTATGATTGCTTTATTTAATTTTAAAGTTTTTAAGATATTTTTTTATTACTTTTTATTTATTTATTTTTAGCCTTTTTTTGCTCTTTTAGACCCTTCTACTTTCATTGTTTTACTTCTAACTGGTGTCATTTTGGACCCTCTTTGGACATGTTCAAACCATTTAAGTTTAATATCTCTCATCTTGTTACCTATTTGTGCTACCCTTATGTTTTCTCTAATGTTTTCATTTATAATTTTATCCTTTATTGTCTTGCCACTTATCCATCTCAACATCCTCACTTTCATGACACTAATCCTATAAACATGATGTTTTTTAACTGCCCAACACTTTGATCTGTAGAGTATAGCTAACCTTACGACTATTCTATAGAAATTTTCTTTTAGTTTGAGTAGCACCAGCCGATCATACAAAACTTCAAATGCACATATCTATTTGTTCCAACTTGCTTGTATTCTCTGGTTAACCTCCCTCTTAATCTCTCCACCCTCATGATCATTGATCCTATGTATCGAAAGTGATATTTTACTTGGATTTGTTGCTTATCAATCTTAACTGGTGTTCCACTCCTACTCCTCTCATTGCTAAAATTGCATTCAATATATTCTATCTTAGTTTGGCTAATTTTAAAAATTTTAAATTCTAATACTTCTCTTCATAAATCTAGCTTTGAGTTTACACTCTCCCCTATCTCATCAATTAAGGCATATTATCTGCAAATAGGATGCACCATAGAATCTCCTTGTATATGTGTTTTTTTAACTCATCCATAACAATTGTAAAAAGGTACGGGCTCAATGCCAATCCTTGATACAATTCTACAATGATAGAAAAATCATCGGTCACGTCAATAGTGGTTTTAACATTTATTACTGCTCCCTTGTATATATCTTTAATAATATTTATATACTCCTGTAAAACCCCTTTCTCATGCAGTACCCTCCATATTAAATATCTAAGGACTCTACCATAAGCTTTCTCCAAGTCAATAAAGACCATATTGAGGTCTTTCCTCCTCTCCCTATATTTCTCTAACAATTGTCTTAATAAAAAAATAGGTTCCATGATATACCTCTCAAGCATGAAACTAAACTAGTTCTCTGATACTCTTGTCTCATGCTATAACCTCTTATTAATCACTCTTTCAAAAAGTTTCATAGCGTGGCTCATAAGTTTGATCTCCCGATAATTAGTGCAGCTTTATATGTATCCTTTATGCTTATAAATTGGTACAACAGAGCTTTTCCTCTATTTATCTAGCATTTTCTTTGATTTTATAATTTTGTTAAACAACTTGGTCAACCAAACTACTTTAGTATATCTCATATGCTTATAAACCTCTGTTGGTATACCATCAAACCCCATGGCCTCTCCTGATTTCATCTTTTTCAAGGCCTCTTTCACTTTAGGCATTTTAATCCTAAGTTCATATATATATATATATATATATAATGTCCAATGCTATTTAGGTTTACATTATTTTTAGTTCCTATAATCTCAGAGCTATTGTCATTTAACAAATTTTGAAAGTAAGTTTTTCACCTTTATTTAATCTTACCATCTTTGACTAATACCTTTTGATCATCACTTCAAATATACTTAACATGGTACAAGTCCTTACCCTTCTATTATATTATTTTTATATGTTTAAACACATATTTCTCACATTCTCTTCATCTTAGTCCACTATAAAGGTCATCATATGTCTTAAGTTTAGCCTCACTTACTATTCTCTTAGCAAATTTTTTAACATTCTTATACTGTTTATATTTTCATCATTTTTAGTCTTCTGTCGTGCTTTAAAACACATCCATTTTCTTTAATAACTTTTTGCACAGTTTCACTCAACCACCACGTTTCCTTTACTAATTGTCTTTTACCTTTGGATATTCTTAAAACATCTTTTGTCACTTTCTTAATAGACTTAGTCATATTAGTCCACATGGTGTTTACTTCTGCTTCATTGTTCCAGTTTTTTTCTACCACCAACTTATTTGTAAATGAGGTTATTTTCTCTCCTTTTAAGTTCCACCACTTGCTTTTTGGATACCTATTAAGTTCATTTCATTACTTCCATCTTTCAATGTAGATGTTCATAGCCATTAACCTATATTGTGAGGTTAAACTCTCACCGAGTTACCACCTTACAATCCTTACACATTGATCTTTCAATATTCCTAAGTAGAAAAAAGTCTATTTGGCTTTTATGAAGTCTACTTTTAAAGGTTATTAAGTGTTTATCCCTTTTCTTAAAGAATGTATTTGCAAGAGCCAGGTTATATACCAAAGCAAAATCGAGCATACTTTCCTCATCTCATTTCGTTTTTTTATACCATACCCTCCATGTATCTGATCACATCCTTCTGTTTATTTTCCTACATGGCTATTTAAATATGCTCCTATAATTATCCCCCTAGTGTTGAGAAATTCTTTCATAACTCCCTCAATATCTACCCAAAACTATCTCTTGATTATATATTCTAGCCCTACTTGTAGTGCATATGCACTTATAACATTTATAATCTACCCTCTTAGAATAAGTTTTATTATTATAATTCTATCACTAATTCTTTTAACATTCACAACTTTATTCTTTAATTATTTATCCACTATTATTGCTATGTCATTTCTGTTGTAATTCTTTCCTACATACCAAAGTTTATACTCATTAATTTCTATAGTTTTAGTCCATTTCCACTTAGTTTCTTAGATACAAGTGATGTTGACTCTCTTACATTTCATTGTATCTACTAACTCCAAACTCGTACCTGTCAATGTTCATATATTCCATGTGGCGATATGAATCTTATTCTCTTGAGATAGCCTATTTACCCATGCACATCTCGATCTCCATAGAATGAATCCATGCCTACTCTTCATTGCACTTGGGTTCTGATGCAGTGCGTCGCTTCTGAAAGGATGCTCTAGCAACCCTTGCCCATTTTCCACCACACTTGGGATCTAATGTAGCGCATCACTTCTAGGGGAATGCCTTAGCAACCCTTGCCCATTTTTCACTGCACCCAGGATCCGATGCAGTGCGTCACTTATGGGGGACGCCCTAGTTTGAGGGAATGTCAGTTTTCAATTCATGTCATGTTAGGGTTGCCATACTTTAAAGAAGCTTGAGATGATTTTCATCATCTTCTCTTCTTACTCGCAAAATAATATACAAATGTATATTCATTTGTAAGTAGGAAAAAAATAACAAAATCAAAATCATCTTCAACTTCTTCCTTGCCGACTAGCACCTAATAGAAGACGTTCCTTCTTTTTCATCTAGGCTTAAGACTAGCATTGGCTAAGTTTATAGGTATATTGAATGAGAAAAAAAATGGAAGATTCCTTTTAGAATTTATTGCTTTGGAGATGCTATTGCATATTTAACATAAAAGTAAAATGACAATAATTATACAGGCAAAGCGTATTCATAGCCAGCACTCAACAAACCACCAAGGCATAGCAAAACGTAGTGGAACCAATGAATATGATATTAGTTTTAAATCATTATTGTAATTTAAAAAATTATATTATATTAGTTTTTGAATGAAAATGAAACTCAAATAGTAGATGTCACGTACAATTGGATGGTGGAGATGAACTAACAACTAAAACTTTGAGCCTTATGGAATCCGCACAATGAAGCTAACCAAATGGACGTCCCCATCATTTTTATGGAGAATGGCCTTATAAATTAAGCAAATTACCATCAATTTCCCTTGGATTAAAATTCTACAGATCTTATAGAACTACAGATTTACCAGACCATATCCTGGTTTCCACTATAACCCTATGATTCAACAGGAGTATACCCAACCTCAAAGCTGGAAATGTTAGTGTATTGTACCGAAAACCACATGATTTTAGTGCCACATGAGAATTCTTCCTGAAAAAATAGATCCCTTAACAATTTGACATGGAAAGAACAATTCATGGACTAAGTTCCTTGATAGTGAATTTTTCATGTGGCACTTGCAGACCTAATGTAATATCCTTAATTTTTAAGATAAAAATAGGAAATTATTAAATAAATTAAAATAAAAATTTATGGATGAAATTATTTCCTGAAAACATAATAATTAGAAAGTGCTCGTCGATACGAATCCAACGCCACCAAGAACGCGAGAAACGGAGCTCAAACGAGGGAGTTATGAGCCGTCAAAGTTGTAAGGGCAAAATGGTCTTTTGACAGAAACGTGTAACACAGGGGCCCAAATTGATACTGGCACCCCCGTCTTCCACACGTCTCTACCAGTGCCGGAAAAATCGCCGGAGAGACGTGGAAAGAGGCGTGAATGGAAGAGGTTCTCTTCCCCTGGGACTCTAGGCCTATATCTACCCTCCCCAGGTTGACAAAACGCTCCACTTTGAGCGTTTTCTCTGAGTATTTACGCAAAACCCTAGCCTGTAAAAACTTGAATTTTCCGGCGAGTGGAGCCCCGGCAACACGAGCTACTCCGGCCAGGTGCAAGGTAAGCCTCAAAACCTATGTTTTTCTGTATTTATTAATTAGGAAATTAATTAGGAAAACGTTTAAAAATTTTGGAAAAAAATCAGATTTTTAGGAACTTTGTGCATGCTACTGTTGGAGTGTGATTTCACGGATCAAACCTTGTCCGTTTGAAAATCGCACCGTCCAACTAGTGCACAAGAGACCCAAGAGCAAACCCTTTAAATTTGGGAGTGATCCAACGGTGGAATTGCCCAGAAAACTCAAAAACCAGTACCTATGGAGGTTTTTAGGAACTTGGGAAAAATCGTTTAAAAACCATGGTTTTTGAGAAAATTAGTGCAAAAGGAGGGCATAAATGGATTCTAGAGAGAATTCTGAAGAAAATGGCGCAAAAATCACGCAAAACGGAGCTGCGTAGCTCCGCCGGGCGACCGGAATCCGGTCGTCTTCTCCGGCGTCGTCAACGGCGTCGGCGCCTGCGCCGACGCCAAGACGCACACACCACGACGCCCGAGGGACGACGCCACATGACGTCCTCGCCGCACGCGTGCGCGGCGCCGCGCGCGTGCGGAACGCGCGTGGTTGGCTGCCGCGGTGGGACCGGGACGCGGCGCGTCTGGCGACCGTGACGCACGCGCGCGTGCGTCACGGTGCCGAAGACGCGCGGCGCGCGTCCCGTGCGGCGTCTGCGGCGCCGTGCGTCTTCGTGCGCCCGTATACGTCGGTATAAACCGGCGGAAAAGGGCGCCGCCGGTTTAAACCACCTTATGGTGGTCGGCGAGCCCCATTTTAGCTTATTTTTCACTAAAACTTGATTTTTTGGAGCTAGAGAGGTCCAAATCACGATCTGGAAGAGGCGTTGTGACCGTATTGACGACGCGGACCTAGTTTTAACTTAAAAACTTAGAAATGACCACTTTTTATTTAGAAAAATTTTAAAATAGTGATGTGACATGTACAGGTGTACTTGAATATACCAATTAAAGGGAGTTATTAGCAAGCTAGTGATCTCACCTTGAGGTAGGTGACGACAACTAATGTTTTGACTTGATTTTAAACCATGTTTAAACATAGCATCATGTGTGATTGTGTTTTAAATTGCGATTTTTATTTACCATGGATTTCATGCGACATTGCGTACGGGATGGTTATTCCAAATTGAAATCTTTTCTTGAATAAACTTATTTCAAATGCTTTTACAAGCATGATGTTAATTTGTTATGCTTACTTAGAGACTTATTTCTTATTATATATATAGAAAATGCATGGATTTACATGGAAATGAGAATAGAGGCTTATTAAATTTGGTCCTTTGATAGGCTAACCCGGGATGAGGGGCATGTCTTGGGGATTGCAATTGTAAGTGCTCTTGAGTTTTAGCATATACATATGATTTCCGTGTTTTATATTTGATGACGGGTGCTCTCGCCGGTGGGCGTCATGCTTAGGAAGGATAGAGTAGGCCACCCACCTTAGAGATTATGATGTGATGAGTTTGTGATATGATAGACACCTGCCCATAGATGGCATTCGGTAGGGGTTTGGTAACATGGATAGTCCACACTACCGGTCTGAGCCTTTCCATGGGGACAGACGCTAAGTCTCCCGTTATGGTGTCGACGGGGAGCGGCGGTGGTTGATACCCATGGAGGGTTGCCAACTGCCGACATGATGGCCCATATTCTTGTTATGTGTGCATGTATGATGAGCATGGTTATAGATGGTATGCACAGGTGTGACGACACTCAGAGGTTGACTATGTGTACTCCTGATCAGGGATGTTAGTGCGATGTGGTGGGACCCATTACCTTAGGGTGCCCTTATTCTTGTTGTATGCTCCATGTTATTGATTCATGTCATGTTTTAACTCCGTGAATTTCATGTTTTAGCATATGGAATAAATTGGCATTTATTTTGAACATGGCATTATGATATCACTATCTTCATAAATGTTAGATTTTTCATCAGTATTGTTCATTATTTCTTGCATTTATTACATTAATTGTCTATGTACCTACACAAGCGATAGCTTCTTTGAGGCATTGCTTTGTTTTGCAATGCCTTAGATCTCGAGCGCGATAACAGGAAAGGCAAGGCTGTTGAGAAGCCGTGAGAGCTGCTGAAGACCATTTTTCTATAGTATTAGACAGTGATGTGAGTCATTAAACAGGATTATCATTTGGATTTTTATTATGGACTGCATACTTTATATTTGGATGTGATTTAGATCTTTGGATATATATTGGACATTTATATGGGATGTTATGATGGATAGACCCTGGGCCATATTATTATTGTCTTTTGGACGTTTATTTGATTTAAAATAAAGGCGCCTATTTATTTGACGTTGATTTATATGCGGATCATTTATTGGTGTTTAAATTTCATGTACGCTATTTTGAGAAAGGAAAATTAACACCCGGAGTTTTAAGATAGGTTTAGTAAAATGTTAAATAAATCTTTTCTCATGGGATCCCAAATGTTCTTATTTAAATTGCCATTAATAAAAAAAAAAAAAAATTGTCTTAAAAATCCGGGGTGTTACAAAGTTGGTATCAGAGCCCAGTCTAGTCCATCATAATCCTTGTGAATGTCCATTTATATGTGAATAACAGTCCATAATAGTTGTAGAGAGAGAAAAGATGAGAGAGGAACTTACACTTAGTGACATGTAAAATTTTAACAGATGGCTCCTCGGAGAAGGACAAGGTCTACCCCTGCTACACCCGTGGCTCCACCTGCTGAGTCCTCTGATCAAGGGGATCGAGATGCCGAGTTGTTGAATCGGTTAATGTCAGGACTCGTACCACTTATACAGCAGCAGGTTAGGACAGCTGTTGACGCAGCTAACCTTAGCCCTATTCCACCACCTAAAGTGGCACCCATGGTTTCGTCAGTTCAGTCCTCACAACCAATACAGGAACCATCGCACTAGAGCCACGGAGGGCGATGCTACAGTGACTCTAAGAAGGCCGACAAATTATTGGAAAGGTTTCAAAAGATGGTGAAACCCTTTTATGGCGACGGTAACACGAGAGGAGGTGAGCGATGGTTATTTGAGGCGGAGAGGACATTCGACGCTATGAAGATCTCACCGGATGATCAAGTTAGAGTAGCCTCCTACTGCCGAAAGGTGAGGCGGCTACGGTGGCGGACTTTCACACTCACCCGACCAGATCCGACCGAGACGATGACATGGGCAGCCTTTAAACGAGGCTTTTGACACTCGGTATTTTCCACCCCATGCATTGCAGTCCATGAAGAAGGAGTTTGCCACCCTGGAGCGAGAGAGATATGACGGTTCGGCGGTGCACGAACCGATTTACACGACCGAGGAGATTTGCACCTCACGCACGGCCTCGAGACACGAGAGGCAGGCGACAGTTGTGGATGGGTTGACTCCTTGGGCGAGAGATCGCGTGATTTCTTCTCGACCCACTTACGTGCGAGATGCTGGCGATATGGCGTCCATGCATGAGAAGAACTCTCTCGGGAATAGAGGGAGTGCGTTCCCGGCCCTTTAAGGGCAAGCGGCCATTTGGTGCTATGCGAGACACATGGGGCATCGGGTCATCCACCACGGGCCAAATTTAAGAGAGACGGCGAGAGGAAGAGATGTGATAGGTGCAAGGGTTGGCACCACGGGCGAGGGTGTAATAGATTCGACCGACCACGGCGGCAGAGGCAGCCCCAACCACGAGAGACAGCCCTATACACCTTACCGAGAGACAGCCATACCGGTGTTTCAACCGTGGAGACGTTGGCCATTTCATTGGGAGCGCCCTAAGGGGCAGAGGCGAACGAGAGATGGGTGCGAGAGGCAACTAACGCGCCACGTAGCCGAGGGACGAGTATTTGCCATCTCATCGGGACGAGGCACGGGCATCACACCAGGTTGTAGAAGGTACTCTTCTAGTCTCAGATAGACATGCCAAAGTTCTTTTTGACACAGGGTCTACACATTCTTTTATATCATGTATTTTTGCATCTTGCCTTGATGTATGTGTACACAAACTAGCATTTGGATTAGATATTATGACACTGTGGGAGAGACAGTAGAGACTACGAGAATATATTAGAGATATACTGTAGAGATATCGGGCGTGAGTATGGACACAGACTTCATCTTATTAGACATGGTAGACTATGATGTTATTCTTGGGATGGATTGGTTAGCCAACTATGGTGCTATGGTAGATTGCCGAAAGAAGCGAGTCACTTTTCCTATACACAGGCAACCAGAAATAGTGTTCCAGGGTAGGAAAGATCGAGCGGTACATGCATCATTTCTCGCTATGAAGGCGGCACGATTTTATGCACGAGGGTGTAACGCATTCCTCGCATATGTATTTGTTGAGGAAAAGGAGCAGCCACGGCTTGACGAGATTGATGTTGTCCGTGATTTTCTTGACGTATTTCTGAGGAATTACCGGGATTGCCGCCAAGTAGGGAGATTGACTTCACCATTGACTTGGTGCGGGTACATCGCCTATCTCTAAGGCACCATATAGGATGGCTCCAGCAGAGTTGAGAGAACTTCGGGTACAATTGCAAGAGTTATTGGATAAGGGCTTTATCGTGCCGAGTGGATCACCATGGGGAGCACAGGTCACATTCGTGAAGAAAAAGGATGGATCACCGAGACTATGCATTGACTATCGGTTGTTGAATGGTGTTACTATAAAGAACCGATACCCTTTGCCACGCATAGATGATTTATTTGATCGGCTCCAATCGGCACAAGTGTTCTCCAAGATTGATTTGAGGTCGGGTATCATCGGTGAGGGTTAGAGAAGAGGATATCTCGAAGACCGCCTTTAGGAGTCGTTATGGTCATTATGAGTTCCTAGTGATGCCGTTTGGATTGACGAACGCACTGCGGTGTTCATGGATCTAATGAACCGTGTTTTTCGAGCTTATTTGGATAAGTTCGTGATTGTATTTGTGGATGACATCTTGATTTATTCGCCTAGTCATGAGACACACGAGAGAGCATCTCCACACGGTATTAGACACACTTCGTCGACATCGGTTGTATGCCAAGTTCGGTAAGTGTGATTTTTGGCTAGACCGGGTGCATTTCTTAGGCCACGTCATATCTAAAGATGGAGTGGCCGTGGATTCAACAAAGGTAGAGCGGTACTACCTTGGGAGAGGCCCAAGACGGTGGTGAGATACGCGGTTTTCTCGGTTTGGCGAGGTATTATCGTCGATTTATAGAGGGATTCTCTAAGATCGCATTACCATTGACCACCACGACTAGGAAAGACACTCAATTTGTATGGACCGAGGCTTGCGAAGAGAGCTTCCAAGAGCTCAAGAGGAGACTTACTCTTGCTCCGGTATTGACCTTACCATCCGGGGCGGCGGTTATGTAGTTTATTGTGACGCCTGCGGCAAGGGATTAGGAGCGGTGTTGATGCAACATGGGAAGGTAATTGCCTATGCGTCTAGGCAGTTGAAGACACATGAGGTAAATTACCCAACACATGACACAGGAATTAGCGGCCGTGGTATTTGCGTTGAAGTCCTGGAGACATTATCTTTATGGTGAGAGATTTGAGGTATTCAACGATCACAAGAGCCTCAAGTACTTCTTTACTCGAGTGAATTGAATATGAGGCGGCGCAGATGGATGGAGTATCTCAAGGACTTCGACTTCACCATACGGTACCATCTGGGAAGGCTAATGTCGTTGCGGATGCCACGAGTAGGAAGGCGGGTGTGATGATTGCCAATTTGACGACTCGGTCTAAGTTCTTTGACGGGATCTTAGAGGCACGGGGTAAAGACAAGGAAACACAGGATCGGCGATAAGACAGATTTTTCGAGGGGACCGGATGGAGGAGTTAGATTTAAGGGGAGGTTGGTAGTACCGGCGGATGACGAATTGAAGCGCGAGTTACTTCAAGAAGCACACCAATCCCCTTATACAATTCATCACAGGGGGTACGAAGATGTATCGGGATCTCAAGAGGCATTTACGGTGGAATGGTATGAAAAGGATGTTGGAGAGTGCGTAGCACGATGTTTGACTTGTCGGCGGGTCAAGGCCGAGCATCGGCGTCCATCGGGACTACTTCGGACACCGGACCTTCCAGGAGTGGAAGTGGGACCATATTACCATGGACTTCGTTCTAGGTCTTCCGAGGGCCGCTAGCGGCCACGACATGATATGGGTCGTTGTGGACGGGTTGACCAAGTCTGCTCATTTCCTTCCTATCGGACAAAATCGGGCCGTGGATAGCTTAGCGAAATTATATGTTAAGGAGATCGTCAGTCTACATGGCGTTCCCTTGACAATTATATCGGATCGAGATACGCGATTTACCTCAAAATGCCGGAAGAGCGTGCAAGAGGCATTAGGGTCGAGGCGAAATTTAGCACGACATTCCATCCTCGAGACGGACGGACGGAGCGAGAGGACCATCCGGACTATTGAGGATATGCTACGAGCTGTGTTATGGATTGGAAGGGTAGTTGGGAAGATCATTTACCTTTGGTGGAATTTGCTTATAATAATAGTCATCACGCTAGTATTGGGATGGCTCCATATGAGGCACTTTATGGCGGACCTTGTCGGTCACCTTTATGTTGGAGTGATGTAGGAGAAAGACGCGTGGTGAAATGCGAGTTAGTGGAAGAATGTGCGAGAGAAAGTTCAACTCATTCGGAAGAGGTTGCGGCGGCTCACGGTCGACGAGAAAAGTTATGCGAGACAAGAGGCGAAAGGACTTAGAGTTCTTTGAGGCCGAGCATGTATTCTTGAGAGTTTCTCCTATGAAAGGGGTGTTGAGGTTTGGAAATAAAGGAAAGCTTAGTCCCGGGTATATTGGACCTTTCGAGATCTTACGACGAGTTGGGTCGGTGGCATACCGGTAGCCTTACCACCACGGTAGCAAATGTGCATGACGTCTTTCACGTGTCTATGCTTGAGGAAATACGTGCGGATCCCTCACATGTATTGGAGCAGATCCCGGAGAGCTACGGTGACATGACATTTGAGGAGAGACCAGTGCGCGTCTTAGATACAAGAGTCAAGGAGTTAAGGAATAAGACCATTGCCTTGGTCAAAGTCCTTTGGCAGCATCATTCACTACAGGAGGCTACAGGAGGCGAGGAGGAGATGCGAAAGATCCATCCAGAGTTATTTACATAGAGGTATGTAGCTAAATTTCGAGGACGAAATTTTTATAAGGAGGGAAGAATGTAATATCCTTAATTTTTAAGATAAAAATAGGAAATTATTAAATAAATTAAAATAAAAATTTATGGATGAAATTATTTCCTGAAAACATAATAATTAGAAAGTGCTCGTCGATACGAATCCAACGCCACCAAGAACGCGAGAAACGGAGCTCAAACGAGGGAGTTATGAGCCGTCAAAGTTGTAAGGGCAAAATGGTCTTTTGACGAAACGTGTAACACGGGGGCCCAAATTGATTCCGGCACCCCCGCCTTCCACACGTCTCTACCAGTGCCGGAAAAATCGCCGGAGAGACGTGGAAAGAGGCGTGAATGGAAGAGGTTCTCTTCCCACAGGACTCTGAGCTATATCTACCCTCCCCAGGTTGACAAAACGCTCCACTTTGAGCGTTTTCTCTGAGTATTTACGCAAAACCCTAGCCTGTAAAAACTTGAATTTTCCGGCGAGTGGAGCCCCGGCAACACGAGCAACTCCGGCCAGGTGCAAGGTAAGCCTCAAAACCTATGTTTTTCTGTATTTATTAATTAGGAAATTAATTAGGAAAACGTTTAAAAATTTTGGAAAAAAATCAGATTTTTAGGAACTTTGTGCATGCTACTGTTGGAGTGTGATTTCACGGATCAAACCTTGTCCGTTTGAAAATCGCACCGTCCAACTAGTGCACAAGAGACCCAAGAGCAAACCCTTTAAATTTGGGAGTGATCCAACGGTGGAATTGCCCAGAAAACTCAAAAACCAGTACCTATGGAGGTTTTTAGGAACTTGGGAAAAATCGTTTAAAAACCATGGTTTTTGAGAAAATTAGTGCAAAAGGAGGGCATAAATGGATTCTAGAGAGAATTCTGAAGAAAATGGCGCAAAAATCACGCAAAACGGAGCTGCAGTAGCTCGCCGGGCGGCAGGAATCCGGTCGTCTTCTCCGGCGTCGTCAACGCGTCGGCGCCTGCGGCCCGACGCCATGACGCACACCCTGACGCCCGAGGGACGACGCCACATGACGTCGTCGCCGCACGCGTGTGCGGAACGCGCGTGGTTGGCTGCCGCGGTGGGACCGGGACGCGGCGCGTCCTGGCGACCGTGACGCACGCGCGCGTGCGTCACGGTGCCGAAGACGCGCGGCGCGCGTTCCGTGCGGCGTCTGCGACGCCGTGCGTCTTCGTGCGCCCGTATACGTCGGTATAAACCGGCGGAAAAGGGCGCCGCCGGTTTAAACCACCTTATGGTGGTCGGCGGAGCCCCATTTTAGCTTATTTTTCACTAAAACTTGATTTTTGGGAGCTAGAGAGGTCCAAATCACGATCCGGAAGAGGCGTTGTGACCGTATTGACGACGCGGACCTAGTTTTAACTTAAAAACTTAGAAATGACCACTTTTTATTTAGAAAAATTTTAAAATAGTGATGTGACATGTACAGGTGTACTTGAATATACCAATTAAAGGGAGTTATTAGCAAGCTAGTGATCTCACCCTGAGGTAGGTGACGACAACTAATGTTTTGACTTGATTTTAAACCATGTTTAAACATAGCATCATGTGTGATTGTGTTTTAAATTGCGATTTTTATTTACCATGGATTTCATGCGACATTGCGTTCGGGATGGTTATTCCAAATTGAAATCTTTTCTTGAATAAACTTATTTCAAATGCTTTTACAAGCATGATGTTAATTTGTTATGCTTACTTAGAGACTTATTTCTTATTATATATATAGAAAATGCATGGATTTACATGGAAATGAGAATAGAGGCTTATTAGCCGGGCCTTTGATAGGCTAACCCCAGGATGAGGGGCATGTCTTGGGGATTGCAAGCTGTAAGTGCTCTTGAGTTTTAGCATATACATATGATTTCCGTGTTTTATATTTGATGACGGGTGCTCTCGCCGGTGGGCGTCATCTTAGGAAGGATAGAGTAGGCCACCCACCTTAGAGATTATGATGTGATGAGTTTGTGATATGATAGACACACCTGCCCATAGATGGCATTCGGTAGGGGTTTGGTAACATGGATAGTCCACACTACCGGTGCGAGCCTTTCCATGGGGACGGACGCTAAGTCTCCGTTATGGTGTCGACGGGGAGCGGCGGTGGGTGATACCCATGGAGGGTTGCCACTGCAGCATGATGGCCCATATTCTTGTTATGTGTGCATGTATGATGTGCATGGTTATAGATGGTATGCCTGGGTGTGACGACACTCAGAGGTTGTCTATGTGTACTACGATCGGGGATGTTAGTGCGATGTGGTGGGACCCATTACCTTAGGGTGCCCTTATTCTTGTTGTATGCTCCATGTTATTGATTCATGTCATGTTTTAACTCCGTGAATTTCATGTTTTAGCATATGGAATAAATTGGCATTTATTTTGAACATGGCATTATGATATCACTATCTTCATAAATGTTAGATTTTTCATCAGTATTGTTCATTATTTCTTGCATTTATTACATTAATTGTCTATGTACCTACACAAGCGATAGCTTCTTTGAGGCATTGCTTTGTTTTGCAATGCCTTAGATCTCGACGCGATAACGGGAAAGGCAAGGCTGTTGAGAAGCCGTGAGAGCTTGAAGACCATTTTTCTATAGTATTAGGCAGTGATGTGAGTCATTAAACGGGATTATCATTTGGATTTTTATTATGAATTTGCATACTTTATATTTGGATGTGATTTAGATCTTTGGATATATATTGGACATTTATATGGGATGTTATGATGGATAGACCCTGGGCCATATTATTATTGTCTTTTGGACGTTTATTTGATTTAAAATAAAGGCGCCTATTTATTTGACGTTGATTTATATGCGGATCATTTATTGGTGTTTAAATTTCATGTACGCTATTTTGAGAAAGGAAAATTAACACCCGGAGTTTTAAGATAGGTTTAGTAAAATGTTAAATAAATCTTTTCTCATGGGATCCCAAATGTTCTTATTTAAATTGCCATTAATAAAAAAAAAAAAAAAAATTGTCTTAAAAATCCGGGGTGTTACACCTAAACCATAGATAATATTAGAGCCCAACCTTATAACCTGTTACGCATTCTCAGGGTTTGTCAAAGAACTACAAATATTTCTAATGTGTAAGTCCTAAATATATTCTGAAAGTTGATAAATTTTAGGAAAGATAGAGGTTAGCAGCCTATAATATAGGTAATATTAGAAATTTTTTGTGAAATATAGACGTTAGATGCCTATAATATGGGCAACATTTCATAAATACAAATATAATGGATTAGATGGTCACGATTTCAAACAATTTCATATACGATGGATTAAAAAAATTGAAAAGAAAAGGTACAAAAAGATAAATGACAAAATTGTCACATCTCCAATCAGTAGAAAGTGGGTAAAAACTATATTGCTTTAGTGTGTGTCTTTATATATAAGCCATACACCAATAGGTCTTTATATTTGCACCTTTCCGTCTGTATCCTTGGGACCCTTCTCTCAATGTGTAAGCTCTCTACTTCTCCTAAAGGGTTGCTGTGCACTTGCTCATGGGAGAGGCGCCTCAGCCTAACTACTTGACTATATTGGCTCACATTCTATGCTTCTGTATTATCAGTCCTGGTAAGTGTACACGCTAATGGGGAAACTATTTTCATCAGATTAACATATTAGGAAAGGCATAGAGACTAGATATCAGATTTCATGTCCATTGGATGTTTTTAGCCTATGTTTTTTTTTACGTCAAAAGTTATGACCATTTATTGCTGTTAAGTTTTTCAAAAATTTAAAATAACGGGTTAGGAGTGTTCAAATACATTGATTTTCATGAGTTACCTATTTTTGGTATTCTAAATATTATGAACGGCTTAGATTTACAAACGTGCACCTAGCAGGAAAAAAGGGTGTCTACTTATTTTCTCCTCTTAGGCATGTACTCTTACCATTACTGGTATAATTGTGGACACGTTCATGTAATGGCTGTACATGATCATGCATGAAGCTGATCCAATAAAGCAATATGTACGAGCGAGCACGTCAGAGGTATTGTAAAAAAATTATTTTCTAGAACCTGATATATAGATGGTCCATGTTCCCAAGGGTTCACCTTTGTATATGAGCCATGCTGCCCGTTTTAATGGTGAGGCCCATGTTCCCAAACGGGCCAGATTTATCAATGGTGAGGCCCATCTAAAGGTGCGCTGTTTCACAGTACCTAACTTCTCATGAGCCTATTGGCTTGAGACTCGTCTGAGTTCACTTCATTAGAGAGCAAAATAAGTCTAAATACTCGCTTGATAACTCATTGCTCACAGAAAAATAAAAATAATGTTGGGTTAGTGGTGTTCAAGATGAGGTTAACTAACTTGAGATGAGATTTCATTTGAGATAAATTGAACTCGGTTGAGATGACCTAAATTTGCTTCTCAAGGAAAAAAAAAGGCCTAAATTTGACCCTAAACAAAGTGAAATGACTAAAAATATCACTTAATATTGGTTGAGATGAACTGCAGGAAACCACTTACGATAAGTTGGAGGAGATGGTTGATATGACATGTATGGCTTCTTTTCATCTCAAGCAAAAAAAAGGTGTGGCTGAATTTTGGGATGAGAAGAAATGACGAGGAATGAGATGAGATGGAAATGATATGCAGACCACTAGCAATGAGGCGAGATAATGAAATTGTGATTTCTCATCCCATCTTAAGAATCACTAACACTGAGTTGAGTTGAGATGATTTTCATTTCGTCTAATTCTTAAGCCCCACTAACTATGAGATGGTTTTCATCTAATCTCATTTCAAGCACTATTAACAGTGATCTAGGATGAGATGGCTTTTATCTCATCTCAGCTGAAGCTTCACTAACAATGACCTGGCCTATAGCATCTCATCTCAAGCACCGCTAACCCCCTTCATTGGACCCTTGAGACAGAATGTAGCTGCAGCCATCTTCTCTAAATACGCAAATTTTGAAAATAGGTGCGCATTTGAACAACTTTTGAAGAAACTTCTGGCTCTAGGCATTTCGAGTCGCCCACGAGTTGATCCAAATTAAATTAACTCACACTGACTTTCGAGTTGAGTCGAGTCGAATTGTCAAGATCTTGAACTAGGCCTCAATCATAGAAACTTGGGCTCCATAGGCAGGCTTATATGATCCGTTTTATGCTATTATGTTCGATTATTTCACAATCGGATAAATAGGGGGCAGCCCCCGTTTACGAAGCTCCCGCCTATGCGGTTTATATAATCACTACCAATCAGGTCCTTAGTGACTAATCGAATTGTAAACTGAAGATTGTTATAAGCAATAGTAGGGAGCAAGAATCTTTTTATCTTTTCACCTTTTTATATAGTAGATCAGCAAGAGGTACATAGATAATTACTCTTAAAAGTAGAATTGAGACCAAATTCTAAGGTGGCCTGTGCACAAAGCTCGTGCATATGCGGGGTTTAGGAAAGGAGTGCACCATAATGGTCAATAGTACGCAGCTTTACTTTGCATTTTGCAAGAGGCTGTTTTCACCTTTTGAACCCGTAACCTCAAGGTCACACAACGACAACTCTACCTTGCACCAAGGCTCCTTCAATTGTGACCAAATTCTCTTTTGTGAAATTCAAAACCAGTCAATCTGCTAGTCTCATCTTATATAAAGCCCCAAAAATCTCCTACATTAGATAATCCAAACTCTTCAATCGTCACAGATCGTTTCCTTTTCACCTTCCTTACACCCCACATTTGCACCTCATAGACAATTGTTCAACCCTAGCCACTGATCATACAATTAGCCAACACTTAAACAGGCCATGAATCTAAACCTTCTTCGTTGCCTGATCCTAGCGATTATTATTCTACAGAAAAATATTGTGTTACTTCGGACGTTTGTAAAAGATAACAGCAAAATCTTAACAAAACAAAAGGTTATAAGATCATCCAACAGAGAAGATCGACTTCTGTGGAATCGCCTGTCTACCGTGTGGCCAAAACAATGGGCAGTTTGAATCACAAATCATCTGGACCAAGAACTATTTTGAGCAGAAACTAAAAGGACAGCCCCGGTGCACGAAGCTCCCACCTATGTGGGGTTCAGGGAAGGGGCAGACCACAAGGACCCAAAGTACACAGCCTTACCTTGCATTTTGCAAGAGGTTGTTTCCACGCCTTGAATGTGTAACCTCAAGGTAACACAAAGATAACTTTTACTGCTGCGCCAAGGCTTCCTTTCTATTTTGAGCAGAAACTGTAGACCATATAACACCCTCAATTTTCACGGCCATGATTCAATGAGACATGTTTTTTAAGAACAAGGCTGTCATCTGCCCTTTGTAGTAAGAGCAAGCATATGAATCGCTCCTTCACGAACCAAACGTAGCCTTATTTAGCAAACCGAACACCGCCCTCCTATAAACAAACCTTTCTCGCTCTCCATGCCTCTCCAATTGTTCTGCACTGCATCGTCAATCAACAAATTAAGGAGCAGCTGCGGTGAGGGAATCCGAACACCCGACAATGGCCCAAAAGGTTATCGTCCTTGCTCTTATCTTCCTCGGCATTGTCAGCCTGGTCTCTGCCGAGACACCCAGTGCAAGTTCACCCGCAGCAGCCGACGGTGGAGTTGATCTTGCGGACCCAGCTGAGGGCCCGGCAGACCCGAGCAGTGACTCGGGCGAACCAGCTGATGGCCCGGCCAGCAAGTCTTTCTCTCCTTCCGAGTCCACCGGCTTCCCAGCAGAAGAGGTATATGATAGCAAGACGGGTGCAGTTTCCGGTCCATCCGGTAGCAAGAGTGATGCCAATGTCTTGAAGGCCACTGGCCTTGTCGGGGTTGCCGCTGTTGCCGGTATTTTCTTGTATTAATTAAGGAGGTTCTGTTGTTGATCTCATGCTCATGTAATCAATATTCCAGAGTAACAACCTACTTCTCTATATATACGGGGTTCATTACTTTCTAGGAGTTATTGCCAACTTAATTTTGAGGATATTTCGTGATAGGAGCCGACACGATACTCGCCGTCGTCAAGAACTTATCGTTGGCTAATCTTGTTTCTATATTCTTTTTTATTAAGTGTTATAATTTTATTTAGTTTCAAATTTTTTAAATTTTTTTACTATTTCTATTAGCGTTTTTTTAGACTTTTTCCTTGTTTTTTTAGAACTTTCGTCTTGCATCACCTCACTCATTCTAAACAATGCCATTTTGAAAGGTAGATCAATTTTCTAGAACCCAAAACTTAGGTTCCATTTATAATTATATCGTGCAACTGGTTGCATTGATGTTGTATTCGAAGGGTATATCTTTAGAAATGCATTTTGGAATCAGTTTTTTTCCTTTTTCTTTTTAAGTGATTCAAGTTGTTCCTTTGATTTTTTTAAAGAAAATACCAATTTTATTACAAAAAAGGAGCCTTGTTGCAACATTAGAGTTGTTGTTTTGTGACCTTTAGGTCACTTATTTGAGGCATGAAAACAACCTCTTGCAAAAAAAATGTAAAGTAGATCATATAATAGGTTTCAGGGAAAGACATAACTAGATATGTGGAGAGGTAGGAAGAGGTCTACCAATGTAACTAGCCGCTAGAGAACAACAAGGCACGACCTTTCTAACCTAAAAAAATCAACAAAGATTACAAAAACTAATCGAAAATCATAAGCAGTTGGACGAATTCCATCACCCCCTACTCACTCACACCAAGAATTAAGTATCACCAACCATAGCTTGGGCCTTCTGCCTTCGTCCACAAGCTATTCATATAATTCAAACTATGAAAAAAGCAGCCCTAATGCACGAAGCTCTCGCCTATGCAGGGTTCGGGGAAGTGGTGGACCACAAGGGCTTATAGTAGGCAGCCTTACCTTGCATTTTGCAAGAGGCTGATTCCACGCCTATAGTAGACTATGCCAAGAACCAAATCTTTCCTCTATTGCATTACAATAAAAACTTGTTTAACTTCTTGTGATTTTAAAGCAAATTTATTCTTTGTTTTTGGAGAAGGGGAGTCTTGGTGCAAAGGTAAAAGTTGTCGTCATGTGACCTTGAGGTCACGAGTTCAAGGCATGGAATCAGCCTCTTGCAAAATGCAAGGTAAGGCTGCCTACTATAGACCCTCGTGGTCCGCCCCTTCCCTGGACCTTGCATAGGTGGGAGGTTCGTGCGCTGGGGCTACCCTTTATTCTTTGTTTTTGGAGTTTTCTTTTCTGCTCTACCCCATCTTTTACGATTTCAAAAGGATCGAGTAGGTGAGGTGTTTGGCAGTTAGTTTGGATAACCATAATTAAAAAGGGGTAACCCCAATGCACAAAGTTCCCGCATGTGCAGGGTTTGGAGAAGAGGAGGACTACAATGGTCAATAGTATGCAGCCTTATCTTGCATTTTGCAAGAGGCTGTTTCCACGCGATGCCATAGTTCTAAAAATAAATAAAGTGAATAAAGTAAGACCAAATGCATCTCTTAAGACACTTATGATGCAACTTCAATTCAAAACAACTGGTTGGATATAATCTT
The DNA here is from genome assembly GCA_035236585.1 of Warburgia ugandensis. NCBI lineage: Eukaryota > Viridiplantae > Streptophyta > Magnoliopsida > Canellales > Canellaceae > Warburgia > Warburgia ugandensis. The sequence goes on from CP141130.1 coordinate 80,236,412, forward strand.
GTTCAAGGAAAGAGATTGACACGCATAGTGATGAATGGCAATTGATTCAAATTCAACATGTTCTAAGCTCTGCCTCACTGACTTATTAGCCCAAGGAGGGATGTGATGCTTGAAGGGGAGCCTTGGCACAACAGTAAAAGTTGTTGTCATGTGACCTTGAGGTCACAGGTTCAAGGCATGAAATCAGCTTCTTGCAAAATGAAAGATAAGGTTGGCTACTATAGGCCCTTGTAGTCTGCCCCTTCTTTAAACCCGCATAGGCTTAGGGGGGTTTATTTAACTGCACTTGTTTGGCATTTTGTTAGCATATCTCCTGTGACATCTCCGATGATATCTTGTGTGATATCTAAGATATGTGTCATATATTCTGTGATATCTTGGATGATATCTCAGATATGTGATATTTGTTCTGTGATATTTCCAATGATATCTCTAGTGATATTTTTTATGATATCTGAAATATGCCTCATGTATGAAAAACATATGCCTTTTAGATATCACAGTTAAATAAGCTACATTTCTAGCATGTGTCATAATATCAACTAGTACCTTAATATTCATCAATGATCTGGGCCATTCATCTATGCTATAATATTCCTAAGGCCCATGGATTTTATGATACCTTTGTTGTATATGCATTTGTGTGGCACCAAATACTGCAAAATTGTATGGGTAATACCCTCATTTCCTTGTTAAATAACATAATTGAAAGATTTTGAGAAGACTAAAAGGTCTTCACAAGAATTTCATAGTCAATGCAATGTAGCCCTAGCAAGTAAGAATAAGACTGAAAGGTTGACTTATGACTAGCAAAAAAAGTTAAATTGATTGGTAGGAGTGCTTCTTGCAACCATATTATTATCCCTTGGTGAACTTGCAAGATATCAGAAGAGGGTAGTGGATGAATGGTCGAATTGTCCAAAAGTGGGGTTTTATAATTCAAAATTGGGTCAAGCAGATGAATGGGTTAGATCGTCCAAGGCAGTTGGACTCAAAAGTGGGGGACTCCATGGCATTCCTCTTGCTAGATGGCAGGAACAATGCATGACTAAATGTACAAGAGGAGTGCTCACAATTTGGTGATCCATTCCACTCATCTGTTGGACCCCACCTTAGACAGGTCGTGAGGAGAAAATCTCACATATCAAACAATTCTAGCCCTTAGATTCATTATATTATATAGACACCAAGAATGAGGATTTCCAACTTTTTAGTTTGATTTCTGCCAAATGGAGTGATACATCTGGTGGGACCAGCAGCTTGATGAATTATTTTATTAGTAATGGTGTGTCATTTGTGGCACATTCGAGTTCCATTAAGCGGTCCCCATCATCAATGGCAAACAACAAACAAGATCCTAAGATTAGATAATCACAACCGTCCATTAAGCGGTCCACATCATCAATGCCCATTGAGGAATGCAAACCCCCCTAAGGAATGTTGAAAACACCCTCTTCCCTCTCTCTCTCTCTAAAAAATGCAGTTTTTTTTCTCTCTCTACAAGAGGAGCAAAAAATCTCACATATCAAACAATTCTGGCCCTTAGATTCGTTATATTATCATAAACACCAAGAATGAGGATTTCCAACTTTTTAGTTTGATTTCTGCCAAATGGAGTGGTACATCTGGTGGGACCAACATCCTAATGAATTATTTTATTAGTAATGGCGTGTCATTTGTGGCACATTCGAGTTCCATTAAGCAGTCCCCATCATCAATGGCCATGTGGCAAATTTGGACCTTCAATTAAGCAGTCCCCATCATCAATGGCAAACAACAAACAAGATCCTAGGATTAAATAATCTCAACCATCCATTAAGCGGTCCACATCATTAATGCCCATGGAGGAATGCAAACCCCCCTAAGGCTTTTGTGGTAAAAGTACAGTTAGGTCCCACATTTTGAACAATATGAACCGTTCATCTCACCCATCTTTGCCATAGATGGGCAATGTGCTGAAGATCGCATATTTCTGATGATCAATCATTGATTATCTCAGCTATCAAAACGAACTGTAGTAAAATCAGTGAACTCAAAGCATCTCATGAAAAAATCAATAGCAGGATATCTCCATCAGTATGCGACTTTTGAGTCATAACCCAAGATGGTCAAGATGAACGGCAAAATCATAGTTAAAGAGGGCCCCACTTTACTTTTTGTTTATAAAACCATATGTCCCAATAGTCCTAATGGCTTGGGAATTCATTTCCTAAGTGTAGAGGGAAATAAATGACTCCAAAGCAAGACACATGGCAGAATCCTTTGAAAGATATAGTTCATTGCACTGCTATTATAAAACGGTCCACAAACGAAGACCAGAAAGAGACTTCCAAAACCCATGGAATTCAATTCCTCCATCTAGAATAATAAGGAATGTTGAAAACACCCCTCTCTCTCTCTCTCTCTAAAAAGCAATTTATTTTTTTTATTTTTCTCTCTCTACAAGAGGAGCAAATGTCAACATGACAAAAGTTAAATAAAACCGATATCTTAAATATGCCAGAGATAACGCGGTTAAATAAACATGATATCTTAGATATGCTAGAGATAACGAGGTTAAATAAACCTGATATCTCACATATGCCACAGATAATGCGGTTAAATAAGGTGCGCATCTCACATATGCTACAGATAATGCAGTTAAATAAGGTGCACATTTGAGATATGCCGTGATATCTCAAAAACGCTATACATACGCCGTTAAATAAACCCCCCTTAATCTTTTGTCTCCTTCCTTATGAGGGACATTCTTGTTGTTCCATCTTGACTTAGGCCTTTTTTAGAAGAATTTTTGCTTATGTGCCTTTCTCATTTAAGCATTACAGTTTAAAAACCTCGTATTGTTACTTAACATTATTTTAAATGACTCAATTAAGGGCTTCCATCAACTAACCATCAATTAGAAGGGCAAATTAGTTTGAAACAAGACACTGCTAGTTAGAAATCAATAGCCACAATTTAAAATCCAAATCATGACACCACTTACTAAGCCCCATCTTTGGATGATCTGATCCATTTATCTTATTTGACCTACCATATTTACTAGTAATTATAAAAATTCATGCCCATTAGATACTTTTGTGTACTTACTAGTTTTTCTAGTTGGAACATTCAATGGTCGTGATTTAAAATCTAAAATGAAATGCCACCTAGCTAGACCTACCTAGCCTTTGGATGATCAGATCATTCATCTTGTTTGGTACCTACCCTATTTATGATTACCTCTAAAAATACAAGCCCATTGGATGCTTTCACCTACTAGTTTCTCTCTAGTGGAAAATTTCAATGATCATGGTCTAAAAATCCAAAAATAAGATGCGACCAAGGTAGGCCCCATCTTTACATGATCTGATCTATTCATCTTATTTGCCTTATCTAGCAGAAAACAAGAACGGTAAGGTTATCCAAATGAATCGTATTTGTAATGCTTAGTTCCCCCGACATTGTCTGAAAACGCTGAATGAAATGGATTATTGAAAGAAAGAAATAAAACAAGGCCGCGGCCTTATTTTTAAGATGCCTATATTGCAACTGCAATGAGATTGGTCGCATCATATAATTCGGAGAGGAGAGAAGACACTCTAATAACAATGTTTGGGTTTTATCACCACCACTAACCCTTCAAAAAATACAACTTCGGCATGTCTTTTTGAACAATCTAAACCGTTCATCTTAACTATTTTAGCACTATCTTGTTGTAGATCAGCCATGTCCCAAAAATCACATACCTTTAGATGAACCAAAGTTCGTGAATTTGGATGAGCTCATGCTTAGCAAGACCATTTAGATGAGCTGTTTATGTTTATATTATCAAAACAGGGAGACCATCGTGGTGGAGGAGCCACCAAACTCCAAATTAGGGCGTGGCAATAGTGAAAAAAGGGGGCGGGAATATCATTTTCACATAATGAAAGAGGCTTTTAGGGCGGGAGTTCAACTAAAGCTAGGGCTCGAAAACAAAGACTGCTGCCGTCGCTTCTTTCTCCAAGGTTCCGGAACTCGCAAGCCCATTTCTGCCATTTTCCCTTCGATTTACTGTTTTCGATCTCATCTCTCTGTTTTTTGATCTAGCTTTTCGATCTCTGTGTTCTTGTTCAGGCGAAAATGGCGCTGGCCTTCGACGAATTCGGCCGCCCTTACATCATCTTAAAGGAGCAAGAACGGAAAAGCAGACTCAGAGGTTTAGATGCTCAGAAAGCTAACATTTCTGCTGGAAGAGCTATTGCCAGAATCCTTCGGACTTCTCTCGGACCCAAGGGCATGGACAAGATGCTTCAGAGTCCTGACGGCGATGTTACTATCAGTATGTTTCAGTGATGCTTCTCTCCTTTGCCGATTTGCTGTATCGTCATTTCTCTCTGTGCATTATTTCTTGATCGTGATCTGTGAAAGTATGCTGTTTTGTTGCAGTAAATTTGCTGGTCTTTTGCTTTTTCATTTGAAAAGTAGCCAATGGGGATAAGATGGGTGCAAGTGTCAGTTCTAGTGAAGCATTTCACTGCTATCTTTCTATGTTTCCTTGGAAAAGGAGTTTTCATTGTCATCTAGTGTTGTACTTTATATGATGAAAAGAATCTACTGCTTTTCTTTAAAATGTCACTTTTCTGCGTGCATTTGAATCTACAAAAGTGGCGGAAATTTCAGTTTCTTGTTAGTTATTGAGGGAAAATTGGTCCTGTTTTGAGAATAAAGGAAGTTCATGATGTGATGGGAAAAACACTTGAGAGCGTTGAGAAATCCAATGGAAATGTTGGGCTATCAAATTGTCCCCTGGCATATTTTGACGTTTTATTTTATCTTCATTTCCCTCAAGTTGCAGTGCAATTATCTAAAGTTTGTAGGCCATCAAATGTTCTCTGTTCTTTGTCCAGCATGGGCTATTTCTTCATCACGAGGGAAATACGAAGTTTGTAGTGCAGTGCTGCTAATCAAACATGATCTGCAATAGGAAACAAAACTTGGGTCATCTTTTAACATGAAATTGTCATCTCTAGCATCCTTTTTTTTATCATTCTCCAGAATGTATGCTATGATTTAGAGATGTTACAGATTTCTGAAGACGATATATTGCAGAAGTATACACTGGTTAGCTGTTTCTTTGTTTGCATACTAATCACCAGTTGATTTTTGGTGTTGGAAACTTGCTGCTGTTATTGGTCTACTTCTGCATCTGGTACATGAATTGTATTATTGTTTAGATAATTGTTTGCATTAGCTATTATATCTTTCTGTTGGATATCCTTTTGTCTTTTATTGGTGCACTTCCATTAGGACCATTACTGATTTTGTGTGATTGACAGCAAATGATGGGGCAACAATTTTGGAGCAGATGGATGTTGATAATCAAATTGCAAAGCTAATGGTTGAACTATCTCGTAGCCAGGATTATGAAATAGGAGATGGCACCACTGGTGTTGTTGTTATGGCTGGTGCACTTCTTGAGCAGGCTGAGAAACTTCTGGAGCATGGTATTCATCCTATTCGGATTGCAGAGGGCTATGAGATGGCATCTAGAATAGCTGTGGAACACTTGGAACATATATCTCAGAAATTTGAGTTTAGTTTGACAAATATAGAACCATTAGTGCAGACTTGTATGACTACTTTATCTTCAAAAATGTAAGTTCTTCCTCTCCACTGCCTGTCTCATACTATTCCCCCTGATCCTATTCATTCTCTTTGAAGTTGTACTTCTTTTTAATGCTTTTGGCTTGAAAGAAGGTTCTGCAATATTCTAGACTAATATGCACAACAGTTGGCTGCTACTTTCTAAGGCTCTGTTTTTCTGCATGATTATTAAACCAGTGCTCAGATCATTCTGCAGAATCTTACCTTGCTGGCTCTTGCAGTTTTTTTCTGTGTTTCAGTATCTAATTTTTATACTTGGCACCTTTCCCCATATTTTTTCCCTCCAAACTTTTTTCTGTTGTCCGGTGTTGGTGTTTGGCAAAAATCTCCATTGCTATATGATGTATGTAGAATATCCATCTCATTTGTCTCTTTTCAATTCTTTAAGCTATATCCTCATGTGTTATTCATTACTTTTGCTCTTAACATACTTCAAATAAGGAGAATTTGCAAGATAAGTGTAACTGTTCCTTTCATATCAGAAAATTTTCTCTAGAAGTTTCTGTATAACAGTATAAGTGTGAGAGACAGGGAGTGTTAACCTGCGAAGAAATCCACACATTATAACCTTTTGTCCTAGAAGTATTATTCACATTTTCATTTGGAGGAGCAAATGCATATATCAAAACTAAAATCAATCATAGCATAAAACCATAAAATGAATGTTATTCCCACCTCTAACAAGTCTGATTGGAACTGAAAGGAACATCTAAAGGTGGACTTAGATTAATACATTTGCCTGAGAAGGATTTGACATGTTTGTTTATATGATCCACTCAGAACAACTTAACTAGAACTTCTATAAATGCCAAACACTAATACTAAGAAATTATTGTCATTTATTTAGTTTTTGCAAAGTTATGTTTCTCAGAATTGACATTATTTACAGGAACAAAATTGTAATTTGAACTTCTCTTTTTGGCAGAAGTCCTTTTCTTCAATATATTATATTTCCTATTTGCTTTTTCTCTACTGCTGTAACTTCTACTTGTTTAATGATCCAATTAACAAGCTTGGTGACCCAATTTGTTTAAACAAATGATCTACTACATGGCAGATTTGAACTTTCAGTTTTAGGCAGTGTGGTTGCATCACCAAATTTTTTGACCTTTGAGATCATAGCATTCCTGCATGGGATCTTTAGCAGTAAAAGTTCTAAACTCTTAGTGACTCACGGAAACATGAAAGATGTGCACTTGGAGACAACTTTAGCTTGGACTGTGTTAGGTGTAGCACGTTTGTGAACTAACGTGAATAATTGGCGAAGCAATTGCTGTAGTAAATACTGTATTTAATACTGAACAACTGAGCAGTTTAATTTCTGACATTACTCTTGCTTAAAAATATGTTCCTTCACTTTGAAGCATGGTGAATATACATGTTTGTGGTTCTATGCACTTCATGTGAGTATACTTACTGCATCTCTGTGTTGTATTGCAGTGTCAATAGATGCAAACGCACTTTAGCTGAGATTGCTGTCAAAGCAGTTTTGGCTGTTGCAGATTTGGAAAGGAAGGATGTTAATTTAGATTTGATTAAAGTTGAAGGGAAGGTTGGAGGGAAATTGGAAGATACTGAGCTAATATATGGAATTGTTGTTGACAAGGACATGAGCCATCCCCAGATGCCAAAACAAATTGAAAATGCAAAAATTGCTATTTTGACTTGTCCATTTGAGCCCCCCAAACCAAAAACAAAGCACAAGGTTGACATTGACACAGTGGAAAAGTTCCAGACTTTACGTCAACAGGAGAAGAAATACTTTGATGATATGGTTCAGAAATGCAAGGTGTGTGTGCAAATTATCTTGTGAAGGGTAAATACAGTATTGTTGCATGCATAACTTTTTTTATGCATTTTTTCCTTTATTAATGCTTGATTCCTCATTCTTTTCCTTATTACAATTTTTTGGTGAATTTTCTTATCACTAAATTGGGTTAGGTTGTTATGTGTGGATTTTTGAGTACACGGCCAAGTTTGTTAAGCCCTGTCTCACAACTGAGAGGTTGTGGGTTCAACTCTATAGTGTTTGGAGTGTAGCCTAGCTGCTCCATTTCTATAGTTTGACCCTCTATTGCCAGGATAATCATCTTTGAAGGAGAAAGCTCTTTACTATTCATTACTTTTTCCCTAGAATGTTTGCTAAGTGAACTCATTCTTGTCTTTGTCATTTTCTTTGGGAACTTGTAGGATGTTGGTGCAACTTTGGTTATCTGCCAATGGGGTTTTGATGATGAAGCAAATCATCTCTTGATGCACCGGAACTTGCCTGCTGTTCGATGGGTTGGTGGTGTGGAGTTGGAACTTATTGCAATAGCTACAGGTATTTGTCAAAATGTCTCTCCCTCAACATAAAATGAATCTATGAGCTTGGTTATACGACCATGCTATGCATTGATTTACACTCTGCTTGCTTTCTAGGTGGGAGAATTGTTCCAAGATTCCAAGAACTGACACCAGAGAAGTTGGGGAAGGCATGTTGCATACACCTTACTGTTTCCTACTTATTCCTGTGACCTGCTTGAATGTAATATAAAGTATTTTGAGGGAAAAAAATTATCTGGAGTTCCTTATCTAATATCATTGTTCTTCACAAAAGCTTTCTAGCATAGTGGTGCAAGGAGTCTCCCACCTGGCTGACCAGGGTTGAAGGCTGTGCATGTATGTGTGCGTTTGCCATTCAAAAGAAAAAAAAGTTGTTCTTCATTTTATGAAATACTTTACTAATATTTATTTATTTTTTGATATTCAGGAACTATTTCATAATACCTCATTTTATGCAAAAAGTAAAGAGGAATGAAATTCTTTTCAGCATACAACTGGCTGATAAACTTATTTTTTATCTCAAAATCAAAAGCTGTTTGCCCCTGACTAGTTTTAGTTGTTTCTCTTTATAATAAACCACTGCTGTTTGAGGCTTTGTCTTTGATGATTTCTTTATTATTCTTTTCTTTTTTGAGTTACTTACTCTACAGGGAACTAATTTCTCTTATTTTTCTATTTAGGCTGGGTTAGTTAGAGAAAAATCATTTGGAACCACAAAAGACCGCATGCTGTATATTGAACAATGTGCAAATTCAAGAGCTGTTACCGTATTCATTCGTGGGGGTATGTTATATTTTTCTTCTCTTCTGCTTTTTTCTGGGAGATGTGGTCTTCAATGCCTTCAATATATTTTTAGTAAAGATTCTCTTATATTCCAATCATCATCATCAATACCTTATCCCAATTAGAGGCCGGTCAAATGAATCGTGTTCCTCTATTTCCCTCTATTAAGAGTCATGGCTTCATTTAGTCTGAAAGTTTCAAAATCTTTTCTCACCACTTCTATCTACATTCTTTTGGGCCTTCCCCTTGCCCTTTTAGAACCTTTGACTTGGATCACCTTACTCCTTCTAACCGCTGCCATTGTTGGTCTCCGTTAACATGTCTAAACCATTTAATTCTAATCTCTCTCATCTTGTTACCAATTGTTGCTACTCCTAAGTTTCCTTTAATGTTGTCATTTCTAATTCTATCATTTCTTGTCTTGCCACTCATCCATCTCAATGTCCACATTTCGGCGATGTTCATTCTATGTATATGTTATTACTTAACTAGCCAACAATCTGGTCCAAGAGCATGGCCAGACTTACAGTCATCCTATAGAATTTTCCTTTCAATTTGAATGACACATACTAATCACACAAAACTCTAGAGGTGCATCTCCATTTGTTCCAATCAGTTTATCTTCTAGAACAAATGAAAATATATTTTGGCATCAAATTTATCCCTCGTAAAGTGTAATATGAGTCTTTTGGAATGTTTATGTTGATATTGAAATATGCAATGAACTCACTGCTGTGTTTCATTTTTTTTCTGTCAGAAGAGAATCTCCCATAGTTATTAGGAGAAAGAACGTATGGATGTTTGCTTCCTCTAGGGAAGAGTTTGTTCCACCATTAGCTTTAGAATTTTATATCATTGTAATACACGGTGATATCCTATGTGCTTGATGCTTATATCTGTTATCATTTGGATGAGGCACTATAGCTTTTCCTTTTTCTAGTTTAAATGTTATCATGAGAATGACTTACGTTATTTTAGCAGTTGTATTTTTATTATAATAATTCCTGATAGAATAGTCATGTCCAACACTTCATCTTTCTTACATATTGTATTTCCATTACATTCTGAAGGAAAGTAGTCTCTTTATCCTTCTTTTCGAAAATGCTAAAGAAAAAAAAATTGGTCTCATTCCTTAAAGTGAGTAGTTAATAGTTAATATATGCATCAAGTAGCTTCAACATGGTTAGGACAGAATTTCTTAACCAGGTGATGAAAGCAAAAACCAAAAAAAAAAGTTTTAGAATTTTTTTAAGAGAACAACTAGATGGTGGAGAGAAGCTTATTTTCTCATAATAATAATCAACAATATGATGAGCATGTTGGTGTTCTTTTCTATCTGAAAAGAATGGTAGTTAAAACCTGAACCTGCATAAGGTGTATTTTCTCATAGAATAGTCAACCATGCTAAAAAAGTTGCATTGTAGCAATAACTACTTTTTGCTTTCAAAACACTATCATCTGTGTAAGAGCATCCTCAATCTTTGACTGTTCACTTTCTAATTCTGAACACTTCTTGAACAGTTCTACAACAAGTCGTGGTCCTGTAAGAATGAAAGCAAAGCTTAGTATAGGATAATCTAACTGTCTTAAAATTGAGTTTCTGTTGTAAGTGTTTCAGACATAATGTATTCTGCTAGTTCATCTTCGAGCTGAGGACTTCCTGCATAGTTGCAAAAGAAGGAAAGGAGGGCCTGTCTCATGTTAGGTCAGTGATTTGAGGTCACTTGTGGGTTTATTTCTCCTTACAAAAACAACGTTCAACTTTAAAATGGTTAGTTAAAAGAAAAGAAAGGCTAGGAAGAAGTAAGAAACTTTAGAGGCTTCAAATAGTTAGGCCACTTCTTCTTCCTTGAAGATGGTATTTTGTGAGGAAACTAAAATGGCTTACATAAAATAAATAAATGAAGCAGCTACCTATTGGACACATGAAGTCACAAGGGTTTTTGCCTTCTCATTGCTAGGGTTCTTCTTTCATGGAACTTTGGTTCATTAAAATCATGATTTTCTTTGTGAATGCTGCTACTGTGGGTCTGTTTGATTGTCACCTTAGGAAATTTCATATTGGGTAAAAGTTCTTAATGTATGATTTTTTTATTTTTTTTTGGGACCTGAATGTTTGATAGAAGGGGAGCCTTGGCGCAATAGTAAAAGTTGTCGTCATATGACTTTGAGGTCACGGGTTCAAGGCGTGGAAACAGCCTCTTGAAAAAAATGCAAGGTAAGATTGTGTACTATAGGCCCTTGTGGTCTGCCCCTTCCCGGACCCTGCATAGGCGGGAGCTTCATGCATTGGGGCTGTCCTTTTTTTACCCGAATGTTTGATGATATAGTGGAATATCGCATCTATAGGTATTCTTGCAGTTAGATTTCTTGCTATGTCCAATGCTCGTCCCTCGAATTCCTTAGTAAGGTTCTTGAAAGGAGGGATCCTACTAGTACCCTATTCTTTCTTTTCAACACCTGTCTTACCCAGACGCTTCTCGTTTAAACAAAATCCAAGCTTTATGTATGTTTAATACTAGCCATTGCTGCATGAAAGGATCAATGGTTAGCAAGCTGCATTACTAATTGGGCAAGGAAGAAGAAAAAATGAGACGTGGGATGTCACTATCATTTCTATGAACTGCCTCTTATCAGTGTCTATTGGCTAGGAAAAGTTCCATGGTCCCAAATCTGGCGCCTTCTCAACAGTCAACACTTGACAGTCGGCAAGCCCTTGTGATGGATCCTGAATAAAGTTAGTTATTGGTAATGGGACTATAGTTTTGGTTTGTGAGCTCCATTGAGGAGAAACAAGTGTATAGATGCAGGAAATATATGTAGGCATACGCAACAGTTTACAATCATCAGGAACCTACATATATTGTTGGACTTCATTAAAATACATTAAGCCTGTGGTTGAAAAGATGGCATTCACCACAGTTCCAGCAGTACTGCAAACCTGTGTCAAATATATAGCGGGCTGGCGCTCTACTCCAATTGAATCCTATTTTGGCTATTACCTTCTCCATTACTATGTTCTCATACATAAGAATAGCCCCATAAAGCTGGCTTTGGTAGCAAATTCTATTATAGACTTTCTTTTTATCTATCAGTTATTTTGGGTTGTGGCGTCAGTTATGAAGTCGGCTGCATTATTGATTAGTTTGATGTTCATCCTGTCAATTCAAATCACTAAGAACAGACATGTTGGTTTGCTAAGGATGTCACTTTCTTTTGATAAAGATTCTTTATCTTAAAAGTGAAGTTTATGAATTAATGTCAACAGCATCGTGCTTTGTGGTAAAGTTTTTATTTTAAGTTCCATCTTCATATATGTTGAACTTTGGCAAAGAACATAACTCACAATGTTTGAGCAGTTGCATCTAGATTATGTTTGCAAGTGGTGGTCTGATTTAAGGTCATTCCCTTCATTTCAAGGCAATGCACCTACAAAGACAGGTATGTATGCAGATCTCAATCTATTAGTTGTTGATTAAGTAAATCCTTGCGTGCAGGAATAGGTTGTAAAAACTCAGCAAAACCCATTTTCACCTTCACTGGGTTATAGATGATGAATTTTCTTGGGCTTGGAAGGGGAAATATTACCTGTGTTTGGTGACCAGATGCCTAATTATCCTGGGTCTTTGGTATTCAAGTAGCCGTCAGTTGGGTGTCTGAGTGTGATGGGTGCATTTGGTGATCAGATTTGGTATACTCATAGTTACTTTAATTTTTTAGAGGGGGTGTTGCTCCACTATGAAACATTGTGATTGACTAGGCAGTTAGGATAGGATTAGTTCAAAGCCTCTCCATGAGAAGGGTTATTCAATTTCTGACCTTAATTATGTGGACGATATATCCCATTGACTGGATTCTCACTCCATAAATCTAAGGCAATTGTTTTTTGTCTGAAGAATTGCCCAAGTTAAAAATTGATAGATATGTAGCTTCATTGCGGGAATGATAAAGACATTGATACATACGTTATGCTTGTGAAGTCTGTTGTGTGTAATGTTGATTCCAGTCCCTATTTTGGGATTCCTCAAGGCTTTGTGGCAGTCTGTTCAAATCTCTGGGATTTGGTGGTGGAACTTGTTAAAAGAAACTTGGGGGTCATTAGAAGAGATGCTACAGTAAGGAAAAGTAATTGTAACTATGGTCGTGCATTCTGTACTGGGTCTATACAAACTTCCAGCAGTTGGTGAAAAAACGGTCGAGACGCTTCACCAAGTTTTTCTTTGAGAGGAAGGGAAAGGAATGAAATATTTAGGGACCAGAAATGAAGCTTCACTAGGGAAATTCCATTGGATATTTGGTAAGGGTATTTGTGATTAAAGAATTTCTATGACATGATGAGAGCAGCTTCAGTAGGAACCACTCACGAAGTGAATCACCTATTGGCTGACTTTTCGAATAAGAATACTGCTGAGTGATGAGACAGGAATACTTCAAAAATTTTAGAGATATTGTGCTGAGTTTGCTCAAATTCCAGCAAAGCAAAAGTTGGGCTGACTTCTAGATCCAATATTTGAGTTTTTAAACACTTCTGCCTAGCACACTTTAGCTAGAAGGTTTATGCTTTCATTTATAGTCAGAGTTTATGCTAGGCTTTTGGCACCTACTTGTCTTCTAGTTGTATTGTTTACGTTGGTGTAGCAAAAAGTGGAAAGCGGACAAAGAGTGGCCATGTGCAAGAGTCAACCTGGCTTGCCTTCCCCTGGAATACTTGGGTAACTTAGTCCAAGTCATGTTGGTTGCAGTGAATTTGATGGTGCAAAAGTTGGAAGCATACAAGCAATTGTGCAACAGTCAACTGGATGGCGTTATGCTTTGACTCTGTAAGTTTGGTCAATGTTGTAAATATTGCATCCTAGTGGTTTTTGTTTTCTGCCCAAATACCGGTATGATATACCATGGTTTTTCGTGTTGGTTGATATCTTGACTGAATTGTAAAATATCACCGTATTGTAAATATCACGCTATATTTACGAAATTTTGAAAAGTTTAAAAGGTGTTTTTTCCCAAAAATGATGAGAAGCCTGAAATTAGTAAGCCATCAATGGGAGAGTTAAAATTGATATTTGTAGGGTTTTTCTACTTCAATTGCAAACCCTTTTTGTAAAGGTGGAAAATGTTTATGCAAAAAGAAAAGAAGGAAAAAGTTGATTGAAATCCTTCCATAGAAAACTCGATTCAGTCGAAGAAAAAATCATGGTATTACATTCTTCTTCTTCTTCCAAAACCCCGAAACTCTTTTCTTAATTACCAATGAACCAGATCCACTTCTTCTCTCACTTTTCATCATCTTTTTCTGAAACTTAGAAGACCTCTTCTTTGCTTTCGGTGAACCAGAACCACTTCTTCTCATCCTCTTCTTCTCTTCTTGCACCAAAAGTGAGAAATCCTCTTCTTTGTTATCGGTATACTAGACCCACTTCTTCTCTCTCTTCTTCTTCTTCCAAAACTCAGAGACTCTCTTCTTTATTGGTGAACCAACTGCACTTCTTTTCGTCTTTACTATTTTTATTTTACCTTAGCATGATGCACATACTTACCCAGAGAATCCAAGCGGGTTGGAACAAATGGAGATGTGCATCGGGGGTTTTATGTGATCGGCGGGTGCCACTTAAACTAAAGGGAAAATTCTATAGGATGGCTATAAGGCCGGCCATGCTCTATGGATCAGAGTGTTGGGCAGTTAAGGAACATCATACTCATAGGCTGAGTGTTGCAGAAATGAGGATGTTAAGACGGATGAGTGGTAAGACAAGAAAGGATAGAATTAGAAATGAAAATATTAGAAGAAATTTAGGGATAGCACCAATAGGTAACAAGATGAGGGAGATTAGACTTAGATGGTTTGGACATGTTCAAAGGAGGCCAACAATGGCACCAGTTAGAAGGAGTGAGGCAATACAAGTTGAAGGTTCTAAAAGGGCAAGGGGAAGGCCCAAAAGAACGTGGATAGAAGTGGTGAGGAAAGATTTAAAAACTTTGGGACTAAATGAAGCCATGGTATTTAATAGAGTGGAATGGAGGAATAAGATTCATGTGGCCGACCCCTAATTGGGATAAGGTCTTGATGATGATGATGATGATGAGTATGATGCACATACCTAAGTTTAATGAACAGAACAAATGAATGCACCCCTTTTCTTTATACCAACAGCCGCAGTTGTGAAAAAACACCCATCTTTCTTAATAGTTAATACTAAAAGTCTAACAGTCCTCTATTTTTATGCTAGCAGTCCTTGGTTTTGATATTAACAACTCTCTGCATATTATTCCTAAGAGATAAAAAAAAAAAAAACTAATAATAAAAAATACCAAATTTTTTTAATAAAGTTTATTCCTTTCTAATTTTCTTGTTTTTAAAAATTTTAAAATTCTATACAAAAAAGTAATATTGAAGTTGAAATTGAAATTTCTAGACCTGAACCGGTACAATATTGACAACGTTGGTTTTGCTACACTGCTGAGACAGTGAGATAGGCTACGCTTGCCTTGTATGATGTTTATTGAAATTTGTTGCTTAGCTTGAATAGTTCAAATGGGTTTCTTGTCAGTGTAATGTCCACGACTACTTTAATGTCAAGTTTGAATGCGATAAACAACCCCATCATGGACAAACAAAGATAATATTACTTATAGTGCTAGCATTTTGCATTTGCTAAATTTGGCTAATACCACTTAGAAGAGTAACCCTTCTGATATAGTTGGTGTTGGCAATTTTGGTTGCCTTTCCATTTCATGTTTGTAATAAAAAGAGTGAATGAGAGTCTACAACCTCAGTTTGAAGCACTGAAGGAGGACTCTGTCTTCAGCTGATATTGACTTAATCTTTTTCCTCTTTTTGCTGCTGATAACACTAATAGTCATCAGGGCTGAGACCGATTTGAAGCCATAATTTTTTTTGTCTAAATCTGGATCTGAATTCAAGATTTTAGCATCAACTCCTAACCTAATTACCTTTACTAATAAGGCGTACCAGCAAAACTTTCATTTTTATCATTGTGAGATTCTTGTTATTTCTGTCTGGTCTGTGAGGTTAAAGAGTAGTGCTGTGAACCCTTTGGCGTATTTCAATCACAACGGCTACTTTTTATCGCATGCCATTGCAACTACATTTTTTTTGTTTTGTTTGGGCTGCTGAGGATATGAAAAAATATTTGCTTTCGAACAGTTGTGGAGTTTGTCATGGGCATGCATCTTGGTTAGTATATGCATCTTTCAATAAATCTTTACATTTTTTGGTGAAACCGCTGCTATAGCTAGGAATTTAGAAGTGCTTTCTGCAAAGACTGTTAACATCTGGTAGAAGAAGGTATATTCTAACTTAGAACACAGTGGGGAGCCAAAGTGATGAGTGACAGCTACAATCTTCTGGTTTCAAATATTTAGGTAACAAAATGATCATAGAGGAAACAAAACGCAGCGTCCATGATGCCTTATGTGTTGCAAGAAATCTGATCCGCAATAATTCTATTGTGTATGGTGGTGGTTCGGCTGAAATGTCTTGCTCAATTGCTGTGGAAGCAGCTGCTGATAGACACCCTGGTGTTGAGCAGGTACAAAAATTACTGTTACTTGAATATCCCTTCAATCACCAACTAAACATCGCCTAACAGATTTGCATTCCTGTTACAGTATGCTATCAGGGCCTTTGCTGATGCTCTGGATTCTGTCCCTATTGCTCTGGCTGAAAACAGTGGTCTGCAGCCGATTGACACGCTTACTGCAGTCAAAGCTCAGCAAATCAAGGTATACTTGTTAGACTTCTAATCTATGTTATTAATACATTTCAAAAATATTGTGAGGCAGGATATACAAGGTTTATGCGCCATTTGCATTGAAAGGAACTCAAAGGCATTCCTTCCATAAAATTGCTGGGACTGCTTCTAAGCATTGGCTGATGCATGCAGGAGCATAGTTACAAGTCCACGACTACCCAAATTAACCTTTTTGAACAAGTCTGGATTTTTGGAATGCCCCATTAAAATTTTTTGAACTCCAAATAATTGCATGATTCTCATGTTTCCCTCAAAATCTGCAAATATTATTCATAAATCTAGTTACAAAACCAGATTAGTCAAAATACACCTAACCTGCTCTTTGCCAATATGTTCTCTAAATATTTCCAAAATTTTTAGGCATTTGCCTTGCTCCAATCCAAACTTTGTAATGTGTGCAGGAAAACAATCCATATTGTGGGATTGATTGCAATGATGTGGGGACCAATGACATGCGGGAGCAAAATGTCTTTGAAACCTTGATCGGAAAGCAGCAGCAGATCTTGCTAGCAACACAGGTTGTCAAGATGATCTTGAAAATTGATGATGTAATCAGCTCTTCTGATTATTGATCTGCCTAGGTAACGGCTTTGGTCTCAAGATTGTGTTTTAGAAGCAATCGGTAGTTGTGTTCATACAGCTTCATTCATGTTGGATGAGGAAACGTTTTTGCTTGTTGCTTTGTGGACGGGTAAATTCGGTAAACGTAATTTTGTAGTGGCAATTGTATCCAGTTATGAACAGAAGCTCGCCCCGTGGCTTCTTCCATACAGCATACACCTTTTTTACGAGTGTTATATTACGTCCTGGTTCTATAAAATGAATGTATGATTTTATTAGTAGGTTGTTTGGTAGTTTTTGCAGAGTTGTCTTACTGGAGATGATCACATATTTGCTTAGTTTACAAGCTATTTTGATCCGTATGACAGGTATTATGCCTTTTTTGCTTTGATATTCACTTTTTAGAAAATACTATTAACAGGTGACGGAATGCAGCCATTTTTGAGAAAAATGGTGCTACGTTTTCCTTTTCATATTCCATCTCCTGTTTGGAGCTTCCACAAGCAACTGTGCATATGAAACCCCAGGATCTACTTGCAGTGGGGTTCTCTCGTTCCGTTCCAGAAGTTCTACCCAATTGGCTGATTCTGAAGTTGTAGATATAATGTGAGGATATAAACAATGCCAGTGCGATAGACTGCGGGTTGGATGCTGGCATTTCCACTTTCACCTTTTCGCTTACCTTAAGCCAGAAAAAGAGCAGCCCCGGTGCACGTCCCGCCTATGCGGGGTCTGGGGAAGGAGTGGGCCGCTGACCTTGTAAAGATGCACGAGGTGATTTTTCACGCCTTAGACCTGTGACTTCGAGGTCACATAAAGATAACTTCATCGGTGTGTCAGGGCTCTCACTTAAGGCTTAACTGGTTAAGAGACTAGTCTATATGCGATGATCCCAAATAAAATAGGTGGAGAAACAAGAGAAACTGTGAGCAAAACACTAATCCTATTTTATAAGAATATAATGTAGGTTAATATTGTATATGTAGAAAGAATGAACTACTCTGAAGGATAAATTAGGAAAGAAATAGGTGAGTAATTGGCACTGGCCTTCATGCATTCTTAGAAACGGAGTTGGAGCATTCTGACCAATGGTTCTTTCCAATGGACGATGGATGGACAGGTGTTAAATATGAATATTTGGCTTTTCTGTTAGTGATAATCGAGGGCTTTTCAGTCCATTTGTGAATGATCAGCTGGACAATAGGATAATGATTCTGATGAAAATTTGGGTGAGAAAAATGCCTTCTATAAGTCCACTTGCTTTGGTTTTCTGTACTTTCTTCAGTTCTTCTGTTCCGCAGTGACGTATAATTCATCTTCTCCATCTTTAACCTTACATATTATTGGTTCTATGTAATAACCACAAGGAGTATTGTTCTCTCCTTGGCAATAAAACTCAACTTTTCCCAAAAAAAAAGGTCATTAGCTTAATGTACAATAGATTTTGAGGAATGCTCCAGTGGCACTCAACCTCACAGGAAACTATCACGAGACACCCCAGTACTAAGTATGGGGCCACCTATGGTTCAGCCATCCCGTTCATCTGACTTACTGGACGTTCGAAGTCTTGTAGCCCAAAATTATTCTGCTGGGACAATTCTAGCATCCAAGAAAGCGTTTTTTTTTTCTTTCTGTTGGTTATTTTGGTCCTTTGCTTTTATAGAGCTTCTTATTCTCTATATCCAATGATCAAAGACGGATTTTTCCGGATGCTCGAATTATCCAATGGCTGTGACCTTTAGGCCAGTAGAAGTTCAAAGTTGGATAAGTCATATGAAAGGGCGGGATCAACCACAGGGGGCTCCATTAAATAGAAGTGGGTGCCTCGAAAGCTCCAGGTTCAAAGAGGATTTGTCTTCCAAAGCGAACTAGGGAACAGCTTCCATACAACATTAATTTAGTGCCTGGGTTCACAGAGACATGAACTTATATTATAAATTCCGGTTTGACATGAACGGTCCAGATCATCAGACAATTCCTGCCACCTGTAACGTGGTTAGCTACCATAACTTTCATGTCCAGTCCTCCACTAACTCTCCTCCTTTATAGCTGCTCATTTATAGCTGGGGCGGCACAAATACAAGTAGGGGGTCAGTCTTTTCAATGATAAAAAATGAGCCATGCAACACAGTTCAACTACATTGGATGTCTCCACCAAATTCCCAATTAATGCCCTTCAATAAAAGGTTAGACAATGAAGAAGCCGACATCACATCTATTGGATAATTCCAATATCAAAAAATGCTGGCCGTTTGATACTTGCTTATACAAAGTCCCATATACATCCGACGCTTGAGAAAAGCTGGATCAACTACACATGGGATCATAGTTTAAGAACTCGAGAACTCGACTTCACTCAAAAGGCAGACCCGTCAAGTTAACTCGACCTGCAGGTAAATTGAAAATACTGGAGTGAGATATTTGAAAAGAAAAATGTTTATAATTATATATGTAATTTTCCGACTTTATATGTAGAATTAGTCTTTAGGCTACAGTTGGTTAATGTAGAATTATTACCATTCATTTGAAAGATCCAAATTAAAAGCTTAAAAGGGCAGTCCTTGTGAACTAAGCTCCCACGTATGCGGGGTCCGTGGAAGGATGGACGATAAAGGTCAATAGCATGTAGTCTTGCCTTACATTTTGCAAGAGTCAGTTTTCATGCCTTGAACCCGTGACCTCAAGGTAAAACGACAACAATTTTACCATTGCTCCAAGTCTCCTCTTCTATCCAAATTAAAGGCTTAGAACTGTTAAATGGTTGGTGTACCACTCATTCATGACAACATTAGGGATGACAAAATTTGACACAACACGATAACACAACTCGAACTCGATATGGATTTAGCAGGTTAGGGTCGAGTCCTATTGTGTTTGTGTCATTTTTGGGTCAAAATGATACCCCAAAAATCGTGTCGTGTTAGGGTTAATTAATGTTGACTCATCAAAGCTACATGCTGTTAACCAATCGGATTGAAAATACAGGACATTTCATCAGAAACCGTCCTATATTATTATAGTAATATAGTACGGTTCTTCAGAAACCATTCTATATTAGTTATTTTACATTTATTTAATTATGTTACACGAGTCGTGTCATGTCAATTTGTTTAATAATTGTGTTGTGTTCAAGTCACGTGTTCTTGACACGATTATTAAGCGAGTTGTGTTCGTGTCGATCCATATATTATAATGGGTTAGTCTCGACACAACACAACACGACACGAACATGACTCACCAACCTGAATTGCCATGCCTACGCAGCATAGCCAACTCGAGATCTCAAGCAAATTGAGAACTAGTAACTAGAAGATTCCAGTGAGTCCGAGGTTTCACAAGTAGCCTATTATTGATTGATTTTGGTGCCAACAAGGGTGGCCAACTTGTCAGGTCTTTGTTCTGAGCCACAAACAAACTGCCACAATAAGGTGCTTTATTATACAACGGCTATACTTTCTCAATATATATGTACTTTGTACAATATTCTTGTACGTACTTGGCCTAGCAAATGAATGGAGTGCAAATCTATTTCTGTGGTTCCCCTCTACTCAGCAGAAATTCAAGATGGACATCATTTAATGGAGGCTACTTCTTCAGTTGTTTCTTCTCTCATTCCGCAGACACTGTCCGTGGCTATTATGTGGCCTCCATTGCAAACAAAAACATGCAAAACCAAGTACTTATCTAAAACAGTAGCCCCGTGCATAAAGTTTTTGCATTTGCAGGGGTCCGGGAAAGAGGCGTCTTATCTTCTCTTTTGTAAGAGGCTGTTTTTATGCCGCGAAATCATAACTTCAATGTCACATTACGACAATTCCATTGTCGCATTCAAGTTCCGTTTCAAGGAAGGACAACGTACCATGATACTTTCTGTTTCGTAGCCCTGCTTTAGTCTCTGGTTTGATGGTTGTATGCTGTGACTCCCCTTCAAAACCAAGTACTTAAACTGCTGAACCTCTATTTTGATCCGGTTCTAGGTGTAAAAGCAAAGAAGATCATATACTGTGGACATGCATGACAGTGGGATGGGCCAAGTTCTCATGCATGCACATGGCCTAGTCATCTTCTTCAATGTGGATACATCCATCTGTCTTAGTCTCGTATCTGCTTCGAGGAGGTGCGAACCAACCCTTGTGCACATGGTGGGACATGGCATACATCAACTCTGTCGCAGACGCTTCTGCATTTGTTCTTGCTTGCGTGTTATTAAGACGGGAATTATTTCTGTTTATTGGTAATACACTGGATATCTGTGTATCAGAGGCTTTTGAGGTCACTGTTCAAGGTAAGACTGCATGGTCCCTGTGGTCCGCCTCTTTCCTAAATTACGCATAGGTGGGAGAGCTGCCCTTTTTGGGGTTTTTCTCTCCAATCTTAGGTTCGGATTAAGGGAGGTGATATGATTGATGCCCATATGTTCAAGGAAGAGCTGGTGGAGCCCAGTTTGTCTTGTGATCAAAACCGTTGAACATGTCAGTCTTGCTATGAATGGAAAACCCATCTGGTTCAAGCCTTTGATTGATGAATGCAAATGAAGAAAATTTCTTCGATATTTCTGAAGTATCTTTTCTCTTTTTGGTACACGCAAAGAATTACAAAGCAAATTACTCTCACACTCTTTCACTCACATGTTAATTACTATCATGAATAAAATCTCCAATTAAAGGGCAAAGTCTCGACTCAAATCTACAACTAAATTTATTTAACCAACGGCACCAGACATTTGTTAATATCAAACTTAAAATAAATAAAAAAAAGAAATACACTTGACATTTATTGGCTGTAAACCTTTTACTTAAGGTCCAAAAACTAGACAGTAAAAGTTGTCGTCATGTGACCTTAAGGTTACGGGTTCAAGGCGTGGAATCAGCCTCTTGCAAAAATGTAAGGTAAGACTGCCTACTTTAGGTCATTGTGGGCCACCCATTCCCCGGACCCTGCACAGGCAGGAGCTTCGTGCACTAGGGCTGACCTTTAAACTAGACAGTTTATGTTCTTAGACCGAATGAGTTTGGTGAATTGGTAATCATTTTAGGTTATCAGTGATTAATGATTCAGATCACTAAATAAATGGGCCCCAATTCAATTTATGACCACCTAGTGGTCTTTTCTGTTTAGTAGATATTGTTAAGAAACTTTTCTCAAAATAGCCCAAAAAATACTAAAACAAGAACTAAATTGGGAGATGCTTCTCATCCCTATTGGAAATAGAAAGTGCTTCTTTTTGCACTCCATAAATATGGAAGAATACGTTGCCAAAAGTAGAAGGGGAGCCTTGGCGTAACAGTAAAAGTTGCCATCATGTTACCTTGAGGTCACGGGTTCAAGACGTGAAATCAGCCTCTTGCAAAAATGCAAGATAAGGCTGCCTACTTTAAGCTATTGTGGCCCGCCCCTTCCCCAAACCCTGCATAGGTGAGAGTTTTGTGCACTGGGGCTGCTCTTTACATTGCCAAAAGCAGCCTAAGAAGGCAATTAACAAGAATGAGAACTGAGACAAAGTTGTTTGAAATAAAAACACATTAAAACTCTTGGTTTCTATACTTTTAGGAAGTGGTATAAGCATCTTTATTCTTTTATTTTTATTTTTTGTAAGCCCAGAATTCAAAGTAAATTACTCACACACACAATAAAAAAGGGCACTCCCGGTGCACGAAGTTCCCACCTATGCGGGGTCTAGGGAAAGGGCGGATTACAAGGGCCTAAAGTACACAGCCTTACCTTGCATTTTGTAAGAGGCTGTTTCCACGCCTTGAACCCTTGACCTCAAGGTCACACGACGCCAACTTTTACCGTTGCACCAAAGCTCCCCTTCTAATCTGACATGTATTGCTGTTGCAAAATATAGTGACGGCACATGAGCAAGCAATGAACTGTTTGCTGTTGAACCAATAGCAGAGAGCAATTAGTGGCTCTAAGAATTTTGCAAATTTGCTTAATCCAAGTAGACCAAAACACCACCACAAAATAGAAAGCCTTCTCTCATTGGCACACATATCAGAACTCCAGTAAAGCTACAAGCTTTGCAAGAACCTGGGGGATGAAAAGAACCTAGCCTAGTGAAAGGTGCCTCATTCCCCAGTTAAGTTGCAGGTTCAAGTCTGCTCACCAAATTTCAAAAGAACCCACGCCCCACACATCTGAATGCATTGATTTCTCCTGGTTTGGCTAATTTCCTTACGCCAACGTCATGAACAAGTGCTGTAGGGTGGCACTGAATGTGTACTCTACTGGGGTAGTTTCGGGGACTTTCGCAGTTAGTTTTGATTGAGGAGGAATGTTGCTGTCGAACAGGATAACCCACCAACCGATGTGCAACTGTCCACTTTAGTTTGGTTGGCCTCACAGACCACTGATCCACAGCAGTAACATCCAACAAAATGAGTTTTAATTCCTTGAATATAAACCGTTTGCTTATGCATATGTAGGGTTTTGGGAAGGGGCGGACGACAAGGGTCAATTAGTATGCAGCCTTATCTTGCATTTTGTAAGAGGCTGTTTTCACGCCTTGAACCCCTGACCTTAAGGTCACATGATAACAACTCTACTATTGCGCCAAGGCTCTCCTTCTAGTATCTAGCAATATCAAAACACCATTTATTGGATACCAGTGGTGCTGTTTTTGCATGGATTTTGCACCAGTCGATATCCAAAGATAAGTTTGTTAGAAGTTCTACAGAGAGTTGCTTGTTTAGAAATTTCCTCTCCTACTAAGAACTCTGAGCCTATTACTACAACATTCGCTCCTTCCACCTTGAAATTTTTGGTGGTGATAACATTAGGACATAATAGACCACCACAAATTTGGATTTCGTAGGACCACATTGAAATTTATAATCCTCATTTTCGGAATTTCGCTGTAGTCAATATAATTCTTTCACTTTGAAATATAGTGTAATAGAAACTTGATAACATAAAAGACCACTGAAGTTTGTTGGATTATAATCAGTTACAATCAGCACTTCGGCAAGTTGCACCTTCTCTAGAATTTTGAGGGTCCAGTCATGAAAACACAAACCGGGTTCAGGAAGAAGAGTTAGAAGAACATGCTCAAGAGACATCTATTTTGCCTCTACTCGATCTTCCTAGATGGGGGTGGTGAAATTAAGATTGACGTTCAGCAGTTTGAAGAGTTTACTGAAGGATTAGATGGTGAAGACTTTCTTGATTGGGTAAGGCTGAAGACTGTATGCTATCTAAGAGGTTTATGATAAGTTGAATAATTTAGCTCATGAAAGATATGCACCCCACATCAAAAACTCAACAAAATGCAGCGAGCCATGTGTGCAAATTATGGACCCAGCCCAAACCGATTGAAGCGGCGCAATTTGATGCCATGGTTGTTGGCAGTCCCCTTAGTAGGTCCTTTGCCAAATCATAGCCCATAAGTGAAATAGTGGGTGAATTTGGATTCCATTAGTACTTCAAGGTAAGGCAATTAGAAGAAAATCTCGAAAAAATGTAATTGAATGGTTTAAGTGTGTATTACCACTGCATCAGAATGTGAATTCGATTTTCACTGCAAAGCAACAATGGGGCAGTATCATGGGATCGATATAACTTGAAGGATCATCCTTGCAATGGGATGAACTTGTGTCCCTGTTACACTAGCCGCATATCAGCTGCACTCAAGATGCGGGATTTCTGTTTTATCAGATCTTTTGCTTTGATGGAAGCTTTTAGACCTTGTGAAAAGAATTCTAAGCCTTCACGCAAGCAAGTGTGAGAGAAGCAAGCAAAGTAGAAGCTTTGTCAAAAGCAAGATGTAGCTACTTTGGATAGATGTAAATGCTAGACCAAAAGAAAAAAATGGTCAGTACAGAAGATTCAGTGCATAACACATATGGATTAACAAACCATTGACGAGGGTTATGATAAGAAGGGGAGCCTTGGCACAGCGGTAAAGTTGTCATCATGTGACCTTGAGGTCACATCCTCTTGCAAAAATGCAAGGTAAGGCTATGTAATATAGATCCTTGTGGTTTGTCCCTTCTCCCGATCCTGCATACACAGGAACTTTGTCCACCTAGACTGCTTTTTTTGAAGAGGGTTATGATGGTTGGTGGTGTTTAAGTGCAGTGCATGCCTCGAATCATGGCAGACAGAGGCTTGTGCGAAGCGCCTCAATCAGGAGATCAAAAGGGTATTTGTACGGGGTTCAAAGTCCAAATCCTAACCAGAAATTGGTCATGGTCTGTTAGGTTTTTCAAAGCTGCAGTTGGGATTTTAGTCCACAAAACTTGCCTGCATTAATAGGATAAAACCCCATATGCTCTCTCTCCATTTGTGTCAAATCCCATCTACCCTGCTATACAAGCAAGTGAGAGGAAGACCAAGTCATTTGGGAGATATGGAGGTTGGACAGTGGTAGCTTTTCTAATCAGAGAGGAGGATTAAAAAAATGGCATGACTTATAACATCTTATGGGCATGCACGTCATATTAATCATCTAATCAGCTCTTAATTTACTTTATCTTTGGCAAATCTGCTTTTACTTATTCTAATGAGTGGTTAGTAATCGTATATGATGTCTGAGCGTGTAAATTGGTGCAAGGATTGGGCAGTGAAAGTGTATGTTTGGCCCACTGCTCATCTTTGGGGCACATCTTAGATCGTCCATTCAGCAAGCTCTTTCCATTGGATGATCCCAAGTCCCAATCACAAGGATGGACCATCTACATAAAGATGGATGGAACATAAGGTTTGAAAGTAATGATTGTTAAGTCTTAACTAGTTATAAAGCAGAGATCATGTCTGGAAGAAGATCTTTGGGGTAGTGCTGATCTAGGATGCAGCCCCAGAAATGAAGAGTTTGGATTATCATAATATGGGGACCCGCATGATTGCTTGTCTTCATACAGACGCCAAGGTTCCTCTCTTTATATGATGGAAGCCCACTTTTTGCTTTGAACGATTGTAGGCCACTTCTTAATGATCCCAACTGTTTATCAACAGTCAGTAACACAAAAGCCTCCTACAAATCAACCCCATCTACAGGAAAGCTCAAACAAAATAAATGCTTTGGATTACGGAACAACTGGACCCCAGTTGTATATACATATATATTTGGCAAATGGCCCCACCTGTATTTTAGTTACTCTTAACATTTTCTCTTGCAAGTATATATGCACGTACATGTACAACAATCCACCTTTAAAAGTTGGAGCAGCCTTCTCAAAGAGGCTTCCCCATGTCATTTTATGTAATATTGACTTTCCTTTGTTTGAAGGGGTGGGAGTCTTGGTGTAACGGTGAGTTCTTATCGTGTGACCTTGAGGTCACATATTCAAGGCGTAAAAACAGTCTCTTGCAAAATGCAAAAGTAAAACTACATACTATTAACCCATGTGATACACAGAAACTTCGTGCACCAGGCCCTTCTATTGACTTTCCTTTGTTGGTTTACAGTCGTCAAATTAGCTGGTGAAGACTTCCTGTGGAGTCCAAAAAGTGCAAGGAGTGCCATCATTATCAATACTAGACATTTCTCAGTTCATTTTCTTATTCCCTTTTCCTGCATTTCTCTTAGAGAGAGAGAGAGAGAGATGTATGTATCTAAACAATGAGACGACTGATCTCAAGAATAGCCTTGATGGATATAACCTCTTACATGGAGAATCCATTCTATCAACACTTCTGCACTTGTTGCACCCACCAAACCTGGACCCAACTTGAGCCCAAGTCCTTGCAGCAACAACAGGCCGAGGTTGGAATCATGACAAAATAGAAAAAGAAAAAGAAAATTCAAAATAGAAATCATAATAATGCTATTCTTGTAATACATAAGATTTCATCCCATTTGTTTCCAGTTGCTAATTTCTTTCTTCCAGTCCTTTAATCCGCTCTTATTCCTACTTAGTTATGCACTTAGCAGTGGGAGCCTTTCTTGCACGAAAGTGCACCAGCTGCCACCGTAATCGGGCCAACTAGGGAAGAAGGCCGAGCTCCCAAGCTCGAAGCCTTAGCGTAGCTCGAAGACGCTCCGGCACCGGACGGTGTGAAGAAGGCACCATTCAACATCAAGTCTCCTTCGGATCTCCAGTTCCAGCTCTTCCATTCACTTTCCGATGCCTCCTCACGTTTTGTCACCTATAATTAATATGATCAAAGCACAATTAGTACAAATTCCAATTCATGTTTCAACAAGAACTAAATAGCAATTGTCGGCACAAGAGCCAACTGAGCTCCATTCCACTAAGTACTTGAATGACTCGGCCGATTCACAGGGCTCGTAAATATTGTTGGTAACTTTGTAGGGAAGACTTCGACCTCCAATCGTGGAAAGAATCTATTCAACTCGGCATAATTTGGTACTTACACACACATATATAGGAGTGTGTTAATTTTAGCCATTTCGTACAGGTGCAAGGATGAGGTAACATTTGATTGGTTAGAAAAAAGTAGAAATAGAAAACATCTGCAACTGCTTGCTGAAATTTGAAATCGGCTAAAAAAGCAGCTGTGGATAAAAGGAGTAAGTCTAGCATTGACTCGAGGAGATCTTCAATGGTGGTAGGTTGAGAGCCCTAATAATTCAACATCAAACTGTTGCTTTTGCCTTTCTAAAAGGGTTTTACCGCAATCAATGGTGCAACTACTAGACCATTTGTGTGGCATATCCATGGCAGACTGGACAAGCCAGTGGACCCAACAGTCGGATCGTGGTTCAGTGGTGAGAATTGAACTATATGCAGATGATCAAGTACATGTTACAAAATGTAGTAGAGTAGAAGAAAAATGTTACCTCTTTGCTGAATCTTTCATTGGGTGCAAGAAATCTATTCCCCTGACTGTTGATGGTGGGGCTTGCACTCCCACCAATTGCATACATCTCCCAGTGGGTGTAGTCATTGTTCACTACATGGAAGTACCCATGTCTACATCTGCCAATTGAGAAGAACAAAAGCATTAGAATCAAAGTCATATCTCCACTTTTGAGAGAGAGGAGTAGAAATTGCAGTGACTCACCTAGGCATTCTCTGAACAAGGCCTTCACCAAAGTGGTTGAAAGCAATGGTGACCTGCATGTTCTTGTCTTGAGTATAAGAATCACTGTGACCCAAGAGCATGACCTTGTTATGATGGGTCATGAAGTTGTTGGAGATGGTAATGGCTGTTGATCCATGGATGGCATCAACGAGTCCGTCATTGCAGCTGGAGAGGCTGTTGTGGTCTACCCATATATGGCTGCCACCAAAGATGGAAACCCCATCCCCATCCGAAACAGTCCTCCATCCATAATGCCCAGGCGAGTCCCTCACATCTGCATTGCCACCTTGCTTGCAGTCATGTATGTGGAGTCCATGTATGATGATGTTAGTAACATACTGAATGGTAATGCAAGGCCCATTGGCTATGTGAACGCTCGCTCCCCGCCCGTCAAGCGTCTTATAGGAGTTCATGATCAGCTCCTCCTTCAGTTGTATGACCATATCGCGGGCGAAAATGATCCACAGCGGTTCGGATTGGATTACGGCGTAGCGGAGGGTCCCCGGCTTCGGGTTCACCGGATCATCGTCTCCGCTATCGGTTACGACGTAGATCCGACCACCCTTTCCCCCTAGCGCGTTCTTCCCGAACCCGATCGCACAATCTGCCAGACGTTGACGGTTCCTCTCCCAATTCGGATCGCACCTCCAGCAATCGTCGATGGGGTTCCCGGTGCCACATGAGAGGTAGCCCAATTGCCTTCTAGAGCTGTTGATCCTCCTGAAAAATGTGACACATTAGCAATGTCAACTACTAATACAAAAAAGAGAGAGTCTTGACAACGTGCCATTGTACTTAGAAGGCACATTCTGGTTACCTTTCTACTTCTTCCACCACTGCTTCTGGGCTGGGATGCATTGTGGACGACTTAGGAGTGGTGGAGGAAGCAGTTGGGTTTGGCCCAAGCAGAGCCAAGAAGAAGAGCAAGAGCAAGAGCAAGAGAGGAACTGTTGGAATTGCCATTTTTCCTTCTTCCATGAAGGAGTGTATAGAGAGAGAGAAGAGATGGGAGTGCGGAGAGTGAACGAGGGCAGGCCTTTTATAGAGGGATAAAGCCGGACACAAGGGCGTGATTAAACTAAACATGTGGGTCCACCTTGCTCGTGATTTGTGGGTTTGTCCATTAGCCATTAGGTAGTTTGGGCCGTTAAGCAAAGAAAATCAGCTTCAAAATAGCTCCACTCTCTCCCTCTATCTTCAATGTTTTGCTTCACTTTTTGTGGAACTAATTTGGACCGTTAGATATTTTGATCTTGAAAAATTAGATTATGTTGAAATGTTAGAAGAGAGAGATGACCAAGAATGTATACCATTTCTTGGTTTATACACTGAATAAATGTGTATCTACTGCAAGCATCCTAACGACCCACTTAAACATGCTCCCTTTACTTATGGAATAAAATTAGGTGACTCATGGAGCCCGCCACATAGCTACTGTTGGTAGAACCCATCAACGGCTGTATTTGTTCCGTCAAAGTGTGACAAATTGGATCACGTTATATGGATTGATATCATTCGTCACCCCGTGTCTCGATCATACACCACTTTCTCTGTATGAGACCACAATTAATTGCGACTATTTGTCGGTGATGCACAGCTTTTTTGCTAGATTCTTATTAAGTTGGTGCTCCCTCCGTCTCCCTCCCCCACGCTTTTATTGTCAATTTTTAGCTGAAAATGAAAGGGCAGTCTCGCTGTACAAAGTTTTCTCACCATGCAGGGTTCAGGAAAGGGGCGGACTACAAAAGTCTATAGTATACAGCCTTACCTTGTATTTTTATATCATGTTGTTTTTGCGTCTTGAACCCATAACTTTAAGGTCACATGACGACAACTTTTAGCAGAAAATGACCAAACCAAAAATAATTTGTTACAAAGTACAATTCCGCCCAAATGCATTGAGCTTTCCAACTGATCTAGATCATTTGATTGATCTACCCTTTCTAATTGACTCTTTTTAACCCATCTACATCATCTAAAAACTGCACTCCGGTGAAGGCTGTAAATTTTAAGTTTTTTAATAATAATTAGAAATTTCAAATTTTTTATAAATTAATTTTACTCAATTTTACTATTGTAGATATTTAATCTTCAAGATATAGCCCAACAAGCAAATAATTCTTAGATCGAGGTTACATTGTGTTGCACTTTTGCAAGAAACTATTTTTATTTTTTGAACTCGTGACTTTTAGGTCATATGACAACGACTCTACTAATTCCAAATGGCAAATGTGAAACCTAAAAATAGCTCATAGATGAAATACGAGAAAGCATGTGTCTTTTTATGGATTTTTTACTTTTACAGCTTGTAATTTATAAAATTTTAAAAGAAGAATTTAGTTCAGGTTTTTCTTTATTAATTGTAGGTTTTTTTTCCTTATTTTTTAATACATGGATAAGACGAGAGTTGAAAATAAAGAGTCCTGCGTGACAACGGAGGAAACTATGCAGCACATGCAGGCCTCTCCGGCAGACGTAATCAACCCCGTAACCTTCTTTATGGCGCAAACCACGCCGTGATCCACTACAATGCGCCGCACTGTCCTTCCCTGATGACGTGGCTCCAGATGCCCCCTCTGCTGCCACGTGGATCACGCAACTCCCGACACGA
Source organism: Warburgia ugandensis (assembly GCA_035236585.1). Classification (NCBI taxonomy): domain Eukaryota; kingdom Viridiplantae; phylum Streptophyta; class Magnoliopsida; order Canellales; family Canellaceae; genus Warburgia; species Warburgia ugandensis. Next base: position 80,267,081 of record CP141130.1, read on the forward strand.
AAACGCATCTGGGCCGTGCTATCCGTCAATTTGCTGACTTGGCCATTGTTTTGGGAACTGACACGTCCTCCCATGTGACTTTTGCTCCCTTCGAAGTTTCTTTTGCGGTCCCACAAACCAACATTACGATCAATCGCAACCGTTCATTCTCTTATGTAGCTCGGCATAATGAATGATGGGCACTTCACAACCTACGCCATCCACTCGCAATCCTCCACGCGGCATGTTATGGTGAGGAATATAAGCTGCAAAAGTGGGACCCGCTTTCTATGTCTGAATCTTAGCCACTGAAAAAGCATGGATATCGTTCACATCACCGACATTTTAGGCTTTTTATACCAACTTGCGGACGGATCTACCTGATCATCTCTACCTCAAAACATGGACGGAATTTCTGATAAGACACGGATTAATTTCTAGTGTGTTGTTTGCCATGGGATCAACAACACCTTAAAAAAAGATGGAATTATTCGACATACATAAATTGGCTCTAATTCCATGGGCATTTATATTTATTCTTAAGTATTTTCCTTTATATTTTAAGTTTGCAAAAAAACTAAAAATTAATGCCACAAGTGGGCACAGATTTCTTAGTATTTGCTTTGGAATATGCTTAGCTACAAGTTTGAGTCGCAGCTTTTTTTGAGAATTAAGTTTGAAAAAAAGTACGAGTAATTTGTTTTGGAATTCTTCGCTTATCTTTTATGATTTAATATTTTGCAATTATGCACATTTTAAAATATTTAATATTCAGGATAATGCCTTATACAAGAAAATTTATATTGCTACCAAACAGCCTGTACGATGGAACAAAGGGCCAGTCCGAGATGTGGAACATGTGGCTAATTTAGAGCTGGGTCTACATGGAATGCATGAAGAGAATATACCCCATTTTTGGTGGCTCACATGCAATGCATGAAATAGGTTGCCCCTTTTAGTGCTGAGTGCAGGATTCGAGGAAGGAGTAGGAGACAAAGAGTCTGTAGTATATAATTTTATTTTGTATTTTTGTAAGGGGTTATTTTCACGCCTCGAACCAATAATCTTTAGGTCATACGATGACAACTCTACGTTTCACTAAAGCTCCTGTCCCAAACATACGTAGATATAGATAAATTTATCCGCCGAATCATTACATATCAATATCAAAATTGGATTGATCAAAGTCAATCGTTCTCGTGGCATCAGGAGTTAGAGCCAGAAAGTGGCTGTTAGGAACAGCCTAACAACCCGTCGTCTTGACCTTTGTTTCGTCTTATAGACTCTATATAATATGTATTGATGCTGCACGTATGCATGTCGTCATATGTATATCAACGCAAACGAGAAGAAAGAAGGAAATAAAGTTGTCCCTTCTAAGAGGGCAGAGGGAAATTTTATTTTGTTAAATTGGGGACAGACAATTATCTCACTGTCTTTCAAGATTACTAGTAAATTCTTTTATGTCACGTGTTCAAGATGTGGAAATAGTCTTTTGTAAATGCAAGATAAAGCTGTGTACTTCAGGCCCTTGTAATCCGCCCCTTCCTCAAACCCTGCATAAACGGAAACTTCCCTTTTAGTAAATCCTATTATGTCATATTATCAATATCTTTATCCGCGTTTTCTTTCTGTTTGCATACACTTGAATACATTAACATTTTATATATTATTTAAAAGTGTTTAAAGAATTCATTCCTCTCGCTCTCAAGCCAAAAAACAAGTGGGTCAATAATGATATATATATATATATATATATATTATACAGGTATAAAGTGCATGTAACATTTGATTGGTTGGAAAAAAGCTTCTAACTATTATTTTTTCTAACTTTTTTTCAGCCAAATTAAATGTCATCTACTCTTTACACCTGCATATCAAACCAATTGATTAGTCAATAGACTTCTTTACAGTAGATGGCAGTTCTGCGGCGGCCTTTTTGTGGGAAGAAATCCCTAAAGCTGGCTATGTGCTTTACACAGATAAAGCTTTATGCCTATGTAGTGCTAGAATAGCCTCTCCCATATTTAGGTCACAGGTTTAAGGCACTTGTAAATTTTTAGTTACCCATAAAAACCTAACTTGCTTTAAAATAAATAAATATATATAAAGTGCTTTATTATTCATGGGAGATGAAGAAAAGAAATTTCTTATTAACTAGAAAAATAGCTGAGAAAAGGATATAAAAGACATTTTATTAATTTGAACTCATATTAGGTTAAATAAACACACTTAATTTGGTAATTTATTTCACTTGCAATGGATCATGATGGGTTCTCTAGAAGAAAGAGATAATTATTAGCACTTCTCCCCCAAGTCAAATGGACACCATCATTTGCCAAGGCTTTTAAACAATATATCACTTTTCGTTAATGTGTCCAATCTGTTACTTGTCACAAATTACAAAGTAGCCAACTTATGGGTCCCATATAAAGTAGTACTCAATGGAGTAGGGAATCCTAGCTGTCCGATTCCAATTATTCTTTTACCATCTACTTTCGGAAGTTCAGAGCCATCGATATGGTATCTCAGATTGCCTAATGGATTAGATTTTTGTGCCCTGATCGCCAAAGAATTAGGCCCCACAAACTGTTTTGAGAGTGAATAGGGGTTAAAGGCTAGGTTTTGCAGGGGTTGAACTTTAATCAGTCAAAAGTAGCTGAGCCCTAGAAAGTCATATTGAGTTGGAAACCATTTCCATGGGGATTGAAGGAAGGAGTTGGAGGGAAAGAAAGATGTCAACTGATGTAACCATTTGATTGCCTGCAAAGTCAAGAAGATCACATGGGCAGGTAGGGAATTTGGGTGAGAGGGAAGCAAGAGGCTGGTCATCAAATGGTCTGCCCTTCCTTTCCACTGAATCCGGCCAGTGAATCCGGAAAGAACTCCTTTGACAATATGTAAGATGTGGGCTCACCACCAGGTGATAAGGTGCGGCTGGAGGGCCTGGTTTTTGTTCACATCTGGATCTAACCATCATCCAGGGGACGAGTGATTCTCTCAAATGAGGTTCATTTCAGCAAAGCATTTAGATTCCATCTCTTTCATTCTATTAGAAGGGGAGTCTTGGCGCAACGGTAAAAGTTATCATCTCATGACCTTAAAGTTACATGTTTAAGGCGTGAAAATAGCCTCTTACAAAAATACAAGGTAAGACTGCATACTATAAACCCTTGTGTTTTGCCCCTTCCTTGGACCTTGCGTAGGCAGAAACTTTGTGCGTCGGGACAACTAGTGGACATATACGGAGCAAACATAATACGAAGCAATTTTTGTAGACTATTCTAATGCATACAGACTCCCTTCGTATTAGTAACAACTCTAATAAATATGTATTCATCAGAGAACATTTTGGAATACAGTATAGAATTCATCTTTTTAAGCCTAATATTTTGATTGATACGCTATATATGGTAGGATCATCGGAGGGTTCCGATAGCCCAAATCTCGGCCCTACTTTAAACTGTTACGATCACGCATAGGTAGGATTTCAGAGGAATGCTCAGATAGTCGGAACACGTCTCAGATGTGGTTGATCCGTACCGTTCCTCCGGCTTTCTCCCCACATTTGATATATTGTGCCAAGAGTCATGAAAATTGGACCGCGGTAGCTTCTGAATAAAGTGATTCTTCCACGATCATGTTTTTGGGACGTTGAATATTGACCAGGAATGCTGAATGACCAAATGCACGTCAAGTTGGATGCTAGATGAGTGGAACTAGCGTGATTTTGGGTGTTCTTCACATCCAGTCTATGTGAGAGAAGTTAGAAGAACACTGTGAATCATGCACAGGTCAGGCAGGTTCCGTAAATGGAAGGTGTTTCACGATGCCACCCTTGGCCTGAGGTGAACGCGATCAGTCCAACTCCATGAGCCGGGCTGTGATCCGATGATCCTATCCTCAACCTAAAAAAGGGCAGCCCCAATACATGAAGCTCCCGCCTATGCGGGGTCAGGGGAAGGGGCGAACCACAAGGGCCTATAATAGCCAATCTTACCTTACATTTTATAAGAGGCCGATTCCACACCTTGAACCTATGACCTTAAGATTACATGACAACAACTTTTACTATTGCGCCAAGGCTCCCCTTCTACAATTCTACCCTTAACATGCAAATTCTTATTTATATTTTAATGGAAGAAATGCCAAATAAGTTACTCTCTACTAGGTGATCCACGCCACATTTCCATACCATTTGATCTACTCGATGACAGCGAAAAGATAAACGATCTTGATTGCATGCTCGTACTATGTTGGACCGTTGATCATTGCTAGAATTCAACCTCATCGGTCTGACCACGGTTTAGTAAATGCGACATCGCATGTGAGGCACAATGAGGACCATCCATTTAAACTTACCATATGATTGGAATAGTGCGGAACACACAATAATAGTGGTGCAATATTTCATGCACGCATGTCTGAAGCCATGAGAAACGTGCACGTCTGTATGCATCATTAGCTCACGTGATGCATGCGTGGCTGCACCCTGGCTTTCAAATACCTAATAGCTAACAGCTATAAAAGGTTAGCGCGTGGATGTGTGTCTATTTCTTTATTTCAACATGCATTCATTAGAATAATATCTGGGTGTTTTAATATATGTAAAAAAAAAAGGTAAACAGGGTTAATAATACACAACCTTATCTTTACGAGAGGCTGTTTTTACGCTTTGAACCTGTGATCTTAAGTTCACAAGACGACAACTTTATCATTACGCTAAGACTCTCTTCTTTTAATATATATATACTATATATACTATATATATATATATATTCTATTTTTTGGGTTCACCATGCATTCATTAGAATAATAGTTGGGTGTTTTAATAAAGGAAACATTAGGGCCCCTAATGATATGTAGCCATGTGCTAATGATATGAACCCATGTGCAAGGATTTATGTGTGATAATAGTCCACTCTTTGTCTTGTGAACAAAGATACATAGATAACTTATATTTATATAAGTTATTGTGATGTCTTAGACTGGCAATGAGTTATTATAATATGTCCAATTTAGAGACAATGAGTCATGATTATATATGTTGGTAATATTCTCTTACTATATTTTAATTCAAAGTTGATTTCAAAGCAGATTTTATTTTTCTTTATTTTGATTAAGTAAAGTTTTTTTTGTTTTGTTTTTGCAAGAGTAAAATAATTAAAGTTAAGCTAGAAAATTCCATTTATGCTGGTATATGTGTATAATAAAACCTCGATAAATTAATAGCGTTGGAATCAAATAGTCTAATTAAGTTGGCAAGGTGTTATATTGTCAAAACAGTCCATTAAAATAATATGATAGAGAAACCTATGTTTTGTAAATTAATATGATATGGGCAAACTATGTTTTGCTATATTTTTTAGTTAGGTTCAACTTCAACAGTTCAAGTATAAAGTTTTAGGGTTTGAGGTTCAGGGTTCAAGGTTAAGGGTTAGTGGAAAATATTAAAAATATATTATGTTAAAAGTTTAGTGAGGGCATTAATTTATCATGACCAATAAATATATAGTATTTATTAGTGTGAATATTAATCTATTGAGATTTAATTAGACCCATATTAAACACATACATATATATGACATATGTATATATTATCAATGTATATAATTTTCTTTAAAAATAAAAGTATAAATAATTCTTTACACGAAAGTACAATGGCATAAGAAAAATCTCTCCTCTTGTGACCAAAGTTCAAGACTATACATGGGTGTGTATATTATTAAAAAAAAAATTGTATAAATAATTCCTCATTTCTAAGCTTTAAAGTCAATGAATCATGATGGTATATGTTGGAGAAGGATAATTATTTATTTAAACTCAAATGTCAATTCTGAACTTATTTTTTCCTCCAAAGACAAAAGACAAATTTTGTAAAAATATAGCTAGAAAAATGGAAGGCCTGAATACCACCGTGCAATCCATTAATTAAGGAGAAAATCCATACATTATTCCAACTTGAACTGCTGAACAAATAAAATAAAAAAATAATTTTTTTTAATAGCATAAACAGTTCTAAAACGATTACAGACAAAAATACTTGCTTAAGGATGAGAGAATTGCTGCTTTAGGCCTTTAATTAATAGCACCGGATTCTTGCAACAATTTTGGAAAATGCTACAAACATGGTAAGCTGTAAGGCCCTTCCCAACAGCTAGCCACTTGTCTAACATGTGGATGTGATCTCATCCATTGATCTTCGTTCATTCCACCTTGATTGGATGATTCTAGCTTCTTGATTCATCAACTAGTCTTGTCTTCTTGATATGGAAATCCAATTCCATCAAGAATCCAATTCCTGCTGGAAATCAAACCTCGTGTATTTTTGGACAGATCCAGTTCCCATATAACACGAAACCTGAGTTCCATGGTCATCAGTAACTGCTGGAGATGGAATAGTTTTCCTAGGCAGTGCATTTCTAAGGGAAAGCAATTCCTTATTTAAACAAGGAGGGCAACCCGTACACGAATCTCCTGCAGATGCGGGGTTTGAAAAATGGGCGGACTATAAAGGGTGTATAGTATGTAGCTTTACATTGCATTTTTAACAAAAGGCTGTTTCTACGCCTCAAACCCGTTACCTCAGGTCACACCTGCCAGACTCCGAAGAACGATATCATCTGCTTGGTCAATCTTTTCAATGGATTGGATTTTTATATGATGGTTGTGCATATTTCTACTTGGAAAATATCAGTAGGCAAAATTAAAAATGTGGCCTCACTGTGAATGATCCGAGTCATTCATCTTATAGGGTGCTATATGGATGATTCGTGTGTACAATTTCCACCAATTCGATGAATCTGAGTCAGTGCTTGCTTTGTGGACGGTTTTGATGATGAATTTAAACTGCCGGTTCTCATTTTCTAGCCGTCCATTGAGAGCCCACAAATCAGAGGATTTGAATTATCAACAGATATAAGTTTGTTTGTGGCTCGTTGACTGCCAGATACATGGTTCGGACCATTGGAGGAACATCAATCGGTGGATAAGATTTGGTCTATAGTGTATCTAAGATGTGGACCAGAAGACCAGAAGACAGATGGTTTAGATCATCAACCATCTGGGCCTTGCAGTGAACTGATCTTGCAGCTGACGATTGTAGTGGTTCACCCATCACCTTGTCCGGTCTAGATGGACGATTGGTTAGTTGAACTGCATTTCACTTTTCAGTTCTACAGATCTGATCTTCATATTCATCTTCTAGTACAAAATGGACGGCTGAGAAAGCTCAGAAAAGATTAACAGACTGGTACGGAAGGTTTGGATCACCAGATCTCTGGGCCCAGGTTTACCCCTGCACTGATCCACATACAGACACCACTACAACTTACATGATCTAGTGGTTCACCCAACACTATCCGGTCTAGGAACTAGGAATTATTCACTTCAATCTTTGCAATCAAGTTGGTGTTATACTTACACCTCCTATTGATACCATTGGCTGTACTGCTCCGCAATGGGCCTATGGGGCCACAAGAAATACCCAAGTCAGTTGAAATGGCCACTTGATAAAAAAGGGCAGCCTGGTTCACAAAGCTCCCCTGTACACAGGGTCCAGGGAGGAGGCAGACCACAAGGGTTAATACATTGTATTTTACAAGAACCTATTTTTATGCCTTGAACCTGTGACCTCAAGGTCACACGACGACAACTCTACTATTACGCCAAAGCTTCCCTTCTGAAATGGGCACTTAATATTGGACAGAAACTTGGGGTCAGTTGATAGTCCCTATGAAGTGGGTGTTTGTGTCTGGATCTGTTGGCAAACTCTTGGATAGTCAGGAAGGTCCAAATAGTTGATGATTCAAGTTGCTTGAACGGCCATCACACAAGCATGCATGATCTGGACTTTCTAAGTTGGACTAGAATTGTCCATAACATGACTTAGCCCAGCTAATAATGGGCTGAAAGAAATGGTTCCTTACAGGATTCAGATCGGTCCACAATGCTTATAAGAAGGGTGTTCAGGGGCAGGCGGTAACAGAATGAGAATAGAGCTGAATCGTTAGACGAAGCGAGACCAAACCTGCAAGCAAACAGGTTCTGAAGTTTGGTGTAATTTAAGTTCATATGGACTAGTAAAAAGTTGTCATCATGTGACCTTGAGGTCACAGGTTCAAGGTGTGGAATCAGCATCTTGCAAAATGCAAGGTAAGACAGCCTACTATAGGCCCTTGTGGTCCGCTCCTTCCCCGAACCTGGCATAGGCTGGAGCTTCGTGCACCAGGGCTGCCCTTTTATGGACTAGTAGAAAGTAGGCTTGGTTAGTGAAGTCTAACACTCTGGTGCAGAGACGGTCTCTCCTGTTTTAGATCACGGGTTAGAGGGGCTCATGGACTCATGGATGGATTCTTATACGTGCATGCAAGTAATATTTTGCTGCATATTATTAGTCGTGTAAGTAGGCCTCGTCCAATATCTTTTAAATAATTCATTATGTTTATGAAGGGGAGCCTTGGCGCAACAGTAAAAGTTGTTGTCATGTGATCTTGTGGTCATGGGTTTAAGGCATGGAATTAACCTCTTGCAAAATGCAAGGTAAGGCTGCCTACTATAGGCTCTTGTGGTCTGCCCCTTCTTTGAACTCCGCATAGGCAGGAGCTTTGTGTACCGTGGCTGTCCTTTTTTATTCTGTTCATAAGATTCATCCTCTATCTAAGATGGAAGGGCACCAAAAATGTAATCAAATGTGTACCCTAAAGTAGTCTCATAACCCCTAAAGTTTGTGGATGGTATTAACATAAAATAAAATCTTTGTTGAGTACTAGGTGCAATAGTAGAGTTATTATCACGTGATATTGAGGTCACAGATTTAAAGAGTGGAAACAGCCTATTACAAAATGCAAGGTAAGCCTATATACTATTGACCCTTGTCATCTGTCCATTCCCCGAACTTCGCATATGCAAGAACTTCGTGCACCCGAACTGCACTTTAGAATCATTGTTGAATGCTATCCACACTTGAAAAGAGGCTTATTGTGGAGGTACCCATTGTATAAGCTTTAGGATACCCCATCTTGGAAGATAGCAAATAAAGGGACAGCCCTAGTGCACGAAGCTCCCGCCTATGCGGGGTCTATGAAAGGGGTGGACCATAAGGGCCTAGAGTATATAGTTTTACCTTGCATTTTGCAAGAGACTGTTTCTATGTCTTGAACCTGTGATCTCAAGGTCACATGACGATAACTTTTACCGTTGATAGCAAATCTGATGAACAAAATGAATCACTGACAAAATATGGGCAGTCGGTCTAGCATGCCCAAAAAATACCCCACTTATGAGATGTTATGATATGCATGAATTTAGGTATTAAACATTGGTTCTAAAAAGTTGGACTCCAAAGATATCATTCTCGAAAAAAGAATCCAATTTTTTAGTTATTTTTTATTAATTTTGTGTATGAAAAAAAGAGAGACGCACGTTATATTATGATTTTAAATCAGAAGAGAGATTTTAATGACAAGGATTTGGTGTATCATCAATTTCTAAAGAGTGGAATAAAAAACAACAATAGAATTTTTTTTAAAAATATTAAAAGTTTTAAATAAGGGATGATTAAAAGAGGAAATCTTTATTGGTTTCACCTCCTATTTCTTAGGAAGTGAAAGAATTGTTTGATCGAGAAGATCCAATGCTAAATAGAATCCATCCGTGACGCACAATCCATCCTTGGATTCCTTATGACATAATTGGACGACTATTAAATGATCGATCAAAGTTAAAAGAAGATGCGAGATCCCAAAATATTATCTCATGGACCCATCTTAGATATGTCAATTTTAGGGGTGCCAAAATATGACATGACATGATAACATGACTTGAACCCGACACGAATTTAGCAGGTTAGGGTTGAGTCTTATGGGGTTCATGTCATTTTCGGGTTACATGCCAAAAATCGTGTCGTGTTTGAGTCAATCAATGTTGACCCGCCGTGTTGACCTATTTGACATGCAACCTATTAATTCATCGTGTTGACCGACCTAACCCGCAAGTTGTTAACCAATCGAGTTGAAAATATAGGACCATTTATTAAAAATCATCCTATATTACTATAGTAATAAAGGATGGTTCATCTGAAACTGTCTTATATTACTATATTAATATTAAAGAACCATCATATATTAGTTATTTTACATTTAGTTAATAGTGTTACATGAGTCGTGTCGTGTGATGTCGACTTGTTTAATAATCGTGTCGTGTTTGTGTCACAGGTTCTTGACAGGATTATTAAGCGGGTCTATGTTCGTGTCAACCCATATACTATAATGAGTTAGTCTCAACACGACATGAACACAACCCAAATTGCCACGCGTATATATCATAACCAAATAATCGTTTATGGATGAACTAGACCGGTCTTGCAAAATGAACCGCTCAGAGCTTATAAATGATGGCAGCATGACCACTTGTAAAGGTTCATTATGTCCGTGGTTGCAAACCATTCCACGTCTTCCTTGGAAGGCCAAATGACGGGTTCAATGTACCCTTGACACTTGAATTAAATACCCTCAACATCTTCCTAAATTTCAATCACCCCTCATACTCGCTTCCAGCTCAAAATGTAAACACCTAATCACCTACTACATGGGCCGCACTTACATGAAAATTTCAAAGAATTAAACTCTTAGGATCAAATTGTTATGAAGATGCAAATTAAAAAAGAAAAGAAAAGAAATTAAAAACAAGAAATACACAAATTTACGTACTTCTCTCTGAACGAGGTACATTTATGGGCTCACGCAAGTTTCACTCTCTCCATGGTGAGAAAATAACTGTCATAAAGTAGAAAAAATTTCTCCAACCCTCTATAAAACTTTAGGGTCACACACACACACACACACACACACACACACACACACACACACAATTTTAGTTGTTTAGTGCAGGTGCAAAGAGTAAGTGACATCTAATTGGTTAAAAAAAAGTAAAAAAACAAAAAATGTTTAAGAAAAGGATAGCTAGAAAAATTTTCCTAGAAAATCAAATGTTACCTGTGTGTGTGTTGACAAAATAGAAAACCGTCTATCCTAGGGTTACCCTTGACCCTAATTTTTAGTCTAATATAATTTGATGCGTGGAATCAACTTCTTTCAAAATACAAGGTAAGGCTGCTTACTATAGGCCCTTGTGGTCCGCCCCTTTCCCGGACTCCGCATAGGTAGGAGCTTCGTGTACCAGGGCTGCCCCTACATTATGATCAAGCCAATCCGGCTATATAGTCATAATACAATTCCAATTATTGTGCATTTACCTTGAATTGGTTACCAAGGGTGGAATCCAATTCTCATCCTGTAATTGAAAACAGTGGCCTTGTGTCTTTTACTTGGGTATTTGACTAACTTTGATACAAACACCAGTCTGCTGTAAAATCAACTCTGCATGACCAAATTGGTTATAAGTAAGCTTGCAATGGTAAGATGTAGGAGAATAGGATTAGATGGTTTGTGATCTAAACCACTTATCTTCCACAACACATACTGAGAGATTTGGATGGTGGGCCCATAATCTAGCGCCTGTCCAATGTAAGAAACCATGTAGATCACTGCCTCCATGGACCCCAGAAGGACTAGGGGCACTTTGAAATTTTTGTGCACTTTCCAGGCTATTATTGTACTCCAACAAAACATGGAATTAATCACAACAGCTGACGAAACCAAATGGCGTTTGGGACAAAAGAAGTCTGGATTCAGTGGAACCAAAACTTCCCCCCATCTCATTCTTCTCCACGTTACAAAGACTTTACCCTTTTCTTCTTCTTCCTATCCTTCTTCCTTGTTCAGTTCTGGCATCTTGCTTTGTTCTCGAGTGCATGTTTTCATGGCGATCTTTGTGGTAGATGATGGTTCAGGTTGGATATTACTTACCACCTCTGTGCTGCTTCTCCTCTACTTGGTGATTACTCTGCTGGAGCTGGCTTGGAATTCTCCACCTTCTTCTCTCCTTCCAGACTGCTGTTTTCCTTTGTATCAGATCACCTTAGATGATCCAAAAGTATTTGGTGAATTTTGATTTTCTTTTTGTTCTTTTACACTTTCCTTTTTGTGTGTATCTGAGCTTGTGTGATGTAATATTGTCCCAAGTTTGAAAGAAATGAACGAAAAATAAGTTTCTTTGGTGATCAAAGTAGTTCTTGTTCATCTCTTCCTGGCTCCGGCTAGGCCATGCATGGCACCAAAATCTTCTCCATTCTTTGTTCCTGACTATTTATGTCGGATTATATAAGCCTTGGGGATAGGTTTATTGGATTATAGTCGGCCATAATTTGCAGTATAAACTGGATTACATAAGCCTTCCCAATTGAGCCTTTGATTAGGATTATCTGTTGTCTCAGATTGTGAGGTTAAGGACCTGTCTAGAATGGATTGGGTACCACATAATTTAGCATATTGGCTTGAACAAAATGTCTTTTAAGTTGGCCTTTTGTCACTGATCAATGCAAATAATACTCAAGACATACAGCATAAATTGCAACAATCAGTATATAATTGGTGAGCATTCTCTGAATAATCAATAAGTTAACTGGCAAGCTTTGTTCAATGGTCCAACAAATACCCTTAAGAATACCACATTTAATCAATCGACACAAAGTAAACATGTCTATTACCAACCTTAACTAAAAGGACAGCCTAGATGCACGAAGCTCCCTCCTAGGCAAGGTTCAGAGAAGGGGCGGACTACAAGGGTCTATAGTACGCAGCCTTACCTTACATTTTTGTAAGAGGTTATTTCCATGCCTTGAACTCGTAACCTCAAAGTCACATGACAATAACTTTACCATTGCGCCAAGGCTCCCTTCTATTACCAACCTTAACTAAACGACAAATATTGATGAAGTCCATCCCCATAATCATGCCTGAAGAATCCTACAAATTAAAACAAGTTGGTTAAATATAATCTAGATTAGGAGTCCTAATCAGAAAAGAAAAAGGATAGTAGGATTGAAATCCTACTAGGAAACTTTTCACCGCCTCTGGCTCCTATAAATAGGACCAGAGGCAGAGCCAAAATCATTAGAATTGAACAGGTGTAATCCTTTCTCATAGTGAAGATATTCCCCTCCTCCTCCCATGGACGTGGCTATACATAGCCGAACCACGTAAACCCTTTTTGTGTTCTGTGTGTAATTGTGTTTCTGTGTGATTTTAATCCTAATTGTTGCGCTTAACAAAATGGTATCAGAGCTAGGTGAACACAGAAGAAGACTGTTGGAAAAGAACTGGCAATGTAGAAGATCAACTGGACCTAGGCCAAGAGAGGCCCAGATCCACGTTCAGACTTGGGCTAGAACTAGTAGATCAAAAAATTGATAAAGACATACTCTCTAAGGTTTAAAATAGAACCGTGCAAAATTACAGAGGGCACCCCTACGTGCTCAATCAGCACCCCCCTAAATTGATAAAGACACGCTCTTGAACAGAAAATTTAGGGCATCCCTAAAATTGTCAAAAATACCCTTTCTAAGGGTTTTGACTGTTTTGAACTCATCTGTACACTCCATTCTTCCCAATTCTACTTAGAAAAGATAGAAATAGAGTTTGAAACCATGGAAGAGACTAGTTTTGGGAATATCATGGCTGGGGCCATGATAAAATTAAATGCCATAAATTATACGCTGTGAAAACCTAGAATGGAAGACCTTTTGCACTGCAAAGATCTTCATGGCCCCTTAGATGATTATGGAAAAAGACCTGAGGGAGTTTCTGAAAAAGACTAGATAAAAATGAATAAGAAAACCATAGGTTAGATCCGACAGTGGATTGATCACAACGTATTTCACCACGTTGCTCAAGAAGAAAATGCTTATATTCTCTAGAAAAAGTTAGAGAATATGTATCAAGCTAAGATGACTCGAAACAAGCCATTGCTAATAAAAAGGCTTGTTAATCTAAAGCTAAGGAGCAGAATGACTGTGGCTGAACATACCAGTGAATTTCAAAATCTGGTTAATCAGCTAGAAACTGGCGTTACAACTTGGAGATGAATGACAAGCTCTACTATTACTAGCTCACTACCTGAAAGCTAGGAGACACTAGTAATTTCATTCAGCAACTTAGTACCAGAAGGAGAGAAGTCAGCATAGACCAGGCACATGCCATAGTAACAGAAAATAAGCACATTGGGAGAGACAGACAAAGGGGGAGGAGCAAGAGTAGACCAAGAGGGAGATCGCAGACTCACAATAGATCAAAAAGTCAACCCAGAGGACATTTCAAGTGTTACCACTACGACATTCCAGGGCATATGAAGAGAGATTGTCGAAAACTGAAGAAAGAGATGGGTCATGGCAAGCCAAAGGAGGATAATGGTGAGACACTAGTCACCATTGCTCAGGACATAGCAGTACTCACTACTAAAGAAGAGTCATGCCTGCACGTGATCAAGAGCAAAGCAGAGTGGGTGATAGACACAACAGCTTCATATCACACCACCCCATACAAGAACTTCTTCATCACATACAAAGAAGGAGACTTTGGCACTGTTAAGATGGGGAATGACAATTCCTCAAAAATAGTTGGGATCGATGATGTGCAAATAAAGACAAACATAGGCTGCACAGTAGTACTCAAGGATGTATGACACATACACGAACTTAGACTAAACCTGATATTAGTCCTAGCTCTTGACAGACAAGACTACAGCAACTACTTCGGCAACAGTACTTGGAAACTGATGAAAGGTGCTATGATTGTGGCTAAAGGACACATATCAGCACAATGTACAAGACCCACACAAGAATATCTAAAGACAGCCTTAACGTAGTGGAAGACTCAGCCACATGGGAGAGAAAGGTCTGTTCATACTTACAAAGAAACAGCTCATCAAACTAGTCAAAGGTATAGCCCTTAATGTAATATCCTTAATTTTTAGGATAAAATAGAAAATTATTAAATAAATAAAAATAAAAATTTATGGATGAAAATTTTTCCTGAAAACATAAGAATTAGAAAGTGCTCGTCGATACGAATCCAACGCCACCAAGAACGCGAGAAACGGAGCTCAAACGAGGGAGTTATGAGCCGTCAAAGTTGTAAGGGCAAATTGGTCTTTTGACAGAAAAGTGTTACACAGGGGTCCAAATTGATAACGGCACCCCTGTCTACACACGTTTCTACCAGTCCAGCGAAATCGCCGAAGAGACATGGGAAGAGACTTGTGGGAAAGAGTTTCTCTTCCCCAAGACTCTAAAACGCTATATCTATGCTCCTCTAGGAGCCAAAACGCTCCACTTTGAGCGTTTTCCCTGAGTGCTACGCAAAACCCTAGCCCTGCAAAATTTAGATTTTTCCGGCAAGTAGAGCCCCAGCAACACGAGCAACTCCGGCCAGGTGCAAGGTAAGCCTCAAACCTATGTTTTTCGTATTTATTAAATAGAAAAACAAATAGGAAAAACATTTAAAAAATTAGGAAAAATCAGATTTTTAGGAACTTTAGGCACGCTACTGTTGGAGCGTGATTTCACGGACCAAACCTTGTTCGTTTGGAAATTGCACCGTCCAACTAGTGCACAAGAGACCCAAGAGCATACCCTTTAAATTTGGGAGTGATCCAACGGTGGATTTCTCCAGAAAACCCAAAAACCAGTACCTAGGGATGTTTTTAGGAACTTGGGAAAAATCATTTAAAAACCATGGTTTTTGGAAAAATCAGTGCAAAAGGAGGGCATAAATGGATTCTAGAGAGAATTCTGAAGAAAATGGAGCAAAAATCACGCAAAACGGAGCTCTGTAGCTCCGCAGGAGGTGACCGGAATCCGGTCGTCTTCTCCGGCGTCGGCGCCCTGGCGCTGACGCTAGGACGCACAGGGAGATGACGTCGGCGTTGCACGCTTGCGCGCGGACGGACTGCAGTTGGCGGGCGCTGTGGGGCCGGGACTCTGCGCGTGCGTCACGGTGCCGAAGAAGCACGGCGCGCGTCCCGTGCGGCGTCTGCGTCGGCGTGCGCCAGTGTACGCCGGTGTAAACCGGCGGAAAAGAGGCGCCGCCGGTTTAAACCACCTTATGGTGGTCCGGCATGCCCCATTTTAGCGTAGTTTTCACTAAAACTTGATTTTTGGGAGCTAAAGAGGTCCAAATCAGGATCCGAAAGAGGCGTTGTGACCGTATTGACGACGCGGACCTAGTTTTAAGTTAAAAACTTAGAAATGACAACTTTTTCTTTAGAAAAATTTTAAAATAGTGATGTGACATGTACAAGTGCACGTGAATATACCAGTTAAAGGGAGTTATTAGCAAGCTAGTGGTCTCACACTGAGGTAGGTGACGACAACTAATGTTTTGCTTTGATTTTTAAACCATGTTTAAACATAGCATCATGTGTGATTGTGTTTTAAAATGCAATTATTAATTACCGTGGATTTCATGCGACATTGCGTACAGTATGGTTATTCCAAATTGAAATCTTTTACTGAATAAACTTATTTAAAATGTTTTTACCAGCATGATGTTAATTAGTTATGCTTAGTTAGAGACTTATTTCTTATTATATATATAGAAAATGCATGGATTACATGGAAATGAGAATAGAGGCTTATTAGCTGATCCTTTTATAGGCTAACCCCAGGATGAGGGGCATGTCTTGGGGATTGCAAGCTATAAGTGCTCTTGAGTTTTAGCATATACATATGATTTCCGTGTTTTATATTTGATGACGGGTGCTCTCGCCCGGTGGGCGTCATGCTAAGAGGGATAGGGCCGGCCACCCACCTTCCGAGATTATGATGTGATGAGTTTGTGATATGATAGACACCTGCCCATAGATGGCATTCGGTAGGGGTTTGGTAACATGGATAGTCCACACTACGGTCGAGCCTTTCCATGGGGACAGACGCTAAGTCTCCCGTTATGGTGTCGACGGGGAGCGGCGGTGGTTGATACCCATGGAGGGTTGCCACTGCAGCATGATGGCCCATATTCTTATTATGTGTGCATGTATGATGAGCATGGTTATGGATGATATGCCTGGGTGTGACGACACTCAGAGGTTGACTACGTGTACTCCTGATCAGGGATGTTAGTGCGATGCGGTGGGACCCATTACCTTAGGGTGCCCTTATTCTTGTTGTATGCTCCATGTTATTGATTCATGTCATGTTTTAACTCAGTGAATTTCATGTTTTAGCATATGGAATAAATTGGCATTTATTTGAACAGGGCATTATGATCTCACTATTTTCATAAATGTTAGACTTTTCATCAATGCTGTTCATTATTTCTTTTATTTATTACATTAATTGTCTATGTACCTACACAAGCGATAGCTTGCTGAGGCATTGCTTTGTTTTGCAATGCCTTAGATCTCGAGCGCGACACCAAGGAAAAGCGGTTGATAAACCTTGAGAGCTGCTGAAGACTAGTTTTCCCTATAGTTTTAGACAGTAATGTGAGTCATTAGAGTGGATTATCATTGAATTTTATTATGAATTTGCATACTTTATAATTGGATGTGATTTAAATCTTTGGACATATGTTGGACATTTATATGGGATGTTATGATGGATAGACCCTAGGCCATATTATTATTGTCTTTTGGAGGTTTATTTGATTTAAAATAAAGGCACCTATTTATTTGACGTTGATTTATACGCGGATTATTTATTTATGTTTAAATTACATGTACGCCATTTTGAGAAAGGAAAACTAACACCCGGAGTTTTTAAGATAGGTTTAGTAAAATGTTAAATAAATCTTTTCTCATGGGATCCCAAATGCTCTTATTTAAAATGCCATTATTAAAATAAAAAAAATGTCTTGAAAATCCGGGGTGTTACACTTAATCCATGTAATTACTGTTTATTTGGCAAGTAACATAGAATTACCTTCTCCTCTTCTAGTAATAAAAGAAATGAAATATTGAGTTTGGTGTACTCAGATGTATGTGGTCCCAGGGAAGTATAGTCACTAGGCAGGAACAAATATTTTGCAACCTTTATAAACGATGCATCTAGGAGGGTATGGTGGAGCGACAAACTAGAAAGGAGCTCAAGATCCTTATAACAGACAATGGAGGAAAATACACATCAAAAGAGTTCATAGTGTATTGTGCAGCACGAGGCATTAGACACGAGAAGACAGTTCCACATACCCCATAGCACAATGGAGTAGCTGAGAGGATGAACCGAACCATTATGAAGAGAGTAAGATGCATGCTTAGTATGACTAAGCTACCTAAGCCATTCTAAGGTAAAAGCTATGAAGATTGCTTGCTATTTAATCAACAGGTCACCATCAACACCACTTGACTTTGAAGTTCTAGAACAGAAGTGGACTGGCAAGAAAGTGACCTATGCATACCTAAGGGTATTCGGGTGCAAAGCTTTTGCACATGTATCCAAAGAGATGAGACAAAAGCTAGAACTGAAATCTACCCCATGTATCTTCATCGGATATAGAGATGAAGAATTCGGATACAGATTGTGGGACCCTGAGACACAAAAAATCATCTATAACAGAGATGTAATATTTTAGGAGAATCAATTCTATGAAGATCCAAGAAAGGCTAAAGATACTAGCACTCCAGCTCTAATACCAAATTCAGCACCCATTCAAATTGACTTAGAAGCTGCACGAGAAGTTGAACCAGAGGTAGAGGAGTTCGAGCAGGGGGAGCATTAGTCCCCTGTTCCAGAAGATGTTACAACATCATATGTTGAATCATCACCTCTGCCTGAAGCAAAAGCTCAGCTTAAGATGTCAACAAGAGGACGTATTCTAATTCCATCATAGAAATATTTCAAATCAAAATATATCATGCTCACTGATGAGGGGGAGCTAAAGATTTTTCAACAAGCCCTGGCGCATGTAGACAAGGGCAAATGGGTGCAAGAAGAAATTAGCTCATTAAAGAAAAATTGGACATAGAGCTAGTGATACTTCCCAAGGGGAAAAGAGCACTGATGAACAAGTAGGTCTTCAAGGTGAAAAGAGGAGGCAATGGAGAACCAGTCAAGTACAAAGCACAATTGGTCGTCAAAGGCTTTGAGCAGATGAAAGGAATAGATTTTGACGAGATCTTTTCACCAATGTAAAGATGACATCAACCAAAATTATACTTGGATTGGTGGCAAGACACAACTTAGAGCTTAAACAGATGGATGTCAAGACAACTTTTCTACATTGAGATATCGAGAAGGAGATATACATGAAACAACTAGAGGGTTTTGAAGTCGAAAAGAAGAAGCATCTAGTATGCAAGTTGAAGAAAAGTATTTATAGACTCAAGCAAGAGCCAAGACAATGGTATAAGAAGTTTGACTCATTCATGACGAGTCAAGGTTTCAAAAGAACAGCTGCAGATCAGTGTGTGTATGTCCAGAGATTACCTGAGGGTAAATTCATGATTCAACTACTCTATGTAGATGACATGTTGATAGTTGGATCAGATATGACCATGATCAGCAAGTTGAAGAGAGAGTTATCTAAGTCTTTTGACATGCAAGACTTAGGGGTGGCTCAGCAAATCTTGGGGATGAAGACTATATGTGACAAGAAAACCAGGAAGTTGTGGCTGTCACAGGAAAAATATGTTGAACGAGTAATCAAGAAGTTCAACATGAAGAGCGCCAAGCCAGTCAACACTCCACTAAGCAATCATTTCAAACTAAGCAAGAATATGTGTCCCTCAACACCACAAGAAATATACAGGATGGCTAAGATTCCCTACTCATCAGTAGTTAGGGGTTTGATGTATGCAATGGTGTGCACAAAGCCGGATATTGCTCATATAGTAGGAGTCATGAGCAGATTTCTTTCAAATCTAGGCAAAGATCATTGGGAAGCTGTGAAGTGGATACTACGGTACATGAAGGGTACATCTAAGCTATGCTTGTTCTTTAGAAGTACAGATACACTTCTAGAAGGTTACACAAATGCTGATATGGCGGGAGATCGTGATGGAAGAAAGTCAACATCAGGGTTCATTTTCACTTTTGCAGGGGAAGGTGTATCATGACAGTCCAAATTGCAAAATGTGCGTTGCTCTATCGACAACAGAAGCTGAATATATTGCTGTAGCTGAAGCAGGTAAGGAAATATTGTGGATAAAGTAATTTCTTCAGGAGCTCGGTATTACACAAGAAGCATACAAGACACATTGCGACAATCAGAGTACTCTAGACCTGAGCAAAAACTCAATGTATCACGCGTGCACCAAGCACATTGATATGTGGTATCACGGGATATGAGAGGTGACAAAAGAACAAATGATAAAGCTGGAAAAGATTCACACTGATGAAAATCCTATAGATATCTTGACAAAGGTGGTAACTTATGAGAAGCTACTACTATGTAAAAACATAGCAGACATGAGTTCAGACTAGTGGAGTATGGCATGGGAATAGATGGGGAGAATTGATGAAGTCCATCCCCATAATCACACCCGAAGAATCCTATAAAATTAAGGCAATTTAGTTAAATGTAATCTTGATTAGGAGTCCTAATCAGAGAAGAAAAAGGAAAGTAGGATAAGAATCCTACTAAAAACTTTTCACTACTTTTAGCCTCTATAAATAAGACCAGAGGCAAAGCCAAAATCATTAGAATAGAATGGGTGTAATCCTTTCTCATAGTGAAGATATTCCCCTCCTCATCTTGTGGATGTAGGCTATACATAGCCGAACCACGTAAACCCTTTTTGTGTTCTGTGTGTGATTTTGATCCTAACTGCTATGCCTAACAAATATGTCTATTACTTTTGGAGATTTAGGTAACATCCGTAGCAAGCTTTTGGACTTGGTGGTGAAATGGGTTGACTTATCATACTGAACCAGTGTCACAATCCTTCCCCTTGTTTGCTTGGTAGAAGTTTTATCCTTTGTGCCATTGAGATGCTATTTTCTATCATTGGACCTTTCATAAGTAAAGTTAGGTACACACCTAATCGCTTATTTAGATGCATTAGTATACTTGAAGGTTGAGCATAAGGTGGTTTAACTTTCTTCCTACTAGTGCGCGCAGGCACATACTTCCCATCTCTACTATCCAATCTATGCATATCCCTGGTGATTCCTTTATAGCAATAATAATGGCACAGACTAAGCTGACATTCCTAACAATCATGCTATTATCCATCTTATCCTTGAAGAGCAAAGTATGTATGTCTTAACACATTTGAATCCTCAATAATTTATAGCATAAGAAGTTACAAAGATAATAACAAGAACTCTAACCTAGTCACATGAGAACTACCAACCAAAATAAACTAAACCTCTCCACCTTAAACATTGGATAGAATTATAAATCACACCAAAACTCAAACCAACCAATAAACTATCATTGGATTTAACAATTCTAATTTACATTGTGGAAAGCGACCAACTGGAAATAGAGGAGAGGTAGCAATGTAAAACTAGTGTTCTCCCTTAAAAGCCCTAGATAACAAACTAATTCAACCAATACTTGAGAAATCCAAATTCTAAAGAAAGGAATGTTGGGATAGTGCGTGCACCACAATTGCTTACTGTGGTGCCCCCCACATGATGGGCCCTAAAAATCGTTGATCAAACATGTCCATTGATTTCTATGCATTTGGATCATTATTGCTCTAAAAAGTGTTAAGGATTGGATGAGCATTGAATCTAAAAAAAATGTTTTTTTGATTACTAAACATGGATGGTGGGAAACCTTGTTTAAAGAGCAGTCCATATTCAACAAGTAAGAAGCACAATTTTTGGATCTTATATTCATTTAATAACCTTAATGTTGGGTATACAAGTGATCCGGAGACATAGATAAAGCCAAAGATGAGTTTTTATGTTCTCTCATCATATTCTATGTTTAGATTCTAAAATTTCAATATATGACAATTTCATGGCAAGAGGTTTTTAAGGAATGGTTTTGGTATTTCCTCTCGATTCTATTATATGAATTGTAGCTTAGATTAGATGGTCATGAAATAATTTTTATGTTTGAGTTAATGATTTTTAGATAAATTATGCTAAGCCTAGACAAGTTATAGTTATAGATATTAAATGATTCATAGTAGTTAAGATAGTTCATGCTAAAAGATTGTTTACTCTTTCGAGACCTTCTAGGTTGTAGCTAAGAATGATTCTAGGTCATACGCATGAGAGATATGAGAATGATTCTTACTGTAGATTCATATTTCCTATGCTAGTTCGTATCATCTATGTTTTCTTTTAGTTTAGTTTACTTTTGTTTTAGTTTTAATTTTATTTTAAATCCAAAAATGAAAACTCCTTTACTTTGTAGAAACCTATTCCATCCCTGCTATTTGATAAATCTTTGCCTTACAATATATCTTTCATACTTGCAAAGACTTATTGTGAAAAATAAACATCACCTACATTAAGGTCAATAATCATTTTCTCCAAGCTAAATACATTCTTCACGAAATTTTTTTGTAGGAATATACTCTTTCATAATGATTTATTTGCAGCATATAAACCTATTTTCAACATATAGATTAGATCATATAAAATATTCAAAAACATGGTGACCATTCACTAATATCTATCCTAGGGATCCTAACTAAAACATCTTACTAATTGTGGGGATTTAGTCAAAAATTTTGAATTTTGAAGGAAAACAATGTGGTGCCTTTTGTTTTTCAATATTAATTTATTTCTTGTGTTGTGCAGCAATAAGTAATTTCAATCTAACAACATTGCAATATCAACATAAATGCTTACTAGAAAGAAACGAAAGTAGGACTACCCATTTTATCATTTTTTATTGGCTTTCTAATTTTGTTCTTGTCTTTGTGGAGTTTTGGTGCCTTGTGTCATAGGCTTAGCTTCTCAAACTCTCGTGCGGTACTTAGATTGGCTTCTCACCCCTAACCAACTAAGTAAGCCTGACTAGAAACTCAAAGGAGAAGAACAACTGAAAGGAAACTTGGAAGGAACTCTGGCTTTATTGCTTTGAAGATGCTTACAACTCTTGCATGATTTGCAAGTGAGGAAGCTCCCTATTTATAGGTGCTTACCTCCTTCCACCTCCTCAATGGATGGTGAGGATATTTACAAGTGTTAACCATCCAACAGTTGGAGACTATTCTAGAATCCTCTCTAGAGGTCTCTACACAAGTCTTTGGTTCCACCACATTTAGGATGCTCCTAGAGAATTCTAGAGGCAAGATATTTACATGTACTTAGGCCTTCTAGAATATGGATCCTTGTGATGGATCTTCAATAGCAAGCCTAAGTCCTTCAGGCCATGTCCACGATTTGAGTAAGCCTTCATTAGAGGTTGTAGGCCCTGGTCACTGGCCTTGTAATGCAAATTCGTGACATTCTCCCCCACCTGATAATGTCAACACTCTCATCGACACATCTTCACTAGTGTTGCACTCTTTGCATTTGGGCATGTCTCTTATTGCCTTGTCCTCTTCATGAGATGCCTTGCGGTGTCTCTCCCTTTGCACCTTGCTATCTGACTACTCTTGTGCACTTTTGGGACTTTCTTTGGTTCCTTCCTGTTATGTGCGTTCTTGCACACTTGTGCACCTTTGCATAGTTGTAAATTGTCACTCCTCTGACGCTCCTCTTTTGTTGCTCTTTGTTGTTGTGCCTCCTACACATTGGTGTAGCAGCTACTAGCTCCAGTGGTTCTTGCACGTCTCAGCTTGGTCTTGTCTCTCTTGGAGTTTCCGTGTTGTGGCACACCCTTGTCATCAACTGGTCTGCCCTCAAACCCTCCAAACCTTAGCACCGCAGTGCCACCTGGACGTTGTAAGTCTAGTTGTGTCGAATCCACACTCTTTGTGGATCCCTCTATTAGCTGCAAGGCGGATAACATCTTCCCCTACCCCTTTCCATTCTTCAACACTGGGACTCCACAAGGGGTCTTCTCATCAAAGAAGCTCAGCATTCCAAGGTTTGGCATAGAGACTGCTCTAGCCTTGGTGAGGAAATCCATTCCTAGGATAACCTCATAATCGTCCAAAGGTACTACAGTTGAAGTGATGGTGCCTTGCCACTCCCCCACCTGGACAGGTACGTCTCTAGCAACTCCTAGTACGGACTTCGCTTTGGAGTTGATTGCCTTGATCATGCTCTCATCCTTCTTGATCTTAAGGCCTAATCTCTTAGCCTCCCCTTAAGAGATGAAGTTGTGAGTAGCTCCCGTGTCCACCATAGCTCATGTGCCTTTGCCTTTGAGACACACGTCCACATACATCAACCTTTTTTCGGTAGGGGTTTTAGGAACCTTTGACTTGATAGCGTTGATATTTTGTGAGGTAAGACATTTTATAATCTTCCACAGTACTTCCTTCTTCCTAATGTGAGATCATGGAGTTTAAGGCTTTCCTCTGGGGACAATCATGCATGAAGTGCGGTCCATTCGCAGAAGTAGCAAGCTCTCAGAGGAGAAGCTTGTTCCTTGCTCTTTTCCCAACTTAATGGTTTGGATGACTCAGGCATGTTCTTATGAACACCTTTGTCTCCCTCACCATTGTCATGGCTACTCTTTTGGCCATTCGATTTCCCATCATCTTTTCTTATTTTGACTAAGAATTCAGCTGCGCTGATGGCAGTAGACAAAGTAGAGATGTTACGGCGATGTAACTCTTGTTTTGCCCAATCTTTTAGTCCGCTGGAGAAGTACACAAACTTGTCTTCTTCAGACATGTCGGAGATCTCAAACAAAGATTTGAATACTCCTAAATATAATCTCGAATAGTCCTCATATGTTTCAACCATCGTAACTTCTCTTGAGCCTCAATGTGTTCATTCTCTAAATAGAAATGCGTCTTAAGGTCCTCTTTAAACTCATTCCAAGTGTTAATAGTGAACATACCTCTTTCGATTTCCATGCTTCTCCTATGCCACCATAGTAGAGCATTGTCCATGAGGTAGAGTGAGGCAGTGGCAATCTTCTGCTCATCTTCCTCCATTTGTAGGCGTTGGAAGTACCTTTCAACGTTCCATAAAAACGTATCGATTTCCTTTACATCCCGCTTGCCACCATAGCTCTTTGGCTTTGGGACATCAATCTTAGGGGCCTCACAAGCCACATGAGTCCTATTTGCCACGGCTTCCTTGCACAAGGATACGTCCTCACACATCACCTTCATCTCATTACAGAGTGTAGCTAACTCCACAAACAGCTTGTCAATTTAGGTTTGGAACTCCACATGACTTGCATTCCTCATGAAGTATAGACCATTCTCCCACTCTCCCTTAAGCTCTTCCCCTATAGCTTCAAGGGACCCAAACGTTGGGTGCTCTAACTCTAGTCGAGTGGAGATATCCGCAATCACTTTCTCCATCTTAACAACGGCTATCTCCATCTTAACAAGTCTGGATTCCAACGAAGAGACTAAGTCCTTGGACTTGCCTCTCTTGATCCTCCAAGCATCCTCACTAGCAAGCTTCACATTTGAGACATGAGAACTGTCAGCCATCTTCCTCTCCTTGCTAGGATAAGAACCTTTGATCCTAACTTGCCAAACCTTGCTCTGATACCAACTGTCACGGGCTTAGCTTCTTAGACTCCAGTGTGGTACTTAGATTGGCTTCTCACCCCAAACCAACTAAGTAAGCTTGACTAGAAACTCAAAGGAGAAGAACAACTGAAAGGAAACTTGGAAGGAACTCTAGCTTTATTGCTTTGAAGATGCTTACAACTCTTGAATGATTTGCATGTGAGGAAGCTCCCATGTTTATAGGTGCTTACCTCCTTCCACCTCCTCAATGGATGATGGAGATCTTTACAAGTGTTAGCCATCCAACAGTTGGAGATTATTTTAGAATCCTCTCTAGAAGTCTCTACACAAGTCTTTGGTTCCACCACATTCAGGATGCTCCTAGAGAATTCTAGAGGCAAGATATTTACATGATGTACTTGGGCCTTCTAGAATATGGATCCTTATGATGGATCTTCAACAGCAAGCCTAAGTCCTTTAGGCCATGTCCACGATTTGAGTAAGCCTTCATTAGAGGTTGTAGGCCCTGGTCACTGGCCTTGCACTACAAGTCCGTGATACTTGGCTAGCATAAGAGGGAGGTGAAAAACTATAATTACAAAACACTTAATACAAATAGTAGAACTGTCTCTGTCTTTTTATCATTATTTATTTGTTGATAGGAGTAATATATTGTACTAATTAAATATATCTAGTAAACTAAGTGCCATTATTATACTAACTAAATATATCTAGTAAACTAAGTGTCATTACAATAATCCTCTAAAGCATTAATAATAAAGTCAGGAGGATCTCCTATCTATAGGTAAGATCCCTCGTTAGATAGCAAAGTTTGCAAGCAAATAAGCCATTATGTCCCATTGTCTCATGATGTCACTCCTCTTTTGGTTGTTCAGTCTTCTCATTAGTAGCATGCACTCCTTCCTCATCCTCTGAGTTTTCCAAGTCAATGATTTATGGTTCATCAATAACTTCAACACAATCTTCAAATACCCTTACACAAAGAGGTTATTTGAATGTAGGTCAGTAGTAATTTTGACGCCTTAATATGATTAAGCCCACACTGCAATATTGTCTGGCTATGTTTGCAGAAATTTTGCAAAGCAAGCAATGTAGTCTTCTTGTATGATCTCTATAATTCACCTTGCCCTTGCTTTTCTTGGATTTCCCCTTTGTTACACCATCGAAATTTAGGAGAAATCTATCCTACTATGGAGTTCCCCATCTTCTTCACTTTGTTCTACCATATTTCTCTCTAATCCCCTCTTGTTTCTACTTCTCTAAGATATTTTGATCTTTCTCTTTGCATACCCGTAGTAATCATATTCAAGTTTGCCATCTCATTTGTTTCTACAATCTATTTAGCTTTGAGACTTCTAATATTGGTTGCAACATTATTGAAAACTCTTTCATTACTGTCCTTCCACAAATTCCAGGCTAGATAATTGTAGATGTGATAAAGTTTTTGTTATCCCTTTTCTATACTTGCTGCTTAATCTACTCTTGAAATGATTGTGATAAAAGGTTTCATTGGGTAACATTGATCGTAAATCTTCCTCAATAATCTTCCATAGAATACCAAATTGTTCGCACTTAACTATTGCATGTAATGGTGTTGCAATCTCTTTCTAACACTTCATATATAAACTATTATGTTGTGCTAATCATGGGAGATGAGGCGTTTTAGCAATTCATTATGATTTGCAATCCATAAGGAGTCTTTCGCCCCTTGGGTGACTTCCAATGCCCCAAATCCTCCTCCAACAATATGTTCTAATGTTTTCCTCTTCTCTAATTAAAGATATGTTGACTTGATAGTGAACTCTCTCATATTACTATGTCCCTAAATGACTTCCTCATCTTTTGCCATAAATATTGCTATTATACATTAAAAAAAAATTCAGCAATTTGAGGTCCCCACTTTCCATAAATCGCGTCTTTATCCAATTTCTTTGAATTTATAAGGAAAAAACTATTGACAATATCAATCTCTTTAACTTCATTATAAAAGGAAACTAATGAAACTCATATATTAATGGTTTGGGAGTTGTCTAATCATTAGTCTATGACTTAATATTATCTCTTGACCCAACACTCCATCTAATCCATTTAATATATTCCCTTTCTTTGAAATTAGCCTTCCAAACTATTCAATCATTGCTAGTAGGAAGATCTTAAAAAAGGTAATCTTTTGTCAAATATTTATCTTTCACTTCGTTAGCCCAGATGGAATTTAAATTCTTTAGAACTGTCTATCTATGCTTGACCATAAAAGCTATATTGAATATTGCAAGGTCTTTAGTTCCTAAACTTCCATTCCGTTTATGATTATAGCTCTCATCAATAAATTTGCTTCTATTTGTTTCAGAGTGTTTCTAAAGAAAATTGGGATTTGAAATGCATCGATGGCATAGTAGTATACGGTGAGTTGATAGATTTAGCATGTCATCATGCTTGCTCAAGATAAGACATGATGTTTCTATCTTGCAATCTATCATCTATCTTATCATGAATAAACTTGAATTGAGCTTTTGTTGGCTTCCCAAATATAGAAGGTAGACCTAAATAATTTGCCTCTTACAACTTGGCTTTGACTAACAAGATTATTTTAAGGACTTTCGAGACATATTCCCAGAACATTCATGGAAAACTGCATGGATGGATATTCAAGGCCCAGTGTAAGCCCTTTGATTAGTGAATTTATCTATAATTGATTAATTGTGACACAGTTTTCTATGGTGGCTCTGGCAAAAAGAATGAGGTCATTAGTATAAAAAAAAGTGGGGCAATATGGGACTTTTCTTGAAAATTTACATTGGCTTTAATGACTTAATCTTAATATGCTTATTAATAATAGCTATCAAATCCTGAGCGTAAAATATAACTAAATAGGGTGACATAAGGTTAACTTGTTTGATACCTCTATTAGGGTTAAACCAAGGTGAAGCATATCCATTCACATGGACAAGCACTATAGTAGTTGAGATGTAACTCATAGTGAGATTGACCCACCTTTCAGGGAGAAGTACTTATTTTGTGTAGCTCTTATGAAATCCCAACTAAAGGTATTATAAGCCTTAGCTATATCCAACTTGAAGGCACATTCTTAGTTTACACTTCTTTTTGAAGGTAGTAAGAAATCATGAAAAACAATTATATTCTCACGAATTTCTTTCAAGGACAAAGACACTTTGATTAGGACTGATTAGGTAGTTGAAGAGAGGTCTTACTCTACTGACTATAATTTTGTTATTAACTTGTAAACCACATTACAAAGACTTAAGGGGGTCTAAATTTTTTAATAGATTGAGGATCTTTAGTTTAGGGATCAAGGCACTGAAAAGACTCATTGAAAGAAGGAAGAAACTTTCTACACTCAAATAATTTCTTAACTACTTTTCACACCTCCTCACCCACTAATGGCCATGGCTTTTGAAAGAAAAAAGCATTAAACCAATCCAAGCAACGCGCTCTATTGTGTATCATGCAAAATAATGTATACATACATCAACCATAATAATGAGCTATAAGTTTTTGAATGTCTTGTAACCTAACTCTTTATGAAAAGTTCTCAATCAACAAAATTGGTAAGAATAACTTTTGCCTTGTAAAAGGCTAAAAATGACCTGTAAATGCTTTGGCAACTTCTTTCTATCCCAGATGCCCATGCCCCTAGATCTTGAATCTTATAGATCTTATATTGGACGCCTCTAGTATTGGTTACAAAGTGACAATATCCGGTATTAGAAGAATTCTTTTTTACCCATTTAATTATGGTTTTTTTTATTTCCAGTGATCGTCTTTATGTTTGAGCCCAGTATTAACTAAAATATAATGGTCAATATGTGTTCATTCATCACTTTCAATCCACTTGTCATATTCATTTCAAGTTCCTTATTTTGCATGTGGAGTTTTTCAAGGTTTTCATTAATTTGACCGAACACCCTTCAAGGACCAATAGTAGATTTGTTCCACTTCTCTTCATAGAGACTAGAATTTTGGGTGAGTAACCCACCTTTTTTTTTGAATGGTGGACATACACTCACACACACTCGTGACTTCTACAATTGAGGCTCACTATTGTGCCATTGCGCCACACTAACACACATGAGCAGCCCACATATTTTTGAATGTCAAGGTCTTCTTTAGACTCTTTTTGGCTCGCCATTTGTGTTCAACAACAAAAGATGATGATAAGAGTCTGTCCTAGTGAGATGGAAAAGCTTAGATTTATTGAACTCCTAACCCATTGAACACTAATAAGGGCTATGCCCAATCTTTTTATCTTGTCTTGGCCAAATTGGCAATTAGTCCATGTGTATTTACACTCCTTAAAGACAATATCAATTAAATCACACTCCACTTGATGGGTGGTAGACAACTAAGGCATCTTCCTTTAACATGCTTGGTTGCAGTTTCGAGTAGACCACTTCTCCCCTTAGCCATGGGATTAAATTTAGGAGTGTGCATGATGTGTGAGTGATTTGTTTGGTAATTTTTGGCTTCAACCAAAAATAAAGAAAAAATTAGAGGCTTAAAGTCATCCAATAGCCAGAACTATTAATACATGAGTTAGACATAAACTTTTACGAGTTAAAATTAGTGTGTGCAAAATAGATAAGCATGTCAAAGCCCATCTAATTTGCACATTTCTGAGTCTGAATAGATTGGAAACATTTTATCTATTTTTTAAACTAATCAAAAGGCCCCAATCTGTATTCAATGTGGGTGCATATAATATATTTGTCAATAATCCATTTTTACTTTAGTTTTAACTTTATGAATAATCCATTTTTACTTTGGTTTAACTTTATGAATAATCCAATTTTACTAGCTTTGTTATAGTAATAAAATGAATTTATTTTATTACATGCTGTAGTGATAATGGCTCAACTGTAGAATTATAGTGAGGTTATGCACATTTTAAGCCATGAGAGAGAGAGAATTTGGGAAAAGAGAAAAGTAGGATGTGAAAATTGAAATGAGAAAGCTAATATTTTTTATAAAATTTGTTCTTTTCAAGTTTACCCTTTTAAATGGATAACTATGAATAAATTAGATCAGATTTTTTTAATCTATTTTTTAAACATATCTCGTTTCGTTAATCATAAATGCCAATTTTAATCTGTTTTGCCGGCACTAGTTGTAATGGTTGGCTTATCCAAAGAGTAGGCCCAACTTGTACTTTCGCTTGCTCTTATTTTTCAATTGAAAATATGCGCACATGTCACAATATCAATGCCAGCAGTTTTGTCTCAGAGAGCAGAAAACCAGAAGGAAAATTCTACCCACATGGATTCCAACAACAGCGAGGAGAATTGTGTTAGGGTTCTTTGCCGCAAGTTAGTAACCAGCAAGGAACCAGGTATACAATGGCTGATTGGATCCCCTTTCTTCCCTCCATTCACCATCGTATCTTCCTTCCGATGTCTGCATTTCCCACCTGATGATCCCTTTTCCCCCGATCACGCCAAAGAGGCTGGTATCTTTCTAATCTCCCCTCGCTTGGAAATTTTCTTTCCATTTTCTTTCCTCTTTTCGGTGCACGAGGTTACCTTGGCTTGTTAATCTGATTGTTGAACTGGACTATTGAAATAAAAGTGGTGATTTTGGCCCTTCCACTTCTGTTGAATTCTGGCCAAGCGATCTTATCTCATTTCTTATAGTTGCTACTATGAATTCTTCAATCCGTTACAGAAGAAATTGTCTGTTTTAGTACTTCATTTTTTTGTTGAATTTCTAGCCGAGAAATCTTGCTTCTTATGGTAATTCTGATATACGTAATGTGTTGCAATAATTATTATATACATTCAAAGTTGTGGGGGAAGTAGATAGCATAACAATGAATCCGGTGCGCGATTTGCTTAATTGCACGTATAGTACTGGCGTTTACTTACCCAATCTACTTGCTCTTGGTTCAGGCAAGTTGATTGAGGAAACTATTTTTGAATACTCTTCTTTACTAATAATTATTTCAGTACACACGTGATTACGGTCTAGTAATTCTATGGAATATGTGTCCAATGTGTACGCTTGATCTTAATATTTGTGGTTTTGGATAAAAAACCGTGTTTTATTTTTTGACACTAGAGGGTTGTATAAATTGAGGATGTCGATATAGATGGAAAATTTACTGAGCAATAAATGGAAATACAGGCCACTAGACTGATAAGCAATTGAGAACCCTTTCCACAAAATATAAGTACTACATAGCAAAAATAACTACTCACATAATGTGAGAGATTAAGTGGTGAAAACTAGTGAAAGAATAGCAATACGACACTTAAGATATCAGAGTACATCAAAAAATAAACATTCAATAATCTGTACTTAAAACAATATAATTAAGTAGTCACTTATTTGAATTATAGTTGTCATATGTGTTATTTCAAGAAAACACTGCATTTGTACTGAAAGGGTTATAATCTAGTAAAAAAAATATAGATCTAGCCCAGAGAGAATAGATTCATGCAAAGAACAGAAAAAGAACAAGAATTGGAGATATGGGGAAAAGCAAGAGTCTCGCACATAATCCTACATCATCATCGAGACCTTATCCCAATTAGGGGTCGGCCACATGAATCTTATTCCTCCATTCCATTCTATTAAATACCATGGCTTCATTTAGTCCTAAATTTTTTAAATCTTTTCTCACCACTTCTATCCACGTTCTTTTGGGCCTTCCCCTTGCCCTTTTAGAACCTTCTACTTGTATTGCCTCACTCCTTCTAACAGGTGCCCTTGTTGGTCTCCTTTGAACACGTTCAAACCATGTAAGTCTAATCTCCCTCATCTTGTACCTATTGGTGCTACCTCTAAAATTTCTCTAATATTTTCATTTCTAATTCTATCCTTTCTTGTCTTACCATTCATCCATCTCAACATTCTCATTTCTGCGACACTCATCTTATGAGTATGATGTTCCTTAACTGCCCAACACTCTGATCTATAGAGCATGGCCGGCCTTATAGCCATTCTATAGAATTTTTTTTATAGTTTGAGTGGCATCTGCCGATCACACAAAACTCTAGATGCACATCTCCATTTGTTCCAATCTGCTTGGATTTTCTGGGTAACTTCCCTCTCAATCTCTCCACTCTCATGAATCATTGATCCTAAGTATTGAAAGTGGTCTTTTATGGTGATTTCTTGATTATTAATCTTGACTGGTGTTCCACTCCTACTCTTCTTACTAAAATTACATTCTATATATTCTGTCTTAGTTCGGCTAATTTTAAATCCTTTAGATTCTAATGCTTCTCTCCATAACTCTAGCTGCATGTTTACACCTCCCTTGACCTTTACCTGATTTCATCTTTTTCAATGCCTCTTTTACTTTAGGTACTCTAATCCTACGTTCATATCTATAATATCCAGTGTTATTTAGATTTATAGTATTTTCAATCCTTATATTCTTAGAGCCATTATCATTTGACAATTTTTGAAAGTATATTTCCCACCTTTGTTTGATCTCATCATCTTTGACTAATACCCTTTAATCATCGCTTCTAATGCATCTAATATGATCTAAGTCCTTATCTTTCTGTTCTCTTACTTTTGCAAGTTTAAACACATCTTTCTCACCATCTCTTGTTCCTAGTCTATTATAGAGCTCATCATATGCTTTAAGTTTAGCCTCACTTACTATTCTCTTAGCAACCTTTTAAGCATTCTTGTATTGTTTATCGTTTTCATTATTTCTAGTCTTCTGCCATGCTTTAAAACGCGTCCATTTTTCTTTAATAACTTTTTGCACTGTTTCACTCCACCACCATATTTCCTTTACTAATTGCCTTTTATCTTTAGATACTCCTAAGACATCTTTTGCTACTTTCTTAATGGACTCAGCAATATTAATCCACATGGTATTTACTTTTGTTTCATAGTTCCAAATTCCTTCCATCAACTTATTTGTGAATGAGGTTATTTTCTCTCATTTTAAGTTCCACAACTTAATTTTTAGATACCTATTAAGTTCATTTCCTTTCTTCCATCCTTTGATATAGATATCCATAATCATTAACCTATGTTGTGAGGTTAAACTCTCACCGGGTATCACCTTACAATCTTTACATATAGATCGTTCATTATTCCTAAGTAGAAAAAAGTTTATTTGGCTTTTATAAAGTCCACTTTTAAAGGTTATTAAGTGTTCATCCCTCTTCTTAAAGAGTGTATTTGCAATGGACAGGTTATATGACAAAGAAAATCAAGGATATTCTCCCCCATCTCATTTCGTTCACCTATACCATACTTGCTGTGTAATCTATCATATCCTTCCTTATCTTTTCCTACATGGCCATTTAAGTCTGCTCCTATAAATATCCGCTCAGTGTTGGGAATTTCTTGCATGGCTCCCTCCATATCTTTCCAAAACTGTCTCTTGATTATATCTTGTAACCCCACTTGTGGTGCGTATGTACTTGTAACATTTATAATTTGCTATCTTAGAACAAGTTTTATTATTATAATTCTATTGCTGATTCTTTTAACGTCCACAACTTTATCCTTTAATTCCTAATCTACTATTATTCCTACGCTATTTCTGTTATTTTCCTTTCCTACGTACCATAATTTATACCCATCTATTTCTCTAACTTTAGCCCCTTTCCACTTGGTTTCTTGGATAAAAGCGATGTTGACTCCCCTACGTTTCATCGCGTCTACTAACTCCAAACTCTTACCTGTCAATGTCCTTATATTTCATGTGGCGATACAAATCTTATGTTCTGGAGATATTCTATTTACTATCGCCTTTCTTGACTTCCATGGCATGAACCCATATCCACTTTTCACTGCACCTAGCTTCTGATGCAGTGTGTCGCTTCTGAGGGGAAGCTCTAGTAGCCCTTGCCCATTTTTCACTACACCCACGATCTGATGTAGCGCGTTGCTTCTGAGAGAACGCCCTAGCAACCCTTGCCTATTTTTCACCGCAACCAGGATCCGATGCAGCGCATAGCTTATGGGGAATGCCCTAGCTTGAGAGAATGTAAGTTTTCGATTCATGTCATGTTAGGGTTGCCATAGTTTTAAAAAGCTGAAGATGATTTTCATTTCTTCCTTACAAATTAATATACAAATGCATATTCATTTGCAAGTAGAAAAGAAATAACAAAATCATCTTTAGCTTCACCCTTGCCAGCTGGCTACCTGACGCAAGGGTTGCCATATTTTAAAAACTGGAGATGATTTTCATTTCTTCTTCACAAACTAATATACAAATGCATATTCATTTGTAAGAAAGAAATAACAAAATCATCCTCAACTTCTTCCTTGCCGGTTGGCACTTGACGCAAGACCCTCTTCCTTTTTCATCCGGGCTTGGGACCAGCATTGGCGGAGTTGCACATAATCCAACATATAGAGTGAAAAATATTATTAAAATTTTTACCTTAAGTAGCATGCAACAATTTGGAAAATATATTGAAAAAGAGCCAAAAAGATGAAATACAAAAAAAATAGTTCAACATAGAAAGCCAGAAAATTATAAAGCAAATGATATATACCATTGTGCATAAATTACCTTAGAATAGTCCTTAACTAGATTTTGGAAGTTAAAAACCTTTTATAAATAAAACCACTTGAAGAGAACTAACATGTCGGAACATGTGAAGAATTACTAAGACACATGGTACAGGGATTTATTTGTTACTGAATTGGTCAATTTCCAGTCAGTAAGAGAGAGAGAGATTCGCTAGATGTTCTTGGGTGACCATAACAGCAAAAAAGGTCTCCAAATGGGGGCCCCGATAAAGAAGGTTGCTAGACCACTTATGTGGAACAAGTACCATGAAATGCTTTCATGGATTTGTGTATACAGGCTATACGTAAAAGTTTGTGAATATAAAATGATAGAGCTGCTAAATAGAATTTAATTGCTTTTTATTGACTACTGTTTCTTATTACCTTCTTTTAGTTGAAATTTTCAACCTTCTTGTATTATCTCCACGCAAATGCTGACACACATTGTCATTCTTCTGCAGTTGGTTGGCTAATGTCCTTGTATTTTTAGTTTCTCATTGCACTCACTAGTTTCTGAATTGCACTCATTGTTCTTTGGGTCCTAATTTTGTCCTCTGTCCAAATGGAACAGATGATCTTAGAACACTGCTCTTGCGAGGATTGGATGTAGTTGGCGCATTGTTTGTTGGCATTAGTAATTGGGAACAAAATGCTATCAAGGCAGCAGAAGCATCCTGTAGATTGCGGAAATTTCTTTTTGATGACAGAGATATTGATATGATTGGAGCAGCTGCTGATTTAGTCAGTGGTGACACTCGTTTTTTTGTTACTGGACCTGTTAGATCTGGAAACTTAGAAGCCTTCAGTAAAATTATTTATGAAGATCACCCTGAAAGATTTGTGTGGGAGACTGGTTGTCTCCTTAGATGTGCACTCGTGATGAAGTTGCCAATCTGTATACCAATGAAGGGATCATCAGGCGAGCAATTTACTTTCAGCTAATATGTTCATCATTTTATATATCACGAACTTGTATCCTTCTAGGTGATCTTGTATATGTGAACCTTCTACTGCATTAGCTCGATATTGATTCCTTGCTAATACTGTTTCTCTTATGGTATTTTAAATATTAATTTTGCAAGGTCTTCCTGTTGGTAGACTTATTCTTGTCCAACATAACAGAAGGAGAATTCAAACCTCTCTATGGAAAGTGCAATCAAGGGAGGAAGATGGTTGACATATTTTCACACTGTACATGACACAATTTTT
This sequence comes from Warburgia ugandensis, assembly GCA_035236585.1. Taxonomy (NCBI): domain Eukaryota; kingdom Viridiplantae; phylum Streptophyta; class Magnoliopsida; order Canellales; family Canellaceae; genus Warburgia; species Warburgia ugandensis. Next base: position 80,303,180 of record CP141130.1, read on the forward strand.
GGGAAATTAGAGACTGCTAAACAAGATAGTGTAGTTATGTTTTTAGTGATGTCTGGTTGTTCAAACGCCTTATCTATTTATGCAATTTCCTAATCTTTTCTATTGTATCTCTAGCCTAGTACACTTCTATCCGGACCTTTTATCTAGTAAACTCCACCATGGACTGGCAACCAGCCAAAAAGGAGTAGACATAGTTTTGAGTGGTCCTGAATGTCTTGACAAATTGATAATCCTTTGATCAGATAGTGACAAAGAGCAGTTAAAAAAGTGTACAACAAATAAAATCTTTTGGCTTAAAAGAAAAACCCTAAATATGTCTTCAGATTGATTAGCTGAAGTTATATTTTCATTCGGTTATCCAAGTTAAAGGCCAACCCTTTAGCTACTGAGATTAGTTGCATTTCACTCCTAAATTATAAACTACATAACTTATACAATATAATTAGAATATTACTTCAGCCAGCTGTACAACATAACTTATACAATTTAATAAAGGGGAGACTTGGCGCAACGGTAGAGTTGTCATCGTGTGACCTTGAGGTCACGGGTTCAAGGTGTGGAAATAGCCTCTTGCAAAATGCAACATAAGGGTGCATACTATAGACCCTTGTGGTCTGCCCCTTCCCCGGACCCTGCATAAGCTGGAGCTGTATGCACTGGGCTTCCCTTTTATTACTTCAGCCACCTGTTCTTCCCCAGATTTCGAATATTATGCTGGAAAGAATCCTGAATGAGTGTTACCCTATTGTACCATGTATGTTAGAAGGTAGCCTACTGCCTTAGCTGTTTCAATGATACATATATCTTGCAAGGTACAAAGTTAGATCACAGGAAGAAATTCCAAGGGAAGTGAATTGCGACACATGCAACTGCACTTTTAGCTGTAACATTGTGAAATGGTATTCTATTTGTATTCTGCAATGACATGATGTTGAAGGTAGTATCAGATGGTTTACTATCAGCAACTTAAATTGCCATGCGATGGTATTTGCTTATTAGAGTGACTTTCCAACTAATGGTCATGTTTGGTTGGCTGTATCAGCTTATGATATTAGTTACAGCCTTTATGGTTATTGTACTTCATCAGTAATCATTGTAATCCAGATCTATAGTTCCCTTTTCTTTGAATTTTTTTTTCTTCTCCTTACTAAATCAAATTGCTTTCTTGTGCATGGCAATTTGTACCAATAGTCAATTATATGTGACACTTAAGTTCTTGTGCTTCTTGCAGATGCCAAGCATATTCTTTCTTCTGCTATTGATGCTGCTGTTGCTAAATTTAAAGATCTGCAGGCTACATATATCATTGAAAGGTTCAATGTAGACTCTGATGAAGCATCTGAATCTGTTATACTAAGTTCTGTGGACTTAGACTTCCAGACAAATCTCGCAGATTTCAATCTTCTAAAGAGTACAGCTAATGGATCTCATGGGCAGACAAAAGCCTGTTCATACTTCTGTTCGAGTAATAAGTCATCATCTACACAAAAGGAGGTAAGTCATGCCTAATCGTGTCACTGCTTTTCACTCCTGGAGAACTTGACACTTCTTAGGTTGGTGATTAAAAGTTATTCTTTTAACGCAATGAAACTTCAGTACATTTTCATAATTCTTTTATTATGCCTATATGGTTTTTCTGGCAGACATTGGCTGTTATGACTATTCATTCTTTATTAGATTATTATTGCCCTCCCCTGTGAGTCAATTATTCCTATTCTCCACTTCCACTGTAGGCATTGTAAAATTTTTGCCTGTGGTAAATGCCCTGTTCTAAGATTCTGTTCGGTTAGAATGCAGACACAATTCAAGTGACCATCCTTTTCAATCACTCAAAAAATATTCTGAGATGCACCGCACCTGTTGCCGAATATTTTCCAGGTATCAGCTTGATCATTAGTGGGACTGGTGACTCATGTCTATTTTAATCAGCAACAAACTAATATGCATTGGTGTTCCAGTGATCTTGTTATGATGAGCCTTTATTTATTTCATTTGTTTTCTTTTAATTCAGCTCCAGAGCCAACAAGGGTTTTGGTTGTAACTTTGAACCTCGATGTGGTCTCCTATGCTTCAAAGGACCTTCCTGTGGATTCTGCAGTTTCAAAGTTAATTGTGCCAGGATTAGCTGACCAGTTAACCACAATCAAGAAGGCACTTATCCCCAGCTTCTTAACGGAGAAATCTCAGGTAACTCATTCATAAAGGAGTTCATAGATGCAGTAGTAGGGTGAATGCATAAGTGTTTTCATGTTTTATGACCATAGAGTATTCCATTTACCAAGTGTGTTCAAATGAAACAGTAGAACTATTATAACTGTGTAATACCCAGTGTTCATCAAAGAATAAACTTCTGGTACGTTTGGTTGGTTACTTCTCCATTGCTTTTCTTCTGCTTGAGATCAACACTTTGAAATCTCTTTGTGCTGTCAGCAGACACTTCTGATGAGGATATGGAATATTTCTCAGCTTGTAAATTATAGACGTTTGGGCTCTGAAATGAGTTCTCTGTTGCAGTTTACTTCAGATGAGGCCATCAGCATTTGAATTATTTCTCCAACTTATGAAGCCACCGGAAAATGAGTCCAGTTGACAAATTTCCTAGCCTTGCACCTTCTATACATGCTTGGTTAATTCCAAAGTATTTGTAGACACTGTCATGTCCATCACTTTTCTTTGTTCAGAATAATTGACCGGTTGCAAAGACATCTTCTTCCATGAGAAAGCACCTAACTTGGGTGATTAGCCAAATACATGCTGCAATGTCTTGATATAATTGACCACATTTCTTCTCGTTGTATCTCATCTTAAAGAGCCCATACTTCTGGATCAGCAATCTTTCATTGTTGTTTCACAAGTAATAGAGGAGTGCTGCAAGCAGAAAAGGAAAAGATGTTTATGTAAGACATTTTCAATCAAATCTTGGAGCATGTGTATGGTCCAGCTGTATTTGTAATCTAAAATAAACTCACTGCCAATCGTTACTTATATTCATGATCTGTTCATACATTTGTTCAAACCTGAAAGCAATGAGGAAGTTTTGCATGTTTCACTTATCCATCAATGTGCAATATAATCAATTGTTGAAGTATTTGCTTTGTTACTATCTCTGAGAGAAAATTTACTTTATTCCTTGTGGTGCATTGTGGATGGGGATACTCCTGTGGACCCTTGCCTGTTTCTTGATGCCAAGCAAGATAGGTTCTCTGTTCATGTTTAGGGGAGAGTGTCCCAGTTGTATAATTTACTCTGTGAACTCAAAATTAGGGGAAGTTTCCTCTTAGTCTCTTAAAGCAAGAAAAGAGGAAGCTGGATTTTTGATGGTAGAATATAGAGTACCTACCTTCAGTAACGTTGAATACGGTGAATCAGAATCTTGTGACCGTACTGTGATGAGCTGGTTCTTGAATTCCATGAATCTGTATACGATGAGTTTCCTTTTGTTTTCCAATGATATGAAAGTCTAAGATGCGTAGATGTATTATATGGACAGTGGGAAGATTATATTGGGGTTTATACGTGGCATAGGGAGCTAAGACTGTGTCAAAATTGTGACCAGTCTATTACTAACTAAAGCTTTCCTCATTTTTACTAGTCTCTTATGTGTAATTTTTTAATACACCTTAGAAGCTGTATTAGATTTCACACTTAATGGTGTTCCTATGTTTCTTTTCAACTCCTAGTAGTTTTGTCTCAAAAATGTACTATAACATTTTTAATATTCTAACTGTTTTGTTGTGTTTTGCAGTTGCATCCATATCACTTCTTCCCCTTTGGTATTCTGCATCCAGTGACAGCTATATATGAACTTAGTTATGGGGAGACAGAGATTCAGCAAGGTATTTCATGGAGGTCATGCTATTCAGTTTCATTATGCAGATGGCTTGTAGGTTCTGCCTAAAGTTGTATAATTTAAGCAAGTAAAGAAAAAAAGAAAAGAAAAAATCATCTCTAGAATGTATGATGTACTTCTAGAATGTGCCGCATATCTGCATGATCTACTGACTTGCATCATGTGTATCTCATCTCCAAAAAAGTAGTATTTAAGAAACATCAAGCATGCCATCATTTGCTTGGTATTGTTCTCTGTTTCCGTTTGGCATGCATGTGCTTTGGTGTTTGTATGACCTTCGTACTGGTAAACAGGTCTGCCATTTCGGATTTCTTCTGGATAACATTCTTAATTCGCTAATGTTAAGTTGTTTGAGTAGATAGCTTGTTCTAGTATGGTTTTGGAATATTGGAGTCCAGATATTTAATGAATAGATTCCCTAGAGAGTTAATATGGAGGGTGTTGGGCAATAAAGGGGTTTTGCAGGGGTATATAGACATAATTAAAGATATGTATGAGGGAGCGGTAATAAATGTTAAGACCACTAGTGGCGAGATTGGTGATTTTTCTGTCATTGTAGGATTACATCAAGAATCGGCATTGAGCTCATACCTTTTCACATTGGTTATGGATGAGTTAACAAAACATCTGCACAAGGAGATTTCCTGGTGCATGCTATTTGCAGATGATATAGTCTTATTGAATGAGACAAGGCAGGGTGTAAACATAAAGCTAGAGTTATTGAGAGAAGCATTAGAATCTAAATGATTTAAAATTAGCCGAACTAAGATAGAATATATGGAATACAATTTTACCAAGGAGAGGAGTAGGAGTGGAACACCAATCAAGATTGATAACCAAGAAGTCCCCGTAAAAGACCACTTTCGGTACTTAGGATCAATGATTCATCAGAGTGGAGAGATTGAGAGGGAGATTACTTAGAGAATCCAAGCGGGTTGGAACAAATGGAGATGTGCATTTGGAGTTTTGTGTGATCGGCAGGTGCCACTCAAACTAAAAGAAAAATTCTATAGAATGGCCATAAGGCCGGCCATGCTCTATGGATCAGAGTGTTGGGCAGTTAAGGAACATCATGCTCATAGGATGAGCGTCGCAGAAACGAGGATGTTGAGATGGATGAGTGGCAAGACAAGAAAGGATAGAATTAGAAATGAAAATATTAGAGGAAATTTAGGGGTAGCACCAATAGGTAACAAGATGAGGGAGATTAGACTTAGATGGTTTGGACATGTTCAAAGGAGACCAATAATGGCACCGGTTAGAAAGAGTGAGGCAATACAAGTAGAAGGTTCTAAAAGGGCAAGGAGAAGGCCCAAAAGAACGCGGATAGAAGTGGTGAGGAAAGATTTAAAAACTTTGGGACTAAATGAAGCCATGGTACTTAATAGAGAGGAATGGAGGAATAAGGTTCATATGGCCGACCCCTAATTGGGATAAGGTCTTGATGATGGTGATGACTCAATGCTGAACCTATTAATTCAGTACATGGAAGTTTATGGCTCAAAAATACTGCAAACTCTACATTCAAAGAAAAAAATAGTGCAGATGAAGTCCTTGGGAATCACAGGCTAGCCTCGGCCCACTAGGATAGGAGCTGGTACCGAATGACCAGTTCTTTTTGAATCTAAAGCAAGTATCATTTTACTTATGCTAATTTACATTGCTAGTAATCATTCAATCTATCTGAAGCTTCGTGCCCTTTTGCCGGCTATTCTAATGAAATGCATACATCAGGCCCATCATAAATCAGAAGTATCAAATCTTTATGATAAGACCCAGTGGCATAGAGATACAGATCAGCAGTAAGCTCTGAGTGCTAAATTCCTAACTGTATTTATAGGCTTTGGTGGGAAAATGGTCAGAATGAGGAATCCTATTATTGGAAAGCTTTTAGTGTCTCTAAGCTCTATCTTTTCTAAATAATTTTGGTTAGACTCTCCTCAGAGGTCCAAGAAGGCACTGGGATTTGTAGCCAGAAGCTTGATGATGTAGGGATTTCATGGTGTTTGGGTGGCAAATTTCGACTCATCCGGGTCCTGTTGAGATAAAGAGGTGGCTTGACCACGACTACCATCAGATTATTTTATTTCATTATTGGGGATGAGTTTGTCGATAATTTCTCTACCTGGAAATAACATGATTGATCTAGTAAATGAAGGTCTGTTAGTCTTCTTTTCTATGTGATGGGGGGTTATTTAGGTTGAGTTGGAGATCATCTTTTGAGGCCATCATTAAATTGATGCTTGTTGTCTTCCAGTCTTTCTCATTTCTAGCCTTGCTGTTTTTGCAGAAGATGATTTCAGTAGAAATTCCATAGTAGGGTTGTATATTAGTAAATCCAAATCCAAGATTTGGTAGAAGAGGTTTCTCATCCTGTCAGCTTGCTGACAGTTGGTATAGGTGGCCATATCCTACTTCTCAAGCTTGGCGGGTGATATCTTCTCGTGTCTTACCTTTCCAAGTCACTTTCATTGAGAGGGAAACCAATTCTTGGGTATCTGTATTGCTCATAGGTGCATCTATTTCTCGTTTGGAGAAAGGAAATGGACATATTTGCAAAATCAGCATTGAGAAAGCATATTATGTGGATGGAATGTCCTGGACCATCTAATGACAATGGTTTGTGGCATGTTATAGAGGAGTGTTTCTGACATTTTCTCCTCCTCTCTTTGATACATATTGATGGTAATCCACTTGAGCTTTATATCAGGGTTGGAGGGATCAGCCTAGGTGATTCCTTTTCTTGTTTATCATTTTGGGTGGAGCTCATGACCGTTTGCTTAACTGCCCGAGGTGTTTGGCTTATTCAAAGAGGTGGCATTGGCATACATTGGGTATTCTATCTCCATTATGCTGATTATGGGGTTATTTGCATAGAGATAGGAAGAATAATTTACAAAACCTTGGTACCATGTAAAATGTTTTGAAGCTTCATCTAGTTGGAGAAGTTAACCTCTCTTAGAGATCTTTCTTGTGAATTAAATGGGGAGTTTAATAGATGCCGGCGGTTTGGCTAATATTTTATTGCAAATATGAAGTTCTTACCGTCCTGTATCTTTATTTATCTCTGAGCTGTGAACAAACACGGCTTGGAAGAAAATTCACGTGTTGGACTGTCATAACCTGTATGCCAGATGCTGCGGATGTCCATTCAAGGAGGAGCTTGTAGAAAACTCCAGGATCTAGGGTGCACTAGAATACTTTCCATTTTTAGCTCCTATTGTTATCGGAATATGTACTTCAGGAGCTTGTCTTGTTTGATGAATAATTCTTTTTCATCATCGTCATCATCATCATCAAGACCTTATCCTGATTAGAGGGGTCGGTCACATGAATCTTGTTCACGCATTCCCCTCTATTATTAAGAGTCATGTCTTCATTTAGTTCCAAAGTTTTGAAATCTTTTCTCACCACTTCTATCTATGTTCTTTTGGGCCTTCCCCTTGCCCATTTGCAACATTTGACTTGGATTGCCTCACTTCTTCTAACTAGTGCCCTTTTTTGTCTCTGTTAGACATGTCCAAATCATCTAAGTCTAATCTCCCTTATCTTGTCACCTATTGGTGCTACTCTTAAGTTTCCTCTAATCTTTTCATTTCTAATTTTATCCTTTCTTGTGTTGTCACTTATCCATCCTAACATCCGCATTTTGGTGACGTTCATCCTATGTACATGTTGTTCTTTAACTGCTCAACACTCTGATCCATAGAGCATGGCTGGCCTTACAGCCATTCTATAGAGTTTTCCTATAGCCATGAATAATTCTTTTTGTATATTCTTATTTCTTCCCTGCATCTTTCATTCATATTGCTGCTCTCTTCAATACATGGTCTCAGATCTAAAGTGTAAATGTTTGTTACTTAGTTTCCGATTAGCAATATTTTGGAAACCATTTGTTGAAAGTCCAGAACCCATTTGTTTTTAAGAAAAGAATTCCAAAATACTATAATTTCCATCTGCCTTGTTGTACTGCTTACTACTTAATTATCCTTGCCCCTAGAGCAGAGTTAAATTGGTTGATTCTATCTTTTCATTAAATTGGTTCTGATTCTGCCCTCAGTTCTTCTATATTGTTTTGGGTTTTCAATATAATCTGCTTCCTCTGTGTGTGCATGCGCACATCTATCTATCTACTTATCATCAATTTTTGTGCATGTATATGTATGTGTGATTGTCTATTGGACATTTGGACTTTCATTTAGTATAAGACTTACTATCAATCTTTGCTGCTTTTTCTAGTTACAAATCATTCATATGCTAAGCTTCTTGTTTGATTGGTTCTCCCTTAAAATCTGGTGCAACTGTAGTTGATGGTTCATATCCTTAATATCATTGTGTTTAAGCTTTCTAAGCCATTAATTTAACACATGACAATGAGTTCCAAGTAATGAATTGTTTGGTCTTTAGAAATCCAAAAAATTGGCTCAACATTGTCTTTTGCCTAGAAAAATGCTATCATGGACTGCCCAGCCACATAGTATAACACTTGTAATGCACCTCATTTTGACTTGATTGGCCCCACCTTTTCTTAATTTGCCCAATTCATGTGATTTTCCTGAAGTTATATAACTCATAGTACAAAAATACAATGATTGGATGATTCTAACACCCCGAAGAAGTGACATTTTTTTATTGTAGAATTCATTGATAACCATATGAAAGTGATCTAGTGAAATACTAATTCAACCATTCCAGAAAGGTAAGGCTACTACACAACAGTCCCTTCAATTAAGTAGACAGGTAATGAGGATCAGAGAACCCTTACACCTATCGCAAAATAAAAGGAACAAACAGAAGAAGACGAACATGATCTTCAAATACAAAGCTCACTATATATAGAAGCAGCAGAAGCCCAAGCTTAAGAAAGGACTAACAAACAAACAGTAGTCTCTGTAGAGTATCTACAGACTTCTTTAAGCCCACCAAAACCAAACAAAAACTGTTCTTCCAATGATTATGAGATGAGTTCACTCAGTGTAGCAATCAGAAAGAACCAAGCCAATCAGACTTCAATGACCTTTGCTACTCTAGCTTGACATAGAGGAGGAATCAAAGCTTACTAGAAAACACTCTCCACCTGATGCAGTTGCACTCCCTCCCTTGCAAGACAAGCTATGCATTAGTAGTCTAACCCATTGGGTAATTCTACCATATGCTTCTTTGAGTTAAAAATGGATGGTAAAACTGCTTGTTATCCATATTAAAACTCAAGGAAATAGTGGCCAGGATTATCCAATGGATTAGATTCTTAGTACAGAGCTCATCTAAGAGGCATCAAGATTAGTCCCATATGAAAGACACCAAAACAAGGGGTAACACTATCATGTAAGAATTTGGATCAAAATGCAAGTCAACTGCTAAGGATGTCAGAAAACTGAACCTTGTTGTTAGATGGCCACATTATAAGCAAATAAAGATAAATGATATTGAACAATCATTTTTCTTTTAGGACGTTGGTATTATTCTTTAACTTTTCTTTTAGGATGTTGGTATTATTCTTGTGAAATTTCTGCAGCATTCATTTTAATCTTAGAAAAGTCAATGGCAAGAAACATTTAATTTTTTTTTAAATAAATGAACAATTAACGCTGGGAGTCAATCTTGAAGAGTACTTTTAGGGTCTGCACTATTGAAGATGATTGATTTAAAAAAATGTCTACTAACAAAAGAGTTGGGTTATATATATATATATATATATATATATATATATATATATATATATATATATATATATCCACACACACCAGCTTTATTGTAGTAATCTCACTTGTTTGAATCTATTAGGGAAAGAGCAAAGGATATATAATGGAGAAAGAGATTTTCCTGAGAGTACAGAGAGAACGTGCTGCATCATACTAAAGTTGGTTAGGGATTATAGCAAAATTGTAAATTTAAAGCTATGGAGATATCGTAATTTCATAGAATAGCAGTATCATAATTTTTTTAATGTTTGTATGACGAAAAGCCGCCTGCTTTCCACCCCTTTAGCAGAGTAATAGATTTATACATCTATATTAGCTTATTCTCTAAATGCAACTAGCCTTTCTCAACATCAGTTTCTTTGACTTCAAACTCAAAGTTGACATGTAGCTGTCTTATGTTTTTGGTTTTTCTTTTCTTTACTGGCAATATTTCCACTCCCTGTAAACTTCTTTTTGTTAGTTTTCATAGCATATACGGCAAGGAACTTTTCTCTATTCTGCCTATTTTCAGAAGGATTTGATTCGGTTGTATGAGAAATCCAATATGCACGCTGGGCCAGCTTCTCCCGTTTATGGATATCTGGGGATCTGGAGTTGTTTGGTGTTGATGGTTTTCCTGAGTCATGGCATATTGGGTCCTGAGATGAATTTTCTATCTAAAATATCTGTACCCAAGCTGGATATTTCTTCATGTTTGCCTTATAATTTGGCATTGGGGTTGGACTTTGTCAGTGCATGTAAATATTTCGAATTTTAGCAATTGTATTTCTACTTGTTGTTCCATTAACAACTAATAATATATTATGTTCAGCTGATATTAGGAGATCTTTACACTTGAGATTGGGTTTACCGATGGATCGGCCCCTTTTACGTGCTGCTAATGCCCTAAATTTTGGTGTCGCAAAGGCTACTGGAGGGAGCAACAGAACAAGAAAGGGTAATCATCCAACGGCTTATAGCCTCTAGCTATCAGATTCTTTTTTTGTTTTATTGGTAGGTAAGCTGGGATTGAAATGGCAACTTCCATGTGACATTTTGTATCCCAACCACTGAGCTACATAGCCAATCCCCAAGTAGCTATCAGTTGCTTCAGTCGTAATCTACTTATTTATATTGTTTGGACTGTGACAAAATTATGTGTTGACAGGCCCTGCATTGCTTAAAGATGTCCATACAGAAATTCCAAGCAGTGGTGGTAAGTATGTTGGCATAAATTGTAGCAGAAACATCTTGTCTTCATTACAGTATTTTCTGTTTTTATAATTGAACTTCTGGAGAAACTTGTTGTATTTTAAATCTTGGTTTCTTTTGATGTCTTCTGCAGTTTCTGGTGGCATGATCTCTCTGATTGAAGGTTCCTATGAATACTATCATTACCTCCAAGATGGCTTTGATGACAGTGTAATTATTCTCCTCTTTCCAGGTTATTTTTATTTGCCTGTTTTCCATCATCAGTAATGATACCCTGCTAGTGTTTTCTCATATTTAATTCTGAACAATTACCTTCCAAGTTGATGCAATATGCCAAAGTTGTTAGTCTCTTCAGCAAAGTGGAGTAGCTGCCCATATTGATGGTTATAGAATGATAGTAGTAGGTCTATCTGGAACTTTGCTATATCTTTTCCCTCTTTTCTGCCACTTTTGGACATTATACATCTTGAACTATTTCCAGAACTAAAGTACTGAACTCTCCAAGGAAGAACTTAGGGATGCAGATTAAGTCCCAACGTTTTACAGTGCTCCTCAAGCACCTGCAAGAAGGAATCCTGAGTCCTGGCGGTATCTCTGGGACTATGAAGGTTCCCATCCCTATGTCAATCTCCTGTGTGCTTGTTCTACTGCTAATTTTGGTGATTTTCTTTCCATAGAATGTAGTGTGTTTTACAAGTTTGTTTACAAGTGTTTTTCCACTTTATTCTTTAATTATTTCATCAATGCATCCTGACGGCCAGAATTTACTGGGTTAGAGTCGCTAGACTTATACTTCATTTACTTATGGTTTCTATTTGAGTATGTACTTGAGGGATAGTGAATCTGGATCTTGCTTCTCCTTTAGAAAAGAAGGGTGGAGCAGCGTTTTTTCATTTCATAAAATGGTTCAAGGACCACGAGAAATGATCACATTATGTAAAATGTTGAAGCACTTTGTTATTGTTTGTCACTGTCTCTGTTTGAATTGTTTAAGTGTTCTGAATGGTTAAACAACTGAATGTTTACCATTTTTTCCCCATGCAGTATAGATAGCATTTCATAACCATATAAGCATGCTCCTTTAATTATATACCTGAATATCTGTTTTTCTCCCTCTCAAATGGACCTTGGTGCATGTATGGAAACGACTAGTTATCACAACTACCTGCTAGAAAGAGTTACTCAGTTTCTGTTTAAATATTGTGTCTGTGGAGAGCTGAGTGTTTTCTGCTGCTGCTGCTGCTGCTGCTGCTGCTGCTGCTGCTGCTGCTGCTGCTGCTGCTCTCTCTCTCTCTCTCTCTCTCTCTCTCTCTCTCTCTCTCTCTCTCTCTCTCTCTCTCTCTCTCTCTGCGTGTGTGTGTGTGCATGCATTGCCTGGTAAGTGTACAAGCTCAGGAGAGGAAGATGTACATGCCCATTTTTCCATGCAAGGTAAAACTTCTACTTCAGATCTAAGCCGTTTATAATATAAGGAATGACATAGATAGGTTAGAAATCAAATTTCATGCCCATTGAATGCTTGTAGCCTACTTTTTTAGGTCAAAATTACAACCATCCATTTTTATTAATTTTTTTAAAGGCCCAAAACCAGTGTTAGGATTACCTATTTTTGGCATTCTGAACATGATGAATGGCTTGGTTACACTCAAAAACGTTCTATGTTACATGGAAAAATTGGGCGTGTATGCCTTCCTCTCCTCTTGAACATGTATCCTTTCTAGGACTCTCTTTGTATGTATGTGTATATATGTCCGTGTATAATAGATATGTGTGTGTGTGTGTGTGTAGAGAAGGGGAACTTTGGTGCAACAGTAGAATTGTAGTTGTGTGCTTGAGGTCACGAGTTCAAGGCGTGGAAACAGCCTCTTGCAAAAATGCAAAAGTAAGGCTGCATACTGTAGACCCTTTGTTGTCTGCCTCTTCCTGGGATCCCACGTACGCGGGAGCTTCGTGCACCAATCTGCCATATATGTGTGTGTGTGTGTGTGTAATGTATTATGTATATGATATGTATGTATGTATGTATGTATGTATGTATGTATGTATGTATGTATGTATGTATGTATGTATGTATTCATAGTCTCATTCTTCTGTTCTACCTAATCTCTAGGGCTGGGGATGTGCTTATCGCTCTCTACAGACCCTTATTTCATGGTTCAGACTCCAACATTACACATCCATTGAAGTCCCTTCACACAGGTACTGCAATTTACGAAACAGCCATTTTCCTTTGGTAGAATACTAACTTCTTCATACAAGAAACATGATTTATTTAATGAATAGAGTATAATATCTTATTGTATCACCCGAGTCAGCTTTGGCTGTTTAGCATTAGTTTTGATAGCTGCTATTCATTATATCGTTAGTCCTATTGTTTTGACTTGGATTTGTATCACCAATGAACAGGCTCCGTAGATAAAAACCACGTCTACTATAGACTTGTATTTATCCACAAATGGAGGGATGTGATTGTCTAATTTCTAGTTGCATCTGTATTGTCAGGGAAATTCAGCAGGCTCTTGTAGAGATTGGTGATAAGGAGCCATCTTTTATAGGATCACGTGAATGGATAGGAGCCATTGAATTAAGCTTTGTTTTGGACAAACTTCTTGGTGTAAGTATGCCGTTGGATTCTGGTGAAGTTTGCTTGTGTCCTGGTTAACATTTTGATTGGCAACAAAATATATCCAAACTGAAAGTATGATGTATCAAAGTAACCACTTTATATACATCCAGTAGTTATCCATGCAAAGAGAACTTCTTTGGAAGTCACCAAATCAGAAAGTATACATCAGTATGGCTGAATTAGTTTCATTATCTCTGTTAATGATGATTTATGAGCTCTTCTTTTTTTTGTTGCACCAATACATCAAAGACAACCGTATAAGATTTCAGAGATGCAATAACTCGCTCTTGATTTTTGAAAGAAAAATGGTCACTTTTTTACTGTTTCATAGCTTATAACAATTCTCTTCTACCTACTTATCATGCATAGCACAAGTATAGAAGAAATTTTAAATTTCTTCTGAATCATGAGTGATTTTGAATACTCGATTTATATCAGCGTTTCAAATGATTCTTCCCTCTGAGATTAATCTGCAACTTAACTGGCTATGGTCTTCATTGCTGAATGCCAGTGGATTCTGCAGAGAATATATCTCTCCAACACTAATGACAGAATGTAAGGGGGCTAGAATCAGGATGAAGCAGAAATATAAAAAGAAACAGAAATAAGTGATGAAATAAGAATGTGTGACAGGAGATAACATAAATGAAGAAGTTTTTATTATTTCTTCTTTTCCAAACAGAATAATGAAAGGCCGACAAAGAAGAAAGCTCATTCTTTACCGTTCTCTCCACAAGGTTGTTACCATTAGGGAGCATCTTGACTTGTTTTGATATTTGACTTTGACGAGCTCTCAAGTACTATATACTATGTGCTTATGTTATTACATTATGTAACTGCAAAGATATTAACATTTATAACATTTACATTGAGTTTTCTTGATCCGGAGTGCTAATGAAACCATCTTTGTCTTATGGGATCAGCATATTTTTGGGAGTTATTTTATCAATCTCTTATGAAATTGTTGAATTTCTTGGAAACACATGGATTGAGTAATTTTCAATCTTATCAAAATATGAGAAAAACTATTCATGTGTAACTTAGTTTGTAATGTTGATTGATGATATGTTGTTGCTCTCATGTCATGTTTCAATAGTGGTATTGGAAATCAAAGTTTGCCCATCTCTTACTTGCTGTGGTCAAGAGAATTGTTTTTAATTAGTTTAAAGCAGATAGCATCCTCTAGGCGCTTTATCTACTTGCATTTACACTGCTATTGCTAGGAACAAATATCAAGTATAGATAAGACTGATTGCCCAACCAGTTTGCCTTGTTAACACTCCTAACTGCAATTCTTCTGTAAGTAAAGCTGCCACTAATTGTATGAGTATTTATTGCATCGGCAGTTATGGCATCATCATGTGTCAAAATGTGTCTTTTACATATAGATTGAAAAAATATCTCACCTAGATCACTACAATATGAATCCTGGTTGCTCTAAAAGCTATACATGTGGACTTCAGCAAGAATTTGGCCTGTAGGAGCTTACTGGCATTCTCTTACTTATTATTGTAATCAGTCTTGGAGAAAGAATATGGACTTTCATTTGAAATAAGACTAAGTTTTCTGCCGGCTCCCTTTATTAATTGTTCATTTGATTGAGTGACTCGATTCTTGAACAGGTCAGCTGCAAGATTATAAATGTAAGATCTGGAGCTGAGCTTCCTGAGAAGTGCCGAGAGCTTGCTTTGCATTTCGAGACGCAAGGAACCCCTGTTATGATTGGTCAGTATGACCACTATTTTGTGTTTCTGCCCATCTTTTCCATCAAAGATAGTTTGGCATGACCTCCTGTTGGGATAGAAATTACAGTTAAATTGAAAATTACTATAATATCACTCAAGATCAAGACATAAAAGAAATGCGTGTTCTATAGTTTGCTCCACAAACGCCTCGAGTATGCAGCTTATGATATCGAGGAAGATCATATCTGTAAGCTTCAAAATTGATTACTTCGCTACCCTCCTTACATGTTCAACCATGAGAACCAAATAGGGGACTGCAAGAGTTAGAGATTACAGCTCAGCATCTGAGGATGCTAAACAAAGATGAGTGACCACATTTACACGTAACATTGACATGTAAACTTGGAAGCAAATAAAGTTGGTATTTGTCAGCATGGTTCATCAGTTGCAGTATGTATTATTATTTTCTGCTGCCATCTGAACCCTATCGTTCTGGTGTATTATGCAGGTGGTGGTGTCCTTGCATATACCCTATTGGGAGTGGACTACAATGAGACTAGTGGGGATTGCGCCTTTCTAATCCTGGATCCTCATTACACAGGTAGCGATGAGCTTAAGAAGATTGTCAATGGTGGATGGTGTGGGTGGAAGAAAGCTGTTGATAGCAAGGGGAAGAATTTCTTCTTGCATGATAAATTCTACAATCTTCTGCTTCCCCAGAGGCCTCATATGGTCTGAAAGTTATGTTAGAAGCAGTCCCAGTGAAAAATATACACGCATCCAGGAAGCGGGAAAAGTAACTGTATACAGACAGAATATCATCATTCAACAAGTTCTTGCTTACCCTGCTCAAACACAATGGCAACCTTGTCAATATCCAGAGGGTGAGAAGGTGGGGCTCTCTCGAGACAGTGGAAGCAGTCGAACTTCTATCAGAGCACTTCTAGCATTCAACTCAGTAGGCAAGATTAATGTTGGTGGGACAATTGATTGAATTTTTGAATGACAAACCAGCGATCAGTTCGACCAGAAGAAAGCAAGGGATGGGGCGTGGGAGTTGATTAGCCAAGCTGAGACTGACCTGAAAGTTGAAGCAGCAGCACTGAATTTTGTCCTGGACTTGTATG
The DNA here is from genome assembly GCA_035236585.1 of Warburgia ugandensis. NCBI lineage: Eukaryota > Viridiplantae > Streptophyta > Magnoliopsida > Canellales > Canellaceae > Warburgia > Warburgia ugandensis. Next base: position 80,319,361 of record CP141130.1, read on the forward strand.
GTTACTTCTTACCAACGAATCTTGTCGAGCCCAGTTTCAAGTAACTCTTGAATCTGTCATGTTATGATCCAAGCTATAACTTCGACAGCCTTACACATGATGAACAAATTGGTGCTTGAGTGCCTAAACCCAGACCTTAAATCTGAACATTATTTCGGGATTTACATCCAATCCAAGCACTTGACTTGAATATCACAACGAGGACTCAAGTATCATGTAGTCGTCGCTATCCTGGATTTTTTTATATTGATTTTGAAATAGTGATTAAGCCTAGTGCTTTCACACCAATAATGACAATGAAAAAGGCTCATTAGGACCCTGCCCTGATGCCATTAGTGTCAGGAAACTGTTGAGCAATGAAGCTACCTTCGAAATTGTAACAAGTCACAAACCTTCGCTTGACGCTTTTTCCATCTCAGCTGTTGAAGGCCAATAAGTTGAACATGTCAGTTCCACATCAAGGAAAAGTGGATACCATGGAGTTGCTGTGGCAGCGAGCCCAACTTTTAGTTCTGGGTGAAGGCATCGCAAGGCTGAGAGAAAGGACCACCAAACTTAACAGGGCCAGTTTCGATTTACCAAAATTGCATTAGAAACTGAAGAAGGAAATACCAGAACGTGGCCATGACTTCAAGGCACTTAAGTTTTACTTCTGCCTAACAGTGTAACAGAGAGAACTAAAACTTCAATAGTCACTGCAACCTGATACATCACAGATACAAATTTCCAAGAGAGATACATGGCTTGGTAAATGGCTTCTTGGTCTTATTGCACTCCTTTCCTGCTCCGTCGCCCCTCCAAACCAAGGCTTAGAACCATGCAGCAGTTGGGAATTTGGTGTAGGGCTTATCCGCAGTTCAATTTCTTCAATTCCTTCTTCTTCTTGTGATCCTGTCTCTGCAAGGTGCCAAGATTGGGTTGTAGAGTGGAATACTTTTTGAATTTTTTTTCTTTCAAAATTCAGGATATCCTTTGTTTGAAATCATTTTGAAAATAAAACAACAAATTTTTTTTTATTTTTTTTCATTGAAAGTTTTCCTTCCCCAAGTGTCATTTCTTAAACACAACACAAAAATTTTACGGTAAAATGAGTGTTTCATCTATCAAAAATCTGACTGAGTTTCCTCTATTTTTTGGACATATGTGCATTCGATGCATGCGTTCGAAACAGCTAATAGACAATATAAATCATTTTCATCTCTTTGAAAACAAATATACAAGATTTATCACTTCTCAAAACCTCAGTCACAATTATATTACAACACATTTCATTAAATACAATTGAATCCATCATATGAAACATACATTCGCATTCTCCATTAAATCAGAAAGCTATCTAAGGTTGCAAGACATCTAGATAATAAAAAATTTCCATCTTTTGAAATTTTAAACTCCACAGCTGCTCTCACGATCTATCTATTCATCTTTCTACTCTAATTCTTCAAATCTGAAACATTGTAAAAAGACTATGAATTGAGTCTAGAGGTTCTTCTTCGTCTTCCTATTCGAATAGAGGAAGAAAGATATGGTTTTGGGTGTCGTAAATAGTGTTAGGAGATACTCGGATTGGGTTTCTGGTGAGTCAAAGGATCTTAAATGATGGAGATAAGTGACTATATAAGGATCAAATTCAGGGTTTGGGCAGATTAGGGGAAGGAAAGAGAGAGAGAAGACAAGAAACAGAGTATTCCAACGCCATTGTTGCCGTTCCCCTCTTGCAGAGAAGCATTACTGAAATGGGGCACGGGATGAGAATAGACTAGACAGCGTTTCCTGGGACCCCATTGACTATAATCAACGATATCTTGTATGTTGGAGATTCAAAGTGCAAGTTGATCTGATGGCTCTAATTGGTTTAAGATCGAAACAATCAAAGGCGGTCTGCCAGGTGATGCCGCACTGGATGGATGCGCATATTTTCCCTTTAAGACGGGCCGCCATTTCAAATGCCATACAACCTATCTTGTGATCCATGCTGTGGATTGTCTCAGTCCCTGCCCATATGACAATCTCTGCCCTTCGATTTCTATTTGAAAAAATCGACGGCCACAAAACAAAAACGGTAATGGTCTAGATTGGTCATCAACTTCTCCACAAACTAGGGACTTACATCAACTTCTCCACAACTTAAATGATGACATAATACTTGATAAAAGGGGAACGGGGGAACAAGATTCATGCGGCCTCGATAACGTTGACTATGAGAAAAAAGTGAATCACGTTGTACTGCCACTATATTTTTTCAAACAAAATACACATCATGGAGCCTGTATAGGCGAAAACTTTACAAACATCCTTTTATATATCGTACGATCACCGGCTTGGATCCAAATAAAAAGAAACGGTCTACCTTCACAAGGAGACCCCACCAATGAACTATTTTGGACCATCACATTACAAATGCTACTCTAAAATCCGGCGCTAAAGAGCTATTGGACCATCTTTTATTGGGCTCATAAAGACTTTGGCATTAAGTTTTGGTTGGGGCGCGCCAGGCCCGTGCAGTAGTGCGAGGCATGGACGACGCTTGAAGGCCCCAATAGCAAGCTATTGTGATGGGCCCTCCCCCACAAAAAATTAGATTAATATCATGTGACCCGATGGGCCACGTATCAGATATTAAACTGATAAGAACAGATACTACACTTGATCTTAGCCAAAAGGCCGAGAAAGGTATGCTCTCCCCTACGGTTTCTGCTTCATTATATATGAGGATTCTGTAGGTCTGTTTAATCACTCCAGCGATGTGGGACTAAACATAAGACCATAGGGAAAGTGGCTCAAGCACGCGTTGGCAGATGTTTGGTTCACATGTAATCAATCCAAACTGTCCCTCTCATACCCACCAAATAAATGGTGCTGATCAACTGCAGGTGGGAACTATGCGGAGTAGATCGCAATGGCACCCTTGCTTATTGGTTGGAGTCTGTCATTTTGATTATTGTACTTTTCACCCAATGTTGGAAGTGTTTGATATGACAGTCCCTTCTGGTTATTTTTCTCTGCCACAGTGGATATGGACATTAATGCAAACTTATGCATTTGTAGCGTTGGTGTCTGCTTAGGTGATGCACCCTCTCCTTCTCACTTTTTAAGTTCACAGGTTCTGTGCCATGTAAGGTGAGGTACTGCCTCGCTCATGTTTAATCAAGGATGCGTGGGTGCCACGGCGACCACTGGCGAGTAGATCGGAATGGGACCCTTGCTCCACAACAGATGTTCTCCCCACCATCATCTCATCTAGAGCTTGTTGAACTATGCTCTCTGATGATGTATAAGTGCACTAGTCGCCTCATCCAAGAGAAGAATTGCAATCCTTTGCTTTTGAGCACTTAGCTGAGTCCTCTTTCGACCTATGGCGAGAAAGATTTTTTAACTTCCATTTCCTCTAACTTTTTTTTATTTATATTTTTTTTAGCCAATCAAATGTCACTTGCATAAAACAGCTGAAATTACTACACTTTGCACTTAGATGATTTGAACATGTCTAAAGGAAACCCAAAACAGCATTGATTAAGAGTGAGGTAATGCAAGTAAAAGGCAAGGAAAAGGCCAAAATAGAACATAGATAGAAGTTGTGAGAAAAGATTTAAAAACTTTGGGACTAGAACCCTAAGAAAAAAGACCTAGAAAGTATGCACTAGATGTGATATTTTATACCTACTCCACCTGGTTCAGGCAGTGCCAGATGAATAAATGTAATGACTAAAAAAATATTAAAAGATGGCCCGCCTCTTTTTTTCTTTTTCTTTTTCACTAGAAATATACTTTTTTAAGTGGTAAATTCATTAACCTGATAGATTGAGATGAACTAGCCAAAGAGAACAACTATAAAATTATGAAAACAAGTAAGGCTAGCCACAAAGAATGATGAAAAACCACAAGAAACCAATACAGGAAGAAAACGAAAGCCCAACTCCTGCTGGGTAAAACGAGAATGACATCAGGTTCTGTTTACCCCAGAGCATCGGCTAGTCTCTGGGCAATCTGAGACTTTAGACCTGTGAATGAGAGAGAGGCAGAGAGACAGGTTTCATTGATTATAGAGAGAAAATAGGGAGCTATTACATTTTTTACTTTATGATGCAACACAGTTTTAAAGCGTGGAAATAGTCTCTTACAAAATGCAAAATAAGGCTACGTACTATTGACCTTTGTTGTCTATCCCTTTCCCGGACCCTGCATATGCTGGAGCTTCGTACACTAGGGCTGCCTTATGATCCAACACGGTGCAAAACTTATAAATGTCCCTTTGAATTATCCCCAAAATAATCAACATTCCTAAACTCCTGTTCTTCTCTTCCACTGTCAGTATACAACTCTTTAGCTGGCAACTCTTTCTTTCATCCATTGCCTCTTGAAACAAGGAACCTCTTGTACTCCAAAGGTCAAAACACCCCAGCTCCGAATCCCCTTGTTCTCTTCTTTGTCAATTTTTTTTATTTTTTATTTCCTGCTTTTTCTCTTCCCAAATTCAAGGCATGGAAACAGCGTCTTGCAAAGATGCAAGGTAAGACTGTATACTATAAACTTTTGTGGTCTATACCTTCCTAGGGCCCCCCATAGGCAGGAGCTTTGTACACCGGAGCTGCCCTTTTTTCTTCTTTCCAAAATAGCCTGCCTCAGGTATTTGTCTTGTCTGGCCAAAGCCCACCCACCAAAGGCTCCTTTATTGCTGTTAGGGCAATTTCACCAGCATTTCTGCTCCCATGGACTAGCAAAAATAGCAAGTAATGTGCATATATTACTAAAACCTAAAGATCATGAGCAAGCTTTTCAACTTACCATGGAAGTTATGACTCTAGCAACCATCTAGTGCTCCAACAAATGTCTAATGAAGTTGATTTGCTCATAATATTGCGTTAAATACCGGTTAGTTTTGAGCCTGAGCTGACTGTGGCAGCAGCTCAACGTAAACCATAAAGGGCAGCTCTTGCTCCTGTCTATGCAAGGTTCGGGGAAGGGGTGAATCACAAGGGTCTATAGTATGCAGCCTTATCTGATATTTTTGGAGGAGGTTGTTTTTATGCTTTGAACCTGCAATCTTAAGGTCACACGATGACATCTTTAACATTGTGCCAAGGCTCCCCTTCCAGCTCAATGTGAACCATGATTTTGCCAAATCTTCCTTTTCTTTATCTATAGGAGCCTTGTAGTTAATAACAGCCACAAGCTCTCACCAACTTGAGCTATTCCAGCTTATGATGCCATTGGGCTTTCATTTTATAAGAATTATACCAATTGATTACTTGGTAACGATAGTAGACATTTGGAAGTTGCGAGTTCTACGGATGAAAATAGCATCTTACAAAATGTAAGCTAAGGCTGCATACTATAGACCGTTCATGGTTCCCCTTCCCTGGACCCAGCATATGAGGGGGAGCTTTGTGCACAAAGGTACCTTTTTAGTTAGGTCAAGTGGAGCAAAATTTTGGCCTAATCTAATTCTGATCCTAATGAATTATTCTTAGCCCTACCTCACTGCAACTAACTTCGAATCACAATTTTCCTACCGTAACTAAAAGGGCAGCCCCGGTGCACGAAGCTCCCGCCTATGCAGGGGCCAGGGAAGGGACGGACCACAAGGGCCTAAAGTACACAACCTTACTTTGCATTTTTCAAGAGGCTGTTTTCACACCTTGAAACCGTGACCTCAAAGTCACGCGACAACAACTTTTACCATTACACCAAGGCTCCCCTTCTTCTGACCCTAACTATTTCGATAAAAGAATTGCTGCCCACAACTCCAACCTGTATCACACATCATTTAGGAAGAAAAGAAAAAACCTGACCTGTACAAGTCAATTCAAGTCATCCTAAATTTAAGGCATTTTAAGTAGATCTCTTGAACAATGAAGAAGGGCCAAGATGAGTCATTGCAAAGTCCAATTTCCTTTCTCTTTCATGTATGCCCTAGTTTTGATATTGGCACCGTCTCTTATTTAAATAATTTCTTATTTAATTATTCTAATTCCAAAATTTTTTAAAATAATTTAAATATAGTTAGGTGGACTCAAAATGGCAGCCGTTGGTAAACTCAAATAGGATCTTAAAATTTTTATTTTATTTTAAACTCAGCAAAGAATTACGAGGCAAATAACCTAAAATCTATAATCCTAATTTTTAAATCTACTTTAAATCTCTCTAACGAGGACAAAGTGCCCCATCGAATCTTCAAGGTATCTGCAACCAAGTCTGCTCGATGGCTGAAAGTGCATTTTGGTTTACCATTTCTCTATTACTTTTGATCACAATAATTTGGATTTTCCCTTTCATGACCCACAATTCTCAGGATGCTAAAACCGTCCAATTATCTCGATGTTCGGCTCATGAGACATCTAATACCAAAGTAATTAAATGAACAAGCTAGATCATCTAAAGGCAAACTCTATCGTCTAAAAGTGCCTAGTGGGGTTCACAGCTACTAGTGGCAAAATATGACACGACACAATAACATGACTTGAACCCAACACGAATTTAGCAGGTTAGGATAGAGTTTTATCGTGTTCGTGTCATTTTTTGGTCAACAAGAAAATGACACACCAAAAATGTGTCTTGTTTGGGTCAATCAATGTTGACCAATCGTGTTGACTTGTTTGACACGCGACCTATTAATTCGTCTATTAACCCACCTAACCCACAAGCTATTAACCAATACGGTTGAAAATATGGGATGGTTCTTTAGAAACTGTGCTATATTATTGTAGTAATTGTCTTATATTACAATAGTAATATAGGACGGTTCTTAAAAAATCATCATACATTAATTATTTTATATTTATTTAAAAGGGTTGTATGAGTCGTATCGTGTTCAAGTCATAAGTTCTTGACATAATTATTAAGTGGGTCCTCTTTGTGTCGACTTATATGCTATAATGGGTTAATCTCAACACGACACAAATATAACCCGCCAACCCGAATTGCTAGGCCTATTCACACCAACTCGGCTAAATGCTCAAACCCAACCCAAGTTACTGGTGGGACCCGATCTCTGTAAACTGCCTCTTCGTCACGGCAATGCAATTATTACTCATCTAATCAATGACAGTTAACGACGGCCACGCGTACGGCTGAGATACCGTGCCACCACATCGGTCCATGGGCAAAGGCTCCTGTCATGATGAACCCTGCGATGTATTGGTGATGAGTATATAACGCAGCTTGAGTAGTAAAGTCTTGTGCTATGAATGCATAAGCAGGTAAAGAATACATGTGTTGAGCTACCAAGGAAGTAATAACCCCTAAAGAGGCTAGAGCAAGACCTAATTGAAAATGAATCGAATTATTGATTGTGTCATAAAGACCCTTATGCCCACGCCCCAATTGACCTCCGGGAGGAGTATGTGCCTCTAAAAGATCTTTCATACTGTGCCCAATCCCGAAGTTAGTTCTATACATATGACCAGCGACGAGAAAAAGAAATGCAATAGCTAAATGATGATGAGCAATATCAGTCAACCATAAACTTTGCGTTTGTGGATGGAATCCCCCGAGAAGGGTTAGAATGGCAGTTCCCTAGTTAATATAAATTACGTGTACGGCCTGATTACGTTATTACTAATCGCCAACATTCGTCACGTATGCGACAAGTTCACCATTTAAAATGACTTAGTGGGTTCGTTAGGAAGAATTATGCAAATGGATGGTATTTAATTTCTCCCCGCGTACGTCCGGATAGGAATCGTGGCCGTTGGTTTTGGATGTATTATTGGTCTCCTATGAGTTGATGAGATTACCCATTTTCCAAGGCAAATCATGCCCGTTGGTTGTATTAAGCACGTGGATGACCGAATGAGAATGCCCATATTTGAAGGTAATTTTTGCATGATCGGACCGTCAATACGATTTCCCCAACTTTAGATATCTCGTATCCTCAAAATCAAGGTGATTGGAAAAATTTTACACCCAAAAACTGTGCTTCCTTACTTGTGCACCGTTCTTGAACAATTATCTCCGGCGGTCCATGTGTTGTTATCAATTTACAACTTTTCACGGTACTCGATCATTTAATCCTCGCTGTTTTTAGAGCAGCAGTCATCCGAAGTAAGAGAAATCAGATAAACAGAATCTGATCGACCCAAGAAGGGCCCATCATGCAAATGTGGGCTCACTGCATTAACTTAACGGTCTGTATCATTAAAAAGTAAGCCTCACCTAAAGTCCTCCAGAAAAAATAAAAAAGCAACTCACAAAGCTCTCCCACATGCAACGTCCGAAGAAGTGACAGACTACAAGAGTCTATATTACACAGTCTTACCTTGCCTTTTTGTTTTCTTTGGCGAGAGGTTGTTTCCCTATCATGGCCTTAAGGTCAGACGACTGCAACTCTATCATTGTGGCAAGACTTCCCTTCTTCTTCCAGAACAAAATAACAAAAAAGGGCAGCCCGATGCATGAAGCTCTAGCATATGCAATGTCTGAGAAATAGGCAAACCACAATGGTTTTCATACCTCAAACCCGTGACCTCCAGGTCACACGATTACAACTCAACCATTGGACCAAGCTCCCCTCTCCAAAATAAAATAATAAGAAGTCATATCCCAGTGATATACTTTTCATTCAATAGTACGATAACACTTGTTTTCTATAAGAATAATACAATAATGCGTGCAAAATGGCGTGTGTGGAAGGGATTAGACCAAAGAGGAGCTGTGCAAACGATAACGTAGGAGAACAGCACAAGGAGGCTCAAATAAGCACCAAAGAAAATCCAAGAGATATCCCATTTGCCATATTTTCTAATATCATTGGTGTCAAACTGAAGGGGAGGCTTGGTGCAACAGTCAAAGTTGTCGTCGTGTGACCTTGAGGTCATGGGTTCAAGGTGTGGAAACAGCCTCTTGCAAAATGTAAGGTAAGGCTGTGTACTTTAGGCCCTTGTGGTTCACCCCTTCCCCAAGCCCCGCATAGGCAGCAGCTTTGTGCACCGAGGCTGCCCTTTTATTGGCATTAAACTGGGGTCTACACCCTCCATTGTTTAGAATCTTAGATGAATAATACTAGCTGAGGCAGGCACATGCACCATCATATACCCAAAAGAGAGGAGAATTCCTAATGATACATTGTGTGTGTTTGATGTGAAGGAAAATGGTAGGCCGACCCAATGTTTCATATTTTTCATGTATAAAAGATAAAAAGGGCAGCCCTGTGCACAAAGCTCACGCCTATGCAAGGTTCAGGGAAGGGGCAGACCATAAGGGCTTATAGTAGGCAGCCTTACCTTGCATTTTGCAAGAGGCTGATTCTATGCTTTGAACTGTGACCTCAAGTTCACATGACGACAACTTTTACCATTGCGCCAAGGCTCCCCTTCTTTCATGGATAAAAGATGTTCTCCTAAATTGGCTTTGGTCCCGTTGTTATTAAAATTCACATTTATTGGAATCTCTGAGGCTTCTTTTCTAGCCTCTTATAATTGTAAAATGGATGGTAAGACAATCATAAGAGGCCCCACAAGTGAAGGTTTTAGAGATTTTCAATAGACGTGAGTTTTAGTACCAAAGACATCTCTCAACGCGGATACATCAAATGAACATCTTGAAATTCCTGAAAACCATAAAAAAAAGGCCTCAAATCTCATCCTTCTTCAATACAAATCCATGCAAAGGCTCATATGAGAGAGAGAGAGAGAGAGAGAGAGAGAGAGAGAGAGAGAGAGAGAGAGAGAGAGAGAGAGAGAGAGAGAAGTTTTTTGTTTTTTTTTTCTTCCTTTTAGATCTAAGCCATTCGTTAGATTAGGAATGACTTATATAAGCTAAATGTCATATTTCATGCTCATTTCATGGTTTTAGTGTAGCTTTTTTTTTTTAATTATAAAATTACATAACTATTAGTTTTTCTGAAGACTTAGAAACAAGTGGTTAGAATCATCCAAATATACTGACTTCTCGTAGATTACCTGATTTATGCATGCATCCATTGTATCAAATCTTCATGAGCATTTACTTTTATGAGAAATGCTCAACTGAGTGCACTATGAGGTGTAGTCTAGAGTCCACATTTTTGTTGGAGCCCATCTTTGCACGGTCTAACTCGTCCCTCACTTCCGCCCCATAATAACCTCTCAGACTACTGGCTTAGCTGTAACTTCTAAGAAACTGTATTGTTTATCCAAATCTCTAAACTGCCCATCCCTCGTGCAGTTTTTATATAGTTTTTAGATGATAGAACTATACAAAGCAAGTTTTTAGTTTATAAAACAGCAATGAGATGAACGAGTTAGATCATTCAACAGAGTACTCTAGCATTCCACTCCTTGAGCCTTATGATTTGTTTTATTTTTATTCTTATTTTTCCATAAACTTAGTGAGATGTGATGAAAAAGTTCAGCCATCGCTGTCAAAGCCTCATGTTATTAATTTAATGGCTCCCCAAGAAGTTCGATGATGCCCTTATAATATAGAAATAATGGATAAGTGCAATTTGGTGAAATGGAGAACAAAAGAGGAGCATTAGAACCCCTATAGTGCGAAGAACTCGAACTGACCCAAGTAAGAGAGGTTCTAAAATATGGTAGAGTAGAAGAAAATGGACTACCCTCAATCTGAAAATTATTGTTTTTCCAGGCTCATCCGCAGAATCCCAGATGCATCGATCTTATTTTTATGAGGGTGTGACCGTCTTCGCAGCTTTCTTTCTTTCATAATGAATTTCTCGATTAGGAGCATAGTAAAATCGGACCATGCATGCCAAGGTTGTTTATTCATTGTACAATGCCAGATGGAGTTGCTTATATATATAATCCTATGCATTGAGATGAAGGATAGTCTTCATTCCCTTCAAGTTTTCCAAAAAAGGAAAAACTGCAACCTGGAATCTCTGACTGGACCAAATGCAGCGAAGAGCTCCACTGCTCGCGCTGGATGGCTCTTGGCTAATCAACTCTCCCCTCATTGTCCTGGTTTTAGCACAGTGAGACAGCCAGCCTCTCGTGGGAGGTCAAGGGTTCAAAGCATGCTCATAGTTGCGTCCAACATGCTAAAATATGAATCTCAATTAAGAAATTGTCATCACGTGACTTAGAGGTCACAGGTCCAAGGTGTAGAAATAGGCTCCTACAAAAATACAAGGCTGCATACAATAGACACTTTGTGGTCCAGGCACCAAATCATCACATGAAACATCCTTAATGGATGATCAGGGAGAATGGGCCGCCGAGATTGCATCCTAGTATTAACTCAACTAGGGTCAATCATGCCTAAACATTAGGATGAAACAGAAAAGAAAAATAAGGTGGGCAAACAAAGAGAGTGAACAATGAAAGGAGTTGATGAATTGATATGAACACACATTAAGTTAAAACCTTGTCAGAGAGTATATGCTATGCAATGCCTGAGGTTCCAAGCACTTTTACCCCATTGAAGGGCTGATGATGCAGCTTTCACCTGAGCCCTGCTTCTACATGAAACTTTTCATATCTACAAATGGACAAAGTAATGGAAACGCAAGATGAGATGTCAAAGCACGAGATACCAGCCATGATGAAGATGCGTATGAACTAGCGGAGATCGACATCGACCAGCTCGGGTCTCCCTCTTTCAGTTTGATGAGCAACAAGTGCAATTCCCAGCTGGCCTTTATCCCCAGCTCCAAATGCATAGAGCTTCCCTGAATCTGTTAGTGCAAATGTGTGGGCATTCCAGTATATGGAATTGGTCAGGCTGATTTGAACCACCCTTTCATTAACACGCTTGAGCGAGGTAACAAGTTCCGGGATCAATACATTTGAATGTCTGTTTCCCTGCATATCAAAGTTATACATATATATAGTCAGTGGTTAAACATAGATGCATACTGGTCCTCAGGCTAGTAAGCTTTCCTCTTTTCTTTTTCATATTTTTTCCCACTTAAATGGTGACTACTAAGCTTTAATTTTCAGATAAAAATTAGAGGGAAATAACATCTCCCGCTGTAGCATTCTTTCCTCAACTTGTAAGATCTTTTCATTAGCTAAGCTAGATTGAAAGAAGGGGATATTCCAGTCCCATATTAAATTATGCATTTATCATATTTCCTGGAAACTATTATGCCAACTATTGAAACTATGGCAAACACTAAGCTCAATTTACAGAGTGGAGACACCAGTTTCATGTCCATATGTAGTGCAGATAAGGCTCTAAAAGATCCAGAAGCAAGAGAACCCAAGAAGACTCTGTTAAAGGTAATGCTAAGGAAGCTAAGGGAAATAAGCCATGCATATGAAATTAAGTGATTCACATTTCAGTATATATGAGGGTGTCTGAACTTCAATGTGAAACTTCTCTGCCGGAAGTGAGAAGTAAGAATGTAAGATTGCAGTTGATTTCACAGCAAGTGTTGGAAAGTTGTGATTTTCATCCAATTCAAGAACCAGGAGATATTCAAAAGTAGTGATTTTCAACCAATTCAACAACTAACAGATACTAAAAGCAGATGCATAAAACAGCAACTGCTTAGATATTGTCGGATGCTAGCTGAACTATTAAATTCAACTCATCTGGCAATTATGATTAGAGTACATAAACAACATCCAGACACTTCGTAGCAATCAAAATGCACCAGAAATAGCAGAAATCTGATCGGGTTAAAAGATTCCTGAGATTATAAACTACAGAATAGGAATCCATGCACTTAAAAAGGAAAGAAAGAATCTGGAGAGCTTAAGAAAAATCATCCAAAATTGTCATTTAAGTAATTCAATGTAAATGGTTAATTGAGTACCAATGCAATGAAATTTTTAACAATTTTATTTATAGAAACTATGAATAACAAGGTCAAAAAATCACATAAAAATAGAATCAGAGTTACGGAGTTGAAATCTTGAAGAACTAATGGTAACTAATGGGCAGAGAAACCACGCTTCACAAGAGAATAAGCAGGACAGTCTTGGGAGCAAGTCACATTAAAGAAGACATTGAATAACCGAAAGCACATATAGTTTTGTTCAATACAGGATATATGCAGATTCTGAAGCAGACAAGCCTAAGTGAGTTGCAATAATTATGACTAGTACCAACTGGAGCGAGAAATGCTTTGTCCTAAATTTGGAGCAGTGCAAAACAACATGCCAAGACTTTAAACACGAAGTTATTTAGGGACTATGAATATAGACACCTGAATTCAGATGTGTAACTAATGTGCGACAAATGGTGAAAGATAATTTAGTTACGGCCAATGTCAAACCTAGTTTAAAGCATTACACTTATTCAGGAATTAATTACTCCTGCATATGTACGATATATATAGAAGGAGCCTCAGCACAACGGTAAAGTTGTCGCCATGTGACCTTGAGGTCACAGGTTCGAAGCATGTAAACAGCATCTTGCAATGCAAGGTAAGGCTGCGTACTGCTGACCCATTGTGTCCGCCCCTTCCCTGGACCCCACATACACGGGAACTTCGTGCACCAGGCTACCCTATATATGTATCATATATAGACATACATATAACACAATACCACAAAAAGAAATAAGCCAAGAGCATCCCAGACCTGTCCATCAATTCCTGTTGAGTGTCCAAGGCTAGATGATTCCCCAGAACCGAAGGAGTAGACATCACCATCTTCAGACACCACAAAGGTAGTATAATCACCAGTCGCAACATGAACAGCTTTTACATTACTTAAAGCTTCAACCACCTTCGGAACTGACTCACATTCTTCATTCCCATGCCCCAAGCAACCGTACCGGCCCCAGCCCCAGGTACATACACGCCCATCTCGTCCCACAACAGCAGCATGCCAAGCACCTGCTGCTACAACTGTGGGCTGAAGGCTTAGAGTCTGAAACTGTTCTATCAATCGGGGATACCTCTCATCAGTTCGACAACCATGTCCAAGCTTCCCTCCCAAACCACACCCCACGGAGTACACAGACCTGCATTATAATCAAATCCACAACTACAGAGGGTAAATTCGGAATCACCCAAAAGGTCATTAAGTAATCAATACAAGAACACTGATACAGTCCTAAATGTATAATTTCAATTCACCAGTGTATTATGATCTGCAGCTTCCACATTATCTGATACTAAAAGTTATGATAGTCTTGCAACTTCCATTCATCAAAACTTGCATCCATAACTATAAATTTATGGAGGAGAATGCTTACATGCCAGTTGGTTGACATGCCAGAGCTAGAAGGTAGCAATACCCAGCGGCTATTTGCACCACTGGTATGTTCTCAAGAGGACCCAAAAGGGGATGAGGCTCCAGGTCATTTGGCTCAGTTTGGTGACCAAGTTTTGCATCATTGCCCCACGAGAATGTATAAACTCTACCTTCTCTAGAGAGAACCGCTGTGAAGAAATTCCCGATTGCAGCTTGAACCACAAATATTCCCTTCAATGATTCGACATGCTGTGGTGTTGTAACAAGCTTAGCACCTTGATTAACATACTCAGCTTCTCCAAATGATTCCTTCCCAAAGGCATAAACCTGCCCAGCATCACTGATAAGCATAGTTCGACTAGCTCCAGCTGCTGCCTGTATAATCCGTATGCCTTGCAGAGATCTGCACACCATTAAGCAGATCTTATTTCATTTTCCTGATCAGCTTCATTTTGTTCCATTTTTCTTAAGATACTTGTTTTGACATTGTAAAAGCAATGAGAGTCTAAAGAACCTGATTTCGCGTGGCCGCCATTCTTCCTCTAAGGTTCCATGGCCAAGTTGACCTGAGTTGTTGGAACCGAATGAATACACAGCACCTTTTGATGTCACTGCAATACTGTGACCAGGCCCAGCTATCGCCTGAGACTTCTCCCTCCTGTAACATGCTTCTCCTGCCAATAAAAATCTTAGGACCAGCTTCCATGATCCCCCACAATGCTGCTTTAAAGCTTCCCGCTCTTCAGCTGTCATCGGCTTAAAGATTGCTCTTTTCTGGCACATGTCGAGTGCAGCAAGCTCAGATATGGATAATTCAAAGTCAGGGGCAAAATGTGCCGGCTGCCTGAAAAAGGAACACGTCCCCTGCAACAACAGAAAAACCAATGGATCAGCAGCATTACCGATTCTAATGTGGAAAATGGACTATTGTCGAATGAACTTGCCTCAAGATGTGCAAGATCTTGCGGATCCAAATTACATCCGGTAAGTACATGAAGAACAATCGAGGGGTTGGCAGCTAATGGAAAGTCTCCGGGCTTGGAGTCTCCATAGCAATGGCGTTTTTCACAGGGGAAGGCTTGTTGCTCAAGTGGGAAGGTTTGCAATCGAGAGACAAGAACAAGAGGTTGATCCACAATGTTATGGTATTGAACCGAAGGAGTTCCACTCGTTGTGGCATCCATGGGCACTGCCAAATTCGCAGTGCCCAAGCGTGGGGCGGAGAAGAGGAGAAAATTCGAGCTGCAAAGTTCCAAACTAAACTACATTACATAAATACCATCTGCAATGATTGGACAAACTATCTACAGTCTTTTTCCATGGAAAAAACTTACATCTTTTATCCAATAGACGAAGCCTTCTACAGAACTTCCGACAATGTATAAATCAATCAACTGATTTCAATTTTCAAACCTAAACAGCATATAACAAACTGATCATGTCTTCCTTCAAGTAAAAGCACAACAGATGAAACTGAAAATAAAGGTAAAAGGAAAAGGCCCAATGCGCTTCGCAGACCAGATTTATCAATCTTGGGCAAGATATTACAGATTTGTGATACTATTTATTTACACAACATTCAATATAAATCCGCCGAACTGACACCCAGTTCGGAAATGAAAGTCGATCAGATTCCAGAACAACGAAGAAACACAGATCAGAGATGGATTGGAAGAGTATTACTAATCACTTTTTCAATCACATTTAGTTCTTTGTCAATGTTCACTGTGTAAGCAGTCTAACGATCATGAATTCCACCTAGCATGATGGATCATGGAATAACCTTAAAAACAAAGACCCAGAGGCCAATGAAACAAGGAAGGAGGAACCCAGTTAGGTAAAGCAGATAATTTACTACTCAACTCCACAAATATCCGAATGAGCCCAAATACAAACAGAAGAAAGAATTCCAAAATCCAAAACAGAAGAAAAAACTTTTAAAATCATCAAAACATGAAAGCAAACAGAGAAGTAGTAAAACTGGGAGAATAACAAAGAAGAAAACAATCTCAACCCAGATAAGTAAAACCAAGGAAGAAACCTTGTAAGAGAAGAATTCATTTCCCAAATGACGGATATTCTACACCCAAAAGAGACTCAGAAAGAAAAGAATTCCACATCAAAAAGATAACTTTTCTTCCTGTATCAAGTATAATCCACAGAACCCATATCAGAAGGAATCCAACTGAGCCAAAACAGGGAAAACATGCCGAAGCCAAACTGAGAAACTTAAGAAAACCAACTACATGCAGAGAAATGAATTCTCAATTTCCACAATGAAAGCAACAAAAAGGCCCATACGAAAGAAAAACCCAAAATTAAACATGTCTAAGATCCAAAATCCCTCACAGATTTTCCTTTTCCATAGACATGTTTCAACCGATTTCCCGGAAAATTTTAAGTAACCATTTATGAGACAGCAGAAACAAAAAATCTACAAAGACAGATCGGAATTTTTCTGTCTCTATCATTTCCGATCAATTCAGATCACGTTACTAGAATTCAGAAACAAGAGTTACATTTCGAGATTTGCTGCAGGAGTCTATAATCATCTGCCGAGTTGCCGCCGGATATTCGCGTTTTTCTGGACGGAATCCGGCGGTGTCGGGGTCGGAATGAAGGAGAAAGAGGTAGGAATCCGATCGGGAGTCTTTTCTGCGATCGGGTAAGATTTCCGGAAGAAATTGTGAGAAAATGGGATGAAAGATGAGATTTTTTTGTTATGGAGAGCTTTTTCTCGCACTCCTTTGCATATGCAAATGCAAATTTAAGGCGATGAGGTGTCATCGTGGAAGTGATGAAAGAAAGCTACGCAGGCTCTTGTGCCACGTCAGCAGTGGCTTAACCAGGGTTAACAAATTTAACCACAGCATGCGGTTAAACGAAAAGCGTGGTGAGTGTGGGAGGGGCATTTCTTGGCGTATGTTGGATTAGTAATAGTAAGGGGAAGATAATTATATTATACCTATAATGCCCTTAGTTATGAAGGAAAATTACTAGCTGCTAGAAAAAATGCATCCTAAATACGCTTAGGTACAAGTTCAAGTCACTACTTTTCCTTTGGGCTGCATATTTGACTTAGGAGTGTTGGTGATTTGCTTTGTCATTCTTTACTTGTAACAAAAAAAAAGTGAAGTTGGAGAATATAATCAATAGTTTGAGCATACTTTGATCGAGTACTTTGATAAGGTTAGATTGGCAAATGCTCAATCTAGTTGTTGTTTGTCCTACTGTGATCAAATGACCCTAAGACTTAGATCCATTTGGATCTATTGAAGCATATCCTTGAGTCTGTGCCATATTTAATCAGATTGGATCCTTAGGTTTCATTGAATTATTTGAATTCATTGATAACCCTAGACAAATTGATCTTTGGGTTTCATTGAATTGCCTAGATCCATTGATAACCCTAGACAAGACCCACAATATAGCCTAATCAAGTCATTTCCTTATCAACACTTGTCTTGTGGATTTTGATCCATCCCTATTCATTTGGATAGTATTTGTCCAATTGAACTCATTTTAGTTGTGCAAAAGCTCCCTTATTTAGGCTGATTTGCTTTACATAATGTAATTATGACCCAAGCCGTTCTATGTCAGGCAATCTTGTATTTGATCGGCACTTTGATCATGCAACCTTAGGAGTTCAGTTGTTGTAGTTGATTTGATTCACTTTTATTTTCTCTAGTCACCCAATTGATAAGTTTATTTGATCCAATGAAGTTTCTAGCGTACTTCTCACACTAAACCCATCTTGCATGATTTTTGAAGTTCTAGTATTGTTTGGATAAATGAGAGATTTACCTAAAATCATGTTTGGTAACCTCATGTCTACTTTCTAAGCTCTTGGACCACTAAAGCGAGTACGATAATCTAAACTTGTTTTTCTCTTTTAACACTCTTTTGTGAATACACTATTATGGAAATTGATGTCTATTTCTCTTTTTTCCTTTTTTGCCTCATTGCAAGAAAATTTTACATCTTTCTAAATGTGAAATCACTATTGAAATCCTTCAATAGGTCCAGCTTCAACTATGAAGATGATTGCTCTTTCCTAGCATTAATTACCCTTTGTTGTATCACCAAATTAGGCAGCTAATCTGTTGGAGAAAACTTTATTTGTAATGATGAAGAATTTCTCATATTTGGATTGTTAAGAGGCACATTAGAGATTCCTTTAAGATAGAGCAAGCCTCTACTAAAGAAGTTTTCCCCTCCTTCACCATGTGTTATATTTGAATGCAGCTGCCTAGCATGGATTTGGTAGTCAAGATAATGGAGGTTTGGCAGTAGATGAAAGCATACAAGTCTCCTCTCCAAGAACGGTTTTGGATTCTCTCCCACTTCTAATGTACTCAACAAGTTGCTAAATTGTGGAAATAGACATTATTGGGAAGAGATCAATTTGCACATTTCTTTATAGAAAACTCAACATAAAAGTTTGATTTTGAGATAAAAATATTTTCCTTATATGACAAGGAGATGTCAAATAAGAAGAGTAGATAGAATCTTAAGCTATTGCATACTAAGTTAAATCCTTAGATACATCAAATCAAGACTTGCTTTTGGAAGAAGCCAAATAAAAATTATCTTCAAGCCAAACTCGAATGCATCTTTAACATTTGAAGGAAGTTTTATTGGTGGATTCATTAAAGACTCAAGTGGTCCCAATTCATTGATAAATAAAAAATGCCAATGGGAAGCTATTTCTTAAATATTGATATTTCTAAAGGATTAGATCAATCATTCAATCCATGGAGACTGCAGAGGTGGAGAGAAGCAAATTATTTCCATATGTCTATATATATGATGTTCTTTTCTTTCCCTCTAATCTTCAAAGTATTATTTGGATAATAGTAATTGTAAAGAGTACATAACTTATAACTCCTTGGACATCTAATAATAAAAATTCATTTAAGGTGTTTATCAATAAAAATAGCTTGTCCACAAAAATGATTAATTTCATAAGTTGCAGTTACAAACTATTTTTTCTCTTAATAGTGTAGCTTTAAATTGTTACGTTGTTTTCTTACATGTCTCTTTTTTTTTCTTTTTTTTATCGTAAATAGTTTGGCAAGGTATGGATACAAAACATATCTGAAAATCTTATTCATAACATTCTTATGATACCATCATAATCATGTATTAAATGCTAATAAAACACCCTCAATTATGTATCAACTATCCACAAAGAAAAAATAAACGAGTTTTCTAATTAAAGACTTCTTGACCTATGGAAAGATGATACAAACTTTTAAAAATTGAGTTTTGATCTTTCTTTGCCAACTAGTCCTAAGCCCAAGTAGAGGAGAGGACTACATTAGGTGCCAACCTGTGTAAAATTCTTTGGCAAATCCTTAACATAAATCTAAAGCATGAGACATTTCCTCAAGATAAGGCATTTCCCATAACCGACATGTTGTGTTGGGACCTAGATGAAGTGGGAAATGGGCAAAGTCTACTAAGGCATTCTCTCATAAGTGATGTGCTGCATCAGATCCTAGATGCAGTAGAAATTAGGTAAGGTTCCCATTCCATTTTAGATGTGCATAGCTAAAGAAACTAGAGAAAAAAATTAATATTAGTATAGCCACATGAAATGTAGACATATTGATAAGTAAGAGTATAGAATTAGTAGATACGATGACTATAGGAGAGTCAACATAGCTTGTGTCCAAGAAACCAATTGAAAAGAAGCTACAATTGGAGAAATTGATGGGTATAAGCTTTGGTATGTAGGAAAGAACAATAGTAGAATTGGTATATATATAATGATGGATAAATAATTAAAGGATAAAGTTGTAAATGTTAGAATAACTAGTGATAGAATTTTACTAATAAAACATGTCTTAAGAAAGATGATCATAAATGTTATAAGTGCATATATCCCACATGTAGTGTTAGAAGATAGAATCAAGAGATAGTTTTGGAAAGATATAGAAGGTGTAATGCAAGAAATTCCCAACAGAAAGGTGATATTTATAAGATTAGACTTAAATAGTCATGTAGGAAAAGAAAATGAAGGATATAATAAGGTACATCAAGGGTATAGTATCCTGAATTTTGTTTTGGCATATACCCTAGCTCTAGTAAACACATACTTTAAAAAGAGGTATGAATGCTTATTAACTTCAAAAATGGGTCATATAGAAGCCAAATAGACTTCTTTCTACTTTGGAATACCAAAAGATCAATGTGTAAGGATTGCAAAGTGATACGCAATAAGAGTTTAACCACACAAAGTAGGTTAATTATTATGAGTATTTAAATTAAGAGATAGAATAAAGGAAATGAACTTAATAAGTGTCCAACAACTAAGCAGTGGAACTTAAAAGAAGAGAAGATAACATCATTCACAAGCAAGCTGATGGCAGAAGGAAAGAGGAATAATGAAATAAAAGTAAACACCATGTTGATTGATGTGGCCAAATCCATTAAGAAAGCAGCAAAAGATGTTGTAAGAGTATTTAAAGGTAAATGGCAACTGGCAAAGGAAATATGGTAGTAGAGTGAAAAGGTGTAAAAATTTATTAAAGAGAAACTGATGTGTTTAAAACATGGTAGGAGAATAGAAATACTGAAAACTTTGAGCAACATAAGAAAGCTAAAAAGATTGGTACAAAAGTAGTGAGTGAGGCTAAACTCAAGGCTTATGTTGATTTCTATAATATATTAGGGTTAAGAGAAGGTGAGAAAGATGTGTTCAAACTTCCAAAATAAGAGAATAGAAGAGTAAGGACTTGAACCACATTAAATGCATCAAAAGTGATATCTAAAGGGTGCTAGGTAAAGATAAAGAGATCAATCAAAGGTTGTAAATTACTTTAAAAAATTACAAAACAACATATGTCCTAAAAATATAAAGATTGAAAGAACTATAAACCTAGATAACAATGGACTATACAGATACAACCCTAGGATTAGAATCATTGAAATGAAAGAAGCATTGAAAAGGATGAAATTAGGAAAGCCCTTACGGTACAATTTGCATACTAATAGAGGTTTGGAAGTATATAAGAGATACTGGAGAAGTTTGGCTAACAAAGTTATTTCACAAGATTGTAAAATCGAAGAAAATGTCATATGTGTAGTAAAAAAACTCTACCAATTCATAAGAATAAAGGAGACATGTAGAGTTACGCTAATTATCATGATATCAAACTTATGAGCCATAGTATGAAACTTTGGGATAGAGTGTTTGAGAAGAGGTTACTATATGAGATAAGTGTATCAAAAAACCAGTTTGGTTTCATGCCTGAGAGCTCTACCATGGAATCACTTAGACAATTGATAGAGAAGTATATTGAGAGGAGGAAAGGCCTCTACATAATCTTTATTGACTTAGAAAAAGATTATAATAAGGTCCCTAGAACTTAATATGGTGGGTATTATGTGAGAAAGGGCTTTCACAAGAGTATATAAACATAATTAAGGACCGTATAAGAGAGTGATTATAAATGTTAGGACCCTTAGTGGAGAGACTAGTCATTTTCTTATCACTATAGGATTGCACTAGGGATTAACATTAAGCTCATACCTATTTACATTAGTTATGAATGAGTCATGAGTCAAGAAAATATTTACACGAGGAGATTCCATAGTGTATGCTATTTGCAAATAACATAGTTTTGATTGATAAGTCAAGGGAGCACATAAACACAAAGCTATAGTAGTGGAGAGATGCTATAGTGTCTAAAGGATTTAAAATTAGCCAAACTAAGCATAATATATGTAACACAATTTTAGCAAGAAAACAAGTTACAGTAAAGTACCAGTAAAGATTGATAATCAAGAAGTTCACAAAAAATGCCACTTTTGATACTTGAGATTGATAATTCATAGCAGCAGATAGATTGAGAGGGATGTTACCCAGAGAATCCAAGTAGGTTGGAACAATGGAGATGTGCCCTTGGAGTTTTGTGTGATCAGTAGGTGTCACTTAAAGTAAAAGAAAAATTCTATAGCATGGCTATATGGCTAGCCATTCTCCATGGATCAGAGTACATAGGATGAACATAGCTAAAATGAGGATCTTGAGATGACTGAGTAGCAAGACAAGAAATGATAGAATTAGAAATGTAAACATTAGAGAAAACTTAGGAATAGCATCAATAAGTAAGAAGATAAGCGAGGGTACCCTTAGATGGTTTGGACATGTCCAACAAAGATTGACAATGGCACCAATTAACAGAATTTAACTGATTCAAGTTTGAAGAATCTAAAAGGGCAAGGAAAAAGCCTAAAAGGACATGGGTAAAAGTGGTGATAAAAGATCTAAAAACCTTTGAACTAAATGAGACTATGTCCCTTAATGGAAGAGAATGAAGGAACAAGATTCATGTATTGCCGACCCCTAATTGGGATAAGGCTTCGATGATGATGATCTTGCTTTGCAAACTCTTGATTGTAGATATGTGGAAGACTTTTTTATTTTATTTTATTGTTGAATATACATTTGTTTGACATGACTCCATTTGGCTAACATGCTTACCAGTACATGGTACATTGACATTTTTCCTTAATGGTGAGTGGACTTGTTCATACAACATGTAGAACACAAGAAATATCAAAGGCTAATTGCTCGATATGCTTAGATCACATCAATAACTTATAATCTAAAAGAGAAGTATTAATCACATCTAGAAGTTGCTTGGGATGTTCATGAGAGCAAATTGTATATGAAGGTGGTTATTCTATTATACAAAAGAAAATCATGTCCTTGAGCTGAAGGGAGCAATGAAGGGCTTGGAAGCTAGGTGATGAAACTTTTGGACTATTTATTGATTTTATGTTTTCTTTTTGTATCATAATATATTGACCCTATCAACTATTATTGATATTGTTACCTTGAAAGATTTCTTATAGTGTTATTCTAAAACTACTAAATAGTCTTTAAACACTCTAACAATACCATGGCAGAGGAAACAATTGTATAGTTGCCAATAAAATCACTCTTTTGGTGTAAGAAAAGCTTTAATTAGGGCCTTAGGCCAATAACATACTAATAAAAGGCACATCGAGAGAGATCGAGAGATCGAGAGAGAGAGAGAGAGAGAGAGAGAGAGAGAGAGAGAGAGAGAGAGAGAGAGAGAGAGAGAGAGAGAGAGAGAGAGAGAGATTAGGAAACATCAAAGACAAAGTAAGCATGAGTGGGAAAAAAAGGAAAGAGAATATGCATTATATCTTTCTTATTTTTAGAAGAGCTTATGTTTGAGACAAATTGGGCATAGAACACTAGTAAAACTCAATTTTATTATTTTGGAAACTCATAAAATCTAGGCTTATTTCTTATAGAAACTTCTAGGAAGGTAGGTGGGTTATATAAGAAACAGGGAAAATGATATCCCGCCCCCCTGTTTTACCAATTTTGTGCCCCATAATTGGGTTGTAATTTGTTTTAAATGCTTTAATATCTTAAAAAGGACATCCCTTGTGCATGAAGCTCCTGTGTATGCAGGGTCCAGGGAAGGGGTAGACCACAAGGGTCAAAATTGGAGGAAAGAAGAAGAATAAAATAATGTTAGTTCTTATTTTCAGTCCAAAACTAAGGATTCTAAGAAACTAAAATACATTATGGATTTTTTTAAACGGCATGGGCAACCTATAGTAGCTATCTTTCAACTGCAAAAGTATTAATTTCTCATTCTAACTTTTTCTTCATGTTTCCACCTAGATGATATGCTTGATGTTGTATGTTTAAGAATTATTGGGGTTGTAATTTGGATTTGGGTTCCTTTGATGTAGGCCATGGGAAGACAAATTTTTAGCTTTTGGAGGGGGGAAAGGATTTCTTAGGCCCTATGCTAAGTTTAGATTGTCAAGATTGGAATGAAATTGGAAATGATGATTGTTGGAGTAATTTTTTTATGTTCTCCTCCTTAGCTTAATAAAAATCCTCCTATTGGGCCCACCTTTTGTTAAAAAAACAATAAGACCCTCTTAGAAAGAGAGAGTCCTACCAATCAGTTTTTTTAGAGTTTTTTTCGACAAGATTTCCCAAGGGTTCTAAAACTCTAAGACTCTCTCTCTCTCTCTCTCTATGGGGTCTATCTTATCCAAATAGTTGGGACCCCCTCAATCTAAAAAATTCACCTCCCGATATCATTGTTTTGATTTGAAATCATTTACACTCTCTTAGAGAGAGAGAGAGAGAGAGAGAGAGAGAGAGAGAGAGAGAGAGAGAGAGAGAGAGAGAGAGAGAGAGAGAATCCCATTTGGTCAAATTCTTTAATGTGTATGCTAAAGGTGTAGGACTTTGGGAGTTATTGAAAACTTAAGGACTTCTTTTAAATCCATATGAGAGATGGGCTCACTTTATCCAAAAGAAGTAAGACCCACCATTGTGCAAAAATGCCCCCACTTAAAGGGCCTCCTATGTTTAAAAAATCTTTAGGACTCTCTTGGAGAGAGACTCATTCATATTCATTATTCTTGCATTATCCTTTTTAAGAAGGATTCTTGAGAGCTTTTCTAAGCTTAAAACTCATAAGAGCCATTTTGCCTAGATAAATGGGACCTAATTAAATGAAGAAAATGACCCATAGAGGGCTCCTTATGTCTAAAATCATTTAGGACTATCTCCGAGAGTCACTCATGCATAAAGATCTTTCTATAAATTAGGACTCTTAGAGTATCCTAGTACCTTCAAAACTTCCAATCCAAGGTTTCTTAGAAGTCTAGGTGTAATATCCTCAATTTTTAATCTTAAATTAGTGATAAAATTAAATAAATTAAATTAAAATTTTTATGCATAGAATTTGATTCTAAAAACTCAAAAATTTGAAAGTACGCGTCGATAGGAGTCCAACAACATAAAGAACGCAAAAAACGGAGCTCAAACGGAGAAGTTATGAGCTGTTGAAGTTGTAAGGGCAGTTTGGTAATTTGGAGGAGCACAAAATATAGGGCACTATTTTGATCATGACACCCCCTTCCACCCTTCTACATGACTCTATCAGATCTGGCAATTTCGCTGGAGAAATTGATGGTGGGTGGCATTGAAAAAGGGAAAGCTTTCCTCCCCCTCTGATCGCAAACTCTTTCTCTCTCAAATTTCTTCTACTCCCCATCTTCTCCATTCCCTCTAACCCTACCTCTGCTTATCGATTTTTGGCAACTAGAGTTTGGAAATTTCTCACTAGGAAAAGCCCTCTGGTAGTGCCAATGACCCCCGATCGACCAAGGTAAGTCTCAACCCCTTTTCCCCCTCCAATTATGGCATGTGCTTTAGAATTTTGCACCTGTTAATGCCGGAAAATGGAATGGGTGCATAGTCCTTCTGGGTATTCAGTATACCTTACTGTTGGCATGAAAATAGGTTGATGAAACAATGTCAACACAAAGATCAGACCCTCCATCTAGTACATAAGGAATCCACGAACAAGCCCTTTAAATATTAGGGAAATCCGACGGTGGACGATGCCGAAAATCACAAAGAACAGTACTAAGGAGAAATTTAGGAACATGAGAAAAATCGAGAAAAAAAATCCTTAGTTTTTGGCAAAATCAATTAAAAAGGATGTTAAAAATGGAAACTACATGAAATTCCGAGCAAAATGGTGAAAAAATAGCAAAATTTGGCCACCTATGGGGTCACTAATGATGACCAGTCTCAGGTCGTCTTCCTTGGCGCCAACTCCAACGTCGGTGCCCTAGAGCTAACAAGAGGACGCCGAGCAGGATGCCCCAGTAGGAACGCAGTACAGGCACACGTAGTTGTGCGCTATCGCAGACGGTCGGGACGCCTTGCGTCCTAGAGACCGAGATGCACATGAGAGTGCGTCCCAATAACCAGGACACATGCGGCGCGTCCCGCTGTGCGTCCCGGAGCTATTGCGTCTTGGGGACACTAGTTTACGTCGGTGTAAACTAGGGTAAACCCGGGCCGCCGATGTAAACCGGTGCAAATGCACCACCCGACCCCCTATAAATTTATGAAGTATTTTCACAAAAAACTTGATCTTAAGAGCTACATAGGTCCAAATCAAGATAATAAAAAAACATCCGTTGTGAGCATCTTAATGACACAGACCTATATTTAACTTAAAAACTTACAATTGACCACTTTTAAATTAGAAAAATTATAAGATAGTATTGTGGTATTGACAGGTACATCTGAACTTGTAAGATAAGAGAATTATATGCTCAAGTTGAGTGATCTCACATCAAGGTAGGTGACGACATTTAATATTTTGTCTTGATTTTAAAACCTTGCATCATCATAGCATCATGATTGACTATGATGTAAATTTCATTGTTTAAATTAATTTAAAAATTATGAGAATCAGAATTTTATATATTATGATTGATATTTAATTGGACAAAGTATTAAATGGATTATGATTGATGATTTCATGAGATTGATATTACAAATTTATGCATGATTATAAATTTTCTCTTTTTATTGCACCACTGAAACTGATAGGTTTTCATAAGAAAAGGGGAGGCTTGGTGGCTGGTCCTTTTAGAGGTTAACCCCAAGATGAGGGGCGTGCCTTGTGGATTGCGAGCCACGAGTGCTCCTGATTTTCAAGATACATGTTTTTCGTCAATGCCGGTCCCAAGCCCAGATAAAAAAGGAGGAGGGTCTTGCGTCAGGTGCCAGCCGGCAAGGAGGAAGTTGAAGATGATTCTATTATTTCTTTCTTACAAATGAATATGCATTTGTATATTAGTTTGTAAGGAAGAAATAAAAATCATCTCCAGCTTCTTAAAAGATGGCAACCCTTGTGTCAGGTAGCCAACCGACAAGGGGAAAATTGAAGATGATTCTATTATTTCTTTCTTACAAATAAATATGCATTTGTATATTAGTTTGTGAGGAAGAAATGAAAGTCATCTTCAGCTTCTTAAAATATGGCCACTCTTGCGTCAGGTAGCCAGCCGGCAAGGGTGAAGCTAAAGATGATTTTAATGATTTTAATGAAAATCATCTTCAACTTTTAAAAACTATGGCAACCCCAACATGACATGAATCAAAAACTGAAATTCGCTCAAGCTAGGGTGTTCCCCATAAGCGACGCGCTGCATCGGATCCCAGATGCGGTAAAAAATAGGCAAGGGTTGCTAGAGCGTTCTCCCAAAAGCGACGCGCTACATCGGATCCCGGGTGTAGCGAAAAATGGGTAAGGGCTGCTAGAGCGTCCCCTCGGAAGCGACGCGCTGCATCAGAACCCAGGTGCAGTTAAAAGTGGACATGGGTTTATACCATGGAGGTCGAGAAAGGCGACAGTAAATAGGGTATCTCCAAAACATAAGATTCGCATCGCTACATGGAATATAGGGACACTGACAGGTAAGAGTTTGGAGTTAGTAGACACGATGAAACGTAGGAGAGTCAACATCGCTTGTATCCAAGAAACCAAGTGGAAAGGGGCTAAAGCTAGAGAAATAGATGGGTATAAATTATGGTACGTAGGAAAGGAAAATAATAGAAATGGCGTAGGAATAATAGTGGATAAGAAATTAAAGGATAAAGTTGTGGATGTTAAAAGAATCAGTGATATAATTATAATAATAAAAATGATTCTAGGAGAGCAAATTATAAATATTATAAGTGCATATGCACCACAAGTAGGGTTACAAGATATAATTAAGAGACAGTTTTGGGAAGATATGGAGGGAGTCATACAAGAAATTCCCAACACTGAGGGGATATTTATAGGAGCAGACTTAAATGGCCATGTAGGAAAAGATAAAGAAGGATATCATAGAATACACGGAGGTTATGGTATTGGTGAATGAAACGAGATGGGGGAGAATATCCTCGATTTTCCTTTGTCATATAACCTATCCATTGCAAATACACTCTTTAAGAAGAGGGATGAACACTTAATAACTTTTAAAAGTGGACTTCATAAAAGCCAAATAGACTTTTTTCTACTTAGGAATAATGAACGATCTATATGTAAGGATTGTAAGGTGATACCCGGTGAGAGTTTAACCTCACAAAATAGGTTAATGGTCATGGATATTCATATCAAAAGATGGAGTAAAAGAACTGAACTTAATACATATCCAAAAACTAAGTGGTGGAACTTAAAAGGAGAGAAAATAACCTCATTCAAAAATAAGTTGATGGTAGAAGGAAATTGGAACTATGAAACAGAAGTAAATACCATGTGGACTAATATGGTTGAGTCCATTAAGAAAGTGGCAAAAGATGTCTGAGGAGTATCTAAAGGTAAAAGGCTATTAACAAAGGAAACATGGTGGTGGAATGAAACAGTGCAAAAAGCTATTAAAGAAAAACGAATGCATTTTAAAGCATGGCAGAAGATTAGAAATAATGAAAACTATGAACAATATAAGAATGCTAAAAACGTTGCTAAGAGAATAGTAAGTAAGGCAAAACTTAAAGCATATGATGAGCTCTATAATAGACTAGGAACAAGAGAAGGTGAGAAAGATGTGTTTAAACTTGCAAAAGTAAGAGAATAGAAGGGCAAGGACTTAGAGCATGTTAGGTGCATTAGAAGCGATGATCAAAGGGTATTAGTCAAAGATGATGAGATCAAACAAAGGTGGGAAATATACTTTCAAAATTTGTTAAATGACAATGGCCCTGAGAATATAGGGATTGAAAATACTATGAATCTAAATAACATTGGATATTATAGATATGAACGTAGGATTAGAATGCTTGAAGTAAAAGAGGCCTTGAGAAAGATGAAATCAGGAAAGGCCATGGGGCTTGATGGTATACCAATAGAGGTTTGGAAGTATATGGGAGATAGTGGGGTAGTTTGGTTGACCAAGTTGTTTAACAAGATTATAAAATCAAAGAAAATGCCTGATGAGTGGAGGAAAAGCTCTATTGTACCAATCTATAAGAATAAAGGAGACATTTAGAGCTGCACTAATTATGGAGTGATCAAACTTATGAGCCACATCATGAAACTTTTTGAAAGAGTGATTGAGAAGAGGCTACGACATGAAACAAGTGTATCGGAGAATCAGTTTAGTTTCATGCCTGAGAGGTCTACCATGGAAGCTATTTTCTTACTAAGACAATTAGTAGAGAAATATAGGGAGAGGAGAAAAGACCTACACATGGTCTTTATTGACTTAGAGAAAGCTTATGATAGAGTCCCTAGAGAGTTAATATGGAGGGTGTTGGGTGTTAAAGGGGTTTCTCAGGGATATATAGACATAATTAAAGATATGTATGAGGGAGCAGTAACAAATGTTAAGACCACTAGTGGCGTGACTGGTGATTCTCCTGTCACTGTCGAATTGCACCAAGGATCGGCATTGAGTCCATACCTTTTCACATTAGTTATGGATGAGTTAACAAAACATCTGCATGAGGAGATTCCCTGGTGCATGCTATTTGCAGACGATATAGTCCTACTTGATGAGACAAGGAAGGGTGTAAACATAAAGCTAGAGTTATGAAGAGAAGCATTAGAATCGGAAGGATTTAAAATTAACCGAACTAAGACAGAATATATGGAATGTAATTTTAGTAAGGAGAGTAGGAGTGGAGCACTAGTCAAGATTGATAACCAAGAGGTCCCCATGAGAGATCACTTCCGATACGTAGGATCATTGATCCATGAGAGTGGAGAGATTGAGAGGGAGGTTACCCAGAGAATCCAAGCGGGTTGGAACAAATGGAGATGTGCATTGGGTGTTTTATGTGATCGACGGGTGCCACTCAAACTAAAGGGAAAATTCTATAGGATGGCTATTAGGCCGGCCATGCTCTATGGATCAGAGTGTTGGGCAGTTAAGGAACATTATACTCATAGGCTGAGTGTCATAGAAATGAGGATGTTGAGATGGATGAGTGGTAAGACAAGAAATGATAGAATTAGAAATGAAAATATTAGAGGAAATTTAGGGATAGCGCCAATAGGTAACAAGATGAGGGAGATTAGACTTAGATGGTTTGGACATATTCAAAGGAGGCCACCAACGGCACCCGTTAGAAGGAGTGAGACAATACAAGTTGAAGGTTCTAAAAGGGGAAGGGAAAGGCCCAAAAAAATGTGGATAGAAGTGGTGAGGAAAGATTTAAAAACTTTGGGACTAAATGAAACCATGATATTTAATAGAGTGGAATGGAGGAATAAGATTCATGTGGCCGACCCCTAATTGGGATAAGGTTTTGATGATGATGATGATGATGATGATGATGATGATGATGATGATGATGATGATGTTTTTTGTGTTTTGAGTTTTATGACGAGTGCTCTTACCTGGTAAATGTCATGCTATGAGGGAGTAGGGCCGACCACCCAACCTCCGAGATTTATGATGTAATTGTGATATGATAGACACATGCCCACAGATGGCTTTCAGTAGAGGTTTGGTAACATGGATAGTTCACACTACCAGTCCGGGCCTTTTCATGGGGATAGACATTAAGTCTCCCGTTATGGTGTCGACAGGGAGCGGCGATTGTTGAGACTCTGGAGGGTTGTCACTACGGCACGACGATCCATACTCTTATTCTGTGTGCTTGCATGATGAGCATGGAGATGTGATTGTATGCCTGGGTGTGACAACACTCAAAGGTTGGATATGAGTACTCATGATCGGTGATACAAGTGTATAGGACCCTCGTGAGACATACCTTAGGGTGCCCTATTATTATTATTGTATGCTTATTTACATTAGCTCATATCAGGTTTTAAACCCATAAGATGCATGTTTTATCGTATATAACATTTTGAGATTATGTTGGTATTGCTTATAATGATTTTATTATCATAAATGATAGATCTTCTCATATTATCAGCACTGTTATTCGATTGTTTCATCTTTATTACATTAAATGTCTATATACCTACATAAGTAATAGCTTGCTAAGGCATTGCTTTGTTTTGCAATGCCTTAGATCTCGAGCACAACAGTAAGAAGGGTAAGACCGTTGAGAGACTATGATAGCAGTGGGAGATTCCTTTACTTTGATTTATAGACAAGGACGTGAGTTAATAAACAGACTACCATTTGACTTTCTTTATAGATCGTATACTTTTATTTCATGGGATTTATTATGATAGTTATATATATGATAGACATTGATGTGAGATGTTATGATGGATAGACCCTGGGCCACATTGTTATTATGTTTTGGATATTTATCGTTTTGAAAATAAAGGTTATGATGATTTTGACGTTGGTTTGACATGTGTATCATTGCAATTGTATCACCGCGAAATTTCAATTATGTTTTAAATTATAATCGTGATGTTTTAGAAAAAGAAAATAATACCCAGAGGTTTTCAATAAATATTTTAAATAAATAATTAATAGAATTCTTTTATTTTGGGATCACGACTACGACTATTATTATTATTATAAAAAAAATGTTATAAAAACCATAGCTGTCACACTAGGACTATGGGTAGTCCTGAATAGGGCACCCCATGCAGTCCCCCTTTGGATCTTTAGAAAATGAAGAAAAAAAGAAAACAGGCTAAGGGTCACTTAATAGTCCTATCTTTCTAAACTTTTTGAATGGATGAGTAGGGCCCTCTTAGGAGTCCCATTATCCTAGAATTTTCAAAATTTAGAATTTCTATGAAGGATTCAATTCTTGTAGGACCCACATAGGAGTTTAGGTTCTCTAAGAATGACACACCCCACCCACCGTGGGGTCCACAGTAACAATATTGTCCGCTTTGGGCCTGGGCCCGCACGGTTTTGTTCTTCCCCCATAGGGGAAAATGCATCGTTACTGTGAGAGACCAAAGTCTCGGGCACTCTCCTGACCCATCAGCTTCCCCCTAGCGGTACCTCCCGTGCTCTTCCTCAGACTATCTTGGGTCCCCTCACAAGGCACACCTTCAAGCCATCTTGGCACGGTTCGCCGTGTCGGGTTCCAGCTCTGATACCATTTGACACACCCCACCCACCGTGGGGTCCACAATAACAATATTCTCCGCTGTGTTACTCTGATACACGAAGAACGCGTCCTAGGGTCAGGAACAAAACCCTGAGGGTTGCCAAGATGGGTTGAGGGTTGGCCTTGTGAGAGGACCCAAGATAATCTGAGGAGGAAACGGGAGGTACCGCTGGGGGGAAGGTGATGGGCCAGGAGAGTGCCCGAGACTTCGATCTCTCATAGTAACAACGCGTTTTCCCCTATGGGTGACACACCCCACCCACCGTGGGGTCCATAGTAACAATATTGTTCGCTTTGGGCTTGGGCCCGTACGGTTTTGTTCTTCCCCCATAAGGAAAAACTCGTCATTACTGTGAGAGACCGAAGTCTCGGGCACTCTCCTGGCTCATCACCTTCCCCCTAGCCGTACCTCCCGTGTTCCTCCTCAGACTATCTTGGGTGCCCTCACAAGGCCAACCCTCAACCCATCTTGGCACGGTTCACCATGTCGAGTTCCAGCTCTGATTCCATTTGACACACCCCACCCACCGTAGGGTCCATAGTAACAATATTGTCTGCTTTGTTACTCTGATACACAAAGAACGTGTCCTAGGGTCAGGAACAAAACCCTGAGGGTTGCCAAGATGGGTTGAGGGTTGGCCTTGTGAGGGGACCCAGAGGGGGTTGTTACTGTGGACCCTACGGTGGGTGGGTGTGTCAAATGGTATCAGAGCTGGAACCCGACACGACGAACTGTGCCAAGATGGCTTGAGGGTTGGCCTTGTGAGGGGACCCAAGATAGTTTGAGGAGGAACACGGGAGGTGCCGCTAGGGGGAAGGTGATGGGCCAGGAGAGTGCCCGAGACTTCGGTCTCTCACAGTAACGATGCGTTTTCCCCTGCGGGGGAAGAACAAAACCGTGCGAGCCCAGGCTTAAAGCGGACAATATTGTTACTGTGAACCCCACGATGGGTGGGGTGTGTTTGATACCATTTGACACACCCCACCCACCGTGGGGTCCACAGTAACAATATTGTCCGCTTTAGGCCTGAGCCTGCATGGTTTTGTTCTTCCACCACAGGGGAAAACGCGTCGTTACTATGAGAGACCGAAGTCTCGGGCACTCTCCTGGCCCATCACCTTCCCCCTAACGGTACCTCCTGTGTTCCTCCTCAGACTATCTTGGGTCCCCTAACAAGGCCAACCCTCAAGCCATCTTGGCACGGTTCGCCGTGTCGGGTTCCAGCTCTGATACCATTTGACACACCCCACCCACCATGGGGTCCACAATAACAATATTGTCCGCTTTGGGCTTGGGCCCGCACGGTTTTGTTCTTCCCCCATAGGGGAAAACGCGTTGTTACTGTGAGAGACTAAAGTCTTGAGCACTCTCCTGACCCATCACCTTCCCCTAGCGGTACCTCTCGTGTTCCTCCTCAGACTATCTTGGGTTCCCTCACAAGGCCAACCCTCAAGCCATCTTAGCACAGTTCGCCGTGTCGGGTTCAAGCTCTGATACCATTTGACACACCCCACCCACCGTGGGGTCCACAGTAATAATATTGTCCGCTTTGGGCTTGGGCCCGCACAGTTTTGTTCTTCCCCCATAGGGGAAAATGCGTCGTTACTGTGAGAGACCAAAGTCTCGGGTACTGTCTTGGCCCATCACCTTCCCCCTAGTGGTACCTCCCGTGTTCCTCCTCAAACTATCTTGGGTCCCCTCACAAGGCCAACCCTCAAGCCATCTTGGCACGGTTCGCCGTGTCGAGTTCCAGCTCTGATACCATTTGACACACCCCATGGTGGGTGGGGTGTGTCAATGGGGGAAGAACAAAACTGTGCGGGCCCAGGCCCAAAGCGGACAATATTGTTACTGTGGACCTCACGGTGGGTGGGGTGTGTCAAAGAATCCCAAACCATATCAAAGTCCTACTTATTAAAGATTCTTATGAGAACTCTATTTTCTTTTAAATAATATACAAGTGGATAAGTAGATTCACTTAGGGGAGCATATTATCCTAGACTTCACAATGCATTGATCTCTTACTAAGAGTTTTATTTGAAACTCTTTTAGGAATCTGCAAACAAGTAGGGCCCACTTGAGAGTCCTATTTTTATGAACTTTCATCTCTCAAAAGATTTAAATTTTTCTATAAGAATTTAATTTCAAATATTAAGCTCTTTAGATAAGTAGGATTCACTTAGAAATATAGAGCCTTTACGAGTCCTAATTATGTAAGGGTCTTAAATCCCCAAAGAGTTGAAATCTCTTTAAAATCCTAGAGGGTCCAACTTTTTCTAAAATTGAGGGCTGCTCAGTCATCAAAACTGGTTGCCCAGTTTCCTTGTGTATGGCTTTCAAGAGATAAAAAAGAATCCTAACCTATAACAACTCTCTCTCCTCCTAATCCTCCACACTTTCTTTTCCCTTTCTTTTTTTTAATCTTTTTTAATGGTAACAACTAGTTATTTATGTTTATCTAAATATTAGATATGTTATTTGCATCCATTGACATTATTCTTTTTTGCAAGCGAAGTTGCAGAGATCACATACTTAAAATTTAGTGTGGATTTGTTGAAGAAAATCTAAAAAATATAACTAATTAATTAATTAGAAGGGAATCTTAAAAAATGCATTTTAAATGAAAAAGTAGAAATAAATAAAAAGAAGAGGACATAACATTCTTGTCCCCTACCTTATGGGATAATAATACCAGTTCCATTTGACCACATCATATATCCTCTAACTGCTCCTATTTGTTTTTGTCCAAGTACCTTGTAAAATATTTAATAAGACATTGTATCCCCTCTTCATCTTTTAGTTAAAGATTTTTTTCTCAAATTTTAATATTAAGGAGATAGAAAGTGATCTTATTAGCTTGATAGAAATAAGAAGCTTAAAAAAGAGAGGTGAAAGAAAATTTAGAAATATATACCATTTGCTACTCGAGTAAAAACAAAATATTGGCTTGGCTTGGAATATATCGTGATATCTTTCATGGATAATTTAGTCTTTTTATGACAAATACCGGGCATTGCTTGAGTATGACTTTGGTCAAGGTGCACTAGTGTTATTGTCCTATAAGCTCCTGGCCATGAAAAGAAAGACATGTTTTATTGTAAAAGACATGTCTTTTTTAAAGTTTGGTACCTCACCAAAAAGATGTAATCTTTTAACCAGGACACACACACACACACACAACTTGTTTATGTCCTAGAAATTTTTCTCTCCATGAATGTACACCACATTATTTTTAACCATTCATTTCAAGACCACAGATTAGAACTTCTCCATTCTTGTGAGTTAAAACAATAGCCGAAACTCCAAAAGAACCCATAACATGTTAACATTGTTAGGATTGATTTAGTCACACAATGGAAGACAAGGAGATTTACGTGGTTCTCCCAAACTTGGCCTACATCCATGGGAGAAGAGGTTTCACTTTCTAATCATATATAATGGAAGAGGACGAGGAGAAGGCTCAGAGCCTCCACCAACCCTCCTCTGTTTCTTTACGTACAAACTCTCACCCACCCATTCATTCACACTAACCTTAACATTACATATATATAGGATTCTTACTCATATGGGTATGGACCACACGTGAGTCTACCTTAACAATCTCCCTCTCCATGCTCATGGGAGGAGGATGTACTGAATCCTTTCAACTTGATTTTGCTCCCTTAAATTACAAGTATGTCTTTCAGCCAGCTTCTTCTCTAATAGTTGTCTATGCTTTTCAGTGGCTCTATCAACAGTCTGCACGTATCTGCAACTTCTCTTGAAAGGGTTGCTGCTCTCCTTGCTCAACACTCTCTGTGAGTTTAAGTGCTAATCAATCATTGAGTGTTCCATAAGCATCTAGAAGCTTGCTACCTAGAAGACTGCCACTTAGAAGCCTGACAATGTCTCTCACACCCGCCCTCATTAGCTGCTCATAAATATCAATCAAAGTAGTCATGTGCACTCGAAATGGGGTCACAAGGTCTACTCTGAATGGTCACCGAGTCCACTCGAAATCATGCGCACTTTTCACCGAATCATCTCACCATTATTCATTGAGTTCACCGAGTCATCCTACTATTGTTCCTAAGTCATCTTGCTACTGTTCTCATGTCAGTCTCACCCGTAGTCACTGAGTCCACTAGCAATAGTCACTGTGTCTACTTTTTGCACCTGTTCACCGAGTTCACTCACAAGCTATCATCGAGCTCACTCCCAACTGTCTCCAAGTCCACTCACCAGTTGTCACCAAGTTCACTCCCAATTGTCAATGCATCTACTCACTAACATGAATTTTCCTGAACAGAGGTGTTGTTATCAATTTCATGGAGAGCTGAGTTTGTTCCTAGGGGATATCGTTATCAAAATTGGGGGGTGCAAAATTTTTATGAGGTGTGCCGATATCAATTTTCAAGGGTGCTTAATTATTATTTTTCAACTCTCTCTCTCTCTCTCTCTCTCTCTCTGGCTTTCCTTCTTTGGGTTTTTCATCGATCCAATAAGGGCCACCTACTACATGATCATTGATTTCTTCGATCGGCGTGTCATCGCCTTGCTTGGCAATCTTCAGCTTGTACAAGTTCAGATTGACACCCTTTTGGCCCGTGTCTTTAAGTTCTGCTCATAGATCGACAGTTGCTCTTCCATAGCCCGTCGATCTTTACTTCACTGATTTGGGTCCAGCAGTAGATCAGATGCCCTTCTTTTTGTCACTGGTTTGCTGCGTCTCCCCTTAGTTGGCAATCACCACTGTCTAGCAATTCAACAACTTGCAAAGTTTTTTTTTTTTTTTTGCTGTAAATTGATTTGCTAACAAAGATAACTTTCTAGCTATGTAAAACATCCAACATTGACATCTTATAACCGAATTAGGAATTGTGGGTACTGAACTAAGAGAATCAAAGGAGACCTGAGATTTTGCAATGGGTTTTTCATGGGTTCTTCCTTCTTTCATTGTGATTTCTCTCACCGATGGTTTCTCTTTGCTCCTTTATGTGTTTCTTCTTCCACTAACTTGCTTTGATTGGGCACGAGTGAAGTCAAGTAGCCGGTTGATTGTTTTAGAGGCTTTTTCCTATAAAAAAAAAAGTCACCATTGGTTGATCTCTTCTTGTTTGTTCCTTCCTCAACGATGATGGGCCATTGGTGTAATCCCACCTGTAATGCATTCTCAAGTTCAAGCCACGGATCCCTATAAGAGCACTTTGATCACGGATTGATGGGTAAAGGTGCCTATCAATAATCCCATTGCCAAACTCTCTCCGGTGTCAGCTTTCCCCCTTTTTGGTTGCTTCACTAGCATCTTGCATCCAGTGATCAACCTTTTTTTCTGGCTCTGATATCGTCTATGGTTTTTTTCTTCACTACCGATGATGTTGGCTCCTCTGTCCAGTGTTAACTACTTCACTACCAGCTTCCTTCCACTAGTAAATTTGAGTTGCTATAGCAAGCCACCCAATCTCTCTCACCAGCAATGGACGGCAGCCCCATTCTGTTGCAGCCAATGATCTCCCATGCATCACCTTCTCTACAAGCTTAGATTTGGGTATGTCACTATGGATCTGGTAGATAGATCTGAGGGGCTAGATTTGATGGTTATCATTGATCTGGGATATGACCATGTTCAAATGCTCCTTATTTGCTACCGCGATCTTCTTCATGGAGGTGGGCTTTTGAGATTGATCATATCTTCAACCATAGCTCTAATACCACTTGTTAGGATTGGTTCAGTCACACAATAGAAGACAAGGAGATTTACGTGGTTCGGCCAAACTTGGCCTACATCCTTGGGAGTGGAGGTTTTACTATCTAATAGGATACAATGGAAGAGTAGGAGGAGGAGGCTGAAAACCTCCTCCAACCATCCTTTGTTTTTGTTTTTATGTACACACTCTCACCCACGCACTCCCACCAACCCACGCACTTCCTTTTGAGCTTGTTTTTCAAGTCCTAATAGGAGTTGTTGCCAAGAGAAACATACCATATCCTCTTGTTCCTACTCAATCGTTTGAGGTTCCCA
This sequence comes from Warburgia ugandensis, assembly GCA_035236585.1. Classification (NCBI taxonomy): domain Eukaryota; kingdom Viridiplantae; phylum Streptophyta; class Magnoliopsida; order Canellales; family Canellaceae; genus Warburgia; species Warburgia ugandensis. The sequence continues at coordinate 80,357,304 of CP141130.1, forward strand.
AATCACAAAGTGCTGGAAAGAGGCTATTACCCCATACCAACAGGTTCAGGTAAAGATGCAACTAGCAAATGTTTACTACGCCTTTTTGTATTTGGGTTCTATCATTTGTCGATGCAAGTTTAGTCTTATTATTATGTTGTGTAATCCACTTCAATAAAACCAGTTCACTGTTGGTTGTATTCGTAATGAAGCTAAAAAGAGCATATTTGAAAAATAATTTTGTTCAAAAAGAAAAGACAATATTGTTATCAGATAAGATCTTATTTATATTGTTAGATAAGATTTGTGTTATCTAATAAGATTGGTGTTATCAAATAAGATCTGTGACTAAATAGATCTACATTATCTTTGATGCTTATCTATATGTAACTTCTATATAAACCTATTTGTATTACTCTTTGATCAATCAATTCAATAACAATGTAAATTCTAACATGATATCAGAGCTATGGGGTGAAGATCTATCATTACCAATCAAATCTATCACCCTAATCATTTTGCTTCTTTCTTCTCTAGTGTCCTCTTCTTCTACGTCCACTTCTTCGTCTCTATAATTTTCTTTCATGCTGCCTCTGTTTTGGGTCTTCTCTAGCAACTAGTCGGGTGTTGTTGACTGCAACTGCAACACCAAATCTCCCCTTATGGAAACCCTCCTCCTCCACATTAACTGCAACGATTCTAAGCCAGGTTGTTAATGTTAGAATCTATATTGCTATTGAATTGATTGATCAAAGAGAAGTTACATATAGATAAGCATCAAAGATAATGTAGATATGTTTGGTCACAGATCTTATATGATAACACCAATCTTATCAGATAACACAAATCTTATCTAATAATACAAATAAGATCTTATCTAATAACACCCCTCTCAAGCTGATGCAAAGATAATTTTGGCATTATCTTGTTGATTAAATGCTATAATTGAAGGATTGTTTCCTAATGAACATAATCTCAAGTTAATCCATACTTCCTTTATTGCCAGAAGTAGATCCAAAATCGATGTTGTCTTCTATAATGAATTGATCTTGATTGCATTTTAACGGATAAAGATCCCTAGTAATGAGCATTATATCCTTTAACATTGCTAGTGAAATCAAAGGACGATTGAAGCAATTCAAGGTAATCCATCAAAACAATCAAACGATCAATGGTAGTTGGAGGCTGAATCAGCAAAAAGATGTCAGTTTAAAGGCTTTTTGAATGACTTTGATAAGATTGATCTCTTGATAAAGGAAATGAGATGACACAACTCCCACACCTACAAGCTACATCTCTCCATGTCAGTGATTGGTCTAAGAAAGCGGGGGGCTTGGGCATTCTGTTTCTTGGGAAACCATTGACCTTTAGATGGAACAGCACGGGTATGATGCGTGATCATCGGTTGAGGATGAAATCGATGGAGGACAACATAGAGTATGTGAGATTTGGTGTTAATCTATAATAGGAGTTGTAGAGTATCAACTGTAAGCTGCGATCCCTCCACATCGGTGATTGGTCTGAGAAAGTGGGGGGCTTGGGTATTCTGCTTCTTGGGAGTGTATCAACCTTTAGATAGAATAGCATGGGCATGATCATCGATTGAGGATCGAATCAACAGTGGCAAGGAAGATTGCTTGAAATCAATGGTGATCGCAATAGACCACACAAGATTAGAGATCAACGATTGTAGACGCAATCGACAAGATCTGAGATCAATGATCTGCATCTCATTCCCACTATTAGATATGCTTATTTCACCAGCCTTATAATGGTGTTGAAGATAAAACAACGTGGGGGTGGTGATTTGTTATAACTATTGATTGTGCCCATCTATTGACTGCAAGTGGCGGCAACAATTCTCACATGACCCATAATACAAAAGCTGATGGTGTTGATGAACTTGCAATCTTCAACATTTTGGATTGATTTGTTTCAAATCTTACTCTGCACATCTATGAGAGTAATAGTAATCCGTAGCAAACTAAAGCTCCACCTAACCGAAGGATGGCCAATCTAGATTGTCTTAGATGGGGATTGCCTTCCTTTCTTAGGCTCTTGTAAGGACCAGCAAAATGAAGAAAAGCCCTCATTGATGTTATGCGGAAGAGAGAGTGTAGATGGAGGCATGACAACATGCGGGACAGTGACTCTGCTCCTCGTTGAGAAAGGGCTTGTTGCTAAGGCAGGCTGCCGCTTATTCAGTTCTTCCATTATACACGAAAATGCTCCAAAGGTGATGCAACTTTGCAAGAGAGCTTGTGGTGCGCCTAGAAAACTCAGAGCAAGACTAGTGCAACATCCTGCAACACCAACATTGATGACATCATCTTTTCCTTGCAACCTCTTCAAGAAGCAGACAATGAGACTGTGAACTCTGGATAGAAGTTCAAATATCTTGGCAGAAAAATCTACATATACAAAAGAGCCTTTAAAGCCCTTCTTCTTAAACAATCAACCGATACAGAGGGTTCATACACCTTTGTGATGGCGAGATTGAATTGGCAGCGCTTTCCTCAATCACCTGAATCTGGTGAAGAGTCTGCAATGCCTAAGATGGGTTGATAAGTTCGATGATACAGATGACGCTGAAGACAAAATAATCGCCAGAGATGAGATTTTCCAGCGTCAATTGGGATTATCCTTTTAGCTTGGCTTAAAATTGTTGCAATAGATGTGGAGGAGGAGGAGGGTTTCTAGAAGGGCAGATTTGGTGTTACAGTTGCATTCAACAACACCCGACTGGTTGCTAGAGAAGACCCAAAACAAAGGCAACATGAAAGAAAATGATAGAGATGAAGAAGCTAACGTAGAAGAAGAGGATGATAGAGAAGAAAGAAGCAGAATGATCGGGGCGACAAATCTGATTAGTAATGACAGATCTTCACCCCATGGCTCTGATACCATGTTAGAATCTATATTGACATTGAATTGATTGATCAAAGAGTAATACAAATAGGTTTATATAGAAGTTACTTATAGATAAGCATCAAAGATAATGTAGATATGTTTAATTACAGATCGTATTTGATAATACTAATCTTATCAGATAACAAATATACCAAATGATAGCATCAATGAAGGACCTAACTCTCTACATATTGACTCTGGTTCTTAGGTTTCTTGACGAGGATGCTATTGTTGAAGACAACGAGCATATGGGCTCTCAATTAATAGCTCACCATAATCCTTGAAGAATCTCAACTGTTACCACTATGGAGGAGATGAAGCTTCTTCTCAACATCGTCCCACTATGGTTAGCTATATTGGTATATTGCTTATGCATGGTGCAGAATGCAACCTTCTTCATAAAACATGGTAGCAAAATGAATAGAAAACTACACGAACTTTTCTAATACTCTCACTGTAAGTTTCCATAAGTGTTCTTGTTCCCATCTTGAGTTTAGTGATAGGCAATCTTAGAGGCATGAGCATTCTCCAGAGGGTCGGTATTGGTATGGTTTATAACATGTTGTCATTGGTCTTGGCAGCAATGGTGGAAAGGAAAGGACTGCGAACTACACAAAAGGAGCAAAATGACATACTCTCAATGGGCATCTGTCGGTTAGTTCTGCAGTTTGTGGTCATTGGTATAGGGAATGGCTTTAGTAGGCTTGCAAGAGTTCTTTTGAGGAGCATTAGGTTACTATTCTAGGGACATGCCAGTTTTTATCTGGCTTCTTGATAACAATTGCCGAGTATGTGACATCAAATGATGGTGGAAGCAGCTGGTCAGTGAATAATATGAATCAAAGCCAGAGGGACTACTACTGGCAGCCGGCAGCCTGGCCATGTTAAAACTTCACTACCATGTTTTTATGCCCACAAGGTATTCCTACAAGAAGATCGAGAAAATGGAGTTCGTTTCTGATTCACATGATGGATTGAATGAGGCAAATGCTTGAAGGGTTCAATTCTCTATAGCATTAAATGTCTTTCTGGGGTTCTAACTAGGAAGATTAGGAATGAAAAAATACAAATTTTTGTAGTTGAATTTTTGTAATATAAGAACCACCATGAGCATTTGTGAATAGTTATTTCATTGTTGTTTTGACATCTTTGCTCCAAGAGAACAAAAAGGGCATCCACGGTGCACGAAGCTCCTGCGTATGTGGGGTCTGGGGAAGGGGTGGACCACAAGGGTCAATAGTACGCAGCCTTATCTTACATTTTGCAAGAGGCTATTTTCATGCCTTGAACCCAAGACCTCAAGGTCATACGACGACAACTCTACCATTGCTCCAACAGAACCAAGGCATTATATTCAGCCCTGTTAGCAAGGCTTATGTAATCTAGTTTATGTGATTATACTGGATTATTTTGTAGGACAATAGGGCCATAAGAAGCCATTGATGTAAAAGTATGTGCTATTACAATGGATATAATCCTTGCAATAGACATTCAAGTGTTCCTTTAGTGATTGGTTAGATGATAGATCAATAAGCCAAGCTTTGGGGGTTGGTGATTTGGGCATGTTTTTCTATGAAATTAAATGATTTTCAGATCGTAGAATTTTCAAGGCTTCTCTCACTCACTAAATTGGCATCTCAACTTCTTTAGTAACATTCTAATGAACTACTCCATCCATTCCGCTCGGGCCAACAGCTTATCATGACCAGGCAGGTAGGTAAAGTGATGATCGGTTCAAGGCAACATTTCTTTCCAATCATCTTAAATATTTTATATCCTTGGTAGCTCATGTTAGGAATAATTTAGAAGGGAAGCCTTGGCGCAACAGTTGAATTATCATTGTATGACCTAAAGGTTGTAGGTTTGAGGCATAAAAACAACCTCTTGCAAAATGCAAGGTGAGGCTGCACAATATCGTCCCATACCACATGTGCAAGAGCTTTGTGCACTGGGCTACCCATTTTTTTAATGTTAGTAATGACTTGGATAGCTTGGCAACAAGTTTCACAACTATTAGATTTTTTTTATGTTAGTAATGGCTTGAATGTTTTTGTTTAAGTTTCTTTAGGTCAAAAATCACAAGCACCTATTTTTATTAATTCTTTTTAAAACCCAAAATGAGTACTTAGGATTGTTCAAATGAATTGATTTTTTATGGATTACCTATTTTGCATATCCTAAACATGATGACCTGCTTTGGATCTAAATAATAATAATTAAATTTACCAAAAAAAGAATGCATACTCCTTACACTCCTGTTAAGCATGTATGGACTCTAGATCTTTTCTCTTGTGTGTTCATTAGCAAAGCAAGTTTTTGGAGTGAAACACCTTATTTATGCTGATTTTTTATTTATTATAAGCTAAAAATTACAATGCAAATTGCCTAGTCACTACTCACATTGTAACATCCTAGGAAAAAAAAAAGAGAGGAAAAAAAAGGTTAAACAAAAGGGGGCCAGATTTGATATTGGCACCCCCACCTCCTTAAAGGAACCCGACGTAGTTGTCGGGTTTGTTCTTCCCAAAACCCGATAGAACAAGAAAAGGAAAAAAAAAGAGAGAGAAAGAGAAGAAAAACCCAACATGAAGGGAAAAGAAGAAGAAGGAGAGGAAGGAAAGGAAGAAGAGAGAGGGAAGAGGAGGAGAGAAAAAAGAAAGAGGAAGGAAGGAGAGAGGGAACTCGCTGGGGAAATCTGTCACGCCGGCGAGTAGGAGAAAAAGGGGGTTTAGGGTGTGACTGATTTTCAGGTCATCGCCGAAGATGACATTGGCTCGGATCACTAATCCGAGTTGATCATGTTGTCCAGCACGACAAGACAAAGAAAACTCCCAAGTTTGTTGGGAGATCTGAGATGATCTGGACCATTGATTGGAGGGGAGACAATGCGTGTGGTGAGATTGAAGGGTCTCAAGCAAAATGGTGATCAATCCGAATTATCCGATGGTGGAAAACACATGAAAATGCATCCAAAAGGTAAGATCTACAAAACCCTATTTCTGATTTTTGAGATTTTGGCTAGATCCGCACTGTTCATACTAGATCTAGGTTTTTCTAACAATATAGCTGTTCATTTCCTGTAACACCCCGGATTTTTAAGACAATTTTTTTTTTTTTTTTTTTTTAATGTAATGGCAATTTAAATAAGAACATTTGGGATCCCATGAGAAAAGATTTATTTAACATTTTACTAAACCTATCTCAAAAACTCCGGGTGTTAATTTTCCTTTCACAAAATGGCGTACATGTAATTTAAACATAAATAAATAATCCACGTATAAATCAACGTCAAATAAATAGGCGCCTTTATTTTAAATCAAATAAACATCCAAAAGACAGTAATAATATGGCCCAGGGTCTATCCATCATAACATCCCATATAAATGTCCAATATATGTCCAAAGATCTAAATCACATCCAAATATAAAGTATGCATCTCATAATAAAATCCAAATGATAATCTGTTTAATGACTCACATCTTGTCTAATACTATAGAAAAATGGTCTTGTGACTCTCACGGCTTCTCAAGACCTTGCTTTTCTGTTATCGCGCTGAGATCTAAGGCATTGCAAACAAAGCAATGCCTCGACAAAGCTATCTTGTGTAGGTACTTAGACAATTAATGTAATAAATGCAAGAAATAATGAACAGCATTGATGAAAAGTCTAACATTTATGGAAATAGTGATATCATAATGCCATGTTCAAATAAATGCCAATTTATTCCATATGCTAAAACATGAAATTCACGGAGTTAAAACATGACATGAATCAATAAATGGAGCATACAACAAGAATAAGGGCACCCTAAGGTAATGGGTCCCACCACATCGCACGAACATCACGATCGGGGTACACATAGTCAACCTCGAGTGTCGTCACACCCAGGGCATACCATCTATAACAATGCTCATCATACATGCACACATAACAAGAATATGGGCCATCATGCTGCAGTGGCAACCCTCCATGGGTATCAACCACCGCCGCTCCCCGTGCGACACCATAACGGGGAGACTTAGGCGTCTGTCCCCATGGAAAGGCTCGGGCCGTAGTGTGGACTATCCATGTTACCAAACCCTACCGAATGCCATCTATGGGCGGTGTCATCATATCACAAACTCATCACATCATAATCTCGGAAGGTGGGTGGCAGGCCCTATCCCTCCCAGCATGGCCCACCCAGGGCGAGAGCACCGTCATCAAATATAAAACACGGAAATCATATGTATATGCTAAAACTCAAGAGCACTTATAGCTTGCAATCCCCAAGACATGCCCCTCATCCACAGGGTTAGCCTTTATCAAAGGACCGAATTTAATAAGCCTCTATTCTCATTTCCATGTAAATCCATGCATTTTCTATATATATAATAAGAAATAAGTCTCTACAGTAAGCATAACAAATTAACATCATGCTTGTAAAAGCATTTGAAATAAGTTTATTCGGTAAAAGATTTCAATTTGGAATAACCATCCGTACGCAATGTCGCATGAAATCCATGGTAAATAAAAATCGCAATTTAAAACACAATCACACATGATCTATGTTTAAACATGGTTTAAAAATCAAGTCAAAGACATTAGTTGTCGTCACCTACCTCGGTGTGAGATCAACTAGCTTGCTAATAACTCCCTTTAATTGGTATATTCAAGTGCACTGTACATGTCACATTACTATTTTAAAATTTTTCTAAATAAAAAAGTGGTCATTTCTAAGTTTTTAAGTTAAAAGCCCAGGTCAGCGTCGTCAATACGGTCCATAACGCCTCTTTCGGATCGTGATTTGGACCTCTACAGCTCCCCAAAAATCAAGTTTTAGTGAAAACTACCCTCAAATGGGGCTGCGGGACCACCATAAGGTGGTTTAGCCGGCGGCGCCCGCACTTCCGCCGGTTTACACCGACGTACACGGGCGCACGAAGACGCACGGCGTCGCAGACGCGACGGAACGCGCGCGCGCCCGGCACCGTGGCGCAGCGCGCGTGCGTCACGCGGTCGCGCCGAGACGCGCCGCTGCCCCGGTCCCCACGCGGCGACCAACCACGCACGTTCGCACGCACGCGCGTGCCGCGCACGCGTGCGGCGGCGGACGTCATGTGACGTGCGTCCCTCGTGCGTCACGGAGTGCGTCTTGGCGTCGGCGGGGGCGCGGCAGCGCTGCTGACGACGGCCTGTAGGAGAAGACGGGATTCGGTCCGCCTCGGCAATTTCTGACTCCGAGCCGTTTGCGTGATTTTTGCGCCATTTTCTTCAGAATTCTCTCTAGAATCCATTTATGCCCTCCTTTTTCACTAATTTTCTCAAAAACCATGGTTTTTAAACGATTTTTCCCAAGTTCCTAAAAACCACACTAGGTACTGGGTTATGAGTTTTAGAGCAATTCCACCGTTGGATCACTCCCAAATTTAAAGGGTTTGCTCTTGGGTGTCTTGTGCACTAGTTGGACGGTGCGATTTCCAAACGGACAACGTTTGGTCTATGAAATCACGCTCCAACAGGTGGCGTGCACAAAACTCCCAAAAATCCAATTTTTTTTCCTAATTTTTAAATGGTTTTCTAATTAATTTTCTAATTAATAAATGAGAGAAAAACATAGGTTTTGAGGCTTACCTTGCACCTGCCCGGAGTTGCTCGTGTTGCCAGGGGCTCCACTCGCCGGAAAATCCAAGTTTTTAATTTGGGGGTGTTGCGTAAATACTCAGAGGAAAACGCTCCAAGTGGAGCTGCCAACTGAATCTGGAGGAGTAGATATAGGCGCTAGAGTCCCAGGGAAGAGAACCTCTTCCATTCACGCCTCTTTCCACGTCTCTCCGGCGATTTTTCCGGCCTTTGGTAGAGACGTGTGGAAAAACGGAAGGGTGCCGGTATCAATTTGGGCCCTGTGTTACACGTTTACGTCAAAAGACCATTTTGCCCTTACAACTTTGACGGCTCATGACTCCCTCGTTTGAGCCCGTTTCTCGCGTTCTTGGTGGCGTTGGATTCGTATCGACGAGCACTTTCTAATTATTATGTTTTCGGGAAATAATTTCATCCATAAATTTTTATTTTAATTTATTTAATAATTTCTTATTTTTATCTTAAAAAAATTAAGGATATTACATTCTTCCCTCCTTATAAAAATTTAGTCCTCGAAATTTAGCTACATACCTCTATGTAAATAACTGCGGATGGATCTTTCGCATATCCTCCTCGGTCTCCCGGAGTAGTCTCTGTCTTGAATGATGCCGAAAGGACTTTGACCAAGGGCAATGGTCTTATTCCTTAACTCCTTGACTGCGGTATCTAAGATGCGCCTTTGGTCTCTCCTCAAATGTCATGTCACCAGATCTCCACGGGATCTGCTCCAATACATGTGAGGGATCAGCACGTATTTCCTCAGGCATAGACACGTGAAAGACGTCATGCACATTCTTACTTGTGGTGGTAAGGCTAGGCCGGGTATGCCACCGACCCAACTCGTCGTAAGATCTCGAAAGGTCCAATATACAGGACTAAGCTTTCCTTTATTTCCAAACCTCAACACCCCTTTCATAGGAGAAACTTTCAAGAATACATGCTCGCCCTCAAAGAACTCTAAGACCTTTCGCCTCTTGTACGCATAACTTTTACTCGTCGACCGTGGTATGGTAACCTCTTCCGAATGAGTTGAACTTTCTCTGCACATTCTTCCACTAACTCAGATTTCACCACGCGTCTTTCTCCTACATCACTCCAACATAAAGGTGGCCAGACAAGGTCCGCCATAAAGTGCCTCATATGGAGCCATCCCAATACTAGCGTGATGACTATTATTATAAGCAAATTCCACCAAAGGTAAATGATCTTCCCGGCCTACCCTTCCAATCCATAACACAGGCTCGTAGCATATCCTCAATAGTCTGGATGGTCCTCTCGCTCTGTCAGATACGTACGAGGATGGAATCTTGTGCTAAATTTCGATCCTCGACCCTAATGCCTCTTGCACGCTCTTCCGGTATTTTGAGGTAAATCGCGTATCTCGATCCGATATAATTGTCAAGGAACGCCATGTGGCTGACGATCTCCTTAACATATAATTTCGCTAAGCTATCCCATCCCGATTTTTGTCGATAGGAAGGAAATGGCTTGAGACTTGGTCAACTGTCCACAACAACCCATATCATGTCGTGGCCGGCTAGCGGTCCTCGGAAGACCTAGAACGAAGTCCATGGTAATATGGTCCCACTTCCACTCTGGGAAGGTCCGGTGTAGTAGTCCCGATGGACGCCGATGCTCGACCTTGACTGGCGGACAAGTCAAACATCGTCTTGCTACGCACTCTCCAACATCCTTTTTCATACCATTCCACCGTAAATGCCTCTTGAGATCCCGATACATCTTCGTACCCCCGGGATGAATTGTGTAAGGGGATTGGTGTGCTTCTTGAAGTAACTCGCGCTTCAATTCGTCATCTGCCGTACTACCAACCTCCCCTTAAATCTAACTCCTCCATCGGTCCCCTCGAAAAATGTGTCTTATCGCCGATCCTTGTGTTTCCTTGTCTTTTGCCCCGTGCCTCTAAGATCCCGTCAAAGAACTTAGGCCAGAGTCGTCAAATTGGCAATCATCACACCCGCCTTCTGCTCGGGGCATCTCGCAACGACGTTAGCCTTCCCGGGATGGTGCGTATGGTGAAGTCGAAGTCCTTGAGATACTCCATCCATCCGCCATTTGCCTCATATTCAATTCACTCGAGTAAAGAAGTACTTGAGGCTCTTGTGATCGAGTGAATACCTCAAATCTCTCACCATAAAGATAATGTCTCCAGGACTTCAACGCAAATACCACGGCCGCTAATTCCAGGTCATGTGTTGGGTAATTTACCTCATGTGTCTTCAAAATGCAGACGCATGGCAGGTACCTTCCCATGTTGCATCAACCTTGCTCCTAATCCCTTGCCGGGCGTCACAATAAACTACATAACCGCCCCGGATGGTAAGGTCAATACGGAGACGGTAGTAAGTCTCCTCTTGAGCTCTTGGAAGCTCTCCTCGCAAGCCTCGGTCCATACAAATTGAGTGTCTTTCCTAGTCGGGGTGGTCGATGGTAATGCGATCTTAGAGAATCCCTCTATAAAACGATAATACCTCGCTAAACCGGAAAGCTGCGTATCTCGATCCTTTGTCTTGGGCCTCTCCCGGTGTAGTACTTGCCTCCACCTTTCTTGAATCCACGGCCACTCCATCTTTAGGGATATGACGTGGCCTACAGAAATGCACTGGTCTAGCCAAAAATCACACTTACGAACTTGGCATACAAGCGATGTCGACGAAGTGTGTCCCACACCGTGTGGAGATGCTCTCTATGTGTCTCATGACTAAGGCGAATAAATCAAGATGTCATCCACAAATACAATCACGAACTTATCCAAATAAGCTCGAAAGACACGGTTCATTAGGTCCATGAACACCGCAGTGCGTTCGTCAATCCAAACGGCATCACTTTAGGAACTCATAATGACCATAACGGCTCTAAAGGCGGTCTTCGAGATATCCTCTTCTCTAACCCTCGGTGATGATACCCGACCTCGGATCTATCTTGGAGAACACTTGTGCCGATTGGAGGCGATCAAATAAATCATCTATGCGTGGCAAAGGGTATCGGTTCTTTATAGTAACACCATTCAACAACCCAGATAATCAATGCATAGTCTCGGTGATCCATCCTTTTTCTTCACGAAAAGGGCCGGGGCTCCCCATGGTGATCCACTCGGCACGATGAAGCCCTTATCCGGTAACTCTTGCAATTGTACCCGAAGTTCTCTCAACTCTGCTGGAGCCATCCTATATGGTGCCTTAGAGATGAGCGTGTACCCGGCACCAAGTCGATGGTGAAGTCAATCTCCCTACTTGGCGGCAATCCTGGTAATTCCTCGGGAAATACGTCGACAAAATCACGGACAACATCAATCTCGTCTTGCTGTGGCTGCTCCTTTTCCTCAACTGTCACATATGCGAGGAGTGCCTTACACCCTCGTGCATAAAATCGTGCCGCCTTCATAGCAGAAATGATGCATGCACACTGCCGATCTTTCCTACGGAACACTATTTCTGGTTGCCCGGGTATAAGAAAAGTGACTCGCTTCTTTCGAGTCTACCATAGCACCATAGTTGGCTAACCAATCCATCCCAAGAATAACATCATAGTCTACCATGTCTAATAAGATGAAGTCTGTGTCCATACTCACGCCTGATATCTCTACAAGTATATCTCTAATATATTCTGTAGTCTCTACTGTCTCTCCCACAGGTGTCATAATATCTAATCCAAATGCTAGTTTGTGTACACATACATCAAGGCAAGATGCAAAAATACATGATATAAAAGAATGTGTAGAATACGTGTCAAAAGAACTTTGGCATGTCTATGCGAGGCCCAGAAGAGTACAGCTCTACAACCTGGTGTGATGCACACGTACTGTCTGATGAGATGGCAAATACTCGTCCCGGCTACGTGGCGCGTTAGTTGCCTCTCGCACCCATCTACGTACGCCTCGCCCCTTAGGGCAGTCCTTAATGAAATGGCCAACGTCTGCAGGTTGAAACACCGTATGGCTGTCTACGGTAAGGTGTATAGGGCTGTCTGTGGTTGGGGCTGCCTCTGGCTGGCGTGGTCGGCCGAATCTATTACACCCTCGCCCCGGGGTGCCAACCCTTGCACCTATCACATCTCTTCCTCTCGAGCGTCTCTCTTAAATTTGGCTGTGGTGGATGGCACGATGCCCCATGTGTACGCATAGCACCAAATGGCCGCTTGCCCTTAAAGTGGAACGCACTCCTCTATTCTGAGAGAGTTCTTCTCATGCATGGACGCCATATCGGCGTGACATCTCGCAGAAGTGGGTCGAGAAGAAATCACGCGATCTCTCAGCCAAGGAGTCAACCCATCCACAAATCTGTCAGTTGCCTGCGTGTGCGAGGCCGGTGCGTGAGGTGCAAATCTCCTCGGTCGTGTAAATCGGTTCAGTGCTGGCGAGCGTCATATCTCTGCTCCCGGGGTGGCAAACTCCTTCTTCATGGACTGCAATGCATGGGGTGGAAAATCTTGAGTGTCAAAAGCCCGTTTAAAGAGGCTGCCCATGTCATCGTCTCGGTCGGATACGGTCGGGTGAGTGTGGTACGCCACCGAAGCCAGGCCTCACCTTTCGGCGGGTAGGAGGCTACTCTAACTTGATCATCTGGTGAGATCTTCATAGCGTCGAATGTCCTCTCCGCCTCAAAATAACCATCGCTCACCTCCTCGTGTTACCATCGCCATAAAGGGTTTCACCATCTTTTGAAACCTTTCCAATAATTTGTCGGTCTTCTTAGAGTCACTCGTAGCATCACCCTCCGTGGCTCTGATGTGAGTGGTTCTGTCTTGGTTGAGAGGTGAATCAAGAAACCATGGGTGCCACTTTAGGTGGTGGAATAAGGCTAGGTTATTGCAACAGTTGTCCTAACTTTCTGCCGTATAAGTGGTACGAGTCCTGACATTAACCGATTCAATAACTCGGCATCTCGATCCCCTTGATCAGAGGACTCAGCAGGTGGAGCCATGGGTGTAGCAGGGGTAGACCTTGTCCTTCTCCGAGGAGCCATCTATCAAAATTTTACATGTCACTAAGTGTAAGTTCCTCTCTCATCGTTTCTCTCTCTACAACTATTATGGGTAATTTGTTATTCACATATAAATGGACATTCACAAGGATTATGATGGACTAGACTGGGCTCTGATACCAACTTTGTAACACCCCGGATTTTTAAGACAAATTTTTTTTTTTTTTTTTATAATGGCAATTTAAATAAGAACATTTGGGATCCCATGAGAAAAGATTTATTTAACATTTTACTAAACCTATCTCAAAAACTCAAGGTGTTAATTTTCCTTTCACAAAATGGCGTACATGTAATTTAAACATAAATAAATAATCCACGTATAAATCAACGTCAAATAAATAAGCGCCTTTATTTTAAATCAAATAAACATCCAAAAGACAGTAATAATATGGCCCAGGGTCTATCCATCATAACATCCCATATAAATGTCCAATATATGTCCAAAGATCTAAATCACATCCAAATATAAAGTATGCAGTCCATAATAAAAATCCAAATGATAATCTGTTTAATGACTCACATCATGCCTAATACTATAGAAAAATGGTCTTGACTCTCACGGCTTCTCAACACTTGCTTTTCCCGTTATCGCGCTCGAGATCTAAGGCATTGCAAAACAAAGCAATGCCTCGACAAATATCGCTTGTGTAGGTACATAGACAATTAATGTAATAAATGCAAGAAATAATGAACGACATTGATGAAAAGTCTAACATTTATGGAAATAGTGATATCATAATGCCATGTTCAAATAAATGCCAATTTATTCCATATGCTAAAACATGAAATTCACGGAGTTAAAACATGACATGAATCAATAAATGGAGCATACAACGAGAATAAGGGCACCCTAAGGTAATGGGTCCCACCACATCGCACGAACATCCCACGATCGAGGTACACATAGTCAACCTCCGAGTGTCGTCACACCTGTGCATACCATACTATAACAATGCTCATCATACATGCACACATAACAAGAATATGGGCCATCATGCTGCGGTGGCAACCCTCCATGGGTATCAACCACCGCCGCTCCCCGTCGACACCATAACGGGAGACTTAGCGTGTCCCCATGGAAAGGCCAGGCCAGGTAGTGTGGACTATCCATGTTACCAAACCCCTACCCAGAATGCCATCTATGGGCGGTGTCTATCATATCACAAACTCATCACATCATAATCTCGGAAGGTGGGTGGCAGGCCCTATCCCTCCAGCATGACGCCCATAGGCGAGAGCACCCGTCATCAAATATAAAACACGGAAATCATATGTATATGCTAAAACTCAAGAGCACTTATAGCTTGCAATCCCCAAGACATGCCCCTCATCACGGGGTTAGCCTTTATCAAAGGACCCTAATAAGCCTCTATTCTCATTTCCATGTAAATCCATGCATTTTCTATATATATAATAAGAAATAAGTCTCTAAGTAAGCATAACAAATTAACATCATGCTTGTAAAAGCATTTGAAATAAGTTTATTCAGTAAAGATTTCAATTTGGAATAACCATCCTCAGACAAATGTCGCATGAAATCCATGGTAAATAAAAATCGCAATTTAAAACACAATCACACATGATCTTTATGTTTAAACATGGTTTAAAATCAAGTCAAAACATTAGTTGTCGTCACCTACCTCAGTGTGAGATCACTAGCTTGCTAATAACTCCCTTTAATTGGTATATTCAAGTGCACTGTACATGTCACATTACTATTTTAAAATTTTTCTAAATAAAAAGTGGTCATTTCTAAGTTTTTAAGTTAAAACTAGTCCGCCGTCGTCAATACGGTCATAACGCCTCTTTCGGATCGTGATTTGGACCTCTCTAGCTCCCCCAAAAATCAAGTTTTAGTAAAAACTACCCTCAAATGGGGCTGCTTGGGACCACCATAAGGTGGTTTAAAACCGGCGCCCTTTTCCGCCGGTTTACACCGCGTGCACGGGCGCACGAAGACGACGGCGTCGCGGCGCCGCACGGAGCCGCGCGCGCCGTGCGCACGCCGTGACGCACGCGCGCGTGCGTCACGGCCGCCGGGACGCGCCGCGTCCCGGTCCCACCGCGGCAGCCCAACCACGCACGTTCCCGCACGCGCGCGCGCGCCGCGCGCACGCGTGCGGCGACGAACGTCATGTGACGTCGTCCCTCGTGCGTCACGGAGTGCGTCTTGGCGTCGGCGCGGGCGCCGACGCCGGAGAAAACGACCGGATTAGGTTCGCCTCGGCTGAGCTCTGAGCTCCGTTTGCGTGATTTTGCGCCATTTTCTTCAGAATTCTCTCTAGAATCCATTTATGCCCTCCTTTTTCACTAATTTTCTCAAAAACCATGGTTTTTAAATGATTTTTCCCAAGTTCCTAAAAACCTCTCTAGTCTTGGTTTTTGAGTTTTCTGAGCAATTCCACCGTTGGATCACTCCCAAATTTAAAGGGTTTGCTCTTGGGTGTCTTGTGCACTAGTTGGACGGTGCGATTTCCAAACGGACAACGTTTGGTCTATGTAATCACGCTCCAACAGTAGCGTGCACAAATCTCCCTAAAATCCAATTTTTTTTCCTAATTTTTAAATGGTTTTCTAATTAATTTTCTAATTAATAAATACGAAAAACATAGGTTTTGAGGCTTACCTTGCACTGCCGGAGTTGCTCGTGTTGCCGGGGCTCCACTCGCCGGAAAATCCAAGTTTTGCTGTACAGGGTGTTGCGTAATACTCAGGAGAAAACGCTCCAAGTGGAGCGTTTTGGAACCTGGGGAGGGTAGATATGAGCTGAGTCCCAGGAAGAGAACCTCTTCCATTCACGCCTCTTTCCACGTCTCTCCGGCGATTTTTCCGGCACCGGTAGAGACGTGTGGAAGACGAAGTGCAGTATCAATTTGGGCCCCTGTGTTACACGTTTCTGTCAAAAGACCATTTTGCCCTTACAACTTTGACGGCTCATGACTCCCTCGTTTGAGCTCCGTTTCTCGCGTTCTTGGTGGCGTTGGATTCGTATCGACGAGCACTTTCTAATTATTATGTTTTCAGGAAATAATTTCATCCATAAATTTTTATTTTAATTTATTTAATAATTTCTTATTTTTATCTTAAAAAATTAAGGATATTACATTTCCTAATCCAAGCTTAGGGATTGGTAATTAAGTACCTGATGTAGCTCAAATCAAACTGAATTGGTCAATCTAGGCTGACAACTTATCTGATGATTTTAGTCATTCGATCTATCACTATTCATACAATGACTTCTTGACGTCTGATCGATGATCAGATGTCATGGATGAGTTATAGAGCATTGAATTAACTAGGATATGGCAAAAAATATATATTAAAAGATCTAGATGGGAATTGATTGATAATCTGAACTGGCTAATCGAATAGTAAAGGAAGAAGGACCTAGCAATGTCTGATTTGTGATCAGGTGCCACCATTACATCCTAAACCCAAATTGACATAAGACAAGCTAGGTTTCATTAATCCATTAGCTCAAATGTTTAATAACATAGGGAGATCAAGATTAGACCACTTCTAGCCGTCGGATCACAAATTTAGGGAATGAACAACAAATCAAGGACGATTTAACACTATTCCTCACTTCTAATCAATGGTCAGTCATTGATGAGCGATAAATTAGAACCAAAATGGCCTTAGATGATCCTTGATGTGGAAAATGGACTAATTGTCTAGGTAGCTGAGATATATTGAAGATCTAGATATGAAATTGGATCCAATTGGATGATCTGAACCGCTTAGAATTCTTAATTGGATTAATTAGTTAGAATTACTAAATTGATATTTAATTTGGGGCGATTAGGTGAGGATCTTTGATAAAATCAGTGTGGATGCTGATGATCAAGCACAATTGAGGCAATCAATATCAGACACAATTGAGGCAATCAGTGGATGATTTGACCAAGCAAACAACTGAAAGTTGTTCAAATTGACTGTTCAAGGTAAGATTTCAGTCTTAATTATTTGATGGAGTGATTTGATTTCAATTACATATGATTGAGCATGATATTCATGTAGTAATGCTTAATTAATGGATGTAAATGATAAATTACCGAGATTGAAATGATCTGAGCCTAATAGCTCTAAATATGCAATGATATAATTAAGAAGAATAACTAAATGATTATGAGTATGCCCGATTAAGTATGATTTGAATTAGTAGTAATTAAGGTTGGTCCCGGCTTGAGATTTTATGGTTGGGAATCATTGAAATATCTTATACACAATGTATTGAAAGATGAAAAAGTAATGATTGTGTAATTAAGAATTCAAGTTAGGTGAATTGGATTCTAAGTGTGACTGGATGTGATATGTATCTAGGTGATGGAACTATGGAGGGCTGCACTAGAGTTGGGTTTGATTGATTCGAGAGGTACAGACGAGTGGTACTTCGTCTGAGGTAGGTGATTACATTTGAGATTTTCCCATGATTTCTTAAATCATGGCGTATTATTTGAAACTTTGAGGTGTGGGTTTTATGCTCTACCATGTTTCATGAGATCATTTTTCAGCATGTATTGCCAATATGCTTGCTACTTCTTTTGTGCATAATTTATGCACTGTTTCTAATATATTTCAGTCGCATCAATTTGATTATTGAGGAGGTTATACACTAATTTTCAATGCATGATGTTGATATATTGAATTACTCTCTCGATTTGGTTTTATCAAGAATGATTATGGATTATCATGTTTTCATGAAAATTCTTTTATTTTACATGGTTGATATTATGACATTTGGATCTACATGATTTAGCCTTATATTTTAACATATGACTCATGGTACACTACCATATCTTTGACCGGATCTTATTTAAATTGTTACACATGAGAGTTTCTATGCTTTGTCGATCGGGACAATTAAGGTTGTAATGGGATGCATCCCCCCAACCCCCGCCGTGAGTGCCTGAGTGCCTCGTGTGGGTGAAAAGGTAAAAATGGGATTGGAACGCATCTTTCTGTGAGTGCATGAGTGCGAGTGAAAGGGTGAAAGCGGGATTGGAACACGTCTTTCCGTGAGTGCCTGAGTGCCCCATCGTGAGTGAAACGAAAAGTACTAAGAGTTAAGCCCACATTGTCGTGAGTATACTTGAGACACTCATAAGGCTTGATTGTGCATGATGTTTTGTTGATTTTAACAGGCATTATATCATTTTGTAGGCACATGCTTTCATTGTGTCGATGGAAGTATATCCATGTATTTTTCTCATGCTTTGTATGTCATGATGCTCAGTATTTGTATTGATTTGTTTAGACCATGATTCTCCTGTATTATTCATCATGGATGTCTGATGTTTTGTGGGCTTTATATGTATTCATCTTATGAGATTTACCATGATATTGATACTCTATGCTATATGATTTTATTACATTTGTTATTGAATGTGAATCACCTACACAAGCATAGTTTGTTAAGGCATTGCTTTGTTTGTAATGCCTCAGATATAAAGAGTTACAAAAGGTGGATGCGTTGATAGATAAAACAAAAGTGATGACGGTTCCCAATGAAGCATTGAAGACATTTTAGAAATGATAATGTACTTTATTATGACTTGATTCTTTTATCCACTATTGGAGTACACATTTTTATTGAAAATTGTGTTTGATTTGGATGGATGGGTGTGGAGACTAAGTCTCCCATGTATCATGTCTTATACTGTGTTATTAGGTGATTTTTGTATTACACATTTTATGTGCAATGGTCCAAAATACAAAGGAGACTGTCGGATTTTTAGTAGAAATGAGATTTCATTTCACCATTAAATCCATAGTTTGTGATTATATGACTCCCGAGACTTTAAAATAAATGCTTTTATTCTAGTTTTGTTTTTGGTTACTTTAAAAGTCAAAGTTTTTAAAATAGGGACCCCGACTATTTTTATAAATTGTTATTATATTGTTGATAAAACCCCGAAGTGCCACACATATACTCCTAAATCTTGCAAATTGCAAGGTAAGGCTGACTTGGATAGGTTGGCAACAAGTTTCACACATATTAGATTTTTTTTTGGTAAAGACCTATTCAATGTTTTTGCCTTAAGTTTCTTTAGGTCAAAAATCACAAGCACATACTTTTATCAATTCTTTTAAAAACCCAAAATGAGTACTTAGGATTGTTCAAATGAATTGATTTCCTATGGATTACCTATTTGGCATATTCTAAATATGATGAACTGCTTTGCATGTAAAAAATAATAATTAAATTTACCAAAAAAAGGAATGTATACTCCCTACACTCCTCTTAAGCATGTATGCACTCTAGAACTTTTCTCTAGTGTGTTCATTAGGAAAGCAAGTTTTAGAAGTGAAACATCTCATTTATGCTGATTATTTATTTATTTATTACAAGCTAAAAATTACAGTGCAAATCACCTAGTCACTACTAACATACTCCTAAATCTTGCAAAATGTAAGATAAGACTACACACTACACACCCTTTGTGGTCCGCCCCTTTCCCATATTGCATGTGTAGGAGCTTTGTGCACTGGGCTGCCCATTTTTCTTATGTTAATAATGACTTGGATGTTGGCAACAAGTTTCACACATATTAGAATTTTTTTTTTGGTAAAGACCCATTGAATGTTTTTGTCTTTAAGTTTCTTTAGGTCAAAAATCACAAGCGCCTATTTTTATTAATTCTTTTAAAAACCCAAAATGAGTACTTAGGATTGTTCAAATGAATTGATTTCTTATGGATTACCTATTTTGCATATTCTAAACATGATGAACTGCTTTAGATCTAAAAAATAATAATTAAATTTACCAAAAAAAGGAATGCATACTCCTTACACTCCTCTTAAGCATGTATGGACTCTAGACCTTTTCTCGTGTCTTCATTAGGAAAGCAAGTTTTGGGAGTGAAACATCTTATTTATGCTGATTTTTTTTTTTACAAGCTAAAAATTACGGTGCAAATCACCCAATCACTACTCACATACTCCTAAATCTAATCCCCCGCCAAAGGGGAAAGCTTGATCCTCTAACAAACTATGCCTTTGTTGCCTATTTTTCTTTAATTGCCCATTTAATCTCCTTGATTTTACCCTTAGAATATGCTTGGTTGTAGATTTGAGTTACTGCTTTTTCCTTTTGAGCAGAAATTTAGATTTTGTTTACTTTATAATTCATTATTTATATAAAAAATTATCATTTAGGACTTTACTTTTCTTATCTCATTTTCTAATATAATTATTTTTTTAAAGGCAATATAAATGTTATTATTATACTAATCAATATCATTACAAGAGAAGTCACAAATGAGAGAGGATCAGAGCTATAAAGAGGTCCGATGAATGTATTTTGCCTTTGATCAACTCCCACGGGGCCTAACTCGACTAAGAGGATACAAATACATTTATTTACACAATTAATGAACATTATTCTAGGATTGCAATCCAGATATATTTTGATGCAATAAACCTAGTTAATAATTTGTTGCCTTGCTACTTCATATAATTGTATATCTAATATTGTATATAGTATAGGACCCAAGTGGGCCAAATCTCCATCATCCAGTTCATTAATTTGACAGATAATGAAAAGGCCATTCCATCTACAATAGTTTAGTCTTTGATTGGACATTCTTAGACCTAGTGCCCAAACGAAATATTTATTAAAATTTATCAGATTTAAATTGAAAAAATTATATATGTTTAAAAAGGGATACAAACCAATCTGATTCGTTAAATCCAGGACCCACATAGACTTATCACATGTATCTGCAAATATCCATTTAAAAGGGAAAATTTGGAAATAAATATTTAGAAAAAAAAAAAAAAAACTTAGCTAGTTGTTAAATAGTGTTTATCCTTTGAGTATCACTAAGCGTACATGCTCAAGAGGATGAGAAGGTGTATACACCCAATTTCCCCTGCAAACTAAAATATTTATTGCAGATCTAAGATATTCATCATGTTCAGAATACAAATAGTAGGTAATTCACAAGAAATCAATGCATTTGAATGATCCTAACCACTTATTTTGAATCTTCGAAAAAATTAATACAAATGAATGATCATTATTGTTACTAAAGAAGAATTAGCATCCGACCATTCAATAAGGTATGAAGTTTAACTTCTAGCCTATTTATATTATTCCTAATATTATGAATAGCTAAGATCTGCATAAAAAGTTTTACCTTACATGAGAAAATGGGTGCACACATACATTCACTCCTCTTGAGCTGAACATTTTCCGAGACTTACCATCCGACACCAGATAATATAGTTCTTCCTTGATAAAAAAAGTGCCTTGCTAAGTAGTAGAACTCTTATAGAAAAATAATAAGGAGCCGTGTCCGCTATTACTTGATACGAGTGTGATTCGTATGATTAGCAGCCATCAATTTATATTATTCTAATTAGATTCATTTAATCTGTGTGATTTTTGGGCCAGCAGATGCATATACAAAGTTAAAGAGATCAGATGAATGGATCGGATCAATCAAAAGTGAGCCCCTTCACACTAACATGGGACCCACAGGGCAATTTAATTAAAGCAAAATAATCCTCATAATACAGTGACAATCATGATTATGTCTTTAAAAGAACTGTATGCAGATTTGCACCGTGGGTTTTCCGTAGTCTTCAAGAAATGGATCAAATGGAGGGATCAGATCATCCGAGTTCACTCATCAACAATCAATAGATGTAATGGGTCACCTCCGACGTTACCATGATGACTGGGCTAACAGCTTATTTTTCAGATTTAGGTCAAATTTTCATCATTCATGTGAAGATTGGGTTTGGCCATTGAACTTACAAGGTCATCTTTTATCATCTTTAATGGTCGGTGAATGAAGGTCATCTGGATCGTTCAAATTAAGATCAGGGTTACGGTCTAATCCGACCATTGGATCTAATAAGTGCTTGAGCATTTGAAGATTAAGGGTAGCCTGATCCAACGGTTGGAAGTGGATGACTTGATATGATAAATTTCGTAATGAGGTTGCAAGGGAATTTGAGGATGTTAGATCTTATAGCCGTCTGGGCTTGATCATTATTAAAGCAGCGGCATTTTGGATTGATATGACTACTATGGCCCACCACATATCATATACATCATTTGGGATCAAACTTTGCCAATCATATAGTGGGACCACTTCTTCAAATATCCCGACCATTCATCTAGCTTGAAGTTTAATGAACGGGTCGCATAAGAGAAGTAAGCCGTTCGATTATTTTCACTGCATCGCTTGTCCATAGATGGCTTAGCACACAAAATGGTTTGGGTAAGGGTAAAGAAAGTGGGTTGTTTTAAGATAAGTTTTGCCTGAAGAAGAGCAGCCTTAAGATAATCCAAGCCGTTCATCTGATTGTCCAGCTTTCAATATCTCCTGGGAAAAAATTGAGATGATTGGAAGATTCTAGCATCCTAAAAATCGGGTTTTGGGAGTTGATCCGGGACATCCAAAGTACAATTTTCAGATTCTAGAATGATCGTTAACGTCCAAAGCAAGAGAAACTAGATGGAGTTAGATCAACGAAATATAAAGCCCGTTACAAAATTTTTTATGGAAAATGATTTCTAAATGTGGAAAAGGACACTACCTACCTGGGACTTTGCTTTGGTTGATCGGATTCGCTCATCATGTTTGCCCTGCCACGTAATGAACGGTTTAGATCACCCAAATATGGGTCCATCTTGGTTGCTTTGTCTTCCTCGACGGGATTTCTGACCCAAGTGCACTTTGGTCATTTACCAAACCTACTATGCAACCCGAGAATCAAAGGGACAATCTCGTAATTTGGCTCGATGTAAAACCCTAATAGTCCAGACGCACCGGGGGTTACAGGCAGCCCATACTGGGGTTAAGCCGAACTGCCACGTGGACGAAGGAAGGGATGTGCTCAAAACTTCCCCATCTGCTGACGTGTAAATCGAACCGAAACCCCTCTATATAAACCCCTCCAACCCATCTTTTCCTTTCTCTCGCTCCCTAATCCCTCTTTTCTCACTCTACAGTTTCCATTCTCCTGCATCCATCCCGCTTTTTTCTCTCCCTTTTCATCAGTCGGTAGCCAAAATAAGAGTACGAGAGAGAGAAAGAGCGAGAAAAGCATTTCCCGATTGGTGCAAGGGTTCTCAGCTAGGGTTTTTGCGGCCATTTCTACGTTTTACGACAGCTGCCGGGGTCTTTCGCCGGCGATCGTCGGTTTTGGTCTGAGATTCGGCGGTTTTGATCCGTGCTTCGTTTTCCGGCGTCTTGGCTCGAGATCCGGGCCAAGACTGGAAGCATTTCTCTCTGCAACTTCAATGCAGGAGTAGACTGCGGTAATCAGTGATTTATTCGAGTTGTATCGAAGGAGATCCTTGCTGTTCACAGTTTTATGATTCTTGCTGTTTGAGAGGTGAATATGATCTATTTGGTGTAATTAAACTGTATTTCTTGTTAATCTGTTGTTCTGAATTTTTTCTTTGTTAGATTTTGTGGATTTACTGGTTTTTAATTGTAATCACTTCTCTTCTGAGTTTTTCTCAACGAAAACACGTGAAAGTCTGATGAGATTGTATCGGTGAATGATTGCTGGAGTGTAGATGGCGTCGAATCAGGGATTTCTGACTGAAGAGCAGAGGGAGACGTTGAAGATAGCGTCTCAGAATGCGGAAGTTTTGTCCTCGTCTCCGAAATCGCCGGCATCATTGCTTCAGGATCATCAGATGAAAGTTGTCACAGGCGGAAAGGCTCCGACTGTTGGATTTGCTGTTAGGCACGTCCGCCGATCTCACTCTGGAAAGCTTGTCCGAGTTAAGAAGGGTAAGTATTTTTTCATTCTTCTTGCTATGGTTGGTGTTCATCTTTTTGCGAGATGATGAAAAACTGCTTTACCTGCAGTGATTTTTTCATCTACTGTCCTGTCCTCTTTTTATATTTCGTTTGGTAACGAGTTGTTGAAACTCTTAGGGTTTAAGTGTTTTCTGCTTTGGTTGTAGTCATGCTTTATTGTGGCTCTGGATTGTTTCATTATATCCTTCTGTGCGCTATTGGTTCCAAAGTTTTTTTTGAACTAGTTAGGGATTATCTTTTTATATGTCGATATTTCGAAATTGTTTATAGCACTCCAAGTTTTGAAGTGTTTGTTCAAAAAGATTCTCTGGATTCCATTATTGTTCTGGATGTAAAGATGCTGGAAGTAGGTATTGATGAGAAACTCATATGCAAATTTTTAGTTCTTCGAAGGTAGAACTCTGAAATATCCTCTCTTGGAGTCCCCTTTTGACTCTCAGATATGGTTCTATTAGGTGCATGAAATATATGATATATGACAACCAAAATGTTCTCCATTAATCTTCTCAAGTGTCTGATGACGATCTACTGCGCATGTCTCTGCATCTTCTGCTGGGACATGCTTTGCTGATCACGCACATAATATGCTCGAAATATGGCTCAACAGAAGATGCAGAGGTGTTCTTTGACTTATGCTTTTGTTAGGATCGTTTCCTTGTATCAGAAATCTTAAGGTATTTATCTCCCCCCCTCCCTCTCTCTCTCTCTCTCTCTCTAATTCAACGCTTTATACTTGTAGTTGAAGCAGCATCTCGAATCGTTCAAAGCAATTCTAGAACCTGTTACCAAAGGAGTTACATTTTTTGTGCAATACTCGTTGTCATCTGTATTCATCCTTTGACTTTCTCCTCCATAGTGATACTAATATTGGATACTTATTACTTAGCTTCTACGGAAGTGGCAGCCTTTCAGAAACTGTCGATTTGTGCACAATGCTGCATCCACTACCTCCTACCAACCATCCTTTGTCGGATTGCAAGTGCCACTAGGAAGTGTTGATGTGAATCCTGAATGCTAGGAGGAAATGATGTTACACTCTGATAATTCTACTTCCTTTTAAAACAACTTGCTTCAATTTGGACACCTGCTTCCTTTTCAACGTGTTTCTAGTTATGAGGTCCTGGGAAAACATGTTTTCAACTTTTAAGATGTCATTTGTTCTGTCCCTCAGTCTCATTATGGTCAAGTTCCAATGCAGATCAGCCACTGCTTCCAAACGATGGACATAAATGCTTGTGGCTATTATAAGAAGCTTTTTACACATGAGAAAAGAATTATTCCATAATGCTACACAAGCCTTTCTATTTAAAAGTATATGGTGTAGCTGTGAATAACATGCCTATGAGTTAGCTTTCCGTTTTCAGTTGGTTGGTCATCATTAGGACCAGGATAACATTGCAACTGAAAGGAAAACAATCTTCATGTTGTTTATTACCATCATGATTGCTCTTCATTGTTTTTTTGCTGAAGCTACATGTTAGTTACTGTTTTGTGCATCATCCTTTTGTTACAAATTCACCACCAATCACCTTCTTTGTTTTGAAGTGATATTGGCAGTTTCTTTGGACTATATTATATGTTACTAATTCTACTTCATAAATGTTTTAGATGGTGCTGGTGGCAAAGGCACGTGGGGCAAATTACTAGATACCAGTGCTGATTCACGTCTTGATAGGAATGATCCAAACTATGACAGTGGAGAGGTAGTTTCTATTCCTTGCTTGTCAGCTGTTGGCTTAAAGTGATTTAGTTAAAACATTTATTTCTGTCCACTTTCTTCTCTACTGTTAGCATCAGTTTTATAGACAAAATAGTTGGTTTTGATGGTTGGGAAGTGGAAACTAAATACTGTTGCTTAAAGATGCTAGAACTCAAAAGACTGAGACCAGGATTCTGAGGTCTACAAGCATTTGCTTATTCCTAGGTCCATCTTAATTATTTTAAGTCAATTTTCAAGCAATGGGATTCACAGGTTCCATATGTTTTAAATTCTTTTAAATATTTATTTCTTTATTCTCCTACTATTGCAGGAACCATATGAATTAGTAGGTTCTGCAATCTCTTCACCAACCCCTTTTGATGACTACAAAAAGGCTGTGGTTACCATAATTGAAGAATACTTTAGTACAGGTGACGTGGAAGTAGCTGCTTCAGACCTCAGAGATTTAGGCTCTGATGAGCATCATCACTATTTTGTTAAGAGACTGGTCTCCATGGCAATGGACAGGCATGACAAAGAGAAGGAAATGGCATCCGTTCTTCTCTCAGCTTTGTATGCTGATGTGATCAGCTCTGACCAGATCAGCCAAGGATTTGTCATGCTTCTTGAGTCTGCTGATGATTTGGCACTTGACATACTTGATGCAGTTGACGTCCTAGCTCTGTTTATTGCTCGTGCAGTTGTTGATGACATCCTTCCACCAGCTTTTCTTACTAGAGCTAAGAAATCACTTAAGGAGCAGTCAAAAGGACTTCAGGTCATACAGACTGCTGAAAAGAGCTACCTATCAGCTCCTCATCATGCAGAGTTTGTGGAGCGGCGATGGGGTGGCAGCACCCACATCACTGTTGAAGAGGTAAAGAAAAAGATAGCAGATCTATTGAGGGAATATGCCGAGAGTGGAGACACGGCAGAGGCCTGCAGGTGTATAAGGGAATTAGGGGTCTCTTTCTTCCATCATGAAGTGGTGAAAAGTGCTCTTATCCTTGGCATGGAGATACAAGCAGCCGAGCCACTTGTATTGAAATTGTTAAAAGAAGCAGCTGTTGAAGGTCTGATAAGTTCTAGTCAGATGGCAAAAGGGTTTGGTCGTCTTGCTGAAAGACTTGATGATCTCTCTCTAGATATACCCTCTGCAAAAGAAATGTTTCAATCATTGGTCCCAAAGGCTATCTCAGAAGGATGGTTAGATGCATCATTTTTCAAATCCTCAGGTGGAGGTGGAGGTGGAGAGTACAGGGATGAAGAGGATGAAAAGATGAAGCGGTATAAGGAAGAGGCTGTAACCATTATTCACGAATACTTCCTTTCAGATGACATACCTGAACTCATCCGGAGCCTTGAAGATCTTGCTGCTCCCCAATTCAACCCAGTCTTTCTTAAGAAGTTAATCACCCTTGCCATGGACAGAAAAAACAGAGAGAAGGAGATGGCATCTGTTCTCCTATCGGCGCTTCATACGGAGATCTTCTCAACTGATGATATCGTGAATGGTTTTGTCATGCTTCTGGAGTCTGCAGAAGATACGGCTCTTGATATATTGGATGCTTCAAATGAACTTGCTCTCTTTTTAGCCAGGGCAGTGATTGATGATGTCCTTGTTCCCCTAAATTTGGAGGAAATCAGCAGCAAGCTCCCACCTAATTGCAGTGGTAGTGAGACTGTCCATATGGCTCGGTCACTTCTTGCTGCTCGTCATGCGGGCGAGAGGATTCTGAGGTGCTGGGGAGGTGGTACTGGTTGGGCAGTGGAAGATGCAAAAGACAAGATAACAAAGCTTTTGGAGGAGTACGAAAGTGGAGGTGTTGTTGGGGAAGCCTGCCAGTGTATTCGTGAACTTGGGATGCCCTTTTTCAACCATGAGGTAGTTAAGAAAGCGCTGGTTATGGCTATGGAGAAAAAGAATGACAGGATGTTGGATCTGTTGCAAGAATGCTTTGGGGAAGGGCTGATTACCATCAACCAAATGACAAAAGGTTTTGCTAGAGTCAGGGATGGGCTTGATGATTTGGCTCTTGATATTCCCAATGCTGAGGAGAAATTCATTTCATATGCAGACCACGCCAAGAAGAATGGATGGTTACTGTCATCCTTTGCAGCTTCAGCTCCAGTAGCTGCTGCCTGAAAGACGGTAACCTTATCTTCTTTTTGACTTGTTGTTACCTTGTCTCACTTGTACTGTATTTTCTGTTTGTATACTTGAGAAGTTTCAGGGGGATTTCTTTTGATGGTTTCCACTTTCCATAGTGTTGTTGATCCATGCTCATGTATAAAAGAATAGCCATTTGGTTGGTTTGCTTCTGTTTGGAAAGCCCTTAGATTGATTTTTTGATATGTCAGATTTGGAAAAGGGAAAGAGATGAGATACACTGAAATTGCTCTTATCTTCTTGGGACATGATGTGTTTTACAGGTGTTCCCATTAGGTATAGAGTATCTGATTATTCTACAGACAGTAATGCTGCATTTTTTTCTCTCAAATAGTATTGCTTCCCTGATATTACATTCATAGGTCAGTATTTGCTGTTGCATACTGGAGTTGTAAGCACACATTGAAGATGTTTTTCTTGCTTGAGAATACATTGTTCCCATCCCTTTTTTCCCCTTGGAAAGACAGTTTTTTCTATTTATAAATTGGCCCTGCATCTTCTTCTGGAGATTTATAATGTCTGATACCGTATGAAGTCAAATCAATAATTTTCATTGTTTGAGAGCGGAAAGATGAGCTATTTCCAACTTCTAATGATTCCCTGAGATCTACAGACTGTTAATGTTTCATTATCGATATCTTTTGTTAAGGAAAAACAAGAGAATGCAGAGTATGCGTCAAAGTAATGAGACAAGTCGTAGCGGCTGGATGTTGTTGATGACAGAACACTACTCTTGCTTTCTTACAATTGAGTATGCGTAGTTCAGGAAGTTACAGGTCCTTCTCTCTTGTGCTGGTTTTTAGTTGGCTCGTTTGGACTCTTTCACTTAGGGGGGGGTGGGGTGGGGGTGGTAGTTGAAAGTAACATGGGGGTTAAGCTGCCAATGAATTCATGTTGCCCTTGGTATGAACGGTTTATCTACTCACCTTACCCCATAGCGTTGCCAGCTGCTTTGTTTCAATTTTGGCGTGTACCCTGTTGCAAAACACTTGTTGTGTTAGTATACCAAATAAATTGGCTGTTGGCGTGAGAAAGCTGGACTGTAACAGATTCAGGTATGTCGATGTTAGTCCGGAGACGGGACAAACTAACTGGACCACGACCTTGGACCACAATTGCCGCATTTGCATGCAGAAATTGCTCTAGAACGGTGTCTGTTTATCAACCGTTTTAAAAGATAGCGAGGAATTTGACAAGTGTGTTCCTAGTGGACTGAAAGGTAGACTTCTTGCCATTTTAGAGGTTTGAAGGTTTTATTGTTGCTCTGCGATGGACTGATCCAGTTTCACTCATTGGCCTGATGGGATGATGAAATGTGTTGGCTAAGGCCGAAAGGATCCTCTAGTCATTCGAGGGCCGTATTTAGACGGATTTGCGATTCCTTGAGCACTCTGGGTGTCGTGTTTAAGACGAGTGCCGCGTTAGGACACGTAGAAACCCACTTTAACTGTCATTTAGGGTGCGATTTGAAGAAAAAGCGGCGGAAACTGCTTTTTTTTTTGGCATTTTTTTAACCGAAAGCTTTCATCTAATTCAATATTAAATCTCACATATTCTTTTTAAGTGCACTAAGGGCCTCCTTTTTTTAGTTTCTTTGAATTGAAAAATAGACAGTTCGGTGATATATATAGCGTTAAATTGCTGGTGTAAAATGTAGGTGACATTTAACTAGTCAAGGAAAAGGTTTTTAACTGTCATTTTTTAGCTAATTAAATATCACCTAATCTTTCTACCTGCATGAAACAACTAAAATTAACACACCCTATATATATATATGGGAGCAGTAATTTCATTAAATAGTTGCAAGTGTTTTTATTTTATTACTTTTTTTCAGCCAAATAAATGCCACTTGCACAAAATAGTTGAAATTAACTCTCTCTCTCTCTCTCTCTCTCTCTCTCTATATATATATATATATATATATATATATATTCATGTAGGGGTCGACTACATGAATCTTATTCATTCATTTCTCTCTATTAATTACCATGGCTTCATTTAATTCTAAAGTTTTTAAATCTTTTCTCACTATTGATGTCCACGTTCTTTTGGGCCTTCCCCTTATCCTTTTAGAACCTTCTACTTATATCGCCTCACTCCTTTTAGCCGGTTTCATTTTCGGTCTCTTTTGAACATGTTCAAACCATCTAAGTCTAATATCTCTCATATTCCTATTGGTGCTATCCCTAAATTTTTTCTAATAATTTCATTCCTTATTCTATCCTTTCTTGTCTTACCACTCATCCATTTCAACATCCTCATTTTTGCAACGCTCATCCTATGGGCATAATGTTCCTTAATTGCCCAACACTCTGATCCATAGAGCATGACTGGCCTTGTGGTCATCTGATAGAACTTTTCTTTTAGTTTAAGTGGTACCCACCGATCACACAAAACTCCAGATACACATCTCCATTTGTTCCAACCTACTTGGATTCTTTGGGTAACCTCCCTCTCAATCTATCCACTCTCATGAATTATTGATTCTAAGTACCGAAAGTGGTCTTTTTCGGGGACTTCTTGGTTATCAATCTTGACTAGTGTTCCATTCCTACTCCTCTCCTTACTAAAATTGCATTATATATATTCTGTCTTAGTTCAACTAATTTTAAATAATTTAGATTCTAATGCTTCTCTCTATAACTATAGCTTTATGTTTATACCCTCTCTTGCCTCATCAAGTAAGACTATATCATTTGCAAATAGCATGTACCAAGGAATCTCCTTGTGCAAATATTTTGTTAACTCATCCATAATCAATGTGAAAAGGTATAGGTTCAATGCAGATCCTTAGTGTGATCCTATAGTGATAGGAAAATCACTGGTCTCGTCACTAGTGGTCTTAACATTTGTTACTGCTCCTTCATACATATATTTAATTATATCTATATATCCCCGCAAAACCCCTTACTCGCCCAACAACTTCCATATTTACTCTCTAAGGACTATATCATAAGCTTTCTCTAAGTCGACAAAGATCATATTGAGGTCTTTCTTCCACTCCCTATATTTCTCTACCAATTGTCTTAGTAAGAAAATAGCTTCAATAGTAGACCTCTCAAGTATGAAACCAAACTGTTTTTCTGATACACTTGTCTCATATCGTAACCTCTTCTCAATCAGTCTTTCAAAAAGTTTCACAGCATGGCTCATAAGTTTAATCCCTCGATAATTAGTGCAGCTCTTTATGTCTCCTTTATTCTTATCAATTTGTACAATAGAGTTTTTCTCCACTCATCAGGCATTTTCTTTGATTTTATAATCTTATTAAACAACGTTATCAACTAAACTATCATAATCTCTTATATGCTTTCAAACCTCTATTGGTATACCATCGTCCCCAATGGCCTTTCTTGATTTAATCTTTTTAAAAGCCTCTTTCACTTCAGGTATTCTAATCCTACATTCATATATATAATATCCAATATTAGTTAGATTTATAGTATTTTCAATCCCTATATTCTCAAAGCCAATTTCATTTAACAATTTTTGAAAGTACATTTTCCACCTTTGTTTGATCTCATCATCTTTGACTAACATCCTTTGATCATCACTTCTAATGCACCTAACATGATCTAAGTCCTTAGCATTCTGTCCTCTTACTTTTGCAAGTTTAAACACATCTTTCTCACCTTCTATTGTCCCTAGGCTATTATAGAGTTCATGATATTTTTTAAGTTTAGCCTCACTTACTATTCTCTTAGCAACCTTTTTAGCATTCTTATATTGTTCATAATTTTCATTATTTCTAGTCTTTTGCAATGCTTTAAAATATATCTATTTTTCTTTAATAACTTTTTGCACTCTTTCACTCTACCACCATGTTTCATTTATTAATTGTCTTTTACCTTTAAATATACTCTTAAGACATCTTTTACTACTTTCTTAATGGACTCAGCAATATTAATCCACATGGTATTTACTTCTGTTTCATAGATTCAATTTCCTTCTACCATGACCTTATTTGTAAATAAGGTTATTTTCTCCTTTTAAGTTCCATCACTTAGTTTTTGAATACTATTAAGTTCATTTCCTTTATTCCATCTTTTGATATGGATATCCATAACCATTAACCTATGTTGTGAGATTAAACTCTCACTGGATATCGCCTTACAATCCTTACACATTGTTCGTTTAGTATTCCTAAATAGAAAAAAGTCTATTTGGCTTTTATGAAATTTATTTTTAAAAGTTATAAGTATTCATCCCTCTTCTTAAAAAGTGCATTTACAATAGCCAAGATACACACACACACCCCATCACACTAAGAGAAATAGACCAAGGTCCTAAATGGACCTTAGGCAAATGTATTTTACCTTTCCATTAAAAGGAGCCCACATTTAGATGACTCATTCATGTCATTGATTCAAATTAACTCATCATCATCATCATCATCATCATCATCATCAAGACCTTATCTTGATTACGGGTTGGCCACATGAATCTTATTATTTCATTTCTCTCTGTTAAGGGTTTATTTAGCCTCAAAGTTTTTAAATCTTGTTCTAACTCAATAAAGTCTATGTGGAGTCCTTCCTCCTCTTCTTATATTTCTCTATCAATTGTCTAAGTAGGAAGTTAGCTTTTATTTTAGACTTCTCAAGTGATGAAACAAAATTGGTTTTTGGATACATTTGTCTCATGCCTTAGCCTTTTCTCAATCATTCTTTCAAAAAGTTTATAGTGTGACTCTTAAATTTGATCCCTAATAATTAGTACAACTTTGTATGTCTCCTTTATTCTTATAAATTAGTATAAAAGAACTATTCCTCCATTCATCTTATATTTTCTTTGATTTTATATTAAACAACTTTGTCAACTAAACTACTCCAGGATCTCTCATATGCTTCCAAACTTCTATTAGTATACCATCTGGCTCTAGGGCCTTTTCTGATTTCATCTTTTTCAATGTCTCTTTCACTTTAGGTATTCTAATCCTACAATCATATCTATAATGTTTAATGTTATTTGGGTTACAGTACTTTCAATCCTTATACTCGCAAGGTAATTGTCATTTAGCAATTTTTAAGAGTAACCTTCTTACCTTTGTTTGATCTCATCATCTTAACTAGTACTCATTTATCATCGCTTGTAATGTACTTAACGTGATCTAAGTATTTATCCTTCCATTCTCTTATTTTTGCAAGTTTGAACACATCTTTCTTACCTTCTCTTGATCATAATTTATTATAGATGTCATCATGTCTTGAGTTTAGCCTTACTATTTATCTTAGCAACATTTTTAGCATTCTTATACTACTCAAAGTTTTCATTATTTCTAGTCTTTTGTCATGCTTTAAAATACAACCGTTTTTCTTTAATAACTTTTGGTATTTTTTCACTCCACCACCAAGTTTGCTTTATTGATTGCATTTTACTTTTAAATACTCTTAGGACATCTTTGGACACTTTCTTAATGAATTCGGCAATATTAATCCACATGGTGTTTACTTCTGTTTCATTATTCCAATTTCCTTCTGCTATCAACTTGTTTGTGAGTGAGATTGTTCTATCCTCTTTTCACCACTTAGTTATTGGATATATATTAAGTTCATTTCCTTTCTTCCATCTTTTAATGTAGATATGCATTTATGATCTTCTCTCATAGAACAGGTTTTATTATTATAATTCTATCACTAATTCTTTTAACATATACAACTTTATTTTTTAATTAGTTATCAACTACTAGCCTTATGTCATTTCTATTATTGTTGTTTTCTATATACCAGATCTTATACCCATCAATTTTTCTAATTTTAACCTTTTCATACTTGTTTATTAGATATACCAGAGCTTATACCCATCAATTTCTCTAATTTTAACCCTTTCCTACTTATTTATTAGATACAAACGATGTTAAATCTCGTATGTTTTATTGTATCTACTAACTATAGACTTTTACTTGTCAATGTGACTATATTTCCTATGATGATACAAATCTTATTCTCTTAAGTTAGCTTATTTACCCACATACTTCTCGACCCTTATGATATAAACCCATACCTACTTTTCACTACACTTGGGTTGTAGTGCAATGCGTCACTTTTGATGGAATGCTCCAGCAGCCGTTGCCCAATTTTGATGACACTCAGGATTTGATATAGCATGTTGCTTTTAAGGGAACGCCTAAGCATCCCATGCCCATTTTTCAATGTACTCCAAATCCAACATTGCATGTCGCCTACAAGGGACACCCTAGCTTGAAAGATTTTTCATAATCAATTCATGTTATATTATGTTTGTTTAAAGTGAAGAAGTTGAAGATGATTTTCATTATTTTCTCTTCTTACATGCGAACGAATATACATATGTATATTCATTTGTAAGTATGAAAAATAATAATAATAAAATCATCTTCAACTTTTTCACAAAAGGTTTTACTTGTCAGTTAACTCTTGACGCAACTTCCTTTTCTCTGTGAGCCCGGGACCGGTATCAATAGAGTTATACCAGTAGGAAGGCTTGAACCTCCAACCTTGTGGTTCCATCATTAAAAAGACCATGCTTTGAAGAGTTGAATTCAGACTTGTGTTTATACAAATTTTCAAAACGGTCCTTTTCTTGTGATAGAAAATTAAGTTTTCAATTGCTAGAATTATTCAGATTACATGCTGTTTGAACTACTAGTAATCAGCCAAGACAATGACATGAACCGATTAATCATCTAAATGTGGCCTCATTTCATAGCAAATTTTGAGGGTTTATAGCTAAGGTCCATTCAGGCTGTCGGCCTAGAATTCCTCTATTTTAAATTGCATACGAGCAACCACTATGCCAAACATCCGCAAAACAAATGTTGGGTGGGAATTTTTCCAAAGGATTGGTGTGTTGGTGGGTTGGTTGGATCTTCAAATTTGATCCCGACATATGTATCTGGTTGGATTTTACAACACAGTAAAACCTCTGATTTCTTTCCTACTGCTAGCATGTCTGTTGCTGTAAACAAAAGAATCCACAGCAACCATTTGCACACCCGCTATGTAAGCAAGGTTTTGCCATAGTATATAAAATCAAGTCGGCACTACCAGAGGTTCTCACATACACGTTTGGATCATAAAAAAACCAGGATTTGTTCTCAGTTGGCAGGTTCTTCGAATCTTCCAATTTTGAGGAAAAAAATCTCTTGAACAGCGGAAGCACAAGCAGGCGTTCTGTTCATCTAATCCTTGACGCAGTACAGCTATGAGTTAGCAATTGAAGTTCCTTGTTGTTAGCCAACTTCAGTGTTCAATGATGACAGCAGGTGGCTCATCCATTGATCAATTTGAAAATAGCAGGTTCATCTCAGGCATTTATTTTCTACAGAAGTAGGAGGATACTCGAGCGTTCCATCTCCTGCATCCTTTGATAAGGCCCCACCAAAACACACTCTCCCTTGCCGGTGTATTGCTTATTGATTTGCAAGAAACAACTTCCAAAATTGAAACATTATCAAAATAGAAATAAATATAGTTAACACCAAAATTTGAGCAAGTTTCATACAACCTATTTTCTCAAGCCTAGTTATCTTATCTGCAACCAGATTTCCTGTGGTTCCCTGGAATTTGGATCAGGATAACATACAAAACCATGCCCCCTCAAGAACCTATTCTACGAGATTTCCCAGACTGAGGATCAAGATAGCATACAGAAAGATGCCCCTTCAAGAACTTCACGGTTCCTTCCCTGCAGAAGCCAACAAACATCTTTGCCACTCCCTGAAATACATGAGACATTAAATCAGCCCGCTAGTACTTAGATATTTTAAAATCTCAAATTAAGAAAGATACGATTTACCAGAATCAAATTTGTTTTTCAAAGCGACTAATTTATGCATCAAACATCATGAGCTATTCCAGAACAAATTTGCTCTCCTTGAAGGAATCCAAAAAGTTTTCACCCTGAAGAAAAACAACAGGAACATGGAGCATGAAATATCACCATTATAGGAAGGATTTACAGTATGAACTGGGACACGTCTTCATTTTAGAAAGTGAGTGTTGTAAAATCGTCTGGGAAAATAAAATGCTCTTTAACCAAATCCTCCATCAGTAGTTATTCAAATGGTTGCCGTATACACTACTAATGACAATCATCTCTAGTTCTCTACATATAATTTGCATATCATTGTGCCACACACCTCACCAAGGTTGTTAGGCCTCCAAAGAAACAAATTAAGAATTTATAGGAATGGGAAAGTAGACTGCAAAAGGTCAACTTTGACCTATCTCACATTGCAGTGGAAACATGCGAGGCCCAGTAATCTTATATTTTCGCTGGACTGCAACATTCAGATATCTAAGCTTCATTTCTTCCACTTTCCTGCTCCCTTCTCCTGTCAAGAGTGCCATTTTCAACAGATTCATTGTCCCTGTTTGTACCATAGACTTCGACAGTATCTTCCTGCAATGCACATGCAATAGATGATTCAACATTACTAATGGAGTATCATAATGTAACACTACTAAAGGGCAGTCCTAGTCCACGAAGCTCCTGCCTATGCGGGGTCCAAGGAAGGGGCGGACCACAAGGGTCCATAGTATGCAGCCTTATCTTGCATTTTTGCAAGAGGCTATTTCTACGCCTTGAACCCATGACCTCAAGGTCACATGACGACAACTTTTACTGTTGTGCCAAGGTCCACTTCATAATGTAACACTACTAATAGAGTAAAATAATATGATACCACGCCCAAATCACAATGTAGAATATTTATGCAGGCTAGATGAAAAGAAGTGTGCAATATTTCTTACATGTGGTCAATACATAATATACTGTCAAAGGTAACTTTATCTAAACAGATGATCTTGAAGAAATTTCTAGGAGTCCTTAAACCATTGGAAGAATCAGAGCCTCCGTGGAACTAGAAGGAAATTAGTGCACTCCTGTTCTTCTGGGGGAAAGCTTTAATCAGATGAGACAGGAAAGAGAAGAAACACAGAAATAAGAGACATGATATCTGCTTCATTCATAGTCATAATGGCGACTTCTCTATCACTTTTCAGATTCACTAAAAGTATGATATGCATGATATGGAGCCATCAAGATTAAGGATTTTATCCATATTTGAGCAATTTGAATGAATGATCCCAATTGAAGACATGCCTCACATGAACATCTACTGCGACTTGCCATCATCCTTGGGAGGATACAGTGTCAGCCTGTGCAAGAGAGCATTAAATGCAGCCAATATAGAAAAGGTGATACTTTTGCGAGGTGAGGAAACGTCAATGAACTGGACCATTTTAGCATTAAATAGTTACTTCTCAGGGTTCCACTTCCTATTTGTCAATGTTTACTTGACACTTTTTCCTTCTTTTCTTTTCTTTTTTACTTGTGAATGGGGAAATCCCTTTACCAAATATGGATGAGATTCTAAATCCTTTCCATTATTGATGCCACCTTCAGTGAATAATGGTCCCAGATCTATGATTAGAAGCATGGACTCGTATGTCAAAACAACAAAAGGTGTTAGACATGGCAACCATAAACGGGAAAGTAATGGATTTATTAATCAAGCATGCAGATCACATAGATTCTCGTTGACACCCAGCTTAGATAAGTCAGAAGCTGAAAAGAATATTATAGTCATAATAAATAATGAAATAAAGAACAGGAAAGTAAATTAAGAAAAAGTAAGACTTCTGCAGCACCAGTCACAGTGCCCTGCATTTTGCAGCGACACCCAATAGTAATACCAGAACACTCATGCGATGTTGGAACCAAATTGAAGATATCAAATATGTAAAGACTTTAACAGGACTAGTTATTAGTGTCACACTGTTACTCAATGGTTCTACCTTTTGGTCGGATACATTCTATTGGGTGCTGTTAGCCAGGAAGAAATAGGACATGACTGCTGTTGTTTGAAGTTCAACCATATTTAACAGGAACCATGTAATGCCATTACCTGGCATGAAACAAAAAGTTGAGAAAAAAGAATGCACTCAATCATGAGTTAGTTTGCCAATTCACAGATCACAGATGCTTGTTGAGGTTGGCAACTAGAAGTTTAAAATCATTATCTCAGACCTAGGTCACATATGCAAATAAAATCTGCAACCATATCTATGATCAAGATTTAGATTACACTATGTTGATTCTAGTTTGTCACATCTATGACAATGTTATATATGCTTCACTTACCTGTGACACCTAGAGAGCTGTGTAGGTCTAATAAGATGCTGCAATACTCATACTAGATGCTGCATGGATGCTTCTTTCAGTCAAAAACTATCATGTAAAACATATCTCATTCTTCAAATAAACTATCATGCTTTCTATTATTAGCATGAGACATTTAATATTGTGCATTATATTAATATTTTTTCTTCAGCTTCAATCTAGTTAAGTTTATAATATTTTTACTTTATACATGTCCTTTGTTTCTTTCATAGTATAGGACATTCTAGCTGTATCCATCACTTGGATTTTAAAAAAATGCTGAACTGCATCTATTTCTTGCATCCATGTCTGCATCAACATCCAGGTCATCGTTACATTGACAAATGTAATTCATCTATTTGCTTACTTTATGTTTACATTCCTTACTATATGCATCTTTGTGAATGGGAGCCTTGGCACAACAGTAAAAAGCTGTCATGTGACCTTGAGGTTACAGGTTCAAGGCGTGGAAACAGCCTCTTGCAAAATGCAAGGTAAGGCTGTGTACTTTAGGCCCTTGTGGTCCGCCGCTTCCCCGGACCCCGCATAGGCAGGAGCTTCGTGCATCGGGGCTGCCCTCACTATATGCATCTTCATGAGCATTGACATATGTTGCAGGTTGCAAAAATTGTTCATTTATATAGAGTATATGTTTCACATTCATATTTGAGATCTGTTGACCAGTTAGAGTTCTCACAGTTAATGGTTTTTGGAACCTTCCATGGACAAGAACTGATATGGGGATTGAACTCCATTGCTATTCATGGTGTTTTGAACATTTCCTAGTTGATGATTTACAGTCTACGAGGCTCTCTTCAGAATCCCTTATCACAGGGTTCTTACCACCTTTAAAGTGTTTGCCCATTCTGGATTTGTTTTGTGGATCCTAGAGGTTCCAAAATCTTGCTTTCTGCATGTAGATAACTGTGAACTATTGCGAGGTCAGGAATTATTGATTTCATGATAAAAATGGTTTTCGGGCAAGAATATTGGATCCAAAAGAAAGGAACAATTTCCAGAAAAAAAATAAGTTAATTAGTTCTGGAAGTCATTTACAAAGTTCTTAGCTGTAACTATAGTTAGCAGCCCCTTGCATCATTTTGCTAAAGATTTTTAGCAGCACATAATCAAGGTAAAACCATGCAGGCAAGTTCAATGTATTAATGCAAATGACTTCAAAGGCCGCATAAAATAAGATTAATTCCTAAGGACCCCTGTCGTTAGGTGTGTCATTGCCTTCTATTCTTTGATGAATCTCAATAGGGCCAGTCACTAGATATGAGGGGTTCTTCCACATTCATTGGCAAGCCAATAGAATTTCATGTCCCTCTTGTCTTAATGACATGATTGAACCAATGGCTTCTTGAGTTACAAGCTGTTTATACTCTCGTTTTGATAAAACTAAAACAAAATGGAGAACTGCAATTGGCTTGCCTAAGATTGATGATCACAAAAGAAAGAGAAAAGGATAAAAAGAGAAGTGACAAAACATATAATGCGTACTTATTCAGGCATAACCATGTTTCCAGCATCAACCATTTTGGGCAAGTATAGGTTACCAAATCTTATAGTACACTTCTTTTCACTGACTGTTTTCCATTTGTCAATTTTGCAACAAACCCTGGTAGAACATATGCATAACATAAAACAGTAAAAAGAGCATGATTACTGTAGGAAACTTGTTCAAGTAAAGCATAAATTTAAATATTTGCTCTCTTCTATGATTCATCTATTCATATATGAGTAAGAAAGCTTCAAAAGCAAAATTCTGCAGAAAACTCCACCTTTCTAAGATCTTCACAGCAATCAGATTCATTATTCATCAGATTGTTACTTCTAGAGGCCAAGCCACCATTTGTCATCTTAGTTAGTGCTATCTGATCTTCTTTTGAGTCATGTGTAGAATGACCACCATTCACTTCAGTGACTCCAGCATCAGTCGAATCATGTGATAAGGTTAAAGACTGCAGTGTTTCATCCTTAGCCTTGACCAACTCGCCTTCTACAATTCCATCCACAAGCTTCACTGCTTCAGCCTCTTGCTTCTGTTCCTCATTTGCAATATTAGCTCTTTTAGATGCCTCTTCTGCTTTCATTTTCTTTTCTTCCTTTTCCTTTCTTCTCCTAGCCTCTTCTTCCTTTATCTGTTTAAACCTGGAAGCCACTTAAGGAAACAAATTAGTTAAGAACCATTAAGAGAAGATGCACATGTGAAGTGAGGATGCAATAAGTATTAACCTTTCACCAGGCCGTGGCCCTCCTGAAGCAGGCTTTTCTCCTTGTCTCAATCCTGCTTTGTTGGAGTCGACTTCAATAGCAGACTTTGGGATTTTTGGTTTTTCTTCCCTAATGGCTTCATCAA
This sequence comes from Warburgia ugandensis, assembly GCA_035236585.1. Lineage (NCBI taxonomy): Eukaryota > Viridiplantae > Streptophyta > Magnoliopsida > Canellales > Canellaceae > Warburgia > Warburgia ugandensis. Next base: position 80,397,979 of record CP141130.1, read on the forward strand.
TATACTGCCTAACAGGATTCTTTGCACCCCCTAGCTTTTGAAGCCATATCTGTTGTGCTGAGCTCAATATGTTATTCGTGAACCTAAGGAAAGAACATGTATCATTATGTTATTTCTTGCTTAATTTTTATAAAGAACATAGGAAAAGATTTATTAAGATGGTTTTGACAGTAGGAAAGAAAGAGATGCACTTTCATCTATTAAAGAATCACTGTTGCCTACATTTTCTTTTCTTTTTCTTTCGGAAGGTCACTGCTGCCTACAATTCAGAAAAAGGAATATCCCTCAATGGGAAACTTCGCACACTGTGTATCATGAATAATCACAAAACAAGGGCCGAAAAGAAAATTCAAACTTTAACATCAAAAAAAGCTACAAAAGCAAGTTAAATAGACAGAAATCTCTTCTGCACATCAATATGTCAGGTACAACATCAGCATACGTGGAGTCTGGAAAGGAAGTAACTACACTGATCAAAATGCAAAAGTCAACTACTTTATTCAATATTGTTGCAACTTTCAGACTGAAGGTATTTTAAGGGTCATTCTGGAGCAACTCAAGCATAACAAGCCTCGACAAAAGTCAAAGCAAGAAATAATGATGTCAAATGGGAGAAGCGGGAAAAGACTCTGAATTCACCACCAAATTTCAAAAGACAGTGAATCCCTTGGAACAAAGATTGCAAAAACAGGATCATCACAAGGCCAGATATAGCTTTCCTGTGAGTTTAGGAGAATCAGTTCATGCTGTCTCCTAATAGGTCTGATTTAAAGCTGGGCCTAAGATTTTAATATATGGGAAGGCACTGAGAAATTATATCATGTAGCCAGCCATATATACATCCAACATCCTTTGATTTGGATATGCCCGGATCTTTTATTTATTGGCTTTCAGCCACATACAATTGCAGTTATACATATTTAAAATGCAAATTGGAAAAAGCAGAATGTAATTGCTAGGTTACGCGTGGAGAATGATGGTAAAAACTTAGCATATACAGCAAGTATTTGGTTGACAAAATTAGGTAAACAGTTTTCAGATCAAATCTCAAGGTGAGCACACCATATTTTTTCTATTGACCAACAGGAATGAACACCTTAGTATTAAAAGTTAGAAGGACAAACTGCATGGCAGAAATTTTCTTGTAGAATACAGAATGGCCAGCTAAACTTTAATGCAATATACCAACCTTCACAACTATTGTAAATAAAATATCCTCACTGCATTCTTATGATTTGGATCATATTCAACTGCAGTTGAGCTTCAGCTTCTTAAGCTTGGAAAAAGAATTGTTTCTAAAAATGATAATCATAACATACAAAGTGCTAGTCATTTTAGAACAAGTCTAACCAATCACGGAGAAACATGGATAAGGCCTGCTCACCAATAAAGACTTAGCCCAGAAGGAACTGAAAGAGCAAAATAACCAATCATTAATGGGAGGAACTTGGTCAGAGCTTGAGAGTTCTTCTGACTTGGATCATTACCCTGCAAATTATATATGAATGGAAATTAATCTGACGTGCATCAGAGCACTAACTGGCATACCAAAAATTCAATAGTTAAAAATGCATAATCTCATAAAACACAAGAAAAGGGATAAAAGAAATAGCAAGGTATTAGGTCCGCATCGGAACCGTACATCAGTACTTTTCAGTTTTCACAAACTCAAGACAAAATAAAAAACTCACAAGAAGGATAGAGATGGTCTAAGGACATGGCAAGTCAAGATAGTAAACAACTAAGAAAAAACATAATATAACAAATTAGGAAGCCAAAAATGTCAGATACATAAAAATGGAAACAATCAAGTTTAACATCAATTTAGCTTGGTTTTAAGGATTTTGCTGTGCTTATATTCACCTATTTTCATTAAGGTAGGTACTTTTTAGTTTGTCAGGCCAAGAATTCAGACAAGTTTCAAGTCAATAACTGAGCTTATGTGGAAATTCCAGAGGAATGAAAGGCCATATATCAGTATATGCCCCTAAATTTGAATAAAAAATCTTGTTTCAGGAACTTCTTTTGCTTAGAAACATTTCTAGAGAAGTTCTCTGATTTCATATATCAGTATATGCCACTAAATTTGAATAAAAAATCTTGTTCCGGGAACTTCTTTTGCCCAGAAACATTTCTAGAGAAGTTCTCGGATTTCAATGTGAAAGTATTAAGTATAAATATAAAGTCATAAGTAGGGAATCTTGCAAAATGAAATATAATAATACCCTCAGATATAATAAATGGAAGTCTTGCAGAGTTGAAATACAATAATACCCCTAAAATATAATAAACAGAAGTCTTGCAAAGCTATTATGATAATAAGATGAAATTCGGCCAAAGGAAAACAATGTAATGCCATATTTAGAAAGTACAAGAGATTCTTAAAAGCTCCATTCTGTTGTGCAAGGAAAAGGAAACAATCAACTAACCTGGGATGATTGCATGATTTGAATTGAGATATACTGTGAAACAACCAACAGCACAGGTAAGACAAGATATGCGAAGGTGTCTGACCACCCTAGGGGTGGATGACCATCCTGTTACAAAATTAGGCATCTAGGAATTAGGATCAGATCTACATGAGTTTGCGAAGGAAATTGGAGCTACTTGCTCCAAAACAAAATAATATCATGAGTGAAATGACTCCAAGGTGAGTGGACCATATTTTATCAGTATCAGACATAAGATGACACTAAAATGATGGGCATGAGATCCCAATTTCTTGTTCTTTAGTTTGTTCTGATGATGTTTCATCATGCAATACTTTCTCAGATATTATACACTATATGCAAGACAAACAAGAATCATCAACCCTTACATATTGCTCATATGGAGTGGACCATATTTTATCAGTATCAGACATAAGATGACACTAAAATGATGGGCATGACAGCCCCATTTCTTATTCTTTAGTCTCCTCTGATGATGTTTCATCATGCAATACTTTCTCAGATATTATACACTATGTAAGACAAACAAGAATCATCAGCCATTACATATTGCTCATATGGAGACATTAGTACTCGAGTAGCTGGGATGAATTTGATAAGATATGCTACTTAATTACCTTTGGCACAAGATGCAACTTAATCAATCACATGCATTTGTAATGTTTCTAATGTCTGCATCTGGTGCATCAGAATTGATTGACTCTAAGCTGTATCAGAATTGAATTTTTCCATCCAACAGAAATCAGTTGATTTCCAATGCCTCTATTTTCTGCAGTTCATTCTTGAATACTTCTACAAGTTTGGGATCCTCTTGATGAACCACACAGCATTTGGAGGAAAAAATGGGAAAACTGTATATAACTTGCAACAGAATCATGTAGGTATTTTCTTCCTAGTTTACAAACGTACTGCAACAGAAATGACTAGATACCAGCCTATCATGATTTCCAGAGATGTATTAATAACTATATCTTTTTATTTAATTGTTCATAACATATAACTAAAAAAGTATGGATTTTCTTTCTGAAATAAAAATGTACCAAGTAAAAAAGAATCGGTATGAGATTAATCAGACTTTTCACTAGAGTATGGATAATGTCTTTGACGTGATTTTGTGGCTAAGCTACATTAAAGTTGAGCTGGTCCATTTTTAGAACAAACAAAATACATCTTCCATCAATAATGCAAACTATGAAATCCAACTTTCTGAAGTGTCAGTTTTTTTTTTTTTCTCTTAATGGGAGATCGTTTCAACAACTTTTGAGGAAGAGTTAGCTCTAACTATGCCTTCTCTAGATATCTTATACTCACAACATTCTCACCAACAGGTAGACACACACATGCTCAGTTTTGAATTCTGATCACCCAGGTGGGAGACTCCTGCTTGTCCACTCACTAGAAGGCTTTGGTACATTTTTAAGTAACTTGTTTATGTAGTAGGGGGCAACGCATTCAGTAAGTACACTAGATCTAAAGAACTTGATGTAAACATCACTTTACAAGTTGACATCTTCTTTCAAACATTTCACTTACTATGAATGGAAAAAGCCAAGAGGTACCACTGCCATTCTGCCTAGCTGCGATTGTAGTTGGGCCAGAGAGAGACGGTATCCAGAAAAAGCCTTCAGTAAGGAGCCCCTTGAGACCAGATGAAAAAATGTAGTTGGATATCAGATTTAGATGAGAGCATAAAATCTGAAATTAAATGTACACTTACAAATATGGGTGACATATACCAAGGAAAGCCAACAACATAAAATAGATGTTACCTCATCTGCTACATTTGAAAGAGCCCTGTATAATCCAATCCAAACTGGTATCGTAGCTAGAGTTGGTAGGCATCCTGACAAAAATATGGAACTTTGTGAGTTATGTCTGTCAGTTGAACTTTTACTAGGTATTGTAAACAAAGTCTATAAAGACCTCATGTCAATTGAAGGATGTAAAAATTATAAAGTTTTGTCCATGTGCAAAACTACACGACATATCCAGAAGATATATACAGGGTCTTAGTAGGTTAGGATATTGCACTGTCCTCGTTAAGGTCCATGGACATTTGACATCAAGCCCATTTGATGGATGTCCATGGACATCCAGCTTTGTCTTTTTGTGGATCTACACTATGCCATAGACATCCAGTTTTGTCTTTTTATAGACATCAAACAATATAACAATAATTTATTGAGGCATTTTGTGACAATGCAATTTTTAGATTAAAATAATATTAAACTGATACCTCCACCAATAGAATTAAACTTGACGCACATTAAGAAATAATCAAATATTATACTAAACGGGCCTACTTAATAAATTAGAACTGCTAACAATGCTAATGGGCCGGCCTAGTCAATAAATTAAAACTGCTAGCAATGTTAATAGGCCAAATTAATCCCAAGCCATGGATGGAATATAAAAGGGGCAGCCCCGGTGCACGAAGCTCCCGCTTATGCGGGGTCCGGGGAAGAGGCGGACCACAAGGGCCTATAGTAGGCAGCCTTACCTTGCATTTTTTGCAAGAGACTGTTTCCACGCCTTGAACCGGTGACCTCAAGCCATGGATGAAATATGCCTGGCATTATTCTTAGTGGGCCTAATTAGCCCCAAATTAAGTTAAATTGTAGCATGCCTAAATTGTTAAATTGGACCTACTAATAATGCTAATGGGCCTAATCAGCCCCAAACTCTGGATGAAATAATGCCTACTTAAAATTGCAGTGAGCATAATTAATCCTAAAACTAGATAAACTCTAGCAGACCTAATTGTTAAATTGGACTACTAAAAATGCTAATAGGCCAAATTAGTCCCAAATTTTGGATGAAATAACACTTACTAATAATTATAGTGAGCCTAATTAATCCCAAAACTAGTTAAACCTGTCATTTTAAGCAGATTGGTTGAGCTATACCATTCATCTAATACATTGGAGACAGGATATAAGTAAACCGAAAAATAAGCAGACTGGTTGATTCTAGCATCTCATGAACTGCAATTTTTATCTTTTTCATGGATGCTTAGAAACCATATACAAGCAATAGATCACATTTGAAAACTAATTTTTCGGTACTTGAGTCACTGCATTGGTAAGATTTTTGGCTTATGGATATCAACTTTCAGAAGCATACCCCATTGCATATAAAAAATCAGCAATAAGATTATCCATGGATGATGATCTAGTCCCTTGCTAGTGCATGTGGCAGCATTCAAAAATAGAGAAAACAGTGCTAAAGCCTTGGACTGGTTGTTCCTAACCAATCTTAGCAGTATAGGCTGTCAAGAACAGGGTACCAGACTTACTTATTCATTGACAATACTATCCACGTTGGGTTGTTGATAAATGAACGCCCTTTCCTTTTATATTCCCTGAACAGTACTTGAATCCAATGAATCAAATGTTTAGAACTGTCAGAGAGATACCAAATCTTGTGCAGCACTTGGAAATACTGGATCCTACTTGTGCACAATCAAATGTGTAGGACAATTATTATATCAAGATCTACATTTTGGATTATTCGAAATACTGGGCCCTGCTTGTGTTTTTCTTACTGAAATTTTCCAGCCAAATATGGAATTGATATTTTCCAACCAAGCGAAGTGGGCGGGTATAGGTTTATTTTTTGTGTCGTGTCAAGAGAGAGAAAAGGGTCTCAAATCGTCAAAATCCATAAAACCATGTGTCCACGTGGACAATGTAATGTCCAAAACTGGCCCATTTTCACCTATGTTTTTAATTTTTTTCTTTTCATGGACATTCATAGTGAGGATGTCTAGACATTGATGCATACCATTGACTAACATGGAAATTCTTTGTCTAATACCAACATCCTAAACCACTAACAGGGAGGTTTGACAGAATATTGGGATACTGATTTATTAACATGAGTTTTCTGATTGTCCATGGACATTGGCCTGGACAATGTAATACCCCAATCCACTAAGACCCTGGTAGGTTTTTAAGAGTTACAGCAATGAAAAACAGAAATCCAGCGGGACAGTGTAAACAGAATAGGAGCATTCATTATTTACTGAATAAGATGAGCTCCAAGTATTCCCAGAACATAACAACAGAGCAACAAAATCCTAAGCAAGCTTTTCTAATGAACACAGAGGTCCAGGCAATTCCACCAGAATAACTTAAAAATTGTAATGCAACTTAAATCTAAATCATAGTATTATCACCTGCCAATGGGTTTACACCAGCTAATTTGTACAAGCGAGCAGTTTCAAGTTGTATTCTCTCCTGCAAAGGGATATAAACGGTTCATTGTCAGCTATCAGCAACAGAAAGTTATCAAATGAAATGTCTTGAATATTGACTGAGTAAAATTTAGGGACCCGAGAATGGCTCTTTCATTCATAGATGGTGGACATGTAATTTCCCTCCAAGATATTCATATTCAGGATAACGCCAATTTAGTTGCACAATATTAAAGAGTCATTCATCCCAAGAAGAAGTCATAATTTAAGAGCTTTTAAAAAATGTGTGCTCTCCTATTCAACTCTCTGGTAGAAATTAACAGTGCACTAGTTCTAACTTTTTGTAGTTTGCAAAAGAGAAACATTTGAAATCTCAAACCATGACTCAGCAGACCATTGAAGAGTTGATAAATGGATGGCTGAAACAATGGCAGGACAAACAGTACATGCATGGGTAGACAAATAGATAGATGAAATATACAATAAACACTTGCTAATTTATCTGCCACTAAACTATCAATAGTATGTGACAGCATAACACAATAACCATAAGTTTGGTAAAATCTAGGCCTTTAATATCTTAAAATAGCATACAAAATAAAACTCCAAGGTTACAATGGCAAGTTTTGAACATTTTGACCTGTTATCATCAGTAGGGGCGGCAAAATATGACACGACACGATAACACGACACGAACCCGACACGAATTTAGCGGGTTCGGGTTGAGTCTTATCGTGTTCGTGTCATTTTCGGGTTACCCAAAAATGACACGCCAAAAATCGTGTCGTGTTCGAGTCAATCAATTTGACCCGTCGTGTCGACCTGTTTGACACGCGACCTATTTACTCATCACCTTGACATGATTCTAACCTATGGAATGGTTGAAAATATAGGACGGTTCTTGAGGAACCGTCTTATATTACTCATGTAATATAGGACGGTTCTTCAAGAACCGTCCTATATTGCGAGTTATATAGGACGGTTCCAGAATAACCGTCCTATATTGCTAGTTATATAGGACGGTTCCTGAAGAACCGTCCTATATTGCGAGTTATATAGGACGGTTCCAGAATAACCGTCCTATATTGCTAGTTATATAGGACGGTTCCTGAAGAACCGTCCTATATTGCTAGTTATATATGACGGTTCTTCAAGAACCGTCCTATATTACTAAAAATTAGCTAAAAATCATTAATACATGAAGATTCAAGCATGAGTAGGCTATATATGTGGATAAGAATAGGTATTAACTAATAAATATAAAAAATAACAAAATTTTCCTAATTTTCGTAACTTATTTTTTTTGAAAAATTTAAAAAAAAAACTAAATTACAAAAAAAAAAGAGATGAAAACATTATCACACATGAATACACAACATGGAAAAGCTCTATATGTGGATAGAAATACTTTTCAATGAAGAAATATGAAAAAACAACGACTTTTTTTAAAATTTTCGTAATCGATTTTTTCAAAAAACAAGTAGAAACCTAAAAACAAACTCAAATCTAGAGCAAAGAAATATAAAACTCAAATGGAATGCTTCTCATACACATAGAACTAAAACCCATCAAGATCTATGAAAAATAGTTAACGAAAAACAAAAAAATAAATGCAGATTATAAAATTTGTAAATACATACCTTTTTTGCTTAAATCATGAAAGATCGAAGAGGAATGGTCGTTTTCACCTTCTCAGACTAAAACCCATCAAGATCTATGGAAAATAGTTAACAAAAAACAAAAAAATTGAAAAAAAGGGTACTGGCTTTTATGTTTTTTATAGAAGCGTATCTGATTGTAAAATTCGTAAATGCATACCTTATTTTGCTTAGATCCGTGAAACATCGAAGAGGAATGGTCATTTTCACTTTCGCAGTAGTTTGGACCGTTGGAAGATTGAAAATTTGAAATTAGGGTTGATCAAGGTGAAAAATGATATATAGAACAATATATGACGGTTTTTAAATAACCGTCCTATAATATATATAATGAAATATATGATGATTTTTTTTATAACCGTCCTATAAGTTATATAGGATGGTTATTTTATTTATTATAAAGTTATAAGACGGTTGTTAACATGTTGTTGCATAACCGTCATATAAACTATAAGAGTTATGTATTTAATTAATCTTAGTTGAGGATGTATTTAAATAAAAATAATTATTAAGTATAGAGTAAAGAGTAAAGAGTAAAGAAAGAGTTATGTAATTAACTCATCTTAATTTTCTGAAGGATGAGCTTCAAAAGATAGAGCATATATGTAATTAACTCATCTCAATTGAGTATCAACTTAAAAACAAAGTTATGTAAATAACTCATACTGTCATACTCAATTCAATAGTTGTTGAGGTTGAGGATGAGTAAAGTAAGTGTTATGTATTTAACTCATCTGATCTCAGTTGAGGATCAGCTTAAAAAAGCAAAGTTATGTAAGTAACTCATACTCAATTCAAAAGTTGTTGAGATAAGTAAAGAAAGAGTCATGTAATTAACTCATTAGGTAAGAATGGTGAATGAGAATAGAAACAATTATGTAATTAACTTAGTAGCTTGAGAGTTGAGAATGAGTATAGAAAGAGTTATGTAATTATCTCATTGGTGGATAATGAGTATAGGAAGGGTCCGAAGGGAATAGTTATTAGTTATGTAATTAACTCATTAGGTGAGGTAAGAATGAGATAAGAGAATAGGAGTTATGTGTTGAATTAACACAAATGTTGAATGATATTACTAAGGGAGTTACTAAATTTTACTCTACATGAATGATGGATCAATGGATTATGGATGAATGAGTTATTCCTAATATATTATCATCAATTGGGAGCTAGAAATGAGAAACAAATATTGACTTATATGAGTTGGATACATGATATTCATGAATTTGATTAAAAAGAGATATATTAGATCAATTGGTGATGACATGTGAAATTAACATAAGAAAATAATTAGCATTTATAATTTTATACAATATTTGTCAGTTAGTTAGTCTCTCACTTTACTTGTCCTTGTACAAGTTACAAAACTTGGTTAACTAATTTTGTACTAAGTGTGACTTGTAAGTTTGTAATTGATAATGTGTAACTAATCTTAAAATGTTTTATAAGAAAATTAGAGGCAGGTGTATAGGTATAGCTAAGTCTTAGGTTATAACTTATAGTTATAGCAAATAATCGACCGAGCGGGGGGCTTTAGCTTAAGACTTCTAATTCAATTGGATAATTGGATTTGAGCTTACTTACTTACATACAAAAAGACAAAACAATTGCCTTGAGAATTAGTATATAAAGAGTTATGTAATTATCTCATTGGTGGATAATGAGTATATGAAGGGAATAGTTATTAGCTATGTAATTAATTCATTATTTGAGGTGAGAATGAGGTCAGAGAATATGAGTTATGTATTGAATTAACATAAAAGCTTATCAAGAGAGAATTAGAAGGATATTGATATGATAACTTTGGTGAAACTAAAATTAATTATGAATTGTAGCCTATACTATATAGTGAAAATTGAAAAGAAGTGGCATTGAGGGTAAAATGAATAATAATCATGAGAGAAAAAACACATGTTAAATGATATTACTAAGGGAGTTACTAAATTTTACTCTGCATGAATGATGGATCATGGATGAATGAGTTATTCCTAATCTATTATCATCAATTAGGAGTTAGAAAAGAGAAACAAATATTGAGTTATATAAGTTAGATACATGATATTCATGAATTTGATGAAAAAGAGATATATTAGATCAATTGGTGATGACATGTGAAATTAACATAAGAAAATCATTAGTATTTATAAATTTATACAATATATGATAGTTAGTTAGTCTCTCACTTCACTTGTACTTGTACAAGTTACAAAACTTGGTTAACTAATTTTGTACTAAGTGTAACTTGTAAGTTTGTAACTGACAATGTGTAGCTAATTTTAAAATGTTTGATAAGAAAATTAGAGACAGTGTGTACGTTAGCTAAGTCTTAGGTTATAACTTATAGTTATAGGCTTATAGCAAACAACCACCAGCTAGGCTAGGGTGCTTTAGCAGCTTAGCTTTAGCATAAGACTTCAAATTTAATTGGATAATTGGATATGGGAATTGGGCTTACTTACATACAAAAAGACAAAACAATTGTCTTAGACTAGATTGACTTTGTAGACCTAGATAATTATTAATTAGTTAAACCTTTATGTTTTCAGTTTTCATTTTGTTTTCCCGCCACTACAAGGGGGGCCCACACGTCGGATCTAACATTAAGGACTCAAAATATTTGACAAATGATTGAAGTGTAAGTTTCATTAACTCTAGTTGCCACTTGCCAGTTTGGAATTGGAGGAAAGAAAACTATCTGTCCCTGTCAGGCAGGTCGGCGCCAAGGCTAGGCCGTTTGCCGACATAGGCAGACTGGTCACTGGAAGTCTGACACATCACAGTCACGCTCATAGATTGGTAAAGTACTAATAAACCATATCCATATGTGTAAAAATAGGACGGTTAGTCGTTAACCGTCCTATAAAACATAGCATATAGGACGGTTATGACATAACCGTCCTATAAAACATAACATATAGGACGGTTATTTCACAACCGTCCTATAAAACCCATAACATATAGGACGGTTCTGATATAACCGTCCTATAAAACATAACATATAGGACGGTTATTTCACAACCGTCCTATAAAACATAACATATAGGACGGTTATTTCACAACCGTCCTATAAAACCCATAACATATAGGACGGTTCTGATTTAACCGTCCTATAAAAACATAACATATAGGACGGTTATTTCACAACCGTCCTATAAAACCCATAACATATAGGACGGTTGTGAAATAACCGTCCTATGTTTTGTGGTTGGTTTGGCTCCATTCACTTGGGAGCAGTTTTTTTACTAAGTCGTAATAGGGAAATCAAGTCGTTTCATGTCGTGCCGTATATCCAACACAACTCAGTCAATTAATCGTGTTACACAGGTCGTGTCGTGTTATTTTTTTAAGAATCGGGTCGTGTACGAGTCATAGGTTTTTGACACGACTATTAATCGTGTCGTGTTCGTGTTGACCCATAACTCTAATCGTGTCGTGTTCGTGTCGCCACAAACACGACCCGCCAACCCGAATTGCCACCCCTAATCATCAGGTACTTTTCCATGTTTGAACCTAGAGTTTCTATTTATTGCATCAAGTGCAATCTGATTGATTTTTGAAAATCAAATGCAATCTCCAAGTTCTCTCAAGTGTCAAATTTGTATGCTGCCAAAGATGAAGATTTTGCTTATTGTATCCAAGGCCTGAATCAGAAAAGCACGTCAGAGGTTTTATCCCAAGAACATTGTCCTGGAATATGCTCAGTCTAAAACAGACTCCACTAGAAAGTTAATCATAACTGTGCCTGATTTACAATCAAGAGTTTCTCAACTAAAAAATTCATGAAACCAGACCAAGCTCTGGAAACTTGAATCACCAATCAGAAGCAAATTAAAGGCAACAGGGGAATGGATGGAGCAGTGCTTAAATAAGTCGGTCTTCCCCTCTTCCACGTGCATAAGAAAAAGGAACACTATCTTCTTCTATAACCAAGAAGTCCAAGCCAGAGCTTCATGGTGAAGAACCAAATGAACTCAGTCCCCATTTAGGCTAGAAATTTTCAAATCTATATCAAACAACTGTCACATTATCAGGATCTGTTCCTTCTTCATTCCTAGATTAGCATTATAACAACAGAGAAAATATATGATGATAAAATCATTCTAGCTTGAACTTGCCTGATGTAGGACAAACAATCTCCACCACTAACGGACGAACCTAGAATCTTCTCCTCAAGACATACTTCCATTCTACTATCAAGAACTTACAGATGCAACCAGTTGTACAAGAAACTTACTAGGAAACCAGAAAAACAGAATCATGATATGCAAGCTACAAGGCATCAAATGCCTGGTATATTCTTAACATCATATAAAAAAACTGGCTTCTCACCTGAAAATCCCAAGAGTACATAACATCAGATCAATTTACCACTGAAAACTTAATTTAGCCTAACCAATCCTAGCCCTTGATCCAGCAGTCCAGAAAGATCTTTTTGACAAGAACAGGAGTCTACATTTCCTATTCTTGGGACCAAGCATTTTTTCATACGGATTCTCAAAGGCATAAAATACAGAGAAAATCCTTTATCAATTCTTTAAGAAGTATAAAATAGTATACTCCCTAACTAGAATCAATTACTGACTTACTAAGATACATAAAGTCATACACCCTTTAAGAACACCAAACAGGATATTACTTACAACTGCTTTCACTAGGATCTAGCATTAACAATGGGAATCGAGAAACTAGGATAGCCTTTGGTGACACAACTTGGCATTGTTTCATGAAAGAAACAGAAAGGCAATGCCGTGATGATTACAGCAGAATCGCGAAACAGATCTTAAAGATATCATCTTTTAATTGTGATTGCAGAGAGAGAATGCTCGAAAAGTAAGTCTTGCTCAACCTGAACAATCTAGTGCCAAGGCTTGCTGCAACATAGTCAAGGTGAACAAATCATCCCCTTTACTGCTAAAACAGTATTTGGATATGGCAAAGAAGGCCATACTCCAAATACTATTTCAATCTGGATTGAAATAGTCTCATTAACCAAGACAACAATGTAGATTGTCAGCACAGCCTACCGACATAACTGAAATCTAACACAACTTCCAAATAGCAGAAAGTAGCTAACTAGCTACTTCCATGATGCTTTCTCTTCCTCTTTTGAGATTGGGAAAAAATGTATAAACAGAAATATGAATAGAACGACTACAGGCCTTGCAAAAAACAGAAAGGTCTCAGACACTCGGGGACAGCATCCTGTAAAGCAATTAGAACCAGTAAGCTTCAACTATTTAAATGCGAATAGCATCTTCCTTTTTCCTGTGGGAGATACGATCACATTATCCTCATCTTGGAACTCTGTTTCGACCATCATGCATGATGAATAGAAGCATTTGTCTCTCAAACCCATTTTAAGTAGTTATGTAGGTATCTAACAGCATTAATGTTGCCCTTCACATGCAAGTAAAGAAAGATACAAAAAACAGCAAGTAAGAGTACCTGATCTCCAGCATAGCGCTGTTGGATTGCCTTTATTTGGGGCTGTAAAGCTCGCATTGCCATTGCAGATTCAACCTGAAATGTCTAACTTTCAGCAACAAGTTTGATAGATAAGGAGAAAATTCAGCAAGCTGAATACTTTAAAGCATAAAAGAAACTTTCAAAATTAACCAATCTGAAAAATAAGTTTCAATAGAGATATTTAATCTGCTTAGCCCTGTGTAGGGGTCGGAGTTGGGGGAGATGGGGGGTAGTGGGGCTATAAGAAGAGACTCATATAAGGCAGCACCTTCTCTGAGGTCCCTGATAGGGCAGGAGAGAATGCCCTAACCAAGCAGCCTACTCAGACAGGCTGCTCTGGCCCATCATGCTCTGCTTGTTTCTATTTTCAGCTAAGGAGCTCTACATGATAACAAACTCTGCAGGAGAGTCTCCCCATCTTGGATCAAATGGGACAACAATATCCAGTATTCTAGAAAGGACTAATTATTTGGAGTTCATTCAAGATAAAGAAAACGACCAACTAACTTTAGAAGAGTTGCTACTACAGCAACAAAATACTTCTGCACTACAATAATTAAGTAAAAACACAAAATAACCATGTCAGCATAAATTTCCCAATTCCAACTCGACCAACATGACCCTTCCATAGAAAGAAACAACAATAGTATGAGGAGGTTCCTTTCTCTGGTCCAGTAAAGAAGAGCAGTAATTATTTTGCAGCATAATTTGAATAAATACATTTCCATTGGGAAGCACTTCATCAGATCTTGAAAGGACTTCTAACTCAGAATTTGTATTCTTGAAATCTGTATCCAAACGCGTTCCACTCAGTTTTGTTTCATTATCAAATATTAAAAAAAGCAAAGCAGGTAAGGTGACTGTTACATCAAAGGAGCCAAAGGAAGGTAGATTTGGTAAGTTCAACATAAGAAAGAGTAAGAACAAATAATCTACTAATTTTTAACAGAATTGAGAATCTTCTGACATAGAATAACAGAACCTAGAAACAAGACTGGATTCTGGTATTGGAAGGGAAAGAAACAGCTGGCAGAAGAGGAGGAAATAAAAGAGAGAACAGAAGGAAGGAAGGAAGGAAGGAAGGGGGGAATTGGGAGGCTCTAGCTCCTCAAAAGCTAGAATTGTATTTTTTCTGGAATTCTGTAAACATACCCGTACATGTAAAATAAGCAAAGCTGGATCTGTCAGCCTGCTTGTTGTATATTGAATCTCTGTAATTGAGTTTTTCCATAAGAAATTCATTACTATTCTTACTGGAATTGTGAGTTCTATCAGTGACTAATATATAGAGCTCCAACCCAGACACTTCCAGATGATAATAACGCTCTTTATTTTATCAGAGAAATAAAACAAAACAGCATGAGATCTCTCTTCGCCCCTACAAATTTATATATATAATCCACTTCACCTCACCATTAAAAATGAATCCTGATATATCATAGTTGGACCAGAGAAATGGATCACTCAGGAGCTCAGGACATCCATATATGGAATTTCAAGATGTTCAGTTTAAGGGAAGATACTTTATGTTAGTGATGTTGGATGGTTGGAGAAACTTCTGGTTTCCAGATAAAATATGATTCCTGACAATCTTTAAAATAAATGTGGTTGGGAATTTTTAATACAGTATTCCAACCAGCCATTTCATAGTAGGCAACATTAGCTGACCACAATATTGAATTACTATCTTAGAGATTCATAGCAGACCTGTTTTCTTGTCAGAGGAAATGTGGCAGCTTTAACGATAACAGTTAGGAGAATAATTGCAAAACCATAAGAATATGGAACATGCAAAGCTGAAAGTCCATCTTTCAGAACCTGCAGCAAGTTCAAGTTATCAGGTTCCAAGTTCAAAGATTGCAAATAGGAGCAATAAAAATTTATAAACAAATCCTAAAACTAACAGGATAATTTATGAACTAGAAAGCAAGTAAACATCCATAAATTTCTCAAGTTGCTGGCCCGAAAACAGTAGGATGAGCTTACCTCTTCGGAAAGTAAAAGGGTATACTAATAATTTTCCATTGCATACTCTAAGACATTCGCCCTATTACTGAACTAAATTATCTGCATTTACCTATTCTGATAGCTGCATTTGTGATTTTAGCAATTCGACATAAAGTACTCCTTTGTGAACAAAAAATACTTGTACGTGGATAGATTTGTCGTTCTTGTAGTATGACATAAGTGAATGCATGAAACCCTTCTCATGTACTTTGTTATGAATTCCCTTGCATTTATTTTATGCATCACTTATATCTTCCTTAATAAACAATCAATAAAATGAAGAAATTAAAACCAGAAGCAATCAATAACAGGAAAAGACTATGAATTTGTAGTCCCTTTAATTTTGTTTTGGTTAACAACAGCGAGCAAATTTGTCCGAAGAAACTAAAAAGTAGTACCCCTGCAATGCTTGCTAAATGTCAATACTTTCGGAACTTCAGCTAATCTAATTCCCTTTCAAACAGAAATTCAAAGAAGAAGAGAAGAAGAATAGTATCAGCAAATCCAATACACTCTATTCACAATCAGGGTTAACTTAAAATCACCTTGGACAGAAGTTTTTAAAGAAGAAAGCACCAATGATAAGCTTATAAGTCAGCTGATACAACTCTACTGTATGAACAATATGTACTTCAACAAATGTAACTAAAATTCCCAAACAAGGACATAAATTACTCAAAAACCATAAACCTACAAAAACCCTCCCCAATTTCAAATTTTCTAACCTTCAAAACACTCTCCAGATAATTGGTAATCCCTGACAACCAATCACTGCTCTGTTTCGACACATTCGCCGAATCCGAATTCACAGCAGCATCAGCCAATGTGTAGAAAACACCTTCCGCTCTACTGAACACTTCCCTGATCAAACCCTCTGCACTCTCAAGATCTGACAGCGAAGACCTAACCACGAAAGAATCGACAGTTCTGATTTTGCCGGGAAAATGAGATTTTGCCCGGAAGAAACCGCAGTTTCGAGGCGTGAATGGATTTGAAGTTCTTGTTCGATCAGAGATGGGGGAGAGAAGGAGGGTTGGGGGTTGGAAGGAGAGAGAAGGAGCCATTTTCTAATCCAAGGATAAGGAAAAACGAGGATAAAGAAGTTTTATCCGTGTTTTGGTGCTGCGTGAAATAAAGCAGTGGCAGTTTTGGAGGAAGAAGGAAACCCTTGCGGTGGTGTTTGCTTGGAGTTTTAAATTGAGGGGAAAGTGCGGAAGGCCTCGCTGATGCAAGTGGGTCCCAGTAGATTATTTTTTTTGGAATGCTATACTAGAGTGCGACAATATGACACTTCGCTATATAGTCGCCAACTTTTGGCACGAATGGGCCCACCTATGGAGCATCTGAGCCGTTCATCGGATTATTTTTGCTTTTGGAATCTTGTAAACTAAAAATCGGGAGATTAAATAACTCGACTACTGTATATGTAAAAACAAAACTTACCATTTATTTCAACGAACAGAAGTATAATTTTATCGATGCTAGATTCATCCATTTTGGAGTCATCTTGGATATTCCTAGACGTCCAAGTATGCATTAATCTGGTGAACGGTACAGATTATCCAAAGGTGAGCCCCTTTACGTAGAATTAAAGTTCATCCACTCTGCACAATTTGTGTATATTCCTACACATCCAAAGTTAGATTAATCAAGTCAACGGGTGAGATCATCCAAAAGTGAGGTCCTTTATCCATGTGCTAAAAATCATAATTTTGATGCATTTCGCATATTTCTATTCATCCAAAGCTGGATTAAACAATTTTTTCATGCATTTACATATTCCTATACATTCCCAAGCTAGATTAATTAGGTAAATGGGTCAGATTATTGAGGGCAGAAAACAGATGAGCGGGTGAGATCATCTAAAGTTAGGCTACTTCATGTAAAAGTAAGCAAGTAGATTTGTTTTAGCAAATGGACACATAAGATTTGAAATGACAAAATTGGTCTTACTTAATGGTCAAATTTTCTAAAAACGTCATTACTTAATCACGTAGACATCTACGAACCTTGGAGCAACGTTAGAATTATTGCCGTGTAACCTTGAGATTATGGGTTTCAGGTATGGAAATAGTGTCCTGAAAAATATAAGATAAAACTGCATACTATTGACCTTCATAGTCCATCCTTCTTTGGACCTATCCTTTTTTCATAAGAATGCCAACTAATGAAAGAGGTGATGATAGGCCTGGCAATTCGGGTTGACGGGTTGTGTTTGTGACATGTCGAGACCAACCTATTATAGTATATGGGTTGACACGAACACGACCCACTTAATAATCGTGTCAAAAACCCATGACTCGAACATGACACGATTATTAAACGAGTTGACATGACACGACTTGTCTAACATAATTAAATAAATATAAAATAACTAATATATGACAGTTTCAGGAGAACCGTTAGTTTCAGACGAACTGTCCTATATTATAGTAATTTATATAGGACGATTTCTGATGAACCGACCTATATTTTCAACCTGATTAGTTAACAGCTTGCGGGTTAAATGGGTCAACACGATGAATTAATAGGTTACGTGTCAAACAAGTCAACACGACGGGTCAACATTGATTGACCCAAACACGACACGATTTTTTGCGTGTCATTTTTGGGTTGATTCGAAAATGATACGAACACGATAAGACTCGACCCTAACCTACTAAATTCGTGTTATCATGTCATGTCATATTTTGCTACCCCTAACTAATGAGCAGAAAATTAATATAAAATATAAGCCAAAAAAGTTATTAATAACTGATTATTATGTGACCTGTGATGTTGGGTATACTTTTACACAATGGGAATGCTGGTGCAGAGTGCGACAACACCTCAATTAGCTGTATAACTCCACTACTTTTGTATGGTGGGGTCTATATGAATTATCTATGCCGTTCATCTAACTCTTCTAGCTCTAGATATGCAAAATTCACGCCAAAAGGACTTAGCATCCAAATTTTTTTACTTTACGTTGCTAGATGCACCTATAGTCGGGAGTTTTACAGAAGCAGCCGCGATCTACATTCAATAAACCATAACACAACATTTCTTGGATGCCAGGGATGAACTTTTTTTTGGCATGATTTTAAGGCAGATGAAATGAAATCAACGACATGGATCAACGCTACGCAGGCCCACCATTGTAAAGTTGGCGTTATCGCACTGTAGTATAGCATTTCCAGCTCTTTAAATTTTTAGTTACATGGCTGGTCCCACCAAATGTTAAACAAAACAAGACAGTAGAAACATGAACAATGTGGGGAAAATGGAAGCTTAGTCAAAAGGTCAAAATAAATTACTTGAATTATGACTTCTCCTATGAACTTCTTGTCTTAGAAATTAAGAAATGATATCTTCACCCTAACTTTGTGGGCCCGAGATGTAGGTTTTTGCCATAAGTCAATGACTCAGTATTTAGTTACCTAAGTATATTTAGTGGACTTGATTTAAAGTGTAAGTAGATTACCAGATAATAAGGCACCTCTCCTCGTTGTGCTTCGCCAGAGGTGTTCAAGTAGATTTAGAAATTAATATAATAAGTTTTAGATAGTTTGTTTTATAATTCTTCATTGCAATAATAATAATAATAATAATAATATATTTGATAGTAAAATCAATCAATTCACATGTTTTTTAATCTATTAAATATTTAAAGGTGGGACAATGTAATAAATAAGGTGGACTCTATCTTTTTTTGTTTTTTACTTATTTCCAGCCAATCAAATGTTATTTGTTCTTTGCACCTACATAAAACAGCTAAAATTAACACACCCCTAGAGAGAGAGAGAGTTCTTCCACTTATCATGCCAAAGCCAAATATTTTCTCCAGTTCCAACCATCCAACCAATAACTTGGTTCAGAAGCATCCTAGCTACAAAATTTACTTTCTATGCTGCTAAACTATATGGCTTAGATTTGACATTTCAAAAGGATTTATCTCTAAGATGTTTCACCTTTATAAATTAATTTAACCCTAAGAGACTTATTATTTGTACACTTTGCATACCCAACTCATTCTTGAAGTGTATATCCATCTTCATCAGATGTCTAACCCACCAGAAAAATTCACATGAAGTAAAGAAAGTAGAAGTAAGATTTAATAAAAAGAAGTTTAATATAAAATTAAAATAAAAAAGATAAAAAGGAGAATTCTTTCAAAATTCTGAAAGAAGATGAATGAAGAATCATATTAGGTTTTAAAATCATTAACTCCCAGAGTAACATGTCATTGCTCATCCTTGATCAAGGGAATCCAATTAGCCTACTGTTACTGGACTGGGTTTCTGCTCTATCACAAGATTCACAAGCAAAACTCTATTTAAGTGGCTGAAGTATACAATTCTTATCGCGATCATGATATAATCCGAAGGCAAATTACAAAAATAATGTAATAAAAAAGGGCAGTTTGGTGCACTAAGCTTTCGTGTATGCAGAGTCCAAGCAAGAATGAACCTCAAAGGATCTATAATATGCAGTCTTATCTTACATTTTGCAAGAAGCCGCTTGCACACCTCGAACCCATAACCTCAAGGTTGAATTAGGAAAAACCAAAAAGATAAGGCCATTGAATGATCTATTTGGGTCTCTTTTTTTCCCCCTTAATTCCTTTATAGACCCTAAATTTCAATGGGGTTGAAGCATACTTTTAAAAGTGTTTGAGTAATCTACTTTATAGTTCTTCAAGTGTACGAGTATACAAAAATAATAATAATTATGAGGAATGATATATAATTCTTCACATGCTTACACAATGGTTCTACTATCGCTATATTTTAATATGTTTATTTTGATTTGCTCAACATAAGATATTTAGTAGCCCCTAAAAACTATTCCAATTGGATAATGTAGAGTCTGAGAAATTTTTAACTACCATGTTTAATTTATCCTGTTTATAGATCTATCATGCTTGATAGTTTTTTTTTTTTTTAATAAAGGCAATAACCTTGCTAGAAATAGGTTTGATAATAGTAATGGGCCTAGAAACAAGTTAAAAAATGATGAATATGACTATTTTGACTTGTAGGCCTATTACAATTTTAATAACTTATGATCGTGAGAAATAGGTGAAAATTAATAAGTATATAAGTCACATAGATTGGGACAAGTTTTATTTGTGGGCTCATTATTCTTTTCTATTGATTTTGATATTAATGAGACTAAAATCAAGTAAAAAGTAATAAAACATGTGTTATTTGTAGGTCATTAAACTTAAATTTATATGCTATGATGATTATAAGCCCATAAATATTGTACTGTGGCTGCAGGATGATAGTAGGACTGTAACTTAAATGCCCTCAAGCACAAAGTAGCCCAAGGCACATTTAATTTATTACAATATTTTTATAGGACAAATAAAAAGCTGTCACATGTCACAGTTGGTTAATTTTGTAAACTCGGCAAATACAACAAATTTTACCATAAATTCCACTAATTTTCACCCAACTCCCATCTAATTAATTACAGGTGTAGATCCGATAAATCAGTTTGGAAAGTCCAGTAGGAGTTCCAGTGCACGAAGCTCCCGCCTATGCAAGTTCCGAGGAAGGGGTGGACCACAGGAGTCTATAGTACGCAGCCTTATCTTACACTTTTGTAAAAAGCTGTTTCCACGCCTTAAACATGACGACAAATCTACCATTGCGCCAAGGCTCCCCTTCCGCTAAAACCATAGAAAAAAATGAGAAAATTGTCCGAATCCCAAAAGCCCCGGCTCAAATTAGTAACCCTTGGCATAATCTCAGCTGTGGTGTATGGTTGAAGGCTCACCACCGAACCAGGATCTCATGATCAAACATCAGATCTTCATCAAGTGTCTGTGAGACATTACTTTTGTTCACGTCAGACATGATCTGGTAGCTGACTTACCACACACTACCTTCCAGCGTATATGCCCTTCACCCAACTAGGAAGTTAGCTTGAATCTAGAGACAGATGCAGGCAACCAGTACTGTCAGGATCCAACCTGATGATCAATTTCTCAGCCCCATCCTCAGATATGTATATTTAATCAAAAGTTTTCAACATTTAGACAATTAAGAGGTGCCCACTAGGTTTTGGTCCCATGCCAAACTGTGAAGCCCTGGGCCGATGAGGGCGAGCCAAGAGAAGGCTGACAGACTTCTAAGTTGAGGTGAGGGACAGAGAGTTAGTCTCACATTGCTTGGGAAGAGGAAATTAGGCTGTTTATAAGAGTTCAGGGAACTCTAATGGTCACAATGCGTTTTCCTTAGGAAATTAGGGAAAAACAAAACCGTGAGGGATGTATATGAACCCGAAGCGGACAATATTGTGACTGTTAGAAAGCCGGGGTGTTACACAAACAGATGTACCTCTTTAACATCTAAGCCCAACCAACATCCAACATCTTATTTGAGTCTTAACTGAGGCAGGTTGGATCAAAGCATATCAAACAGCCCAAATCATCCAACAAAGACCAGGTTTTAGATCAACAGATTCAACACCATCCCCTTAGCAAACATTAGGCCCAAAAAATGATATTAAGAAAAATGAAACAGTCATTTTCTTTTGGCTTTATCATTCTCAACTGTATAGAATTCACAATAACAACAAAAGGGGCTGTTTTGGAATTTAAGTGGTAACAATATGCCTATTTTTGTGTGGTTGGGTGGTGATAAGAAAAGCTGGTGGAATGGACATTACGAGGTTCATATTTGGCCAATGGACACTCTCTAGATAAGGATAGAATCTAGAGGAAACCTTTCTATTGGATGCCTCTTTTCCTACTTTGTATTCCAATTCTCAACACAAAAACTTCTCCAAATCTGATCTAATCCAGTTCTCTTCATCCTTGCAAGCTACTTGAGAAGAAATACTACACCCAAACTCCTTAAGCTGCTGCACTCAATGGCAACCATGACCATGGCCATGCTCAATGCCAAGTGCTTGAGCCCAAACTCGCTCAATCATGTCAATCCCTCCAAGCAGGCCATTAAACCAATCTCTCTTCTCTTACTTCAAAACCTTCCAAAGGGCCTCGCCAGCCCAAAATCCACCATCAAGTCGAACCCACCACCTCTACTCAAAACTGCCATCGCCGGTGCTATCTTCTCCTCGTTGAGCTGTTGCCACTCCGCCTTGGCAGCTCAACAGATTGCCGAACTAGCTGCCGAAGGGGACAACCGTGGACTTGCACTCCTCCTGCCCATAATTCCAGCCCTTCTATGGGTCCTCTACAACATCCTTCAACCAGCTCTTAACCAGCTTAACCGCATGACGGAAACTAAAGGTGTGATCATCGGACTGGGTCTCGGAGGATTGGCAGCTTCGAGCTTCATTTCAACTCCTGGTGCTTCAGCCGGAGAAATTGCTATGGTTGCCGAGGCCGTGAATGACAACCGGGGTACGCTTCTTTTGTTCGTCATCGCTCCGGCCATTCTTTGGGTCCTTTACAACATCCTCCAACCAGCTTTGAATCAGCTAAACAGGATGAGATCTGAGTAATACTTGTTAAATGATGTTTAAATGTTGATACAAGTCTCTTCGACTGTATGAAGTTTCGGTGTTTGAAGTAGAAATATCTCTTCAGATGATTGTTGAGTGGGTTGGTATTTCCAGGATTTATGTATATCATAAACTCCCGTGAGATAAGGGCCAAACACAAGAATCTATAGTACACAGTCTTATTTTGTATTTATAAAAAATATTGTTTTCACTTCTAGCCCAAGTTAATGTATATATGGTTCTTTTATTCTTCGTGGTACTGTTGCCATCTGATCTTTGGATGAAAATCTCGTGGACACGTTCAAGTTTCCTTTTGAAGCAAATGAGGATTATGAGATGGTTAATTACAAGTATTAATATCTCATATCTAGTCGATGGCAGGATAATAGCTATAATATCCACTAGTTTTAAATTCTAAGAAATATTTAATTTTGTAAAATTATGAAAAATTAGAAATTTTAAAAAATTAAGAAAATTTGAAGATAAAATCTCGAGTTGAAACCTCAATAATTGTAGCGTGCTCGAGAAATGAAATACAACGCCTATAAGAATGCTAAAATTGGAGACCGAAGGAAAAATAATTAATTATTTTAATTTTTATATTTAATTAAAATTAATAGGAGGGGTAAAATCATAAATTTGCAGGTAGGGTCACAAAAAAGTCATTGAAACTAAGAGTTGACTAGCATCTATGAGATAAGGTGATGATTACCATAGATGCTGGTAATCATTTCAAAATAAAAAAAATAAAATAAAATAGATTTGAAAGAGGTGGGGTTTTAAATGCATTTTCCCCATCTCGTTTCCCATAATTAGTCCCCCGGTTTTGTGTGCCATCCGCGACCGTAACAATCGGGAAATGACGCAGCTTACCCTTAGTGCAAGCGGCCATGGACTTCTCTCCCCTCTGACCAACTAGACCGAGGTAGGCACTGTCCCCTCTTTCCCCCTCTCTCTTCCGGCATTATTTTGAAGTTAGTCATTCTTTTGCCGTTTTCCGATAAGTTTTAGGTGTCACTATTCTTTTTGAAATAAGTTGATGAAACGGTACCAGATGATGATCTGAACCGTTTATCTTGTGCATGATGACACAAAGAAAAAACTCGTGAATTTTCATGGTGATCAGACGACTATGGACGCTAAATAACTTAGAAAACATTAATAGGGATATTTTTTAAAATGTGGTAAAAATCATGTAAAAATATGAGAAAATGCCAAAATCTGTGAATGAGGAGCTTAAAAGTGGATTGTACATGAAAAACTAAACAAAACGACGCAAAAATGGCCAGATTTGGGCACCTGGGGATCACCGGCAGCGACTGGAGTCCAATTGTCGTCTTTGATGATAGCCGACTAGCCCGGGTGTCATTCCCAGTGAAGGCAACTAGGGAGTCGGCACGCGCAGCAGGAGCGGCACAATGCACAACAACATGCGGGACGACACGCTAGTGGCACGTGCGACACAATTTAATTTATTATTATTATTTTTAGCTGTTCATTTACAAAAAATATGATTTTTTTGAGTTACAGAGGTCCAAATGACGATCCGAAAGAGGCGTTGCAATCATCTCAACAGTGCATAGATTTGAACACCTTTTAAACGGTTAAATCACTAAATACCATTAGATAACCTAAATCAAGCGAATCAATGGATGATTAGGCCTTAGATATTGATTATATGCATCAAATATAAGATGATTTATGGGATTAGTAAGGTAGATTGCACATGATTATCAAGAAAAGTAATCTTGATCATTGATCTAATCAAGAGTCTTGGGGTTGGCTGATCAAAGAGCGATTTGACTGTCAAATCAAGGTATAATTATAGTGACATGTTTAAATTACAAAATAAACACTGAAATTAGAGAAATCATAATAAGAATAGTTAGAATTGATGTTCAAATGTCAAATATGAATGTTATAGAGAGATCCAACAGTCGGATAGTCTCCAAATTTCACAAGATGTTAGGGACTAACCATTCATTGATTAAGGGGAATAAACTACGTGAATCATGACTTAGATTGATGCTCAAAGGCTACAAATAATTGTCTAGAGGTTAGAAAAACCTACATCTAGTACATGATTGACCTAATAGAGGGTAATCAGACGATCTGGGTCGTTGATCCAGGATTAATGGCTAGATCAATGAAGTTATCACTTGAATTTGTTTACTTTAAGATGTGAGAACGTCAAGTGATAAATAACTTGTGATATGATAGCTACATCAGAGTGCACGACGTGACATTATTTATGTGCCTGATTGGAGTATTGTGTTTTATCGCGGTAGGTGATTTCATTTGAAATTTCTTCGTGCTTTTAGTGATTATGACTCGTTCTCTAAAGTTCTTGTGGCATATGTTTTTGCATCTTATCATGTTTACATAAATATGTTCCTACTTCTTGTTAGTAACATGGCATTTGATTTTGCGAATAACCATGTTTTATATGTGATGGATTGTATTTATCATGAACTTTGATCATACTTATTGAGGTTATTTTAGAAAGTTTTTTCATTGTTTATGACACATGTTGTTGATTTATAATGGGTGTTTCTACCCTGTGGGTACTATGCTAAGAGGGTTGTCGTAACAGACTGGGTTTCCAACAGTGTGATATTGTTCGCTTGACAGCACGGCTTTAAAACGCATCACACCAGTTAGAGATTCCCGATCTCTTATAACCAGCCCAGATCCCTCTCCCTAAGTGATGTAGAACTAACTCTCAATCCCTCATGCTTCGTCCCTCAACTTATCTTGGGCTACCTCAACCTATCTTGGGGCATTCCCCTCAAGGCATCTTGGCGACTACAACGGTTCACCTTTTCTCCTTTAGGGACACGCGTCCATGTGTGTTTCCACACGAGCGCCCACGTGCGGTTAACCCTCCCCACCACGAGGGGAACTAACTCTGATACCATCTGTAACAGACTGGGTTACCAACAGTGTGATATTGTCCGCTTTGGGATTAGCCCGCATGGCTTTAAAATGCGTCACACTTGTTAGAGATTCCTGATCTCTTATAACTAGCCCAGATCCCTCTCCCCAAGCGATATGGGATTAACTCTCAGTACCTGCCGCTTCTTCCCTCAACCTATCTTGGGCTACCTCAACCTATCTTGGGGCATCCCCCTCAAGGCATCTTGGGGGTTAGCCACCCACCATCGAGTCGGGGTTAGGCTCTAATACCATTGTAACACGCGGGGACGGGGTGTCCCCGAAGGGGGAGCGGTGAACTGTTGCTGTCGCCAAGATGCCTTGAGAGGGACACCCCAAGATAGGTTGAGAGACATAGGCAAGAGGTATCGAGAGTTAGTCCCACATCGCTAGGGGAAGAGTTGTGGATTGTTGATAAGAGTCAGGGGTGACTCTACCAGTAACGATGCTTTTACTTGGGCAATTGGGTAAGAACAAAGCTGTGACCACTGGCGGTGTATGGGCCCCGTCAGTGGAAAGCGCACAATATTGTTACTGGGTAGGCCTCCTAGCTGTTACAATGGTATCAACACGTGTCCCTAAAGGGAGAAAAGTGAACTGTTGTAGTTGCCAAGATGCCTTGAGGGGGATGCCCTAAGATAGGTTGAGGTAGCCCAAGATAGGCTGAGAGACGAAGCGGGAGGTACTGAGAGTTAGTCCTGCATTGTTTGGGGAGAGGGATTTGGGCTGGTTATAAGAGATCGAGAATCTTTAACAGGTGTAACGCGTTTTAAAGCTGTGCGGGCTAAGCTCAAAGTGGACAATATCACACTGTTGGAAACCCGATCTATTACAATTGTAGGGTTGGCCCCCGCCCTCTGACTTTGTGATGATGATGATTAGACATTGCTCTTAAGTAGTACAGGGCCAAGTACGTAGGTGGTGGTATTATGGGTAATTCCCCCCTACCGGTCCGTTCCTCCCCATGGGGATGGAGAAAGTCTCCCGTTTATGTGTTGATGGGGACCAATAGCAGTTTAGATCCTGTTGTGGTTGCCAGTGCAATATAGTAACCTATACTATTATTCTGTATGCTCATGTGGGCTTATATGTGGGGTGAACTGGGGTAAGGTAGGCCTAGGCCGCGAGTGACTTTAGGAGCTAATGCGGGCTGCGCAGGAGGAACCTAGGGTTGGTATGAGTACTCATCATCGGCGATTGAGCATCGTGAGATGCTCTTGGGGTTTGTTTTTAGTACAGTGTCCTATTTATCATGACTTGCATGTATATTCTTTTGTGAACATGGACTCGTATTGTTTTGATGGTCACACATCCATACTTTGATCATACTTTGCATGTTATCATGATTTGACTTGATATCTATTCGATCTAATTTATGATTTTCATATGTTATTTCATTATGGGCGTCCAATTATTTGACGTGCCTTGTACATGTTTATTTTATGATATTCACCATGATATTGATACTTTACATCACGTGATTTTATTAAGCTTTAATTGAATGCGATCATGTACACAAGCATAGCTTGCTTGTGCCTCAGATTTGGAGATCGATAGCCCGAAAGGAAAGCGGGTGGAGTAGCATTAATTTGGGCGAGGACCTGAGGACCATTTACCTTTTTGTATTCAGAGATAGATTAGTATACGTCTCTTAGACTTGTATTAGACTTTTGGGACTTTACTTGGATGTTTGTATATTTTGATATATTGGACCTATACCATTGTATAGTGTGCATATACATTCACGTGGATGATGTGGTGATCGTAGATGAAACTTGGGGCTTTTGGACTTATATCATCATTGCCTTTTCACAGTTTGTGTAATTTATCATGGTTTTAAATTTAAGCATGCTCAGATTATTTGAATTTGATTTTGTTTATCGTCATACTTTTTGAGATGTGGATGACCCTCGGGGTTTTCTTTTTGGCTATTTCTCCTTGACACTCATAAAATTTATAAATTTCAGGTTTTATTTTTAGGAATCCAGCCTATTTTATATAATAAATTATTTCTATTATTATATGTATTGAAAAAAAGTTTAGAAAACCCGATGTGTCACAATAGCCAAGGTATTACATGGCGTATGAACGTCCAGTTCTAGAGAAATTATATGCTGTATAACTGATATTCAAATTGTCAACATGTTGCCCTTATTGTGTAAAACCATGGCACAACAATCATTCTACGGTTGATGACACTGTCCTACGGGAAGCCTTTAGATGGACACGAAAAACCTATACAACCACTAGTACACCTTCAACAAGCAAAAATCCATTGGTTGTAGCTGTTTGAATAAATTGATCACTTCTAGTAAGAGGTGAAATGTAGTACTTTCTTTGTTTGCAAATGGTGCCGTTATGTACATGAATTTCATAATAAAAGGGCAGCTCCCGTGCAAAAAGCGGTCAATAGTACACAGTTTTACTTTGCATTTTGCAAGAGGCTGTTTCCACTTCTTGAACCCTGACCTCAAAATGACAACTCTACAATTGCACCAAGGCTCCCCTTCTATGTACATAAATTTCATATGAGGTCTAAATACTCTATTCAGTTCAGGAGTGAATTATTTAGAAGGAAACTGTATTCTGAGAATTAGATTCCAGTGCTAGCTTGAGCACTTACAGCAACTTAGAACGCCATTCTCTGGGGAAAGAATTCAATCCCTTCTTAATTAAAACAGTCCCACATGTAAGAATTCAGTCTTCACCCTCAGTCTGCTAGCGAATGAAATATTACATCAAACATTCTTGCAGATCATTAGCAAGTTGAGTCTTCCTCTGAAATTCAGCTAAGCACAGTTTGTGAATCTCCTTCAATGGGCAAAGGGAAGTTCTTGAACCTTTACGAAAGAAGAATGCTCATCTTGGGAACCTCCTCCATTAGAGACCAAAATTGCTGCAAATACCATCAGAACTCTTTGTAAACACTTTAGAAGAACTATTACATCACAGTGGACATCTGTTTTGGACCGATCACCTCCTTGCAGTTTGCTTGTCTTTTGTAATTATTTTGGGTTACAATCGACCGACACCATGATCTTTGCAAGTGGAGAAGGAAAGTGTGAAGTACCCACCAGCCATGTTCTCTAATTAAAAGTTAGTAATATGTATGTGTGTGTATTTTCCTATATTGTAAAAAGTTATGAGAGTTTAGCAAGGATTTTGTACATAAAATACCAAGAAAAAGCAACTAGAATTCATGTCACCGAACATCCTGCCAGTCTTATCAACATATTTACTTAGATCTTCGAAAGTTCCACCCCCACAATCCAAAACTTCAATCCACTTAAGTGAATGTTAAATTAATTTGTTTTTTAATCACGTTTTCTTTTACTATTCTGAAGGGTTCATCTCTAAAAATGATTAAAATTTTGAGGTTAAAAATTTCGTACTTTTGGACTTAGTCAAGAGGGTACTCTGGTTGATGTATGTTAACGTAAGCAGCTATTTATGGAAGAAATACAAGGTCCAGTGGTCTCCTTGCGATGTTCTTGCCGTCTAACACTTCACTTCACTCAATCATTCAATCTATAGGAGTAACAAGCAGATATACACTCAGGCTGTTTGGCTCGGAAATTAAAATGCATCCATGGCGATTCTGTCACCTGCTATTTGCAGCATCAAAACGTTGATATAATTATTTAAAAGCAAAGTCCAAGGATTTTAGCTATTTTATCTGAATAAGTTTATCCATGTTATCCATATGATTCGTTACCTAGATGGGAGCCTTGGCACAACTCAACCATTGCTCAACACGCAATGGTTGAGTTGTCGTCGTGTGACTTGGAAGTCACGGGTTTGAGGTGTGAAAACTGCCTCTTGTAAAATAGTAAGACTGCATACTATAGCCCCTTTGTTATCCTCCCATTCTTTAGACTATGCATATGCGAGAGCTTCGTGCACCAGACTACCCTTTTTTATTCATGATTTGTTACCTATTAGGCGCCAAATAGCTACCAATCGGGAACTCGATCCGACTATTTATTTATTTTATTTTTCTCGAATGGCTTGACAGCACCAAATTCCTCAGAAACAGCAGATACAATATCCATCTCTCATGAAAGCTAAAGCAGTTCATATTTCATCTCTCAACCAACTTGTTGAGATAACATCAGCAGTACCAACTAGAGGTATCAGTCAGTGAATGACTGAAAAAGCTTGAATAAGCAATGTGTCAATATTCTAAGGCTGAATTCAAAGTTATCAAGTACTTAAGGCATCCATAAAGGGCAGCCCCGGTGCACTAAGCTCCCGTCTATGGGGGTCTGGGGAAGGGGCAGTCCACACGGGCTTATAGTAGGCAGTCTTACCTTGCAGTTTGCAAGAGACTGATTCCACGCTTTAAACCCATAACTTAAGGCATCCATATCTACCCAAAATCCTAATCCTCTCCATTTATTAACCAAAGCACAATGGTTTGGGATCCAAGTGGATGACTTAGAAGCTTTAAGCTGCAACTTTGTTGACACGCTTGATCTCAAGATGATGCCTTACGACGAAGAATGAAATTTCAGCAGCTTGTGTTTATGGGTGGAACTTTATCTGTAACGGTTCTTCAATTGCATGTGTTTATGGGTAAATCTCCCGGCAATTCAATATCTCTACCTCTACAAAATGAAGAACATCGAAAGTATAAGCTGCAACTTTGTGGACACACTGGAATTCTAGATGATGCCTTGTGATGAAGAACATCATTTCTACAGTATTCCCTTTGGAGCTGATTGCCCCGCCAGGAAACTCCAACAACAAGGAACCCTAAAAGGGGCAATCCTGTGTATGAAACTGCTGCCTATTTGGGGTCCGGAAAAGAGGTAGACCACAAGGGTTTATAATATATAGCTTTATTATGCATTTTTATAAGAGGCTGTTTTCACACCTTGAACCCGTAACCTCAAGGTCATATGACAACTTTACTGTTGCCCTAATCAACCCATAAAATACTGGGTAAGATTATTTTATGATAGAGACTCAAAACATTTCCCTATGAGATATCGTCACAAAATTAAAAGGTATTTGCTGCAACTAAAGTACTATAGTAGATAAGTCATTTTCTTATAGCAAAGGACATAAGTTTCCTCTCAGCACGCATGGCTTAGTGAGTGTCACAGAAATCAAGTCATGTCTGTCACAACTTAAGCACTATATAGATAAGTCATTTTCTTATAGTAGGAGACGTAAGTTCTCTTATCGTCGTGTGACCTTGAGGTCATGAATTCAAGGCCAACCTCTTACAAAAATGCAAGGTAAAACTGCATACTATAAACCTTTGTGGCCCACCTCTCTCATGCAAGGCTAACTAGAGAGAGAGTCTACAGTTTTCTTGAGCTTTTCTACGGGACAAGCAATTCATTTTCCTTCAAACTTTTCCTAATATTTGACTGGTATTTCATGTGAAGTACTTGTCAAGAATATGATGTGGGATAAGACTTGTGCAAGAGAATTTGCCTTAGAATTAAACACTTTCTAGGTCTGACCTTTAGGATTTACAAATTTTGGTCTCTTCGTCTTTTCAATATAATCTAAGAGAGATGTCCTGATAGACCCAGATGCATCGACACCACCCCCCCCCCCCCCCCCCCCCGTTTACGAATTTAAGGATGATTTTTGGAAGATCCAAGACATTCATCTCGTTCGACGTTGCCTAGATTCTTCACATGCCAAAAATAAGGCAATTGATGCTCTTAATCTACGCCTTTGGGTTTTAAATCTGGACCATCGATGGTAAAATAACTCAAAATGGAGGTTTCAATCATCCGATTGCTGTGATATTTCTGATATAGCCTCAGCAGGATGATATGAACAAGATGAACATCTTAGATCTAATAAAAGAGTAAAAAAGATGGCCTCTAGGGTCAAGACTTTTATGAGATTAGTATTTGCCATAAGAGCTCCAAACATATGTACAATTTGTATGACTAACCTACTTAGCTCTAAGCGCAGGTTCATCATCATCATTATCAAGACCTTATCTTAATTAGAGTCGGCCGCATAAATCTTTTTTCTCTATTTGTGAAGTTAATTTGTCCCACGAAAAACTTTTCAACCTTCCAAAACATGTTATCCAGGAGGGTGACTAAGTCCTAGGACCACCATTAATTATGTCACCTCCAAGTCTTCAATCTGGCCAATCAACGTTAACGAGTCTTAAACACCCGCAATAAGGACCACGAAAATCTGTGCCCCTCATCCGTAAAACTGTACCGATCAAACATTGCACAAAGGAAATGTGGATAACACCACAATCCACGTCCTTCCCCAATCCAATGATGCCACGTGTCAGATATCCAGTTCATCCAATCCAACCCACAGTTTAGTGGGACCCATTCTAGCAAAAAGTGCACGATCTGGTCCTTTTTCCTCTGCCTTTTCAGAAACTATCTCACTCGCCACAATTTGCTCAAACACCATACGCCTCCTAAACAGCCCCTCCATGAATGATATTGGCACCCCTAAAGCGGCCCGGAGAACCCGAACCAAGACCCGGAAACCCAAGTTGCTCAGCCTCCGGCGAGAAATATCGCCGGGATCTGACAAGGGCAAGATGACCCACCACCAGATCAACCTCTTTCCTTTGCACCCAGAAAACCTCGTCGAAGAGAAGGAAATGCAGGAGAACGTCGAGCGCTTCTTCGACCAAGACGCGCCCGGTAGTGATGCTACGTTGACCAGTCTTCTGGGAGAACCCGGAGCATCGTCGGGGGATTCACTCTCGCCGTCGCTAACGTACACGTACGGGAGGCACGATAGTGATAGCGGAAGCGAGCTGGCGCAGACGGCCTTGAGAATTCACCGACGGCGAGATTTTAGTGACGAAAAATGGGTTTCGTACTCGGAAGTTGCTTCCGTTCGAGGTGGCAAGTCGACGGCGAATGTTGCCGGCGGCGAGGAGGATAGCAGTGTGGGGCTGGATTCGTGCAATCATACGCAGGGGTTGTCGCTTAAGCTGGATTATGAAGAGATTATGAATGCTTGGTCGGACAAGGGGTCTCTTTACATAGAAGGAGAGTCTCCTCAGACGGTTCCCGACCGGGATGACATCCTAGCGCAAGATAGCACCAACGGCGTAAGTTTGACCATCTTCCTCTTCTTGGACGCACTACCTTACACTAGTCTGGCGTTTTTAGTGGTGACACTACTTGTGGGCTCCCGTGGTTGCTGATCATAACCGTTCATATCCTGGGCCATCCCTTAGATGGGTTATTGCAGAAAGTTCTTCTCCATTGGATGAATTTAACCATCCGATCTTTCAAAGTTTTTTCTATCATTGTCTACTCTTTTAACCCGTTGATTCACTACAATATAAGATAGTCGCCTGGATCATCCAATGGAAAAGATTTTCTTATCATAGAAAAGTGGTAAGAGTCCTAAGTTTACGATTAAGAAATAAATATTCTATAAATATTAGCTTATGCACATTTATACGGAAAAAAACTTATTTAGTAAGTGAAACTAACTTCTTCTTACCTTTTTTCTTTTTTTTTTGGAAGTGATATAATAGCCTCTAATTCTGATAAATTAGTCCCTATTAATGTTTTGGATGACTATAGTTCTATGGGGGCCTAATTTTGTGACGATCCAAGCGGTTAAAAGTGTTGCCTAACTATAGTCCAAAATTCTCATCCATTGGATAGTTTAAATTTTAAGTGGGCCCACAATAGAGAGCTCATTGGATCTCACTGTTTCTAGCTAAGTTGGCTTTCTATCAACGGTGTAGATAGGTTGAGACACCTGATTCATTGTACAATCATCTCCAAATAAGATCATCGACAGCCACGGCGATTAACTGAGAGATCGGACCGTTAGGATCATCATTGACAGGATCTACTATGTTAAGTCCATTTCATGTATGGTTTAGTCAATTTCCATATGGAGGCGCAGGCCCACGTCTAAATTCCATGAGGGCCCACTCGTTTTCTGAAAATCCCCCAATTGGGGGAGCCTGCGGTTTGAAATGGAAAAGATTAGGAGTGAAAATGGAACTCAGAAAGGGGAAGATTAGATTGCTTAGATTCGCGGGCCCCACAGGACGAACGGATATGATGATCTAAAGGACAACCCCTCTTGTGAATGGAGCTGCAGCTCATAACTACGGCCCCACATGGTTCAAGCAGGAGGAGCGTTCGTGATCATCCACCATTTATAGCCCCTCATGTTGGTGTGGGGCTCGTCTGCCTCCCAAACGATTGGGATGACGCAAAAGGGGAGTGTGGTAGGCCGCGCACTATTAAAGTTGTAAGCTCCCACAGCGGTTTGACTTTCCCAAAATCTCACGGTCCATGATCCTACTCTTCTCTCCTTCTATTGGGAATTATCAGCTTATTTGGTCCGTCCATTTGCAGGCATGTCCAGTGCATACCACTTCCTGGGTCCGACCTTTGCCAAAATGATGAATCCAGTCCACCGATCAAGCACTTGATCGCGTTTACTAGTTTACAAGATCAACGGTCTTGATCACTTGTACATATCTAGACGAGCCTGATAAGTTAGAACGGGTATGATTGTTAATCAACGGAATATTTGAACTTGGCGTTGCTTAGAGCGGGGCAGAGCTTCTACAATGGATATATTCGGACCGTCTTATTTTGTGCTCTCCGTGACTTCAAGGTCACATGACGACAATTTTACCATTGCCCCAAGGCTTCCCTTCAAACTTAAAATCTCTATACACCATATAATTCCATGTTATGATGGTGTGAATTTAAACTTCAACATTGGATATTTTTTCATGGAAGGTGATATTGCAATGCCTGGTTTTGATAATGGCA
Organism: Warburgia ugandensis; assembly: GCA_035236585.1. Lineage (NCBI taxonomy): Eukaryota > Viridiplantae > Streptophyta > Magnoliopsida > Canellales > Canellaceae > Warburgia > Warburgia ugandensis. The sequence goes on from CP141130.1 coordinate 80,432,912, forward strand.
CTGATATTCTTATCCTCTTTACTTATCTGATCGGTTGGCTGTTGTCACTTGCAGTTGTGTGGGGATGTGGGGAGTATGGGGAATGCGAAGTTATGGAGTGTGCCAGAGGACGGTTGCATTGCAATTGAAGATGGTGGGGGAGGAGGAAAGATGAGGCACAGAGAGGCCCGGGTCATGAGATATAAAGAGAAGAGACAAAGCAGGCTTTTCTTCAAGAGGATTAGATATGAGGTCAGAAAGCTCAATGCACAGAGACGCCCAAGAATGAAGGTACATTGCATTACTATTTATGTATGTTGCTCTTTAAAGAAGGGAGCCTTGGCGTAACGGTAAAAGTTGTTGTCACGTGACCTTGAGGTTACGGGAAGGCGTGGAATCACCCTCTTGCAAAATGTAAGGTAAGGCTGCCTACTATAGGCCCTTGTAGTCCGTCCTTTTTCCGGACCCCGCATAGGCGGGAGCTTTGTGCAACGTGCCTTTTATGTTGCTCCTGGAAGAGTTTTAAAACTCAAAAACTTGACTCAACTTGAATCAGAAAAACTCGAATGACTAGGTAATGACTCGACAAAACTCAAGTCGTCATTTTCTTGAACAAGGGGTTGTTTTTCTCAGGCAAGTTTCGAGTTAACTCGGCAAGTACCAAAGCTTTGCCGGTCTGTACTGATCTTGTGGGTAGAGGTTGAAATCTTTTTCTTTGGTTTTTAATGGAGTTTTTGTTGTTGCAGGGTCGATTTGTGAAGAGGAAGGAAGAACTTTAAGATTCTAAAATGTGGGGATGAATGAGAGCAGGATTTGCTTCTCTTTCTAATTTTTTTTATATTTTTGTTGTTATGTTTTGTAGAGGCACCCCTGCCAAAATAGCCCCAGATAGAGAGAGACTCCCTCACCCACCCACTTACATTTGCATTGAAAAAATATGTATGTTAGGCGTATTATAGGCTTTTGTGGTCCACCCTTTCCTCAGACCCCGCATAGGTGAGAGCTTCGTGCACCGGGGCTGCTCTTTTTTAGACGTACTATACTTCAAATTGTTCATCTTATTTGGCCTAGGTACCAAATATCTTAACTATTGGATGCAAGTAAGATCATGTTTATGTAGTCTTTTGTAGTTTGAAAATAGATGGTATAACACGGGGTCCGGGGAAGGGGAGCCTTGGCGCAACGGTAAAAGTTGTCGTCATGTGACCTTGAGGTCACGGGTTCAAGGCGTGGAATCAGCCTCTTGCAAAAATACAAGGTAAGGCTGCCTACTTTAGGCCATTGTGGCCCGCCCCTTCCCCGGACCCCGCATAGGCGGGAGCTTCGTGCACCGGGGCTGCCCTTTTTTATGGTATAACACAAAAATAACTCAAAATCGTCTATTTTACTAAAACTTTGCATGATAGAAATTCGAGAGAGAGAGAGAGAGAGATGATGCTCGCGGAGTAAATGAGAGCATATAATACGGTAAACTATAAAGTCAAGCAAGGCTCAAATTTAGGCCAATCTAAACCATTCACAATATTTTCCCTGTCATAGATTGCCCATGCCAAAACCCCATCCGTTGATATTAGAGTTAATTAACTTGAATTTTTAGATGTTGAAATAGACTGTAAGCAGATGCAGATGGCTGGTGGGAAGTGTTTCACCTGGTTAGCCCTTAAAATCTTCCTGTCCTAAAGTGTAAGCATTCTTGCAAATGACATTAAATGTAAACTCCATCCTTTCTAGTCAAGTCCCTGTGGAATCGACCCGTATTTGCATTAAGCTTTATATAATTTCATAAATAGTTAGTTGTACCAATAGAATAAACTATAATCTCATTTAGACGAATTATATTATCGGTTTTTTTTTTTTTCGCAACAATATTATCATGTGTTCCAAATGATTGATGGATGCACTTTTCATTACAAATCACAAAAACATGCACACGCATAACTGTTGAATGTAAAAACTTCTTTCCCCATACTCTAAATATGTGGAAATTCTAAAGATTGTAGGAACAGAGGTTGGCAAAATTGAGATATTAGAAATATTTCAGTTTCTCCATTCTTAGTTGAGACATGGGAGGAAACCAAAATATGGGCATAGATTGATGAAATCCACATCCACATAGTTGAAATAGTTTATAGGTTGTTCTTCCGTTCTTTTTGTTTTGAATGATTAGATGTATTGATCTTTAAGAGGAATGCATTTATGGGAGGTTGATCAAGATGGTAGTTTCAAAATAACATCATATGGAAGAAGAATAGAAAGACAAAAACATAATCAGCGATCAAATATCAGATATAGGAAATGGATGCAACAAATCTGATCGCAAGAACAAAGGATGGGAAATCTGAGATATTAGAAGTATTATAGTTTCTTTATACTTTGAAACAAAGGTGTGGTTTGGAGAGAATCACAAATTTTTCTAGTTTATATTTTAGAAAGCTGTCTCTTTGGTCATATTTTGTAGTTCTCTTTATATTCATATTGTCGTCGTGTGACCTTGAGGTCACGGGTTCAAGGCGTAGAAATAGCCTCTTGCAAAATGCAAGGTAAAGCTGTGTACTTTAGGCCCATGTGATCCGCCCCTTTTTTGGACCCTGCTTAGACAGGAGCTTCGTGCACTGGAGCAGATTTTAGTAAACTATTTCTCTTTGATCATATTTTGTAGTTCTCTTTATATTCACATTGTTACATCTGGGGCCTTTTATTATTTCAAAATAACATGTAAGTATTTGCTTCAGCAAATATAAGTATTACTTCTCTAGTGCATTTCATTGATCTGTGTTTAGTTGACCAGTCCTTCATTTTTTCTTTCTAAAAACTCTAGGGAATGACACAACAACTAGGATTCGATTAAATGAGGAAGGATTAGCCCCAGAAAATGGTCCCATGTATTTATCTAATTACTAGATCAATCTAATACAGGAGCCAACCTAAATGCCAGCCAGTAGATATCTTCACTATATTGTTAACTGCTACTCGTTTGAAGATTTTACAGTGATGATCGTTAGACAACAAATGTCTAGTACAATTGGTTGCAAACAATTTGACATCTTCCATGCAACCTTTAATATGAAAGTCAAAGCTATAAAAATCATGAAAATAAAAAACTTATAATCACTAACATAGAGTTTTGACTAAATTTTGCAATATCAACGACCACTCCACCGATTATTGTCTAAAATGCCTACCACTACACCCTTGTAATTGATAAAATGGCCAAAATATAGCTTTATCCTTAACCATTAACGCAAATTTCAAGTATGGTTTTCATCAAAGAGAGAGAGAGAGAGATTTTTATTTGTTGGTGATAAGCAATGGTAAAGTTGTTGCTGTGTGACCTTGAGGTTATGGGTTCAAGGCTTGAAAACAACCTCTCATAAAGATGTAAGGTAAGGCTGTGTACTATAGACTCTTGTGGCCTGCCCATTTCCTGAGTCCCGTCATGGCAGGAGCTTCGTGCACTAGGGTTGCCCTAAACAATGGCTGAGCCTTTAGCAGTTAATGGAGGGTACCAAATACATTGAATTATTTATGTTATAATGATGAACTATATGATTGGCACATTATCATTAATCATATTATGAGTACATTATCCTTTCCTCTTAATCATCAAAGAATCTTTTGCCTAAAAGCTTAAAAGTTGATTGCTTAAAAATGGTTACTCTTGTAACCTGATATATGGTATAGTTTTCTATTGTGAAATAGAAAAAATTCAATAAAAATAAGTTTTGCAAACACGTATTAAGACTTGTAATGGCCCACCGGATTAATGGGCTCCACTACATGAGTGTGATAATGAATTAAAGCCACCTATCTACATCTCAGGATACTTATAAGCCTCTACACTTATTATGCACCATTTGATGAGGAGTTATCGTACCCGTATATACTCTTTAGTGTGGAAAGAAGTCCACACAATGTGTTAATTTCAGCTGTTTAAGGCAGGTGCAAGCTGCAACTCCTTGCTGAAATTACTGTTCCTATATATATATATATATATTCACGGGGCATATTAATTTTAACTATTTCATACAAATGCAAGGAGTATGTGACATTTAATTAGCTGAAAAAAAGTAGAAAATAAAAGAAGTTAGAGGATATAACATTTAAAAACTTTTCCTGGTCAATCAAATATTTGTAGATCAAGCCACTCATCATCTTTAAAATGGCTTAGATAGGTTAGAAATCAAATATTGTACTCATTGGATGCTTTTAGCCTCAGTGTTGAGAGTGAAAACTGTCCATTTCCATGAATTTTTTCAAAGGCTCAAACACAAGTAGTTAGGATCATTCAAATGCATTGATTTCTACCGACTTACCTATTATTGGTATGGAGAAACATAAAAAGAGTTCGAAAAAATCATCCATAAAAAAAGAAGAGCGTAGACTTTTCCTAAGGCTCAATAGCATGTTTGCCTGCCTATTTTTAGTGTAAATAATATAATAAGCATCTTATATCTAAAAAACAATAATCATATATATAAAGAGAATGGTGTGGACTTTTTCTCATGCTTAAAAGTGTCTCTACATGGTGGGACTCTTTGATGATTATAACTTTTGATATGTAAATGGTTGCATTTTATTCTTCTTAACCATTATTTTCAAGGCAAAATCCCAAGAACCAAGATTACCAAATTGGTTCTAGCTTTGACATATGGCTCGTCCACATTGTAACCTAGATTTAGATTCAAGAAAAGTAGGTTGTACTTGTATTAAAGAGGAGCCTTGGAGCAACGGTAAAAGTTGTCCTCATGTGACCTTCACGTTATACTTTTAAGGCATAAAAATAGCCTCTTGCAAAATGCAAGATAAAGTTGTATACTATAGGCCCTTGTGGTGTGCACCTTCTCCTCCATTGTACTTATATTATACCCCATTGCCATTTTCAAAGCAAAATTATGCCCATCCACCATATAGGGATTTAGAAGAAAGGGTCTTCGATTTTCAGAAAAAGTAAGCCTTTTTTTTATACCTATCACAATATAATTTAATCTAATCTATTCATCTCATTTTTTTAGCTTTTCATTAGAAAAGTTATACTTTTGATTAGAGCAAATAGATGGTTAAAAGACTTTGTTTAAACAACGATTTAAAATTAAACTCCTAAAAATATTCCTTTTGGATGGTGGTAGCTTTTTGTTTACAAATATCAATTCCAGATAAAAGTTGTCGTCGTGTGACTTTGGGATCACAGGTTCATAAAAACATTCTCTTACAAATGCAAAATAAGATTGTGTGCTTTAGGCCCTTATGGTTCACCCCTTTTTTGACTATGCATGACTAGGAGCTTTGTGCATTTGGGCTGCTCAGATAATGTGAACGGTTCTGATCATAAAAAGGTTGGGGGCATCTTTATGCCTGGGCTGGAAAAGGCAACCCAAGACAGAGATACTTTAAGACTTGATCGACTCCACTCTCTTCCTTTTTCTATCACGTGTACGGTCTGGATTTCAGGGCGCCTCTAATTTGAACATATACTACCAGCTACCGAATCCCTTACTTTGACCTGGAAATCCGTGCCTTTCCCACCCGTTTAAACTCTCTCGCCCTCTTCTCTCTGCTCGCCTGAAAATTCAAATCTCAAATACCGCCCAAGAATGACATTTTCCTCTGCTCTAAAACCCTAGAAATGCTTCCCAGACCCTAGAAATCTTCTCATTCCATTATCCAGATCCTAAAATCTTCCTCGCAAATGGCGTCTTCACGCTACAATTCCTTCGACACTCGATCTTCCGCTTCTTCTCACCATTCCGATCTTTCTTCCTCTTCCGAACTAAAAAACCCAAGCAAAAACCTCTCAGCTCTCAAGAGGCTCGCTGGAAATGCCAGCGGCCGCCGAAGAGCGCCGGATCTTATCACTCCGCGGGCGAATTCTAACTCAAACTCGTCTAAAATTCTTACAAGAACCAGATCTGCTGATGTTGGTTCTGCCAAGTTGAAAAATGAGCAGAATTTTGGTTCTATGGTGAAGAAATTCATGGAGAAGAGGGCAAAACCCAAGGGAATGGCAGACCGGACTCTGGTTATTCCAGCAGATTTCATTGCTGAAGATCTAAAGAAAACGGCGAAAGGTTCAAATTTTTCTGGTTTTTCAAAGAAATTATTTCAGAAAGCCACCGAAAAGAAGGAGAAGACAGAGATTAAGGCGTTGACGGATGTGAAGGAAAATACTAGGACTTTAGGAATGGTGTTGAGGAGCGAGAGAGATCTTTTGAGCCAAAACAAGAAGTATGAGATCGAGGTTGAAGAGCTTAAAAGGCTTCTACAAGGGAAAAACCTAGAGGTACTCCGAAGATTTCAGATTGTTTGTTTTCTTTTGCAAATGGGGAAATTTTCCATTATATCCGAGATTCAGCTCAATGTATTCTTGTTTTGTAAAGTTATAGGGAAAAATCTTGAAATTTTTCAGAAGATGGTAATCGGGGAAGTATTCATGATTTAATTCGTTTCGGAGTTTGTAGGTTGAGAAGTTGAAGGACTTGTGTTTGAAGCAGAGGGAAGAAATAAAATCGCTGAAGAATGCAATCTTGTTTCCGGATGCTATGAATTCCGAGCTTCAAGAGCTGCTAGAGAAGCAGGGATCGGAGCTAAAGAAGGCGAAGCAAGTGATTCCAGCTCTTCAAAAGCAAGTTTCATCTCTTACAGGGCAGCTTCAATGTCTTGCGGAGGATCTTGCTGAGGTAAAATAATAGGCTTCCTACTTCATTTGGTTTCCTTAATTGGTATTTATTAGCATATAGTGCAAGCTTGAACTGATTAATTTAGTAAAACCAGTGATGAATTAACTGAAAGGGCTTCAAAGTTGTTCTAAAGACTGATTGTTTAATTTACCATATAACTATTTGCTCAGCTAGCTAGGTGTAAGAGCTCAAAAATTTATCTTATGCTACCTGTCATGCACCCACATAATCCATGAGCTTTTACATCTCTTTTGAACCTCTATAGGCCAGAGAAGAAATCATTTATAATAAACATAACCAGAAGATGCTTCCATTCCACATAGGATGATCCAATATCTCTAGTATATAAGTAATGTCAATCACAATTGAGACTGAAGTGTCTTCTGTACTAACCTGCTGAATATTACTGCACCCTCTATCAACACTAAAATGGCTTCTCCTAGATATGAATATGGCAAAATGAAACACCTCCAAGTAAGAGATTGCTACTGCTCACATAAAATTGTGTTCATTTCAAGACATTTGACAGGATTCAAATCTTGTATTTCCTTCCTCCTGGTCTAGAAACTGTATTGTCCAGCTTTCTTGGAAATGATAATTTCCGCCGTGCATCTTGTTTGTTACTTGTACGGAATAGATTTCACACTCATTCCTATAGGAACAAAAAAACTATGATTCTGCTTATTCTTAAACTATGCATTCTCATTCTGAAAACACCTCTAACTTGTAGCTTGTTTTTATTCTATGATAGGTGACAAGTAGGAACAACAACAAAACAGGCAAAAGCAGAATAGATTTGAAGTGTTCCTCAACACGAAAAAAAAAAAAAAGAGAGAGCAAGAAATGAGAAAAAACTCACAAGTAACATCTGCATATTTTGTAGATCCTGGTAAATGTTTAAGTCATTGAGAAGATAAAATCCAAAATTTGAAAAAGAAAAGTGTTCTGCACGGTCCTGGTCCCTTGCTTTCTGGGTGCGGCAATGGATATGTCCTACGTGCATATCATATAAGGAATTGGCATATCTGCACGAACTGACAGTTGCTTTTTGGATGTTGTAGAAGACTAGAACTGCAGTCACTGATTCTTTTACCTTATTTATTTATTTTATTTTTCTTATGGGTACAAGCAAAAAATCACAAAGCAAATATCTCCCTCACTCCTAAATCTAATCCCCAACCAAAGGGGAAAATGACCACTTGAACCTGTGACCATGTGTGTTCCAGGGGAGATGCCGAGTTGTCTCTGAAGGTTTTGCCAAATGGTGTCATTGTTGTCACAAAATCTTACAACAGAAGTAGAAATAGATTAGGGACAGTAAGGTCAGACAATTTACTGTCATCTTTGGCCTCTGAAGGAGAACAGTCATGACACAGATCAAATGGATCAATGAGCAAAGATTTTCATTACTCTTCAGTATTTAATGTATTCCTTCGTAATAAAAAAAATAAAGTTCACAAAAACAGAGAGAGAAAGGCTGATCTCCTCCATGCATTTCAGCAGAGTAATTTACACATTCTAAATGAAATTAATATACACTGCTGCTATCTATGAACAGGTGAAGGCAGATAAATATGCAGTGAAGTCATGTTTCGGTGGACATGTCAGTTCTCCAAGGACACCGGAATTTGGTGAAGAGGCTACTAATTCTTTGGTACTTAATTTCCACATTTCATGAAATAGTCAAAATTTCAATTCAAATCCGGCTAACTTTGCAGTTGGTTTGCTTGACAAATTCACTTTTTGTAATTAAACTTTGATCAAGTTCAAATGATATTCTTTTGGTAACTTATTGCATTTTGTCTTATATTAGCTTCACAATGTTCAGGAGTTCAGTTCTGGAGATCCTGTGACTCCTGGTAGCCCAGGTGACATGTTTCTCAAAGATTTAAATCCTTGTTTGACTCCTTATTACAGCAGGACAAAATCTAAGGTAGGACTCTCGTTTGAAACTTTAGTCAGTCTTTCATTCCCGTGTTAAGCCATATCTGCTCTGTTTCTGGTTTCACCCATGTTGTTTACAATTTAAAAATCCCCGTTCGTCCTTAATTTCCATTGACATCCCTTCTTTTTCCTCTTTAAACATGTATCTTTTGAGAATCAGTCATTTAATTCATAATTGAATATGGTCTTATCTTTCTTTTTGTTGGAAGGCTAGTCTTATCTTTCGTTACTATGGCTTCATAGTTCTTTTTTTTTATAATCCAATTTTCCAGGACTGTGAAGAGATGAGCAGCTATGATTCTACTCTTGAAGACTGCTTCTCTGGAACCAACACAGAAATTTTTGAAGAGAAGCATTCTAGTTCTCATGATGCAAAAGTCTCCAAGAGCTCAGAATATTGCCAGCGGCCGAGTCTGGGGAGTGCCATTCGTGCAGAACGCAGATCAGATCAAAGCAAATATGTGCATGCAAAAATGAATCGTTAGAAGCTTTTCTGAGTCATCTTTGGTGCTACAGCCTTCAATTCCAGTGCCTCTTTCTTTTTCTTCATTCCATCCATCATCTTTGTTTTGAGAAGTGATTAAAATATCGGATTCAGGTTACTAGTGGCTAAGCATGTGGTCGCGTCCTTCAATCAGGTACCGTGAGTTGGCCAATGCACAGGGAATTCTACATATGTATCAACAATGCATACAAGGTATACCGTAGACAATGTGTCACCCTGTAACAGATGAGTCATAGTTCAATCCTTCGTCGAAAATGGCCTCCTTGTTACTTTACCAAGAAAACATGCTTGTAAGCTGGTTTTGTCCAATATCATGGGTCATATGACTATTTTGCGTAGTGTATATGTGAACTGCAGGAAGTATAGCGCTGGACAATCTGATCATCAGCTTTGACGACCAATCACTGCTATTCAATCTTCTTGAAATGTATAAACCTATTGTTGGATGTTTTTGCCACAAAGCAAACTAGTTACTGACCTGAGACTTGCCTGTAAGGGCTAATGTTACTGGTGGAGAACTGCAAAAGCAGGAGGTTGTTAGCCACTTTCTGGGGCTTGACATCTACCTCTTGAATGTGATTAGGTATGTTAATGTGATGGATAACCACAAGTTATTGTACTGGCGTTGCACCTTCCACCCAACTTCATTAGATAATCAAAAGACCGTGATGGCTCGTGCCTTTCTTGGCTGCACAAGGAAAAACTAAATGATAACTTTTGATGGATGAGGGATTGATCCAAGGAACCAGATGATTCTTGGCATGAGACCTGGGCAACAATTGTTAATGGTGTTAAATGATTGCACAATGCACATAATGGCCCAAAATGTGATTAAGTAGATTATCTTAGATGTCCAATTAATGAACTGCTTTGCTAGTACATGCAAGATTGAGATCCCAAGCTCTTATCTTTTTTCGAAGACAAGATCCTGTCCTTCACTTTAATGAAAAATGATGAAAGATCCCGTATATGTTGTTGTAGAAAGAACTTCAGTACATGGTTGGAAGACAGACTCAATACTGTGTTTTCATTTTAAATGAATATATATATATATATATATATATATATATATATATATATATATATATATATATATATATATATATATATATATATATATATAGACACACACACACACACACACACACACACACACACACACACATAAATCTTAAAGATGAGCGTCCTTGTGGCTGGCTAGTCACACATAGTAGCAGGACATCTACTGGCCATTTTAATGTTCAAAACAAAGGTGTATAGCTGACGGTATCAAGAGCCACTGTTCTTGAATTGTGTTGGGGAGCTATTATCAGCATGACTGCGCAGAGTCTGAGAAAGGCGATACACAGATGATATTAGCGATTCTTTATAGTAAGAAATGAGAGAGCATCACATAGAACCAAGTTAGCTGTAAAGAAATGAGTTGGTCCAAATTTTGTAATCCAAGTAAAAAGGGAAAATGATAATCCCTCGATACAAATTTTGTACTCCAACATTAACCTTGGTTACCCTAGGACCTGCTGTCATCCTTACCTACAAAATCATTTTGGAGGAACGCATAGTTTGCAAATAAATGAATTCCGGTACAAAAGTGAGCCACCAGGTTCTGGGGCCCAAATTACTGTTCATTAGAGCTATCTTTACAGCAATTCTGCTAGAACATGTAATTATGAACTCCCAATTCCTCTATAGAGAAGTCCACGCTCCATTTTTCATGTTTGGTAAAACTTGTTTTTGTAAATCTAAGCCATTTACATGTTTAAAATGACTTAAATAGGTTAGATTGCAAATTTCACGTTCATTAGATTCTTTTAGATTATGTTTTCTATATTAGAAAATATTGTCCATATATTTTCGTTACCATTTTCAAAGGCTGAAAACAAGTAGTTAGGATCATTCAAATACATTGATTTCTATTGGGTTACTTATTTTTGGTACCAAGAATATAATGAACGGCTTAGATCCAGAAAATTAATCATCATCTATGAAAACTTACTGGCTTCTTCTCCCGCGGGTACGCCTATGAGCTTTCTGGCTGGGGAATACAAATGGTGAATAACTTTATCTACATATTACGATCTTTTCTGTTTGCTATTCTCGACCCTTAAATCTGGATAAAATTATTCAAACTTGATGAGTTACACCCAACACACAGTATTTATGGATAACTATAGGCATCTCGTCAATTTCTCATGATGTCTCACAAGCGAACGATCAAGATCATCTCCGCCCTGTGAGGATAATATGAACAGCGAGACAGAGATTCCTGTGGCTCACATGAGACACGCCTTCTTATCTCATCGTTCGTCTCAGTATACATGAGCGCAAAAGCGAGCCATTCGAGCTTCCATCGAGTGGCTGTCAGCAGACGAACATATGAAAAGCGGAACCAGAAGCCTTCAATATCTAGCAGCCGCTTGAAAAGTTCACTCAGTGTCAAAGGCAAATCAAATTCTAAACTCCTGAGGTACTTCCAATCTTCCAACGTACGAAGCAATCTTCTTGCCCAGATAGTTTAAGTATTTAGTGAATTGGGTCCTTCTTGCCCGTTATGCTGTAAAATCTCAGGAATTCTTTTAGCAATTGCATTTTGAGTAGTGGGTTTTGGTTTTGTGGATGATTTCCGCCTAGAATGGAAGCTTTAAGCATTTGTTCTGTGAAAGGAGAATTTTTATCAATACCCCATTTGGAATCTGATCAAAGTTCTTCCTATATTTCGAGAGAAAGGAGGAAGAAACAATGGGGATGTGGATATGCATTTAGCACTTATGTTTCATTTGGTTCAACCAATTCAAGAGAACTTAGTAATTCTCATGGCATTTCAGTGTGTCGTCGGAGTCGCAATCTTAGTTCACAATGTTGGTTTGTTGCGGATTACTCGAAACCGAACTCTCTGTCTAATTGCAAGCACAGTAAGATCTTTTTTGGGGCATCAGTTGCTTTGGTTGGGGCGTTAGAACAAGAAACAATTGGGAATGTCGTTGCACAAGGAGAGACTGATTTGGAATGCAAGTTAAGTGAGAATTCTGAAGATATTGAAGTTGGTTATGCCACTGAGGATGTGGTAAATGATAATGGTTCAGTTGATAAGAAAGATAAAGAGAAGGTAGTGACAAAAGAAGAGGATAGTGATGGGAATGAATTGGGCAAAGAGAATAGTGGCAAGGTTGATGTTCGTGCATTGGCACAAAGTTTGTGGTCTGCAAAATCCGTAGATGATGTGGAGGAGGTTCTCAAAGAGAAGGGTGAACTGCCTCTTCCTGTATATTCATCTGTTATTAGAGGTTTTGGCATTGACAAGAGAGTAGATGCTGCAATTGCTCTTGTTGAATGGCTTAGGTGGAAGAGGGTGAAAAGTGGTAGTTCTATCGGTCCAAATCTTTTCATCTACAATAGTCTTTTGGGTGCACTCAAGCAATCAGAAAAGTATGGAGAAGTTGATAAAGTCATGGAAGATATGGCACAACAAGGGATCATTCCTAATGTCGTAACTTATAATGCTTTGATGTCAATTTATATTGAACAAGGTCAACCTGAAAAGGCTCTGAATGTTTTGGCTGAAATTCAGAAAGTGGGTCTATTTCCATCTCCAGTGACATACTCAACAGCATTGTTGGCATATCGACGAATGGAAGATGGGGAAGGTGCACTTGGGTTCTTTTGTGAAACAAGAGAGAAGTATAGGAGGGGTGAAATAGGAAAACATATGGATCATGATTGGGAGAATGAGTTTGTTAAGCTTGAAAATTTCACAATTCGAATATGCTATCAGGTAATGCGCCGGTGGCTTGTGAAGGGAGATCACCTAACTGCTAATGTACTGAAGCTTCTTACTGACATGGATAAGGCAGGGTTCAAACCCAGTCGAGCAGAATATGAACGTCTTGTTTGGGCTTGCACCATAGAAAGCCATTATACTGTGGGAAAGGAATTGTACGGAAGGATTAGAGAAAGGGATACTGAAATTAGTCTGTCAGTGTGCAACCATGTGATATGGTTGATGGGTAAGGCCAAAAAATGGTGGGCAGCTTTGGAGGTTTATGAGGACATGCTGGATAAGGGGCCCAAACCAAATAATCTATCATATGAGCTCATTGTTTCTCACTTCAATATTCTACTCACCGCTGCTAGGAGAAGAGGAATTTGGAGATGGGGCGTCAGACTGCTCAACAAGATGCAAGATAAGGGCCTAAACCCAGGAAGTAGGGAGTGGAATGCAGTCCTTGTTGCCTGCTCCAAGGCATCAGAGACTTCGGCAGCAGTGCAAATATTTAGGAGGATGATAGAGCAAGGTGAAAAACCCACAGTCCTGTCTTATGGAGCATTGCTTAGTGCCCTTGAGAAGGGCAAGCTTTATGATGAGGCCTTGCGGGTGTGGGAACATATGTGCAAAGTTGGTGTCAAGCCAAACTTGTATGCCTACACAACACTTGTTTCAATTTACATTGGACAAGGACAGAGTCAGGAGGTGGATTCAGTCATTAGTGAGATGGTTTCATCTGGTATTGAACCTACTGTTGTCACTTTCAATGCTATTATAAGCGGATGTGCAAGGAACAGAATGGGGAGTGCTGCATTCGAGTGGTTTCACCGCATGAAAGCTCAGAATATCAGCCCAAATGAGATTACATATCAAATGTTGATTGAAGCCCTGGCAAAAGATGCTAAACCAAGACTGGCATATGAAATGTACTTGAGAGCCCGTAATGAGGGGCTGAAACTTCCTTCAAGGGCTTATGATGCTGTGGTACAGTCGTCACATTATTACATGGCAAGTATAGATTTAAGTGCTTTAGGAGCTCGGCCTCCAGACAAGAAAAAAAGCTTAAATACTAGAAAAGATTTGTCCGAGTTCTGTAACTTAGCAGGTGTCCCTAGGAGAAGTAAGCCATTTGATAAGGAGGAAATTTACTCTTCACAATCAGAAGAAAAACAATAAAAAAAGAAGTGGAACACTGCAATGGAGTTAATGAAAGACATTAGATTGTTCAATTTTCCATTTACAGTTACAGTATCTTACTTGATATTATGGGTTCCATTCATGGCCTCTAATTTACTATTTAATCTTTTGCTGTCAACACGCCAGTATGAATTCTTATATAAAATTGGTTAAATGACCCTTGAGATTTTAGTTTGACATCCCACTAGGCAAAATGTTTGCTGTGTGTGGTGGGGTGTACTGTAGAAGGAACCAGATCCACTGCAGGTCCAAGTTCCAACAAAATTATCCATCCTTTATCAGTCTAAGAGTATTCCAATCATAGCCTCCTAAAGCTCGTAATCCAACTGCATATTTCAGTTATCTCTATCAATCAGCTTGGAATAATTCCAAGACTGATTTACTCAGAATGGCAATTGACACAGAAATAGCAAGTAAGGCTGCATTTGGACTGGCGCAGTAAAGCACAAAGAAACCTTTTTGATGAGTGGGGCCTGTCCTAATTATTGTCATTATATAGTACTACAAAGTTAAGATTGCGACATAATTGTGCATATATTACTGGTGAATGACCCAGTGCTCTAGAAGATGAGTGTTATAGTAGAAGAGGAATTGCTACACCCACAATGGTTTCCGCAAAAGCTAATTACTACTTGCATATGGCAACGGTGTGTGTTAGGTAAAGTATCATAGGAGGTTTCATGGCTATTCTTCCCCGTGATTCTTACCTGAATGGCATATTAATCATAGAAGGTTTAGCGCTGAGATGCTGTTCAGCCTGAAATTATTTGGTCCTTCCATCAGCCTTCTGTACAGAATAGCATACTGTTGATTTTCAATTAAAAACATTTCAGAGGCATTTCTTGTGCATTTATTATTTTAGTACAGACAGATTTACTTTACTTTTCTGCATTAGTTGATATTTGGAGAGATTAAAGTTTATGCAGTTTATTGGAGATGCACATTTCATGCTATATGTTTGGTTAGCTTTGTGTGTTCCTTATCTGAAAACTTTTAAGCTTTTATGCCTTTTCTCTGTCTGTTAAGGTATTATGGTATCAGCTAATTGATAAGAAGTACAATGTAAACCCGGTTGGCAACCTTTATCTAGCCCTAGATTCTGCTTAATACTTTGTTGGATTTGAAACTACAGCCTCAACCCTTGCTCCATCAGCTACAGCTTGGCCAGCTGTCCACCTCTAATCACTATCTGTTTCGACTCGTTCGTTACCTAGTGATGAGCTTGACTGGTGCTCTAAGATGAACGCAGTCCAATCTTGCAAAGTTGGCTCAATGTATGCTCTAGCTCCAGAAAGTTTGAGTTTGGCCCTAGGGTCCCTCTCTTAAGCAAAAAGTGTTGTATAAAATAGAGAAAAAAGTGCAGTCTCTCAGCCAATTCACTACACTTTTTTTTTATATGCTCAGAGCTAGAGGAAAGAATCCTCTAACTTGCTTCTTGTTTTTATCGAGCCAAATTTTCTACGATACAACGATAGAAAGAAAAGCAATGTAAGCGTGGATTTCACTCTTTTGCCTCCCAGGGCAGGGGATCCAAGCTATTCTTTTTTATATGGTAATGCTAGGTTCGGAAGAATTTCGTCTTTTGTCTAGGTTGTGCATATGGTTTAGGCCAGAAATATCTTCCAATTTGAATGAGTTGGGGACTTGACACATCATGTATAGTATGCTGGACCTGTAACAGATCTTGCAGATAATAGCTAATGGCTGTTCGAATTGGACCTAAAGCATACCAAGTGAATAAAGCTTGAGTTATATTTTCACTACTATTGTAATAACTGCCATTGAAAATTAGGATGAGAAACTCTGAATTGAAAACTGTCAATTTGATGAGCTTATACACATTGGACCTGTTGTAGTGAGGCAAACTGCAGCAATGCTGGCGAAAGGCAAACTAAAAGTGTGTACTCTTTGGAGATAGTATTTTTTCTTTTTTGGAAGTTATGGGGAAATTTTGTCCAGGAATGAAGACATTACATTAGCTTGTTATAGCAAATCTTCGATCTTTCACCAAAAGTGCTTAGAATAGTGCCGAGGGCTGATATTTTCCATCAGTCCCCAGCGACCAGATCATTTGGGAGTACCTTCCAGTGGAGTGCCTTTGAATGCCTCAGCTCAGTTATCAAGCTTCTTCCAAGTTCATTTTCCTAGAGAGCTCAAACATTTTAGTTTCCCTGTCAATTATTTCAGGCTGTGGCAAATTTGCATGTTGGAGCAGCAAATGTTTGTCTTAATCCTAATAATCCTTCTGGTTGGTTGACAAAACAATTACCAATATGCTGATTGGTGCAAAACCAAATGCTTGTTATCAGAGGTTGGTGCTCATTATCCCTTAATTTCTCATGGCCTATGACATTCTAACTAATCAGCAGCTGCAGCCATGGTGGCTTTGTTTTTTACGTTTGCTTAGAGAAACTGTTATGATCCTAAGTGGTCTGTTCTTCTTCTCAGTAGCCAGTGGAACAAAATTGGTTGAAAATTTTCAGGCGTCATATGATTCATATCTGTATCTTATGGGTCAATTTGATAAACGTATCTTTCGGGATTAGCCGCTCTACAAAAACAGACTGTGGACTAAGATGTTTGCACCAATTGAGGCACTGTGCTTCATTTGAAATTCTTACTACTACTTGCACTTCTGATAACATCATTTTAGTTTGATAGAACACTTCTCTAGATACAACTCAACCTGTTACTGCTGGGAACCAGAAAAAAGGGAGGGCTCACCCTTCCAAGCCCGGGTGAGATAGGCGACAGGTCTTATCTCCCTTAGAATGTTATTGTATTATCTTCATTATAAATTCATGGATCAAAATTCTTAAATTTGAGAGCTTTCATGCATAACATTTAATATTAGCATCCTTTTCCTTCGTTCATGCACTAAGCTGTGTTGTAAGGAAGGTTTCCTCCATCACAAACTTCCATTTCCTTGGTTTCTGTACTGTCTGCCCTCATTCAAAGTGTAACCTGGACTTGAACTTGCATTATGTAATTCTGTGACCTCTCTCACCTGTCTGCTTTTGTCAGAATAAGCCTGAATATCTTACTGGATTTAGGACCTCAATATTCTGGCAGGACTTCCATGGCAAACAAACTCTTATGATGGTAAATTTTCACAAAAGTGTTTTCAATTTTCTTCTTCCTGTCTTTCACGAGTTAGCCTATGGCTATACTCATTCCAAGCTTCATGACCTGATTTATCGCTGGGTAGTTTAGTTTAGATATTTTCAATAAACATGAAGGAGAGCCTTGGCACAACGGTAGAGTTGTTGTCATGTGACATTGAGGTCAAGGGTTCAAAGTGTGAAAACAACCTCTTGCAAAATGTAAGGTAAGGCTGCGTACTATTGACCTTGCATATGCGGGAGCTCTGTGCACCGAAATTCCAAGTTGAAAGAAATGGAGTTCAGATTAGGGCCAGCAATTTTTTGACCCTAATAATAGGAAAACTATGATCAAGAGTTAGTTGGGGTCTGCCAAAAATTTGATGCAACCTAACCCGTTGAATCCCTAATCTTAGACCAAAAACCTGCAACATGGTGTACCCAAGTCTGTGTACTAGCTGAAGAGGTAGGAAATAAAGGAAATGAATGTCACGCCATGTTTGATGAATGTGGGTAATCTCTCTCTCTCTTTCAACATTTCAAGAAATTTCAAGGGCAAGGTTTTCTAGTAGCAAGAGTAGAGATGACTCATGAGCTGATTTCTTTTTTGAGAGAGACTCAATTGAATTCACGAAAGGGAGCCTTGGTGCAAGGTTAGAGCTGTTGTCATGTGACCTTGAGGTCACATGTTCAAGACGTGGATACAGCCTCTTGCAAAATGCAAAGTAAGGCTGCATACTATGTGGTCCACCCCTTCCTCGGGCCTTACATACATGGGAGCTTCCTGCACTAGGGCTGCCCTTTCTTTCTCAATCTAATTCACATACAATTAGTAGAATGGGTAGTATAGTAAAAGGATATTTAATTGGTTGTGTATTCGTTTGATCTCTTCAACTTTAGGTGTCTCATGGAGCATTGATGACATGCAAATTTTCACCCCCAATTCAATTGACTCACTTAGTGCCAATGGCTATGGAGAAAGCAATTCTGTGGCTCGAGAAAACTGCCAATGGTGAAAATCCCTCCAGACTCAAGGAATCGTTTCTCTTTTCTAGAATTTGGTTTTGTTGCGAGAGTGTTTGGTAAACTGATTTTTCTAGTTGCCAACAAAAACAGTGGTTGATAACGTTTATTTAAAACCTAAAGATTCCATCAGAATTGACTCAGGTGGATGTGTCCAAGCAAGCAACAAAAAGAGAACCAAAACAATGTTTAGGCTGGGAAAATGATGTCTAGCTCACATCGTCTACACATGGAAGACTAATATTAAAACCATTGTTTCACTTATCTTCCTGTACATGGGCCATCCCATGAAATTCTCCCTGGAAGCTTGTTGACGAATACATACATACATATATATAAATAAAAGAGCAGCCCGATGCATGAATGTGAAGCCTTGGGCCGATGAGGGTGGGTCAAAAGATGGCTGACAGGTTTCTAGGCTAGGGTAAAAGATAGAGAGTTAGTCCTATATCGCCTAGGGAGAGGAAATTGGGCTGTTTATAAAAGTTCGGGGAACCTTATTGGTCACAACGTGTTTTTCCCAGAAAACAGGACAAGAACAAAGCCGTGAGGGGTATATGGGCACTCCAAAGCAAACAATATTGTGATTATGAAACCCTGGGGTGTTACAAATGGTATCAGAGTCGGTTCTCCTTGTAGTGTGGTGGCTAGCTGCAAGCGGCGCTCAGTAGTTAAGGCCACTCAGGGACGCGTGTTCCCTAAGGGGTCAAGATGTGAAGCCTTAGGCTGATAAGGGTGGGCCAAAAGAAGGCTGTCAGGCTTTTAGACTAAGAGTTTGAGGAACTCTAACAGTCACAACACATTTTTCCTAGAAAATAGAAAAAGAAAAAAGCCGTGAGAGGTGTATGGGCGCCATAAAGCGGACAATATTGTGACTGTGGAATCCCAAGGTGTTACAATGAAGCTCCTACACATGTAGGGTCAGGGGAAGGGGCGGACAACAAGGGTCAATAGTACGCAGCCTTACTTTACATTTTATAAGAGGCTCCTTTCACATCTTGAACCCGTAACTTCAAGTCACACGACAACAACTCTAATATTATTTATTTGTACTTCACTACCTAATCATGTTCTTCTAAAGCCAATTAAAGGGCTACAATTTTTAAATGCAGTTGGTTTTCACATCCATCAACGCACTACCCATCTCATTGCATGTCTTCTTGAGTCAGCAAAGGCAATCTCCTCTATTTCACTGATTGCTAATCCAACTCTTAAAGACCTACATTTTCTAAACATCTGTCCAAGTATGGATTGAAAATTATTAGGACCCAACTAGAGAGTGCTCATAAACATATGCATTCACTAAATGCAAATCTTTTACTTGTCAGACAAACATTTGACAACGTAACAAGACCACTTTATGCGTCCAAGTTTCTCTTTTAGTGACTCGGCCAATCTTGATACTCAACAAAAACGGAATTATGGAGATCCAACCTAACATTCAACCTATCACAGCAAGCCCCCTGCCCGTGGGATGAGGATCTCCCACTCCTAGCGTGTACTAATCCAGGGAATGCCAATTCTAGTTCATTCACCTTCATCAATGGTAGCAAAACTCAAAATGCAGACACAATAATGCCCCCTTATCTAACCTAACAATCAATCAACTCTTCAAAGCAAGCCCCTTTATCCCTGTAGGATAAGGAAACTCATCCAAAAGCCCACCCTCATCCCCCTACCTCTGCACCCACGCAATAGGTTGCGTGTACTAGTCTTATGAATGTTGGGCAGCCCGGTGCACAAAGCTCCTTTACATGCAGAGTCTGAAAAAAGGATAGACCAGAAAGAGTCTATAGTATGCAGCCTTATATTTTGTCAAAGCTATTTTCACACCTTGAACCTGTAATCTCTGAGTCTACGTGGCGAAAACTCTATCATTATTCCAAGGCCCTCTTTTTCAATAATACCAATGCTGATTCATCTCCCGTGAATCTGGGACTGATTCATCTCGTCGGACCCACAATGTATTAGGACATTAGATGAAGGGGGCATCAATTTGAGATCGCTTCTTAGGTTATAACAAATCTAGTCCGTCCACGTGGCAGTGTCGGCATGGGGAAAGAGCAAAGAGCCCACCGTCCTTTCAGGATTTGCCTACTTTTTAGTATACTTTATGACCTCCCGTCAGACTTTGGTTGGTTGATAACTCTTTGGAGCCTTTAAGCAAGAGTTTTAATATAATCAAGTTCACCTACCAAAACCTATAAGTTTGCTCCAGCAGCTAAAAGTATGAGTGGGGCCAGTAATTTGGATAATCCAAACCATTCATCTGAGCATATCTTATATGATCTCACGTTCCAAAATTCTCCCAAACTTATGATTGCTCCATTTACGTTTTTGATCTTTGTGCCATTAATTTTCAGGCATGGCAGAAGTAAACTTGCATATTTTAATCTGACGACCACAATATAAAATCTCTATAGTAAGGGTGTCAATATAAAAAATAGAGGTGTAAATACAGTCAGAAGTATAAGTGGGGCCCAATGTGTCAATGATCAAAACCACTTATCTTCACAGTTCCCTGCGGATCAGAAAGTTGTCACCGTTGGATCATTCTTAAGCCTCTCATTTGTCAACTAACTCGTGGTCAAATAAACAGCCTTGTTACTGTAAGAATGTTTTTCCCCGAAAGTGTAGAAGATTTGCATGTGCCCACCGCCCCGTAATGGTACCGGAAAAGGAAAACTGAAAACAAGTACGAATTCAGATTAATTAACTCCTTAAACTCGACTAATGTTTCCTAATTCACTACTTTCAATCATTTTGTTGATTAATCAAAACAATTCCAGACATTACTTGTTCTTCAATCTAGTCGTATCTATCTGTTCTTATTACTTTTAGTTGGTTGCTAGGCTTGTCAGTTAGCTGCACTAGAAGTTCTCCCTCTTTTTTTTCCAGTCCATTTTTCAAGTAATTTTTGTTTTTCCTTCTATTTTGGGGGAAAGTATTTTCAGGTAATTTGGGTGGTTCTTAGTACAAAATGGTTGCCGTTGGATTTCTATCTCTTTCAGATTTTCAAACGGTTATCTAACCGTCTATAGTCATCCATGTGAAATTTGAAAATAAGAAATTGATACCCACTGATAGAGAGGAGGATTCTGGCTTCAGTCTGAGGTGGGTCTTCTGCAATAAGTCTGCATGTCACTATATTTTCATTTCATGTACAATATGAGACTGATTTGGATTTGGATTTGAAGTTTATTGCATGTGTTTGAAGTGATTGAAGACTTGCGAAGAGAAATGGATCCTGCAAATGGGTTTTGGGCTTCATGTTGGAGCTTTCTGTGTTTCCTGCCTTTCTTTGTTGGGCTGCTTCTTCTGGGTATAATTAAAGGTCAGTTTCTTTTCTTTCTTGCTTACATGTTGGGTGATTTTTGTGTTACTTCTATCGTTTACTGCTGCTCTTTCTTTGTTGTGTTGCCTTCTGTATGGTTTTGCTTTAGTTTGAAAGTTTTAGATAAAATCAGTCATAGTTTGTGTTAGAGATATGGCTTTCTCAGCTTGTTTCCCATGTTCTTATTTTAGCATTTCACGTCGTCTTAATAAGTTTTTCTTTCTTTTTTGTGTTGTTTCTTATGTCTCCATTGTTTTAGGGGGTAGGATTCAGATAAATGGCATTCTGGGATATGGCATTTCCATTTCTTGTTTCCCAATGTCCTTATTTGAGGGATTCCATGTCTTTTTTTATTATGGAATATAAAGATATGGGATCAGCAGAGTGTTCTTTTGAATATTTTTGCTCACATGTTCAAGGATTCCATGTCTTCCTCTTCATGGAAGGTTCTTCCACACCCAAATTGTGGCGGATTTATGAGAGTTTATATTATTCCTTTTGCTTTTGAATTGCTTAATGATATTGTACTGGAAATAGAACATGTTGGGGGGCACTTCTACCAGGCTTTGCATGAGTTCTTTGTGTAAAATGCGCAGTCTTAATTGGGATATAGAAGCACGAAGCAGTTGCAGCATAAATGAGGTTGTTTGGAATTGTGCAATAACTTAATTCCCCTCACAAGTGTATTGTTTGATTTTTTTTCTTTCTTACATGCATAACATTCATTGGGTTGATAATCAAAACATTCATATATGCAGCTTGTTCCATCATATTATCATAGAACCAATGTCTGAGCAGTAAAAATATTCTGTCTGAAATAACAAACTTGGGGATCTATTCATGTTACATATCAGAATTTGTTGAAACATCTTGATTCTGGTGAAGTGTTGATGTCATCATAGGTACTTGTCTCACAATGAGTTTTCACTGTTTTTTTCTTCTCTCCCACAGGCATAATCTTCTTCCCAGTGGTATGTCTTATTGTGATGGTTGGAAATTCTGCAGTCATTTTGGGTCTTTGGCCAGCACATGCTGTATGGACTTTATACTGCATATCAAGGTATTCTAGAATAACTATATGATGTATCTGTTTGCTAGATATCAAAAGCCTTTCTCTATCACCATGTTTCTCATAGTCGTTGATTTCTTTCAAGGCAGAACCAAACTGCTAGGGCCATTTCTGAAGATCGTGCTTTGCTTTGCTATTTCTGTTCTCTTGGTTTTGTGGCCAATAGTGGGAATTTGTGGGAGTTTCCTATTTGGTGCAGGATATGGCCTAATAGCACCATTGGCTGCCACCTTTCATGCTGTTGAAGAAGGGAAGACAAATAAATTCTACCATTGCATTGTGGTATGCAGGAGAATAGTATCCAAGAAGCGTGGCTTTGTTACCTTGTAGTCATTTCCTACTTAGGATATGTCCTTCTACATGCAGGATGGGACTTTGAGCACTGTTGAAGGAAGCTGTACTGCTGTCAGGGACTTTACAGATGTAAACTTCCATTCCTACTTCTCAGTTATGGATGATCTTCGTCTTCAGGAACCCCCAAATGGAAAACCACATGAGATCAGGTTTGCTTGGTTACCTTAGAGAGATCTGTTCACAACATTTGGTCCTTACTAGTTCAACTTGTTTTATAGTTTGTCTATTTTGGCATAAAAGTTTTCTGTGTCATACGATTAACATATTACTGAATCCCATACAATGCTAAAAGAAAGGAAAGGCCATTAATGGTTCAAGAAAAGGTATATGAAAATACCACTGCAGTTCTTCAAATTATTGATACAGTTAAATATTGTACAAGCTTAGATTAGCTCTGAAAAAAATTAAATGAACATAGATGAGACCCATATGTAAAAGGTACCACACGCACTAGTTGCATATCAGTTATGTTCCCCAATATCTCCAATGGGGTGCTCACTGTCCCATCCCCCCTTGACCAAGATCATGCCATTTCATTGTAAGTGTTTTCTTGCAGTACAAAAGTGCATCATGTTGCCTACCAAAGAAAAGTGCATTGTGTGCCACATTTTTGTGATATGATGTTTCCAATGGACTCTGATTGAGAAGCATCCTCTGAAACCTTAGATGATACTGTCCAGGATTTTCATGGACAAGTCAATCAAGCTGCAAGTGTTTATAAAATGAGGAAGAAGACAACCCTGAAATGAAGGCTGAAATAAAATGTTTTGTAACCCAGGAAAAAGCACGTTATTGTTTCTGATAGGATGACTGTTCTGCATGCGTTTCTTCAACCCATGCAAGTAAACAATCTATGGCGTATTTTGGTACTTTTCAGAGCTGGATATTTTTTTATTTCCGAGAATTTTCCTGTTTCATTAGAGTTCTTCTAGGATGTTACTAGCTTCTGCAGTCTTATTAGAAGGCTCTAGTTGCTGTGTGAGTTCTAATCAGAATGAGAACTTCCCTATTTGAGTCTATAAATGTAGATGTAACAGCAAACTATAAGTTCAGTTGATGAATTATAGATTACACATTTTCCCCTCTTCATCTTCTCTGCTTCTAATTCACTGCTTTTTTGAATTTGCTTCATAAGACAATTGGACATACTGGGTTTACATAACTAAACTTCTTCGGTTATATTCTGATGCAGTCACACCTAATATACTCATTTTTCTCCCCACGAATTTTCTGCAGAAGATCTTGGAACAGACCTGTTCTATGGTTCTCTTCTGTTAATAGCACTGCATATCGGTGTTAAATCAGAAACAGCAATGTTCTTGTTTACTATTTTAATTTCTGGCCACCACATTTGCACCAGGCAATGATACAATAGAAGATATGAAGCTTTATCTTTATAGAGTACCATATGCTACTTTGTAACAGATCTCCATGAAACAGGGACTGTGTGCAGAGCTAGAATGATTGGAAGGCTTACCTGCATTCAAAATTAAGTATATAACCATATATTGATGATGAACTGATAAGGAACCTTCACATGTTTATGTAACTGTGCATCGCTTCCCATGGAGCATTAATTTAGTCCATAATGACTTTGATGAGCTTAACTCTTAGCTGGTTTTGAAACTTGATGTTTGAAACTCAAATTACAACTGATCAAGCACAGGCATGTTATCATTCAGTTCTGCTCAATATTGACATTGAAGAAAGGCACCAAGCTACTAGTGGATCATGTTGTATGTTGGATCACCCAATATAACTTTTCCCATAGAATAAGCTTCTTTTCCGATTCAAAACAAGGATTCAGTGTCAGGTTCTTAAGTGCAAGAGGAGCCAAAACAATGTAGGTCAACATCATAAAAGCTTTTCCTGTTCAATGGAAATTTCTTTTGATGCCCCCGAGCTAGAAACCCATCATTTGAAATGTTCAACAGTCGTGTTAGACCAGTTCCTTATGGTCCATACTCATGATTAACAATTAAGGCAGGTAAGAGAATGAGTTGAATAAGTAAGCCAGTTGTGCCCTCACACCATTTGCCACCTCTAATGTCCCAAGTTCCTCATCTTAGACCGAAAACCTCCAACATAGTGCATTTCAATCTGTGTACTAGCTGAAGTGGTAGAAAATAACATAAATGAATGTCACAAGGATACCGGTGAAAATTCTATGGATATCCCTGTTCCCACACTAAGGATATTCCTCATCTTTTTATTCATATCAGCCATACTGTTCATCATGATAAGTGTCAGCTGATATAAGCAGATAAACCATAAGCTGATGAAATGACCATTCATTGTCCATAAGGTGTCATGTTAGGTGAATTCCTCTGATCTCATTTGATACTTCTTCTGTTTCCCCCTTTTCGAAGGGTTTGCTTCGTTCCTGGTTGTTTTAGCTATCAACATGGATCTACTGGATTTGACAAATAAATGCAGAATTCGGGAGTTTGCCAGTTGATGGAAGTCTATAGCTCTTCTCATTAGAAACCGTTTTGAGGAGACATGTGGGACGTGGGATCTTGCTCAACCTTGTGAATCCAGCTTGAGAACCATGTAGGACAGTTTTGGGGGTACACCTTCTGTCTCATACATTATATGTATTATTCTGTTTAGACATGACTTTCCAAATTGATAGTTGTTAGATGCGAGACTCTCCTTAATGCCAACAGTAAATGACATAATCTTGAAAGTATGGAGAATGGGTACAATATCATCATTTAACTCATTGAGATTCAGAGCCTTAATTAGGAGAGGACAACAGTCAGACAAACTTATTCAGATGATTCAGAAGGTTTACAACTGATATTAAAGAGGAATAAACCAACTTCCAGGACAATTACTTCCTGATCAAAACTCTCCACCTTACAGGAAGATATGATTTTCTAACTTCTATAGGGGTCCTGAGGAAGAATTCTTCAATCCTGTGTCCCTTCTCTGGATGTTACAGGAGGATCAGTTCCTAAAGATCAATAGCATTCTGGGGTTCTATAAGTAGTATCGTTAAAATAGTAGTGGAACATGGGATTTTGACACTCAAATGGACTTTTGTATAGAAGGTCAATAGATAAAAGCATGGATACTGTTAGACATGTTCCCTAACCTCTTTATATTCTGCAGAGATACTTCTTCCTCTTCCGAATGTTCTTTGCACAACTGATGGAGGAGAGAGAAGAAATGGAGCTGAGAGAAAACATACAGATAAAAGACAATGAGACAACAGAAATGTTTCAAATCTTAGGTTAGGCTGAAATATTTAGTCTTTTCTTTTGCATCTGAGGTGAGAAGATCCATACTAGAAGGGAAAGAGGAAGGAATCATGAATAAAACATCTATCATGCCTAGCACTCCAGGTAAAAGGAAATGCTCATCAAGCCCACTGTTTCCATTGCCTGTTCTGGCAGCTGTTAGATGCATTGTCAAAGAAATTACCTTTGCTTAGACAAACAACTGGTTATTTCTATATGCTTTTTGAGATGAATTGTTATTCATTTCTTGTTTTTTCCTTTCAAATGGTGTCATGCAATTATTTACAGGCATGGTACTTGGGAACCATTAAGGATGATCAGGATCCCTGATAAAAATCATATCTGCATGTACACAAATAAATGATTGCTTGATCTTGTGTCAGCGAGTCATAATAACTGTTTTACATATATAAAAAAAAAAAAAAAAACATTTTAAGTAGCCTTTGGAATGCCTAATACCCCCGATCTTTTGACCCAGCCACTATGTTTCATAGTTCTCAGGCATCATCTCTACTGCTGTCATACACTCAAATGACTGTCCTGTGGTAGTAACAATCATCATGCCATCTCAAGTGCAGGTATTTTACAATAGATACAAACAGAAAAATTTATAAGACTCATTTTTATGCTTAATAAAAGCTGTCAAGTGTTCCATCAAGTAAACAGGGCAGCCTGGTGCATGAAGCTCCTGCATATGCAGTGTCTGGAGAAGGGGCGGATCATAAAGGGCCTACACTTGGCAGCCTTACCTTGCACTTTGAAAGAGGCGTGGAAACACCAATGACCTCCAAGTCACATGGCGAAAACTCAACTGTTGCGCCAAGTGAACCATCAAGCATAAATTGCTAAATCATCATTAATCTAACCGAGCCCTTGTCATCATCATCATCATCATCAAGACCTTATCTTGATTAGAGGTCGGTCACATGAATCTTGTTCCTCCATTTCCCCATATTAAGTGTCATGGCTTCATTTAGTTTCAAAGTTTTTAAATCTTTTCTCACCACTTCTATCCATTTTCTTTTGGGCCTTCCCCTTACCCTTTTAGAACCTTCAACTTGAATTGTGCCACTCCTTCTAACTGGTGCCATTTTTTTATCTCCGTTGGATATGTCCAAACCATCTAAGTCTAATCTCCCTCATCTTGTTACCTATTGGTGCTACTCTTAATTTTCCTCCAGTGTGTTCATTTCTAATTCTATTCTTTCTTGTCTTGTCATTAATCCATTTCAACATTCACATTTTGGCAACACATCCATTTCAACATCCGCATTTTAGCAACACATCCTATGTACACGTTGTTTTGTAACTGCCAAGCACTCTTATCCATAAAGCGTGGCCGGCCTTACAGTGGTCTTATAGAATTTTTCTTTCAGTTTGAGTGGCACCCTTCGATCACACAAAACTCCAAAGGCACATCTCCATTTGTTCCAACTCGCTTGGGTTCTCTGGGTAACCTCCTCTTAATCTTTCCACTCTCATGAATTATCAATCCCAAGTATTGGAAGTGTTCTTTTAGGACTTCTTGGTTATCAATCTTTGCTGATGCTCCACTCCTGCTTTTCTCCTTGCTAAAATTACATTTCATATACTCTTTCTTAATTAGGCTAATTTTAAATCCTTTAGATTCTAATGCACCTCTCCACAGCTCTAGCTTTGTGTTTACCCCCTCCCTTGTCTTATCAATCAAAACTATATCATTTGACTAAGCCCTTTGTGTCTTGGAAAAGTTGAAATTCTCAGTGTCCTTGTTCTCTGCTTGAACATAGCAAAGATTTTAAAGGATCACTTGGGTTGATGTAAGTATTAGCACAATGTTTTGGCATCAAGTTCTCATTACATACCAAAGAGGACTTTCTAATTTTAGGGTCCCACTAACAAGCTTTTGAAAGGTTATTCCTGCTGGTAACTTTTTACCTAGATGTAAATGAAGTCATGCTAGCTACTCTTACAAGTCTCATTTGAGAAATTATGCTAGTTTTCATCAATTTAAAATATTTTAATAGCTTGGCACATGTCCTCATTATTTGGCCATAATCAGTAACCTATCTAAGTAAAAGTAGTGATTTGTTTAATGTGTATGCTTCTGTATATCTCTCACATTGACAATCTAAATGAAAGCATTTGAATGGGTAAATCTAAAAGAAATACAGAACTGAATGTCTAGCTTGATTTTGTTGCTTCATTAACTCAGTTTGAAGAAAATATCCAAGAAAGTTATTCGTCCCCAATTGTGGATCTTCTGGTGCAGTCACTTGCACATTTCAAGGGATGATTAATGTCACCAATTCCGAAAAGGGTGATCTTCAGAATTTCTTATGGCTGCCTTGATTTTGCAAGGGGAAGATGGGAGTAAGGATTGTGTGTAGGAGACTCAAAGCTTGCAAAAAAGGTGGACCCTCAAGACTGTTGTTGGACATTGAGAAATGCTTCTTCTTTGAATCTTCGCAGTGGGAGATGGGAGAGAGGTCATAGGTAGAAGGAGATCCAAATCATGTATAAGTGTGGGCCTTCAAGAATACTGTTGGTCTACGAGATTGGTAATATCATCAACAAGATCCTATAGGGTTTGCCATAGCTCCACTGCCTGGATTCCTAATATGGTTTATGAAGTGGTTGGAAGCTCTGCTCATATTCCTAAGATGTTTTATATAGTGGGTGGAAAAATTAGCAAGCCAAGAGCAACTTATGCTCACTCTAAAACTTGTAAATTTTACCTTCCTCAATGAGATTTGTTATCCTTCCTAACAAAAAAAAGAAAAGAAAAGAAAATTCATTATCCTTTCCCAAAATAACTCACCATTTTTTAGGAGTCTTTGTATTAATCATGATTAAAGCAAAAAATCTACCCCACGTTCTGGACTTCTTACATTTTCTGGGGGCTAATAACTCATCTTGTCATCTTGAGGTTAGATTTATTCACTAACTTTATACTTCTTTTCATTCTAAAAGGACAATGTTTTTGTTTAGACTTGCTAACTGAAATCTTTCTTACTATATAGTATTCATGTCTAGGACTTGGTAACTAGAAAGGAAGTTGAACAGTAAATAAAGGACAACTGTTCTCCAAGGTAGTCGGATTAAGTTTTCTCCTCCAATATGATCTTGGATGCTACAAACAGTATCTCCAACTCTGCTTATTATGTTTTGATGTTTGATCATGCATCTTGATGGACATCCCGGCATCACTACATGATCTAATTTTTCAACTGTTAATGTTCCCTTCAGAAACTAAAAGGGCAGCCCCCGTGCATGAAGCTCCTGCTTATGCGGGGTCCGGGGAAGGGGTGGACCACAAGGGCCTAAAGTACACATCCTTACCTTGCATTTTGCAAGAGGCTGTTTCCACGCCTGGAACCCATGACCTCAAGGTCACATGACGACAACCTTTACCGTTGCGCCAAGGCTCCCCTTCTCCCTTCAGAAACTGTGTAACCTAATTTCCTGAGCCTTTTAAGTTATAACACCAGTACTTTTGGTCCTGTTAAAAGAAACACAAAACTTATTAAGTAACTAACGGATTCTTTTGAAACTGAATGCAGTTTTTTTAAGCTGGTCGCCATTATGATTACAAAATATCTTGCTGAAGGATGTTCTGATTTAGAAATAATTGTAACTCAAATATTTGTCCCTAGTAATTCTATACAACTCTTCTTTTTAGTTAGTTACATCTGGAAAACAAGTGTAAGCTGATTGGATATAATACATCTTCTTGCAGATTATTAGAGCTGCTTGGTGCTCTTTTAGTGGGACTGCTAGGTATCATAGTTGACATGCCAGTGATCTTGTTGCTCGCACTTTTCAAGTGTCCTTATATGCTTTTCAAGGGATGGAAGCGACTAGTTCATGATCTCATAGGCCGAGAAGGGCCTTTCTTGGAGACTGCATGTGTCCCACTTGCAGGTCTAGCTATTCTTCTCTGGCCAGTAGCAGTCGCTGGAGCAGTCTTAGCTTCAGCATTATCAAGCCTCTTTTTAGGTGCATATGCAGCTGTTGTTGCTTACCAGGTATTATTCATTTTCCTGGTCACATTTTCTGTGTATGTTTGATAGTTTCTAAGGTTGATCATCT
Source organism: Warburgia ugandensis (assembly GCA_035236585.1). Lineage (NCBI taxonomy): Eukaryota > Viridiplantae > Streptophyta > Magnoliopsida > Canellales > Canellaceae > Warburgia > Warburgia ugandensis. The sequence goes on from CP141130.1 coordinate 80,463,171, forward strand.
TGCAACTTTGGAAACTCACGTTCCTCAACCTATACAATTTGACCTAAATTGCAATGCTTAATATTTGATGAGTGTGCTTTCTATCAGACCATCCTTGATTAGAAAAGTATACACTGACTGAATTTTATGTTGAGGCTTATTTTTCACCATAAATGTCCCAGATGCAATCCTTTTGGTGCTTCTGAGAGGATATGGTTTTCCAGTTTAGGGATAATATTGCAAAGGAACTCGTCCTACCTACAGTGTCTGACTTCAATCACTAAAGCTGCTGTTCTTTGGTTTTGATGTCACAGGAGTCCTCAATTCACTTGGGCTTGAACTATATTGTTGCTTCCTTATCCATATTTGATGAATACAGCAATGATGTCCTCGACATGCCAGAAGGATCCTGCCTTCCTAGGTGCTTGTATATCTTTAATCATTTTTGGCATTTGCAGTTTAAGGATAATATTGGTAAAATTAGTCAAGCTATTCTGGGATGGGCAGGCCTAAGTACTGGAAGAAGAAACCACCTTCACGAGCCAGCTCTTTCTCTAGGCCGCCTTCTTTCAAAAAGCAAGAGGGGAAGAATCCTCCAGCACGCTCAGCATCATTTGCAAAGTCTATCGTTGAATTTAAACTGCTTGAGGTACAAATTTTTTATGCAAAATCGTATCTACATGGGAATCTGTGATCCTTACATATAACACTGAAGCATCTCAATACGGCCACCACCACTGTAATATATAACTCTAAGTATGTATGCAGTTACTTGAAAGACTACTTAGGGAGTGTAAACTACTGGGTGAGGATCTGATTCTTGAAGGGCTAATAACACTTAATGACATAGAAAAGCACAAGTTTGGAGGTGGCAGCAGAATCATCAGTATAGGTTTACCTGCATACTGCATCTTACAGGCACTTATTCGCTCGGCCAATGCAAACTCTGCTGGGATATTGTTAAGTAAGTGATCAAAGTGTACAGCTTTCTCCTCGTGTACTATAAATACTTCATTTTGCATCTGTTCTTCAATATGCAGTTCTAAAGAGCTGGTTGTCTACCATTTCAGGTGATAATATGACTGAGATAACTACTGATAACAGACCAAAAGATGCCATCTTTGATTGGTTCTTTAACCCGCTAATGATCATCAAGGAGCAGATAAAAGCAGAGTCTCTTTCAGAGGGTGAAGAGAATTATCTACGCAAACTGGTTTTGTTGAATGGTGATCCTGAGCGTTTGAAGAAATGGAACTTCGGATCTCCTCCAGAAACTGAGCAAAAACGAGCAGAGCTTGACGCTTTAGCACGAAGGTACAAAATACAGAACTGTTCATTATTCATCAGCCTTTTCCTTATGTGGTTTTGACTCGTGATTTTCCATAAGGTTGCAAGGGATAACCAAGTCTATCTCAAGGTATCCAACTTTCAGGCGTCAGATTGGTCATCTTGTCAGTCATTTGTCTGAAGAACTTGCGAAGAAGAATGGGACTCGATCAACTGCGAGGTCAAGAAGTGGTTTGGGTCAAATATTTAGTCAAAAGTCTTTTGGAAACAAAACAAATAACCAGGATCCTGATCAAGCGACTGACCCAGTTCTCGAAGATGGTTCAGGAGTCGTGTAATCAAGTAGTATAAGCTGATGAAGGAATACATGTGCATGTAAGAATGAACAAGAGCGTTTTAAACAACAGAAAGAAAAAGAAAAAGAAAAAGAAAAAAGCAAGCACAGCTACTTGAATGGAAAAAGAGGTTTATTAAGAGTAAAGGGCAGCCTCCGTGCACGACCCTCCTGCCTATGTGGGGTCCGGGGAAGGGGCGGGCCACAATGGCCTAAAGTAGGCAGCCTTACCTTGCATTTTTGTAAGAGGCTGATTCCACGCCTTGAACCATGACCTCAAGGTCAACAACTTTTAACAGTGCTTCCTTTTATTGTGTCTAGATTCCCATGAAAGTCTTCCTAGTAGTTTCCTTCTGCCCTTTATTTTTGTTCTTCTTGGTTAAAACAACATTTTAAAACGATCAAGTGCCCATCTTGTTTTTGTTGGGATCTCTCAAAAGGCTCGAGTTTGGATTTACACGCATTATCACATTTCAGATGTAACTTTCGGCACCTGAGATCCCGCTATAGCGTCTAGCACGATATCAGGCACCTTGACTTAATCTTCTGACGCTGTTCTCAGGTGGATGCACTTGCAAGAACAACGTGCATGCATGTTTGGTAACCATTTCAGGAACAAATAATTATCCCATTTTCTTTTTATTTGCTGGACCGATGTTTCCTTGGAAAACTAGCCTCCGTAAGGAAAAACCCGAAAGACCACCCCCACACTTTCCTTTTGCTAAGCAATGTTCTTGCTTGATTTGGGTTTCTTGCTTTTTTTTCCAGAAACAAATGATTGGGCAGGTTATGCTATCATTAAATTACTTAAATGAAAAAGAAGTGGAGCATTAACATAAAAGGGAATTATCAATCATCCGACATGGCAATGCCAATCTCATGCAATTACTATTCATTAGAGAATGAGGCAAAGAATTACAAGGTGTAGTAGCATATCAGTTAATTTCATTGCACCCAGCTGAACTTATGTGGAAAAAAGCTTCCGTAAATGTGCGCTGCAAAGAGTGCCATCCGAGACTGGTAAGCACCCAGTGCCAAACATGGACACGAAATGCAATTGCTTCTTGAGAGATGCCTATGCGTCTGCCAGACTGTCTGGGACCATGTCAATAGATTGGCTCTCACTGTCATTAAATCTGGGCAGAGAAGCTGATTACTTGGGCTTTTTGTAGGTGGTCGAACTTCTAAAGATCGACTCCAGGGACCTTTTAGTTCTGCCAGAGTCAAGAAATCAACAACATAAGCAGTTACACTGCACAGCACCTTGGCTAAAGTAGATTATCTGCTCATGCAATAGAAGCCATCTTACTTACGCCAGAGGTAACATAAGCGAGAAGGTTTTTTCTCTCTTGTGCAGATAACAATCTTCATTTAACACAGTAACAATCCTGATTAATATTACAACAGAATATACAATATAATAAAATTGGTAAATGCAAATACTGAAAACCATTCTTGGAAATACAAAATGAAGGTTAATAAAATGGTAGTCATGATTAGTTTAACTGAACAAAATGCTGCTGGCTTTGTGGTTCTTCAGCACATATTTCCATGCAAAACAAAGGATGCTTACTTTTGCAGCAACTCTAATCTAGGAAGATAAAATGTGGTACCCAAGCTGCTGAGTAGCATACATGTACCTGTGCACTGCAAGCAAAGCGAAAAAGTAGCTCCAGTAAGGTTGATCCTGAAAGATTTCATGCCCATTAAAATTTTACGAGAACAAAAAATTTCAGCATGGCTAGCAGAAGACAAGGTAACCAAATCCCTAGCTTGATGCTATCTAGGTATACTAGTCCGGACATGTTATCTGCTATCTTCTGTACGATATTTCTGGTCTTTAAATTTTTGTTTCCTTTCCCAGCCTATTCTGAAAAAAGATCCAAGAGATGCATGACATTTGATTTTCAGGGTCGTGCGCTTGGAATTTCCTAAGAATTAAATCTATCAGGTTGATTTGATTACATAGCCTTCATCCATCAGGTAATGAACTCAAAGTAAACCTCCCACCACCACTACACACACACACACACACACACACACACACACACAATCACAACCCAAAGCCAAACCCAGAAGGAAATCGTTTGTCTCCACCCAAAAGTGTTTCCCACCATGAGAAACTACCCAACTCAACAAAAGATCCAAAATTGGTGATAGGAATACCCAATTTGTACAAATGCAAGATATTACCAAGCCCCATCAAACACGATGATGATTTGGATTAATTTGTATGCGTGGTGATCAGAATATATTTTTCTTTAATATTTTGTGTTTGGCTTCCAGAAAAACTGTCCAACAAAAGAGTTCCATTTCTGAAGGTACTAAATCCCTCCATATCATGCAAAATGGAAATCAGCCCCTCCAAAGAGAACCGAAAGAGAATAAGCTACAAATTTTACTACCAGGTCCAGTTTCCAGATGTTCTCGTCAGACTCAAAAAGGACAATATTTAAATGCCTTGAGATCCAAGAAGAGAAACTAGGGGAAAAAATATGGATACCAACCATCTCCAAAAATTCCAGTCCCCATGCCCTCTCCTCATAGCAGTCCGTGATATTCAACCTCTTAAAGGTCAACTATGCAATCTAAACTAGGAATGAATAGCACAAAGGAGAATCATAAATATATAGCTTCCCCAAATCTTATAACCTTGCCCGCCCCACCAAAACTGTACCTACAGTTAAGCTTACCCCTGACGAAGAAATGGGCAGCTATGTGACCAAGAGCCTAACTGTCAGTGATCCTACACTCCCATCTACCACAACCTATCCCATATATGTTCCCACTAATTTTTAGCAGTTCTAATGATGCTAAATCAACTTGATATTGTTTAGATATATTCATATCAAGACAATATTGAGCCTATAACAAGTTTCTGAGCAATGAACTAAATGAACAAGCAACCAACAGGAATTCACAATATGGAAACAACTAAAATTGTCTGCAGAACAGGAATCAAAGAAAAACAGAAGAAGAGAATGCACATAAATGTAATTCATGTAGCAAACAAAGGGGAGTGTGAATATTTGAACATCACACAAACAAAGAAGAATCCTGAAAAGAATTTATTTACTGAGAGAGACTGACGTTGTCATCAGGATGTCTTGTCCTCCTTCCAACATAAGCAGCTGATGGGAATCCTGAAACAAAAACAAATAATAAACTAAACTCCAAAGAGACAATATCCGCCAAAATTACAAATGAAACAAGAACTCAATAGAACATAGAACATAATTACAAAATTGATAGCGTCTGAAGAGAATCTCAAGGTGGATGTTGCATTTCTTTTACATCCTTGAATCTGGTATAAAATGTAATTTGTTAGGTACCATAAATGAGACCGCATGCAACTTATGTGACTCTAATACAGGACAACGTCATGTTCTTAGTCGCTAAGTTCAACTTAACATATGTTCCAACATCAAGACTGGCAGCCCTTTTAGACAATATTCAGTCATGCATTCTTATGACTATATAGCAACACATTGGGTAATTAAGAAGTAAAATTCTAATTACTGAACCGCTTCATGCAAGACATACCGAAATGATAAGAAAATTGGATTAAATTATCTGATATTTGATATAGTCAGTCTTGCCCATATGTCTGAGTTACTATATGACCATTGCCTGCCCACAAGAATGGTCCTCAGATTATTGAAGGAATCTTACTGAGAAATGATAAGGTGCAAATATGTTAAGTGAATGCCTGATGGCTACACACAGAAAAAAAGGAGAAAAATCAATAATAACATACTGTTTTACAAGTTCAAGATAAGCACTCTTTGCAGAAAATTAGTCCAAGGTCATGAGAGACCCTTGCTTGCATGACACTCAGTTCCAGTCCTAAGTAACAAAAAGATCAACTTTGTTACTATTGGAACAATCAGTTTTTCACCATAGATACTGAATTTACCAACAAGTATTCTCCATATGCAATAATGGTTAAGATAATAGTCACACTCTAGTCAGTCTAAAATCTAAATAGGAACTAAGCAGCAGAAAATATGAAGTGAAATGAAGATGTACAGGGATAGAATACCAGTTCCAGGCGGCTCTACATTTTCCTCATTTTTTTTTGTGATGAAGACTGTGAATCTGCTCCTTCCTCTTCTTGATCAAAGTGAGAAGATGTAGATGAACTACCCAGACTTCTTGTGGATGCTTGTGAAAAGTTCAGTTCACTTTCATCTTGAGAACTCTCACTACTACTGTACTGAAAAATTGACACCAAATCATCTAATAAGCTGTTCTCGTGCTTGGAATTTTTTATAGTTTCTCCCAAATTCCTATTGGGTGCTTTTCTGTAATATTCACTAATTTTGAATTCTCGAATAATTAATTTTGTAAAATTATAGAAATTTGAGAATTTGAGAAATTTAGAAATAGAATCTCTGGTTAAAACCTCAATAATTGAGATGTGCTAGGAAAATGGAATCCAACACCACTAAAAATGCTAAAATCAGATATCGGAGTAAAAATAGCTAATTATTTTAATTTCTGTATTTAATAAAAATTATCTAGAGGGGCTGAACAGTTATTTCACAAGTGGGGTCCATGAAATCAGCACAGACATTCATGATGGACAGGCATTTAAGAGGCAGGGTGCTAATAATCATATCACCATAAATGTAAAACAGATTTAAAAATAAAATAAAAATGATAGTAATGATGGGGTGGGCTTAAATGTGCCTCCCCCCCCCCCCACCATAATTGCAACTTGGTTTTCAAATTGGCATTCCCAGCAATGAACAAAATTTCACCGCGAAGATGATGTTGATTGTTTTCTCTTGCGCTTGCACTGGTAACGGAAAGCAACTAGGAGTGGCCGACTTGACTGAGGTAGGCCATCCTCTATTCTATTCCCAGTCTTTGCCGCCTTCCTTTCATTGTTTTAACGTTGGAAAATGGCGTGGATTGCCGTTTTCCAGTGAAGGGTTACATGTTACCATTGTTTTAAAATAAATAGATGAAACAGTGTTAGATGATGATCTAAACCGTTGATCTTGTGCACGATAACACAAAGAACAAGCCTATAAATTTTCATAGTGATCGGACGCTAAGGACGGAGAGAAACTCAGAAAATAGTAATATGGAGATTTTTAAAAACGGGGTAAAAAGCATGTAAAAACATGATAAAATGATAAAATCCTTGATAAGAAGCTTAAAAATAGAAGGTACGTAAAAAATTGAGCAAAATGATGAAAAATCAAAAGATTTGGGCACTTGGGGGTTGTCGACATTGATCGGAGTCCGGCCGTTGTCTTTGGCGACGGCGGACTAGTCCTATTGTTGTCTCTGGCAATGGCCAGTAGCAGCAGCTCGTGCAGCAGCCATCATGCACAACACGCAGCACTACCAGTGAGTGACGCGTGCATGTGGGCTGCACGCACGCACACATGCGCGGCACATGAGCGAGTGGCACGTGCGACGCTACTTTCTCTTTATTTTTTTTAGGTTTTTTGAGCCGTCCATTTATGAAAAATGAGATTTTAGGAGCTATAGAGGCTAAATCATAATCCGAAAGATGCGTTGCTATCGTCTTGATGACGTGGACTTAGAATCAAGATAAAAATCTAGACTTGAATACCTTTTAAATGGTTAAACCACTAAAAACCATTAGATGACCTAGATTAGGCCGATCAATGGACGATCAGGCCTTAGACCTTGATTAGATACATCAAATATGAGATGATCTAGGGGATTAGAAGAATAGATCTCATTGAAATTTTCAAGAAAATTGATCCTGACCATCAATCTGATTAGGTGCCTTACAATGGGCTAGTCAGAGAGCGATCTGATTGTCAGATAGACACGTATCATAGAGATACATATGAATCACTAAGTGAACATAGAAATTAAATGGATCGTGATGAAAGTGAGTGAAATCAGAGATGATATATGACGGTCTAGATGTTAGAAAGACAAACATCTAGCTCAGGACTATCTTAATTGAAGGTTAATCAAACAATATGGGCTGTGGATATGAGATTAACGGCTAGATCAATAAAGTTATCACTTGGATTTGTTTACTTTTGGATGTGAGGATGCCAAGTGATGGATGACTTATGATGTAACATGTATGTTAGAGCGCGTGATGTAACATTGCCCACGTGCTTGATTAGAGCACCCATTTATCGAGGTAGGTAATTTCATTCAAATTTTTCAGTGATTTCAGTGACCATGACCTGTTCTCTAAATTTTTGAAGCATGCGTTTTTGTATCTTCTCATGTTCACATAAATATGTTTCTACTTCTTGTTGGTAGCATGATATTCCATTTTTGCAAATAATCATGTTTTACAAGTAATGTACTATATTTATCATGGGCTTTGATTGTACTTATTGAGATTATTTTATGGAGTCTTTCCATGATTTATGACAGGTGCTTCTACTCGGAGGGTACTATACTAGGAGGGTTGTAGGGTTGGCTACTCGCCCTCTGACTTTGTGATGATGATAATTAGACACCGCCCTTGAGTAGTACATGGTTAGGTACGTAGGTGGTGGTATCATCGGTAGTCCCCCCTATGGGTTCGTTCCTCCCCATAGGGACGGAGAAAGTCTCCCATTTAGGTGTTGAGGAGAGCGACAGTGGTTTAGATCCTTCGGGGTTGCCACTACAGCATAGTAGCCCATATTGTTATTCTATATGCTAATGTAGATTTATATGTGGGGTGAACTAGGGTAAGCTGGGCCTAGGCCGTGAGTGACTTAGGGGGCTAATGCGGGCTGCACAGGAGGGACCCAAGGTTGGTATGAGTACTCATCACCAGTGTTTGAGCATCGTGGGACACTCGTGGAGTTGTTTTTGATATAGTGTCCTATTTATCATGACTTGTATGTATATTATTCTGTAGACATGGACTCATATTGTTTTGATGGATGCACATATGTATTTTGATCATGCTTTGCATGCCATCATAATTTGACTTGATATCCATTTGTAAAGATTTATAATTTTCATATGTTACTCAATTATGAGCGTCCGATTATTTGACATGCCTTATATATTTTTATTTCCTGAGATTCATAATGTGATTTTATTAAGCTTTAATTGAATGTGATCACTGTGATATTATTAAGCTTTAATTGAGTGTGATCACCTACACAAGCATAGGTTGTTAAGGCATTGCTTTGTTAGCATAGCTTGCTGAGATATTACTTTGTTTTATAATGCCTCGTATTTATAGCGTGATAGCTGAAAAGGAAAGCGGGTAGAGTAGCATCAATTTGGGCTAGGACCTAAGGATCATCTATTTTTGTATTCGCAAATAGATTAGTGTACATCTCTTAGACTTGTATTAGACTCTCGTGACTCTACTTAAATGATTGTATATTTGTATATATTAGACTCATACCATTGTATAGTATGCATATACTCACGCAGATGATGTGATGATCATGGATGAGACCTGGGTCTTTTGGACTTGTATCATCATTGTTAAATTTGAGCATGCTCAGAATATCCGAATTTGATTTTGTTCATTGTCACTCTTTTTGGGGGATGTGGATGACCCTCAGAATTTTCTTTTTGGGTATTTCTCCTTGATGTTGAGTAAGATTTATAAATTTCTAGCTTTTATTTTTAGGAATCCCACCTATTTTATAAAACAAATTATTTCTTTTATTTTATGCATTAGAAAAAGATTTAGAAAACCGGTTGTCACATTTTCTAACTGCCACACGGTAAAAGTTTAGTTTTGATGACCTTGCATGTTTTGTGCTAGCATCAAATGATACCCCTGAAGCAAGGGCACTAAATCTAGAGGGATCTTTGACTACTGCTGCGGGTAAAGAATGACCGGCCTGAAAGCTTCGCCTATGTTAACTGTCGCATCTTCTTTTTTGGAAGAATCCTCAAAATTATCACAATTGTGATGAGATGGAGAATCTAGGCTATCTCTAAATATTTTTACACTTCACATATTAGCACTATGTGAATTAGTGTGCCTATCCTTTGGTACAGTCGAAGTTCAATTTTAAGTCCATTTTTATGTCTGTCACTATCACTTGAACTGATGGAGCTCTCTGGACCAGGAATGGTATCTTGAGGATTCACAGTAACTTTTTTCATGCGATGATTGTTCTTTTTTCTTTTTCTTTTTTTCCATTACAAGGATTTCTCATTTGAATCCTTTTAGTGGCATTCTCTTCTATAGGATTCAAATTCATGTTTTTTCATGTGATGGTTGCTTCTTCTTTTTTTCTTTTTCTTTTTTTTCATCACGAGGATTTCTTATTTGAATCCTTTTGGTGGCATTCTCTTCTATAGGATCCACAAATTCATGCTGGCCTGTCCTCCGCAAAAATTAATCTCTGAAGTTCGCCGCATCACTTTCACTAGGATTTCGAGTAGATTTATTATCTTCATCCAAAGAACAATTTGCAACATTATTACCATCTCCATAATTAACTTTAGGAGGCATCATCGGACCTGCACCAACACCGTACTCCCAGATGAAGTGTTCTGTGCAGAGCGCTCTCTTCTGATAGCAGTACCATTTTCTCCTTCCAACAAGGAACTGATATTTGATTCTTCAACTTCATTTTTTTTTTTGCCCTCATTTTCTTTGGCTTTCTAGCTAACTAGCATTCACTATATCAAAAGCCAGAGAGGTCTTCGTGGACTTCCATTTTTCTTTCCTGTCTGTAGCAGCATCAATCTCTCTGATTTGGATTGCGGAAGTAACTTCAGGTAATTGATCACACTGTCACTCGCCTTATTTAACCCCTGTTGAGAGTGCAAAACCTTACCATCTAAGTGCGGCCCCTTTCATGTTTCTGTTTTCTCAGTCTGGAACAAGACATGTTCATCAGCATCATGAATACTTTTAAGAACTTCATCAAGGTTAAAAGCAAGATCACCAGATCAAACACCATGCTTTCCTCAAGTAGTTCATCAGAACTCTTTGCAGGGGAAGAATGGTTCTTCTTGGAATTCTTTCTTTGTTTCTCATCTCTCACATCTCCAGTAGCTTCAGTTATCGTGCTCAAGGGCAGAAAACTGGCCTCATTTTCTCTCATCTTGTTTGCTTCATTGTCGATACACAGCAATTGATCATTAGTCTTGATGGTTCCACTTCTTCATTCTGGAACAAGACACTACCCATTTCCTTGATCTTATCAACTGCACCACTCTCTTTATGAGCTTCATCCCTCCCAACAACGGGTTCAGTAGAACCATTCACATGCTTTTTCATTAATAACTAGTTTTCACTCTCTTCCTCGAAGTTTGAGGCTTCTTGTGTTTCTTCTTTCCTTTCTCATCTCTAACACCTTTCACTTAATCCAGTTCTGGCATATGTAACTAACTACAGCAGATTGGCCTCATCTTCACAAAACTTATCTGCCTCTTTGTCAAGATGCAAAAATTCATCTGTCAAGCCTTTTGCTCTCTCTGATTGTTCTGTCCTTTCTGTGTGGAACAATACATTATGCATTTCCTTCATTTCATTCTCTCGATGATTACTTTTAAGAGGTTCATCATTCTCACAACTTGTAAGGACAAACTTCAAAGGGATGACATCACTAGCATCATCAACAATCGTAATGCACATTCTGTCCTGATAGCAGTTTCTTCTTTTCCTTCCATCATCGACCCTGATAATTGATTCTTCATTTGTTTGCCCTCATTTTCTTTGGTTTTCTAGACATGGGATTCTCCACTTTCTTATTTTCACAAGTCTGATGGCTATCAAGATTTTGGTTACCAACTAAGGCTTTCTGTTCAAATCTAGAAGGTGAAAGAACAACAGAGCCATCACCATTCTTTCCCACTTCTAACTCACCAGCATTTGTTGCATCAGAAGCCAGAGAGGTTTTCTTGGACTTCTGTCTTTCTTTCCTGTCTCCAGCAGCAGTCATCTCTTTAGATTTGGATTCTGGCAGTGACTTTAGGTAATTGGCCGCATTGTCACCCACCTTATTCGTTTCCTGTTCAGGGTGCAAAACCTGATCATCTAAGTTCATCTTTTTCTGGTTTTTCAGCCTGGAAAAAGACATTTTCATCAGTGTCATGAGTAATTTTAGGAACATCATTGTTAAAAACAAGACCAACAGATTGGACACCATGGTTCACCTTTAGTATTTCATTGAAATTCTTTGCGGCAGAAGAATGGTTATTTTTGGACTTCTTTCTTCGTTTCTCATATCTAACAACTGCAGTAGCTTCACTTCTAGTGTTCAATGGTAACTGCAGAAAATCAGCCTTATTTTCTATTATCTTGTTTTGTTCCTTGTCAAGGGACAACAATTGATCATTGGCAGTTAATGCTTCTACCTTTCCATTCCGGAACATGAAACCATCCATTTCCTTTACTTCCTTAGAAACTCTATGCTTAAGAACTTCATCAGTACCAGTGCAGGATCCAATAGAGCCAGCAGCATGTTTTTTCATTAATAACTCATTTTGATTCTCCATGATAGAAACTCGAGTCTTCTTGTGTTTTGTCTTTTCTTTTTTATCTCTAACACCTGCAATTACTTCAGTTTTGTCATTTGGCACTAACTTCAGTGAATTTACCTCATCTTCAGAAGATTTAACTGCTGCTTTGTCAAGATGCAAGAATTCATCATTCAAATGTTTTGTTCCTTCTGATGCTCGTGTCATTTCTGTATGTAGCAATACATCATCTACTTCCTTAATGTCATTCTGATGATCTTTATCTTTAAGAGGTTCATCGTTCCCACACCCTTGAGGGACAGACTTCAAGGGAGTGACATAACCAGCATCATCAACAGGCTCTCCACCTATGCGCAAAGCTTGGCCCTCAGCACTGGAGCTAGTTTTCTTTGACCTCTTCCTCTTCCCATCTCTAAAACTTCTGGCTTCTGCAACTGCAGAGCTCTCTGGCAATTTTGAAGGGTCAGTCCCATCTTCATTGTTCAATTTAGCTACCTCCAAGGCCAATGACTTGCAATTAGGAATATCCAAAGATATTATCTTGGTTCCTTCAGTCTGTAACAAGGCATCATCATGTTTGTCAGTTTCATTAGTTTGACAATCAACAACATTGTCATCACCAGATGCACTAGTATCACATCTCACGGGCGTGTTGTCTGCAATGTCATGTTTTTCAACCAAAGATGGGTTGAGATTTTTGCTATTAAGCAGGAGATGATTTCTTCCATTTGCTTTCCTAACACCACCCTCCACATCTCTCTCTGAAACTTGGTTTCTCATCAAGCACGTAGAAGCAGAATCAGCATCCATTTGAAGGAACCGATTTCTTTTAATTCCCCGAAAAGCAGTTTTGACAAGCATTGAATCAGGCAGGCGATAAAACAATGAGTTGCGCCTTACCTGTTCAAATCAGCATTTCCTCATGTCAAAGAACAATTATCAACAGGCCAAATATTTGATAATATCATGCGTCATAACTATTGGAGACTAAAGATAGCAAACATAATGAGATGCACAAACGTGCAGAAACATTGGCAAATAAAGCTAAAAAGTTCCAAAATTGTTCCAAGCAACAATTCTGCAATTCCCTGAGCCATAAACAAGAGACAATGGTTGTAGGACTACCTTCAATGATTGAACTCTGATTTCCCCAACCGGAAAGCAACGAGGGTGTTCAGCCTCTATTTTCCCTGAAAAACAAAACATCCAAAAGATCCTAAGAATTGCAGAAATAGAATGAAAGCAATATAAATAACAACAAACAAACTATCATTTCACTAATAAAGAGAAATTCAAACAACCACGACTGAGTTAAGCACTAAACCAAGCAGAAAAAACAGACATACTGCAAACGGATCAAGGTCAGTGAAACAGAAGAGACTGGAATGAAGACCAGTCAAATGTAGCATTAAGTTTGGAAAACAGAACTTAAGGACAGCATCTAATGGTTTAAACAACCTCAAGACATCACCTAATTACTTACCATTTTTCCAGTGACATAATAACTGAAGCACTTCTCTTCTAAACCTAGAAACTCTTCAAGAATGAGAAACAGCATCTGCTGCACAGCAGCCCATATGATCCTTTTTCTTTTGAAAGGTGAACATATTAGATAGAAACAGTCCATATGATTCTGGATATTTATTTTTTATTCATAAGGCCTTCTGAAACATGCCACAAGAATCAAATAAAAATAGTAACATTTAATTATTGTCTTCTTTACATACCTGAGTTTGATGCTATTCAAATAAGATTACCATTTTTCTGCTTTTTTAGGTCATCTAGCTTTCATCCATAAACTACTGTTGTGAACTCCAAAATCTACAAAAGGAATAAAAGAATGAACAAATAAGTTGAAAGCTGAAATCATAAAAAGGGAGAATGGGAAATCTTCAAAGGAAGTAGTAGATTCATGTTGGAAACATGAACCAAAAGCCATAACAGCATCCAATGTCGGGTGCATATTGCCCGAGCCAGAAGTAGAGAGCAGATAACCAACTTCTACTGTTGAGCTGAGATAAATAGGTTCTGGTGTGGAAAATAAAAATCAGGTAGACGGCACTGTTGGAAACATTGCATGAGCTTTGTTCAATGAATAACAACACAAAAGCATGAATGAGAGATGAGAACCCACTCTCTTAGCTAAGTGTGAACATGACCAAAAGCATGATTGTTGCTTTGAGACAACCATTAGCCTATCTTTTAGGGGAATGTTGATGATGCATTTATGTAGTAAGCATATGCACGGCTTTGTTCTTCCCCCTAAGGGGAAAACGTGTTGTAACTGTTAGAGACACCCGAATTCTTATTAATGGCCAAGTTTCCTCTTCCCCGGGCAATGTGGGACTAAACTTTCAGTTCCTCACCTTGCTTAGAAGCCTCCCAGCTCTTTTTGGTCCGCCCTCATCAGCTAAGGCTTCACAACCTATCCCCCTTTAAGGACACGCGTCCCCGCGTGTCTTATCACACACGAGTGCTTGCATGCGGCTTAGCCACCACATCACGAGGGGAACTGGCTCTGATACCACTGTAATGACCCCCGTCTACCCACAGTAACAATATTGTCCGCTTTGGGGAGTGGGGCCCATATCACCCAGCCCCGCACGGCTTTGTTCTTCCCCCTAAGGGGAAAACACATTGTAATTGTTAGAGACACCCGAATTCTTATTAATGGCCAAGTTTCCTCTTCCCCGGGCAATGTGGGACTAAACTTTTAGTTCCTCACCTTGCCTAGAAGCCTGCCAGCTCTTTTTGGCCCGCCCTCATCGGCTAAAGCTTCACAGATAACATTGCTTCTTTGGGAACCTTGATTCTTACAAAAGATTCAGATCCATTTGGTGCTCTAATTCATTTTGAACTGACTACCTAATACATCAGAAATTAATGGAATTGGAGTCAGTGATCTTTGATGTTACCAGTGGTATTAATTGTAACATAACCACAATCTAAATTTCATTTCATATTCTCTATACATCAAATTGAAAATTTTACTCATCTCTGAAACATAATTAACCATGTCGCATTACTTGGTGTCAGCTTACCTAACATTTATGATGTTTCTACTTTCTCTTAGTTTCAGTAACGTCTTGTTCATTTTTATTTCCAGGGGAGTTCTCACCAAGATGCCTTAGCTAATTATGTTTCTTTATTACATAATAAACTAATTACACCATTCACTTTAGAATTGATAACCGAGATTACATGACACCAGCAAAATGTCAATGTAGCTCATATAAACTGCCTTCCAATGTCAGATGGTTTTGCACCCAATCAATTTGATGGTTTCTTGCTTATTATGATGATTGCTATTGAATTTCGTGGAAGTTGTCTAATCATCCAAGTGAGAAGAACCACTCAACCCAGTGTAGGTTTGCAATTCATAAACAACCTCTCACAATTCTGCCACCCTCTCGTTAGAAAAATAATCAATTCCAGAATATAAACCATCTCCTTCTGGTCTGTACATTTCTTATTAAAAATTTCGATCAAATTACATCAACTGGGCCAAGAATAAGATAACCCGTTCTCATTTCATCATTTCGAAGCCATAAACGAAGTTCAGCAAAGAAAAAAAAAACCCCCAAAATATCAAACAAAATCCAAAATGAAGCATCAATCAAGAAATGATTGTTACAACAAAAAGGGTACAATCAGACCTTGCCAAACAAGATAACAAACAAAACCCACATCATAAAACTGCCCAAAAAGGAGATTAAACAAAGAGAAGGGGTCATTCTAGCTTACTCTTAAGGTCGCCCACTGTGTCTACCTCTTCGACCATCATTAAGAGATGGGTGTCCAGATTGCTGTCTATGAAGACCGTGTAAGGTGGCGATGGGGAAGGAGATGAAGAAGAACTCCCTCTCCCCATTGTTGGAGAAGGAAATTCTGGAAAACGAGGAGAACCAGATAGAAAGATCGAAACCAGGCCATGGGATGCGAAAAGACGTGTTTGCGCGGCAATTGAAGGTTTCCCGGCTGCTTTGTTGAAGACGAAGGAGGCGGTGCTCTGCGGGGCTTTTATATGCACTAAAATTCGCGCGGCTGTACTTGGAGTTTCTGTGGTGCGCCGACTAAGGCCGTTCAGATTGATCCAAGGGCCTACTTTTGTGGGGATCAGCACCGTTTATCTGTTGGCCTTAAAGATCCATATATTGTAGCTCATACAATAACGGTGATTTCCATCTCAAGCACCATTAACTAGGAGACAAGGAGATATCACCAAATATTAAACCAGCTCAAGCACGAATAACAATCTAAAGGTGATATGGCCTTATCTCAAGTCAGCTCACTCCTTCTCAAGCACCACTAACACCCCACTTGAATAAGTATTAGGAGTGCTTCAGATAGAGTGAGTTCACTTGAGCTAATATGAGATGAGTCATATCACTGCCATTAGTGCTTGAGATTAAATGAAGTGATATCTCTTCATTTTACTGAGTACTGCTTGAGATGAGTTGAGATGAAAATCATCACATATTAACTCGTTGGTAAGTTAAAATTTCAATTATTTCACTTTGTGTCATGCCAAATTCAGGTCATCTCTATCCATCTCAAGGATCTACCTCTTCATATCGCGCACCACAAAGCCTTGCCACCGTCTCAATTGAAGGAGAGTATAAACTATTTTGACATCTTAAATTAATGAAGCTTTCATTTTCAGCCTCATAGTCAAGACGCAGGGTGAAAGGAGAGCCTTGGTGCAGTGGTAGATTTGTTGTTGTGTGACTTTGAAGTCACGGGTTCGAGGCATGAAAATAGCCTCTTGCAAAAAAAGAAAAGTAAGGTTGCGTATTATAGACCCTTATAGTCCGCACCTTCCTTGAATCCTACATATGCAGAAGCTTTGTGCACTAAGCTGCCCCTAATTTGCTCATAACCGTAATTCATGTTGAATACTGAGGCTTTCGGAGCATCAATTTCAACATTTTTTGTTGTAGAGTACAACCAAAAAAATATAAAGAAAATCACTCATTAACTCATTTTAATGCAAAAGACTCAAACTCGACCTCTCTATTTGTACATTACATGGCACTTTTGTTATTTATTCTTGTTTTTTCCTATTTTTAAGTTTTTAAAGGTTTTTTGAGTTTCCTTCTTTTCTAATATCTTTGTTACTTAAAACCCTTGATCTTTAAATATCTTATTAAAGCTTTCTCTCCCTCAATTCTACAATGCAAGCGGTCTCGTCGTGGTTGTAATCATAGGCTTTCTTAAAAGTGAGTTGTGGACCCACTTTTCTCAAATTTTCTATGATCCTAACTGTTCATCTGATTTGTCTCATCCTAGATCGCTGAGTATGAAATTTTTTATCTGTTGCATATCTGTGAGTTCTTCATTTTGGATGTTTTACAGGCAAAAACATAGATGGTATACTTCTTCTGCAGCGTTTTTGTGTTTTACACTCTATTTTTTTGCTTTAAAATGTCAAAAAATGAAGAAATTAGATATATGCGATAGATAAAAATTTTCACACCTAGGCATCTAAGATGAGGTGAATTATATGAACAGTTCAGATTATAGAAAATATTGAAAAAGTGGGCTCCCCATCCAGTTTTAAGGACACCTACAATGCATCTCTCTTTCGATTAATTATATTATGCCATCAATCCCCCATGATACAGGATGCCATCTTTTTAATCTTCTCCATTAAATGATCCTGGTCATTGTCAACAGATGTCCAGAGTAGTTGCTCATAGGTTGAGTTCCTATTTTTTATTTGGGTGAGAAATAGATTTAAGAGTGCATGTGAGTAAGAGTATGAGAGAGATTTACTTTGTAATTTTTTTGCGCTTATAAAAAATAAAAATCGTAACCATTAGTTGTCTTCCAACTTTTCAAGCTATTATGACTATATAAAACAAGCAGGGTTTTTTTTTGCAATAATAAACTGTTGCTTTATTCATTGATCGAAATGATCTACAGCCTGAGACTACAATCTACCTACCCTGCCACCGAAATAGTCCAAATACAATCCAGCACAAATTCCAAACCCTTTGGTATAGAAAAATTGTTATCCTAAATCCTTTGGTATGGACTACTAAAACATGTGGTTAGGGCCCTGTTGAGAATATTTTTATCTCATGGTAATCCACAAGATCGACAATTCCAAAGGCGGCTTTGCTATCCATCCAACTATACCATCAAAGGACGGCAGGCAAAGCTTCAAGGAGATAGTGTTGCTTTCTTTGTTCTCATGGCAGAGTGAGGGGCGCTATCCATCCACAAATAGAGCTGGCTTTTAGTGAAAATCCGCTCATGTAGAGCCTTAGAAGCAATTTTGTAGTTCTGTTGCCAAACATCCCATGCAAAGTTTGATAAATTTAAGAGTTCGGTGAAGAGAAATGGTAGTCCATACTTTTTTCAAGTATTCGCGATTATTATAATTTTAGATAATATAGACTCTATATTAGATATAGCCATTTTCTTAGATCAAGAGGTCGATTGGATGCACCAAAGCCTTCTAGCACAATGGTAAAAATAGTCTTATGTGGGTGACCAAGGTTTGAGACTGTGTATGGGTATGTGCATGCCTAACTTTCAAAGAAAAAAAGAGCCTATTGGATCAAACACAATCCAATAAATGGGTTTATGTAAACCTTGCCATTTGTCACCTAAGAAGTGACCTTCAAATAGTTCGTGCTATGAACCATCTTAGCTAGCCTATACTAAATTGTGTAATGTGTAATATAGACAGCCCAACCCTTGATTTATCGTACTATATTTTGTGAACCAGCTAGCTTGCCACAACGGTAAAAGTTGTCGTTGTGTAATGTGTAATATAGACAGCCTATACTAAATTGTGTAATGTGTAATATAGACAGCCTAACCCTTGATTTATTGTGCTGTATTTTGTGAACCAGCTAGCTTGCCACAACGGTAAAAGTTGTCGTCGTGTGATCTTGAGGTCACGGGTTCAAGGTGTGGAAACAGCCTCTTGCAAATGCAAGGTAAGGTTGTGTACTTTAGACCCTTCGTGGTCTCCACCTTTCACGGACCCCACATAGGCAGGAGCTTTGTGCACAAAAACTATCCTTTTTATTTTGTGAACCAGCTATTATAGATCTTGAAAAGATAAATGCTAAGATCATTTATAGAGAAGACTTTTGACCACACCATATCAAACATGGGCTTATCACAATAAATGATTTGAATGTCAGACAAATTTAATGGTTTCAAACAAGGTGCTAGTACACTCTCCTAAATCTAATCCCCAGAGACACGGGCACCTCAAAGTTGTGACCACGCATATATTGGAAAATTTTGCGAATAGAGTGAAAAATAAAGTAGAAATCAAAATGAAATATGCCTTAACTAAGGCTTGAGCATGTATAAATACACTTTTTTAAAAGTGTTATTTGCCTCCCACTATTTAAACATAAAGACTATTTATTTGATCATTGGCAAAACCATTTAAGTGTTATTACAAGCCTTGTGTGGACCAGCGTTAATAACTCCGAAGACCCCCACCTTGAATTCTAAAATTAGGCAAGCTGCCACAGTTAGTCCTTCGCATCCCTTGAGGGAATGTAGGGTGCTTGCACATTGAGGTTGGTCCCAAGAATACAATTGGCAAGGGAGGTGTGTCAAGAGGCTATGTATGGAAAGGGTGCATATATTAAAGACCTATTGGGTATGTGAGTTACAAGTTCAAAATAATATTAAACAAATAAAACTTGTTAGAAATGAGAGAAGTGTATCCTTCTATACAATAGGAATTAGTTATTTTATTAGCGAATGACTCTTTAACAAGCAACTATGAGAACTAGGAAAAAAACCAACATGACAGGCATGCTAGCCAAGCAAGCAAGGTTTCTAACCCTACTATATAGGTTAATGCCCGTTCCTCTCCCTCGCTAGCCTCCTTCGCCGTGCTGCCATCCATCCACTTGACTATCCCACTCGCATACTCAACTAGACATGGGACAACTTGCCTGCTCGCCTACGAATGATGCTCTACCTTACTCGACTTGCACTGCACATCTCATCCTACACCTTCGAAATCTGCAGACGAAGCAATAGGATGTCGAAGACCAGATCAACCAGATCGTTCTGCTTTCTCCGTAGCACTTGGCCATCATCCACGGCCCGGACTCCAACTCTTCTACCACTAAGTGTGACCTTTTATTTGAATTTTGATACACATTTCTTAGCTTTAACGAGACTATCACTTCTAGTTTAATCTTTATAGAAGGAGAAGGCAAGCTACTAAGATGAGGCAGAGAACAACAAGATGCGGATTGCTCTATGAGATGAAGCTCTTCGCCAGGATCCCAAGCACTTAATGGCAGCCAACTTAGTTGGTACAGTTGGTGCAAAGAAGTTATTAGCTGCAGTACAACTCCCATGCTGGTCACAGAAGGCGCCTCTTAAAAAAGGGCAGCCCCGGTGCACGAAGCTCCCGCCTATGCGGGGTCCAGGGAAGGGGCGGGCCACAATGGCCTAAAGTAGGCAACCTTACCTTGCATTTTTGCAAGAGGCTGATTCCACGCCTTGAACCCGTGACCTCAAGGTCACATGACGACAACTTTTACCATTGCAAGAAGGCGCCTCTTAAACAAGCTAATTTGGTCTTCATAGAAAGGCTCTTTCTAGTATTGTTTCTCTCTCTTGTTGCGTTGTATATAGTTTTGTTTGTTTTTGGTTTTCTGTTCTTTACACGTAGTGTTGAACTTTCAAATGGGCCCAGCAATTCGGGTTGGTAGGTCGTGTTCATATCGTGTCGAGACTAACCCATTATAGTATATAGGTCGACATGAACACGACCAACTTAATAATCGTGTCAAGAATCCGTGACTTAAACATAACATGATTATTAAATGAGTTGATACGATACGACTCGTGTAACACGATTAAATGAATATAAAATAACTAATATAGCACGGTTTTCGAAGAATCATCTATTTTTTAAGAACTGTCCTATATTACTAAAGTAATTATATGACTGTTTTTGAAGAACTGTAATATAGGATTGTTTTTAAAAAACCGTCCTATATTACTATAGTAATATAGAATTGTTTTTGAAGAACCGTCCTATATTACTATAGTATTATAGGAACTGTTTTTTATTAACTGTCCTATATTTTTATCCTGATTGGTTAACAGCTTGCAGGTTAGATCGGTCAACACGACAAATTAATAGCTCGTGTGTCAAACAGGTCAACATGATGGGTCAATATTGATTGACTTGAACACGACACAATTTTTGGTGTGTCACCCGAAAATGATACGAACATAATAAGACTTGACCATAACCCGCTAAATCCGTGTCTGGTTCAAGTCGTGTTATCGTCTCGTGTCATATTTTGCCATCCCTACTTTCGAACACATTAATCCTAGGAAATGAGTAGTTCTCCAACCATTCTTTTTCCACTTGAATGGGAACCACACATAGCCAATGCAGGTTCCATCAAGCTGAAAATGGGCCTCTTATCCAACCAATTGAATGAGAGAGATCAATGATCAATGTCACAACTGTACAAAGATTACCAACATTATGTATTACATGTTGGATCCACTCCTCAATAAATGCAGATCATGGGGAAGATGTTTTCCTTTGCTATGTTTGTACACATGGTGACTTTAAGATCCCATATCAGGGACTGAAAGATTCAAAGGAAATCCAATTCTCTGGTTTTCCATCACAAGGACCCATGTGTGAGTTACACACTCAACCAATTGAATTGAATTGAATTGCATTGAATGCACGTCCATATCTACAATTTCTGTTGAAGGTCAATGCAGTTAGTTTTCTTCATTTCAGTTGAGCTACTTCAACCACCCAGAACCAATTCTTTGCACCAATCTGACTAAGATGCTCAACTAGATCTTCCTAACCCCATTGATAGCGTGATCTGTTTCTCTGGCACCCCTCTCTTTTCTTTGATAGCTTCTTTTTTTCTTCACCATCACTATATCAGTCAAAATCCATCCACTTCAAACACTCACTCCAAGTAAAAATCTTCTTCCGGGTTCTCTTATTTAATCCCTCCAAACAATACCTATTCTTAGATTCAGCTTTAGTCCTTCAGATAGACGGTAAAAGCCATGGAGATCTCTTGCATAGAGCAGCTAAAATCCCAACCCACTTGGGTTCTTCTTCTCTCAGTTGTTGGATTCTTCATACTTTTCAAGACTGCCATTGCTTTTCTCAGATGGGTTTGGGTTAATTTTCTCAGACCTGGAAAAAATCTCAAGAAATATGGTTCGTGGGCTATTGTTACAGGGCCTACGGATGGAATAGGAAAGGCTTTCGCTTTTCAATTGGCAAGAAGAGGGCTCAATTTGATCTTGGTGGGTCGAAACCCTGACAAGTTGATAGACGTTTCTGATGGGATTCAGGCCAAGTATGATAAAGTTCAGATTAAAACAGTTGTCGTTGATTTTTCTGGAGATCTCTCGGAAGGAATTCAGAGGATTAAGGAAACCATTGAAGGGGTGGATGTTGGTATCTTGATTAACAACGTTGGAATGTCGTATCCTTACGCCAGGTTTTTCCATGAGGTTGATGAAGATCTGCTGAAGAATTTGCTGAAAATCAATATTGAAGGGACGACTAGGGTTACACAAGCTGTTCTGCCTGTGATGCTTAAGAAGAAGAAGGGTGCCATTGTTAATATTGGTTCTGGGGCTGCTAATGTTATTCCTTCTGAGCCTCTTTATGCTGTTTATGCGGCAACAAAAGCGTAAGTTCTCATTTCGTTTGTTATTTATATGATTTTCACTATTAGTGGCCCTAGTTCGATCTAATTTTGGAAATAGATAGGAAGCAGAAATCTTAATGTTGCTATTTTGATTTGTTTTCTGTTAGTATGGAGCAATGATCAAGTGTAGAGATTGTACACTGTTGTTGTGTTAAGTCAATCATCAAATCTAGGAAGGACTTTGGGATAGAGAATGAGCTTCTCCAACTGTGGATGATCGAGTATGAGCCACACTGTTGTGTAGCTTATACTCCTATTTGTTCCCAAGAGATTTGGTTCTTTTGATTTGTTTTCTACATAAGATGTCCTGAGTGTTGATTATATGGTATCGATCATACAACATTATTTCGTGTGTAGTCAATCGATTCAATCTCCAACCTTCCCAGTTTGAAGTGATCTGGGGATAGTGAAGAATCTTCATGAATCATGGATCATTGCACATAATTGCTTGTGAAAATTTTGGTTCTTTTGGCTTGTTCTTTTGCTAAATACTCTGAATTATCCAGTTATCCCTGGGCGGTTTAATTTTCTTTAGCTATCTTTTAGATGCTAGGTGGTCATAATTTAGAGGATTCCACTGTAATATGAGTTCTTTGGTTTGAGGAGTAGATAATTTCCACAAGCACAAATTCCACATTTTATAGGTCCATAAATTCTTTCGCAAAACAATCCATCTTTTCCAGGTTTATTGGTTTCTAAGTTGTTCTGTTTTTGTTCTAGTTACATTGATCAGTTTTCGAGATGCCTCTACGTTGAGTACAAGAACAGTGGGATCGATGTGCAAAACCAGGTATGTCATTCTCCATTTTAGATCCTGTACTAATGTTTCTAGAGTGGTTTTGGTCTTCTAGTGGCACTCGGTGTGAAGTCATGATTAATCTTCTAGTTGTGAATAATTTTCAAAGAGATGCAAGTACCACAAATTCTTGGTGCATTTTAACACAATTCACATGCAGAAAACAGTTTCATCGAGAGGAATAACTTTGCCATCTTTCAGCCTGAAATCTTTCTGATCTGCAACCTCAAAATTTCATTCTTTTGTGATTTGCATGTGGCTGTTTTGCATGATTTTACACTATTCAAGTCGTATAGATCTGAGCATTTAGTGTGTTGCATTTCTGTGGTGGTTGATGTTAATGATGTAGTACGTGCCTTATACATAATATGGAATGTATCAGTTGTTTTATAAATTTGAGCCTGGTAATTGATGACAATAAAGTTATACATAGGAACTGTATGTAAAAACATTTCCTTAAATTATTTGAAATTTATATCCGACTTTAAGTTAAAATCTCATTCATTCTGTTGCTAAATTGGCTCTTGATCTAGTTCCTGCACAGCAGTTCAGTAGCAGGCTTGCAGTAAGAATTATGGCCACTCCCTTTTCTTGGTTAACCCTTTGTATTAGTTGCAGAACTTATTTAATACGTAATAAACTATTGCTTTTATGATCTTCCAAATTAATTAAACAAAAGATTGATTTTTGGCCGAGATAAACTTTAGCCTTATTCAAGCTCATGGACTGGGTAAGACAATGGCAAGGAAGGTAGTTTACAAGTCAGTAGCATCAGTCATCCAATTCATACTTTAGATTTTGTGACTGGCACCAGTCTTTGAGTCAATGATAGTTAGTTGATCAGACCACAAGAGACTGTTTGCTCCTTAATGCCTGATTAATTCACCACACATTTCATTGAAAAGATTAGTCCATATCTCCTCCCGTTTTCTACCATAGATCACTTTTGGTCTATTTGTTTGATGTAAGAGTACGAGGAAGTAGGCCTTTGACAGTTTTTCTGTCCATTGTCGAGTATAGATCTTTAGCACTTCCCTCGGCACCAATTACTTGTATTTAGACCCCATAAAGTCTGTTCGGATTGTGTCATCGTTTGCACTTCTTCACTTTATCAATTTCTGAGGTGTATACACACAAAACAGGAAGTATAAGGGCAGCCCCAGCGCATGAATCTCCCATGTACACTAGGTTCGGGGAAGGCGTGGACTACAAGGGTCAATAGTACACAGCCTTACATTGCATTTTGCAAGAGGCTGTTTCCATGCCTTGAACCCGTGACCTCAAGGTCACACGAGGACAACTCCTCAGGGAAGTGCTCATCTGAAATTTGTTCTGATTTTCAGAGTTGACACCCTAATTTTGCTTTCACATTGGCAGCATTACCTAAAGACCATGCAAATGCTATAAGTTTATATGGAAGAAATTCAGATACTAACTCTCTGAATTCTTCTTGTTATATCGTTGCAAAGCTTTCTTTCACTGAAATAGTTGATATAAGGAAAACTGGCATCAGATCTTTAAAATTATATGATAATAGTACCTTATATATTTCTAGTTTTGATTGGGAAAGTTCGGAATCTTGGATATGCTTTTCTGTTGCGTCTGATCCCGTATGCCTTTTTGTAGATTCCCTTGTACGTGGCAACAAAAATGGCGTCAATCAGGAGATCTTCCTTCTTTGTACCTTCAGCAGAAGGCTATGCTAAGGCCGCTTTGCATTGGATAGGCTATGAACCACGATGCACACCCTACTGGCCGCATTCTGTCCTCTGGTATTTGGCTCGTGCAGTGCCAGAGTCCGCCTTTGATGCATGGCGTTTAAAGGCCTGTCTTGGCATTCGAAAGAGGGGACAGCTGAAAGAATCCAGGAAGAAAGAATAGGTGTAGTTTGTATATCTTATTTTGGATTTTAAGCAGAGACCATGGATGATCTAGCATGCCCAACATCGGAATTTAATGGATTTGTTGTTTTTTGTTTCTTGAACAGAGTTTAATCCAAGATGTAGTGGTTGGGTGCAGAGTTTTAGACCAATTGTTCCATGGTTTGTGAGGTTGGATTGTTCAATATGAAGAACTGGGTCATCTAGTTGTCTTGCGTGCTTCAATTGATCGAAAAGATCATATGGTTTGGGTCTTCTGACCATTGAGAATCTGTTATTTGCTGGTTGACCAAGTGATTTCTTTTTCTGATTTAGCTACAGTGTTAGAAGATGATCGATTTTTAGCACCCTTGATTATATCGGTGAAGATATTACTCTGTTAATGAGCTTTCAGCACCTCTGTTTTGGTAATGGCACTCATTTCTTTGTTCTGCACTTCTCTTTTCGGACTAGTTATTATTACTACAAACTACCACTTGATTTGAACAAACTATAAAGTCAGTTGTCAGGAAAGGGGTTGTATAATATATGGGTTTCTCTAAAAAGAGGTTTCAAATCTTAGTGCAGTGTATATATTCAGTCATCATTGAACTCATGAGAATCCTTAATACAATGAGATCACCTTCAAATACTTCAGTTTAGCTATTCTGCAAGGCAGTAGGGAGTCTGTTCATCCTGTTTTTAATGTAATTTTTGGAGACGGATGTTTAGGGAATTCCTTCCTAATGATTATATACACGGGTGAGGTATCTCTATGTTGTTCCGTAACAGAGAGGTCTGGCATTTGAGTTTTTCATTCCGTCACCAATGATTTAATCGATTTAATTCGTGAATCAATCCCTGATTTTTGAATCCAGTCGAGTTTTCAAGTCTTTGAGGTAAATGTGACTCTTGTCGATGGCATATATGATCATTTTTTAATAGAGATTTTGTTAGAATTTTCTGTGGTCCATAAAATTTGAAAATCAAAATCTAACGTGGCATCCTAGTTATTATTTTAGTGGTGTGTGGTAACTGTTTGTGGAAGAATAACTGCTATTTAATTTTATTTTAAGCGGTCTATGACTCTCTGTTTTTCCATCGCCGTGTAATGCTTCTGAATCGGAAGATCTCTTAAAACACTGACTTGGATCTACTGCTATGGCTGGAGGTAAGTTCCTGTTCATTTAATTTTTGCTTCCGTATTCATTTTGATTAATGTAAACGTTTAGAGATTGGTTTACAGATTTAACTCTGTGAATAGATGAAAATCCTGAATTTCAAGAGCCCCTTATCTGTTATGATTATATGACAGATTGCTGCAAACCCATTGAGGGAGGAAGTTCGTCTCTCTTTGTGACAGGCAGATTAATACCCATTGCAGAAAGATGGTCCTTGCAGAAGGTTCCTGTCATTAATCCGTGTAAAATTAATGGACAAATGTAATATTGGGAGAGCTTGCAGTCTCAGATTCTGTCCTCTAATGGACAAAGGCTTTTTACCCACCACTGCAAGATTATCAAAATTCAACAATTGAACTCCACAACTATTGGGATAACTGCAATACGAAGTAATTAAGAAATTAAATATATGGTTGAATATGGAGTAGTTAACTGGATCGCAGTTGCTTTGTACCTTGGTTTGCATGCAGAAACTCGATAGGCCTAGAGGCATGAGGACCTGCTGATGGGCGATGATTCAGACAAGAGTTGTTATAACAAAGACTTGTCACCAACACGTGCACATGCACGTGTGTGAAATTGGGTAGCGAGAGATAGAGAAAGGAGATTAAGGTTTTCATTTTTCAAAAGAATATCATTAATTACGGGGAGAATTTAAAAGGCAACTTTTCTTTTTTTTTTCATAAAGCACATTAATAGCCATCTATAAGCCATATATTAGCAGTTTGAGTCCCGCCGGAGTCCATGTCAAAAAAATGTGGAAGGAGTCCATACCATTTCTTACACCTTACTCCTTGATTTTTTGAGTGATCCACCAGTTCATTGGATTCGCAGCTCTCAAAATAGGTGGTATAGAAAATCTCATCCAAAGGAAACCTCTCTAGTGGACCCTTTCAATTGAAATATGAATATTAAGTAAAAGAACACAATACTGTCCATATTTCTAGGGGAAAAACCTATCATAGAAGCATTTGTTGCATGATATTTTTGGTATTCACCCATCTTGAGGGGCTGCAAATCTGATGCCTGAGTTAGATTACTCAAAAACTAGAAGGATAGTGCCCAGGTGGCGTGGATTGCAGCACTTTTTGAGCAGCAGACTCCTACACATATGCATACACATATGTGTGTGTATACCCAAAGAATACCCGAGACAAATGAGATAAAATATTAATAATATCCACTCTTAAATATCAGTCTATTTTATTTCTTGAATTGAATAGTAGAATTAGATGATTCTTTGGAAATCTATTTTAATCTAAGGTCTACTTGACAAGGTGTTAAGAAGATAAACAATTTTGATAGGTAGAAATTTGGGCATGTATGTAGTATGAGTCCTCTCAGAAAGTTGTTTCCTAAGATAGAATGCCTATAACATAGAAAATGATAATGTAATCTTACAAGAGGCTAATTTGTTTACATGTATGAATTAGAAAGAGATAAATATTTATATCTCTTGATAGAATAAAATACTAAATTATTAGGTCTAGTACAAAAAAATATCAACCAAGTCATGTTTACAACTTTAGAGGCATATATAGATTATTAGATAAATGGCTTAGATCATATAGGTGACTTAGATTATTAAGATGAGATAGCCCATTTGATAAAAATTCTTTCCTCTTAGGATTTTTCTTTTTTTTGGCACTAATATAGAGGTTTTTTGGTTTAATATAGACTATTAAATGGATGGCTTTGATTATTAAGATGAGATTCAAATTCTTTGTTTTTTTAATATAGATATTTATTTTATGAATTAATATAAATAGATTTGAGAAAGGTGCCTAAGAAATACAAAGAGATAGAGTCTACAAAGAAATTTTAGGAGTATTAGCTAATTAGGCTAGATAAAATAAAAATAACTAAAAATTTAAGTATACTAGCATTGCCCAGGAAAAAAAGGATTTTATATTTAATATATATATATTTATTTATTTTTACATTAATATAGACTATTAGATAGATTACTTTAATTATAAAATACAATTGATTATTAAAATGAGGTATTCTTTTTATTTGAATATGGATATTTATTTTTAAAACAAGATAAAGAGAATTTAGATAAGATCCTAAAGAAATATAAAGAGATAGAGCCTACAAAGAAATTAGAAATGTGTAGAGATGAGAGAGCAACTTAAGGAATAGAAATGTGGCTTAAAAGAGAGGCAAATCATCTAGGGGATCATTCATTCTTAATAACGCAAGATAAAATAAAAATAAGTAATAATTCAAGAATCCTAGCATGGCACGAGTCAAAAAATAAATTTTTATTTAAATTAGTATACATATTTATGTACATTAATATAGACCATTAGATAGACAACTTTGATTAAAAAATAAAGATATATGAAATATTATTCTATTTTTGTTCATATAGAGCTAGATGATTCATTGAGAATCTATTTTTATCTAGAATCATATATATGATAGAATAATCTATAGATATTTAACAATTACGTTTGACACAAAAAAAAGAAAAAGAAAAAAAAAGTAGATCATGCACACAACTTTAAGGGCATAAGTTATAGATTTATTTCCTCCTAAGATTTGTTTATTTACATTAATATTGGATATTAAATGGATGACTTAGATCATTAAGATGAGGTGGCCTAGTTGAGAAGTATTTCTTTTCTCTTAGGAGTTCTTTGTTTATATTAACATAAATTAGATAGACAATTATGATAAGATAACATTTGAATACCACTTTGAAAACAAAACAATATAAAGAGATTTTATAAAATGTGCATAGAAAATAGAAAGAGATACAGTCTAAAATAGATTTTAGGAAATGACCCATGGGTCTAACGAGTTGACATATGTTTGTAAAAGAGAGGTAAATCCTTTAGGCCCATTCATCCAACTAAGAAAAGTAGGACAAAAAATTAGAAAATTTAAATATCCTGACATAGCACAAGGAAAAACAGGGTTCTAAGTGCTTAAAGAAAAAAAGTGATTATATATATATATATATATATATATATATATATATATATATATATATATATATATATATTAGAAAAGATACATGTGCTTTGCATGACTAAACAAGAGAAAGAGGTTAAGTGAGAAAGAGAAGTGCACAGTTCAAGACCTAAGATTATCATAAATGAAAATTATAATAGTTGATTTTTAGGAGCCAAAATAGGAAGAGCGAGAAAGTTTTTGATGAACTTTTAAGATAAAATGGGTGTTAGAAAAATAGGAGTAGATAGATTATTGATCTAAGAATATATAACATTGGCTAGATCTCCACATTAAAGATACTTGTCAAAATTATAGTAAATGTAGTGTTTTAATCACCCTTAAAAGTAGGAGGGGAATTTGCTTTATATATGTACATACATGCATACATATGTAATTGCTTTATTAGAAAAAAAGGCATGATGTTTTAAGTAGAAGAACTCCTTGGTTCTTTATAAAAAATTTTGGAGTGCTAGATGAGCCACTAAATCTAAGTAATGATCTTTTAGTAAATTAAGCTAACACTTTTCTAAGGCTTTCTAGTCCTCTTCTCTATATGTTATTTCTTTACTAGACATAAGTGTATGTTTTGCTTACTTTATGGGACCTTTTTCTTTATCTAAATTTGACATTAGTTTATTTAAGTTTTGTGTACTTTACTCTCTTGCTTCTTTATGGACCATATGTGTCTATTTTGTAGCTATGGAGACATCTAATATGAATATATAATAATATGGTAAGAACTTTGTTATTAGTCCTAACTTGGGCTACATTGGGGGTCACAAAGCAGTAGAAGAGGAGAATACCCACATAAATTGTAACTTATTGACTTAATGGGGTTGTGGAAGGTAAAGGATACATAAATATTAAGGCGTTGCACTATAAAATATAAAGGGAGGTTTGGGTGGGGGGTTGGGGTGCTGTGGAGGAGTATTTTCTTATGAGAGTGATGCCTTAACAATGGTTAAAGGTTTGCCTATAGATAGCAGCATTAATATCTAGGGGTGAATGACTTGTTGATGAACCATCTTTGGCATTGTCATATTCACAAACAGTGTTAGTTGACCCACCTAATGAGGAGGAAGATGAAGATAGAGTTAATGAGGAAATATTAGAGATATTGTGAGTAGAAGATGATTATAGTATAGCAAAGAAGATGAAGATGAGTTATATGACTTGGTAGAAAGTGATGGAGAGGATAGGAAAAATGATGATGATGTGTTTTTAGAGAATATAGACCAAATAATCAATGATAACTCATTGGAAAGCAATGGCATTAACAATGACAGTCGTCAAGAGTGAAGGTTGAAAAGAGGGATAATTTTCAAAAAAATGCTATCCCAATTGAACTTTTGAGGCTGAGTCCATGACCCTTCTATCAAGACCTGATCTTGGGATGATCTAACCCATTCATCTTCTTTATTCTCCTCTAGATAGGCTACCCATATAAATTCATGCCCATTGGTTTCTTCCAGCTATTGGTATTGGTAGTTAAAATGTCTACTGATCATGATTAAAATATTTCTCAATTGAGAAAAATACTAGCTAGAAGCATTCAAAGGGTACGGATTTTTACATCTGGCCATAATATGGAGTATAAAAAGATGAACATCTCACATCATCCAAAGGTGAGGCTTAGATAGAAGAGTCACAGAACTCAGTTCGGATAGCATTTCTCAATTTTTAAGAATGAAATGTTGGTACCCTGTGTCATGTTAGAGCGGATGAGAGGTCTAGTACACAGTGAGTCATGTAATTAGGAGATTGCATTTTGGAAAGAGGTTCCAAATGCTAGTACACAGTGAGCCATGTTAGAGAGGATAAGATCTTCAAATAGTAGACTTATAGATATTCAGCAAGGCAGTAGGAAGTATATTGATCCTGTCCTTCATTTGTGGGTGAAATCCATTCGAAAAGGATCACTTCCCCAAGGTTATGTGGCTCAAGTTGTTCAACAGACAGGTCTAGCACTAGACTGTTTCATGGCTTCATCAGCGATTGAATTCATTTGATTCCATTTGCCTTCATGTTTTAGGTCAAATTGGATTTGAGTTTATAACGAGTTTGATACTCTAGTTGACAGCAAATATGCAATCACTTTGTGAAGGAGTTTTGACTCTACAAGCAGATGAAAATCCTGTTACTCAAGAGCCCCTTATTTGTTACAAAGAAATGATGCAAAGCCATCAAGAAAGAAATATGTTTCTATAACAACCCGAGGGCCTACACCCTGCAACGATATTGTTCGTACCAGAGTGCCCATACACCCCGCATGGTTTTGTTCTTCCCCAGTTGCTCAGGGAAAATGCCTTGTTGTAAGGGAAGTCCTCATCACTCTTATCAAAAGCCCAGTAACTTTCCCCCTAGCGATGTGGGACTAACTCTCAGTCCCTTACCTTGCCTAGAAGCCTGCTGTAATGACCCCAATTTTTGAGATATTAAAATCCCATGAAAAGTTCAGTTTTAAAGATAAGGGCATTTTGGTCATTTCACTAGTTGCCTCACTAAAACCCAGGAATTTGGTCCTAAAAATGGTGCCATTAGATGCATCTTAGAAAAATAAATCCAACGAGACCAAAATCACCCAAAACGGAGTTAAAATGAGCAATATATGACCCTTTGAAGTTCAGGGGCAAAACTGTAAATTTTTCAAAAAAGATTTAACCTGAAAAACACAGGTGCCCGTTTTGATACGGGCACCCCGTCGTCTTCAACCTCCTAGAGGTTTCTGGAACGGCGGTGTTTCAAGAAGAAACCACCGCCATTCCCGTAGGGTTCCCACCGCCATTCAAGGGGCGGTTAGAAACCCTCTAGAACCCTACGTAAAAGCTCTATAAATAGAGCTCTTGAGTGCCTCTAATGGCAGCCCAAAAGCCTTGGAGAAAACCAGTCGTGAAGCAGTGACCAAGGGAGGAAAACGTGGAGAGAAAGCCACCCACGAAGCAGGTATGCTCCAAAACTCCCCAAACCCATCTCACCCACAGTCCTAGGCTTGGTTTCCCTAGGTTTTTTCATGAAAAACCATAGAGAATAGACCTCTAGGGAGCCACCAAGGACCCTGGGACGTCCCCAGGGCCGCACGAGTTCCTCAGGGACGAACCAGGGCATCCCAAGGACGCCCCGGTCCCCCAACGACGCAGACGGCCCGCCCTAGACGAGACGCGTCGAACGCGTCTAAGAAGAAAACCAACGGGCGCGTCCGTGGACGCGCCAGCTAAAGGTAAGGACGGGCGGATATGAATAGCGCGTCTGCAGATGCGCCTGCTGAGGCTCGCCGCGCAGCACGCTAGCGCACGACGTTTTTTTTTGGTTCCTTAAGGAAGCTAGGGCGCACGTCGCAGACGCGCAGCGCCCTAGCATTCCCTATTTTTGTCTTTAAGACTCTATGTATATACAAAATTAAAATGCTTATAACTTGAGATCTAGAGCTTCGATTGAGGTGCCGCAAAAGGCGTTGTGTCCGTATCGACGACGCGGATACATCCAAACCATAAAATCTCTGATCAAGGCCCAATAAAAGGTGAGCATGACCCTTAGAATAGGATGGTGGCCCGTGACCACTAGAACTTTGGAAAACTGAGAATACCAAGGCCAAATTAGGACCTTGGGACACCCATAGGCATAGGGATGGACCCCTAATGCCTAAGTGATAAGACCCAACTACTCTAAACCCATCAAAGATAGGTTAAACTAACCTTGAGTCCCCAAACCATGTTCAGGAGCGTACGAGGACAAGAAGGTTAACGCGACCTAGTCAGGTAGGTGCTCTATCACTATTAGATTCTTTTAAAAGAACTATTGATATTTGAGAACATATGTTTTCGATATATGACTTGATTTGCATGTGATTAGCATGACTTGATTCAGCATGCATATGATAAACGTTTTGTACATAGACATGTTTAGTAAATGATTGCATATACATTATGCACATGTATGTTTTGCAAACTATTGCATGCATTGCACGATTTTTGAGCATTAAGCTCTTGCAAAGATTGCATGTCCTTAAGGGTTACCAAAAGACGCTGCAGTGTGCTCAAAAGTCGTGGGTAGGCGATGTGAGGGCCGAGCAACGGTTGTGAGGGACCCAAAGAGGACCGGGTTTTGAACGGAGGTTTTGGCTTATGTGATTGTTCATGATTTGGGCTAGTAAGCTCGTGGGTGCTTATGGGCCAGGGTGTGGGTTGGCCACCCGGCCTTACCACTGTATTAGGTGGATGGGTACCACGCCAAAAGGGCATGTCACGCTTCGACCGCATGTGGTATGTTTCTGCGGTGTCACACGATCGGGTCGGTGTCATATGCCCCGTGGAGGTATATGATCCTGTGTCCCTAGGTACCCGGGGACCACACGGCGAGGAGGTCGTGGGCATAGTGGGACCCTATGGTTTCGTGGATTTATGTGCATTACATATGACATGATATAAGGTTGGTCGACCATACCATACTAAGATGTCCATGAGTTGGACTCCATGAGGCATCTATTGCATATCACGATGACATCATATATATATGATACTTTCACCTTTGGATTATGTGATCTTTTAAGTTATAAGAATTTCAGTTGATTTTGGATTCTTATACTGATGTTGAACCCGAGTATTCAAACGTACGCATATTTTGAATTTTAGTTGATTATGGATTTTCATACTGATATTGAACTCGAGTATTCAAACATACGCATATTTTGAATGAGCATATGATTTTGAAACATCTCATGCATTTATAAAACTAGCAGTGATAGGCCCTACTGAGTATATTATATACTCACCCAATCCTTAACATTTTTCAGACATTAGTAAGTACTCAAGGACAGGATACATCCGTATATATCATGGTTCAGGACAGCTTAAAGAGGACATCTATGATAGTGCTATGAGCAAGTGAATCCAAAAGGAAACAAATACACATGTAAGTAAGCTCTCAACCCTCTGGACATGTGTTTGTACTTAGTTACAGTTGTGTATCATTGATTTGGATAGACCTGGGGAAAAAGCATTTGTGATTTCTAAAGTTGTTCAAAAACTACCTTAGTTGTTGTGAAAACAAATGACACTCGGGGTTTTCAAAATGAATTCCAAATAAAAGATTTTTCCGCTGCATTGCACTATTTTTTCAAAACAGGATCCCACCTTAGGAATTTTAGATTTTTCATCTAAAAATGCATGAGAAAACCGGGGTCGTGACACCTGCTAGCCTTCTTGGCCCGCCCTCATCGGCCAAGGCTTCACAACCTCTCCCCCTTAGGGGACACGCATCCCCACGTGTCTTACCACACGCGAGCGCCCGCGTGCAGCTAGCCACTCACACCGGGTCGGGGTTTGGCTCTGATACCACTTATAACAGCTCGAGGGCCCACACACTACAACAATATTGTCCGTGCCGGAGTGCCCATACACCTCACACGGTTTTGTTCTTCCCCAGTTGCCCAGGGAAAAGGCCTCGTTGCAAGGGAAGTCATCATCACTCTTACTAAGAGCCCAATAACTTTCCCCCTAATGATATGAGACTAATTCTCAGTCCCTTACTTTACCTAGAAGCCTGCCAGCCCTCATCAGCCCGCCCTCATCGGCCAAGGCTTCACAGTTTCTATTTGTCACGATGGATGAATATTTATTGCAGAAGATCGCTTGTAGAGGAGGCCATATTATTGATCCAGTATGAGGGAGGATATGACATACTTACTGTTGGTGGAGCTTGAGTCTCAGTTTCTATCCTCTGATATATTGGCAATGGTTGTTAACCCACAAACTCTAGAGCACTGAATTGCCATGGGATTTAAAGCTGATGAATGTGAACTCCATTATTATTGGAAAACCTACCATTCTTGAAGCAATTAAGGATCAACTCGTCTATTAAAATTTAGATTTCTACACAGATTACCACCTAAGCTGCCAATTCAAATACAAAGATTTGCTTACTCTCTTGCTTTGGATATCTTCCCACAACAACATACTATTATTCCTAGTTACACAGTTGCTCTACGCCTTTAGTTTGCTTGCACAAACCTGATAGTCCTAGACCTAAAGAGAGCTAGTTGTCATGGACTTGCATTGCAAGGCCTGTACCAAGACCTGTAGGCTCAAAGAGAGGTCTGCATAGCTCATGGACTTAGCCTGAAAGACTTAGGCTTATTGTTGAAAATCCATGTAACAAGGCCTAATTTTATAAGGCCTGGTTTTTGGAAGTTTCCTTATAAATATTTAGAAAGAAGGAAACTTAGATATTATGTAAAAACTTCTAGAAAGAATTTTAGAATGGTCTTCAACCATTAAATGGTCAATACAAGTAATAATCATAGCCATCCATTGAAAAGGTGGATGGAGGAGGGCAAGTATAAATAAGGGTTATCTCCTCATTTGTAACTCAAACAAGCTCATTGTAAATTACTTAACTGAGGAATAATAGGTCTCTTTGAGTTAGTTTCTTCTTGAGTTTATCTCCTAGCAAGTGAGAGTGGGAGTGGAAGGCTGAGTTGTGCCTAGCAAAAGGAGTTGCGTACAAGTGCCACATGAATTTAGCATAGGTAAAATTGTGACCGCATGACACAGTACTCTAAAAAGTGACCATAACTGTATAAGATTGGTTTTATGGTTTTACAAGCATTAACTAGAATCCAGTTCAGATTCTGCAACATGAGACCATCTTATGTCTGTTCAACATCCATATAACAGAGGCAGCTCTTCTTTCACTCTTTCTTTCCATGCTCATTCAGCTCTCTTCTCATACAAATGCCAACATGCAGACGCCAAGCATCGAGGGCACTGTCCGGCAGCAGGCTGGCCAACCACCATTGAATAGTATGTGTCCAGTAAGGAGTACATCGTGGTTCATAGCCTATTCGGCGGATCGCTGCCTGAGCATATGAACTTGGCGATGGTACAAACAATGAAGGTCTCTTAAATGGTACCATTTTTGTTGCCACGAACAATGGAACCTGTAGTAAAAACCCAAGCAGGAGGAAATAAATTTTTGGAATTGCTTTTGTTCTTCTTGGCAGAACTTGAAAAAACGACTTATAGATCAGAAAGCTGGGATTTTCCGATCACGTCATAAGTTCTATGACAATGAATGGGTGCTAGAAAAGAGTCAAACAGATATGAACACCACAGTTCCGGTCCACTGCCTCCAATTCTACCCTGATTAGGTGATTCCTAGACCCTTGATGTATCAAGCCAAGTTTAGTTCCCCATACCAATTTATGTAGGCTGTTGACCAAGTGGGTCCTTCTATGAACTATCAAGATGCTAGAATAATCCAATATGCAGCTAAATCAATCAGAAAAATAGGCTCGATCATCCAAAGGTGGGGCCTTTCATGCAAAAGTAGGCCAGTACGTAGAAACTTGCTATGATGTCGCACTCTACTATAGCATTCTCCTAAGAAACGACAGAGAAGTACCTGGCACTGCACATCAATTCCACTCGTCTTGTACTCGACGTAAAGGCTCCTTGAGAACTGATCGATGAACCTGAAGACAAATCCAATTTATTCCTCCGAATGACAAATCCTTATACGTAGACACAGAATACTGAATGGTAATATGAGTTCTTTATGATATCAAGATATTCGTACTTTTTCAAGATGTTTACTTACCTACCCAAATTAAAGAAACTACAGTATCAGCTAGTCTCAAACTATCAGTTTTACATAATAAAGTCTAAATATACTTTTTCTAGGAAAAAAAGAATTATCATGGAAATTTGGATCATCCGTCACCCGCCAATCATGCCTTCTTCTCCTTCTTTTTCTTTCAAATCTTGCAAGTGTAAAGTGCAAGTGACATCTGATTGGTTAAAAAAAAGTCAAAAGCAAGCATTTCATCTAACTTTTTCTTTTATTAACTTTTTTTTAGCTAATTACATGTCACCTACACTTTACAACTGCATTAAATAGCTAATATATATATATATATATATATGGTAATTTCAGCAAGAAGTTGAAGGTGTAAAGAGTATGTGACATTTTATTGGCTAGGAAAAATTTTCTATATATAACAGTAATTTTAGTAAGGAGTTGCAGGTGACATTTGATTGGCCTAGAAAGACTTTCTAACTACCAGTTCTTCTAATTTTTTTCTCTTTTTTACTTTTTTCTAGCCAATCAAATGTCATTTGCTCTTAGCACCGTCATCAAATAGTTGAAATTAACAAACCCTATACATAGTGTCATATGCTAAAAAGCACTTACTTTGGAAGACCTTGCCATTGACTTTTCTTGCTTTAAGGACTTTTACTTTTACCGTATCCATTTTAGAACTTAAAAAACATCTCATAGAAACAATGATAAAATCATCCAAACTATGTGATTTTTGAGGCAGGGCATCCATAACATGGTAATGACTATGAATGGTTTAGATTACCAGATCCCATGGGTAAAATATCACAATATTCCCAAATGAGGGGGAGATCATTAGTCATGAAGGAGCGTGGGAATATGACTTCCCAAGGATCAATGGGAACTGAAAAGTAATATGGTTCTTAATGAAATTCATGTGAGCTTGGAATCAGAATCAAACACAGTAATGAAACAGAAATCAAAATGAAAAACTTACGCTTTGGTGGCAGCATAAATTGCATAAAGAGGAAATGAAGGAATAACAATGGAAGAACCCGAGCCAATATTAACAATTGCACCTTTCTTCCTCTCTACCATTCCTTTAAGAACAGCTTGAGTAACCATTGTTGTACCTTCAATGTTCACTTTGATCAGATTCTTCCATACCTCTTCATCAACTTCATGAAAGAACATAGCATTTGGATAGGTAACACCAACGTTATTAATCAAAACTCCAACATCTAATCCGTCGATCGCTTCATTAATCCGCTTGATTCCTCCTGAGAGATCAGCTGAGAAATCAATTATGATATTCTTTATTTCGGTTTTCTGAAATTTGGTCTTGATTGCATCAGAAACTTCTTTCAGCTTGTTAGAACTTCGGCCCACTAAGATCAAATTGAGGCCTTTTTCGGCTAGCTCGAAAGCGAAGGCCTTTCCAATGCCATCAGTAGACCCTGTGACTACAGCCCATGAGCCATAGTTCTTGATGTTCTTCGCTGGTCTCAGGAATGTGATGAAGACCCATTTGAGAAATGATAAGCAGTGTTTGGAGAAGGAGAAGAATCCAAGAAGCAAGAGTAGTTGAAGCCAAAAGGTGTAGGACTTGATCTGATCAATGGAGTAGAAATCCATGCTTGTTTTCCTTTGTTTTAAGAGAAACACCAATTCCAAGAAACGGGTCCTGCTTGAAGGGATCAAATATGGAAACCCACAAAAGATTTTATAGAGTTTGTGCTTGTGTGAAGTGAACTAGATTTTAATCATCTACGGACTTGTGAGAAGGAAGAGAGAGAACAAAAGCTTCAGCAGAGAGAAGAGACGTAAAACCACTAATTTACAGACATGAAAGCTGAAATCAGAACTGAAGCTAACTCAGATCCAGAATGAAGTGTTGACTGCATCTCTCTGCGGTATCTGATCATGTAAACCAGATTTTCTAGTGAGAGAGAAGAAAGGAACAGTTCGAAAGAAGAGAAAATCAGAGAGAAGGTCACAAACTTCTAATGGTCTCAGAAGGCTGATAATAACAACTACTCCCAAGAAGATAAGAGACAATCAAACAAAGCGAAGAATCCAAGAACTAGAACCAGAAACTCTTTGAGCCTGATTAGATGAACAGTTGTTTATACCTGATTCCAACGAAAGAGTGTTGTGAGCGTGAGAAACAAAGCAGAACATTAAAGTTCATCAGAAATGGCGAAGATGATGCCAGATTTGGACAGATATAGGACAAGAAGGAAAAAGAAACATACGGAGAGATGAATATCTTGTTTAAGGATGTGTACTCCGGTAGTTAATTGTTACGCCAGAACTGAATTTGAAGTTTAGGTGGACCACGTTTATCACCAACTGAAATCTCTGCATGAGTTCTGTTGTCATAAAAGTCGAAATAGGACCACCTCTCGGATAATCTGAACCGGTTTTCTTATAGATGAGCTGTTTCCCACGACTCGCATACTTTGTGTGATCCTACCATTTTTTCTTTGACGTATTTTCAGTTCCAAAGAGGATGATGGTAAAACTGATGTTACTCAAAATAACTTAGAAAAATCAATGGCAAAATCATCCGAAGCATGTGACTTTGAGGCATGATTCATATAAAACAAGACGGCTAAGATGAATAGTTGAGATCATTCATAAAAAGTAGGCCCCAGCTGTGCTTTTACCACAAAACGCTGTATGGGGTTGATAATGGTCCTAAAGGTGTAGGGAGTATCATTTCCCCTTAATAAGTAAAAAGGCACTTATAAGGATGGTTACAAGTATAGTGTCACGGGCTGCGGTACTTAGATTGGCTTCTCACCCTGAACCAACTAAGTAAGCCTGACTGAAACTCGAAGGAAAAGAACAATTGAAAGGAAACTTGGAAGGAACTTGTAGCTTTATTGCTTGAAGATGCTTACAACTCTCTTGGATCATTCCTTGATCACACTCCTGGATGGATCACTGGATGCCTTACAAGTGAGGAAGCTCCCCTACTTATAGGTGCTTACCTCTTTCCAACTCCTCAATGAACGGTGGGGATCTTTACAAATGTTTATTATCCAACGGTTAGAGACTACTCTAGAATCTTCTCTAGAAGTCTTTACACAAGTCCATGGTTCCACCATATTCAAGATGGTCCTGGACAATTCTAGAGTCTAGATATTTACATGAAGTGTTGGGGCCTTCTAGATTATGGATCCTTTAGATGGATCTGAGCTCCTCAAGCTAAACCTGTGAGCTAAGCAGGCCTCCATTGGATTCTTCAACAACAAGCCTAAGTCCTTCAAGCTAGGTCCACGTCTTAAGTGAGCCCTCCTGTAGGCCTTGGTCACGGGCTTTGCAATATTAGTCCGTGACAATAGGCATCAATTTATTGCTTGTTGAGCAGATTTCGAGTAGCTTCATGAATAAGTACATAGTTTGCTTTATAATTCTTTGTTTTACTATACGAAAAAAGCAGAGTACAATTGGGGTGCAGTTTTTTGCTGATCCAAACCATTCTCTCGTGTCATTGTAGTT
The DNA here is from genome assembly GCA_035236585.1 of Warburgia ugandensis. NCBI lineage: Eukaryota > Viridiplantae > Streptophyta > Magnoliopsida > Canellales > Canellaceae > Warburgia > Warburgia ugandensis. The sequence goes on from CP141130.1 coordinate 80,503,739, forward strand.
TTTGTTGTTTAATAATTTGGGGCACAGTTTTCTCTTCTTCTTTTTTTTTTGTGGGTATCAAGGATATTACAAAGTGAATCACTTGTATACTCTCTCTTACACACACTCCCAAATCGTATTCCTAGCCAAAGTGAAAAGCAGATACTCAAAAAACAGCAATCCAGCGTGCAGCATGCAGACTCCGAGTTGTTTGGGCCCAACTTTGCCAAACATTGTTAGCGGGTCATGTTGAGTCTAGCATGGGCAATTAGATCACTAAAGAGTTGGGCCCCATTTGCAAAAGCTTACTTACTGTCAGTTAATTATCGAATGAAGCTTTAATTTAGTTCCTGAAGGCAACTTAACTTGAAACCGTCAATTCTAAGGTTTTACGTAAAAAGGACAGCCTCGGTGCATGAAGTTCTTCCTTATGCAGGGTCCTGAAAAGGGGTGGACTACAAGGATCCATAGTATACAGTTTTACTTTGCATTTTTGAGGCTGTTTTCATACTTTGACCACATAATCTTAAGGTCACACGACGACAACTTTACCATTGCAACAAGACTCAAATTCTTAAGATTTTACAAACAAGAGAGAAATACTAAGCCGCCAAAGTACCTGTAAGTGCACTTCCGCAGAAGGCCGGTTCTATTGGTTAAGAGAGGACATACGGTAGAAAATTAACTTGTACACCGCTTGATGAAGTGGATATGTTTGTCTCCATAGGAAATAGTACGCTTCAGCCATAAGTTTCTCCTTAATTTCATACCGTTTTCTGCTTAACTTCATCACCTAACTTCCCTTGTATTACTCATCTACTTCAGAAAATGTGCCAGACCAATTTTCCTTGAACTTCTAGTGCTTCATTCTCTCTCTCTCTCAGCATATCTTCTTCGACTCAGAAGCTTTAAGATTTGAAATAGAAATGCAACCAACATGTTTTTATTCTTGAAATTCATTAATATCCACATTTTCTGAGTCACAAAACATGGTTCGGGTTCTTACATCAGTAAAAGGTTAAAAGCTGCACTCAATGTCGGTGTACAAATCAACTTTATCAACCATGATGTAGTTAATATTCGCATGGGGCCATATGTGCTACCTCAGCCAATGAGACCAGCCTTCACTGTAAACGCCCCAAGGCGTCTTTGGCTGGCATTTCTTACTCAGAACAGCACGTACATTATGGCATCATGACTTGATGCCACATTTAATTGGAAGCTGCTGAACCTTGATGAGGTGTTTCATCTAGGTTCTCTACAGTCACCAAACATAGAACTGGGTTTTGTCTTAAATACTGGACATTATGCTAGAATTTAGCATGCAAAACTTTTGAATCTTAAGATCAACAAGGGTGATCATTTCAGTCCTTCCACCCCTATATCGAAAATGGTTACAAAGACAGAAATTGCAAGATTGAAGTCATCAGTTAATTACTAACCACGAGGAGCAATCCAACTCTCACACAAGGAGAGTGAGGGGAGGGGAAAGAAGGTTTCTGTCAAGGTCTCATCATGAAGGTCTCTATAGGACTGTTAGAGGCTCAGGAATCCATGAGAAAAGGTCAGACAACAAAGAAATCATCAACTCTTTCAACCGTCGAGCCTCTCCTTTCAGTAGACTAAAGCCGAAATGATCAACCCATGAAGGATCAAAGGCTTCTTCTGAAGCATGCGTGGACTTTGTTAGAGAGACGCTTTTGTCACCTTTGCATTTCTCAATCCTTACGGAAGGATTTAGCCTTCTGCTTAACAAAGCAACAGATCTCAGCATTTTTAAAGGTTTTCCCACTGAAACAATTACTTCTCGGTCACACGCCTGCAAGATGCAGATGATGTGTTGGTTTTTATGGATGGAGATGGGTTTCAAGCTTCTAAACTCAAAATCAATCTTCAGATGCTTTCAAGCTACGACGGGACAACGAATTAGTTTCTAGAAAACATTGATGATGGTATTAACATTGTAGACCCCTGAGCTGAGCGATTGATGTATAAGATCGAGTCCATTCGATTTCTAAAAAGGATTACTAATCCTTAACTTTTCGAGGAATCCTTTATCAGTGGTTGTGAATGACCGACTTTTTCAATCTTTTCAACTTGGTTCCGTATGAGCAAGTCAGAAATAGAAATAGAACCATCTGATTTGATTCATTCTCAATAGCCAAGAGATGATCATCTTAGGGTGATCCTTTTGTTTATGGATGCACCTATTACACTCTATTCTCTGAAGCAAGCATGGCTCTCTACCAGCTACATATTTGGGCCTGCCGCTATGCCTGGGAAGACCAGTAAAGTATTATGGGAACCACCTTTGGAACGACTTGGAAAGAGACTTGCTTGTTGGAAGAACATCTGCTTTCACTGAGGGTTAGAATCACGTTAATCAAATATTCTTCAACTAATGCACCTATCTATCAACTCTCTCTCTCTTAAAATGCCCTTTTCTATTACCAAACGTATCAAGCAAGAGCAGGACTTCTTTTGGGGTGATTCTGGGTATTCGAAAAAGATTCATCTCGTTGGATGGAACGACATTGCAAGTCAAAGGAGAAGGGGGCCTGGGTATTAAAAAAAATTCAAACGATGAAGCGCTTCTCTGTAAGTGGTTATGGAGATTCAAGGTTGAAAAATCCTACATTTGGAAGGAAGTAATCTGTTGTAGGTATGGCCTTTCACAAGATGATTGGATGTTGCAAAACTCACCTCTTAAAGGAAAGAGAACAACTTGGGCCGACATCCTTGATCTTTGACCAAGAGTTCTATAATAAAAACAGATTTCAAGTCAAGGATGGTCAGATAGTTGGATTTTGGATGATGAAATGGACTGGTGAACAAGCAGCGTGTTGCCGATTCAATAGGCTTTTTGGGATTGTTGTCAATCCAGTAGTAGTGGCTGATTACATGGTCTCTGATGCAACACATCGTGAATGGTCCATCAATTTCAGAAGATAAACTCTCTCTAGAAGAAGAGATGGAACAAGGCCTTAAAAATCTACTCAAAACTTCATTAGATCATCAAGAAAAGAACAAATCAGTTGGATAGGTGATATAAATGGGACATTCTCAGTACAGTAATGCTATAAAGAGCTAGATTTCGAGGCTCAACCAAATCAGCACAAGCTTCCGGCTCAGGGGCTTGGCCAGAACCACCTAGAGCATTGTGGCTTAGCTGGCTTCTCATTCTTGGTAAGCCTCTTACTCAAAACGATCTTATGAAAAGAGGCCGAGCATTAGCCTCCTAATACCTTTTCTATTGTGGGAGTAGGAATCTTTACTTCACCATTTTATGAGAACTTGGCTCTTGCCATTTTTAACATTCTCTAGGGGAGGTCGGAAAATATTGAAAATTTTACACTACAAAGGAGAATTCAAAGTAGGTTAAAGAAGTAACTCACGCTGAAAGTTGATGTAAAGTCAGGCAATTTGAGAATATTAGAAGAAAAGGCTTTTATGGCTGCCACAGCATGGAAAAAAGTTGTCGTGTGAACTTGAGGTCGGGTTAAGGCATGAAAATAGCTTCTTGCCAAAATGCAAGGTTTTGGGTTGTTGGATTTCATTTTCTGAGTATTTATATTTTAGTTACTGATTCTAATTCTATAAAAGTTTATTCTCCTAGAAAACTCACACTTCGATCATGCAGTAGTAAAATTTAGGGTTGTTACAGATCGAACGATCTAGATCGCCCGATTAGAGGAATGACCCTAGAAGCTCGATTAGAGAACAACCTTGAGTCGGAGAACCATTCACCAGTAAGACTTCTAGCCAGAAAAACAACAAGAAATAGAGGGGGGTTCTAGGGTTCTGGCCGGCCAAAGCAAAACGAGATTGGAACCCCTTTTGTTGATGTAGCTGGAATATAGGGAGAGCAAAGAAGACCGTCACAGCTGGCTCTCCCAAGAAGGAGACCAGCTGGCAAAGAAGAAGAAAAAAGGGAGAAAAGGGTTCTTGTCGGCAGGTAGAAAAACCATCCGGAAACCCCCATTTTCAGTAGACTCGAAAGAAAAAAAGAAGAAGAGGAAAAGGGTTTTTAGCCAGCCGATGGAAAAGTTGACCGAAAACCTTTATAATGACCTAAAAGGAGGAGGAAAGGGTAGCTGGGTTTCGGTTAGTCGGTCGGTCGGTGACTACAGATCGAAACCGGAAGATCCACAATAAATAAGAAGAGAAAGTAGCGTCGACCGCCTTGTTTCTAGGAAGAAAAACTTATATGCTAGTTCTCGTTCACTGTGGTGCGTAGTAGGAGGGGATCCATGCCGGAGACCGATCGCAAATCCTAGGAGAACGCGGCAATTAGCAGGGGAAGCAGCAAGACGCTGCTGCATGTCACACCCAGGAAGAGGAAGGAGAGAAAAACAGGTTAGGGTTTTCTCTTCTGAACTTTACTCTTTTGTATCAGGTGTCTAAAAACTCAGATGTTATTTTGATATCAACATCCCCTTTTCGGCCTAAAACAGTAGGCTGCAAATTTTTTTTTATAAAGACACTCCCAACGCCCAGAATCAGTATGCTGAAAACTTATAGAGGGCACCCCTACGTGCTAAATTAGCACCCCTCTAAATTGATAAGGACACCCCCCTGAATAGAAAATTTAGGACACCCCTCAAATTATCAAAAATACCCTTCCTAAGGGTTTTGACTATTCTGGACTTATTTGTATACTCTATTCTTCTCAATTCTACTCAGAAAAAGTAAAAATAAAGTTTGAAATCATGGAGTAGACCAGTTCTGAAAATATCATGGTTGGAGTCATGATAAAATTAAACACCACTAATTATACCCTGTGAAAACCTAGAATGAAAGATCTTTTGCACTACAAAGATCTTCATGACCACTTAGATGATCATGGAAAAAGACCTGAGGGAGTTTCTGAAAAAGACTGGATAAAGATGAATAAGAAAACCATATGTCAGATCCGATAGTGGATTGATCACAGTGTATTTCACCATGTTGCTCAAGAAGAAAATGCTTATATTCTCTAGAAAAAGTTAGAGAATATGTATCAGGCTAAGACCGCTCGAAACAAGCCCTTGCTGATAAAAAGTTTTGTTAATCTAAAGCTAAGGAGCGAAATGATTGTGGTTGAAGATACCAGTGAATTTCAATATCTAGTAAATCAGCTAGGAACAATGACGTTACAACTTGGAGATGAATGACAAGCTCTACTATTGTTGAACTCACTATTTGAAAGCTAGGAGACACTAGTAATTTCACTTAGCAACTCAGCACCAGAAGAAAAGTTGACTATGGCTATGGTCAAAGACGAGCTATTCAATGAAGAGACCAAAAGGAAAGAAGCTGGCATAGACCAGGCACATGCCCTGATAACAAAAAACAAGCATACTAAGAGAGACAGGCAAAGGGGGAGGAGCAAGAGTAGGCCAAGAGGGAAATCACAGACTCACAAGATATCAAAAAGTCAACCCAGAGGACATTTCAAGTGTTACCACTGCGGCATTTTAGGGCATATGAAGAGAGATTGTCGAAAACTGAAGAAAGAGATGGGTCATGGCAAGCCAAAGGAGGACAATGGTGAGACACTAGTCACCATTGCTCAGGACATAGCAGTGTTCACTATTAAGGAAGAGTCATGCCTACAAGTGATCAAAAGCGAAGCAAAGTGGGTGATAGACACAGTAGCTTCCTATCACGCTACTCCACACAAGGACTTCTTCATCACATACAAAGAAGGAGACTTTGGCACTATGAAGATGGGGAATGACAGTTCCTCAAGAATAGTTAGGATCGGTGATGTGCAGATAAAGACAAACATAGGCTACATAGTAGTACTAAAGGATGTGTGACACACACAAGAACTCATATTGAACCTGATATCAGTCCCGACTCTTGACAGACAAGGCTACACCAACTACTTTGACAATAATACTTAGAAACTGATGAAAGACACTATGATCATGGCTAAAGGACACATATATAGCACACTATATAAGACCACACAAGAATTACTAAAGACAGCCTTAACACAGTGGAGGATAAAGGATATCAAACCTTTGGCATAGAAGACTCGACCACATGGGAGAGAAAGGTCTGTTCACACTTGCAAAGAAGTAGCTCATCAAACTAGCCAAAGGTATAGCTCTTAATCCATGCAATTATTGTTTATTTGGCAAGCAACATAGAGTTGCCTTCTCCTCTTCTAGTAATAAAAGAAATGAAATCTTGAGTTTGGTGTACTTGAATGTATGTGGTCCTATGGAAGCAGAGTCATTGGGCGGGAACAAATCTTTTGTAACCTTTATAGATGATGTATTTAGAAGGGTATGGGTATACTTTGTAAAGAATAAAGAACAGGTATATGAATGCTTTAAAAGATTCCACGCGATGGTGGAGCGACAAACTGGAAAGAAGCTCAAGAGCCTCAGAGCAGACAATGAAGGAGAATACATATCAAAAGAGTTCAGGGCATATTGCGCAGCAGGCAACATTCAATACGAGAAGACAGTTCCACGTACCCTACAACCCAATGTAGTAGTTAAGAGGATGAATCGAACCATTGTAGAGAGAGTAAGATGCATGCTCAGTATGGCTAAGCTACATAAGCCATTCTCCTGTGAAGCTGTGAAGACTGTGTGCTACTTGATCAATAGGTCACCATCATCACCACTTGACTTCGAAGTTCCAGAATAGAAGTGGATCGACAAGAAAGTGACTTATGCACACCTGAGGGTATTCGGGTTAGAGCTTTTGCACATGTATCCAAAGAGATGAGACAAAAGCTAGACCTGAAATCTACCCCATGTATCTTCATTGGGTATGGAGATGAAGAATTCAGATACAGATTGTGGGACCCTGAGATGCGAAGAATCATCCGTAGCAGAGATGTAATATTTCTGGAGAATCAGTTCTATGAAGATCCAAGAAAGGCTAAAGATATTAGCACTCCACCTCTAGTACCAGATTCAACACCCATTCAGATCTACTCAGAAACTGCACTAGAAGCTGAACTAGAGGCAGAGGAGTTTGAGTAGGGGGAGCATCAGTCCCCTGCACTAGAAGATGTTACAACATCAGATGTTGAATCATCACCTCAGCCTGAAGCAGTAGCTCACCCAAAGATGTCAACAAGAAGACGCATTCTGATTCCATCATAGAAATATTCTGAATTAGAATATATCATGCTCATTAATGAGGGGGAGCCAGAGAATTTTCAACAAGCCCTAGCACATGCAGACAAGGGAAAATGGGTGCAAGCTATGCAAGAAGAAATTAGCTCATTAAAAAAAATCAAATATATGAGCTAGTGATACTTCCCAAAGGAAAAAGAGCACTGAAGAACAAGTGGGTATTCAAGGTGAAAAGAGTACGCAATGGAGAACGAGTCAAGTACAAAATGTAATTAGTCGTCAAAGGTTTTAAGCAGATGAAAGGAATAGACTTTAATGAGATCTTCTCACTAGTAGTGAAGATGACATCAATCAAGATTATACTCAGATTGGTGGCAAGACACAACTTGGAGCTTGAACAAATGGATGTCAAGACACCTTTTCTACATAGAGATCTATAGGAGAAGATATACATGGAACAACCAGAGGGTTTCGAAGTCAAAAAGAAGAAGAAACATCTAGTGTGCAAGTTAAAGAAAAGTCTTTATGGCCTCAAGCAAGTGTCAAGACAATGGTATAAGAAGTTTGACTCATTTATGATGAGTCAAGGCTTCAAAAGAACAGTTACAGATCAGTGTGTGTGTACTTCAAGAGATTACCTGAGGGTAAATTCATCATTCTACTACTCTATGTGGATGACATGTTGATAGTTGGATCAGATATGACTATGATTAGTAGGTTGAAGAGAGAGTTATCTAAGTCTTTTGACATAAAAGACTTAGAGGCAGCTTAGTAGATTTTGGAGATCAAGATTACACGTGACAGGAAAGCAAGAAAGTTATGGCTGTCAAAGGAGAAATATATTGAACGAGCAATTATGTAACAGCCCGAGGGCCCACACCCTGCAATGATATTGTCCGTACCGGAGTACCCATACACCCCGCACGGTTTTGTTCTTCCCCAATTGCCCAGGGAAAAGGCCTCGTTGCAAGGGAAGTCCTTATCACTCTTATCAAGAGCCCAGTAACTTTCCTCCTAGCGATGTAGGACTAACTCTCAGTCTTTCACCTTGCCTAGAAGCCTGCCAGCCCTCTTGGCTCGCCCTCATCGGCCAAGGCTTCACAACCTCTCCCCCTTAGGGGACACGCGTCCCCGCGTGTCTTACCACACACGAGCGCCCACGTGCGGCTAGCCACCCACATCGGGTTGGGGTCTGGCTCTGATACCACTTGTAACAGCCCGAGGGCCCACACCCTGCAATGATATTGTCCGTACCGGAGTGCCCATACACCCCGCACGGTTTTGTTCTTCCCCAGTTGCCCAGGGAAAAGGCCTCGTTGCAAGGGAAGTCCTTATCACTCTTATCAAGAGCCCAGTAACTTTCCCCCTAGCGATGTGGGACTAACTCTCAGTCTTTCACCTTGCCTAGAAGCCTGCCAGCCCTCTTGGCCCGCCCTCATCGGCCAAGGCTTCACAAATTAAGAGGCTCAACATGGAGAGCGTCAAGCCAGTCAACACTCCACTAGGCAATCATTTCAAATTAAGCAAGAAGACGTGTCCCTCAACACCATAGGAAATAGACGGGATGGCTAAGATTCTCTACTTATCAGTAGTTTGGAGTTTGATGTATGCAATGGTATGTACAAGGTCAGATATTGCTCATGCAGTAGGAGTCATGAGCAAATTTCTTTCAAATCCAAGTAAAAATCATTGGGGAGCTATGAAGTGGATACTACAGTACATGAAGGGCACATATAAGTTGTGCCTGTGCTTCGAAAGTATAGATACACTCCTGAAAGGTTACATAGATGCTGATATGGCTGGAGATCTTGATGGAAGAAAGTCAACATCAGGGTTCATTTTCACTTTTGCAGGGGGAGCTGTATCATGGCAGTCCAAGTTGCAGAAGTGTGTAGCTCTGTCGACAACAAAAGCTGAATATATTACCGTAGCTGAAGTAGGTAAGGAAATGTTATGGATAAAGCGGTTTCTTCAAGAGCTTAGTATCACATAGGAAGAATACAAGATACATTGTGACAGTCAGAGTGCTCCAGACCTGAGAAAGAACTAATGTATTATGAGCGCACCAAGCACATTGACATACAGTATCATTGGATACGAGAGGTGACAGAAGAACGGATGCTAAAGCTGAAAAAGATTCACACTAGTGAGAATCCTGCAGATATTTTGACAAAGGTGGTAACCTATAAGAAGCTACTGCTATGTAAAAACATAGTAGCCATGAGTTCAGACTAGTGGAGCATGGCATGAAGATGGAGGGAGAGAATTGATGACATCCATCCCCATTATCACGCCCGAAGACTCCTAAAAAAATAAGGAAAGTCAGTTAAATGTAATCCTAACCTGATTAGGAGTCCTAATTAGCGAAGGAAAAGGAAAGTAGAATTAGAGTCCCACTGGGAACATAAATCTTGTGCTTCTGTGTGTGATTGTGTTATTCTGAGTTTGATCCTAACAACTTCTCATAACAAGTCCTTCAAATTGTAGATTTGTCTTCTAATTAGTTGCAAGGAAGCATTCTGTCCAGCCTCACCAATTTGATTATGATTGAATATATTATGTTGTCAAATAATGAACTAGACGGAATAATATCCACGCCTATGTTTTACAATCTCTCCAAGCTCCAATCCCTTGACCTTTCAGACAATCAGCTAGAAATAATAATCTCCTTGTCTATGTTTTTTAACCTCTCTAAACTTAACGAGCTATACCTATCAAACAAGCAACATTTAGAGATTGAAATCTCTTCTCCAACTTGGGTTCCATCTTTACAACTGAAGGTTCTAAGACTGTCAAACTGCAACATCAACAGACATATCGACAGTGGTCTTCTTAGCTTCATCACAAGACAATATGCCTTGGAAACACTTGATTCTCTCATGGGTAGCATTCCTTCTCAGTTCCTGTATAACACCAATATTTCGTACATGTTCTTAGAACATAATAGTTTAGGTGGTCCATTTCCTCAACCTCACAGCAACACAACGTCACCACTTAATCAGTTCGATGTCTCTGACAATCATATTCATGGGCCACTTCCTAAAAACATTGGCAGTCTGTTTCCTAATTTAAGCATGCCCTTGGGGTTATCCTGCGCTTGGAAGAAGAAGTAGGAAAAGGAATAAATATAGTGATATTTTTATTCTTCGTCGCCGTAAATAAGAAAATAAAAAAAAGTGGGCGAACGACGGGAGGAGTAAACAGCTATGGCACGTTCACTAAAAAAAAATCCTTTTGTAGCCAATCATTTATTGGGAAAAATTGAGAAGCTCAACATGAGGGAAGAGAAAGAGATAATAGTAACTTGGTCCCGGGCATCTACCATTATACCCACAATGATCGGCCATACAATTACTATTCATAATGGAAAAGAATATTTACCCGTTTATATAATGGATCGTATGGTGGGTCACAAATTGGGAGAATTCGCACCTACTCTGACTTTCCGAGGACACGCGAGAAATGATAATAGATCTCGTCGTTAATTTAATAAAGTGAAAGAAATAGGTGCTCATCATTCTTTGATGGGAGGTAACCCTTATGTCAAGGTGGAGAAGGTGGAAGAGGAGTGTTAAGAAGCGTCGAAAGAAGAGGAGCTTCAGTACACAAGAAAAAGCCTTAGGTCAAAATATATGTATGTCTCCTCACAAAGCACGAAGAGTCATTGATCAGATTCGCGGGCGTTCCTATGAGGAAACACTTATGCTACTAGAACTTATGCCTTATCGAGCATCTTATCCCATTTTTCAATTGGTTTATTCTGCAGCAGCAAATGCTAGTCACAATAAGAATTTCAACAAAGCTGATTTGGTCATTAGTAAAGCCGAAGTCAATGGGGGCACTGTGGTGAAAAAGCTAAAACCGCGGGCTCGAGGACGTAGCTATCCGATAAAAAGACCCACCTGTCATATAAATATAGCTCTAAGAGATAAAACGAAGCTTAAGACCGAGCAGGACTTGGTCTTAGAGAATAGATATGTATTTCGAGATGTTATAATAGAAAGATATATGGAGAAAGAAAAACAGAAAGAAATAAATAGGCAAAAACGGAAAAAATTCTTGAAAAGCCTCCTTTGGTTTCTAAATTGGAATAGAGATAAATAGATATATATAGAGAAAGAGAGAGATATGGGAAAAAAAATAAATCCACTTGGTTTCCGACTTGGTGCAAACCAAAATCATCGTTCCCTTTGGTTCGCACAACCAAAAAGTTATTCCAGAGGTCTCCAGGAAGATGAAAAAATACGGAATTGTATCAAGAATTATGTACAAAAAAATATGAGATCGGGTTCGGAAGGAATTGCACATATAGAGATTCAAAACAAAATTGATCTGATCCAGGTCATAATCTATATTGGATTCCCAAATTTGTTAATAGAAGGCCGAACACGAGGAATCGACGAATTACAGACCAATGTACAAAAAGAATTTCTTTCCGTGAACAGGAGACTTAACATTGCTATCACAAGAGTTGCAAAACCTTATGGACAACCTAATATTCTTGCAGAATATATAGCTCTACAATTAAAGAATAGAGTTTCATTTCGAAAGGCAATGAAAAAAGCTATTGAATTAACTGAACAAGCCGATACAAAAGGAATTCAAATACAAATAGCAGGGCGTATCGATGGAAAAGAAATTGCACGTGTCGAATGGATCAGAGAAGGTAGGGTTCCCCTACAAACCATTCGAGCTAAAATTGATCATTGTTCCTATACAGTTCGAACTATCTATGGGGTATTAGGCATCAAAATTTAGATATTTGTAGATGAACAATAATGAATGGGCCTTTCCTTGTCATTCTATACAGCGATAGAACAAAAAATTACAAATTATTTCATTCTTTTTCCCTTCAACCAAAAATGAAAAATTCTAATTATTAATTCTATAGGGTTGAATAAAAATTTGATTGACCATTTGGTAGAATTGCTATGCTTAGTGTGTGACTCGTTGGTTTTTCTGTAGAGTTGGATTCAAAAAAAAAAAAAAAAACAATGGACCAACCTATAACTAATAATTATAGAACTAATAACCAACTCATTGCTTCGTATTATCGAGATCCAAGAAAGCAGTCACTATATGATGTGTTGATCGTATAGTTGTAGCAACTGAAATCTTTTGTTCCATACATAAAAGAAAAATCAATCTGATTATGGGTTGTGAAGCAAAAATAGAGGGATGTGGGTAAATGGGAGGGTGAGAGAAAGAAATAAGGAGAATTTCAATCAATGCTATATGATTCCAACATGTATGGTCTATGAATCATCTCATAAAAGGCAGTGTGATAAAGCATCAATACGAATTCGTCCATAATTAGATGAATCCGGTTCATAGGAAAAATGAAAACAATAAAGAGCCTCGAGTCAATAGAGACTGAGGAGATTGACTCGGGAACAAATTAAATTGGGAGCTCCATTGCAGAGTTCAGACCTAGCCATTAATGGAGAAGCTATGGGAACGACGAAACCTGTGACTACAGAAGATTCTATTAAAAACGAATCCTAATGATTCATTGGGTGGGATGGCGAAACCAACCAAGAACCAATTGATTTATTTTGAAAGGTCGTGGATTGACCCTACGAATGAAGCCAATATTTCAATTTCAAGAGTAAATATTCGCCCGCGAACCCTTCCTTATTGGATTGTAAAATTTTGGGCGATTCGAGAAAGGCCAAAAGAAAATTTCGTTCTAAAAAGAAAGGCATTACCCATAAATAGAAATATACGGCTAGCTGTATATTACGTATAGCAACTGTGTATACAAGATATCTGAGATAGATTCCTACATGACGGATGAAATAGTAATAAATCCCATGAGTCAATCTATTATTCATTAAATATATGTGTATCCGTAATATAGATTATTTCTATTTAATCGTTTCATTCGCGAGGAGCTGGATGAGACGAAACTCTCATGTCCGGTTTTGCAGTAGAGATGGGATTGAGAAAGAACCATCAACTATAACCCCAAAAGAACGAGATTCCGTAAACAACATAGAGGAAGAATGAAAGGAATATCTTATCGAGGCAATCATATTTGTTTCGGTAGATACGCTCTTCAGGCACTTGAACCCGCTTGGATCACATCTAGACAAATAGAAGCAGGACGATGAGCAATGACACGATATGCGCGCCGTGGTGGAAAAATATGGGTACGTATATTTCCCGACAAACCCGTTACAGTAAGACCTACAGAAACACGTATGGGTTCGGGGAAGGGATCCCAGAATATTGGGTATTCGTCGTTAAACCGGGTCGAATACTTTATGAAATGGGCGGAGTTTCGTAAATCGTAGCCAGAGCAGCTATTAAAATAGCTGCCTGCAAAATGCCTATACGAACTCAATTCGTTATTGCAGGATAGGGATGTGAAACAAAGGAGTATTTGTGATGAAAAATACAATTGCAGATTTCTTTCTTTCTGGACAGACAATATTTCTTTCTTTTTTCCTTCGCCCCTTACATTGAAAGAACAGATTCAAAAAAAAAAATGATATGATTCAACCTCAGACCCATTTGAATGTAGTAGACAACAGCGGGGCTCAAGAATTGATGTGTATTCTAATCATAGGAGCTAGTAACCGCAGATATGCTCATATTGGCGATGTTATTGTTGCTGTAATAAAAGAAGCAGTACCCAATATGCCTCTCGAAAGATCAGAAGTGGTCAGAGCTGTAATTGTACGTACATGTAAAGAACTCAAATGTGACAATGGTATGATAATACGATATGATGACAATGCAGCGGTTGTCATTGATCAAGAAGGAAATCCAAAAGGAACTCGAGTTTTTGGCGCGATCGCGCGGGAATTGAGACAGTTGAATTTCACTAAAATAGTTTCATTAGCTCTTGAGGTATTATAAATACTAGTAGATGAAATCATTCTATTATAGGGTATCTGAAATAGATCAAATCAATTCGTAGATTGTGTTTCACGCATATACCTTTAATAATTCAAAAAAAGAAGAAGAGAACATGTTGATTATATCAAAACGGGGAGACACCAATAAATATAGTTCGTCATGGGTAGGGACACTATTGCCGAGATAATAACTTCTATAAGAAATGCCGACATGGAGAAAAAGGGAACAGTTCGAATACCATCTACTAATATAACCGAAAACATTATTAAAAAACTTCTACGAGAACGTTTTATTGAAAATGTTCGGAAACATCGGGAAAACAACAAATATTTCTTAGTTTTAACCCTGCGACATAGAAGGAATAGGAAAGGAACATATAGAAATATTTTAAAGCGTATCAGCCGACCTGGTCTACGAATCTATTCCAACTATCAACGAATTCCAAGGATTTTAGGTGGAATGAGGATTGTCATTCTTTCTACTTCTCGAGGTATAATGACAGATCGAGAAGCTAGATTAGAAGGAATTGGGGGAGAAGTTTTGTGTTATATATGGTGATCCTTCTGGTATCCGAATTTGATCCATAACTTCCTATTTGTGACAGAAAAAAAAGAGGAAAGGCAGGTTGTTGAATATCACTCCTCCATTAGTTGATACTTCAAGGGGTTTACCTGGAATGAAAGAACAAAAATTGATTCATGAAGGTTTAATTACTGAATCACTTCCCAATGGTATGTTCTGGGTTCGTTTAGATAATGAAGATATAATTCTAGGTTATGTTTCGAGGAGGATATGACGTAGTTTTATACGTATACTGCCAGGAGATAGAGTCAAAATCGAAGTAAGTCATTATGATTCAACCAAGGGACGTATAATTTATAGACTTCGCAACAAAGATTCGAACGATTAGGTGGCTTTTTTTTAAAAACATTCCTTTCATGGGGATAAAATTTAAGGTTCAAAATAGCAAGAGACTTATTTTCTTCCAAAGAGTAGATTCAGAATTAAGGTAAGGAATGACAAATATGAAAATAAGGGCTTCTGTTCGTAAAATTTGTGAAAAATGTCGACTGATCCGTAGGCGGGGACGAATTATAGTAATTTGTTCCAATCCGAGACATAAACAGAGACAAGGGTAATCTTTTTAAAAAGGGACTTTATTTATATTTATTTATAAAGTAAAGGACTCGATGTACAAATAAAGGATCTGTTTTGACATGAAATGGATATATCCGTATATCTCTGACTCATATTTATGAGATGATAAAATATGACAAAACCTATACCAAGAACGGGTTCGCGTAGGAATGGACGTATTAGTTCACGTAAGACTGGACGTAGAATACCAAAAGGAGTTATTCATGTTCAAGCGAGTTTCAACAATACCATTGTGACTATTACGGATGTACGAGGTCGCGTGGTTTCTTGGTCTTCCGCCGGTACTTGTGGATTCAGAGGCACAAGAAGAGGGACACCATTTGCTGCTCAAACCGCAGTAGGAAATGCAATTCGTACAGTAGTGGATCAGGGTATGCAACGAGCAGAAGTCATGATAAAGGGTCCTGGTCTAGGAAGAGATGCAGCATTACGAGCCATTCATAGAAGTGGTATACTATTAAGTTTCGTACGTGACGTAACCCCTATGCCACATAATGGATGTAGACCTCCTAAAAAAAGACGTGTGTAGAAATAAGAATTGAACGGATTTCAAGAGAAATAAATGATTCAATGATATGATCAATAATATTAGTATGGTTCGAGAGGAAATCGCAGTATCCACTCGGGCACTACGGTGGAAGTGCGTTGAATCAAGAATAGACAGTAAACGCCTTTCTTATGGCCGTTTCATTCTGTCCCCGCTTATGAAGGGTCAAGCAGATATGATAGGTATAGCTATGCGAAGGGCTTTACTTGGAGAAATAGAAGGAACATGTATCACACGTGCAAAATCTGAGAAGGTACCACATGAGTATTCTACAATAGTTGGTATTGAAGAATCAGTACATGAAATTTTAATGAATTTGAAAGAAATTGTATTGAGAAGTAATCTGTATGGAACTTGCGACGCATCTATCTTCGTCAGAGGCCCAAGATGCGAATCAGCTCAAGATATCATCTTGCCACCTTTTGTGAAAATTGTTGATGCTACACTGCATATAGCTAGCCTGACAGAACCAATTGATTTGTGTATTGGATTACAAATCGAGAGGGATCGCGGATATCGTATGAAAACCCCCAATAACTATCAAGATGGAAGTTATCCTATAGAGGCTGTATCCATGCACATTCGAAATGCGAATCATAGTATTCATTCTTATGGGAATGGGAATGAGAAACAAGAGAGACTTTTTCTCGAAATATGGACGAATGGAAGTTTAACTCCTAAAGAAGCACTTCACGAAGCTTCCCGTAATTTGATTGATTTATTTATTCCTTTTCTACATGGGGAGGAAGAGGACATAAAATTAGAGGACAATCAAAACAGGTTTCTTGTACCTTTTTTACTTTTCATAATAGATTGGCTAATATAAGGAAAAACAAAAAAGGAATTGCATTGAAATGTATTTTTATTGACCAATCAGAATTACCTTCTAGGACCTATAATTGTCTCAAAAGATCCAATATACATACCTTATTAGACCTTTTGAGTAACAGTCAAGAAGATCTTATGAGAATTGAACATTTTCGCATAGAAGATGTAAAACGGATATTGGACATTCTGTGAAGCATTTTGCAATTGATTTACCTAAGAATAAGTTTTAAATCCATTGGAATTTTTTTTCTATTTTTATACAAAAAGAAAGGAAGAATTATAAAGAAAGAGAGGAATTAAATTGGTTTTGAATCTTTAGCACGAGCCGATCCGTATATTCAAAATAGATCTAGAATGGATCTATAATGAAATTTAAGAAATGTATCTAGGGAGGATTCACTTTGAAGCGACTATTCCCTAGATACATACGTCGTGGTATTTCACGGTTAAATCAATTTGAAAAAGACCTAAAGTTAGAGATTTATCAATCGGTAATGTTGCTCCAATACCTAACCAAAGAGCAAGCTATGCAGTGCCGATCAAAAAGACTGTTGTAGCCCTTGGACGACAAAATGGATTTTGGAATTTATTAACATTCTCCAAAAAAGGTCTTGTCAATAATCCCGCTGTCTTGAAACCATTAAAGAACACCCAATAACTTATTCCCTCCTGTACGGAGGATTTGAAATACGGGAAAGAAGTACCATTCGGGTAATATTTCCAAAGGGGTTGCAAAAGGATCTGCCGGTTCACCAATCATTGACGGTTCTAGAACTGCTAGGCCTACGTTACATGCAATAGTACCTAGAATTACGTCTGGAAAAATATATAAAAGATCATTGGGCCATGCGGGTTCCCCGTAATAATTATGCCCCATCCCTTTAGCCAATTTAGCTCTTAATACAGGATCATTCAAGTCAGGTTTCTTTGTTATTGGGATAGGTGAATTCTTATGGATCCATCCCCCGAAGGAACCGGACATGATAATTTTTCATCATCCGGCTCAAACAAGAATCACAGGAATACAAAATAGATCCATATAAAATCTATATGTCATCCACACATATATGACTCTCTGTAAGAAAATATTTGCCGGCTTCAATTTTACGGAGTTGCAACTATCCCTTGCAAGGAATTTAGTTCTTACAGGTAAATGCTCAATACCCAAGTAGGCTTCCAAATTGATCATAATCAAGTGCTTTTTGGGTCGTCTCATGCCTTGTGATTGGTGTTTATCCCCACAATTTCTCGAGTCTTCTTACATACAAAGGATTTACTTGTTACTAATAAATTCTAGCCTCTGTTCTTCCTTAGATCCCTTGTTTCACTCCGATAGTATCATAGATCAGGATAGATGCAGAGGAAATGACTGCATTTCCATACTATAAGTAAGTGGAATAGATAGAAGATAATCTGGATCATGCCACATTACTTATTCCACTGGATCTTACGGAGCCTGTTCATACACGACATGATTAGGGTCTGATCATAGAAAGGATTCTCCTCAAGCGAACCAGCCTATCCTCTGTAGGGGACTTCCGCGGTGGTTGGAACAGAGACACATTTGGTTGTGAATGCATTGCAAAGCAACATCCCCTCATCCATCGTTGAACTTTGGTTTTTGACTGAATTGTGTATGGCTAACAATAACTTGTCTGGGAAGATACCAGTATCCCCATCCTCATTGTCATACTTAGACTTATCATACAATAATTTGCAAGGAGAGATGCTCCCTAGAAATTCCAATTGATATGCTTTGAGTACTTAGTTCTTCGTGGAAACAGCCTTACAGGAATGATATCGCCAATCCTATCAAACTACACCCAGTTAATGTATCTAGACGTTAGAAATAACTACTTGTCAAGAAATATTGGAAGTGCGTTACATGTCTTTCCTAATTTAGAGTTTCTACTTTTAGGAGGAAATGATTTTGAAGGCCACATTCCAAAAAAGTTGTGCCAAATGCAAAACCTCAGCTTCTTGGATCTATCTTGGAATCATCTTTCTGGAACCATACCAAGTTACCTTGACAACATTACTTTTACTGGGAGAATGCAGAAAAACATCACTCTTGGATCTAAGTTTGATATCAATACAAAAGGGATGTCATTGCTTTACAAGGGCGAGCCTCTCTTGCTCATCACTGGAATTGATTTTTCATCCAACAAATTGACGGGTAGAACTCCATTCATTGAACTTGTCTGATAACCTTTTAACAGGTCCCATTCCGACATCCTTCCAAATCATGAAGAACTTAGAGAGCTTGGACCTTTCTCTAGACAATCTGACAGGAAGAATCCTCTTGAAATTGTCGTTTGAGAGCAGAAAACAGAGAATCAAAACTAAAGGAAGAAGAAAAATACCAAGTTTAAAGAGAAGAAAGGTACAAAATGCAGCCAAGGAATTCTACTCTTTTATTTATCAGCCATCCTTTACATTTATAATACTTGGAATAAACATAAAATTAGTAAATCTTTGAAATCCTAGCAATCCAAATCGTGGTCCACAAAATCACAAATAGACTAACAATTTCCTAAAGAATAGGAACAACTTATTGATTAGGAATACTTATTCAAATTTCTGAAGTAATAAAAATAAAAAAGTCACGTGGAGTCCTGAAGCAAGTATTTAACACTCCTCCTTGCTTTAGCAACTACAAACTCTAATTCTTTGCCTTAGAAACTCAAACTTGCTAACAAGAAGTGTTTTTGTGAACAAGTTTGCCAATTGATCTTCAGACTTGCAGTAAACTAAAGTTACTTCTCCATTTTGTTACACCTCCCTCAAGAAGTAGAACTTGATGTTGAAATGTTTAGTCTTCCCATGAAACACTTGATTGTTTGAGATTGCAATTGATGCTTGATTGTCAACAAAAATCTTTGTGTTATCATTCTGCTCCATATGTAAATCACATAAAACCTTTTTCAACCATAAAACTTGATTTATTGCTGCTGTTACTGCTATGAATTCCACCTCTGCAATGGATTGTGCTACAATCTCCTACTTCTTTGAGCACCATGAGAAAACTCCTAAACCTAGGCTGAAACAATATCCTAAAGTACTCTTCATGTCATCACTAGATCTAGCCCAGTCACTATCCATGAATCCACACAACTTGAAGTTTTGACACTTCTCAAACTTGACACCATAATCAATAGTACCTTTGACATACCTTAATATTCTTTTTCTTTAAATGCATTACACTAGCACATTGCATAAATCGAGATAAGAGACTTACAACGAATAGAATGTCCGACCTTGTTGCAGTGAGATACATTAGGCATCTAATCAAGCTTCTATAATAACCTTCATCAACTTTATCAGCATAATCTTCCATGCTCAGCTTCTCTTTTTGATTCGTTGGTGTGCTTATTGTTTTACACTCCTCCATTTGAAATTTCTTTAGTATTTCCTTTGCATACTTCTTTTGGCAGATGAACACTTCATTTTTGCTTTGTTTGATTTCCATTTCAAGAAAATAGGTCATAAGACCAAGATATGTCATTTCAAAACCTGCATTATTTCTTGTTTGAACTCCTCAACCAGCCTTGTATTATTTCCAGTCACCAAAAGATCATCAACATAGAGGGACACTATGAGAAAGTCATTGCCCTTATGTTTCACATAAAGAGTGGACTCAGATAAGCTTTTTACAAAGCCTAGGCTCAACAAATGTTTATCTATCCTGCTGTACCAGGCTCTTGGCGCTTGTTTTAGGCCATAGAGAGCTTTTTGAGTAGGTAGACTTTTTCTTCTTCACCTTGCTTCACAAATCTCTCTGGCTGTTCCACATATATTTCTTCCTATAATACACCATTTAAAAAGTTGATTTGACATCTAACTAGAACACTTTCTAGCCTTCTTGTGCTGTTATTGCTACCAACAATATGATTGTGTCTAATCTAGCAACATGAGCAAAAGTGTCAGAATAATCAATACTAAAAATTTGTGCATACCCTTTAACTACAAGCCTGGCCTTGTATTTGTTGATGGAGCAATCTGCATTAAGCTTTGTTCTGAACTCCAATGACTTTTCTATCTTCAAGCCTGCCAACCAACTCCCAAATTTTATTTTTCTGAATCATTGACATCTCCTCCTCCATTGCTTTCTCCCATTTCGGGTCTTTAAGTGCTTCTTCATGGCTAGTAGGTTTGCATATTGCACATTACATCTCTGATAGATGTCTAAAAGTAGCCTTGTACCTCTGATTGGAGGATTATCTTCTAACTTATTCGACCATTGGTCCGTTGTTTGCTCTTCAGAGAAGTTGTCTTTTAGATCTTGTGAGGATCCACTTGTTCTTTGTAGATTCTTTCAGTCCCATTGCTCGTCCTCATTAAAGTGTACATATCTAGTGATAGTCATTTTTCCTGTTTGTGAATGATACACTTTGTAGGCTTTTAAAACTGAACTATAACCCACGAAGATACCTATGCCTTCTTGTCAAGTTTGTCACGCTTAACCTGTGGAACATGAGCAAAACACACACAACCAAATACCTTAAGAAAGCTTAGTGAAGGTATTATACCCATACCAAGCCTCAAATGGAGTTTTATCTTCCAAAGCCTTGGTTGGAAGTCAATTTTGCAAAAAAAACTATTGCGTTGGCTACCTCTGCCCAAAATTTTTTAGGCAACTCCTTCTCATGCAACATACATCTGGCCATCTCCATTACTGATCTATTTCTCCTTTCGCTAACTCTATTTTGTTCCGGAGTGTAAGGAGCTATGAGCTGATGTTCAATCCTAGCTTTTTCGCAGAATAAATTAAATTCTGTTGAGGTATACTCCCTTCCATTATCAGACCTTAGAAATTGAATCTTGCAGCCACTTTGATTTTCCACCATTTTCTTGAACTTCCAAAATACTCCAACCACTTCTGACTTGAATTTCAAGAAAAAAATCTAGCACATTCTTGTAAAATCATTAATGAAAAGAATATAGTATGAGCTACATTGTAATGATGGCGTTCTTTGAGGTCCTACCACATCTGTGTGAATTAGTTGTAGCTTTTGGGAGGCTCTCCAAGTTGAGTTAGGAAATAGCATCCTATTTTGTTTACCAAATTGACAAGCATTACAATTTGGCAATGATCATCAAGCACAAGTAAACCTCTTGTCATGTCTTTCTTCTTCATTTTCAACATTATTTGAAGATAACAATGGCCAAGTCTCTTGTGCCAGATTTCCATGGTATTGACTTCATTGTAATAAGATGTCTGCTCCTCCTCTGTTGGATCAAATGAGAAGTTTTTACCTCTCATTTTAACCCTTAAAATCTCCTGATTAGTAGTATCATAGATAAGGCAGTGCCAATCTTCAAAGGCTACTTTGAATTCTTTTTCTATCAGCTGACCCACACAGCAAATTTGGGTCAATATCAGGTACATAAAGAACATATGAAATTGTCTTTGTACCTGAACTTGTTGTAATTGCGATGGTTCCTTTTCCTTTTACAGGAATATAGCAACCATTCCCTATTCTGACCTTCGTGATTCTAGTAGGATTCAAATCCTTGAAGAGAGTTCTATCATAAGTCATATGGCTTGTACAACCACTGTCAATCAGCCAACATTTTAAAGAGCTCCTGGTTGAAAAACACGTTGCCACAAAAATCTGGTCTTCTTTGTCTTGATCGGCGACTTGGGCATCTGCTTCGTGCTTTTGAAATTTGCTTTTGCAAATCATGGCTTCATGTCCAAGCTGATTGCTCTTACTGCACTTTGCATCTAGTCTCTTCCAGCATTTGAATGGTGGATGACCTATTTTGCAGCAGTGCTGACAAGGTGGATAGTTTCTCTTTGAGTTTCTACCCTTACTTTGGATCTGGTTGTTTGCAGTGTTTGCAGTGTTTTCACTGCTTGATGCTTGATTTTTCCTGTAACTTTTCTTCTTGTTCTTTCCTACTTGTTGGTGCTTAGCTGGCAGGGCTCCTTCAACCATACGATCTTGCCTCATAAGTCTCTGTTGTTCTTGGGCTTGCAAGGCATTTAACAGCTCTGCCAAGGTGATCTTAGACAGATCATTTGTGTTCTCCAAGGTGGTTATACATGCTTCATATCTTTCAGACACTGTTACAAGAATTTTCTCTACAATTCTAGAATCAGTAAGTTCAGTGCTTAGTAACCTTACCTTGTTGACAATGCCAAGCAATCTGTCTGAGTACTCTTTGATTGTCTCAGACTCTTTCATCTTTTGCAACTTGAATTCCCTTATTAAATTTAGCACCTACATGCCTCGTATCCTTTCATCTCCTACATATTCTTCCTTTAGATAATCCCAAACTTCTTTTGCTGTTTTGAGAGACATGATTATCATGAAAATGGTTGTTGAAACAGTAGCAAATAGACATGCTATCGCCTTTGACTTCCTAGTTTCTCTTTCCTTGTGACTTTTGATCTGGGCCATGGTGGGATTGTTTGGCAGCGGAGGAACTTCATAATCCTCTTCCACGGCTTCCCAAAGATCTAAAGCCTCCAGGTAGGTCTCCATTCTCACTGCCCAAAGCTGATAGTTTTCTCCATCAAAGACAGGAGGAGCAATTTGTAAAAAACTGGCTTTAGCTTCCATTTCACAAATCCCTTAAGAAGAGAGCTCTGATACCAGATTGTTGGTTTGAGAGCAGAAAAACAGAGAATTAAAACTAAAGGAAGAAGAAAAATACCAAGTTTAAAGAGAAGAAAGGTACAGAATGCAGCCAAGGAATTCTACTCTTTTATTTATCAGCCATCCTTTACATTTATAATACTTGGAATAAACAAAAAAATTAGTAAATCTTCGAAATCCTAGCAATCCAAATTGTGATCCACAAAATCACAAACAGACTAACAATTTCCTAAAGAATAGGAACATCTTATTTACTAAGAATACTTATTCAAATATCTGAAGTAATAAAAATAAAAAAGTCACGTGCAGTCCTGAAACAAATATTTAACAAAAATGATTAAACTTGATTCGCTTGCTGTTCTTAATGCGTCTTTCAATGATCTGTCAGGAAGAATTCCACTTGAAGGTCACTTTACCACCTTCGACAAAAGTAGTTTCATGGATAACCCAAGGCTCTTAGGGCAGCCTTTAAACCAAAACTGCTTGGTCGAAATCCCATCAAAACCTCACGATAAGAAGGAAAAATCTGGACTATTATAGAATGATTTATTTTTCTACTCATGCATAGCTATATGCTATGTTCTTGGGTTTTGGGGTTTCATCCTTGTTCTCATCTTTAAAAAGAACTGGCGTACATCATACTATCGATGCATGGATACATGTTTTGATTTCTGTCTGGTGAGGCTTCTTGGATTCCTTCGGTACGTGAAGAACAAGTGTTGTTAGTGACATGTAAGAAAAATTTAGCAGTTGTTGTTTCTCTAGTTGTATTTTTCTCCTGTGAATAATATATTTAGATCTCTTATTTAAAAATGTTTTGGCCCTTTTCTTTTCTGCTCAGTAATATGTAAGAGAGATTAGTACTGGTTGTTCTTTCGTGTTATAATTTTTCCCTGGTGAATAACATATTTGGAATTCTCATTTAAAAATGTTTTGATCCTTCTTTTTTTTTTTTTTTCTCATCTATTATTTGTCTTGTCGTACTTCTACTCTTGCTATTAAAAAGCAAATATATTATTGAATGCGAATTTTTAGATAATACAAAAAATACGGTTTGATAGGAGTGAGAATTGTGTTGGAGTAGATAAAATCAACCTCTTTTTTTTCTTCCCTTGAACAAGGAAAGGAAGCCTTGAGTTGTCTCTGCCAATTGTGTTATCGCCCTGTGAACTCAAGGTCACAAGTTCGAGGTATGAAAATAGTCTCTAGTCAAAATACAAAGTTAGACTGTCTATTATAAACCTTTTGTGGTTGGCCCCTTTTCCAGACCCACATATGCTGAAGTTTCCTTGACCGGGCTGCTTTTTTTTCTTAAGTTTAATTCAAAGAGAAAAGGGAAAGTAATGTGTTTTAAGAGCTACAACTTATACATTGTGCTTGAGAACTAGATCCAGAAGTTTCCCAAAAAAAAAGAAAAATCAGCATCCCAAATTAGCCTGCATGTCTTCTTTTAGGGAAGTGATATTGGGACGAACCCTTTCACTTATGGCAAGAGCCCTTACGGGTAGAATGGAAATATCCATTTTAATTCAGAAAATTTTAAAAAGTTAAAAACTACTTGTTCCGTCTTTGTGAGCTTTGGGATTATACGACAAATTAATATGAAACCATCCCCGGATTTCGTTATCGTCGCCTAATAAAGTACCAGCGCATTTCGTGTTGTAGACAGCCTAAACTGTTTTTATTCTCTCTCTCTCTCTCTCTCTCTCTCTCTCTCTCTCTCTCTCTCTCTCTCTCTCTAAATTTCATCTATAGAATGATCTCACCCTTTGATATTTTAACTTAGTGTCCATTTGGGATTGAGAGGATTGAAGGCTAGAATCAGTCGATGGATAAGATTTTTTGAGGCACAAATTATGCCAGAGAGGATCCAGAAGATGAATGGTTGGATGAACTGAGATATGGGCCCCTGTTATACTTTTCAGGCATTGATACCCATTGAAACCCCAAAAGAATTGGCCATAGAAAAAACCCAGTTCAAATTCCCTACAATATCTCCTTTATTCTTCAATTCATAAGTTTAAACAGTTTCTGAGCTACAAACATTCTTCAGGCACACACATCATCAGAAGCATCTCCGTGACGAAATCAACTTTGTCAACCAGATATGCAAGTTTGAGAACCGGCCATTTCTCTTACGCAGAGGACCACACTAGCATCATGGCTTGAGGTTCACATATATTTGGTAGGATCCATCAGTTGGAGACCCCGACCACCTCTATGAATTGCTTCATATTTAAGTTCTCAAAGAGTCACCTCACATAGAAAACCGAGGACAGCCTCTGGAAATCTTTGTGAAAACGTCCTAGTATATAGAAATGATATTGCTGCAAGCAGTTTTGCCTGCGAAGGGAAAATCATCATCATCAAGACCTTATCCCAATTAGGAGGTTGTCATAGTTATAAAAGGCTGAAGATGATTTTCATTTTTTCCTTACAAACTAATATACAAATGCATATTTATTTGTAAGCAGAAAAGAAATAAAAAATTATCTTTAGCTTCACCCTTGCCGTTGGCTACCTACGCATGGGTTACCATATTTTAAGAAGCTGGAGATGATTTTCATTTCTTCATCACAAACTAATATATAAATGCATATTCATTTGTAAGAAAGAAATAACAAAATCATCTTCAACTTCTCCCTTGTCGGCTGGCAGCTGACGCAAGACCCTCCTTCTTTTTCATCCGGGCTTGGGACGGACATTGGCGGAGTTAGACACAAAGACATTGGTGAAGGCAAAATATTGGGTAAAATAATCCCTGTGACGATCTTCATCCAGCCATCCAAAAACTCAGTTTCTTGTCGGAAATTGAACTTGTTATCTGTTCTGTATATTTCCAAGTTAGGCACAAAGACATTGATAGAAAGGGCAGCTCCGGTGCACGAAGCTTCTGCCTATGCGGGGTATGGAGAGGGGGCGAATCACAAGGGTCAATAGTAAGTAACCTTACCTTGCATTTTTTCAAGTGGCTATTTCTACGCCTTGAACCCGTAATCTCAAGGTCACATGACGACAACCTTTACTGTTGCGCCAAGGCTCCCCATCACACAAAGACATTCATGCGAGAAAGAAAAAAATAGGAAAAGTCACTGATGGTAAGAAGAGAAAAAAGGAAGAATTGGATGAGTCTTGGAATCTAAAACACTGTACTTTTGATCACTGAGATATGTGGACGGCCAGAAACACTATTTAAAGAATGGTCCACGAACAACTAAGTAAAAGCAAATTTTTTGGAGATTTAATTATCCAACCATGGCGATGGTGTTGAATTATCCACTTGTGATGACGTTTGGGATACAAGATATAGGGTTAGAGAAATGAGATGAATTGATGTGATCAAAATGGGCGCTAACCATCTAAAAGTAGGGAACTATACAATATTTGAGGTAATAATTTTTTACTATTGATTTATTGCCTTCTTTTTGACAGCCCTCCTTAATTATTTTAGGAGGTATTATATGTAATACCCTTTTACTTAGTCATACTTTTGTGACTATTGAAGGAAGATAAAGTTGACATTTCAATATCTGATATGATTGTAGTATTATCTTAACATCTTAACCACATTTGACCCAATTCTTTTCTTCTCTTTATTTCTCCCATACCTTTTTTTCTTATGGCTTCTTGTATCTTTCTCTTAAAAAAAAAGTTTATGTTTGTGATCTAGAGGGCTACTTTCTCAACTAAATTGGTTATTTTATCCAAATTTGTGACTACTGTAGAAACATAAAACTGTCCTTTCAATATCTGACATGATTATAATATTATATTAAATTTTAACCACATTTAACCTAAAAAAGTATGGTGTATCCTTTCCTTTTTTTTTTATATTTCCCTTGTATCTTTTTTCTCACTTCTTGCATCTTGCTCTAAAAGGAAATGTTTTGTTTGGGATCATGAGGGGCTATTTTCTCAATTAATTTGATTACTTTATTCAAATTTCTAACTATTGTAGAAAGATAAATTGTCCTTTCAATATTTGACATGATTAGTATTATCTTAACCATTTAACCACATTTAACAGGAAAAAAATGGTGTATGGTCTTTTTTCTTTATTTCTCCTTACCTTTTTTCTCTCTCCTTGTATCTTGTTGTAAAAGGAAACGCTATGTTTGGGATCATGAGGGGGTACTTTCTGAGATAATTTGGTTACTTTATCCAAAATTTTTACTATCTTAGAAAGATAAAACTATCCTTTCATTATTTGACATGATTATAGTATTATTTTAACCTTTTAACCACGTTTAACTAAAAAAATATGTATATCCTTTTCTTTTTCTTTATTTCTCCTATACCTTTTTTTTTGGCTCCATGTATCTTTTTCTAAAAACAAAAAGTTATGTTTGAGATCCAGAGGAGCCACTTTCTCAATTAAATTGGTTACTTTATCCAAATTTATGGCTATTGTAGAAAGATAAAATTGTCCTTTTAATATCAAACATAATTGTATTCTTTATCTTAACCTTTTAACCATATTTAATCCAAAAAATGGTGTATCCTTTTCTTTTTCTTTATTTCTCCTATACCTTTTTTCTCGCTCCTTGTATCTTGCTCTAAAGTGAAGAAGTTGTGTTTTGGAATCATGAGGGACTACTTTCTCAGTTATTTTGTTTATTTTATCCAAAATTGTGACTATTGTAGAAAGATAAAACTGTTTTTTCAATATTTGACATGATTCTAGTATTATCTTAACCTTTTAACCTCATTTAACTAAAAAAATTTTATGTATCCTTTTATTTTTCTTTATTTCCACTATACCTTTTCTCTATCTCTTTATATCTTTTTCTAAAAAGAAAAAAGTTATGTTTGAGATCAAAAAGGGTACTTTCTCAATTAAATTGGTTACTTTATCCAAATTTATAGAAAGATAAAATTGTCCATTTTATCCAAATTTGTGATTGCTGTAGAAAGATAAAACTTTCCTTTTAACATCTAACATGATTGTAGTATTACATTAACCTTTTAATCACATTTGACAAAAAAAAAAAAAAGGTATATCATTTTCTTTATTTCTTCTTTACCATTTTTGTGGCTCCGTGTATCTTTTTTTGAAAAGAAAATGTTGTGTTTGAAATTAGGAGGGGCTACTTTCTCAATTAAATTGGTTACTTTATCCAATTTTGATTATTAAAAAAATTAAAACCTTTGAAATTTTTTCAAATTGCTTTAGTTTCTTCAAGTTTATTTATAAAAAATCCCATAAGTTTAGTAATTTTCTTAATTAAATCAGTTATGTTATCCAAGTTTGATATCTAAAAATTAAAAATATGAAAAATTTACTTACTATTATTGCCATTATTGATAATTGAGAAAGGGGCTCTACTAATGGCTTTACATTTAAAGATTAGAAAGCAGTTCACAGAATTTATTTAAATAAATATAGAAGAAACTATAGCAATTGAATATTCTAGTTGTGGTATCCAAGTTTGACATATAAAAATTAAAGTTCTAAAAAGTTTAATTACTATTATGGCCATTATCTCTAATTGAGAAAGGGGCTCTACTAATGCCATTACATTTAAAGATTAGAAAACAGTTCATGGAATTTATTTAAAATAAATCTAGAAGAAACTATAGCAATTTGAATATTCTTTCCAAGTGAGTTTACAATGTTGTCCTTAGCTTAGATGGGCCATGTTTTAAAGCATGACTCATCTAAACTAAGGAATAGGGGTGGCAAAATATGACATGACATGATACTATAACAAAACTCAAACCCGACACAGATTTAGCAGGTTAGGGTCGAGTCTTATCGTATTCATGTCATTTTTGCCAAAAATCGTGTCATGTTGACCTGTTTGTCATGCGACCTCTTAATTTGTCGTGTTAACCCATCTAACCTGCAACCTGTTAACCAATTGGGTTGAAAATATAGGATGGTTTTTGAAAAACTGTCCTATATTAGTTATTTTACATTTACTTAATCGTATTACATGAGTCGTGTAGTGTCAACTCGTTTAATAATTGTGTCGTGTTCGAGTCACAGGTTCTTGACACAATTATTAAGCGGGTTGTGTTCGTGTCAACCCATATACTATAATTAGGGGTGGCAAAATATGACACGACACGAACTCGACACGAATTTAGCGGGTTCGGGTCGAGTCTTATTGTGTTCGTGTCATTTTCGGGTCAACCCGAAACGACACGCCAAAAATCGTATCATGTTCGGGTCAATCAACATGACCCATCGTGTTGACCTGTTTGACACACGACCTATTTATTTATCGTGAACTAACAGTAATATAGGACAGTTTATTTGGAACCGTCTTATATTACAATATAATATGTAATATAGGACGGTTCATCTTGAACTGTCCTATATATAACATGTAATAGAGAACGTTCTCCTATACAAGTACATTGTAACATGTAATATAGGACGGTTGCTCTGGAACCGTCATATACTGTAACTGTAATATAGGACGGTTTCTTTGGAACCATCCTTTATTGTAATGTAACATGGAACCTTCCTATATTGTAGTGTAACATTATATCTATGTGAGTAATGAGTTATATATTACACTACAATATAGGACGGTTCATCCTATATTGTAATGTAACATATAACTCTCATTACAATATAGGACGGTTCCGTCCTATATTGTAATGTAACATGTAATATAGGTAGTTTATGGATTGAGTAACGAGTAGGACGGTTCTCAATATCTTTTGTATAAAGTCAGTATACCTCCGCCTAATCAAGTGTCTCTGCAATAATAGACCTATGTAGTTTGAATTTATCTTTTGTCACCCCATAATTTTTATATTAGAGCAATAATATAGGACGGTTCTTCTGAAACCGTCCTATATTACTATATTATTTATTTAATCGTGTTATACGAGTCGTGTCGACTTGTTTAATAATCGTGTCGTGTTCGGGTTACGGATTTTTGACACGATTATTATGTGGGTCGTGTTCGTGTCAACCTAAACTCGAAGCGTGTCGTGTTCGTGTGGACACAAACACGACCCGCCAACCCGAATTGCCAGGCCTAACTATAATGGGTTAGTCTCAACATGACCTGCCAACCCTAATTGCCAAGCCTACTTAAAATTCAAAAGTCTTGCATCCTAAATTGTAGCATAATGTCCAGTATTTAAGACAAAAACCAGTTCTATGTTAGGTGACTGTAGAGAAGCTAGATGAAACACCTCATCAAGGTGCAGCAGCTTCCAATTAAGTGTGGCATCGAGTCATGATGCCATAATGTAGGTGCTGTTCTGAGTAAGAAATGCCAGCCAAAGATGCCTTGGGGCGTTTCCAGTGAAGGCTGGTCTCATTGGCTGAGGTAGCACATATGGCCCATGCGAATATTAGCTACGTCATGGTTGACAAAGTTGATTTGTACAACAACATTGAGTGCAGCTTTTAGCCTTTTACTGATGTAAGAACCCGAACCATGTTTTGTGACTCAGAAAATGTGGATATTAATGAATTTCAAGAATAAAAACATGTTGGTTGCATTTCTATTTCAAATCTTAAAGCTTCTGAATTGAAGAAGATATGCTGAGAGAGAGAGAGAGAGAGAGAGAGAGAGAGAGAGAGAGAGAGAGGCACTAGAAGTTCAAGGAAAATTGGTCTGGCACATTTTCTGAAGTAGATGCGTAATACAAGGGAAGTTAGGTGATGAAGTTAAGCAGAAAACGGTATGAAATTAAGGAGAAACTTATGGCTGAAGCGTACTATTTCCGATGGAGACAAACATGTCCACTTCATCAAGCGGTGTACAAGTTAATTTTCTACCGTATGTCCTCTCTTAACCAATAGAACCGGCCTTCTGCGGAAGTGCACTTACAGGTACTTCGGCGGCCTAGTATTTCTCTCTTGTTTGTAAAATCTTAAGAAGTTGAGCATTGTCGCAATGGTAAAGTTGTCGTCGTGTGACCTTAAGGTTATGTCGTCAAGGTATGAAAACAGCCTAAAAAATGCAAAGTAAAACTGTATACTATGGATCCTTGTAGTCCACCCCTTCTCAGGACCCTGCATAAGGGAGGACTTCGTGCACCGAGACTGTCCTTTTTACGTAAAACCTTAGACTCTTGACGGTTTCAAGTTGCCTTCATGAACTAAATTAAAGCTTCATTCGATAATTAACTGACAGTAAGCTTGCTTTTGCAAATGGGGCCCAACTCTTTAGTGATCTAATTGCCCATGTTAGACTCAACATGACCCGCTAACAATGTTTGGCAAAGTTGGGCCCAAACAACTCGAGTCTTGCCTGCTATACACTGGATTGCAGTTTTTTTAGTATCCGCTTTCCACTTTAGCTGGGAATACGATTTAGGAGTGTGTAAGAGAGACTATCCAAGTGATTCACTTTATAATATCCTTGTGCCCACAGAAAAAGAGAAAACTGTGCACCAAATTATTAGCCCCAAATTATTAAACAACAGAAACTACAATGACACGAGAGAATGGCTTGGATCAGAAAAAACTGCACCCCAATTGTACTCTGCTTTTTTCTTTGAGTAAAACAAAGAATTATGAAGCAAACTATGTACTTATTCATGAAGCTACTCGAAATCTGCTCAAGCGATAAATTGATGCCTATATACTTGTACCCAGCCTTGTAAGTACCTTTTTACTTCTGAGTAGGGGGGGAAATGATTTTTCTAAGTTATTTTGAGTAACATCAGTTTTACTATCATCCTCTTTGGAACTGAAAATACGTGAAAGAAAAAATGGTGGGATCACACAAAGTATGCGAGTCGAAACAGCTCATCTATAAGAAGACCGGTTCAGATTATCCAAGAGGTGTTCCCATTTCGACTTTTATAACAACAGAACTCATGCAGACTGCTTTCATGATTTCAGCTGATCTCTCAGGAGGAATCAAGCGGATTAATGAAGCGATCGACGGATTAGATGTTGGAGTTTTGATTAATAACGTTGGTGTTACCTATCCAAATGCTATGTTCTTTCATGAAGTTGATGAAGAGGTATGGAAGAATCTGATCAAAGTGAACATTGAAGGTACAATGGTTACTCAAGCTGTTCTTAAAGGAATGATAGAGAGGAAGAAAGGTGCAATTGTTAATATTGGCTCGGGTTCTTCCATTGTTATTCCTTCATTTCCTCTTTATGCAATTTATGCTGCCACCAAAGCGTAAGTTTTTCATTTTGATTTCTGTTTCATTACTGTGTTTGATTCAGATTCCAAGCTCACATGAATTTCATTAAGAACCATGTTACTTTTCAGTTCCCATTGATCCTTGGGAAGTCATATTCCCACGCTCCTTCATGACTAATGATCTCCCCCTCATTTGGGAATACTGTGATATTTTACCCGTGGGATCTGGTAATCTAAACCATTCATAGTCATTACCATGTTATGGATGCCCTGCCTCAAAAATCACATAGTTTGGATGATTTTATCATTGTTTCTATGAGATGTTTTTAAGTTCTAAAATGGATAGGGTAAAAGTAAAAGTCCTTAAAGCAAGAAAAGTCAATGGCAAGGTCTTCCAAAGTAAGTGCTTTTTAGCATATGACACTATGCATAGGGTTTGTTAATTTCAACTATTTGATGACGCTGCTGGGAGCAAATGACATTTGATTGGCTAGAAAAAAGTAAAAAAGTAAATCAAATGTTATTTGCTCTTTACACCTTCAACTTCTTGCTGAAATTACTATAACTATATATATATATATATATATATATATATATAGTGTTAATTTCAGCTATTTAATGCAGTTGTAAAGTGTAGGTGACATGTAATTCGCTAAAAAATAGTTGATAGAAGAAAAAGTTAGATGAAATGTCTGCTTTTGACTTTTTTTTTAGCCAATCAGATGTCACATGCACTTTACACCTGCATTAAATAATTAAAATTACCACTCCTATATATATAAGTTTCAATTCAAGAATGAATCAGTTAAGCAAACGTTTGGAAAATTTTGTAACGTTTGCAAGATTTCGAAGAAAAAGAACAAGAAGAAGGCATGATTGGCGGGTGATCCAAATTTCCATGATAATTCTTTTTTTTCCTAGAAAAAGTATATTTAGACTTTATAATGTAAAACCGATAGTTGGAGACTAGCTGATACTGTAGTTTCTTTAATTTGGGTAGGTAAGTAAACATCTTGAAAAAGTACGAATATCTTGATATCATAAAGAACTTATTACTATTCAGTATTCTGTGATCCACGCATAAGGATTTGTCATTGGGAGGAATAATTTGGATTTGTCTTCAGGTTCATTGATCAGTTCTCAAGGGGCCTTTACGTCGAGTACAAGAAGAGTGGAATTGATGTGCAGTGCCAGGTACTTCTCTGTCGTTTCTTAGGAGAATGATATAGTAGAGTGCGACATCATAGCAAGTTTCTACGAAGTGCCCTACTTTTGCATGAAAGGCCCACCTTTGGAAGATCTAGCCTATTTTTCTGATTGATTTAGTTGCAGATTGGATTATTCTAACATCTTGATATTTCATAGAAGGACCCACTTGGTCAACAGCCTACATAAATTGGTATGGGGAACTAAACTTGGCTTGATACATCAAGGGTCTAGGAATCACCTGATCAGGGTAGAATTGGAGGCAGTGGACGGGAACTGTGGTGTTCATATCTGTTTGACTCTTTTCTAGCATCCATTCATTGTCATAGAACTTATGACGTGATCGGAAAATCCCAGCCTTCTGATCTATAAGTCGTTTTTTCAAGCTCTGCCAAGAACAAAAGCAATTCCAAAAATTTATTTCCTCCTGCTTGGGTTTTTACTACAGGTTCCATTGTTCGTGGCAACAAAAATGGTACCATTTAAGAGACCTTCATTGTTTGTACCATCGCCAAGTTCATATGCTCGGGCAGCGATCCGCCGAATAGGCTATGAACCACGGTGTACTCCTTACTGGACACATATTATTCAGTGGTGGTTGGCCAGCCTGCTGCCGGACAGTGCCCTCGATGCTTGGCGTCTGCATGTTGGCATTTGTATGCGAAGAGAGCTGAATGAGCATGGAAAGAGAGTGAAAGAAGAGCTGCCTCTGTTATATGGATGTTCAACAGACATAAGATGGTCTCATGTTGCAGAATCTGAACTGGATTCTAGTTAATGCTTGTAAAACCATAAAACCAATCTTATACAGTTATGGTCACTCTTTAGAGTACTGTGTCACGGGTCACAATGTTACCTATGCTAAATCCATGTGGCACTTATGCGCAACTCCTTTTGCTAGGCACAAGTCAGCCTTCCATTCCTACTCTCACTCTCACTTGCTAGGGCTACACTTGCTTACGCATTAATGCAATGAGAGAAACTCAAGAAGAAACTAACTCAAAGAGACCTATTATTCCTCAGTTAAGTAATTTACAATGACCCTGTCTAAGTTACAAATGAGGATATAACCCCTATTTATACTTGCCCGCCCCCATCCACCTCTTCAATGGATGGCTAGGATTATTACAGGTGTTAACCATTTAATGATTGAAGACCATTCTAATATTCTCTCGGGAAGTTTTTACATAATATCTAAGTTTCCTATTTTTTAAATATTTATAAGGAAACTTCCAAAAACCAAGCCTTATAATGGTTACATGGATTTTCAACAATAAGCCTAAGCCCTTCAGGCTAAG
Source organism: Warburgia ugandensis (assembly GCA_035236585.1). Lineage (NCBI taxonomy): Eukaryota > Viridiplantae > Streptophyta > Magnoliopsida > Canellales > Canellaceae > Warburgia > Warburgia ugandensis. The sequence goes on from CP141130.1 coordinate 80,538,380, forward strand.
TCCATGAACTATGCAGATCTCCCTTCGAGCCTGCAGGTCTTGGTACAGGCCTTGCAATGCAAGTCCGTAACAACTGGCTCTTTTTGGGCCTAGGCCTATCAGGCCTGTGCAAGCAAACTAAAGGCGTAGAGCAACTGTGTAACTGGGAATAATAGTATGTTGCTGTGGGAAGATATCCGAAGCAAGAGAGTAAGCAAATCTTTGTAGTTGAATTGGCAGCTTAGGTCGTAATCTGTGTAGAAATCTAAATTTTAACAGACGAGTTGATCCTTAATTGCTTCAAGAATGGCAGGTTTTCCAATGATAATGGAGTTCACATTCATCACCTTTAAATCCCATGGCAATTCAGTGCTCTAGACTTTGTGGGTTAACGGCCATTGCCGATATATTAGAGGACAGAAACTGTGACTCGAGCTCCACCAACAGAAAGTATGTCGGATCTTTCCTCATACTGGATCAATAATATGGCCTCCTCTACGAGCGATCTTCTGCAATAAATATTCATCCATCGTTACAAATAGAAACATATTTCTTTCTTGATGGCTTTGCATCATTTCTTTGTAACAGATAAGGGGCTCTTGAGTAACAGGATTTTCATCTGCTTGCAGATTCAAAACTCCTTCACAAAGTGATTGCATATTTGCTGTCAACTAGAGTATCAAACTCGTTATAAACTCAAATCCGATTTGACCTAAAACATGAAGGAAGATGGAATCAAATCGATTCAATCATTGATGAAGCCATGAAACAGTCTAGTGCTAGACCTGCCTGTTGAACAACTTGAGTCACATAACGTTGGGGAAGTGATCCTTTTCGAATGGATTTCACCCACAAATGAAGGACAGGATCAATATGCTTCCTTCCTACTGCCTTGCTGAATATCTAAAGTCTACTATTTGAAGATCTTATCCTCTCTAACATGGCTCACTGTGTACTAGGATTTGGAACCTCTTTCCAAAATGCATTCTCCTAATTACATGACTCCCTGTGCACTAGACCTCTCATCCCCTCTAACATGACACAGGGTACTAACATTTCATTTTTAAAAATTGAGAAATGCTATCCAAACTGAGTTCTGTGACTCTTCTATCTAAGCCTCACCTTTGGATGATGTGAGATGTTCATCTTTTTCATCCTCCATATTGTGGCCAGATGTAAAAATCTGTATCCTTTGAATGCTTCTAGCTAGTATTTTTCTCAGTTGAGAAATATTTTAATCATGATCATTGGACATTTTAACTAACAATACCAGTAGCAGGAAGCAACCAATGGGCATGAATTTATATAGGTAGCCTATCTAGGTGAGAATAAAGAAGATGAATGAGTTAGATCATCCCAAGATCAGGTCTTGATAGAAGGGTCATGAACTCAGCCTCAAAAGTTCAATTGGGATAGCAATTTTTTGAAAATTATCCCTCTTTTCAACCTTCACTCTTGACAACCGTAATTGTTAATGCCATTGCTCTCCAATGAGTTATCATTCATGATTTGGTCTATATTCTCTAAAAACATATCATCATCATTTTTCCTATCCTCTCCATCACTTTCTACGAATTCATATAACTCATCTTCATCTTCTTTGCTATACTATAATCATCTTCTACTCACAGTATCTCTAATATTTCCTCATTAACTCTATCTTCATCTTCCTCCTCATTAGTGGGTCAACTAGCACTATTTGTGAATATGACAATGCCAAAGAGGGTTCATCAACAAGTCATTCACCCCTAGGTATCAATGCTGTTATCTGTAGACAAACCTTTAACCACTGTTAAGGCATCACTCTCATAAGAAAATGCTTCCCCACCGTGCTCCTCACCCACCCAAACCTCCCTTTTTATTTTATAGTGCAACGCCTTAATATTTATGTATCCTTTCTCTTCCACAATCTCATTAAGTCAATAAGTTACAATTTATGTGGGTATTCTACTCTTGTACTGCCTTGTGACCCCCAATGTAGCCCAAGTTAGGACTACTAACAAAGGTCTTACCATATTATTATATATTCATATTAGATGTCTCCATAGCTACAAAATAGACACATAGAGTCAATAAAGAAGCAAGAGAGTAAAGTAAGCAAAACTTAAATAAACTAATGTCAAATGTAGATAAAGAAAAAGGTCCCAAGCAAAACACACACTTATGTCTAGTAAAGAAATAACATATAGAGAAGAGGACTAGAAAGCCTTAGAAAAGTGTTAGCTTAATTTACTAAAAGATCATTACTTAGATTTAGTGGCTCATCTAGCACTCCAAATTTTTTTATAAAGAACCAGGGAGCTCTTCTGCTTAAAACATCATGCCTTTTTTCTAGTAAAGCAATTACATACGTCTGCGTGTATGTACATATATAATGCAAATTCCTCTCCTACTTTTAAGGGTGATTAAAACACTACATTTACTATAATTTTGACAAGTATCTTTAATGTGGAGATCTGGCCAATGTTATATATTCTTAGATCAATAATCTTTTAAACATTATCTACTCCTATTTTTCTAACACCCATTTTATCTTTAAAATTCATCAAAAACTTTCTCACTCTTCCTATTTTGGCTCCTAAAATTCAACTATTATAATTTTGATTTTAATAATCTTAGGTCTTGAACTGCGCAATTCTCTTTCTCACTTAACCCCTTTCTCTTGTTTAGTTATGCAAAGCACATATGTCTTTTCTAATATATATAATCACTTTTTTTTTCTTTAAACACTTAGAACCCTGTTTTTCCTTGTGCTATGTCAGGATTGAAAATATAGGATGGTTCATAAAAAACAGTCCTATATTACTAGCAATATAGGAAAGTTCATAAAAACACAGTCCTATAATACTATAGTAATATATGATGGTTCTTCAAAAATAGTAAAAAACCATCATATATTAGTTATTTTACATTCATTTAATCATGTTACACGAGTTGTGTTGTGTCGACTCATTTAATAATTGTGTCGCGTTCAAGTCATGGGTTCTTGACACGATTATTAAGCAGGTCGTGTTTGTGTTGATCCATATACTATAATGGGTTAGTCTCGACATAACACGAATACAACCCGACAAGCCGACCAAGGAAAACATTGTCTAACTATTTGGATGGTTATAAATATGAAACCAAGTGAAGCTATAGTTATTTATAACATTTGTTAAGGGACTCAGAGAGAGAAACAAGGGTGCGTATATCACTAACCAAAAGAAGTCACCATGAATGAAATAAACAGGGCATCGACTTGCACTGGGATACTGTAGAGTTTATTAACTGTATCCCGAGTTCGTATACAGTGCATGACACGTGTAAAAAATTACGAGCTAAAAGAATGAGTAGGCCAATTTCTTCAATGATCCCAACCATCGAGGGCAGAAAGAATATGATGAACGGTTCCGATCACCCAAACCTTGGGCTATCTTAGGTTGTGTTGTTTGCAGCATCGACTTAGAAGAACTATTACAAATGGGCCCAGATTTCGGTGATACAATCAGTTCATTTTCTTGGTTTTGTAATAGATCGACCGGTTTGAAATCTCAGTCCTTTGGATTATCCTTACAATCCGATTTCTGAAGCTTTACATACTGTTTAATTTAGTGAACTGTGAGCCGTCCATCGTATATCTTAGAAACAGCAGAGACTACGCTCACGCAGTCAGTTGGACTTTTGTGGTCATGGCCTGTAATAGGTCCCATAAGCTGAACGGTTTAGATCGCTCGCAAAAAAGGAATGGACAGTAACACAGATAGAATCTTTCCTGCTCATTTTAGTAATTTAGTGTTTGTTTCTGCTAATGCATGCAGGGGGTGACGAGTTATTGGGTGCAGACGTGATTCAGGTGGGTGGGCACACGTTTAAGTAGATTCCATCGGCCGACGCCATTTTCACGAAGTTTTGCTTTTCATGGCTGTTGCTACAACAAAAGTGGGCCCACTTACGAATGATTCAAACCGTCGGTGGGTGGAGTATCAAGTGGACCCACTTAGAATTGGTTGTAAAGATTGTATTTTGGAGCCCAATTTAAAGTCTTCGTAACGCAATATTACATGCTCCAATGATAACATAGTTAGATGCCGCGTCATGGGCATTGAATTTCAATGGCAGATCTAGCAGCTATTTCTGAATCCCAAATCCGATGAATTTTGATCTAGACGTCAAAGATGAGATCAGTGAAATTCTCCGATTGAGATCCAAGCCAATTAAGATCTGATCCAATCGTGATTGTGACATATGTGCGGTCCGATCATGAAGAACTTTAGTGAAAATATTTGATTGCGTCAACGATGGACATGCCTGAGTCAACTCCGTCTCAACTCGCTGAGTTCCCATCTGAGTCTGAGTTTCTAAACATTCAGTACTGGACAGTATCTAACGACCGTTTACTCCAGGTGAACTGCAGTGGGCATTGACAACATGGACAGATTATGAATGCAAGCCAAAATGGTTCTGGCTTTTATTGTTGCCGTCTAGCAGTAACTTGTTTACATAGATTGGCTGACGGTGTATGATTTTCATTTACAGTGGATGGAAAGGAAGAACATTACTGTAGAAATGGTAATGACTGAGTCCGCACTTCTTTGGGTGACAGTTGTTTATAACCTGCAACTACAGAAATGGTTAACAGTGTGCTGATGCTTTCTTTGTAATTTACACTTAATCTAAGTAGCTGTTGAAGGTTATCAGTTTCTGCAGTGGCTAAATAATTTCTGTCTTAGTTAGCTTTGAAACTTTGAAGGAAGCCTTGGCGCAATGGTTGAGTTGTTGCTGTGTAACCTGGAGGTTATGGGTTTGAGACACAGAAACAGCCTCTTGTAAAATGCAAGGTAAGATTGCATATATAAGCCTGTTATGGTCTGCCCCTTCTCTGGACCCCGCATACACGGGAGTTTGTGCACCGGGCTACCTTTAGTTAGTTTGGAACTTTGGGCCAATCTAATGATCGTGGTGGTTCAAGAGGATCAGATATCATTTCATAATGTTAAAGATGGATAAGCAGGCCATTATGGTACAGAGATCTAATTTAGATCAATAAATGGATGAAGACAACATATCTGAACACTTTTCTAATTAGTTCAAGTACAAGTCTCAAAGCAATATCAATTGCTAGTTAGTAAAGGTGTTTAATATGGAGTACAATCTAGAGTAGCAAGATAAGAAAGGATAGAATTAAGACTGAAAACATTAGAAGAAACTTAGGAGGAGTACCAATAGGTAACAAGATAAGGGATATTAGACTTAAGATGGTTTGGACATGTTAAATGGAGATCGAAAACAACACCAATTAAAAGGAGAGAGGCAAAGCAAGTCGAAGGTTCTAAAAGGACAAAAGGAAAGCCCAAAAGAACATGAATGGAAATGGTGAGAAAATATTTAAAAACTATGAAACTAAATGAAGCCATGATACTTGATGGAGGGAAATGGAGGAACAAAATTCATGTGGGCTGAGCCCAAACTGGAATAAGGTCTTGATGATGACGATTATTATTATTACTTAAACAAGGGAGTGCTACAAAAATGTGACAAGTTTACTAGTAGATACAGAAAATTTAATTCATAAACATTCGTTAATTGGTTATTATGGCAGCTGGTATTTACGGCTGAAGTCTTTTTGTTTACAAGAATTGCAAACAGAGATGATAATATCTCAGACAAATATAGGATAATTTCATTTATTAGATCTCGCTTTCAGAATGATGTCCTCTAGAACATTTCCATCCTAAGCTGGAATACGCACCTGAAATTTATAAAAATTACATGAATCCCATATATTAGAGCACCACCAGATTCTATTACATGAAGGAAAAAGAAAAAAAGATGAACTTTACTAAGAAAAGACTTTTGTGAAATATCAGTACACTCAAATGGACGGCAACTTTCAAAGTGAAAGCCTCCGGGAACTACTCTATCTTCCTCAGTACAGTTGAATATCTAAGAGGAATGAACTACTCTACACTTCTCAGATTTTCGTTACCACTTTGTTCTCACATATTTCAATTATGTGATTCAAGCATGAATGAGAACAGAAGTGATATTGATGAAACAATCCAGAAGTAGAGAGAACTACAAGAACTATATCTGCTAGCTCACATATTGCTTCTCGAGAAGGTTTCCACAGAATTGCAAGTCAAACCGCTGCTCAGGGGGGTCACCAATGCAGTCGAATACTGCATCTGCTGATACAAAGTCCTCATCGGCCGTATAGCTGTAGTTGCCAAAATATGCAAAGTGAGTACATAACTGTTAGACCAGATATGCGAATTTAGGAACATTGCTCTTCCGGAAATGGGATTTCATGTTGTTACTTTAAACATAAAAGGGCAGCCCCGGTGCACGAAGCTCCTGCCTATACGGGGTCTGGGGAAGGGACGGACCACAAGGGCCTAAAGTACACAGCCTTACCTTGCATTTTGCAAGAGACTGTTTCCACGCCTTGAAACAAACAGTGGTTACTTATTTCCTTGACAAATAGCATACTCTGAATATAAGACAATTGAAGAGTATATGAAAGAAGCTTCTCTGAGAATACCATGAGAAGTAAACAGATAATAGTTTTAAAAGCTTGCAGTAAGGATGTTATTAACAACACCCAAGGAAACAGGACACATGCCCACAAAGATGATAAACAAGATGTTTTCTTTTTTTCTTAAAACAACAGTAAAGAAGAGTTTTTTTTTTTTCCACAAATGATACTCACCCGCTTTTTGTTACTATGCACTTCATTCCAGCAGCCTTTGCTGCTGCAAGACCTATGCCACTATCTTCAACCACAACACAACTGCAGGGAATGAAAAATTGAAGTCTTTAATTCATTGCAAGAATGGCATGTTAACCAAAGTCACTGTTAAGAAACAACAGTCAGGATTCAATACAAAAATGGAAGTTAACATTTGCATAAAATATAATTATAAGAGGTTGCTCATCCCTAAATTTTCAAATATAGCTCTTATTAGAAATGAAAACATGAAAACATAAAGCCTGTGGGAAGTTTTCTTTTTCCTTTTCTTTGATGGAGGAAATTAATGTTTTGTAGCATTATTCATAGATAAAGTTGTCTTCATGTGACCTTGAGGTCACAGGTTCAAGGTATGAAAACAGCTTCTTGCAAAAATGCAAAGTATGGCTGCATACTATAGACCCTACCGGCCCGCCCCTTCCCTGGACCCTGCATAAGAGGGAGTTTCGTGCACCGGGGCTGCCCTTTTTCAGCATTATTTGTAGATTTCATCCAGATATTTCAAGATTAATATATCAGCCTGATTCGTACTCTAGGCCGAGTGAATGATAAGACAGATGCTCCAGAATGTAATAGACATTCTAGTGGTTCCTTCTCGGCCTGTTCAGTGGGGCGCATATATTACACGCCAGCTATGCAGCAGGACCCCATACCTAGGATTCAATCTGGACATGCTGGAAAGGCCTCTACTCTGGAGCATCTCTATATCATTCCCTTCATAAAACGGTAAATCAGCTGTGTTTAGATTATCAAGAAATACCTAGATGGGTCAACACCCAGAGTGCTGGCTGCTAAAAGATAGATGGCCTGCAAGAGGGCAGATGTCAGCATCCATATATTGAAAATCACATTTACAAACATGGAAACTCAGAACAGAAGTCAGATAACTAATGAAACGATTAGTAGTAAGAACTCATTTCTGGTAGTGATCCCCGGATGTGTATGTTCCACTACACATCCATACATTTTTGTTGAGTGCAGGTTTTCAGGGATTGAAGGGTATCTTCCGAAAAGCAGAATTTGATCTCTATTGAATAGGTCATGATTGTGATTGAAAAGAACATAAATTTTTTTCAAAGAGAGAGAGAGAAGAGAGAGAACATAATATCAATTCATTGCAAAAAAACAAAATTTTGACACCAACTACTCCATAATAGCCTAAATGGTAGAAATCGACTTACCGGATCAGGCTTTTTACGAGGAACCACATCTCCCGCAAATATAGTTATTTTCTCTGCTCGGGCAGGACCCAGCAAGAAAGAAACTATAGCTGAGACCTGTAACCAGCATGTATTTCAGTTGTTATGATACAAAATAGATGAGAACAGTTCCTTAGAAGTTGTCTAATATAATTGGTGGAAAAGAAAGGGATTATCATTGGACAACTCTGTCCTTCCTAGACCATGTCCATGGAAATCTTGCAACTGTCTATTCTTATACAGCATGAAGTAGTAACAAGTATATTATTCAATGCAGGAAAGCTGAATAGTTCAACTTTTGCATCTCTCAAACTTCCGTACAGGTACATTTTCCAGTGATTTAGTTCAAGTCTAGCTTTCGTAATGGTTTTGCTGGTATACGGAATAATTAAGTCAAAATGCAAATGCACTTTTAAAATAGTATATTATCAAATTATGATATTCCCAGATCCCCTTCATTAGCTAAAAAAGGTCTTAACATGTCAGTGGCATTAAGTATAGTTGAAGCCCATTTGAAGGGAAGATTTGATGAAATAACAATCTGCAGAGCGCAACTTCTTAGGAAGTGCTATCATGTAATTCTGCAGCCATAGATTCCACAATGAATATAGATCTAATGATCTAGTTTCCCTTGAAACCAGTACAGCTTTGACTGCAATGTGCCTACTGTATCTAAATTTGAAAGTGAATTCAACCCATTCTTTACATGCATCAATAAAATCAAAGAAATGCCCCAAAACAACTGGATACCAGGTCCCCAAATAAAGGCACAGATCTAAGGTAGGTTCACCAAAATATTGTTCCCAGGAATGCTAACAATTGGGACACCTTTGCAAGAGTAATTACTGATGTGACACTTCTGTATGAGGCAAACTCTGCCCACTTTCTGTTTCAGTGCAATTTTCTTACCATTAAGAGAAAAAAAAAAAAGGAAGAAGAGAGAATTGTTGTTTCTAGGGACACATGCGTGGCATCCATCAACTTGCCTGAAATTGTAAAATCTCACATTATCCACTCCTGCTGTTGAGATGTGTGTGGGGCAATCTCTGGTTCCTACTTTTTAGTTGTTTTGTTCTTTGCTTCTTAATATTGTACCCTTTCAAAAAGAAAAGGAAAAAAATGAAAGAAAAGAAAATCCCTTTCTGCTCAAGTTTTTGTTATTATGCTACCATTCAATGTCCCTTCTCTAACTTCAGCACAAGCAGTCAATTGAAATTGTAAAACCTGATTATGCATACCGCCTTCTCATTTGATGTACTGCATACTGCAACTTTGACCGCCTTCCCCAAAGCCTCATCAATCAACCTAATCAATTCAGTGAGACAAATCAGTATGAGGGATAATGATCTAAGACCAAATTCAGGAAGTCTGGCATCTTCAAGGTGAGTATGTGCATGAAAAATTTGCACACGTAAATGGCACCAGAACAGTAAGTAGACGAGGTTTAAATGAAGCAGACTAATCTAAAATTATATATTAAGAACCTCAAAAGTACCAGACCTTTCTTCATTGTCGAATATCCTTCCAGTTTCAACTGACTTGTTCTAAAGATGACATAGATCACTGCATTAAGTCATCATTACAAAGGAAGATTGCGCTCAAGTGTTTGCAATACCTCTCTAGGGGTTTGTCACTTTCTTCTAACCTCATTCTCCAATGATTCATGGTTTAGGAGCTAGAAAATGGCAATCAGCAACAAACATAAAATTGTGGTTCTTCCTATAGTATCGTTCCTCTCTTAGGACTTCTCAGTTCACTTAACCATTTTTTGCTTTCTGGATCATAGACAAGAATAATTGAGATTCTCCTGACCATTCGCGAAGCAAGGCATTATTAAGGCACAAATTCTTCCTGAGAATACCAAGAGAAATCATGTTTGTCCTCATTCATACCACTGGAAATATTCATTGACTGAAACAGAAACTTGACCAGTATTAATAGAAGACAACAAGTAAAATGCTAAAAATTTTAGTGTCTTTATTTTTCTACTTCCGAAGCCAGTCTCTTGTGTAGCTACTGTTTAATGTCATGCATGAAATAAGTTTAAGAGGCATCTGCAAAACCGTCTGTATTGCCCTCGAAAGCATTAGGAAGTCTTCATTAAATTTGCTCTTTTCAGAGTGTTTTCCAAGCTCTCATAAGTATGTTAGCATTTTCAATTTAATCCTAAATTGAAACGGTCCCAGCATTTCCATAGACAACTATCATTTCTTCACAATCAACAAGCAATACCACTCATGCTTGGAGGCAATCTCCTTTTAAACACATTCTAGATAATAGTAGATGTTTACATAGTCTAAATGTACAACAGACAATTTATCTTCTTTTCTTACAGCTGCTTATTATATTAGAGAAGGGTGGCTATGAATCTTTGTTTTCACTTCATTAGAAATCATGCTAAATAAGATGATAGTGAAAATAAATAGCTGAACTTCCTGTCAGAAATGAGCATGCATTCTAAAGTTTTGAAGCACATGCCCACACATAGTGAGCCAAAGTTTTGAATAATTCATGCATGCGCACATCTGCAACCACAAAATAAAAGAAAATAGAAAATGAAAAGCAAACTATATCCCAAAATTTCATGATAATGTAGTTTCCTAAAGAGGAAGCAAATAAAGCACAAGCAATTGACAGAGAAATAGCAACAAAAATCTCAACAAATATTGAGAAAAGAGGACATGCCATAAATACAAGACAAATTAAAAGTGAGTTGGTTCATATACTAAAGATGTGTGACTATTTGTCTAGAATTTCTACCCAGCAGAAAGAGGGGTTTCTGAAACAGTAATTGACCTTGCAACACCAGGTCGAAGAGGAAGCAACTTTTTCTCAATGAGAGCCATAAACAGTTCTGTTTTCCTTTTGTGAAGAGAAGCAATAAATTCCTTCCTTTCTTCATCTGACTTGGGAGCTTTCTCTGGCCAACCTGTCTTATTAAAATATGCAGTCATTCTGAAAATAACATAAAACAGTATCATTATCAGATGCAAGAGTAGCTATGTCGCCTGTGAGAAAACATCAATGTTTGCACTAACAATTGTGTGTATGTCAGTGCTTGTGAATACACAGCAAAGATATTAACCTGTCATGCTTGCTGTGAAGCATATAAAAGTGATTAGTGCCTTAGAAGATAATTTTACCCGCTGGAACTTCAGGAAGGGAAAGAAGAAATTACCTCTCTTTTCCACCCCCAATCTTGAGCAATTCGCCATACAAATCCACATCCCAGCTCACACCCAATTCTTTCTATGTGACCATTTGCATAAATTTCAAATCATCAATTTCCAGTACTACCATTGAAAAATCGACAACAGTAGTATGGAAGCAAAGCCGCCAAATTGACAAGAAATACTTTGACACCCAACATTCTTCTTATAAATAAATAGATCATCAAGCAAAGAGAGAGACAGATTTTCCAGGATATCTTCAAATTCAATCTCGAAAACCATTTTGCCTTTATCGTAAAGAAGCTGATGAATGAAATTTTCAAAATGGGGGTAAAATACCAAACACCCATTTCAAAAATCACTACAAACAAACAGAAAAGAACAAAATTCAGAGGAAATAGGAAAAACCCAAATGCCGAAAGGACCAAACAACCAGTAACAGTCCAATAATATTAAAAGATAGAGAGATATTCACCTCAGCAAAAGTGTCATTGAAGGAAACCCGATGCCCATCCTTCTCCGTATCAACAAGCACGCCATCACAATCAAAGAGAAGAGCCGAAGGTAAAGTAGATGCAGAGCAAGTCACACCTCTGCGAGGAGTGCTAGTTGCTCCATTTCTTCTTCTTGTTATGGCAAAGGACGAGAATTTCGCTTCATGGAATCGAATAGTAGAAGTAGAAATCTTTCTGGAAGGGAAGAAAGCTGTTGGAGTCAGAGTGGCTTTAGGAGAAGAGTTTCTGGTGGTAAGAAGAGTTGAAGAAGAAGTGACGACAGCTGAAGCGGTAGCAGTCGCCATTAATTCGGATGAAGAATTTTGGCGTGCGTTTCTGTTATATGTGTTTACAACGGATAGTAACGGCTTTGCATTCCAGCTTATCCTTCATCCAGCCACAAAATTATAAGTGCACATGGTGCAGTAGGCGCAGGATAGTGAAATCACAATTTTTTTTTTCTTTTACATTTTATTTTGACCACTGGACCTACCTTTGGATAATCTGACACGTTCATCTGATTTCTCCGGCTGTAGATGTCCAGAGTAGATCAAAGAGTATGCTAGTGCGATGATCCTAGCATCTGAAACGCTGTCCTTTTCTACCACATGAAACGGATGCATAGATAACTTGTGTAAACGACTGTCTAAATGGTAGAATCATCCAATCATCGTGATCTTTTGTTTACAAATAATGAGAGCCAAGGCAATCAACGGCTGGATCATCCAAAGATGAAGCTTCTCGTAGAAATACACGTCATATTATCATAATCATATACTCCCAAGTTCTTTATACAAACACTTACTGGTGTAGCAGTTGTGTTTGTGAAGCGGTTTCACAATTCTACAATCAGCTGTAAACGTCCAGAAGTTAACTGGTATTGTTTAGGGTCTCGTTCTCACATATATGACCCAGCAGTTCATCGCCGTGGTTTAGGTCCAAGATTTACATCAATGAATTGAAGGGTCCGGATGATCAATTCTAGAATAATAAAAATAAGACACTCCACTCTTGCATCACAAAATGATTGTTTTCATAAGCATCCTAAAGGTTTAAAGAGGGGGCAGCCTGGTGCAGAAAGCTCCTGCACAGAACCTTGCATTTTTGCAGGATGCTGTTTCCATGCCTCGAACCCGTGACCTCAAGTTCACACCATTGGGGGCCAGGCTGCCCTTCATAGGTTTATGAAGTAATAATTGAGTTAATTGCCAGCTTGCATTTAAATAAGGCATAATTGAACAAGCTAAAACACTTCAGGCAGAATGTATAGTTCACTTCTCTGATGATAAACCGCTAAACTTTTCTTATCATCAGCTGTAAGTGGATAATTATTGTTAGGACATAAACAAAAGTCCAAACCCCAGAAGCATAAGAAATCCACTGGAACCTGATGAGTGCTATAAATCCCATCCATGCAAGCCAAAGAGAGCAGCCTGCGGATATGCCCTAGAGATGACAACAAATATTATGAACAGAGTCATTCAAAAAGAAGCAACAAACTAGATATTCTATCACAATGTCATACAACAGTTTCTAATTATCAAGCTTTGTTGACCATTATATGTATGCACACCCTAACCCAAAGGAAGCCCTCAAACTTAAAGGGACCCCACAAAATGCCACAAGAACCATGGCCTAACACTATAAGAGGCGTTTGGGACTTAGCTGGCAGAGTGACGTCCAACTATGCAACAGCCTGCCTTAGATTTTGAAGGGGATCATGCTGATTAGCTCGCCTTAATCTCAGCCCAACATCAGCTTCGTGCTCTCGCAAGATCAGACCCACATCTGCCCCATTAGTATCTTGCATATATGGAACAATCTCTGTATCGTTCCTTCTCTCCACTGCATCCTCTCCAAAATTATGCAGTCTGCGGCCAACCAAATAGCGGTCATCCCGGATGGAGTTGTGAAGATTGGTGAACCAGACATGAAATCTCTTGGCGCAGAAGCAGAGCATGCTGAAGAGGAGGCAACCAAGCCAGGCAAACCGGTAGACAGCCGAGTTCACTATGAGTGGATAGCCAAGGACAGGGAAAGCTCCCTTTGCGAACACATAGGGCACACATAAGTAAGTCAGAAGCTTTATTATTATTGGAATAACAATCTCACGCAACACCCACAATCCCCGCAGTCGTGAGAAGCCATCTTCTCTCACCCTCTCAAACTTGATCTTCCAACTCACATCCACTAAGGGTGCCATCTGATCCAACATAACCTGTTTCAACAAATTCATGTAAGAGTGTCAAGATTAAGCTGTGATGTTAAATCAACTTTCCAGCCGCTCAATTCATCATTTCACTCCAACGTTTGATGTTTAAAGAAACAGAACAAGTGACTGAAGGGTTACCAATCTAGTCCAGATCTTGAGAAAGATGAGACCCAATGCCCAGTCCTGATAAAGGAGAAAAACCGGACTTTCATCTATAGGAACACGCATTGGCACAATCACCAGCAGCTCAAAGAGCAAACCAATCAGCACTGGGATGACAAAAATCTGAAAACAAAAAACAATGTTATCACATGGAAAGAAATTTTCTAAAAAATGTAATCTGAGTTGCTATTGCACAAAGAAACTGCTTACCCATAAAGATAACAATGCAGAACTCTTAATAACAATAGTGCACCACTTCCAGACTTGGGTTACCAAATCACCAACTCGCTGTGTTTTCACACATTCAATCGCATATCGGGCACCGGCTACTGCAGACCAGATGATGTAGCATCCAATATTGAACGCATATAAATCTAAGAAGGAAAAACGAAATTAGACACCATGAGCATGGAATGCAGATTAAAAGTCCATGGTTTTCATAGTTACCATTGCACTTGACACCATGAGTAATTGGCAGGCGAGGAATGGCATTGAACAATGCCCGTCCAAGCGAAATGGGTACGACTATCAAAGCTGAATTGAAGAGGAGCAAGGTCATCCATGCCAGTACCAGCAATAGGACAATGCGAAGCACAAAACCATAACTGCCAATGGCAGAATTTCATAATTGTCAGCCAATAAACTTTGGAATTTAAATATCATTGGAGCCATACTGAAATTAGTTCGCGGCAAGGATGAAAGCAGGTTAGATCCAGACCCTATCAAGCACATAGCAATTTACAGGTGCTGAATCAATCATGTGAATGCAGGCAACAGAGATCATTTATGGGAGCATCTAGTAATTTCATATAAGCATGTAGACAGTGCAGGAACAATCATAAGCAGGGTTTTGTATGGCAAATAATTACATGTCAGCCAATAAACTTTGGTATTTAAATATCATTGTAGCCACACTGAAATTAGTTCACGTCAAGGATGAAAGTAGGTTACATCCGGACCCTATCAAGCACATAGCAATTTGGAGGTGGCAAATCAATCATGTGAATGCAGCCAACAGAGACATTTATAGGAGCATCCAGTAATTTCATATGAACATGTAGAGTGCAAGAACAATCATAAGTAGAGTTTTGTATGGCAAATAATACGAGAATCAATAGGCAAAAGATATTCCACGAAAGGTGGTATCAAAATAAACAGAATTGATGATAAAATGAAAAGGATTTGTGGGAAATAACTGTCTCATTTACCAACAGGCACCATACCATTAGGTCCTTAACTGAACAATAACTAACAAACAGTTCAATCTGGATGGTTTGATGGTTATACTTTGGTATATGCTCTTAGACATGATAGGACTGTTTGCTAGCATAGTTGTCCGAGCTGGAAGGCAATTGCCAGAAGCAGTGCAAGAAGGGGAAGCAGGAAAAGTGGGCTCCATAAAGGAGAAAATGCAAATAAAAATACAAATAAGAAAACCATATGAAAGCAGTAGAGTCTGCAAAGACAAAAGGTATCAAGATCATCATGGAAAATAACCATGTGGAGTGTACGACGCATCATTGAAAGTTAACTAGAAGAACCATACAAAGGATAGAGATCTTCAAGTTTAATTACTTAAATGAAGCTAAATTGAGGTGGATTTGTATTCCAGCTAAATAGAGGGAACTACCCCTAAACTACATGTGCCAATTCCATCAATTTAAAGCACAAAGCTTTCCAACTAGTCTATCTTCGGACATGAGGCTACCCTCAGCTTCTTGTGTCACACTTTCCTAATCCTCAATAGTTGCCACAACTGGAATAGCATCAGGGCCTAAAGATTGTCAGAAAGATCGTCATCGTCGTCGTCCTCAAAGCCTTATCCTAATTAGGGGTCGGCTACAAGAATCTTATTCCTCCATTCACATCTAACAAGTATCATTATTTCATTGAGGCCAAGTGCTTTTAAATCTTTTCTCACCACTTCTTACAAAAAAACTGAACCACATATAATGCAGATTTTTTTTTTTCCCCTTTTTGACTATAACAAAAGGGTTCCCTGCCCAAAAATTTTGTGCACCACCACCCAGCAAACCATGCAAGAAAGTTCAAGTCACAGGACAGGATTCAAAATTGACAAACAAACCCATGACTCCAAGCCTTCCCACGGCTTGAACGTCTTTATTACTATTCCATGTTTAGTTACTCTAACAGCCCTGATTTTTCTGTTCTTCTTTGGTTACCTTAATCTTTTCTTCTTCCCCTTGTTTCCTATATTTTCTAAGCTCGCCCACTTGCACAAATGCATGCTAGTGATCACCAATAGAAGAAACACAAAATCCCAACAAAATTAGAAATGCCACGATTGCAGCAACCTCTCAAGGGAAATTAAGAACAAAGAAAACTCTCTTGTTTCCAGTAAACTACAGCAGTTGTAGCAATGACATGTTTCTGTTCATTTATCTGTAGCAGCAGCAAATTGCATAAGCTATTTCACTTTTGCAATATTTGAATTAGTGCAAGACATGTTCTATGAAGTTTGACATTCCTTCTCACAAGACAGTAAGTACAAGAGAAGGCCACCAACTACTTACCCAAATGAAAGAGGATGCCAAAAAGAGCCCAAAGTGACCATCCAGGAGATTTTTCTTTTAGAATCACTATAGGTGTTTGCATGAAATGCAAATATTCTAGGTGCATGAGTTCTGAGTTCCAAAGAGGTATCCCTCCACGAACAGAAGTCGCAAGCTTGGGTCCTGTTGTTGCCAAGTTTTGAATGTTTCAAAGAACGGCGTTGCAAGTTGCAACAGGATGATATTAACCATGTCAAGCACTCAGTAGTGTGGCAATTGGGAAGGCAGAAATAAATGTAAATTCTGGTGGCATCATCCTTGCTTGAGAAGGAAAACTTTCAATGGCTTCACATGCATAAAAAGAAAGCCACTTTCCAGGAGAAAGGCTTGAAACACAGTCAGAAAACATCAAATTAGCCCAATCCAAATAATAACTAAAAAATCACTAAGTTGATTCACGTGTCAAATCAGTTCATAAACCAGCCAAATCAATTTGGAATTTGTCCATTATATGCAAAGCTCCCAGAGACATGCTGGTTCAGTCATTGATTAACCGAGTCAACTTATTTCGAATGGTCTTAGTTACTGATCAAGTAATATTTTAAACACCCAGTGGTTGTCCTTTGGGAAATTTTTTCTAAAATTACCCAGTCAGTGAATTAGTCCCAATTACACATAAAAGGTCATAAAATATCTGGAGATGACTCCTGAATACCAAGCTTTGTTGGCACATTGGCCCTCAGCCAATTCTAAAATCCCGAAATTTTGTCTCAGAAAGTTTTAGCCACAAAGATAAGAAAAGATTGCCATTTAAAGAATATATAAGTAATAATTCAATGTAAATAATGTCAACCCTCTAGTGCTACTGAAAGAATGTTGCTAAAAGAAAAGGTTTAATGTGAAATGCAGCTAACACAAAAGGCAATAATGGACTTTAGTAACTCTCTTTACAAACTGACTACAAAAGAAATTTTCAAGTTAGGGAGCTATGGATAGGTTGAAGTCCCAATTCCCATGCACACCCCATTTTTTTCTTTTTTTGCCGCATTATAGTATTATATCTGAAGGATTTTTTTCAACAATAAGAATAGAATTAAATGCATTGTTCTATTGCTGGGTGGCTTCATTGTTTGCTTCTGCTTTAAATTTTAAAAACTTCTATGCATGAATCCACTAAAAGCCACATGCCCTATGCTGATATGCAAACTCGGTGCATGTGCCAATAAAAAAGTTCTTCGTTCATAGATAAATAGAAAGTGACAAATTTAGCAACTCATCTATTAATGAAATCTTTGTTCAATTGTTTTGGTAGGTACCCTGGATTTACCTATACTGT
Organism: Warburgia ugandensis; assembly: GCA_035236585.1. NCBI lineage: Eukaryota > Viridiplantae > Streptophyta > Magnoliopsida > Canellales > Canellaceae > Warburgia > Warburgia ugandensis. Next base: position 80,556,175 of record CP141130.1, read on the forward strand.
TCATTAAACCAGTAAAGATTAAGGCCAATTTTGGTATAGCGGTACACTTTGGTCCATATTGGTCTTATTCATACATATCTGTAGCTTTCACACTGGCTGAAAGTGACAGAATCCTGTATGCAGCTTGAGTTATAGGTTTTTATTTTCATTTTTGCTCATTTACACGACTTTAAGAGTCTTCAAAGGGTAAAATAAGGAGTATCAGAACACTGTCCCAATCAATTGGGAGCATTTATTTCACTAAACATGGTTCTCTACTAGAGCTTTCAATAATAAAAAAGGAAAAACCCAAAAACTACTAAACCGACAAAAGAGACTCCAACGCATTTTTGTGAAAATCACATGGATTAGCAATATTCAACACATAAAATGTCAACCTGTGGAGATTTTGCTACATCTGGTGAGATCTAAGCTTTTGATCATCATCAATGCCTTATCCTGAGTAATGGTTGGCTACACGAATTTTGTTAATAACATTCCCCACTTCATGGCTTCATTTAGTACAAAAAAATTTAAATCTTTTCTCACCACTTCTATCCACATCCCTTTGGCCCTTCTACTCGGCCTTTTGGATCCTTCGACATGGATCAACTCACTCCTTCTAAATGGTGTCATTTTCAGTCTCCATTGGACATGTCCAAAACATCTAAGTCTACCCTCCCTCATCTTGTTATCTATTGGTGCTACTCATAAGTTTCCTCTAATGTTTTCATTTCAAATTCTATCCTTTCTTGTCTTGCCTCTTATTCATCTCCACATCCTCATTTTTGGCTATGCTCATCCTAAGTATATGTTGTTCCTTAACTGCCCAACACTATGATCCATAAAGCATGCCCGGCCTTACAATCATACTGTAGAATTTTCCTTTTAGTTTGAGCGGCACCTACCTATCACACAAAACTCCAAAGACATACCTCCATTTGTTCCAACCCACTTGGATTCTCTAGGTAGCATACCCCTCAATCTCTCTGCTCTCATGAATTATCGATCCCAGGTAACGAAAGTGGTCTTTTGGGGGACTTCTTGGTTATCCATCTTTACAGCTACTTCACTCTCACTCCCCTCCTTGCTAAAACTTCATTCCATATACTCTGTCTTGGTTCAGCTAATTAATTCCTTTTACACTCTATAGCATCTCTCCACAACTCTAACTTTGTGTTTATGCCCTCATTTGTCTTGTCAATCAAAACTATGTTGTCTACAAATAACATGCACCACGAAATCTCCTCGTATGAATGTTTGTAAACTCATCCCTAACTAACGTGAAAAGGTACGAGCTTAATGCCAATCCTTAGAACAATCCCATAGTGATAGGGAAATAATCAGTATCTTTGCTAGGGAATTCCCCCCATGAAACCCCTTTCTCACCCAACACCCACCATATTAACTTTCTAGGGACCTTATCATAAGCTCATTCTAAGTCCATAAAGAACATGTGGAGGCCCTTCCTCCTCTCCCTATATTTCTCTGTCAATTGTCTAAGTAGGAAAATAACTTCCATAATAGACCTCCCAAGCATGGAACCAAACTGGTTTTCTGATATAGAAGTCTTAGGTCATAAACTTTTCCCAATCACCCTTCCTCAAAATTTCATAATGATAGCTTCTACTATCTCATTTCTTCCTACAATACCAAACCCTCCATATACCCTGTCATATCCTTCCTTTTCTTTTCCTACATGAACATTTAAGTCCGCTCCTATAAATATCCCCTCTGCGTTAGGAATTTCTTACACTAATCCCTCCATACCTTCCCAGAACTGTCTCTTGATTCTATCTTCTAACCCTAACTGTGAGGCATATGCACTTATGATATTTATAACCTACTCTCGTAAAACAAGTATTATTAATAGAATTCTATGACTGATTCTTCTAACAGCTATAACATTATCCTTTAATTCTTTATCCAAATGTATCCTACATCATTTCTATTATTGTCCTTTCCTACGTACCAAAGTTTATACCCATTGATTTATCTAGTTTTAACCCCTTTCCACTTGGTTTCTTAGACACAAGCTATGTTGACTCTAATTTTTCTTTGTGTATTTTACTTCTTTTGAGAGGTTTAACTCCTATAAACATATTACATGAAAAAATTCTAAAACTCTAGCAAAAAGAAGCAATAGTGCAGAGGTGTTTTCCAGAAAAAGTAGAGAGAACTTAACGTGATTAAGCAATGACAAAGTTATTTAAATATAAATTCGAATGATTATGAAACATGTCGTGTTTTGGATGATAGATTTCATCTATCTAGTCATCTAAAATAGCTGGTTACCAAACAATGCTTCCAATTCCTACCAGCTGTTCTTCAAATGAAAATAAGGGCTCTGTACCACCAATAAGTAAAGCTTTCCTGGCTCTTGATTCTCCATTGAATTTATGTGCATTCCTCCTAAACCTCTACGGTGGCATCATAGTAATTAAAACACCAACCAGACATTTACTGATGAATATCTCCTTGGTAAGGACATCTTTCTGGAAACACAAATCAAATCTCACATTCGTCCATGCACATCTATATATCATATACGAAGCCTCTAATGAATCACAATGGGCATCATTGGGTAAATTCCTTTATATACCAAACAACTTGACAATTCCTCAAGCAGTGAAATATTAAAGGACTCATCCATTGTCCACTTTCATCATTGATACCATCTGTGTCACCAGGATAACTTGCTTAGATTCATATATTGTCGAAATGGTTTCCAAAATTGGAAGGTGCTTAAATTATGGCCCTACATCCACCATATTCTTGCCCATGAGCAGATCTTATTTTACATTCAACATCTTTTACTAGATTAAAGTGTCAGAGCATATGCCAGGAGCAAAACAGGTATTTAGGTCTACCACTGGAATTTGCCTTCAGGACTCCCATTTTTCCATCTTCCCCCAACCTTACCTCTTCCATCCTTGGTCAGAAGTACAATAGTTATTAGGCTACCCCTTGGAGGCTCGGGGCGAAGCACAGGCACTCTCATCTAGATCTGCTCCAGCTCCATATGAAATATTTTAGAATATTATCAAAAAATACACAACCTTCTTAGCCCGACCCAAACAACCATTGGTGCCAAACAGATCTCCAGTCTCAAATCTCAATGTACAAGCCTTCAAGAATGCCCAGAGCCTCCAGAATCCACCTTATCATATAAATACAACCTATATTGGCCAAAGAAAGTTAACATGGCGAGGATGAGTTCAAAATCAACCAGAAAGCATAAGAAATGGACAAAATTCAGAAATGAGTTCTATAGGCATGAGGCTTGAAATAACAAATAGAAAGATATGTGGCATGAAAAAGTTATAAATTGATAACAACAACCCACAGCAGCAAACAAGGGGGGATCAAGTAAGAAAGATATAGAGGTAATCTCATTCAAGGTCTCAAAGATAACTTTTGACAAATCATACAATTTATTCAATCATGGAGATACTTGGTAGAACAAAAGTTAGTGAACTTTTTAACTCAAGTGCAGCGTTCTGAAACAATTATAAGATTATCGTGTCCAAGAATACTCACTCAACATCAGCCTGATCATCAGCATCTAACTCTTCTACATTTATGTTTCCTGCTGCAGGAGCACGTCTGTCAGCATCTTCACCAGCCACAAGTGCAATCAAGGCCCTATCTTGCTGCCCAACTCCAGCACGACGTACATCACGCAACTCGTCTTGCCTTGCTGGGTCCAGATTACCATTTTCATGTCCTCCATTATCTTCTGGTCTGGGCAGCAAGAAATCAGTTAAGCCAAGTGCCCAACCAACTACAGTAAACCATTGGCGCATAAGGGCTTTGATTGTTGCCCTTGGCTTAAAATGCTCAATTGCAAATGGTATACAGATTTGAAAGAGAAGCATGTCGGCAGGAATCTCAGTAAATGGATCAGACACTCTGCACGGCAAAATGTATCATAAGATGAAGGACATATACAAAGGATATCTATTTAAGCAAAAGAGACAAGTCAACAAAGTTTGGCCACATTGTACTGCAACTTACAAAATATCCAATGGAAAGACAGAAGGTGCTAAGCGCATGGCAAGTTTGACAGGAAGAAACACAAGCATCACAATCAAACTCCCATAGACAGCCACAGATAACAAAACCCTGCGTGCATGCTTGTGGACAGGGTCATCAATTAGATCACGGAAAGGGTTGTAGTTTGGATCAGCTGGGTCCCTGAGGAAATATAGAACGCCATTTCGTAAAACCTACCACAGACAGTTCAGAACAAAACATAATAAGCAAAATGAGCAAGGTGAAATAAAATATATGATCGGCAAGATCAAATGACCGAAGATCATACCCCTCGGAGAAGGCTCACAAAGATGCTAATCTGTAGCATATATACAATCCCTACAAGCCAGTGTATCATGGAGCTTGCTAATGGTGAGACTGAAAAGAATTCAACCCTTTGAGCAATTGTAGTGCCAAGCATCCTTATGGTACATACATCCAGCCACCATCCACACATCAAAGGGAAAACACCAAGTTCAATCACCAGAAGAAAAGCAACCTTAACCATGGTCATCAAGTGTCGCATTCCAGCTAGAAACTGTTTAATAAGGGATGGAATTGCCTCCGCTATTGAAGCAATCCCATAAAGCCTTCCCATAGTCAAAGGCTCACCTCTAGTATAACGAATTAAAGCAACGAGACCAAAATAGAAGAAGACCATACAAAATATAGAAATATAGCCGATGGCAAGAGTAGTAATGCCAGAAAGGGTTGAGCTCCCAAAGCTTGTCCCTTTCAATAGATCTGTCACAACTGGTCTGCTAATGCTATTTGAGACTTCTTCCACTCCAGTTGAATTTACTCTCAAGGATTCTGCAGCCACCTCCACGACATGCCCAACTAGGCTGTCATTATTGCCTCCAGACGACAAGTTCGTAACAGCAGTCAATGCACTCTTCAGTGTGTTGTTTGCTAAGGAAAGGGCCGACTCTGTTAAAGGCATGACTGTCGATAACACAGGACTAGAAGTTGAAAAAAACCAAGATATATAATAGAGGGCCACCCGTCCTAATGAGAAGGGCAGGAAAATTACTACACTGAGAAATATTGCATTGCTTGCTAGAACCTGTCAAAAAATGAAAGTTATTCAGAAACTACTTTCAAGAAAGGACATGGCAAATAAAGGCTTACCAGGAAATGACACAGTACTGCTTAATTTAATAGATACATTACTTTCAAGAAATGTATGAATTCCTTTATGCATACACCAAAGCCCAGGTAATTACATATGAGAATTTTCAAGCAACAAGTCAGGGGTATATAAGTACGCACCAAGTCCAAGCAATTACACTGAGAATCTGGGGTACTATACCAGGAACATCCAGCAATATGTATTATGCACTAGTTTGTGCTAGAAGCATGACAATTTCTTGTAGCCTTTTAAGCATGTAAAATACAATAGAATAGACCATATAATTGATGTTATGAAAATAAAGAAAAATCCACTACAAGGAAGGTAAATCCACAACATGGAAGGCAATTCTCTACTCAGATTCCTTTAGTCCTATTTTCTTTTTTTATTCATATGACGAGACAGGCAGGACACTGAGCGCTGTGTTGGAGGATATACACAGCCACTGCAGCTGACTGTCGCAGATCAGCACAGAGAAATACAAACAACAACTAAAATAAAAAAGAACTAAGTTTGCCAGCAAAAACCATTCTAAATCCTGAGTACACTGCAAGCAAAAGAGATCACTTGCCAGTGACAAATGAGAGAAATGACCATTGAGTAAAGGAGACGAACCATTATCGAGTGACCAATCAGGAGAAACTCGAGGTATAAAGAAAATTAAGTTACAAAGTAGCAAAGAAAGATCGACTCACAGTTATTGCATTTTCCACCAAGTGAAACACAGGCCCTTGCATGCCAACAAGCTCATCAAAGGGTACATCTTCTGCACCATCAGCATCATCCAGGCCATCAAACATCTGTTCAACGTGTGCCTCAAGACGTGCAGCTTGCATTTCCAACCGAGCAGCAACATTTTCAGCATTTCTTCTAATTATCTGCCCTGCCCCAGCAATACCCTGAGCCCCACCAGCATCTTCACCATGCACATCACGAGCATGAATTCTATTGCCTGGTGCAGCTGGTCTTCTTACAGCACCAGCACCAAATCTGTCTTGACCTTCATCTTCTCTCTCAGCATCAGGGCCGCCCAGCTCCCGGAGATGTCTAAAATAGTCTCTCAAAGAAGTAGCCCCCAGAAATATAAATACAATACTAGCAGAAAGTAAGAATCCATGCAAGCAATCAGTAAGCATCAGAGTTGCAGACATGTGACTCAAGAATAGTCTCTGGGCTTCACCAAAGCTCCTCACAAATATTAGTCGCCATGTCCAGAATGTAATGAAAGGTATTATGAGAAGCCAAACAGAAAGCACAAAAGCAAGGCGCAGGAAGAACTGCAAGATATGGCAAGCTTTCACAGCCATCCCAACTACAAACTCCTGGAAAGGTAGCTGTGCTGGAGCATTCTCAGCATAAACAGGGGAGAAAGAAAATGCGCGTTTGCACACCTATGGAGAATGGAAAATGCATTAGTCGACGTCAATGCAATAAACTCACTGTTGAAGAACATGCATAAATTTATCAAAAGCGAGTTGAAATGAATAAGGTGAAGAAAACTGAGAAACCAACAGGACCAATCGCGACCACTAGCACCTGTTCCTAAGCCCCAACAGGGTGCTAGTTTTTCTTTTGCAGATGTTCCTAAGAGGGTTTAGTTGATACCCATTAATAAGCAGGGCCAAGACATCTCAAATACCATGTGTGCACAAGACAAAATCAATAAAATCTACCTAAGACTATGCATTAGCATTTGGAATGACAGGCCTCCTGTAGCAAGGTTAACAACCTGATCCTTGTCCACCCAACCTAACCGCAATCTACCTAACAACTACATAGCTGATTTCATGTAGGTTGGTAAGACCTCTCTTTTTCTATTATAAGTTTCTTAACATCAAGCAACTTTTCTTGATATAATATATATACATATATAAGGTCTATAGAAGAGAATACTTAAGTTCTTTTATTTCCCTTTTTTTTTTTGGGACAATTCTAAGGATATTTATCCCTGAATCTTGCTCCAAATAAGTTAGGCAGATGCTACTCCACTCAACGGGACAATTTTCCTCCATCTTACATAATTCAAACAAGTCTTGCTGAAGATGTTAGATTATAAACATAAAAATGGAAGCTTTCATTCAGTTACCTAAGGTGGTTGGACTTGCAAATGCAACGGAAAATCATTTGTCACCAGCCCCTTGCCAGAGCTCTAGAGGTTTCCTTCCCCAAGTTAATAATTCCTAATGTAAGAAGGGCAGCCCCGCTGCACAAAGCCCCTGCTATGCAAGGTCCGGGGAAGGGGCAGACCACAAGGGCCTAAAGTACACAGCCTTAACTTGCATTTTGCAAGAGGCTGTTTCCACGCCTTGAACCCGTGACCTCAAGGTCATACAACGACAACTTTTACCATTGCGCCAAGGCTCCCCTTCTAATAATTCCTAATGTATCTCTCTGAGACAAGGGAGGGTGTAAACATAAAGCTAGAGTTATGGAGAGAAGCACTAGAATCTGAAGAATTTAAAATTAGTTGAACTAAGACAGAATATATGGAATGTAATTTTAGCAAGGAGCGTAGGAGTGGAACCCTAGTCAAGATTGATAACCAAGAAGTCCCCGTGAAAGACCTCTTTCGGTACTTAGGATCATTGATCCATGAGAGTGGAGAGATTGAGAGGGAGGTTACCTAGAGAATCCAAGCGGGTTGAAACAAATAGAGACATGCATCTGGAGTTTTATGTGATCGGCGGGTGCCACTCAAACTAAAAGGAAATTCTATAGGATGGCTATAAGGCCGGCCATGCTCTATGGATCAGAGTGTTGGCCAGTTAAGGAACATGATACTCATTGGATGAGTGTCGCAGAAATGAGGATGTTGAGATGGATGAATGGTAAAACAAGAAAGGACAGAATTAGAAATGAAAATATTAGAGGAAATTTAGGGGTAGCACCAATAGGTAATAAGATAAGGGAGATTAGACTTAGATGGTTTGTACATGTCCAAAGGAGACCAACAACAGCACTAGTTAGAAGGAGTGAGGCAATACAAGTAGAAGGTTCTAAAAGGGCAAGGGGAAGGCCCAAAAGAAAATGGATAGAAGTGGTGAGGAAAGATTTAAAAACTTTGGGACTAAATGAAACCATGGTATTTAATAGAGTAGAATGGAGGAATAAGATTCATGTGGCTGACCCCTAATTGGGATAAGGTCTTGATGATGATGATGATGATGATGATTTCTTTGAAATCTTTTAGCTTGAGAAATCTCATTTATAAGGAATTGGCACTGTTTTTCTACTCGGTTTTTAGGTATACAAAATGGATCAAATGACCAAGCTTTAGGAATCATGATTCTCTATGGATGGTGCCCATGCTTGAGCGTGGCCTTTGATTGCACATCTTGTTTGCATATTATGAAATGCTATTAGAAAATGGAGCTTGAAATTACTATGTTCAATTCTAAGAATACAATATTTATATTTTTCTAGGGACTTTCAAATGGGGATTCAAACAACAATGGAAAGGAGAAAATTAAATATTTTAAAAGGCTGAACCTACAACACCAAATGTAGATGATGAGCCCAGACAGAGAACAAATTTGCACATTTTCAGATATATAGGGCAAAAATATGATACAATAAGATTTAAAATATCATAAATTAAGAAATGATACGCCCTACCTGTTCTTGACAATGAAACTACTCAATCCTAATGTATTGAGAGATGTGGTCTAAGTGATTTTAGCAACTAGTTAGAACATAGCTCTGTTACTAAAACAAGAAAAAAGAAATTGGGAATTTCAAGCAGAACGTCCTCTTAGGCCACTTCTATCGATGTCCAGCTCTCATTAACTGAGAGAGCATATCAGCTCCAAGGTATTAGAATGCTAACTGGGTATTCTGGTCAACAAAGCACTGTAATCCTCCTATTTTGAATGTGCTGTTAAAGGAAAAGATGAAAACGGAATCTTAGAGCCATCAACAAGGAGGAAAGGGGAAATTACTTTAAAAATAAATTTGAAAAGAAGCGGAAGCAAGAAAGGTGCAGTGATGCAAGAGTGAACCTCAATTGGGAAGATCCAAGGCTGCCTTTTGAGTGTGTGTGGGGGGGGTGGTGGTGTTTGCGCATGTAGTGCATGTGTCCACCATTTCAAAAAACTGAAGAAGGTTATTGAGTCACTCAAGGTTCATCATTGTTCTGGAAACATGTATGACTTGATGCTCTGAATCCAGCTGATTTCTCAACCTAAGCATTCCCAAACATAAGGGGAAGGGATGTATAGATTAAACCTACATATCTTGATCAACTCCAAAAGTAACATGAGTCTGGTAGCATTTAAACAGTTCAGGAAGACATTCTGTCACAGCAAAAGATTCAAGAATGATATAGGAATTCTAGATTTAGGAGATAAAACAACAGAAATCTACCAAGAAAAAGCTAAATATTGATAAATTTCTGGAGGTATAAGAAGAATTTCTTCTTCTTTATATTTCAAAGAAGATTAACGCCAGATATAGGAAAGTTGTTGAAAAATAGAGATTCATGCATTGCATGGATTCCATTAAAGCTAAAATTAGGACTATTTTTCCGGCTGGAAGATCTGGGATTTTGGGAGGTTTAAGAGCCAAAAACTCAAATTGCAGCAACAGTCAGATAGTTAAGATAGATCTGGATATTTAAACCTCTTTCGTTATTCTAGAGACAACCCCCTTCTTGAATTTTAAATATTCTCAAACAGTTCATCTTGCTTACTTTCCAACAAACATATTTAAAGTAACAATGAAGACAAGTGTGTGAAAGGGAGCAATAATAAGGATGTGAACTTAGTATGTTTTCATTAAGGTTTACCCTTCCTCTAGTTTGCAGCAGACCATAATCAAGAACTCTCCATCTATACCTGATAAGCTTTCTAAAACAGACCTGTTCATTTTCCTTTTTGTCCATCTTCCTTTCATGTTTTCTTTTGCCTTTGCTTTTTTCCTTTCCTTTTCCTACTTAATAGCCTGAAATCCAGTCTTTAATGGGTTGTACAAGTGAAATACAATAAGCAGGTTACAAGTAGCATTCCACCATGCAGGCCCATGTGCTTTCACAGCCAATAAAAAATGAATTTTCATTGCTATGCCCTTGAAAGACCTTCGGCCTAGAATTTCTCAATGGAATATTTTTTTTCTTTTTAAATAAACAATGGAATTGGTGATAAATTTAAACAGGACCTATATAATGCATATACTCTAAATAGCATGATAGTTTAACTAAAAGTGTTAAATATGCTTTGGACATGATAGTTATTCAGGCTGACATAAGTATCCAAGAACATGAAGTATCAGTACAAGCTGCACAATATCATGCTATAGACAACACATTGAGGGGCCACAAGCATCAAATATCACCATCCTACTAAGGAACAGGATTTTACCATTTTTTCATTGAGCACTGAAACAGAGACCAGATGTGGTATACTTACAAGCATACTAATCAATGATTTAGAATTAGAAATTTCAACTATAATATTCCTCAAATAGCCATGATCTTGAGAAATTAAAGGGTGAGTTGTATGAGGTAGTCACCCCCTTAATCGTATTTGGCAAAATTCACAACTTATGCTAATAGTCTTCCCTTTTTCTCCTCTTCTCTCGTCCTCTCATGTTCTATATTAATTATCTTGTAATGAAAAATAAACATTTTAAGGATCATGGCCCTTTCAGTGGCATGCAACATCTACCCAGCTGCATAATGTCCATGGGATTGTAACATTAGGTTTTCTGACAGAGCTACCTAAAAAGCTTCTTGATTTCTAAACCTATTTTAAACTCTGAACTTCTTCCTTTTTCCTCACATAGGCACATAAGACAGAAAATTTTCCATGTCTTAAGAACCTCTTGAATTGGAAATACCAAACTTTGCACTTTTCCTTGATAACGCCCTCCACAATCTGGGCAAACTTAATCAGGAATGGTAAATTCAGATTCCAAAATTTATCACATATCATAAACATGCAACTCAACAACATCTGTGCCAAACTAGCCATTTAGGTTACTACTGGACACTGACAAGAATCATGGAAACATCACCAGTCCCATGTCTTTCAGCCACTTTTGGGCCTTGACATATCATTCAGTACAGATCTTTCTTTGGATAATTGTGGACCATTTTTGCTACATCGTCAATCCACCATTCTTCCACATAGGACACTGGAATGAATAATGATTCGATGTAGTCCCAAATGGAGTTACGGAGACACCCAACATGAAATCAGCATATGTTATGCCACAAAAGCCAAAGTACATCATTTTCATTGCATTTTTTTGTTGATGGTTAGGTATCCAAAGTGTCAACCTTCATCCATTCCAAACAATTACATGCTCCATATAAAACCCCTGGTGATATAGTTCATCGTCCACTGCAAATACTGTCAAGTAAACGACCTTGAGTTTGTGCAAAGTTCGTCAGTTTATTCTCGAATCAAGTTCCAAATTATACCACATTCATGCCATTATGTTCGTCCCCAATTAGGCAGCCAACGTATCAACCCCCATCCCTTCCAAAAAATTGCATGTGCATATAAACTTGTTGATGCTACAATTCATCACCAGCTGCAAATACCCTAAAGTAAATGACCCCGAGTTCAGCCATGTTCAGCAATTTTTTTCAAATTTACTGCCACGTTCATGAATCACAAATTCATTCCCTAACCAAGAAAAGAAAATTGGGATTCAATTCCACAAGAATCACTTACCCAAATACATCTGTGCTAACCGAACACATATGGAATGTCAAACCCAGCATGAACCAGTAAATTCTCGTGGCAGTGGTAAGGAATGGAAGACACATGTAACGGAAAAGACACATAATTGCCATTTCCAGACCATTTGATCGTTCCAAATTAGGCAACTAAGATGTCAACCCCATCTATTCCAAACAATTACGTGTTCCATATAAAAGCTCTGCTTTCTAGTTCATCATCAACTAGAAATATCCTCAAGTAAACGCATCGAGTTCCTGCCAAGTTCACCGATTTTTCTCTAATAAACTGCCACACCCAAGAATAAAAAAATACAATCCCCATCCGAAGAAAAGGTACAATTGGATAAATTCCACAAGAGTCTTTAGCAAATTAGAATCTAAGTACACATCTGTGCCACCATAACACATGAAAACGAAAACGCAGCATGCAACCAGTAAATTCTCGTCACAAATGGCAAGCAATGGGAACAAACTGATAGAATTAAAACAAGAATTCTCCATCTAGAACAAGAATTAAAGCCCTCAAAGAAGTAACATAAAGTCGTATCAGAGATGACCAACGAGAAACTATAAAAACCAAAAAAAGGGAAAAATTACAGACAAACATATACCTCACACCGGCGAGCGTTGCTATGATTCAACCACTGCAAAAGACAATCTTGATGAACAAATTTAATACTGCCGCTGCATGCACAAGGATACCGAAGGGGATTTTCAGCATCACCTGGATTCCGGCAGATCCTGCAAACGTCTTCTTCCTCATCATCATCAACATACCTGCTAGCCACGGACGGAGAAGGGTTCTTTTCTTCCGGAGAAGATGAAGAAGAAGAAACTCCGGCGGTGATTCCATCATTATCTTCCTGAGAACTGATTGATGCCGCTGCTGCAATCTCCATGATTGACAAGGTTACGGTTAGGGTTAGCGCTAGGGTTTTGGTGCCCTAAATTTCTTCCTGCTCTTTCTTCCTCTTTCTTTCTCTTTGGGTTGAGGGGCAAACAGAAGGTGGGAGGAAAGAAACCAGAAAATTCAAGGGTAGAAAGATAAGCGGTGCGAATAGTAAATGAAAACGTAGGCAAATGCAGCCTCGATATCCGTCCTTCGTCCAATTCCACATTTCAAGAATGTCACTTTTTGCCCCGTTTGGAAAGCAGTCTTTAAGGTGGCAACTCGTGTACATTGCGAAGGGCGCACGTGTGTTAACTGCGTCGTGACCGGTGCTCACAGCCTTTCAGTTGCAGGACCCGTCCATAGTTTCCTAGAGATTATCTTTTGGAAATGACAGCTCACAGATTCTGTTCCACGTTGTAGGAAAAGTATTTTCATCCAAGGGGTCCACCTTTCTGATGATCTAACGGTTGCTAGTAATTATTTTGCCACAGATGAGCCCTATCCCAAAAATCACGGTGATATTACCATTGTTTTCTTCCCGAGAAATATGACCATTTGTGGCAAAGCTGATGAAGATGAACGGTTTAGATCATTCAAAACGTGAACCCTTTAACTTTAACCAGGAAACTCCAAACAGGACTGTGGCGTTGTTCCAAAAGACGCGGTATAGCAGAATGTCAAGATTTTGCGAGTTCTTCGAAGATGTTTGCTTGTGTAGATCAGTGCATAGAGTGGAAACCGCTTGTCCAACGGTGACACACTAGCTTTGCCATGCATATGTAAACTCATATCCGTTGGATAAAACTAAACACCGTTAACTGGAAAAGTCCAAAAAGCGCAACCAATGACAAAAGAAGAGAAAAACCTCAAATGATCTGACGGTTAATATTATCTGATGGAGAAGACTTTTGGAGTATGCTGTAACTCAGATCTGGCCTATGAGATGACGGGATTGGATCACCAACCATATGTGGTGCGTGGGAATCCATGCACTGATCTACACGTGCAAACACCATACAAGAACTCATCTAAGATTACACTAACAGACTGATTTGGATCCCCAAACACGAGCGCCACACATCTACGTTCAAGATTTGTAGATGCTTCTCTTACTAAAATCGTGGCCTTGTATGTGCCACAAAGAGGTGGGGTGGGTTAGTTGGTCTAAATGATGAAAACAAGTCTTTGAATATTGTCCTTGATTATCTTGACCTCTTGATTTATTAGGTTGTTAATGATGGCCCAACCAATGGCTGCGATCGCACATATCTCATGCACGATTCAATATCATCCGTCGGAATTCAATTCATAATGATGCTTTTTCAAACTGCACAATCCAAACCATCCATGTAGTGGGCCAGATTTTGGAGGGCTCTATCGTAACCATTCCCTTGATGTAAGATCCCACGTTTGCAGATCCAAAACCATCTGTATGTGGATCACATCTTACATTGGCAGCGCTCCAAAATGATTGAACATGCATTCCTAACCTTTGATTGTCATGGTCGTTGTTGTCACCACACTTTTTAGCCTTCCAGTTTAAACCATAGAACAATGGAAAATTAAAATCTTTCAATCGAGATGATCCGTTGGGCACGGCCTATCTAAGTGGGGCCAAGAAGATGAATTGGCTTGATGACACTTTCTCAAGGTAAAATCTCTCTCTCTCCACTAAAAGTCTACATGACAAGTCTTAGAAATATCAAGTAGATGAGATATTTGGTGACTAGGCCAAACTGAAAGAAATATTCTATAGAATGGCCACAACGGCGGCCATGCTTTTATGGATCAAAATGTTAAGCAGCTAAGGAACAACATGTACATAGAATGAGCATAGCTGAAATAAAATTGTTGAGATGGACGAGTCACAAAACAAAGAAGGATAGAATTAAAAGTAAAAACATTAGAGAAAAACTTAGAAGTAAGTTGAGGGAGGGAAGACTTAGATAGTTTAGATATGTCCAATAGAGACTAAAGATAGTATGGGTTAAAAGAAGTGAGCCAATCCAAGTCGAAAGCTCTAAAAGGGCTGGTCATGCTTCTATGGATTAAAAAGTTAGGCAGTTAAGGAACAACATGTTCATAGGATGAGCATAGCTGAAATGAAAATATTGAAATGAAAGAGTGACATAACAAAGAAGAATAGAATTATAAATGAAAATATTAGAAGAAACTTAGAAGTAAGATGAGAGAAGGCAAACTTAGATAGTTTAGATATGTTCAATGTAGAATAAAAACGATGCGGGCTAAAAGGAGTGAGCCGATCCAAGTGGAAGGCTCTAAAAGAGCAAAGGAAAGGTCCAAAATGATGTGAATAGAAGTAGTGAGAAAAGATTTAAAAGCTTTTAGACTAAGAGAAGTCATGACACTTGATAGAAGAGAATGGAGGAACAATATTTGTGTAGCTGACACCTAATTGAGATAATGCTTTGATGACGATGATGATGACATCTAATCTTTCTCTTTGCTATTAAGCTCCCACAAAATTTTCAAAATTATGCTCATGCCACTAACTCTTTAACCACCATATTGCATTGATTTTTTAACCATCATTTCTTTACAATATGACATACATGCCAGAAGGGGAGCCTTGGCGCAATGGTAAAAGTTGTTGTCGTGTGACCTTGAGGTCATGGGTTCAAGGTGTGAAAACAACTTCTTGCAAGATGCAAGGTAAAACTGTGTACTTTAGGCCCTTGTGGTCCGCCCCTTTCCCAGACCCCACATATGCAGGAGCTTCATGCACCAGGGCTGCCCCTTATACATGCCAATTGCTCTTTATAGTTGCTCGTATCTCAATTCTGCTTCATGTACTTGTGACTACTTTGAAATATTTGTGGATCAGCCAAATAATGGAACCAAATGCAACTTTCAATAGCAATTATAGTCTACATTTGCTGTTAAGTATTTGAAGGAGAGCCTAGCGTAATGGTAAAGTTGTCGTTGTATGACCTTGAGATCACGAGTTCAAGGCATGGAAATAGCCTCTTGCAAAAAATGCTGCTACCATAGACCTTTGTAGTCTTCTCCTTCCCTGAACGCGACATAGGCGGGAGCTTCGTGCACCGGGGCTGCCTTTAATTTGCTGATAAGCATTTGAATAAGAGTATACAGGGAATCCAAATACTACAGTTGGCTCTGCAATTGCAAACCCAATGGACAATACAAAGCAGAGAGAAAGATATCAAATGGACAATGCAAGCCCTGTCATAGCCCTGCAAATACTATTAAGTATTAGCAACTGCCAGACACTCAACAAAAGAGCCTCAAAATAGCACATGAGAAGGTCCATAGACCCGAGTGAGAGCAACGAAACATCCACCTCCAAAGATTACAACTCTTAAAATGTTGGTTAAGTTTCACTCTTTGCTAGCAGCTGGTCCTTCCTTATTTTAGCAGATCTATGGACATGAGAAAACTGGGCTCGGACCCAGGACGCCAAGTTTCTCTGTTGAGGTACATTTCTCAGTTAAGTGATGATCTTGTTGGATTCCAACAGAAATTTTGCCTCTTCTTTTCTAGTAAAGGTGGCCTGGGTAGATGAAAGCCATTTGATTTGTGCGCAACGTGAACGACCATCCTTCGAAATCGTCATTGCAGCAACTTTATCACCCATAAGCAAAATTCAGCACACAAATTACAGGTAAATAACTGAACAATTCAGCACACAGATCTTCACAGAAACCATCTTCTGACATCAACAGCCTGGTATGCAGAACATCCTCCTGTTCAGCATGAATAGTCTTCACAGCATTTGATAAAATATCCCAACTCCTAATTCAACTAAACCCATTCCCTATATGATCAATTAAAAGACGATTGTGAGACTTTGCTACACCAAAGCTGAGTTTGTCACAAAACTAGACCAAAAAAGGGCAGCCCCAGTGCACAAAGCTCCTGCCTATGCGGGGTTCGGGGAAGGGGTTTACCACAAGGGCCTATAGTAGGCAGCCTTACCTTGCATTTTGCAAGAGGCTGATTCCATACCTTGAACCCGTGACCTCAAGGTCACATGACAACAGAACTAGACTAAATTCTCTAATTATTCTCACCACAAAATTGGGTTGTTTCTATGAATAACCGAAGGCAATTGGATAATAAATGACAAATAATTTATGGGTAAATAGGCACATGTACGAACAATTGCTTTATTATGCCACAAATGAAGTATTGACCTTTGTAGGTGAGTGCCTTTATCTATGAACAATTACTTTAGTATACCATAACTGATGTGTTGACCTTCTCAGGTGAGTGCTTTTGTGACTGATTCCAATATCACAAACCTCCTCCAAACTTGGCTTGGATGTACAATCTAGCTGATCAGCATTTGAATATATTAGACCTGTGAATTTGGCTTGGATGTAAAATCTTGATCTGTCCATTCACCTTTTCAGTAATTAAACTACTGAGTAAACTATTCCTCCAAGAATGATAACATACTATGATCTTTAATGCTGTATGCAAGGACATCCACATTTTCCCAATATTGTTCTATCCTTGAACTCTTGATTATGGTAGCTGTTTAAGGCCCTAATATAAGAATCCAACATCTAACAGGACTTTCAAAATATAACAGGAAAAGCTACACATCTTAGTAAATCAAAATATAATGAAGAAGCAATAGACCACATAGGAATCAGATCCTTAGCACTGGATTTTTATTTAAAACTAAAATGAGCATTAAATCTGATATGATTCCATCTGAACAAGGAGGTAAAGAACACAATAAAGCCAAAATCAACATGGCACTTGACCATCACCTAGAAGCAAGAGAGAAGGAAACCAACAGCTTGCACACTCTGAACCCTCCTACATGGAAGTGTATCAGATTCAATATGTTCAACATTCCTATATTTGTGTATCAGTGTATCAAATGCAATATTCTTGACCTTCCTATATGTAAGTGCAATTGTGTACCAGATGATCAATGTTATAGTCAAGTGTAGGTTCCAGAATATAAAAAACCAGTACTAGCTTAAACAACTTTCGAGAGCAAAGGTGACTAAAATAGTTAGCAATTGGACCAAATCCATAATAAATTTAGCTGTAACATGCACTCTAGCACTGAAAGGGAGTCTTGGCGCAATAGTAAAAGTTGTCCTCGTGTGACCTTGGGGTCACGGGTTCAAGGCATGAAAATAGCCTCTTGCAAAAATGCAAGGCTGCGTACTATAGGCACTAGTGGTCTACTCCTTCCCCGGACCCCTCATAGGCAGGAGCTTTGTGCACCGGGACTGCCCTTTTTTATGCACTCTAGCAGCCTCTACTTGAACTCATCAATAAAATAACAACTTCCGGAGAAAGATCTGTCTTAGAGGAACAATAAATCGTAGGTGATGTGCTAGAAATTACATCTTTATTACCCAAAAATACAAGATGACAACGCAATCAGTCCTCCGGGCTGCTGCACACGCAAGTCTCTAAAAGTTGCAGCCACAGCTGCATCAACAGCCTGATAATGCAGGCATTCATCTCCTACTACATTTTCTCTCGTTTGGCAGTCAAGCTGATACACCTTTGCTCCAATTCTACAACATTTTTGCAGTCGGAGCAAACTTCAGGGTCTAAATCTTATATGGTGACACCCAAACCAAACTTGCGCACTCGTCCATGATCATCAACTCCTGCGGCTAGGGATAAGACATCATCCTTTACACTGTGAGTTCCGATGCTATATCCCTGCTCGGACGATAATTGATGCATCTTATCCTACAATCACACAAGTGATTGGAAAGAATCTGAGAGGGGAATCAACCCGTTAATTCTAAGGACTAGAATTCTTAATGCCTCAGAAGTTTGGTCACAGTCTAGATTTTTTCAACAAGCTTCATAAATACAGAGAACAGTCCGCCAACAACTAGAGGAACACACACACACACACAAAATGAAAAAAGAAAAAAATAGGAATGAAACAACAAGCACATAAAAGCAACTTCAACTAACGACAAGTATATCAGTGTTTAAGCTGTAGACGTCAGGACCTGTATATAAGGTCTCTTACATGACAGTTCACAGCTGAAAAATTTTCCCTCCTGACAAAATGGTTGATAAGAATCATGAGATTATATATTATATATAGTCGACTGAAATCTACATCTGCAGCTGGACTATGTATCTTGAAAACTTACCTTGGATGCACAAGAGTATGACACGTTTGAAGTACAAGGTAAGAGAAATATACAATGTTTTTATTGTCTGTAAATGTAAAATTAGGGAGGAAAAATCAGTGTATCTTAATATTTTCTTTGGGTTATCACATAATTTCCATGCATCCTCAACCACATAAAAACATTTAAACAAACTGCCTAGAAATCATAGATGTCGATAAAATAGAAGTCCAACACTAAATTTTCTGCAGTATTCTCATTTTCTATATTAAATGGAAATAGACAAAAGAAGAAACAGTAAAAAGGGCAGCCCCAGTGCACAAAGCTCCCACCTATGAGGGGTCCGGGGAAGGGGCGGACCATTAGGCCTATAGTACGCAGCCTTACCTTATATTTTTACAAGAGGCTGTTTCCACACTTTGAACCCATGACCTCAAGGTCACGTGACGACAACTTTTACCATTGCACTAAGGCTCTCCTTCTAAAAAAAGAAACAGAACTAACTGAAAAAAGGACAAAGAAGAAACTGTGCCAAAAGAGATACAAAGAACGCCAGAATATATGAGATACAATGAAAAACCTGAGCAACTATTGAAACACGGGATACAAAGTTCATCCACATACATTGTGGTGGATACAAAAAATACCAGAATATGTAAGATACAATGAAAACCAAGAGCAACTATTGAAACATGAGATACGAAAGAAGAATATAAAGCAGATTTGAGTCGCATAAAGCTCTATATCACCAATTTATTGTTTTCTTTCTTCTATTCCTAGTTAGTGGAAACAACTTCAAAGTACCACAGTCATGATTCCTTTCTTTCTTATATTCCTAATGCGAATGATTTAGCCGATTCCTTTCCCAAGAGGGGAGTTAGAAGTTATATGAATCTAATGAGGATTGAAATGATATGATAACTGAGTTTAGTTTCTGACATATTTGAAGGTTACTTATCATATCATTTAGCTTCTGACACTCCTTCAAACTTACATAAATCTAATGAGAGAAACAAAATTCAGAAAACACAAATCTTTACAAATGTGTACTTTTATCAGTTCTATCTTAATTAAGTTAACCACACATAGCCTGAATAGATACATGCATATGTACAAAGATAACTACTCACGCATGGACTGAGAGATGCATATGCATGTGATACAAGACACAAACCAGGACCATCTTAGTACATAGACACAAAAAGCTAGGGTATTTCATTCTTCACATGCTATTATTGCTGCAGAGGCTGGATCAACTGGGCTTCCATTTTTACGCTTGTTAGTTGCAACAAATTACCTCTATTCATGTGGGCTCCCTCCCGTCAAGATTTGCCTCTCTCTTGAATCATGTAAACAACAACAATTTTAGATACTCAAGAACTTCTAAGTTCCTAAAATCAAAGAACAAACAAGTGATTCTCATTACAAAGTATAAGATGTAATCAAAGTCTCTCTTATGTGGGCAGAGCAGTTTTGTTGGATATTACCAAAAGCCCATATGTAGGCCCAGTGACATGGATGGGTACATCTTAGCCCGTTTTGGTTATGGACTTGGCCCCAAAGCCTACACAAAAGGCCCATCATCTAGAAGTCCTACATTCTGAAAAGTGTGCCAAAAAGTCTTAGTAAATATCGAAGTATTTTAGAAAGTTTCTAGATTAGTCCTAAAGAAATATTTAGGCTAGATATTGGTAGAGAAGTTGTGTAGAAGATTCTAGTATAGCTTTCATAAAAGTGTCAACCAATGGATTATAGACACTTGGAATAATTTTCAACACACGTTAAGTTGATAGTAGGTGGAGAGAGTATAAATAGAGGAGCACTTTTCAATTGTAAGTAAGTGAGAAGTAAGAAAGAGAGAAATGAATAAGACGTGAGTGAGGGTGTAAGGGAATTGTAATTATTCTTGAGTAAAATGGAGAGAGTTTTTCCTTTTTCATAAGTACTTTGTCTCTTCTTATTTTCTTCACAGGTCAAAGTTGTAGGTGAAAGGCTTAGCAAAGTCAACATCCATCAATTTTAACGTGTGGCACATTTTTTGCTTCTTGCCATTCACTACTCTATTATAAGCACTCCATTTTGCATTGTCGTAAGGGGGCAGCCCTGGTGCACGAAGCTCCCGCCTATGCAGGGTTCGGGGAAGGGGCGGACCACAAGGGCCTATAGTAAGCAGTCTTACCTTGCATTTTGCAAGAGGCTGATTCCGCACCTTGAATCCGTGACTTCAAGGTCACATGACGACAACTTTTACCATTTTGCATTGTCGTATGTACAAAAATTTTATGTGTCCATATTGACATGTGAAGAAACGAAAATAAAAACTTACAAGACTAGTCTTCTCTTTCTTAATGTAGGCCATTTAATTCCTTTCCTATTTTTGAATAACCAAACTTTACAAGCTCTTTCAACAGGTCCTTTTATACTAGGTTATTGCAGCAAACAGGCCTACCTTTCGACTTCACAGACTGCTCGTTTCCTTTTCAATTCAGATTTGAAATTCCTCCAGTTTTTAGTTAACGAGCACATGACATACTTCTATACTCGACCAATATCAAATTTTCTGTACTTCATATTAAGAAATCATAACATCACATATACATGTAATGAAAGTAATACAAATGCAAGAAAGGAAAGCAACTCTTATTACTTGTTACCTTAACCATTTGCACTGCACAAGTTACCCCTGCAATCTGTCCCAAATCCGCAACTTCTTTCCCTCCTTTTGAAGTGGGAAATCGATTCAATGAGAAAGTTACAAGAATAGCTCTTGTTACCTTTTGGTGCCTCCAGTCTTTAACGTTGATGGGGAGCACTTTCCCATCTTTTGCAACCTCAGACAAGTAATTTCAAAGAGCGAGTTGTGAGTCTTTTATGTGGCCGTCCATATTTGTAATCTTTGACACCCAAATGCTGACCAGATCAAGATTGGGTCGTGGATGTACATGATTGTACTTGGTGCTGAACAGAAAGCAGCACCAAGTAAAGCAAAACCAAATTGAGTGAAACTAGCAGGTTGGTATCTTCATTGGAGAAGCAACCTAGAGCTCTTCTGAGGTCTACAGATTCACACTTTGCCTGAAGTTCTGCCTCCGTTGCGTTTACGTTTCTTGTCACTTCAGTGAGTTCCTCCATCATTATTTGGTTTCTTTCATTCCCCTCAGTCTCTTTCCCCATCTCATTCTAGGAGCTCTGCTTTGAACCTCTTGGAAGCCTCTTAATTCCTCAAGTATTCTTTTAAGACGACTACGTTCTGGGCCAGTCTCACGAGCTGGTCTTCAAGAAATCTAAGTTTCTCGTCGATTGAGTTATCGTTTTCTACCACCTGTATTGTTTGTGGGTTGGGAAGATGATCATACCATTTAAAAGGCTATTGGAGTAATCTATCAAATGAGATCCTTAGATTTTCATGAGCAGAAACGTCAAGCTACTACTACTACTACTAGTAATATATAGATATATAGATAATTAAGGGATTAATCTGGCCACATTTGCGTGAGATAATGAGTGAACCCCACATTTGTGGGCCCACTAATGGCGATAAAATGAAAAGAAAATTTGGGAAAGAGACAGATACAACGGCAAGATCAACGGCTGACTAGATCAGGGATCACCTTGAAACTAGATGAAACAAGGGCTAGAAACTTCAGCATTATGTTTAAGAGGGCTCGAAACTTTAATTAGATCAAGCTCATTTATAAATCGAGGTCGTTCTTACTTCATATTAGTACTTAGTAGGGCCATGTCAAGTTTTTCATGCAATTTTCACCTCATGACGGGGCCTGATAGCAAGTTGGTTGGGTCAAGTTAAGCTGGTCATGTGCTCGATTACCTTCAGAGCTTGAGAGAATGCCATTTTAGGAGCTGTTTCAGAGCTTGATAGAGTGCCATTTTGCTCACGAGAATCTAAGCGTCTCGTCTGATAGAACTACTCAAGAGCCTTTAAATTGTATGAATAATCATCCCAACGATAACTCAATCTACGAGAAACTTAGATTTCTTGAAAACCAGGAGACTACCTCGTAAGGTAGCCATCTTAAGAGAACACGTGAAGAATCAAGAGGCTTCCAAGATGCTCAAACCAGAGCTCCCAGCAATGGAGACGGAGAAAGAGGGTAATGATTCTTATGAAAGAGCACCCAATAATGAAGGAACTAGATAAATTGACAAGAAAAATGAGCAGCAGCAATGGCGGGGCACCGTACATAGTTTTTTGTACTGAGAAGGAGACTTAGGTTTCTTCTCCGATCAAGATCCCAACCTCCTAGCTTCCCTCTGATTTTTCCTTCTTTTTTTCTTTTTTTTTTTTTGCTTTACTTGGTGCTGCTCGCTTCTTTTCTGGGTGGGATCGAGAACATTGCTCTTTGCTTTCACATCGACGCCAAACTCTGACCCGATTCAGTCCTTACAGATCTTTCCGCGTGCCTGTAGGTATTTTGATCAGTATTATAAAGTAGCATGACCTCTATTATCCATATTCAGACAACAATTGTATCAGTTAAATGCAACACTAGTGCTAATATACATAAATAGGAATGAAGTGTTAAGGACCAAAAATGTAGAAGAAATACTATTATATTGATTATGCATGTTCTGAAGTGTAAAAGACCACTTCTTTAACTGCACCATATTATCTTCATATTTGATACATTGTAAACCATTTTACTCAGAACCATATGTGTGTTATAGAGTGCTGATTCATGGAGCTGGCCAGGGAATTTGTAGGTTCCATTCTGAAAGTAAACTCTAACTAGGAAGTTCTATTTTATTATCGTCTATTGTATCCATCAGCTTCCCACTCAGTTAGATTCTTAGATTTACCTCAGAACATCTGTTGCTTCTTCTAAGAAATTTAGAGGCCTTATCCCAGTAGGATTTACTTTCCAACTCTTCACGAAGCTGTTAAAAGGATTGTAACATTTCCAGACAACATGCGGCAACCACTAGTTAAGTCTTAAGAAAATGGGAATTGGGGTCATAAGAACAATGGAAAATATGAATTCCCCCTTTTTTCCTTTTTATCCAAGTTTTCTTCACAATCCACTCAATTGATATCAAGTTTATTGTCACAGGGCAGTAGTTTTCCTATGCTAAACCCGTATGACACTTGTGCATAACTCCTTTTTGCAACTGCACAAGTCAGATTTCTATTCCCACTCTTACTTATTAGGGTTACACTCACTCGTCCACTAAAAGCAATGAGAGAACTATTATTATTCCTTTTGGTAGTCTACAATGAGTTGGTTGGAGTTGGTTATAAATGAGGAGCTACATCCTACTTATACTTGCTCACCACCATCTATCTCCTCAATGGATAGGCTGGATTGTTCCATGTGTCAATACATCAGTGGTCCATATCATATTATGTAACCCTCCTACACTTTCTAAAATACTCTACCATTATCCTAAAGTATTCTAGATTGCTACAAAAGATCGATATATTTATAAGGATACTTCTAGAAACCAGGCCTTCTAGAATCAAGCCTTGTTTCACAGATCTTGGAACACGGGCCTAAGTCTCTCAGGCCACATCCATGAGCTACGCAGGCCTCCCTCATAGCCTGCAAGCCTTGGTCATTGGCTTTGCAATGCAAGTCCGTGACACTATGCTAAAGTGCTTTCAGGAATATGATACACAAATAGACTTGGTTTCTACATTATGCTTCAAAAATAAACCAAAATAAGACAGCTTCTTTTAATGTCACAAATTTTTTTGAAAAAAGATGAACATAGCAACATTAACATATGAAGCAAAATATCAAACATTGATCCAATTAGATTGGAATAAGGTACTCTCTTTTTTTGAAGAAAAAACCTCAATCAAATAAATGTCTCCTTATGCCTACTTAATCTCCAACTTCTACTAGATTACTATGATCTTTGGACATTTTAGGATCTGTAGTTGCATTTGGGTGCAAAAACCAAACTGACATCAAGAAAGTCCTAAGTATACCCAAATTCTATAGTAACTTAACAAAGATCAATTCAAACATCAACATAACTAAATTGTTGAAAAAGATAATTTGATCTTCTGGATATGCCTAAAAAATGGAGAATTATCTAATAACTCAAAGTTGGGATGAAACATATAACTTGTGGCTGTAAATTAAAGCTAAAGGTCTGTTGTAACTTGTGGTTCAAATGATATGTAAAAGTAAAAAAATTTAAATATATAGAAAGCACCAGGTACCGATATGTGTGTGTGTGTGTGTGTGTGTGTGTGTGTGTGTGTGTGTGTGTGTGTGTGTGTGTGTGTGTTTATAAATAGGCAATGAGAAATCCAATTGTATTAAGCCAAAACAAAGAGCCAATGTATTTGATTCTTTCAAAATAAAAGATCTCTCCTTCTTTCCAATCTATTTGCTATATATTATATTCTACTATTGTTTACCTCCTTGCTTGGTCTCATACCATTACACCCACACACCAACCTACTAGCTACCAAATCTCCAAAATCAACACAAATTGCAATTTGGGAACAGTTCCTAAGCATTTTGTTATCTGACATAGTTCAAGTATACTTAATCCCTGCAAAGCATTTTCTTTTTCACAGTTCAGTTGGCTTACCAAGCAATGAAATTACCAAGCCAACTTAGTATGCTATGAAAATTACTATAACAAGTTATAGATAAATAAAAATGTCACATAATTATGTCAAACATCATAACCATAACTACTTCCCTAAAGGTCATATATATCAAAGATTAATAGTGAAAAGTTATCGGTCATGTGATTCTTCTCCAGGCAGGCACTTGGTTTCATAGTTTCATGGATGAAAAATGATCTTGTAATGACTGGTAAGTGCTAGAAAGCTAACATATATGCAAACTAGAATCCTTTACAGGGGAAGAAACAATTTATCATTTGAGATGTGCAACTCAAAGAGCTTTAGAAGCGAGACAGCTCCAATCAGTAATTTGCATTCACACCAAATGGCTTCTTTGAGGAGAGACCATCTAACAATACAGCCATATAATGAGTCATCCATAACACACCTAAACTACCAATATCTCCTAGATCTTGTGCCAGTGACCTCTCTGATGATGTGGCCTCCTAGCTGTGCAGCTGCTGCTTCTCCATATAATGTCCCACATGAAATGCGACAAAAACCATATCATTCATCGAGCAGACTATATAGAAGTACCAAAATGCAACCTCAAGCATGTTATTCATTAGGCAAGCAAGAGAAAGCATACATCAAAATGGTCAATTACATAAAAGCCTCATGATCCTATGATGGCATTATCGTTCATCAAGAAAGCAATACAGAGAGTACCTAAATCAGAGCAGATTGTTCATAAGGCAAGCAAGTTAATTGGTAAACTAATGCAACCAGATTGTTCATCATGTAAGAGGAGAGAAGGAAGAATTCGGGATACTATATGTTATTCCTCATGGTGAGAGAGAGAAGGAAGAATTGCAAATCTTGTCAACTAGTTTCTTGAGACATGGCTAATTGACATACCTCTTCAAAAGTAAAAGTCATTTGAATTACTACCTAGGATTATATCCAGAAAACTAAAGGAAAATCCAACTGCATAGTAAGGAGAGAATAACATGCTATCTAAATTAACCCAACCAACAGAACAATGTTATAAATTCATTGAAACAAACAACACTAATTGCAAACTATTAGATATTGGACGTATATGTGTGTGTGTGTGTGTGTGTGTGTGTGTCTGTGTCTGTGTGTGTGTGTATTGTATATTATATGTTATCATATGGTTTTGGCCTATATTAAAGTGATCTAATAAAGTTAAGGTAAAATGGGCCATAGTCATCTCAAAAGGTATGGTTTTATTATGTGTAGATACCTAATCTCTAATTCCTATTTTATGATGGGCTAAAATTAGAAATAAGGAAAGGGGATACAGTTATAAATGGTTATGGTCCCCAAATTGTACGTATGATTCTTTTCTGACATCCCATCATCAGAAAAGAGGGAACTCCATTCTCTAGGAAGGTCATACGCATTAGTTTGGAAGATTAGGAACCACAAAGCTCAAGGATCACATCCAGACTCATGGATTCAGGTACGTTTCCGCATCTAGTCTTTGTTCTTGATGATTTTTGTGGAGGATCTTGGTGTAATGAATGAATGTTCATCAATAAAGTATATTAAATACCAACAAGCGGTTTCAGAACCTCTTCACATTAAATAATTGAGAAATATGTTTCTTAATCTGGTTTCTTATTATGTGATTACTTAAAATGGTTCCTGAAGACAACAAACTATTTTCCCATCTCTCATGGATTCAGATCGGAGATTTTTTAAGAGATTAGGGTTTTAATCTTTGAAAACCGTGGTACAGTAGAAAACTCATCATATAGACACTTCAAATGAATGGTCTGAACTGATAGATGGATTCAGGGACCTTCAAAACCCTAGAAATGGTGTAAACAAAACAAAAATAGGGTCATTAGGGACCTTAATCGAATCAAAACAGGATCAATGGCTCGAGCTCATTGTCTCCGTTGGACGATGTGCCCAGGATACCGTGCGCAGAACACGCTGGCGAGACGACGAGTGCAGAAACTCCATCGTGCACGCACGTGAAAAAAAATGCTACTGTGCTAACACAAGTGGCGAGGTAGTGCGCGCGTAACGCATGTGCATGGAAGATTCAAGAAAGGCTATTGCTGACCGCGCGGAACTCTGTGTGTTCTAGAACCTAGGGACGCACGTGGCGGATCCATGCCTGACATCCTGGTGATGCCGAACGGTAATCACTGTTCCCGCTCAGATTTTGATCCAAACCATTGAACAATGTACTGAAATGGAAAAACTTCGATTATGGGAGTTCTAGGAGCTCGATTTAAGATCTAGAAGGTTCAATGGAAATCTTTTGATGACATAGACATGATTTTGGTACTAAAACGTTGATCTGATCAGACTTAGTTAGGTTAAATTCATAAAATAGTGCCAAAATTGCTTACATCGGGTTGATCAAAGGGCAATCAGGCCCTAAAACTAGAATATTTGACAATCAAAAGAGAAAATTTGAATTCAAATCTTGGTACGAGTTTATTTTGGATGTCTAATGCTTTAAAATAAGTTAATTAAAACAACATGCTACCAAAGTACCTCTCTTGTGTAAATCAATTTATTTTTTGAACATCAAGATGGTTATGGGTATGTAATTTATGCAGATATTGACCGGCCCAAAGGAAGGTCAATATTTGGCTGAATTACATGCACACTTGTGATAATAAATATGTGACATTTATTAGGTATTCCATGTGAACAATAAGTCGATCCAAAAAAATGCTTATTGTTTGGCAGGATTTATTGTCAATATTTGACTACCACCCCAAGAATACCACTTACAAGTTAATATTTCTGTCCAAAGACTAAATATTAATGTTGTGCTAGGTATCTTGTGATGGGTCCTACCATTATTTGAATTTAATTTTATTTAAGTGTGATATAGAACTTAGGTGAGCATTTGTTTTGTTCTATTTTTTAGTTAATACATCTGCTTCTATCATATCAGCTAACATCAGTTCTATTCTCATGTTGAATTAGGCTAACTTTAAGGAATGGAAAGAGAATGTCATGATCATTCTTGGTTGCATGGATCTAGACCTTGCGGTAAGGATTAAAAAACCCACTCCTCTTACGGATAAAAGTTCCATTGAGGAAAAGCGAGACTTTGAGAAGTGGGATTGTTCAAATCACATGCGTCTTATGATCATGAAGCGTGGAATTTTAGAAACTTTCAGGAGTGCTATGTCTAAAAATGTAACTATTGCTAAGGAGTTCCTTAAGAAAATTGAAGAGTGTTTTGCTAGAAACGATAAGACTGAAACAAGTAAGATTTTGTCAAACTTTATTTCAATGAAGAATAAAGGAAAAGGCAACATCAGGAAGTACATCATTGAGATGTCTCATCTTGCTTCAAAACTAAAGGCATTAAAGTTGGAGCTGTCTGAGGATTTGCTCGTGCATTTAGTTTTGATTTCTCTTCTTACACAATTCAGTCAATTTAAAGTCAATTATAACTGCCAAAAGGACAAATGGTCTCTTAATGAGCTCTTTTCTCATTGTGTGCAAGTAGAGGAAAGGTTGAAGTAAGAAAAGACTGAAAGTGCTCACTTGGCAAGTACCTTTAAGGACAAGAACAAGAATAGGAATAAGGATAAGGAAGCTACAAGTGGTCCACCTCAAAAGAAACAAACTGAGGAATTTGGTTATTACTTTTGTAAGAATCCTTGACACATGAAGAAGGACTATACCAAATATCACGCTTGGCTTGCAAAGAAAGGTAAGTTTCTCACTTTGGTTTGTTTTAAGGTTAATTTAGCTTTAGTAACTAGACATACTTGGTGGATAGATTTTGGTTCTACTACTCACATAAGTGTGTCTATGCCGGGTTGCTTGAGTTGTCGAAAGCCAAATGATGCTGAAAGATTCATATATGTGGGCGATGGTAAATCAATGGAGGTTGAGGCGATAAGGACATTTAGGTTATTATTAAAGATCAATTATTATTTGAATTTGAAAGAGACATGTGTTGTACCGTCTTTTAAACGGAATTTGATTTTTATTTCCGTTTTGGACAAATTTGGTTATTCTTGTTCATTTGGAAATAATTAGTTTAGTTTTTTTTCTGAATTCAAATATTATGGGTATTGGTTCTTTGTCCTTTTATGATAACCTTTATTTACTTGATATTATTGCCTCTTTTAATAAAACCTTGCATGTGAGTTCACATGGTATAAAGAGCAAATTAATCAAAGAGAATTTTGCTTCACTTTGGCACAAGCATTTAGGGCATATATCTAAACAAAGAATTGAAAGACTTGTGTTAGATGGAATTCTTAATCCCCTTGATTTGTTAGACTTTCAAGTATGTGTTGAGTGCATTAAGGGGAAATAGACGAACATAAGGAGATTATGTGCCAACAGATCTTCAAACGTATTAGAACTAGTACTTACAGATATTTGTCAGCCATTCCATACTGCTTCATAGAATGGTCAACAATATTTGAATACATTCGTGGACGATTTCTCGCGTTATGGCTACCTTTATCTCATTCATAAGAAGTCTCAATCACTGGACGTGTTTAAGGCATTTAGGGCTAAAGTTAAGAACCAACTTGGGAAGAGCATTAAGGTTGTCAAATCTAACCATGGTGGTGAATACTATGGCAGATATGACGGATCAGGTAAACAACGTCGAGGACAATTTGCCAACTTCCTAGAGGAGTGCAGTATAGTCCCGCAGCACAACATGTTTGGAAGTCCTAGCATGAATGATGTTGCTAAGAGACAAGACAGAACATTAAAAGACATGGTGAGGAGTATGATTAATCATACTACCTTACCAGACTCACTCTGGGGAGAGACACTCAAAACTGTAGCTTACATACTTAACAGAGCTCCAAATAAGGCAGTGACTAAAATCCCTTATGAATTATGGACGGGTTAGAATCCCAGTATAAAGCATTTACACATTCAGGGTTGTCTAGCTAAGGCAAGGCCTTATAGCCAAATGAAAAAACAACTGGACTCAAGAACATTCAGCAATTATTTTGTTGGGTACTCTGAAAGATCTCAGGGGTACAAATTTTATGATCCCACTATCAGGTCCTTCTTTGAGATGGTAAATGCCTGATTCTTTGAGGATATTGAGTTTGGGGGAGAGATAAGGTTAAATACTTTATCTTTGAAGAGGAATGTGTTTCTCTTCCTACGATTGCTAAGCTCCTATCCCTGCTGTTATTCAAGAAGCAATATTAGAACCACAAGACATTGTTGAAAACCTCTCTAATCAAGGTGAACAAGTTATTCTTGAAGAACAAACTCAACAACCTCAAGAATCGATGCCATTAAGGAGATCTACTAGAGAAAGGAGACGTGCAGTTTCTGATGATTATATCATATTTCTCCAAGAACATGAGGATGACATTAGATTGGTGGAAGATGATCCGATCAACTTTCTTCAAGCCATGCAAAGTTCTAATTCTTAAAAGTGGATTGATGCCATGAATGAAGAGATTAAGTCCATAAAAGACAATGACGTTTTGGAACTCGTCCCATTACCTGAAGGTGTGAAGCTTATTAGTTACAAATGGATATTTAAAACCAAGAGAGATTCGAAGGGTGATGTGGAGAGATATAAGGCGCGTCTTGTTGCAAAGGGCTTCACTCAAAAGAAAGGAGCTAATTATAATGATATTTTCTCTCCGGTTTCATGGAAAGACTCTTTTAGGATAGTAATGGCATTAGTGGCACATTTGACCTTGAATTGCATCAGATGGATGTATAGACTATATTTCTCAATGGTGACAATGATGAGACAATTTACATGGTGCAGCCAGAACACTTTGTGTTGGGAGATGCAAAGAATATGGTTTGCAAATTAAAAAAATCCATCTATGGGCTTAAGCAAGCTTCCCGTCAATGGTATTACAAATTCCATTAAGTTATCATCTCCTTCAGTCTTAAGATGAATGTAGTTGATGATTATGTATACTACAAGTTTAGTAGGAGTAAACATATATTCTTGATTTTATATGCCGATGACATATTACTTGCTAGCAACGATATAGGCTTGTTGCATGAAACCAAGAGATTTCTATCAAAGAAATTTGAGATGAAAGATCTTGGGGACGCATCTTTTGTATTGGGAATTCAGATACCTTAGGATCGCTCTTGGGGTATTGTTGGATTATCACGAAGCTATATCAAAAAGGTACTTAAGAGTTTTGGCATGCAAGATTGCAAACTAGGAGACACCCCTGTTGCTAAGGGAGACAAGTTCAGTCTTGATCAACACCCCAAGAATGATTTTGAAACTAAGAAAATGCAAAAGATTCCCCCTGCTTTAGTAGTGGGGAGTCTGATGTATGCTCAGGTTTGTACGCATCTGGATATTGAGTACATTGTTGGGATGTTGGGCAGATATTTGGGCAATTTGGGAATGGATAATTGGAAAGTAGCCAAACAGGTCATGCAATATCTTCAAAGAACAAAACATTAAATGATCACATACAGGAAGTTGGATAAGTTAGAGATCATTAGGTATTCGGATTCTGACTTTGCTAGATGCCAAGACAGTCATAGATCCACTTCAGGCTATATCTATCTACTTGGTGGAGGAGCTATCTCCTTGAAGAGTGCTAAGCAGATGCTCATTGCTTCTTCTACTATGACAGCTGAGTTTATAGCATGTTATGAGGCATCTAATCATGGGATATGGCTGCGGAATTTTTTCATAGGGCTGTGAATTATGGATGGAATTGAAAGGCCATTTAAGATATTTTGTTACAATAAGTCAGCAGTTCTATATTCCAACAAAAACAAGAGATCGACAAAGTCAAACCATATAGATATCAAGTTCCTAGTTGTTAAAGACAGAGTTCAGAGTGGTCAAGTGTCTATAGAGCATATTGGCACAAACTCCATGGTTGCAGATCCACTTACTAAGGGGCTACCACCCAAGGTCTTTCATGGGCATACTGCTCATATGGGTGTTGTATCATTTGATGATATAATGGATTATTGGGAGTTTGTATTTATATGCTTTTCTGTTTTTAGACACATCTTGTGCTTATAGATATTTTCTGCAGAAATAAAGTATTCAATTCTATTTTTCACTCTGATTTAATTTTAATATGATCTCATAAGGAATAAAGATGGACCAGTTGGAAATAAGCATGCTTAGATCACATAGCTTGTAATTTCCATGTTACATATCCATACTTGATCTATGTCGTTTGGTTAGGTTACTATACGTGACCATGGATGGATTTAGTTATGATATATGCAACGAAGATTGCCTTGATCCTATATTAGCATAATTAATGCATGAGATTGTTCAGAGATATTTTTTGTGATAGCAAAATTTTTGAGCTCTTAAGGTTATACTTTGATATACAATTATATATATATATATATATAGTCCAAGTGGGAGATTGTTAGATATTGGACGTGTGTGTATTGTATATTATATGCTATCATATGGTTTTGGCCTATATTAAAGTGATCTAATAAAGTTAAGGTAAAATAGACCACAGTCATCTCAAAAGGTATGGTTTTATTATGTGTAGACACTAATCTCTAATTTCTATTTTATGATGGGCTAAAATTAGAAATAAGGAAAGGGGATTCAGTTATAAATGGTTATGGTCCCAAATTGTACGTATGATTCTTTTTTCATATCCCATTATAAAAAAGGAGGGAATTCCATTCTCCAGGAAGGTTATATGCATTGGTTTGGAAGATCAGGAACCGCAAAGCTTAAGGATCACATCCGGACTCATAGATTTAGGTACACTTTAGCATCTAATATTTGTTCTTGATGATTTTCATGGAGGATCTTGGTGTGATGAATGAATATTCGTCAATAAAGTATATTAAGTACCAACACAAACATCTCTTATTGGACTAAGAATCACAACTTCAATAGGATCCAAGGATTCTCTAGTGTGAGTTCAGGGATTCTCTAGTCTTATACATGAATTTCCACTAAATTCAACAAAATGCTTCATGAAAAGTCAAGCTTTTCTTCATTACCGGCATGCAGGTAGCCTTAAACTGATTAGAGTGCCAAACCACTAAAATAGAACTTATGCAATCCATTAGCAGTCATTCTTAGTAAAAATTAACCAGTCGGAATGCCACCTTGCCTCCACTTGTCCACAGAGGTTTAATCATGCATTTTTGGGTAATGTGTACTCTTCTACTCATTCGCATTCCTCTCCTGATTGGTTGCTTGATTATGGTACTAATCAAAACATCACAACAGATATCTCCAATCTGATACTTACGAATGAATATTAATGGCCCAATCTTATAGTGGTGGGTGGTGGCTCAAGTCTTAAAATCTCTTATATTGGTTCTTCCACTCTCAACTCTTATTCTCACTTATTTTATTTGAATCATGTTCTTCATGTCCCTAGTATTGATAGAAATCTGGTTTTTGTTTAACAATTCACTTGGGATAATAATGCGTGTATTGAATTTCATCCTTCTTGTTCGTCATCGAAGATCGAACTACGGGAGCTCAAATTCTCAAATGGCCACGTAAGGACGGTCACTATTCTATCTGTCTCAATCCATCGCTCATATCATCGTCTGCACTCGTTGGCACAAGTTCATCTCTTCAATATTGGAACCGCAGATTGGGTCATTCTTCATCCTTTATTTAAAAGCGTGTTTTAAGACAATTTCAGATACCAGTTGTAAATAAAAATCAAGCTCCATGTGATGCTTATTTTCCATCCAAAAGGAATGAACTTTATTTTACCAATGTTGATTTGATTAGTATGGAAGCATTATCTCTTGTACATTTTGATGTGTGAGGACCATCTTTGGTCCCTTCTAATGATGGTTTTTGATGTTATGCCATCTCTTGGGATGATTTTGGTCATTATCATTACTGTCGGATCTTTCCGATAAAGTTCAAATCCGATGTGTATTCCATCTTTAACATCATTCGAAGGACGGTCAAAAATCATTTCAAAGAAAATCAAAATTGTATAATGCAATGGTGGAGGCGATTTCACCAAGACTAACTCATTTATATCTCAAAATGGCATTACTTGAAGAATCTCATTTCCACATACACCACAACAAAAGGATGTTGCGGAGAAAGCATTGGCAAATTATCAAAACTGGTCTTACTCTTCTTAGCAATGCTCATTTACCATTCATTTTCTATCTGTATGCCTTTCAAACAGTTGCTTACTAAACAAATTGGTGGCCTCATTCTTCAATTGGCTTTGAACATTTTCTAACTAAATTGTTTGGCCAGCCACCTAAGTTTTCTTCTGTTAAAGGTTTTGGATGCGTATGTTATCCATGGTTAAGACCATATTCCAAACATAAGCTCCAAGATCGATCTAAGCCTTGATTTTTCTTCAATATTCAAAGGAGACTAAAGGTTACTTTTGTTATTATCTTCAAAATGGTAAGTTGTATCTCTCCCGTCATGTTAGATTTGTCCAAAATGTCTTTCCTTACCAACATCACTATCTAACTTTAATTGTCCAGCCCTAATGACACATCTACTTGGATGCTTACTCCTCCATTCATTCTTCTCCCATGTAGCTATCCACCTTTGGTTTTTTGTCTAACAATCTCCTTCGCCTTCGATTTCTACTGAACAATCTACTACCTCTCCTTTAATCTTGCCCTATCCACAGCCCATCTCATCTCCAACAGCTTCATCTTCCCATAATTCCCACTATCATCATCCAACCAGCCCAGTTCATCAATCACCGAACACTAGAGACAAGCCATCTTTTAACCTTGTTACTAATCTCTTTGGGTGCACTAAATATCTCCCAATCCAAAGCTCTAACTGCTCCACAACCAACCTCCCAGCGCTCTCATCCTGTGGTCACTCAAGCAATGACTCACGCCCGAACAAACCTTGCCACTATTTCTTCTTCTTCAT
This sequence comes from Warburgia ugandensis, assembly GCA_035236585.1. NCBI lineage: Eukaryota > Viridiplantae > Streptophyta > Magnoliopsida > Canellales > Canellaceae > Warburgia > Warburgia ugandensis. The sequence goes on from CP141130.1 coordinate 80,591,405, forward strand.
CTATTTATAGAGAACCTCACTGCTTCACTAAGGCCTTCAAGTCACCATTTTGGAGAGGTTCCATGAGTGGAGAATATCATGCCCATCAAACAAATGAGACTTGGCTACTTGTTCCTATTGGATGAACCTTGTGGACAACAAGTGAGTTTTTAGGGTCAAAACAATGTGAAGTAGTTGACTTTAAAGAGACCTTTAAATTCTGTTGTAAAATCAACTAGACTACACATTGTGCTGTCTATAGTAGTTTCTTTCAATTGAAAGATTCGACAACTTGATGTAAACAACCCATACCTCAATGGACAGCTTGAAGAACTTGTTTATATGAAGCAACTCTTCGTAAATCCTACGAGGCCGGATCATGTTTGTGTACTTAAAAAATGTATCTACAGTCTTTAGTAGGCATCGGGCATTTGGTACTCTCGTCTTCATTTTTTCCAAACTAGGCAGGGTTTTAAAGCTTGTCGGACAAATGCATCTTTGTTTGCCTAAAGGGCACCCCTGGTACACGAAGCTCCTACCCATGCAGGGTTCAACGACAACTTTACCTATGCGCCAAAGCTCCCCTTCGCATCTTTGTTTACCTACGATCCCAAAAATATTGTGATGTATTTCTTGGTTTATGTGGATGGCTTGCTCATCACTAGAAATAATTTAGTTGCCACTACAAATCTTTTTCATGTTCTCAGCTACCTTTTCGTTGAAAGATCTTGGGGACTTGCAATAATTTAGAGTTTCATCAAATAGAAGGTGACAAATGAGAACAAAGTCTCATTCGTGTTACATGATCCTTAAACAACTTTGGTGGCATGCCTTTGGTCAAAGGATCTGTAATTATCAGCTCAATATGAATGTGTTCAACAAGCACTTTATTCCTTTTTATGTGCTATCTGACTGCGAAGTACTTAATGTCAATGTGTTACTATCACTTTCACTTTTATTATTCTTAGCAAAGAACACAGCGGCTGAATTATCATAATATATCTTCAATGGCCTAGAGATGGAATCAACAACTTGAAGCCCTAGAAATGAAACTCTTCAACCATATACCCTACCTGGTCACCTCAAAACAAGAAACAAACTCGGCTTCCATAGTAGAAGTAGTAATAAAAAATTGCTTTGTAATTCTCCAAGATATAGCTCCTCTAGCAAATAAGAAGATATATCCAGATGTTGATTTACGGCAATCAACACAATAAGTTAAGTCTGAATTTGAATATCCAACAACCTCTAAGTCATCGATCCGTCTATATGTAAGCATGTAATCTTTAGTCCCTTGAAGGTATTGCATGACATTCTTTGTAGCTCTCCAATGGTCCAAACCTAGGTTACTTTGATATCTAGCCAACATTCTAACTGCAAACGCAATGTCTAATCTAGTACAAACTTAAGCATACATTAGGTTGCCAACAACTGAAGCATAAGGAATGTCTTTAATCTGTTCCCTTTCAAGGTCATTCTTGGGACATTGATTCAAATTGAATATGACACCCTTAACAATAGGTGCTACACTGGGTGAACAATCTTTTGTCTAAAATCTCTCAAGAACTTTGTTGATATAGGCTTCATAAGACAAGCCCAGGATACCTTGAGACCTATCTTTATCAATCTTAATGCCAATGACATAAGATGCCTCACCCATATCCTTCATATCAAAGTTTTGAGAGAGAAATTGTTTCACCTCATATAGCAATCCCATATCATTAGTTGTAAGCAAAATGTCATCCACATACAGGACTAGAAAAATGATCTTGCTTCCACTAACCTTGTGATATATATTCATCCATAATGTTCTCTACGAAACTAAGTGAAGAGATAACATTATGAAATTTTAAATACCACTGAGAAGAGGCTTGTTTCAGTCTATATATAGACTTTTTAAGCTTGCAAACTAAATGATGACCATCACTTGAGACAAAACCCTCAGGTTGTTTCATATAAACATCTTCCTCTAAATCACCATTGAGAAATGCTGTTTTCACATCCATTTGATGTAAATCTAAGTCAAAATGAGCAACCAATTCCATGATGATACGGAAAGAATCCTTTTTAGAAACAGGAGAAAATGTTTCTTTATAATCAATTCCTTCCTTTTGTGTGAATCCTTTTGCAACAAGTCTAGCCTTGTATTGCTCAATGTTGCCTAATGAGTCTTTCAACCAATGATCTTCGCCCTATTAGGCAACTCTCCAAGATCCCAGACTTGATTTTCTATCATAGAATCCATCTCATCCTTCATAGCATCATGCCATAAGTTAGATTTACTATTCATAGGTTATGAAAATGTCTTAGGGTCATTGTTACCACAAATATCATAGTCAGATTCTTGTAGGTAGACAACGTAGTTGGTAGAAATCGGTGACTTCCTTACTCTAGTAGATCTCCTCAAAGGTACATCATTAGCCTCTTGTGGAGGCTCATGATCATCAACATATTATGGTTGATAATCACTGGGATCTACTAAAATATTATCAGCCTGACCTAAATTTTCAACAACTGGTTGTCCAATATCCATCATATTTTGATGGGTGTCATTAATAATAACCAATATGCTGCTTGATGCAGGAGTTGAATCAGAAACACTATTTTCCTCAAAAATTAAGTTTTGAGGTCGAACACTCCCATTAACCACGTCATTCTCAAGAAATTTAGCAAATCTTGATTCCACAATTCTATTGCTATGGGATGGACAATAAAATCTGTATCCCTTAAACTTTTCAGCATATCCAATAAAATATGCACTAATAGTCCTCATGTCTAACTTCTTTTCATATGGATTATAAACTCTAACTTTAGCTGGACAACCCCTGTGACAACCCGGATTTTTGAAACACATTTTATAATATATTTTTCAAAGGCAAGGGCGTCCCCTCAGTAAAAAAATTTCATAAAACAAAACAGCGAAAATTCTTTTCTTTTTAAACTTGTTTTGAAAACCCAAGTCACCACTTCATACATAACATACGTACAATTTGTGTACAAAATAAAATTCCATTGAAGGAATATAATTTTATTAAACTTCTAGGATCCATCCAGTGGTTCATAGTACAGCACGGTATCAGTACAACACCTGTCCAAATTACATCATCCAAAATTTATAAACCTCACCATACATTAAAAACTCTCAATACAATACAATTCCCTCAAATAAGATAAAATGTCTTCAAGAGGATGTATCTTGTTTGATTGTTCATCCACATCTTCTTAAGTCTTCTACAGTCTTGAGCTTCTAACCCTCCTCTGTATCTGAGGTATTGTAAACATGAAAGCATGTACAATACCTCAGCAAGCTATGCTTGGTAGGGGAATTCAAAAACATACTACTTCATCAACATAAGAATACATACCTCAATCCTTATTTCATCATAATTATCCATTCATAAGTTATCTCCTCATAGGGTACATACGTTATTTATGTAGTACATGAAAAATTAGTTAATATAGTAAAGATTGCCCAAAACTTGTTACTTCCCCTGGCTATACTCCCACTTAGGAGAGCAATACTTAGCCAAAGATTATTCAACCCTTGTTCCTTCCCCTGGCTATACTCCCACTGAGGAGAGCAATACTTAGCCAATTATCATATGAGGTTTTCATTCTAAGAATTCATGTAATAGCATATCATCATGCCATGACATCATACTATGCCTATCATATGTGCATCATAATGTAAAATACATTAGGACTACTATGCTCACAATCTTAATCCGTACAGCTCGCCCGGATAACTGTATAATACTCCATTGACACCAACTGTGGAATAATCAATCCATGTCCTCATGGGGTGGACCATGGCTGTCATAGTGGGGCCTTCCCATTATTGCCCCACCCGACATTTAGCGTCTCTTTGGGCATGATATCATTATATAAGTTTCAGGAAGCGGGTGACCAAACCCTCATAACTTCCCTAGCATAGCATCCCCAGTCTCTATCTCTATGTAAAACAAAACCACAAGCTTCCATACTTGTATGGAAAATATTTTGTACATATCAGACAATCTGTCTGTTTAACTAAGGCTGGAATATTGTACATACCCTATTCTTAGGGTTTCCTTAGTCTTCATATCTCGGTACTTTCACCCCATTATACTTGATCATTAAATTAGATCAAGTAGATTAGATTATGAGGTTAGATCTTTTTGTTTGAGCATTTGGTTAGATCCCATGTTTTAGATCACTTTGTTTGATCATTTGGTTAGATCCCATGTTTTGGATCACTTGTTTGGATCATGTGTATTGGATCACTTGTTTGGATAATGTGTATTGGATCACTTAATTGGATCATATGTTTTGGATCCCTCAATTGGATCATATGTTTTGGATCCCTTAATTGGATCATATGTTTTTTGGATCCCTTAGATTGATCATATGTTTTTGGATCATTTATTTGGATCATGTGTGTTGGATCACTTAGTTGGATTATATGGTTTAGATCATAAGTTTTGGACCACTTGTTTGGATCATGGCTATGCTAAGGTACTAAGCATACTAATACAATGAAGGTCTATAGTTTTAGACAAATAATCATATATATATCTATACATGAATCTCTAATATATCTTTGTATATCCACCTACCTCAAAGTAGTATCTTGATTCATACATCTCCAGTGTATTCTTCTACAATGTCCATCATGTTTGGATTCATCCATCTATCAAACCATATGTATAAGGTTATTTCCCTATTCAAGTATGTATTCCTATAGATGATACCCTAATTTTTCTTGAATCAAATTTTATTAAGGGTTTGGTGTTAAGTGTTCAATTTTGATAAAAATACCCCTAATTTAGTATTTAATTAGAGCATCTAGACCATTAATTTTAAGATTTTACATAAAATATTTCATTTTAGGTTTAATTGGTCATCTAACTGTTGAATTGTAAAATTTAGTGGTCAGATGATTATTAAAGCTAATGAACGATTCAGATGATTCTAATTAGGTCATGTGCATTGCAGATTAATCGACTCAAGCGTGGACGCTCCAGATCGAATCAAGGATATCAAATGAAGAGGATGAAGTTTCCTGGAAATTAGATGAAATTTGAAGAGTCCTAGGACAGGACAAAGTTGAAGACTTGCAGAGTTCTAGCAAGTCTAGACTTCTAGTGGATCCCATTCTCTCACTTTTCCCTCTTTCTTATCTCTCTTTTCTCTTATCCCTTTCCTCTCTTTTCTCTTTTCTCTTTCTCTTCTATCTCTTTTTCTCCCTCTCTTATCTCCCTCTCTTTCACGTTTCTCTGTCCCTCTTCTTATACTCCCCTTCTCCACTCCCGAAGGACGTTTTTCCCCTCCTCTAGGGAGGCTGGCAAGAACACCCTCTCCATTCCATTCCCTCTTCTCTTCCTCCTCTTGGCTGGATCGTTGAGAGCAGATCCTCCCTAACCATCTTATCTTTCTCAACTTCTTCCTACCTCTTCTCCCTCTTTGAATGTTCCCTTCTCTCCTCTTGGCTGGATCGTTGAGAGCAGATCCTCCCTAACCATCTTATCTTTCTCAACTTCTTCCTACCTCTCTCTCTCTCTCTCTCTCTCTCTCTCTCTCTCTCTCTCTCTCTCTCTCTCTCTCTCTCTCTCTCTCTCTCTCTCTCTCTCTCTCTCTCTCTCTCTCTCTCTCTCTCTCTCTCAAAGTCCAACACCCTTGCAATCTCTCTCTCAGAACTTCTCCTTCTCCATTTCATTATCTCCTCTCTAATTTTTTCCCTCTTCCTCTTCGGTTGGACCAGCCGGCGATAGGTGCGAGACACACCTGGGCTGGCTGGCATCATCCCCTTTCTTCCCTTCTCTCTCTTTCTCTATGTCTGCCCCCAAAAACACTCCCTCGTTCACACTTCTCTTCTTCTTCCCTCTTCTCCCTTCTTCTCATTCCCCCTTCTTTCGGCTGGGCATATACCCATTTCGGCTGGCTAAGGGAGAGAAAACCCAAAATCTTCTTCCCCGTCTCCTAGCTCCGGCGTTTTTCTCGCCTCTGAAAGCTCTGGAGAAGAAAACCCAGAACGGGGTTTTCTCCCCTATCCTTCTCCTTTTCCTCCTTTTCTTCTTCTTCTCCTTCCTCCTTCCTCCTTCTTCCTTCTTCCTCCTCTTCCAGTTTTCATCGTTTTCCTGATTTTTTCGTTAAAAACCAGAAACCCCAAAAAGTTACACATCTGCCCCTAGCAGATCTCAGAAATTCCACATCTATCCTTTGTTGATAATACCATCCATGTCCTCAGTTATTTACATCTGTCTCTAGTTAAATACCCACTATGTCCCTGTGCTATTCTAGTTTTGTTTTATTCACATTTTGACTATCCAAGGACAGTGCAATCCAGGACAGGCTTATCTAGGACTGATTATTTTGTTGCATTTTCTGTGTTTTTGAAATAAATAATTGTGTACATTGCAATAATTGAATAAATATGGATTTCATTTTATTGTTAGTTGAATTTTGCTATATTCTTTGTTTTGATTCTTTTGTTAATTGAATTTTATTTAAAACTCCATCATTTTAAATCAAGTCCTCGTGGGATCGACCCGTACTTGCATAAGCTACACTACAATAGCCCATGCACTTGCGGTTAAACAATCAACATTGGGGATTCTCTATCTATGTTCTTCTACATACGCATACATACTATACAGATACACATGTAATACAATACTACATTAGTATTTGTTTTTGATCATCCAAGATCCTATGGATCTTGGTTGATCATCCTTATCTTGATTATCATTTTTATTAGGATTAGATGATTTACTACATTTTATGCTCTCATTATTATTACTCAACCAATTAATGTTTTATTGGTTGAGGGTAGCTTATTTCATTCTAAGTCTAGATTGCTCCTCTTATGTCAAATTGGCTAAGGCTTACTAGTTAAATGGTTGAACACAAAGTGGCTACTTCAATCCTCATGTAAGGAGGCGTTTAAACCTCACAAACGTCAACGGAAGGTGGGGGGAGAGCATGGCTCTATTAGATAACCCCCTTAACCACTATGTCCATCATTCACTAGCTTAACCCTAACTCAACCTTTCATAAGGTTCCTATGAGCATTTAATCTTAAGTATTCTTTCTAATTGTTTTTAATTAAATCCATGAACTAAAATGTCATTCATGGAGATTTATTATTCTCCTAAGTTGGACCAAGGAATTTATATTCCTTATATTATCCTACTAACTATGGTCCTTACTATCATTAAGTCCATGTCATACATCCCATGTGAATATCCCTTCATTCTAATTTCATTTAATTACCATTCAAATGAAATTACAATTGCTTAAGCATAGAAGCATAAGTTTAAAGCATAAATAAGCAATTAACTAAACACTTAAATAAACACTTAAATAAAAAATTCTATAATTAACTCAACTAAGAAATGAAAGACAATAATTTTCAATAATTCAAATACCAATCTAACATGCTATCATGATCCAAGGGTCTTAATTGATCCATATTTATTTTTCATCTCTTTAGGGTTTAGATCTTGATCCTTCATTTTATTTTAGATCCAACATTTTATATTGATGTAATTTAATTATTGAATCATTGATTTATCTTATCCATTGATTTGATCTTCCTTGATCTACCCGATCAAGGAGATCTTAGGTTACTTTATACTGTTTAAGGGCATAGATCTTAATCTAGCCCAAATCCACATCATCCATTCATTAAATCCCTAATCCCTATGATCTTATCTCCAGATCATCATCAAAATACATCCATACTGTCCAATCATCCTGGATCATCTTGATCTAAGAGATATTATTCATTTTTAAGGATTTAGTAACTCTTAAGGCTAGATCTCTTAAGATCTGCCTAATAAATACAATTTAATCCACTGATATTATGTATTATATTATAAAATAATCATCCACTAAGGTATTAGTGGTCTGATCATCCTAGATCTTGTAGATTAAGGATGTTAGTTACTTATCCACTTAATTACAGAAATTTTAATTAATTAAAATTAAAATTTTATAGGTTCAGTCCATTATGATTATCACAAGGAATCTATAAAAACTTTTCGATCTCAATTTGGATCTCAATTGAGATAGAAATTGAAATTTTAAGATTTCAGCCCTTTTAAAGGGCTGAATTTCACCTTACTATTTTTGATCAATTTGATTAATCTATGATTAAGTAATTTATACTGTGAACATGTATCCTAAGGTTTTGAGACCGTATGAACACATCCAACGGTTCATATTTGATTTTGTGGTCATGTGGGCCATTGATCTTGGTGGGCCATGATCCAAGATCAATGGCACGGATTTCATAAAATAGATCATGTAAATACTAATTAAAAACATGATCTAACATGGTCAGTGTATTCTAAAAATAAATATGAATCTAAGGAATGTTTCTGATCTAATTTTAAAGGTCAATTATAATCAGAATTAATATTTTAAGATTTTAGCCCGTTTTAAGGGTTGAATTCCATCTTTACTGTTTTTGGTCAATTCCTTCATATATGTGAATAATAATCTTACTGTGAACATGATCTTAAGGTTTTAGTGGGTCTATGAAGACATCCATCTGTTCAGATTTGTCTTTTAAAGTCATCTGGTCCATGATCTACGATCATGGATACTGATTTTACCAAATAACATATAAAATCATAATCTGAAACATGGATATAATACATTCAATATCTAGATCAAGTTACAAGGAATCTGTAGAAACTTTCGGATCTAAAATCAAAGCTCTATAAATATCTGAATTAGAAAAATAAGATTTCAATTTACCAAATGGACGGTCCAGATTAAATCTGGGTTACAGGCAGCGTCCCGCACCTGTAATCGCCTATCCCAGGTGTCAGGGCAGGGGTGATTGGCTACAGGCGAGACGGTTCGATCTGGACTGTTGGATCGCCTGTCACCTGATCTCCTCCATTTGTTGACATTAAAGGGTCATATTTCATATCCTAGGGTTTTGGGACCCCAGGAAGTCATCCAACGGCTCAGAAGATTCATCTGAGCTGTCTGCGATGAGATCTCCACCACCCAAGCTGGATCCATCGTCTCCAACGGATCTACGGTTGGGGAGATCTCTTAATGGCCGGAAAACCCACCATACCTACCGGAATTGAAAGGGGGAAGAGAATCTGGCCTACCTGAGCCAGTCTGGGGAAGAGACATTCACCGGAGAAGAAGAAAACCATCGGAGGAGAAAAAGAAAACCCTAGACACCGGATCATGCATACAGACGAAAAATTCTCCATTTCTGTTGCTGGAGAATGTGAGGTACCATGGGGTTTTTGAGGAACACCTTATGCTGAAGATATCCATGGCGGTAAGATCTCCATTCACATGCCAGATTCATCAAAATTTGGTGACGACACAGCCGAAGATGGTAACCCTAATTGGGTGGACCTTCGTTTAGATTTTTCCAGCAATCGGAGAGATGGATCATCCTAAATTTAAAGGGCTTTTGTAAAAAGACCTTTTACGAACATATCCAATGGTGAAGATGAAGTTTAAACGGTTAAAACGGGATGGCTATTTGAAATAGGGTTTCCAGGCGGAAACCCAGTTCAATCAGTGATGACGTGTCCCGGATGCGCCTGATGTCTCCACTGAGTCTGGAGAGATGGGTGCATTTGTGGCCACGCCCTGAGTGAAAAAAACATAAGAGGAGAAAGAGGAGGAAATTGGGGGAGATGGTGGATGTTTCTGGAGCTGAAATTTTGCAGCATGCTAGGGGACCTCGTGAGGATCATTAGGGAAAATTTTGGGATTTTTCTGAGCTATTTATAGAGGTATTTGGAAATTTTCATGATTACTTGAAATCATCACATTGATTTCTTTTGAATTTTTAAATGTCATTAGATTCCCACTACCACCTCCTTCTCCACTAACAGGTGGTAGTGGTTTGACTAATGATGACTGTTTCTTCCAGACGTTGGATCCCTTTGTGGGTCCCTTGTGAGCCCCATGTGGGCTCCACATGAGTGTGAAAAGACCAAATTGCACTTTTATGGAAAAAATCCATTTTATTCTCCTGGGCTCGGAATTGAGCGTACTTAGTGGCGTTGGCTTTGTATTTCTGACCACATTTTAGATTTTGAGGTCTCAAGTCTTGATTATTTGTAACATTACCATTTTGCCCTTTCATTCATTAAAATGGAGAAAATACAGATTTTTCATCCGTATTTAGAAATTGTCGTGCTTACAGTCATTTTAAAGTATTCGTCACATATGTTTTCAATTATATAGGTCTTATACCTTGATTTCACTTCTATAAAAAGTACATATTTCATAACCCTAACATTCTAGCCTGATTTTCATTGAAATTCTTAATTTTAATATTTATTTAATTTCTTTATAAAAAATTAGGGGTGTTACAACCCCATATGCGTATATGTCTGAAACTCAGTTTCCAACCTTTCCATAATTCAAATGACGTTTTAGAAATAGCCTTAGTTGGAACCTAATTTAATATATACGATGTTGTTTTTAGAGCTTCACTCCATAATGACAAAGGAACATTGGAGTTGTTGAGTATACTCTTTACCATGTCCATTAAAGTTCTATTTCTTCTTTCTACTACACCATTTTGATTTGGTAAGCTAGGCAAGGTGTTTCGAGTTATAATACCCTGCTCTTGAAGAAACTTAGCAAATGGACCAGGTACCTGTCCTGTCCCTGTGTTCATACCATAATATTCACCACCTCTATCAGATCTCACAATTTTGATTTGTTTACCACATTGTTTCTCTACCTCTGCTTTTTATATTTTAAAAAGCATCTAATGCTTCACTCTTATTATGAAGCAAGTAGAGATACATAAATCGTAAGTAATCATCTATGAAGGTAATGAAATATTTTTGACCATCCATGCTCATGTCAGGACAACAAATGTTAGCATGTATGATCTCTAATATGTCAGAACTTCTCTTAGCACCTTTTTTAGTCTTGTTGGTTTGCTTTCCTTTAATGCAGTCCACACATGAATCAAAATCTGTAAAATCAAGAGTCTCAAGAACTCCATCTTTTACTAACCTTTTGATTCTATCAATGGAGATATGTCATGATGTCTGGTGCCACAACATATAGGATTTCTCACCAGCGTTACTATACACAGCCATGACTTCATTGGAGACATCATTATTTAAATAAATTTTGTACAAATCATCATTCATTGTACCACTTCCAACAAGTACTAAATTTTTGAATAAATTAAAAGAAGTTTCATGAAAGTAGAAAGAAAATCCAAGTGGTACAAGTTTAGATATAGAAATCAAATTCCTAGAAAAGTTAGGAATATAAAAGGTTCTTTCCAAATCAAGTACAAAATCAGTTTATTAAATAAGCACATATGTCCCTACAGCTTTGATAAGTGAGCGCATTTTGTTTCATGAATAGATGCTTTGTTCACTTTCTATCGGTCTCCTTTGATTTAGAAAAGCCTGCATGGTATTACAAATATGGATTGTAGAACTAAAATCAATCCACCATGTGGTATGTGAAACATCAACCATATTAGATTTATAACATACAAAAGAATTGAGATTACCTTTCTTTTCTAGCCAAGCCTTCCTCTTAGGGCAATCTTTCCTCACGTGTCCTTTCTTTTAACAAAAGAAATACCTCATAACCTCCTTCTTATCAGTATGGGCTATAGCTTTGCTTTTCGCTTTCCTTTGAATGGCTTGCTTCTTGTCCTTTTTATGAGTCGCCATATGTGCACTCTCACCCATTTCTTAAACTAATCTCTCCTCTTCTTGAACACACATGATCAAGAGTTCATTAATTGACCAATTTTTCTCATGTGTGTTGTATGAAATTTTGAATGGTTCATACTGAGAAGGGAGAGAGTTCAAGACAAAGTGCACTAAAAAGGACTTAGATATTTCAATTTGCAATGACTTTAGCGAAGTAGCTATGTCCCCCATCCGCATAATGTGCTCTCGCACTCATCTAGTGCTAGTCAGTCTCATTGATGACAACTTGTTCATTAAAGATTTTAACACAAAATTGATTCACTAACAATTATGATGAAACTAGTAAATTATAATTATTTCTTAATGCCTGTAGGCTAATTAAGAAATAAATAATGTTTTAGTATTTCATCTTAATTAACCATAATAATATAATATTTCTTGTGGGATAAAATTACTATATCAATATGTTAATTAGAATTTGATGTCATTTTAAAAACATAATGTGATCAACAATTTTAATTAAACACTTAATATATATCTTTTCTTATTAAAGATGCTATGGCTAATCCTCAAATATTAAATACATAATAATCACATGATATCTAGAAAATAATCAAGACAATTCCATATAAGCACACCATGAATAAAACTGAATAATTTATGATGCCAATAATGTCTTGAAAATAAAGTTTAATTATTGACTAATTTAGAAAAAATTTCTAAATTAACAGCCAATTATTTTAAATATTCAATGAACAATTTAAATTAATTTTGGCCATTCATTTAGGTATAAAGGGTTTTGAGAAACTTTATAAGGGTGCACTATTTGTTGCCGTAAATCCACCCTTTCATTTAGTAATATATATATGCCTATTTCTAATTTTATTTCCACTGGCATCTTCCCTAACTGAAATTTCGCATCCCTTCATTTGTGTCAAACTCCTTCCCAGCCCTTTTCCCTTCTACCATTATAGAAGAAGCGGGCATCCAAACACGTTAAGGTATACCAACTATTTCGCTCCCTCTTCCCATCTTTTCTGATCATTACACCATCCTGCAAAGTAACCCAGATATGGACGGAGAATGAAGATCAGGCGCGGCTAGCCAGATCAGGTGACCAAGTCTGCATCATCTATGAGAAGAACAAGAAATCAACGATTTGGGGTTATCTGGGCTCTCCGATTAGGCCTCACTAGATGTGAAAAGAATGGGAGAATTTTTTTTAGGGATTCAACGCACAAAGGTGGTGTTGCCACCGCCCAGACACGTATACCAGACCACGGAGGGATTCTGCGCACAGAGGTTGTGCATCCACCGCTCAGACAGGTAGAACAGACCATGGCACTGGAGCAAGAAGAAAACAGGGACGAGATCAGTCTTTCCTCATGAAGAACTAATTCAATCTCGATACCCTACAGTCCATAATCCAGTCGTGTTTGAGTTCCAACAAGCCCTTCATTTGAGTTGGAGTTATCAATGTTGGGTCTTCGTCATGTAGAGTTCTTGTAGTACTTTACAATTTGAGATGAAGAACTGCATATCCAAGCAATTATGTCTTAAATGGTAGAACTTGGCATTTCCCACATTGGCCAGGATGGCAACTCTTGCCACAATAGTGATGCCTACAAGATAGTGTCTTCCCCAAACATAATTACAAGAGAAGATTCCTTCACTTTCTTCATCCTCTCAAAAATCTCAGTGATTATAATACGGTTCGGGAATGATTGATAAGAGTACCAATTGTGAGGATTGATCAAGGATTCAAGCAACACGATATTCAGATGTGATATTTGTATGGATTTAGATCGCTTTTCTGAACTCATGGTGGGTCTCCATTATGATGAAACATAGCAAAATTTGAACTAGTTTAAGAAGGCCATCAAATTTTATGTAATGAGATGCAACAAGGTGTCGTTCTAGAATCAACTCATGTACTTTACATATGGAAGTAACAAGTAATACTTCCAATGATTTCATCAGATACAGTGAAAAGCAAGGATGGTAAGTTACATTTTATCTTTCATTGTTTATTTGGGTTCTATTTTATCATTAGAAACAAAAATTGAATGTATCTGCTAGGCAGAGGGATTTCATCGCTCTAATACCACATGCAAACTAATCTCCACAATGTTTACAGTAAATCAGAATCAATGAAAGCAAAATAAGCATGGAATAGAAACTTACCTACAGCCATAGCAGTATATTTGAAGTAGTTCTTTATGTGATCTTCTGATTCAACAGTAGTAGACGATGATGGAGAGCGGATATCACATCTGCTTGAATCAGGGACTCCTTAAGAGATGATGGGTAATGGCAGTTATCCTTCAAGGATAACTGCCATGGGCAGTTGTGACATATGTTAAATGTGTAAATAGTATGCAATACTTTGAATTTTTGAATCCCAAATGTTAAGGACCACAAAAATTTTCTAACACTTAGTTCATGCATGCTCCCACTATCATGAATTGGACATTTGTCAAACGTGTTCTTCATTATCTTTAGGCCACCATGAATTATAGATTGACACTAAATCATCCAAATGATTGCATGTCTGCAAAGTTGATTTCTAATGTATTTAGGTAATAATTTGGTGTCTTGGAGTTCCAAGAAGCAAACGTCTGTAGCTAGATTGTCCATGGAAGCTGAGTATACTCTGCAGCAACTACAGCCTCTGAATTTATCTGGATTCAATCCTTGCTAAAAGAACTGCGTGTTTTTCTATCCTGGGCTCCACTGATTTGGTGTGACAATATTGGTTCAACCTATATAACTCTTAGCCCTGTTTTCCACGGTAGCACTAAGCATCTGGAGATGGATTTTCACTTTGTTAGGAAAAAAGTTGCTGACAAGAACTTGGCAGTGAGGTATGTGAGCACTACTGATCAACTCGTTGATTTGCTAACCAAAAGACTTTCAAGCAGCGGCTACAATTACTGAGGTCCAAGATCAACATGCATGATGGCACGCTTCACTTGCAGGGGCGTGTAAAGGATACGTGGTCCAAGGGATTAGTTTCTAACCATCGTTTCCCTCCTCTAGTATCTCCAATTTGAAATTCAAATGCAAAGTTTATCTTGTTGTTGAGATTAGATTGCTAATCTTGTCATCCCACAAAGGACTGTAAGATGTAATTTGTTCTTATCACATTTAGTGACACCACCGGCATACATACTATTAGACTTGACTTGGGGACATGGAGCTTCTTCATGAGAATAAATGTAATTTTCAATCAATTTATTTTGTTTGGTCTAGTTTTGTTGCAACATTTATTTACTTGGCAGAATAGTGGTGGTGAATATACAGCTGAAAACTGGTGATATAAGTTAACACGTGCAAATGCTAATTCGGCCAAGTTTGAGATCTCTTTAGATTATTTGACTCAATCATCTTGTTTGGCTCTCTTGTTTGGATTGTATGTAAACAATCATGCCCATTGGCTAGAATCAACAAAATGGACCAGCAAATCAAATCTAATATAATATGCGTAGACCAAAGCATATCTAAACAAATTGGAGACATAAATCTGCACGGATAATAGATCAAAAAATTCAAATCTATATCGGATCTTCCATGAATAATGGATTGGAGGATAATCCAGGAATAAGAAGGAATGACTAGTAACCTTTCCAAAACAAAAAAATAGAGGTCCTGTAAAAGTACACACCTGTTTGATAGCATAGATTCAGCCCATAGACTATGGATTTGAAAGATCTAAGTTGTTTATCATGTTTGGCATAAAAAAGAAGAAGGCAATGCACTATAAATCAATGCATTTGGATGATTTGAACTACTCATTTTGGCCCTTTCAAAAATCAAAAGTTTCGAATTTGAACTCAAAGTAAGCTAATATCATCTAAAGGGCATGAAATTTGATATGTAGCATATCTAAGCCATTAATCCAAGCATGATGAATGACTTTGATCTTTCTAAACCAGATTCTAATTTTCACATTATTTTTTATTTCCAATATGCCCTTTTAAATGAATATCCACGAATAAATACATGTAGATCATAGATTTATAGGATTGAATAGGTTTGATATGGTTTCTGAATAGATCTAATTTTTTCATTCCGTTTATCCATTTTATCGGACATACTTCTAGCTATTCTTTGTTTCCAATAGACAAATCTAATGATCACAACTTAGAACTCAAAAAAGCATGGCTAAAATCACCCAATGATCTTTGAAGCAACACAGGATGGATGGGTCAGATTATCCAAAGGTGAGACTTAGCTTGCATGATCTCACAGTAAAAGCATTGTTTCTACAGACAACAAAATTCGGCGTGTCCAAGATTCAAAACACGGATAGTCTAAGACTGCATCGATTAGGCCGAGAGTCGACTCCTCACTTCTTGCCACCATCCTTCCACCACAATAATTCATTTTTAGTCTACATGTTGACTGGCTGCACCCATATTTTGTCTACAATATAAGTATAGTGGATTGTAAAGATGAAAATAGAAAGGCAGGTTACAATATATGCATCTGACATAAAGAAGTCATATAACCATTTAATGGCAACCATTACAGTAGAAATACATGATTCAATCTAGAGGGGCTGAAAATATGATAAAAATGAAAGTATGGTCTGTACGATGGTAAGGATAAGGACTGCAGCAGCAGCGACGCTTGCTATAAATGACCATGGAGTGCCGAAGTACGTCTGCTTCAAATCTTCCAAAACTATATGCCACTTCTGACGGTAATACTCGTTCACTTGCGCAAATTGCGTGGAGAGGTAACAGTTATCCAAGTAAAAGACTGTCTCTGTTCCAAACCCTTTGAAGAAACGGGTTAAATCTTCATCCGTTCCAAAATAGTTCTCTATGATATTAGCTTCGGAAAGTTTTTGAACATCCCTGCTACTGTTGATGAGACGATCCATGAAGTTGACATAAGCTGTGAAGTACTCACCATTGCCTGTATGAATCTGCTCGAACGCGACACAGTTCAGGATGAACGTGGCAGCCACGTTGGTCAATGTTATTTTTGGGATTTCTAGTATCCCCTTTCTAAACCCGCGTGTGAACGTTATATCCAAGAAACTATCAGTTTCGCTTTTTCTGGGGATTTGGAACTTAATACCTGCCGTTCGGAGCTTTGACACGCATTGGATATAAGACGAAGACGCATATTTTGGTTCCAGTTTTGTCAGATGCGGAGGAATTAAACTTGCACGGTATAGATCTAGTAAGTGCTTGCCTTCAACATCACAGTAACGTTCAAAATCTTCCTCGGGTCTATCCATTCTTCGGTTGAAGAATTTGAGGGCAAGCTCTGTCAAGGAGGAATCCTTCCCGCCTGATAACGACCCATTCTTTGTGAGATCGAAAAGGCTTTGTACGATAAAAAATGGAAGTTGATTTTCAAGTAGGAGGAGGTCCATCATAAGGTGGTCCAATATCCACTCCGAAGGGGGGAATGGGTCATTAGCTTGCATTTTTCCTTGGCCCTCGACCGTGCGGAAAAGCTCAATGATGAAGCATCCATCGAGTACCAGCATTTCGATGAAATCCTTGCTGTCAAACGATATGGTCTCCGAATAATAACTTCTTGCCTTCTGCTCCAAACGTATCATGTTATTAAGGTAGTCGTCCAAGCAAAGACCATATTCCTTTGTTCTCTCGAGGAGCGAGCCAAGAAAGCGCCATTTGTGATCTTCGAATGTCTCTAAGTTCTTTTCTGCTCGGTGATAAGGGCCTATGGAAACAAACCGAGGAAAGCATATCTCGGGTTTGATTTTGACGATGTGATGAGGGAGTCTGGGGATGCAACATGAGGTCGCACCTGCTGAATCCCTCAGTAACTTGGGCTTTTCCTTCCTTCTCTCTTCCATGGAATTGGACAGAGCTTCCAGACATGTAATAATATGACTGGGTCCTTCATCTAGCTCTCCTCTTGCATCTGATTTTGGCTCTATTTTTTCGGAATCCACCATCTTCTAAGATTTATGTTGCCAGACGGGAACGCAGCACCACATTAAATAGACTGAAGCAAACACTTGAGTTTAGACATGGACCTCGAAGTTTGGTTAATTTTTGCTACATGCCATTGAAGCTTTTAAATATACCACCTGAGCGCTCCTGCCTTGCACTTCGAGTACTAAAATTCATTCGTTTTCTGGCCCTTGATGAGATAAGAGTGCATGTGGAGTTCACTTATTCTGGCGATCCAAACCACCCAGCTTATAGCTCTTGCTTTGGATGAGCAATGCACCAACTTCAGACACAAATAAGTATTTGAAGCTTGGCCTTCAAAGGCAGGTTTTATCTGTAACTGATCTACAGCAAGCAGCTCCAATTAAATGGTTCGGATCATTGTATGTTGGATGTTTCAATGGTTTGGATCATTGGATGCTGGTTGCAATTAGGAGCCACGTATGCCTTTGTACATGCTGTATACAGCTCGGTCGGTGAGGTCGAGGAACACAAACGACTGCTTCACATGCTCTTCTATACGTGTTGGAAAATAATCGTACGTAGATGTGAACTGCTCATCTTTAATGCTGCATGTATGTCATACTTACGTGATAGCGTATTCGTCATAGCCATGCGCCAAAGATGACACCAGGTGAAACACGAGATAGAAAATTCTTGCCACAAACAGAGGCCTAATAAGATGAATGATTTTGGAACAAGGACAATTGGGAGCCACGTATGCCTTTGTACATTCAATGTCCATTAATCCAGCGTTGATATGTCAAGCTCTTACATCGTCATCAAAGCCTTACCCCGTTAAGGGTCAGGTGAAACACGAGATAGAAAATTCTTGCCACAAACAGAGGCCTCATCAGGTGAATGATTTTGGAACAAGGACAATTGGGAGCCACGTATGCCTTTGTGCATTCAATGTCCATTAATCCAGCGTTGATATGTCAAGCTCTTACATCGTCATCAAAGCCTTACCCCGTTGAGGGTCAGGCTTTCACATGAGCTCTGATTATTTAATCTTTTTTCAAACGATAGAGATGCCCATTTCAAACAAGAGGAAGGCCCAGGTAGATCTCGTTTTGAGCGTTTTGAAGTGTGAAACGGGAATTCGCGATATTTCAAAGTAGGTATTCCTATTAATATCTTTTGCCTTTATAAAAACGCATAATTCATCAAAAGAAAAATAGATACAAAATCACAAAGGAGTATTTACAGCAACGAGGAGCATTAGTATAAAGCGAGACAACGCTTGTACTTTTCATATTGGAGCCTCTCGTACTTTGATTCAAGTCATTCATTTAGCTTAACTAATTTTGGATATCTCATAGCCCAAAAATTATTTCAAAAGAAAGTCATTAGCTTCTAATAAATTATATTTTAATTCACTCTATTTAAGCCATTGGTTCCAAAGAGCTTTTGACCCTCTATATTTTGCAAGGCGAAGGCACCATTTGTTGGATATTAATGACTTTCTTTAGAAATGGTTTTTGAGTCATGAGGTGTCCCAAATTAGGTGTGTCAAATAAAGGAATTGATAAATGTTATGTGAGGCCTAAAACGAAAAATTGGAGGCACTTCGCCATAGTTGGGGTGCTGTCTTGCTTTACACCAGCATTCCTCCATATAAAAATATCAACCTTCGAAACCTAGCATTAGAAAAATTAATTATTTTCTAGAATTCGTATTAAGTGCAACAATACCTCAACAAGGGAGAAGAGCCCTTTATGCCCACATAATTAATTCAAGCTGTTTATCTAACACAAATGAGTTTGGACATCTCCTGGCCAGAAAATCATTCCAAAAAATATTAAGTAAGAAGCAACAAATTGAGTTTTAGTTTGTTGAACGCAAACGGTTACTTCTGGAGAGCTGCTTATAGTTGGTATCTAGCAAGATGAAGCATCGTTTGTTGGATTTACTACTGGATTTTTTTTAATGAATGCCCGCCATAGAAATGTGGAGGTGCTTCACCCTTGTCGACGTGAAGCTTTATTTAGCATTCCTCATTACTTTTTGAATCTCCACCATCTTTATCCTTTTGCTTGGCTGACTTAAAAAATATGGCACGTAGGTGATTTGCTCCCATTACTTGTCATTGGACTTCTTTTTGGGTTGTATAGATACACCTATTTTATGAGGATGGTATTGGACCCGACTCTTATTTGTACTGTGTGTGTGTGTGTGTGTGCGTGTGTGTGTGTGTGTGTGTGTGTGTGTGTGTGTGTGTGTGTGTGTACACTTACACATGTGAGTGGATGTGGTGATCATGGATAGGACCCTAGGGCTTATGTATATTTGTTGATTTTGTTATCTCTTATCATAATAGGTGTTTGACCAGGTTTTGGTATTTGATTGAGCATGCTTTGTATTTTATCACATCGGTTTTATTTATCACCTTGGATTTGGATGACCCTTGAGATTTTCTTTTAGAATTTTCTTTGAAATAATTAGTGTAATTATATTAAATATTAGTTTTCCTCTTTTAGGATTCCTCACTATTTTACTAATTATTATTATTATTATTATTATTATTATTATTATTATTATTATTATTATATATGGAAGAAGGTTTTAGAAAACCTGGGGTGTCACAATCCCCTCCACCACCTTCCCTCTGTATGTGACTCCTTTAGAGGATATACCTGGTTATTCTCATTGCATCCATCAACCTCTAATAAAACATAGTGATTACTGCTAGTATGTAGCTAATGTTTTTGACCTACATGAGTCTCAAAGCTATATAAAAGCAAGTATGCAACCTGAATGGGTATAGGCCATGCAGACAGAATTGCAAACTTTCATTGAGACCACTACCTGACAGCTCACCTCCTTGCCACTAGGCAAATCAGTAATTCGTTCTAGGTGGATTTACAATATCAAAAGTAAGGTGAAGGTTTGATTTAGAAACATAAGGTGTGCTTTGTGGCTAAAGGCTTTGCTAAGGAATATGGATGTGGTTACAAAGAAACATTTGTCCCTGTTGCCTTCATGACCACTGTTCACACCCTCATCGATGCCGTTTTCGTTCATTCTTGGATACTTAATTATAAAAATGTCAAGAACGCCTTTCTTCATGGGATTTTCATTAGAAATTCTATATGGAGCCACTTGCTAGTCTTCCTCACAAATAGGGCCAAGTATGTTGCCTTCATTATGCCCTCTATGAATCAAGTAAACACCTCGCACATGGTTCAAGAAATTCTCCTCTACTATTACTCCCATTGACTTTTTTTTAGAGTAATAATGACTCTACAATGTTTATTCACCACAACAAGAATGACAATGTTTTTCTCTTACCATCTGATGGTGAACCTTTGTCAATTCGACTCTTTATTGTTGACTAGTTGGGATGTGCACATATCTCACTACCACTTGACCTTATATTCCTCATGCTGTTCATCTTGGATATTCATGTATGCTCCATTGTGACGACCCGGGTTTTATAATGCAATTTTTTTATTATTAAAAAAACACAGCGATCTAAAAACACAACTAGATCGATCTCTATTTTTAAAACAATTCATGCAAAAGAATGCAGGGAAATTTTTTCTTCTTTTTCAAAAACATTGTATAAAGAGCCCGAGTGTCAAAATGAACTCGCAATGCAGAGTGCCATGGCAATTTATAGACCAAATTGAAACAAGTATTACTCCCAGGATTGTTAGTCACAGCCACAGCTATAAATAACTACTTACAACCAAGATTACATCAAGTACCAAAAGAATCACTAATTAAGTCTTACCTTTGCCTACTCGATTGTTGTTCTAATGCGTCCTGATACTCCTTCTAGTTGTACTTTGTTTAATCTGAAAAATAATGGATTGAGTTGAGTATTTATCATACTCAGTAGGTAACCTGACACTACCCTTTTTGAAAACACAGCAATGCATTGTACAGAGTTCAAAGTGGTTGCATGAAAGACATCGGGAATGCTAAATTTGTAATAGGTGCACATATGTATGCATAAAATGTAAGTAATGCCATCTATTGAAATTCTTTATCAATTAAACTTCATTGCAATGCTAACAGTATGTCTAAGTTCAGAAAGTAGAAATCAATAGATTCACTATATCCTTGTCATGAGATATAAACCATACGTCAAAGCAATGCGTCTTATATAATGATCAGGAAAGGCAAATGATAGCATCACAAAATAATATGCACAGGGTCTCAAGTAAACTGGTCATGAGTACTCGTTTACGACCGTTTCAATGCTATATGCATATCCATACTACTGAAATCATAGGGTCACCATGCTTACGACAAGAACCCCTCTAGATCGCATGTCTTCGGTATCTAGAGACCAGTCCACCATAACGTCCACGACGACTATGGATATGTCCCGGAAAGGGTGCCATGAACACTTCCAGTGGTCGTCCCTGTTTACCACAACAGTCAAGGAAGGGACAATGCTGTTTTTGGCAGCGATCCCATCCACCTTTTTGGTGGTAGAGGCCGGGAGGCCAAACCCGTACCCCTCAGCATAGTGCCCACTAGGCTCAATAGCCGAAAAACATACATAGTCCAAATCCCAAATCAACATAAATCATGCAACTTATGCATTTGTTTTCAAAGTATACGAGCATAGCATAAACTCTACTTATGCTAGTACTGTACTTAATATTATAAATTCGTAACCTCGTATAAGAACAACATGGTTTCAAAATACATACTAATTGCAGCAATAGAAATCGTTAACTTAATTAAAGTTTGGATGCATTTTGAAAACAGAGTAGGATCAGACTACCTACCTAGAGCGTTGTTTCTTAGCTCGTGCCTGTCTTTCATTCGAGTCCGAGAATACCTTGGTAAAGTCCTGAATAACGTTCAAACATTAGATCTAGATGTTATTTCTAGGTTCACAGGGTAAAGGTTAGATCTATATGATTTGTTGGTTTCTAGGGGTTACTCTATGATATTTTTAGGTTGATCTTTATGTAAGAATGTCCTAAATATTATTGTATAATTGGGTGTGTGTCAAAATTATGGACGCAACGGTCCTTTCAGCTCGTCAATCGGAGTTATATAGGCTCTGAAATTGGATTTTAAAGGTTGTGCCTCAACGGACGACTCAAATGTATCGCCTAGGGTCCTGCACGCCACGGTTCTAGGATGTGCGCGCCACGGGTTCTAGGATACGTGTGCGCCCTGGTCGCACCGCAACCACGTTGGCTCACATGCGTACGTCCGAATGGTGCACCAGGGTGTGCGCTCTGCATGGTGTCGCGCGGACGCGTCTTAGGCGTAGCTGCGTGCACGTCCTGACTCCTGAGAGATGCCCGAGTGTCTTGGTCGAGTCGAGCATCAGTCCGCAAGCAGCATGCGTGTGACATCGCCCCAGGGAGCTCGGCACGGGTGCGCGTCATGCTCACGCGCCCCTAGGACGCCTGTGCACCCTGGGATGCCCACACCCCTAGGACGCCCGTGCACGATGGTGCCTTAGACGGGTTTCCACCCACTTGGTTTCTTCCACGGAGAGCCAGTGTTTTTCAGCCGAAAATCCCCCCAAATCCGGTCAAAATCTGGGGGAAAATGGAAAGGGAAGAGAGGGAAACAGAGGGACCTTACTTGGGCAGCTCGAGTCGTGCCCTTCCTCCATTGGTGCGGGTCCTACGACGCTTGCCAAAAACCCTGATAACTATAAAAATCCAGTGAAATCACAAAGGCCAGGGGAGCAAAAAGGAAGAGGAGAAGAGAAAAGGATGGCTGGCCTGAAGGGAGAACCTGGGCCGTGCCAAATTTTTGTAGGGAACAAGGAAGGGGTTTTCTGATTTTTTGCCGGAAGCCCTAGCTTGGCTGGAGAAGAAGAATGGGAAAATTAGATGGTTGGAGGAGAGGGGGAGAGCAGGCTTTATAGCCGTGCTAAGGCGTTGCTCGCCCTATGGCGGTGCTGCCATTTCCCCTGGCACCTTTGCAGAGGCGGTGCTAGAAGTTCTGGAAAAGTCGGGAGAGAGGGCTGGAGGAGGAAGAATACGGGGGTGCCGTTATCAAAATGGTCCCCTGCATTTTTCGTCTTTTTCGTTTTTAGGTACAATTTACAAAAATGCCTTCAATGCTTATAACTTCTTCATATGAACTCCGTTTTCAGCGTTCTTGGAGGCGTTGGATTTCATTTTGAGTGTAGAATCTAATGATACTAATTTTTCTCACAAATTCCTATGTTTTCTATTTAATTTAGGATAAAGCATCCAACTACCTATTAAGACCCTTAAACATATAAGAAACATATATTCATTCCCAAAATAAACAAGTTACAATATCGTTGGCAAATAGCAACATTATGGTTGTTCTTTATACAAAATGTCTCCAAAATTTGGGTCATTACATCATTTACCCCTTAAAAGAATTTCGTCCTCGAAATTCTACAATCCATTACAAGAAAATATTTTGGGGTAATTCTTTATCATTTCTGATTCAACCTCCCAAGTTTCTTCTTCGATGGTTGTGTTTCTCCATAACATTCTGACTAATGGGATATCTTTATGCCGTAGTGTCTTGATCTTTCTGTCCAGAATCTGTACTGGTTTTGTTTCCAAGGTTAAATCCGGTTGTAGCTCGGGCGGTACCTGTTCAAGAACATGTTTGGAGTCAGGAATATAACTCCGCAACATGGATATGTGAAACACATTGTGGACTTCTGATAACCGTGGTGGTAGCGCTATCATGTAGGTAGTTTTTCCTACTTTTTCCAGGATTTCAAATGGTCCAATGAATCGAGGACTAAGTTTCCCCTTTATCCCAAATCTCATGACGCCCTTAGTCGGGGACATCTTCACAAAGACATGATCTCCAAATTCAAATTCCAACTATCTACATCGCCTATCCGCGTAACTCTTTTGTTGACTATGAGCTGCGAGAAGCCGCTTTCTAATCAGCTTTACCTTGGTTGCGCATTGTTCCACTAATTCTAACTGCATGATTCTATTTTCACCGACTTTAGTCCAGCACACAGGTGATTGGCAGGGCCTTCCATAGAGCGCTTCGTAAGGAGCCATTCCGATGCTTGAATGGAAGCTGTTATTATAGGAAATTCAACTAAGGGAAGACTTTCATCCCATCTTTCCTTCCAGTCAATTGCACACACCCTTAACATATCCTCCAATACCTAAATTGTTCGCTCAGATTGGCCATCAGTCTGAGGGTGAAAAGACGTACTGAAACTTAATGAGGATCCTAAGGACTTTTGTACTAACTTCCATAATTGCGAGGTAAAACGACTGTCTCTGTTGGAAATAATGCTGAGTGGTATCCCATGCAAACTAACTATTTTCTTAATATATAATTGAGATAGGCTGTCAGTGGATTGATTTTGTCGTATGGGGAGAAAATGTGTTGTCTTGGTTAGTCGATCGACGATCACCCATATCATATCATGTCCCTTAGATGTCTTAGGTAGCCCTAGGATGAAGTCCATAGTAATATGATCCCACTTCCATTCTGGTAGCTCAAGTGGTTGTAGTAATCCTACTGGTCTCTGATGTTCAGCCTTAACTTGTTGACAGTTCCAACACCTTGCTACGAATTCTCCTATATCTCTTTTCATACCATTCCACCAGAAATGTCGCTTCAAATCTTGATACATCTTTGTTCCACCAGGATGAATAATGTACTTTGATTGATGTGCTTCCCTTAAGATCTCTTGTCTTATTTCATTATTGGCTGGTACGACTAACCTCCCTTGCAGGCAAACACTATCATCCGCTGCTTTGACAAATCCTGGTTTTCCAACTAATGCTTGTGTGTCAGTGTCATCTTTTTGCAGATGTTTAACTTTCTCCTTAATAATGGACTTCATAGTTAGGTTGGCTATAATGGATTTCCCATGACTTATTTTGGGTCTGCATTCGATCACCTCTTGTAGTAACTTCCATCTCCTGACATGTACACTTGCACATATCCGTTGCGTCTTTCTACTTAAGGCATCTGCTACAACATTTGCTTTCCCTGGATGGTAGTGGATGGTCAAGTCGTAATCTTTCAAATACTCCATCCATCTCCTCTGTCGCATGGTCAAATCTTGTTGTGAAAAGATGTACTTGAGACTTTTGTGATCCGTTAAAACCTCAAACTTTTCCCCATATAGATAGTGTCTCCAAAATTTTAAGGCAAAGACTATAGCAGCAAGCTCTAGGTCATGGGTAGGGTAATTGACCTCATGCTTCTTCAACTGTCTAGAAGCGTAGGCAATTTCTTTCCCATTTTGCATAAGTACGCAACCCAGGCCTTGTTGAGAGGCATCACTATATAGCTCAAATCCCCCACTGCTAGATGGTAAAGTAAGTACTGGTGTAGTGGTTAGCTGCCTCTTTAGTTCTTGAAAACTCTCCTCGCATGCCTGATCCCACTCGAACTTCTTGTCTTTTCTCGTCAATTTAGTCAGGGGTAGGCAATGCGTGAAAATCCTTCGATGAATCTCCGATAATATCCTACAAGGCCTAGAAAACTCCTTACTTATATCACTGTTTTAGGCTTATTCCATTTCTCCACCGCCTCAACCTTTGTTGGGTCAACGGCAATGCCATCTTTGGAAATAACATGTCCTAGAAAATTTACTTTTTCTAGCCAAAATTCGCACTTGCTAAACTTTGTGTATAATTTGTGTCCCTTAAGTGTATCCAGCACCACTCATAAATGTTCTTTATGGTTTTCAGGGGTTTCTGAGTAGACTAAAATATCATCCACAAACTTATCTAGATAAGCTTTGAACACTCGGTTCATAAGATCCATGAATGCGGCTGGTGCATTTGTTAGTCCAAAAGACATCACTCTAAACTCATAATGTCCGTATCTAGTTCTGAAGGCCGTCTTTGGAATGTCTTCTTCCCTGACTCTAAGCTGGTGATATCCAGATGGTAAGCCTATCTTAGAAAAGACACGGGTTGACTAAAGTTGATCGAATAGGTCATCAATACAGGGTAAAGTATACTTGTTTTTCACTGTAACCCTATTTAACATTCGATAGTCGACGTAGAGTCGCATTGACCCATCCTTTTTCTTGACAAAAAGGACTGGGGCTCCCCAAGGAAATACACTAGGTCTGACGAATCCTTTGTTTAGCAATTCCTGCAACTGGGTCTTCAGTTCTTTTAACTCTCCTGGGGCCATCCGATAGGGTGCCTTCGATATGGGGGTTGTGCCAGGGATCAGGTCAATAGTAAAATCTCTCTCTCTCTCTTTGGTGGTAACCCTGGTAAGTCTTCAGGAAAAACATCTAGGAATTCGCTAACCACATCTACCTCCTCTAACTTTGGCTTCGAGACTTTCGTGACTTCTACCATAGCCATGAAGAATGGACACCCCTGAGCAATGTGCTTTGCCGCTTTTATAGTAGACATAACACATGCTCCTGCATACTCTCTCCTTCCTTGTAAGGAGACCACCCTCCCTCCAGGAAGGTGAAAAGTAATCTTCTTCTTTTGACAATCAAATGTGGCATTATGTGAGGCTAACCAGTCCATCCCAAGGATGACGTCAAAGTCTATCATCTCTAGGTGGATGGGGTCTACGCTCATCTGATTGCCTTCGACTACAATAGGAACATCCTAAAAGTAGGTGTGTGTGGAAATTGACTTGCCTACAGGTGTCAGGACTTCTAAGGAGAAGTCTAAGTCTTGAACTATAATATCCATGGAAGAGGCAAACTCGCAAGATATGAAAGAATGAGTGGAACCAGTGTCGAACAATACTTTAGTAGATCTATCACATATATGAAGCGTACCTTCTACTACAGCGTTGGATGCTTGCACGGGTACGCGTCACACTCACGCGCCCCTAGGACGCCCGTGCACGATGGTGCCTTGGACGAGTTTCCACCTGCCTAGTTTCTTCCATGGAGAGCCGGTGTTTTTCGGTCGGAAAACCCCCCAGATCCAGTCGAAATCTGGGGAAAAAAGGAAAGGGAAGAGAGGGAAACAGAGGGGCCTTACTTGGGCACTTGGAGTCATGCCCTTCCTCCGTTGGTGTGGCTCCTACGACGCCTGCTGGAAACTCCGATAACTGGAAAAATCTAGTGAAATCACAAAGGCCAGGGGAGCAAAAAGGAAGAGGAGAAGAGAAAAGGATGGCCGGCCTAAAGGGAGAACCTGGGCCGTGCAGGATTTTTGCAGGGAACAAGGAAGGGATTTTTCAATTTTTTGCCAGAAGCCCTAGCTTGGCTGGAGAAGAAGATTGGGAAAATCGGATGGTTGGAGGAGAGGGGGAGAGCAGGCTTTATAGCCGTGCTAAGGCGGTGCTCGCCCTATGGCGGTGCCGCCATTTCCCCTAACACTGCCTTGCAGAGGCGGTGCTGGAAGTTCTGGAAAAATCAAGAGAGAGGGCCGGAGGAGGAAGAAGACCGGGGGTGCCGTTATCAAAATGGCCCCTGCATTTTTTTGTCATCTTCGTTTTTATGTACAATTTATAAAAATGCCCTCAATGTTGAAATGCTTATAACTTCTTCATACGAACTCTGTTTTTGGCGTTCTTGGAGGCGTTGGATTCCATTTTGAGTGTAGAATCTAATGATACTAAATTTTCTCACAAATTCCTATGTTTCCTATTTAATTTAGGATAAAACATCCAACCACCTATTAAGACCCTTAAACATATAAGAAACATATATTCATTCCCAAAATAGACAAGTTACAATATCGTTGGCAAATAGCAACATCATGGTTGTTCTTTATACAAAATGTCTCCAAATTTTGGGTCATTATATCCACGCACTGATCACTACACTTTTGTACTACTAATTATTTGCTATCTTCATGAGACCTTCATCAAAGCCTTCTTCTCTCCTCTTCATTGCCTCCTATTCTTTAGGAATATTTTGATGCCCATTGGGGAGCTAATTTCATTGACCAAAAATCTACTAAAGGATATCCTCTCTTTCTAAGCAACTCTTTAATCTCTTGGAAAAGTAAGAAGTAGATATTATGTCTAGATCTAGTATGGAATCAAAATGTCGAGTTCTTTCTGATACTACTTGTGAGATATGCTGGTTTGACCGATTACTCTAAGACTTTGTCATCTTGCAATCTTAGCTTATCCATCTCTATTGTGATAACAAAAGTGTCATTCGCATAGCATATAAACGGTATTTTATGAGCATATAGAAATTGACTGTCATATCACATGGTATTATTATTAAAAGGGTACCATTACTCTCCCCTACATTTCCACCATTGATCATATGGTTGATCTATTTACAAAAGCCCATCCAGATCCATGATTCCATTTTCTTTGTTCCAAACTTCAGTTGTTGTCATTATCAACACCTTCATTTTGGGGAAAGATGTTAGAGAGATCTGCAAAGATATTCTTGTAGATCTGATTTGTACAGATATTACACGGATTATATCCTTTCCATATTAGCTAGATTGTAGTAACTACAAGGATTACATCTCTAATCAATTAGCAATATATGCCTATATATAATAGTGTAAATCTATTGAATGAAACAAGAGAAAGGCTTATCCAATTCAATCTGATAAAAAGAACTTTGTGTTTTTCTACCCAGGGCTCCACTAATTTGGTGTGACGATATTGGTTCAGCCTATATGACTCATAACCCTATTTTCCACAATTGCACTAAGCATTTGGGGATAGATTTCTCTTTGTTAGGGAAAAAGTTTCTAAGAAGAATTTGGCAGTGAGGTATTTATGTACTACTAATGTAATGACTCGAACATTTGAAGCTATTTTTGCATCACTTTTACTAAATTGAGAGAGAAATTGATTAATTTGAAAATTTATATAGAATTAACTATATTAAATGTTTTATTTTAATTAAAATATAATACAAAGGAATTTGTGAGAAAAATTATCACCATTGATTCTACGCTCAAAATGAAATCCAACACCTTAAAGAACGCTAAAAATGAAGTTCGTATGACCAAGTTATGACCTTTTAAAGATGAGGGGCATTTTTATAAAATGTACGTAAAACAAGAGGGATTGAAAATGTAGGAGGTTGTTTTGATAACGACACCCCCCACGCGTGCATTGGCAACGGGACAACTCAGGCAGGCCACCTCTATTTCCCCTCCCCTGATGTCCCTTTGTTTAGCGCCGAAAAACTACGTGAATTGCCTTTTTCTGATGCGCTTCATGAGTTACTGTTGCCTTAAGAATAGGTCAATGTAACGGTATTAGATGGGGATCTGGACCGTTCATCCTGAACGTAACAGTGCAAGCAACACACCCATAAAATCTCAGGGTGATCGATAGCGAGAGATGCCAAAACACCCAAAAACAGTAGGAAAGGATTCTTAGAAATGAAACAAAAATAGTGAAAAAAAATAACATTAGAAGGTGAATGAATTTGTGAAAATGGAGGGTGGAAAAGGAATGTATGTCAAAAACTGGACAAATAGGTGTAAAAATCACAAAAAACGGAGCACCTGGGGTCACTGGTGGTTGTCTTCGGCGACGGTGAACCAGTCCGGTCACCATCCCCGGCAACGGCAACCCGTGACACGCACGAGACACCCGCGACACATGGCACGCGTCACAGCCAGGCGTGACACATGGTGCTATGTGCGCGCCACACGACGCTATAGGCGCATGCCACGCGGGGCACACAGGACGGGCCATGCGGCGCGACATGCGCGCACCACGTGGTGCAGCATGCACGGGCCACGCGCAAGACGTGTCGTGCACCCGCCACGCGCAAGACTCATGGCGCGACACGCGCGCTGTTTTTGCCCCCATGCGCAAAGCGCATCCACAGACGCGCGAGCCACGCGCGCCTGTTCCAGACGCAGGGACACGCCAGCGCACGTGCGTCGGGCCCATTTTCTTTATTTTGAGGATTTTTGATCCTTTATTCATAAAAAAAAATGTGATTTTGGGAGCTATAGAGGTCCAAATCACGATCCGAAGGAGGTGTTGTGATCTTCTCAACAAGGCGGACATAGATTTAAGATAAAAATTCAATTTAGAGAAACCTTTTAATAGCCAAACTACTAATGTTATTAGATGATTTAGATCAAGTCGATTAATGGATGATCAGGCCTTACACCTTAGCTGTACACATCAAACATGAAATGATCTGGGAGATTTGAAGGGCAGATCTCATGTAATTGCCAAGAAAAATGATCTTGATGATCAATTCAATCAATTACCTTAGGATGTGCTGATCAAGAGTGATTTGACCGTCAGATCGATGCATGATCATAGAGATACATGTGACACACTAGATAAATAGGAATTTTATGGGTCATGATGAAAATGAGAGGTCTAACTAGCAATAATGACTTATAATGTGGTAGGTACGTCAGAGCGTGCAACTTGATATCGCCCACGCGCCTGACTAGAGTTCGACATTATTGAGGTAGGTGATTTCATTCACAATTTTTCCATGATTCTCAGAGGATGACTTGGTGATTTGAGTTTTTAAAGCATATGATTTATGCCTTACCATATGCATGAGATTAATTTCAGCATGTAGTATCTCATGTGTGTGCTATCTTTCGGGTGATTATTGCATGCATTGTTTCTGATATATTTCATGATATTCCATTGATTATTGGTATTTGACATGTGGGAGTCGCTCTATTTTGATGTTGAGACTATTGCTCCTGTGGTAGGATGCATTTCTTCACCCCGTGAGTGCCTGAGTGCCCGTGAGGGTGAAAGGGTGAAAGCGGGCGTGCAACACGTCTTTTCGTGAGTGCCTGAGTGCTGTGAGGGTGCAAGGGTGAAAGCGAAAGTAGAACTCGTCGTTTCCGTGAGTGCCTGAGTGCTCGTGAGGGTGCAAGGGTGAAAGGGTGAAAGCGGCTAGTACAGAGAGCAGACCCCATATTGCCGTGAGTGTACTTGAGACACTCATAGGGCTTGATTTGTGTATGATGTTTCTATGCTTTTGGTATGCATTCATGTGGTTCTTTGGATATTGACTCACATGGTTATGGCTTACTTGTGTATGCATATCTTTTCAGATTTGTCATGTCCTGACACTATGACATATGTTGCCATGTTTATATCATGGAATTGGTGTGTTCTGCATCGTATGAACATGAGATTTTGTGCCATGTTATTTCTTATTGCTTTATATTGAATGTATATTACCTACACAAGCATGGCTTGCTGAGGCATTGCTTTGTCTTGCAATGCCTCAGAGTTGGAGAGCGACAGCCAGAAAGGGAAGAAGGTGGATTAGCGTGGACCTGGACGCGGAGCTGAGGACCCCATACTTTTGTCGTCGAAGACAGTACTGTCCTTTTGAGGCTGGTATCAGACTTTTGGCTCCCTATCTAGATATTGTATATATTGATCGATTAGACCCATACTAATGTATAGTGTGCATACACTCACACATGGATGATGTGGTGATCTTGGATGGACCCTGGAGCTTTGGGATTTCGTTATTATCTCTATCTCTTGCTGTCGTAGTATTTCTCGTGGTTTTTCATTTGAGCATACTCAGTGTGTCTGAAAGTAATTTGGTACAGCATCGCAGTTTTGGGGTGTAAATGACCCTCGGGATTTTCTTTATCGGGCATTTTCTTTGATGCCGCATAATTTTTTTTAATTATTTGAGTTATTTCAGGGATCCCGCCTATTTTGTAATCATAAACTTTTTACGATTAATTTATGTATATTGGAAAAGATTTTCTGAAAACTCGGGGTGTCACAACACGTCATCATCTTCTTCCTCTAGCTAGGCGGTGCATAGCACTGCCATTCTTGATAAGCGGGCACACAGCCATGGCAACACGCCTTCTGGGGCTATAAAAAGCCCTCTTCCCCCCTCTCACTCTGATCATCATTTTCCCCTCTTTTTTCGGCTAATTTAGCTTAGGTTTCCAGCAAGCATGGAGGAACTGCTCCACCGGCGATGGGCATCCTCTCAGGCTACAAGTAAGATTCTCCTCTCCTCTCATTCCCTCTCATTTCCTGCCCGGAGACACACATTGGGGAAGATGAGTTTGTTCCAGAACCCTCGACCCAACGACCAGGACTTCCAGCAGGGGTAGAGGGAGTCAAACCCACCGCCAAGGGTGCCATTTCAGGCTGCCTAGGAGAGTCATCACCTTCCCCTCTCCTCCCAGCCCAGATCCCCGTCATATATGCATTTTCTGATCAAAAAATGTCAGAAGGAACCCCAACTTGATGGGTCTCTCGACCCATCGAACCAGACGCGTCCCAGGGACGCTGCACGTAACGTGCGCCTGGCACGTGGTCCCTAGGATGGACTTTGGGCACTCGGCATGTGAGCACGGCGTGCAGGCGCAAGTCCTGGTTCGACCAAGGCACGTGAGCATCCTGCGAGCCGAGACGCATCCCACCCGTGTTGGGGACGCTGCTTGGGAACCGCAATGCGCGGGCCCTACGCAACGATTGTGGTTCGTCCGTTGATGCGCGACGTTAAAAATGCAAGTATGGAGGCTGTAGGACTCCAATTGACGATTCGAAAGAACCGTTGCATCTATATTGACAACCTAGACCTAATGAGACTATAAAAGTTAGGATTAAAGGACTATTTAGTATGACTATAGCCTGAAAACTATGGAGATCTACCAGATCAAAGATGATCAAACCTCATAGATTGGTCTAGTGGATCTATTAGAGGATCAACATGCCTAGATCTACTCTAAATTTCATATATTAACCCTTGAAATATAGATCTGACCATCCAAGTCAAGTATAAACCTATTCTAAACATAAGGACAGGCGATCTAGGAGATCTGATCGTCTAATTACATTATTTTGATGACATAAAAGTTAGTAAAAGGCAAGCTACCATTCAGTATATAATCTCTACATGAGATCTAGCCCGGTTGTGAGATTTAGCCTGGAGATACACTAAGCAATAATAAAAAAGGTAGATCTGTCCCTTAATCTAGAAACTTAAATAGTGATTTATAAATGGATAGAAAATGATATTTGAATTCTTGTTATCCATTAATATCCAGGGTTTCACAGAAGTGATCCAAGGTCGAGCAGTGAAGAACGCGATTCGAGGAACATCGAGGTAGGTAGTCTGATACTACTAAGTCTTTAAATGCATGTTAAACTTTGACTTGCCTTTATTGTCATTTTTCGCATCCTTTTGAAATATGATGTTCTTATATGAGTATGCAAACTTGTCTTCATGATTTTATGGCCTTGAAGCACTTGAATCTATCACCGTATTTGTAATGTTTTTGAGATATGATGCTCTTATACGAGTGTGCGGAATGGCCTTCATGTTTTATGGCTTTGAATGCGATAGTAGCATGAACTGATTTTATGCACTGCTCGCATGGTTGAAAATAAATGCATAAATTGCATGATTTTGATGATTGAGATTTGAATAATTTATATATGCTTTTTGGGCTATTGAGCCTGGAGGGCACTATGCTGAGAGGTTATTATGTACGGGGTTGGCCTCCCAGCCTCTACCACCAAAAAGGTGGATGGTATCATTGCCAAAAAGGCTTGTCCCTTCCCTGACTGTTGTGGTAAATAGGGACGACCACTAGAGGTGTTCACGGCACCCT
This sequence comes from Warburgia ugandensis, assembly GCA_035236585.1. NCBI lineage: Eukaryota > Viridiplantae > Streptophyta > Magnoliopsida > Canellales > Canellaceae > Warburgia > Warburgia ugandensis. Next base: position 80,625,440 of record CP141130.1, read on the forward strand.
TTTCAGGGACACCATAGTCGCCGTGGAGGTTATGGCAGGTTAGTCTCTAGATACCGGAGACGCACGATTCCAGCTGTGTGCTGATTGTGACCATAGTTGGCCCTATGATTTCAGTGTGATCGATATGCATATAGCATTGAGATGGTAGTATACGAGTACTCGTGACCAGTTGGTTTGATATAGTTACCGACCCATCGACTTGAGTTCTAAGTGGGTAGATCGCCAAATGAGGCAACCTGCGGTGGGAATGAAACCGAAAGACCATGTGCATGATACTTATAGTGATGCTAGCATTTGCTTTGAATGATGACTGTTTTAAGAATTTCATGATTATTATATTTTACTCGTTGGCTTGATGTATTGTCGAGTTCTTATTACCTGGATCTATTGATTTCTATTTTATGATTTTAGTCATATTTAGATGATGTGATTTGCATACGGATTCCATGATTGAAATTGTATTAATGAGCTTATGTTTTATGCATAAATATGAATGTTTACACAAAATGGAATCACTAATGTTTTACATGAGAAAGCCCTTTGAATTGTGCATGTTGTTTGTCATATTTTCGAAATAATAGTATCAGATCACCTACTGAGTATGAGAAATACTCACCCTAATATATCATTTTTACAGATTAGTTCTTCGCAGAAGTAGAAGAAGCATTAGAACATGTTAGTGCTACGATCAAGTGAATGAAGAGAAGACAAGCATGAATGTAAGTAAACACTCTACCTTTTGGACATGTACCTGTACTTATATTACAGTTGGGTTGTAAGCTGTGACTGGATAGATCTGGGAAGACATTTATGATTTTTGAAATTTTCAAAACTACTTTACTCATCTCAAAGAAAAATGGCACTCGGGGTTTTCAAAATGAATTTAAAATAAAAGATTTTCTACTGCATTGCATTGTTTTCTAAAAATGTTTTCAAATAGGGATTGATCCTGCCCTAGGAATTAGTTATTGCATTTAAAAAAATGCATGTGAAAACCTGGGTCATCACAGTTGGTATCAGAGCTCAGTTTTATCCTTTCAGAGCTAGTCCAGCATGTCCAAGGGTCATAGACAATCATGATAATTAAGAAGTAGTTTAAATAGAAGTAGTAGAGATGACTAGCGTGAGAAATGATATTAATTCATAAAGCATTTCACCATAAATAAATAGGTAAAAAGGGAGATGGATCTCGCAAATACTTAGGTATTGGATGGCTTAAATCCCATCAAAACCGTAGGAAATAAGGATTGTTGTGCAGTGGTGCAATGCAAACAAGGAAACTCATATATGAATCAGATTATGATGAGAATGATGAATGAAGATGTTAGTGAACTTATTAGTAGATAATTCTGACATGTAATAGATCAATCAAAGGTGAGAAAATTGAAGAACCTAGATGGCTATCTTACCATTATAAAGAGTATCAGAATATGAGTACATTATCAAAAGGGATACAACATGAGGATGATAGGGGATGTAAAAGATGAAATTGGAGAAGAGTGACAAAGAATTTGAGCATAATCGAGTCATTAGAAGATTTTGATGATAATCTAATAGGGATGACAGGTCTGTGATAATAAATTGATCATGACATGAACCTATGAGAGAGGTAATGCATGGACAGAGCGTCAAGGTAATTATTGAGACACTGCATGGATTTATTAAGAGTATAGACTGATCAAGGGTTTCAATGATATTAGTACAGTTTAGCATTTCTTAGAAGCATTCAGTTTATCATATCTGTTAAGTAAAGGAGTAGATGTAGTATTGATTATATGCAGCAGAGCAAATGGAAACATTGATCTAAGTGGACAAAAGGAGGATTTTGACCAAATAAGAAGAAGAAGAGAGAGAGAGAGAGAGAGAGAGAGAGAGAGAGAGAGAGAGAGAGAGAGAGAGAGAGAGAGAGAGAGATGCAACTATAAGTATTCGATGAATATTGAATATTCAAAAGAAGAAGATCATGACTTTATTGAGGAAAGAATAGATACATACAAATCTTTCATCTTGAATCATATGGGAAGATAAACCAATCAAATTCGAAGGAATAATAATAGTTGAGTTGGTGATTTTATTGTAAAAGAGTATAATAGAGATAAAGCAGATGAGATTTAAGACTTTGAGTAGAGTATCGAATTTAAGGACATTATGCTGCAAGAAATTTTCGAAGAAGAATGGTGATCAACTAGAAATTAAATTCTATAAGTGGGTTGATGTCTATATCAATTTTTGCAATTAGAATCTTATCGGATCCATTAGCTTATGAGGAACACCAGTGGATGTAGTCCATAAAAAGGACAAAGTTGATGATATCCTACCTTACCACTATATATTAAATAAAGTTATATTGAAAAAGGAAACAAACCAGGACAACGACTTGTCCATTTGTTTTTTAGCAACTAGGGTATCATCAAGGATCGATTTGATGTCTTGATATCATAGAGGAAGATTGGAAGAGCAAGTATCTTATGGCCATTAGTTAGTCATTACATTTGAAGTAATGTTGACTGAATAAAGGTATCCCACCCTAATTAATCAAATATGTTAGTATCTATAAGACAGTAGTCTAGGTTATGTACTAAGAGGGATGTTATAAGTACTTAGACATGAGTTTTCCCTAAAAGAACTTACTTGTTAGACTAAGTCATTTGAGGGTCTGAGGTCAGTTAATTAAACTAGGTCATGGAAGAGCTACGTGGACAATGAATACAGTAGCAACTAAGATAGAAGCAAAAATAAGAAGTGATCTAAACCAATGTGAAAGATTTTTCAAATCTTAATAGATACCATGACAGGGTGTAAGGTCACTTTGGGTCTGAAAGATTGAAAAGAAAGGCAGATAAGCACCGATCGCTTTAGAGACCTTTGAGCTTATAACCTATATATTTGGAAAGAGATCAACAGGTAATCAAATTAATTCTCTTTCTATGTCTAAGAAAATGTTCCATGCTTCCCTGAGTGTTTTTCAAACTTGTTGATTTAACAGCTTCGGCACAACTTGATATAATAGCTATTAAATAAGAATTATTGTTATAAGCTAAGTATGACGGGACACTTGAAAGATAAAATTTGAGGAATTGAGAGAATCACTACTTGTGATGATACCTCATGACAATTAAGACTGAATGGTTGACGATAAAGCCTTGATAAAAGATTGAACAATATATTGATATAGGAAATAGAAGGAGAAAAGTTGAGGTAGCCAGCAAATTATAAGGTAATATCTGATGTTAAATTGCCTTTAAACAAAAAGTTAGTTGTTATATGCATGTATCAAGTACGAAAAATCCATTGAAGGAATTTCCTAAGGACTAACTTTACTAGATCGAGTATAGAACTTTTGGTCTGAAAGGTCACGAAGAAAATCATCAAGCAAGGAAAGGATAAAGAGGATAATGACAAAGGATTCAGTCATGACCTAGTAAGGGTACTCTGTTATGGATAAGAGACTTTTGACATGAGTATGAATATTGTTGGAAATCCTAATGACAATTTTATGTGAATGGTGAGATAGGCCTCTGGATGAGAACATTCGACCTATGATGATGAATCGACCATTAACATTTGACATGAGTTTGGATAAATTCTTCAAGGAGAAAAGCATTTGATGGATTCAATAATTATGAAACTGGGTATATAGTTAGGACATTTTACTTCCAATATATGATTGTGTCGTTGATGGAAGATGTTACTTGATTGGCTTTCATGGTTTTATTTTGAATGTAAACTTATGGTTGAGGAATCAAGTCACATATGGGAAACAACAGACCGTTGAAATTCGAAGTTAATCAAGGGTTTGGCTTTTATCATTGATATAATTGGAGGACACATGATACCATATCAGCTATTGAAGTATCTTGGGAAAAATAAAAATAAAGCAAAGAAGATAAGAAGCAAAGTTAGACATAATAGAAAGAATGTAACTTTTTGGGACTCTTACTAATAACATACAGCCAACCTTTAGAAGGAGATGTTGATGATGAATAGATAACTAAATGGAAGACAAGAGGAAAAAATGAGACTATTCCATGCTATTCAAAATGGAATATGAGAAATAAGAAGATATGATCTCAAAGAAATATGGAGTAATTTATACATGAGTAGGGGAGTATGGTCATCTGAGGAGACTATCCTATATATGATTAGAGGAGTATGAGCACCTAAAGATTCGTAGCTATACAAACTACAACTATAAACTGGTATTGTTAAATTGGCAAGTATGGGACTATGTATCAGAGTATGCAGCAAAAGTGGCCCTTATATACTTAAAGTAAACAGATAAGATATACTGACATTTTATGTGTAAGGCATTGTAGAAGAAATTAGAAAGATGATAAATTGAGAATGTGCCTAGGATTGGTTGTTAGATAGTATGAACATAATTTTAAGGACAACATTACTCTAATTATTAACCCAGTAGGAGTATTAGATGACGAAATAATGGACTATTAGACAAAAGAAGTATGGAATGAAGCAAAAGATTTTTCTTAGTTCGAGTTCTAAGGGAGTCCTCAGGAAGAATATGTCCATCAAGAAGATAGCTGACTTGAAGCTAATAATATGTGGAATTTCGAGGACAAATTCTTTGAAGGGGGTAATGATTAATTTGGAAATTTATATAGAATTAACTATATTAAATGTTCTATTTTAATTAAAATATGAAATAAAGGAATTTGTGAGAAAATTTAGTACCATTAGATTCTATGCTCAAAATGGAATCCAATGCCTCAAAGAACTTTGAAAACGGAGTTCGTATGACCAAGTTATGACCTTTTAAAGATGAGGGGCATTTTTATAAAATGTATTTAAAACAAGAGGGACTGAAAATGCAGGGGGTCCTTTTGATAATGACACCCCCATGCGTCATCGTCTTCTTCCTCCGGCCAAGCGGTGCACAGCACCGCCATTGCAGATGGCAGCACCTCCATGGGTAGCACCGCCTTTGCAGGGCTATAAAAAGCCCTCTTCCCCCCTCTCACTCCGATCATTGTTTTCCCCTCTTTTCAGACTGATTTAGTGTAGGTTTTTGGCAAGCATGGAGGAACCGCTCCACTAGCGATGGGCATCCTCTCAGGCTAGCCAGGTAAGATTCTCCTCTTCTCTCATTCCCTCTCTCTTCCCCTTTGTTTTCACCTAGAATCCTGCCGGATCTAGTGTTTCCCAACCAGAGAACACATTGGGGAAGATGGGTTCGTTCCAGAACCCTCGACCTGACGATTAAGGCTTTCGGCAGGGGTAGAGGGACCCGAACCCACCACAAAGGGCGCCATTTTAGGCTGCCAAGGAGAGTCCTCACCTTCCCTTCCCCGCTCCTCCCAGCCCAGATCCTTGCCGGATCTGCATTTTTCGGTCGAAAAATGCAGGAAGGAACCCTGACTCGATGGGTCTGTCAACCCATCGAACCAGACGCATCCCAGGGACGTCGCGCGTAACACATGCCTGGCACGTGGTCCCTGGGACGGACTTCAGGTGCGCGGCATGTGGGCACGGTGTGCAAGCGCGGGTCCTGGTTCGACCAAGGCACGTGAACGTCCTAGGACTTGAGACACATCCCGCTTGCGTAGGGGATGCGTTGACGGGATGCCTCCTGGGACGCTGTAGTGTGCCACTCAGGCACGCGCCAGCATGCGACTGCGGTCGCGGCTCGACTGGGACGCGTACGCCTCCTGGGAATGTGACGATTCTGGTTCGTCTGTTGATGCTGGACGTTAAAAATGCAAGTACGGAGGCTGTAGGACTCCAATTGGCGATCTGAAAGAACCGTTGCATCCATATTGACAACGCAGACCTAATAAGACTATAAAAGTTAGGATTAGAGGACTATTTAGTATGACTATAGCCTAAAAACTATAGAGATCTTCTAGATCTACCAGATCAAAGATGATCAAACCTCATAGATTGGTCTAATGGATCTATTGAAGGATCAACATGCCTAGATCTACTCTAAATTTCATATATTAACCCTTGAAATATAGATCTGACCATCCAAGTCAAGTATAAACCTATTCTAAACATAAGGATAGGCGATCTAGGAGATCTGACCGTCTAATTACACCATTTTGATGGCATAAAAGTTAGTAAAAGCAAGCTACCATTTAGTATATAATCTCTACATGAAATCTAGCCTGGTTGTGAGATCTAGCCTGGAGATGCACTAAGCAATGATCAAAAAGGCAGATCTATCCATTAATCTAGAAACCTAAATAGTGATCTATAAATGGATAGAAAATGATATTTGAATCCTTGTTATCCATTAATATCCAGGGTTTCACAGAAGTGATCCAAGGTCGAGTAGTGAAGAACGCGATTCGAGGAACATCGAGGTAGGTAGTCTGATAATACTAAGTCTTTAAATGCATGTTAAACTCTGACTTGCCTTTATTGCTGTTTTTTGCATGCTTTTGAAATATGATGTTCTTATATGAGTATGAAAACTTGTCTTCATGATTTTATGACCTTGAAGTACTTGAATCTATCACCGTATTTGGAATGCTTTTGAGATATGATGTTCTTATACGAGTGTGCAAAATGACCTTCATGTTTTATGGCTTTGAATGCGATATTAGCATGAACTAATTTTATGAATTGCTCGCATGGTTGAAAATAAATGCATAAATTGCATGATTTTGATGATTGAGATTTGAATAATTTATATATGCTTTTTAGGCTATTGAGCCTGGTGGGCACTATGCTGAGAGGTCATTATGTACGGGGTTGGCCTCCTGGTCTCTACCAGCAAAAAGGTGAATGGTATCGCTACCAAAAAGGCTTGTCCCTTCCCTGACTGCTATGGTAAATAGGGACGACCACTGGAGGTGTTCACGGTACCCTTTTCAGGGATGCCATAGTCACCGTGGAGGCTATGGTAGGTTAGTCTCTAGATATTGGAGATGCACGATTCCAACTGTGTGCTGATCGTGACCATAGTTGGCCCTATGATTTCAGTGTGATCGATATGCATATAGCATTGAGATGGTCGTATACAAGTACTCGTGACCAGGCGGTTTGATATAGTTACCGACCCATCGACTTGAGTTCTAAGTGGGTAGATCGCCAAATGAGGCAGCCTGCAGTGGGAATGAAACCGAAAGACCATGTGCATGATACTTATAGTGATGCCAGCATTTGCTTTGAATGATGACTATTTTAAGAATTTAATGATTATTATATTTTACTTGTTGGATTGATGTATTGATGAGATCTTATTACCTGGATCTATTAATTTCTAATTTATAATTTTGGTCATATTTAGATGACGTGATTTGCATACAGATTCCATGATTGAAATTGTATCAATGAGCTTACGTTTCATGCATAAATATGCAAGTTTACACAAAATGGAATCACTGATGTTTTACATGAGAAAGCCCTTTGAATTGTGCATGTTGCTTACCATGTTTTCAAAATAGTAGTATTAGATCACCTACTGAGTTTGAGAAATACTCACCCTAATATATCATTTTTACAGATTAGCTCTTCACAGAAGTAGGAAGAAGCATTAGGACATGTTAGTGCTACGATCAAGTGAATGAAGAGAAGATAAGCATGAATGTAAGTAAATACTCTACCTTTTGGACATGTACTTGTACTTATATTACAGTTGGGGCTATGAGCTGTGACTGGATAGACCTAGGAAGACATTTATGATTTTTGAAAATTTCAAAACTACTTTACTCATCTCAAAGAAAAATGGCACTCGAGGTTTTCAAAATGAATTTAAAATAAAAGATTTTTCGCTGCATTGCATTGTTTTCTAAAAATGTTTTCTAAAAATGTTTTCAAATAGGGATTGATCTCGCCCAAGAATTAGTTATTGCATTTAAAAAAATGCATGTGAAAACCTGGGTCGTCGCAACTAATCAACTCACCGATTTGTTGACCAAAGGACTTTAAAGGCAATGTTTACACAATTACTGAGGTCCAAATGACAGATTTTGCTTGTAGGATCGTGCTAAGAATACATAATCCATGGTATTAGTTTCTAAGCATCGTGCTCTCTAGTACTTCCAATTTGAAATTTAAATGCAAAGTTTATGTTGCTGTTGAGAGTAGATTACTACTCTTATCATCCCACAATTCAAGGATTGTAAGTTGTAATGTATTCTTATCACTACTCTTCATATTATATAAAAGACCCAATGTACCATCATTTGGTTTATCAAGTCATTCATTTTCACAGCCTAGCATCTTTATTTACATATTAGATCCATTTATTGGATATCTATAACTTCATTGTCAGCTATAGTAAATATTAGTAAGATTGGATAATTTCAACATCCAAAAAAAAAAAAAGTGTCATTGAATCATTCGTTGTGGACAGTTCTATGTTTATGAACCTTCTTTTGTGTGATTGAAAGTACACTTTTTAGTTTCTAGACTCATCAAATTACCACTGTTTTCAGATTAATAGTCATCCACAATAAGAAATCCTAAATGATCAGGCCTAATCAATAAAGATGGGCCACCATGGTAAGGTGAACAGCAGCATTGTCACTTGACTCGAGCATTCCTCTATGTTTTATAGTTTTATTTTTTGTCTTTTTATCCTATTGCAAGCAAGAATTATTGACTATGTGATATATCTTAGAGGTTGATCATTTCTTACATTTATTGACTCTAAGATATGTGCATTTTAAGACTTGACTTGGGAATGTAATTTTCAAGCAATTTATCTTGTTTGGTCAATGTGATTTCTTGAGTTAAGGCTTTAATGGGGCTCACTGGATAAACCAAACTCAACTATTGTACATGATGCATATGCGTATTCAGGGGCTCAAACCACCATCAATTAAGCAAATGTCCTTCCTTGCATTGAAAATATTTGATCACTCATTGAACCTCTTGATAAGAACTAGTCTCTACTACACAAATGGAAAGGGATCCTTTGCTCATTACTTCCACTATACACATGGACAAGTTTACGTTATCTACCAGTGTCCAATCCCACCATTGTCACTATACCCAACTTGGTTGCAACCTTTATTTACTTGGCCAAAAGGGGAGCCTTGGCGCAATGGTAAAAGTTATCGTCATATGACCTTGAGGTCATGGGTTCAAGGCATGAAATCAGCCTCTTGCAAAATGCAAGGTAAGGCTGCCTACTACAAGCCCTTGTGGTCCGCCCCTTCCCCAGACCCTGCATAGGGGGGAGCTTCGTGCACCGAGACTACCCCACTTTCCTCTCCCCTCACCCCCCCACCTTCTTAATTTACTTGGTTGTGTACTAGTGGTGTAATATACAACTAAAAATTGGTGATATAAGTCAAAACGTGCGAATGCTGTCAAGACTGAGTTTGAGATCCCATAGCTAAGTTCAATATTTACATGATTTGACCCAATCATCTTGTTTGCCCTCTCCTATTTGGGCCGTATGTAAACAATCATGCCCATTGGATATATACTTCTAGCTAGAGTCACCAAAACGGATTAGTGGATTATTGAAGACATTAAATATGCACAGATAACATATAAAAAAATTCAACTATATGTATGTATGTGTGTGTGTATGTATGATCTACCACGAATAATGGGTTGGAGGATAATCTTGGGATAAGAAGGAATGGATTTTAACCTTTTCAGAATGAGAAAAAAAAGGTCCTATAAAAGCACACTCTTGTTAGTGTCTAATAATGCAAACTTTGCCCCTAAAGTATGGGTTTGAAAGATATAAGCTGTAAATCATGTTCAACATACAAAAATTAGGCAACCCTCTAGAAATCAATGCATTTGGATTATTTTAACTACAATTGTTTTGGGCCTTTTGAAAAATCCAAGGTTTTGAATTTAAACTCGAAGGACCATAAGCTCATATCATTTTAAGGGCATGAAATTTGATATCTAGCCTATTTAAGCCATTCTAAGCATTATGAACCACTTGGATCTTTCAAACCAGACTCTAATTTTGTCTTCATTTTTAATTTTCAATATGCCCTTTTAAACGAATATCCATGGATAAATCCAAGTAGATCATATATTTAAAGGACTAAATTGATTTGACTTGTTATCTAAACATAGCTAATTTCTTCTATCCATTTATCCATTTTACTAGCTCTACTTCTAACTATCAATTTTTTTCAATTAATAAGTCCAATGATCATGATTTACAACTCAAAACATCATAGCTAGAATCATCCAATGGTCTTTGAAGCAGAACAAGAAGGGTGGGTCAAATCACCCAAAGGTGGGGCTTAGCTAGCATTGTCTCACAATCAATCTAGAAACTTATGGAATACTCAGGCAATGCAGTTCATAGCTATCATAGTTACTTTTAACCAGTGAGGATATTAAATTAGTAAAAAAACATTGTTTTGCATCATCATCAAGACCTTATCCCGATCAAGGGTCGACTACATAAATCTTGTTCCTTCATTCCGCTCTATTAAGTGTCGTGGCCTTATTTGCCTAGAAGTTTTTAAATATTTTCTCACCACTTCTATCCATATTCTTTTGGGCCTCCCTCTTACTCTTTTAAAACCTTCTACTTAGATTGTCTCACTCCTAATCATTGCCATTTTCAGTCTTTGTTGGACATGTCTAAACCATCTAAGTCTAGTTTCCCTCATTCTATTACTTATTGGTGCTACTCCTAATTAAATTTTCTCTAAAATTTTCATTTATTTTTCTTTCTTTTCTTGCCACCCATCCTTCTCAACATCCACATTTATTGTTCCTTAATTGCTGAATACTATAATCCATAGCCTTACAATTATCTCATAGAAATTTTCTTTTAGTTTGAGTGGCACCTACCGATCACACAAAACTCCAAAGGCACATTTTCATTTATTCCAACCCGCTTCAATTCTTTGAGTAGCCACCTTTTTAATCTTTTCTTTCTCATGAATTATTGATCATAAGTATCTAAAGTAGTCTTTTAGGAGGACTTTTTGGTTATCAATCCTTACTAGTACTCCACTCCAGCTCATCTCCTTGCTAAAATTGCATTTCTACTATAACTTAATTAGTCTATGTTTAAATCTTTTAGATTCTAACACATTTCTCCATAACTCTAGTTTTGTATTTATACCTTCACTTGTCTTATCAATTAAAACTATAGCATCTACAAATAACACGCTCCATGAAAATTTCTAGTGTAGATGTTTTGTTAACTCATCTATAACTAATGTGAAAAGGTACGAAATCGAATGCTAATTATTAATAGTGGTAAGAAAATCATTGGTCTCCTCAATAGTGGTTCAAAACAAAATAAATTCAGTGAGTCCAGGATGAAAAACAGGCAAAGTCTGAGATTGCACCGATTAGGTCGAGAGCCAAAACCTCAATCCTCCTTGCTACCATGACGGCACCCCAATAATTCATCTTTAGTCTACATGTGGGCAGGCTACGAACCGACATTTCGTCCATTTGGATCATCCCAAGCATTGTAATGGAAGCATAGTGGATTATTGGAAAACTGAAACTAAAAGGCGGGTTACAATATAATCTGCATCTGACCCAAAGAAGTCGTACAATCAATTCATGGCAACTATCAAACTAGAAATACATGACTGCGTTCACAGGCTCTTCTGCACGTTTCAGAAAAATAAATGGACGTAGATGTGTGCTGCTCATCTTCAAGGCTGCATGCATGTCATATGTCATGGTGTATTCGTCATAGCCATACGCCAAAGATGATATCTTAAAGATAATCCGGCCAGTACTACCAAGGGAAAAATGCCGAGGCTAGAAATGCCAGGAACACCCGCGTAGGTCTCGAGCGTTTTGAAGTGTGAAATGGTAATTCGCGATATTTTAAAATAAGTAATCCTATTAATATCTTCTTCTTTTTCAAAACGAATAATTCATTAAAAAAAGTAAATTAGATACAAAATCACAAAGGAGTATTTACAACAACGAGGGGTTAGTATAAAGCGAGACACTGCAAAAGAAAGTTATTAGCTTCCAACAAATTGCATTTTAGTTCATTGTATTGAAGCCATTGTTTCTAGTAAGCTTTTGAGCTTCTATATTTTACAAGATCAAGGTATCATTTATTGGATATTAATGACTTTCTTTTGAAATAGTTTTTAAGTTCTAAAGTGTCGGAATGGTATGTGAGGCTCACCATGAAAAAATAGAGGCGCTTCGCCATAGTCCGGGTGCTGTCTTCATTTATACCAGCATTCCTCCATATTAAGAAATCAACTTTCAAAACATAGCATTAAAAAAATTAATTATTTTCAAAGAATGATGGCATAAAAACAATAACATCCCAACAAGGCTGAAGTGCCTTTATGCTTATGCACCATTAATCCAAGCTGTTTATCTGATACAACTAAGTTTGGATATCTCCTGCCCCAAAAATCATTCCAAAGAATATTAAGTAGAACAAATTGTTTTTTAGTTTGTTCAATGCAAACTGTTACTTTGGAGAGCTTCTTACCGTTGGTATCTAACAAGATGAAGCATCGTCTATTGGATACAACTGGATCTTTTCGGAATGAATTTCGGTTGAAAATCAGCTGTTTCTGGTGAATGGCTTGGTTTAATGATATGTAGTTCCCACCATAAAAATGTGCAGGTGCTTCACCCTTGTCGAGGTGCCGTCACGCTTTATTTCAGCATTCCTCATTATTTTTTCAATCTTCACCATCCATAACTATCTTTATCTATCTCCTTGGCCCACATAAAAAATCAGGCAATTCTTCAAACCAAACATTTGCGAGTTATTGTATAACAGGTAGTCCCAAGCGGTAGTCATGGGAACATAGTCACAGACTACAATTATTATAGTTATTGATGTGACCATTTGCTCTTAAACTACAGGCGGTCTTGACATATGCAGACAGATAGTTTTTTCCTTTTTCTTTTATTTGTAATGGTGAATTTGCGCGACTCTTACACACCCTTTGAGGAGTCTCCAACTTCTAACTCTTGTGCCACTGTGCTACGTTCACACGTCCAAGCCACTTCGAGAGGTGAGGGAATGGACAATTTTGACAAGCCCACGGCAATGCTTATCGATGTGACGGGTCCGTCTCAGAATATTATTTCTCTATATAATGAAGGGGTCCAGCTTCCTTCTTCTTGCCTCAGAGGAGCTAGACTTTTCATCTCTTATTACCTCCGTATCTTTCTCCACCGTCATCCGAAATCATCTCCCCATGGTTGCCATTCGGCCTCTACATGGAGGCCAAGTAGTGTTGGCGCAAGTAAGAGGGCCGCATGAAGACAGGACAGGCTACGTCAAAATGCTGTAAACAAGCCAACGGATGAAGCAGAAAAAGATCGATTTGCCAATCAATGCAGATCTGACGACTATGATTTTAAGATCCGACAGAGAGAATAAACACACAGTAAGAGAACACAAAGAAGTACGTGGTTCAGCCAGACTCGGCCTACATCCATGGAAGAGAAGGAACCAGCGTCACTAATTGATAAGATTACAATGGAGGAGGATCAAATTTGAATCCTCTCTCAACTCTACATGCACGTTTCTCTCTCTTTCTCTCTCACAGATCCTTAGAAGTAAATTTGCCTTGCTTACAATTTCTGTGATTGGATCATACCCTATTTATAAGGTTTTGATGGTCCGATTTGTTAAGATTTGCAGCACCACAAATCTTGACACGTCTGGCCATAGATCTTTGACAAATCTGGCAGTCGGTGCCAAATTCAATTTTTCCGGCACTGACTGTTTTGACTTTTTTGATATAGAGATTTCTTCTGTTCACATGGGTATGGACCCATAAAATTTCCCCCTCTATACCTATGGGAGGAGAATACTCTTCATATCTTCAGCGTGAGTCAATCCCTGCTATGTCTCTACATAGTGTCAGCTTCTCATGTGATACCACTTTCGTCAACATGTCCGCTGGGTTCTCATTTGTATGAATTTTCTCTAGCTTCAACAGTTCTTGTTTTATCACCTCATGTATCCAATGATAGCGAACATCAATGTGCTTTGTGTGTGCATGATACATTGAATTTTTGCTCAAGTCTAAAGCACTTTGACTGTCATAATATATCATGTATTCTTTCTGTGTGACACCGAGTTTCTAGAAAAACTGATTTATCCACAACATTTCCTTGCCAACTTCAGTTACAACAATATACTCTACTTCTATTATCGATAGAGCAACACAAATATAGCTCCTCCTGCAACTTGACTACCAAGATATAGCTTCCCCTGCAAAAGTGAATAGAAATCCTGATGTTGACTTTCTACTATCAAGATCTCCTATCATATCAGCATCTGCTATCCTTCCAGGATATATTCTAATACTCCAAAACACGATCATAACTTAGATATACCCTTCAGGTATCTCAATATCCACTTCACTGCTTCCCAATAATCTTTTCCTGGGTTGAACATGAATCTTGTCACTATACTTACTGTATGAGCAATGTTTGGCCTTGTACACACCATTGTGTACATCATACTCCCAATTGCTAAAGAGTATGGTATCACCGACATCTTTTCTTTCTCTTGTCCTGAAGAAGGACAGGTCTATTTATTCAACTTAAAATGATTACCAAGCGAAGTGTTGACTGACTTGACATTCTCCATGTTAAACCTTTTAATAACTCGTTCAATATACTTGTGTTGTGACAACCATAATTTCTTTCTTTTTTTGTCACGAACAATCTACATGCCCAAAATCTTCTAAGCTGGGCCTAATTTCTTCATATCAAAAGACTTGGATAACGCCTCGAACTTACTAATGATAGATGAATCTTGTCCTGCAATAAATATATCATCTACGTAGAGGAGTACAATATACTTGCCATCAAAGAATCTCTGCACATATACGCACTGGTCTGTGGCTGTGCTCTTATACCCACGACTCATTATGAATGTATCAAACTTCTTGTACCATTACCTCGGTGTTTGCTTGATATTGTAAAGGGTCTTCTTTAATTTGCAGATTAAGTGCTTCTTCACTAGAACTTCAAAACCTTCAAGTTGCTCCATGTAGATTTCTTCCTCTAAATCTCCATGGAGGAAAGTAGTTTCACGTCTATTTGTTCAAGCTCTAAATTTAAGCTAGCAACCAATCCAAGTACAATTCAGATTAAAGTCATCTTCACCATTGGTGAGAATATTTCATCAAAGTCAATTCCTTTCATTTGTTCAAATTCTTTGATAATTAATCGAGCCTTGTGCTTTACTAGCTTTTCGCTGCCATATTTCTTTAGCTTGAACACCCATTTGTTCTTCAATGCTCTCTTACCCTTAGGAAGCTTCCTTAACTCATAAGTCTTATTCTTTTGTAGTGAGTCAATTTCTTCCAACATGACTTGCATCCACTTCCACTTGTCAGCATGATTCTGTGCTTCCTAGAAACTTTCTAGCTCCCCCTCATCAGTGAAGAGTACATACTTTGATTTCAAATATCTCTTTGAGGGAATTAGTATACAACCTATCGAAGATGAATTTAGATGAGGCTCATAATCTTTTAGTAGAGGGATTTCTTCATCATCTGATTGTTGTGATGATTCTGCAGCTTCTGGTGAAAGGGGTTGCTGTTCTCCTTGCTAACACCCTCTGCATCCTCTTCTTCTGCTTTTGGAAGATCATCCTACATATTGTCTGTGGTGGACTGTATTGGTATAGGATCTGGAACAATATCTGGAGCATTGGTACTTTCATCACTGGACTTTTCTTAAAGTTCTCATAGAATTGGTTCTTGTGGAACTCAACATCTCTACTTCTAATAACCTTCTTTGTTTATGGATCCCATAACTTGTATCCAAATTTATTGTCTCTATAATTGATAAAGATACGTGAAGTTGACTTGAGGTCAAGTTTGTGTCTCAACTCCTCAGATATATGTGCAAATGCTTTGCATCCAAACACCCTTAAATATTTATAGGAGACTTTCCTACTAGACCAGACCTTTTCTGAGACTTCAAGATTCAACGATGCTGATGGTGATCTGTTGATACGGTAACAGGCAGTACAAGCTACTTCTCCTCAGAATGGCTTAGGTAGCTTAGCCATACTGAGCATGCTTCTAATTTGTTCCACAACAGTCCAATTCATTCTATCATCTACGCCATTGTGTTGTGTGGTTCGCGGGATCGTCTTCTCATGTCAAATATCATGATTAGCGTAATATGCTTCGAACTCTTTAGAAGTGTATTTGCCTCCATTGTCTATCCAGAGGCACTTTAATTTCTTTCCTATTTTCTGTTCCACCATCATGTGGAATCTCTTGAAGTGCTCGAATACTTAGTCCTTAGTTCTTACAAAATATACCCACACTTTTTAGAAGCATCATCTGCAAATGTTATAAAATATTTGTTTTCTCCTAAACACTTCTCTTCTATGAGACCACATACATCAGAATAAACCAAATTCCACAATTTTGATCTTTTACTTATTGGAGAATTAAATAAGACTATGTTGTTTACTAAATAAATAATAATCACAAGAGTTTAAAGTAATACCTTTGGCAACTTTGATAAGTTGCTTCTTCACTAGCATAAATAACCCATTTTCACTCATGTAGTCTTAAGTCTTTTGTGCCAAAGGTTCAGCGATGCCTCATCCTCCACTACGTCACGACTATCTCTGCATATCCTAATGTGGGTCTTGTACAGAGTGCTGCAGATATGTCCTCTTGCTATGATCATCACACCTTTCATCACTTTTCAAGTACTTTTGCCAAAGTAGTTGGAGTAGCCTTATCTGTCAAGAGCTTGGACTGAGATTAGGTTCAGCTTGAGTTCCTATATGTACCGCACTTCCTTTAGCACCAATGTACAACCAAAGTTTGTCTTGATTTGCACATCACCAATTCCAATGATTTGGGAGGAACTATTGTTTTCCATCTTCATAGTGCCAAAGTCTCTATTAAGCGTTCAATTTCAGCCAAAATACTTTTAATCTAGCATCTAATTAGATCATCTAATCAATCAATTTTAAAATTTTGAATAAAATTTTGCATTTTAGCTCTAATTGACCATCAAACTATTAATTTAATAAATTTAATGGTCAGATGATCATCAGAGTTAATCAAAGGTGAATTGTATGGTTGGATGATTCAAATCTAGTCTTATCTTTTTTAAATCAGCTTAGTTGAAATTAGATAGACCAGATTGAAAGGAAATTGATGAAATGAAAAGAACTTTGAGATAATCGAGAAACAAAGTTGGATAAGAAAGAAGAAGAGGAGTTTGATTCAAAATCAAACTCTTCTAGAAGATTTATAAAAGGAATAGAAGTTTGAAGAAGAGAGGTTAGAATTTGAAGGTTGGGGAGGCTGGTGGCAAACTCTCTCTCTCTCTCTCTGACTGATGCGCACTCTCATTCCTTCTCTTTCTTTTATTCTTTCCCTTTCTCCATTCTCTCCCGTACTCCCTCTCTTTCTCAATTTCTCTCTACTATCTCTCCTTGTCAATCTCTCTCTATCCCTCTTCTCATCCTCATCTCCCCTGCACCTCGAGCTTTTTCCTGCACCCCTCTTTCCGTTGCTCGGTCTGACTGCACTCAGATGAGTGAACCAGATCGATCTCATTGGTTCACTCTGTCCCTCTCCTTCCTCTGTCTTTCCCTCTCGACTCCCTCTATCACAGCCATAGGAACCAACAAGTTCTCCCCTCTTTGTGTTCCTCATCTCTTCCTCTCTGTTCCAACTTGTGTGGTGCCACACCTCCAATCTCCACTACTTCTTTGTCGGGCCAGATTACCACAACAAATCAGCACTGTCTGAACCCTAGTCACCAACACCTTCTCCCTCTCTGCTTCCCCCATCTCTTCCTCACCGCTCTCCCTTCCCTCTCCTTATTCACCACACCAGCAACCATCGGCAACCTCCTCTTTTCCCCTCTGCCAATCGATACCAGTACAAACCGATAGACGTATTCCTCTGCTTCTCCTCTCTCCCCATCTCCTCATCACCAGTCATCAGTCACACTGGCTCCTGAGCCAATCACCGCCCTTCTCCTCCTCAATTTCTGTTTTTTTTTTCTTCTGCTTTCATTGAGCAAAACACCAGCTTCTCCCCTATTCATTTCTCAATCAAAAGGAGAAAACCCAACATTCGTTTTCTTCGTTTTTCATTTCCTCCTTCTCTTCTTCCCTTCATCTCCTCTCTTCTCCCCCATTTCCACTGCCATCGTCTTCCTCTTCAAGTTTCTCTGGTTTTCGTTTAAAACCAAAATTTTGAAAAAATTCCAGATTTTCCCTTAGTAAAAAATTAAAATTCCATTTGAATCTTGTTTCTGTTGTTATTCCAATTTTGTTTTATTCAAATTCTACTATCTGGGTTTTGTTTTATTCTTAGAGTAATCCAAGAATTGTGTTATCTAAGGTTGTTTAATTTAAGCTTAACCAAATCAATGGTTAAGCTTTAATAAACAGGATCTCTTAAATTCCTAATCTTTTTCATATCATATTTCAAATCTCTATTTAGATTTATTCTTAGGACATTTCCTAGTTTATCCATTGATTCTGATCTTCAATCTAAAATTTAGAAATCAGATCTAAGCCATCAAAATCTAAAATTCTTATTTAGCCCAAATCACCTAAATTTTGGAGAATCTGCTCAATCTAGCCATCAGATCTTTAATCAAAAGTACCAGTGATAGATTGATGAAGGCTGATCGAAGTTATGTATATCGAATTTGAAGATTTTTGACATAATTAAGCTCGGAAAGTATATTTTAATTTTTTATAGTTAATTTTGTGTTTTTGAATTTGAATTTTTGTAATTTTCATTGGTTAAATAGATTTTAGTTTATAATTCGCTGTTAGTTAATTTTTATTATTTGGACAATTAAATTTTATTTAAACTCCATCTTTTTAAGTCGAGTCCTCATGGGATCGACCCGTACTTGCATCAACTATATTACAATAGCTTATGCAATTGTTGTAAAACAACCAACAGCCTCCTTCCTTATAGGTGGTGAAGAATTCTTTGCGTGGTGTGGTGTGGTAGGAAGCTGTTGTATCTACCATCCACTTTACTTCGTTATTGGTTACATGCTAGCATGATTCTTCTTCAGGAGTGAGTACTATTATATCTTGAGCAATGAATAGTTAGACTCACTACTGAAGAAGAATCACCATTGCTTAGCACATATTAGTACTCACTGCTGAAGAAGAAACATGCCTGTATGTAGCCAATAGTGAAGTAGAGTGGGTGATAGATACAATAGCTTCCTACCATGTCACACTATATAAGGAATTCTTCACCACCTACAAGGAGACTTTGGCACCGTGAAAATGGGAAACAATAATTCATCCCAAATAATTAGGATTGATAATGTGCAAATCAAGACAAACCTTGATTGCATAGTACTGCTAAAGGAAGTGCTGCACATACAGGAACTCATGCTGAACGTGGTCTTAGTCCAAGCTTTTGACAGACAAGGCTACTCTAACTACTTTGGCAACAGCTCCTAGAAACTAATGAAAAGTGCAATAATCGTAGCAAGAGGGCATATCCACAGCACTCAATACAAGACCCACATGAGGATATACAAAGATAGTCTTAACACAGAGGAGGATGAGGCATCACTGAACCTTTTGCACAAAAGACTCAGCCACGTGGGAGAGAAAGGGCTCTTTACACTCGTAAAGAAGAAGTTTATCAAAATAACCAAAGATTTAGCTCTTAACCCATGTAATCACTATTTATTTGGCAAACAACGTAGAGTTGTTTTCTCTACATCTAGTAATAAAAGAATAGTAATAAAAGAAAAGAACTATTGAGTTTGGTGTACTCGGATATACGTGGTCCCATAGAAGTAGAGTCATTGGGCGAGAACAAATACTTTATAACCTTTATAGATGATGCATCTAGGAGGATATGAATACACTCAGGGTACTGTTTACTGGTACTGAGCACCATTCAACTCGCATTATGTTCATGAGTCAACTAGTAATCTGTTCATTAGTCAACATAATACCTTACTGTTGACTCAGTACTATTCATGAGTCAACACAATACCTTACTATTGTGACTCGGTACGGTTCATGGGGGTGCTAATATCAAATTTAAGGGTCATTAATTTAAACTTGCGTATAAAGAGAAAAAGATGAAACCCTGCCTCTCTTGGGTTTTTCCTTTCTCCTTCATGTAGTAGCCATTCATCTTGTCCTCTTCATCGTGTAGTCTACGGCTAGAGTTCCTTAGGGCGTGCCTTCTCCATTATGCTAGATAAGATGAGTTTCTTCCCTCTTTCCTTTTCTTTTTTTCTCCTCAGGTGGCCATTGTTGGCTATGATCCTCTCAAAGGATTGCCGGCTACTGCTATTCTCCTCCAAGGGTCAGTGATGTCACCGACCAGATCTTGTTGACCCCCTTTTTTCTTTTCAGGGGTCGCAGCTACAACCACCTTTCCTCCTTTCTTTTCCTTGCACCGACTGTTGTTGCCTGTTTTCTTTTGCCAGTGATGATTGTTGGCTTTTCCGAGCCAGTGTCCGTTACTCTCCCCTTTCTCACATCCAGGTTGATTGATCTGATCAATGTGGGATGGCCTTCACTAGTTGATCTAGATTGATTTGCTCTGATCTGATCAATCTGGGCTTGATCTACACTGATCTAGTTGGCTTGGGTTGATTCTAATATGGGCCGATGTTTAGACGGGGTTGTGTTGATGTTTTCTACAAGTGCACGGGCTATTGTAGTATAGCTATGCAAAATACGGGTCGATTACACAGGGACTCGCTTTAGAATTTTGGAGTTTTTAATAAAATTTAATTATTTAAAATTCAATCAATCGATAAAAATGCACTAAAAAAAATTTCAGACTTCAGATATAATTTATCAATGAAAATTCAGACATCTAATTCTAGGAAAAGCAGAAAATGAAATAATAAAATCCTATTTAAAAGTAAAACTAAAAGAAATTAAGAAAAATATAATTTTCTAGCTTAAGTACTATTCAATTTCCTCACTTTTTCCATGAAAAACCTTGATCAGACTCCATAAATATATTCAATATGCCCTAGATTAGTGATCTGACGAATGAATTAGTATGATTCATCAATTTCTTAGAGATCTAATCAAATTAAATAATTTCAAGATTAACGGCTTAGATCTGTTTTCCTAATTCAAAATGAAGATCAAGAACATTAATTACACTAGAATCTATCCTAAGAACATGTCCTAAAATTTAATTGAAATTCAGAATTAAAACAAACAAGAATTCGAAGATTTTCCATCGTTAACTTAGAACCATTAATTGCATTAAACTGTACTGAAATAGACAGAATGTAGATTGCTCAGAACAGGAATAGCATAAACGGGGAATAAGAACATCAAATGTAATTTAAGTCATTCAATTAGGGGCAAAATTGGAATTTTGCTTGAAACTTCCTTTAAACTTTCGTAAAGAGGTTTTTCCTGCTGGAGAAGATGGAATGGCCACTGGAGTAGATGGGCGGAGATGGTGATCGTTTGGAAGAGATGGGTGTCGTACATCGGGGTTCCTTTGGCTTGCTCCAGCCCAGTGGTGATCTGGGCGTCGCACGGTCAGGCTGGGATCATCTGGCTTGCTCCTGGCCTGTGGAAACGATGGGGCGCAGAGGAGGATCTGGGCAGGGGAAACCATCTGGGAAAGACCAGTGGAAAGAAGGAAAAGGGAGACAACGTCCAGGCTTCTAGGTGTCGTCTGGTTCTGACTTGGAGAAAAGAGGGGAAGGTGCTGTGGACTGGCAGAACAAGAGAGGGAGAGTGAAAGAGAAGTGGAGCCGGGAAAGAATAGGTGCGTGAGATGGGGCTTTGAATCAGATGGATTGAAGAAGAGTTCGGGAATGTGGGCTTTAGAGGGAGAGTAGAGGGTGTGACTGGGATTGGGTTTAACGAGAGAAAAACAACGCCTTTGGTCTAGGTGTCGTCTGGAACAAAGCTAGCTCTTGCCTAGCTATGTGAAGGTTGATGAAGAGGGCTTTAGGAACGGATTAGTAGAGATAGATGCTTCGAAGATAATGAAATGAGATGGATGGGAGGTGCGGTGATGAGTGTGATTAATGGTGGAACTCGGTTTACTATTGGAAACCGAGAATGGAAAAAAAACTGGGGTGGAGATGAATCCTGGTTTATGTGACTTGTTTTTAACAATTGGGTCCTGGAAGAGAGAGCGTGGTAGACAAGGGAAAGAGAGGTATGGAGAATAGAGACTAATGGTGCTTAAAAGGGAAACAAAAACAATAAACCGAAGACAGGAAACAAAGAAATAAAGAGGCAAGCAAGGAAGTTGAACAAAGAAGACAAAGAAAAACCCAACTCTCCAAAAACAACTCTCCTCCCGTTCATACGGCATCCCTCTTTATAAACTTTGCACTTCCTTCTTTTTCTCCATCTCCTTCCTTGAAGAGGTAGAATCTTGTTAGGAAACTATCTCCTCTCTCAAATTAGGACTCTTCCCATTAGGAATCCTCTTCTTTTAGGACACCTCTTCCTTTAGGAAACCTTCAACTAATCTGCAACATTGAGACTTAATCTAAGCCGTCCAATCTCTTTTAGTTGATCTGCAAAATAAAAGAGTAAATTAGAATCATCTAAACCACACATTAGTCATCTAATAAACTTTACTGATCATCTAACCGTTGATTTTGAAAATTTAAAGTTTAGATGGTCAATTTGAGCCAAATTTAAAAATTAAACTAAATTTTGCAAATTTGAACGGTTAGATGATCAAATTGAATGCTAAACTAGGGGTCTTTTATCCAAAATTAGACACTTAACAGGTTGCTCTTGACCTGGACTGGTCCTCAGCTTGGATCTGGATTTGAAATATGCTGGACCACCCCTTGACCTGGTTTAGAACTGGACTGGGCCACTCCTTGCCCTGGAATGGATCTGGATCTAGGCCGCACCTCGCCCTGGCCTAGAACTGGACTAGGCCACTTCTTAGCCTGGACTAGATTCGGATTTGGGATGCCCTTGGCCCAATCTAGAATTGGATCTAGTCCATGCTGGCTCTTACTGGGCAGACTCTAGACTGGCTCTGATACCACTTGTTAGGATAGATCTGCCAATCAATGTTGATCTTCTTTTGATCCCCAGTGTAGGAATCTTCTTACTCGGCAGTGGGCTTCTCGTATCCATCAGCAACAATCTCCCATAAATCTTGCGACCTAAGCAATGCCTTCATTTGAATATGCCATCTTTCATAGTTGTCTTTCAACAACTTGGGAATTTGAGTTTGCACCAAGTTGGAATACATCTTTGATGTGAGATGAGGGACAAAACTTCAGCAAAACTGTTACAACCCTGAACCTGGCTTGGCTCTGATACTACTATGTTGGATGTTGGCTTTGCTAAGCCTTCACCCACAACTATGATGTGTGAGATAAATAAGAAGAGAAAACACTAATGAAAGAAGAAAAATTTCTCTCAAATTTACTAAAAAACAATTACAAATATAAGGCTGCTACCTTTACAAGACTCACTCCCTCACACTGTCACTCACTCATCACTCACCTCTTTCTCTCTTCTTTCTCACTTGCTTACAAATGAGAAGGGCACCTCTATTTATACTTGTCCTCCACCTACCACCTCCTTAATGTGTGGTGGAGATTATTCTAAGTGTCTTTTATCTAATGGTTAACACTTTTTTAGAAATTACAACTTGAATCTTCCACACAAATATCCACCTTAGATATTTTTGAAGATTAATATAGATTTGTTGACTTTTATACACTTTCTCGAACATAGGCCTTCTAGATTATGGGCCTTTTGTGTAAAACTTGGGGCCAAGCCTATAACTGAAAGAAAAAAAGGGATAAGATGGGCCTGCCCATGTCACTGGGCCCACCATGTCATTGGGCCCACATATGCTTTTGGTTTATATTCAACAAGAGCATATCTTGGGATTGATTTTGACTCTGCGATGAGGAAGTCTGGAGATGCAACACGAGGTTGCACCTGCTGAATCCCTCAGTAACTTGGGCGTTTCCTTCCTTCTCTTTTCCATGGAGTTAGATAGAGCTTCCGGAACTATAATAATATGATTGTGTCCTTCATCTAGCTCTCCTCTTGCATCTGATTTTGTCTCTATTTTTTTGGGATCCACCATCTTCTGAGATTTATTTTGCCAGACAGGAACGCAGCACCCCATTAAATAGACTAAAGTCCACACTTGAGTTTAGACATCGATCTCGAAGTTTGGTTAATTTTTGCTACATGCCATTGAAGCTTTGAAATATACCACCCGAGGGCTCCTGCCTTGCACATCGAGTACTTAAAGTCATTTGTCTTCTGGCCCCTGATGAGATAAGAGTGCACGTGGGGCTCACTTATTTTGGCCATCCAAATCTTCTTCTTATAGCTCTTGCTTTGGATAAGCAATACACCAACTTCAGACACATAAGTATTTGAATCTTGGCCTTCAAATGTAGGTTTTATCTGTAACTGATCTACAGCAAGCAGTTCCAATTAAATGGTTCGGGTCATTGTATGTTGGATGTTTAAATGGTTTGGATCATTGGATGTTGTTTGCAATAAGAAGGGGAAGTCGAGGAACACAAACGATTGCCTTCACATGCTCTTCTATACGTGTTAGAAATATAATTGTACCTAGATGTGAACTGCTCATCTTTAAGGCTGCATGTAGGTCATATTTAGGTGATAGCGTATTTGTCATAGCCATACGCCAAAGATGACATCAGGGGAGAGACGAGTTAGAAAATTCTTGCCACAAATAGAGGCCTCACAAGATGAATGATTTTGAAATAAGGATAATTGGGAGTCGCGTATGCCATTGTACATCGTCGTCAAAGCCCCTTGTCTCCGTCGTCATCAATCATCATCATTGTCATCAAAGCCTTATCCCGTCATCATCAATCATCAAAGCCTTATCCCCGTCATCATCAATCATCATCGTCGTTAAAGCCTTACCCCGTTAAGGGTCAGGCTTTCACATGAGCTCTGATTACACGATAGAGATGCCCATCTCAAATAGGAGGAACACCCACGTAGATCTCAAAGTAGGTATTCCTATTAATATCTTTTTTCTTTATAAAAACCCATAATTCATCAAAAGAAAAAGAAAATTAGATACAAAATCACAAACGAGTATTAGTATAAAGCGAGACAACGCTTCTAGTTTTTCATATTGGAGCCTTCCCTATTTGATTCAAGTAGTTCATCTAACTTAACTAATTTTGGATATCTCATAGCCCAAAAATTATTTCAAAAGAAAGTCATTAGATTCCAACAAATTGTATTTAATTCACTGTATTCAAGCCATTGCTTCTAAAGAGCTTTTGGCCCTCTATATTTTGCAAGGTGAAGGCACCAGTTGTTGGATATTAATGACTTTCTTTAGAAATGGTTTTTGAGTCATGAGGTGTATTAAATTAGGTGTGCCAAATAAAGGAAATGATAAATGTTATGTGAGGCTCAAAACAAAAAAGTGGAGGCACTTCACTGTAGTTGGGGTCTGTCTTGCTTTACAACAGCATTCCTCCGTATAAAAAAAATCAACCTTCAGAACCTAGCATTAGAAAAATTAATTATTTTTAAGAATTGGTGTAAATTGCAACAACACCTCAACAAGGAAGAAGAGCCTTTATGCCCACGTAATTAATCCAAGCTGTTTATCTAACACAAATGAGTTTGGACATCTCCTGGCCCAAAAATCATTCCAAAAAATATTAAGTAAGAAGCAACAAATTGTGTTTTAATTTGTTGAACGCAAACTGTTACTTCTAGAGAGTTGCTTACAGTTGGTATCTAGCAAGATGAAGCATCATTTGTTGGATTTTTTATAATGAATTTCTGTTCATACATGGTGCCCACCATAGAAATGTTGAGTTGCTGTTAAATTTTATTTTAGCATTTCTCATTACTTTTTGAATCTCCACCATCAATGACCATCTTTATCCATCTACTTGGCTGACTTAAAAAATATGACACATGGGTGATTTGTTTGGATGTTTTAAAGCTGTTCTTCAAACTAAACATTTGAGAGTTATTGTGTGACAAGGAGTCCCAAGTGGTATTCATGGGAACATAGTCACAAACTACAATTATTACAGTTATTGATGTGACCATTTACTCTTAAACTACAAGCGGTCTTGGCATATGCACATAGATATATTTTTCCTTTTTCTTTTCCTTTTATTTCTAATGGTGGATTTGCGCAACTCTCAAGGAGTCTCCAACTTCTAACTCTTATGCCACTACGCTACATTGATATAAAAGGGTATATATACATTCACGCTTTACTTCAGCATTTCTCATTATTTTTTCAATCTTCACCATCCACAACCATCTTTATCTATCTGCTTGGTCATCTTAAAAAATAGGCGATTCTTCAAACCAAACATTTGTGAGTTATTGTGTGACAGGTAGTCCCAAGCAGTATTCATGGAAACATTAGTCACAAGCAACAATTATTGTAGTTATTGATGGGACCAATTTGCTCTTAAACTACAAGCGGTCTTGACATGTGCATACAGATAGTTTTTTTCCTTATTCATTTATTTGTATTGACGAATTTCCTCGACTCTTACACACCCTTTGAGGAGTCTCCAACTTCTAACTCTTGCCCACTTAAAAAATCAGGTGATTCTTCAAACCAAACATTTGTGAGTCATTGTGTGACAGGTAGTCCCAAGCGGTATTCATGGGAACATAGTCACTAACTAACAATTATTGTAGTTATTGATGTGACCATTTGCTTGCTCTTAAACTACAAGCGGCCTTGACATATGCACACAGAGTTTTTTCCTTGTTCTTTTATTTGTAATGGTGAATTTGCGCGACTCTTACACACCAACTCTTGTGACACTATGCTACGTTCACACGCCCAAGCCACTTCGAGTGGTGAGGGAATGGGCAATTTTGACAAGCCCACGGCAATGCTTACATGGTATTTATAGGATAGGATATCATCTGCAGGAGGGGCCTTTATATAAAGGTGGGAGCACTGACGTGAGGTCACACCCTCCCGGGCATTAATCTGTCTATTTTGCTATTGATTGGCTTCTTAGGAACATTATATGATTACTGTAAGTTGGATATCATCTAATAGCTTGCAGGTCATTTCTTTGTCGTTAAGGAGGCAAGAAACCATGACGAGACTACAATTCATGCTAAATTCACTAGACGATCTTAACTGTGTAGAGACCTTCGACTGTGATTACTGCCCTCCGTTTAGTTTCTCCTTAGATGAGCCCAAACCATAAGTGCCAATCATGTATGTTAAAATTGGCCTCTGATCCAAACAGTCTCAGTTTTACAGGCGCAGCTATTCAGTGGATACTAAATGTTAGACCATGTTCTAGAAAATAATCTAAACCATTCATCTATTAGGCCCAATCATCGGTAAGCCATGCCGGAAAGCAGATGTTCTTAGCCCTTTGATTTCTCAAAATTCTGTGCCATTGTTTTCAACGTTCTTGACTCGTACGTGGATACCACATGTTGGATCATGCCATCGTTGCTTCCCAACCGCACCCCCCATCTCTTTGGAAATCATTGCTTTATTTGTATCTAGGACACACTCGGACCCATTTTCTTAGGAGATCTAAGCAGTTTATCTATGGGATTTTCATAAAAGCCGTTGACAGTGGAGCCCGCTTACATTATATTCATCTAATTACCTTGATTGTTTGTATACAAGTGACCACAGCCAAAGAAATCAGATGAGACGGGTCTGATCAACCATTTGTGAGGCCTATCATGAAAATTTTCAGACGCTGCCGCACATTATCCTATCATTCCTCTTACCTCAAATATGTTGTCCGTGATCATTGAGTAAAAAGAGGGCAGCTCCAGTGCACGAAGTTCCCGTATATGCAAGGTCCGAAGACAGAGTAGACTCCATAGGCCTACAGTATGCAGCCTTAGCTTACATTTTTGCGAGAGGCTACTTTTATGCCTTAACCAATGACTTTAAGGTCTTTACCACTGCGCCAAGCTCTTGTGGTGACTATTGAGTGTAGTGTCTATGTCACCGGCCAAAAGAAATCAACGCAGTATTAACCCGTCTCAGAATATTATCTCTATATAATGAAGGGGGTCCTGCTTCCTTCTTCTTGCCTCACAGGGGCCAAACTTTTCATCTCTTATTACCTCCATGTCTTTCTCCACCGTCATCCGAAATCATCTCCCCATGGTTGCCATTCGGCCTCTACATGGAGGCCAAGTACTATTTGGCGCAAGTAAGGGGGCCGCAACAAGACAGGACAGGCGACGTCGAAATGCTGTAAACAAGCCAACGGATGCAGGAAAAGATCAATTAGGAAGCGACGAATCTCAGGACAAGAAGAAAGGGGATGCTGAGAGAGAAAATAAACAATCTCGTCCTCCATCTTAAATAGCAGATATCCCATCCTGATAATGGAACGCCTTCGTCCTTTAATTATCTCCCTTATGTGCTATTAGATCTATTGTGGGAGGTTAGTGCAAACTAGCTGTCTTACTCTTGTCTCGTCTTTGTTTGGGGTGTAGTTCTTCTCTTTTTCTTAAAGAATAAATAAATTTCCATGATTCCCCTTTCAATATCTAACGTCGAAGGTCGCACAGTTGGTTTCCAAGGTTTTAATTTAAAGGAGCTTTAGCATAACATGGGTGTGAATGATATAAGTGGAAAGGTTTGTTGGTGTTTAATATACTTTATTGATGAATATTCATTCATTACGCCAAGATCTTTCACGAAAATCATCAAGAATAAAGACTAGATATGAAAGCATACCTGAATCCATGAGTTTGGATGTGATTCTTGAGCTTTGCTATTTGTGATCTTCCAAACTGATGCTTATGACCTTCCTGGAGAATGGTATTCTCTCTTTTCTGATGATGGGATGTAAAAAAAGAATAATACGTATAATTTGAGGACCGTAACCATTTATAATTGTATCTCTCTCTCCTCATTTCTTGTTTTAGTTCATTATAAAATAGAAATTAGAGATTAGGTATCTACATATAATAAAACCATACCTTTTGAGATTACTATGACCCATATAACCTTAACTTTATTAGATTACTTTAATATAGGCCAAAACTATATGATAGCATACACACACATATACGTCCAATACCTAACAAGGTTTGGATAAACTGACGGAAATTTGATCCTTTGTTAAGGTGAATATAACATCCACTAGACTCCCAGCTAGTTAATCTTTGCCCAAAGTGGAAATCTGCTTCCCTGTGCTTGGTCTGTGTATAACAGATTGTTTGTAACATAACTGTGAACTGGCCCCGAAGTTTGTTGCAACACAGAATCTGTAGATCGGTTTGGGGAATCCAGGTTCCTTTCACAGATACGATAAACAAATAATTTTAGCAGTTACGTTCCTAAGAGACAGAAATTCAGTTGACAATCAGCAAGCCCCAGTACGTTGCTTGCATGGAAACTAGCCAGATTAAAAGTTCCTTGCCAAGAGAGATTGTAAACTAATTGTGGATCCACGCTTACCCTTGCAAACCCTACCCAATCGGCATGACTGAAGGTGTGGATTTGTAGAGATGAAAAGTTCGACATGAGAAGACCATAAGATAATGCCAACTTTAAATAGCACGAAAAATATACTTCACGGCCTCCCAATGCTAGAATAAGCAGGATACCGTAATCTAGCATGCCATAAAAATCCTCATGGTCAAAGTGACATTATGCAATGCACCAACCGAAGGGAAGCCTTGCCACAATGGAAGAGTTGTTGTCGTGTGACCACGAGGTCACAGGTTCAATGCATGGAAACAGCCTCTTGCAAAATTTAAGGTAAGACTGTGTGCTATTAACCCTTGTTGTCTGCCCCTTCCTAGACCCTGCATACGTGGGAACTTCGTGCACCGGGGCAGCCCATATGCAATGCACCAACCATTTGGCGATAGAAACGTAGGTCCTGCTGCATCTTAGAGCTGCTGCTCTTTGATAACCAACTGGCATTGTGTATGCACTAAACGAATCCATCTTAGTCGATCTTGCAAATACTTCTTTGGAGAGAGAATGAGTTTATAATGCATCTAAAACCTAAGAAGAAATGTAAATCACTCATGTCATGCAAGGCCAATTGACGTCCATGCGATTTAACTGCTCGGTCAATACCCTAATAATGATTTTTCGTAACACCGATGTCATCTACACAGATTAAGAAGTGTATTGATGGATTACAGATGAAAGGTGATGCATCCGTCTGCGATCCAACAAATACGGTTGCCCAAAGTTTATGAAACGAGACCCATGAGGCCTGCTTGATACGACACGTTGTATAGAACTAGCTGGCTGATTATTTGTAATCTAGAGATGGCAGGCTCTTTTGACGGTGGGTGGGGGTGGGAGAAGAATCATAAAGCAAATCACTTAGCACACTCTCACTTGCACAGTTGATAATGGGCAGAAGTTGAAACTAGGGAAGAAAATTTGGAGTTTTTCCTGCCCACATAAGTTGATGATTCATATATTGAATTTTCATGCAAGTAGCAGTGCTTTCTAATTTCCACATTCCATCATTTCGTTTCATAGAAACCGTATTTAATTTCTTTCAACTCTAATAATTACTGCTATATGAAATTTTTTACATCCACATACATCCCATACAAGAAACTATACATGGTCATTCTTGTCAAGATGACTTGATCTTTCACATCCTCAATTGAAGAACTCGAATAGTGGTGCTAGGACAGATCTGCCAATCAATGTAGATCTGACGACTAAGATTTTAGGATCCGATGGAGAGAACACACACAGTAAGAGAACACAAAGAAGTACGTGGTTCGATCAAACTCGGCATACATCCATGGAAGAGAAGGAATCACTGTCACTAATTGATCAGATTACAATGGTTGAGGAGGATCAAATTTGAATCATCTCTCAACTCTACATGCACGCTTTCTCTCTCTTTCTCTCTCACAGATCTTTAGAAGTAAATCTACCTTGCTCACAATCTCTGTGATCGGATCATACTTTATTTATAGGGTTTTGATGGTCCAATTTGTCAAGATTGACAGGTCTAGCCGTAGATCTTTGACAAATCTGGCAGTTGGTGCCAAATTCAATTTTTTCGGCACTGACTGTTGACTTTTATGATATAGAGATTTCTTCTGTTCACATGGGTATGGACCCATAAATTTTTTTCCTCCATACCCATGAGAGGAGAATATTCTTAATATCTTCAACGTGAGTCAATCCTTGCTATGTCTCTACATAGTGTCAGCTTCTCATGTGATATTACTTTCGTCAACATGTCTGCTGGGTTCTCATTTGCATGAATTTTCTCTAGCTTCAACTGTTCTTGATGTATCACCTCGTGTATCTAATGATAGCAAACATCAATGTGCTTTGTGCATGCATGATACATTGAATTTTTGCTCAAGCCTAGAGCACTCTGACTGTCACAATATATCACGTATTCTTTCTTGTGACACCGAGTTCCTAGAGAAACTACTTTATCCACAACATTTCCTTGCTAGCTTTAGTTATGGCAATATACTCTACTTCTATTATCGATAGAGCAACACATATATAGCTCATCCTGCAACTTGATTGCCAAGATATAGCTTTCCCTGCAAAAGTAAACAAAAATCCTGATATTGACCTTCTACCATCATGATCTCTTACCATATCAGCATCCGCTATCCTTCTAGGATATATTCTGATACTCCAAAACACAAGCATAAGTTAGATGCACCCTTCAGGTATCTCAATACCCACTTCACTGCTTCCCAATAATCTTTTCCTGGGTTGGACATGAATCTTGTCACTATACCTACTGTGTGAGCAATGTTTGGTCTTGTACACACCATTGTATACATCATACTCCCAATTGCTAAAGAGTATGATATCACTGATATCTTTTCTTTCTCCTGTCTTGAAGAAGGACAAGTCTGCTTGAATGACTTAAAATGATTACCAAGCGGAGTGTTGACCGACTTGGCATTCTCCATGTGAAACCTTTTAATAACTCGTTCAATATACTTTTGTTGTGATAGCCATAATTTCTTTTCTTTTTTTGTCACGAACAATCTGCATGCCCAAAATCTTCTAAGCTGGGCCTAAGCTTTTCATATCAAAAGACTTGGATAACTCCTCAAATTTACTAATCATAGTTGAATCTTGTCCTGCAATAAACATATCATCTAATAGATGAGTACAATAAACTTGCCATTAGAGAATCTCTGCACATATACGCACTTGTCTGTTGCTGGTCTCTTGTACTTATGACTCATTATGAATGAGTCCAACTTCTTGTACCATTACCTCAGTGTTTGCTTGAGATCATAAAGGTTCTTCTTTAATTTGCAAATTAAGTGCTTATTCACTGGAACTTCAAAACCTCCAGGTTGCTCCACAAAGATTTCTTCCTCTAAATCTCCATGGAGGAAAGTAATTTCACATTTATTTGTTCAAGCTCCAAATTTAAACTAGCAACCAATTCGAGTATAATTCGGATTAAAGTCATCTTCACCACTGGTGAGGATATTTCATCAAAGTCAATTCCTTTCATTTGTTCAAATCCTTTGATGACTAATTGAGCCTTGTGCTTTACTAGCTTTTCGCTACCATATTTCTTTTACTTGAACACCCATTTGTTCTTCAATGCTCTCTTACCCTTAGGAAGCTTTCCTAACTTATAAGTCTTATTCCTTTGTAGTGAGTCAATTTTCTCTAGCATGACTTGCATCCACTTCCGCTTATTAGCATAATTATGTGCTTCTTAGAAACTTTCTAGCTCCCCCTCATCAGTGAAGAGTACATACTCTGATTTAGAATATCTCTTTGAAGGAATTAGTATACAGCCTATCGAAGATGAATTTAGATGAGGCTCATAATCTTATAGTAGAGGATTTTTCATCATCTAATTGTTGTGATGATTCTATAGCTTCTGGTAAAAGGGGTTGCTGTTCCCCTTGCTAACACCCTCTACATCCTCTTCTTTAGCTTTTGGAAGATCATCCTACATATTGTTTGTGGTGGACTATATTGGTGTAGGATCTGGAAAAATATTTGGATCACTGGTACTTTCATCACTGGACTTTGTGGGTTTCTTAAAGTCCTCATAGAATTGGTTCTCGTGAAACTCAACATCTCTACTTTTGATAACCTTCTTTGTTTCTGGATCCCATAACCTATATCCAAATTTATCGTCTTTATTGTCGATAAAGATACATGAAGTTAACTTGATGTCAAGTTTTTATCTCAACTCATCAGATATATGTGCAAATGCTTTGCATCCAAACACCCTCAAATATTTATAGGAGACTTTCCTACTAGACCACACCTTTTCTGGGACTTCAAAATTCGATGATGCTGATAGTGATATGTTAATAAGATAACAAGTAATATGAGATACTTCTACTCAGAATGGCTTAGGCAACTTAGTCATACTGAGCACGCTTCTAATTCGTTTCACAACAGTCCAATTCATTCTTTTAGCTACACCATTGTGTGGTGGGGTTCACAGGATTGTCTTCTCTAGAAGTGTATTCGCCTCCATTATCTGTTCGAAGACACATTAATTTCTTTGCTATTTTTGGTTCCACCATTGTGTGGAATCTCTTGAAGTGCTCGAATACTTGGTCCTTAGTTCTTACAAAATATACTCACACCTTTTTAGAAGCATCATCTACAAATGTTACAAAAATATTTGTTTCCTCCTAAACACTTCTCTTCTATGAGACCACATACATCAAAATAAACCAAATTCAACAATTTTGATCTTTTACTCATTGGAGAATTAAATAAGACTATGTTGTTTACTAAATAAATAATAATCACAAGAGTTTAAAGTGATACCTTTGGCAACTTTGATAAGTTGCTTCTTCACCAGCATAAATAACCCTTTTTCACTCATGTAGTCCAAGTCTTTTGTACCAAAGGTTTAGCGATGCCTCATCCTCCACTGCGTCAAGACTATCTCTGCATATCCTTGTGTCGGTCTTGTACAGAGTGCTGCAGATATGCCCTCTTGCTATAATCATCACACCTTTCATCAGTTTTTAGGTACTATTGCTGAAGTAGTTGGAGTAGCCTTATCTGTCAAGAGCTAGGACTAAGATTAGGTTCAGCCTGAGCTCATGTATGTACCGCACTTCATTTAGCACCAACATACAACCAAAGTTTGTCTTGATTTGCACATCACCAATCCTAATGATTTGGGAGGAACTGTTGTTTCCCATCTTCAAGGTGCCAAAGTCTCTGTTAAGCGTTCAATTTCAGCCAAAATACTTTTAATCTAGTATTTAATTAGATAATCTAATCAATCAATTTTGAATACAATTTTGCATTTTAGCTCTAATTGACCATCAAACTATTAATTTACTAAATTTAATGGTCAGATGATCATTAAAGCTAATTAGAGGTGAAATGTATGGTTGGATGATTCGAATCTAGTCTTATCTTTTTTAAATCGGCTAAGTTGAAATCAGACGGACCTGATTGAAAGGAAATTGCATGAAATGAAAAGAACTTTGAGATAATCAAGAAACAGAGTTGGATAAGAAAGAAGAAGAGGAGTTTGAATCAAAATCAAACTCTTCTAGAAGATTTATAAAAGGATAGAAGTTTCAAGAAGAGAGGTTAGAAGTTGAAGGTTAAGGAGGCTGGTGGCAAAATCTCTCTCTCTCTCTCTCTCTCTCTCTCTCTCTCTCTCTCTCTCTCTCTCTCTCTCTCTCTCTCTCTCTCTCTCTCTCTCTCTTTGTTTTTGACTGACGTGCACTCTCATTCCCTCTATGTCTTTTATTCTTTCCCTTTCTCCATTCTCTCCCATACTCCCTCTCTTTCTCAATCTCTCTCTGCTATCTCTTCTTATCAATCTCTCTTTTTCCCTCTTCTCATCCTCATCTCCCCTACACCCTGAGCTTTTTCCTACACCCCTCTTTCCTTTGCTTAGTCTGATTGCACTTAGACGAGTGAACCAGACCGGTCTCATCAGCTCACTCTCTCCCTCTCCCTCTCGTTCCTCTATCTTTCCCTCTCGGCTCCCTCTATCACAGCCGTAAGAACCAACAAGTTCTCCCCTCTGTGTTCCTTAGCTCTTCCTCTCTGTTCCAACTTGCGTGGCACCACACCTCCAGTCCCCACTGCTTCTTTGTCGGGCCAGATTACCATAACAAATTGGCACTGTCTGAACCCCAGGCACCAACGCCTTCTCCCTCTCTGCTTCCCCCATCTCTTCCTCAATGCTCTCCCTTCCCTCTCCCTCTCCCTCACCGCACTAGCAGCCACCAGCAACCTCCTCTTTTCCTCTCTGCTGGCCGGTACCAGTACAAAACAACAGACGTATTCCATTGCTTCTTCTCTCTCCCCATCTCCTTCTCATCACCAATCATCAGTCGCACCAGCTCCTGAGCCAATCATCACCCTCCTTCTCCTCAATTTTTGTTTTTTTTTCTCCTACTTTCATTGAGCAAAACACCAACTTCTCCCCTTATTCACTGTTCGATCGAGAGGAGAAAACCAAACACTGGTTTCTCCATTTTTCATTTCCTCCTCCTCCTCCTCCTCTTCCCTCCATCTCCTCTCTCCTCCCCCATTTCCACTGCCATTGTCTTCCTCTTTGGGTTTCTCTGGTTTCGTTTAAAACCAAAAATTTGAAAAAAATTCCAGATTTACCCTTAGTAAAAAAATTAAAATTCCATTTGAATCTTGTTTCTGTTGTTATTCCAATTTTGTTTTATTCAAATTCTGCTATTTGGGTTTTGTTTTATTCTTAGAGTAATCCAAGAACTGTGTTATCTAAGGTTGTTTTATTTAAGCTTAACCAAATCAATGGTTAAGCTTTAATAAATAGGATATCTTAAATTCCTAATCTTTTTCATATCATATTTCAAATCTCTATTTAGATCTTATTCTTAGGACATTTCCTAGCTTATCCATTGATTCTCATTTTCAATTTAAAATTTAGAAATCAGATATGAGCCATCAAAACCTAAAATTCTTATTTAGTCAAATCACCTAAATTTTGGAGAATTTGCTCAATCTAGCTGTCAGATCTTTAATCAAAAGTACCAATGAGAGATGATAAAGGCTGATCGAAGCTATATATATATTAGATTTGAAGAATTTTGACATAATTAAGCTAGGAAAGTAGATTTTAATTGTTTTATAGTTAATTGTGTTTTTGAATTTGAATTTTTGTAATTTTAATTGGTTAAATAGATTTTCGTTTATAATTCACTGTTAGTTAATTTTAATTATTTTTTCTTTATTTGGACAATTAAATTTTATTTAAACTCCATCTTTTTAAGTCGAGTCCCTATGGGATCGACCCGTACTTGCATTAACTATATTACAATAGCTCATGCACTTGCTGTAAAACAATCAATAGCCTCCTTCCTTGTACGTGGTGAAGAATTCCTTACATAGTGTGGCGTGGTAGGAAGCTGCTGTATCTACCATCCACTCTGCTTCATTATTGGTTACATGCTGGCATGATTCTTCTTCAGCAGTGAGCAATGAACAGTTAAACTCATTATTGAAGAAGAATCAGCATTGCTCAGCACATATCAGTACTCACTATTGAAGAGGAACCATGCCTGCATGTAGCCAATAGTGAAGCAGAGTGGGTGATAGATACAACAGTTTCCTATCACGCCACACCATATAAGGAATTCTTCACCACCTACAAGGAGACTTTGGCACCATGAAAATGGGAAACAATAGTTCATCTCAAATAATTAGGATTGGTAATGTGCAAATCAAGAAAAACCTTGATTGCATAGTAGTGCTAAATGAAGTGTTGCATATAAAAGAACTCAGGTTAAACCTGATCTTAATCCTAGCTCTTGACAGACAAGGCTACTGTAACTACTTTGGCAACAGCACCTAGAAATTGACGAAAGGTGTAATGATTGTAGTAAGAGGGCATATCTACAACAC
This sequence comes from Warburgia ugandensis, assembly GCA_035236585.1. Lineage (NCBI taxonomy): Eukaryota > Viridiplantae > Streptophyta > Magnoliopsida > Canellales > Canellaceae > Warburgia > Warburgia ugandensis. Next base: position 80,662,162 of record CP141130.1, read on the forward strand.
TCTATACAATACCCACGCGAGGATATACAGAGATAGTTTTAACATAGAAGAGGATGAAGCATCACCAAACTTTTGGCACAAAAGACTCAGCTACATGAGAGAGAAAGGGCTCTTTACATTAGTAAAAAAGCAATTTATCAAAATAACCAAAAATTTAGCTCTTAACCCTTGTAACCACTATTTGTTTGGCAAACAACACAAAGTTGTTTTCTTTACATCTAGTAATAAAAGAAAAGAACTATTGAGTTTGGTTTACTCGGATATATATGGTCCCATGGAAGTAAAGTCACTCGACGAGAATAAATATTTTGTAACCTTTATAGATGATGCATTTAGGAGGGTATGGATACACTCAGGGTATTGTTTACTAGTAGTGAGCACCATTCAACTCGCATTACGTTTATGAGTCAACTAGTAATCTGTTCATTAGTCAACATAATACATTACTGTTGACTCGATACTGTTCATGAGTCGACACATACCTTACTATTGTAACTCGGTACGGTTCATGGGGTGCCAATATCAAATTTAAGGGTCGTTAATTTAAACTTGCATATAAAGACAAAAAGATGAAACCCAATGCCTATAAAGACAAAAAGATGAAACCCTACCTCTCTTGGGTTTCTCCTTTCTCCTTCACGCAGTAGCCATTCATCTAGTCCTCTTCGTCGCGGTGTCTGAGGGCTGGAGTCCCTTAGGGCATGCCTTCTCCATTGTGCTAGATAAGATGAGTTTCTTTCCTCTTTCCTTTTTTTTTTTCCTCGGGTGGCCATCGTTGGCTATGATCCTCTCAAAGGATTGCTGGCTACTGCTATTCTCCTCCAAAGGTCAGTGATGTCACCGACCAGATCTTGTTGGCCCCCTTTTTTCTTTTCAGGGGTCGCGGCTACAACCGCCTTTTCTCCTTTCTTTTCCTTGCGCAAGCTATTGTTGCCTATTTTCTTTTGCGGTGATGATTGTTGAATTTTTCGAGCCAGTGTCCACTACTCTCCCCTTTCTTAGATCTAGGTTGATTGATCTGATCAATGTGGGATGGCCTTCACTGGTCGACCTAGATTGATCTGCTCTAATCTGATCAATCTGGGCTTGATCTACACTGATCTGGTTGGCCTGGGTTGAATCTGATCTAGGCCGATGTTTAGATGGGGCTGCTCCTGACCTAGACTAGTCCTCAGCTTGGATTTGGATATGAAATAGGCTGGTCTTCAGCTTGCATCTGGATTGGAAATGTGCTGGACCGCTCCTCGACCTGGTCTAGAACTGGACTGGGCCACTCCCTGCCCTGGAATGGATCTGGATCTAGGCCGCCCCTCGGCCTGGCCTAGAACTGGAGTGGGCCACTTAGCCTGGACTGGATTCGAATTTGGACTGCCCCTTGGTCTGGTCTAGAGTTGGATAGTCAAAAAGCTCAGAGAGAGGTTGAACCTGTCTGCAAAGACCATGAAAAATTGACGAAATCTTTTCTTCAACAAAAGCTTATCAAAAGGCTCATTTAAATTTATATCCTGTATGCTTGCTGCCGGTAAGAGTAGTCCACTATCATTTATACCTAAAGCCCTTACCATCGACTTGAATTCCTGTGGTTCCCTTCTCCCCAAGCTCATTTGTGCCAGCGAAGGATGAGAAGTCGATAATGAAAGGAATGTAAGTACAAGAAGACATCTGTGTAGAACATAGCAACAGCAAGAGACATGTTAGGATAAACAATGGAGTAGATTAGATTAAAATGTGGAGTATGTTCTAAATATATCATATTCCCTTCTATCTTCTGGCTGGTACCAAAAGCAAGAAGTGCTCATGGTTTTACAGATAAGAGTAGACAACTAGGTCAAATTAATTACAATGTACTCTGCAAGGTTCTATCGAGAACAATAACAGATTTTTTTCTTTTTCATTTTTACCCTATGAGGTTTCTTTGGAAGTTATACTTGCTTACTAAATTTGGTTCAGTTTCAAAGATTACTGACCACCCCAAGAGTGCCTGATGCATGCTCTGGTGGACCTTGGGCTTGGTTGGAACTCTGTACAATACGGTACTATGTATGGAGCTGCCTATAAGTAGAAAAACATCTAATCTAACAGAACTACCTCCCTGGCTTATGCAGGTGCTTGAGGTAAGAGGTAGAGAATTCAGGCGCTTGCAAGTTGGATGCTTGTTGTACTTTCTATTATTCTAGTTACTTGGTCAAGAGATCTTGCAGTTCTCATCATTTTATCGGCATATTTAGAAAGATGTTCAAGTTATTCTGAGTGCCACTTCACCCATCCATCTCAAAGAAAATTCTCAGGTTATTTTCTAGATTTCTTGCGTAACTTATATAGAAGCCACAGATATCAAATGCCCAGTTTTCTAATTTTTCTTTCGTTTCTTTTTCTCTGTTTGCTTCATTTGACCTTCAATGCTCCTGGTTTTTGGCTCTAAGACTAATGAATTTATCCTTTGGAAAATAAAATATATTTACCAGCACGTTCTCATTAAAAGATATGCAGACTTGTTAGAATTTCATATAACTGAATCCTAGGAAACTAACTAATATGCATTTATGGAAACAGTAGAAAATGTGATGATGGACATGGATACTTCATTTGAAATGAAATACTTAAATGTGATTACCAACATAGGCACTTCAAGTCAAATGCACCGGTAGAGCAACATGCATGAAAATAAATGGTAAAAGATTGATGATTTACCAATGTAGATTATCACAATGACCAGACAATTGATATACCGCAAGTAACAACAAAAATCTAGAAGTGACTTGAAGCCATCGAATATCTTCATGGACTTCACTAGTGATATATTCAGCAACCCCGATTCTGAGCAAAGAATACAGAGATCAGGATGGGAAAAACATGCAAGATACTTGAGCTAGAACACAGATATAAAGGGGAAACACGCACCACACTTAAGTATCATTCTCAATGTCCAACACCAAATAATTGTGAGTATACGGAAATAAGTATCTCATATACGAACGTTTTCCACCAGTAGTAATCTGGCAATGCCTTTTTGCTACTTGGGAAATGTAAGATTGCCACCAGAGTGAGTCTAAATGTATCCCTAATTTATCTACAGCACAGACCACCAATGTGTCTCTATCTATGACCCAAACCTTTACCATGCAGCTAGATTCTTTTATATAGATAACAACTTGGGTTGGTTAATCAGAATTACAAGAACACTGAATTCATATATTTTGCTTTCTTCCATTCACAAGTCACTTCCATAATCTCAGCACAGAAAGAGGATAATGGTACATACTAGTTGGGAATAGGTCTTCCACAGAGAAGCATGCTGCCTACTTTTGATGAGAACACAAGTTTATACTGCTACCTCTGTTGTTAACATGAATCTAATTGTTTGAGTCACATAAAAGTTTGAGAATAACAAACTTGCTCACTCTTGTTTAAACAATAGGTGAATGAAATTAGTTCATGCATTTTTTGTTTCTATGCAATCAATTTTATTTTGAATTTTTATTGGCTTTTTGGTCCTCTTGAAAGAAGTGATGCCTCATCTTATTTTCTTTCAGCATTATGATTAATAGTCAATATTATCAACCAATTAATGATTGGACATGGGGAAGATACTTTCATTTACCTTCTGTGTATATATCCAGTGTCATGGCATATACATTAAACTTACACTCTAAACAAGTCTTGGTAATATTTCCACTTATTCTACAAAGGGTTTAATTTTCTACCTGCCAAAAGAAAATGAATTCACTTCCAAAAGACTAGTGTTTCCTTATATAATGTGCTCAAATAAATATTTATATAGTACTAAAAGTACTCTAATCATAATGTAACTTGATGTTGACAGTTTGACTAATAAGAGAAATCCTCTAAAAAGTACTCATTTGAATTGAAAAAGGAGCCAAAAGAAACAAATGAATGAAAAGCTTTTTGGAATGCATCATTAAGATTATGGTATTGGAAGAACATGGGTGAACAACTATGCTATATAAGCATTCATCTATAAGAGAAGCTTTCTGTTCTACATGCTTGACTGAGACAAGTACCAAGTCCTAGGGTAGTGTCCCCAGTTTACCTTATGGAAAATGAGAATCATATAGCATATGCAGAAGTATATGAGCTGCACGGAAGGTATATTAATATTTTACTTTTGCTTCTAATGGTGATTGGAAATGGTTTTAATGAGGAACTGCAAATTGTAAACTTCTCAAAAGCAGTGATATCTTTTAGCAGATTTTGATATGTAAATTGTAAGCTTTGCGAATTGTGACTATTTTTTCAGCAGATTTTGTAGAGGATGAGCCGAATCAGGAATTAAGGGGATGCCATGGCGAGAAGGGAAGGGACCTTCATACACTATGTTGCCTTCATAGGCTGGAGCTTCGTGCACCTGGGCCGCCCTTTTATTTGCTGTTAAGTATTTGAATAAGATTATACAAGGGATTCAAATACTACAGTTGGCTCTGCAATTGTAAAACCAATTGACGATGCAAAGCAAAGAGAAAGATATCAAATGGACAATGCAAGCCCTGTCACAGCCCGGCAAATACCAGTATTAGCAACTGCCAGACACTCAACAAAGGAGCCTCAAAATAGCACATGAGAAGGTCCATGACCCCAGTGAGAGCAACGAAACATCCACCTCCAAAGATTACAACTCTCTTAAAAAGTTGGTCAAGTTTCACTCTTTGCAGCATCTGGTCATTCCTTATGTTAGCAGATCTATGGACATGAGAAAACTGGGCTTGGACCTAGGACACCAAGTTTTTCTGTTGAGGTACATTTATCGGTTAAGTGATGATCTTGCTTGGATTCCAACAAAATTCTGCTTCTTCTTTCAAGGTCACCTGGGTGGATGAAAGCCATTTGATTTGTGCATAACATGAACGTCCATCCTTCGAAATCATCATTGCAGCAACTGTATCGCATATAAACAAAATTTAGCACACATTACTGTTAAATAACTGAATAATTCAGCACACAGATCTTCATAGAAACCATCTTCTGACATCAACAGCCTGGTATGCAGAACATCCTCTACTTCAGCATGAATAGTCTTCACTGCATTTGATAAAATATCCCAACTACTAATTCAACTAAACCCATTCCCTATACAATCAATTAAAGATGACTGTGGGACTTTGCTATACCAAAGCTGAGTTTGTTGCAAAACTAGACCAAATTCTCTAACTATTCTCACCACAAAACTGGGTTGTTCCTATGAACAACCGAAGGCAACTGGATAATAGGGTATACTGAGAAATAATTTATGGGTTAATACGCACATCTATGAACAATTACTTTATTATACAACAAGTGATGTATTGACCTTCGCAGGTGAGTGCTTTCCTCATTGATTCCAATATCATAGACCTCCTCCAAACTTGGCTTGGATGTACAATCTAGCTGATCAGCATTTGAATGTATTAGACCTGTGAATTTGGCTTGGATGTAAAATCTTGATCTGTCCGTTCAAATATTCAGTAATTAAACTTCTTAGTAAACTATTCCTTCAAGGATGATAACATACTATGACCACTAATGATGTGTGCAACGACATCTACATTTTCCTAATATTATTCTGTCCTTGAACTTTTGATTATGGTAGCTGTTTAAGGCCCTAATATAGGAATCCAACATCTAACAGGACTTTCAAAATATAATAGGAAAAGCTACACATCTTAGTAAAACCGGATATAATGAAGAAGCAATGGACCACATAGGAAATAGATCCTTAGCACTGGATTTTTATTTCAAATTAAAAGGAGAATTAAATCTCACATGATTCCATCTGAACAAGAGGTAAAGAACATAATAAAGCCAAAATCAACATGGTACTTGACCATCACCTAAAAGCAAGAGAGAAGGAAACCAACAGCTTTTAAACTCTGAACCTTCCTACATGTAAGTGTATGAGATGACATATCTTCAACCTTCCTATCTGTGTGTAACAGTATCAAATGTAATATTCTTGACCTTCCTATATGTGAGTGTAATAGTACCAGATGCTCAATGTTGGAGTCAAGTGTAGGTTCCAGAATATAAAAGACCAGTACTAGTTTAAACAACTTTGAAGAGCAAAGGTGACTGCAATGGTTATCAATTGGACCAAATCCAGAATAAATTATCTGTAACATGCACTCTAGCAGCCTCAACTCGAACTCATCAATAAAATAACAACCTCTAGACAAAGATCTGTTTTAGAGGAACAAATCATAGGTGATGTGCTAGAAATTACATCTCTATTACCCAAAAATACAAGATGACGACGCTCTCAATCCTGCAGGGCTACTGTACACGCAATTCTCTAAAGGCTGCATCAACAGCCTGATAATGCAGGCATTCATCTCTGACTACATTTTTCCTCGTTTGGCAGTCAAGCTGATACACCTGTGCTCCAATTCTAGAACTTTCCAGTCGGAGTGAACTTCAGGGTCCAAATCTTGTATGGTGACACCCAAACAACGGGCGCACTTGTCCATGATCATCAACTCCTGCAACTTGGGGTAAGACATCATCCCTTACACTGTGAGTTCCGATGCTATCTCCCTTCTCGGATGATAATTGATGCATCTTATACTACACAAGTGATAGGAAAGACTCTGAGAGGTGAATCAACCCGTTAGTGCTGAGGAATAGGATTCTTAATGCCTCAGAAGTTTGGTCCAGTAAAAAAATTTCCAACAAGCTTCATAGATACAGAGAATAGTCGGCCAACCGAGGAACACAAATATAAAAAGAAACAACAAGCACATAAAAAAAAGCAACTTCAACTAATGACATGTATATCAGCATTCAAGCTATAGACGTCAGGACCTATAGGGGTGGCAAAATATGACACGACACGATAACACGACTCGAACCCGACACGAATTTAGCGGGTTCGGGTCGAGTCTTATCGTGTTCATGTCATTTTCAGGTCAACCCGAAATTGACACGGCAAAAATCGTGTCGTGTTCGGGTCAATCAGTGTGACCTGTTTGATACGCAGCCTATTTATTCATCTTCATCACCTTGATGCTTGATCCATCTAACCTACGGTTGAAAATAGGACGGTTCATGTTCATCTGTAACCATCATATACCAGATGCAATATAGGATGGTTCATTTGGAACCGTCCTATATTCTTCAATAGGTAATATAGGACGGTTATTCTAGAACCGTCCTATATTCAAGTTTTTCACAAGTGGAAATCTAAACCTGATCCTTGAAAAATCTACTATTGCATTTGAGGCATATGACCAGGTCGCTGCAATGAAACACAAATCACATATGAGTTTGCCCCTTTGAGTAGCCGTAGGTATATGTTCCACATGTTGTGAAGACTACGAAGAGATGAAGGACCCAATTCATATCGAGTAAACTCGTCACTTAGAACCACAATTTGTGTGCGAAATTGCAATGCACCATGAGATGATCAACGTTCTCTTCGCTTTTGCGGCACATGACCCACTTGTTTGGTAACATTTGAAATTTCTTCTGAGGTCGTCGACAATAGTGATTGCCTCTCGAATGGCCATCCATGTGAAAGAAATCGTTTGGGATCAGGTTTTTCATGACAATATAGGACGGTTCCAGAAGAACCGTCCTATATTCACAAGTAATATAGGACGGTTCTGCTGGAACTGTCCTATATTCATACAGACACTAAACATGACGGTTCCAGCAAAACCGTCCTATATTCATAAAGACACTAAACATGAACTATGGTGGCATCTCAATTCAACCATCTCTTGAAAGTGAAAGATAGGCAAAGAGAGAGATTGGGATTAAGTAAAAGGGGCATAATTGTTACAAGTTGATTGTGGGTATTAATGCGTGTAAAGAGGCATATTAACGGGTGTATTTGCGTTGTTTTAAGGCCTGAAAATGGGAAGATTTTCGAGGCAATTGCTTTTGGAGCAACCAACCTCCTTAAGCACCACCTCCCCCAAATCCAGGAAGTTGTTAAATATTCCAAGAAAAAAGACCAAACATAAAAGGATAAATTAGCCTTAGTTGAGTTCCCACTTCCCACCTTTTCAAAAATTAAAATTAAAATATTTTTAGTTTAAAAAAAAATAATATTATACAATCATTAAATATTAATAATAATGAGGAAAGTAATATACTAGCCCATTTTTACTCATTAGTCCCTAAGCAATGCTATAAATGCTAACTCTAAATGGGTCCAGATTCCTAAAGATCGAATTTCCTTGAATTAGACGGTTTGTGCTCCAAAATTATCTTCCATTCAATAATTCTAGCCATTGATTTCTTCATTGGTAAAATAAATTGTCAAAAATTTTATCGTCTATTTTATAACTAAAAGTAGTCATTGTACTCCTTTGCATAGAGTTGGCAGATTAGTATTAAAACAAAGATAGCACATACATTGAAACGATGTACTTCAATCAAAAGAAAAACAGAACACATCCATTAAAATGAACTGATCTTTGTTTCATATTTGAGTAAAATGTATATACATGAATGATAATATACATTCATTTACATCACTGAACTACAAATTAAAATTCATAATACAATTTGTCCATTCCATTCTAATATCATTTAGATCCAACTAGGAGTAACTCTTGGGTCCCAAATCCGCCTGCAAGAAACATATAATAACTTAGTTCAGAGATCAGACATCTAATCTTGGATTCAGTCAGGAAATATACAAATCAAAAGTGTAATAACATTGGTCAGTAAGTCTAACTATCTAAGTGTTACCTTTCTCAATTGTGAGATTGTAACTCCATTGCGAATGAGGGTTCTCATGTATCTAAGAACATAATATCCACACTCCCAGTCTGATTTTTGTTTAGGGCACTGCAGAACAATGCCACCAAAGACAATAGAAAAGGTTCAAAATATAATTTCCAATAAGTTCATGTTTAAAATTATATCAAAGAGTCTAAAGATCAATAATTAGTAAATCATACCTTGGTCTTCTTCCAATTGAGTTTTGGTGGGTGGTGAATGCCTTCCCTCTTAGCCCATTTATACCATGCTCTACACACATAAAAAGACAGAGCATATATATAATTAACTCATCTCAATTGAGTATCATCTTAAAAACTAAACAAAGTTATGTAAGTAACTCGTAGTGTCATACTCAATTCAATAGTTGTTTTGTTGAGGTTGAGGATGAGTAAAGTAAGTGTTATGTATTTAACTCATCTGATCTCAGTTGAGGATCAGCTTAAAAAGCAAAGTTATGTAAGTAACTCATACTCAATTCAAAAGTTGTTGAGGAATCAGGATAAATAAAGAAAGAGCCATGTAATTAACTCTGAGTGAATGAGAATAGAAACAGTTATGTAATTAACTCAGTAGCTTGAAAATGAGTATAGAAAGAGTTATGCAATTATCTCATTAGTGGATAATGATTATAGGAAGGGTCCGAAGGCAATAATTATTAATTATGTAATTAACTCATTAGGTATTTAGGTGAGGTGAGAATGAGAATAGAGAATAGGAGTTATGTGTTGAATTAACACAAATGTTGAATGATATTACTAAGGGAGTTACTAAATTTTACTCTACATGAATAATGGATCAATGGATCATGGATGAATGAGTTATTCTCAATCTATTATCATCAATTTGGAGTTAGAAATGAGAAACAAATATTGAGTTATATGAGTTGAATACATGATATTCATGAATTTGATGAAAAAGAGATATATTAGATCAATTGGTGTTTGGTGATGACATTTGAAATTAACATAAGAAAATCATTAGCATTTATGATTTTATACAGTATATAACAGTTAGTTAGTCTTTCACTTCACTTGTACTTGTACAAGTTACAAAACTTGGTTAACTAATTTTCTACTAAGTGTAACTTGTAAGTTTGTAACTGACAATGCGTAGCTAATCTTAAAATGGTTGATAAGAAAATTAGAGACAGTGTGTAGGTGTAGTTAAGTCTTAGGTTATAACTTATAGTTATAGGCTTATAGCAAACAACCACCAACCAGGTCTATAAGACGGTTCTTCAAAAATCGTCTTATATTAAAATATAAGATGGTTCATCTAGAACTGTCTTATATTACATTTAGTCCTGTAATATTACATGTTACTTTCTGCTGAAGTGGATTTACTTCAAAATGCCTACCCGTCCTTGTAGTGGATTCACTTTCTCCCCCTTTCCTTTCAAATGAAAAACATTTTAAATATTGCGAGAAGAAATGGCGCCCAAATTTTGGCAACCTCTTCAATGCATTTTCCCTCTATTAAAAGGCTCTCTAAGAATGCCAGTTTGCCTTCAAAAGGTTCTCCTCTCTTAGCAGGATATGATCTTTCAAGGTAATGTATGCTTTAATCCATCTGGGTATTAGTGATTTTGAGCAATGCCCATCTCAATCTTCCATCGTTTGTTTATTTTCCAATTCTGCGTCAACAACCGTTTCCGCCAGAGGAAAATCCCTTGTTTTTGCTTATTTAAGCATAGGAATACCCGAAGGAACCTATGCTCGCATAGGTATGTGTTCGAAATAGAAAAACTTTTGATGCGTTTGATGATATACTCATGGACGAGCTTGTTACTTGTAGCGCCGAGATCTGGTCTGGCTTGGAAGCATTCGATCGATGTGGGTGCAGGCGTGATTGACGCCGATTATAGAGGTTCAGTGGGTGTGATTTTGTTCAACCATTCTGATGTTGATTTTGATGTGAAGCAAGGAGATTGGATTGCTTAGTTGATCATTGAGAGGATAATGATGCCTTAGGTTTTGGAAGTTGAAGATCTTGATGCTACGATGAGAGGCCTGGGAGGATTTGGATCTACAGGAGTCTGAGTAGTCGTCCATGTAGCAGTTTACTTAATCATCTATATTGGTTCTTTTGTTTTTTTCGTCTTTATTTGGAAGGATAATTCATTGGAGGACTTCTATCAAATGTAATATAGGACGGTTCATTTCATAACCATCCTATATGTTATGTTTACACTTTTTATGACGGTTATTTCACAACCGTCCTATAAAACGTAACATATAGGACGGTTATTTCACAACCGTCCTATAAAACGTAACATATAGGACGGTTATTTCAAAACCGTCCTCTAAAATGTAACATATAGGACGGTTATTTCACAATAGTCCTATAAAACGTAACATATAGGACCATAAAACGTAACATATAAGACGATTATTTCACAACCGTCCTATAAAAGTATAAAACCCATATCATATAGGACGGTTGAAAAATAACCGTCCTATGTTTTGTGGTTGTGTTCGCTCAATGGCTCCATCCACTTGGGAGCAGTTTTTTTACCAAGTTGTAATAAGAAAATAGAGTCGTGTTATGTCGTATCGTGTCGTGTTGTGTCATTTTGTGTCTTGTATCCAACACGACTCAGTCAATAATCGTGTTACACAGGTTGTGTCGTGTCATTTTTTTAAGAACCGGGTCGTGTACGAGTCATAGGTTTTTGACACGACTATTAATCGTGTCATGTTCGTGTCGACCCATAACTCTAATCAGGTCGTGTTCGTGTTGCCACAAACACGACCTGCCAACCCGAATTGCCACCCCTAAGGACCTGTACAAGGTCTCTTACATGAAAGTTCACAGCGGAATGAATTTTCCTCCAAACAAATGGTCGAGAAGAATCATAAGATCATATGTAGATGGCTGAAGTATACATCCGTAGCTGGTTATGTAGCTTGGAAACTTATCTTCGATACAAAAGAGTATCTGACACGTTTGAAGAGAAAGATGCAATGTTTTTAATATCTCTAAATGAAAAATTAGGGAGGCAAAATAAGTGCATCTTAATATTTTCTTTCGGTTATCACATAAGTTTTATGCATCCTCAACCACATACATGTTATTGCCAATAACATCATTTAATTAAACTAGCCATAAATCATAGATTTTTATCAAATAGAAGTCTAACATTCCATTTCTATAGCATTTGGAAAAAAGACAAGAAGAAACAGTACTAACTGGAAAAGGAACAAAGAAGAGACAGTACTAAAAGAGATACAAAGAACACCAGAATATGTGAGATAAAATGAACACCAAGAGCAACTATTAAAACACGAGATACAAAATTCATACACATACATACCAAAGAAAAACACAAAGTAGATTTGAGCCGCATAAAGCTCTATATCACCAGCTTATTCTTTTCTTTCTCCTATTCTTAACTTGAATGTACCATGCACGGTCATGATTCCTTTTCTTTCTTCTATTCCTAGTGGGAATGATTTAGCTTATATGAATTTAATGAGGATTCAAATGATATGATAACTAAGTTTAACCTCTGACATATTTGAAGCTTACTTATCTTATCATTTAGTTTCTGACATTCTTTCAAAGTCGCATAAATCTAATGAGAGAAAAAATTCAGAAACTACAAACTAGCACAGACGTGTACTTTTATTAGTTCTATCTGAAGTTAAGTACTCAGGCTGAATTCTACAGAGACATAAGTATAAAGATAACTGCTCACACATAGATTGAGTGTAACAGCCCGAGGGCCCACACATAAACAATATTGTTTGCTTTGGGGACTGGGGCCCATATCACCCAGCCCCTCATGGCTTTGTTCTTCCCTTACGGGAAAAGGCCTTGTTACACGTGAAGTCTTCATAACTCTTATTAACAGCCTAGTCACTTTCCCCTTAGTGATGTGGGACTAACCTCAGGAACCCACATGCAGCCTGCTTCAGGCCCTCTGGGTCCTGCTTACACCGTGTTCCCCTATGCCCCTTAAGGGAGCACATGTCCCTGTGTGCACCCAACCATACACCGGGTCAGGGGTTGGCTCTGGTACTATTGTAACAACCCAATGGCCTACACACAACAATATTATCCGCTTTGGGGACTGAGGCCCATATCACCTAGCCTCTCACTGCTTTATTCTTCCCTTGCAGTAAAAGGCCTTGCTGTATGTGAAGTCCTCCTAACTCTTATCAACAACCCAGTTACTTTTATTTTAGTGAGGTGAAACTAACCTCAGAAACCCACATGCAGCTTACTTCAACCCCTCTGGGCCCAGCTTACCTCGTGTCCCCAAAATGTAACATCTCATTAAAAAAAAAGAGTGTAAAATATATTATTAAAGGACGGGGCCAGATTGATATCGACACCCCTTCACTTAAGTAGAATCCAACACAGCGTTGGGTCTACCTTTCCCACACCCGAATGACCAAGAAAAGAAAGAAAGAAAGAAAGAAGAGGGGAGAAGGGAAAGGAGGAGAAGGAGAGGAAGGAGAGGAAGGAAAGGAAGAAGAAGAAAGAGGAAGGAGAGAGAGAGCTCGCTGGGGAAACCTGTCACGCCGGCGAGCTCGAGAAAACAAGGGTTCTGTGACTTCGGACTAATGGGAGAAATAGAGCTCGCCAGCGACATCGGTGGCTCTGATCTCCAATCCAACCGTTTGTCTTAATCTACTCAAGGGCACTCCCTTTTGTTTCATTGTGATTGGACAATAATGTGTGAGACGGATCAAAGGATTTCACCTGAAATCAGCATTGATCCAGACCATCCAAGGGTATAGGAAGCACGGAAACATGCTTTAAAGGTAAGATCTATGAAGCCCTATTCTCGATTTGTTGTATTTTGCTAAATTCATACAATTTTATATGAGATCTAGGTTTTAGGGATAATCTGACCGTTGAATTATTAATCTATGCTTAATAATGGATAGATCTATATCTGATATAAGTTAGATGCAACAAAATTTGTGATATGTGTTACAAAATAGATCAGACAATCTAGATCATCTAATCTATCATTGTGCAAACAGTGACTTCCTTATATTTGATCGATGATCAGACACCACGAATGGGTTATGAAACACTAAATTAACTAGTATATGGCAAAAATTATAAAAAAATGGATAGAGATCAATTGGCCAATATTAGCTGCTTAGTCTATTACTATGTAAATAGTTACTAACAATATCTTATCAATAATTAGATGTTGCCAATGAGTTTCTCATCCTTAAAAAAATGATAGCATGAATCAAGCAGCATCTAATTACTTAATTAGAAATTTTAATATATTGATTTAAAATCAGAAGGATAATTAACTATTTAGATTATACATATATTGACCTAATAGAGGGGTAATCATATGATCTGGGCCGTTAATTTAGGATTAATTATCAGATCAAGAGATTTATCACTTGGATTTGTTTATTTTGAGATGTGAGGACACCAAGTGATAGATGACTTATGGTGTAACAGGTATGTCAGAGTGCACGACTTGACGTTGCTTACGCACCTGACTGAAGTATTGCATTTGTCGAGGTATGATTACATTTGGGATTTCTTCTTGATTTCATAGATCATGACTTGTTATTTTAAATTCTTGAGGCATGTGTTTTATGTACTATCATGATTTATTGAAATGCGTTCAGTATTCCATGTTTGTGACATTTGATTATGTGATTATTTATGTTTTGATATATGATGGATTCCACCTCATCATGGATCTTGATTTGAGACTATTGGGTGAAGCGGGGTAAGCCAGGTCTTTGTATCGATTTGAGGGGGGGCCGGGAGATAGCTAGTAGGCTTCCGTTGGGAACGGATTGGTGTGAGCTGCACGTGAGAGACCCATGGTTGGAGTGTGTTGGGTGAAGCGGGGTAAGCCAGTCCTTGTACCAATTTGAGGGCGGGCCAGGGGATGGCTGATAGGCTTTCATTGGGGAATGGACTGATGCGGGATGCACGTGAGAGACCCATGATTGAAATGAGTACTCATTACCATTGTCGTAAGTGTAATCAAGGCACTCATAGGGCTTGATTGTGCACGGCATTCCATGATCATGGCATTCATTATATTTTTCTATGGACACGGATTTTTGTTATTATAATAGATGTGCATCCATGTGTTTCACGCCTAGCATGATATGATACTCAGATTTGATAACAATTTGTTTAGCTAATGATTTCTTGATTTATCCATTATGAATGTCTGATGTTTCACATGCATTATATACCTTCATCTTATGAGATTTCGTCATGATTATGATACTTTGTGTCATGTGATTTTATTGTATTTATTATCAAATGTGAATCACCTACACAAACATAACTTGCTGAGGCATTGCAAAACAAAGCAATGCCTCAGATTTGGAGCACGATAGTTTGAAAGGAAAGTAGGTGGAGTAGCACTGACTAGGGCAAAGACTTGAGGACCATTTGCTCCTTTTGTATACAGAGACTGATCAGTGTATGTTGTTTGGACTTGTGTTAGACTTTTTGGGTTGTACTCGGATAGTTATATTTTGGATAAATTGGACCCACACTATTGTATATTGTACATTTACCTACATATGTGTATGATGTGGTGATCATGGATGGAACCTTGGGCTTTTGAATTTGTATTATCATGGGCTTATCACTAACTTTTGTTGATTTATCAAGGCTTTAAATTGAGCATGCTCAGAGTATTAAGATTTGATTTTGTTTATTTTTGCAGTTTTTGGGATTATGGATGACCCTTGGGGTTTTCTCTTAAAGCTGCATAAAAATTATTAATTGCGAGTTTTTATTCTCAAGAATCCCACCTATTTTATAAAAATGTATTATTATTACTATTTACGAGTTTGGGAAAAAAGTTTAGAAAGCCTGGGGTGTCGCATTGAGAGATGCATATGCATATGATACTAGACACAGACCATGGTCATCTAAGTACATAAACAAAAAAACCTGGGTTAATTTATTCTTCATTTTTTGGTTAGTCTACTCATAACTTAAGACAAACTCAATTCAACCAGTCCACTGTGTTGAATTATCGAATATCATTCTATTATATTGAATGAAGGGGAGTCTTGGTGCAATGGTAGAGTTGTCGTCGTGTGACCTTGAGGTCACAGGTTCAAGACGTGGAAACAGCCTCTTGCAAAATACAAGGTAAGGTTGCATTTGACCCTTATGGTTTGCCCTTTCCCCAGTCCCCGCATATGCAGGAGCTTTGTGCATGGGGGCTGACCTTTTTATTCTGTTATATTGAATATACTATTAATGCTGCAAAGGCTGGATCAATTGGGCTTCATTCTTGCCCGTGTGAGTTGCGACAAAAACCTCCATCCATGTGGGCTCTATCCCATCGACATTTGCTACTCTCATAGTATCTTATGCGGGCGTGGCACTTTTGACCCTGATGTGTGGCACATTTTTTGCTGCTTACGATTCGCTCTATTACGAGAACTATGTTCCTGCAGTGTAGTATCTACAAAAATTTTGTGTCCATTTTACATATGAAGAACTGAAAATAAGAACTTTACAAGGCTGGTCCTTCTCTATCTTAAGTGTGGATCATTTAATACATTTCCTATCTTTGAATGCCAAAACCATACAAGCTCTTGCCACTAGTCCATTTCCTCTCGGCTATCGTGGTGGCAAATAGACATCCCTATTTGAGTTCACAGAATGCTAGCTTGTTGTAGTATTTCCTTTTCATTTCAGACTTGAAATTCCTCCACCTTTCATTTAATGAGCATATGACATACTTTTCTACTCGACCAATATCAAATTTTCTCTACTTCACATTAAAAAATCCTAACATCAAATATAAATGTAATGAAAGTAATACAAACGCAAGAAAGGGAAAAATGCGTATTTCTTGTTACCATAACCATTTGCACTGCACAAGCTTCAACTCTTGTTGCCTTTTGGTGCCTCCAGTCCATAACATTGACAGGGAGCACTCTCCCATCGTTTGCAACCTTAGACAAGTAATTTCTAAGAGTGAGTTGTGAGTCCTTATCTGGCTGTCATATTTGTAAACGTTGACAGCCAAAAGCTAACTCGATCAAGATTAGGTCTTGTATGCCAACACTAATGTAGAGTGACAGTGTCCTAGATAACAGAGAGCAGCACTAAGTAAAGCAAAACCAAATAGAGGGAAACTAGAAGGTTGGGATCTTGATTGGAGAAGCAACCTAGAGCTCCTTCTGAGGCCTACAGATGCACGCTTGGGCTGGAGTTCCGCCTCCTTTGCCTTTCTTTTTTCTTGTTATATTAGCGAGTTCCTCCATTATTATTTGGTTTCTTTCATAACCCTTTCTTTCATAACCCTCTCTCTTTCTCCATCTTCATTGCTAGGAGGTCCGTTGTGAGCCCCTTGGAAGCCTCTTAATTCCTCATGTATTCTTTTAAGACAAAGACTGCGTTCTAGGCCAATCTCACTATTGGGGTGGACCCGTACATGGTCTATGCCCATGTGAAAGTAATAAAGCTGATTTTTGGTATATTGGCACTGACAAAAAAAATTTAAAAAAGAAGGGAAAGTTAAGATGTGTTGCACCACAAATCTTGACATTCAAACCTATATATCCCCTATAAATACGAGACATTTGTAAGCGAGTGTGTGAGAGATATAATCTGATCAGATGATATAAAATCCATAAAATCCTCTCCCACGGATGTAGGCCTTTCGGCCAAACCACATAAATCTCCGTCTAGACAACTCAACCCAAACAAGGCCAACAGCGTTATAATGACGACCTATTGATCATAAAAAATAGAAAGGGGAGAGAATGAAGCCGATGATGAGAAGAGAGAGCTATCTTTAAAAGAAGACTGCTAGGAATATGCTCAGATGCTAAAGGGCAAAGAAGACTGTCACATGGAGAAATGGATCAGGGGAGTCAACGACTCACTGCTGTCTGAAGGGAAAAAGAAGCTGATAGTAAAAGGTGGGGCGCGTCGATGCTCACTGGACATGAGTCCTCACCGTCAACCAAAGAAAGGAACCTGAGATGACTGGAAGTAGTGTTTGCCTCCACTCCCGACACAGACGTGAAAATCAAGGAGTCTTGCAGCCCCCTCGGGGAATAGCAAACTCTCTAGCAGCATATCCAGCATATACTTGAAATGCTTATCCAACATGGATGGAATTCGAAATTTGTTATAGAGAAATCAAGCAATAGATCAAGAAATGTGAGATTTCTTCTACCGAGACGAAGGCCCGTGGCAGTTGGATTTGATTCAGATGCTTCTAGAGAGGTAAAAGCAGCAGTAAAGCAGCAGTAAGTCTATATAATCATTAAAACAAAAAGAGAGAGTAGAATGATTATGTTTTTTGAATTATTAAAGAAAAAGAAAAAGGAAAAAGATGAAACTCTCGATGCTACCAGAGTTCATAATCGAACTAAGTTGATAAAGTAAGCAAGTCAATGCACTGACTTGATTAACTACAAGAATGAGTTACTATAGAAATGAGTTGGTACAGACTGAGTCATAGCAAAACCGAGTGGCAACAGGACTAAGTAGCAGCAAGACCGAGTCACAACAATATTAAGTCACAGCAAGAACAACTAGCCATAGTAGATGCTACAGAATGACTGAGTTGCAACAGGAACAACTCGTTACTAGAGATGTTACAAATATGTGTAGGTTATTGATAACAACTTGAGAGGGAGTTGAATCTGCTAGCAATTAAGGGAGCTGAATCAACTTGCAATAGTTCAGTGTATTCTCTTCCCATAGGCATAGAGAGGGAGATTGTTGGGGTGGATCTATATGTAGTCTATGCCCATGTGAATGTAATAAAGTCGATTTCTGGAATATCGACACCAACAGAAATTAAAAAGAAAAATAGAGAAAGTCAAGGTTTGTAGTGTGTGAGAGATATGTAATCTGATCAGGTGATATTAAATCCTCTCTCGTGATGTAGGCTGTTTGGTCAAACCACGTAAATTTCCATCTCTTCTATTGTGTGTGTGTTATTATTGTCACATATTCTAAGATCCTGACCATTAGATCTGCACTTATTGGCAGATCTGACCCCAACACTCACTGCTGCTTTCTGGGAAGATGATCGTACCATTTAAAAGGCTATTGGAGTAATCTATCAAATGAGATCCTTAGATTCTTATGAGAAGTAACGTCTAACTACTATACTAGTAGTAGTAGTAGTTGCTATCGTGGTGGCAAACAGACATTCCTATCGAGTTCACAGAATGCTAGCTTGCAGTAGTATTTCATTTTCAACTCAGACTTAAAATTCCTCTACCTTTCACTTAACGAGCATATGACGTACTTTTCTACTCTACCAATATCAAATTTTCTCTACTCCGCATTGAGAAATCCTAACGTAAAATGTAAATGTACTGAAAGTAATACAAATGCAAGAAAGGAAAAAACTCTTATTTCTTATTACCTTAACCATTTGGACTGCACAAGCTACAGCTCTTGTTGCCTTTTGGTGCCTCCAGCCCATAACATTGATGGGGAGCACTTTCCCATCATTTGCAACCTCAGACAAGTAATTTCTAAGAGTGAGTTGTGAGTCCTTATCTGGCTGTCCATATTTGTAAACGTTGACAGCCAAACACTGACCCGATCAAGATTAGGTCTTGCATGCCAGCACGAATGTAAAGAGACAGTGTCCTGGATAACAGAGAGCAGCACCAAGTAAAGCAAAACCAAATAAAGGGAAATTAGAAGGTTGAGATCTTGATTGGAGAAGCAACCTAGAGCTCCTTCTGAGGCCTACAGATGCACGCTTGGGCTGCAGTTCCGCCTCCTTTGCCCTTTTTTTTTCTTGTTACATCAGCAAATTCCTCCATTTTTATTTGGTTTCTTTCATAACCCTCTCTCTTTCTCCATCTTCATTGCTAGGAGCTCTGCTGTGAGCCTTTTGGAAGCCTCTTATTCCTCACATATTCTTTTAAGACGACTGCATTCTGGGCCAGTCTGGATCGAGCTAGTCTTCAAGAAATCTAAGTTTCTCGTCAATTGAGTTATCTTTTTATACCAACCAGTAAAGCCATTTGCGTTGATTGTCAGTTGGGAAGATGATCGTATCATTTAAAAGGCTATTGGAGTAATCTATCAAACGAGATCCTTAGATTTTCATGTGAAGTAACATCTAGCTAGTAGTTGCAGCAGGAATAATAATAATAATAATAATAATAATAATAATAATAATAATAATAATAATAATAATAATAATAATAATAATAATAATAATAATAGACAGGGATTAATCTGGGCACATCTGCATGAGCATAACGAGTGAACGCCACATTTGTGGGCCCACTAATGGGTATAAAATGAAAAGCAAAATTGGAAAAGAGATAGATCCAACAGCAAGATCAACTGCTGGTTAGATTAGTGATCGCCTTCAAATTCGATGAATCAAGGGCTAGAAACTTCAGCATTACGTTTAAACAGGCTCGAAACTTCAACTAGATCAAGCTCGTTGATAAATCGAGCTCGTTCTTACTTCATGTTAGTACTTAGTAGGGCCATGTCAATTTTTTCATGCAATTTTCACCTCATGATGGGGCCTGCTGGTTGGGTCAAGTTAAGCTGGTCGTGTGCTTAATTATCTTCAGATCTTGATAAAATGCCATTTGAAGAGCTGGTTCAGAGCTTGATAGAGTGCCTTGATTAATACCCTTGTATCTATTCATTACTATTATATATTATTAATCTAATAATGTTTCTGCTCATGGAAATCTAAGCATCTCACCTGATAGAACTACTCCAAGAGCCTTTAAATGGTATGAATCATCTTCCCAACCCACTGCCAATACAAATAACTTCGCAGGTGGTAGAAAACCATAACTCAATCTACGAGAAACTTAGATTTCTTGAAAACCAGGTCGTGAGACTGCCTAGTAAGGTAGCCATCTTAAGGCGATACATGAAGAATCAAGAGGTTTCCAAGATGCTCGTAGCAAAGCTCCTAGCAATGGAGATGGAGAAAGAGGGTTACGATTCTTATGAAAGAGCACCAAATAATGAAGGAACTCGCTAAATTGACAAGAAAAAGAGCAGCAGCAATGGTGGGGCTCCATACACTATTTTGAACTGAGAAGGATCCCTAGGTTTCTTCTTCGATCAGGATCCCAACCTCCTAGCTTCCCTCTGATTTTTCCTTCTTTTTGCTTTACTTGGTGTTGCTCATTGTTTTTCTGGGTGGGATTGAAGACACTGCCTCTTTGCTTTCACATCGACGGCCAAACGCTGACCCGATTCAGTCCTTACAGACCTTCCAGGGTGCCTGTGGGTAATATTTTGATCAGGATTATAAAGTAGCATGACCTCTATCATCCATATTCAGACAACAAGTGTATCAGTTAAATGCAACACTAGTGCTAATATACATGAACAGGAGAAACTCATATTCAGACAACCAGAAAGGAATTAAGTGTTAAAGACCAAAAGTACAGAAGAAATACTATTATAGTGTTTGTGCGAGTTCTGAAGTGTAAAAGACCACTTCTTTAACTACTACACTAAATTATCTTCATATTTGATACATTGTAAGGGATTTTACTCAGAACCAGGAGTGTGTTATAGAGTGCTGATTCACGGAGCTGGCCAAGGAAGTCTGAAAGAAAACTCTAACTAGGAAGTTCTATTCTATTATCATCTATTGTATCCATCAGCTTCCCACTCAATTAAATTCTCAGATTTACGTCATAACATTTATTGCTTCTTCTAAGCAGTTTAAAGGCCTTATCCCAGTAGTATTTACTTTCCAACTCTTCAGGAAGCTGTTAAAGGGATAGTAGAATTTCCAGACTCCAGGTAGCAACCACTAGTTAAGTCTTAAAAAATGGGAAGTGACCTCATAAATACAATGGAATACTTATATAAATTCCTCCCTTTTCCTTTTCATGGGGTCAGAACTTCCCTATACTAAACCCGTTCGGCACCTATGTGCAACTCTTTTTTGCAACTGTACAAGTCAGCCTTCCACTCCCACTCTTACATACTAAGGCTACACTTTCTCACCCACTAAAGCAATGAGAGAATTGAAGAAGAAACTAACACAAAGAGAACCTATTATTATTCGTTTAGGTAGTTTACAATTAGTTGGTTGGAGTTGGTTACAAATAAGGAGCTACGTCCTACTTATACTTGCTCAGCTCCATCCACCTCTTCAATGGATGACCAGGATTATTCATGTGTCAGTACATCAATGGTCCAAATCATATTTTGAAACCATCCTATACTTTCTAAACTACTCTACCATTCTCCTAGAGTATTCTAGATTACTATAGAAGATCGAGATATTTACAAGGATACTTCCGGAAACCATGCCTTCTAGAATCAAGCCTTGTTTCACAGATTCAGAAACACGGCCTAAGTCTCTTAGGTCACATCCATGAGCTAGGTAGGCATCCCTCAAAGCTTGTGGGCCTTGGTCATGGGCTTTGCAACGCAAGTCCGTGACACTATGCTAAGGCGCTCTGAGGAATATGATACTCAAGTAGACTTGGTTTCTACATTATGCTTCAAAATAAGACATCTTCTTTTAATGTCACGATTTTTTTTGCAAAAAGTTGAACACAATAGCAATAACATATGAAGCAAAGTATCAAACATTGATCTAGTTAGATTGGAATAATGTACAATTTCTTGGAAGAAAAAACCTCAATCAAATGAATGTCTCCTTATGCCTACTTAATCTCCAACTTCTACTAGATTAGTATCAATCTTTGGACATTCTAGGATTAATTGTTGCATTTGGGTACACAATCCAAACCAATATCAAGAAAGTCCTAAGCATACCCAAATTCTACACTAACTGAACAGAGATCAATTCAAACATCAACATAACTAAATTGTTGAAAATGATAATCTAATCTTCTATATATGCCTAAGAAATGAAGAACTATCTAGTACCTCAAAGTGAGGATGAAGCATGTAACTTGTGGCTGTATATTAGAGCTAAAGGATCGTTGTAACTTGTGTTTGAAATGATACGTAGAAGTAACAAAATTTAAATATCTAGAAAGCACAAGGCACTAACATATTTATAAATAGGCAATGAGAAATCCAAGTGTATTAAGCCGAAACAAAGAGCCAATGTATTTGGTTCTTTCAAAATAAAAGATCTCTCCTTCTTTCCAATCTATAACATTCTATATATTATATTCTATTGTCATTTACCTACTTGCTTGGTCTCGTACCATTACACCTACACACCAACCTACTAGCTACCGAATCACCAAAATCAACACAAATTGCAATTATTCTTAAGCATTTTGTTATCTAATATAGTTCAAGTATACTTAATCCCTTCAAAGCATTTTCTTTTTCATAGTTCCGCTGGCTCACCAAACAATGAAATTACCAAGTCAGCTCAGTATGTTATGAAAATTATTGTAACAAATTATAGATGAATAAAAATGTCAAATAATTACTAATATCAAACATTATTACTATAACTACTTCCCTGAAGATCATATATATCAAAGATTAATAGTGAAAAGTTATTGGTCGTGTGATTCTTCTCCAGGAAGGCAATCAGTTTCATAGTTTCATGGATGAAAAATGATCTTGCAAAGACTAGTAAGTGTAAGAAAGTTAACAGATATGTAGAATAGAATCCTTCATAGGGGAAGAGCCAATTTATCATTTGAGATGTGTGACTCAAAGAGCTTTAAAAGAGAGATGGCTCCAATCAGTAATTTGCATTCACACCAAATGGCTTCTTTGAGGAGAAACCATCTAACCATACAACCACATAATGAGTTGATCCATAACACACCTTAACTACTACTATATTCTAGATCTTGTGGCCATGACCTCTCTGATGATATGGCTTGCTGGTTGTGCAGCTGCCGCTACTCCATATAATGTCCTACATGAAATGCAACAAAAAGCATATCATTCATCAAGCAAAATAAGATAGAGATACTAAAATACAACCTCAAGCATCTTAGTCATTAGGCAAGCAAGTGAAAGCATACATCAAAATGATCAGGTACAGTAAAACCTCATGATCCTATGATGGCATTTATCATTCATCAAGAAAGCAAGACAACTGAGAGTACCTAAACCGGAGCAGACTGTTCATAAGCCAAGCAAGTTAAATGGTAAACTAATGCAACTAGATTGTTCATCAGGTAAGAGGAGAGAAGGAAGAATTCAGGATACTATACTTATTCCTCATGGTGAGAGAGAGAGAAGGAAGAATTGCAAATTGTGTCAACCAATTTCTTCAGACATGACTAACTGACATGCCACTTTAGAAGTAAAAGTCATTTCCATTACTACCTAGGATTGTACCCACAAAACTGAAGGAAAATCCAACTGCGCATAAAAAGGAAAGAATAATATGCTATCAAAATTAACCCAACCAACATAACAATGCTATAAATTCATTGAAACAAACAATGCCAATTGCAAAACTTGTCTTATTGGACTAAGAATCACAACTTCAATGTGATCCAAGGATTCTCTAGTATGAGTTCAGAGATTCTCTAGTCTTGTACACAAATTTCCACTAAATTCAACAAAATACTTCATTAAAACCAAGCTTTTCTTCATTGCACACACACACTCTCTCTCTCTCTCTCTCTCTCTCTCTCTCTCTCTCTCTCTCTCTCTCTCTCTCTCTCTCTCTCTCTCTCTCTCTCTCTCTCAGAGTAATTTGTTGTAATGACTCCAATTTTGTAACATTAAAATCCTAAGTTAGCAATGAAAAGTTCAATTTTTGAAGATAAGGGTATTTTGGTCATTTCACTATTCACCTTAACTGAACTTAGAACTTTGATCCTTAAATGGTACCATTAGGTGTATTTTAGAAAAAGGAATCCAACAAGACCAAAATCACCTAAAACGGAGTTAAAATGAGTAAGTTATGGCCCTTTGAAGTTCGAGGGCAAAAATGTAATTTTTACAAAAAACGGATTTAGCTTGCACAACACAGGGGCCCGTTTTGATACGGGTACCCTTCATCTTCAACCCCCTAGAGGGTTCTAGAACAGTGGTGATTGGAGGAGAAATCACCGCCATTCTGGAGGTTTCTCCACCGCCATTCAAAGGCAGTGAGAGCCCCCTCTAGAACCCTCTGATAACTCTATAAATAGAGCTCTTGGGTGCCTCTAATGGCATCCCAAAAGCTTGAAGAAAACCCATTTTGGAGAACCAACCTAGAGGGGAAACGAGGAGAAAAACCCAGCAACAAGCCAGGTATGCCCAAGATCCCTCAAAACCCGTCTTCACAGTAGTCTTAGGCTCAATTTCCCTAAGTTTTTGCATGAAAAATCATGCAAAATAGAGCCCTGGAGAATCACCAAGGACTCAGGGACGTTCCCTGGGCCGCACTGGTTCAACGAACCAGGGTGTCCTGAGGATGCCCCTGTCCCCCAAATGACCAGAACGTCCCACCGGGACGAGATGCGTCAACCGCGTCTGAGAGAACCAAATGGGCGCGTCCAGGGACGCACCCGCAAAAGAGAAAGACGGGTGGGAAAACCCAGCACGTTTGTAGACGTGCAGCGTGCTAGCGAACCGGGATTTTTCCGCTCCTTAAGAAAATGCGGGCGCATGCCACTGACGCACAGCGCGCTAGTATTCCGCCTTTTCACTCTTAAGGCCCTTATGTACGTGTGACACTAAAACGCTTATAACTTGAGATCTAGAGCTCCGATTGAGGTGCCGCAAAAGGCGTTGTGTCGATATCGACAACGCGGACAACCCAAACTATAAAATCCCTAATCAAGACTTAATAAAAGATGGGCATGACCCTTAGAATAGGATGGTGGTGCGTGGCTGCTAAACCTTTGGAAAACTGATAATACCAAGGCCCAATTAGGACCTTAGGACACCCATACGCATAGGGATGGACTCATAATGCCTAAGTAATAATACCAACCACTCTAAAACCCATAAAAGATAGGCCAAACTAACCTTGATTCCCCAAACCATGTTCAAGAGCGTACAAGGACAAAGGGGTTAGCGCGACCTAGCTAGGTAGGTGCTCTATCGCTACTAGATTCTTTTAAAAGAACTATTATTGTTTTGAGAATACACGTTTTAAGTATATGACTTGTTTAGCATGACTTAATTCAGCATGCATGTGATAAATGTTTTATGCATAGATATGTTTTATGCATAGACATGTTTTATAAATAATTGCATATACATTATGCATAGATATGTTTTGCAAACTATTGCATACATGGCATGATTTGTGAGCATTAAGTTCTTGCAAAAATTGCATGTCCTTGAGGGTTGCCAAAAGACGCTGGAGTGCCAAGGGCCAGGCAGTTGTAGGGGACCCAAAGAGGATAGGTTTTGAAAAGAGGTTTTTGGCTTATTTGCTCGTACATGATTTGGGCTAGTAAGCTCATGGGCGCTATGCCGAGAGGTTTGGGGTAGCTCTACCACTATTAGGTGGATGGGTACCATGCCCAAAAAGGGCATGTCCCTGCTTCGACTGCATGTGGTACAAGGGGTTACCACTGGTGTCACGGCACTGGGTCGAAGTGTCATATGCCCCGTGGAGGTATATGATCTTGTGTCCCTAGGTACCCGGGGACCACACGGCAGTGAGGTCATGGGCATAGTGGGACCCTATGGTTTCATGGACTTATGTGCATTGCATATGGTATGATATGAGGTTGGTCGACCATACCATACTAGATATCCATGAGTTGGATTCAATGAAGCATCTTATGCATATCATTATATTATGATATATATGATACTTTCGACTTGGTTTGTGAGATTCTTAAGTCGTTAATGTTTCAATTTGACAATGGTTTTTGATATATTGAACTTGAGTGTTCAAACATGTACATGTTTTGAAAGAGCACATAATTTTAAACATCGCATGCATTATAAAACTAGTAGTGATAGGCTCCTACTGAGTATAGTATATACTCACCCAATCCTCAACGTTTTTCAGACACAAAGTAAATACTTAAGGGCAAGGAACACTTGTGATAGAAGACACCCAGACTAAGTGCAAGTAAGTAAATCCCTACCTTATCTTTCAATGTTACTTGATTGTAGTTACTCTCTAATAAGTGAGAAATTTGTGACTAACACTTTCTTGGGAATAATATTGATTTAAAACTTTGCCATGGCTAGATAATTTGAGAATGTGTTTTGACGCTTGGGGTTTTTATGAAAGATTGTTTTCCAAAAAAAAAAGATTTTCATGCATTTCATACTTATAAAACAAGAGATCTCGCCTTTTTATCAAAATTGCATCATATAAAAACCCGGGTCGTCACATTTGTACTCTTCTAACTCTTTCGCAATCCTCTCCTCATTGGTTGCTTGATTCTAATACTAATCAAAACATCACAACAGTTATCTCCAATCTAATACTTGCCCATGAATGTTCACAGATTGTCAAAAATAATTATCTGAAGCATAACAGATCAAATATAGACTTACCTCCAGACATAGCAGCAATTCCTTAAGAGATCTTCTGATTCGTAGCAGTAGACGATTATAGAAAACTGGATGTCAAATCTACTTGAATCAGGGACCCCTTAAGAGATGATGGTTAATGGCAACTATCTTTCCATCAAGGATAACTGCCATGGGCAGTTATGACACATGTTAAATGTGTAAACAATATGTAGCACATTGGATTTTTGAATCTCAAATGTTAGGGACCACAAAAAAAATTTCCAACATTCTCCCACTTGGTCCAAACATTTGTAACTTTATAAATTCAAAAATCTTATTGTACTAGTTTAACTCACTTTATGCTCCAACAAAGAAATAAATTAAATGAATTATGACAATAATTCCTTTGTAAACAAGTATTACCTTCCATGTATTACAATGTAATTATCTTCTCTGAAAAAGCCCTTTATGTGCCATTTTTATTTTTATGAATAAGCCTCAAATTCTTATTTTGGGTCCAAACTTAAATATTTGTCATCCAATCATAAATGTATACAAACTAAAATGGAGACAAATGCAATAATTCAGAGTTTTATTAGTAATATGTGCTATAAATATAGCATTATAGTTCAAATAGAAGGTGACAAATGAGAACAAAGTCCCATTCACATTACATGATCCTTATACAACTTTGGTGGCATGCCTTTCATCAAAGGATATGTAATCATCAATTGAGTACGAATGTGTTCAAAGAGCACTTCATTCCTTTTTATGTGCTTTTTGACTGCTACGTACTTAATGTCAATGTGTTTACCATAACTTCCACTTTTATTATTCTTAGCAAAGAACACAACAGCTGAATTGTCACAGTATATATTCAATGGCCTAGAGGTGGAATCAACAACTCGAAGCCCAGAAATGAAAGTCTTCAACCATATACCCTACCAGGTTGCCTCAAAACAAGAACAAACTCAGCTTCTATAGTAAAACTAGTAATCAAAGATTTCTTTGCACTTCTCCAAGATATAGCTCCTCTAGCAAATAAGAAGATAAATCCAGATGTTGATTTGCAAGAATCAACCCAACCAGCGAAGTTTGAATCTAAATATCCAATAACCTCCAAGTAATCAATCCGTCTATATGTAAGCATGTAATCTTTAGTCCCTTAAAGGTATTGCATGACCTTCTTTCCAGCTCTCCAGTGGTCCAAACCTGGGTTACTTTGATATCTTCCTAATATTCCAACTGCAAATGTAAGGTCTGGTCTAGTACAAACCTGAGCATACATCAAGCTGCCAACAGTTAAAGCATAAGGAATGTTTTTAATTTGTTCCCCTTCAAGGTCATTCTTGGGACATTGATTCAAACTAAATCTATCACCCTTAACAACAAGTGCTACACTAGGTGAACAATTTTTCATTCAAAATCTCTTAAGAACTTTGTTGATATAGGCTTCCTGAGACAAGCCCAAGATTCCCTGAGACTTGTCTCCATTAATCTTAATGCTAATAACATAACATGCCTCACTAATATCCTTCATTTCAAGTTTTGAGAGAGAAACTGTTTCACTTCATATAACAATCCAATATCATTAGTTGTAAGCAATATATTATCTACGTATAGGACTAGAAAAATAATCTTGCTCCCACTAACCTTGTGATATATACATTCATCCACAATATTCTCTACGGAACCAAATGAAGAGATAACATTATGAAATTTTAAATACCACTGATGGGAGGTTTGTTTTAGTCCATGTATAGACTTTTTAAGCTTGCAAACTAAATGATGACCATCATTTGAGACAAAACCCTCAAGTTGTTTTATATAAACATCTTTCTCTAAATCACCATTGAGGAATGTCGTTTTCACATCCATCTGATGTAAATCTAAACCAAAATGAGCAACCAATGCTATGATGATACAGAAAGAATCCTTTTTAGAAATAGGAGAAAATATTTCTTGATAATCGATTCCTTCCTTTTGTGAGAATCCTTTTGCAACAAGTCTAGCCTTGTATCCCTCAATGTTGCCTAATGAGTCTTTCTTGGTTTTAAAAATTCATTTATGACCAATGGTCTTTGCCCCATTAGGCAACTCTACAAGATCCCATACTTGATTATCTATCATAGATTTCATTTCATCTTTCATAGCATCATGCCATAATTTAGATTTACTACTATTCATAGCATATGAAAATGTCTTGGGGTCATTTTCGGCACCAACATCATAGTCAGATTCTTATAAGTAGACTATGTAATCAGTAGAAATCACTGACTTCCTTGCTCTAGTAGATCTCCACAACGGTACATCATCGGCTTCTTGTGGAGCTCATGATCATAAACTTATTGCGGTTGATGCTCAATGGGATCTACTAAAACATTATCAGCTTAACATGAATTTTCAACAACTGGTTGTTCAATATCCATCATATTTTGATAGGTGTCACTGATAATAACCAGTCTGTTACTTGATGTGGGAGTTGGATTAGAAACTCCATTTTCCTCAAAAACTAAGTTTTGAGGTTGATAACTTCCACTAACCAAGTCATTCTTTATTTAGGGTGCTTGGATCTTGACTATGCTCTTAGAAATGAAGTGCCTCTTGAAGTTACAGATACTAGCACTAATGCCAAGATCACTGTGTATGAATGATGAGAGCAATATAATCACTTGAGTATGATGTTTATTAAATCTCATATTAACACTAGTATCCGTGGGTCGATACCTAAATGTTAGAATATCAAATATCTCATAAAAGCTATTGATGAACAATTTAAGTCATCTAATAAGGCATTGGCTAGCACCTTAATGGCCAAATTGTCATCAATCAAACTAACTGGCGCTAGGGGAGTGCGTGAGCACATTATGCGAATGAGGGACATAACTGCTCAGCTAAAGTCATTACAGATTAAGATATCTGAGTCCTTTTTAGTGCACCTTGTCTTGAATTCTCTCCCTTCTCATTATGGACCATTCAAAATACACATAAGGAAAAATGGTCAATTAATGAACTTTTGACCATGTGTGTTTAAGAAGATGAGAGATTAGTTCAAGAAATGGGTGAGGGTGCACATATAGTAACCCATAAAAGGGATAAGAAACAAGCCATAAAAAATAAAGTAGTCATATATAAAGGTAATGAAATATTTCTGACCATGCATGCTCATGTTAGGACAATAAATGTTAGTATGTATAATCTCTAACATGTCAGAACTCCTCTAAGCACCCTTTTTCGACTTGTTGGTCGCTTACCTTTAATGCTGTCCACACATGAATCAAGGTCTGTAAAATTAAGTGTCTCAAGAACTCTATCTTTTACTAATCTTTTGATTCTATCAATGAAGATATGTCATAATCTCCGACGCCACAACATAGAGAATTTCTCAATCATGATGTTACGCTTAATACCAGCATTATCATACACAGCCATGACTTCATTAGAGACATCATTATTTAAATGAGCATTGAATAAACCATCATCCATTATGCCATTTCCAATAACAATTAATTTTTTTATATAAATTAAAGTAAGATTGGCACAAGTTTAGATACAGAAATCATATTCCTAGAAAAGCTAGGAACATAAAAGATTCTTTCTAAATCCAATACAAAACCACTTTTAAAAATTAGTTTATATGTCCCCATAGCTTTAACAAGTGAATGCATCATGTTTCCTGAATAGATGCTCTGTTCACTTTCCATCGGTTTCTTTTGGTTTAGAAAACTTTGCATGATATTATAGATGTGGATTGTAGAACCAAAATTCATGTAGTATATGAAACATCAACTATATTAGATTCATAGCATACAAAAGAATTGAGATTACCTTTCTTTTTCAGCCAAGCCAGCATTACTATGCACAGCCATTACTTCATTGGAGACATCATTATTTAAATGAATTTTGTACAAATCATCATTCATTGTACCACTTTCAATAATTACTGAATTTAAAATAAGTTTCATGAAAAAAGAAGAAAAATCCAAGTGGCACAAGTTTAGATACAAAAATCAAATTCTTAAAAAATTTAGGAATATAAAAGGTTCTTTCCAAATCAAGTACAAAATCAGCGTGTAAAACAAGCCTATATGTCCCCACAACTTTGACAAGTGAACGCATCCTATTGCTTGAATAGATGCTCTGTTCACTTTCCATCGATCTCCTTTGGTTTAGAAAACCCTGCATGGTATTACAAATATTGATTGTAGAACTAGAATCAATCTACCATGTGGTATGCAAAACATCAACCATATTAGATTCATAACATACAAAAGATTTGAGATTACCTTTCTTTTCTAGGCAAGCCTTCCTTTTAGGACAATATTTGCTCATGTGTCCCTTCTTTTTGCAAAAGAAACACCTCATAGGCTCCTTTTTGTCAATATGTGGCTCTCATCATCTGAATTTGTGTTTGTAACATTGATTTGTGAGCCAGGATTGTTGTTAGTTGGCGATTAAACCCCTATTTCACTTTTGATTCATGGTGTGCACATCCAAAGCATACTAGTTTCTATTCATCTCAGAACAAGTAAGCACAGTGAAGGCAACGTAAGTTTACCTAATTTTCTCTTAATATTTCACGGTTTGTCTCCATTATGCTAAAATGAAATTGACATTTTACTTAGACCAAGTCAAATCTGTAGTTTTGTTCTTTGATCTGTCTAATCTCATTTATCATTGTAATCTATAAAACAAACAACTGCAAAGCTGCTAGATAGTATAAATCATGGCTCTAATACCACATGTAAACTCATTCACAGATGTTCACAGATTGTCAAAAACAATTATCGGAAGCATAACAGATCAAATAGAGATTACCTCTAGCGATAGCAACAATTCCTTAAGAGATCTTCTGATTTGTAGCAGTAGACAATGATGGAGAGTCGGATGTCAGATTTGCTTGAATTAGGGACCCTTTAAGAGATGATGGTTAATGACAGTTATCCTTCCATCAAGGATAACTGCCATGGGTAGTTATGACACATGTTAAATGTGTAAACAATATGCAACACGTTGGATTTTTGAATCCCAAATGTTAGGGACCACAAAAAAAATTTCTAACAAGGTGAATTTGTATGCTATCAACCTTTGTGGTCCATCCTTCCTTAAACCCCACATGTGCAGGAACTTCATGCACCGGGTTGCTCTTTTAGTTGTAAATAAAAATCAAGCTCCTTGTGATGCTTATTTTCCATCCAAAAGGATGAAACTTCCTTTTACTAATGTTGATTCAATTAGTATTAAATCTCTTGTACATATGTGAGGGACCATCTCCGCTTCCTTGTAATGATAGTTTTCGATATTATGTCTTCTTCTTGGATGACTTTGGTCATTATTATTGGATCTTTTTGTTAAAGTTCAAGTCCAATGCGGATTCGATCTTTGCATCATTCAAAAGTATGGTCGAAAATCATTTTAAAAAAAATCAAAGCAGTGTAATGCGAGGGTGGAGGTGATTTCACAAAGACTAACTCATTTCTATCTCAAAATGGCATTGCTTGAAGAATCTCATTTCCACATACACCACAACAAAATGGTGTTGCAAAGAAAGCATTGGAAAATTATCAAAATTGGCCTTATTCTTCCTAGAATATTCATTTACCATTCATTTTCTATTTGTATACCTTTTGAACAGCCGCTTACTAAACAAATT
This sequence comes from Warburgia ugandensis, assembly GCA_035236585.1. Lineage (NCBI taxonomy): Eukaryota > Viridiplantae > Streptophyta > Magnoliopsida > Canellales > Canellaceae > Warburgia > Warburgia ugandensis. Next base: position 80,694,851 of record CP141130.1, read on the forward strand.
GGCGGCCTCACTCTTCAATTGGCTTTGAATATTGTTTGATCAGCCACCCAAGTTTTCTTCTAATAAAGCTTTTGGATGCTTATGTTATCCCTGGTTAAGACCATATTCCAAACAGAAGCTCCAAGATCGGTCTAAACATTGATTTTTCTTGAATATTCATAGGAGTCTAAATGTTACTTTTGCTACGATCTTCAAAATGGTAAGTTGTGTGTCTCTCATTGGGTTATATTTGTCCAAAATGTCTTTCCTTACCAACATCACTATCTAACTCTTTCATTGTCCAATCCTAATGCCACATCTACTTGGATGCTTACTCCTCCATTCGTTCTTCTCCCTTGTATCTATGCACCTTCGCTTTTTGTTGAACAGTCTCATAGGCCTTCAATTTCTATTGAGTAGTCTACTACCTCTCCTTTAATCTTGCCCAATCCACAACCATCCTCATATCCAACAACTTCATCTTCAAGTAATTCCCACTATCATCATCCAACCATTCCATGTCATCAATCACCGAACACTAGAAACCAACCATATTTTAACCTTGTTACTAATCCCTTTGGGTGCCTTAAGTATTTCCCAATCCATAGCTCCAACTGCTCCTCAACCAACATCCCAACACTCTCATCCTAATGTCACTCAAGCAATGACTTGCACCCGAACAAACCTTGCCACTATTCCTTCTTCTTCCTCTATTTATAAAGAACCTCTCTCCTTCACTAAGGCCTTCAAGTCACCATTTTGGAGAGGTTACATGAATGAAGAATATCATGACCATCAAACAAATGAGACTTGGCTACTTGTTCCTATTGGATGAACCTTGTGGAGAACAAGTGAGCTTTTAGGGTCAAAACAGTGTGAAGTAGTTGATCAACTAGAATACACTTTAAAGAGACCTTTACTCCTATCGTAAAATCAACTAGAATACACATTGTGCTATCTATAGTAGTTTCTTTCAATTGGAAGATACGACAGCTTGATGTAAACAACCCATGCCTCAATGGGTAGCTTTAAGAATGTGTTTATATGAAATGACTATAAGGCTTCGTAAATCTAACCAGGGTAGATCATTTTTTCTTACTTAGAAAATCTATCTACGGTCTTTAGAAGGCATTGAGCATTTGGTACTCTCATCTTCATTATTTCCAACATGGGCAAGGTTTCAAAGCTTGTCAGACAAATGCATCTTTGTTTACCTACAATCACAAAAATATTGTGATATGTTTCTTGGTTTACGTTGATGGCTTGCTCATCGCTAGAAATAATTCAGCTGCCACTAACAAATCTTTTTCATCTTCTCGGCTACCTTTTCATTGAAAGATCCTGGGGACTTGCACTTTTTCCTCAAGGTGCAAGCCATTCGAACCTAATAAGATATGTTCTTATCTCAAAGAAAATATGTGGCTGATCTCTTGAGCAAGTTCAACTTGATTGACTCCAAAGCTATTGACCTACTTCAAGATGCTATAGAATATAGGTGAGCTATAGGGGATTTTTAATAGCTCTATCTCACACACCTGGTCATATCATTTGTTATGAACAACGCTTCTTAATTCATGCATGCTCCCACTATCACACATTAGACATGTGTTAAACATGTTCTTCATTATCTTTAGGCCATCATGAATTACAAATTGACACTGTAAATCATCCAAGTTGGATCTTAATGCTTATTTAGATGCGGATTGGGCCTATTGCCCAAATGACCGCACGTCCACAAGTTGATTTCTAAGTTATTTAGGCAATAATTTGGTGTCTTGGAGTTCCAAGAAACAAACGTCTGTAGCTAGATTGTCCACGGAAGCTGAGTATTAGTTTGCAGAAACTATAGCCTCTAAATTTATTTGCATTCAATCCTTGCTAAAAGAACTTCGTGTTTTTGTGCCCTAGGCTCCATTGATTTGGTGTGACAATATTGGTTCAACCTATATGACTCTTAACCCTATTTTCCGTAATTGCACTAAGCATTTGGAGATGGATTTTCACTTTGTTAGGGAAAAAGTTGCTAACAAGAACTTGGCAATGAGGCATGTATGCACTACTAATCAACTCGCTGATTTGCTAACCAAAAGACTTTCAAGGAAGCAGTTACAATTATTGAGGTACAAGATCAACATGCATGATGGCATGTTTCACCTACTGGGGCATGTAAAGGATACATGGTCCAAGGGATTAGTTTCTAAATGATAAGTATCTAATTTTGTATAAAAACCCGCCTAATTAGTTACCCATCTGTTATAACTTAGAGCATAAATTAGGAGTTTTACACGAAAAATTTGTAACACATGCATTTTTGACCTAGTAACTCAAAATTTTCATATTTTGTCGGATAAAGGTTAATTTGAGGTAAGTATATAATTTTTTTTACTTTTTATAGGAAAAGATGATGATCCGACGGCCAGGATCGATGGAGATGAGCATTGAAGATCAAACTCAAAAGATCAAGTTAAAGCCTAAATATCATTAACCCAAAGTTAGATCGATGATCAAGATCACTTCAAGTGAAGCATTGAAAAAGTCATAGGTGACCAAAGTGGGCCCATGAAGTAATCCATGCATTCCCACCACCTTAGCATAGGAGTCATGCAAACCACATTAGCCATATAAGCCATGTGAGAAGGTGATAAGCTAAGGAGTCAAGCCAAGCCATTAAAGCCAATGAAGTGAGTTATGAAGCCAAGCCAAGTGAGCCCTCAATGAAGTCACCTTAGCCATGCCACATGGACTAATAGGAGGAGAGCACCTCCACTTTTCTATTCTTTTTCCCACTCCCCATCTTTCTCTTCACTCATCAATTAAATAATCCCATTATGGGACATGAGTGGAGGCATCTCCTTAAAAGATGGAGCCACCCACCTTATTTCTATATTCTATCATTCTACCCACCTTCCACTCACATTTCTTTATTTCAACCATCATTCTTTGTCTCCATTCTTTTTCAACTCATCCCACCTTTCATTTTCCCTTAAATCACCTTAAAATAAGTTTAAAAAACATGTATAAATAGCCCCCATGGGGGCTTCCATGAATTTGGACCATGGTGGAGGGGGATCCCCCTCCTTACTCCTTCAATGTAATCATCCTTGGAGCTTGCCATCTTCCTCTAGTATTTCATGCCTCTTGCTTTGGGTTTTTGATCAATCTTTCAAGTTTACTTTCACTTCAAAGTTTAGGTTGGTTATCTCTTAGTTACTTCTTTAATTGTCTTTGAATTCCTACTTTGTTTTGATCCTTGGTTCCATACTTAGTTGTTAGCTTCTTTAGCCTTTAGTTGTATGATCTATTGATTTAAGAGCTATAACTCTTTGGTAGTGACAACCAAAAGAGTAAGCTATTAGATCAAAGTCTTTACCTTACATTCTTGTGTTGTTCCCTTGCTTCCCTTTCCATTTGTCTCTTAATTTCATTCATAGATCCGTTAATCAAAGACTACAACTCTCTTTTAGTGATAGCCAAGAGAGTGTAGTTATTAGATTAAATTTCTTGCCTTTGAATACCCCTTAACTTCTTTGCCAAATCCATACCTTCTTTTTTCATTGTTTCCCTTCTTTTTCCTTAGATTTTCATTGAGTTACTTGTATGTTTGCTTAGGATGAGATTACATAGAAGATAGAGGATCAATTTTGGAATCTATGGTGTTTATTGAAGGATGTGCAAACTCCATGAGTGATGTACACCTCACTTGTATTGATTACTCTTTCATTCAAATAAAGAATTGTTCATTTGTAATGTTCTCCTTTTATGAATGAATCACTTGATTTGAAACTTATGTTCCATGGCTGTTATGATGTAATATCTTTGGTTAAGATTCTAAAACACATTTGCATTTCGTCTCTTATGTATGCAATCAATTGTTCCTGCATTCCATGTCTTAGTTACCTTAAGATCCATGCATAGTTTTAGATTAGTTTGCTTCAAATTTTGTTTACTTTTATGCACATATTTCATGCATCTTAAGTTTGCTTAGGTTCCATTCATCTCACTTCATTTCATGCATTCTTTCTGGTTTAATTCAATACACACCACTTGTTAGTTGTTTCCATAAGAAAGTTTTCAAATTTATGTTTGTTTACTTTTATCATGTTTTCATATTCCATGTTTTAAATTTATGTTATGTTTTGATTCTTAGTATAGGATAAAAATCATTATCTTTGGCTAGGTTAAGTAGTTTAAGAAAAGTTCCACTTAACACACAAACCGTTCAATTCCTCGTGGGATCGACCTCACTTGCGCATTTATACTACAACTGATTCGTGTGCTTGCGAGTTTAACTTTAAAAATTACAACCCTAAATATCGTTCCCTTCTCTAGTATTTCCAATTTGAAATTCAAATGCAAAGTTTATCTCGTTGTTGAGATTAGATTGCTATTCTAGTCATCCCATAGAGGATTGTAAGTTGTAATTTGTTCTTATCACAACTCTTCATAGTATATACAAGAACCTATGTACCAATATTGGGTGTATCAAATAATTCATTTTTACATCCCTATACTTTTCATTTACATATGAGACCATTTATTTGATTTCTATAACTTCATTATCCTTTATAATAAATATTACCAATAATGGGTGATTTTAACTTCCAAAAAAAATTGCTATCAAGTCATTCATTTTGGATGGTTCTATGTTTATGAACCTCCATGTTAGTGTAATTAAAAGTACACTTTTAAGTTTCTAGACTCATCAAATTAGCACTATTTTAGAATTAGTAGTCATTCACAATAAGAGAACTTAAAAGAATGGGTCTTATCAACAAAGGAAGGACCCACCATGGTAAAGTGGGCAGCAGCACTCTCACTTGACTCAAGCATTCTTCTATTTTCTGCAGTTTTTTTTTTTTGGTTTATCCTATTGCAATCGAGAACTAGACTTGTATGGTAAATCTTAGAACTTGCTCTAATTCATACATTTATTGACTTTTAAGGTACCTATATTTAGTGACATCACGGACATGCATATTGTTAGACTTGACTTGGGGACATGGAGCTTCTTGGTGAGAGTAAATGTAATTTTCAAGCAATTTATTTTGTTTAGTCAATATGGGTTAGTTTTGTTGCAACATTTATTCACTTGGCCGAATAGTGGTGGTGAATATACAGCTAAAAAATGTTCATATAAGTTAACATGTGCAAATGTTACTCTGATTGAGTTTGAGATCCCACCTTTAGCTATGTCCAACCTTTAGATGATTTGACTCAATCATCTTGTTTGGCCTCTCTTGTTTGGGCTGTATGTAAACAATCATGCCCACTGGTTAGAATCATCAAAATGGACCAACGAATCAAATCTAATCTAATATGCGTAAACCCATGCATATCTAAACAGATTGGAAACATAAATATGCACTGATAATATATCAAAAAATTCAAATCTATATCGGATGTTCCATGAATAATGGATTGGAGGATGTTGTTTGCAATTAGGAGCCACGTATACCTGTGTACATTCTGTCTCAGTAGGGGCAGTCGAGGAACACACACGACTGCCTTCACATGCTTTTCTATACCTGTCAGAAATATAATTGTCCCTAGATGTGAACTGCTCATCTTTAAGACTGCATGTAGGTCATATTTACGTGGTAGCCTATTCGTCATAGCCATACGCCAAAGATGACATCTTAAAGACATTTTGGCCAGTACTAGTAGGGGCAAAATGCCGAGGGTGAAAAAGTCACATGAAACACGTGTTGGAAAATTATTGCCAAAAACAGAGGAGTCATCATCATTCATCATCGTCGTCAAAGCCTTACTTCCGTTAAGCGTCAGGCTTTCACATGAGCTCTGATTATTTAAATATTTTTTTAACGAAAAGAGATGCCCATTTCAAACAAGAGGAACATCCACGTAGATCTTGTTTTGAAGTGGGAAACGGCAATTCGTGACATTTCAAAGTAGGCATTCCCATTAATATCTTTTTTCTTTATAAAAACGCATAATTCATCAAAAGAAAAAGAAAATTAGATACAAAATCACAAAGGAGTATTAGTATAAAGCGAGACAACGCTTCTAGTTTTTCGTATTGGAGCCTTCCTTATTTGATTCTAAGTAGTTCATCTAACTTAACTAATTTTGGATATCTCATAGCCCAAAAATTATTTTAAAAAAAAAGTCATTAAATTCCAACAAATTGTATTTAATTCACTATATTCAAGCAATTGCTTCTAAAGAGCTTTTGGCCCTCTATATTTTGCAAGGCAAGGCACCAGTTGTTGGACATTAATGACTTTCTTTATAAATAGTTTTTGAGTCATGAGGTGTACTAAATTAGGAGTGTCAAAACGAAAAAGTGGAGGCACTTCACAGTAGTTGGGGTGCTGTCTTGCTTTACAACAGCATTTCTCCATATAAAAAAATCAACCTTCAGAACCTAGCATTAGAAAAATTAATTATTTTCAAGAATTAGTATAAATTGCAACAACACCTCCACAAGGGAGAAGAGCCTTTGTGCCTACATAATTAATCCAAGGTGTATATCTAACACAAATGAGTTTGGACATCTCCTGGCCCAAAAATCATTCAAAAAAATATTAAGTAAGAAGCAACAAATTGTGTTTTAGTTTGTTGAATGGAAACTATTATTTCTAGAGAGTTGCTTACAATTGGTATCTAGCAATTGTTAAACAATTGCCTACCATAGAAATGTTGAGGTGCTTCACCCTTGGCAAGGTGCTGTTAAACTTTATTTTAGCATTCCTCATTACTTTTTGAATCTCCACCATCAATAACCATCTTTATCCATCTGCTTGGCTAACTTAAAAAATATGAGACATAGGTGATTTGTTTGGATGTTTTAAAGCTGTTCTTCAAACCAAACATTTGATAGTTATTGTGTGACAAGGAGTCCCAAGTGGTATTCATGGGAACATAGTAACAAATTATAATTATTAAAGTTATTCATGTGACCATTTGCTCTTAAACGACAAGCTGTCTTGGCAATGCACATAAATATTTTTCTCCTATTTCTTTTCCTTTTATCTCTAATGGTGGATTTGCGCAACTATTGAGGAGTCTCGAACTTCTAGCTCTTGTGCCACTACGCTACATTCGCACACACCGATATAAAAGTGTGTATATATATATATATATATCAACAATTGTGTGCACCAAGCCACTTTGAGAGCGAATGGATTTTGGCAGACCCACAACAATGTTTACAAGCTGTTTATAGGATATCATATGTAGGAGGGGCCTTTATATAATGATGGGAGCACTATCATGCTGCTATAGCTACTCGTCTACTAGTACCCTCTACACCATCTGCATCTTCATAGGTGTAACACCCAGGGGTTCTAACAATTACATTATTGTCTGCTTTAGGGTGCCCACACACCCCTCATGGTTTTGTTTTTCCCCGATTTCCCAAGAAAAATGCGTTGTGACCATTAAAGTTCCCCGCACTCTTATAAACAACCCAATTTCCTCTTCCTAAACAATGTGGGACTAACTCTTTGTCCTTCACTTCAGCCTAGAAGTCTGACAGCCTTCTCTTGGCCCACCCACATTGGCCTAGAGTTTCACATCTTCCCCCCTTATGGAACGCACGTCCTTGCATGATAGTCATGACTAGGCCCCTGTGTACGGCTAGCCACCACACCATGAGAGGAACTGGCTCTGACACCAATTGTAACACCTTGAGGTTCCAACAATTATAATATTGTCCGCTTTGGGGCAGCCATACACACCTCACGGCTTTGTTTTTTCCCGATTTTTTAGGAAAAATGTGATGTGTCCTTTAGAGTTTTCCGAACTCTTATAAACAGCCGAGTTTCCTCTCCTCAAGCAATGTGGGGCTAACTCTCTATGCTTCACCCCAACCTAGAAGCCGGATAGCCTTCTCTTGGGCTGCCCTCATCGACCCAAAGCTTCACATTTGGTATCAGATATACACGAATGAGGCCTTTTATGTTAATCCTTGGGCTGATGAGGATAGGAAAAAAGAAGGCTGGCATGCTTCTATGCTAAGGTGAAGGATAGAGAATTAGTCCCACATTACCTAGGGGGAGGAAACTAGGTTGTTTATAAGAGTTTGGGAAACTCTAATGGTCACAACGCACCCCGAGGGGTGAAGCCCAAGAGGGGTGAGGGACTTCAGGGAACAAAACCTTGAGGGGTAGCCCAAGAGGGGTGAGAGACTCAAAGAGGACAATATTGTATCTGCTACGCACTCTGCCCACGGAACAACACATTTTTCCTCGAAAACCAAGAATGAACAAAGTCGTGAGGGGTATATGGGCACCTCCAAAGCAGACAATATTATAACTGTTAGAACCTCGGGGTGTTACAAATGGTATTAGAGCCAATTCCCCCCATAGTGTGGTGGCTAGCTGCACGCAGGCGCTCGATGGTTGAGGCCACATGGGGATGCGTGTTCACTAAGGGAGAAGATGTGAAGCCTTGGGCTAATGAGGGTGGGCCAAAAGAAGGTAGACAGGCTTCTAGGCTGAGGTGAAGGATAGAGAGTTAGTCCTACATCACCCAGGGGGAAAAAACTGGCCATAAGAGTTCGGGAAACTCTAATTTCCACAACGCATCCTGAGGGGTGAAGCCCAAGAGGGGTAAGGGACTTAAGGGAACAAAACATTAAGGGGTGAAGCCTAAGAGGGGCAAGGGACTCAAAGAGGACAATATTGTATCTGCTGCGCACTCTGCCCATGGAACAACGTATTTTTCCTGGGAAACTGGGGAAGAACAAAGCCATGAGGGGTGTATGGGCACCCTAAAGCGAACAATATTGTGACTGTCGAAACCCCGAGGTGTTACAATAGGTGTCTCACTTTCTAAGGTCTGTGAAGTTTTTCTCAGCCTTTTCAGTTAGATTATATATGTTAACAACCTTTCTAGATTTGCTACTCATTCTGCTGCTTCTGCCTCTACCCCACGAAGCACATCATACAACTCCACTTGGTTTTTGGACTCAAGAGCATCAAATCATATGGCGTACACTCCACATATCTTTCATACATTTTTCCTTTAAACAACCACATATACATTCATGCTGTCAACAATATCTCATTATCTATCACACACATAGGAATAGTCAAAACTCGTAACCTAACATTACACAACATTTACTAGTTCTTCACCTTACTATGAATTTGATATCTATCAATCAGTTATGAGATTAAGGATATGAAGTCATATTTAGTGATAATAAATATGTTGTAAAGAATCCATGGACCAAATAGATTTGTGGGACAAGGATTAGGAGTGGTCACTTTACTATCTTAAGTCCCTTCACATGCCCATTATATCTCACAATGCAACTTTCACTCGCATTGAATTATGGCATGGCCGATCATGACATCCTTCTTTCTCTTGTCTTAATAAACTCATTACTGATGAATCTTTGGGCATTGTAACCAAAGTTCAAAATCTTCATTGCGAACATTGTATGTTTAACAAAAAATATATTTTTCCTTTTTCTCGTAGTTTTATCAAAATCATCAATCCATTTGATATGATTCATATTATTAACAATCTTAGTGATGCTCATTATTATTTTCTTTTCATTTATGATTATTTACATTTCACATAAATCTATATCATGCATTCCAAATCTAAGGTCCATCAAAATTATCTAAACATCACTAACATGATCCAACACAATATTTCAAAAGAATCAAAATTTTTAGGTTCAACTCTGGTAGTGAATTCTGCTCGAGGCAATTTTTAAACCTTTTTACATCACATAGTACTATGCTTCAACTTTCATGTCTATATACACCTTCAACAAAATGAGGTCTTTGAACACAAAAAGGCACATTATTGAAACCATTCACACACTTTACTTATACTCTCAATTGCCACTAACATTTTGAGGAGAAGCTATCTTAACTTTAGTCTACCTTATCAATCAAACACCTAGCCCCTTACTTCACAATAAAATATCTTATGAACTTTTGCATAGATCTCCACCATCATATCATCGTCTAAAAAAATTTGAATGCACATGCTTTGTATTATTACCCATAATGCACATACCAAGCTTTTCCCTCGATCTATCATATGTATATTTATAGGTTACAATATTGAACAAAAGAGATACAAGTGTTACAACCCCAACACTCATTGTATCATTCTAAGAATGTCTTCTTTCGGAACAAGTTTCTTGTATGACTCTTTATCAGAATTTCTATGACCCTCATACTACCTTTATTGATCCCTTTCATGACTCCTATCTAGCACCTACTATAATAGATCCTCCCAATCCTCCATCACCTCCATCATCTTCTCCTACTCTTGAATTCTCTATCTGTGACTCTTTCAGAGGATATACCTAAGTATTCTCATCACATCCATCAACCTCTAGTAAAATATAGTGATTACTACTACTATGCAGCTAATGTTTTTGACCTCCATGAGTCTCACACCTATATAAAAGCAGGTATGCAACATGAATGGGTACAGGCCATGCAGACAGAATTGCAAACCATCATTAAGACCACTACCTAAGAGCTCACCTCCTTGCTACTAGGCAAATCAATAATTCATTGTAGGTGGATTTACAAAATCAAAAGTAAGGTAGAAGGTTTGATTTAGCAACATAGGTGTGCTTTGTGGATAAAGGATTTGCTGAGGAATATGGATGTGATTATGAAGAAACAGTTGTCCCTATTGCCTGCATGACCACTACTCACACTCTCACCGACGTCGCTTTCACTCATTCTTGGACACTTCATTAGATGAATGTCAAGAATGCCTTTCTTCATGGGATTTTCATGAGGAATTCTATATGGAGCCACTTCCTAGTCTTCCTCACAAATAGGGCCAAGTATGTCGCCTTCATCATGCCCTCTATGAATCAAGCAAATACCTTAGGCATAGTTCGACAAATTTTCCTTTACTATTACCCACATTGGGCTTTGTTAGAGTAATAATGACTCTGCCATGTTTATTCACCACAACAAGCATGGAAATGTTTTTCTCTTACCATTTGATGGTGAACCTCTATCAATCCGACTCTTTATTGTTGACTAGTTGGGATGTTCACATATCTCACTACCACTCGACCTTATATTGCTCATGCTGTTCTAGGATATTCATGTATGCTCCACACACTGATCACTACACTGTTGTATTATGAATTATTCACTATCTTCATGAGACCTTCATCAAAGCCTTCTTCTTTCCTCTTTATTGGCTCTTATTCTTTGGGAATATTTTGATACCCATTGGGGAGCTGATTTCATTGACCAAAAATCCACTAAAGGATATATTCTCTTTCTAGACAACTCTTTAATCTCTTGGAAAAGTAAGAAGTAAGATATTATGTCTAGATCTAGTATGTAATCAAAATGTTTAGTTTTTTCTGATACTACTTGTGAGATACACTGGTTTCACGGATTACTCTCATACTTTGGCATCTTACAATCTCAGCCTATCCATCTCTATTGTGATAACAAAAGTGTCATTCACATAGCTTATAAACAGTATTTTATGAGCATACAAAACACATTAAAGTTGACTGTCATATCACTCGGTAATATTATTAAAAGTGTACCATTACTCTCCCCTACATCTCCATCAATGGTCAAATGGTTGATCTATTTACAAAGGCCATCCAGATCCATGATTCCATTTTCTTTGTTCCGAACTTCAGTTGTTGTCATTATCAACACCTTCAGTTTGAGGAGAGATGTCAGAGAGATCTGCAAAGATATTCTTGCAAATCTGATTTGTACAGATATTACAAGGATTATATCCCTTCCATATTAGCTAGATTGTAGCAACTACAAGGATTACATCTCTAATTGATTTGCAATGTATGCCTATATATAGTAGTGTAAATCTATTGAATGAAACAAGAGAAAGACTTATCCAATGCAATCTTATAAAAAGAACTTGGTGTTTTTCTACCCAGGGCTCCACTAATTTGGTGTGACGATTTTGGTTCAACTTATATGACTCTTAACCCTATTTCCCACAATCGCACTAAGCATCTAGAGATGGATTGCACTTTGTTAGGGAAAATTTTCTGAGAAGAATTTGGCAATGAGGTTTGTATGTACTACTAATCTACTCACTGATTTGTTAACCAAAGGACTTTCAAAGCAACATTTACAATTACTGAGGTCCAAGATTAATGTGCACATGGCACATTTCACTTGTAAGATAGTGCCAAGAATACATGATCCAAAGCGCTTAGTTTCTAAGCAACATTTCCTCATCCAGTATTTCCAATTTGAAACTTAAATGCAAAGTTTACCTTGCTGTTGAGAGTAGATTGCTACTCTTATCATCCCACAATTCAAGGATTGTAAGTTGTAATGTAGTCACTACTCTTCATAGTGTATAAAAGACCCAAAGTACCAGCATTTGGTGTATCAAGTCATTCATTTTCACAGCCTAATATCTTTATTTACATATTAGATCTATTTATTGGATTTTTATAACTTCATTGTCAGCTATAGTAAATATTAGTAAGATTTGGATAATTTTAACATTAAAAAAAATGTCATTGAGTCATTAGTTGTGGACAATTCTGTGTTTATGAACCTTCTTGTTTGTGTGATTGAAAGTACACTTTTTTGTTCCTAGACTCATCAAATAAGCACTATTTTAAGATTAATAGTCATCCACAATAAGAAAACCTGAATGAACAGGCACGATCAATAAAGGTGAGCCACCATGGTAAGGTGAATAGTAGCATTCTCACTTGACACAAGCATTCCTCTATGTTCTATAAATTATTTTTTCTTTTCTTTTTATCCTATTGCAAGCAAGAATTATTGATTATGTTATATGTCCTAGAGGTTGATCACTTCATACATTTATTGAATGGAAGGTATGCGAATTTAGTGATAGCACCAACTTGCACACTATTAAGACTTGACTTGGGAATGTAATTTTCAAGCAATTTATCTTGTTTGGATAATGTGGTTTCTCGAGTCAGGACTTTATTGGGGCTCACTAGATAAACCAAACTCAATTATTGTATATGATGCATATGCATATTCAGGGCCTCAAACGACCATCAATTAAACAATTGTCCTTCCTTGCATTGAAAATATTTGATCGCTCATTGAACCTCTTCAGAAGAACCAGTCTGTGCTGGACAAATGGACAATTATCCTTCATTCATTACATCTACTATACACATGGACAGGTTTACGGTTATCTACCAGTCTCCAATCCTGCCATTGTAACCATACCCATCTTTGTTGCAACCTTTATTTACTTGGCCATGTACTAGTGGTGTAATACATAGCCGAAAATCAATGATATAAGTTAAAACATGTGAATGCTATCCAGACTGAGTTTGAGATCCCACCTTTAGCTAAGTTCAATATTTAGATGATTTGACCCAATCATCTTGTTCAACCTCTCTTATTTGGGCTATATGTAAACAATCATGCCCATTGGATACTTACTTCTAGCTAGAGTCACCAAAATGGATTAATGAATCAAATCCAATCTAATTCTCACATATCCATATCTAAACATATTGGAGACATTAAATATGCACAAATAATAGATAAAAAAATTCAAATATATATATATATATATATATTATGATATGCCACAAATAGTGGGTTGGAGGATAATCTTGGGATAAGGAGTGGCTTTTAACCTTTCCAAAATGAAAAAAAAAGGTCCTATAAAAGCACACTATTGTTAGTGTCTGATAATGCAAACTCTGCCCCTAAAGTATGGATTTGAAAGATACAAGCTATAAATCATGTCTAACATACAAAAATTAGGCAACCCTTTAGAAATCAATGCATTTGGATTATCTGAACTACAATTGTTTTGGGCTTTTTGAAAAATCCAAAGTTTTGAATTCAAACTCGGAGAAACATAAGCTCATATCATTTTAAGGGCATGAAATTTGATATCTAGCCTATTTGAGTCATTCCAAGCATGGCGAACAACTTAGATCTTTCAAACCAAACTCTAATTTTGTCTTCATTTTTAATTTCCAGTATGCCTATTTAAATGAATATCCATGGATAAATCCGAGTAGATCATGGATTTAAAGGATGAATCGATTTGACTTGCTATCTAAAAATGGCTAATTTCTTCTATCCATTTATCCATTTTACTAGCTCTACTTCTAGCTATTAGTTTTTTTTTTTCAATTAATAAGTCCAATGATCATGATTTACAACTCAAAACAGCATAACTAGAATCATCCAATGGTCTTTGAAGCAGAATAATAAGGGTGGGTCAAATCACCCAAAGGTGGGGTTTAGCTAGCATGGTCTCACAGTCAATTTGGAAACTCATTGAATACTCAAGCCAATGCAATTTATAGCTATAGTGGTTACCTTTAACTATTCATGATATTAAATAAGTAAAAACCATTGTTTCTCATTATCATCATCAAAACCTTATCCCGATCAGGGGTGGACCACATGAATCTTGTTCCTTCATTCCATTGTATTAAGTGTCATGGTGTCATTTGTCCAAAAGTTTTTAAATATTTTCTTACCACTTCTATCCATATTCTTTTGGGCCTCCCTCTTATCCTTTTAAAACCTTCGACTTGGATTGCCTCACCCCTAATCATTGTCATTTTCAATATTTGTTGGATATGTCCAAACCATCGAAGTCTAGTTTCCCTTATTCTGTTACCTACTGGTACTACTCCTAATTAAATTTCTCTAACATTTTCACTTATAAATCTTCCCTTTCTTTTCTTACCCCCCATCCTTCTCAACATCCACATCTCAGTGACACTCATCTTATGTACATATTGCTCATTAACTGCCCAATACTCTGATCCATAGTGCATAATTGGCCTTACATCCCATAAAAATTTTCTTTCTATTTGAATGGCACCTACTGGTCACACAAAACTCCGAAGGCGCATTTTCATTTATTCCAACTGTGATGACCCGGGTTTTTTAAACATATTTTATAATATATTTTTCAAAGACAAGGGCGTCCCCTCAGTAAAAAAATTTCGCAAAATAAAGCAGCAGAAATTCTTTTATTTTAAAACTTGTTTTGAAAACCCAAGTCACCACTTCATACATAACATAAGTACAATTTGTGTACAAAATAAAATTCCATTGAAGGAATATGATTTTATTAAACTCAGGATCCATCCAGTGGTTCACAGTACACAACCCATTGTATCCTTACAATACTTGTCCAAATACACAATTCAAATTACAAAGTTCTAAATACAATATATGTGCTCAATATAATGTTTCAAGGGATATACCCTTATTACTTATTCTTCAATAGTTCTTCAAGTCTTGAGCTACTAAGTCTCCTTCTCTGTATCTGAGATATTGTAAACATTCGAACATTTACAATATCTCAGCAAGCTATGCTTAGTAGGGGATAAGAATGTAAATTATTGACAGTAAAATCTTAATATTCACTTGTCCCATAATTCATTCTATCATAAACACATTCATAGACCACTATTATTGATATGAACATCTAATTTCCTTGTCATTTGTGTTCACCTTTATACATACATAGTATATAAGGACAAATCTATTAAAATTGTAAAAATAATCAATAATCATTTCCATACAAAGCTGATCAACTCCTTTCATTATAGGATATTTGTATTTCAGCCAGTTATTATACTGGGATTTTCCCTTCTTGGGAAAAATATTGGTAATATACAATTACCTGGCATTTCATCATGTCATCCCTTAAGGCATTTCACTATGCCAATTGCATATACATCATAATGCAAAATAATTAAGGATTACTATGCTTGCAGTCTGATCTATACAGCGTGCCTGGATAACTGTTCAATAATCCACTTATACCATTCTCAGTGGAATTTACAATATCCATGTCCATATGGGAGGACCATGGCTGTCACAGTGGTGTCCTTCCCATAATTGTCCCACCCGACTTTTAGCCTTCTTAGGCTTGGTATTCAATATCATCAAGTTTCAGAGAGTGGGTCACCAAACCCTCTTAACTCTCCTAGCATAGCATCCCCAGGCCTATGCCTGTTTAAAATAAAACCACAAGCCTCCAAGCTTGTATGTAAATTAATACTTATACATATCAGACTATTTGTCTGTTTATCTAGGACTGGAATATTTTATACTTTCCTATTCACTTAGGGTTGTTGTCAATTCTCAACTTGACCATTTAATACTTATTTTTCTCATCATTTGGTTGGATCATATTTTAATTTGAGGTATTTACCTTAATATATTGGTATCATACATGTCAATACTTCAAAACATAAGATCATGTATTAGACATGTATCTTCATGTAAAGGCATTCTTAATAATCCACCTAGCTCAATAAGGTATTCTTACTCCTTGAAATCTGCCATAGTCTCGATCAACATATATCTCTCAAATCATATGTATAATGTCATTTTTCTAATCAAAGGTGCATACTACATGGTCTTTTGATCATCCTTATGTAGGATGATCTGAATCTTTCTTCCTTGAATATCATATATCAACGGGTTTAATATCATCTATACAAATACTATCTATATCATACATAACAATCTAATTTACATTGATGTTTCTTTCTTCTTATTATTTTTGATCATACAAGATCTCATCTTGTTTGATCATCCTTATCTTACTTACTATTTTTATTAGGGTTAGATAATTTGCTATCTTTTTATGTTCTTATTATTATTCAACCAGTTAGTGTCTTACTTGGTTAAAGATAATTTATTTCTTCCTATTACTAGACAACTCCTCCTTATTTCAGGATGACTAGTACTTACCAGTTAAAGTCTGCTCAAAAAGTGGTTAATACAACCCTCATGTAAGGAGGAGTTTAGACCTCTCTTACATCATTGGGAGGTGAGAGAAAAGTACTTGGCTCTTGTATACCCCTATAACCACAATGTTTAGAGTCCACTGGAGTGGTACTAGCTCAACCTTTGACAAGGTTCCTATGAGTTCTTTACCTTAAGTCCCTTCTCTAATTGATTTTAATTAATTTCCATGTATATGCATAATGTCATCCATGGATGTTCATTATTTTCCTACTTTGGGCCAAAGAATTGGTAAACCATTCCTTATATTGTCCTACTAACTATAGCCCTTATTAAGTCAAAATCATTCATTCATCTTAGTTGTCCATGATTATCTATATTTCATTAGTTTACATTTTTGGTGATTTATGCTCCTTATATCTTAACAACTACTTAACAATTGAATAAAATTTCACAATAAGTAAATCATAAACTTGAAAGCATAAATCAAATATAAGTTTAACAACTATATACTAACATTCTTCCTATGAATGTAACTTAAGGTAATGAAATAAAACTAACATGATCCTAAGTTATGAAATACATAAAATTGTACTTCTATCTTAATGGAATCATGTTTAAATATCTAATTTACACTATCATGATCCTAAGATAATCAAATCTACTAACAAATTACTCATTTAGGGCATATCATACTAAAATTTAAAGATTATACTACCATGCTTTCTAACTTAGAACATAAATCACATTTACACCTTTATATCTAATAAAAGACAATTAAAACTTATTATATTAAGATTATTATAAACCTTTAAATATGATCCAACCATTAGATCTTAGGTGTTTTTCTTTAGATTAAGAGTTTTAATTACCTTTAGGGCTTTTAATCCATTAAGATCCAAAAATCATATCCACTTGATTTTGTCACATTTCATCCATGATCTAACTGAATTACATCATAATATCATCCCTTTAATCCATCCCAAGGATCTGATCATACTTGATCTCATTGATCAAGTGGGTCCCTTTGTAATTTTAGGGTTTTTCTACCATAAAGGGTAGATCCGCTAATTTATCCCAGATATGTCTAATTTAACCATAGATATTACTTTATTATAGTATTATTTCATCATTAAAATAAATTTCCAAGATCTGATCACCTCAGATCTTGAAGATCTTAGAAATCGGACACTTATTTCCAAAATACAGAATAAATTAGGAATAATTTTTAAAAATATTATGACTTCATTAGAAACTAGACATTACAAGCTTTCCATAGCTTCTTTCTGATTTCAATTTGGAGTTCATATGGCTCCACAATCTTAAATTGAAGTTTACAGCCGTTCATAGGGTCCAGATTTGATCTAGGCCCAACAAAACTACTCTCTCTCAATTGAGGGTCCAAACCTTGTTAGATTTTCTTGAAAATTATACCCTAGGGGTTTTGGACTCTTCTGGATCGATTGGACGGCTCAGAATTTCCATCTGAGCTCTCTATCACCATAAATTGAAGGCTCTAGTATTTACTTTATTTTTACCATTTTTCATTCAAATTAAATTAAAGAAAAATAAAAATTACACTAAACCATAATAAATATGTATGGGAAGTAGTTCCACCAACTTGATTGGAGAAAAAACATATATTTGATGCTCAATTTGAGAGAATTACCGATTGATGATAATATAGCCTGATTGTCCCCGTTTTTGTGATTTTCTGTTGTGGGAACCGTTGGATCTTGAAATTGATTTGGGAATTTTGTATATAATATAGTATAGGGGGTTATGGATGGTAAAATTTATCATATTCTACCTGGAATGGAGTGCCTAATTGAATTTAGGTCTCTTGTTCCACTTAGAAAGAGGAGAGAGAAATAAGAAAAATAGAGATTGGAGAGGGATGAATGAGAATTTGGAGCTGAAACTCCAGGGAAGATTTGAAAATTTTGTGGTTAAGGTTGTAAAAATTTTTGGAAATTTTTGGGACATATTTATAGCCAAATTTGAATTTTTTTATCATTTATTTTGATAAGATATTTTATTACTTTAGATTTTTTTTTATTACAAGTGCATTCTCCATTCTCCACTACAATCTCTACTACATTCTCCACTACCAGCAATAATGCACTGAGCAATTATTGTTGCTTCTAGAACGTTGGCCCACTTTGTGGGCCCCACTTTTATGTGAAAAGACGTTTTTACCCTTTGAACTCCAAATTTGGAGAATAATAAGCAATATTTGTCCGAACTCAGAATCGAGCATATTTAGTGGTGTTGGAATCATATTTTTAAGTAATTCATGAATATTGAGGTCTTATTTCTTGGATATGGAATATGGGTAAAATTACCATTTTATGTCTAAATGGAGAAAATTAAGGAATTTTCATTTTAACTCAGAATTGAACGTACTTAATGTTATTTCGATCAGTTTTCCAAGTACATCCATAATTTCTATGTTTTAATTCATGATATAATCTTCATAAAAAGAGAATTTTCAATAACCTAATATTCCAGCCCAGAATTTCTAAAAATTCAAACTTTATTAATTTGCCTTAATAAGTTACAAAAATTCAGGGTCATTACACCAACCCACTTAGATTTTCTGGGTAACCGCCCTCTTAATATTTTCGCTCTCATGAATTATTGATAAGTATGGAAAGTAGTCTTTTAGGAGGACTTTTTGGTTATTAATATTTACTAGTGCTCTACTCCCACTCCTCTCATTGCTAAAGTTGCATCTCTACTATGTCTTAATTAGTCTAATTTTAAATCTTTTAGATGTTAACGCATTTCTCCATAACTCTAGTTTTGTATTTACACCCTCGCTTATCAATCAAAACTATAGCAACGACAAATAACATGCCCCATAGAATATTCTAGTGTAGATGTTTTGTTAACTTATCTATAACTAACGTGAAAAGGTAAAAACTCAATGTTGATTATTGATAGTGGTAAGAAAATCATTAGTCTCCTCATGTTGACAGGCTACGAACCGATATTTCGTCCATTTGGATCATTCCCAGTACTCTAATGGAAGCATGGTGGATTGGAAAGCTGAAAATAGAAAGGCGGTTTACAATATAATGTGCATCTGATCCAAAGAAGTCGCACAATCATTTCCTGGCAACTATCAAACTAGAAATACATATTCAATCTATAGGGGCTGAAAACAAGATGCAAACGAAAGGATGGCCTGTACGATGATTAAGGATAAGGGCTACAGCAGTAGGACGGCTGGTCTGGTGGAGGCATCAGGAGTTGTAGTGAGTTCTAAGTGTGGTGTGGTGTAAGAGAGTTGGTTTCCCCTCTCTCCTTTGTAATCTTTGAGTGTTTTAGCAAGAAAATTCTCGTGTGAAAGGTTTAGATCATTGGATGTTGGACTAAGTTCCCATGCTCTTCTGCGCGTTTCAGAAAAAGAATTGGACGTTGATGTGAACTGCTCATCTTCAAGGCTTATTCGTCATAGTCATACGCCAAAGATGACATCTTAAAGACTCTCCGATAAGTACTACCAATTGAATAATGCCGAGGTTAGAAAAACGTGTTAGAAAATGCCACAAACGGAGGCCTGATAAGTAACGATTTTGGAACAAGGAGCCGTTAAATCATCCAAGTCTTACTCCCGTTAAGGGTCACGCTTTCACACCAACTCTGATTATTTAATCTTAACTCTTATAAGAAATGTGCAGGTGCTGTCACGCTTTATTTCAGCATTCCTCATTATTTTTTCAATCTTCCATCTTTATCTATCTGCTTGGTAATCTTAAAAAATCAGGCGATTTTTCAAACCAAACATTTGTGAGTTATTGTGTGACAGGTAGTCCCAAGCAGTATTCATGGAAACATTAGTCACAGGCAACAATTATTGTAGTTACTGATGTGACCAATTTGCTCTCAAAATTCTGTGCCACTGTTTTCAACGTTCTTGACTTGTACGTGGATACCAGATGTTGGATCATGCCATCGTTGCTTCCCAACCCCACCCCCCGTCTCTGTGGAAATCATTGCTTTATTTGTATCTAGGACACACTCGGACCCATTTTTTTAGGAGATCTAAGCAGTTTATCTTTGGGATTTTCGTAAAAGCCATTGACAGTGGAGCCCACTTACATTATAGTCATCTAATTACCTTATTGTTTGTATACAAGTGACCAGAGCCAAAGAAATCAGATGGGACGGTCCGATCAACCATTTGTGAGGCCTATCATGAAAAATTTCGGACGCTGCCACACATTATCCTATCATTCCTCTTACCTCAAATATGTTGTCGTGATCATTGAGTAAAAAGAGTCTTACCTTGTATTTTTGCAAGAGGTTATTTTTATGCCTTATACCAGTGACTTTAAGGTCACACAATGACAACTTTACCATTGCGCCAAGCTCTTGCAGTGACTATTGAGTGTAGTGTCTTATGTCACCGGCCAAAAAATATCAACGCAGGATTAACCCGTCTCAGAATATTATCTCTATATAATGAAGGGTCCTGCTTCCTTCTTCTTGCCTCACAAGAGCCAGACTTTTCATCTCTCATTACCTCCATGTCTTTCTCCACCGTCATCCGAAATCATCTCCCCATGGTTGCCATTCGGCCTCTACATGGAGGCCAAGTACTATTTATCAGAGAGAAGAGGTCCGCAGGAAGACAGAGGCAACGTCGAAATGCTTTTAAAAAGCCAACGGATGAAGCAGGAAAAGATCAATTAGGAAGCGACGAATCTCAGGACAAGAAGAAAGGGGATGCTGAGGGAGAGAATAAACAATCTCATCCTCCATCTTAAATAGCAGATATCCCATCCTGATAATGGAACGCCTTCATCCTTTAATTATCTCAGTTGTGTGCTATTGGATCTATTGTGGGAGATTCGTGCAAACTAGCTGTCTTACTCGTCTCGTCTTTGTTTGGGGTGTAGTTCTTCTCTTTTTTCATAAAGAACAATTAAATTTGCATGATTCCCCTTTCAATATCTAACGTATAAGGTCGCACAGTTGGTTTCCAAGGTTTTAATTTAAAAGAGCTTTAGCATAATGTGGGTGTGTGTGTGTGTGTACATATACATACACGTTCAATATCTAACAAGGTTGGGATAAACTGACGGAAATTTGATCCTCCGTTGAGGTGAATATAACATCCACTAGACTCCCAGCTAGTTAATCTTTGCCCAAAGTGGAAATCTGCTTCACTGTGCTTGGTCTGTGCATAAAATAACAGATTGTTTGTAACATAACTGTCAACTGGCCCCGAAGTTTGTTGCAACACAGAATCTGTGGACCGGTTTGGGGAATCTAGGTTCCTTTTACAGAGACTATAAACAAATAATTTTAGCAGTTACGTTCCTAAGAGACCAAAATTCAGTTGACAATCAGCAAGCCCCAGTACGTTGCTTGCATGGAAACTAGCCAGATTATAAGTTCCTTGCCAAGAGAGATTGTAAAACCATTTGTGGATCCACGCTTGCCCTTGCAAACCCTACCCAATCGGCATGACTGAAGGTGTGGATTTGTAGAGATGAAAAGTTCGACACGAGAAGACCATAAGATAATGCCAACTTTAAATAGCACGAAAAATATACTTCACAGCCTCTTAATGCTAGAATAAGCAGGGTCATCCATAAATCAACAGACTGTTAGGGGGGTTTATCTAACTGCACTTGTCTGGCATTTTGTTGGCATGTTTCCTGTGATATCTCTGATGATATCTTTTGTGATATCTGAGATATGTGTCATATATTCTGTGATATCTTGTATGATATCTCAGATATGTGATATTTGTTCTGTGATATGTCCAGCGATATCTCTAGTGATATTTTTTTATGATATCTGAGATATGCCTCAGATATGAACATAGTTAAATAAGCTGCATTTCTAGCATATGTCATGATATCAACTAGCACCTTAATAGTCATCAATGATCTAGGGCATTCATCCATGCTATGATATTCCTAAGGCCTAGGGATTTTATGGTACCTTTGTTGTATATGCATTTCTGTGGTATCAAATGTTGCAAAATTGTATGTATAATACCCTCATTTCCTTGTTAAATAATATAATTGAAAGATCTTGAGAAGACTAAAAGGTCTTCAGAAGAATTTCATAATCGATGCAATGTAGCCCTAGCAAAAATTGATTGTCAGGAGTGCTTCTTGCAACCATATTATTTTCTCCCTTGGTGAACTTGCAAGATATCAGAAGAAGGTAGTGGATGAAAGGTTGGATTATCCAAAAGTGGGGTTTTATAATTCAAAATTGGGCCAAGCAAATGAATGGGTTAGATCGTCCAAGGCAGTTGGACTCAAAAGTGGGGCTCCATAGCATTCCTCTTGCTAGATGGTAGGAACAATGCAGGGCTAAATGTACAAGAGGAGTGCTCACAATTTGGTGATCCATTCCACTCATCTGTTAAATAATAAATATCTAAATACTTGCTATATAAACAATTCGATAAACAAAAATAATGCATAACCTATTTTTTGTATATATATTTTATATTAAAACAGTTAAATGCCTGATAATCAAACCATAACAAATGGAATGGGAAATGATTTTTAGACTAGGAACCAAACTCGCGAACAAAAACGGTACGGTAGTGGTTGTCCATGGAACCGGATCAGAACCAAATTGCCTGCACCCCTAGCCCAAGTTCATCAAACTGGAACCCATCTGTCATGTCGGCTTTCGTTACTTAAACCAACAACCACATGCAGATTAAGAATTAAGTAAGGCCTAGGCTTTAATTAATCTCAGCCGTTTATTGTGCTCCAATAGGATCCATATTGTAGCCAGGCCTATATTTAAACTGTTGATCAGATTCTTAAGAACGTAGATTTGGACATACTTTTGATTCCTTGAGCCAAATTGCTGCAATAGAATCATTATAGACCCATATTAAAAGAGAGAAATATATCTTGTTGAATGACCAATCGATAACAATACTTGGCAAATAAAAGGTTCACCTTAGACGGGTTGTGAGGAGAAAATCTCACATATCAAACAATTCTAGCTTTTGGATTCATTATATTATCATAGACATCAAGAATGAGGATTTCCAACTTTAGTTTGATTTCTGCCAAATGGAGTGGTACATTTGGTGGGACCAGCAGCCTGATTAATGGCGTGTCATTTGTGGAACATTCGAGTTCCATTAAGCGGTCCCCATCATCAATGACCGTGCGGCAAATTTGGACCTTCCATTAAGCAGTCCCCATCATCAATGGCAAACAACAAACAAGATCCTAGAGATAATCACAACCTTCCATTAAGTGGTCCCCATCATCAATGCCCATGGAGGAATGCAAACCCCCCTAGGGAATGTTGCAAATGGCCTCTTCCCTCTCTCTCTCTAAAAAACGCAATTTTTTTTTTTTTTTTTTCATTTTTCTCCCTCTACAAGAGGAGCAAATATACACTTGAATCTACATTTGGCATATTTGAAATAACACCAAACATATCAACATGACAAAAGTTAAATAAAGTGCACATCTCACATATGCCATAGATAACGCGATTAAATAAGGTGCACATCTCACATATGCCACAGATAACGTAGTTAAATAAGGTGTACATCTCACATATGCCACAAATAACGCGGTTAAATAAGGTGCACATTTGAGATATGCCGTGATATCTCAAAAACGCCATACATATGCCGTTAAATAAACCCCCCTTAATCTAGCTTGCCATATAAATCCTCTTGGTCAAAGTGACATTATGCAATGCACCAATCGAAGGGGAGCCTTGCCGCAACGATAGAGTTGTTGCCGTGTGACCATGAGGTCACGGGTTCAACGCATGGAAATAGCCTCTTGTAAAATGTAAGGTAAGGCTGCGTGCTATTGACCCTTGTTGTCTGCCCCTTCCTAGACCCTGCATACGCAGGAGCTTCGTGCACCAGAGCAGCCCATATGCAATGCACCAACCATTTGGCGATAGAAACGTAGGTCCTACTGCATCTTAGAGCAGCTGATCTTTGATAACCAACTAGTATTGTGTATGCACTAAACGAATCCATCTTAGTCGATCTTGCAAATACTTCTTTGGAGAGAGAATGAGTTCACAATGCATCTAAAACCTAAGAAGAAATGTAAATCACTCATGTCATGCAAGGCCAATAGACGCCCATGCGATTTAACTGCTCGGTCAATACCCTAATAATGATTTTTCGTAACACCGATGTCATCTGCACAGATTAAGAAGTGTATTGACAGATTATAGATGAAAAGTGATGCATCCATCTGCAATCCAACAAATATAAGCTATTGCGGCAATGCCCAAAGTTTATGAAACCAGACCCATGAGGCCTGCTTGATACGAGACGTTGTATAGAACTAGTTGGCTCATTATTTGTAATCTAGAGATGGCAGGCTCTTTTGATGGTGGGTGGGAGTGGGAGAAGAATCATAAAGCAAATCACTTAGCACACTCTTACTCGCACAATTGATAATGGACATAAGTGGAAACTAGGGAAGAAAATTGGAGTTTTTCTTGCCCACATAAGTTGATGATTCATATATTGAATTTTCATGCAAGTAGCAGTGCTTTCTAATTTCCACATTCCATCATTTCGTTTTATAGAAACCGTATTTAATTTCTTTCAACTCTAATAATTAATGCTATATGAAAATTTTTACATCCACATACATCTTATACAAGAAACTATACATGGTCATTCTTGTCAAGATGACTTGATCTTTCACATCCTCAATTGAAGAACTTGAATAGTGGTGTTAGGACAGATCTGCCAATCAATGTAGATCTGATGACTAAGATTTTAGGATCCGACAGAGAGAACACACACAGTAAGAGAACACAAAGAAGTACGTGGTTCGGCCAAACTCGGCATACATCCATGGAAAAGAAGGAATCACTGTCACTAATTGATCAGATTACAATGGCAAAGGAGGATCAAATTTGAATCCTCTCTCAACTCTACACGCACGCTTTCTCTCTCTTTCTCTCTCACAAATCTTTAGAAGTAAATTTACCTTGCTTACAATCTCTGTGATAGGATCATACCTTATTTATAGGGTTTTGATGGTCCAAATTGTCAAGATTGACATGTATGCCATAGGTCTTTGACAAATCTGGCAGTCAGTGCCAAATTCAATTTTTCTGGCACCGACTATTGACTTTTATGATATAAAATTGCTTTTGTTCACATGGGTATGGACCCATAAAATTTTTCCCTCCATACCCATGGGAGGAGAGTATTCTTCATATCTTCATCATGAGTCAATCATTGCTATGTCTCTACATAGTGTCAGCTTCTCATGTGATATTACTTTCGTCAACATGTTTGCAGGGTTCTCATTTGTATGAATTTTCTCTAGCTTTAACAGTTCTTGCTCTATCACTTTGCATATCCAATAATAGCGAACATCAATGTGCTTTGTGCGTGCATGATACATTGAATTTTTGCTCAAGCCTAAAGCACTCTGACTGTCATAATATATCATGTATTCTTTCTGTGTGACACTGAGTTCCTAGAGAAACTACTTTATCCACAACATTTCCTTGCCAGTTTCAGTTATGGCAATATACTCTACTTCTATTATCGATAGACCAACACATATATATAGCTCCTCCTGCAACTTGACTGCCAGCATATAGCTTCTCCTGCGAATAAAAATCCTGATATTGACCTTCTACTATCAAGATCTCTTGCCATATCAGCAGCCGCTATCCTTCCAGGATATATTTTGATACTCCAAAACACAAGCATAACTTAGATGTACCCTTCAGGTATCTCAATACCCACTTCATTGCTTCATAATAATCTTTTCCTGGGTTGGACATGAATCTTGTCACTATACCTACTATGTGAGCAATGTTTGGTCTTGTACACACCATTATGTACATCATACTCCCAATTGCTAAAGAGTATGGTATCACTAACATCTTTTCTTTCTCCTGTCCTGAAGAAGGACAAGTCTGCTTGGTCAACTTAAAATGATTACCAAGTGGAGTGTTGACTGGGTTGACATTTTCCATGTTAAACCTTTTAATAACTCGTTCAACATACTTTTGTTGTGACAGCCATAATTTCTTTTCTTTTTTTGTCACGAACAATCTGCATGCCCAAAATCTTCTAAGTTGGGCCTAAGTTTTTCATATCAAAAGACTTGGATAACTCCTCGAATTTACTAATCATAACTGAATCTTGTCCTACAATAAACATATCATCTAATAGAGGAGTACAATAAACTTTCCATTAGAGAATCTTTGCACATATATGCACTGGTCTGTGGCTGGTCTCTTGTACTTATAACTCATTATGAATGAGTCCAACTTCTTGTATCATTACCTTGGTGTTTTCTTGAGATCATAAAGGTTCTTCTTTAATTTGCAGATTAAGTACTTCTTCACTGGAACTTCAAAACCTTCAGGTTGCTCCATATAGATTTCTTCCTTTAAATCTCTATGGAGGAAAGTAGTTTCACATCTATTTGTTCAAGCTCCAAATTTAAACTAACAACCAATCTGAGTACAATTCGAATTAAATTCATCTTCACCACTGGTGAGAATATTTCATCAAAGTCAATTCCTTTCATTTGTTCAAATCCTTTGATGACTAATTGAGCCTTGTGCTTTACCAGCTTTTCGCTGCCATATTTCTTTAGCTTGAACACCCATTTGTTCTTCAATGCTCTCTTATCCTTAGAAAGCTTTCCTAACTTATAAGTCTTATTCTTTTGTAATGAGTCCATTTTCTCTAGCATGACTTGCATCCACTTTCTCTTATCAGCATAATTCTGTGCTTCTTAGAAACTTTCTAGCTCCCTCTCATCAGTGAAGAGTACAGACTCTGATTTCGAATATCTCTTTGAGGGAATCAGTATACGGTCTATCAAAGATGAATTTAGATGAGACTCATAATCTTCTAATAAAGGGATTTCTTCATCATCTGATTGGTGTGATGATTTTGCAGCTTCTGGTGAAAGGGGTTGTTGTTCCCCTTGCTAACACCCTCTGCATCCTCTTCTTCAGCTTTTGGAAGATCATCCTACATATTGTCTGTAGTGGACTGTATTGGTGTAGGATCTGGAACAATATCTGGATTACTGGTACTTTCATCATTGGACTTTGTGGGTTTCTTAAAGTCCTCGTAGAATTGGTTCTCATGGAACTCAACATCTCTACTTCTGATAACCTTCTTTGTTTCTGGATCCCATAACATGTATCCAAATTTATCGTCTTTATAGTCGATAAAGATACATGAAGTTGACTTAATGTTAAGTTTTTGTCTCAACTCCTCAGATATATGTGCAAATGCTTTGCATCTAAATACCCTCAAATATTTATAGGAGACTTTCTTACTAGACCACACCTTTTCTAGGACTTCAAAATTCGACGATGCCGATGGTGATCTGTTAATAAGATAACAAGTAATATGAGATACTTCTCCTCAATATGGCTTAAGCAGTTTAGCCATATTGAGCACGCTTCTAATTCGTTCCACAACAGTCCAATTCATTCTTTCAACTACGCCATTATGTTGTGAGGTTCGCAAGATTGTCTTCTCTAGAAGTGTATTCGCCTCCATTATCTGTCAGGAGACACTTTAATTTCTTTCCTATTTTCAGTTCCACCATCGAGTGGAATCTCTTGAAGTGCTCAAATACTTGGTCCGTAGTTCTTACAAAATATACCCACACCTTTTTAGAAGCATCATCTACAAATGTTATAAAATATTTGTTTCCTCTTAAACACTCCTCTTCTATGAGTCCACATACATCAGAATAAACCAAATTCAACAATTTTGATATTTTACTCATTGGAGAATTAAATAACACTACGTTGTTTACTAAATAAATAATAATCATAAGAGTTTAAAGTAATACCTTTGGCAACTTTGATAAGTTGCTTCTTCACCAGCATAAATAACCCTTTTTCACTCATGTAGTCCAAGTCTCTTGTGCCAAAGGTTCAGCGATGCCTCATCCTTCACTGCGTCAAGACTATCTCTGCATATCCTCATATAGGTCTTGTATAGAGTGCTGCAGATATGCCCTCTTGATACGACAATCACACCTTTCATCAGTTTCTAGGTACTATTGTTGAAGTAGTTGGAGTAGCCTTATCTGTTAAGAGCTGGGACTAAGATTAGGTTCAACCTGAGTTCCTGTATGTACCGCACTTCATTTCGCACCAGTGTACAACCAAAGTTTGTCTTGATTTGCAAATCACCAATCCTAATGATTTGGGAGGAACTGTTGTTTCCCATCTTCAAGGTGCCAAAGTCTCTGTTAAGAGTTCAATTTCAGCCAAAATACTTTTAATCTAACATCTAATTAGATCATCTAATCAATCAATTTTGAAATTTTGAATACAATTTTGCATTTTAGCTCTAATTGATCGTCAAACTATTAATTTACTAAATTTAATGGTCAGATGATCATCAAAGCTAATCAAAGGTAAAATTTATGGTTGGATGATTCGAATCTAGTCTTATCTTTTTTAAATCAACTAAGTTGAAATCAGACAGACTTGATTGAAAGGAAATTGCATGAAATGAAAAGAACTTTGAGATAATCAAGAAACAGAGTTGAATAAGAAAGAAGAAGAGGAGTTTGAATCAAAATCAAACTCTTCTAGAAGATTTATAAAAGGAATAGAAGTTTGAAGAAGAGAGGTTAGAAGTTGAAGGTTAAGGAGGCTGGTGGCAAACTCTCACGCTCTCTTCTTTACCTCACCGTCCCTCTCTCTTTGTTTTTAACTGATGCGCACTCTCATTCCCTCTGCGTCTTTTATTCTTTCCCTTTCTCCATTCTCTCCCATACTCCCTCTCTTTCTCAATCTCTCTCTGCTATCTCTCCTTGTCAATCTCTTTCTATCCCTCTTCTCATCCTCATCTCCCTTGCACCCCGAGCTTTTTCCTACACCCCTCTTTCCGTTGCTTAGTCTGATTGCACTCAGACGCGTGAACCAGACCGGTCTCATCGGCTCACTCTCTCCCACTCATTCCTCTATCTTTCCCTCTCAGCTTCCTCTATCACAGCCGTAAGAACCAACAAGTTCTCCCCTCTCTGTGTTCCTCATCTCTTCCTCTCTGTTCCAACTTGCGTGGCGCCACCCCTCCAGTCTCCACTACTTCTTCGTCGGGCCAGATTACCATAAAAATTCGGCACTGTCTGAACCCCAGTCACCAACACCTTCTCCCTCTCTGCTTCTCCCATCTCTTCCTCACCGCTCTCCCTTCCCTCTCCCTATTCACCGCACCAGCAGCCACCAGCAACCTCCTCTTTTCCTCTCTACCAGTCGATACCAATACAAACTGACCGACATATTCCACTGCTTCTTCTCTCTCCCCATCGCCTTCTCATCACCAATCATCAAACGCATAGGCTCCTGAGCCAATCACCTCCCTCCTCCTCCTCAATTTTTGTTTTTTTCTCCTACTTTCATTGAGCAAAACACCAGCTTCTCCCCTATTCGCCACTCGATCTAGAGGAGAAAACCCAGCATTGGTTTTCTCCATTTTCATTTCTTCCTCCTCTTCCCTCCATCTGCTCTCTTCTCCCCCATTTCCACTACCATCATCTTCCTTGTCGAGTTTCTTTGGTTTTTGTTTAAAACCAAAAGTTTGAAAAAATTCCAGATTTACCCTTATTAAAAAAATTAAAATTCCATTTGAATCTTGTTTCTGTTGTTATTCCAATTTTGTTTTATTCAAATTCTGCTATCTAGGTTTTTTTTTATTCTTAGAGTAATCCAAGAACTATGTTATTTAAGGTTGTTTTATTTCAGCTTAACCAAATCAATGGTTAAGCTTTAATAAACAAGATCTCTTAAATTCCTAATCTTTTTCATATCATATTTCAAATCTTTATTTATATCTTATTCTTAGGACATTTCCTAGCTTATCCATTAATTTTGATCTTCAATCTAAAATTTAGAAATTAGATCTGAGTCATCAAAACCTAAAATTCTTATTTAGCCCAAATCACCTAAATTTTGGAGAATCTGCTCAATATAGCCGTCAGATCTTTAATCAAAAATACCAGTGAGAGATTGATGAAGGCTGATTGAAGTTATATATATATATATATATTAGATTTTGAAGAATTTTGACATAATTAAGCTAGGAAAGTAGATTTTAATTGTTTTATAGTTAATTTTGTGTTTTTGAACTTGAATTTTTGTAATTTTAATTGGTTAAATAGAGATTTTAGTTTATAATTCACTGTGAGTTAATTTTTTTTATTTTTTCTTTATTTGGACAATTAAATTTTATTTAAACTCCATCTTTTTATGTCGAGTCCCCATGGGATTGACCTGTACTTGTATCAACTATATTACAATAGTTCATGCACTGCTGTAAAACAATCAACAACCTCCTTCCTTATAGGTGGTAAAGAATTCCTTACATAGTGTGGCATGGTAGGAAGCTGCTATATCTACCATCCACTCTTCTTCATTATTGGTTACATGCTGGCATGATTCTTCAGCAGTGAGTACTGTTATGTCTTGAGCAATGAACAGTTAGACACACTATTGAAGAAGAATCACTATTGCTTAGCACATGTCAGTACTCACTGTTGAAGAAGAATCATCCTGCATGTAGCCAATAGTGAAGCAAAGTGGGTGATAGATACAATAGCTTCCTATCACATCACACCATATAAGGAATTCTTCACCACCTACAAGGAGACTTTGGCACCATGCAAATGGGAAACAATAGTTCATTCCAAATAATTAGTATTCGTAATGTGTAAATCAAGACAAACCTTGATTGCATAGTAGTGCTAAAGGAAGTGCTGCATATATAAGAACTCGGGCTGAACCTAATCTTAGTCTCAGCTATTAACAGACAAGGCTACTCTAACTACTTTGGCAATAGCACCTAAAAACTAACGAAAGGTGTAATGATCATAGCAAGAGAGCATATCTACAGCACTCTATACAAGACCACACGAGGATATACATAGATAGTCTTAACACAAAGGAGGATGAGGCATCACCAAACTTTTAGCACAAATCTTGACATTCAAACCTATATATCCCCTATAAATACGAGATATTTGTAAGCGAGTGTGTGAGAGATATAATCAAATCAGATGATATAAAATCCTCTCCCACGGATGTAGGCCTTTCGGCCAAACCACATAAATCTCCATCTCTCCTATTGCACGTGTGTTCATATTGTCACATATTCTAAGATCCTGACCATCAGATCTACACTTATTGGTAGATCTGACCCCAACAAATTGGTATTAGAGCAAGAGAGGATTATGAATTCAGATCCATCCCCATTGAAGACTGTATTACAGCGTGGTTGCCTCCATCAGATCTGACCATCAGACCATCTTTTGCATTGGCTGCAGCCATCAAAGAAGGAGCAGCTGTTGGTGCGTTGCAACATCATGAGTTATCACTAGACAACTCAACCCAAACAAGGCCACCAGCGTTATAATGGCAACCCATTGATCATCAAAAATAGAAAGGGGAGAGAATGAAGCCGATGATGAGAAGAGAGAGCTATCTTTAAAAGAAGACTGCTAGGAATATGCTCAGATGCTAAAGGGCAAAGAAGACTGTCACATGGAGAAATGGATCAGGGGAGTCAACGACTCACTGCTGTCTGAAGATAAAAAGAAACTGGTAGTAAAAGGTGGGGCACATCGATGCTCACTGGACATGAGTCCGCACCGTCAACCAAAGAAAGGAACCAGAGATGATTGGAAGTAGTGTTTGCCTCCACTCCCGACACAGACGTGAAAACCAGGGAGTCTTGCAGCCCCCTCGGGGAATAGCAAACTCTCTAGCAGCATATCCAGCATATACTTGAAATGCTTATCCAACATGGATGGAATTCTGAGTTTATTGTAGAGAAATCAAGCAGTAGATCAAGAAATGTGAGATTTGCTCTACTGACACAAAGGCCCATGGTAGTTGGATTTGATTCAGATGCTTCTAGAGAGGTAAAAGCAATAAAGCTGAAGGGCGACAAAGTACTGGATGCTAACATTGTTGTTGTTAGTGTTCGGGGTCGACCGCTAATAACACTCTTTAAGGACAAAGTTGAAATGGAGAGAGAGAGAGAGAGAGAGAGAGAGAGAGAGAGAGAGAGAGAGAGAGAGAGAGAGAGAGAGAGAGAGAGAGAGAGAGAGAGAGAGAGAGAGAGATTTAATGATCATATCAAGTAATTATTAAGTCTATATAATCATTAAAAGAAAAAGAGAAAGTAGAATAAAAAAAAGGGCAGCCCCGGTGCACGAAGCTCCCGCCTATGCGGGGTCCGGGCCACAATGGCCTAAATTACGCAGCCTTACTTTGCATTTTTGCAAGAGGCTGATTCCACACCTTGAACCCGTGACCTCAAGGTCACATGACGACAACTTTTACCGTTGCGCCAAGGCTCCCCTTCCCCAATGATTATATTTTTTGAATTATTAAAGAAAAAGAAAAAGGAAAAAGATGAAACTCTCGATGCTACAAGAGTTCAGAATCGAACTAAGTTGATACAGTAAGCAAGTCAATGCACTGACTTGATTAACTACAAGAATGAGTTACTATAGAAATGAGTTGGTATAGACTGAGTCATAGCAAAAACCGAGTGGCAATAGGACTAAGTCGTAGCAAGACCAAGTCACAACAGTATTGAGTCGCAGCAAGAACAACTAACCATAGTAGATGCTACAGAATGATGGATTTGCAACATGAACAACTCGTTACTAGAGATGTTACAAATATGTGTAGGCTATTGATAACAAATTGAGGGGGAGTTGAATCTGCTAGCAATTAAAGGAGCTGAATTAACTTGCAATAGTTCAGTGTATTCTCTTCCCATAGGCATAGAGAGGGAGATTGTTGGGGTAGATCCGTATGTAGTCTATGCCCATGTGAATGTAATAAAGTCGATTTTTGGAATATCGATACCAACAAAAATTTTAAAAAAGAAGAAGAAGAGAAAGTCAAGGTTTGTAATGTGTGAGAGATATGTAATCTGTTCAGATGATATTAAATGCTCTCCCGTGACGTAGGCTGTTTGCTCAAACCATGTAAATCTCTGTCTCTTTTCTTGTGTGTATTCTTATTGTCACATATTCTAAGATCCTGACCGTTAGATCTACACTTATTGGCAGATCTGACCCCAACACTCACGGCTGCTTTCTGGGAAGATGATCGTACCATTTAAAAGGCTATTGGAGTAATCTATCAAATGAGATCCTTAGATTCTTATGAGAAGTAACGTCTAACTACTATACTAGTAGTAGTAGTAGTAGTAGTTGCTATCGTGGTGGCAAACAGACATTCCTATCGAGTTCACAGAATGCTGGCTTGTAGTAGTATTTCATTTTCAATTCAGACTTGAAATTCCTCCACCTCTCACTTAACGAGCATATGACGTACTTTTCTACTCGACCAATATCAAATTTTCTCTACTTCAGATTGAGAAATCCTAACATCAAATATAAATGTACTGAAAGTAATACAAATGCAAGAAAGGAAAAAACTCTTATTTCTTATTACCTTAACCATTTGGACTGCACAAGCTACAGTTCTTGTTGCCTTTTGGTGCCTCCAGTTCATAACATTGATGGGAAGCACTTTCCCATCATTTGCAACCTCAGACAAGTAATTTCTAAGAGTGAGTTGTGAGTCCTTATCTGGCTGTCCATATTTGTAAATGTTGACAGCCAAACGCTGACCCGATCAAGATTAGGTCTTGCATGCCAACACGAATGTAAAGGGACAGTATCCTGGATAACAGAGAGCAGCACCAAGTAAAGCAAAACCAAATAGAGGGAAATTAGAAGGTTGGGATCTTGATTGGAGAAGCAACCTAGAGCTCTTTCTGAGGCCTACAGATGCACGCTTGGGCTGGAGTTCCGCCTCCTTTGCCTGTCCTTTTTCTTGTTACACCAGCAAATTCCTCCATTTTTATTTGGTTTCTTTCATAACCCTCTCTCTTTGTCCATCTTCATTGCTAGGAGCTCTGCTGTGAGCCTCTTGGAAGCCTCTTATTCCTCACATATTCTTTTAAGACGACTGCATTCTGGGACAGTCTCGCGCGAGCTAGTCTTCAAGAAATCTAAGTTTCTCGTCAATTGAGTTATCTTTTTCTACCAACCCAGTGAAGCCTTTTGCATTGATTGTCAGTTGGGAAGAGGATCGTACCATTTAAAAGGCCATTGGAGTAATCTATCAAACGAGATCCTTAGATTTTCATGAGAAGTAACATCTAGCTAGTAGCTGCAGCAGGAGGAGGAATAATAATAATAATAATAATAATAATAATAATAATAATAGACAGATAGATAGACAGGGATTAATCTGGGCACATCTGCATGAGAATAATGAGTGAAGGCCACATTTGTGGGCCCACTAATGGGCATAAAATGGAAAGCAAAATTGGAAAAGAGATAGATCCAACGGCAAGATCAACTGCTGGTTAGATTAGTGATCGCCTTCAAATTCGATGAATCAAGGGCTAGAAACTTCATCATTACGTTTAAACAGGCTCGAAACTTTAACTAGATCAAGCTCGTTGATAAATCGAGTTCGTTCTTACGTCATGTTGTACTAAGTAGGGCCACGTCAATTTTTTCATGCAATTTTCACCTCATGATGGGGCCTGCTGGTTGGGTCAAGTTAAGCTGGTCATGTGCTTAATTATCTTCAGATCTTGAAAACATGCCATTTGAAGAGCTGGTTCAGAGCTTGATAGTGTCTTGATTAATACCCTCGTATCTATTCATTACTATTATATATTATTAAGCTAATAATGTTTCTGCTCAAGGAAATCTAAGCATCTCGTCTGATAGAACTACTCCAAGAGCCTTTAAATGGTATGAATCATTTTCCCATCCCACGGCCAAGACAAATAACTTAGCAGGCGGTAGAAAACGATAACTCAATCTACGATAAACTTAGATTTCTTGAAAACCAGGTCGTGAGACTGCTGGTAAGGTAGTCATCTTAAGGCAATACATGAAGAATCAAGAGGTTTCCAAGAAGCTCCTAGCAAAGCTCCTAGCAATGGAGATGGAGAAAGAGGTTATGATTCTTATGAAAGAGCACCAAATAATGAAGGAACTAGCTAAATTGACAAGAAAAGGAGAAGCAACAATGGTGGGGCTCCATACACAGTATTTTGAACTGAGAAGGAGCCCTAGGTTTCTTCTTCGATCAGGATCCCAACCTCCTAGCTCCCCTCTGATTTTTCCCTTTTTTGCTCTACTTGGTGTTGCTCATTGTTTTTCTGGTTGGGATCGAAGGCACTGCCTCTTTGCTTTCACATCGACGGCCAAACGCAGACCCGATTCAGTCCTTACAGACCTTTCTGGGTGCCTGTAGGTAATATTTTGATCAGGATTATAAGGTGGCATGACCTCTATCATCCATATTCAGACAACAGTTGTATCAGTTAAATGCAACACTAGTGCTAAGATACATGAACAGGAGAAACTCATATTCCGACAACCAGAAAGGAATGAAATGTTAAAGTTCAAAAGTACAGAAGAAATACTATTATAGTGTTTGCGCGAGTTCTGAAGTGTAAAAGACCACTTCTTTAACTACTACACTAAATTATCTTCATATTTGATACATTGTAAGGGATTTTACTCAGAACCATGAGTGTGTTATAGAGTGCTGCTTCACGGAGCTGGCCAAGGAATTTGTAAGTTCCAGTCTGAAAGTAAACTCTAACTAGGAAGTTCTATTCTATTATCATCTATTGTATCCATCAGCTTCCCACTCAATTAAATTCTCAGATTTACGTCATAACATTTATTGCTTCTTCTAAGCAGTTTAAAGGCCTTGTCCCAGTAGTATTTACTTTCCAACTCTTCAGGAAGCTGTTAAAGGGATCGTAGAATTTCCAGACTGCAGGTAGCAACCACTAGTTAAGTCTTAAAAAAATGGTAAGTGACCTCATAAGTACAATGGAATAGTTATATAAATTCCTCCCTTTTCCTTTTCATGGGTTCGGAATTTCCTTATACTAAACCCGTACGGCACCTATGCGCAACTCTTTTTTGCAACAGCACAAGTCAGCCTTCCACTCCCACTCTTACATACTAAGGCTACACTCACCCACCCACTAAAGCAATGAGAGAACTGAAGAAGAAACTAACCCAAAGAGAACCTATTATTATTCCTTTAGGTAGTTTGGAGTTGGTTACAAATAAGGAGCTACGTCCTACTTATACTTGCTCAGCTCCATCCACCTCTTCAATGGATGGCCAAGATTATTCATGTGTCAGTACATCAATGGTCTAAATCATATTTTGGAACCATCCTTTACTTTCTAAACTACTCTACCATTCTCCTAGAGTATTCTAGATTACTATAAAAGATTGAGATATTTACAAGGATACTTCCAGAAACTAGGCCTTCTAGAATCAAGCCTTGTTTCACATATTCAAAAACACCGGCCTAAGTCTCTTTGGTCACATCCATGAGCTAGGTAGGCATCCCTCAAAGCGTGTGGGCCTTGGTCATGGGCTTTGCAACACAAGTCCGTGACACTATGCTAAGGCGCTCTGAGGAATATGATACGCAAGTAGACTTGGTTTCTACATTATGCTTCAAAATAAGACATCTTCTTTTAATGTCACGAATTTTTTTGAAAAAAGATGAACACAATAGCAATAACATATGAAGCAAAGTATCAAACATTGATCTAGTTAGATTGGAATAATGTACAATTTCTTGGAAGAAAAAACCTCAATCAAATGAATGTCTCCTTATGCCTACTTAATCTCCAACTTCTGCTGGATTACTATTAATTGTTGCATTTGGGTACACAATCCAAACCGATATCAAGAAAGTCTTAAGCATACCCAAATTCTTCACTAACTTAACAGAGATCAATTCAAACATCAACATAACTAAATTGTTGAAAATGATAATATAATCTTCTATATATGCCTAAGAAATGGAGAACTATCTAGTACCTCAAAGCAAGGATGAAACATGTAACTTGTGGATGCATATTAGAGCTAAAGGATCGTTGTAACTTGTGTTTGAAATGATACTTAGAAGTAACAAAATTTAAATATCTAGAAAGCACAAGGCACCAACATATATGCTTATAAATAGGCAATGAGAAATCCAAGTGTATTAAGCCGAAACAAAGAGCCAATGTATTTGGTTCTTTCAAAATAAAAGATCTCTCCTTCTTTCCAATCTATAACATTCTATATATTATATCCTATTGTCATTTACCTACTTGCTACCAAATCACCAACCTACTAGCTACCAAATCACTAAAATCAACACAAATCGCAATTATTCTTAAGCATTTTGTTATCTAATAGAGTTCAAGTATACTTAATCCCTTCAAAGCATTTTCTTTTTCATAGTTCTGCCAGCTCACCAAACAATGAAATTACCAAGTCAGCTCAGTATGCTATGAAAATTACTGTAACGAATTATAGATGAATAAAAATGTCAAATAATTACTAATATCAAACATTATTACTATAACTACTTCCCTAAAGCTCATATATATATATATATATCAAATATTAGTAGTGAAAAGTTATTGGTCGTGTGATTCTTCTCCAGGAAGGCACTCAGTTTCATAGTTTCATGGATGAAAAATGATCTTGCAAAGACTAATAAGTGCAAGAAAGCTAATAGATATGCAAAATAGAATCCTTCACAGGGGAAGAGCCAATTTATCATTTGAGATGTGTGGCTCAAAGAGCTTTAAAAGAGAGATGGCTCCAATTAGTAATTTGCATTCCCACCAAATGGCTTCTTTGAGGAGAAACCATCTAACCATACAACCACATAATGAGTTGATCCATAACACACCTAAACTACTACTATCTTCTAAATCCTGTGGCCATGACCTCTCTCATGATATGGCTTGCTGGTTGTGCAGTTGTTGCTGCTCCATATAATGTCCTACATGAAATGCAACAAAAAGCATATCATTCATCAAGCAAAATGAGATAGAGATTACTAAAATACAACCTCAAGCATCTTAGTCATTAGGCAAGCAAGTGAACGCATACATCAAAATGATCAGGTACACTAAAACCTCATGATCCTATGATGGCATTTATCATTCATCAAGAAAGCAAGATAGCTGAGAGTACCTAAACCAAAGCAGACTGTTCATGAGCCAAGCAAGTTAAATGGTAAAGCAACCAGATTGTTCATCAGGTAAGAGGAGAGAAGGAAGAATTCAGGATACTATATTTATTCCTAGTGGTGAGAGAGAGAGAGAGAGAGAGAGAGAGAGAGAGAGAGAGAGAGAGAGAGAGAGAGAGAGAGAGAGAGAGAGAGAGAGAGAGAGAGAGAGAGAGAGAGAGAATAATATGCTATCAAAGTTAACCCAACCAACATAACGATGTTATAAATTCATTGAAACAAACAATGTCAATTGCAAAACTTGTCTTATTGGACTAATAATCACAACTTCAATGTGATCCAAGGATTCTCTAGTGTGACTTCAGAGATTCTCTAGTCTTGTACACAAATTTCCACTAAATTCAACAAAATACTTCACTAAAACCAAGCTTTTCTTCATTGCCCGCGTGTACTCTCTCTCTCTCTCTCTCTCTCTCTCTCTCTCTCTCTCTCTCTCTCTCTCTCTCTCTCTCTCTCTCTCTCAAACTAGCCATCACTGTGTTCATCTTTTATTATAACATAAATCAGCACACACACACATAACAGCAAAATATAACTTTTGCAATCCATTAGCATTCAACTCTTCCCAAAAATCAACTAGTCCAAAGGCCACCTTGCCTCTGCTTGTCCACAGAGTTTAATCATGCATTTTAGAGTAATTTGTACTCTTCTAACTCTTTCACAATCTTCTCCTAATTGGTTGCTTGATTCTGATACTAATCAAAACATCACAACAGATATCTCCAATCTGATACTTGCCCATGAATATGAATCATACAGTAGTGGATGATGGCTCAAGTCTTAAAATCTCTTATATCAGTTCTTCCACTTTAAACTCCCATTCTCACTCATTTTATTTGAAACATGTTCTTTGTATCCAAAGTATTCATAGAAATCTAGTTTCTATTTACCAATTCACTTGGGATAATAATGTGTGTATTGAGTTTCATCCTTCTTATTTGTCATAAAAGATCACACTATCGTAGCACTCCAAGGGCCAAGTAAGGATAGTCCTACCCTCTCTGTCTCAATCTATCACTCACATCATCATCTACACTAGTTAGCACAAGTTCATTTCTTCGAGATCGGCACCGCATATTAGGTCATCCTTCATCCTTTATTTTAAATTGTGTTTATAGAAGGGGGGCCTCGATACAACAGTAGAGTGACTGTCGTGTGCCCTTTAGATCACAAGTTCGAGGCGTAAAAATAGGCTCTTGCAAAATATAAGGTATGTAAACCCATTCACAAATGTTCACAGATTGTCAAAAACAATTATCTGAAGCATAACAAATCAAATATAGACTTATCTCCAGCCATAGCAGCAATTCCTTAAGAGATCTTCTGATTTGTATCAATAGACGATGATGGACAACCGGATGTCAGATCTACTTGAATCAGGGACCCCTTAAGAGATGCTGGTTAATGGCAACTATCCTTCCATCAAGGATAACTTCCATGGGTAGTTATGACACATGTTAAATGTGTAAATAGTATGCAGCATGTTGGATTTTTGAATCCCAAATGTTAGGGACCACAAAAAAAAATTCTAACATTCTCCCACTTGGTCCAAACATTTGTAACTTTATAAATTCAAAAATCTTAATGTACTAGTCTAACTCACTTTATGCTCCAACAAAGAAATAAATTACATGAATCATGGCAATAATTGCTTTGCAAACAAGTATTACCTTCCATGTATTACAATGTAATTATCTTCTTTGAAAAAGCCCTTTATGGGCCATTTTTATCTTTATGAATAAGCCTCAAATGCTTATTCTTGGTCCAAACTTAAATATTTGTCATCCAATCATAAATGTATACAAACCAAAATGGAGACAAATGCAATAATTTAGAGTTTCATTACTAATATGTGCTATAAATATAGCATTATAGTTCAAATAGAAGGTGACAAATAGAACAAAGTCCCATTCGCATTACATTAGCCTTAAACAACTTTGGTGGCATGCCTTTCATCAAAGGATCTATAATCATCAGCTTAGTACAAATATGTTCAATGAGCACTTCATTCCTTTTTATGTGCTCTCTGACTGCTAAGTACTTAATGTCAATGTGTTTACCATAACTTTCACTTTTATTATTCTTAGCAAAGAACACAACAACTGAATTGCCACAGTTATCTTCAATGGCTTAGAGGTGGAATCAACAACTCGAAGCCAAGAAATGAAACTCTTCAACCATATACCTTGCAAGGTCGCCTCAAAACAAGAAACAAACTCAGCTTCCATAGTAAAAGTAGCAATCAAAGATTGCTTTGCACTTCTCCAAGATATAGCCCCTCCAACAAATAAGAAGATATATCCAAATGTTGATTTGTGAGAATCAACACAACCAGCGAAGTCTAAATCTAAATATCCAACAACCTCCAAGTCAGCAGTCCTTCTATATGTAAGCATGTAATCTTTAGTCCCTTAAAGGTATTACATGGCCTTCTTTCCAGCTCTCTAGTGGTCCAAACCTGGGTTACTTTAATATCTTTCTAATATTCCAACTGCAAATGCAATGTCTGGTCTAGTACAGACCTGAGCATACATCAAGCTGCCAACAGCTGAAACATAAGGAATGTTTTTAATCTGTTCCCTTTCAAGGTCATTCTTGGGACGTTGATTCAAACTGAATCTATCACCCTTAACAACAGGTGCTACACTGGGTGAACAATCTTTCATTCAAAATCTCTCAAGAACTTTGTTGATATAGGCTTTCTGAGACAAGCCCAAGTTTATTAATCTTAATGCCAATAACATAAGATGCCTCACCCATATCCTTCATATCAAAGTTTTGAGAGAGAAAATGTTTCACTTCATATAACAATCCCATATCGTTAGTTGCAAGCAATATGTCATCTACGTATAGGACTAGA
The DNA here is from genome assembly GCA_035236585.1 of Warburgia ugandensis. Taxonomy (NCBI): domain Eukaryota; kingdom Viridiplantae; phylum Streptophyta; class Magnoliopsida; order Canellales; family Canellaceae; genus Warburgia; species Warburgia ugandensis. The sequence goes on from CP141130.1 coordinate 80,736,473, forward strand.
AAAATAATCTTGCTCCCACTAACCTTATGATATATACATTCATTCACAATGTTTTCTACAAAACCAAATGAAGAGATAACATTATGAAATTTTAAATATCACTAATAGGAGGCTTGTTTTAGTCCATATATAAACTTTTTAAGCTTGCAAACTAAATGATGACCATCACTTGAGACAAAACCCTCAAGTTGTTTCATATAAACATCTTCCTCAAAATCACCATTGAGGAATGTCGTTTTTACATTCATCTGATGTAAATCTAACTCAAAATGAGCAACCAATGCCATGATGATATAGAAAGATTCCTTTTTAGAAATAGGAGAAAATGTTTCTCGATAATCGATTCCTTCCTTTTGTGCGAATCCTTTTGCAACAAGTCTAGCCTTGTATCACTCAATGTTGCCTAATGAGTCTTTCTTAGTTTTAAAAATTCATTTATAACCAATGGTCTTTGCCCCATTAGGTAACTCTACAAGATCTCAGACTTGATTATCTGTTAGAAATAGGAGAAAATGTTTCTCGATAATTGATTCCTTCCTTTTGTGCGAATCCTTTTGCAACAAGTCTAACCTTGTATCACTCAATGTTGCCTAATGAGTCTTTCTTAGTTTTAAAAATTCATTTATAACCAATGGTCTTTGCCCCATTAGGTAACTCTACAAGATCTCAGACTTGATTATCTGTTATAGATTTCATGTCATCTTTCATAGCATCATACCATAATTTAGATTTACTACTCTTCATAGCCTATGAAAATGTCTCAAGGTCTTTTTCAGCACCAACATCATAGTCAAATTCTTGTAAGTAGACTATGTAATCAGTAGAAATCGCCAACTTTCTTGCTCTAGTAGATCTCCACAACGGCACATCATTAGCTTCTTATGGAGGCTCCTGATCATCAACTTATTGTGGTTGATGCTCAATGGGATCTACTAAAACATTATCAGCTTAACATGGATTTTCAACAACTGGTTGTTCAATATCCATCATATTTTGATGGGTGTTGCTGATAATAACCAGTTTGCTACATGATGTGGGAGTTGGATTAGAAACTCAATTTTCCTCAAAAAATAAGTTTTGAGGTTGATAACTCCTACTAACCAAGTCATTCTTCATTTAGGGCATATGGATCTTAACTATGCTCTTAGAAAGGAAGTTCCTCTTGAAATTATAGATACTAACACTAATGCCAAGATCACTGTGTATGAACGGTGGGAGCAATCTAATCTCTTGAGTATGATATTCATTAAATCTCATATTAGTACTAGTATCTGTGGGTTGATACCTAAATGTGAGAATATCAAATATCTCATGAAAGCTATTGATGAATAAGTTGAGTCATCTGATAAGGCATTGGCTAGCACCTTAATGAACAAATTGTCATCAACGAGACTGACTGGCACTAGGGGAGTGCGCGAGCACATTATGCTAATGAGGGACATAGCTACTCAACTAAAGTCATTACAAATTAAGATATCTGAGTCCTTTTTAGTGCACTTTGTCTTAAATTCTCTCCCTTCTCAGTATGGACCATTCAAAATTTCATACAACACACATAAGGAAAAATAGTTAATTAATGAACTTTTAACCATGTGTGATTAAGAAGAGGAGAGATTAGTTCAAGAAATGGGTGAGAGTGCACATATGGCGACCCATAAAAGGGACAATAAACAAGTCATAAAAAAGAAAGTAGTCATCTATAAAGGTAATGAAATATTTTTTACCATGCATGCTCATGTCAGGACAATAAATGTTAGTATGTATAATCTCTAACATGTCAGAACTCCTCTTAGTACCCTTTTTCGACTAGTTGGTATGCCTACTTTTAATGCAATCCGCACATAAATCAAAGTTTGTAAAATCAAGAGTCTCAAGAACTCTATCTTTTACTAATATTTTGATTCTATCAATGAACATATGTCCTAATCTCCAACGCCACAACATAGAGAAATTCTTAACCATGATGTTACGCTTAATACCAACATTATCATGCACAGCCATGACTTCATTGGAGACATCATTATTTAAATGAGTTTTGAATAAACCATCATCCATTGTGCCATTTCCAATAACTACTAAACTTTTTATATAAATTAAAGTAAGATTGGCACAAGTTTAGATACAGAAATTATATTCCTAGAAAAGCTAGGACCATAAAAGATTCTTTCTAAATCCAATACAAAACTAGTTTTCAAAATTAGTTTATATGTCCCCACAACTTTAATAAGTGAACACATCATGTTTCCTAAATAGATGCTCCATTCAGTTTTCATCAGTTTCCTTTGATTTAGAAAACTCTGCATGGTATTATAAATATGGATTGCAGAACCAGAATTAATCCATCATGTGGTATATGAAACATCAATCATAGTAGATTCATAGCATACAAAAGAATTGAGATTACCTTTCTTTTCCACCCAAGCCACTGATACCATGCACAACCATTACTTCATTAGAGACATCATTATTTAAATGAATTTTGTACAAATCATCATTCATTGTACCACTTCCAATAATTACTAAATTTAAAATAAGTTTCATGAAAAAAGAAGGAAAATCCAAGTGGTATAAGTTTAGATACAAAAATCAAATTCTTAGAAAATCTAGGAATATAAAAGGTTCTTTCCAAATCAAGTACAAAACTAGCGTGTAAAACAAGCCTATATGTCCCCACAGCTTTGACAAGTGAACAATTCATGTTTCTTGAATAGATGCTTTATTCACTTTCCATAGGTTTCCTTTGGTTTAGAAAACCCTGCATGATATTACAAATATGGATTGTAGAACCAGAATCAATCTACCATGTGGTATGTGAAATGTCAACCATATTATATTTATAACATAGAAAAGAATTGAGATTACCTTTCTTTTCCAGCCAAGCCTTCCTTTTAGGACAATATTTCCTCATGTGTCCCTATTTTTTGCAAAAGAAACACCTCCTAGCCTCCTTTTTGTCAATATGTGGCTCTCATCATTTGAATTTGTGTCTGCAGTCATGGATTTATGAGCCAAGATTGTTGTTAGTTGGCGATTAATCCCCTATTTCACTTTTTATTCATGGTGTGCACATCCAAAGCATACTAATTTCTATTCATCTCAAAACAAGTAAGAACAGTGAAGGCAGGGTAAGTTTGCCTAATTTTCTCTTGATATTTCATGGTTTGTCTCCATTATGCAAAAATGAAATTGACATTTTACTTAGACTAAGTCATATCTATAGTTTTGTTCTTTGATCTGTCTAATCTCATTTATCATTGTAATCTATAAAACAAACAACTACAAAACTGCTAGACAGATATAAATCATGGCTCTAATACCACATGTAAACTCATTCACAGATGTTCAAAGATTGTCAAAAACAATTATTGGAAGCATAATAGATCAAATAGAGACTTACCTAACCATAACAGCAATCCCTTAAGAGATCTTCTGATTCATAGTAGTAGACAATGATGGAGTGCCAGATGTCAAATCTGCTTGAATCAGGGACCCTTTAAGAGATGATGGTTAATGGTTGTTATCCTTCCATCAAGGATAATTGCCATGGGTAGTTATGACACATATTAAATGTGGAAACAATATGCAACACATTGGATTTTTGAATCCCAAATGTTAGGGACCATAAAAAAATTTCTAACAAGGTAAAGTTGTATGCTATCAACATTTGTGGTCCACCCTTTCTTAAACCCCACATGTGCAGGAACTTCGTGCACCAGACTGCTCTTTTAGTTGTAAATAAAAATCAAGCTCCTTATGATGCTTATTTTCCATCCAAAAGATGAAACTTCCTTTTACCAATGTTGATTCAATTAGTATTAAATCTCTTGTACATATGTGAGAGACCATCTCCACTTGTAATGATAGTTTTCATATTATGTCATCTTCTTGGATGACTTTAGTCATTATTGTTGGATCTTTTCATTAAAGTTCAAGTCCAATGTGGATTCGATCTTTGCATCATTCAAAAGTATCGTCGAAAATCATTTTAAAAAAAAAATCAAAGCAGTGTAATGTGAGGTTGGAGGTGATTTCACAAAGACTAACTCATTTCTATCTCAAAATGGCATTGCTTGAAGAATCTCATTTCCACATACACCACAACAAAATGGTGTTGCAAAGAAAGCATTGGAAAATTATCAAAACTAGCCTTATTCTTCCTCGAATATTCATTTACCATTCATTTTCTATCTATATACCTTTTGAACAGCCGCTTACTAAATAAATTGGTGGCCTCACTCTTCAATTGGCTTTGAATATTGTTTGGTCAACCACCCAAGTTTTCTTCTGTTAAAGCTTTTGGATGTAAATGTCATCCCTGGTTAAGACAAACTCCAAACAAAAGCTCCACGATCTGTCTAAACATTGATTTTTCTTGAATATTCAAAGGAGTCTAAAGGTTACTTTTGCTATGATCTTCAAAATGGTAAGTTGTATATCTCTTGTCGTGTTACATTTGTCCAAAATGTGTTTCCAACATCACTATCTAACTCTTTCATTGTCCAATCCTAATGCCACATCTACTTGGATGCTTGCTCCTCCATTAGTTCTTCTCCCTTGTATCTATCCACCTTTGCTTTTTGTTCAGCAGTCTCATAGGCCTTCAATTTCTATTGAGCAATCTATTACCTCTCCTTTAATCTTGCCCAATCCACAACCATCCTCATCTCCAACAGCTTTATCTTCAAGTAATTGCCACTATCATCATCCAACCATTCCGCTTCATCAATCATTGAACATTAGAAAAACACCATCTTTTAACCTTGTTACTAATCCCTTTGGGTTCCTTAAGTATTTCCCAATCCATAGCTCCAACTACTCCTCAACCAACATCCCAGTGCTCTCATCCTAATGTCACTCAAGCAATGACTCGCACCCGAACAAACCTTGCCACTATTCCTTCTTCTTACTCTATTTATAGAGAACCTCTCTCCTTCACTAAGGCCTTCAAGTCACCATTTTGGAGAGGTTCCATGATTGAAGAATATCATGACCATCAAACAAATGAGACTTGGCTACATGTTCCTATTGGATGAACCTTGTTGACAACATGTGAGCTTTTAGGGTCAAAACATTGTGAAGTAGTTGATCAACTAGAATACACTTTAAAGAGACCTTTACTCCTATCGTAAAATCAACTAGAATACACATTGTGTTGTCTATAGTAGTTTCTTTCAATTGGAAGATACGACAGCTTGATGTAAACAACCCATGCCTCAATGGGTAGCTTCAAGAATGTGTTTATATGAGATGACTATAAGGCTTCGTAAATCCTACCAAGCCAGATCATTTTTTCTTACTTAGAAAATCTATCTACAGTCTTTAGCAGGCATTGGGCATTTGGTACTCTCATCTTCATTCTTTCCAACCTGGGCAGGGTTTCAAAGCTTGTCAGACAAATGCATCTTTGTTTACCTACGATCACAAAAATATTGTGATATGTTTCTTGGTTTACATTGATGGCTTGCTCATCGCTAGAAATAATTCAGCTACCACTACAAATCTTTTTCATCTTCTCAGCTACCTTTTCATTGAAAAATCCTGGGGACTTGCATTTTTTCCTCAAGGTACAAGCCATTCAAACCTCATAAGGTATGTTCTTATCTCAAAGAAAATATGTGGCTGATCTCTTGAGCAAGTTCAACTTGATTGACTCCAAACCTGTTGAAACCCAATACTAACCTGTCCACCTCCCTTTTTCTATACTTCGGTGACCTACTTCAAGGTGTTACAGAATATAGGCGAGTTGTAGGGGATTTTTAATAGCTCTATCTCACACACCTGGTCATATCATTTGTTATGAACAACACTTCTTAATTCATGCATGCTCCCACTGTCACACATTGGGCATGTGTTAAACATGTTCTTCATTATCTTTAGGCCACCATGAATTATAGATTGACACTGTAAATCATCCAAGTTGGATCTTATTGCTTATTTAGATGCAAACTGGGCCTATTGCCCAAATGACCGCACGTCCACAAGTTGATTTCTAGGTTATTTAGGCAATAATTTGGTGTCTTGGAGTTCCAAGAAACAAATGTCCATAGCTAGATTGTCCACGGAAGCTGAGTATTAGTTTGCAGAAACTACAGCCTCTGAATTTATTTGCATTCAATCCTTGCTAAAAGAACTTCGTGTTTTTGTTCCATGGGCTCCATTGATTTGGTGTGACAATATTGGTTCAACCTATATGACTCTTAACCTATTTTCCATAATTGCACTAAACATCTAGAGGTAGATTTTCACTTTGTTAGGGAAAAGGTTGCTAATAAGAACTTGGCAATGAGGCATGTATGCACTACTGATCAACTCACTGATTTGCTAACCAAAAGACTTTCAAGGAAGTATTTACAATGATTGAGGTACAAGATCAACATGCATGATGGCATGTTTCACTTGCAAGGGCATGTAAAGATACGTGGTCCAAGGGATCAATTTCTAAATGATAAGTATCTAATTTTGTATAAAAACTCATCTAATTAGTTACCCATGTGTTATAACTTAGAGAGTAAATTAGGAGATTTACACCAAAAATTTGTAATACATGCATTTTTAACCTAGTAACTCAAAATTTTCATATTTTGTAGGATCAAAGGCTAATCTGAGGTAAGTATATAATTTTTTTTGCTTTTTATAGGAAGAGCTAATAATCCGACAACCGAGATCGATTGAGATGAACATTGAAGATCAAAATCAAAAGATCAAGTCAAAGCCTAAATATCATCAACCCAAAGTTAGATTGATGACCAAGATCACCTCAAATGAAGCATTGAAAAATTCATAGGTGACCAAAGTGGGCCCATGAAGTAAGCCATGCATTCCCACCACCTTAGCATAGGAGTCATGCAAACCACCTTAGTCATATAAGCCATGTGAGAAGGTGACAAGCTAAGGAGTCAAGCCAAGCCATTAAAGCCAATGAAGTGAGCTATGAAGCCAAGCCAAGTGAACCCTCAATGAAGTCATCTTAGCCATGCCACATGGACCAATAGGAGGAGAGCACCTCCACTTTCCTTTTCTTTTTCCCACTCCCCATCTTTCTCTCCACTCATCAATTAAATAATCCCACTATGGGACATGAGTGGAGGCATCTCCTTAAAAGATGGAGCAACCCACCTTATTTCCATATTCTATGATTCTACCCACCTTCCACTCACATTTCTTTATTTCAACCATCATTCTTTGTCTCCATTCTTTTTCAACTCATCCTACCTTTCATTTTCCCTTAAATCACCTTAAAATTAAAAAAAAACATGTATAAATAGCCCCCATGGGGGCTTCCATGCATTTGGACCATGGTGGAGGGGGATCCTCCTCCTTACTCCTTCAATGTAATCATCCTTGGAGCTTGCCATCTTCCTCTACTATTTCATGCCTCTTGCTTTGGGGTTTTGATCAATCTTTCAAGTTGATTTTCACTTCAAAGTTCAGGTTGGTTATCTCTTAGTTACTTCTTTAATTGTCTTTGAATTCCTGCTTTGTTTTGATCCTTGGTTCCATACTTAGTTGTTAGCTTCTTTAGCCTTTAGTTGTATGATCTATTGATTTAAGAGCTATAACTCTTTGGTAGTGACACCAAAAGAGTAAGCTATTAGATCAAAGTCTTTACCTTACATTCTTGTGTTGTTCCTTTGTTTCCTGGCCATTTGTCTCTTAATTTCATTCATAGATCCATTAATCTAAGACTACAACTCTCTTTTAGTGATAGCCAAGAGAGTGTAGTTATTAGATTAAGTTTTTTGCCTTTGAATACCCCTTAAGTTCTTTGCCAAATCCGTACCTTCTTTCTTCATTGTTTCCTTTCTTTTTACTTTTATTTTGATTGAGTTACTTGTATATTTGTTTAGGATGAGATTACATAGAAGATAGAGGATCAATTTTGGAATTTATGGAGTTTATTGAAGGATGTGCAAACTCCATGAGTGATGTACACCTCACCTGTATTGATTACTCTTTCATTCAAGTAAAGAATTGTTCATTTGTAATCTTCTCTTTTATGAATGAATCACTTGATTTGAAACTTATGTTCCATGGCTGTTATGATGCAATATCTTTGTTTAAGATTCTAAAACACATTTGCATTCCGTCTCTTACGTATGCAATCTATTGGTTCTTGCATTCCATTTCTTAGTTACCCTAAGTTCCATGCATAGTTTTAGATTAGTTTGCTTCAAATTTTCTTTACTTTTATGCACATATTTCATGCATCTTAAGTTTACTTAGGTTCCATTCATCTCATTTCGTTTCATGCATTCTTTCTAGTTTAATTCAATACACACTTGTTAGTTGTTTCCATAAGAAAGTTCTCAAATTTATGTTTGTTTACTTTTAGCATGTTTTCATATTCCATGTTTTAAATTTATGTTATGTTTTGATTCTTAGTATAGGATAAAATTCATTATCTTTGGCGAGGTTAAGTAGTTTAAGAAAAGTTCCACTTAATACACAAACCGTTCAATTCCTCGTGGGATCGACCTCACTTGCACATTTATACTACAACTAATTCGTGTGCTTGCGAGTTTAACTTTAAAAATTATAGCACTAAACATCATTCCCTTCTCTAGTATTTCCAATTTGAAATTCAAATGCAATGTTTATCTTGTTGTTGAGATTAGATTGCTAATCTAGTCATCCCATAGAGGATTGTAAGTTGTACTTTGTTCTTATCACAATTCTTCATAGTATATACAAGAACCTATATACCAATATTGGGTGTATCAAATAATTCATTTTTACATCCCTATACTTTTCATTTACATATTAGACCATTTATTTGATTTCCATAACTTCATTATCCTTTATAATAAATATTTCCAATAATGGGTGATTTTATGTGACGACCCGGGTTTTTTCATGCATTTTTAAATGCAATATCTAATTCTTAAGGCAGGATGCATCCTTATTTGAAAACCATTTTATAAAAACCATGCAATGCAGGAAAAAATCTTTAGTTTTAAACTTATTTTGAAAACCCTGAGTGTCATTTGCTTTCACAACAACCAAAGTAATTTTTGAAAAGCTTTAGAAACCATAAATGTTTTTCCCTAGGTCTTTCCAGTCACAGCACATAGCCCAACTGTAATTAAATACAACTACATGTCCAAAGGGTTGAGAGTTTACTTACATGTATAACTATCTCCTTTTTAATTCACTTGCTCGTAGCACTAATATCGCCTGAGACGTCTTCTATTTATGAGTGGAACTATCCTGAAAAATGTTAAGGATAGGGTGAGTATATACTATACTCAGTAGGAGTCTATCACTACTAGGTTTGTAATGCATGTTATGTTTAAAATCATGTGCACATAAAAACATATGCATGTTCAAATAATCATGTTCAATATCGATATTAAAAACCACCGTCAAACCGGAATAATGACAACTTAAAGAAATATCATAATCCAAGTCAAAAGTATCATATATCATAAACATAATGATATGCATCAGATGCTCAACTGAATCCAACTCATGGATATCTAGTATGGTATGGTCGACTAACCTCATATCATGTCATATGCAATGCAAATAAGTCCATAAAACCATAGGGTCCAACTATGCCCACGACCTCCTCGCCGTGTGATCTCCGGGTACCTGAGGACACTCGGTCATAGCCTCAACGGGGCCTATGACACGTCGACCCAGTGCCGTGACACTAGTGGTAGCCCCCTATACCACATGCAGTCGACGTAGGGACGTTGCCCTTTTTGGGCGTGGTACCCATCCACCTAATAGTGGTAGAGGCTGGAGGCCAACCCAAATCTCTCGGCATAACCCCCACGAGCTTATCAGCCTAAATCATAATCAGATCAAACAAGCGAAAACCTCTCTTTTTTCAAAACATGTCCTCTTTGGGTCCCTCACAACTACCTGGCCCTCGGCACTCCAGCGTCTTTTGGTAACCCTCAAGGACATGTAATTTTTTTGCAAGAACTTAATGCTCACAAATCATGCAATGTGTGTAATAGTTTGCAAAACATATCTATGCATAATGTATATGCAATTATTTACAAAACATGTCTATGCATAAAGCATTTATCACATGTATGATGAATTCATTTATATGCTAAACAAGTCATAAAATAAGTCATATATGTATACTTAAAACATGTTGTTTCAAAACAATCATGGCTCTTTAAAAAATCTAGTAGCGATAGAGCACCTATCTCAAAGTCTCCTGGAGTCATGTCCTTTATCGCTTAACCCATCCCCGAGTCTCATTTATAAACTCCTGGGTATAAATGGATATAAGGAGTCCTAATTAATTGCAGTCTATTTAGACATTAGACCACTAGCCCTGCCTATTGGGTCCCTAGTTCTTGCCTAATTCATTGTCAAGCTGGATCCTATGATGTGGACCTACTATTCCATAGCTAACTCTGTAAATTGTCCTTTAATCTTAGCTTTAAAGTCTTGTTGGGTCCACGTGTCCCAGTTCCCTCACGTGCGTGCGCGCTTAAAGGCCGTGTCAGGGACCGCGTTTTTGCACGCGCACATGCATGCTCAGGTGACGCGTTATGGCGCGCATCATTGCACTGGCTCACCTTGTATCATAGCGCGTCTCAGCTCCCAGGGCACCCCGTGCACCCTGGTCGAGCCAGGACTCATGCCCTATGTCATGCGCGCACACGAGGGCTGCTCCTAGGACAGTGTACGCACTGTCGTACGCCCGGAGCCCATCCCTGGGACCCTGTCCCAGGCGCACATGGAGCAAAGTGTCCCTGGGACGCCTGGCTCATGCAAGGTCGTCTGGACCTGGCTTAGGCATTGTGTTCGTGCAGGCCATTTGAACAGCTTGGGAACGTCCTCCAGCCCAGAAATCCGGCTGGAAAAAGGTCAGATCCGGCATGGATCTTAGCCTGGGGGAAGTGAAACAAAGGAAAGGAAAGGAGGGGCTTACCTGGGTAGCCTGGGGACGCCCTTTTCCGGGTGGTGCGGCTCCTCCTTTCCGCCTAAAAACCCTTGGCTGCTGGAAACTCGAAGAAGGGGAAAACCCCATTGCCAAGACCGGAGAGAAGAGAGAGGAATGGGGAGATGGGAATGGCTGGCCTGACTTGGGGTTGCCATTGCCGAAAAACTCAGAGAGATGGGTTTGAGACAGGTTTCCGGTTTTGCTGGAAACCCCAGTCTCAAACGACTAGAAAAAAAAAACCGTTTTGAAGAGGGGGGAAGATGGGGTTTTTGTAGAGGAATGAAAGGCGGTGCCCCTCAATGGCGGTGCCGCCATTTTCCCTGATGTATTCTAGAGAAATCGTGAAAAAACGGGTTTCTGGGAGGGTCTAGAGGTTGAAGACGATAGGGGGTGCCGTTATCAAAACGCCCCCCTTTTTCGTTTTTTCGTTTTTCTATTTTATTTCCAGAAATACCCCTATCTTTAAACGGCTGTAACTTCCTCATACGAACTCCGTTTTGGGTGATTTTTGAGGCGTTGGATTCCATTTTTTGAGTAGAATCTAATGGTACTAAGTCCCTCAAAAATTCATTCATTTAATATTTTAAATAAAGTGAAACATTTAACTCAGTTTATTTCTTATAGAATGTTCAATTTTCATTAAAAATAGTGTAAATTGCTCGGGCATTACATTTTAACTTCCAAAAAAATTTGCTATCAAGTCATTCATTATGGATAGTTCTATGTTTATGAACCTCCACGTTTGTGTAATTAAAAGTACACTTTTAATTTTCTAGACTCATCGAATTAGCACTATTTAGTAGTCATTCACAATAAGAGAACTTAAAAGAATGAGTCTTATCAACAAAGGAAGGACCCACCATGGTAAAGTGGGCAGCAGCACTCTCACTTGACTCAAGCATTCTTCTATTTTCTGCATTTTATTTTATTTTATTTTTTGGTTTATCCCATTGCAATCGAGAACTAGACTTGTATGGTAAATCTTAGAACTTGCTCTAATTTGTACATTTATTGACTTTTAAGGTACCTATATTTAGTGACACCATGGACATGCATACTGTTAGACTTGACTTGGGGAGACAGAGCTTCTTGGCGAGATTAAATGTAATTTTCAAGCAATTTATTTTGTTTAGTCAATATGGGTTAGTTTTGTTGCAACATTTATTTACCTGGCTGAATAGTGGTGGTGAATATACAACTAAAAAATATTGATATGAGTTAACACGTGCAAATGTTACTCTGATTGAGTTTGAGATCCCACCTTTAGCTAGGTCCAACTTTAGATGATTTGACTCAATCATCTTGTTCGACCTCTCTTGTTTGGGTTGTATGTAAACAATCATGCCCACTGGTTAGAATCATCAAAATGGATCAGCGAATGAAATCTAATCTAATATGCACAAACCCATGCATATCTAAACAGATTGGAAACATAAGTATGCACTGATAATATATCAAAAAATTCAAATCTATATCAGATGTTCCATGAATAATGGATTGGAGGATAATCCAAGGATAAGAAGCAATGACTGGTAACCTTTTCAAAACAAAAAAAGAGGTCTTGTAAAAGTACAAACTTGTCCAATAGCATAGACTCAGCCCGTAGAGTATGGATTTGAAAGATCTAAGTTGTTTATCATGTTTGGCATAAAAAAATTAGTCAACCCACTATAAATATATGCATTTGGATGATTTAAACTATTCATTTTGGGTCTTTTCAAAAACCAAAAGTTTTGAATTTGAACTCAAAGTAAGCTAATATCATCTGAAGGGCATGAAATTTGATATGTAGCCTATCTAAGCCATTAATCCAAGCGCGATGAATGACTTCGATCTTTCAAAACCAAATTGTAATTTTCTCATAGTTTTTTATTTCCAATATGCCCTTTTAAATGAATATCCATGAATAAATCCGTGTAGATCATAGATTTAAAGGATTGAATAGGTTCGATATGGTTTCTGAATAGATCTAATTTTTTCATTCAGTTTATCTATTTTACCCGACATACTTCTAGCTATTCTTTGTTTTCAATTGACAAATCTAATGATCACGATTTAGAACTCAAAACAGCATGGCTAAAATCATCCAATGGTCTTTGAAGCAAAACAAGATGGATGGGTCAGATCATCCAAAGGTGGGGCTTAGCTAGCATGTTCACACAGTCAACTTGAAAATCATGGAGTACTCAGGCAAATGCAGTTCCCGGCTATCAGAGTTACGTTTAACCAGAATGGATTTTGAGCCAATAAAAGCATTGTTTCTACAGACAACAATTCGGCGAGTCCAAGATGCAAAACACGGATAGCCTAAGATTGCATCGATTAGGCCGAACTAAAGAAGTCATACAATCATTTCATGGCAACCATAACTGTAGAAATACATTATTCAATCTAGAGGGCTGAAAATAAGGTAACAACGAAAGTGTGAACTGCACGATGGTAATGGTAAGGGCTGTAGCAGCAGCGACGGTTGCTATAACCGACCATGTACTGCCGAAGTACCTCTCCTTGAAACCTTCCAAAAATATATGCCATGTCTGACCATAATACTTGTTCACTTTTCCAAATTGCTCGGAGAGGTAACATTCATCCAGGTTAAAGACTGTCTCTCTTCCAAACCCTTTGAAGAAACGGGTTAAATCTTCATCCGTTCCAAAATAGTTCTCTATGATATTAGCTTCGGAAATTAATGCAACATCCCCGGTAGTGTTGATAAGACGATCCATGAAGTTGACATAAGTTGAGAAGTATTCACCATTGCCTTTATGAGTCTGCTCGAACGCGACACAGTTCAGGATGAACGTGGCAGCGAAGTTGTCCAACGTTATTTTTGGGATTTCCAGTATCCCTTTTCTAAACCCGCATGTGAACCTTATTTCCAAGAAACTATCAGCTTTCGCTTTTTCTGGGATTTGGAACTTAATACCTGCCGTTCGGAGCTTTGACGCGCATTGGATATAATCCGCAGACTCTTTTTTTTTTTCGAGTTCTGTAAGATACGAAGGAATTAAACTTGCACGGTATAGATCTAGTAAGTGCTTGCCTTCAACATCACAGTAACGTTTAAAAACTTCCTCGGGTCTATCCATTCCTCTGTTGAAGAATATGAGGGCAAGCTTTGTCAAGGTGGAATCCGTCCCGTCTGATAACGACCGATTCTTTGTGAGATCGAAAAGGCTTTGTACGATAAAAAATGGAAGTTGGTTTTCAAGTAGGAGGAGGTCCATCAGAAGGTGGTCCAATATCCACCCCGAAGTGTGGAATGGGTCATTAGCTTGCATTTCTACTCTGCCCTCGGCCTTGCGGAAGAGCTCGATGATGAAGCACCCATCGAGTACCAGCATTTCGATGAAATCCTTGCTGTCTAACGATATGGTCTCCGAATAATAATTTCTTGCCTTTTGCTCCAAACGTATCATGTTATCAAGGTAATCGTCCAAGCAAAGACCATATTCCTGTGTTCGCTCGAGGAGCGAGTCAAGAAAGCGCCATTTGTGCTGTTCGAATATCTCTAAGGTCTTTTCTCCTCGGTGATAAGGGCCTACGGAAACAAGCCGAGGAAAGCATCCCTCGGGATTGATTTTGACAATGTGACGAGGTAGTCTGGAGATGCAACATGAGGTCGCACCTGCGGAATCCCTCAGTAACTTGGGCTTTTCCTTCCTTCTCTTTTCCATGGAATTGGACACAGCTTCCCGAAACGTAATAATATGATTGGGTCCTTCATCTAGCTCTCCTCTTGCATCTGATTTGGTCTCTACTTTTTGGGGATCCACCATCTTCTAAGATTTACTTTGCCAGACGGGAACGCAGCACCACATTAAATAGACTGAAGCCAACACTTGAGTTTAGACATCGACCTCGAAGTTTGGTTAATTTTTGCTACATGCCATTGAAGCTTTAAAATATACCACCCGAGGGCTCCTGCCTTGCACGTCGTGTACTTAAAGTCATTTATCTTCTGCCCCTGATGAGATAAGAGTGCATGTGGGGCTCACTTATTTTGGAGATCCAAACTGCCTATCTTATAGCTCTTGCTTTGGATGAGCAATACACCAACTTCAGACACAAATAAGTATTTGAATCTTGGCCTTCAGATGTAGGTTTTATCGGTAACTGATCTACAGCAAGCAGTTCCAATTAAGTGGCTCGGGTCATTGTATGTTGGATGTTTAAATGGTTTGGATCATTGGATGTTGTTTGCAATTAGGAGCCAACGTATACCTTTGTACATTCTGTACATAGCTCAGTAAGGGAAGTCGAGGAACACAAACGACTGCCTTCACATGCTTTTCTATACGTGTGAGAAATATAATTGTACCTAGATGTGAACTGCTCATCTTTAAGACTGCCTGTAGGTCATATTTACGTGATAGCGTATTCGTCATAGCCATACGCCAAAGATGACATCTTAAAGACATTTTGGCCAGTACTAGTAGGGGAAAAATGCCGAGGGTAGAAAAGTCACATGAAACACGTGTTGGAAAATTCTTGCCAAAACAGAGTCATCATCATCATTCATCGTCATCAAAGCCTTACCTCCGTTAAGGGTCAGGCTTTCACATGAGCTCTGATTATTTAATTATTTTTTCAACGATAGAGATGCCCATTTCAAACAAGAGGAACACCCACGTAGATCTCGTTTTGAAGTGGGAAACGGCAATTCGTGACATTTCAAAGTAGGTATTCCCATTAATATCTTTTTTCTTTATAAAAACGCATAATTCATCAAAAGAAAAAGAAATTTAGATACAAAATCACAAACGAGTATTAGTATAAAGCCAGACAAGGCTTCTAGTTTTTCATATTGGACCCTTTCTTATTTGATTCAAATAGTTCATCTAACTTAACTAATTTTGGATATCTCATAGCTGAAAAATTATTTCAAAAGAAAATCATTAGATTCCAACAAATTGTATTTAATTCTCTGTATTCAAGCCATTGCTTCTAAAGAGCTTTTGACCCTCTATATTTTGCAAGGTGAAGGCACCAGTTGTTGGATATTAATGACTTTCTTTAGAAATGGTTTTTGAGTCATGAGGTGTACTAAACTAGGCGTGTCAAAACGAAAAAGTAGAGGCACTTCACAGTAGTTGGGGTGCTGTCTTGCTTTACAACAGCATTCCTCCATATAAAAAAATTAACCTTTAGAACCTAGCATTAGAAAATTTAATTATTTTCAGGAATTGGTATAAATTGCAACAACACCTCCACAAGGGAGAAGGGCCCTTATGCCCACATAATTAATCCAAGGTGTTTATCTAACACAAATGAGTTTGGACATCTCCTAGCCCAAAAATCATTCAAAAAAATATTAAGTAAGAAACAACAAATTGTGTTTTAGTTGTTGAACAGAAACTGTTACTTCTAGAGAGTTGCTTACAATTGGTATCTAGCAAGATGAAGCATCGTTTGTTGGAATTTTTTTTTAAAATGAATTTTGGTTGATAAATGGTGCCTACCATAGAAATGTTGAGGTGCTTCACCCTTGGCAAGGTGCTGTTAAACTTTATTTTAGCATTCCTCATTACTTTTTGAATCTCCACCATCAATAACCATCTTTATCCATCTGCTTGGCCAACTTAAAAAATATGACACAGGTGATTTGTTTGGATGTTTTAAAGCTATTCTTCAAACCAAACATTTTAGAGTTAGTGTGATAAGGAGTCCCAAGTGGTATTCATGGGAACATAGTCACAAACTACAATTATTAAAGTTATTGATGTGACCATTTGCTCTTAAACTATAAGCTGTCTTGGCATATGCACAGAGATATTTTTCTCCTTTTTCTTTTCCTTTTATTTCTAATGGTGGATTTGCGCAACTATCGAGGAGTCTCCAACTTCTAACTCTTGTGCCACTACACTACATTCGCACACACAGATATAAAAGTGTGTGTGTGTGTGTGTGTGTGTGTGTGTATCAACAATTGTGTGCACCAAGCCACTTTTAGAGTGAATGGACAATTTTGGCAGACCCACAACAATGTTTACAAGCTGTTTATAGGATATCATATGCAGGAGGGGCCTTTATATAATGGTGGGAGTACTATCGTGCTACTTTAGCTACTCGTCCACTAACACCCTCTACGCCATCTACATCTTCATAGGTGTAACACCGAGGGGTTCCAACAGTTACAATATTGTTCACTTTGGGGTGCCCATATACCCCTCATGGCTTTATTTTTTTCCTAATTTCTTAGGAAAAATGCATTATGACCATTAGAGTTCCCTGAACTCTTATAAACAATCCAATTTCCTCTCTCCAAACAATGTGGGACTAACTCTCTGTCCTTTACCCTAGCCTAAAAGTCTGCCAGCCTTCTCTTAGCCCCCCTCATCGGCCTAGGATTTCACATCTTCCCCCCTTAGGGAACACACGTCCTTGTGTGATAGTCACGACCAGGCGCCTACGTACGGCTACCCACCACACCATGAGAGGACCTGGCTCTAATACCAATTGTAATACTTTGAGGTTCCAACAATCATAATATTGTCCGCTTTGGGACACCCATACACCCCTCACGGCTTTGTTTTTCCTCGATTTTTTAGGAAAAACATAATGTGACTATTAGAGTTTTCCAAACTCTTATAAACAGTCGAGTTTCCTCTCCTTAAGCAATGTGGCACTAATTCACTGTCCTTCACCCCAGCCTAAAAGCTGGATAGCCTTCTCTTGGGCTGCCCTCATCGACCCAAAGCTTCTCATTTGGTATCAGATACACATAAATGAGGCCTTTTATGTGAATCCTTGGGCCGATGAGGGCAGGAGAAAAGAAGGCTGGCAAGCTTCTAGGCTAAGGTGAAGGACAAAGAATTAGTCTCACATTACCTAGGGGGAGGAAACTAGGCTATTTATAAGAGCTCGGGGAACTCTAACAGTCACAATGAACCCCAAGGGGTGAAGCTCAAGAGGGGTAAGGAACTTAAGAGAATAAAACCTTGAGGGGTAGCCCAAGAGGGGTGAGAGACTTAAAGAGGACAATATTGTATCTGCTACGCACTCTCCCCACAGAACAACGCATCTTCTTTGGAAACTAGGAAAGAACAAAGTCATGAGGGGTGTAAGGGCACCTCCAAAGCAGACAATATTGCAACTTTTAGAACCTCGGAGTGTTACAAATGGTATACAACCAATTCCCCTCGTGGTGTGGTGGCTAGCCGCACCCGAGCGCTCGGTGGTTGAGGCCATGTGGGGATGCATGTCCTCTAAGGGGGAAGATGTGAAGCCTTGGGCAGATGAGGGCGGGCCAAAATAAGGTTGATAGGCTTCTAGGCTGAGGTGAAGGATAGAAAGTTAGTCCTACATCACCCGAGGGAGAGAAAACTAATCACAAGAGTTCGAGAAACTCTAATGGCCATAACGCATCATGAGGGGTGAAGCCTAAGAGGGGTAAGGGACCTAAGGGAACAAAACATTGAGGAGTGAAGACCAAGAGGGGCGAGGGACTCAAAGAGGACAATATTGTATCTGATGCACACTCTGCCCACAGAACAACGCAGTTTTCCTGAGAAATCGGGGAAGAACAAAGCCATGAGGGGTGTATGGGCGCCCCAAAGCGGACAATATTGTGACTGTTGGAACCCCGAGGTGTTACAATAGGTGTCTCACTATTTAAGGTCTGTGAAGTTTTTCGCAGCCTTTTCAGTTGAATTATATCTGGTAACAGCCTTTCTAGATTTGCTACTCATTCTATTACTTCTGCCTCTATCCCACCAAGCATATCTTACAACTCCACTTGGTTTTTGGACTCAAGAACATCAAATCATATGGCGTACACTCCGCATATCTTTCATACATTTTTCCTTTCACATATACATTCACACTGTCAACAATATCTCATTATCTATCACATACATAGGAATAATCAAAACTCGTAACCACACATTACACAACATTTACTAGTTCTTCACCTTACTATGAATTTGATATCTATCAGTTAATTATGTGATTAAGGATATCAAGTCACATTTTGTGACAATAAATATGTTGTAAAGAATCCATGGACCAAATAGATTTGTGGGACAAGGATTAGGAGCGGTCACTTTACTATCTTAAGTCCCTTCACATGCCCATTATATCTCACACTGCAACTTTCACTCGCATTGAATTATGGCATGGCTGATCACAACATCCTTCTTTCTCTTGTCTTAATAAACTCATTACTGATGGATCTTTGGGCATTGTAACCAAAGTTCAAAATCTTCATTGCCAACATTGCATGTTTAGCAAAATCTATATTTTTCCTTTTTCTCGTAGTTTTATTAAAATCATCAATCCATTTGATATGATTCATATTATTAACAATCTTAGTGATGCTCATTATTATTTTCTTTTCAGTTATGATTATTTACATTTCACATAAATCTATATCATGCATTCCAAATCTAAGGCCTATCAAAATTATGTGAACATCACTAACAATATCCAACACAATATTTAAAAAGAATAAAAAAATTTAGCTACAACTCTGATAGTGAATTCTGCTCAAGGCAATTTTTAAACCTTTTTGCATCTCATAGAACTATGCTTCAACTTTCATGTCTACATGCACCTTCAACAAAATGAGGTCTTTGAACACAAAAAGGCACATTATTGAAACCATTCACACACTTCACTTATACTCTCAATTGCCACTAACATTTTGAGGAGAAGCTATCTTAACTTTAGTATACCTTATCAATCGAACACCTAGCCCCTTACTTCATAATAAAATATTTTATGAACTTTTGCATAGAGCTCCACCATCATATCATCATCTGAAAAAATTTGGATGCACATGCTTTGTATTATTACCCTATAATGCACATCCCAAGCTTTTCCCTCGATATATCATATGTATATTTATAGGATACAATATTGAACAAAAGAGATACAAGTGTTACGACCCCAACACTCATTGTATCATTCTAAGAATGTCTTCTTTTCAGAACAAGTTTCTTGTATGACTCTTTATCAGAATTTCTACAGCCCTCATACTACCTTTATTGATCCCTTTCATGACTCCTATCTAGCACCTACTATAATGGATCCTCCCAATCCTCCATCATCTTCTCCTACTCCTAAATTCTCTATCTATGACTCCTTCAAAGGATATACCTAGGTATTCTCATCACATCCATCAACCTCCAGTAAAATATAGTGATTACTACTACTATGCAACTAATGTTTTTGACCTCCATGAGTCTCAAACCTATATAAAAGCAAGTATGCAACCTAAATGGGTATAGGCCATGTAGACAGAGTTGCAAACCATCATTAAGACCACTACCTAAGAGCTCACCTCCTTGCTACCAAGCAAATCAATAATATGTTGCAGGTGGATTTACAAAATCAAAAGTAAGGTAGAAGGTTTGATTTAGCAACATAGGTGTGCTTTGTGGCTAAAGGATTTGCTGAGGAATATGGATGTGATTATGAAGAAACAGTTGTCCCTATTGCCTACATGACCACTATTCGCACTCTCACCGACGTCGCTTTCATTCATTCTTGGACACTTCATTAGATGAATGTCAAGAATGCCTCTCTTCATGGGATTTTCATGAGGAATTTTATATGGATACACTTCCTAGTCTTCCTCACAAATAGGGCCAAGTATGTCGCCTTCATCATGCCCTCTATGAATCAAGCAAGTACCTCAAGCGTGGTTCGAGAAATTCTCCTCTACCATTACTCACATTGGGCTTTATTAGAGTAATAATGACTCTACCATGTTTATTCACCATAACAAGCATGGCAATGTTTTTCTTTTATCATCTGATGGTGAACCTCTATCAATCCGACTCTTTATTGTTGACTAGTTGGGATGTTCACATATCTCACTACCACTCGACCTTATATTGCTCATGCTGTTCTAGGATATTCATGTATGTTCCATGCACTGATCACTGCATTGTTGAATTACCAATTATTCACTATCTTCATGAGACCATCATCAAAGCCTTCTTCTTTCCTCTTCATTGGTTCTTATTCTTGGGGAATATTTTGATACCCATTGGGGAGCTGATTTAACTGACCAAAAATCTGCTAAAGGATATCTTCTCTTTCTAGGCAACTCTTTAATCTCTTGGAAAAG
Source organism: Warburgia ugandensis (assembly GCA_035236585.1). Classification (NCBI taxonomy): domain Eukaryota; kingdom Viridiplantae; phylum Streptophyta; class Magnoliopsida; order Canellales; family Canellaceae; genus Warburgia; species Warburgia ugandensis. Next base: position 80,757,457 of record CP141130.1, read on the forward strand.
TAAGAAGTAAGATATTATGTCTAGATTAAGTATGGAATCAAAATGTCTACTTCTTTTTTGCACTACTTGTGAGATACACTGGTTTCACTGAATACTCTCATACTTTGGCATCTTGCAATCTCAGCCTATCCATCTCTATTGTGACAACAAAAGTGTCATTCACATAGCTTATAAACAATATTTTATGAGCATACAAAACACATTAAAGTTGACTATCACATCACTTGGTAATATTATTAAAAGGGTAACATTACTCTCCCCTACATCTCCATCACTGGTCAAATGATTGATCTATTTACAAAAGCCCATCCAGACCCATAATTCCATTTTCTTTGTTCCAAACTTCAGTTGTTGTCATTATCAACACCTTCAACTTGAGGAGAGATGTCAAAGAGATTTGCAAAGATATTCTTGTAATCTGATTTGTACAAATATTACAAGGATTATATCCCTTCCATATTAGCTAGATTGTAGCAACTACAAGGATTAAATCTCTAATCGATTAGCAATGTATGCCTATATATAGTAGGAAAGACTTATCCAATTCAATCTTATAAAAAGAACTTGGTGTTTTTCTACGCAGGGCTCCACTGACTTGGTGTGACAATTTTGGTTCAATTTATATGACTCTTAACCCTATTTCCCACAATCGCACTAAGCATCTAGAGATGGATTTCACTTTGTTAGGGAAAATTTTCTAAGAAGAATTTGACAGTGAGGTATGTATGTACTACTAATACACTAATTGATTTGTTAACCAAAGGACTTTCAAGGCAATGTTTACAATTACTGAGGTCCAAGATTAATCTGCACATGGCACATTTCACTTGTAGGATCATGCCAAGAGTACATGAACCAAAATGATTAGTTTCTAAGCATCATTCCCTCATCTAGTATTTCCAATTTGAAACTTAAATGCAAAGTTTACCTTGCTGTTGAGAGTAGATTGCTACTCTTGTCATCCCACAATTCAAGGATTGTAAGTTGTAATATAGTCATTACTCTTCATAGTATATAAAAGACCCAAAGTACCAACATTTGGTGTATCAAGTCATTCATTTTCATAGCCTAATATCTTCATTTACATATTAGATCTATTTATAGGATATTTATAACTTCATTGTCTGCTATAGTAAATATTAGTAAGATTGGATAATTTTAACATTAAAAAAAATGTGTCATCTAGTCATTAGTTGTGGACAATTCTGTGTTTATAAACCTTCTTATTTGTGTGATTAAAAGTACACTTTTTTGTTTCTAGACTCATCAAATTAGCACTGTTTTAAGATTAATAGTCATCCACAATAAGAAAACCTGAATGAACAAGCCTGATCAATAAAGGTGGGCCACCATGGTAAGGTGAATAGTAGCATTCTCACTTGATGCAAGCATACCTCTATGTTCTATAATTATTATTATTTTCTTTTTATCCTATTACATGCAAGAATTATTGATTGTGTTATATGTCCTAGAGGTTGATCATTTCATACATTTATTGAATGTAAGGTATGCGAATTTAGTGACAACACCAACCTGCATACTATTAAGACTTGACTTGGGAATGTAATTTTTAAGCAATTTATCTTGTTTGGCTAATGTGGTTTCTCGAGTCAGGGCTTTAATGGGGCTCACTAGATAAACCAAACTCAATTATTGTATATGATGCATATGCATATTCAAGGGCTCAAACAACCATCAATTAAACAACTGTCCTTCCCTGCATTGAAAATATTTGATCGCTCATTGAACCTCTTCAGAAGAATCAGTCTCTGCTACGCAAATGGACAAGGATCCTTCATTCATTACATCTACTATACACATGGACAGGTTTACAATTATTTACTAGTCTCCAATCCTGCCATTATAACTATACCCAACTTTGTTGCAACCTTTATTTACTTGGCCATGTACTAGTGGTGTAATATATAGCTGAAAATCGATGATATAAGTTAAAATATGCAAATGCGGTCTAGACTGAGTTTGAGATCCCACCTTTAGCTAAGTTCAATATTTAGATGATTTGACCCAATCATCTTGTTCAGCCTCTCCTATTTGGGCTATATGTAAACAATCATGCCCATTGGATATTTACTTCTAGCTAGAGTCACCAAAATGGATTAATGAATCAAATCCAATCTAATTCTCACATATCCATATCTAAACATATAGGTGACATTAAATATGCACAAATAACAGATCAAAAAATTCAAATATATATGTGATATGCCACAAATAATGGGTTGGAGGATAATCTGGGATAAGGAGTGGCTTTTAACCTTTCCAAAATGAAAAAAAAAAAAAAAAAAAAAAAAAAAAAAAAAAAAAAAAAAAGGTCCTATAAAAGCACACTATTATTAGTGTCTGATAATGCAAACTCTGCCCCTAAAGTATGGATTTGAAAGATACAAGCTGTAAATCATGTCCAACATACAAAAATTAGGCAACCCTCTAGAAATCAATGCATTTGGATTATTTGAACTACAATTGTTGAAAATTCCAAAGTTTTGAATTTAAACTCGGAGAAACATAAGCTCATATCATTTTAAGGGCATGAAATTTGATATCTAGCCTATTTGAGCCATTCCAAGCATGATGAACAACTTAGATCTTTCAAACTAAACTTTATTTTGTCTTCATTTTTAATTTTCAATATGCCTATTTAAATGAATATTCATGGATAAATCTGAGTAGATCATGGATTTAAAGGACTAAATTGATTTGACTTGCTATCTAAACATGGCTAATTTCTTCTATCCATTTATCCATTTTACTAGCTCTACTTCTAGCTATTAGGTTTTTTCAATTAATAAGCACAATGATCATGATTTACAACTCAAAACAGCATAACTAGAATCATCCAATGGTCTTTGAAGCAGAATAATAAGGGTGGGTCAAATCACCCAAAGGTGGGGCTTAGCTAGCATGGTCTCACAATCAATATGGAAACTCATTGAATACTCAGGCCAATGCAGTTCATAGCTATCGTGGTTATCTTTAACTAGTCAGGATATTAAATAAGTAAAATCCATTGTTTCTCATCATCATCATCAAGACCTTATCACGATCACGGGTCGACCACATGAATCTTGTTCCTTCATTCCATTCTATTAAGTGTCATGGCTTCATTTGTCCAAAAGTTTTTAAATATTTTCTCATCACTTCTATCCATATTCTTTTGGGCCTCCCTCTTACCTTTTAAAACCTTCAATTTGGATTGCCTCACTCCTAATCATTGTCATTTTCAATATTTGTTAGATATGTCCAAACCATCTAAGTCTAGTTTCCCTCATTCTGTTACCTACTAGTGCTACTCCTAATTAAATTTCTCTAACATTTTCATTTATAATTCTTCCCTTTCTTTTCTTACCACCCATCCTTCTCAATATCCACATTTCAATGACGCTCATCTTATGTACATATTGCTTCTTAACTACCCAATACTCTAATCCATAGAGCATAATTGGCCTTACATCCCATAGAATTTTTCTTTCAATTTGAATGGCACCTACTGGTCACACAAAACTCCGAAGGCACATTTCCATTTATTCCAACCCACTTGGATTTTCTGGATAACCACCCTCTTAATCTTTTCGCTCTGATGAATTATTGATCATAAGTATTGAAAGTAGTCTTTTAGGAGGACTTTTAGGTTATCAATCTTTAGTAGTGCTCTACTCCCACTCCTCTCATTGCTAAAGTTGCATCTCTACTATGTCTTAATTAGTCTAATTTTAAATCCTTTAGATGTTAACGCATTTCTCTATAACTCTAGTTTTGTATTTACACCCTCACTTATCAATCAAAACTATAGCAATGACAAATAACATGCCCCATAAAATTTTCTAGTGTAGATGTTTAGTTAACTCATCTATAACTAACGTGAAAAGATACAAACTCAATGTTGATTATTGATAGTGGTAAAAAAATCATTAGTCTCCTCATGTTGACAGGCTACGAAACGATATTTCGTCCATTTGGATCATTCCCAGCACTCTAATGGAAGCATAGTGGATTGGAAAGCTCAAAATAGAAAGGCGGTTTACAATATAATGTGTATCTGATCCAAAGAAGTCGTACAATCATTTCCCGGCAACTATCAAACTAGAAATACATATTCAATCTATAGGGGCTGAAAATAAGATGCAAACGAAAGTATGGCCTGTACGATGGTAAGGATGAGGGCTACAGCAGTAGGACGGCTGGCCTGGTGGAGACATCAGGAGTTGTAGTGAGTTCTAAGTGTGGTGTGGTGTAAGAGAGTTGGTTTCCCCTCTCTCCTTTGTAATCTTTGAGTGTTTTAGCAAGAAAATTCTTGTGTGAAAGGTTTAGATCATTGGATGTTGGACTAAGTTCCCATGCTCTTCTGCACGTTTCAGAAAAAGAATTGGAAGTTGATGTGAACTGCTCATCTTCAAGGCTTATTCGTCAGCCATACGCCAAAGATGCCATCTTAAAGACTCTCCGACAAGTACTACCAATTGAATAATGCCGAGGTTAGAAAAACGTGTTAGAAAATCCCACAAACGGAGGCCTGATAAGTAATGATTTTGTAGCAAGGAGCCATTAAATCATCCAAGTCTTACTCCCGTTAAGGGTCACGCTTTCACACCAACTCTGATTATTTAATCTGAACTCTGATAAGAAATGTGCAGGTGCTGTCACGCTTTATTTCAGCATTCCTCATTATTTTTTCAATCTTCACCATCCACAACCATCTTTATCTATCTGCATGGTCATCTTAAAAAATCAGGCGATTCTTCAAACCAAACATTTGTAAGTTACTGTGTGACAGGTAGTCCCAAGCAGTATTCATGGAAACATTAGTCACAAGCAACAATTATTGTAGTTATTGATGCGAGCAATTTGCTCTTAAACTACACGCGGTCTTGACATGTGCATAACAATTATTGTAGTTATTGATGTGACCATTTGCCCTTAAACTACAAGCGGTCTTGACATATGCACACAGATAGTTTTTTCCTTATTCTTTTACTTGTAATGGTGAATTTGCGCGACTCTTACACACCCTCAAGAGTCTCCAACTTCTAACTCTCGCCCACTTAAAAAATCAGGTGATTCATCAAAACAAACATTTGTGAGTCGTTGTGTGAGAGGTAGTCCCAAGCGGTATTCATGGGAGCATAGTCACAAACTAACAAAATATTGTTGTTATTGATGTGACCATTTGCTCTTAAACTACAAGCGGTCTTGACATATGCGCACAGATAGTTTTTTCCTTATTATTTTATTTGTAATGGTGAATTTGCGCGACTCTTACACACCCTCAAGATTCTCCAACTTCTAACTCTTGCCCACTTAAAAAATCAGGTGATTCATCAAAACAAACATTTGTGTGTCATTGTGTGAGAGGTAGTCCCAAGCAGTATTCATGGGAACATAGTCACAAACTAACAATTATTGTAGTTATTGATGTGACCATTTTGTCACAGGGTCGCACTTTCATCTATGCTAAACCCGTGCGGCACTTGTGCACAACTCCCTTTCTTGGCACAAGTCAGCCTTCAATCCCCCAAACTCTTACTTGCTAGGGCTACACTCACTCACCCACTCAAGCAATGAGAGGAACTCAGATGGAAACTCTCTCTTACTCTATTGAGTTTAACCAAAGCTGAGATTGTCTGAGCTGATTACAAGTGAGGAGCTTACACTTATTTATACTTGCTCTCCCCCATCCACCTCCTCAATGGATGGTCTGGATTATTACAAATGTCTACAATCTATCGGTTAAGGACTATTCTAGACTCTCTCTAGAAAACTCTACACGACTCTACACAACTCTCTAACCTTTCCCCTCTCAAGATATTTACATGGAGGTTTCCAGAATCCAGGCCTTCTAGATTCAGGCCTTGTACCATGGGTCTTCAACAACGAGCCCAAGTCCCTTAGGCCAAGTCCACTCCCTAAGTAAGCCTTCCTTAGGGCCTTTAGGCCTTGGTCACAGACCTTGCAGTGCAAGCCCGTGACAGACTCCCCCACCTGATCATGTCGACACCCTCGTCGACGCATCTCCCTCAATGTCATCTGCTTTGACTTGTGGTGAGTCCCATATTGCCCCCGTAAGCCATCTAAGAGGCCCAGCCTTGTTCCTCTCCTTGCACATTCGCCTCCCGCCATGATTGTGCAACTTAGGGAGCATCCTTGTCTTCTTTGTGGTGCGTGCATCCCTGCGTACTTGGGCACCACTACTCATCTGTATGTGGTCGCCTCTCTTGTACCCTTTCGTTGCTACACTTTGCTATTGTGCCTCCTGCACATCAATGTAGCAGCTACTCATTATCGTGCCCCCTGCATGACTTAGCTTGGATTCGCCCTTCGTGGAGTCCTCCCCTTGTGGCATACTCCCCTTTGTGCCAACAATAGTGTCTTCCATGTTGTGTGCACCCTTGCACACTTGTGCATCACTGCACATTAGTATGTAGTAGCCCCTTTTGCGCTCTTGCTTTGCTGCGCTACACTGTTGTACCTCCTTCACACCAGTGTGGAGGCTACTCACCATCGTGCTCCCTGCACTTTGCTTGGATTCACTCCTCTTGGAGTCCACACCTTGTGGCACAATCCCCTTTGTGCCAACAATGGTGTCAACACCCTTGTTGATCACCACTTCCTTTGGGGACTCACCCGATCCAAGCAACCTTGCAGCACCTAAGCATGATAAGCCTAGCTATGCTGCATCCACACTCGTTGTAGATTCCTTTGCTACCTCTATATCCTCTGACCTAGCCACTTCCTCATGTGGACTGGCTATCTTGCCTTTCGCAGACTCAAAGCAACCCGACACGCACTCCCCTTGATTCACAGTCTCAGCGTTCATCCCCTTAGACATCTGAACCGTGCTTTGCATGTCATCCTTGAGGCTTTTCAAGGCATCCACGAATGCACTCGACTTGTTCAAACAATCAGACAGAGTTTGTTCGAACTTACTAAGCTGTGCATCCAAAGTAGAAAGTCGAGTGTCCAAAGCCAACTTCCACGATGGGTCTTTGGACTTATCCCACCTCGACTTCTTCTGCACCTCCGCTGGCATATTGGTCACTCCTAACTCAAATGCCATAACATTGCCACGAGCTTTCCCCAATACTCGTTGAGCAACTCCCATGTCAACCTGCTCTGATATCATTTGTCACGGGTTCGCACTTTCACCTGTGCTAAACCCGCACAGCACTTGTGTACATCTCCCTTTCTTGGCACAAGTCAGCCTTCAATCCCCCAAACTCTCACTTGCTAGGGCTACACTCACTCACCCACTCAAGCAATGAGAGGAACTCGGATGAAAACTCTCTCTTACTCTATTGAGTTTAACCAAAGCTGAGATTGTCTGAGTTGATTACAAGTGAGGAGCTTACATCTATTTATACTTGCTCTCCCCCATCCACCTCTTCAATGGATGGTCCGGATTATTACAAATGTCTACAATCTATCGGTTAAGGACTATTCTAGACTCTCTCTAGAAAACTCTACACGACTCTACACAACTCTCTAACATTTCCCCTCTCAAGATATTTACATGGAGGTTTCCAGAATCCAAACCTTCTAGATTCAGGCCTTGTACCATGAGTCTTCAACAACGGGCCTAAGTCCCTTAGGCTAAGTCCACTCCCTAAGTAAGCCTTTCTTAGGGCCTTTAACCCTTGGTCACGGACCTTACAGTGCAAGCCCGTGACAATTTGCTCTTAAACTACAAGCGGTCTTGACATATGCACACAGATAGTTTGTTCCTTATTCTTTTATTTGTAATGGTGATTTTGCGTGACTCTTACACACCCTCAAGAGTCTCCAACTTCTAACTCTTGCCCACTTAAAAAATAAGGTGATTCATCAAAACAAACATTTGTGAGCCATTCTGTGAGAGGTAGTCCCAAGCGGTATTCATGGGAACATAGTCACAAACTAACAATTATTGTAGTTATTCATGTGACCATTTGCTCTTAAACTACAAGCCGTCTTGACATATGCACACAGATAGTTTTTTCCTTATTCTTTTATTTGTAATGGTGAATTTGTGCGACTCTTACACACCCTCAAGAGTCTCCAACTTCTAACTCTTGCCCACTTAAAAAATCAGGTGATTCATCAAAACAAACATTTGTGAGCCATTGTGTGAGAGGTAGTCCCAAGCGGTATTCATGGGAACATAGTCACAAACTAACAATTATTGTAGTTATTCATGTGACCATTTGCTCTTAAACTACAAGCGGTCTTGACATATGCACACAGATAGTTTTTTCCTTATTCTTTTATTTGTAATGGTGAATTTGCGTGACTCTTACACACCCTCAAGAGTCTCCAACTTCTAACTCTTGCCCACTTAAAAAATCAGGTGATTCATCAAAACAAACATTTGTGAGCCATTGTGTGAGAGATAGTCCCAAGCGGTATTCATGGGAACATAGTCACAAACTAACAATTATTGTAGTTATTCATGTGACCATTTGCTCTTAAACTACAGGCGGTCTTGACATATGCACACAGATAGTTTTTTCCTTATTCTTTTATTTGTAATGGTGAATTTGCATGACTCTTACACACCCTCAAGAGTCTCCAACTTCTAACTCTTGCCCACTTAAAAAATCAGGTGATTCATCAAAACAAACATTTGTGAGCCATTGTGTGAGAGGTAGTCCCAAGCGGTATTCATGGGAACATAGTCACAAACTAACAATTATTGTAGTTATTCATGTGACCATTTGCTCTTAAACTACAGGCGGTCTTGACATATGCACACAGATAGTTTTTTCCTTATTCTTTTATTTGTAATGGTGAATTTGCGCGACTCTTACACACCCTCAAGAGTCTCCAACTTCTAACTCTTGCCCACTTAAAAAATCAGGTGATTCATCAAAACAAACATTTGTGAGCCATTGTGTGAGAGGTAGTCCCAAGCGGTATTCATGGGAACATAGTCACAAACTAACAATTATTGTAGTTATTGATGTGACCATTTGCTCTTAAACTACAAGCGGTCTTGACATATGCACACAGATAGTTTTTTCCTTATTCTTTTATTTGTAATGGTGAATTTGCGTGACTCTTACACACCCTCAAGAGTCTCCAACATCTAACTCTTGCCCACTTAAAAAATCAGGTGATTCATCAAAACAAACATTTGTGAGCCATTCTGTGAGAGGTAGTCCCAAGCGGTAATCATGGGAACATAGTCACAAACTAACAATTATTGTAGTTATTCATGTGACCATTTGCTCTTAAACTACAAGCGGTCTTGACATATGCACACAGATAGTTTTTTCCTTATTCTTTTATTTGTAGAGTCTCCAACTTCTAACTCCTGCCCACTTAAAAAATCAGGTGATTCATGAAAACAAACATTTGTGAGTCATTGTGTGAGAGGTAGTCCCAAGCGGTATTCATGGTAACATAGTCACAAACTAACAATTATTGTAGTTATTGATGTGACCATTTGCTCTTAAACTACAAGCGGTCTTGACATATGCGCACAGATAGTTTTTTCCTTATTCTTTTATTTGTAATGGCGAATTTGCGCGACTCTTACACACCCTCAAGAGTCTCCAACTTCTAACTCTTGCCCACTTAAAAAATCAGGCGATTCTTCAAACCAAACATTTGCGAGTTATTGTATAACAGGTAGTCCCAAGCGGTAGTCATAGGAACATAGGCACAAACTACAATTATTATAGTTATTGATGTGACCATTTGCTCTTAAACTACAAGCGGTCTTGACATATGCATACAGATAGTTTTTTCCTTTTTCTTTTATTTGTAATGGTGAATTTGCGCGGCTCTTACACACCCTTTGAGGAGTCCTTGACTTCTAACTCTTGTGCCACTATGCTACGTTCACACGCCCAAGCCACTTCGAGAGGTGAGGGAATGGGCAATTTTGACAAGCCCATGGCAATGCTTACATGGTGTTTATAGGATAGGATATCATCTGCAGGAGGGCCCTTTATATAAAGGTGGGAGCACTGCCATGAGGTCACGCACTCCCCGGCATTAATCTGTCTATTTTGCTATTGATTGGCTTCTTAGGAACATTATACGATTAATGTAAGTTGGATATCATCTAATAGCTTGCAGGTCATTTCTTTGTCGTTAAGGAGGCAAGAAACCATGACGAGACTACAATTCGTGCTAAATCCACTAGATGATCTTAACTATGTCGAGACCTTCGACTGTGATTACTGCCCTCAGTTTAGTTTCTCATTAGATGAGCCCAAACCATAAGTGCCAATCATGTATGTTAAAATTGGCCTCTGATCCAAACAGTCTCAGTTTTACAGGCGCAGCTATTCAGTGGATACTAACTGTTAGACCATGCTCTTGAACATAATCTCAACTATTCATCTATTAGGCCCAATCATCGATAAGCCATGCCCGAAAGCAGATGATCTTAGCCCTTTGATTTCTGGAAAATCTGTGCCATTGTTTTCAACGTTCTTGACTCATACGTGGATACCACATGTTAGATCATGCATCTATGGAAATCGTTGCTTTATTTGTATGTAGGACACACTCGGACCCACTTTCTTCGGAGATCTAAGCAGTTTATCTTTGGGATTTTCATAAAAGCCGTCGACAGTGGAGCCCGCTTACATTATATTCATCCAATCACTTTGATGGTTTGTATATAAGTGACCAGAGCCAGAGAAATCAGATGGTGTTTGTGAGGCCCATCATGAAAAAATTGGGACGCTGCCGCATAATATCCTATCATTCTTCTTACCTCAAGCATGTTGACCGTGACTTTTGAGTAAAAGAAGGCAGCCCTGCTGCACGAAGTTCTCGTGTAAGTGGAGTCTGGAGGAGCGGACTAAAAGAGGCAGCCTTACCTTGCATTTCTGCAAGAAGCTATTTTAATGGCTTGAATCCGTGACTTCAAGATCATACAACAACAACTTTACATTGTACCAAGGCTTCTGTCAGGACTATTGAGTGTTGTGTCCATATCACAGGCCAAGAAAAATCAACGCAGGATTAACGCTTCTCAGAAAATTATTTCTCTATATAATGACGGTGTCCTGCTTCCTTCTTCTTGCCTCACAGGAGCTAGACTTTTCATCTCTTATTACCTCCATGTCTTTCTCCACCGTCATCCGCAGTCATCTCCCAATGGTTGCCATTCGGCCTCTACATGGAAGCCAAGTACTACTTAAGAGTACTACTAAAGCCTCACATAACCAGGACAGGCGACGTCAAAAAGCTGCAGACACGCCAGCGGATGAAGCAGCAAAAGATGAATTAGGAAGCGATGAATCTCGGGACAAGAAGAAAGGACATGATGAGAGAGAGAATAAACACTCTCGTCCTCAATCTTAAATAGCACATATCCCATCCTGATAATGGATCGCCTTCATCCTTTAATTATCTCACTTATGTGCTATTAGATCTATTGTGGGTGGTTCGTGCAAACTAGCTGTCTTCTCGTCTCGTCTTTGTCTGGGGAGTAGTTCTTCTCTTTTTTCTTACAGAATAAATAAATTTCCATGTTTCCCGGTTCAATATCTAACGTCTAAGGTCGCAGAGTTGGTTTCCAAGGTTTTAATTTAAAGGACCTTTAGCATAATGTGGGTGTGAATTATATAAGTGGGATGGTTTGGATAAACTGATGGAAATTTGATCCTCAGTTGAGGTGAATATAACATCCACTAGCCTCCCAGCTGGTTGATCTTTGCCCAAAGTGGAAATCTGCTTCACTGTGCTTGATCTGTGCATAAAATTACAGATGGTTTGTAACGTAACTGTCAACTGGCCCCGAAGTTTGTTGCAACACAGGATCTGTAGACCGGTGTAGGGAATCCAGGTTCCTTTCACAGATACGATAAACAAATAATTTTAGCAATTACGTTCCTAAGAGACCGAAATTCAGTTGATAATCGGCAAGCCCCCGTAGTTGCTTGCATGGAAACCAGCCAGCATATAAGATCCTTGCCAAGAGGTTGTAAAACCATTTGTGGGTACACTCTCATCCTTGCACACCCTACCCAATAGGCATGACTCATCATCATCATCATCATCAAGACTTTATCCCAATTAGGGGTCGGCCACATGAATCATATTCCTCCATTTCACTCTATTAAATACCATGGCTTCATTTAGTCCGAGCGTTTTTAAATCTTTCCTCACCACTTCTATCCATGTTCTTTTGGGCTTTCCCCTTGCCCTTTTAGAACCTTCTACTTGTATTACCTCACTTTTTCTAACCGATGCCATTGTTGGTCTCCTTTAAACATGTCCAAACCATCTAAGTCAAGTCTCCCTCATCTTGTTACCTATTGGTGCTATCCCTAAATTTCCTCGAATATTTTCATTTCTAATTCTATCCTTTCTTGTCTTACCGCTCATCCATCTCAATATTCTCATTTCTGCAACACTCATCCTATAAGTATGATGTTCCTTAACTGCCCAACACTCTGATCCATAGAGCATGGCCATCCTATAGAATTTTTCTTTTAGTTTGAGTGGCACCCGTCGATCACACAAAACTCTAGATGCACATCTCCATTTGTTCTAACCCTCTTGGATTCTCTGGGTAACCTCTCTCTCAATCTCTCCACTCTTATGAATCATTAATCCTAAGTACAGAAAGTGGTCTTTAACGAAGACTTCTTGGTTATCAATCTTGACTAGTATTCTACTCATACTCTCCTTGCTAAAATTACATTCCACATATTCTGTCTTAGTTCGGCTAATTTTAAATCCTTCAGATTTTAATGCTGCTCTCCATAACTGTAACTTTATGTTTACACCCTCCCTTGTCTCATCAAGTAAGACTATATCATCTGCAAATAGCATGCAGTAGGAAATCTCCTTGTGCAAATGTTTTGTTAACTCATCCATAACCAATGTGAAAAGGTATGGACTCAATGCCAATCTTTGGTACAATCTTATAGTAACAGGAAAATCACCAGTCACGCCACTAGTGGTCTTAACATTTATTACTGCACCCTCATACATATCTTTAATTATGTATATATATCCCTGAGAAACTCCTTTACCACCCAACACCCTCCATATTAACTCTCTAGAGAATCTATCATAAGCGTTCTCTAAGTCGATAAAGACCATGTGGAGGTCTTTCCTCCTCTCCCTATATTTCTCTACTAATTGTCTTAGTAAGAAAATAGTTTCCAATGGTAGACCTCTCAGGCATGAAACCAAACTAATTCTCCGATACACTTGTTGCATGTCGTAGTCTCTTCTCAATTACTCTTTCAAAAAGTTTCATGGTGTAGCTCATAAGTTTGATCCCTCGATAATTAGTGCAGCTCTGTATGTCTCCTTTATTCTTATAGGTTGGTACAATAGAGCTTTTCCTCCACTTATCAGGCATTTTCTTTGATTTTATAATTTTGTTAAACAATCTGGTCAACCAAACTACCCCAATATCTCTCATATGCTTCCAAACCTCTATTGGTATACCATCAGGCCCCATAGCCTTTCCTGATTTCATATTTTTCAAGACCTCTTTTACTTCAAGTATTCTAATCCTACCTTCATATGTATAATATTCCATGTTATTTAGATTTATAGTATTTTCAATCCCTGTATTCTCAAAGCCATTGTCATTTAACAATTTTTTAAAGTATGTTTTTCACCTTTATTTGATCTCATCATCTTTGACTAATACCCTTTGATCATCGTTTCTAATACACCTAACATGTTCTAAGTCCTTACCCTTATGTTCTCTTATTTTTGCAAGTTTAAACACATCTTTCTCACCTTCTCTTGTTCCTAGTCTATTGTAGAGCTCATCATATGCTTTAAGTTTAGTCTCACTTACTATTCTCTTAGCAACCCTTTTAGCATTCTTATATTATTCATAGTTTTCATTATTTCTAATCTTCTGTCATGCTTTAAAACACATATGTTTTTCTTTAATAACTTTTTGCATTGTTTCACTCCACCATTATGTTTCCTTTGCTAATAGCCTTTTACCTTTAGATACTCCTAAGACATCTTTTGCCACTTTCTTAATGGACTCATCCATATTAGTCCACATGGTATTTACTTATGTTTCATAGTTCCAATTTCCTTCTACCATGAACTTATTTTTGAATGAGGTTATTTTCTCTCTTTTTAAGTTCTACCACTTAGTTTTTGGATGTGTATTAAATTCAATTCGTTTTCTCCATCTTTTGATATGAATATCCATAACCATTAACCTATGTTGTGAGGTTAAACTCTCACCGGGTATCACCTTACAATCCTTACATATAGATCGTTCATTATTCTTAAGTAGAAAAAAGTCTATTTGGCTTTTATGAAGTCCACTTTTAAAGGTTATTAAGTGTTCATCCCTCTTCTTAAGGAGTGTATTTGCAATGGACCAGTTATATGACAAAGCAAAATCGAGGATATTCTCCCCCATCTCATTTCGTTCACCTATATCATACCCTCCGTGTATTCTATCATATCCTTCCTTGTCTTTTCCTACATAGTCATTTAAGTCTGCACCTATAAATATCCCCTCAGTGTTGGAAATTTCTTGCATGACTCTCTCCATATCTTCCCAAAACTGTCTCTTGATTATATCTTGTAACCCTACTGGTGGTGCGTATGCACTTATAACATTAATAATCTGCTCTCCTAGAACAAGTTTTATTATTATTATTATTATTATTATTATTATTATTATTATTATTATATCATTAATTCTTTTAACGTCCACAACTTTATCTTTTTAAGTCCTTATCCACTATTATTCCAATCAGCATGACTGAAGGTGTAGATTTGTAGAGATGAAAAGTTCGACATGAGAAAACCATAAGATAATGCCAACTTTAAAGAGCACAAAAAATACACTTCACAGCCTCCTAATGCTAGAATAAGTAGGGTCCTCCATAGATTAACATACTTTGTTAATCGAGCATGCCATATAAATCCTCATGGTCAAAGTGACATTATGCAATGCATATGCAATACACCAGCCGAAGGGAGCCTTGACGCAACGGTAGAGTTGTCATCGTGTGACCTTGAGGTCATGGGTTCAACGCATGGAAATAGCTTCTTGCGTGTTGACCCTTGTGGGCTGCCCATATGCAATGTACCAACCATTTGGCGATAGAAACGCAGGTCCTGCTGCTGCATCTTAGAGCTGCTGAACTAAGATAACCAATTGGCATTGTGTATGCCCTAAACGAATCCATCTTAGTCCATCTTGCACACCCTTCTTTGGAGAGAGAATGAGTTCATAATGCATTTGAAACCTAAGAAGAAATGCAAATCACTCATGTCATGCAGGGCAATTGGTGCCCATGCGATTTAACTGCTCGGTCAGTACCCTAACAATGAATTTTTTGGAACACCGATGTCATCTACACAGATTAAGAAGTGTATGGATGGATTATAGATGAAAAGTGATGCATCCGTCTGCGATCCAACAAATACAAGCCGTTGCGGCAATTCCCAAAGTTTATGAAACCAGATCCATGAGGCCTGCTTCATGCGAGACATTTGGATAGATCTAGCTGTCCGATTATTCGTAATATATAGATGGCAGGCTCTTTTGGTCGTGGGTGGGGGTGGGAGAAGATTTATAAAGCGAATCAGTTAGCACGCTCTCACTCACACAGTTGACAATGGACAGAAGTTGAAACTAGGGGAGAAATTTTGGAGTTTTTCTTGCCCACATAAGTTGATTATTCACATATTGTATTTTCATGCAAGTAGCAAGTACTTTCTAATTTCCACATTCCATCATTTCCTTTCACAGCAACCGTATTTAACTTCTTTCAACTCTAATAATTACTGCTGTATGAAAATTTTCACATCCACAGACATCCTATACAAGCAAACTATACATGGTCATTCTTGTCAAGATGACTTGGTCTTTCACATCCTCAGTTGAAGAACCCGAACAATGGGAGATTGGTAGAAATGCTTGTATATTACACGCTGCTCATCCCAGCATGCAGGCAAAAACAGCCTCTCTATTATGCAGCAAAATTCTGAGATGACCAGCGACGACCACAAACTGTACATTCAAGACCATTTACATAGACTATGAACTTGGATCTGCATCGTGAATGTCGTTTCTGTGATCCAAGCCATTGTATGAATGCTCTTGGTGAAAGGGATCCTCAACACCGTGAACTGAGCTTAATCTAGGAGAGAAGTCCCATCCGACCACCCGCTCCATGAGTTCACTGCTGTAAGATTGTGTTTCTGTTTCTTCTTTGAACTTCGTGAAGAACGTGGAGGACCAGTAGTCTTTAGCCAAATTCTTAGAAATAGGAAACAAAAGCAAGCAATTAAGTTTTCCAGCATAATTGAACTAAACTTCAACCTCTCTTTTTCATATTAGCAGATGGAAAAACATACCATTTTCATCAGCTGCATGAGCTCATTTACTGCATGCTTAAAGAGATCAGGATGAGCAAGATCAAGAGTTCCCAGTATTTCTTGACGTGTTCTGTGTGATATGTTCACCTCCATTTCCGAACCTGCATATCGAGTGCTTAAAAGGAGAACCATAATCAGAGTAGCACTAAATAGTGGAAAGTTCAAGACAGAACAAACAGAAAACACTGAGAAACATAAGAAATTTTGAAATTCAAAAGCATGTATGTACTAGAATTTTATATTTCAGAAACTAGGATGGCCAAGATTTTTATTGTTTAAGAGTGATTGTTTTTTAGAAGATGGCATTATAGGCAGATAATTTTGGCAGTAAATTGAAGGACTCGATTGTAAATGGATGTAATTGAATTTTGAATTATTGGTGAAATTCCAGGCAGTGAGTTCGATTCGAAGTGGGAAGCTGGACAGGTGAGAGAACAAAGTATTCCTTATCTCGAACTAAAACCACTGTGCAAGGAATTCAGTCTCACCCATGATTCACAAAAGGAAGTAACTGGATCCAACAAAAGTCCTGAATGATGAGTTGGCTTAAGTGGGAAGGTAGAAAGGTAACCAAAAAATGTCCATGAAGAAATTCCTTACAAGGTGCAACATACCACTGACAATGTACTTTCCAATAATGTGCCTGGCCATGTAGATCCTTCTTACAGGATCATCGGAAGGTATCTTGCCAAGCTCATGAACTTCTTCATGGAAATGTACACTCTCCCCAGCCAGACAGCTATAAGAGAGTAAAGTAACATGTCATATTTCTCTGTTGTGCAAATGAACAATGAATTATCAAATTCCACCCATTTTACGGGTATATAAGTCAAAAAGCTCAAAGAGATGTTGAACCTGTCTGCAAAGGCCATGAAAGATTGACGAAATCTTTTCTTCAGCAAAAGCTTATCAAAAGGCTCATTTAAATTTATATCCTGTGTGCTTTCTGCTGGTAAGAGCAGTCCGCTATCAGGTATACCTAAAGCCCTTACCATTGACTTGAATTCCTGTGGTTCCCTTCTCCTCAAGCTCATTTGTGCCAGCAAAGGATGAGAAGTCAATAATGAAAAGAATGGAAGTACAAGAAGACTTGTCTGTGTGGAACATAACAACAGCAAGAGACATATTAGGATAAAACAATGGAGTAGATTAGATTAAAATGTTGACATATTAGGATAAAACAATGGAGTAGATTAGATTAAAATGTTGAATAGGTTCTAAATATATCATATTCCCTTCTATATGCTGGCTGGTCCCAGAAGCAAGAAATGCTCATAGTTTTACAGATAAGAGTAAACAACTAGGTCAAATTAATTACAATGTATTCTGCAAGGTTCTATCAAGAGCAACAATAACAGATTTTATTTTATTTTCTTTTACTCTGTGAGGTTTCTTTGGAAGTTATAATTGCATATTAAATGTGGTTCAGTTTCAAAGACTACTGGCCACCCCAAGAGTGCCTGATGCATACTCTGGTGGACCTTGGGCTTGGTTGGAACTCTATACAATATGGTACTATGTATGGAGGGGCCTATAAGAAGAACAACATTTAATCTAACAAAACTACCTCCCTGGCTTATGCAGGTGCTTGAGGTAAGAGGCAGAGATTTCAGGCTAAGACGAAGGCTGCTTGCAAGTTGGATGCCTGTTGTACTTTCTATTATTCTAGTTACTTGGTCAAGAGATCTTCCAGTTCTCATCATTTTATCAGCATATTTAGAAAGATGTTCAAGTTATTCTGAGTGCCACTTCACCCAGCCATCTTAAAGAAAATTCTCAAGTTATTTGCTAGATTCCTTTGCGTAACTTATATATAAGCCACAGATATCAAATGCCTAGTTTTCTAATTTTTGTTTCGTTTCTTTTTCTGTTTGGAAGGGGAGCCTTAACGCAATGGTAGAAGTTATCGTCATGTGACCTTGAGGTCATAGGTTCAAGGCGTGGAAACAGCCTCTTGGAAAAATACAAGGTAAGGCTGCGTACTATAGGCCCTTGTGGTCCACCCCTTCCCCGGACCCCGCATAGGTGGGAACTTCGTGCACCAGGGCTGCCCTTTTTTTCTTTTTCTCAGTTCGCTTCATTTGACCTTCAATGCTCCTGGTTTTTGGCTCTAGGACTAATGATTTTATCTTTTGGAACGAGAACTGTTTCAAAAATAAAATATATTTATCAGCACATTCTCATTAAATGATATGCAGACTTTGTTGGAATTCCAGACAACTGAATCTTAGGAAACCAACTAATATGCATTGATGGAAACAATAGAAAATGTGACGATGGACATGGATACTTCATTTGAAATGAAATACTTAAATGTGATCACCAATATAGGTACTTCAAGTCAAATGCACCAGTAGAGCAACATGCATGAAAATAACTGATAAAAGATTGATGATTTACCAATGTAGATTATCACAATGACCAGAAAATTGACCTACCGATAGTAACAACAAAAATCTAGAAGTAACTTGAAGCCATCGAATATCTTCATGGACTTCATTAGTGATATATGCAGCAATCCAGATTCCCGAGCAAAGAATACAGAGATCAGGATGGGAAAAACATGCAAGATACCTGAGCTAGAACCCAGATATAAAGGTGAAACAGGCACTTACACTTAAGTATCATTCTCAATGCCCAACACCAAATAATTGTGAGTATACGGAAATAAGTATCTCATATAGGAACGTTTTCCACCAGTAGTAATCTGGCAATGCCTGCTTGCTACTTGGTAATGTAAGATTGCCACCAGAGTGAGTCTAAATGTATCCCTAATACAGCACAGGCCACCAATGTGTCTCTATCTAAGACCCAAACCTCTACATTGCTTCGAGATTCTTTTATTTAGATAAAAACTTGGGTTGGTTAGTCAGAATTACAAGAGCACTGAATTCATATATTTTGCATTCTTCGATTCAAAAGTCACTTCCATAATCTCAGCTCAGAAAGAGGATAGTGGTACATACTAGTTGGGATAGGTCTTCCACAGAGAGGCATGCTGCCAACTTTTGATGAGAACATAAGCACATTGTTTATACTGCTAACTCTGTTGTTAACATGAATCTAATTGATTGAGTCACATAAATGTTTGAGAATGTCAAACTCGCTCACTCTTTTTTAAACAATGGGTGAATGAAACTAGTTCATGCATTTTTTGTTTCTATGCAATCAGTTTTATTTTGAATTTTTATTGGCTTTCTGGGCCTCTTGAATGAAGTGATGCCTTGTCTTATTTTCTTTCAGCATTATGCAGGGTCCGGGGAAGGGACGGACCACAAGGGTCAATAGTCAATATTATCAACCAATTAATGATTGGATATGGGGAAGATACTTTCTTTACCTTCTGCGTAAATATCCAGTATCATGCCATATGCATTAAACTTACACACTAAACAGGACTTGGTAATATTTCCACTTATTCTACAAAGGGTTTAATTTTCGACTTGCCAAAAGAAAATGAATTCACTTCCAAAATACTAGATTTTCCTTATATAATGTGCCCAAATAAATATTTATATAGTACTAAAAGTACTCTAATCATAATGTAACTTGATATTGACAGTTTAACTAATAAGAGAAATCCTCTAAAAAGTACTCATTTGAATTGAACAAGGAGCCAAAAGAAACAAATGAATGAAAAGGTTTTTGAAATGCATCATTAAGATTATGGTATTGGAAGAACATGGGTGCACAATTATGCTATGTAAGCACTCATCTATAAGAGAAGCTTTTTGTTATACATGCTTGACTGAGACAAGTACCAAGTCCAAGGGTAGTGACCCCAGTTTACCTTATCGAAAATGAGAATCATATAGTGTAACACCCCGAATTTTTAAGACAATTTTTTTTTTATACATAATAATGGCATTTTAAATAAGAGCATTTTGGGATCCCATGAGAAAAGATTTATTTAACATTTTACTAAACCTATCTTAAAACTCCAGGTGTTAATTTTTCCTTTCTCAAAATGGCGTACATGTAATTTAAACATAAATAAATAATCCGCGTATAAATCAACGTCAAATAAATAGGCGCCTTTATTTTAAATCAAATAAACGTCCAAAAGACAATAATAATATGGCCCAGGGTCTATGCATCATAACATCCCATATAAATGTCCAACATATGTCCAAAGATCTAAATCACATCCCAATATAAAATATGCAGTCCATAATAAAATTTAAATGATAATCCACTCTAATGACTAACATTACTGTCTAAAACTATAGGGAAAACTAGTCTTCAGCAGCTCTCAAGGATTATCAACCGCTTTTCCTTTCCTGTTATCGCGCTTGAGATCTAAGGCATTGCAAAACAAAGCAATGCCTCAGCAAGCTATCACTTGTGTAGGTACATAGACAATTAATGTAATAAATGAAAGAAATAATGAACAGCACTGATAAAAAGTCTAACACTTATGAAAATAGTGATATCATAATGCCATATTCAAATAAATGCCAATTTATTCCATATGCTAAAACATGCAATCATAGAGTTAAAACATGACATGAATCAATAAAATGGAGCATACAACAAGAATAAGGGCACCCTAAGGTAATGGGTCCCACCATATCGCACTAACATCCCTGATCAGGAGTACACATAGTCAACCTCTGAGTGTCGTCACACCCAGGCATATCATCCATAACCATGCTCATCATACATGCACACATAATAAGAATATGGGCCATCATGCTGCAGTGGCAACCCTCCATGGGTATCAACCACCGCCGCTCTCCGTCAACACCATAACGGGAGACTTAGCGTCTGTCCCCATGGAAAGGCTCAGACCGGTAGTGTGGACTATCCATGTTACCAAACCCCTACCGAATGCCATCTATGGGCAGGTGTCTATCATATCACAAACTCATCACATCATAATCTCGGAAGGTGGGTGGCCGGCCCTATCCCTCCTAGCATGACGCCCACCGAGCGAGAGCACCCGTCATCAAATATAAAACACGGAAATCATATGTATATGCTAAAACTCAAGAGCACTGATAGCTTGCAATCCCCAAGACATGCCCCTCATCCTGGGGTTAGCCTATAAAAGGACCAGCTAATAAGCCTCTATTCTCATTTCCATGTAAATCCATGTATTTTCTATATATACAATAAGAAATAAAACTCTAATTAAGCATAACTAATTAACATCATACTTGTAAAAGCATTTTAAATAAGTTTATTCAGTAAAAGATTTCAATTTGGAATAATCATCATGTACGCAATGTCGCATGAAATCCACAGTAAATAATAATTGCTTTTTAAAACACAATCACACATGATGCTATGTTTAAACATGGTTCAAACATCAAGATAAAACATTAGTTGTCGTCACCTACCTCAGTGTGAGACCACTAGCTTGCTAATAACTCCCTTTAACTGGTATATTCAAGTACACTTGTACATGTCACATCACTATTTTAAAATTTTTCTAAATAAAAAGTGGTCATTTATAATTTTTTAAGTTAAAACTAGGTCCGCGTCGTCAATACAATCACAACGCATCTTTCGGATCGTGATTTGGACTCCTCTAGCTCCCAAAAATCAATTTTAAGTGAAAATACTTCATAAATTAATATTTATTAATTTATAGGGTGTTTGGCGAGTGCACTGGTTTACACCAGCGGCCCTGCTTTACACCGGGTTACACCGGCGACCAGTGTACACTGGGTTACACCGGCGGCCCAGTTTACACCGGGTTACACCAGCACCCAGTGTACACTGGGTTACACAGGCAGCCCGGTTTACACCGGCGATGCGGAAACCGGCGCCTGAGAAGACGACCGGCTTCCGGTCATCACCGGTGACCCTACAGGTGTCCAAATCACTTGGTTTTTGAACCATTTTATTCCAAATTTTGTCTAGTTTCCATTTCTATCATCCTTTTGCATTGATTTTTCCAAAAACCATGTTTTTTAAATGGTTTTTCCTAAGTTCCTAAAAACATCCCTAGGTACTGGTTTTTGGACGTTCTGGAGAAATCCACCGTTGGATCACTCCCAAATTTAAAGGGTTTGCTCTTGGGTCTCTTGTGCACTAGTTGGAAGGTGCGATTTCCAAACGGACAACATTTGGTCTGTGAAATCACGCTCCAACAGTAGCGTGCACAAAGTTCCTAAAAAAAATCTGATTTTTTCCTAATTTTTAAACGTTTTCCTAATTGTTTTTTTCTATTTAATAAATACGAAAAACATAGGTTTTGAGGCTTACCTTGCACCTGGCCGCAGTTGCCCGTATTGCCGGGGCTCCACTCGCCGGAAAATCTAAGTTTTTGCAGGGCTAGGGTTTTGCGTAGCATTCAGGGAAAACGCTTAAAGTGGAGCGTTTTGGCTCCTAGAGGAGCATAGATATAGGGTTTTAGAGTCTTGGGGAAGAGAAACTCTTCCCCACACGTCTCTTCCCACGTCTCTCCGGCGATTTCGCCGGACTGGTAGAGACGTGTGTAGACAGGGGTGCCGTTATCAATTTGGACCCCTGTGTAACACGTTTCTGTCAAAAGACCAATTTACCCTTACAACTTTGACGGCTCATAACTCCCTCGTTTGAGCTCCGTTTTTCGCGTTCTTGGTGGCGTTGGATTCGTATCGACGAGCAATTTCTAATTATTATGTTTTCAGGAAAAAATTTCATCCATAAATTTTTATTTTAATTTATTTAATAATTTCCTATTTTATCTTAAAAATTAAGGATATTACATTCTTCCCTCCTTATAAAAATTTCGTCCTCGAAATTTAGCTACATACCTCTATGTAAATAACTCTAGATGGATCTTTCGCATCTCCTCCTCAGTCTCCCAGGTAGCCTCCTGTAGTGTATGATGCTGCCAAAGGACTTTGACCAAGGCAATGGTCTTATTCCTTAACTCCTTGACTCTTGTATCTAGGACGCGCACTGGTCTCTCCTCAAATGTCATGTCAGCCTGTAGCTCTCCTGGGATCTGCGCCAATACATGTGAGGGATCTGGCACGTATTTCCTCAGCATAGACACATGAAAGACGTCATGCACATTTGCTAGCTGTGGTGGTAAGGCTAGCTGATATGCCACAGCTCTAACTCTGCGTAAGATCTCGAAAGGTCCAATATACCTGGGACTAAGCTTCCCTTTATTTCCAAACCTCAACACCCCTTTCATAGGAGAAACTTTCAAGAATACATGCTCGCCCTCAAAGAACTCTAAGTCTTTTCGCCTCTTGTCTGCATAACTTTTCTCGTCGACCGTGAGTCGTCGGTAACCTCTTCCGAATGAGTTGGACTTTCTCGCACATTCTTCCACTAACTCAAATTTCACCACGCGTCTTTCTCCTACATCACTCCAACATAAAGGTGACCGACAAGGTCTGCCATAAAGTGCCTCATATGGAGCCATGCCAATACTAGCATGATGACTATTATTATAAGCAAATTCCACCAAAGGTAAATGATCTTCCCAAATTTACCCTTCCAATCCATAACACAGGCTCGTAGCATATCCTCAATAGTCTGGATGGTCCTCTCGCTCTGTCCGTCTGTCTGAGGATGGAATGCTGTGCTGAATTTCAGTCTCGACCCTAATGCCTCTTGCACGCTCTTCCAGTATTTTGAGGTAAATCGCGTATCTCGATCCGATATAATTGTCAAGGGAACGCCATGTAGACTGACGATCTCCTTAACATATAATTTCGCTAAGCTATCCACGGTCTGATTTTGTCTAATAGGAAGAAAATGAGCGGACTTGGTCAACCTGTCCACAATGACCCATATCATGTCGTGGCCGCTAGCGGTCCTCGGAAGACCCAGAACGAAGTCCATAGTAATATGGTCCCACTTCCACTCTGGAAGGTCCAGTGTCTGAAGTAGTGCGATGGACGCCGATGCTCGGCCTTGACCCGCCGACGGGTCAAACATCGTGCAACGCACTCTCCAACATCCTTTTTCATACCATTCCACCAGAAATGCCTCTTGAGATCCTGATACATCTTCGTACCCCGGGATGAATTGTATAAGGGGATTGGTGTGCTTCTTGAAGTAACTCGCGCTTCAATTCGTCATCTGCTGGTACTACCAACCTTCCCTTAAATCTAACTCCTCCATCTGGTCCCCTCGAAAAATATGTCTTATCTGTCAGATCCTGTGTTTCCTTGTCTTTGCCCTGTGCCTCTAAGATCCTGTCAAAGAACTTAGACCGAGTCGTCAAATTGACAATCATCACACCCGCCTTCCTACTCAGGGCATCTGCAACGACGTTAGCCTTCCCAGGATGGTACTGTATGTTGAATTCGAAGTCCTTGAGATACTCCATCCATTTGCGCTGCCTCATATTCAATTCACTCTGAGTAAAGAAGTACTTGAGGCTCTTATGATCAGTGAATACCTCAAATCTCTCACCATAAAGATAATGTCTCCAGGACTTCAACGTAAATACCACGGCTACTAATTCCAGGTCATGTGTTGGGTAATTTACCTCATGTGTCTTCAGCTGTCTAGACGCATAGGCAATTACCTTCCCATGTTGCATCAACACTGCTCCTAATCCCTTGCCGGAGGCGTCGCAATAAACTACATAACCGCCTGCACCAGATGGTAAGGTCAATACTGGAGCAGTAGTAAGTCTCCTCTTGAGCTCTTGGAAGCTCTCCTCACAAGCCTCGGTCCATACAAATTGAGTGTCTTTCCTAGTCAGGGTGGTCAATGGTAATGCGATCTTAGAGAATCCCTCTATAAAACGACGATAATACCCTGCCAAACCGAGAAAACTGCGTATCTCAGTCATTGTCTTGGGCCTCTCCCAGTGTAGTACTGCCTCTACCTTTGTTGAATCCACGGCCACTCCATCCTTAGATATGACGTGGCCTAAGAAATGCACCTGGTCTAGCCAAAAATCACACTTACTGAACTTGGCATACAACTGATGTCGACGAAGTGTGTCTAATACCGTGTGGAGATGCTCTATGTGTCTCATGACTAGGCGAATAAATCAAGATGTCATCCAAAAATACAATCACGAACTTATCCAGATAAGCTCGAAAGACACGGTTCATTAGATCCATGAACACTGCAGGTGCGTTCGTCAATCCAAACGGCATCACTAGAAACTCATAATGACCATAACGACTCCTAAAGGCAGTCTTCGAGATATCCTCTTCTCTAACCCTCAGCTGATGATACCCTGACCTCAGATCTATCTTGGAGAACACTTGTGCCGATTGGAGCTGATCAAATAAATCATCTATGTGTGGCAAAGGGTATCGGTTCTTTATAGTAACACCATTCAACAACCGATAGTCAATGCATAGTCTCAGTGATCCATCCTTTTTCTTCACGAAAAGGTCTGGTGCTCCCCATGGTGATCCACTCGGCCTGATGAAGCCCTTATCCAGTAACTCTTGCAATTGTACCTGAAGTTCTCTCAACTCTGCTGGAGCCATCCTATATGGTGCCTTAGAGATAGGCGATGTACCGGCACCAAGTCAATGGTGAAGTCAATCTCCCTACTTGGCGGCAATCTGGTAATTCCTCGGGAAATACATCGGCAAAATCACGGACAACATCAATCTCGTCAAGCTGTGGCTGCTCCTTTTCCTCAACAGTCACATATGCGAGGAATGCGTTACACCCTCGTGCATAAAATCGTGCCGCCTTCATAGCAGAAATGATGCATGTACACACGATCTTTCCTACCCCGGAACACTATTTACAGTTGCCCGGGTATAAGAAAAGTGACTCGCTTCTTTCGACAGTCTACCATAGCCCCATAGTTGGCTAACCAATCCATCCCAAGAATAACATCGTAGTCTACCATGTCTAGTAAGATAAAGTCTGTGTCCATACTCACGCCTAATATCTCTACAGGTATATCTCTAAGATATTCTGTAGTCTCTACTGTCTCTCCCACAGGTGTCATAATATCTAATCCAAATGCTAGTTTGTGTACACATACATCAAGGCAAGATGCAAAAATACATGATATAAAAGAGTGTGTAGACCCTGTGTCAAAAAGAACTTTGGCATGTCTATCTGAGACTAGAAGAGTACCTTCTACGACCTGGTGTGATGCCTATGCCTGTCCTGATGAGATGGCAAATACTCGTCCCTGGCTACGTGGCGCGTTAGCTGCCTCTGCTCCCATCTCCGTACGCCTACGCCCCTTAGGGCGGTCCTTAATGAAATGACCAACGTCTCCACGGTTGAAACACCCGTATGGCTGTCTGCGGTAAGGTGTATAGAGGCGTCTCTGTGGTTGGGGCTGCCTGCGCTGCGTGGTCGGTCGAATCTATTACACCCTCGCCCAGGGTGCCAACCCTTGCACCTATCACATCTCTTCCTCTCAGCTTCTCTCTTAAATTTGGCCTGTGGTGGATGACCTGATGCCCCATGTGTCTGCATAGCACCAAATGGCCGCTTGCCCTTAAAGGGCTGGAACGCACTCCCTCTATTCCTGAGAGAGTTCTTCTCATGCAGGGATGCCATATCAGCAGCATCTCGCACAGAAGTGGGTCGAGAAGAAATCACGCGATCTCTCAGCCAAGGAGTCAACCCATCCACAAATACGTGGGTTGCCTGCGTGTGCGAGGCTAGTGCATGCGGTGCAAATCTCCTCAGTCGTGTAAATCGGTTCAGGTACTGCTAAACCGTCATATCTCTCTGCTCCAGGGTGGCAAACTCCTTCTTCATGGACTGCAATGCATGAGGTGGAAAATACTGAGTGTCGAAAGCCTGTTTAAAGGCTGCCCATGTCATCGTCTCGATTAGATCTGGTCGGGTGAGTGTGAAAGTCTGCCACCAAAAGCCAGCCTCACCTTTCAGCAGGTAGGAGGCTACTCTAACTTGATCATCTGGTGAGATCTTCATAGCGTCGAATGTCCTCTCCGCCTCAAATAACCATCGCTCGGCCTCCTCCGTGTTACCATCGCCATAAAAGGGTTTCACCATCTTTTGAAACCTTTCCAATAATTTGTCAGTCTTCTTAGAGTCACTCGTAGCATCACCCTCCGTGGCTCTACAGGTGCACCGATGGTTCTGTCCTGGTTGTGAGGACTGAACTGACGAAACCATGGGTGCCACTTTAGGTGGTGGAATAGGGCTAGGGTTAGCTGCGTCAACAGCTGTCCTAACCTGCTGCTGTATAAGTGGTACGAGTCCTGACATTAACCGATTCAATAACTCGGCATCTCGATCCCCTTGATCAGAGGACTCAGCAGGTGGAGCCACGGGTGTAGCAGGGGTAGACCTTGTCCTTCTCCGAGGAGCCATCTGTCAAAATTTTACATGTCACTAAGTGTAAGTTCCTCTCTCATAGTTTCTCTCTCTACAACTATTATGGAATGTTATTCACATATAAATGGACATTCACAAGGATTATGATGGACTAGACTGGGCTCTGATACCAACTTTGTAACACCCCGGATTTTTAAGACAATTTTTTTTTTATACATAATAATGGCATTTTAAATAAGAGCATTTTGGGATCCCATGAGAAAAGATTTATTTAACATTTTACTAAACCTATCTTAAAACTCCGGGTGTTAATTTTTCCTTTCTCAAAATGGCGTACATGTAATTTAAACATAAATAAATAATCCGCGTATAAATCAACGTCAAATAAATAGGCGCCTTTATTTTAAATCAAATAAACGTCCAAAAGACAATAATAATATGGCCCAGGGTCTATTCATCATAACATCCCATATAAATGTCCAACATATGTCCAAAGATCTAAATCACATCCCAATATAAAATATGCAGTCCATAATAAAATTTAAATGATAATCCACTCTAATGACTCACATTACTGTCTAAAACTATAGGGAAAACTAGTCTTCAGCAGCTCTCAAGGATTATCAACCGCTTTTCCTTTCCTGTTATCGCGCTTGAGATCTAAGGCATTGCAAAACAAAGCAATGCCTCAGCAAGCTATCGCTTGTGTAGGTACATAGACAATTAATGTAATAAATGAAAGAAATAATGAACAGCACTGATAAAAAGTCTAACACTTATGAAAATAGTGATATCATAATGCCATGTTCAAATAAATGTCAATTTATTCCATATGCTAAAACATGCAATCATATAGTTAAAACATGACATGAATCAATAAAATGGAGCATACAACAAGAATAAGGGCACCCTAAGGTAATGGGTCCCACCATATCGCACTAACATCCCTGATCAGGAGTACACATAGTCAACCTCTGAGTGTCGTCACACCCAGGCATATCATCCATAACCATGCTCATCATACATGCACACATAATAAGAATATGGGCCATCATGCTGCAGTGGCAACCCTCCATGGGTATCAACCACCGCCGCTCTCCGTCAACACCATAACGGGAGACTTAGCGTCTGTCCCCATGGAAAGGCTCAGACCGGTAGTGTGGACTATCCATGTTACCAAACCCCTACCGAATGCCATCTATGGGCAGGTGTCTATCATATCACAAACTCATCACATCATAATCTCGGAAGGTGGGTGGCCGGCCCTATCCCTCCTAGCATGACGCCCACCGAGCGAGAGCACCCGTCATCAAATATAAAACACGAAAATCATATGTATATGCTAAAACTCAAGAGCACTGATAGCTTGCAATCCCCAAGACATGCCCCTCATCCTGGGGTTAGCCTATAAAAGGACCAAATTAATAAGCCTCTATTCTCATTTCCATGTAAATCCATGTATTTTCTATATATACAATAAGAAATAAAACTCTAATTAAGCATAACTAATTAACATCATACTTGTAAAAGCATTTTAAATAAGTTTATTCAGTAAAAGATTTCAATTTGGAATAATCATCATGTACGCAATGTCGCATGAAATCCACAATAAATAATAATTGCTTTTTAAAACACAATCACACATGATGCTATGTTTAAACATGGTTCAAATATCAAGACAAAACATTAGTTGTCGTCACCTACCTCAGTATGAGACCACTAGCTTGCTAATAACTCCCTTTAACTGGTATATTCAAGTACACCTGTACATGTCACATCACTATTTTAAAATTTTTCTAAATAAAAAGTGGTCATTTATAAGTTTTTAAGTTAAAACTAGGTCCGCATCGTCAATACGGTCACAACGCATCTTTCGGATCGTGATTTGGACTCCTCTAGCTCCCAAAAATCAATTTTAAGTGAAAATACTTCATAAATTAATATTTATTAATTTATAGGGTGTTTGGCGGGTGCACTGGTTTACACCAGCGGCCCTGCTTTACACTGGGTTACACCGGTGCCCAGTGTACACTTGGTTACACTGGGTTACACCGACACCCAGTTTACACTGGGTTACACGGGCAGCCCGGTTTACACCGGCGATGCGGAAACCGGCGCCTGAGAAGACGACCGGCTTCCAGTCATCACCGGTGACCCTACAGGTGTCCAAATCACTTGGTTTTTGAACCATTTTGTTCCAAATTTTGTCTAGTTTCCATTTCTATCATCCTTTTGCATTGATTTCTCCAAAAACCATGTTTTTTAAATGGTTTTTCCCAAGTTCCTAAAAACATCCCTAGGTACTGGTTTTTGGACGTTATGGAGAAATCCACCGTTGGATCACTCCCAAATTTAAAGGGTTTGCTCTTGGGGTCTCTTGTGCACTAGTTGGAAGGTGCGATTTCCAAACGGACAACGTTTGGTCTGTGAAATCACGCTCCAACAGTAGCGTGCACAAAGTTCCTAAAAAAATCTGATTTTTTCCTAATTTTTAAACGTTTTCCTAATTGTTTTTTTCTATTTAATAAATACGAAAAACATAGGTTTTGAGGCTTACCTTGCACCTAGCCGCAGTTGCCCGTGTTTCCAGGGCTCCACTCGCCGGAAAATCTAAGTTTTTGCAGGGCTAGGGTTTTGCGTAGCATTCAGGGAAAACGCTCAAAGTGGAGCGTTTTGGCTTCTAGAGGAGCATAGACATAGGGTTTTAGAGTCTTGGGGAAGAGAAACTCTTCCCCACACGTCTCTTCCCACGTCTCTCCGGCGATTTCGCCGGACTGGTAGAGACGTGTGTAGACAGGGGTGCCGTTATCAATTTGGACCCCTGTGTAACACGTTTCTGTCAAAAGACCAATTTACCCTTACAACTTTGACGGCTCATAACTCCCTCGTTTGAGCTCCGTTTTTCGCGTTCTTGGTGGCGTTGGATTCGTATCGACGAGCAATTTCTAATTATTATGTTTTCAGGAAAAAATTTCATCCATAAATTTTTATTTTAATTTATTTAATAATTTCCTATTTTATCTTAAAAATTAAGGATATTACATATAGCGTATGCACTTGTAATACACATGGAGCAGAAGTATATGAGCTGCACAGAAGGTCTGTTAATATTTTACTTTTGCTTCTAATGGTGATTGGAAATGGTTTCAATGAGGATCTGCAAATTGTAAACTTCTCAGAACCAGTAATATCTTTTAGCAGATTTTGATATGTAAATTGTAAGCTTTGTGAATTGTGACTATTTTTTCAGCAGATTTTGTAGAGGATGAGCTGAATCAGGAATTAAGGGGAAGCCATGGCAAGAAGGGAAGGAACCTTCATACACTATGTTTCCTTGGATAAGCACATTTGAAACATGTGGAGAAGGGGAGATGATCAATGTAGGCATCAACATCAAGGTGGAGAGGTCGCAAGGGGAGTGTGTGAGGCCATGAAATGGAGAAGAGGACTGAATTGGCTCATATAAGATCACTAATCTGCTTTCTTCCCTTCTTTTACATATTGTTATTGGTAATAGTAATAATAAAAGAAAATTAAGATAGCAGTGCACATTAATTGTAACGATGTCCATGAGTTATAGCGACATGACTGGCCAGCATAGGAAATTGACCACAAATATCATAACTTGGATGTGGAGATTTTCAACAAGAAATCTGTGGAAATGCTTACTTCACCACATAGCCCATAACAGCCTACGAACATAAAGACAACTAAAAGAGCAAATTTCTGCGGTTGATAGAGAATCAAACAAGAAATGTACCCATAGAAAAGGTAGAGACAAGTATCCCCAATAAGAGACCCTTGAATTCGCTAAACCTGAAGTCAATATGTTGAATAGCCCGTGCAATTCCAACCAATGCAGCAACATACAATGCGTGAAAGCATGCAAATGGTATGGCCCACCGAATCCTCATATGGCACACTTGATTCATAGGTTTCTTTATCTGTATAACTACATAATAAATGATTGGGACTTCTGTTAGAGGCTATCCAGGACATGCTGCAAACAGGACACAAAAACTGTCATCTAAAAAGCATTAATTATCTACATATTAGCAACGTGTTAGAATCACACAAACATCCAGAAGACTATAGGGCTTCAGATTTAATCTATTTGAGGTAAAAGATACATGACCATTTATACCGAAGAAAAAATATTAAAAAAAAAAGACAAAAACAAATTGATATGAAGAATAGATAATATGTCAAGCAGTATAAGGAAGCTTAATAACTTACCTTTACACAACATAAATAAGCACTGTAAGGAAAGAATTGTGGTTAATTTCATGTCAGTATCATATTGCATATCCTAGAAACCAGGAGTAGGCATGGATGCTGGAGTTTGCAGCTCCCTTTCACAATGATTCAAGGTTAGGGAAGAATCAGTCAACATATGTATGAGGGAGCAATCACCTCTAAGTTATGACATAGTAAAAGTAGAAAGCCAGCATAATTTTGGGTTAGTTTAGTGTCCTAACCCAAATTACCTTCCACCAGTGAAATCTTATATTTAGGTCACTTTTAGTTATGAGTAAGCATATAAGAATAAACCTAATTTAAAAGAATACCAGTCATTTGATCTGGGCATCATAAGTAAACATGTTGTTAAGAGGTATTGCGTCTTGAACATTGTTTGATCTCACTCCCGATTGAAGAAGGCTTGATAAACCAAGGTACTGTTCCTGTTAATTGAAGATGAACAACCTCAAGTACGTGAATTACCAACTATGAGATAGTGGTAATGTAACAAGAACTTAATGGCCTTCCTAGGGTTCTGGCATTATCAAATAAATTGACATTGTCAAGGAAAACTTTCTCGTAGCAGGATGAGGGTGCTTCATCTTAAAGCTACATATAACTAAAGTTATCTGTCTGCCTTTTGTGTTCCTAGTCAACTAAATTTTCTCATTGAGAGCAGAACTGCTGGGTTGTTGCCTTAATGTGTCTCAGTACGTCTAACACTATCCTCTTCCCTCTTTACTCCATTCTTCTGCTCTGCATTCACACTATATTGGAAAGATATCATTTTTTTTTTTGGCTACATACAATTATATCAGAATGGCTCACATGAAAAATAGTCAGAATAACAGAGTTTTCATGCACACGAAATTTATCTGACTTGAAGCAGCAATGAATCCTGATCATACACTTTGGATAAAGTCACAGTCATCCAAATCATCCATTTATAGGAGAAGTTAGCCCAAGAAATTGTACCCTTCTTGTGAATCTGGATAAACTTGAACAGACCAAAGAGCTAATAACAAATAAAACTATAGGTAGAAACTATGACCTTTAGGAGGCTCAATGTCTTGCATAGATTTTTCCTTGGAGGATGTGATCCTTATTGGTTTTTTTATCTTTCTCTGTATCACTTTATGTATTTGTATGTTTCGTCCCAAAAAATTCTGAGTCATTTTGTCCCTCAATAACTTAGGATTGTCAACCTGATGCAAATGAGCCTGCTTCAAATGCCCAACCCATCAGCCTAGGACCTCTACTGGACAAGACCATGTAGCAACCTGAGATGGATGAAAGATCTCAAGCCAAGCCTGACTCAATATATTACAGAAGTTCTTGACTCGCAGAGTTAAAAAGAACTAGGAAAGCTAGGATTTGGCTTGTCAAGCTTGCAAGCCTGGTGCTAGCAATCCTAACCATCTGCCCTTCATTTTTTATAGTGAAATGTAAAGTAACTCAAAAATGGTTCATAGTCCATCACTTCTAGGTTCTAGGATCCAGTTGTATTCATATACCATGATGATTTTCAAATGAAAATACTAATTACCATGTAACTATCCACACTAACAAACAAGGAAGATATTAGTTGTATGAACCAGGTCTCCCAATTATTTGGACTAATATAAGATCGCTATTCACATAATGCAGAATTCCACCTTGAAGTCTTTGACAAGCAAATTTTATCTTCTATTCTTCTCTTTTCTATGAAGGGTACATAAAACTTCTCTTGCTTTTACGTATGCAGATGACTTTGAATGGGTTGCAAGTGTCGAGATTCAATCCTTTTGTAAAATTAGAATTTTGGAAATCTTTTTATTCTTCATACACACTTTGGAGTGGGAATCTGAGTGAAAACAGGGTTTCCAGTGGAGTGTGGGTGCGTCTCAGGACCCTTTGCCTTGAGCTCCTGGATCCTTAAAGGAAACAAATAGTATTTATTGGAAACTTTACCAAACAATGGAGGAAAGGAAGCTGCAGAATTGGACTTCAAGGCTTCACCTCAAGGATGAGAAAATAGGTTAAGATACTAATTTGCCTCATTTATCTGAAGGTAATCTCATGAGCCTTGGCGCAACGGTAAAAGTTGTCGTCATGTGACTTTGAGGTCACGGGTTCAAGGCATGGAAATGGCCTCTTGCAAAAATGCAAGGTAAGACTGTGTACTATAGGCCCTTGTGGTCCGCCCCTTGCCTGGACCCGCATAGGTGGGAGCTTTATGCACCGGGGCTGCCCTTTTTATCTGAAGGTAATCTCATATCACTTTCTATTGGAGAACTAGGAGCAATTTTTCAGTCCACTCATATCCCTTCCATCCCGTAAAATCCATTACTTGACCACCCAAATTTCATATGTGTTGCCTTCATAGTCCCGCGAACTTTGGCCGCCAACACGACTAACACAGTGTAACCTTTATACGATCAACAACTCTGCAAAAGTTAAGTATCTCCTGAAGAGTTTCACATCTTTTAGGTCTCCTAAACACAGTATTAGAATCTTTCCTCCCAAGTGCGGACAAAAATGGAGACAGCCCCATGGAAAAGATTTCACTTATTCTCTAAGCTTCACAAAAGAAAGGGCTAAAGAAACATATCAACAAGGACTAGAACTTAAACATATCAATATTTATGCAGTTGTCATATTACACTAGATATTCATTTTTTACGAAGATAAGAATTCAGGTTCAGAAACAAAAGGCAAGATTTATGCTTAGAAGGTGGTGTCATCTTTATCTGGACGGATAGGCATGAATTTTACGCACAACATTATGGATTAAGGAAGAGATCACCCGATAAATAATGAAGATATCTACTAGGATGTTTCTTCTTTCTTTTTTTTAACCAAGAATTAGCTCAACCTTATATCTAAGATGTTTAGATTGATACTAAATAAATTTGCAAGAAGCATGACTTCCAAAAGGAGTATGTCCAGTTCAAATTTCCATACAACCATCTGCAGTGTAGTAACCTTACATGCAGCAACACCAACCCATGGCAAGAGAATCAATGGAAGTAAGACATATGATCTGATTGGTGGTAAACGCCGCCTAAAATGCAAAGGCAGGAAAATGGAGTAATATCAGTAAAATATCATAAATTTAAAGTTACTGCTTCCACAATGATATAAAATAGCTCCAGATGACTTTAATTACATATGAAATGCTTTGGAAGTAATAAGTTAGACTTACTTGACAAATAAGTGATATGGCTGGAAGGCCTGTAGAATTCTACAGCACATCAACAAACCAAACCCAAGTGGACCTTCAAACCAGACTGGATACACAATGCAATTCAGAAGCCTTGAGACAAATAGAATTCACAACCCTAGCATAAAAGATACCCAGGATAACTGAAATATGTTTAGAGGATAACAACCTGCCCAAGTATAGCATGATCGCCATGTATTACTTCGTTTGAAGTTCAGATAATTAAAAGACATCTGCATGATGCATGGAAGTTTCTACCAGTCAGAATCTTAAATCAGTTTATGAGGAAAACCAGAGAAACCATCCGTGTAAATCATACCACTATTGACAATAATAGGTTGAAGCTGGCTAAAGTTTGAACCATCAGAAGCCAGTAGCCACTAGCTTTTGTTCTGGGAACCTTGTAAACAATAAACGGGAATGCTGCACGAAAGCAAAGTCTGAAAGCAAACACCAATTAAACACAGACAATATTTTCCAGAAATATGCTGCAATTAGAATACAGATAATTTTTGAATTAATGCTTCAAAAGTAAGACACTGCGCAGTTATAATGACAAACAACATACCCCTACACCTATCTCCGCGAACACAACAAAAGATTGCTAGATCCAGGCTGAAGTGAAGTAAGGACAAATGGATCATAAAAGAGCTGAATTCACATGGGTGCGATATGTCTTACAGGCAATCTGTCTGCAAGACAAAAGGCAGTTTTTACATTGCGCTAACCTGAGTGTTATAAAGCTCTCTCAGGATCCAGTGTATTCCACCAGGACAGAACACAGAGTTAATTAACACAAGGAGAGGTTGATGTACAGCAAAAGCTTTACACTGGAAGAGAAATGAAAAATCATATAAAAAGCTTCAGACTAAATTCAACACTCCTTATAAAAACCAATCTTCCAACTTAGTCTTCAAAAACACCCCCTTCCTCTCTACATGACATAAACAACTCTATGTAACCCCTTCTGCATTCACCAAGAACCGGCATCAAGCAAGTAGACCCATCAAAGGCATCCATTCATTGCCAAAAGACTGCAAACTAAAGAGAAACCTCCACAGCTTAGCATTATAAACCAGCAGAAGGATTTAAATC